>CM060906.1:693356698-698356698 GCA_030737815.1 Allium fistulosum
AATTTAAATTAAATATGAAATGTGATAAATTCATGATAATTTGGATTAAAGTGAATTTAAATGATTTTTATATTATATTAATGATTTTGAATAAAGTTAAAATGTGAAATGAATGAATATTTAAGTTGAAATTTTGAAATATAACTAAAATTGGAAATTTGTGAATTTGGCTTAAAAGTGAATTTTAAGTTATGTAAATAAAAATGGAATTAAGTTATATTTGAAAATTTAAACTTAAGTGTTAAGTTAATTTAATTTATAATTTAATATTGGAATTTATTAAGTGAATTATTATTAAATTTTGATTTTTGAATGGAGGTTTAACTTTATAAAATCATGAATATAAGGGTATTTGAATGATTGTTTTAAAAGTGAAATTATATGATTTTATAAGTTAAAAATGATTTATATAAAAATATAATTGTTTGTGAAATTATACTGAATATTTGAAGTTAATTAACTGCATTTCTGAAATGCTATAAATTCTAATGTAAATGATAATACAACATTTGTAAATGCTGTAGTTGATAATAATGAACCAAATGGCTAAATTTAATTAAAGGCTATTATAGAATTTTTGTAAATGTTATAATGGTTGAATTTAACTAAGTTTATTTGAAACTCATGTAACGCTATTACAGCATTTTAAATGCTGTCTTTTGTTAAATTGAACTGTTTTAAATGTGACTTTCCGTAGCATTTTCTAAATGCTGCGAAAGTTGAATTTTCATTGTTTTAATTAATTTAAGTGAACGAATGAACTTTGAAAGATTAAAATTTTGGAAATTTAATAATTTAATTATTAAATATAATAACTTCATTTTTATGTTTTAAAATGAATTAATTTGTTTCGAAATATAAACTATTTTGAAATATGATATTTTGAAATGGATTTTTGAATGATATTGAATTTTGAAATGATATTTGATTTCGAAGTATAAAATACTATTTTGAAATTTTAACCACTAGTTGTATTTAATTTATGGTTTAACTGATCCTTAAAGGATGGGCGATCCCAAGCATCTTTTAAGTTATGGTGCATTTCTACTACAGTTCACTTGAGTTGGTTTACATTATATATGTATATATTGTCCTGACTCGAGTGTTTTGTGTTTTACTTTACGCTCGGGTCAACCTGAGTATTTACAGCTTAGCTTTGGATTTCTTTCTGGAGCTAGGAATCGCTGGAGATTCTGCTTGTCTAGTTATCTGTTCCTTTCAGTTCAGTTGTTCTATTTCAGTTCTGGTATTCATAAACTTCTATTTATTTGAGATTTCTATTGTATATGTTTTCAAGCAGATATTATGTATTATGTTTTGAGATTTTGTTATAGTAGCTTCATGAACTACTATGGTATTTTAATTTCCGCTGCGAGTTATTCTGATATGTTCTGTGTCTGTGATTCTGTGTATTTGATTTTATTTGCTCCGAAATTTACTACAATCTGTTATTTTGTATTATTCAAGTCGGACATGTGTGGATTATTGTCGATTTGAATGATCCAAAATAGTGGGTCGTTACAGTTGGTATCAGAGCTTTGGTTTTAGGCAAACCTTAGCCTGTGGAGCAAAAACTCATTAGAGATAGGGAAGAAATACCCTAATGAGTGAAATCAATCTCAGAATCATTTCTTTGTGAGAGAACGTATTTTCGAAGTATAAAATGATTTTCAAATGATTTTTAAAGAATTTTCAAAGATTATTTTGATATAAATTTCCTTGCTTTGAAAGTAAAATATTTCTTAAACTTCATTCCTTTCGTATCCACCTTGTTAGTAATTTCTTTGATTAGGATCCTCTTAAATTTTGAACTTCTCTCTTGATTGATCTAGATCCATTGTTGATAGGAATCTATTTTGGGTATGGCAAAATCAGTAGTTTGTTAGGTTGCTTTGAGTAAACTCTGTTGTATCTTTTGCTTAGCTAAAGTTGTCCAACTAAAGATATTTATGCTTCTGTTTTCGTATGTTATGAATTCGAGTCTTTCCAAATTTTGAATGGGAATTTTTCTGTATCGATATAGATTATATATCTCTAATCTTCGTTTGGATTCTTATCGAATAAGATTCCTTTGAATTTTGGAATGCTCCCACTTGTTCTGAAATCCATTCCTGTCTCCCCTAATTGTATTCTTTTGATTTTTGGTGCATTCCATAACTCCACTTTGAATGACCTCTATAAAGACCGGCGATTCCGCCAAACTTTGAATGATTTGTAAAGGGGTGAAACTCCTTTACAATTGGCATTAATTCACCGGAGATTTCTGTATCCTCGGTTTACGATGTTTTCTATCTTCTGCTATATTTAGATTCTATCTCTGGTGATCGAAGGTCGATTTGCCTTAGATTTTCGCATCGATTATATTCCTGAAGTCACGGTTGACCCTATTAAGGTCGCGTGCGATTCATATAGGCTTATCCATCTTCTATTTGGTAATTTAATTATCTTATCTTCGTTTGAGCCTACCTTTGAATTAGAATTTTATTTGATTAGAGTCCTTCTAAATTTGAATCTCTATTTTGCTTTGAAATCCATCCTTGAATCGTCCCTTGGAAAGTTTGTGGTTGATTGTCTTTTGAAAATTGTGTATTCATCGTAGTTTTTATTTTGATAAGGATGACCATATTTTTATATAAAGATGAAATGTTTTGATAGTACCTTTTAAAAAAATGAGAATTTGAAGTTTTGAAAGGATTTGAAATTGTGAAAATTTTATAAGAAATGGTTTCATATAAAATGATTTATAACTGAAGGTTTTGAATCTGAATTTAAGTGATTGAACTCCGGCATTTTGGAACTGGTTTTAAGATTTTGAAATAGTAAATAATATGATTTGAAATTATTTTTTCGAATAAGTAATGTTTCAATGATTTTAATGGGTTTTAATGATTTCGAAGGAATTTCAAAGGAGTTTTCAAAGTAAATGGAAGTCCAGAACTCACTTGTGTCACTGGAAAATAATTTCGGTGATGAGTGCACGCATCATCGACATTGATTTTCGAGTTTCTAAGTGAGGGAGTGGCCACTTCGGTAGCTTTACTATGCGATTGATTTGTGAAACCAATTTTGATTTCAAATTCCGAAGTGTGATGTGATATTCGAAAGATATATGTATACATATTTGTACAATTTTAAATGAGTCGGTGTTCAGTCTTTGAGTTTTGGATTTGATTTGATATAACCCTATTTTTGGAATTGATTTACTGATTTAATTGTGATTTCCAACTCTTGGATTGAAATATTATTTCTTCGACTATTTTGAAGGTTCGGGCACTTCCAAGTCAAGGTTAACTTTTCAAAGCTAAGTAATTTTGAAAAGTATAAAGTATAAGTTTGGTATGTATGTTTAAATATGTAGTAATATGATTTAAATAAGTTGAAACTGTTTTGTTAAGTAAATGAATTAGGCTATTTTGAATTTTTCTAATATGAAATTTAGATTTGAAATGCTTTGAAAAGAATTTGGTCTTCAAAATATTTTGAATAAAATTTAGTTTAAATGTTTAATTTAGTAACATCTTTATGAAACTATATATTTAAAAAGTTGGAATAGATACATAAGTTGTACGTATGCTGTTTTATTCGCATAATTAAATTGATCCAAGTTTGAGTACACAAGTTCGAGGTGAATTACACCATTTCGTGTTAGGATTTTTCATTTGATTCTTGATGGCGAATATTTGATATGGATTTTGGGCTTGATTCTAGAATTCTCTATCATAGTATATGGCTATGCAAGGAGACTGATGGTTTCTAGTCGAGAAACCATATCGAAATCCGTATTAGGGAAGTCGAATGGACAATACTAGTTCGAAAGCGAACTTGTGTGATCAAGCGAGCGATCGAATGTGATTTTGCGAAATGATGAAATATGTACATCTTATATTCTAATATCATTGATATACTTGACGCTGAAATTGGAAGTTGTTGGGTTGGATATCTTTGTAATTTAATTGGAATTTTTCTTTTATGCAAACCTACTATAAATTTAAAACCATTTTTCAAAACTATTTTTCCTTCTATTCTTCTTAAACAAACTATTTTATTCTATTTTACATACAAAACTATTTTATTTAAAACCATTTTCCAAAAAACTGTTTATATACAAAACTATTTTTTTTCCAAAACTATTTTATATGCACACTATTTTACAAACTATTTTATATACAAAACTATTCTAAATTAAAAATCTTTTATAAAGAAAAGATGTTCAACCCCATATGACTCTTCATGCAGCGAAATTGATTTTTGAAAGATTTTGATCCTTATAAGATGGACTTTATGTATATAAGATGATGTTGAAAACCATTGATGTTGGAAATAAATTGTTTGACTTAAATTATATTGATTTGGAAATTTGGATTTATTTTCTAAATTTATTATTTTGGAAACTTTGGAACTGAAGATATTTAATTTGAGAAGAAATAATTTGGTGGAATGGTATATGATTTTGAAACTGAACTGATATTGAAACAAATTGAAATTTGAGAACCTTGTGTTACTAAATACTTGATTTGGGAGTTATCGAACTTATATAAAAAATTTGGTTTGTATAAGTATGATGTTGATTCGAAAACTATGGATTTGAAAAGGTACTCAATTTGAAAAGTGAAATCTTATATAATTGAAGACTATATGTGTGATTTGATATACTATTGATTTTGGAAAGTATTTGATTTGAAAATGAAATCTTATATATAATGGACTTTATATAAGTATGATATTTTAAAGTGATTTGAAAAGGTACTATATGATACATATTTTCGAAGTAAAGATATGGAAAGTGCCTTCTGCTTGATATCCGCTTTGTGGCCACATTGTGGATTCATTCTATCGACATTTCTCTGATTTTGGTTTTTCGGATATGATACTCGAGTTTCCATCGAATTCCATGGAAATCTCCATGGTCTTACGAGCGCGACTTCATAGCGTAATCGCAAGGTTGGGGGCGGCCTACGGGTATGGATGTTTCCTGGGAGATCCAGGCATAACCATTGTGTATCTGCGATCTATTGAGTCGCTTGGTAGCGTAATCAGCAGGGGCTGCGAGAGCCTAGGGTACGGATGTTTCCTGGGAGATCCAGGCGTAACCATTGTGTATCTGCAGTACTACCAATCTTCATGGTGTAATCGCAAGGTTGGGGCGGCCTAAGGGTACGGATGCTTCGTGGGGGATCCAGGCGAAACCATTGTGTATCCGCGATCCATGATCGACATGTTTTGTTTTTTTTTGGATTGTACTTTGCATATCTGTTTTTAAAAGTTTTCCAGTATTTTCACTGGATGTTGAAACAATTCTACTAAGTACCTGGAGAATTCTAGCTTTGCGCCTGATCAACGCACTGCCAGAGTCTGCAGGAACGAGGATAAACTTGTTAAGACATCGAGTTATAAAAGTATTTTTATAAAATATAATATAAATGATACTTTGATCAGTTATTTCCTTTTTAAAGGATTTTAAAGTGTTTTAAATATTTTACCTCTTTAACCAACAATTTTAAATAATGGTTCATTCTTCTCTTTCAACCTGCTTTACCTCCTAGCTACTTTTCTTCCCTACCTTCTTTCGGGATGTCTTCCAACCTATTGTTCTTTCTAGTTGTTTCTCCGCACCCTTCCTTTTCGAGGACGAAAAGATTTGAGTGGGGGATAGTGTAACAGCCCTAGATTTTTGTATATATTTTATTTGACTTTATTATATTTTGAAAACTATTTTAAACTTGTTTTATTTCAAACATTTCATTTTTAAATATAAATGTTGATTATTATGTGAATTTTAATTTCAAACTGGTATAAAATGAACATTTTCCTTAAAAGGGATTTCTGGTCAAACTGGTCAAACTTTGACTTTTAAAACTTCAAATTTAAATTTTTTAAAATCTTAAATTTTATCTCTAATTATGAATATAGACTTAATAACATGAATACTGCTTTTTGTTTCGTTGAAAACGTAATTAAATTGTAAAAGTTATGTACATTTCAATTTTGAGTATAATTTGTTTTATTTTGCAATTTTGCCTATTTTAAATTTTATAAATCATATTTTCTTTGTCATATTTTATTTTAAAATGTGTTAATATGTTATTTTATGTATAATTTTGTCTTTTAATATTTTTGAAGTGATAATAAAACTTTTCCAAAATTTATTGCATTTATTAAAGACTAGTTTCTATTTTTCTACTATATTCTTCATTTAAATTATATTTAATTAAAATTTATTTATTTATTTTTCTGAATGAATTTTTATTTATGTTCTTATCTTTATTTATAAATATTTTTCCAAGTCCATACAATTTTCCCTAAGTTTATTTCATTTATTTTCAAATTTTCTAGACTAGTTTTCATTTCCTGTACTATTTTCTTATTTTAATCATATATAATTAATATTTATTTATTTATATTTTGTTTATCTGTTATATTTTCGAATTTTAACTGAATTTATAAGTATCTTCAGTTATTTAAATTCATATAATTAAATTAAAGAAATTTGAAAAGGTTATGACTTTTGATTTTCCTATGGCCTTTTATCTTCCACCTTTTCATATTTGTAACTTAACTTTTCATTCAATTGGCCATTACTCCTCACTTCTTTCAGCCGACTATCATTTTTTCATTCATGTAAAATTTTGTTTCTCATTTCCTGAAAGAAAATTTCGGCCATAGCTTGTGAAAGATTTTGGTAAACTTCTTTTTCTTTTTGTTTACTTTTATTGATTTTTGATAATGATTTTTGCACTTGTTTTCTCACCTTCTATGCTCAGCTCCTCCTTCCTCCTCCACCTTGGCCTCCTCCACCACCACCACATCTAGTCAACACCTCCTCCAGCCTAGCCCCATGCCATGGCCATGCCCCTTGATGAAGAAGATCCACCTAAAAATAAACAAAACTCCACCTTAATGTTCATAGCCTAGCCTAACTTGTTCCACCACCTCTCTCCTCCACTTTGGCCGGCCAAACACCACCACCACCTGCCACAACCTAAGCCTTGGACCTCTGTAGTACCTGTAGTTTATCCTTCCAGATCAGGCCATGCCCAATAGTCCCTTGGTCGAACCCATTTAGTCCTTGAAATCTATGTTGTTGCTTGTAGTTGTGTTGCCTTGTTTTGAAATTCAAGCACATATCCTTCATCTCCTCTTTATATTGCTATGGCGACCCCTATATGACCTAAACCTGATCCAAAAAATCCCATTACAGTGTCTTTCCAGGCCATAGCTGAAGTATAAGTGGTTAAATGCAAGTGCAAAAGCTCTAGCTTTGAATTGTGTAGTTATTCCTAGCATTGTTTGTAATATTTTGGTTTGTAATTCATGTTTGTTTTTGTTTTGTTTGATATTTAACAAGGCAATTAGCCTTGGCTCTCCCACTCTCAAATCATTGTCATGTTATCGTGCTTTTGAAGTTCCTTATTTGTGCATTTGGTTGTCATCTCCAGCTTATACAGGTGAGTTATTCTCACCAGACAATATGTACATATATAACTAGTGAATTGACCCCTTTTGAATCTGTAAAATGCATTATCATGTTACACCTGCTATGTTATGATTTTATGATGTTCATCCATGCTTAAACACCTATTATATTATATGTTACTGTTATATTATGCTGTTCTATTATTTTTATCAGTTTATCACACTGCAAGTTCCCTTTAGATTAGAATCACTATGGGTTGAAATGATACATACCCGAATGGACGTTAGAATAGGAGAAAATCGTTATGGGCTGAAATGGTATGCCTGAATGATTTTCAATTATTTTCATTTACTTGGGATTGCGGGTTTGAAATGATCAAACCTGGGTATCTTTGTAAATTACGGGTTGAAATGATAAATTACCCGTATCACTTTACCAGGCTAGAAAATGAAATACAGACCCGTTGTTAAAATATGTTTTATAAATTTTTTTAAAATATTTTAGAAATGTAAATATTATAATATTTTGATTTAAACTAAACAAAAATGATTTTTGTAAAGAATTATTGATTTTCTGAAAATTTATAAGTGAAATAAATTAATGGTAAAATTAGAAAATTTGAAATGTAAGTTATTTTAGGAAATTTTAATTTGGTGATAATTGGAATTTAAATTAAATATGAAATGTGATAAATTCATGATAATTTGGATTAAAGTGAATTTAAATGATTTTTATATTATATTAATGATTTTGAATAAAGTTAAAATGTGAAATGAATGAATATTTAAGTTGAAATTTTGAAATATAACTAAAATTGGAAATTTGTGAATTTGGCTTAAAAGTGAATTTTAAGTTAAGTAAATAAAAATGGAATTAAGTTATATTTGAAAATTTAAACTTAAGTGTTAAGTTAATTTAATTTAATGAATTTATAATTTAATATTGGAATTTAATAAGTGAATTATTATTAAATTTTGATTTTTGAATGGAGGTTTAACTTTATAAAATCATGAATATAAGGGTATTTGAATGATTGTTTTAAAAGTGAAATTATATGATTTTATAAGTTAAAAATGATTTATATAAAAATATAATTGTTTGTGAAATTATACTGAATATTTGAAGTTAATTAACTGCATTTCTGAAATGCTATAAATTCTAATGTAAATGATAATACAACATTTGTAAATGCTGTAGTTGATAATAATGAACCAAATGGCTAATTTAATTAAAGGATATTATAGAATTTTTGTAAATGTTATAATGGTTGAATTTAACTAAGTTTATTTGAAACTCATGTAACGCTATTACAGCATTTTAAATGCTGTCTTTTGTTAAATTGAACTGTTTTAAATGTGACTTTCCGTAGCATTTTCTAAATGCTGCGAAAGTTGAATTTTCATTGTTTTAATTAATTTAAGTGAACGAATGAACTTTGAAAGATTAAAATTTTGGAAATTTAATAATTTAATTATTAAATATAATAACTTCATTTTTATGTTTTAAAATGAATTAATTTGTTTCGAAATATAAACTATTTTGAAATATGATATTTTGAAATGGATTTTTGAATGATATTGAATTTTGAAATGATATTTGATTTCGAAGTATAAAATACTATTTTGAAATTTTAACCACTAGTTGTATTTAATTTATGGTTTAACTGATCCTTAAAGGATGGGCGATCCCAAGCATCTTTTAAGTTATGGTGCATTTCTACTACAGTTCATTTGAGTTGGTTTACATTATATAAGTATATATTGTCCTGACTCGAGTGTTTTGTGTTTTACTTTACGCTCGGGTCAACCTGAGTATTTACAGCTTAGCTTTGGATTTCTTTCTGGAGCTAGGAATCGCTGGAGATTCTGCTTGTTTAGTTATCTGTTCCTTTAAGTTCAGTTGTTCTATTTCAGTTCTGGTATTCATAAACTTCTATTTATTTGAGATTTCTATTGTATATGTTTTCAAGTAGATATTATGTATTATGTTTTGAGTTTTGTTATAGTAGCTTCATGAACTACTATGGTATTTTAATTTCCGTTGCGAGTTATTCTGATATGTTCTGTGTCTGTGATTCTATGTATTTGATTTTATTTGCTCCGAAATTTACTACAATCTGTTATTTTGTATTATTCAAGTCGGACATGTGTGGATTATTGTCGATTTGAATGGTCCAAAATAGTGGGTCGTTACATTGACCATATAACAACACATTTTATGATATATATGACTATGCATAAAATAAGAAATCAATAAAGTATGATTAAATCATACCAAAATACCGTCGCAATCCTCCCTTATGTAATTTTCATCCCCATTATCTACGTCTCTGTCATCAAGTAGTGACTCATCTAGTGGTTTATTAGTTGACTCTTCATCCTCATCATATTTTTCCAATTCATGAAACCCTCTAGAGCGTGCTCTCAACACAACATACCAATTTGAAGAACTACTTTCTCTAGAGAAGAAAACTTGTATGGCTTGTGTTGCTAAGATGAACGGGTCGCTTGCAAATTGATTTTGGAACTGATTTAAATTGACTAATGTAAATTCATCTTCAACCTTGACTCCACGATAGATATTTTCCCAATCACATTTAAACAAGGCAACTCGAAATTGACGATAATCCAACAAGAAAATCTCACGCAAGACCCCATAATATATTACATTTTCAATGGACCCATCTACACAAACAGTACTTGCCTCAATGGAAACACCGCTATTTTGTGTAGCCTTCTCGAAGTCTTACGTATGAAAACGTCGACCATTAACAATATAGCCAGAATAAGAAATTATTTGCGAACGAGGTCCATATGAAAGCCATTTTATTATGTTGCTAACATTGGATACACGTCTATCATCTTTAACCTGGACAAGAACAATATATTAAATAAAGATTTATGATGACCTAATCCTTTCATCATTAATAGTTTTTTAAGATATAACTGTCAACCTTTTTTTCAAACCAATAACAAAAAGTCTCTGACTGCAACTTTGAAAGTTCCAAATCATCTCGTAAAAGATGAGGATGCAAATAGTTCAGCTCCTCTTTGTGCATTCTGCATACATAAATGTAATTAAAGATCCAATTTATTTTATAGATCATAATTGAGTTGAACTTATACTTACTCGATATACAGCTCTACTTCTTCTGTATTAAACAAGACGTATCGATGAGCAGCACTAATCACCTCATCGCCGACTGTCATAGGTTTTGCTTTGGAAATAGGATGCCCCTCGAGTATAAAATCATTTTGTTCCACTTTATTTTGATTTTTCCTCTCTCCAATCTGTAATGCATCTTTAATATATCCAGAGCAATATTTCATGCATTCTTCGGCAGAATAACGCTCAGCAATGCACCCTATAGGCTGTGCTTGATTTTTAACATACCCTTTTAATATTTTCATATACCTATAACCAAAATGCATAAAAAAATTACTTTCATAACTACATATACTATTAACCACTTTAAGTGCTCATAATAAATCTTACCTCTCAAATGGACACATCCATCGATATTGGACCGGCCCACAAATTCTTGCTTCCCTCCCTAATTGTATTGTTAAGTGAATCATGATATCAAAAAAGGAAAGGGGAAAGAACCTCTCTAGATCGCATAGTGTTAATGCAACTTGATACTCCATTAATTCTACTTTATCCCTATCAAGCACTCTTTGGCATATGTCATTATAAAATAAACATAGTTGTAGTAGTGCATTTCTTATCCCTATAGGTAGAAGTCCTCATAATGCAACAGACAACAGTTGTTGCATCAAAACATGATAATCATGAGACTTAAGATTTGAAATCTTGTCTTGTTTTGCCAAACATTTTCCAATATTTTGGCTATATCTATCATGCACTTTAAAATTCTTCATTCTACTATAAAAGATCTCCTTTTCTTGATCGGTTAAGGGGCATGGCGCGGTTGGGAGCAATACTTTATTTCCAATGTCTATGGGATGCAACTTTTTTCTAATGCCCATCACTTCTAGGTCTTGACGTGATTTGAGGCCATCTTTTGATTTTCCTTTGATATCAAGCAATGTACCAATAATACTTTCACCAATTTTTTTTTCAATATGCATCACATCTAGATTATGTCGTAAAGGGAGTGCCTAAAAATTGACAAAGCACATATGTCTAAGTAATAATTAAGTACTAAGTAGTAAACACGAATAAAAAATGAAAAAGCAATTTGTTTCTACTTAAATTTTACCTTCCAATAAGGCAAGTCAAAGAAAATGGACCTCTTCTTCCACATTTTACATCCTTTTTTCATCACAGTTTTCCTTTTCCTTTCACCTTTCTCTTCCTCTTTTGATTTTTCCCCCAATCATTACTAATATCTTGAACATCGTCAAAGATTTGAACACCGGTTTGTATTTGAGGCCTTTGTCTATTCTCTATGGTTGCATCAAATAAGTTTTTCTGTTGACGATATTCGTGATTAGGTTCAAGGAATCGTTTATGACCTATGTATGCACACTTCTTACTAAATGGTAGCCATACTGAGCAAGTATTAACACCACAAACAGGACATGCTCTCTTACCCTTTATAGTGTAACCAGCTAAATTTCCATAAGCTGGAAAATCATTGATTGTCCACATAAGAATAGCATTTAATCTAAATTCACTACGAGTATAAGCATCATATGCCTTCACCCCTTTATCAATTTTTTCAAATCTTCAATTAGCGGTTGTAGATATACATCACTATCATTTCTTGGTTGTCGTGGCCCAGGAATTAGCAAAGATAGCATCATATTATCTTTGTTCATACAAAGCCATAGAGGAAAGTTGTAAGCAACAAGAAACACTGGCCAACAGCTATATGCACAATTCCAATCACCAAAATGATCAAAGCCATCAGATGCAAGACCAAGCCTTAAATTTCATGGATCGGAAGCAAAAGAAGGATAAATTCTATCAATCGTAGCCCATTGAGAAGAATCTACTAGGTGTCGCAATTTACCATCTTCACTCTTATGGCTGCTATGCCATCTTAGTTGTTCTGATGTTTCTGGTGACATAAACATTCTTTCCAATCTTGGTAACAGTGGGAAATATCTCAAAACCTTCACAGGTATTTTGGCTTGCTTCCCATCTTCATTAGTCTTGTTTTTTTTCCAACGAGCTTACTGCATTTAGGACAGAAATCACTATGTGCAAGCTCTTTTCTAAATAAACAACAATCATTTACACATGCATGTATCTGCTTATAGCCTAAACCAAATGATTTAAGCAACTTCTTTGTTACACATGTAGAATCAGGATGCATGTTTTCTTTAGGCAGCATATCCTTAAGAAGTTTAAGAAGTTTTGTAAATGTTGTGTCAGATATACCATTTCGCGCTTTGTGCTTGTAAAGGAGTATTGTAGTAGACAACTTTGTGTAGCTTGAACAGCCAGGGTATAAAGGAATTTCGGCATTCTCCATCATTTCCTTAGTACCTTCCCTATGTCTTTCTTCAGCATTAGCTTTTATCTCCTCATCATAGATTTGCGCATCCAAATACATTTTGTATGTATCAGTCAGTTCATCGCTTTTATTTTGTGAAGGGCGTTTTTTCCATGAAAAATCCATACATCATAAGTTAGGTCAATTCCAAAAAAAAAACCAAGTGTGACACAACATTCCTTGATGTTTACCAAATTAGATTCCTACATTTACAGCATATGCATCTAATTTTTTCAGAATTTCCTTTGCTTTCAGCATGCGTATATACAAAATTTTGAATAGCTTGCTTATATTCGCCTGTCATTCTAAGAAACAATAAATGTATTAATACTCATTCTTAAATACTTATAACTATGAAAGTAATAATCAAAATAATGAAACCATGGTAGATTGACCCATGCTTTGTCTATCTTGATAAAATGCTCCTAATTTTCGGACCTAATGGAAAGACATTATGCTCAACATCGTCAAAGACATCATATAATTAGTTTCGGTCAGCTTATGCAAGTTGTAAAGATAAAGTTGTAATATAGTTGTTTTGTTGTAGCGTCATTTGTAAAATGAAAATGATACTCCTCCATAAACTGTAATATTATCCTAGTTGCATCAGAACTGTAATTTTTATCTGGCCTAAACTTATATATAAACTTATGATGATGGTGGACTAAAATACGTGTGTTAACCCGCCTTTTGGCAAGGCCGCGGACAGACGGATTTAACTTAAACAACTTCACAACTATCGAGACTAAAGTATGATGGGTTCGGTTTAAAATGATGAAGTTCACTTGAATATGTCGTTGGGAAAAGGAGCGGAGAAATTACATGGCTCGGCCTAGGCAGTTTGGCAGATGTCGCTCGGCATTGGGGTGGTTCGGCGTTGGAGGTTGTTCGGCATAGAGAGATCGTCGTTCGACATAGAGGGATCGTTCGGCATTCCAAGAGCACTCGGCATTCAGTAGCGCTCGGCATCCAGGAGCGCTCGTCATTTAGAGGCGCTCGGTATTAGAGATCGTTCGGCATGATGGGCGCTCGGCATTAGAAACTGTTCGGCATCAGACATGGTTCGGCATGACGGAGGTTCGGCATTAAGTATCATTCGGCATTGGATGGAGCACTCGGCATAAATCTCGTTCGGCATTGGATGGATCGTTCAGCATTAGGGAGCGTTCGACATTGGATGGGTCGTTCGGCATACCTCACCTCGCTCGGCATTGCACCTCGCACCTCGATACCCCGGTACCTCGCACCTCGATACCTCTGCACCTCGCACCTCCATACCTCGCACCTCCATACCTCGGTACCTTGCACCTCCGTACCTCGATACCTCGGTACCTCGCACCTCCCAACGTTCGGCATGAGGAGATCATTCGGCATTCACACCTTGTTCGGCAATCAGCGTTCGGCATTCAGCATTCGGCATCTATGGTTCGGCATATGGAGACCACTCCATTTGGGCTGAGGTACTCGGCTGCCAGGCCCACCAAGGAAGTCCAACCCATCTTTGTCTATAAATAGAGAGGCAGGGGCATAGTAAAAGGGGATCTTCTTTCTGCTCTCTTACTTTCTCTTTTCTAAGGCTAAGGCAACTCTGCCATTTTGTAACTGTAATCGATTATTACAGCAATAAAAAGCAAACTTCTAAGTGGACGTAGGCCGGAGTTAGCCGAATCACTATAAAATCTTTTGTTCTTTACTGCTTTCATTTTAGTTTTAACTGTTCTTCACATTATTACTCTCTACATATACTCTATCTCGGAGCTGTGACTGGTATTTGGTGCTTTCATCTCGATTTGGGGGTTAGTGACCAATTTTGGTGCTAACACTTTGGTGCTTTCACTGAGAATTGAACTCAGGAATTTTGGAGTTAGGAACTTGGATCTTAGAAAGCAATGGCAAGACCACCAACGAAGAGGAAAGCAGTGGAAAGGAGCAATCAGGAAGGAAGTCAAGCGGCATCTTCTGGAGCTGGAGAGGGTCATGCATCCATCTACATAACTCGGGACGAGATGCAAGTGATGATGAATTCTATGCAAGAGCAGATGATGAAACGGCAAGAGGAGATGATGCAGGCTCTTCTTAGGCAATTTGGACAACCAGGAACTACAGGTGCTCAAGATCATGGAGCTGGACCAGAGGAACTCAACCAACGGACAGATGGAGTGAATCAGCAGGGGGCAGCTCCCAATCAACAAATAGTTAACAATCTAGATGGACCTAGACTCGGGAGCACGCCACCAGGAGTATGTGATGAAGAATATGTGCCAGAATTTCCTCGGGGACTTGGGGGGCAGTCTGGATTGGTTGGAAACACTGGATTGGCTGACATTATCAGGAGGACTATTCGTGGAGGTCTGACAAACAGGGATTCATAGGGAGTTAACAAAAGTCCGTTTACCCGGAACATCAGGACAGCTAGGAATCCGCCCGATTTCAAACTACCCACTCTGGAGGTATACAACGGGAAGACGGATCCCACCGACCACTTGATGAGGTACACTAGGCATATGGAAGTGCTGGGGGCAACGGAGGAGGTTATGGCCCGATGTTTCCCCCTGTACTTGACTGAAATTGCTGCTATGTGGTTCAGACAGCTGGAGGATTGATCCATTGGAACATGGACAGAACTGGTGGACAAGTTCTTAAGTCAGTTTCGAGTTCACATAAAAAGGCCAAAGAACGTGATGACGCTAATGTCAGTCAAACAGGGGGCAGATGAATCGCTCAGGACATTCTTAACTCGATTTAATGCAGCAGTTGCTTCGGTGGATCGGCCAGATCCATCAATGGTTTTATGGCTGCGGTATCAGGAGTCAGAGATAATTTGGATTTCAATGTATCAGTGGTACGGGACCCACCGTCGGATCTTGGGGAATTCTTTCATGAAGCTGAAAGATTTCTTCGACAAGAGGATGCATGTTTGGATGTGAGGTCAAAGGAAGTAAACATGACTAAGGATGGAGGACTACTCGGCGAAATCTCAAGTGGGGGCAAGGATAAAGGGAAAAGGAAGCGTTGGGAAGAAACAAAGTTCTCCACTTACACAGGATTGAACGCAACGTTGGAGCGGATTTTCTTAGATACTCGAGATCGCCTTCCCTATCGAAGGCCATCGAGGAGGGAACCCACAGAACGTGAAAGGGCATCAGGAAGGCACTGTCTCTTTCATGACCTGGACGGGCATGAAACTAACAGCTGCCGACATATAAAGGATATAATCGAGGAGCATATAAGGAATGGTCAGTTGTGACAGTATGTCGGAACTCGGAATGCGGCGGTGGAACAGGAGCAGCCACCGCCTACCTTGAACGACGAGAGCATGAGGCCCAGGAATGGTGGCCGATTGGTCATCAACTAATTCTAATGGTTTGGAATAAGTAACAAACTCTGGGCAAACGGTTAAATCACTTACTCATGTACGGGGTCGGAGATAACCCTTAGGCATGCTCTGAGATAATGGCTTACCGAGACGCCCGGGTTTGCGAAATCTGTTTTTTTTCCTTTGACTTGGACATTTTCTTTTT
The DNA here is from genome assembly GCA_030737815.1 of Allium fistulosum. NCBI lineage: Eukaryota > Viridiplantae > Streptophyta > Magnoliopsida > Asparagales > Amaryllidaceae > Allium > Allium fistulosum. The sequence goes on from CM060906.1 coordinate 693,373,098, forward strand.
CTGGTTTGGTTTTGGAGTTTGGTTTGAACTCCCTGTTTTGCTCGTTTTCTGGTTTGGATTCTGGTTTGGATGTTTGTTTTTTGGTATGGATTTTCGATATGGGTTTCTGGTTTTATATTTTGGATTTGGATTTCAGATCGGATTTTGATTGGATTTTCTCTGGAATTTGGCTAAAAGGTCGTTGAGTATGGACTATGCTCGGCAAGGGTCCGAAGAGACCAGGATTCGGCCTAGGACTTAGGCCATATATTATCGGTTACTATTTTAGATCGTCGAGTATGGACTATGCTCGGCAAGGGTCCGGAGTGACCAGGATTCGGCTTAGGACTTAAGCCACGGCATTCTTCGACGTTCAGGGATACTGAACCATGAACACCATGGAATTACTTAACGTAGGTCGTCAAGTGTGGATTGCGCTTGGCAAGAACCCGAAGAGGTTACGGATTTGGATATTGGCAATGAATAGCTAAGGATTCGGACAAGGACCCGGAGCGGTCTCGGATTTGGATATCGACCCGGAGAGGTCACGGATATGGTTATAGGTTATTGGATATGGATGGATTGGAACTCGGTAGTCGGGTTCAGATGGATGTGGAATTGGGTAAGGACTTGGTTACTGGATAAGAATCAGACATCAACTCTGAACAGTCGTGGAAATGGATCAAGATATGGCCGTGGTACTCGGATAAGATGGCTTGGTAATGGATTGGATTATGAATCGGAAAGTATGGATGTGGGTAACATACATACTTGGGATATTAGACTTGAGGCTATTCAAAACACACCTTTCACAACAAGGCATGTTTTGGGGGGCAAGTGTTAACCCGCCTTTTGGCAAGGCCACGGACAGACGGATTTAATTTAAACAACTTCACAACTATCGAGACTAAAGTATGATGGGTTCGGTTTAAAATGATGAAGTTCACTTGAATATGTCGTTGGGAAAAGGAGTGGAGAAATTACATGGCTCGGCCTAGGCAGTTTGGCAGATGTCGCTCGGCATTGGGGTGGTTCGGCGTTGGAGGCTGTTCGGCATAGAGAGATCGTCGTTCGACATAGAGGGATCGTTCGGCATTCCAGGAGCACTCGGCATTCAGTAGCGCTCGGCATCCAGAAGCGCTCGGCATTTAGAGGCGCTCGGTATTAGAGATCGTTCGGCATGATGGGCGCTCGGCATTAGAAACCGTTCGGCATCAGACATGGTTCGGCATGACGGAGGTTCGGCATTAAGTATCGTTCGGCATTGGATGGAGCACTCGGCATAAATCTCGTTCGGCATTGGATGGATCGTTCGGCATTAGGGAGCGTTCGACATTGGATGGGTCGTTCGGCATACCTCACCTCGTTCGGCATACCTCACCTCGCTCGGCATTGCACCTCGCACCTCGATACCCCGGTACCTCGCACCTCGATACCTCTGCACCTCGCACCTCCATACCTCGCACCTCCATACCTCGGTACCTTGCACCTCCGTACCTCGATACCTCGGTACCTCGGTACCTTGCACCTCCCAACGTTCGGCATGAGGAGATCGTTCGGCATTCAAACCTTGTTTGGCAATCAGCGTTCGACATTCAGCTTTCGACATCTATGGTTCGACATATGGAGACCACTCCATTTGGGCTGAGGTACTCGGCTGCCAGGCCCACCAGGGAAGTCCAACCCATCTTTGTCTATAAATAGAGAGGCAGGGGTACAGTAAAAGGGGATCTTCTTTCTGCTCTCTTACTTTCTCTTTTCTAAGGCTAAGGCAACTCTGCCATTTTGTAACTGTAATCGATTATTACAGCAATAAAAAACAAACTTCTAAGTGGACGTAGGCCGGAGTTAGCCGAACCACTATAAAATCTGTTGTTCTTTACTGCTTTCATTTTAGTTTTAACTGTTCTTCACATTATTACTCTCTACATATACTCTATCTCTGAGCTGTGACTGGTATTTGGTGCTTTCATCTGGATTTGGGGGTTAGTGACCAATTTTGGCGCTAACAACGTGTATGTATTTAAATCCAAAAAATGTAGGAGTGGAAGAGGTGGAGACTGTCATGGCACTAAATCAAGCGAAAATAGTATGAGTAGTTGACCCACAAGCATTGTGTGCAAGTATTAAAAGGAAAATAATGAGAAAAGCTAAAGTGATATCACCTATATTACCACCACCAGATGAAGCTGAAGCACCCGCACCACAATTATTGCATCACAGGTCAGATATCATTCCACCACTCAAACTGAAATGGAATTTTGCTCGTATAAATTAAAAAACATTGCAGATAGGTATAAATACAAGTGCATGTACGTGTATACAATCATTGAGTAAATTATGTATACATGTCAACAAGCTTATTTATTAATTTTTGCATAAATGACAAATCTATTTGGAATATATGTATAGGTAAGTGGAGTCATAACAGTGGAATTACATGTTGGTGTTGACAGTGCTTTTTGAACTATTGCTATACACGGTGAAGAATGACATGCGTATGATGATCAATTTTTAAGGGAGCACTGATCGATGGTGTAAATTATAAAAACATATATTAGTTACCTAACATGTGTATGAGCGGCAAAGTGTGCGGGTAGCGATTCATTAGTCTGTCTATGTCATTTATTTAACTTCACTTTTGCCAAAGTTCAACTTCCTCTGAAAATTATTCAACTTATTTTTGCAGTAGAAATCAGAGTCTCGTCTTTAGATTTGTTAGTTTTTTAGTATATCAGCAGCTGCTGATTGCATTGTATTCGTTTGTACTATTTTTCATAAACTTTTTTTTACTGCATTGTGTTTCAACTGTTGGAAGAATAACTAATTAGTATAACTAGTAAATTCTTAATTTTGTGATATAATTTACTGTCACGACTCACACTTTTGTACTTATTTTCATTTATGCTATTGAAGGGGTTTCTTCTTTTGTTAAGCTCTCTTGATTTCTTTTCTTTTTTACGAGAAGTAGGAAAAATTTTCATTTTCTCTTAAAGAAATAAAAAACAGTTATGTTGTTAACATTCTCTTTAATTCCCTCATTATCTTCTAAATCTCCAAAATCTTAATTTTTTCCCTCCAAATTACGATGATTTATTTCAATCAAGATTGATTTCAATTTCCAAGTGGCTGGTCAGGTGGCCAGGCCAGTAGCCCGGCCCTTGCGGCACAAGCAGCAGCATGTGCTGTTGCTTTGTGCAGTAGCAGCACCTTGCTGCTGTAGGCAGCAGTACCCACCGCTACCACTTGCAGCAGGGCTGTTGCCTCGCTACTGAGGCCGAGGCTCGCTGTTAGCAAAGACCGACATCTCCCTTCCCCTCCGGCACCTCCTACTCGCTCTTGATTTATCTGTAGTTTTCAATATCTTTCTCATTTCAAAAAAAAATCAATAGCTTTAAAACTCTTTTTGATGTACTTTAACCCTATCTTATAATATAAAGTCTACACTCAATATATATAAGACGTTTAAAACAACACAATATGTAAATCAAGCCATTGAAGGAAAAAAACAAAGTTCTGGAGCAAGATTGTTTAAGATTGGAAATTCGAAAACTTACTTACAATAAACCTGTTTCTTTAAATTTCATAAATATGGTAAGAAATAATCAAATGAAGTATGATCTTGCAAAAAGAAACCACTGTCAATTCTCAAGGAAAACAAAAGCTTGTTACAGTAAGTTTTTCTTCATCAAATCTTAGATTTATGCTTTAATTTTTTGATTTGGAAATGATAGTAAAGCTTTATATTCATCAATAATGCAAAAGATCAAGATTCAAGGATTGAATAAGAGGAGAAATCAAAATATAATCTCATCAACCATGTATCATCTTACATATAACAAAACAAGTCATTGCAAATATAAAAAATAAATTCAAGTTCATTTATAGTAAAGTGGTCTTTTATATATATATGAAAATGAATTACAGATCTCAACTTATAACATGTTCAAAATTAAAACACAACCCAGTTAAATCTTAGTTAAATAGAAACAAAAAACATTGCTCTTTGCCTACTCAATCAAAACATGCAAGCCTTAACCCACATAATCTATAAAGCATGCAGCATACAAAGGATAAAGTACCAACTCTGAACCGAACAAACACTGCATAACAATTCTAAATAACCTAGGATAAGATCTATGAACATGATATACGTCTAACCACCCACTCCATCAGACAAATCCATGAAACTACAAGTATACATAAGACCCACCAGTCAAACAAAAAATAGGATTAAGAATCACACACATACATACATAATTCCTGATTCGATGCATAATTTGATACCCAAAACCTATGAAATTCCAAAAACCACAAAACCCAAAACCCAAATCATGAATCTTGATACTCATTGAACACACACACACAAATACAATTAGAACACTCAATTAGAACAAATAGAACGAAATGAATATACCTTAAGCATACGATATCAGCAGCGGTTTTGAGGAGCAGAATAGGTTTTTCTTTTTGAAATTATGGGTTTGCAAATTGAATCGGTAGTGAGTTTAGTTTTGGGAACTTTTGTCCTAATTAATGAATTGAGCGGCCAACGAAAATAAGGGAGGAAGTTGTAATTTTTGGGGGTAGGAAAGTAATGTTGGAGGACAACTGACAAAAACGGTTGTTATAAATAGTTTTTACAACTGGCGTAGATAAGCAGTTGTTAAAGAGGCATATTACAACTGCTATACAAATAAAGTTGTTAAAAATATCTTTTCTACAACTGTTAAAAATGTATAGTTGTTACAAACTACTTATTACAACTGTTAAAAATGAACAGTTGTAAAGGGAAGGTTGTAATATGATTGCTTTGTTGTAGTGATATAGTTTAAACTTATAAAAGAGTTTTAGAAAGTAATCTTAAAATATATAATCTATAATATAAAAGTAATATTAAAAACTAAGTATAGACTTGTTTAAAATATATTTTTTAGATTTAAAGCTTATTAAAATCAAGAGATAGTTTAAAAAACAAGAGATGATTTTGAGATCAAAATATTAAAAGATGATAAGAATAGTTTTTATATTAAGGCTAAAATATTTAAATTGATAGAGATGCCTTTTAAAAAGATAGTTTTTGGAATAACAGTAAAAATAAATTATTTTGAATATTTCGTGGATTTATCCACTAGAGAAAATCATTGGTTCCATCCCACTAAAGAGGTCGTGGGTTCCATCCCACTATTAAAGCGAGAAGGTGGATTCCATTCCACAATTAAAATTCGAATAAAGATTTTAGTGCTATTATGAAGTTTTAACATAAATCTAGACTCTATTACTTATCTTGATATCTTGAACTCTTGATACTCATGAGCCTTCAGTCTTGATTTCTTCAATCTTGAATTCATCATTCTTGAATCTCTATATTGTACAGTTTTCATTCTCAGTACTTGCATATATATATATATATATATATATATATATATATATATCCTGCATATACATATATATCTAGAAAAAGATATTAGTATTTATATTTTATAACAAGTCCTAAGGTTGTTTTCATCAAAACCAGCATCTCAGGAACTAACAAGCTACCCCTTTTTGATGACGACAACCTTTGTTTATAAAATCTACTCCAACCAAATTTTGATTCTACTCCGGCTCCTCCTTATTCCAACAACTCCCCCTTAATCTACTAAATTCCCCTTAATCTAAGCCTATCTAACCTATTTTATAGTTCTCCCCTTTGTCATCAACAAAAACTAATCCTAAACTACATAACTCCCCCTAAATCTTATACTATAGCACCGTATATGATAATAACACAGTATAGTAGAATATAAACGAGACATATAATAATATAGTAAGGTAAATGTGAGAGATATGAAAATTTTAAACATAATCAATCAATATATACATCATGTTCTTATCAAACCACACCATGTTCAATCATATATTACACATCATATTCAAATCAATCCAAACCATACTAATCTAAACCAAATCAAATCAAACCAAACAATTCAAACCAAATCAAACCACATATGTCAAATCAAACATTTCTTGGAACTTGAACCTATCCTTCTTCACCGAAGATAGGATCTACCTTTATAGCATCCCATTCTTCATTATCTTTGTTCAGAGTTCCTTTTGGATTCGCTTCAAGTTCTTCTTTGTTGAGGGCAGAGATCATCCATCGAATGGCATCGAAGTGCCATTCTTGTTCCTTTATCATCTGCGTTTGGCTTAATTCTAAGTGTCGTTGATTGCGAAGGATAAAAGTAAGTATGTTCTTGAAGGAATTGAAAGTTTCTTTAAGATTCTCACTTAGATTATGAATAAGAGAGGCCATTTTTTGAGAAAATATGAAGAAATTCAATGGAAAATAAAGAGAATTGAAAGTATGCATTTTTCTAGAAGAAACAAGTATTTAAAGAGTTAGAAAGTCGTTTGAAATTAAAAGACACAAGATGTTATGTCAATTTCAATTTCAAAACAAAAAACAGTTTTTGGCCGTTACATGTCGACATGGAGGGTAGGGTGATGTCGACATACGCCTATTAATGGCAATTTTCTTTGTTTCTTTATATTATGTACAAGTCTATATATATAAAAACTTATATAATATAATAACAAGCATTCCAGAGATATTTTAGAGCTAATAAACAGAAATAAAGGATTTTCATTGATAATTTTAGTTAACATTACATAAAACGATACATAACATTAACTAATGAGAGATACAAAATAATACATCATGAAATGAAACTTGTATTAGTTAGAGGATGATGAAGATGATGATAATCCAAGCTTGCGACTCACATTCCCAAAGAACTTGTTCATTTTGGTGGAAATCTTGTCCAACTTTTTACTAACGGATCTTTTGAAAATCCTTTGGGTTTCCACGATAATCTTTTGGTTCTTGAGAAGCATTTTGTTGGATGGATTGGTAGGAGTGATAGGGTATTCGATGCTTTCCAATGAAGTCTCTTCCTCCTCCTCTCCTTCTTCTTCAATTTCCATCTCCTCCCTTTCTTCCTCCTCCTCTTCTTCTTCTTCCCTCTCTTTATGAGCCAATCTCTCATCCTTTTTGGCAAGTGTTTCATATGGTTGAAACACAAGCAGAATTCTCATGAGAGAGATGTTAACATGGTTAAACACTTTTCTAGAAATGAACTCCTCTCTCTTATAATCAACACTAAAGTAGATGAAAATCCGAGTGAGGTAAATTCCATGGTATAAAGTGTTTTCACCTAAAGTAAAAATTTTGGGACGAAGTTCATCCAAAATTACTTGCGCCCAATTAATGTCATAGTGCCCAAAAATAGCAAAATGAGCCTTACAAACTTTTAAGGTCGGGTGATTGAAATTTCCCAATCTTGTTCATCAATTTTAAAATCCGAAAGATCCATTCCCGTACTCTTACAACCAAGAATGTTACCCAAAATCTGACTATTTAAAACAATACGCGTTCCTTTAACGCTACTCTACACTTCCCCTTCATTTCCTTCATAAAAACCACGACTCAAATTTGCATAAAACATTTTGACAAGATTCAGATAACAAATAAAATCATTTTGAGAATCATCAATTAAGCTAAGAATTTGATTCCCTTCGAAAAGAACATTGATCTCATATGAAGGAAAATCACTAAAGATAGCAAATTTTCCCATATGGACCTTTCTTAAGTTTACATAGCTAATTTGAGCTTTGATAGCTTCCGGATCATTGTAGAGGAACTCTTTGGTGGCCTTAGACAGTCTCATGGTTGATGGAGTGCTTGAGGAAGCCATTTTTGAAGAAAGTAGAGAGCTTGAGAGTTTTAAAGAGAGTTTGAATTTTGAAATGAAAGTGAAAAGATAGGATAAATTTAAGGAGATAAATAGTTATCTAAGAGCCATGTTCTTTGGTCAAGAGATACCTTTTCAGAGCTTTGGAATTGGTGAAAATGTGGAGGGAAATTCAAAGTTTTGAATTCAAATTTGAACTTCAAATTTCTGCAGGGATGTCGACATGGGGGTAGGGTCATGTCGACATGGGTCCTCTAAATCATGTGACTTATTTTACTACTTTATTTAATATCTATATCTATATATTCTATAATCTAATTTATATTTTATCTAAAATAATATTAAATATAATAACAATTTAATATTAATATTTTAATATTAAAATATTATTAAAATAATATTATTTTGAAAATCAAAGTTTTAAATTCAAACAACAAGCAATTTCAAAACATGAAAACAACCAAACATTCAAACAAGCAATTTCAATCAATATAATTTAAATGCGTACCTATTTTTAGATCCATATTTCCGAGATCATTAGACTCGTGAATAGCTGTAAAGCACATGTTTGAATTTTCCGTCTCTTGATCTTTATCACTAGAGGATGAGGCTGAATCGTCTAGTGTAGTAGTATATGCTCTCTTTCTTTTCTTTGATGAATCATTCCTTGGAGAAAATTTCTGTTTATATGGATGCAGACAATATCTTTTTAAGTGGCCTGGCTCATCACCATTGTAGCATCTGACGTTGTTTTGAGTCTCGTTGTTATTTCCAGAATTCTTGTGATCATTTCTCTTGTAATTGTTCATCTTTCTATATTTCAGAAACTTTCTAAAATTCCTTGTCTGCAAGGTTATTTCTTCATCATTGTCGGTGTTTGAGTCTGAACCATCTGTTATTGCATTGAATGCTATTGACTTCTTTTCTGAGGCCATGCTTTTTCTTCTCTCTTGCATTTGTACTTCGAACGACATCAAATTTTGAATCAATTCTTCAATTTTCAGAGTACTAATATCATTAGCCTCTTCAACTGCTAGAGTCTTCTGATCCCATTCCGGGGTGAGTGAATTCAGAATTTTTCTAACTTGATCTTCTTCGGAAAAGTTCTTTCCTAATGCAATTAGTGAGTGCACAATGTCTTGAAACCTACTGTACATGTTTGAAATGGACTCATTTAGATTCATCTTGAATAATTTAAACTGATTGGTCAAGATAGATATTTTGGTCTGTTTCACTTTGCTTGTTAATTCATGAGTAACCTGCAAAGTTTTCCAGATCTCATATGCAGACATATAGATAGACACTCTATTAAACTCATTCCTATCAAGTGAACAGAATAGAATATTCATGGCTTTGGAATTGTTTTGTGCAACAGTCTTTTGCTCAGTAATCCACTGTGAAAAATCAGTTGTGGGTTCAATGTACTCAGTTTGTGTGATATTCCAAGTGTCTAATCCTATTGATTGTAAATAGATTTTCATCCTACATGTCCAATATGCATAGTTACTACCATTAAAATGTAGTGGTCTGGTAGTAGACTGACCCTCAACAAATGAACTAGTGATAGTGTTGACATTACCAGTGTTGGCAGCCATTTGAAAACTTTTCAAAAATCAGATTATGAAAACTTTGAAAACCAATGCTCTAATACCAAATGTTGGAAATGCGGATTACGGATCTTAAGGCTGGATTAACACTAGAGGGAGGGTGAATAGTGTTTAATGGGCCTTATGGAAATTTTGAAATCTTTTTAATTTAAACACAAACAGATGCAATTCACAAACACAGAGACAATCACAGAACCAGACACAGATGCAAATAGTAAATAAAAGTAGTAAAGGAAAGAACACACCGGAATTTTATACTGGTTCGGAGTTACCCCACATCCAGTCCCATAGAATTTCTTGTGCAAATTTCTTTTCAAATATAATATCGATATTACAACCTCGATTTCAAGGCCATGAGATACACCCTCCCATCTCTGAGTCTAGGGCAAACTTTCTTGATTTAACTAGGCTATAAGATCACCTAATTGATTTACGGACAAATGATTTACAGGCCACAATCACACTGTTTCCAATCACACTTTGATAGAGAGAGACTGGATACACTTCGATCTTTCGATCTTTAATTACAAATGATCTTATAACTCTGAATAGCACTGAGATCTTTGAGAGAGAGTGGCAGAGAATCAAACTAGAGACGATCGAGTTTGATTCACTTAGGATTTCGGTAGAATTTTGTTAAAGCATTTGAAATCTAAGGGAATATTTGAGTGGAGAAGGAGTGAAGAAATGAAAAACTAACTTAAAATTCGTTGAAAACAACTAGTATATATAGGAGAACAATGGTCATGTCCATTTGCGAAAGGTTATGACGAATAGACACTTCTTTTGAAAATATGAAATTTGAAATCTACGGCTACCATGTCGACATGGGGGGGTATAGGGATGTCGACATGCTAATGTTATTTTTGAAAATTGATTTTGCTTTAAAATGATTTCTATTCTAAACTTGTCAAAACAATTTCTAAACTTTGAAAACCATTTTGAATATAGTTTAAACTTATAAAAGAGTTTTAGAAAGTAATCTTAAAATATATAATCTATAATATAAAAGTAATATTAAAAACTAAGTATAGACTTCTTTAAAATATTTTTTTTAGATTTGAAGCTAAAATATTAAAATTAAGAGATAGTTTAAAAACAAGAGAAGATTTTGAGATAAAAATATTAAAAGATGACAAGAATAGTTTTTGAATCAAGGCTAAAATATTTAAATTGATAGAGATGACTTTTAAAAAGATAGTTTTTGGAAAAATAGTTAAAATAAATTATTTTGAATATTTCGTGGATTCCATTCCACTAGAGAAGGTCGTGGGTTCCATCCCACTATTAAAGTGAGAAGGTGGATTCCATTCCACAATTAAAATTCGAATAAAAATTTTAGTGCCATTATGAAGTTTTAACATAAATCTAGACTCTATTACTTATCTTGATATCTTGAACTCTTGATACTCATGAGTCTTTAGTCTTGATTTCTTGAATCTTGAATTCATTAGTCTTGGATCTCTATACTGTAAAGTTTTCATTCTCAGTACCTGCATATACATATATATCTAGAAAAAGATGTTAGTATTTATATTTTATAACAAGTCCTAAGATTGTTGTCATCAAAAACATCATCTTAGGAACTAACATAATTTGAGAAGTCCGCCGTGATGGTGGACTTCTTGGAGCTGCAGGATACTTTTAAAAGGAAGATGGAAAAGATGGATGACACCATCTTGAATTTCTACGTTAACTCCTTATTGCATCAGGGCAGCCTCACCTATTTGGGTCCCTAATTCCCGCGTACTCTTGCTGTGGTTTGGGAAGAAGTTCTGGCCTATTTTCAAGAAAACAGAGATGTATACACCGAGCAAGAGTTGGAGGACGCCTATCTTAATGAAGAGTTGAAAAAAGCTTTGATAGAGGGCCATTAGATTATTCGAATTGATAGGGAGCAGAAGGCCGCCGATGCTATTGCATCTACAACTTCCAAAGCGCTATCAGAGCCTTTCATTTTTGGGCTTGTAGAATCATCAAGGTAGCCTCGTGATCAGTCAGGAACTATTCCAGGTTCAGCCAGTATTGCTTTGCTGTTTGTTTCTTCAGCAACTATTTTGGAAGTCGTGGGTGATCCTAGAACTTCGCCAAAGATCATGCGACTATCCAAAGAAGCAGATGGTGAGGAGTATGAGGTCAAATTCTTGGTCACACTTCCGATGCAGGTAACCTTCTTATTTCTCCCGTGTTTGAGAACTTTCAACTCACACCGCAAGAACCAGATGAATTGAATTATTTCATTTTTGATCTTATAAGTCCATCTTCCTTGCCGATCGAACTGCATACTTCTTTGGTCTGAGGACCTGCTGCTATTTTGACCGCTTTGATGCTTGTTTATGTAGCTGCTTTGATCACCACGTCCGTGTCTGGGTCACAACCAGGGCTGTAATCTGAGAAGATTGCTGCGTTACATGGCCTGGATGACCCTTCCGTATCTTTGGAGGGCGATTTAACAACAGCTAAGCTCGAGAGAAAATAGACCAACCTAGCCAGCTAAGTAAATCTGAACATCAGATGGTGGCCGTTAAGAAGGAAAAGATTGAGGAGAAAAAGTCTTCAAGGAGCGCCCACTAGTCCCAGAAGCGCAAGACCAAGGAGGAGTCTTCCAAAGGGGTCGAAGGACAAGGCGGAGACCTGGGGACGGAGTCGATAATTGATATTTCAAGCAGCGACACGACTCCTAGGGTGTTCTGAGAAGAAGAAGAAACTTCCGACTAAAGGCGGGAAGGGAAGTGGCGAAAAGAAACATTGATGGGCTTGACTGACAATGGAACCAGATACTGGAACATTCTGATTTGTTTGACATGTATTTTGTATAAGTGAAGAGTCTGCACTTATTACTTTTGTTGTTGTAATGTCTGTACTTTTCTTTTTGTTGGCCGATGTAATGTGGGTACGACCCCCACATTTTGACTTTGTATAGAAAATGTTATGAGGAATGAAAAGATTAATATTTCAATTGTCATCTCTCCTACGTTCTTCGTTATTTATCATGTACTTCACTTGTTTTTCATACTACTTATGTTTGCACATAGCAAAATTGCCAAAATTCTTTGTTTGGAAAAATAGGCATGTGGAGTAGTTTTCCTTTCAACTAAATGCCGGTATGTGTGTGCCCCAAATTTACAGGTTTGTTTACTCTGAGCACCTGACAAATGACTGGTTGATCCGAGCAATTCCTTGGACGTCTGTAACCGAATCTACTTTGTAGTTCCTATCTTCGGAAACTTATAACTTGAGCATCTCGATTCCAGAGATTCTGTCGATCAACAATCGGAATTCTTTGTCGATTTCTAGTTGTGGGTTCTTTTTAGTCCTGCAATAAACGAGTTTCTCGGTGTAGTTAGGACAATACCAGTACTTAGAAGATCTTAATGACTTGTTAATGGTGCTGGAGAAACATCAAGTAGTGCTTGCGTGGAGTACGCAGCTTTTAGGAGTGCGCAGCTTACGAAATGTGCGGCTTTTAAGAGTGCGCGGCTTATGAAATATGCAGCTTTTGACAGTGCGCGGCTTATGAAATGCGCGGCTTTTGAGAGTGTGCAGCTTACGAAAGCGTGGCTTATGGAATCGATATGACTCGTCGATCTGGAACTGTTTGGAATTTCTCGACGTTACTAATCTTCGGGTAACGTGAGGAGTTCGTGCTTCAAGAGCGTGGTTCCACGGCTCAATAAGTGATGCGTGGCTTATGAGTGTGCATGAATTTAAGTAATTATATTTACTTGGGCATGATACCACAACCCAAGAAGTAGTGCGCAACTTATAGAATGCACGACTTTGATTTTAGCCTTCCCGGTGTTGCGGTGGAAACACCGGTTCTTAGAAAGTAGGGATTGAGTTCTGCCAATCCAACGGTTGGAGTCGATTTGCTTCCGTCCACTCGACGGGTAGATGAGGCGTAATTGAGCATGGTTCCACTATCTCAAGTAGCGATTGGATGATTTTGAGTCGATTTGACCCCGCCGAATCAGCAGGTTACTTTTAAGAACACATTTTTATTGGTTCAGAAAGCGAAACAATTTTATTAAATAAAAGTTGGGCAAGTTCTGCCTATTTACAATGTCTCCGGTATTCCGAGATGGCTTATTTGCGAAAAATATGAAATATATAAGATAGTGTTAGATAAAGTAATGACGCAGTGATTCGCTATTCCAAGCTCGGGGAACTTGTGTTTCATCAATAGTTGTTAGCTTGAATGTGCCATCCCCAAGCTTCTGGCCGATCACATTGGCCCAATTTGGTATGAATGTTCCTGGTATAGGGTAGAACCATTTGAGGACAAGGTCTTCCACTTCGAAAGTGCAGTTACGAACTTTGGAATTAAAATATTGTGCGACCCTTTTCTAGTGAGCAGCAGTCCTTAGCTCGGCTTCTTCCCTCTTCTCATCGACCATATCGAGCGACTCGAATAGGAGCTGCTCGTTTTGCCTTTGATTGAAGTTTTTCCTTCAATGAGAGGGGACTTCTAACTCGATTGGGATCATTGCTTCTGAACCATATGCCAGGGCGAACGGGGAGTACCTAGTTGTAGATTTGTGCATTTTCCTGTAAGCCCATAGTGCAAGTGGAATTTCATCAACCCAGTTTCCTTTAGCTTTAGTTAGCCGCTTTTTAATGGCGGACTTGATGATCTTGTTCACTTCTTCCACTTGCCTGTTTTCCTGGGGATTTGCAACAGTGGAAAAGCTTTTCTCAATTCGGAAGCATTCACAAAAGTCTTTGAACTCAATGCTTTCGAATTGAGTCCCATTGTCCGTGATGATTTTTTATGGCACTCCAAACCTGCACATAATGTTTTTAGTGACAAAATTAATAACTTTCTTTATTGTTATAGTGACTAGCGGTTCTACTTCAGCCTATTTGGTGACATAGTCAACAGTAACTATAGCATATTTGGCTCCTCCTTTTGCCATTGGTAATACACCAATCAAATCAATTCCCCAGATCGCGAATGGCCATAGGCTGACCATTTATGTCAGCTCTGTCGAAGAAGTTCTTTTGATCTTGCCGAATCTTTGGCATTGGTCGCACCGTTTGCATAATCTGCTGCGTCGTGGTTTACTATTGGCCAAAAATACTCATACCGAAGGACTTTCTTTATGAGGATTTGCCCCCCAGTGTGGTCTCCGCGGTCGCCTTTATGAACTTCCCTGAGGATTCTTCGGCCCTCGTTGTTGGTCACACACCTGAGCAAGGGGGTAGAGAATCGCCTCCGATAGAGCATCTCATCCTGTACTACAAACCGCGGTGCCTTTCGAAAGAGCTTATTCCATTAATTTTTGTTTGCAGGGAGTGTTCCTCTAATTAGGTAGTCATTGATCAGTGTCATCCATGTTTCAGGTTCTCTGGCTGTCTCAAAGATCCAGTAGATATCCGTCTCGCTTACGTTTGGAGTAGTTAGCATTTCAACTTGGACAAGTCCCAATGACCAAGCTTCTCTAGAACTGGCTAGTTTGGCTAGATAGCCTGCTTTCGTATTTTGTTCCCTCGGGATATGAGTTATAGTGTAATGTTTGATTTCATTAGCAGTTCCTGCACCTTAGATAGATACGGGGCGAGATTCTCTCCTCGAGCCTAGTATTTGGCTTTCACCTGGAAGACGACTAGTTGAGAGTCACTATTGATGTGTATGGACTTTATCCCGAGTTCCTCCACAACTTTCAGCCCGGCTATCAATGCTTCATATTCCGCTTTGTTATTTGTTGCAGGGAATTCCAAGTGCAAGGCATAGAAAACGGATCATCCTTCGGGAGTTTTGAGCACTACTCCTGCCCTCGAGCAGAAGTCGTTAGATACACCATCGATGAACAACTTCCAACGTGTCTCCACTTCCGAAGTCATTTCTTCCTCGTTATCTCGTATTGTAAACTCGGCAATAAAATCTACCAGTGCCTTCCCATTGATCGCCTTTCGAGGATGGTATGTGATTTTGTACTAACTTAATTTGATGTTCCATTGATAAGCCGTCCAGAGGTCTCGGGATGGTATAACTCTTGCTTCAAGGGTTGATCTGTCAGCATTTTGATCGGGTGTGCCTGGAAGTACGGTCGTAACTTTTTGGATGCGATCAAGAGGCAATATGCCAGTTTTCCAATTTCGGATGGTTCTTCTCTACTCTAGTGAATCATTTACTGAGGTAATATATGGGTCGCTGGATCTTAGATTCTTCTCATATGAGCGTGGCACTTAATGCTTGGGGCGAGACTGCTAAGTAGATGTACAAATCTTCTCCATCTGCTGGCTTAGACAGGATTGGCAGGGTTTCCATATGTCGCAGCAACTCTTCGAATGCAGCTTGACAAGCTTGATTCCATTCGAAGTTCTTCTTTCCATTCTTTAGCGCGTCAAAGAACGGTATATATTTGTCGGTTGCTTTTGAGATGAAATGGCTTAGCGCTGCAACCTTTCCATGCAAGCTTTGTAACTCTTTCCTGTTCCTCGAGCCCTCAACTTCCCGTAAAACGGTAATTTGTTTGGGATTTGCTTCGATGCCTCTGGGGCTTACTATGAATCCCAAGAACTTTCCAAAGGCTACCTCGAAGTGACATTTAAGTGGATTGAGTTTCATTCCATATTTGTGGAGAATTTCAAACATTTCAACGAGGTTGTCTAAGTGATTTGCAGCTATGTGTGATTTAACTAATATATCATCTACATAAACTTCCATAGTCTTCCCGATCTACCATTTGAACATGGCATTCAACAATCATTGGTAGGTTGCCTCGGCATTCTTTAAGCCAAATGGCATCACTTTATAGTAGTATATCCCAGATCGGTAATGAAACTGGTATTTTCCTAGTCAGGTTCATGCATCATGATCTGGTTATACCCCGAATAAGCACCCCTCAATGATAGTAGTTCATGTCCAGCTGTCCCATCCACAAGTTTGTCGGATCTACGCAGAGGAAAGATGTCTTTTGGGCAAGATTTGTTTAGGTCCGAGTAGTCGATACAAGTTCATCATTTTCCATTGAACTTCTTGACCAAGACCGGGTTGGTTACCCATTCAGGGTAAGTTGCATCGTGGATAAAACCATTCGCCATCAGCTTATCCACTTCTTCTCTCAGCGCTTTGACCGTTCAGGTCCTAGGCTACGTCTATTTTGCTTCACTGGTGTATAGTTGGGATCAATATTAAGTGCATAGCATGCAATCTCTGGCGAAACCCTGCACATATCAGAATGTGCCCAAGCGAATACGTCCAGATTATCGTGCAGAAATTTGATGATTTCCAGTTGCATCTTGTTTCCAAGATGTGATCCAATTTTCAGGACCCGTGTTGGGTCATCCATATTGATTTGGACAGACACCGTCAATTCTTTCGGTGCTACCCATTCCTCCCCTGAGCTCTTCTTTCTAGGGTGCAAAGCCTTGTCAAATCGGCTATGGTCCCCAAGCCAAAGGTGGCACTGTAGTTGCTATCCGATAGGTTCACGAATGTGGAGAGTTCTCCCCATATTCTTCCCATTTTCTTTTCTTCTAGACTCGTGTAGTTCTGCGATGTAGCATTCTTTAGTGGTACTTTGGTCTCGATTGATCACCCTTACTCCATTCTCTATTGGAAATTGCATGGTTAGACACCACTGAGCTAAAGTAATCCTGAAATCTGCCAACGCGGGCCGACCTAAGAAAGCATTATAGGTGGATATTCCATCTACAATCACAAAGGTTTGGATGAGGACGACTCTTCGGTCACCTTCTCCTGGTACTACGGGTAAATCGATTTTTCCAACAGGTTGCTTAGGTTCATGGTAAATCTGTTGATCTTCGTTCGGTAAGCGGATACGTCCTTTATACCGATCTTCATTTGGTTAAATGTGTGTTTGAACGGGATATTCACAGAGCTGCCACTGTCCACGAATAAACGCCGGACCATGGCTGGTTTGATCCCTTCCGTCACGACCATGGGGTCGAGGGTTGGAGCTTCTATTCCTTAAATGTCTAAATTTTGGAACACTATGGCATCATTCAAGGTTCTCTGCTTCTTGCTAGGAGTTCCATCTTCGATCGTGAAGTACGAATCTCTCAAAATGTGTCTTAGTGAGCTTGCATATCGCTCCATTTCTCCCCAACTCCTCTACGCGGGATAAAGTCCTCCAGATATTGTTCCGATAATGAGTCTCCGGTCAGTCCGTCTAGATCCCTCTTCGCTGGTTCCAGCATGGTTTGCTCGGCCTCTAGGAGCTTGGGGTGCTACAGGCTGGTCGAGATTTTGTGGTTTACTCGTATATTGTCGAAGATTATTCTCTTGAATCAGCTCTTTAATCAGGTTTTTAAGTGACGACACTCATTCCTGTTGTGATCATGTATTTCATGGAAGCAGCAATACTTTCTAGAATGCATTGGCTTCAGCCGCATCCTTTTTAGGTGGCTTCTTGTACTCTTTCGTCTATTGTGTCATGAGGTAAATGTTCTCTGGAGTATGATTGAGCGAAATGTAGTCTTCGGGCCTCAAGCCTTTAAGTCGCTTGCTACTTCCATTTTGCTTGTTGGAATTCTGATTTTTCCTTTTCTGATTCTCGTCCTTTCCCGCATTTCCTACAGCGATCTCGGAGGCATTTGCATCTTGGTTCACGGCCATACCATTCTACCCAACGTTGGTTGGTTTAGGTGAGCAGATTTTCCTTCTAGCTCATCTGCTTCTTCCAATCTCAAGTACTGGCTCGCCTTTCGATTAAAGTCCTTCCTAGTGGTAGGTTGTTTCATCTTGATCTACTTACTGAATTCGGTGTCGGGACGGATGGCATGGACCAGGGCCATGAAGACGATACCTTTATTTGGGTTACTTACTTCGGTGACCGTGGTACACGACTCCTGAAGGATTTCAAAGATTCATTTCATTCTTGGAATAGGCCCGATAAGGACATCACGTCTTTTGGTTGTGCCGTGTGAAGCCTAAACTGATCAAGAAACTTTGTTGCTAATTCACCAAAAATAGAGATGGATATAGGTGGGAGCCTAGTGAACCACATGGAAGCAATCCCATCTAGAAAGATTGAAAAACATCTACACCGAACCACATTCGAAGCATTCGCTCCGTCCATGTAACAGCTGTACTTGTACAAGTGAGGTTTTCTCAAGATTCCATCATAGGATGGAATAGCCAGCATAGTGAACTTTTCAGGATATCGTTCATTTGTAATGTCATCAATAAAGGGAGTCCGCCTTGGAGAAGATCCCCATTCATAATCTCTCCTACTCTTACCTTCATCCATTAGGTGCTTGATCATGTTCGCGGTATATGCCTCGGATGTTCAGTCATCTGTAGGTTGGCTGTCGGTGACTATACCAAGTGTTTATTTTGCAAATGGTCTTGGTAAGTGGGCTGAAGCCTAGACTCTGCTGTCTTTGGAAGTGCCACTCCCTCGGAGTTTTGTTGGCTTGCGGTTGGCCATATAGGGGAAGTTTGGACCTCTCTTCCATTATTGAGTGCGTTATTGTTTTCTTTCAAGTCGTCGTCGTCAAGTTGTTCACAATCTTCGAAGTCGGAGAGATCCACTTCTATATCTTCCTATGGGGTTTTCAACCCCAGATTCAAGTCCATGGTGGGCTGCTTTGCAGTTGGTGGAGTGCTTGCATTTCCTTCTATGGTGATTCCTGCAGCTCCACCTACTACTATTTTTTGCTGCTACTTTCCGTTTCTCCTCTTTAGGCCAGAAACCGAAGAGTTTTCCTGCTCCATGGCAGCCGTAGGCTCTAGCATGGTTCTTGGAGCAGCCAGTGATTGCAAGGTCAGGAGGGCATTTAGTTTTTCCATAAGAGGTTTTTAGCTATTCTTCATATTTTGATTGATTTCATCAACCATCTTGTTTAACTCGCCTCTAGTGACAACTTCATGTTGGATAGAAGATCCCGACATCTGATCTCCTGTGTTGGCACCGTTCACTTCAACTTACTGAGAATTAGTTTCCTATCCAGCTATTACAGCTCCTATGGATCTTCCTGAAGCAGTTCTCTTTCTTTCTGGTGCCATTGATTCTTAATAGTAAATTTTCTAAGCAGAGATTAAGTATCTAACTTTTAAACCCGTTTGATCTAAAGTAGATGCTAGATCTGAACATGAGTTGGATTTTTAGTGAAAGCGCCAAAATTTTAACCCAAAAAATGGTTCAACGCCCTGGATTGAGTGTTAAAGCACCAGCCCTATTTATCAAGGCAAATAAAATAGAAAATGCATAGTATATCTTAGAAAAAGTAAAGGAACAATAAATTTTTATAGTGGTTCGACTGTTAATGAAACCTACGTCCACTTTATAACTTTCTATTAACTAACTACTGTTACAAGTGGAACCAGATTACAATATGGTTGAATCTCCTAAGTTAGATAAAGTCACGAGTGCAAGAGTTCACTGAAGAATCACAGTGGACCCCTAGATGACTATAAGGTGGGAGGAGAAAAGTGAAGAATATTTTCTACAGAGTTTCAGTAGCTAGTCCAGAAGATCATGTTTATGTTGCAGGTAGGATTATATTTATAGGGATTGGAGAGCTATTGGGCTAGGCCGCTTTGCCAGAGACCTAAACTAAATGATACGAAGGTGCTCCAAAAATTTCACAACGACCTGACTTGATACGTTGGATCGCTAACGATCCATGCAGTTAGAATTTTCTTAGATCGTTTCACTTGGGTTGTGTTCCATGCCTTATGTAGATGCTGTCCATGTAATTTGGTAACCAGTTATCTTGTTTATATGGTGATTCGTATACAGGTGACATTGAACTATGACTGGAATCGGATGAATGCTTAGTTTTCGAAATAGTTTGCTTGGAATACCATGAAAGTTGGAAGACATCCTTAGAACAGATACTGGATCATGATGCATGAAGTTTGGAGAGTCCATGAGCTAGCCTTATGGATCGCTAGCAATCCATCGCATTAGCTTGTTTTGACATCTTTCTTCTTGGGTCTTTCTCTCTAATTCTTTCTGGCCCTTACGGTTGATTCATGAGATGTTTCGACTTGTCATAGATGTTATAATTTCCTTTGAATTCTATTGGGTTTAAAAGCCGATTAACATTACCTAAACAAGCATATAACTTATTGGGCATAAATATAATAATAATAATATATTCTTTTAAACCTTGAAATTGACAATTAAAATTGTAAACCTGTAACGTATATAATAATTAAGACATTAAATAAAGAAACTGAAAATGAATGGTAATTAACAATTAAAAGTCAATCTAATAAAATGAGTTTGGGACAATTATGGAAATTAAAATATAAATAAAGGTGAAATAAGGAGTTTCTCTTATAAGGCATTTAATGTGTAAATATGGATGAGTGGTGTGTGTGTGTGTATCTGTGTGTGTTGATGAAAGTTTACATTAAATATTAGAGAGTGGAAATATGGCTAACTTATAAGGATGCAAGGTCAGTTGAAAGCACAAAAAAGTTTGTCTAGCTAATTTAGCTACCAAAAGTGTAACTTTTAACTAATATAGGACATCGCCTGTAATAAGTACCCATGGTGGACATGAGGTTTTTTCCCAATTTTGTAGGATAAGTCTGTCCAACTAATCTGCCTACCAACACCTACAAATAGTCGGATTAATATGGGATGTCACGGTTGGGTTACAGGCCATAAGTATGGGGTAATTCCAGGACTGTCCTGCTTCAAGGTTGAGGTATTAAATGGTTGTGTTAGGGTTTAGCTCTCCCTATTTAAGAAGTATTAAATGGTTGAGATTATCGTTTATGTGTGTTAGTAAAAAATCTCTTAGGGGAGGTCAGCTTCGAGGTTGAGGTATTAAATGGATGATTGGAGAGTATGCCCGTTTCCTATCTAAGAAGTATTAAGTGGCCTAGAAAAGATTTATACGATGTTGGTTAGGGAGTACCAAGAGGGGTTCGCCTGGGGTTAGGTACTAAATAGCTAAAGGGTCCGCCTACTTCCCATTTAAAGGTATAAAGTAGCCCAGGTACTTCCTCTCGCGTCGTTAGGATATGTTTGGTTGTAAGATAGGTTATTGAACCTAAAATACACCATAGTCGCATTGCATTCGCTTTTATAGTCACGGAGTAGGACTCATAGGGCTACTAGCCCATAATTAGAGTTACGTAGAGGAATATAGTAAATACATAAAACATAATACTTATCTGAATGCTTACTGCTCATATACTATGTAACGACCCACTTTTCCATACAGTTTAAGTGGACAATAAACCACACATGACCAACTCAAATTGAACGGAAATGTGGATAGTTAGGGAAAAGAAGGGAGAAGAAAGAAGAAAGAAGAGAAGGGAGAAGAGAAAAAATAAACTAACAACATAGAATCTCACAGCGGAGTGAATAATCTATAATATGAAACAGATCTTTACAAGAAATGAAAACTGTAATATTACAGACATCAATCAAAGTACACTAACCTTTTTCATCCTGGACAGTTATAACAGTCTGTACTTACAATTCCTAATAAATACAACCAATAGACAACATAGCAGAACACAAAACATTATGTAGATACGTTATGGCCCTCCAGCCCATCTCCTAAGCTCCAATGCATCCAAAGCCATCTGTAAATATGCTCGGTCTGACCCGAGCATTATAATAAAATAACACCAGTGTCAGTCTGGAAAACCAACATGAGAAAACACACCCAATTTGATTTTTTATTGTTTTAAAACCCTTCAAAACAAAAGTATCTCGTAAGACCACGCCACACATAAACACGGATGGGTTTTTACCTTACGATAACCAAACCATTTCAAATGAAATTCTCTTATATTATAATGGTGTCTAAGATACAAGTACTTATTAAAGCCGAAATTGTTACATTAATTAAATCCTAGCATAATAGGTATACAACTAAAACCATAAAGGCTGGTATTGGAGAATGGATTCCATATTATGACAAGGTAAGGAACTATCTTCCAAGGGTACATCTCTAGAAAAAATGCTATAGGGTCTGACAAGAACATATTGTACCTAGGGATGGCTATGGGGCGGGTCTAGGGTCCAAACCTGGTTCACCCGCCCCTGTTTTGGTCACCCACTCCCGCCCCATTCGGTCATCGGGGTGGGTAGACCCGTGACCTGTTCTTGAGAGCTCTGGGTCTAGGGTCGGGTCGGGGCTTGGCTAACCCGCCCCAACCCGACCCGCACTACTGAGATCTCAGGAAATCACTTTAGTATTATAATGATGATTTGTTAATATATATAACTATATATGTGTGTATGTGTGTGTTTTTGTGTGTGTGTTTGTGTGATTATGACATGGATATTATAATGTTCCAATCAATAAGCTATAAAATTTTTATAGCATTAAGCTGCATCATTGATAATTATACAATAACATATGCATATTTTTTTGAACTATTTGGTACACCACATTTTTATTATCTTCCCTTATAATTGTAAACACATTGTTACTTGTATTTAATGTATCATTTAGTAACAACAAATATAAATATATGTATATAGTACACAATTTTGCATCAATACAAAAACCTCATCGGGTCTCGGGGCGGGGCGGGTCTACCCAGACCCGTACGGGTTTCTGGTTCGGGGCAAAATTCCGGACCCACACCGGGTCTATGGGGCGGGTCCAGCGGGGTCCAAAAAACCCGAGGCGGGCTTGGGGCACAATAAACCCACACCATTGCCATTCCTACTTGTACCCCTGCCACACAGAGCTGGCCTACCACTTAACGAGTAGTACCGAATATGATCACCTCTTTTGTTAATGGGCCCCAAAGCATACAAGTACCAACCCGCATATTTTATATTTAAATGTTTTATTTAAATATAACATCGTTTGTTGAATTTAAAGTCCGAAATGTGACTTTTTGTAAACAGTCGAATCCGAACTCGAGACCACTTCCATTGAGTTCAAAACGACGTTTACAACTTTTTTGAGTGTAAACATCGATATGTTTGGAGTCGATTAGGATTTTGGTATTTTCATTTGGGCTTTGGGTTTGGTTATAACCCACTAACCCAATAAGAGAACCCAAACCTTCTACCAAATACCTCCACTCCACTCCTCTTCACTCATTCTACTCATAAATTCCTAACACTCAAGCCCTAGAAAAAATAGGGGAAAAGAAAAGAGATTAGAAATTCTTAAGCCCTAATTCTCTTAGGAAATTCAACTTAAAGTTATAAATCAAAGAGAAGCTTAGGTACGCATCCTCTTCATCTTCTCCATCTCAATCTCTCTTCAATATTCAGAAATTCCTATAACCTAACTTAGGAAATCTATGCATTTGATAATAGATTGAAGATTCTAGAGGTGTAGTGAAGAGGAATGGGTCTTGCTTTGTTTTAGAGCTTCTCATTCCTGGTTTTTTAGTTTAAAGGTGAGTTCTTGAACTCACATCTATATCTATAGCTTTCATTGTTGTTAGGTATGAATTCCTAACATCTATTTCATGTCCAATTGCTTTTGAATTAAATTGGTTTGGTGAATTTTCCAATTTTTGGTATTTTGAAGTCAAAATCTATGAAAATCCTACTATGGATGTTTGGACATGTTATTTGGAGTGTATTGAAGAGCCTATAGGGCTGGGTTGTCGCTTGGCATAAATCCCTAGCCACCATCACTCGTTCGTTCGCTTCCGAGTTGATTTGGCCATCACTGGCCTAGGCAAATTTTGTTCTGAGTTTCAGCTCAGACGTTTGGTAAAACAGTCAGACGTTCGAGGCAAAGGTATAAACGTTCCGGACCTTAAGCTCAAACATCTGAGTGATCTAGAAAAATTCCAGACCTTCAGCTCGAACGTCTGGGGAGAACCACCAGACGTCCAACGTAGTTAAAATCATCCAATTTGCCTGTTTTTATGCAAATTCCCATTTTAATCGATTTTTGTTGATCCGGTTGGTTTGTGTCATTTATTATCGACTTTGATGACTTCTTTTCTGCATTTTTGGGAATATCCGTAACGACCCACTATTTTGGACCATTCAAATCGATAATAAATCCACACATGTCAGACATGAATAATACAAAACAACATATTGTAAATAAATTTGGAGCAAATAAAACCAATCACAGACACAGAATATCAAAATAACTCGCAGCGGAAAATAAAATAAATAGTGGTTTATAAAGCCACTACAATACATAGTCTAAAAACAGATTCAAAATACATAGTCTGAAAAACAGATACAGCAGAAGTCTGAATACATAAGTATAGTAGAAATCACAATTACATATGTCTCTAATACAAATCTGACATAGAAATACTGAATGGAAATAGATAGCAACTAAATAAAAGATGATCTCCAGCAGTCCTAGCTCCAGAAGGTGAAATCCAAAGGTGATACTCAGGCTGACCCGAGCATAACGCAAAACATAAACACTCGAGTCAGGACATACATACTTATACAATGTAAACCAACTCATGTGAACTGTAATAAAAGGTACAAGTAACTTAAAGAATGCTTGGGATCGCCCATTCTTTAAGGATCCGTTAAACTATCTACTATGTAGTAATATTTTCTATTATAATAATGTCTAATAATAAAATAAACTTACTTTTAAATAGCCTTTAGGATTTACATTTTCCACCTTAACACGTAATAGTCCTAGTAGTCTATCCACTATTAGCATACTCCCAGATCGGGGGCTACCCTCAATACTCCACAGGCTAGGGCATAAATCCCAACTCGTAGTAAAGTTCGATATGGTAGGTGACACGGCACAACAAGGCAATGCCAGGGTAGATATACCAATTACGCATCCGGGCTGGTGGAAACGCATAGCAGCCACTACCGCCCACCTCGAGCCACACTCCCAAATCAAAGGGTGCACCCAATCAATCACAAAAGTAATAGAATGGTATCGAAGAAGTGTGTCCGATCAGAGGTGCTACCTCATTGGCCCGAGAATCGCTCCTGTTTTAGCCACCTTATGCCAACTCACGGGAGTTGGGTCCACGTAAATATACCTTTAGGATCGTCGCCACCATCCTACTTCATTCTGGAATCTCCACCGCGTACACAGTTGTTAAAGTGGTTTTCGGTATCGACAGAGAGTATGTCCATATCTGATCCCGGTCTCTTTAACAACAAATCGTTATTATAACCCGTGGTTATACTTTTCAAATGGTTTATATTTCCAATCAAAATAATTCATTTAAACCATTTAAAAATAAAGTCAATATTCCTTCAAATCAAATATTCAATTCCCAAAAATTTAGCACTTTTGAAGCTCGTTTATTTAATTAAATACTTTAAAACATTGAAATTTCAGCATTCGCAGCACTTAGAAAATGTTGCGGTAAGTTATATTTGAAAAAACTTCATTTCAAAAAAGACAGCATTTAAAAACTGCTGCAGTAGTTCAATGTTCATTTGAAAATCTCTTCATTTCAGCAAACAACAACACTTATCAAGTGCTATAATAGCCCTTTACTTAATTTCTAATTTTAGTTTCTTTCGGCAACAGTAGCACTTATCAAGTGCTATAGTAGCCCTTTAGTTAATTTCTTATTTTAGTTTTCTTTCAGCAACCACAACACTTACCAAGTGCTGCAGTATCATTTACTTCAGGTTTTTAGTTAGCTTCAGCAACGACAGCATTTCTGAAGTGCTACCAATTCAAATTCCAGATTTTATTATAAAATTTCAGATACAAATAAACTTCGATTTTTAACCATTTTAACTTATAAAATCATATATATATATATATATATATATATATATATATATATTTCACTTCAAAATGGTCATTTGGATAACCTTTTACTTATGATTTTAAAAAATATAATTTCATAAATAAATATCCAAATTTTAACAATAATTCACTATTTAAATCAAAGTGCACTATTTTCTTATTCTTTGTATTTTTAACAATTAACTTAACAATATATTTTAAAATACCATTTCATAAATAAAACTAAAATTTATTTACTTAACTTAAACTTCCATTCCAAACCAAATCTAAATTTTTCAAGTTAAGTTATATTTTCAAATTATAATTTTACCGTTTATTTACTTACACATTTTAACTCATAGAAAAATCACTACACTTTATTTAAATCAAAAAAATCCAAATTTAAGTCAAAATATCATATTTTACATTTTAAAAATACTTCAAAATTTCTAGAAAAAATATATATAACAACCACGAGTCTGTATAATATTTTCTAACCTAAGTCAAGTGATACGGATAATATATCATTTCAATCTGTAATTTACAAAGAAAAATCTGGGTTCTATCATTTCAAACCCGCAATCCCAAGTGAAAACAAATACAATAAAAATCACTCAAGCCTATCATTTCAGCCCATAATGATTTTCCTTATTCTAATGTCCGTTCCGGTAGGTATCATTTCAACCCATAGTGATTCTATTCTACAGGGAACTTGCAGTGTGAGAAGCAATAATTAAATGAACAATAAACATATAAAATAATAACAGATGATGTAACAGATGTAAACAACATTTATCATCATATAAATATATCACAGGCAAGTATGAATAACATATCAATTTATATAGCTTCACTTGCCATCGTTTCACAAGAATATAAGTACATATGTCTAGAGTGATACAACTCACCCATTTTGAAGCTAAAGATCAAATCAAACACAAGACAAACAACTCCAGAAAGCACGATAAAGCACGAATCAAATACAAGTGGATGGAAAGCCAAGGTCCGGATCTTGTAACAACCAAAATAAATAACATACATAAGAATAAAATTTACAAAAGAATATAAACCAAAAAAAATTAACAAATCTAGATCAAAAGAACATTCATTGGCTTAACCAATGAAAGAGGCTCGGCTACAACCCAAAATGGCTTGACCATGGTCTAGTAGTGCTCGGCATGGTTCAGATCTGAGGTAAATGGTTCGACCTAGGTAAGCATATGAAGAGAGGTGGAGTTACAAAGCAAGGAATGTAAAGGGTCAAGGAAAAAGAGGAGTTTGGTTGCACCTAGGCTCGGTCCTATGTCAAGTATGGCTCGGCCATGTTCAACTACAGGTCAGATCTGGTCAAATGGTGGCCAAAGGTCGGTGATGAGGTCAGTCACATGTTGGAGAAGGTGGTGTCAAGGTGGACGCCGAGGTGAACAATAGGAAGTGGTGATGGAATTTAGGGTTCGGCTATGGTTTGCTTGGAGTTTTTGTGGTGGAAGTCCAACATGGTGGCCACGGCAATGACTGGCCAGTGGAGATGGTGATGGAGACCGGTCATGGGTGGTGATGAAGTGGCGGTGATGGTCGGTGGAGGAGGAGGATGGGTAGAGGCCGAGCCTTGCTTTGAGACAAAGTGAAAACAAATTGAAAAAAGAGAATAAAAAAAAGAAAGAAGCCATGAAAAAAACTTACAATTTTTTCTCAAGAATGGAAATGAACGTGAGAATGAGATGTGGGAAGTTTTTGTACGTGAAGTTATAATTATTAGAGGAGTTTCTTTTTCTTTCTCACGGCTAATCAAGTGGAAGAAACGGTCAAGCAATCCATGTTTTAAACGGCAAGAGAAAATGAAGGGATTTAATTCCTATTGAATAAAAAAGAAACAAATTGAAAAAATGAGATGAGATACTCTTTTCTCACGTGAATTGATTAGGTATGGATGGCTACAATTTTGGATGGCTATGGTAGGAATTCAAAGAGGATAAGCCAATAAAGGTAAGAATTAAACCAAAAGTAACCGATGCCAAATTAAATCAAAGTAACATACATCAAATAAATTTGTTTCCTAGCCATTAATTACAAGATATATATATACAAAGAAACATTCAATAAATAAAATAAAGTTTATACAAACAAAATAAAAATAAAATAAGGAGATGGATATAGAAACATATAAAATAAAATGCAGAAGTTAATTTCTTTTAAAACACTGTATGTTATCCTATTTACAAAGTATAAATCAGAATTTAATGAAACGAAAAGCATAACGGATATTAGAATTTTATACAGCTTCAAATAAAAGATTAGAGTTTAAAATTTAAAATTTTCAAAATTTCAAATAAAAGTCAGAGTTTGACAAAAATATAAATTTTCAAAAATTGTTTATTTTAATTATACATGGAAATAAAAATGGAAACAAAAATCCCAATACATTGGAAAAATTCCAGCTTTCAATTTAAAATGATTTAAAATTCAAAGTTTTCAAATAAAAATAAATAAATAAAATATTTACAAAATTTTGGGTTGTTACACTCTCCCCCACTCAAAACTTTTCGTCCTCGAAAACGAACGAAACAAGGAAAACACAGGAAAGATAAGATGGAATAGCAAAAAGTACCTGAAACAAACAATTCCGGATTCGAAGCATGCATGCTCTCCTCCATCTCCCAGGTACAATCTCGGTCATTAGTACTCCATTGCACTCTGACCAAGTTGACAGATTTCCTTCTTAGCTGCTTCGTATCTCGATCGGCAATACGATGTGGCTTCCTCTCAATAGTCAGATTAGGCTCAATATCCAAACTATCAAGAGCAGAAGGCTGGACAATAAGAGATGGATCATGCAGATAGCGATGAAGATGAGAAACGTGGAATACATTATGCACTCCAGAAAACTTCTTAGGCAAATCCAGACGAAAAGCTAAAGAACCAATTCTTTCCACAAGGCGGAAAGGACCAACAAACCTAGGAGCAAGATTCCCTCTAATGCCCAAACCGAATCACATTCCTTAACGGAGAGACCTTAAGGAAAACCAAATCACCAATAGAAAATTCCAAACTCCTCCTACGCCTATCAGCATACTTCTTCTGCCTATCCTGAGCAATCCTCATCTTCCTCTTAATCTCCTCAACCTTCTCCGAAGCTTCCAAAATCATATCAGGACCAAGAACCAAACGATTACCAGATTCAATCCAGCAAGATGGATATCTACAAGATCTTCCGTAAAGAGCAGCAAACGACGACATTTTAATACTAGCCTGAATTCGAAGATAGAAATGAGATAGATAAAAGATTAAGACAATATTAAAATAAAAGATAGAAATTATACCTTATAACTATAGTTATAGGTAAATTTGACAAGATGGAGATGATCTTCCCAAGATCCTCCATAATCAAGCACACGAACACGAAGAAGATCCTTTAGAATCTGATTCACTCTTTCCGTTTGACCGTCAGTCTGTGGATGGTAAGCAGTGCTCAGATTCAAGTGAGTACCCAAAGATTCCTGGAAAGCTTTCCAAAACTGAGTAGTAAAGATAGGATCACGATCACAAACAATACTGAGAGGAATGCCATGGAGACAAACAATCTCTCTCATATAGATCTCAGACAAACTAGAAGCAGAACGAGTAGACCTGACCGGAATGAAAAGAGCTGACTTGGTCAATCTATCCACAATAACCCAGATACTCTCATTACCCCTCCTAGTCCTTGGTAATCCATCAATAAAATCCATAGAAACTTGTTCCCATTTCCAATTGGGAACCTCAAGGGGCTGCAACAAACCAGGTGTCTTTTGATGATCTGCCTTGACTTGCTGACAAGTCGCACACCTACTAACAAAGATAGAGATATCACGCCTCATACCTCTCCACCAAAATAACTTCTTCATATCCTGATACATCTTGGTCACTCCCGGATGAATAGAAAGTCTGGACCGATGATTCTCCCGAAGTAACTCCTGTCTCAATCCATCAACATTAGGGACACAAATCCGATTATTAATCCTCAAAATACCTCTATCATCGATCTGAGCTCCACTGCCATCAAGACTACTACCTCCAACCCTACTATGAACATTCTCCTTAATAAGCCTAAGCATCTGATCCTCATCCTGCTTGGCCATGATACGATCCAAAAGAGGAGAAGAAACAACTAGCTGACACAACATAGCCTTCTTCCGACTCAAAGCATCTGCCACAACATTAGCCTTCCCAGGGGTATAGTTGATGTCGAGGTCATAAAAAGCAAGGAACTCTAACCACTTAACTTGTCTCTGATTCAAATCCTTCTGAGTGAAAATAGACTTCAAAGACTGATGATCTGTAAAAAGCTCAAACTTAGTTCCCAAAATATGATGCCTCCAAAGCTTCAAAGAAAAAACCACAGCAAGCAATTCCAAATCATGAGCAGCGTAATTGGCTTCATGGGTCTTCAACCGACGACTGACATAAGCAATGACCTTCCCATCCTGCATCAGAACATCTCCCAAACCTTCATGACAAGCATCGGTGTATACCGTTAATCCCTCATTTCCATTTGGAACGGTAAGAACTAGTGCGGAAGTAAGCTTGTGTTTTAACTCATTGAATGCAGCCTTACAATCATCACTCTAAATAAACTTAGCATTCTTACGAGTCAAAGTAGTGAGAGGTGCAGCAATCCGAGCAAAATTCTCAATGAATGTCCGATTATAACCGGCAAGGCCTAGAAAACTACGAATATCTGTTGGAGTCCTAGGAGTTTCCCAATCCTGCACAGAATAGGGATAAATAAGGACAACATGAAAGATAAAATAAATTAGCAAAGAGAGAAGAGAGAAAAGCTTACATTGATCGCAGCGACCTTGACTGGATCAACAGAAACTCCATTACCAGAATCAATATGCCCGAGGAATCGGACTTCATCCTTCCAGAAATGGCATTTAGAAAATTTAGCCTTCAACTGATGATTTCTAAGAGTCTCAAGAACAGATTTCAAATGCGACTCATGTTCTTCCTCAGACTTAGAGAAAATGAGAATATCATCAACAAAGACTAGAACAAATTTATTAAGCACATCACGAAAAACACGGTTCATCAAATCAACAAAGAAAGCCGGAGCATTAGTCAGACCAAAAGGCATGACTAACCATTCATAAAACCCATTCTCAGTACGGAAAGCAGTCTTGGGAATACTTTCCTCAGCAACTCTAAGCTGGCGAAAACCTGAGGCAAGATCAAGCTGAGAGAAAACAGTAGCACCATTAAGCTGATCGAACATATCATTGATGCGTGGCATTGGATATCTGTTTTTCATAGTGAGCTTGTTCAGCTCCCTATAATCAACACACATCCTCAAAGATCCATTGGACATAGTGACGAAAACCACCGCTGCTCCCCATTCGGAGTGGCTAGGTCTGATCAGACCCTTGGAGAACAAGTCCTCAATTTGTTTCCTCAACTCAACCTTCTCACGAGGTGCCATTCTTCTAGGAGGAAGAACTACAGGTCGAGCTCCAGGAATAAGATCAATACGGAAATCAATTTCCCGCTTAGGAGGTAAAGCAGTGACTTCACCAAATACATCGGGATAAAGTTTGACCACACGAGTCGACTGAAGATCAACAGGAGAAGAATCCAAAGAATAAATAAAGCTGCCAGCATAATCATGAGGCATACGACACTGAATAACCAAAGGATTTCCCCGGTCATCCACAAGAGAAACAGTTCGGGATTTACAAGAGATATGAGCATCATGATTCCTTAACCAATCATCTCCAAGCAATAAATCAAAAGTATCCAAACCAAGAACGTAGAAATCACCACAAAAGCGATGATCGGAATGGAGAAATTTCACTCCTCTACAAATCCTACTAAGGTTCGCGGGACCCCCAATAGGATTAGAAACCCATAAAGGAACAGATTCATACTCAGGAGAAAGGCGATGCTCAAACTTATCACAAATAGCCATAGAAATAAAACTATGCGAAGCTCCAGTATCAAATAAAACACGAACAAGATGCTTAAATAAATAAAAGGTGCCCTGGAGAGTACCTTGGTTATCACTAGGAGCAGGAGTAGGTGCAGGTTGAGCAGGTGAAGAAGCAGAGGTAACAACAAAAATACCAGATGGCTTGCCCTTCTAATACAAAGGACAATCATTCTTGAAATGACCAGGCTGCAGACAGACATGACAGAGGTTGTTCCTGGTATTCTGAGGGGGAGGAACAACTGCACCAACTGAATTAGGGCAACTATTAGCATAGTGTCCCTTCTGATCACACTTGAAACAGGTAATGGTAGATAGGTCGATAGGGTGCCTCTGAGAAGGAGAAGATGAAGATCCCAAACCCGGATTCTTAAGCCAATTCTTCTTCTGCTGATGGAAATTTGGCTTTCTCTTCTTAGAGTTAGCAGAGGAAGACTGAGATGAAGGAGCACTAGCAACAACAGGACCCTTGGAAGTAGGGTTCTCATAACGAATAGCCATATCCATAAGCTCGGTGAAAGTGCCATGAACATGAGAAATGAGACGATCATAGAACTCTGGGCGAGCTCCAGCTATGAACTTCTCATTCTTCTTAAGTTGGGTGTCAATAAGGCCAGGACCAAACTTGGAAAGTTCGTTGAACTTCCGCTCATACTCAGAAAAGGACATGGTACCCTGCTTGAGATCCATAAACTCACGATAACGTTGAGATTTCCCGGCTTTGGGCATCCATTTTGCCACAAAAGCCTCCCTGGAAACGATAGATAAGCTTAAGATAGATTTTTAAAGAGAAAAGCTGAACAGAACACAAGACAACACCAGAAGATACCTAAACTGATCCCAAGAAATGTCTGCCTCTACGATCTGAGCTGTGACAGACTCCTACCAATCCAAAGCTGCTTCCTTCAACTGCCAAGCTGCCAACTGACGCTTCTGCGCATCAGTAATCTCCAAACTAGTAAAAATCCTCTCAAGACTCCTCAACCACTGTTTAGCCTCTATGATGCTCTCAGATCCAGTAAACTTGGTACCACCAAGTTGAGTGAATTCCTTACAAAGAGTAGTGAACCTGATGGGTGCAACAGGCTCGGGAACTGGGGCAATACCACGACCCCTACCTCTGGCATTCCTACGATCCATCCTGAAAAATCAAGAATGAATTTTAGGACAAAGGTAAAACAGAAAGACACAGATAAGATTCAACTAGAAATGGAAGTCCAAATCAACGTTTTTAAATAACAAGGTGGATTCGAAAGTAATGAAGTTAAGAAAATGAGATTTTAAAACAAGAAATTTTTTAATATCCAAAATCATCTTTAAAAATCCTTTAAAATAATTTGAAAAACATTTATACTTAAAAATACGTTCTCTCACAAAGAAATGATTCTAAGATTGATTTCACTCATTCTAGGGTATTTCTACCCTATCTCTAATGAGTTTTTGCTCCATAGGCTAAGGTTTGCCTAAAACCTGGCTCTGATACCAAATGTAACGACCCACTATTTTCGACCATTCAAATCGACAATAAATCCACACATGTCGGATTTGAATAATACAAAACAATAGATTGTAAATAAATTTGGAGCAAATAAAACCAATAACATAATCACGGACACAGAATATCAGAATAACTCGCAGCGGAAAATAAAATAAATAGTGGTTCATGAAGCCACTACAATACATAGTCTAAAAACAGATTCAAAATACATAGTCTGAAAAACAAATACAACAGAAGTCTGAATACATAAGTACAGTAGAAATCCCAATTACATATGTCTCTAATACAAAGCTGACATAGAAATACTGAATGGAAATAGATAGCAACTAAATAAAAGATGATCTCCAGTAGTCCTACCTCCAAAAGGTGAAATCCAAAGCTGATACTTAGGCTGACCCGAGCGTAAAGCAAAACACAAACACTCGAGTCAGGACATACATACTTATACAATGTAAACCAACTCAAGTGAACTGTAATAAAAGGTACAAGTAACTTAAAGAATGCTTGGGATCGCCCATTCTTTAAGGATCCGTTAAACTATCTACTATGTAGTAATATTCGCTATTATAAGAATGTCTAATAATAAAATAAACTTACTTTTAAATAGAATTAAGGATTTACATTTTCCACCTTAACACGTAATAGTCCTAGTAGTCTATCCAGTATTAGCATACTCCCAGATCGGGGGCTACCCTCAATACTCCATAGGCTAGGGCACAAATCCCAACTCGTAGTAAAGTTCGATATGGTAGGTGACACGGCACAACAAGGCAATGCCAGGGTAGATATACCAATTACGCATCCGGGCTGGTGGAAACGCATAGCAGCCACTACCGCCCACCTCGAGCCACACTCCCAAGATCAAAGGGTGCACCCAATCAATCACAAAAGTAATAGAATGGTATCGAAGAAGTGTGTCCGATCAGAGGTGCTACCTCATTGGCCCGAGAATCGCTCCTGTTTTAGCCACCTTATGCCAACTCACGGGAGTTGGGTCCACGTAAATATACCTATAGGATCGTCGCCACCATCCTACTTCATTCTGGAATCTCTACCGCGTACACAGTTGTTAAAGTGGTTTTTGGTATCGACAGAGAGTATGTCCATATCTGATCCCGGTCTCTTTAACAACAAATCGTTATTATAACCCATGGTTATACTTTTCAAATGGTTTATATTTCCAATCAAAATAATTCATTTAAACCATTTAAAAACAAAGTCAATATTCCATCAAAACAAATATTCAATTCCCAAAAATTTAGCACTTTTGAAGCTCGTTTATTTAATTAAATACTTCAGAACATTGAAATTTCAGTATTCGCAGCACTAAGAAAATGTTGCGGTAAGTTATATTTGAAAACGGTTCATTTCAGAAAAGACAGCATTTAAAAACTGCTGCAGTAGTTCAGTGTTCATTTAAAAAATCTCTTCATTTCAGTAAACAGGTGCACTTATCAAGTGCTATAGTAGCCCTTTACTTAATTTCTAATTTTAGATCCTTTCGACAACAGTAGCACTTATCAAGTGCTACAGTAGCCCTTTAGTTAATTTCTTATTTTAGTTTTCTTTCAGCAACCACAGCACTTACCAAGTGTTGCAGTATCATTTACTTCAGGTTTTTAGTTAGTTTCAGCAACGACAACATTTCTGAAGTGCTACCAATTCAAATTCCAGATTTTATTATAAAATTTCAGATACAAATAAACTTCGATTTTTAACCATTTTAACTTATAAAATCATATATATATATATATATATATATATTTCACTTCAAAATGGTCATTTGGATAACCTTTTACTTATGATTTTATAAAATATAATTTCATAAATAAATATCCAAATTTTAACAATAATTCACTATTTAAATCAAAGTGCACTATTTTCTTATTCTTTGTATTTTTAACAATTAACTTAACAATATATTTTAAAATACCATTTCATAAATAAAACTAAATTTCCATTTATTTACTTAACTTATACTTCCATTCCAAACCAAATCTCAATTTTTCAAGTTAAGTTATATTTTCAAATTATAATTTTACCGTTTATTTACTTACACATTTTAACTCATAGAAAAATCACTACACATTATTTAAATCAAAAAAATCCAAATTTAAGTCAAAATATCATATTTTACATTTTAAAAATACTTCAAAATTTCTAGAAAATATATATATAACAACCACGAGTCTGTATAATATTTTCTAACCTAAGTCAAGTGATACGGATAATATATCATTTCAATCCGTAATTTACAAAGAAAAATCCGGGTTCTATCATTTCAAACCCGCAATCCCAAGTGAAAACAAAAACAATAAAAATCACTCAAGCCTATCATTTCAGCCTATTATGATTTTCCTTATTCTAATGTCTGTTCCGGTATGTATCATTTCAACCCATAGTGATTTTATTCTACAGGGAACTTGTAGTGTGAGAAGCAATAATTAAATGAACAATAAACATATAAAATAATAACAGATGATGTAACAGATGTAAACAACATTTATCATCATATAAATATATCACAGGCAAGTATGAATAACATATCAATTTATACAGCTTCACTTGCCATCGTTTCACAAGAATATAAGTACATATGTCTAGAGTGATACAACTCACCTTTTTGAAGCTATAGATCAAATCAAACACAAGACAAACAACTCCAGAAAGCACGATAAAGCACGAATCAAATACGAGTGGATGGAGAGCCAAGGTTGGGATCTTGTAACAACCAAAATAAATAACATACATAAGAATAAAATATACAAAAGCATATAAACCAAAAAAAATGAACAAATCTAGATCAAAAGAACATTCATTGGCTTAACAATGCAAGAGGCTCGGCTACAACCCAAAATGGCTTGACCATGGTCTAGTAGTGCTCGGCATGGTTCAGATCTGAGGTAAATGGTTTGGCCTAGGTAAGCATATGAAGAGAGGTGGAGTTACAAAGCAAGGAATGTAAAGGGTCAAGGCAAAAGAGGAGTTTGGTTGCACCTAGGCTTGGTCCTATATCAAGTAAAACTCGGCCATCTTCAACTACAGGTCTGATCTGGTCAAGCGGTGGTCAAAGGTCGGTGATGAGGTCAGTCACATGCTGGAGAAGGTGGTGGCAAGGTGGAGGCCGAGGTGAACAAAAGGAAGTGGTGATGGAATTTAGGGTTCGGCTATGGTTTGCTTGGACTTTTTGTGGTGGAAGTCCAACATGGTGGCCATGGCAATGACTGGCTGGTGGAGATGGTGAGGAGACCGGTCATGGGTGGTGATGAAGTGGTGGTGATGGTCGGTGGAGGAGGAGGATGGGTAGAGGCCGAGCCTTGCTTTGAGACAAAGTGAAAATAAATTGAAAAAAGAGAATAAAAAAAAAGAAGCCATGAAAAAAACTTACAATTTTTTCTCAAGAATGGAAATGAACGTGAGAATGAGATGTGGGAAGTTTTTGTACATGAAGTGATAATTATTAGAGGAGTTTCTTTTTCTTTCTCACGGCTAATCAAGTGGAAGAAACGGTCAAGCAATCAATGTTTTAAACGGCAAGAGAAAATGAAGGGATTTAATTCCTATTGAATAAAAAAGAAACAAATAGAAAAAATGAGATGAGATACTCTTTTCTCACGTGATTTGATTGGGTATGGATGGCTACAATTTTGGACGGCTATGGTAGGAATTCAAAGAGGATAAGCCAATAAAGGTAAGAATTAAACCAAAAGTAACCGATTCCAAATTAAATCAAAGTAACATACATCAAATAAATTTGTTTCCTAGCCATTAATTACAAGAAATATATATACAAAGAAACATTCAATAAATAAAATAAAGTTTATACAAACAAAATAAAAATAAAATAAAATAAGGAGATGGATATAGAAACATATAAAATAAAATGCAGAAGTTAATTTCTTTTAGAACACTGTATGTTATCATATTTACAAAGTATAAATCAGAATTTAATGAAACAAAAAGCATAACGGATATTAGAATTTTATACAGCTTCAAATAAAAGATCAGAATTTAAAATTTAAAATTTTCAAAATTTCAAATAAAAGTCAGAGTTTGACAAAAATATAAATTTTTAGAAATTGTTTATTTTAATTATACTTGGAAAAAAAAATGGAAACAAAAATCCCAATACATTGGAAAAATTCCAGCTTTCAATTTAAAATGATTTAAAAGTCAAAGTTTTTGAATAAAAATAAATAAATAAAATATTTACAAATTTTTTTGGTTTTTACAATATCCAGTTGATGGATTTGATATCGATTTTTATGGTTTTAATTCAC
Organism: Allium fistulosum; assembly: GCA_030737815.1. NCBI lineage: Eukaryota > Viridiplantae > Streptophyta > Magnoliopsida > Asparagales > Amaryllidaceae > Allium > Allium fistulosum. The sequence goes on from CM060906.1 coordinate 693,410,765, forward strand.
GTCGTCGAATGTGAATTTTGGTGATAGATTGTTTTTACAATCGTTTCTATGATTGGTCACTTTAAAATACAAAGGTTTCTATACTAGTAGTAAATACTCAAACTCTTTCACAAAAATGATTTCAACACTACTTTTAAATACAAAGCTCGTTTTCAAAATCGTTTTCCAATCTATTAGTATATACAAACCTTTACCTCATTCATACGAGAAATCCAATTAAACGACTTAGCAAAACAAGTGGTATGAAACGCTTGCGTTTACTCCATCGGTTAATTCTTAGACTTGTTTGATTGAAATCTTGTTACAATTTTCGAGTGGAAATCTACAATTTGTTTGTAAATATTTAAGTTAAGCCAGTGGTTATGGGACATGAAGCTAAACTCATCTATTTACTAGCTTGGTGTATTTTACACTTTTATTGATCTATGATGATCATTTTGTGGTTTAGACTAGCGATATGTGATGTCTCTTAGTCCGCGTGGGGGACTGTACCACATTCTGTTGAGCTTCCTCTCATTTTTTTGTAGGCTAGCGAGCTATGGGTTTTATGGAGTTCGGTTGAACGGGCGTACCGTTGTACTACGTCATTGTTCTGGCTTATTGAGTTTCAGGTTCCTCGGGCGTACCGTTGTACTATGTCGTTGCACCGGCTCTATGGGTTAGCGACCCATGGGATAGCACCGCGTTTGTGATACACCTGTTTGGTGAGTTTTCATGCTCCCACTTATAATAGGCCTCCTCCCCTCCTCCCTTTTTATGATTTCTGGATTTCTAATTGATGATTTCTGGAACTTGTGTTTCACCAATTTTTGTGATTAGTATTTATAAGCCCTATCAATATTTGTAGTTTGGTAAATAAAAATAAAGAATATGACATTCTTTTTGGTGTTTGGAGAGATTTGAGATGTTGTATGATTTTTGTTGTTATCATATATATTTGTTATATCTCTTATCCTATCTCATCTTATCTGATATTTATAGCTAGACTGATCCGTTTATTATTTTTCTTCTTAAATAATACTCGGGTCAGACCGAGGTGTTTTAGGTGCTTCCACTTGACTTCTTAGCAAGGACTATCTTCTGACTTTTGGCTAACTACTTTAGTTTAGTAGTTTTTGTTTTTACATTCGAGATAGAGACTCTTTGATGTATACATATTCTTTTGTCTAGCACTTGTACCTATTCATTTGTGATGTAGTGGATCTTGTATGACCACTATTTTGATGTACACTTCTATGTGTTATATTCACATCTGTGACTGATTTATGTTATGCTTACTTTATATTTGTTTCCGAAGGCCACATAGCCACCGTGTAGTAGCTTTGAGTTTGTATTTGATATGTCAGATTTCCTATTGAAATGAAATGCATGACATACTATCTAACATATCGGTACTCGCACAAAGCAATTACACAGATGGTCGCTCCTCAACAACCTTACTCTTCGTACTAATTGACGGCATTACCCAGTAGTGTCCTTGGTTAGTGTGAGTATAGAAGTGGGGCGTCACAATACATGAGTAGATAGTAATTAATCTAAATTTGGGATGACCATACCCTGATGGGAGCGACCCACATGGCCCTGCTGCATGCCCGATTTTTGTCATTTCCATATTGATGAGGCTTCATGCTACGTTTTACCTTTATATAATACTTCCCACTTGGAACCTAACACTGTCTCCAGGCAACAATGCAATGCTAGCATTCATCCATACAAGTTGTCCAGGAGATGGACAAACCAAAGGCACTACTTCTGCTACATCCATTTTGGAATCATCTTCGGGATTAGTAGTAAGCAGCAATTGCACTTGAAAGAGCTCTGTCTTCAATTCCATCATCTTCAAGATGTCTTCACTTCGTAACGCTTGAGTTAGAGCGAAGTGGTTTTGGATAACATATCCGATCGTGGTCTCTTTGAAACAACATTCGATAGTTTCCGGTAAACTCAACCCCGATTCTTTTGGAAATATACATTCAAACATAAGAGCCGAGATCGTCTCCTAACCGTTAGTGGACGGATTTCCTTATCATTTGTCCTAGGAGAACGAAATGAGATATATACGCACAGTACAGCATCATTAGAGATGATTGTGCCATATAACTCACGTGTTTCTCCTAGATATTTCCAAAGTTACATTTTGGATCCAAATTTGATAGTCAGTTATTTAAATATCGAATAAACAAACATTCAAATCGGGGATTATTTCAAATGGGAAAACCAACATCGGTTAAACACATAAGCAACCGCTAACCTCTCTAATTAATCTTTTCATTAGTTAAAATCACTTTGTAAATACTTGTATCAAAATACTTTTACAAAGATATATCCACAAATCCATATATTTTCACTACTTGGACAAAAAATATCCATATACTTATCTCAACGGTATAGGTATATTCACAAAACGGAGGAAGATTTCCTTTTTACAAAATTCAAAAACCAATTATAAACTCCTTTACAAATTCTTAAATCCATTTATAGACCATTATATAAATATCTGAAACCATTTATAAAAACCCTATTTTTTATACATTGTAAATAATCTTCCTTTAAGCCTCCAAACCATTTTATAAAACTCCTCCTATAAACCCAAGTCTGTTTATAAAACTCTATTTATAAACTTTGAAAACCTTTATAAATAAATTTAAATTATTTACTTCAAAACAGCATTATATGATAATAAATACTAATAATAATCATTAACTCCAAAATATCTTAAAGATAATAATTAACAATTTCAAAATATTATTAATTCAATAATAATTTATTTCCAATACCATTATAATAAATAATGACTAACTTTCAAAAAATTATTAATTATTAATTATTATTAATTTCAAACTATGTTAATTTATTAAATAATTAACTTTCTTAAAATGTTAAAATATTGATAAATAACTTTAAAACAATATTACTATAATAATAAATAAGCTTTGGAAATGATATTGTTATAATAATCTTACTTTAAACCATATTATTATAATAATAAATTAACCTTAAACAATAATTAACTTCCAGTAATTATCTTTAAATAATAGTTATTAACTTTTAAAATATTATGAATTAACTTTAAACAAGGTAATTAATCTTTAAATAACTTTAAATAAAATGATTAACTTAATTAATAATAGTTAACCTTAAATAATATTAATATACTTTTTAAATTGTTATAAAACTGAAATTGATTTGAATATATAACTTTTCGAATTTAGAAGGAGGCTTAGCAATCACTATGGTACTTAAATAAGCTACCATTTAATTTAATCAACTATCAAAGTTAATTACTATAACAATGTCATAACCAATAGTGTCAAACAATCAGGTTTAATATTCAATGATTCATATAACATGAATATTATTGACAAACAATTCAACATTGGTGAGGAATCCCGTTGGATCCCTCCAACCTGTCCCCGTGCATCACAACTCATATATATATTGTAACGACCCGAAATTTCACTACTTTGATTTGTGAATATTTAATTAACTTTAATTATTCAATATATAGGTTTATAATGAAAATAAAATACTTTTAAATAATAACTGATGATGGTGAAATCATTTTCAATTTTATTTACAAAAATAATTAGTTCAAAGAAAGATTGACAATGTGACCGGAATTCGTTTTCCAAATTTTCGACATTTCATCAGCTAAAAGTATTCGGAATCATCGTAAAATTTTTATACGCACACATACACACATTTAAAAATATTTTGACATGAAAATTCATATGTGTACATGTATGTACACTTAAGTATACATATAAAAGAAGATAAGTTTTATTTGTAAAAAGATAAAAATATATTAATAATAAAGATGCTTAAGGAAACATTTTGGCAACTCAAAGTACAAGCCATATATGGATGTTTGCTTTGACATGATGGGAAAGGAGGCTTTGGGGGCTGAAATGACAAGGTGAGGTGGAGGCTTGATGATGTGGCACTTAGTTTGTGGAGGCTGGGCATTTTAGTAATTTACATATCCATTTGTATATATACATTTTCCTAAATTTCCTTTCATATTTTTCTCATTCATACTTCCATTTTCAAACTTCTCCATCTTCTTCATATTCACTTGCATGGCTTCTTCTTAGTGGTCTTAAAATTTTAAAAATCAAAAGTTTTAAATTGTTTAAAATGTTTTCAAACTTGTTTTGAATATCTCCTTCTTTCATTTCAATACTCTACTTCCTGCACTTTCACTCCCAATGCATTCAGCCATAACTTCCTCTAGACTACTCCAAATCAAGATTTTTTTTTCAAACCACATATCATTCTAGTGGCTACAACTTTTATTCAAACCGACTTTTCAAATTTCAAATAGTTTTGGGTCAAAAATATTTTTTTTCTAACTTATTTTCTCACCAATATTTTCAAGCCCGAAAATAGCACTCCTTCTTTTGACCATATCTCCACCAACACAAAAAAAATTGAGTGATTCTTTTTTTAATAATAGAGAAAATAATTTTAAAGAACTTTTTTTTACCATTTTTTAAAATTCCAAGAGTTACATGGCCAAAAATCGAGAAAAAAATGACCCATTTTCGAGTTGATTTTGTAGTTTTCCAAGCCTTGCTAGTTCTAAAGTGTTTCAAGTTTTCAAAAGAGTTTTGCAAAATTTTGGTGAGTAAACTACTTAATTTTTGAGAAACTTTTTACCTTTGCATTTATTGACTATTTGGTGATAAAATAATTTGATTGTTTGGTTGGATTATTGTATGGTTTGAATGCATATATATGTTGCTTATACATGTGAATGCATGTAGTTAAGTTAGTGTGTGCTTGAATGTGAATTCTAAATTTTTGTGAATGATGTAAAAGTGTGATCTTTTGTTTGGGTTTGTGGTATGAATAAGTTGTTATGGACATAATTATGTGGTTATTGTGAAAAGAAAAGCTAACAATTAGATTTGGTTATTGATGAAGAATCCTTTGTGAAGAGTACGAGTTTCGGTTTGTAATCAAAATCAATTTTAAAAGTTAGAAACTTGGTTTCAAATTATTTATTTTGTGTTTTAAAAAGTTAGTGAGCTTTCTAGTATTAAGTTTCCAAAGAGAAAAGCTGAAATATTTGCAAGTATGACACCCATAGCGATAATCGCTATTGATACAGTTTCGATAAAAGTCCATTTTTTAAAATTCAGTTTCATACTTTAAATTTATTTTGGAAATGTTTTATAAACTTTGTAAAAATGTTTTAGAAATTTAATTAAGTTTTAATAATTAATTATTAGTTAATTAAGCTTGGTAATTGATAATTAATTAAGTATGAAACAAGGTTCATTAATCTTAATTAAATAAATATTAGTACTAGTTAATTATCATTTAAAAGTAAGGTTAATTTTTAATTAATTATGAGTTAAGTATATGATTTATTTTAAATTAATTATTAATCAAATATAAGGTCAATTATTTATTTATTTTATTAATCAAGTATTTAACTATTTTTATTTATAAATTAATTAAGGTTTTAATTTAAAATAATTACTTATTAAAGGTTTAATTTATTATTTAAGTTTTAATTAAAAGATTAATTAATTAATTAAGAACAATTAAGAGTTAATTATTAATAAAGGTTATAAATTATTATTTAATAATTAATAAAGGATTAATTAAAGGTTTAACTTATAAATAAATTATTTATTAAAGGTTTAATTATTTATTAATTTATAATTAAATTAACTTAAGAATTAATAAAGATTAATTATGATTTAATAAGAGTTTAACTTGTAATTAATTATTTTGAAAAGGGAGTTTTAAGTTTTAATCCTTGTTTTCCAAGAATAAAATCATTAAAGGTATTTCTTTTTCAAAGACAGTTTTGAACACAAGGGATTCAGATGTCGATACCATTAAGTAGCCAAACAATTGTGAATGAGTTGTGGGAATGGTTTGATTGTGTGGACATGTGTTAGCAGAATAAATCCCCATTCTGCTATAAGTTGATTGTTTGATTGTTTGGATATCTGTTAGCAAAGTAAATCGCCATTTTGCTATAATGTAATTGTTTATTGTGTGGACTTATGTTTAGTAGAATAAATTCCCATTTTACTATAAGTAGTGAATTGTTTGGACATTTATTTAGCAGGACAAATCACCATTCTGCTATTATGTTATTTGGACATGTATATGATAGTTGAGTTGTATTGATATGTTATTTCCTAATCTGGATATGAATTGCATTTAAATATATGTTGACTTATGCAAATAAATGTTTAAGCGACTTAAAAGTGAAACTAATGTTAAATGGTAACTTAAATTACTACCATTGGTACTCCTAAGCCTCTTTTTGAAATTATAAAGTATGCTTATGAATTAATGTCAATTCTTTAATCAATTTTGCGTTTAAGGTTTATAATGATTTTTCAAGTTATATTATTATTTTATAAAGGTATTTAGAAATAATAACTTGTTTATAAAAATGGGTTTTACTAAGTAAAAAGGTTTATTTAAAGTGTTAAAAGGATGAGTGCAAAAGATATTTTGTAAAGGATTTTTCTTTAAGAAGATTTATAAAAAGAGTTTTTGAAATCAGGAAATGATTTATAAATGATTTTAGAGATTTGTAAAGAGGTATTATAATTTAACTTTGAGAATTAAAAAGTGAATTATAAATTTATTTAGAAAATTTATAAGTTTTGAAATATGAAGTGAGCTTTTAAAAAGGAAAATTTTATAAAGGATATGTAACGACCCGTATTTTTACGGATCGAAACATAGTAAAACTGTTGTTAGAGCATCCAGAGTTAGGTCGTTCGGAGCTTAGGTCGTATAGTAGTTAGGTCGGTGGAGCGACTTAAGGAAGTTGGCGACCTAAGGATTATGGGATAAGTCGTGTAGAAGTTAGGTCGTGTGGTGGCTTAGGTCGAGTGAATGACTTAAGAGTTAACAACTTAAGTATTGGGGTGAATTAAGGAAAGACAGCGACCTATGGAAGTTAGTATTAGAAGTGAACGACCTAGTAGTTAACGGGTTAACGACCTAGGAGATAAGCGGGTTAATGACTTAAGGAGTTGTTGTAGTTAGGTCGTGAGCGACCTATGGGATGTTGTGCTTAGTTAGGTTGTGAGCGACCTAAGTTCAGTAGTTATGAGTAGTTAGGTCGTCCAGACGACTTAGGAGTTAGGTCGGAAGACCCTGCGTGTAGTTAGGTCGTTAGACGACCTAAGGTGTTAAGTCGTTAGGTCGTGTGGTGAGCAGTGTGTGTGTTAGGTCAGTACTTCTGTTAAGTCGTAAGTCGTGAGATCCGTTAAGTCACGTCTCAGTTAAGTCGTAGGTTGCGCATTAGTGTTGAGGCCTAGGTCGTTGGGTTATTAGGTCGTTGTAACAACCCTGAGATTGCAATTACCGAATAATAAAATTAAAATTATGATTTTAAGTGGAAAAGGGATCTAAACAAAAATTTTGGGAATTTAAATTTGCAATTGGTTTGCAAATTAAAGTATTTTGGGTTTAAAAATGGGGAAATTAATATTTTTGGAATTTAATATTTAAAAGGGGAATTTTAAAGTGATTATGGGTTAATGGGCTAAATAAGACAATTATAAGGTTTTAATTAAAAATAGAATGCTTATTAGAAATTTGTTCACATGATAACTTAGAAAATAAACTAAGTCCTAATGGGTTTAAAACCCCTTACCATAACCCATTAGCCTAACCCCCTCCTATATAATATCTCAAACCCATCCAAACCCTAACCCTCCTCTTCATAACTTCAAAACCTAGATCTAAACAAAATTAATGGCCTCCATTTAGAAGCTCCATCTCCTTCTCTTCATAAATTAGTTTAATCCTAGAAAAAAAAAGAAAGGTAATGCAATCTCTTATATTATCTAATCCTTCTTCTTAATCCATATTTATCTCAACCTTCATGTTGTAATTATTGTTTTATTTTTTTGATTTTGGGTCCTTGAAGTCTCTTGATCTTTGCTTGGAGGTTAAGGCTTTTGGCTTGCTTGATTGTGCACAAATACTATTTGTTCTTTTGCCTCATTAAGGTAATTACTATTGATTAGTAATTAATGCTAGTTGTAATTTTGGTAATTACTAATAATTAGTGATTATTGCTAGTTATATCTATTAGTGATTATTGTTAGTTAATTGTGGTGAAAATTTGATGCCAAAACTTGAAAAAAACACTCCTAAACCACTAAAAACATCAAAATCAGCTGGTTGGAATTCAACCTGGCTGAAACAGAGTTCTGGGAGCCCAATATCAGATCTGGGTTGCACCCAGACTCCCATGCACAGCAGGCTAGCCCAGTTGGGCTAGCCAGAAGCAAGGCCAGCCCAGTTGGGCTGGCGCGCACGCAACCCAGCCCGCATGGGCTGAGGCTTGACACCCCAGCCCAGGCGGGCTGAAGATACCCCAGCCCCGCGTGGGCTGGGACATCAATCCCAGCCCAGGCGGGCTGGGACAATATTCCCAGCCCGCGTGGGCTGGGAATTCAATCCCAGCCCAGGCGGGCTGGGACATCAATCCCAGCCGCGTGGGCTGGGACATCAATCCCAGCCCAAGTGGGCTGGGACAATATTCCCAGCCCGCGTGGGCTGGGAATTCAATCCCAGCCCAGGCGGGCTGGGACATCAATCCCAGCCCAAGTGGGCTGGGACAATATTCCCAGCCCGCGTGGGCTGGGAATTCAATCCCAGCCCAGGCGGGCTGGGACATTCTTCCCAGCCCGCGTGGGCTGGGACTTAAATCCCATCCCAGGCAGGCTGGGCTGGACCAGGGCTGCACCATGCGGTGCAGCCCGAAAAAGAAAAAAAAAATATTTTGTTCAATCCTGTTTCCAGATCTTTTACCTTCACTTCGCGATGCCACCGCGATCGCATCCGAAGTCGGAATTCGACGTTTTTGGTCTCGTTGGAAAGGTGGAGTTTCGAACTCCATCTCTGGAAAATTTGGGCAACATTTGACTTCGTTTGATACTTCGATTTTCGTGCCAAAGTTAGACTTCGGTCGCTGTTGGAAAATAGTATGAATCTTTCTCTGGGTTCAACTTTGAGACGTCGCTGCTACTTCGTCTCAACTCGGAATCTAGAAATTCATTTTGCATCTTAAAGTAGGAATGTTGGACTACATGCCTATCAGTTTTCATGCCATTTGGACACAGTTTGCTGGTCCAAATAAATTGCCGAACTTGGGTTCGCAGCAGTTTTTGAATGTTTACAAACACTTAGAATATTTTTGATGATTTTCTGGTTTTCATTGATTTCTTTGAGATTTGTCTCTAGATTTCGTACACGGGTTTTATGAATCATTTTCAAAAGATTTTTCACTCCTAAATGGCTTTTGAAAATTATTATATAATATTATTTTAATTATTAAATTAATTACTCCATAATAGGAGACTTTCAAAAGACCATTTTAAAAGTGATTCCGAAAATCAATTATAAATCCGTTTTACACCCTTATTTTCTATAATAAAAATCTCACACTCACTTTTAGCACGTCGAGCGAAGTGGAAAGGTGCTTAAACGGTTAGGAAATCTCCGGCCTATGGAAACCGTGTGTATTTTCTTTCCGGTTAATCCCCGACCTATTCGATTGATCGTTTTGACCTTTGGGTCTAGTTTACCGATGATATGAGGTAGACTTTTTATTGTTTGGAGTGTGAGCTTGCTATTGGTTAGGAAACCGTTTAGTGCGAACGTGGGGTATGGGACTCATTGTTAACACTTTGCGGGTTCCTCTCCAAGAAGTTAGTGACACAATAGCCTCTGGGCGGCCAGTACTGGACCTCTGGGTCACCACGCCTCTAGGCAACCGTCTCTGGACACCTGCTCTATGGAGCAGTTTATTTTTCGGTGTGTGCCTCTGGGCCTTTATCCTTCTGGGAAGGATCTCGCCGTCTCGCGCGTTTCGCATCGGTGCGAGTGATCGATCACAACTCTACAGTACTTGGCAACAACGACTCTGGTCGGTGCACGTGCAAAACTTGTATTATCTGATGATTTTTATATCCATTCGAGTACCGCCATTCGGTGTTGGTTCTATGGAACCATACGATGTAAGTGCGATTACCTTGTGGATTCAAAGTGTCTCTGGGCACTGCTTTTCAGTGTTTGATTTCATTGACTTTTCAGTATATCCCCATTGCTCTTTGGAGCATCGATCTTTGCTTGGGCATTGATTACAGACTCTGGTCACTCTTGGGGTTATTGCCTATGGGCATCTTTTTATAGCTTTGGCTACGCCGATGATATGAGGCGATTTTATTTATTCTACACTTTGGTGTTGATTTCTCTTTGGAGATTTTCATTGTTTATTTATGATTAGGGATCGTCATTATATTCATATGGTTCATAATATACTTCTCTATGGATAAGTACTGTTTTATTTATGTACCGCATTATTATATATCTCAGTTATTACTGATTGTTTAGCTAGCCTGACCCGAGTGTTTTCGCTCGGGTCAGACCGAGTTGTTTCAGGTTAGGTCTCTGGACTTAGCTGCTCTATACTTCCGCTTTGGACTTATCTGCTATGCTTTTGAGATAGCTTATCTTAGTGTCCGCTTATGATATTATTCAGACTCTGATATGTACATATTTTTGACTCACATGTGTGAGCAGTGGCTTTGTACCCACTTATGATATTTGGATCTGTATTGATGATGTATTGTTCTGGGATTTTATATCTGTTATGTGATTCTGTTCTGTGATGTTTTTATCATTTATTATTATGCTTTGTCCTGATAGATCTTTAGCCATTTGTAATTTCGTTATAAGTATTTACCGAATATGTCGAACCACCTGATTGAGAAAAATTTAAATAGATTCCACCTTTCGACGTGTTCGGTAGATAGTTATAGCTTGATTATAGATGGTCGCTTCCACTATACTCTATTCTCCGCTTTAACAGACAGTATTACTCCCGTAATACTCTTTGTTACAGTGGGTCTCGGAGTGGGGCGTTACAGTTTGGTATCAGAGCCTGGTTTCAGGAATAAGCATAATAAACACAGAACAGATACACTTAGTACAATACATCTTAATTAGATCCGAATTAAATCAAATCCCTTCCTTATGTTTATTGATAGATAAGTTAGGAATATGTTTAGGAATCCATTATATTCCGTAGTATTCCTTAATTAATTATCTATCATTGAATCATGTCCAACTCTAATTCCCGTTATGACATGTTTGACCAATTGCGCGGTGCGAAGGTCTTCTCTCAGCTCGACCTCGCCACCGGATTCCATCATCTACGAGTCGCGGAAGATAGCATTTCTCTTACAGCATTTCGCACTCGTTATGGTTCTTTTGAGTGGTTGGTCATGCCGTTCGGCTTGACGAACGCTCCGACTTTCTTTGTCGATCTTATGAATCGAGTATTCCGAGAATACATCGATAGATTCGTTCTGATTTTCATCGACGATATTCTTGCTTATTCTAGATCCGAGGCAGCAGCGATGGCTTGAGTTTCTCGCCTCATACGATTTAGATATTCAGTATACCCTGACAAGGGGAATCGTGTTGCAGATGCACTCAGTCGCAAACACTCGGCAGTTGTTTCTATGATGATTGCCGAGTGGAATGTTCTTGAGACTCTATCTTTATGTGATATTAGAGATCGAGCTCCATCTTCTGATGCTCCTGTCTTATTATCCAGCTTGGAAGCTCGTCCCATCTTGTTGGATCGCATTGCCCATGCTCAGCGGCAGGATCCAGACCTATTGCATTTCATTCATCTTGAGTCGGGATCTAGTGATGAGACATTGCTGGATTATTCTATTGATTCTCATCGGTGTCTTCGCAGGAAGAACAGTATTTTGGTACCATCTGATTTATCACTTAGGCATGACATTCTGGACGAGTGTCATCGCACTAAGTACACCATCCATCCCGGCTCGAGTAAGATGTATGCCGACATGTGTCGCCCATTTTATTGGGAGGGCATGAAGAGTGATGTTGCAAGTTATGTAAGCCGTTGCATGACTTGTCAACAGATCAAAGCTGAGCACCAGCGTCCATCCGGTCTTCTTCAGCCGCTAGAGATTCCATTGTGGAAATGGGATCAGATATCCATGGATTTTATTGATGGTCTGCCTCGATCGAGGTCAGGCCATACTTCTATTTGGGTCATCGTCGATCGCTTGACCAAATCAGCTCATTTCATTCCTATTAAGTCTACTCGGACTGCTCCTTAGCTTGCCAAGTTATATGTGAAGGAAGTCGTTCGACTTCATGGCATTCCTAGCTCTATCGTCTGTGATCGAGACACTATCTTTACTAGTCACTTCTGGAAGTGCCTACAGTCAGCTTTGGGCTCAAAGCTGAATCTCTCGACTGCTTATCATCCTCAGACCGACGGTCAGACGGAGAGGGTGAATCGTGTTTTGGGAGGATCACTTACCGCTTGTAGAATTCTCCTACAACAACAGCTTTCAATCTAGTATTGGCATGGCTCCTTTCGAGGCTCTTTACGGAAGGCCATGTCGTTCTCCTTCGTGTTGGTTAGAATCTGGCGAGAAGTTCCTTCTTGGTCCAGATTCAGTTCGGGAATCTTCTGAGAAGATTATTCTTATTCGTTAGAGAATGAAAGAGGCGCAGAACCGTCAGAAATCCTACGCGGACAGCCGTAGGAAGCCTCTTGAGTTCTCCATTGGTGATCATGTCTTTATTCGGATATCTCCCATGAAGGGGGTTGTGTGTTTCAGCTCTACAGGGAAGTTGGCTCCTCGTTATGTCGGACCATTTCCTATTATGGAACGCATCAGCCCCGTTGCTTATCGTGTGGCTCTACCTGCTCATTTCTCTGGAATACATGATGTGTTCCATGTTTCTCAGCTTCGCAAGTGTGTGCGCGACCTTGATTCTATTATCGAGCCTCATATCGTGCCCGATTTGGAGATCTCACCCGATCTATCTATAGAGCAACATCCTCTTCGTGTGCTTGATTCGGAGATCAGACGTTTTCGAAACAAAGAGGTTTCGCTTGTGAAGATTCAATGGTCGTCTAATCCTAAGGACTGCACTTGGGAGACCAGAGAATTTATCGAGCGTACTTATCATAGGTTTTCTTTCATCTTCCGGCACGGGTGAGCATCTATATTTTATCTTCTGTATTCCTTTGTGGATTTGATGTTATAGACGACTTCTATATTTAAGGAATTGCGGGGACGCAATTTTCTTAAGGGGGGAGTCTGTAACAACCCTGAGATTGCAATTACCGAATAATAAAATTAAAATTATGATTTTAAGTGGAAAAGGGATCTAAACAAAAATTTTGGGAATTTAAATTTGCAATTGGTTTGCAAATTAAAGTATTTTGGGTTTAAAAATGGGGAAATTAATATTTTTGGAATTTAATATTTAAAAGGGGAATTTTAAAGTGATTATGGGTTAATGGGCTAAATAAGACAATTATAAGGTTTTAATTAAAAATAGAATGCTTATTAGAAATTTGTTCACATGATAACTTAGAAAATAAACTAAGTCCTAATGGGTTTAAAACCCCTTACCATAACCCATTAGCCTAACCCCCTCCTATATAATATCTCAAACCCATCCAAACCCTAACCCTCCTCTTCATAACTTCAAAACCTAGATCTAAACAAAATTAATGGCCTCCATTTAGAAGCTCCATCTCCTTCTCTTCATAAATTAGTTTAATCCTAGAAAAAAAAAAGAAAGGTAATGCAATCTCTTATATTATCTAATCCTCCTTCTTAATCCATATTTATCTCAACCTTCATGTTGTAATTATTGTTTTATTTTTTTGATTTTGGGTCCTTGAAGTCTCTTGATCTTTGCTTGGAGGTTAAGGCTTTTGGCTTGCTTGATTGTGCACAAATACTATTTGTTCTTTTGCCTCATTAAGGTAATTACTATTGATTAGTAATTAATGCTAGTTGTAATTTTGGTAATTACTAATAATTAGTGATTATTGCTAGTTATATCTATTAGTGATTATTGCTAGTTAATTGTGGTGAAAATTTGATGCCAAAACTTGAAAAAAACACTCCTAAACCACTAAAAACATCAAAATCAGCTGGCTGGAATTCAACCTGGCTGAAACAGAGTTCTGGGAGCCCAATATCAGATCTGGGTTGCACCCAGACTCCCATGCACAGCAGGCTAGCCCAGTTGGGCTAGCCAGAAGCAAGGCCAGCCCAGTTGGGCTGGCGCGCACGCAACCCAGCCCGCATGGGCTGAGGCTTGACACCCCAGCCCAGGCGGGCTGAAGATACCCCAGCCCCGCGTGGGTTGGGACATCAATCCCAGCCCAGGCGGGCTGGGACAATATTCCCAGCCCGCGTGGGCTGGGAATTCAATCCCAGCCCAGGCGGGCTGGGACATCAATCCCAGCCGCGTGGGCTGGGACATCAATCCCAGCCCAAGTGGGCTGGGACAATATTCCCAGCCCGCGTGGGCTGGGAATTCAATCCCAGCCCAGGCGGGCTGGGACATCAATCCCAGCCCAAGTGGGCTGGGACAATATTCCCAGCCCGCGTGGGCTGGGAATTCAATCCCAGCCCAGGCGGGCTGGGACATCAATCCCAGCCCGCGTGGGCTGGGACATCAATCCCAGCCCAAGTGGGCTGGGACAATATTCCCAGCCCGCGTGGGCTGGGAATTCAATCCCAGCCCAGGCGGGCTGGGACATTCTTCCCAGCCCGCGTGGGCTGGGACTTAAATCCCAGCCCAGGCAGGCTGGGCTGGACCAGGGCTGCACCATGCGGTGCAGCCCGAAAAAGAAAAAAAAAAATATTTTGTTCAATCCTGTTTCCAGATCTTTTACCTTCACTTCGCGATGCCACCGCGATCGCATCCGAAGTCGGAATTCGACGTTTTTGGTCTCGTTGGAAAGGTGGAGTTTCGAACTCCATCTCTGGAAAATTTGGGCAACATTTGACTTCGTTTGATACTTCGATTTTCGTGCCAAAGTTAGACTTCGGTCGCTGTTGGAAAATAGTATGAATCTTTCTCTGGGTTCAACTTTGAGACGTCGCTGCTACTTCGTCTCAACTCGGAATCTAGAAATTCATTTTGCATCTTAAAGTAGGAATGTTGGACTACATGCCTATCAGTTTTCATGCCATTTGGACACAGTTTGCTGGTCCAAATAAATTGCCGAACTTGGGTTCGCAGCAGTTTTTGAATGTTTACAAACACTTAGAATATTTTTGATGATTTTCTGGTTTTCATTGATTTCTTTGAGATTTGTCTCTAGATTTCGTACACGGGTTTTATGAATCATTTTCAAAAGATTTTTCACTCCTAAATGGCTTTTGAAAATTATTATATAATATTATTTTAATTATTAAATTAATTACTCCATAATAGGAGACTTTCAAAAGACCGTTTTAAAAGTGATTCCGAAAATCAATTATAAATCCGTTTTACACCCTTATTTTCTATAATAAAAATCTCACACTCACTTTTAGCACGTCGAGCGAAGTGGAAAGGTGCTTAAACGGTTAGGAAATCTCCGGCCTATGGAAACCGTGTGTATTTTCTTTCCGGTTAATCCCCGACCTATTCGATTGATCGTTTTGACCTTTGGGTCTAGTTTACCGATGATATGAGGTAGACTTTTTATTGTTTGGAGTGTGAGCTTGCTATTGGTTAGGAAACCGTTTAGTGCGAACGTGGGGTATGGGACTCATTGTTAACACTTTGCGGGTTCCTCTCCAAGAAGTTAGTGACACATTAGCCTCTGGGCGGCCAGTACTGGACCTCTGGGTCACCACGCCTCTGGGCAACCGTCTCTGGACACCTGCTCTATGGAGCAGTTTATTTTTCGGCGTGTGCCTCTGGGCCTTTATCCTTCTGGGAAGGATCTCGCCGTCTCGCGCGTTTCGCATCGGTGCGAGTGATCGATCACAACTCTACAGTACTTGGCAACAACGACTCTGGTCGGTGCACGTGCAAAACTTGTATTATCTGATGATTTTTATATCCATTCGAGTACCGCCATTCGGTGTTGGTTCTATGGAACCATACGATGTAAGTGCGATTACCTTGTGGATTCACAGTGTCTCTGGGCACTGCTTTTCAGTGTTTGATTTCATTGACTTTTCAGTATATCCCCATTGCTCTTTGGAGCATCGATCTTTGCTTGGGCATTGATTACAGACTCTGGTCACTCTTGGGGTTATTGCCTATGGGCATCTTTTTATAGCTTTGGCTACGCCGATGATATGAGGCGATTTTATTTATTCTACACTTTGGTGTTGATTTCTCTTTGGAGATTTTCATTGTTTATTTATGATTAGGGATCGTCATTATATTCATATGGTTCATAATATACTTCTCTATGGATAAGTACTGTTTTATTTATGTACCGCATTATTATATATCTCAGTTATTACTGATTGTTTAGCTAGCCTGACCCGAGTGTTTTCGCTCGGGTCAGACCGAGTTGTTTCAGGTTAGGTCTCTGGACTTAGCTGCTCTATACTTCCGCTTTGGACTTATCTGCTATGCTTTTGAGATAGCTTATCTTAGTGTCCGCTTATGATATTATTCAGACTCTGATATGTACATATTTTTGACTCACATGTGTGAGCAGTGGCTTTGTACCCACTTATGATATTTGGATCTGTATTGATGATGTATTGTTCTGGGATTTTATATCTGTTATGTGATTCTGTTCTGTGATGTTTTTATCATTTATTATTATGCTTTGTCCTGATAGATCTTTAGCCATTTGTAATTTCGTTATAAGTATTTACCGAATATGTCGAACCACCTGATTGAGAAAAATTTAAATAGATTCCACCTTTCGACGTGTTCGGTAGATAGTTATAGCTTGATTATAGATGGTCGCTTCCACTATACTCTATTCTCCGCTTTAACAGACAGTATTACTCCCGTAATACTCTTTGTTACAGTGGGTCTCGGAGTGGGGCGTTACAGTCGTGCACGTGAGGATAGTTAGGTCGTAGGTTGCGCAGTAGTGTTGAGTCTTATGTCGTGACATTTTTTTAGATCGTGGATGCGCACATGCGGTAGGTCGTTAGGTCGTGGAAGCGCATATGCGTTAGGTCGTAGGTCGTGTGGATGGGTAGGTCGGTAAGAGTTAGGTCGTGGATGACCTAAGGGGGCGGACGACCTAAGGATTCCCAGCTTATAAATACATGTCCATTTCCTCACTTTTTGGGATCCGGATTTTGAAGCGACGAAGTGCTGCCATTTTTAGAGCTCGAGTTCTACACTTCTTCACTTCTTTTCTCCACTTTAATCTTCTGATTCCTTCCATCCAAATTGAAGATCAAATCGAAGATCCAAGAGCTTAGATTGAAGATCTACATTCTTCGAAGAGAGATTTCATCGTTTGAAGTGGAAGTTTGATAGATCGAGTTAGATCCTTCGCTGTCCAGATCTGAAGTGTGTTGCTTTTGAGGTGTTTAGGTGATTCGGTGAGTGGTGGTTATCTCTCATACGGATCCAAAGGAGTATATCGGATTGGTGGCTTGATTATGTGTTAAATAGTGATTTCCTTGCACTTTCCTAAACTTAAGTGTAGATCTATTGTTCATGATGATTTGACATCCATTTTACTACATGTTATTCTATGCAAGTTCATTCATCAAGTTGTAGAGATATTGCTCATAATTCATGCTTGTTAGATTTGGACTCTTTATTTACAAGATTGCCATTATTGTTATAATTGTTTATTTGATCATGTTTGAATGCTTGATTACTTGGATTAATGATTGACTTGATTGATTGTTATAAATTAGTTGATTGATGATTTGATTTGGACAAGATGGTCGAAGATGATTCAAAAGCTAAGGGAAAGGCTCTTGAATTGGAAAAGCTGCTCGTGGCATATGTGGCGGATGATGAAGCTTATATGGATAGATTTCATGATGTTGATGTTGAGATGAGGCTTTGCAATGATGAGATAAAGCGAGGCATGGTATGAGATAGCCTTGGTTTAATCCAGACGGGATCATTCCAAGCATGTTGATAACTCGGTGAAATGGTTCGAGTTAGAGGATAATGGTTTGCTCGAGGGGCGCTTGAGCTAGTATGAGAATAGTCGTCAAGGAGGATGACTAGAAGGCTGAGATTTCATCGTTGTTGAAGGTTCTAGCAGGCTCAAAGCAAGAGTACGTTGGGCAGATTCGATATTCCATAAAGACTATGATTGTAGTCAAGTACTCTGGGCAGATTCGATAGTCCTAGGCACGGGCTGCGACGACGTGCGGAGTTCTGTCTAGAACCGGGGTTGCCATTAACCCTTGACGGACAGCTGAACGAATGTGCCGGTCATTCAATTAACGGTGGTATCGAAGCAATGATAACAGTGATAGCCAGAGTCATGGATGTTTGGTTGTATCGTCATTCGGTCTCAAGAGCGATGTTTTCTGGGTGCTTATCTGATCCTGGTTTAGGCCTTGGGGGTTTGTACTTGGAAAACACCGACCTTGACTCGAGTGATAATTGCTTTACTTTAATTGTCTGATTACTATGTTTACTTCTGCTTGGTGTGTCTGGGGGCTATCACTGTAGAAAGAGGTGGAGTGGGAGGGTTGGATTCCTATTCCTTTTTCCTTTATGCTCTTTTGGTATGTTGTTAGTTAATTTACCGCTCACTAAAACTGTTGTCTGACTCAAGGCTTCATGTTTAACTCTTATTGCCTTGGGCTGTTCATCCGCTTTGGGATGGGCATACTAGGTAGCAGGTGACATGTGTTGTTCTTAGTTTCCGACGATGCTGATGACGAAGACGAGCTAGAGGCTTGCATATTATTTTCTTACTATATGTACTGGATGTTCCGCTGCTTGTATAATTCTCTGAGTGATATGTAGTGAGGCTTGACGTATTGACTATTCAGATGTTTGTATTCAACTATTATGAAGCTTAATTGATGAGATTCTATTTTGTGAAGCTTCACCTTATATATTCTCTATTGTATTTTATCCATGCGCTGAGAGTAATACGATAGATTCTGCTATTTTAACTTAACCTTGGCAATCGTCCATGGCTGCCTGGCACACTTTTCAGCGCACTATTTCCATGTTTAGTGCAGGGGTCATGGGCGGTCGTCACATTTGGTATCAGAGCTTTGGTTAATCGATTTTACCCAACGCTCGCTGACGTAACTACGTATGAGAGACGTAATTGTATTTTGATGGATGATTACTATATATAATATAGCAGCTTAGAAGTATGTGAGTCCTTTATGCAGTTGTTCTCAAGGTGTATTGATCGTTCCTTTTTATAGATATTAAGAATGAGTCTAAGAGGGAGACCAGCTGCTAGGGAAGGTCGTGCTACTGAGGGGGCTGCTGATTATACTGCTATGTTCGAGGCTATGATGACTTCGATCATGAGAAGGATGCCAGCTCTGGGGCCATCAATAGATGTTGGAGTTCAAGTTCAAACTCCAAAACCGGTGGATTTTGCTAAGCTGTATAAAGATTATACTGCTCTTGGAGGAAAGGTTTTCTTGGGAACAGAGTCAACCATTGAAGTCCAGAGGTGGATAGATGCTTGTAGAAGGATATTTGGTGATTTGGGAATCGAGAATGCAACTAAAAGGAAGCTAGCATCAAGACAGCTTCAAGGAAGAGCTTCTGATTGGTGGAACTCTATCACCATTGATACTCCGGAGGAAGAAATTACTTGGGTGCAATTCCAAGCCAGATTTGAAGCTAAGTTCATTTCTACAGCTCAGAAATCTGTTCTGTTTAAGAAGTTTGTGGAGCTCAAGCAAGGTGGAAGACCAGTTCTTGAGTATGTTTCTGAGTTTGAAGCTTTGTCCAAGTATGCCCGGTCGTATATTGAATCTTCGTACCAGAAGAATGAGAAGTTTGTGACAGGCTTGGACAGTTATCTTGGGAGGCAGTTGGTGGATCATTTGGACGATCCATTTGAGAAGCTTGTGGAGAAAGCTCTCAGGCATGAGAATCTGTTTCCTAATGAAGGATCTGTTGTTGCTGTGACCAAGGAAGAGTCTAAACCACAGCAGGGTGGAAACAAGAAGAGGAAGCAGCAGCAAAAGGGTAAGGATGGCCAGAAGAAGCCGAAGGGCGAAGTGACCTGCTACAATTGTCAGCAGAAGGGCCATTTCTCCAGAGATTGCAAGAATCCAAATGTGTCGGTGAAGTGCCACAACTGTGACAAGCCGGGGCATATCAAGAAGAATTGTCCAGAACCAAGGAAGGACAAGCAGATTGTGCAAGCTTATGCTTTGGGGGCTGTTCCATCATCTTCGAAAGCTCCTACCGCTGAAGAGAAAGGAAAGAGTGTGGTGGTTCAGGGTACTCTTTCCATTTGTGGTGTTCTAGTTAGAGTGTTATTTGATACTGGGGCGTCGCATTCTTTTGTTTGTAATGAGCTTGTAGGTCGGTTGGGTTTAGAACCGGATATTGTTGATAAGCCATTGGTTGTGACTAATCCAGTTGGGGGTTCGTCTTGTTTGTGTATGCTATGTCGTGGTCTGATTGTATCGAGTCATGATTGCTCTTTTGTTTGTGATTGTTTTGTTCTGAACTTTGCGGGGTTCAGAATTATTTTGGGTATGGACTGGCTTAGGAAGTATGCGACAAAGGTTGATTGTGAAAGGTTGGAGGTGACAGTCGAGAATGTGGAGGGGCGAAAGGTTGTGATATGATGTAAGCATGAGGAAGGCGTCTTCATGAGCTTCATGTATTCGCTGGTTGTTCCACGGGATGGACTGTCATCGGTGCCAATCGCCAATGGATTTGAGGATGTCTTTGACGAGGTCAAAGGGTTACCGCCGCATAGAGAGATTGAGTTTCGTATCGATCTAGTTGAAAGAGCAAGACCTGTTGTGATGCCTCTTAGGCGGATGGAGCCTAGGGAACCGCAAGAGTAGAAGGTGCAGGTTGATGATCTTTTACAAAAAGGATTCATTCGGCGTAGTGTGTCTGAATGGGGTGCACCAGTTGTGTTTGTAACCAAAGCGGATGGATCGTTGAGGTTGTGTGTGGATTATCATGAGCTGAATAAAGTGACTAAGAAGAACAAGTATCCATTGCCGAGAATAGGTGACTTGTTTGATAAGCTTCACGAAGCTAAGGTGTTTTCTCAGATGGATTTGGCAACGGGATTTCACCAGTTAAGAGTGGCCAAGGATAGTGTGCCGAAGACTGCTTTTAGGACACCATCCGGTTTCTTTGAGTGGCTGGTAATGCCGTTTGGATTGACCAATGCGCCAGCATATTTTGTGGATCTTATGAATAGAGTGTTCAGAGATCAGTTGAACAAGTTTGTACTAGTGTTCGTGGATGATATTTTGATTTATTCCAGAACTGAAGAAGAGCACAAGACGCACTTGCGTATTGTTTTGGTAATCTTACGGAAACATCAGCTGAAGGCTAAGTTTTTGAAGTGTCACTTCTGGAAGAGCGAAGTGAGGTTCTTAGGCCATATTATCGCTGGAAATGGAATAGCGGTTGATCCAGCTAAGGTGGCAGATTGGGTTAGACCTAAGAATGCATCTAATGTGAGTAGTTTTCTTGGATTAGCAGGATACTATCGTCGATTTATCAAAGACTTTTCCAAGGTGGCTGCACCATTGACAGGATTGACGAAAAAGAACCAAGTGTTCAGATGGGATGCTAAGTGTGAGCAAGCTTTTAGAATCCTGAAAGAGCGATTGACAAGTGCTCTTATTTTGACTATTCCAAGTGGAAATGAAGAGATGGTGGTTTACACCGACGCATGTGGTACTGGACTTGGAGCAGTGCTGATGTAGAAGGGTAAAGTTGTTGCGTATGCCAGTCGCCAACTGAAGCCGCATGAAAGGAATTATCCGACTCATGATTTGGAGTTGGCAGCGATTGTTTTTGCTCTGAAGTTGTGGAGACATTATCTACTGGGAGTTCGGTTCGAGTTGTTTACAGATCATAAGTCGTTGAAGTATCTTTTCTCCCAAAAGGATTTGAATCTTCGGCAGCAACGATGGCTAGAGTTTTTGGCATCATATGATTTTAGTATAGCCTATACTCCGGGAAAGGGTAACGCAGTGGCAGATGCGTTAAGTCGAAGACATGCAGGATTGGGAGCCATGTTTTCAGAATGGAAGAATCTCGAGTATTTAGCTGGATTTGACTTCAGGCCTAGATGTGAATTGGAACCTGAGATGTTGGCAAACTTATCGATAAGACCGACTCTTGTGGAAAGAATTGGCGAGAGCCAAAAGCGAGACGATAAGCTTGTCAAGATTATCCGTGATTTGGAATCTGGATTGGACCCAGAAAAGGATAAAGGATTCGAGGTCGATCGAGAGGGTTGGCTTCGGAAGCAAGGACGACTAGTTGTTCCCGATATAGATGAATTGAGAAATGAAGTTTTGAAGGATAGTCATCACTCGAAGCTGACAATTCATCCAGGTGGAAATAAGATGTATCGGGACATGAAGAGAACCTATTACTGGGAAGGTATGAAGAAGGATGTTGGAAATTTTATTTCCAAGTGCATGAACTGCCAGTTGGTAAAAGCTGAGCAAAAGAAGCCTAGTGGATTGCTTCAGCCGTTAGAAGTTCCTACATGGAAGTGGGAGCAAATATCGATGGATTTTATCGATGGGTTACCTAGAACCAGAACGGGAAATGAAGGGATTTGGGTCATCGTAGATCGTCTGACTAAGAGTGCAAGATTCATTCATGTTCGATCAACTAGGACTGCATCAAAATTGGCTGAGTTGTATGTTAAGTGGATAGTTCGATTCCATGGTATTCCTAAGGGTATAGTAAGTGATCGAGACCCATTGTTCACTAGTGGATTTTGGAAGAGCTTTCAGGAAGTTTTGGGAACCGAGTTGTGTTTGAGTACAGCTTATCATCCCCAAACAGATGGTCAGATTGAGAGAGTCAACCGAGTTTTGGAAGATCTCCTTAGAGCTTGTGTTTTAGATTTCGGAGGATCATGGGAAGATCACCTTCATTTGGTAGAATTTTCGTATAATAACAGTTACCAGTCAAGCATTGGTATGGCATCGTATGAGGCATTGTATGGAAGACCGTGTAACTCTCCGACATGTTGGTTAGAGACAGGAGAAAAGTTGATACTTGGGCCAGAAATGATTCGACAGACTTCGGATTGCATAGAGATCACTCGGCAACGAATGAAGGCAGCCCAAGACCGATAGAAAAGTTATGCCGATAAGCGTCGTAAGGATTTGGAATTCGATGTAGGTAATATGGTTTTTGTGAAGATTTCTCCACTGAAGAATGTTATTCGATTTGGGAAGAAAGGAAAATTGACTCCGAGATTTGTTGGACCATTCCCGATCATCGAGCGAATTGGAAAGCTCGCCTACAAATTGGAGTTACCAGAAAAGATGTCAGGTGTGCACAATGTTTTTCATGTATCGTATCTACGGAAGTATGTGCACGACCCGAATACGGTGGTTTCTGCTGATAGCTGTGAAGATTTTGAGATTGATCCAGTCAATAAGAGACCTCGTAAGCCGCTTCGTGTTGTGGAAACTGACACGAAACAGCTTAGGAGGAAGGTAGTTAGGTTGCTTAAGATACAATGGAGTGATGATGATAACGACTGTACATGGGAGGTGGAAGAGAGGATGAAGGCAGCTCATCCTGAACTCTTCAAGGTATGGCCATAAGGTGTCGTGTCATCTCACGATATTGTAACTTGTTCTAGTTTTAGAATTCTGCATGCTAGGCTAGAATTGGACGCATGGTTTGTTGATTGCTATGGATGGTAGGCATGCAGAATAGTTTTTGATTGCTCTTGTTTGTTTGGAATTTCGGGGGCGAAATTCCTAAGGGGGAGAGAATGTAACGACCCGTATTTTTACGGATCGAAACATAGTAAAACTGTTGTTAGAGCGTCCAGAGTTAGGTCGTTCGGAGCTTAGGTCGTATAGTAGTTAGGTCGGTGGAGCGACTTAAGAAAGTTGGCGACCTAAGGATTATGGGATAAGTCGTGTAGAAGTTAGGTCGTGTGGTGGCTTAGGTCGAGTGAATGACTTAAGAGTTAACGACTTAAGTATTGGGGCGACTTAAGGAAAGACAGCGACCTATGAAAGTTAGTATTAGAAGTGAACGACCTAGTAGTTAGCGGGTTAACGACCTAGGAGATAAGCGGGTTAACGACTTAAGGAGTTGTTGTAGTTAGGTCGTGAGTGACCTATGGGATGTTGTGCTTAGTTAGGTTGTGAGCGACCTAAGTTCAGCAGTTATGAGTAGTTAGGTCATCCAGACGACTTAGGAGTTAGGTCGGAAGACCCTGCATGTAGTTAGGTCGTTAGACGACCTAAGGTGTTAAGTCGTTAGGTCGTGTGGTGAGCAGTGTGTGTGTTAGGTCAGTACTTCTGTTAAGTCGTAAGTCGTGAGATCCGTTAAGTGGCGTCTCAGTTAAGTCATAGGTTGCGCATTAGTGTTGAGGCCTAGGTCGTTGGGTTATTAGGTCGTGCACGTGAGGATAGTTAGGTCATAGGTCGTGCAGTATTGTTGAGTCTTAGGTCGTGACATTTTTTTAGATCGTGGATGCGCACATGCGGTAGGTCGTGGAAGCGCATATGCGTTAGGTCGTAGGTTGTGTGGATGGGTAGGTCGGCAAGAGTTAGGTCGTGGACGACCTAAGGGGGCGGACGACCTAAGGATTCCCAGCCTATAAATACACGTCCATTTCCTCACTTTTTGGGATCCGGATTTTGAAGCGACGAACTGCTGCCATTTTGAGAGCTCGAGTTCTACACTTCTTCACTTCTTTTCTCCACTTTAATCTTGTGATTCCTTCCATCCAAATTGAAGATCAAATCGAAGATCCAAGAGCTTAGATTGAAGATCTACATTCTTCGAAGAGAGATTTCATCGTTTGAAGTGGAAGTTTGATAGATCAATTTAGATCCTTCGCTATCCAGATCTGAAGTGTGTTGCTTTTGAGGTGTTTAGGTGATTTGGTGAGTGGTGGTTATCTCTCACACGGATCCAAAGGAGTATATCGGATTGGTGGCTTGATTATGTGTTAAATAGTGATTTCCTTGCACTTTCCTAAACTTAAGTTTAGATCTATTGTTCATGATGATTTGACATCCATTTTACTACATGTTAATCTATGCAAGTTCATTCATCAAGTTGTAGAGATATTGCTCATAATTCATGCTTGTTAGATTTGGACTCTTTATTTACAAGATTGCCATTATTGTTATAGTTGTTTATTTGATCATGTTTGAATGTTTGATTACTTAGATTAATGATTGACTTGATTGATTATTATAAATTAGTTGATTGATGATTTGATTTGGACAAGATGGTCGAAGATGATTCAAAAGCTAAGGGAAAGGCTCTTGAATTTCAAAAGCTGCTCGTGGCATATGTGGCGGATGATGAAGCTCATATGGATAGATTTGATGATGTTGATGTTGAGATGAGGCTTTGCTATGATGAGATGAAGCGAGGCATGGTATGAGATAGCCTTGGTTTAATCCAGACGGGATCATTCCAAGCATGTTGATAACTCGGTGAAATGGTTCGAGTTAGAGGATAATGGTTTGCTCAAGGGGCGCTTGAGCTAGTATGAGAATAGTCGTCAAGGAGGATGACTAGAAGGCTGAGATTTCATCGTTGTTGAAGGTTCTAGCAGGCTCAAAGCAAGAGTACGTTGGGCAGATTCGATAGTCCCTAAAGACTATGATTGTAGTCAAGTACTCTGGGCAGATTCGATAGTCCTAGGCACGGGCTGCGACGACGTGCGGAGTTCTGTCTAGAACCGGAGTTGCCATTAACCCTTGACGGACGGCTGAAAGAATGTGTCGGTCATTCAATTAACGGTGGTATAGAAGCAATGATAACATTGATAGCCAAAGTCATGGATGTTTGGTTGTATCGTCATTCGGTCTCAAGGGCGATGTTTTCTGGGTGCTTATCTGATCTTGGTTTAGGCCTTGGGGGTTTGTACTTGGAAAACACCGACCTTGACTCGAGTGATAATTGCTTTACTTTAATTGTCTGATTACTATGTTTACTTCTGCTTGGTGTGTCTGGGGGCTATCACTGTAGAAAGAGGTGGAGTGGGAGGGTTGGATTCCTATTCCTTTTTCCTTTATGCTCTTTTGGTATGTTGTTAGTTAATTTACCGCTCACTAAGACTGTTGTCTGACTCAAGGCTTTATGTTTAACTCTTATTGCCTTGGGCTGTTCATCCGCTTTGGGATGGGCAGACTAGGTAGCAGGTGACAGGTGTTGTTCTTAGTTTCCGATGATGCCGATGACGAAGACGAGCTGGAGGCTTGCATATTATTTTCTTACTATATGTACTGGATGTTCCGCTGCTTGTATAATTCTCTGAGTGATATGTAGTGAGGCTTGAGGTATTGACTATTCAGATGTTTGTATTCAACTATTATGAAGCTTAATTGATGAGAATCTATTTTGTGAAGCTTCACCATATATATTCTCTATTGTATTTTATCCATGCGCTGTGAGTAATACGATAGATTCTGCTGTTTTAACTTAACCTTGGCAATCGTCCATGGCTGCCTGGCACACTTTTTAGGGCACTATTTCCATGTTTAGTGCAGGGGTCATGGGCGGTCGTCACAGGATAAGTGGATCAGTTTATAGTAAGTAATGTTTTCAAAAAGAAATTGGAAAAGGAGGAACCTTTGTAAAGTTTGGTAAATATACTTATACCGTTGAGATAAGTATATAAATATTTTTCCAAGTATAAAACGGATGTAAGGGGTTTTAGAATAATGTTTTGTAAAGATCTTTTGACCAAGTTTTATAAAGTGATTTTATTAACTAACGATTAAATTAATAAATGCTTAGTAGATCCCATATGGAATTAAGTCAATGTTTGAATGATTGTTTATTTGATAGTTAAATAACCGATTATCAAACCTGGACCAAAATGTAACTTCGGAAATATCTAGGAGAAATACGTGAGTTATATGGCACAGTCATCCCCAATGATGTTGTACTGTGCGTATAAAATTCGTTTCGTTCTTCTAGGATAAATGTTAGGGAAATCCATCCACTAACGGTTAGTAGGTGATCTCTGCTCTTACCTTTGTCTGCTTATTTCCAAAAGATCTGGGGTTGAGTTTATTGGAAATTATCGAAAGTTATTTCGAAGAGAACGAGATCGGATATGTTATCCAAAAACTCCTTTGATCCAACTCAAGCGTTTCGAATTGAAGACATCTTGAAGAATATGGAATCGAGGATAGAGCTTTGAAGTGCAAGGACTATTTACTATTAATCATGGGAGAGATTCCCCGAAAAGGATGTAATAGAAGTAGTGTCTTCGGTTTCGTTCAGTTCTAGAATGAACTTGTATGGATGAATGCTAACATTGCATTGATGCATGGAGGGTAGTATAGCATTCCAAGTGGGAAGTGCTAAATAAAGGTAAAACATAGCCTCAAGCCTTAGTAGCCAGGATATGACAAAAATCAGGCATGCAGCAGGGCCATGTGGGCTGCTCCCATCAGCGTATGGTCATCCTAAATCTAGATCGATTTCTATCTACTCATGTGTGCTTCAGGGCCCAAAATGGGGTGAACATATTTGGTACTCCTAGTTAAGAAGTAGGCCAGTCCTATGTGGCAGGGGTACAAGATGTTCTTATCAGACCTCGGTGCAATTTATCTAGAGATGTACCATCGGAAGGTAGTTCCTTACCTTGTCATGGTATGGAATCCATTCTCCAATACATGCCTTTACAGTTTTAGAGGTACCCAACTATGTTGAAATGTGGGATGCAAGCATTTCAACTATATTCATATTTTACTTGAACCGTTAGACATTATTATAATATCACTGAGTTTTCTATAAAATGTTTTGGTTATCGTAAGGTAAAAACCCGTCCATGTTTATGTGCGCCGTGGTCTTACAAGATACCCTTAATTTTAGAAGTGTTTTTAAAAAGAAATAATTCAGTTGTTTGAGTTTAGACCCATGTTTGACCTGGAGTTTTCTTTTCTTTTCCTAAAACTCTTGGGTACTCAAATTTGTATGAGCAGCCAAGTTATCCAGGTTTCTCACGACTGCATTTTGCAGGTGGCTTCACCGTTAGCTATTTATTATCTATTTCTGATGTGTATGTATGTATGATCTATGTATTAGTTAGGTAGGAACAAACTGTTATAACTGTCCTAGGGTAAAATTTGTATTAGTATGACTCTGATGTATCATTTTGGAAATGTTGTATTAGTATGACTCTGATGTACCATTTTGGAAATGACTTTGTAAAGAATTACATTGATTAATATATGTTGTTCCATTGTGTTGTGAGATTCTATGATTGTTTAGTTTTTTCATATCAATTCCATGTTTCTTTCTTTTCACCCCTAATGACTTGTCTTTCGGACACTTGAAGGATCGACACATGAATACCGTGGATATATTAAGTGTCGTCTTTAGGTGTAAGAAAGACGGAATGTTACATATATTAACACACACATATATAAATGAAATTCAATAGTGGTGAACCAATCCTCCGCATCACAAACAGTATATAATCATATCATATGGGTCATCTGCTACTAGGTAGGTATATATAAAAGGTCATCCGCTCCAGGGGCGGGAATAAATCCAAACCAACTAATAAAGAAATAAATCATCCAAACACCCAATCAACAATTTTTATCAACTATATAACATACTGGTTTAACCAAAAAGGTGAGTTTAACTCACCATCGTTCCACTTATCGCCGAGACGTTCCAGTTTTCGTCTGAATCCAAACGACATTTGATTTTAGCGTAAATTCAACATGCTCCAATCTTTACCAATCCAATTCCTAGGCATAGTATTCGTTCTTACGAACGTAACACAAAAACCCACGTTCAAATCCAACCTAATATCATCAAGTTATTGTAATTATAAGCTTACGAATTAATTAAATATTTAACTTTCTTAAACTGCAACTTAATTACATAATTAGTTAACACTAATTACCGCGCTTAAACTAATCCTCTTCCACTCTATCTTCCCGCATGCTAAAATGCTTTAGGCCAACCAGAACATCGCTCCCCAGCACCGCCTCAAGCAACCGGCCTCCACCACGACCCCACCTGACATCGCCCTGACCTCGACTAACCTGAAGCCACCCACCACGGTACACCAGATTTCCGCCATCACCCCCAAAACCAGAAAACATCGCGCCCTTTCATCTCTATATTATGGCCACTTACGGCCTGTAGGCGCCGCCACCTCAACACAATAGCACGACCTCGACACCAACTACCCAACGACACCGCACATGGTCCCTATCTCCCCCGCAATCGCCGTGTCGAGGTCAAAGATTACCGTGCAATTCATCGATGAACTGCGGTCACCACACTTCACCATCGATGATCTCCACCATCCAATATGTCGAGCTTATCCTCCTCTACAACTTCTTAGTTATGGTCGAAGGCTGATATTGCCTTGATTGGCTCCAATGAACCTCTACCGTTGGGTGACGGGGCTGTTTTAATTTCAAAAAAACAAACAATATTCTCTGGTTTGGTGCATTTAAATATGGCAGTGGGTATGGCTTGAATAGTGGATGGTATGGGCTAGGTATTGGGTTTGGTATGGGCTAAACGGATGGATTACATAATATTTAATCAAACATATCTAGTTTACGCACCCGATAATCTCGAACTCTAATTTAGGCGTGCCGATTGGGGTTCTGTACTAAATACCCCTATTCTGAACTCAATGTAACAAGTTTCGAGACCTAATTCCAACATATACAGAAGTTAGCTTTCCAAAATAAAATTATATTAATTTTTAATTCCTTTAATTTATTTCTACGCGTTTCGAGCTCGCACGATCAAACGATGCGCCCGATCACCACGAAATTCGTTAACTGAAAATAATTCACTATATGGATCCAATAAAACTAGTTTCGTCAAAATTCGAGATAGTTCCCCGGAAGGCTATTTTCATTTGTTAATTAAAACAAGTTAATACTAAAAACAATTTCAATCATTTTTAAATCGAATTTAAAAGTTTACTATTATCATTCTTATTTAAACTGAATTCAAATAAGATTTCGAAATCAATTTTATTAACATTAAATCCTAGATTCAATTATTTAAATATTCCAATTATTTACATTTATTATTCAAAGAAATCTCTATTTTTGAAATTTAAGCTATTTAACTTATTCAACTAATACTTTCATATTTAAAATTAATTAAATATTTCAAATTCAAATGACTAAAATTCTGGGTCGTTACATACTATTGTTGTAAAACCTGAGGATTTCATTTATCAAACAAGGTTGTTCGGACTCCCTCCTCATTACAACCCACATGTTAGGTACATCAATGAGTGTGGAGAAGTTGGCGGAGACTTGGTGGGCAGTTATCTACTCTAGTTATCTATTTATGTTGTTATAATGTACCTAGACTATGTATCAAACATGTTATATGTACTATTGAGACAGTGTACTGCTGTGGTTTGGTTTTATGAGATGGGTACTTCATTTTATTATTATATTTTACTCCTTCCACTATGAGGCTCTAAAAGCATAGATGGATAGCTCTACATATAGTTTAATTAATTATACCAACCAAAGTCCAGCACCATAATGGACCTAAGGTTCGATGGGATTTCATTTTGTTGAGAATTACGTCCATTTCAAAGAGGGTTAGTACATTTAGTATTAGATCTAAGGTTAGTCGATCATAAGAATTAGGATATGTTGAGTGAACGTATTTGTATGTTTACTTTGAAATTATACATGTGTGTGTAGATATATATATATATATATATATATATATATATATATGTTTTATAAGCCAAACTCTACAAATTCCTACTATAGAAGTAGTTGTGACCATATTCTGAAAAAAAAAGGATAAGGCAACTATGGGTTGGAATAATAATTTGAGTTAAGATCATACACCTACCTCGACATCCCCAGAGATGTTGGTTGTACCGTAGATGTTGACTTAAGAAGGGTTTTAATATGTTCTTAATGAAGATAAGTGAAGAATAATTGGAAAAGAAGAAAAGCCCAAAAAAGGACAAACAAAAATATATTTCTAAGTCTGACCATGCAAAAGGATTTAATAAAATATTTTAAATTTTCTTAAAATATTTGACATGGCTTTCAAATAATTTATTTAAAAATAAAAGAACCCTATCACAAAAAAGTTTCCATTTATGAAAAGTAAGTAATAATAAATTTTTCGCCATATAAAATATCAGTTAAAGGTATATTCTTGAAAACCTAGGAAATTTGGAAAATTTTAATTAAAGGTGTTATCAAGAAAAATTCTTCAAGAAGCTAAAACTGACTAGACTAAAATTCCAAGTAAAGAATTTTTGGTAAAGAATAAGAACAAACTGATAATATCTCTTTTTAAAACAGACAGAAAATAGGACATGTAATGACCCAGAGTTTTACCACTTTGATTTGTAAATATTTAATTTATATTAAATATTCAATCAATGGATTTTAAAACTCAAATAAACCCCTTTTTAATTATAACTAATGATGGTGGTGTTGTTTAGGGATTTTGTTTATAAAATAATTAGTCCAGCGAGAATAGAAAATGTGATCAGAAATCATTTTCCGAATTTTAGATTTTTCATGCTCCAAAAAGTGTTGCAAATGTTGTAAACACTCTAGTATACATATACACATACATATACAAATAACATATGTAAGGTTAATGATAATATATGGAAAAAGTATTTACTTAAGTAAAGAAAGAAGGTGATGTGACTTTTTTCAAGATATTAAATAAAATAAAAATAAAATAAAAAGTCACATTACTATGTAACATCATAGTACAAAGGAGGAGTTTGAATGTTGGATAAAAGGGGAAGACTTATAGATTGCGTGTGGAAAGGGGAAGGGGGTTGTGATGTGGTAAGAGTTTAAGGAGGGTAAAGGACAAGGGACAAAACGGTAATTTACCTTATATTATTTTATATAAAACACAATTTCTTTATTTTCAATTTCTCACTTCATTTCACTTTTTCCATTTTTCAAAACCTTCTTCATCTTCATTTCAAAAACTCTCTTTTCCATTCATGGCTTCTTCAAAAAATTTAAAATAAAAAATCCTTCTTTTTCCACTTCAAACTTTTAAAAATTTGTTAAAAACACATCTCTTTTCCTTCCTACAACCTCTTTTTCTCAAAACAAGTTCAAAAACACCTCAAACAATCATGGTCGAGCCCTTATACCCCTAGGCCGAGCCTAAAAACCCTCCTTCTTAAGCAAAAAGCCATTTTTCCTAAGGTAACTACAAGGTCCGAGGTTGGTACCAGTTATAGTGCTTTAATTTGGATTTCCATTAACTTTTAGTGAGAAAAATTCACATCCTTTAGGGAAAGATTAAATCTTTATTATATTGTTCATTTTTGTTTTAAATATTTGGTTATTTGATGGATTATAGTGATGATTTGGTTATGCATATATGTGCTTGTGTGTGATGTTGAATTTAGACTTGAAAATGAATTCTAATTATGAGAATAATTTGAAAGTTATGATCTTGTTTGCGGCTAGTTGTGTTAACAGGTGAATAAATGATTATGCTCATGTATGCGATGTATATGCTAAAGAAAGGTAGCATTTGGACTTGTATAAGTGACTTTGAGATCCCTTGAATTTAAAATCATGTTTACTATTTTAATTTACTAGAAAAGTTACAAAGTTTCAAACTTTATTTTTAGTTCCAAAATCCTTACAAAAGTTTAACTAAGTTAAAACAAAAGATTTGAAGAGTATTAGACAAGTAAAATTAGTTTAAAGGTTATGGTATCCGTAGCGATAGTCATTATGGATGTAGTTCGTGAAATCGAACATTTTTTCTAAAACTAAAGTAGTTTTCATCTTAAATATTTTTGAAAAGTATTTCAAACATATTTTATAATATAGAAAGGTAATTATTACTTATTTATTTAAGTATTAGTTTAAATGGTTATTTAATTAATTAAGTAAAGATAATTAATATTTAATTAGTAATTAAATAAGGGTAATTAGTACTTAAGTATTAATTAAGTAAGAAAATTATAATTAGTTAATTAAGAAAGGTTTAATTAATTATAAATTAAGTAAAGGTCAAATATTTAATTAATTATTATTTAAGTAAGATTTAATTATTTATAAATTATTAATTAAGAGAGGTTTAATTTATAAATTAATTATTAATCAGGCTGGGTTTAATTATCTTTTAATTATTAATTAATTCAAGATTTGATTAAGATTTATATAATTATTAATTTATTTTTAAATAAAGGTTTTATTTTTAGTTACTTTATTTCCAAGGATCGATTTGTTTAAAAATCAGCTTTCTTTTATAAAGTATAGTTTAAACACAAGGGATTCTCTTTGTCTATGCCATTAAGTTGCCAAATAAATAGAATAGATTATTTTGGGCATCTGTTTAGTAGAATAAATCACCGTTCTGCTAAAATTAAATTAAATATATTCTCGAGGATATTTGTTTAGCAGAATAAAACACGGTCTTGCTATTATATGAAATTGGACGATGATTCATATGCCGGTTAATTAATATGTGGATTAATTGATATTGGGAAAAATGATGTGTTAACTATTGATGGTTAATTATGGATTTGATTTATGTTGCTTATGTAGATTCTAGATATATGACTTGAAAGTCAAAGTAAATTAAATGGTAACTTGATTTGGTACCATTATGATCGCTAAGCCTTTTTCCGTATTTGTAAAGTTATGGATTTAAATAACTTCAATTGTATAATAATTTAAGGTTAAGTGTTTATAAATGATATTTTAAAGTAATTATTTAATTATATTATTAATGATATTTTAAGTTATTCAATTATATTACTAATGTGTTAGTTAACAAGTTTAGTTTTGTTTAAAGTTAATTAATTATTTTATTAATGATGTGTTTAAAGTTCATTGCTTATCCTATCAATGTTGTTTTAAAGCTAATTAATTAATTATTTATTTTTAATGTTTAAAAGCTAATTAATTAATTGAATAAAGGTGTTTATAAATGATGAATTGTTTTATAAAGTTTATACTTAGAAAAATGGATTTATTTAAGGAGATTTACAAATGATATTTTGTGAAGGAGATTATAAACAATATTTGGGAAAGGAATTTTATAAAGAGTTTATAAATCATTTTAAGAGATTTATAAAAGAAGTTTTATAAGTTAATTTGGAGGTTTATAGAAGGATTTGAAGTAAGAAATAGGCTTATAAAAAGTGAATTTTATAAAAGGGAATGTGATTTGATTTTGACAATTAATCCTTCTCAATTAAGGTGGTATGGAAACATTCTTTTCATACTTAACACCGAAAGGTGGTTGTTTGGTTTACCATAAGAAATATTTTAAATAATATTGTTAAAGCCCATTTAAAATATGATTTTCGAAAAGAGGAAATCTTCCTCAAGTTTGGTTAATATACTTATACCGTTGAGATAAGTATATGGATATTTTCTAAGTATTGAAAATATAATGGTTTGAAATATACTTGTACCACAGAGATAAGTATATAAATGTTATCCCAAGTATTGCAAGGAGTATAAGGGGTTTGGAAATATATCTTTATAAAGGTATTTTGAATCAAATTTTTGAAAAGAGATTCATATAAATGAAAGATTAATTGATAGAGGCTTAGTGGATCGCATATGGAATTAAATTTATGTTTGATTGTGTAACGAACGGGATTTTCGACCCTTGAAAATCGACACTAATACATACTCGTGCCACAAATCTAAGTGCCGAAAAGCTCGATTGTTAAGGGAAAAAGAAAATAAGGATAGAACAGTATCTCACGAATGGAATAACATATATTATTTCAATATATAATCTTTACAGCGGAAAAAATTTAAATACAATATCAGAGTCCAACCTGGATTTAGCCTGGACAGTTATAAACCCTCTGTCCTTGTAAATGTAAAAACAAAGGCAATAGATGTAGCGGATAATAGAATACGTCCATACGTAGATGAAGATCTCCAGCACTCCTTTGGAAACTACAAGCGTTTTCAACTAAACCTGAAACTACTCGGATCTGACCCGAGTATTAAAAATACCCGGATCAGGCTTGATAAACCAGCGTGAGATACTCGAAATTTTAAGCGCTGATGTCAATCAAAACCTTTGAAAAAAAGGGTATCTCATAAGACCACGCCCATACATAAATACGGATGAGTTTTTGTCTTATGATAAACAAAATACTTTATATCAAAACATTTTAAATTATTCTTAATTACATTGGTTGGAAAACACTTTTAAAATAAATATATACACAATGAAAGTATCAATACCTGGACTTAATCTCTGGTAATATATCCGGACCAGGTCCACAGAATATACCTAGATGGAATATATGATACAAAATGGGTAGCTAAAATGTTTGCAAAGCATTACAGTTATTTTGGGAATACAATCAAAACCATAAAGCTCGTATTGGAATTAGATTTCCAACATGATAGAGAACTAGTGGCCTTTTCCTTCGATCCACGCATAGCAAACATAGTTCCTGCAATGCCTTTATCGCTTTTCTCAAGCAAGCCGCTAAGAATTACAATTGCTACACTACCAATATCCGATAGCCTTATCGCTTCTCACAAGCAATTCACTATATTAAAATAAATGCCTTGAGGATCCAAGTTCAATTGGACTCCTCCATACTCATACAACCGATAGCCTGAAATATATGTCCTGTAGACCACATAATTACTCGTATCATCTCCAGGATGTGAGGCTCACGAGGCTACGCTCAATTTTAACAAAGCCACGCTTTATTCTTCCACAAAGCACATTCCACTCAGAATGCCACATTGCCAATCCTTCAATCAATATTGACTTTCACGAACATACAACCTCTGAGCTCGTACGTCTCTTAAGAAGGGTGTTAAGCTAGGAGAAGTTTCCTTATCAGGCACCAAGCAGATGTACGTTTGTAAAATTCAACGTTATTATCTTAGAAATGCAATGTCAAACATTCGTCCTTACAAGTTCAATCTGGGACTGAACGAAATTGAAGGCGCTCCTCCTACCACATCCTTTTTTAGGAATCACCCCTAGGATCAGTAGCGAGTAGTCCTTACATTACGAAGATTTCAAAACACGACAGGACTAATGCTATAATAAATATCTCTATATTGGGAGCGACCCAGAGAATGTCAACAAACAGTCCTTCTGCTATAAAGATCTTCGGTCTTCAATACAACGAAGATTTTTAGAATGTAGACACCACTGCCATATAAATATAATATGGGGGTAAACCCTTGGGACTCGTGACAGCAATCCCTACATTCTGAAGACCTCCGGTCTTCAAAAATCATCACCTTCAACATGTCTTCACTTTCGAACGTATACATTGGTTCGAATTGATTTTCGAATAGGAATTACCCAAATCCAACCCTGGTTCCTTCGCACCAATCATCGATTAAAAAGATGTTAAGTTCATATGTGACTATAAATCATCATTCAATTTAATTCATTTTTTTATTCATTCATAAATATCTCTTGGAGATATATTCATTAAATTATTCCTTTATCTTTTTCATAGTATATGGAATCATTAAACCTCATTTATCAAATCATTTGGTAAATTTATACCTTTTAATCTTGGAATAATTCCAAATTAATTCACCTTTTACTTTGGAAAAACATTTCTAAATCATTCGTTTTAATCTCATGCTGGAAAGCATTATTTTATAGCATCCGGGCTTTCCTCTCGATCTGTTCCACCCCTCACCTAAAAAGAGA
Source organism: Allium fistulosum (assembly GCA_030737815.1). Classification (NCBI taxonomy): domain Eukaryota; kingdom Viridiplantae; phylum Streptophyta; class Magnoliopsida; order Asparagales; family Amaryllidaceae; genus Allium; species Allium fistulosum. The sequence goes on from CM060906.1 coordinate 693,447,392, forward strand.
AAACAGAGGCCAGTTATGTTTAGGGCACTAGTTGCTCCATCCCTAACCTTAGTTACACACCTCGTTTTACATTTCTAGATCTCATTGGCGGGACAAATGTACTAGTCGTTTCCGTATACTTCTTTCATTTTAGAAATGAGTTATAAAACTTCCAAATCATTATTTAAAACACTTAATTATTCTTTTAAAAACCATTTATAAAAGATATAAAAAAGAATGGTTAAGTTTAAAATCATATTTCATAAGTTATAAAATTGCAAAAAAAAGTGCTGCAAAAAAGTGCACCAAATAAAGATGAAAGTTTCTTTGGTCAAAACAACAGTTTTACTTCACATATGTTCATTTTTCCAACTCAAACCACTTTTAAAACACTTTAAATGATTTATTCCATATTTTTAAACATTTAAAAAAAAATTTAGAACATTTGCTACTTGGCCCTCGAACTGCCAAAGCGCGATTTTATTGAAAACTTGATTTGCTCATATTTTAAAATTTACTAAACGAAATCTTGATCTTTTTCTTTTACTTCAAACCAATAGTCATAAGAGTTCAGAAAATTCTTATCGCAAAGAAATCTGACTCCGATTCAATCCTATAGAATGAATTAACTTTTACTGTGCGAAATCGCAAACTTCCGTTACGCGACGTGCCTATTTCTGACTCCAAATTCATTATTTGTCAAAACTTCTCCAGATTGAATTTTAACGTTTATAAAACATTTACAAACCATTTTCAACATTTAAACTAATATTTTCCATATTAAATCTCTTTTTCACTTTTAAATCATCTCCTAATATTAATTATTATAATATTCTTTTTCAAACTTTTTATATTTTCAAAACTATTAAGAGGCTAAATAACTTCATATACACATCCATATGGATTTATTTTTCATTAATTAATCATTGTAATTACTTAACCATTTTTTATTATTATTTCTCATAATTTATCACAACCAAGTTATCAACCATATCAACATCCATATAATCAACCAAGCATTTAAATTTATATTTTAAGCATTCATATAATTATTTTCTAAATTGAGTGCTCACTTATGACTCCACTCCACCAATCTTTTCCGTAGCTTCCTAAATTGATTCCGACAGCACTTCGGCAGCACTTCCTCTTCTTTTCCTTGCTTTGGAGATTCTCAACTTCCTTCCTTTCTGCTTGATGGGCTCGGCCTCCCCCTAGAATAGGTGATGGAGCTCGGTCTTGATGGTAATGGTGAAGGCCGTGGGTTATGTTGAGGAAGTGGAGGTGTTTGCTTTGATTTGGAGGTGTAATACTATAGTATGTGTGTATATATAATTTTATTATTGTTTCTTCTTAATTTTCCTAAGGTGGAAGTCGTTAAAGAAGAGCTCTTAGAGCTTTAAGAAGGAGGAAAAAGAAGATAATGGTGTGAAAGAATATGTGAATATAGGTGGGTATTTATAGGGAAAAAAAGTTTACAAAATATCTTTTGGTAAAAGGACCAAAATACCCTTTCCTTAATCATTAAGTAAACTCCATTTTTCCAACACTTAACATCACCTTTCACTACACAACTTTCTGTCTTAATCACTTAAAATAAAATACTGATTTTGTTGGATTTGGATGTAATTGATTTGATGTTTGCATTTTTACTTTAGTTAATTTCCTTACTTACTTTTACTAATGATATTATAAATTTTTCTAATGATACTTAGAAAAAGTAAACATGTTTTTTTATTAAAATGTGTAGTATATATTTTAAAACATGCTAACAAAGGTGTAACAACGTTGCGACAACATATATTGAACAAAACGTTGATTTTCGACAAAATGTTTTATGATGACGTTTTTGTTAAACTTCATATATTTGTAAACAAAACTTTAAAATAAGTTGCTTATCATTTTTAAATAATTAAAAAAAATTATTTTAGTTATAAAACCACATTTAATAATATTAAAATCTAATTGTAAAAAATATGACGTTGATCTACCAAAATGCGATAAATTTTGTCAATCTTTATAAAACAAGTTTATAATCTATAAAACCATTATAAGTCAAATTACTATCATTATATAAACATTTAAAAAAATTATTTACCATTAAAAACAATTATTCGAATGTATATTAAATTTTATCAAAAACCCGCTTTTTTCACTTTTTGACGAAAATCCAAACTTCTTGATTTTGTAATCAAATTTTAAAAATAAGTTTATCGTTTCTATTTATCACATAAAACATGATTATTTAAGTTTGAAGATTCTATATTTGAATATTTAAAATTAATTAAATATTCCATTTAAAAGTGGTAAAATTACGGGTCGTTACATACTTCCCCCCTTAAAAGAATTTCGACCCCGAAATTTAAACCAAAACCCGATAATACTTACTCAAAAATTTTTAAACTCAGTTAGTATGCTATACATAGATCATCCATACATGATATCTGATGCGGTCTTTTATTTGAATACACAACTTTTCCTTCGAACTAGTATTGATCCCTTGATCCTCTAGTGCGGATTCTGATCAGGCTCTTTGATCAAAAACCTTCGTTTCCCTTACATATCTCTCAACTATGATAGAAAATTTAAGTATCGAATCATAATCCCTCATCAATGTTCATTTTCAAGAATCGAGTGATAAATCCTCTTTCAAACCGGTATAAACTCCTTAAAGTGCTGTACTCGAATCTTATATCAAAATTATATGAAGAAATGATCTACGTACCTCATATGTAATTGTTAACATTAAAAAATCTTTATGAAAACTTTTCATAAAACATTTATCTTTTAAAAATTCTTCTTTATATATAATCGCTCTAAATATTTATTTTAAAATATTTTTCTTAAAGGAAAATATTTCATCCTAAAGGAATCATTTCAATTTTAAAAGATAATTTACCTTTTATTTTCCAAAATCAAAATCAACTTCTCCCATTATAATATATTCCTTTTGAACTAACCTAGATATTAATTTATCAAATAATAATTCAAAACTATCCTTTTAACTTAAGGAAAATCATATAGACCGAGTAATTCCAAAATAATATCAAGGAATTGGGTACTACCAATATAATTCTATATCCCCTTAACAAGAAGGGTAATACTTAAGAGAAGTGTTTACCATCCGAACATATCTCTTGTCTTTTTTTAGTTATTTTCGAGCCACTCAAACTAGTTATCATTTGAGATATTTTTTCAAATTTCTTATTTGAAATATCTTTTTTAATACGTCTCATTATAATTGTAATTCCAAACTTATTTTATATTACGTAACTTTCCCTTTTATACGTTTTCAAATCATTAGGGTATGAATTCTCAAATCCATCTTGTTAACCCGTCTTTTGGCAAGGCAACATACATGCAGATTCAACCCACTTGACTGCATAATGATCGAAGCTGGATTGTCACAGATAATAAACATGATCATGAGGCCAGGATATGGCATAGTCGATGGAAAAATAGCGCAAGATACTTAAAATATGGTTTTTACAAAAATTGAGTCGCTTCAAGTTGCTTGGAGTTTGCTTCGAGTCGTCCCTAGGTTTACTTCGGGTTTTCAGAAAGGTTACTTCGGGTCAAAGAAGTGTTCGCTTCGGGTCGTTGAGGAAAAGGCTACTTCGAGTCATCAAGCACCATACTTCGAGTCACTAGAGGGTTTTCTTCGAGCCAAGGAAACAATTGCTTCGGGTCAGAGTCATGGATCGACAGAAAATCATCAACTTTGTATACATCAACTCCGTGTCCATCTAGTTCATGTCCATCTGTTCGGGATCCATTCCCTTTATGTGCTTCGTATTGATCGTTCGCACCCACTTCGTATCGATCCTAGAACCATGGATCGATGTGAAACCATAAACAAAGCATTGATACGAAGAATGAAGTGGACTCAATGGATACGAGGCAGTGGCCACAAGAAAAGCGTTTCGTATCGATCGATACGAAGGGCATGGCCTCGATGGATACGAAGTCGCATGCTTCATCAAGGCGCTCGATGGGTATGAACAAAAGAGTGGCTGATGGATACGAAGAAGGGGATGGGTGATTGATACGAAAAGTAGTAACCCATGGGCTGTTTCGTATCGATCAATTTCGTATCGATCGACACGAAGGAGCCGGTCAAGTGATGGAGCGCTCAACATGGATCAAGGCGAAACTCGGATCGAAGCGAAGGCTACGGCTATGGATATGGGAATAGGATGGATACGAAGGTGATCGGTGTGAATCGATCGATACGGAACCACCAGCCTACTTGCAAGCCAAATATTGGATCGATCATAACTCTCAAATGACAAGTCCAAATGCCATGAGATTTTCACAGAAGCTTTCTTATGCACTCAAGCACTACCATGATCGATCACAACTCCATTTGACCATTTCTTGATCGATACGAAGTGTGCATGGATCGATCAGGGATCGATCCTAAACAACCCCTGATCAATCTGGTGGGCCCACCCACGTGTGTGAAGAGGTGTTCCAAATTTTGAGACAGATATTTCAGACCTACTCCTATAAATAGTACTCTAATGCCTACAAAAAAAGGACTTTTTGGCTCTTCTACGCTGTTACTCTGCTGGAACTCCATTGTAACTTGAGTATTATCAATTGTACTATTGTAAACCAGTTGAGAATCATCAATAAATAGCAAATTCTTCAAAGTGGACGTAGGCTACAATGCCGAACCACTATAAACCCTATCTATTTACTGCTTTCTTTTTAAATTTTGAGTGTTCTTCATATTTATATTGAAACACCCCACACCCCTTAATATACCCAAAAGGACACAATAAAAGGCACGGTATATTGTAGGTATAACTAAAGCTAACAGAGACTAAGATTCACAAGACAAATATAGATAAAAATAGCGGAAACTTAAAATAATAACTTAATTAAAACAAAGCTTCATCATTGCTTCATAAATAAGTCAAATATCAAACACCACATACATGTCTAAAAATCCAACATGTCTCATGAAATAAAAACTCATGGTCTCAAAAATCAGAGTACATAATATCCCTCATAACAAGTCAGTACATAAAAGAAACAAAAGATGAAAGAAAAGAAATACATAGTAGCAAACTCCTCCAAGAAATCTCCTAGCAACTGCAATCTATTATCCTCTCTCTTGATTGCCTAAGGGGGGGGAAGAGGAAATAGAGGAGTGGGTCAGACTAAAAGTCTGGTGAATGATAGTAATTACTTGTAACAACCCGAAATTTAACCCGTAATAATTAATTTGTTAATTAATTAAATAATAAAATAACTTTGTGAAATTATCAAAATTGAGCCACAGAATAAATTAAGCGCGAATATGGATTTTATAAGTAAGAATATTAAATGAAGAAAATAAGATGTGAATTATAAAGACTGTAATAAATAATGGAATTGGACTAAAACTATGCCTAATTATGACATTAATTGGACTGAATTAAATAGAAATTGGCTTAATTATAACTTAGGATTATAATTAAAAGGAGTAAAAGATGAAAGAAGCTTATTTTCACACTTAGACCTTGGGTTAAGTAATAAGCATGATTATAACGTAGGTTATCATAAGAAAAAGAATAGATTGAGGCTTATTTCAAGATATAAGATAAATTAATAAGAAAAAATAGAAAGAATAATAGTAAAAGCTTATTCAAATAATTTATCTAAGTTAATAAGCAAAGATAGAAGAAAGATCCATACCGGCAGCATTTCCCTTATGTTGTTTAGGGTAGATAGGCGATCAAAAGTTAAAGAGGAAGATCCATACCGGCAGCATTTCCCTTATGTTGTTTAGGGTAGATAGGCGATCAATAATTAGAAGTCCGAATCATGGGATTTGGACAAGGGGCGCCACTAGATTTTGTTTAACAGAGACCATTACCAACAGCATCCCCTATTATTTCTATGGACAAGGTGATCTCACATTAGCCTGAAGTGAGATGAGGGCACGCTTATGCTGTCTAGGTTAAATAAAAGGTCAAAAGAGGGTGCAATAGATAGTGCAAACCGACGGTGACCGAGCGTGCGACATCGATTAGGAGAGATAAGTCGCTATTGCGTTCCAAAGCACTTAGTAGGTGTCTTTCGTAGACACTGGTGTCTTCTATTTAGGGATCATAGGGTATGATCCGCAGTAGACACATTAGTAGGAGGCCGTTCAAAGGGTAGAATTAAGACTTCAGCCTAACTAAAGTAGGATTGGGAATTCAGCCTAATCATAGTAGCTAGCAAGGACAAGTGCAAACAATCAAAGTTAACCTATATAATAATTTGAGCAATATTTAATCGTATTTATTTCCAATTTATCTCTTTCCTATTTTTTTTGTTTCCTCTTTATATGCTAGAACTGTTGTAGAGTCTATTACTTTTATCTTGCTTAAAGACTCTAGTAATTACTATCATTCACCAGACTTTTAGTCCGACCCACTCCTTTATTTCCCCCTTTTCCCCTTAGGCAATCAAGGGAGAATCTAGTAGATTGCTACAGCTTGGAGTTCTTCTTGGAGGAGATTTCTTCAAAATACTTCTTTTATTTTAAGCTGTTGTTCTTGTATGCACTGGTTTATTAATGAGGGATATTACATACTCTGATTTTGAGACTATGAAGTTTTATTTCATAAGACATGATGGGTTTTGAATGTTGTATTTGGCATTTGACTTATTTATGAATTAATTCTGAAGCTTTGTTTTAATTAAATACTTATTTAATTTCTGTTGTTTTTACCTATTTTTGTCTTGTGAATCTTAGTCTCTGTTAGTTTCAGTTATACCTACAATGCACCACACCTTTTAATGTGTCCTTTTGGGTATATTAAGGGGTGTGGGGTGTTTCACTTGGTATTAGAGCCTAAGGTTATAGGATTCCTAAAAATTTATTTTGAAAGAAAATTATTTTTCAAAATAACTTGTTTTAAAAGTATTTTTCAGAAAAGAACTTTTAGAAATGATTTCAAGTATAAAAGAATTTTTTTAAAAAAATCCCCTCATATGTCCTATTCAATCTCCGTTTGACTCTTTCCTAAACTGTCTTTTTCTTTTCATAAAATGGGTGATGCCCGGAACCTTCCCGAGGGCATTCTAGTCCCAGCCTGATTTCATAGGTATTTACAAGCCACGACTCCTAGGGTGCATGGGCCAATGCCCAATCCTGCACCAGCGAGTGGTAACCCCATCAACCTACCTACCGCCATCAATTTCTCTAAGCTTTGTAAGGATTTTGCAAGTTTGGGCGGGAAGACTTTTTCTAGCAAGGAGACTTTCGTAGAGGCTAGAGCTTGGCTTAGGGACACGGAGAGGATTTTTGGTCTTTTGGGATTGGACGATCAGCAGCGGGTTCAGTTGGCCTCTTGGCAACTGAAGGAGGAGGCGTCTTATTGGTGGGAGGTGATTGAGTTGGACTGTAGAAATGTTACTTGGGATGGATTCCAGGAGCGATTTGGTAGGAAGTTTCTGTCTTAGGAGGAAGGGAGTGTACAGCTGGAGAGGTTTATCAATTTGAAGCAAGGGAGTTTGGCTGTTAAGGAATACATCAATCAATTCAATGAGCTATCGTGGTTTAGTATGGAATTGGTGAACACACCGCATAAGAAAGCTATGAAGTTTGCGAAGGGATCGAATCAACCCCTTCATGGATTATTGTTGACTCATGTACTGATGGGAGCTACTTATGAGTCTTTGGTCGAGATGGCGCTTATATAGGATGTAGTCAAGGAAGGGGATTCTAAAGAAGTCGTTAAGTCTGAAGGTTCTAAGAAGAGAGGAGAAGGACCTCAAAAATAGATCAAGAAAAAAGAGAAGTGCAAGAGTTGTGGGATGATGGGTCATTACGCAAAAGACTGTAGAAAGGCAGCAATGAAGGGGAAGTGTTTTAATTGTGGACAGCCTGGTCATTTTAGTAAAGCTTATCCCCAGAAGATGGGGCAGGGAGCAGGTGCACCAGCAGCACAGATTCAGGCTTTGGAGGTAGCACCTTCCAGCAACATACCGAATCGAGGTAGGAAAATTTGATTCCTATTTCTGATTTTCCCCTTTCGAACTCTTTTGAATTCGTGAGCATCACGTTCTTTTATTTCTAGTACCCTGGTGGACTGTTTGCACTTAGACATTTTTTTAATAGTAGACCTCATTGTTGTTTCAAACCCCATAGGAGGATCGACACACTTGTCTATGGGTTGTAGGGGTTTGAAAATTTTCATCCTAGGCATAGGATTTGATTGTGACACCTATGTATTGGGATTCACGGGGTATGGGATGATTTTGGGGATGGATTGGGTATCCACTTGTGAAGTGATATTAGTCTACGAGAGGAGAGTCGTTAGATTAGAGATGTGCAGCAGTAGGACTCTCGAGGTTTCTTGCGACCCGCAAGGGTCAGTTATGTTAAGCTTCCTTTATTTCCTCGATTCATCATCAGCAAGAGTTAGATTCAGTTCCTATCGTCGGAGATTTTCGAGACGTCTTTGAGGAGGTTGAGGGACTACCTTCGAGGAGAGATGATCTTTTTGACCGGTTAGTTGGCTCTTCGGTATTCTCTCAGCTTGATTTAGCCACTAGATTTCAGCAGCTTAGGGTTGCTGATGATAAGACCACGTGTAGATAATTGCAAAAATTAAAATTGTTCCTACAAGTGGATTTGACGATGATGCCTTAGAATAAATATGAGTATACAAGAGGAATATGAGTAAATGCCTTTAGTTCAGGAAAAGTACTCCGAGGGTAGTAAGTATGAAGACCCACTTTATGCTAAGCCCAATAAAATGAAATTTTCGAAATTTAAAAAGTTGAAAAAAAATTGTAATTGTTGGAATTGAAAATTTTCAGTGTTAATATTTTCTTTCAGAAAATAAACATGGGTTTTTTGAAGAATGGTATGAAATTTAAGTTAGTTTTTATATAATGGAAAATTGGAATTCTTTTTGAAGAATTATGGAGTGTGTATATATATATAACTCGCTAGTTTCATTGTAAGCAAACAAAGATTTTAAACAAAAAAACCTAGAGTGTATCAAGTATCGAAAACGTAGATTACAACTTTTACTGTTGTAATAAATGTTTTCATGGAAAATAAGTGGAGTATAGGCTATAATACTATTGTTATAGTAAGTGACTCTCAAGAGAAATATTTTTACATAGGTATATGAGATTTATTGGTATTTATTTAATTGAATCCATACACTAGTATTTTTTGGGTTGTAGTAATGGTGTTTTACGTAACATCCGTTTTGACCCAAATAAAAATGTATTTTAAAAGGTAATTTCTAAGTATAGAATCAAAATGGTTTGTAAAGTACACTTATTATTAATAAGTATAAGGAATTGTTTTTGCAGTTATGGAAATATTAAAACAAGAAGAGTTTTTCTGAAAGGAAATTATGTAAGTTAGATATTAGAAAATATTTATCATGAAAGAGTATAATTTAAACATATTTTAATCTATTGGAATGAAAAGAACAATGGTATGATTTTCTATGAAACCGATAAAAATGTTTTGTGCAAGTTACAAGGAATACATGAAAGAGATATACAAGGTATGAAAAGCACCATATTTTGTATAGCCTATTTCGAAAAAAAAATATAAAATAAGTTCCTTGTAATTTCACATAAATATGAAATTATCTTTTAAAAGGTTCATAGAAGGTTTTAACGTTATAACTTCTCATAAGAGAAAGTAGTTCCAATACATTAAGATATGAGACTATTAGGTGTAATAAGAAGCTGTTTTGAAAACACTTAAAGGATATTTTAAAAGAAAATGGTTTGGTGAAAAAGTAAATAAGTTTTTGAAATGAAAATCTTAATAATAGTAAAATTTGAAATTTCAAAATTTTATAGGAAACTAAAAAAAAGTCTATAAAAGAAAGAGAGATATAAGTTTTAGACTTAAAAATTGGAAGTTTTTCCCTCTAGGTTTGGGTAATAATATTAAGTGACCAACTATTATTGAAATTAATAGAAACTGAAAAGATAACACTTTTAAAGACAAAGATTTTGGGATTTGATGTTTTAAATTTTTTAGAAACCTAAGTTTTTAAAACAAGGTGATGAATACCAAACCAAACTCTCAAATGGGAAGTAGATAAGAATCATTTCCTAGGAGTAACGGAAAAGGTGTAAGGTGATAGCAGTAACTACTTTTAGAAGTAATAATGGAAGTTTCCGTAAAGTGTATAGGACACTAGTAAGAACCTAGGAATGTTGACTTTGGAAAAACTTGGGAAAAGCATCTTTCTTTAGTGGAATTCATATGGTAGTAGTTTTCAAGCTAGCATTGGAATGGCACCTTTTGAAGCACTTTTTGGGAAGGCCGTGTAAGACGTCTTCATGTTGATTGGAATCTACAGAAAGGTTGCTTCTTGATTTCGACATGGTTGGAGAGATTTCGAAGAAGACTAATTTGATTAGGAGAAAATTCGTATCTCAAATCCATGCCTCTTTGATAATAGGTTTTGGAATTTCCTATTTCCATCTTTAGTTTTGAGTAGGTTCTTTCCTTTATTATCCTTTGGGAGGGTAGAACTTATGATTTAACCTATGGATGGTAGGATTTGATGCAAACATGTTAATAGAACATGTTATGAATGAGGTATGCTAGTGATTGCAAGTGTTTGCTAGTGGATGCTAATGGACGCATATATGTACACTAGGCACTATTATTCTTTAGGGATCGGCCTAACTAGGACACTAGAGAATATGCGTATGGATGTATGCGCTTTTTTATTTTTTTTCCATGATTGCTATAAATGGATGTTTATCACATGATTTTTGCATTTGGATGATGTTTGTAACACGCATATAGAATTATCAGTTACCATTAGGAGATTTTTTTTGCATTCATTTGGATACATGGCACCGACATGATTGCATATAACGTGGTCAACTGAATCAGTGGACCGCCTAATCTTTTGCATTAGTTAGGGACATTTACACTACACTAATTGCATTAGAAAAACTTAAGGACAATCGATGAATGGTTGATGATTGAGTAGTTGGTTGTAGAATTGGATGAAAACATTTAGTACATTCTTTTATCCTTAGAGATTTCGAGGACGAAATCCCTTAAGGAGGGAGAATGTAACAACCCGAAATTTAACCTGTAATAATTAATTTGTTAATTAATTAAATAATAAAATAACTTTGTGAAATTATCAAAATTGAGCCATGGGAGTTGCACCATTTTGTCCGTGGTAATTTTCTGGTCAATTTCCATATATAGAACGTCAGAATCCGAGTCAATACGAAGAAGTTACGCACAAAATAAGAATCGGAAATATATTTATATATGTATATATATATATATTGGCTAGGTCGACCACCAGGTCGACCTAACCTCACCCTAGGTCGACCGGCCGGTCGACCTGGGTATAGGGGCGGTCGACTTGGCGGTCGACCTGCCTCTGTAAATTTCGAACGAATGAACTTTCGTCCGTTCGAACGTTCCGGAGTCCCCAACCGACGTGTTTTGCATTGTTTCAACTGATATAGTCCCTCCATTTCTACATCCGATGGCCCCTATTCAGCCTATGACGTGGTTGCATCCTATTCAATCTCCAAATCCAACGGTCCGAGATCCACTTCTACACCTATAAATAGACCCCTAGACCTAACACTTTTCCTCATTCTAGGTTTTCTCCAATTGGGTTCACCTTTCTAGGAAGGACCCTAAACAGAATAAATTTTCCAAAGGAGAAAATCGTTATAAATTAAAATTATTTTACAACTCCAAGTGGATCCGGGAAGACCAAAGGAAAAGCTTAGGACCGGAGGTAAGTGATTGTAATTATTTTAAGATTTCTTTAAGTAATTTAAAATAATAGGGTTTCCAATAGTTGTAGTTTTACTATGATTTTTGGAATAACCTTTTTAGCAGTTTTATTTACAGTTTTTAATTATTTTTAGTCTATTCAGCCATTCCTTTCATTAATTTTAGTACTATTTCTGTTAGTTATAATTTATTACTGTTAAGCATAGCTTTTTATTAATTTACAGTCTATTTATGGTATTTAAGTTTATTTAATGTTATTTATTTCTTACTTACATCTTTTCGACCTTTTGGATTTTATGCAAGCGTCTATTCTCTTCATTCCTCTTTTCTGTGCATACGGATTAGAATAATTAAGCGCGAATATGGATTTTATAAGTAAGAATATTAATTGAAGAAAATAAGATGTATATTATAAAGACTGTAATAAATAATGGAATTTGACTGAAATTATGCCTAGTTATGACATTAATTGGACTGAATTAAAAAGAAATTGGCCTAGTTATAACTTAGGATTATAACTAAAAAGAGTAAAAGATGAAAGAAGCTTATTTTCACACTTAGACCTTGGTTTAAGTAATAAGCATGATTATAACGTAGGTTATAATAAGAAAAGGAACACTGAGGCTTATTTTCAAGACTTAGGATAAATTAATAAGCAAAAATAGCAAGAATAATAGTAAAGGCTTATTCAAATCATTTATCTAAGTTAATAAGCAAAGATAGAAGTAAGATCCGTACCGGCAGCATTTCCCTTATGTTGTTTAGCGTAGATAGGCGATCAAAAGTTAAAAGGATGATCCGTACCTATAGCACTTCCCTTATGTTGTTTAGGATAGATAGGCGATCAATGATTAGAAGTCCGAATCATGGGGACACTACGCCATAAATGACCTTCTGCAACATTTTTGCAAGGTGTTGCCAGCTAAAATGTTGCGATAGATATAAAATTTTGGTCCTACTGCAACGTTGTATTTACGGTGTTACCTTAGCCATAAAAATGTGTTGCTCTAGCTAAAAAAGTGTAACACGATGCAACATTTTTATATAGTGTTGCTATAGATGTATTCAGATTAAAAAATTAATAAAATTAGCAATCCGCGTGAATACGATCCAACGGTCTACATTTAATCTGATTGTTAAACTGGATCACCGCTACAATTTGCTGCAAATTTTCGTTTTCCCGCTTTAATTTTCATACATTTTCGTTCTCACCCCCAATTTCCAAATCCCTAATTTCCAAATCATATTTTCGTTCCTCACCTCCAACTACCCCCTGACCCATCGCCCCCAGCTACCCCCTGACCCATCGCCACCAAATCCTGACCCATCGCCCCCAGCTACCCCTGACCCATCGCCACCAAATCCTGACCCATCGCCCCCAGCTACCCCCTGACCCATCGCCCCCAGCTACCCCCTGACCCATCACCACCATCTAGCTCCAACCAGAGCCCCGTCACGACACCAAAACCCGAAGCCAAACAAAGTTTTCCGTTCAAATCCCTTTTGCCACCGCTGTCGTCGCCATCAGCTCTTCTTTCTCGTTCCTCTCTATGTGAAAATTAGGGCACACGATTCTTGTTGTTCCTGTTGCTGCCAGGAACACACCTAAGAGCGTCGAGAACGTGCCTCCTGAGTTGCTTGAGATACCACTGCAGTCCAATGAAGAGCAGGCTGTCTAATTTCCGGTTTGTTTTGACCTTTTTTTTCATTTTGTGATATTTGATGCTGTGGATTTTATGCATTTTCTGTATCTGAATGGTAAGTTTCAAAATTTCATCTTGCTTTATGTATTTTGAGGTCTATTGTTGAATTTGGATTGGAGTGGTCTTCCATATTGCACCTTGAAGATAGAATAGAGAATGACTGGAAGAGCTATTTTGTAATGCACTAAAAGTGTTCGATACTTTGTGTGAATGGTATTGTTATCAAAATGTCTGGTTTCCTGTAGTTTCACATTGATATACTTCAAATTTTTCACTGCATTTTGTTCTTTCACATTGAGTAAACGAGTTTGGTTTTTCTTTTGTAGGCTAATGATGGTCCAAATCTGAAGATATATAGCTTGGTGCTTTGAACTAATGTACATGTATGAACTGACCTAGAAGCAATGTGAGAAGCAATGTTGTTTGCTATCAGCCAAGGGTGGTGCTTGGTTTTGTTGCGAATTTGCAGTGTGAAAGTTTGATGATGTTTGGGTTGTCGGAATGGGTAATCAGCGATTGTGATTAGGTGATTAGGCAATTTGGCAATTGAAATAGTTTGTTGGTGAGGCAATTAGAGGATGGAGGCTGGTGGTTTAGAAGTATGTGTGGTGCATCATTTTATGTCGTTTCAAAGAAGGCTCGATCTTCCGAAATCGGATGAATCGGGCGGTGCCCACTTGTTCGTTTCAAAGAAGGGTCGATCCCCGCTGGGACTGCGGTGCCCCGGACCCCCGCCGGCGCTGCGCCCGGACCCGCTTCTCGCCTCGCCTTCGGCTCGGAACTCGCCTCGCCTTCGGCTCGGCATATATTTCTTAGTGTCGGTGTCTGTATAAATTGAAACTGCATATGTAATGAGTGAACTGAGTGATGTAGTGAGGAATATCTGTATATGTGAATATCAGTGTTATATATCATTGAATTGTAAAATAGTGGAGTCAGGAATTTGTACTATTTCAAATGTTGAAATAAAATATTTATTTAAATAAATTACTGTTTAAATATCAAATTCTATGCAATAGCATTTTATTAAATAAAAATTTATTTTTATTAAAAAATCAAATATGCTCTACATTGTGGGCCCCACAAATTCAGAAAGTTAATATCTATAGCAACATTTTGGAATGTTGCTACAGATACCTATGGGTGTTGCCATAGACCCAAATAGGGTTCTATTGCAACAATATTACTTATGTTGCCTTAGATAGTCAAAATGTTGCCTTTGAGGTCTAAGGCAACGGCAAAAATTGCATCACCCTAAAAGTGTTGCCATAGACCTATGGCAACATTTTTCGGGCCTGAGCCAACATTTTTTTTGTGTTGCAGTAGGCCATTTATGGCGTAGTGGGATTTGGACAATGGGAGCCACTAGATTTTGTTTAACGGGGACCAGTGCCAAAAGCTTCCCCTATTATTTCTATCGACACGGTGATCTCACATTAGCCTGAACTGAGATGAGGGCACGCTTATGCTGTCTAGGGTAAATAAAAGGTCAAAAGAGGGAGCAATAGATAGTGCGAACCGACGGTGACCGAGCGTCCGATATCGATTAGGGGAGATAAGTCGCTATTGAGTTCCAAAGCGCTTAGTAGGTGTCTTCCGTAGACACTGGTGTCTTCTATTTAGGGACCATAGGGTCTGATCCGCGGTAGATACATTAGTAGGAGGCCGATCAAAGGGTAGAATTAGGACTTCGGCCTAATTAAGTAGGATTGGGAATTCAGCCTAATCAAAGTAGCTAGCAAGGACAAACGCAAACAATCAAAGTTAACCTATCTTGTAATTTGAGCAATATTTAATCATATTTATTTCCAATTCATCTCTTTCTTATTTCCTTCGTTTCCTCTTTATATGCTTGAACTGTGGTAGAGTCTATTACTTTTATCTTGCTTAAAGACTCTAGTAATTAATATCGTTCACCAGACTTTTAGTCTGACCCACTCCTCTATTTCCCCCTTTTTCCCCTTAGGCAATCTAGGGAGAAGCTAGTAGATTGCTGCAGCTTGGAGTTCTTCTTGGAGGAGATTTTGTGACGACCGCCCATGACCCCTGCACCGAATCTAGAGAAAATGCGCTGTAAAGAGTGCCAGGCGACCATGGACGATTGTCAAGGTAAAATTAAAACAACAGAATCTATCGTATTACTCACAGCGCATGGACAAAATACAATAGAACATATGTATAGTGAAGCTTTACAGAACAAAATGACATCATATAAAACTCCATAATAGTTGAATACAAGCATCCAAATAGCCAATACATCAAGCCTCACTACATGACACTCATAGAAAACAAAACAGCGGAATATCCAGTACATATAATAAGAAGATAATATGCAACCCTCCAGCTCGTCTTCGATATCAGCATCGTGAGAAGAGAACGACACCTGTCACCTGCTACCTAGTCTGCCCGTCCCAAAAATGGACGAACAGCCCAAGGCAATAAGAATTAAAACATAAAGCCTTGAGTCAGACAACAGTCTTAGTGAGCAGTAAATTAACTAACAACATACCAAAAGAGCATAAAGGAAAAGGAATAGGAATACAACCCTCCCACTCCACCTCTTTCTACAGTGATAGCCCCCAGACACACACTAAATAGAAGCAGACATAGCAGAGCATGAAATTTAAAGTAGAGTAATAATCATTCGAGTCAAGGGCGATGTTTTCCAAGTACCAAGGCCTAAATCAGATAAGCACCCAGAAAATACCGCTCTTGAGTCCGAATGACGATACAACCAAACATCCATGACTCTGGCTATCACTGTTATCATTGCTTCGATATCACCGTTAATTGAATGACCGGCACATTCTTTCAGCCGTCCGTCAAGGGCTAATGGAAACCCCGGTTCTAGACATAACTCCCGCACGTCGTCGCAACCCGTGCCTAGGACTATCGAATCTGCCCAGAGTACTCGACCATCAACAGTTAGTCGTTGGGACTATCGAATCTGCCCAAACGTACTCTTGCTTAGAGCATGCTAGAACCTTCAACAACGATGCTATCCAAACCTCCTAGTCATCCTCCTCGACGACTATTCTCATATCCATTCATTATCCTCAACTCGAATCATATCACCGAGTTATCAACATGCTTGGAATGATCCCGTCTGGATTAGACCAAGTCTTCATCACATGATGCCTCGCTTCATTACATCCTCGCAAAGCCTCATCTCAACATCACATCATCAAATCTATGCATAAGAGCTTCATCATCCCGCTACATATGCCACGAGCAGCTTTCCCAATTCAAGAGCCTTTCCCTTAGCTTTTGAATCGTCCTTGGTCTAAATCAAACCACCAATCATCTAATTCATAACAATCAATCAAATCAAACATTAATCCAAACAATCAAGCATTCAAATAAGATCTAAGTAGACAATTATCACAATAATGGCATTTTCGTAATTAAAGAGTTGAAAGTCCAATAAGCATGAAAACATGAATTATATCCCTACAAACTTGAGGAATGAACTTGCATAGGTTAACATATGATAAAATGGATATAACATCATCATGAACAATGGATCTATATGGATCTACACTTAGGATGAAGAAAATGCATGGAAATCACTATTTTAACACCAAATCGAGCCAACAATCCGATATACTCCTTTGGATCCGTGTGAGAGATAATCACCACTCACCAAATCACCAAAACAAACCCAAATCAACTCGCTTCAGATCTGGACAGCGAGGGATCAAGCTTGATCTATCACGAATCCGCTTCAAACGAAGAAATCTCTCTTGAAAAGATGAAGATCTTCAATCTATGCTCTTAAATCTTCAATTTGATCTTCAACTTGGATGGATGTAAGCACTAGATTAGAGTGGAGAAAAGAAGTGAAGAAGTGTAGAAGTCGAGCTCTCAAAATGGCAGCACTTCGTCACTTCGAAATCCGGATCCCAAAAAGTGAGAACAACCCCTCCTATTTATAGCTGAAATTCCTTAAGTCGAAATTTGGCTATCTCCATAAGTCGCTTCCGACTTACGACCTAAGTCCCTACGACTTAACAAAACCCAGCGACCTAACAATGCTACGACAAACTCCTCAGCGACCTATCGCTTGCGCCTCTACGACCTAAGACTTAAGAGAATGCGACTTAGCACAACTGCGCACCCAAGCGACCTACCAAAGCCCTACAACTTATGACCTAACGAGGCTACGACTTATCACTTAGCGACCTAACCACAGGTGCGACCTATCACTTAAGCGCTTACGCGACCTAATCAACATAGCGCATCAGCGACCTACGACTTAGCAAACTCGCGACCTAACTATCTTAGGTCGCCTACGACCTAACTCAACACTAAACAGGGCCTCCGACTTAACACTTGCCGAGTTAACTTCGACCTGCTAACTTAACCCAGCTACGACTTATCTCCTTAGGTCGTCTACCGACCTAACTATGCCCTAGGTCGCTAAACTACCTATTTCCTAATTCCTTAAGTCGTTGCCGACCTATCCCCCTTAGGTCGCTAACTCACCCAGAAGCCCACAACCTATCTTAGGTCGCCAATCCTATAAGTCGGTCACGACTTAGCTCTTAGGTCGTTCACGACCTAGGACTTAGACAAATCTGCCTAAAAATCTGAAATGACTTGAAAGTGCTAAAATTCCAGATTTTGACGAACTTGTCGATCCGTAAAAATACGGGTCGTTACATTCTCTCCCCCTTAGGAATTTCGCCCCCGAAATTCCAAGCAATCAAAAACTATTCTGTACGCCTACCATCCATAGCAATCAACAAACCATGCATCCAATTCTAACTTAGCGTACAGAATTCTAAAATTAGAACAAGTTACAATATCGCGAGATGACACGACACCTTAGGGCCATACCTTGAAGAGTTCAGGATGAGCTGCCTTCATCCTCTCTTCCACCTCCCACGTACAGTCGTTATCATCATCACTCCATTGTATCTTGAGCAACTTAACTACCTTCCTCCTAAGCTGTTTCGTGTCGGTTTCAACAACACGAAGCGGCTTACGAGGTCTTCTATCATCTGGATCAACTTCAAAATCTTCACAGCTATCAGCATAAACCACCGTATTCGAGTCGTGCACATACTTCCGTAGATATGATACATGAAAAACATTGTGCACACCCGACATCTTCTCTGGCAACTCCAATCTGTAGGCGAGCTTTCCAATTCGCTCGATGATCGGAAATGGTCCAACAAATCTCAGAGTCAATTTTCCTTTCTTCCCGAATCGAATAACATTCTTCAGTGGAGAAATCTTCACAAAAACCATATCACCTATGTCGAACTCCAAATCCTTACGACGCTTATCAGCATAACTCTTCTGACGGTCTTGGGCTGCCTTCATTCATTGCCGAATGATCTCTATACAATCTGAAGTCTGCCGAATCATCTCTGGCCCAAGTAACGGCTTTTCTCCAGTTTCCAACCAACATGTCGGAGAGTTACACGGTCTTCCTTACAATGCCTCATACGGTGCCATACCAATGCTTGACTGGTAACTGTTGTTGTACGCAAACTCCACCAAATGAAGGTGATCTTCCCATGATCCTCCGAAATCCAAAACACAAGCTCTGAGGAGATCTTCCAAAACTCGGTTGACTCTCTCGGTCTGACCATCTGTTTGAGGGTGATAAGCTGTACTCAAACACAACTTGGTTCCCAAAACTTCCTGGAAGCTCTTCCAAAATCCACTAGTGAACAATGGATCTCGATCGCTCACTATACTCTTCGGAATACCATGGAATCGAACTATCCACTTAACATACAACTCAGCCAACTTTGATGCAGTCCTAGTCGATCGAACAGGAATGAATCGTGCACTCTTAGTCAGACGATCCACAATGACCCAAATCCCTTCATTTCCCGTTCTGGTTCTAGGCAATCCATCGATAAAATCCATCGACACTTGTTCCCACTTCCATGTAGGAACTTCTAATGGCTGAAGTAATCCACTTGGCTTCTTCTGTTCGGCTTTTACCAACTGGCAGTTCATACATTTGGAAATAAAATTTCCAACATCCTTCTTCATACCTTCCCAGTAGTAGGTTCTCTTCATATCCCGATACATCTTATTTCCACCTGGATGAATTGTCAACTTCGAGTGATGACTTTCCTTCAGAACTTCACTCCTCAATTCATCTATATCGGGAACAACTAGTCGTCCTTGCTTCCGAAGCCAACCCTCTCGATCGACCTCGAATCCGTTATCCTTTTCTGGATCCAATCCAGATTCCAAATCACGGATAATCCTGACAAGCTTATCTTCTCGCTTTTGGCTCTCGCCAATCCTTTCCACAAGAGAAGGTCTTATCGATAAGTTTGCCAACATCTCAGGTTCCAATTCACATCTAGGCCTGAAGTCAAATCCAGCTAAATACTCGAGACTCTTCCATTCTGAAAACATGGCTCCCAATCCTGCATGTCTTCGACTTAACGCATCTGCCACTGCGTTACCTTTTCCCGGAGTATAAGCTATACCAAAATCATATGATGCCAAAAACTCTAGCCAACGTTGCTGCCGAAGATTCAAATCATTTTGGGAGAAAAGATACTTCAACGACTTGTGATCCGTAAACAACTCGAATCGAACTCCTAATAGATAATGTCTCCACATCTTCAGAGCAAATACAATCGCCGCTAACTCCAAATCATGAGTTGGGTAATTCCTTTCATGCGGCTTCAGTTGTCGACTGGCATATGCAACAACTTTATCCCTCTGCATCAGCACTGCTCCAAGTCCAGTACCACATGCGTCGGTGTAAACCACCATCTCATCATTCCCACTTGGAATAGTCAAAACAGGAGCACTCGTCAATCTCTCTTTCAGGATTCCAAAAGCTTGCTCACACTTAGCATCCCAACTGAACACTTGGTTCTTTTTCGTCAATCCTGTTAACGGTGCAGCTATCTTGGAGAAGTCTTTGATAAACCGTCGATAATATCCTGCTAATCCAAGAAAACTTCTCACATCAGATGCATTCTTAGGTCTAACCTAATCCTGGATTGCTGCCACCTTAGCGGGATCAACCGCTATTCCATTTCCAGAAATCACATGGCCTAAGAACCTCACTTCACTCTTCCAGAAGTGACACTTCGAAAACTTAGCCTTCAGCTGATGTTTCCTCAAGATTTCCAAAACAATACGCAAGTGCGTCTTGTGCTCTTCTTCCGTTCTGGAATAAATCGGAATATCATCCACGAACACAAGTACGAACTTGTTCAACTGATCTCTGAACACCCTATTCATAAGATCCACAAAATATGCTGGTGCGTTAGTCAATCCAAACGGCATTACCAGCCACTCAAAGAAACCTGATGGTGTCCGAAAAGCAGTCTTCGGCACACTATCCTTAGCCACTCTCAACTGGTGAAATCCCGTTGCCAAATCCATCTGAGAAAACACCTTAGCTTCGTGAAGCTGATCAAACAAGTCATCTATTCTCGGCAACGGATACTTGTTCTTCTTAGTCACCTTATTCAGCTCACGATAATCGACACACAATCTCAACGATCCATCTGCCTTGGTTGCGAATACAACTGGTGCACCCCATTCGGACACACTACGCCGAATGAATCCTTTCTTCAAAAGATCATCAACTTGCACCTTCAACTCTTGCTGTTCCCTAGGTGCCATCCGCCTAAGAGGCATCACAACAGGTCTAGCTCCTTCAACTAGATCTATCCGAAACTCGATCTCTCTATGCGGCGGCAACCCTTTGACTTCGTCAAAGACATCCTCGAATCCATTCGCGATTGGCACTAATGACAGTCCATCCCGTGGAACAACTAGCGAATACATGAAGCTCATGAAGACGCCTTCTTCATGCTTACATCGTATCACAATCTTTCGCCCCTCCACATTCTCGACTGTCACCTCCAACCTCTCGCAATCAACCTTTGCCGCATACTTCTTAAGCCAGTCCATACCCAAAATAATTCCGAACCCCGCAAAGTCCAGAACAAAACAATCACAAACAAAAGAGCAACCATGACTCGACACAATCAGACCACGGCATAACATACACAAACAAGACGAACCCCCAACTGGATTAGTCACAACCAATGGCCTATCAACAATATCCGGCTCCAAACCTAACCGGCATACGAGTTCTCTACAAACAAACGAATGCGACGCTCCAGTATCAAACAGAACTCTGACTGGAACACCACATAGGAAAAGAGTACCTTGAACAACCACACTCTTTCCTTTCTCTTCAGCAGTAGGAGCTTTCGAAGACGACGGAACAGCTCCCAAAGCATAAGCTTGCACAATCTGCTTGTCCTTCCTCGGTTCTGGACAATTCTTCCTGATGTGCCCTGGCTTGTCACAGTTGTGACACTTCATCGGTGCCTTCGGATTCTTACAATCCTTCGAGAAATGGCCCTTCTGCTGACAATTGTAGCAAGTCACCTCGCCTCTCGGCTTCTTCTGGCCATCCTTACCCTTCTGCTGCTGCTGCTTCCTCTTCTGGTTTCCACCCTGCTGTGGTTTAGACTCTCCCTTGGTAACAGCAACAACAGGTCCTTCCTTAGGAAACAGACTCTCATGCCTAAGAGCTTTCTCCACAAGCTTCTCAAATGAATCGTCCAAATGATCCACCAACTGTCTCCCAAGATAACTGTCCAAGCCGGTCACAAACTTCTCATTCTTCTGATAAGCAGACTCAATATATGACCGGGCATACTTGGACAACGCTTCAAACTCAGAAACATACTCAAGAACTGATCTTCCACCTTGCTTGAGCTCCACAAACCTCTTGAACAGAACAGACTTCTGAGCTGTAGAAATGAAATTAGCTTCAAACCTAACTTGGAATTGCTCCCAAGTAATCTCTTCTTCCGGAGTAGTGATGGTAATAGAGTTCCACCAATCAGAAGCTCTCCCTTGAAGCTGTCTCGATGCCAACTTCCTCTTAGTCGCATCCTCAATTCCCAAATCACCAAAGATCCTTCTACAAGCATCTATCCACCTCTGGACCTCAATAGTTGATTCTGTTCCCAAGAAAACCTTCCCTCCAAGAGCAGTATAGTCCTTGCACAACTTAGCAAAATCCACTGGTTTCGGAGTCTGAACCTGAACTCCAACATCAACTGCTGCCCCCGGAACTGGTATCCTTCTCATGATCGAAGTCATCATAGCTTCGAACATGGCTGCATAATCAACAGTCTCTTCAGTAGCACGGCCTTCCCTAGCAGCTGGTCTCCCTCTTCGACTCATTCTCAATATCTATAAAAAGGAATGATCAGAACATCTAGAGAAACAACTGCATAAAGGACTCAAACTCAACTAAACTACTATATTATATATAGTATTCATCCATCAAAATACAATTACGTCTCTCATACGTAGTTACGACGGCGAGCGTTGGGTAAAATCGATTAACCAATGCTCTGATACCAAATGTGACGACCGCCCATGACCCCTGCACCGAATCTAGAGAAAATGCGCTGTAAAGAGTGCCAGGCGACCATGGACGATTGTCAAGGTAAAATTAAAACAACAGAATCTATCGTATTACTCACAGCGCATGGACAAAATACAATAGAACATATGTATAGTGAAGCTTTACAGAACAAAATGACATCATATAAAACTCCATAATAGTTGAATACAAGCATCCAAATAGCCAATACATCAAGCCTCACTACATGACACTCATAGAAAACAAAACAGCGGAATATCCAGTACATATAATAAGAAGATAATACGCAACCCTCCAGCTCGTCTTCGATATCAGCATCGTGAGAAGAGAACGACACCTGTCACCTGCTACCTAGTCTGCCCGTCCCAAAAATGGACGAACAGCCCAAGGCAATAAGAATTAAAACATAAAGCCTTGAGTCAGACAACAGTCTTAGTGAGCAGTAAATTAACTAACAACATACCAAAAGAGCATAAAGGAAAAGGAATAGGAATACAACCCTCCCACTCCACCTCTTTCTACAGTGATAGCCCCCAGACACACACTAAATAGAAGCAGACATAGCAGAGCATGAAATTTAAAGTAGAGTAATAATCATTCGAGTCAAGGGCGATGTTTTCCAAGTACCAAGGCCTAAATCAGATAAGCACCCAGAAAATACCGCTCTTGAGTCCGAATGACGATACAACCAAACATCCATGACTCTGGCTATCACTGTTATCATTGCTTCGATATCACCGTTAATTGAATGACCGGCACATTCTTTCAGCCGTCCGTCAAGGGCTAATGGAAACCCCGGTTCTAGACATAACTCCCGCACGTCGTCGCAACCCGTGCCTAGGACTATCGAATCTGCCCAGAGTACTCGACCATCAACAGTTAGTCGTTGGGACTATCGAATCTGCCCAAACGTACTCTTGCTTAGAGCATGCTAGAACCTTCAACAACGATGCTATCCAAACCTCCTAGTCATCCTCCTCGACGACTATTCTCATATCCATTCATTATCCTCAACTCGAATCATATCACCGAGTTATCAACATGCTTGGAATGATCCCGTCTGGATTAGACCAAGTCTTCATCACATGATGCCTCGCTTCATTACATCCTCGCAAAGCCTCATCTCAACATCACATCATCAAATCTATGCATAAGAGCTTCATCATCCCGCTACATATGCCACGAGCAGCTTTCCCAATTCAAGAGCCTTTCCCTTAGCTTTTGAATCGTCCTTGGTCTAAATCAAACCACCAATCATCTAATTCATAACAATCAATCAAATCAAACATTAATCCAAACAATCAAGCATTCAAATAAGATCTAAGTAGACAATTATCACAATAATGGCATTTTCGTAATTAAAGAGTTGAAAGTCCAATAAGCATGAAAACATGAATTATATCCCTACAAACTTGAGGAATGAACTTGCATAGGTTAACATATGATAAAATGGATATAACATCATCATGAACAATGGATCTATATGGATCTACACTTAGGATGAAGAAAATGCATGGAAATCACTATTTTAACACCAAATCGAGCCAACAATCCGATATACTCCTTTGGATCCGTGTGAGAGATAATCACCACTCACCAAATCACCAAAACAAACCCAAATCAACTCGCTTCAGATCTGGACAGCGAGGGATCAAGCTTGATCTATCACGAATCCGCTTCAAACGAAGAAATCTCTCTTGAAAAGATGAAGATCTTCAATCTATGCTCTTAAATCTTCAATTTGATCTTCAACTTGGATGGATGTAAGCACTAGATTAGAGTGGAGAAAAGAAGTGAAGAAGTGTAGAAGTCGAGCTCTCAAAATGGCAGCACTTCGTCACTTCGAAATCCGGATCCCAAAAAGTGAGAACAACCCCTCCTATTTATAGCTGAAATTCCTTAAGTCGAAATTTGGCTATCTCCATAAGTCGCTTCCGACTTACGACCTAAGTCCCTACGACTTAACAAAACCCAGCGACCTAACAATGCTACGACAAACTCCTCAGCGACCTATCGCTTGCGCCTCTACGACCTAAGACTTAAGAGAATGCGACTTAGCACAACTGCGCACCCAAGCGACCTACCAAAGCCCTACAACTTACGACCTAACGAGGCTACGACTTATCACTTAGCGACCTAACCACAGGTGCGACCTATCACTTAAGCGCTTACACGACCTAATCAACATAGTGCATCAGCGACCTACGACTTAGCAAACTCGCGACCTAACTATCTTAGGTCGCCTACGACCTAACTCAACACTAAACAGGGCCTCCGACTTAACACTTGCCGAGTTAACTTCGACCTGCTAACTTAACCCAGCTACGACTTATCTCCTTAGGTCGTCTACCGACCTAACTATGCCCTAGGTCGCTAAACTACCTATTTCCTAACTCCTTAAGTCGTTGCCGACCTATCCCCCTTAGGTCGCTAACTCACCCAGAAGCCCACAACCTATCTTAGGTCGCCAATCCTATAAGTCGGTCACGACTTAGCTCTTAGGTCGTTCACGACCTAGGACTTAGACAAATCTGCCTAAAAATCTGAAATGACTTGAAAGTGCTAAAATTCCAGATTTTGACGAACTTGTCGATCCGTAAAAATACGGGTCGTTACAGATTTCTTCTATGTACTTCTTTTATTTTAAGCTGTTGTTCTTGTATGCACTGGTTTATTAATGAGAGATCTTACGTACTCTGATTTTGAGACTATGAAGTTTTATTTCATAAGACACGATGGGCTTTGAATGTTGTATTTGGCATTTGACTTATTTATGAATTAATTCTGAAGCTTTGTTTTAATTAAATACTTATTTAGTTTTTGTTGTTTTACCTATTTTTGTCTTATGAATCTTAGTCTCTGTTAGTTTCAGTTATACATACCATGCACCACGCCTTTTAATGTGTCCTTTTGGGTATATTAAGGGGTGTGGGGTGTTTCATTACTAGAGACTTTAAGCAAGATAAAAGTAATAGACTCTACAACAGTTCTAGCATAAATAAGGATAACAAGGGAAATAGGAAAGAGGTAAACTGGAAATAAGTACAATTAAATATTACTCAATTTATAAGATAGGTTAAGTTTGCACTTGTCCTTGATTTTTGCTTTGGTTAGGCTAAATTCCTAATCTTGTAATTAGGATGTAATCCTAATCCTACCCTTTTTGATCGGCTTGCTACTCCATAGACCTTACTACGGACCAGCCGCTATATAACTCCCTACACAGCAGCTAATGGTATCTATAAAAGATGCACAGAGCAACCACTATGGATTCAGACGACATATATAGCTCCCTACACAGAAGGTAATGGTGTCTACGAAAGACACTCATACTAAGCGCTTGGAACTCATAGCTTTTACCGAGCACCCGAATGGAAGTCGCACGTGAACTGCCACCATGCCCAAGCAACCTTTTGCTCCACCTATTGGGTCTTCTTATTACCTCAAACTTCCAGCATAAGCGTGCCTCTCATCTCACTTCAGGCTAATGTGAGATCATCGTGTGTCCATGGAAAATAGGGGAAATGCTGTTGGCACTGGCCCTTCATCCAAACAATATCTAGTTGCACCCCTTATCCAAATCCCCCGTGATTTGGACTTCTAATTGACCAATTACTACCATTTTTAGCATAAACGTGCCCTCGTCTCACTTCAGGCTAATGTGGGACCACCGTTTTGTCTAATAGGGAATGTTATTTGGTACAGGTCCTACTTTCATCTTTGCTTAATAACTTAGGTAAATTATTTAAATAAGCCTTTGCACTTTTCTCTACTATTTGTGCTTAATAATTTATCCTAAGTCTTAAGATAAGCCTTATTCTATTCTTTTTCTTATTATAACCAACGTTATAATCATGATTATTACTTAACCCAAGGTGTAAGTGTGAAAATAAGCTTCTTTCATCTTTTACTCTATTTAGTTATAATTCTAAGTTATAACTATGCCAATTATCTTTAATTAGTCCAATTCTAATTATAATTAGGCGTAATTTCAGTCCAATTCCATTATTTATTACAGTCCAATTCCATTATTTATTGCAGTCTAATTCCATTATTTATTACTTCTTTATAATTTACATCTTATTTTCTTCATTCAATATTCTTACTTATATAATCCATATTCGCGTTTAATTTATTCTAATCCATACGCGAGGAAAAGGGGGATGAAGAGAATAGACGCTTGCATAAAATCCAAAACGTCGAAAAGATGTAAATAAGAAATAAATAACAGTAAGTAAACTTAAATACTGTAAATAAACTGTAAATCAATATAAAGTTATGCTTAACAGTAATAAATTATAATTAACAGAAATAAACTAAAATTAACTGAAAAGAATAAATAAAAGAAATAGGCTAAAAATAATTCTATAAACTGTAAATAAACTACTAAAAAGGTTATTCCAAAATTCATAGTAAAACTACAACTATTGAAAACCCTATTATTTTAAGTTACTGAAAGAAATCTAAAATAATTACAATCACTCACATGAGATAAAAGCTAGAATCCCTTTTTTTACAGCAACCAAAATTCTCTAAAAATCTCCTTTAATTTGTACAATCTCCATTTTTATTTGAATGTATATATAAAATATAATTTTATTTTATAAATGAAGAATGTAGGTAAATATTTGAGTGAGAGAAATGGAGGCTAGGTTTTGAATTTAGAGTGAAAACCTAGGTTAGTTTAAGTCCTATTTATAGTGTTTTAGGTGTGCTTTCAACCGTAGATTAGAATCTCTAGAAACTTCTGCCGACTCATTGTTATGTCAAATCTTACAATGTGCCTTGTCAACACCTTATCTTATATTTAATTTAATTAATTACACGCTCAATAATATACAAACTATAAATAACGTTTTCTTCTCGTCAATTAATTTCTAATTTGTGACATTTTATTTCATAATAAATTTCCACGCGTCTCTCTTAATTCGATTGTTTCATTTCATTTTTCAACATCCCATTTAATTTACATGTTTACGTCTGAAATAAATAAATAAATAAACAACATATCAATATCTTTCCACATTTACATCTGAAATGAGTAAATTAACATGTCAATATTTCTCCATGTTTATGTCTAAAATAAATTAATAAATAACTAGAAATTCTTATGCCAGTATTGTACATTTTCACGTTTGAATTAATTGGATGAATAACATGTGAATTGTTATATCAATATTCTATATATTCAAATCCGAATTCATTAAATAACATGTGAATTGTTATGTCTACATGTTTTTTCCATATTCACATCTGTTGTAATTAGATAAATAACATATGTCCACAAACGTGTATGTATGTTGTGTATTAATTAGTAACATAATTATTTACCTTTAAATTGAGCAATCAATTATATTAATTGATTGGTATTAATGTTTTTATGTTTAAAAATCAAACCGACCCTTATTCTTTACCAACAAAGAAATAACATACCTTATATTTTCTGCAAGAAATGTAATCCTTCCATAATACACTCTTGACTTTTCTTTTCAAAATATAACGTTTATTTTATTAAATGCCTTCCTTTTATAAATATATGGTTACATTTTCTCTCATTTACAATAACCTATCTCATTTGAACATCGTCATCTAAATTTATAAAAGTGGATGCCTTCTTTTTAAATACACTGCTATACTTTTTTTTCTCTTTTGTAACAAAACAAACTCTTTGTTTATAAAATCATACATATATTCAAAAATGAGAAGTTTATTTTATTTATCTCAAAACATGCATTTATTTTTATTTAAAATGTTCATTCCATTTTGACACAAATGCAAGTTCTTATATTAAACTCAATCATTACAATTTAATTCCTTTTTCCCTTTCTAGTTGAAACATTTCAATAAATCTACTGCCAATTAATTTCAATACTAATTTCAAACGAATTCTAATTCTAAACATTATTTCTTTTCACTTATAATTATTTATTAATTCCTCCTTATATTTTGGGTTGTTACATATATCTTCTACATTTTGTCTATCTATGATCTGTGATTGTGAATTGGTGCTTTCATATGCAATTGGGTGTTTGTGACCAATTTTGGTGCAAATATTTTGGTGCAAATATTTTGGTTCTTTCACTGAGAGAGCTAGCACTTAGGGATTTTGAAGCTTGGATTTTGGATTTGAAGGCTTAGGAACTTGGATCCGGAAAGCTATGACGAAGCAATCAACAAGGAGACAAAGAGCGGAAAGGAGTCAGCATGAAGGAAGTCAGGAGGCTTCTTCAAGAGCTAATCAGACTTCAGTTTTCATCATTAGAGATGAAATGTAGATGATGATGGAGGCCATGCAGGAAGGGATGCTGAAAAGGCAGGAGGAAATGATGCAGAACCTACTCTGGCAGATTGGACAAGCTGGAGCGTAGAATCGAGAGAACGAAGCAGCTGGAACATAGGGAATCCAGAACAAAAGTCAGCGACACGGGGCAACCAGGATTCAGGACAGAGCGAGACCATCAGAAATAGCCACTGGGCTAAGGGGCACGCCCCCGGATCATGTTGGCTCAATTCCAAAATGGATACCAGGTAGTACCATGCAATTTGGCGTTGATAGAGGAATGGATTCTCGTCCAGAGGAGCAGATTCCCGGATTCCCTCATGAACTCGAGGGGTAGGTCAAAGGCAAAAGACAAGGACCACAACTTGATGACAGTGATAGATTGACAGAGATGGTCAGACGAGCCATGAGAGGAGGATTAGTGAATAGAGATCTGGAAGATGTGAACAGGAGCCCCTTCACTCCCACAATTAGGCAGGCTAGGAACCAACCTGAATTCAAGCTACATATACTGGAGACTTACGATGGGAGGATGGATCCTATAGTTCATCTGACAAGGTATATGAGGCACATGGAGGTACTGGGGGCATCGGAGGAAGTCATGGCCCGGTGTTTCCCATTGTATTTGACGGATATAGCAGCGCTGTGGTTCAGGCAGTTAGAAAGTAGCTCCATTGGAACATGGACCGAGTTGATTGAGAAGTTTATGAGGCAGTTTAGAGTTTACATCTCGAGGCCTAAGAACGTGATGAGTTTGACAACACAAAAGCAGAAAACTGGGGAGTCTTTGAAGAGTTTTCTAACACGATTCAATGTAGCGGCGGCATCAGTGGATCGGCTAGATCCATCCATGGTTCTGATGGCAGCTGTATCTGGCATAGCTAATGGCATGGAATTGAAGAATTCATTGAAAAGGGATCCACCTATGGACCTGGGAGAGTTTTACCATGAGGCGGAAAGGTTTCTGCGGCAGGAAGATGCAAAGACTGAAAGAGAGGAAGGAGATGAAGTTAATGTTTATGCAGTCAAAGGCAGGGATCCACCCGAGAAAGATTCGAACAAGGATAAAGGGAAGCGAAAAGCAGAGAACAGCTTTGACGAGTTGAGATGGCCACGAAAGGAGCCAAGATTTACCTCTTATTAGGAGCCGAGCGAGACTTTAGAGCGAATATATCAAGACACGAGGGGGAAGGTTCCCTACCGGAGGCTAATTAGGAGGGATCCAACCAATAATAAAAAGAAATCAGACAAGTACTGCTTATTCCACGAGCTAAGCGGCCATAGTACGAATGATTGCAGGCACTTGAGGGATGAGATAGAAGGACATATCCAGAACGGTATGCTGTTGTAGTACGTGGAAAGGCGACCAGCGACGGTGGAGCAGCAGCGGCCGCCATCTGCATCAAATGAGAACGACTCTGGATCAAGACATCAGCTTATCATCAACTGATTGGAATAATGACGAATAAGTAGCAAACTCCGCACTAACAAGGGTTAAGTCGCTTACACATGTACGGGATCACGAACGGTCCTCGGGCATGCTTTGAGACGACTATAAACCGTAATAGTGGAGGTGTTTGCACTTTGACGTTTCTGTTTTCCGTTTGTTTTCTATTCTTTGCATCTGAACTTGATTTGGTTGGACATTTTTATTATAAGACTCATTTGAATGTAATTCTGATGTTTATAATTCCAAAATACGACCTCGAGCGGTCACAATTCGCCACGAACGACACCTGACCGTGAATGGTCACAATTCACCTCGAACGGCACCCAACCGCAAACGGTCAAAATTCACCACGAACGGAACCCGACCGCGAACGGTCACAATTCGCCTCGAAGGGAATCCGACCCCGAACGGTCACAATTCGCCTCGAAGGGCATCCGACCTCGAACGGTCACAATTCGCCTCGAAGGGCATCCGACCCCGAACGGTCACAATTCGCCTCGAAGGGCATCCGACCTCGAACGGTCACAATTCGCCTCGAAGGGCATCCGACCCCGAACGGTCACA
Source organism: Allium fistulosum (assembly GCA_030737815.1). Classification (NCBI taxonomy): domain Eukaryota; kingdom Viridiplantae; phylum Streptophyta; class Magnoliopsida; order Asparagales; family Amaryllidaceae; genus Allium; species Allium fistulosum. The sequence continues at coordinate 693,478,517 of CM060906.1, forward strand.
ATTCCCCTCGAAGGGCATCCGACCCCGAACGGTCACAATTCGCCTCGAACGACCACAATTCGCCTCGAACGGCATACGATCTTGAACGATCGCTATTCACAATCAGGTAAGATTAGTGATCTCTTTACACGTCATCGTCGGATTCTAAACATCAAGCTCATGGCACTACAAAACACACCTTCCTATCGCAAGGCATGTTTTGGAGGGCAAAGTGTCAACCAGCCTTTTGGAAAGGCAACATACAGGCAGATTTAACCCACTTGACTGCATAATGATCGATGCTGGATTGTCACAGATAATAAACATGATCATGAGGCCAGGATATGGCATAGTCGATGGACAAACAGCGCAAGATACTTAAAATATGGTTTCGACAAAAATCGAGTTGCTTCAAGTTGCTTGGAGTTTGCTTCTAGTCGTCCCTAGGTTTACTTTGGGTTTTTAGAAGGGTTACTTCGGGTCAAAGAAGTGTTCACTTCGTGTTGTTGAGGAACATGCTACTTCGAGTCATAAAGCACCATACTTCGAGTTACTTGAGGGTTTGCTTCGGGCTAAGGAAACAACTGCTTCGGGTTAGAGTCATGGATCGATAAAAAACCATCTACTTCGTATACATCAGCTCCGTGTCCATCTGGTTCGTGTCCATCTATTCCAGATCCATTCCCTTTATGTGCTTCATATCGATCGTTCTCACCCACTTCGTATCGATCCCAGAACCATGGATCGATGTGAAACCACTAACCAATCATCAAAACAAAGAATGAAGCGGACTCCAATGGACACGAGGCAGTGGCCACAAGAAAAGCATTTCATATCGATCATTTATCGATCGATACAAAGTACATGGCCTCGATGGATATGAAGTCGCATGCTTCATCAAGGTGCTCGATGGATACGAAGAAAATAGTGGCTGATGGATACGAAGAAGATAATGGGTGATGGATACGAAAAGTAGTAACCCATGGGTTGTTTCATATCGAGCGATTTCATATCGATCGACACGAAGGAGCCGGTCAAGTGATGGAGTGCTCAACATGGATCAAGGCGTGGAACTCGGATCAAAGCGAAGGCTACGGCTATGGATATGGGAATAGGATGGATACGAAGGTGATCGTTGTGAATCGATCAATACAAATCCACCAGCCTACTTGCCAGCTAGATATTGGATCGATCATAACTCTCAAATGACAAGTCCAAATGCTATGAGATTTTCACAGAAGCTTTCTTATGCACTCAAGCACCACTACGATCGATCGCAGCTCCATCTGACCATTTCTTGATCGATACGATGTGTGCATGGATCGATCAGGGATCGATCCCAAACAACCCCTAATCGATCTGGTGGGCCCACCCATGTGTGTGAAGAGGTGTTCCGAAGTTTGAGACAGATATTTCAGACCTACACCTATAAATAGCACTCCAATGCCTACATAAAAGGGGCTTTTTGGCTCTTATACGATATTACTCTACTGGAACTCTATTGTAACTTGAGTATTATCAATTGTACTGTTGTAAACCAGTTGAGAATCATTAATAAACAACAAACTCTTCAAAGTGGATGTAGGCTACAACACTGAACCACTATGAACCCTGTCTTTTTACTGCTTTCTTTTTTAATTTTGAGTGTTCTTCATATTTATATCTTCTACATTTTGTCTATCTATGATCTGAGATTGTGAATTGTTGCTTTCATCTGCAATTGGGTGTTTGTGGCCAATTTTGGTGCAAACACATATTTCTCAAACATCATTTTATTTTTACACTATTTTATAAAATATATTCTTAAATAATTTCGAAATTTAAATACTTTTAAAAAAGCCATTTCTAATATTCCTTTAACTTTTTATTTCTAAATATCTTACTAAATTGATTTGATGGAAGATAGAAGAAACACATAGAGAGAATGATCAAAAGAGATTTATTAATTAACATTATTTTAATACATTCATTACAAACCCTAGTCTATATTACAAACTTTTAGAGATAACTCCCCAGGGAGTACAACCTATCACACACTACCATTATATAGATACTTGAACTGCCATATATACTATTTTTGGGTTCCTTTTGAGGTAGATGATGTTTTATCTTGGAGGCCTAAGTTAACCACTTTCATTTTTGGACAGTCCTTCATTAAGTGTTTCCCTTGGAAGCACCAAATGCAAATTATTTTAGGACAATCTTTGACTTCATGTCTTAGGTTCTTGCATCGGTAGCAGCTCATTGTCTTCTTTGTTCTAGGACATTTATGTAGAAAATATCCTCTCTCTTTACATTTGAAACAGACTATATCACCCCGATCAGAATTTTTGTTTTCCTCCCTCTGCTTCTTCCTTTGCTTAATTTCACACAAAACTGCATAATGCCCTTTCTTACCGCAATAGTAAGAGTCGATGTCAGCATAGGATCCTAGTTTTGCTTTTCCTTTAGCTTCTTTTTTTGCACGTACTCTACGTGCTTGCTTTGGATTAGCCCATAACTCATCAGCCGGCATATAAAAAGACATCCTTACCTAAATGATATACTAAGTTATTATCAGAGGTTTCATACCATTAATCCAAATTACATGATTTAACTTGTTCGGCTTTGAAAATGCCTTGATTGTACAATGATAAGAAGAACAATATACCAAGTGTTCGATACCATTCGCCTAAGGCAACATATAATAGATACTTCGAAGATTATTCCCACCATCACCAAACAGATCAAGACCTTATTCTTGGAACTTCCAAAGGGATAACATCTTATAAATTTTCCTAATCACACAAATATTTATGCTTTTGTATATATAAAATATACTTCTTTTATAACGGTGTGTCGATTCGCCTGGTTTAAGTATTTAGGAATCTCTATCGATTACATGGAGCTCTTCATGCACCAATCAGAATTCATAAACCACTCAATAGATTAATTACAACAAAACATTTTTATATCAAATAACAAATACGCGCTCATATATATAATACTCTTAAACTCATTCTAGGGTGTTACTAATCATATCTCTAATGAGTTACTCATTCTAGGGTATGACTAACTGTAACGACCTGGAATTTTCGATCCCGAAAATTCCAGATAGTTAGGAAAAGAAGGAAGAGATAGAAGAAGGAGAAACAGAAACACAAACAAATTCTCACATTCGCAGCGGATAAAATATAATATCAAATAATAACAGTTTACAAAAGAATACTATATCTGTCAATTTACATTTATAATACATCAGAGTTACTCTCATACATAACACTGAGAATATACAAATCAAATATATCCCAGGTAAATAAAAATAATAGTCACAGCGGAACACTCCATACGTCCTGCCATCCAGCTCGCCCCCTAAGCTCCAGAACATCCTTACCTGAAAATCTGTAATACTCGGTCTGACCCGAGCATTACATTAAAGTAAAACCCGGGTCAGGCTGGAAACCAGCATGAGTAAACTCATCTAACATGAAATCTCAATTCATAGAACTTATTTAAACCCGGGGTATCTCGTACTTTACTAAAAGTAAACAACTTATATAGTCAACACTTATTTTCACAAAACAATATCTAAGTATCCCACTTAGTTTAGATAGTCCATATTATCCCAAACCGGCCTATTTGATTTCACATATCAACCTATAAAGAATTATAGAAGATTTCACATCGAAGTGGTTTCGGATATCGCTGATATCTGATCCCGGTCTCTTCGAATTCAACACCATCTTTTAAGCCAAGTTGTTTTAAGTTAAATAATTCAATTTAAACTTCAACACCACATATTCACACAGCAATTCATCATAGATCGATAACTTACATTATCACTGTTCAACCCATTTCATTTCACAGAGCATCACAATTTACATATCAGAGATATTCAAACAATTCAAACATTAAATATAATCCAATCATCTATAAGCAAGATTAATTAGTTGTTCAATTCCTAATTAATTCAATTTAATTTCCAAATAAATTAAATTAATTACTTTAATCACATTAAATGATTTTCCATTAATTAATCACCTTAATTTATGACATTAAGTAATTAATCCTTTAATTAACTACATTGGGTCATTAATCAATCTTTAATTACTCAAGATTTTAAAGATAAATCATTACCCTAAGTAAATTACTAATTTATTATTTAAATCTTTAATAACCCTTTGAAATAATTTATCATTAATATATGAATTAACTTAAGACCTTTAAGTTAATTAACAAATTAAAACATTATTAAAGATAAACCATTTATTTTAATCACTTACTTAATTACATCATTATTTTGAAAATAATTAGAGATTTAATTAAATAATCAACCTAATATTTAATTACCCAAATCCAAACAATTTTAAAAAACATTTAACTTTAAAAAAATTAAATCTTTGAAAACTAGTTTTAAAACTTGTTTAGTAACTTAACTTTTGAGAACCTGGATATGCTCCTCTTTGAATTTTAAAACCCGGTTCCATAAAATAAACAACCCGAGCCACTTCCAGATTTTCCCGAGCAAAACCCGAAGTTCCCCGAACACCATTTCTCTTCGAGTCAAATCCTTCCATTTCTCATGCTCGAACCCGAGCCATTTTCTTTCCCCATATTGATCAACCATACCAGATACTAGTGATACGTGGTGCACGTGTACGACCAGTTTGGTTAACTCCAGTCATCACCGCGACCTTTAACGTGTCGTCTACGACTTCGCCATCACACTCGAGCTCCAGATCCGACCATCTCTTCCTAAATCAAAAATCGAGTCAAATGACCCAAACCTGAACTCACCTCGGCCGGAAAACTTTCCCTTGACCATCGCCTCCGATCACCAGTCAACTCTCCAATTCCGGCCACGCCTTGCCCACTTCCCCCGCTGCCATTCCCCAAAATCTCGAGCCACTCGATCACCTAGAGGTGATGCAGTGATTCAGTTTTCCAGACCCGTCCTATTTAGGGTTTAAAACCCAATCGACTCACCGCCGACGCCACGGTGGATTATCCACCTTCCTGCCATTTTTGCCGAGCTCCTCGAACCCTCCCCTATCTCCAGTCGACTTCCCAACCACCAGATGTTTCCCAATTACCAGAAATTGCTCACGAACCACATTCTGGTCATCTCACCAATGCCCACTCGATACAAATTTAAAAATTTCGATTTTCCTCTTAAAATTCATGATTCTAGATGGAGCTTAAGATTATATAAATTAAACAAAGAATTTCGATGCTTGAAATTTTCATGTTTGTAAATTTTACTGTAATTCCTTTATTATTTGAAAACCCTCCTTACATTTGCCTAGAAATATTTTTAGATAAATTTACTTGTTGAAACAAACAAGTTTTGTTTACATATCTTAATCTAAAAGGAATCTGGGAGAGAGAGTGACTAGATTTTTCTCAGGGTCTAAAATTTTAACAACTAGAACAGGGCAATATGTTAATTTACTGACATGCAAACAAATCTATATCAATACCGCAAATTTCCCACCCATACATCAAATATTATTTTCATATGCACGCAACTTAAATAAGTTTAAGGTTTAGAAAAAGGTTTACTCACTGTTAATTGATATTGCATGATTTCAAACACCTTTTATTTATAAGTCAAAATCTAACAGACATTTAATGATGAGTTATTAAATTTATTAAGTAACCAAACCTGTTATCATCACACATAGACTATATTATAACTACACAGGCATTTAATCACTCGGATACACACATACATTCATTTAGTTCAAGTATTTCAGGTAACAACATAATTTTTATAATATCAAAATGAAATCCAGGATTAAAACATTTTTTTAGAGATATGTTCACTCACCTGTCCTCGTAAAAGCAGAGAACAGAGCTCTTAAATTGAAAAGCTTTAGACCCTTAAAACTGAGTTGCTTCTTTACTTTACTTTTAATCCTGCTTGGTTGAAGATGAATTACTATGATTTGATCTTCTTCGCCTTATTGTTTTATTTTACCTTAGCCATGAAAGGCAGTTAAGTTTTTAGCTTTATATTTTGTTTGTTCACTAGGGTCGAATGAAGGGAAAACTGGCAAGTGATGTATATAAAAAGATAGTGAACGGGTTGATGTATGTACAGAAACAAGAGATTTTTAGTTGTACTTGAAATATTTTGTTTATTTGTTTGAGCAGAGATTTTTTCTCTAAGTTTGGAGGCTGAAATGAAACAAAGTGTGCTGCATTTATTAAGCTTGACTTGTCCAATAAGCTAATACATATTCTTTTTTTATTTATTTATTGTTATACAACCCGATATTGGTTCGCATTAGCCCTTCTTCATTTTATACTACATTATATTCATTAATTTCTTCTTTACTTATTTGTTTTCAAGTCTACCATCCAATGATTTACTTTATATTTTATACATTACCATATAATTTATCTTATATATTTTATTCCCATTTTTATCTTAAATATTTATTTCCACTTTTATACTTATTATCTTGTATGATTACATGTATATTTTTTTTTCCATAGCTTTTATTTTGTGTTGTAAATACAATTTGATTGTATTTTATTTTACTTTGTATATTTATCCCTATTTACAACTTAAACATTTATTTCTATAGTTTCTATATTCCTTACAGAAACTATCAACACTTAATCTAAAAGTTATTTATTGTTAAACTTGTCAATACCATAATTTCTTAAGCCTATATACTTATATTTATTTTTAAACAATATACTTGTTTTATATTTAGATTTATATTGATAAGATTTGTTTTACTTAAACTATTATTGTCCAGACTATATCATATATATATATTTTTTCAAATCACATATTAATAAAGTTAAATAAAATTGATTTCAGGTTTAAAATATTTAGAAACTCATTATTTTAATTCCAAACCATAGCTTCTTCCAATTACCTATATATATTTATTTAAAATAGTAAGCTGTATTTTAATTAATTCAATTAAATATTGATTAAAATAATACTGCTAAAAATCCAGGATGTCACATCCCTCCCCCCTTAAAACTTTTCGTCCTCGAAAAGGAACAAAGCCAGAATTTTATGAAAATGCTTAAAATCAGATAAATATTTATTTTCAAAACACTTTTTAATATCTATATAATATTATTCCAAAGTCGTTTGAAAAAAGCCTTTTATAACTCGATGTTCAACAAGTCCATCCTCGTTCTCATAGAAATTCGGTCATACGTTGATCAGGCGTAGGACTGAAAATCTATAAGTGCTTGGCATACCCATTTCCAACATCCAGTGAAAATATTTCAAAAATAATTTTATTGAAAATATAGAAAACAGTTTTTGAAAATAGAGGAATATCTTGGTGAGAATGCTCTAGAAATCATCCCCCCCATCCATGGTCACAGTTACATCCTGGGTTACGTTGCCATCGCAGCAAAAGTCCATGTAACTGATTACACCATAGAACCCACAACAGATCGCAGTTACATCCACGGTTACGTTGCCGTCACAGCAAAAGTCCATGTAACTGCAGGCTCTCTGTGGCCTCTCGATTACGCTGTCAACTGAAACTTCTCCACTCCCACATAGGTCGCAGTCTACCGATGTAAAATCAAACGCAGATTGTTGGCTCTCAGCGGCTCACACGACTTTCGCTATGTTACCATAGTGTCGCAGTCTACCGATATAAAATCAAACGTAGAATGTTGGCTCTCAGCGGCACACACGACTTTCGCTATGGTCTGCAGTAGATCGCAGTGACATCGAGTTACACTATCATTACAACATAACCCAAATGCCTCTGTAGGCACCAGCCCCTCGAATTTCGCTACACAATAATCCTCAGGAACTAGTTTTGTCCGGACTCCTCACAGGATCAACTTTAGAACCTCCCCCTTAGAGGCTCAAGGCAGTACCACCCTGTGGCACTCCTGAGAAGTTCATTTAAAGGGAGCGCTTTTTTCCCCAAAGCCAATCTCAAAATACTTTATACTATACACATATAGTATATTTCCAAAATCATACACCTAGTATGAATTTCATATAAGGCTCCTTTACACAAAATCGATAATTTCCAAAGTGGGCTTTTCCAAATCTCAATATTGATTTTACTCAAAAATCAAAAGCCTTTCCAAATCCATAGGTTCCCAAAACCTTTCCTCAAAATTCTTTTCAAAATCATTTTCACAAAAATCCTTTTTTTTATATAAACATATATAATAAAAGTTTTGAAAAATCTTTGAATCAATTTGTACTTATATAAATTCACTTTTATACTTCAAATATTTTCAAAAATCATTTTCTTCTGGCAATAGTTTCAACCAGGGGAGTTTTATCGTATATAACAAAGATATATAACTTCATTTAGTCCAAATCAAATATTTTAGTTTGGTTACTCTATAAAGTCGCTTACCAAATTACTTACTTTCATAAAGTAAATTTTTACCATAGAAATATCCAATTTCCACTTTACTTCATCATATATTTCACAAAATATACTTTCAATTTCAAAAATCATTTTACAGTTCTTATCCATAAATTTCCAATACCAATTTCATTCAAACCCGTACGATGTTCATATATCATCCGTACGCTATATCAATCTGATCGCTCACTCGATCACACAATTTCACTTCCGAACTAGTATCGTCCACCCGACTTCCTAGTGCGGACTCAGATCTGGTTTCTTGATCAGAAACCGTCATTCTCCTTTCATAGTCACAACTATGATAGAGAATATCCAGAATCAATCAAAATCCATATCCAGGTTCGCCGTCGAAAATCGAGCGAAAAATCCCAACTCGGATCGATAATACTATCTTGAAATTCTGTGCTGGAATCTGGATCAAATCATTATGCGAATAGAATAATATACGTGCATCCCACGTATTTACCTTCATTGATTATCGGTCCAATCAATTTTTCTCTATTCACATTCACTTTGATTTTATTCACTTATTCACATTTGCCTTAATCCCCATTCGGATTACCACTTCAATTCTTATCTCAGTTGGGTATCTAATCAATAACAGTTTGAACTCCGACCAATTTATATTTAGAAAGTAGCTTGAAATTTTTTAAATATATATAAGTAGTTGAAAAGTGATTATTAGTTTGTAAAATAGCTGTAAAATAGTTAAGTAATTGTAAAATAGTTGGAAAATATTAAAAGAATTGCAAAACAGTTGTAAAATAGTAATTAGTTATATAAACAGTTGAAAAACAGTAATTAGTTCATAAACAGTGGTAAATTTATTAAATAGTTTCAAAAATAATTGTAGAACAAGTATAAATAGTTTGGCCTTGAAAAGTAAGGTTGGATATAGTAAATAGCTTGGGAAGATTGTTTCAAGAAAACTTATATTAAGATAATTTGTTGAAAATAGCTTTAGAGTCAAACTGTCTCACTACCCAACCTTTAACTCAATCATTCAATTTAAATTTCCATTTAAATTGACTCAATACCAAAATATCTTCAAATTTCAATCACTTCCCATTCCGATATTGATTCAATTCTAATCAAGTCGAATTAACCTCAATTTCCTTCCAATTTCAAATCAAATTCCATTTGATTTTAAACATATTCACTTTAATTACAATTTCAAATTATTCAAATTAATTTAGACTAATTTCAAATTGAATCAACTTCAATTTTAAATCATTTTTACTAAACTTATTTCAAAGTTCAAACAAATTTAATTTACTAATTCAATTATTCAAATAGTTCGGTTCAAAGTAATTCCATATCCTTAATTCAAATTTAATTAAATTTTCCTTTTTGAATTTTAAACTTATCCATCCTAAATCACAATTCCCATTAATTCAAATCAATTTCAGTTTGGAACTAACTCAATTTAAATCTCAATTTTAAACCATCTCGAATTTTATAAATTCGAGCTAAATTTTCAAATGTTGATTTAACCCCCTTAAATCAATTAATTCAAATATTTAAACAATTTTAATTCTGAGTCCAATTCTCAAAATTCCAATTTAAATTATCTTTTATTTAATATATTTCAAAACTCAAAACAATTAATTCTTCAGATTCTAATTTATTATCCATTTTTAACTTCACATTAAAAAATTTATAAGTTCAAAAACTTACCACTTTGGATTTTCATATCACATTCCAAGGAAAAATTTTAAAACTCACCCTTAGAGTTTTATCTCCAAATATACATATTTATTTCCTCTACACATCAAGTTATCCTTAAATTTTAAACCACCTTTGGTTTTCAAAACAGTTTCTTCATCACTTTGAACAACTTTCAAATTCTGAACCCAGATTTAAAACTTCACAATTTAGATCATCTTTAGTTCGAATTTATAAATCATATTTACCTAAATGTTCTACTTCCCAAACATTTTATTTTTGTTTACTCATTTATACTCATCTTATTAATCATCTCTGATAATAACCAAGATTATTGTATCTGAAAACCAATTTATTGTTTTCTTTATTCTGGAGACATTTCCACAAATTCAGAATTTTTATTCCAGTTTGGATCCATTACAAATTTATCTTTATTCAATTTTAATTTGGTTGTATTATTATTACCACTTAATTCTCATTAATTCCAATAATTTTTAACAACCAATAACTTAACATTTATTAGTAAGAAATATTGCTTTATATATATCAAAATATATTCTTATATAAAATCATTTAAAATCTTTTATATAAGAAAATAACAAGTACGCTCTCTCGTATATATATACGCTCAACTCATTCTGGGGTACTATTGACCCTATCCTTAATGAGTACACCCACCAGAGCCAAGGTTCTCGCTTAACCTTTCAGCTCTGATACCAACTGTAACGACCCGGAATTTTCGATCCCGAAAATTCCAGATAGTTAGGAAAAGAAGGAAGAGATAGAAGAAGGAGAAACAGAAACACAAACAGATTCTCACATTCGCAGCGGATAAAATATAATATCAAATAATAACAGTTTACAAAAGAATACTATATCTGTCAATTTACATTTATAATACATCAGAGTTACTCCCATACACAACACTGAGCATATACAAATCAAATATATCCCAGGTAAACAAAAATAATAGTCACAGCGGAACACTCCATACATCCTGCCATCCAGCTCGCCTCCTGAGCTCTAGAACGTCCTTACCTGAAAATTTGTAATACTCGGTCTGACCCGAGCATTACATTAAAGTAACACCCGGGTCAGGCTGGAAACCAGCGTGAGTAAACTCATCTAACATGAAATCTCAATTCATAGAACTTATTTAAACCCGGGGTATCTCGTACTTTACTAAAAGTAAACAACTTATATAGTCAACACTTATTTTCACAAACAATATCTAAGTATCCCACTTAGTTTAGATAGTCCATATTATCCCAAACCGGCCTATTTGATTTCACATATCAACCTATAAAGAATTATAGAAGATTTCACATCAAAGTGGTTTCGGATATCGCTGATATCCGATCCCGGTCTCTTCGAATTCAATACCATCTTTTAAGCCAAGTTGTTTAAGTTAAATAATTCAATTTAAACTTCAACACCACATATTCACACAGCAATTCATCATAGATCGATAACTTACATTATCACTATTCAACCCATTTCATTTCACAGAGCATCACAATTTACATATCAAAGATATTCAAACAATTCAAACATTCAATATAATCAATCATCTATAAGCAAGATTAATTAGTTGTTCAATTCCTAATTAATTTAATTTAATTTCCAAATAAATTAAATTAATTACTTTAATCACTTTAAATGATTTTCCATTAATTAATCACCTTAATTTATGACATTAAGTAATTAATCCTTTAATTAACTACATTGGGTCATTAATCAATCTTTAATTACTCAAGATTTTAAAGATAAATCATTACCCTAAGTAAATTACTAATTTATTATTTAAATCTTTAATAACCCTTTGAAATAATTTATCATTAATATATGAATTAACTTAAGACCTATAAGTTAATTAACAAATTAAAACATTATTTAAGATAAACCATTTATTTTAATCACTTACTTAATTACATCATTATTTTGAAAACAATTAGAGATTTATTTAAATAATCAACCTAATATTTAATTACCCAAATCCAAACAATTTTAAAAAACATTTAACTTTAAAAAAATTAAATCTTTGAAAACTAGTTTTAAAACTTGTTTAGTAACTTAACTTTTGAGAACCTGGATATGCTCCTCTTTGAATTTTAAAACCCGGTTCCATAAAATAAACAACCCGAGCCACTTCCAGATTTTCCCGAGCAAAACCCGAAGTTCCCCGAACACCATTTCTCTTCGAGTCAAATCCTTCCATTTCTCATGCTCGAACCCGAGCCATTTTCTTTCCCCATATTGATCAACCATACCAGATACTAGTGATACGTGGTGCACGTGTACGACCAGTTTGGTTAACTCCAGTCATCACCGCGACCTTTAACGTGTCATCTACGACTTCGCCATCACACTGGAGCTCCAGATCCGACCATCTCTTCCTAAATCAAAAATCGAGTCAAATGACCCAAACCTAAACTCACCTCGGCCGGAAAACTTTCCCTTGACCATCGCCTCCGATCACCAGTCAACTCTCCAACTCCGGCCACGCCTTGCCCACTTCCCCCGCTGCCATTCCCCAAAATCTCGAGCCACTCGATCACCTAGAGGTGATGCAGTGATTCAGTTTTCCAGACCCGTCCTATTTAGGGTTTAAAACCCAATCGACTCACCGCCGACGCCATGGTGGATTATCCACCTTCCTGCCATTTTTGCCGAGCTCCTCGAACCCTCCCCTATCTCCAGTCGACTTCCCGACCACCAGATGTTTCCCAATTACCAGAAATTGCTCACGAACCACATTCTGGTCATCTCACCAATGCCCACTCGATACAAATGTAAAAATTTCGATTTTCCTCTTAAAATTCATGATTCTAGATGGAGCTTAAGATTATATAAATTAAACAAAGAATTTCGATGCTTGAAATTTTCATGTTTGTAAATTTTACTGTAATTCCTTTATTATTTGAAAACCCTCCTTACATTTGCCTAGAAATATTTTTAGATAAATTTACTTGTTGAAACAAACAAGTTTTGTTTACATATCTTAATCTAAAAAGAATCTGGGAGAGAGAGTGACTAGATTTTTCTCAGAGTCTAAAATTTTAACAACTAGAACAGGGCAATATGTTGATTTACTGACATGCAAACAAATCTATATCAATACAGCAAATTTCCCACCCATACATCAAATATTATTTTCATATGCATGCAACTTAAATAGGTTTAAGGTTTAGAAAAAGGTTTACTCACTGTTAATTGATATTGCATGATTTCAAACACCTTTTATTTATAAGTCAAAATCTAACAGACATTTAATGATGAGTTATTAAATTTATTATGTAACCTAACCTGTTATCATCACACATAGACTATATTATAACTACACATGTATTTAATCACTCGGATACACACATACATTCATTTAGTTCAAGTATTTCAGGTAACAACAGAATTTTTATAATATCAAAATGAAATCCAGGATTAAAACATTTTTTTAGAGATATGTTCACTCACATGTCCTCGTAAAAGCAGAGAACAGAGCTCTTAAATTGAAAAGCTTTAGACCCTTAAAACTGAGTTGCTTCTTTACTTTACTTTTAATCCTGCTTGGTTGAAGATGAATTACTATGATTTGATCTTCTTCGCCTTGTTGTTTTATTTTACCTTAGCCATGAAAGGAAGTTAAGTTTTTAGCTTTATATTTTGTTTGTTCACTAGGGTCGAATGAAGGGAAAACTGGCAAGTGATGTATATAAAAAGATAGTGAACGGGTTGATGTATGTACAGAAACAAGAGATTTTTAGTTGTACTTGAAATATTTTGTTTATTTGTTTGAGCAGAGATTTTTTCTCTAAGTTTGGAGGCTGAAATGAAACAAAGTGTGCTGCATTTATTAAGCTTGACTTGTCCCATAAGCTAATACATATTCTTTTTTAATTTATTTATTGTTATACAACCTGATATTGGTTTGCATTAGCCCTTCTTCATTTTATACTACATTATATTCATTAATTTCTTCTTTACTTATTTGTTTTCAAGTCTACCATCCAATGATTTACTTTATATTTTATACATTACCATATAATTTATCTTATATATTTTATTCCCATTTTTATCTTAAATATTTATTTCCACTTTTATACTTATTATCTTGTATGATTACATGTATATATATATATATATTTTCCATAGCTTTTATTTTGTGTTGTAAATACAATTTGATTGTATTTTATTTTACTTTGTATATTTATCCCTATTTACAACTTAAACATTTATTTCTATAGTTTCTATATTCCTTACAGAAACTATCAACACTTAATCTAAAAGTTATTTATTGTTAAACTTGTCAATACCATAATTTCTTAAGCCTATATACTTATATTTATTTTTAAACAATATACTTGTTTTATATTTAGATTTATATTGATAAGATTTGTTTTACTTGAACTATTATTGTCCAGACTATATCATATATATATATTTTTTCAAATCACATATTAATAAAGTTAAATAAAATAGATTTCATGTTTAAAATATTTAGAAACTCATTATTTTAATTCCAAACCATAGCTTCTTCCAATTACCTATATATATTTATTTAAAATAGTAAGCTGTATTTTAATTAATTCAATTAAATATTGATTAAAATAATACTGCCAAAAATCCAGGATGTCACACTAACCTTATCTAATGAGTTTTCCCCACCAAAGCCTAGGTGTTCTCTAAACCTAAGCTCTGATACCAAATGTAACGAATGGAATTTTCAACCCTCGAAAATCGACACTAATTCATTGTAACAAATTAGAGTAATAATTAATTAACGAATTAATTAAACAATAAAATAAGTTTGTGAAATTTTCAAAATCAAGCCACGGAAGTTGCACATGGGGTCCATGGTAATTTTTTGATCAATTTCTATATAAAACGTGTCAAAATCCGAGCTAGTATGAAGAAGTTATGAGAGAAACAAGAAATCGAAATTAAATAAACAAGAATGAAAAAAATAAAATAAATAAATTAGACCCCAAAGGGTCGACCCTTGTATTTGTCAGGTCGACCTATAGGTCAACCCCCAATATACATAGGTCGACCCGCCATGTAACGACCCGATATTTTGGACCATTCGCATCCATTATAAGTGTATAGGTAGACACTCATGCCGGAATTGAATTGCTCAAAATACTGCGTTGTTAATTTAAATTTGGCAAAACTGAACATATACAGTAAATAAATAATCACAGAATCACAGACACAGAGTAATAAATGCAGCGGAATTAAAAGAGATAGTAGTTCATGAAGCTACTATATGAATATATAAAATACATCAGAGTTTACAACAGAAGAGTAATACGATACATCAGATACAAATCAGAATACATCACTGGAATCATCGAATACTGAAAGCAGAATAGATGGTTGGGTCTTCAAGCAAAGCTCCAACTCCAAAGGTGAGTCTCGAATACTGGTACACTCAGTCTGACCCGAGCGTAGAGCAAAAACACAAGACACTCGAGTCAGGATTAACATTCTTATATTAATAAATCCAACTCAAGTGAAATAGCAATTGAAATACAAGTAACTCAAAGGATGTTTGGAATAACCATCCTTTAAGGATCCGTTAAACTATCTACTAGGTAGTAGTGTACGATAAGTAGATAATGTCTATCAGTAATAATAAGATATCAAAATAGTGTTAAGTCATGGCCCATTCCACCCTTAACACATTTTTATTCCCAAAAGCATATACAAGACCGTAGTTTCCCCAAAACCGGAAGTCACCAGAGGGCAATCCATATACTAAAGGTACAAATCAAAATCGTAGTGGTCGTGCATAAATGGAATACAAGTATGACAAGGCACATGAGGCAATACCCAAGGTAGTGATGCTACCGTTCGCCTGATCCGGACTGGTGAGAACGCAACGCCGCAGCGCCCGCAACACCGTGAAACAACACTCCCAAAAACAAGGGTGCACCAATCGACAACAAGTAATAAGTAGTTCGAAGAAGTGTGTCCACTTGAGGTAGCTAATCCTCCATTGGCCCGGCACAGCTCCTGTTTTAGTCATTTCCAATTTGACACAAGTGTCAAGGCTATCCATTATCGTTCTCTTTCTTCAGTCAACACGTACATCATCCAACCACTTCATTCTGGATCATCACTCCGCGTATAGTTATTAAAGTGGTTTTCGGTTTAGATAGAGAGTATATCCATAACCGAATTCCGGTCTCTTTAATAACCTTCGTAATTATTACACCGATTGGTCGTTTATATATTTCAAAACCAAATCAATTTCAATTTCAATTTCAATTCGTAAATCAACATTTCATTTGTCTTTCGAAATCAATTTCCAAAATTTTCGTTTCAAAACTTCCAATTTACCATTTCAAAATCTTATAAATCAAATTCAAATTTTATTTAAACCATTCAAATATTGATTCAAGTTCATATATATGTTTCATTCCGAAATCATTTAAACAAATTTTATTTAATATTCAAATCAATTTAAACTCATTTATCGATTCCATTCAATATTCGTTAAGTTACTTTATCATTCAAAACAATTTCTATTAAATTTCCAATTCATTAAATCAATTCTTAAGTTCAACTTCATTAAATCAAAACTTACAATTTTGAATTAAACTAAATTCGTCAAATCAATTCTTTCAATTACAAGTCTTACATTAATTCCAATATATCACATTTTCATTTCTTGTTAAAGAAATTCCATTTCACTTATTTACTTTATTAAATAATTTTCCAAAACTTACTTAATAAAGAAAACTCAATTTTAATTATTTACGAAGTAAAATTCACTTATTCAAAAGTTCAATTTTTCTTATTAAGAATTCAATCCAATTTAATCATTAAATAATTCAATCTTATTTAATTATTAAATAATTCAAAACTTAATTATTAAATAATTTCAAAGTTTAATAATTTCAAACTTAATTCAATTTTAAACCTAATTATTAAATCATTTCAAACTTAATTCAATCATTTCTTAAATTAAACAACATTCGTTCATCAATTTCTGTATTAATATTTTATTTCAGATTATTAAATATTCACATTTAAATTTCATTAAAATTCAATTTCCAACTTCGTTTCAAAACCATATAATTTATTCAAATAAAATTTCATTTTATTTTTAAATCAAATTATTGACCAATCGGGTTTTATTTAATTTTCTATCCTAGGTCAAAGTTCAATTTGGGTATTTATCATTTCAACCCGATTCCAATTCAATTCAAAATCAAAGCATAGCAAAGGGAACTTGCAGTGTGATAACTGGGATGGTGTCAAAGTAAATAAACAAGCAACAACAACAATTAATAACAATCCAATAATCAATTCAAATAATCCCGAAATAACCGTATTAATTCGCATTGTTATTTGTACGAATTAATATAATTATTTCTAGAATCTACACTATCATTTCATGTAGATTAAAGATTATTACATTACAGTTTTTCACTTGTCATCTATTTACAATTTCATACATCATCAATTTAACAACGTACATTCAGTGGTTCAAAGTGTAATTAAACAAATCCTACGTGTCAATAAATTTAACAGTTAAAGGGGTCATATTATACAAAAGTCAGTTAATCAAATTTAACACATATATCGAATCTAACTATCCAACGTCAATTTCAATTTCAAATTATTTATCACTTACGTCATTAACAATTTAACGTCCAATATAAACATCAAACAATCAATCATTTAACAACCAAACTGGATTATTATTGCATATATAACAGATAATGGTGTCAGATGTCACAGGTGAACTAATACAGGTAATAACAGTGTAAATATCTAACAGCAGCATATTTCAATTGTCGTTTCAATTGAAATCAAATTTAATAAATAAAAGAACGTTAATCATGAGTGAGTGCTCACCTTTCGAGGTTAGAGAGTATGGAAGATGACACGGGTATGCACACTGATACGACCACTGAAATTTTGAATAACGAACCGAAGTAAAGTGGAATCGGCACGAATCCAACGATCAAAGCTGACAAATAGGAATTGATGAACGAATCAGAACCGTCTTGATAAAATCAAACAAATATATGTTATAACTATATATATAACTATTTATATATAAAAATAAAAGTAAAAAAAATCATATATTAAATCAACACATATGTAATTCAAAACCATTGTTTTACATTAAACAATTTTTTTTCTTATAACGTATATTTGAACAACCTTTATTCATATTAAAAATTCATGCAAAACTTATGTACACTTAATATATATGACCTATGTACCAACCCATAATATATATCATCACATATTATACGTTTAATATAGCATAAACATAGTATACGTCTAAAACAACTATAACATCACATATTATATAAACGTTTATAACATAATCCTAAACCAACAACATCATATATTATACGTTTATAACATAATATATTATACGTTTATAACATAATATATAACAAATGTAACAGACTATATATATAATACCATTATAAAACAAAAATTACGCCCAGTGAAAACAAGTCAGTACGTATACTTTGTAATAAATATCAACAGCTTGACAAATAAGTTTATACGTTTTCAACAATAATTTATACTATATGTGATCCAAAAGCAATGCAAGAACTATACTAACAATATATATATACACTTAAACGCATGTTCTTATTCTATAACACTCGTAAATATGTACTTATATTCACTTTCAAAACCAATACATACATATGTAAATAACAGCAAATTCCACTTAAAACTAACCCATATTTAATCAAAATATATATACATATAGATCAGTAAAAATATGTATACTGTTATATAAACTGTTTTAAAATATAATATATAGTGATACTTATATACAGGCTTCAACAGATCCAACTTGTATCTTATACTAAAGTAACATATATACTGCAAAGTATGTATACAATCTTACATCTATTCAATAGAAAGGAGCTGATGCTAGACACTTGGATGGGCGAACTCGCGGAGTTAGTGGGATGTCAAGGAGGAGAATGGAGATGAACGCGGAGGCCAGGCGGGTTGGGTTGCTGCACGAGTCTATGGTGGAGCTCGGTCTAAGTAGGTGCGGCCATTGGTTAGTGGCCTTGGTTGCTATGCTGTCGAATACAAAGGGAAGAGACGCGTGAGGTTGGCTCGCGGTGCCGGGTTATGGTGGCAGGCCGGTTGAGTTTCAGAGAGGAAGAGGAGGCCGGAGAAGTGGAGGAGCGGTGACTAGCTGCGATCTTTGATGGGTGATAGGCGAGGGTGACTGGAGATGCATGCTCGGCGTGGGGCGAGGAGGAGAGGGAGTGTGGTGAGGTCGAGATTTGCTGTCACGAGGGCGTGCTTGGTTTGCAGGCGGCTGAAGCCGAGGGGGAGAAATGACGTGAAGATTTGTTTAAAATTATAACTTTGAATAAGCTTTGCATATTTACTTTTCAAGTGATAGGAAGGGAAGTGATGAGTCACACATAAGCAGGCATGCAATTGAAGGAGCAGGCTATTAAATTCCCAACGTAACATCACTTATATTATTTATTTCAAAAGAAGAGCAAAGAACAAATCAACCGGTTAAAATATTGGAAACAGTGGAAACCAAAAGGTCAGGCACGGGAATTCAGAAATTGCAAACGGCTATAAATTTGGACAGGTAGGTAGGTGAAGTGACTCATGGAAATCGGAAGGGTTTAAAACGGATACCGATACGGTCCAATATTTACAGATTTCGCCATCCACCGGACGTCGAAACACACATACGAATATACCGTGGAGATCAGTACGACGAGACGATGAAAACGGCATACGGATATCAGTGGTACGATTGATTTATAAAATTTCGAATTTTTAAACTAGCGGAAATGCAAGAAAAACACAGAAAAATAAGATCGACGGAGCTAAAGAAGTCCGAATTTTGAAAAACGACAAACTGACATCTTGCTCAGAAGATGGTTTAGAATTTTTCTATGTAAACATATTTAGGTTTCGGAAACATTTTATTTTCATTGCTTTTTAACTGATTAAATTGAAGTGAATTTACGCGCGAAATAAACTTTCATATTTTCGGACGAAAATTTACCAGTCGCTATGTTTAATTAGACGCATTCCAAATATCAAATTTATATTTCAAAATTTTATCGTTTAAAATTTCACAAAAATTACGTTATTAAAACAGTTGAAATTTACGGGTCGTTACACTCTCCCCCACTCAAAACTTTTCGTCCCCGAAAAGGAACGAGGTAGGAGAATAGAAACAACCAGGAAGAAACAGATTTGAAATACAAAATAACAATTAATTTAAACCATATAAATTCAAATTTAAATTAATTGATATTCAATAATTGATTTAATCTATTTAATTTTACTTAAGTCAATCTCAACTATTTCTAAATTCATTATCTTATTATCCCATTTTCTTCAACTTACAATTTCTAAAACCATAAATTTTAATAGTCTTTTATTATAATCATATTTTCTTCAACAATTTTAAATTCTTCTTTTTTCAAAATTACTGTTAAATTTATTCTACTTAATATATCTACTCACATATATTTAACCCATATAAATTAATTTAAACCATAAAAGTTTCGATTTAAATTAATTTACATCTATTAATTTCTTTTAAATTCAAGGTATTTTCATATGTTGATCAAATTTTAATTTATAAATTCTTTCAAAACAAATTTATTTGTCTCATCTATTATTCAATTAACTTATTATTCTATTTATTTCAATTAACATTTTATAATTAAAATTTAAGTGTATAACATTTATTATAACCACTCAAATTTTATTTATAAATTCAATTTATATTATATATTATCCAATTATATATTCAACTTCTGAATGATTTAGGTAAGTTGTATTAGAATGCAGTTGAACAATTTACAAATAAAATTTTCCCAATTCAATTATTCAAGTTTAAATATTAATTCCAAATTTTTGGTTTTATTTATAGTTAAGATCATCCTTTAGCAAAATTTAAGAATTAGATTTCCGATTTACTTTAAACAATTTAGAGATATATAATATACATTTATATCAATCAAATTAAATTTAAAATAAGATACCTAAATATATATAAATCAAATTATACTGAAGAAATTCAAATCAAAATATTTTTTCAAACCAAACCGTAGCAAAGCTACTGAATAGTCTCTCCACTTCGAAACTCGAAAATGAATGTCGATGATGCGGCCACCATCACCGAAATTATTTTCCAACGACAAAGAGAAGAGCACTGATGTGACGACCCGGCTTCCTATGCCCAGGAAGACGCATCGTCAATAAGAAAGAAAGGGATAGAAAAGAGAAAAGAAAAGAAGAAAGAAAAGAAACAACAACAACGATCTCACAGCGGAACGAATAAATTATATTAATAACATAAACTATTTCATAACATACAATGACTATCAGAGTTACACAGCATATACATCACTTACTAGACAGTTATAAACATCTGTCTAGACATTACAACTCAAAACAATACAAGACTCTATCACAGAGATCAACACAGCGGAATACTATATATCTATGAACGCTGAAGCCTCCTGCTCCATTGCTCCTCCAGAAAACTCGTCAAAGCTAAACCTGAATCCCTTGGCTACTCGTAAAAATTTTGAGTACCCAAGAGTTTATAAAACAGAAATAAACAACTTGGGTCAGACATGGGTCTGGTGTGAGTAACAGGTTAAACTTGTTTAACTTTGAAAACCATTTGGAAAGAAAAGGTATCTCGTAAGACTTCCCGCACATAAACACGGAAAAGTTTTTACCTTACGATAACCAAAACATTTGATAGGAAATTCGATTGTATTATAATAGGGTCTAGGGTTTTCAAATAAATATGAAATAGCCGAAATTGTTACATTATTAAATTCCAGCATACATAAGTATACAATCAAGTCCGTTATCACTTATTGGAATTTGGATTTCCATACAATGGCAGAGCTACCGGGGTACCGCTCATCACAGTACGGGGCCTAGATCACCGTACCGAGGATCACTCCCAATCCCCTGCAACACAAAGCCGGAACCATCCCTTACTGGATAATTCCGAATAAAATCACCCCACAGATGGCCGTCGCCAACTGCACCACTAAACCGAAATAAAAGAAGGAACTCTCTAGACAGGGATGACCTTACTCTCAGTGGGTGCTACCCACGAAGCCTTGCTGCACCTCCCCTGTTTTAGCCATTCCCGGTTGATGAGGCTTGAGGTCACGATTACCTTTAAATCAGAACATCACTTAGAATGCTCATCGTCCGCCTGACGATGTGTTGAAAGCATTCAATCCATACAAGTTCGTTCCGGGTTCGAACGAAACCGAAGGCATTATCTCGTTACACTCGTGTTGGAATCACCCTCAGAGTTAACGACAATAACCCTTGCACTTTGAATCTTCATCTTCACTTGAGATTCACAACCTATCGTTAATTTGGATCGATGTGGTATTCGGGTCTCCAGACCTGGAATTCCGGTATACGGAAACCCGATCCCGGTCTCATCGAAATCCAAAACGTATCTTTTAAGAGCCAAGTTGTTTTAAGGTTAAAACAATTCAATTCTTATCTATATACACAAAGATAGATAATTCACAATAGATAATCCATATTATCATCACATATAGATAATTCATATTATCATTTCAATTTAACCAAAGTATCCATATCATAGGTCAGCACATCTCTTATCAGAGATAACAACAATGCAAAGCATTCTATATTATTCATCCATTCCCAAGTAATGATTTATCATCTCTAATTAATTTTAAAGTGAATTAAATTAATTACTTCATTCTATAAATCCTGCTTACTTAATTATTAATTAAACCAATTAATTAATCATTACTTTAAGTATCCATCTTAATTAATCATTCCTGATTAATTATCCTTTAATCACTTTAAGTAATTAATACTTAATTAATTTCACAAATTAATTATCTTAAACCATTCAGTAATTAATCTTTAATTACTTCATTAATTAATTAACTATATTTAATTACATTAATCCTTAATTAATTACAATTAATTAATTACTTTAATCACTTATTATTGATTAACTAATCTTAATTAATCAATCCTTAATTACATTATTAATTATATTAATTAATTAATAATCTTTAATTACTCTTAATTAATTACTCCATTTAAATTAATTATATTTAATAATTAATCTTTAATTAGTCACATTTATTAATCACCTTTGATTAATCTCACTTAGTAATTAACTTCCCTTAATTACTCCACTTCATAATTAATTACTTCTTAATTAATTATCATTTAATTAATCCCTTGATTAATTTATTTAAAGTAATTAACTTAAATTACTTTTATTAAACCCTCCTTAGTTAAATACCTCCACCAATTAACTTTAATTACTTTTCTAAGTAATTACTCTTCAATAATTACATTTAAGTAATTATACTTAACAAATCACCAAAGTGATTATCTTAAATTAAATTAATTAATTAATTTAAACTTATCAAATTTATTTAATTAATTACCTTAAGTAATCAATTTCTTTAAATTTCTTCCATTAAGTAATTATACTTAACCCATTTTCATAAAAGATTTATCATTTATTAAAATCTATACTTATCTAAATAAATGATTAATCCCAAATTAATTAACCTTAATTTATTAACTTATAATCCTAATTATTTAATTAATTAACACTAAGTCATTAATTTATTTAAATTACCTAATTATTCTTTAATTACCTTATTAATTTAATGACTCCTTTATCATTAAACCTTAATTAACCTCTAAAATAAAGTATTAACCTTTATAACTACTCTAGTTATTATTGACAAAAGCTTGAAACATTTTTACCTTTAAATCTTTCCTTTAATTCATTTCAAATTAAAGATTTAAAATAATTTCAAATTTAACTTTAACCAAATTTAAAACAATTCACAATTCCCTTTTAAATCCAAATGTTAAAGGAATACTTAACATTTATAAAAGAAATTTATAAGATTTCTAAACCAATTCATTTAAAATTCAAACCTTCTTTAAACATTTTGAATTTGTTTAAACATTATAATTTAATAAACTTATTATTTCAACTAGGATACAAATTTAAATTGAATCCATACTTTAAACTTGATTTAAAACTGGATTTAAATCTTGCTTTTAAATTTTAAAATAAGTTTTAAAATCTAAAACAAACAGATTTTAAAAACCTGTAACAGGTCAATGACCCGAGCCCAACATCATAATACCCGAATAAAAACTGCAAACCCCCGAGCCAAAACCCTATGTGCTTCGAGTCTCACATACGAACCACTCGAGAAAACTCGAACACCATCCTCTCTGTTATAAACCCAGACATCACCAGTTTTTGATGTCACCGTGCACGTGCACCAGAAATGCGGTTGCCTCCGATCATCCACGACTACGTACGCAAGTTGACGATCATCTCCCAACCTAATTCCGATCATTCAATCTTCAATCCACTCGAGAAATCGAAATCGAGTTCAATTTCGAAAAACCTGGAACAATAAGACCCAACCATCACCAAAGCCTGCCAACACTTCCCCCACGTCACTCCGTCCATCAGAGATCTTCGACCACCGGCCACAGCCTCGCCTACGACCAATCTTTCAACCCTCAAAACCTCTTTGCACTCGATTGACTAGATATACCGCAGTGACCAAATTACCAAGACACGCTAAAACTAGGGTTCTAGCAAAGAATCCACTACTGCTACTTCCTCCATGAATTAAACACCTTCCAGACAATATTTCTACCATCACCGATCATTACTCAATCACCAATGACGATCATAACTTTCCAGACCACTGAGATCATCAGATATTACCTAAAACTCATATTTTGCTTAACCCAAAACTGCACCTTTATTAACAAACTAAAAATTATAATTTCAATGCTAAAAATCATATTATTGTTTTGGTATTCCATTTATAAACCTGAATCTAAAAATTTCAGAGTTTGGATTTTTACTTTTATATGACTTGCACTGTTATTTTGGTTACAGAGATACTCAGACTAAAAGTTTGTCTTAATTAAGCTTTTTAAACTTTAGTTTATGATGAAACAAACTAATTTTGTTTTAAATCCTAAGTCTATCAGAGATCAGATAAGGGAATAGGTATTTTTATCAAGAACCAGAGCTTAAAATATAAAACAGGGATGTCACACATACAACAGGCATGCACATATATATCTATACATCCACATATATAAACTCACATATTTATACACACAAAAACATACTTTCTTTCAGAATTAACATGCAAGTAGATTCTTATATTTAAACTCTAAAAGTGTTACTCACCTATTTGAGAATGAACAGAGCTTATTCTTTGAAAACAGTTTTGATTTTGAAACCTTTAAAACTGAATGCTTGATTTTCTTTGAAAACTGGAATGCTAGCTATAGAAACTTGCATGCATGCTATACTCTTGATTGTTGAGATGTTGCTTAGATCCAAATTAACTTGCTTCCAGACTTTGAAAAGATGCAGGCTACAGACTTGATTCCAGATTAGAAATTGCAGTCTTTTGATTTTGATAGTGGATTACAGAATTTGAAGAAATGTTGCAGGCTTTAGTTTGATTTGAAAAATGCATTACAGATCTTTGTTTGAGGAATTTTGTTTTGAGGAATGTTAATTTCAAATTTTCTTTTGAGAGGAGGATTATTTTGAGGAATTTGTTACAGATTGTTTTTGGGGAAATATTTAGGCTGAGAGTTTTTTTTTTCTTTGAATTCAAGAAGATAGAAAAATAAATATAGATGAGAACACATGTTTATATAGATTAAAATGATTTATCAAATAAAAGAAAAAAAACAAAAATGCAAGACTTTGACATTTGTCATTCTCATTGCTTTATTAGTGTACACATGTTATTACATGGCCTTAAAGATTTACACTTGTCTTTTTAAGTAATTCATATTTATTTAAATGTAAATAAAAAGCCTTTCTTATTTATTAAATACTTATGTATATATATATAAAGTATTTTAATGAAAATAAAACCAATTATATATATATATATATAAAAGCTTGTCCATATATTTTAAAATCCAAAACTATTTAAAATCTTACCTCTTTTGAATTTCAAATTTAATTTAAATTCAAATGTAAATTATATTTAAAAATCCAATTTAAAGTTAAACTTAAACAACACATTCAATTTGAAATAACAAATCCTATTTTACATAAAAATCTATTTATTTAAAAACAATACACTATTAATATTGTTTGAAAATAACATACTTATCAATTTTAAAATAATTTATAAAAGAGATTATAAATTATCATTATTATTAATTGAATTAACATATCACATGCAAATTGTATTTTAAACATATATATATTCTTATACTTATTAAATCATATTTATTAAGCAATATTCAAAAAGAAAATAAAATAAACTTTATTATTAATTTTATTTAAGACCATATAGTTATTTTGTTTAAATAGCTTTGAAAAGCTAAATATTAAATAAATCATAATTTCCAAATTTATCAAAATATATATTAGAAATTAAAAACAAGATTTTATTTATTATTTAAATTACAAACCCAAGCTTATCTATTTACAATATATACAATTATATATATATATATTATAAATAGAAATTATTTTATTAGTAAAATTCACTAATTAAATATTCATTTAATCAGATTATTAAACCAATTCAAATTTAATTATCAAAGATTATCAAATCAATTTAATTATTTAAACAGATTATTAAATTGATATTGTCTATAAATTCCGGGATATTACATTCCTTCCCCCTTAAAATAATTTCGTCCTCGAAATTTAAAACAAAGGTAATTTAATAATCTATTTAAATCACAAGCATATATTATCATTCAAATGCTAACAACCATAGCAACCAATTCATCCAATCAAACAATTTTAATTATCCAGACAAAATTCTGAATACAATTTCCTCGAGATTTCCCAGGTATATATATACCGGGATACTCGCTCTACAGAATCCAAACAATCAATACTACTAAGCTATAGAGCTCCTACTCATCTAGATCTATAGAACTAAACAAGATATCAGACTACAGACGAGTCTGACTCAACAACCAAATCTCCTGAACTGCTGGTTCTAAACCAGAGATAGATCAAACACGTACTCCCTCAGAGATACGTAAAACACAATGAATTCCAGTTATCCAAACTGACAATTCAATCCAGTAGATCAAAGTACTTATCCAAATCAGAACACAGAAAAGATCCAAAATAACTCGGAGCTGACTTCCCAGACTTACCCAATCTTATAGCTCCCTTTTACCAGAGAAAACTTCAACAACAACGAAGTCTCCAACTTCGAATTCCAAATTCCTCCACCTCTTATCCTCAAAATCCTTCAGACGATCCTGAGCTGACTACATCCTTTTTGATCAACTCAACCTTCGCTGATGCTTCTTGAAACAATCAGGTCCAAAAATAATTCAACCAATGATCCTCTCAAGATCTACCCAATCCAAAACACAACTCTACTTACAAACATCAGTAGATTCCAAACTTACTTCTCATATCCAGAGATTCACTCTCAAACTGCTTCCGCTACACCACTCTAATCTGGAAAAGAATGAAAATGCTGATGAAGAACACAAGCCCAGATTGGACAACTCATCCCAGAAAATCTCGGATAACTCAAGAGAATACTCAAATTATCGCAAGTCACTTTTGCGATCAACCCAGTCAACATGCAAAGAAACTGTTCTCTCTTTATCAATCAGAACAGCTTACACTTATCTATCCTATCTATCGAAGAAATGGATCCACTTTGCTGCTTCTGAACTCCACTTCAGGAAAACTGCTCAGTCAGAAAATTTCCTGTCAACACAAAGAATACTCCCGAGCTGCACTGCTGCCACAGATGCCAAAGACTTCTCAATCCAAAGTTCTTCGAGAAACTCGGACCCAAACTAAATAGAATCACCATGCTGAACTCAGCCACAACACTGAAATATACACACTTCATTAACTTGTTCCAAAGAAAACATTTTCGGGAACATCCATATTCACTGCGTCTCATCACACAGCTACTATTACCTGAGGTATCAAGATACCATCACTCGCTTCTGCCCAACTGACAGATCCAACTCTACTCATCCAACTTCAAAGATAAACTCCGAACCTTAACAGGTTTCCTTCAGAGATTGTGAAATCCTTATACAACTGTAAAGTTCACTCGAGACGGTATTAGGTTTACAGTCTTGACAAATACACTTCCAACCTCAACACTCAAATTCCAACCATTGGTAGTCGTGTTTCATACACCACCACCCTATCTACCTTTATATCCTATATTGGAAAACCTGTACGGGTAACCCAACAGATAGGTAGAATATATATATATATATATATATATATATTTAAAATGATACTTTTTATATAGAAATTATTTCTAGGTAAAATTATTTCATTTACCTCTTTAAAACAATATTGTGTCCGTTGGCCTGGTTCAAGTGTTTAGAGATCCCTATCAATAACGTTAGCTACTCGTATTGACCAGAATCCATATACCACTCAACCGATCAATTAACACAATATAAAATCATTTTTATATAACTAACAATTACGCGCTCTCAAGATAGACACCACTTCAGAGCCTAGGTATTCACTCAACCTAATGTTCTGATATTCACTTAACCAATAGCTTAGGTATTCGCTCAACCTAAGCTCTGATACCAACTGTAATAACCCGACTTTTTCTCCACAGAAAATCGGATCATTATTAAGAAAGAAAGGGTAGAAAATAGAAAAGAAGAGAAGAAAGAAAGAAACAAGAACAACGATCTCACAGCGGAACGAATAAATTATATTAATAACATAAACTATTTCATAACATACAATGACTATCAGAGTTACACAGCATATACATCACTTACTAGACAGTTATAAACATCTGTCTAGACATTACAACTCAAAACAATACAAGACTCTATCACAGAGATCAACACAGCGGAATACTATATATCTATGAACGCTGAAGCCTCCTGCTCCATTGCTCCTCCAGAAAACTCGTCAAAGCTAAACCTGATGTAACGTCCCGACTTTCTATGCCCAGAAAGTCGCATCATTATGAAGAAAGAAAGGGGTAGAAAATAGAAAAGAAGAGAAAGAAAGAAACAACACATCAGAATCTCACAGCGGAAACGGAACAAATTATAATATATCACATAACTAATACATAGTCTTTACATAATCAGAGTACACAACTTATACATCACTTACTAGACAGTTATAAACATCTGTCTAGACATTACAACTCAATACAAGACAAGACACTATCACAGATATCAACACAGCGGAATACTATATCTACGAACGCCGAAGCCTCCTGCTCCATTGCTCCTCCAGAATATTCGTCAAAACTAAACCTGAATCCCTTGGCTACTCGTAAAAATTTGAGTACCCAAGAGTTTAATAAAACAGAAAATAAACACTTGGGTCAGACATGGGTCTGGTGTGAGTAAACGGGTTAAAATTGTTTAACTTCAAAACCTTTTGAAAACAAAGGTATCACGTAAGACTTCCCACACATAAACATGGAAAAGTTTTTACCTTACGCTAACCAAAACATTTGATAGGAAATCCAGTTATATTATAATAGGGTCTAGGGTTTTCAAGTAAAATACAGAAATAGCTGAAATGCTTACATCTCACATTCCAACATAGTTGGGCACAACTAATACGTACGGCACTTATTGGATTTTGGATTCCATACAATGGCAGGGCTACCGGGGTACCGCCCGTCACAGTACGTGGCCTAGATCACCGTACCGAGGATCACTCCCAATCCCCTGCAACACAAGGTCGGAACATCCCTTACTGGATAATTCCCGCACAAGATACCTCACGGTTGGGATCAGCAACCGCACCACTAAGTCGAAAATAGAAAGGGACATCTAGACAGAGGTAACCTTGTCCTACTTGGGTGCTACCCACTAACCTTGCTGCACCTCCCCTGTTTTAGCCATTCCCGGTTTGTGAGGCTTGAGGTCACGATTACCTTTAATCAGAACATATCACTTAGAATGCTCATCATCCGCCTGACGATGTGCTGAAAGCATTCAATCCATACAAGTTCGTTCCGGGTTCGAACGAAACCGAAGGCATTATCTCGTTACACTCGTTTTGGAATCACCCTCAGAGTTAACGACAATAACCCTTGCACTCTGAATCTTCATCTTCACTTGATTCACGACCTATCGTTAATTTGGATCGATGTGGTATTCGGGTCTCCAGACCTGGAAATCCGGTATACGGAAACCCGATCCCGGTCTCATCGAAATCCAAAACGTATCTTTTAAGGCCAAGTTGTTTAAAGGTTTAAACAATTCAATTCAATTTAATACTTGAATTCACATAGCATTAACATAGATAAATATCACAGATTTATCACAGATATATCATAGTATATCATCCAATAGATATCAACCAAATCAGACATTCTACTCAACCATCATTCATAAGCAACCATTTATTAATCTCTATTTTAATTAATTTAATCAACTTAAATTAAATTAATTACTTAAGAATTAATTCCTAACCTTGCTTAATCAATCATTAATTAATTACAATCCATTTAATTAATTAATCATTCCTTTAAATATTAATCACTCTTGATTAATTTCTCATCAATTACATAAAGTAAGTTTCTTAATCATTTATAGTAATTAACCTTTAATTACTCTCATTAATTACAATAATTAATGATCCTTAATTAATTACTTTAATTAATTAATTATAATTAATTACACTATTCCTTAATTAATTACCTTAATTAATCATGCATTAATTAATTACTTTCATAAATCAACCATAAATAAAAATTAACAGTAATTAACTATTCTTAATTACTTCGGGATTACTTTAATTTCTTTTATAAATCCTTTTTGATTAATTACATTAATTACATCCAGTAATTAATTTATCAATTACTTACACTAAGTAATTACACTTAACAAGTTTTATTAAGTAATTATACTTAATTAATTACCATGTGACTATCTTTAAATAAATTAACAAATTAGTTAACTTAAATTAATCACATTCATTTCATACTTCATAACTGAGTAATTCATCCTTAATTACCCTTTAAACAAATGAATTAATCCCTAACTACAGATTAATTTTTCATTTACTATTAATTAATAAACCTTAATTATTAATCAATATCTTTTAATACAAAGTAATCAATCCTTAATTACTTTTATAATTAGTTAATTAAATTTAATTAACTAACTAATTACCTTTTAATCATTAATTAATAAAACTTAATTATTAATTAACAACCTTAATTACCAATTTAATTAATCCTATTAATCAATCCTTAATGATAATTAATTAACCCTTAATAACAGTTAATTAATCCCTAATTAAATTTAATTATAGATTAATAATTTCTTAATTATAAATTAATAAAACCTAATTATTACTTAATAAAACTTTATTAAGTACTTCTTAATTACTAGTTTAATTAACTCTTAATCATTTAATTAATCCTTATCAAAAATTAATTAAATAATTTAATTAAACTTAAATCTCTTAATTAACTTAATTAATTTCAACTCTTAAAAATCTTAATTAATCTTGAGATAAAACATTATCATTAAACATTTGATCTTAGTAATTAAATTTACTTAATTGAATTATTAAATAAGTTTTAAAATAAATAATCATTAATTACTTACCTTTAATTATAAATTAACAATCCTTAATTACAAGTTACTAAATCACTTGAAAACTTTAATTGTTAATTTACTCATCCTTAACCATTAACTAATTTAATTTAATAAATCACTCTTTATTTATTCCATTATTATCAAACTTAAATTAAGTTTTAAGATAAAACATTTCTTTATTACTTACCTTATTTTCAAATTAAATTTGAAAATAACATAAAAATTTAACTTAATATTTTTAAGTTAAATAAATCATACAACTTTAATTTAGTCAAAACATTTATTACAAAGTAATGGATTTTTAAAACAATTGTTTTAACTTGATTTTTAAATTTAAAATCTTACTTTTAATTAAATTTTTAAAAACTAATTTAAATATTTCCTTTGGGTTTGATCCATTATACTTGAACAAAGCCAAGCCTTTCTTCTTCTTATTTCCCTTTTTAAACAGAGATTAGTTTTACATTTTTAAAAACTGTTTTGAACTTAACAGTTCATTCCAAAATCTCGCGTACCTTCCTTATAATATTACTCGAGCCAAAACCTAGTTTTCACGAGTCCCTCCCGAGCATTTTTAAAACTGCTTATTTTAAAGTTTTTAAACTGTTAAAATTTTTAACAGTAATCACTCTCTCGCGTATCCTTAATCAAACCCGAGACAAAGACCTTTCTTCCCCGAGCCCACTTCGAGAGAAAAAAAACTCACGAAACCCAAACTAATAGCACTGACACTCATCCTCGTTCACGTGCACGTGCACCAATGCTGCCATCATCTCCGTCCTTCCCCGAAGACACTCGCAAGTCGGCGACCATCACCCAATGCCATTCCGATCATCAGTTATGCTGCAGAACCCCTAAATCGAAAACGAGCATTCGAGCTCAAAACTGGAACAGTTGTCGAATCAGTAATCGCCACAAACTCCAAATTCTGATCATCAGAGAATCTATGCCTCCGGTCACTACTTCCTCCACACCCCATCTATCATCCACTCAAATCTGGAAGAACTCGATTGCTTATAGGGGTTGCGGTGATCAATTTACTGATCAACAGTGAAAACTAGGGTTAAAATTTTTGATTCAAAATCACAATCGCCCCAAAGCTTTAATCCATCAACTACCATTTTTCCCTGCAACTTCGATCAACACTCTATCACCAGAAAAGATACTGGCCGTCCAAACTTCCTAGATCGACAGAGAAGACCAAAAACCCATTTTCTAAACAATCCTGGATATCTCATTTAATACTATCTTAAAAATTATGATTTAACTCTTAAAAATCATTATTTAAGACAAGTATTTAGATTATAATAGAAAATCAGAAGATTATAGAGTTTCAATTTTTAACTTATATCAAAACTCCTACTGTCATTTCTTTTCCAAGTGATGTTTAAATTTTCTTTACTTAATTTTAATTCCAAAACTTAGATTAGGATTTAACAAACAAATCCTATTTGAATCCTAAAGCCTAACAGAGAATAGAAAAGGATTTTGTATTTCGATCAAAAACTTCAAACTCTGAAAAATAACAGAGATATACTCAAACAACAAACATGTACACATGGTTTCAATAATTCATATATACATGTATTTAAAAACAGACATGCATAATATATTCAAACATACATTCAAATTTTATTTCTAGCCTATTTTATCTGCATCAAATCTAGAAGGAAATTTATTGTCCACAGTTTAAAGGCAGAGTATTTTGACAATCATAAGATGTTTAAAATAACAGATATGCATATCTTTAAAAATATACAAGGCTTACATAATTATAGACATGCAAAGCAATTATCATCACATTAATTCACATGCAATAATATTTGATACTTTAAGTTTTTAATTTAAAGGTTTACTCACCTATTTCAAAGAGGCACAGAGCCTTGAAAACTGGAAGCTTTGAAACAGAATTGCTTCATTTCTTTAAAAACAGGAAAACTTGCTTTAAAAACTTGAAAATCATGGCCTCTGGTTGTAAGCTTTGAAAACTTTGCTTTTTGATTTCTTTAAAAACAGGAAGGCTCTTGAAACTTCAGATTTACTTGCATGCAAATCTTGAAAATGATTACGGTCTTGAAGAACAATGGTTACAGATCTTTGGTGGTTTTCAGGCATTTGAACTTTTTGAGTTTGAGCTTTTTAAATGATTTCAGTTTTGGGAATAATTGATTTACAGATTTGAATTGTTAGAGGAGATTTGATTCTGGTTTGAGAAATTTTGTTTAGACATGAATTTCAGTTTTTGGTTTGGAGAACATTTCGGTTGTACATTTTCTGGTTTTGTTTTTGTCTTGTTTAGAAATGAGATTAGAAAAGAAAAAGAAAATGGAGATGTAGGCTTTTATAAACTTAATTTATGGT
This sequence comes from Allium fistulosum, assembly GCA_030737815.1. NCBI lineage: Eukaryota > Viridiplantae > Streptophyta > Magnoliopsida > Asparagales > Amaryllidaceae > Allium > Allium fistulosum. Next base: position 693,512,521 of record CM060906.1, read on the forward strand.
TTATTAAAAATCAAAGAAAAATGATAATAAAATGACACTTGTCACATACATTGCTTAATTACCTTACACATGTATTAATGATGCATATAAAACTAACACTTGTAATTTTCCATTTTTATATTATTTTTAAAAAGAGTTTTAAAAGCTTTTATATAAATTTCTTAAATAGATAAATACATATCTTTTTAAATAAATGCTTTTCTATATTATACATAAATGAAACCTTTGAAAGAAAATAAAATAAAAACCCATTTATATTCTAAAATCATATACAATGTATTTCATTCATTTTTAAGTGTAAACATATCTTTTGTATTCATTTACTATTAAATAAACACTTCTAAATTTATATGAATAAAATTCCTTTTAAAGAAAATATTGTAAACAAATCTTATTTTAAATAAAAGTCTTGTTCATATATTTTATACCCAAATAAAATAAGATAATTATCTTTTAAAGATTCAAATTTAAATCCAGATTCAAATTCAAATTTGACTTTTAAAATCCAATTTAAAAATCAATTCAACATTTATTTTTTTAAATAAACATTTTATTAGGTTTGAAATTGATATATTTCATTTAAAAACAACTCAAGACAATATATATATATATATTTTTTTTAAACAATACTTATTAAATTTGAAAGTGATAAATCTATTTAAAATCAATAATTAAACTTAATTAACTAATTAATTATTCTTATTATAATTCAATCTATACCATAATTAAAACATCCTATTATTATTATTATTTGGTTATTTATATTTGAAAATAACAATTTTATCAATTTAAATTAAGAGATTATCACATTTTAAATTCCTCGAAATCCCGGGATATCACATTCCTTCCCCCTTAAAAGAATTTCGTCCTCGAAATTTAAAACAAAAGATAATCAAAAAAAAAAATTTTAAATTTATTTTCAAAATTTCAAGCATATACATCAACCATACACTATCAATCAAACAACCATTCATCCAAACAAACCATTTCATCCAACAAACAATCCATACAAACAAACAACTCTAGCTATCCGGACATAGATCCGGATAAACTACCTAAAATTATCCCGAGTTTCCCCGATACAGATACTGGGTTACTCGCTCTACTAAATCCAAACTGGTAATTCAATACCGAAGCCAAAACACTTATCCTTACAAAAATTCAGAAAGATCCAATATACTCGGAGCTATCTTCCTAGTCTTACCCAAACTCAATTGCTTCCTTTACCGAAGAAATAACAACGAAGTCTCCAACTTCGAATTCCAAAATTCTCCATCTCTAATCCACAGAACTCTTCTGATGATTCTAGGCTGCTCTCACCTTTCCTGATCAGCTCAACCATTGCTGATGCTTCTCGAAACAAACCGGACCACAAACAATCCAACAAACGGATCCTCTCAAGATCTACGGAAATCCAGAACTCAAACTCTACTCCTCAATCATCAGTAGATTCCAAATACTTCTTTTATCAAGACAAAACAGATTCTCTCACCAATCTGACCTTCAAATCTTGAAAAGCTTCCTGTAGGAACCCTTTAATCCAAACACTGCAACTTCCGGTTGCTTCTACTCTAGAACAACTACTACCAAGCTTTCGCTGCTCAACTCTGATATGGATACCGTCGATGAACTCGAACGCAAACTTGACCATCACATTCCAGAAAATCTCTAACAACTCTATAACTCCAATATCTACTAGAGATGCCTCAAACTCAAGCAAAAGATTTCCCAAGAGAACATTCAAACTATCGCAAGTCACTTTTGCGATCCTATCCAGTCCAATATCAAAGATTACTGTTCTTTCTTAATCCATCAGAACAGTCTAGTGCTTGACCAATCCATTTGAAAAATGAATTTACTCCGCAGCTTCTGAACTCCACTTTACGAACTGCTAAGCCAAAAGATCTTCCAGCAGGAACACAGAACACTCGAGCTGCACCGCTAACACGGATGACAAAGACTCCTTAATCCAAAGCTTCTAGAGAAACTCGGACCTCAAACAAAACAGAAACACCATGCTGAACTCAGCCACAACACCGAAGCAGATACACTTCCTTAAGCTTGTTCCAAAGAAAACATCTTCGGGAACATCCATCGTCACTGTATCTCATCATACAGCTACTATTACCTGAGGTATCAAGGTACCATCACTCACTTCTGTTCAACCGACAGATCCAACTTTACTCATCCAAACTTCAAAGATAAACTCCGAACCATTACAGTTTCCTTCGGAGATCGATAAAATCCTTCACCACAGCAAAGCTTACTCGAGACAGTATTAGGTCTACAGTCTCGACAGATACACTTCCAACCTCAACATTCAAACTCCAACTATTGGTAATTGTGTTACACACACTACCACCTTATCTACCTTTATAACTTATATTGGAAAACCCGAACAGGTAACCCAATAAATAGGTAGAAATACATAAATATATATATTTAAAATGATATATATTTTTTTATATAGAAATTATTTCTGGGTAAAATTATTTCATTTACCTCTTTAAAACAATATTATGTCCGTTGGCCTGGTTCAAGTGTTTAGAGATCCCTATCAATAACGTTAGCTACTCGTATTGACCAGAATCCATATACCACTCAACCGATCAATTAACACAATATAAAATCATTTTTATATAACTAACAATTACGCGCTCTCAAGATAGACACCACTTCAGAGCCTAGGTATTCACTCAACCTACTGCTCTGATACCAACTGTAACGTCCCGACTTTCTATGCCCAGAAAGTCGCATCATTATGAAGAAAGAAAGGGGTAGAAAATAGAAAAGAAGAGAAAGAAAGAAACAACACATCAGAATCTCACAGCGGAAACGGAACAAATTATAATATATCACATAACTAATACATAGTCTTTACATAATCAGAGTACACAACTTATACATCACTTACTAGACAGTTATAAACATCTGTCTAGACATTACAACTCAATACAAGACAAGACACTATCACAGATATCAACACAGCGGAATACTATATCTACGAACGCCGAAGCCTCCTGCTCCATTGCTCCTCCAGAATATTCGTCAAAACTAAACCTGAATCCCTTGGCTACTCGTAAAAATTTGAGTACCCAAGAGTTTAATAAAACAGAAAATAAACACTTGGGTCAGACATGGGTCTGGTGTGAGTAAACGGGTTAAAATTGTTTAACTTCAAAACCTTTTGAAAACAAAGGTATCACGTAAGACTTCCCACACATAAACATGGAAAAGTTTTTACCTTACGCTAACCAAAACATTTGATAGGAAATCCAGTTATATTATAATAGGGTCTAGGGTTTTCAAGTAAAATACAGAAATAGCTGAAATGCTTACATCTCACATTCCAACATAGTTGGGCACAACTAATACGTACGGCACTTATTGGATTTTGGATTCCATACAATGGCAGGGCTACCGGGGTACCGCCCGTCACAGTACGTGGCCTAGATCACCGTACCGAGGATCACTCCCAATCCCCTGCAACACAAGGTCGGAACATCCCTTACTGGATAATTCCCGCACAAGATACCTCACGGTTGGGATCAGCAACCGCACCACTAAGTCGAAAATAGAAAGGGACATCTAGACAGAGGTAACCTTGTCCTACTTGGGTGCTACCCACTAACCTTGCTGCACCTCCCCTGTTTTAGCCATTCCCGGTTTGTGAGGCTTGAGGTCACGATTACCTTTAATCAGAACATATCACTTAGAATGCTCATCATCCGCCTGACGATGTGCTGAAAGCATTCAATCCATACAAGTTCGTTCCGGGTTCGAACGAAACCGAAGGCATTATCTCGTTACACTCGTTTTGGAATCACCCTCAGAGTTAACGACAATAACCCTTGCACTCTGAATCTTCATCTTCACTTGATTCACGACCTATCGTTAATTTGGATCGATGTGGTATTCGGGTCTCCAGACCTGGAAATCCGGTATACGGAAACCCGATCCCGGTCTCATCGAAATCCAAAACGTATCTTTTAAGGCCAAGTTGTTTAAAGGTTTAAACAATTCAATTCAATTTAATACTTGAATTCACATAGCATTAACATAGATAAATATCACAGATTTATCACAGATATATCATAGTATATCATCCAATAGATATCAACCAAATCAGACATTCTACTCAACCATCATTCATAAGCAACCATTTATTAATCTCTATTTTAATTAATTTAATCAACTTAAATTAAATTAATTACTTAAGAATTAATTCCTAACCTTGCTTAATCAATCATTAATTAATTACAATCCATTTAATTAATTAATCATTCCTTTAAATATTAATCACTCTTGATTAATTTCTCATCAATTACATAAAGTAAGTTTCTTAATCATTTATAGTAATTAACCTTTAATTACTCTCATTAATTACAATAATTAATGATCCTTAATTAATTACTTTAATTAATTAATTATAATTAATTACACTATTCCTTAATTAATTACCTTAATTAATCATGCATTAATTAATTACTTTCATAAATCAACCATAAATAAAAATTAACAGTAATTAACTATTCTTAATTACTTCGGGATTACTTTAATTTCTTTTATAAATCCTTTTTGATTAATTACATTAATTACATCCAGTAATTAATTTATCAATTACTTACACTAAGTAATTACACTTAACAAGTTTTATTAAGTAATTATACTTAATTAATTACCATGTGACTATCTTTAAATAAATTAACAAATTAGTTAACTTAAATTAATCACATTCATTTCATACTTCATAACTGAGTAATTCATCCTTAATTACCCTTTAAACAAATGAATTAATCCCTAACTACAGATTAATTTTTCATTTACTATTAATTAATAAACCTTAATTATTAATCAATATCTTTTAATACAAAGTAATCAATCCTTAATTACTTTTATAATTAGTTAATTAAATTTAATTAACTAACTAATTACCTTTTAATCATTAATTAATAAAACTTAATTATTAATTAACAACCTTAATTACCAATTTAATTAATCCTATTAATCAATCCTTAATGATAATTAATTAACCCTTAATAACAGTTAATTAATCCCTAATTAAATTTAATTATAGATTAATAATTTCTTAATTATAAATTAATAAAACCTAATTATTACTTAATAAAACTTTATTAAGTACTTCTTAATTACTAGTTTAATTAACTCTTAATCATTTAATTAATCCTTATCAAAAATTAATTAAATAATTTAATTAAACTTAAATCTCTTAATTAACTTAATTAATTTCAACTCTTAAAAATCTTAATTAATCTTGAGATAAAACATTATCATTAAACATTTGATCTTAGTAATTAAATTTACTTAATTGAATTATTAAATAAGTTTTAAAATAAATAATCATTAATTACTTACCTTTAATTATAAATTAACAATCCTTAATTACAAGTTACTAAATCACTTGAAAACTTTAATTGTTAATTTACTCATCCTTAACCATTAACTAATTTAATTTAATAAATCACTCTTTATTTATTCCATTATTATCAAACTTAAATTAAGTTTTAAGATAAAACATTTCTTTATTACTTACCTTATTTTCAAATTAAATTTGAAAATAACATAAAAATTTAACTTAATATTTTTAAGTTAAATAAATCATACAACTTTAATTTAGTCAAAACATTTATTACAAAGTAATGGATTTTTAAAACAATTGTTTTAACTTGATTTTTAAATTTAAAATCTTACTTTTAATTAAATTTTTAAAAACTAATTTAAATATTTCCTTTGGGTTTGATCCATTATACTTGAACAAAGCCAAGCCTTTCTTCTTCTTATTTCCCTTTTTAAACAGAGATTAGTTTTACATTTTTAAAAACTGTTTTGAACTTAACAGTTCATTCCAAAATCTCGCGTACCTTCCTTATAATATTACTCGAGCCAAAACCTAGTTTTCACGAGTCCCTCCCGAGCATTTTTAAAACTGCTTATTTTAAAGTTTTTAAACTGTTAAAATTTTTAACAGTAATCACTCTCTCGCGTATCCTTAATCAAACCCGAGACAAAGACCTTTCTTCCCCGAGCCCACTTCGAGAGAAAAAAAACTCACGAAACCCAAACTAATAGCACTGACACTCATCCTCGTTCACGTGCACGTGCACCAATGCTGCCATCATCTCCGTCCTTCCCCGAAGACACTCGCAAGTCGGCGACCATCACCCAATGCCATTCCGATCATCAGTTATGCTGCAGAACCCCTAAATCGAAAACGAGCATTCGAGCTCAAAACTGGAACAGTTGTCGAATCAGTAATCGCCACAAACTCCAAATTCTGATCATCAGAGAATCTATGCCTCCGGTCACTACTTCCTCCACACCCCATCTATCATCCACTCAAATCTGGAAGAACTCGATTGCTTATAGGGGTTGCGGTGATCAATTTACTGATCAACAGTGAAAACTAGGGTTAAAATTTTTGATTCAAAATCACAATCGCCCCAAAGCTTTAATCCATCAACTACCATTTTTCCCTGCAACTTCGATCAACACTCTATCACCAGAAAAGATACTGGCCGTCCAAACTTCCTAGATCGACAGAGAAGACCAAAAACCCATTTTCTAAACAATCCTGGATATCTCATTTAATACTATCTTAAAAATTATGATTTAACTCTTAAAAATCATTATTTAAGACAAGTATTTAGATTATAATAGAAAATCAGAAGATTATAGAGTTTCAATTTTTAACTTATATCAAAACTCCTACTGTCATTTCTTTTCCAAGTGATGTTTAAATTTTCTTTACTTAATTTTAATTCCAAAACTTAGATTAGGATTTAACAAACAAATCCTATTTGAATCCTAAAGCCTAACAGAGAATAGAAAAGGATTTTGTATTTCGATCAAAAACTTCAAACTCTGAAAAATAACAGAGATATACTCAAACAACAAACATGTACACATGGTTTCAATAATTCATATATACATGTATTTAAAAACAGACATGCATAATATATTCAAACATACATTCAAATTTTATTTCTAGCCTATTTTATCTGCATCAAATCTAGAAGGAAATTTATTGTCCACAGTTTAAAGGCAGAGTATTTTGACAATCATAAGATGTTTAAAATAACAGATATGCATATCTTTAAAAATATACAAGGCTTACATAATTATAGACATGCAAAGCAATTATCATCACATTAATTCACATGCAATAATATTTGATACTTTAAGTTTTTAATTTAAAGGTTTACTCACCTATTTCAAAGAGGCACAGAGCCTTGAAAACTGGAAGCTTTGAAACAGAATTGCTTCATTTCTTTAAAAACAGGAAAACTTGCTTTAAAAACTTGAAAATCATGGCCTCTGGTTGTAAGCTTTGAAAACTTTGCTTTTTGATTTCTTTAAAAACAGGAAGGCTCTTGAAACTTCAGATTTACTTGCATGCAAATCTTGAAAATGATTACGGTCTTGAAGAACAATGGTTACAGATCTTTGGTGGTTTTCAGGCATTTGAACTTTTTGAGTTTGAGCTTTTTAAATGATTTCAGTTTTGGGAATAATTGATTTACAGATTTGAATTGTTAGAGGAGATTTGATTCTGGTTTGAGAAATTTTGTTTAGACATGAATTTCAGTTTTTGGTTTGGAGAACATTTCGGTTGTACATTTTCTGGTTTTGTTTTTGTCTTGTTTAGAAATGAGATTAGAAAAGAAAAAGAAAATGGAGATGTAGGCTTTTATAAACTTAATTTATGGTTTATTAAAAATCAAAGAAAAATGATAATAAAATGACACTTGTCACATACATTGCTTAATTACCTTACACATGTATTAATGATGCATATAAAACTAACACTTGTAATTTTCCATTTTTATATTATTTTTAAAAAGAGTTTTAAAAGCTTTTATATAAATTTCTTAAATAGATAAATACATATCTTTTTAAATAAATGCTTTTCTATATTATACATAAATGAAACCTTTGAAAGAAAATAAAATAAAAACCCATTTATATTCTAAAATCATATACAATGTATTTCATTCATTTTTAAGTGTAAACATATCTTTTGTATTCATTTACTATTAAATAAACACTTCTAAATTTATATGAATAAAATTCCTTTTAAAGAAAATATTGTAAACAAATCTTATTTTAAATAAAAGTCTTGTTCATATATTTTATACCCAAATAAAATAAGATAATTATCTTTTAAAGATTCAAATTTAAATCCAGATTCAAATTCAAATTTGACTTTTAAAATCCAATTTAAAAATCAATTCAACATTTATTTTTTTAAATAAACATTTTATTAGGTTTGAAATTGATATATTTCATTTAAAAACAACTCAAGACAATATATATATATATATTTTTTTTAAACAATACTTATTAAATTTGAAAGTGATAAATCTATTTAAAATCAATAATTAAACTTAATTAACTAATTAATTATTCTTATTATAATTCAATCTATACCATAATTAAAACATCCTATTATTATTATTATTTGGTTATTTATATTTGAAAATAACAATTTTATCAATTTAAATTAAGAGATTATCACATTTTAAATTCCTCGAAATCCCGGGATATCACACCTGAATCCCTTGGCTACTCGTAAAAATTTTGAGTACCCAAGAGTTTATAAAACAGAAATAAACAACTTGGGTCAGACATGGGTCTGGTGTGAGTAACAGGTTAAACTTGTTTAACTTTGAAAACCATTTGGAAAGAAAAGGTATCTCGTAAGACTTCCCGCACATAAACACGGAAAAGTTTTTACCTTACGATAACCAAAACATTTGATAGGAAATTCGATTGTATTATAATAGGGTCTAGGGTTTTCAAATAAATATGAAATAGCCGAAATTGTTACATTATTAAATTCCAGCATACATAAGTATACAATCAAGTCCGTTATCACTTATTGGAATTTGGATTTCCATACAATGGCAGAGCTACCGGGGTACCGCTCATCACAGTACGGGGCCTAGATCACCGTACCGAGGATCACTCCCAATCCCCTGCAACACAAAGCCGGAACCATCCCTTACTGGATAATTCCGAATAAAATCACCCCACAGATGGCCGTCGCCAACTGCACCACTAAACCGAAATAAAAGAAGGAACTCTCTAGACAGGGATGACCTTACTCTCAGTGGGTGCTACCCACGAAGCCTTGCTGCACCTCCCCTGTTTTAGCCATTCCCGGTTGATGAGGCTTGAGGTCACGATTACCTTTAAATCAGAACATCACTTAGAATGCTCATCGTCCGCCTGACGATGTGTTGAAAGCATTCAATCCATACAAGTTCGTTCCGGGTTCGAACGAAACCGAAGGCATTATCTCGTTACACTCGTGTTGGAATCACCCTCAGAGTTAACGACAATAACCCTTGCACTTTGAATCTTCATCTTCACTTGAGATTCACAACCTATCGTTAATTTGGATCGATGTGGTATTCGGGTCTCCAGACCTGGAATTCCGGTATACGGAAACCCGATCCCGGTCTCATCGAAATCCAAAACGTATCTTTTAAGAGCCAAGTTGTTTTAAGGTTAAAACAATTCAATTCTTATCTATATACACAAAGATAGATAATTCACAATAGATAATCCATATTATCATCACATATAGATAATTCATATTATCATTTCAATTTAACCAAAGTATCCATATCATAGGTCAGCACATCTCTTATCAGAGATAACAACAATGCAAAGCATTCTATATTATTCATCCATTCCCAAGTAATGATTTATCATCTCTAATTAATTTTAAAGTGAATTAAATTAATTACTTCATTCTATAAATCCTGCTTACTTAATTATTAATTAAACCAATTAATTAATCATTACTTTAAGTATCCATCTTAATTAATCATTCCTGATTAATTATCCTTTAATCACTTTAAGTAATTAATACTTAATTAATTTCACAAATTAATTATCTTAAACCATTCAGTAATTAATCTTTAATTACTTCATTAATTAATTAACTATATTTAATTACATTAATCCTTAATTAATTACAATTAATTAATTACTTTAATCACTTATTATTGATTAACTAATCTTAATTAATCAATCCTTAATTACATTATTAATTATATTAATTAATTAATAATCTTTAATTACTCTTAATTAATTACTCCATTTAAATTAATTATATTTAATAATTAATCTTTAATTAGTCACATTTATTAATCACCTTTGATTAATCTCACTTAGTAATTAACTTCCCTTAATTACTCCACTTCATAATTAATTACTTCTTAATTAATTATCATTTAATTAATCCCTTGATTAATTTATTTAAAGTAATTAACTTAAATTACTTTTATTAAACCCTCCTTAGTTAAATACCTCCACCAATTAACTTTAATTACTTTTCTAAGTAATTACTCTTCAATAATTACATTTAAGTAATTATACTTAACAAATCACCAAAGTGATTATCTTAAATTAAATTAATTAATTAATTTAAACTTATCAAATTTATTTAATTAATTACCTTAAGTAATCAATTTCTTTAAATTTCTTCCATTAAGTAATTATACTTAACCCATTTTCATAAAAGATTTATCATTTATTAAAATCTATACTTATCTAAATAAATGATTAATCCCAAATTAATTAACCTTAATTTATTAACTTATAATCCTAATTATTTAATTAATTAACACTAAGTCATTAATTTATTTAAATTACCTAATTATTCTTTAATTACCTTATTAATTTAATGACTCCTTTATCATTAAACCTTAATTAACCTCTAAAATAAAGTATTAACCTTTATAACTACTCTAGTTATTATTGACAAAAGCTTGAAACATTTTTACCTTTAAATCTTTCCTTTAATTCATTTCAAATTAAAGATTTAAAATAATTTCAAATTTAACTTTAACCAAATTTAAAACAATTCACAATTCCCTTTTAAATCCAAATGTTAAAGGAATACTTAACATTTATAAAAGAAATTTATAAGATTTCTAAACCAATTCATTTAAAATTCAAACCTTCTTTAAACATTTTGAATTTGTTTAAACATTATAATTTAATAAACTTATTATTTCAACTAGGATACAAATTTAAATTGAATCCATACTTTAAACTTGATTTAAAACTGGATTTAAATCTTGCTTTTAAATTTTAAAATAAGTTTTAAAATCTAAAACAAACAGATTTTAAAAACCTGTAACAGGTCAATGACCCGAGCCCAACATCATAATACCCGAATAAAAACTGCAAACCCCCGAGCCAAAACCCTATGTGCTTCGAGTCTCACATACGAACCACTCGAGAAAACTCGAACACCATCCTCTCTGTTATAAACCCAGACATCACCAGTTTTTGATGTCACCGTGCACATGCACCAGAAATGCGGTCGCCTCCGATCATCCACGACTACGTACGCAAGTTGACGATCATCTCCCAACCTAATTCCGATCATTCAATCTTCAATCCACTCGAGAAATCGAAATCGAGTTCAATTTCGAAAAACCTGGAACAATAAGACCCAACCATCACCAAAGCCTGCCAACACTTCCCCCACGTCACTCCGTCCATCAGAGATCTTCGACCACCGGCCACAGCCTCGCCTACGACCAATCTTTCAACCCTCAAAACCTCTTTGCACTCGATTGACTAGATATACCGCAGTGACCAAATTACCAAGACACGCTAAAACTAGGGTTCTAGCAAAGAATCCACTACTGCTACTTCCTCCATGAATTAAACACCTTCTAGACAATATTTCTACCATCACCGATCATTACTCAATCACCAATGACGATCATAACTTTCCAGACCACTGAGATCATCAGATATTACCTAAAACTCATATTTTGCTTAACCCAAAACTGCACCTTTATTAACAAACTAAAAATTATAATTTCAATGCTAAAAATCATATTATTGTTTTGGTATTCCATTTATAAACCTGAATCTAAAAATTTCAGAGTTTGGATTTTTACTTTTATATGACTTGCACTGTTATTTTGGTTACAGAGATACTCAGACTAAAAGTTTGTCTTAATTAAGCTTTTTAAACTTTAGTTTATGATGAAACAAACTAATTTTGTTTTAAATCCTAAGTCTATCAGAGATCAGATAAGGGAATAGGTATTTTTATCAAGAACCAGAGCTTAAAATATAAAACAGGGATGTCACACATACAACAGGCATGCACATATATATCTATACATCCACATATATAAACTCACATATTTATACACACAAAAACATACTTTCTTTCAGAATTAACATGCAAGTAGATTCTTATATTTAAACTCTAAAAGTGTTACTCACCTATTTGAGAATGAACAGAGCTTATTCTTTGAAAACAGTTTTGATTTTGAAACCTTTAAAACTGAATGCTTGATTTTCTTTGAAAACTGGAATGCTAGCTATAGAAACTTGCATGCATGCTATACTCTTGATTGTTGAGATGTTGCTTAGATCCAAATTAACTTGTTTCCAGACTTTGAAAAGATGCAGGCTATAGACTTGATTCCAGATTAGAAATTGCAGTCTTTTGATTTTGATAGTGGATTACAGAATTTGAAGAAATGTTGCAGGCTTTAGTTTGATTTGAAAAATGCATTACAGATCTTTGTTTGAGGAATTTTGTTTTGAGGAATGTTAATTTCAAATTTTCTTTTGAGAGGAGGATTATTTTGAGGAATTTGTTACAGATTGTTTTTGGGGAAATATTTAGGCTGAGAGTTTTTTTTTTCTTTGAATTCAAGAAGATAGAAAAATAAATATAGATGAGAACACATGTTTATATAGATTAAAATGATTTATCAAATAAAAGAAAAAAAACAAAAATGCAAGACTTTGACATTTGTCATTCTCATTGCTTTATTAGTGTACACATGTTATTACATGGCCTTAAAGATTTACACTTGTCTTTTTAAGTAATTCATATTTATTTAAATGTAAATAAAAAGCCTTTCTTATTTATTAAATACTTATGTATATATATATAAAGTATTTTAATGAAAATAAAACCAATTATATATATATATATAAAAGCTTGTCCATATATTTTAAAATCCAAAACTATTTAAAATCTTACCTCTTTTGAATTTCAAATTTAATTTAAATTCAAATGTAAATTATATTTAAAAATCCAATTTAAAGTTAAACTTAAACAACACATTCAATTTGAAATAACAAATCCTATTTTACATAAAAATCTATTTATTTAAAAACAATACACTATTAATATTGTTTGAAAATAACATACTTATCAATTTTAAAATAATTTATAAAAGAGATTATAAATTATCATTATTATTAATTGAATTAACATATCACATGCAAATTGTATTTTAAACATATATATATTCTTATACTTATTAAATCATATTTATTAAGCAATATTCAAAAAGAAAATAAAATAAACTTTATTATTAATTTTATTTAAGACCATATAGTTATTTTGTTTAAATAGCTTTGAAAAGCTAAATATTAAATAAATCATAATTTCCAAATTTATCAAAATATATATTAGAAATTAAAAACAAGATTTTATTTATTATTTAAATTACAAACCCAAGCTTATCTATTTACAATATATACAATTATATATATATATTATAAATAGAAATTATTTTATTAGTAAAATTCACTAATTAAATATTCATTTAATCAGATTATTAAACCAATTCAAATTTAATTATCAAAGATTATCAAATCAATTTAATTATTTAAACAGATTATTAAATTGATATTGTCTATAAATTCCGGGATATTACAACTGATTTCAACATTTTAAAAATTCTTTGAAAATGATTTTCATTCGAAAATATTTTCAATAATATATACTTTAAAATTTTAAAACCAAAGTTCGAAATCACCGGAAACTAAATTCTCAAATTTCTGAATTTAATTCATTTCAAATTCCAAATCAATTTATAAACCATAATTATAAATTCATTTAGAATAATAATTGATAATCAAATATTATCATTTTAAACAACCAATTTAATTAACTTATTAAATTTCAGAAAACTTTTACTTATATATATTGATAATATATTCATACAAATTTATCCCATTTACCAAATTTGAAAACGATATTGTGTCAGTTTGCTCTGCTCAAGTGTTTTGGAAATCCTATCGATAGCGTTGATCAGACGAATCGATCGAAAACCCAAATCAACATCAACAACTCAAACAACACAATATATAAAACATTTATATATTAGTTTACAAATACATTTCTTTGCACGACGATACAGGAATGAATCTCAAAATAAGGATAGGGTTTCAAATTTGATGGACTTAACTCAAAGAGAAATTTTGATTCGAAGATAAGTTCGAAACAAGATATGATGATTAATAGCAAAGTAGGAAGATTGATAAGTTTATATAAATCGCGGGTAACCTTAACCGGGTCAACTGTAGCTTCAGGAATAAGATCGATGCTGAATTCCGAGGCAAATCAACATTTGATCTCAAGAAATAGAATTCAGGTATGGCGGAAAATAGGTAGCATCGTAAACCGAGGATACAGAAATCTCCGGTAAATCGATGCCTATTATAAAGGAGTTTACTCCTTTACGAATTATTCGAAGATTGGCGAGACCGCCGATCTATTATAGATATCATTCAAAATGGAGTTATGGGGTGCTCCAGAATTGAAAGGAGACGAATAGTGAAGGACACGAATGAATTTCGGAACCGAGGGGAACGTTCCAAAATTCAAAGGAATTGAGTCAAGGGAAGAGATTGAAACTCGAATGAGAGTAATTCTGTAAATACATTTACCCTATATGTTGAGTTTTGCCTAGAGCTACCAAAGCTCTGATACCAACTGTAACGACCCGATATTTTGGACCATTCGCATCCATTATAAGTGTTTAGGTAGACACTCATGCCGGAATTGAATTGCTCAAAATACTGCGTTGTTAATTTAAATTTGGCAAAACTGAACATATACAGTAAATAAATAATCACAGACACAGAGTAATAAATGCAGCGGAATTAAAAGAGATAGTAGTTCATGAAGCTACTATATGAATATATAAAATACATCAGAGTTTACAACAGAAGAGTAATACGATACATCAGATACAAATCAGAATACATCACTGGAATCATCGAATACTGAAAGCAGAATAGATGGCTGGGTCTTCAAGCAAAGCTCCAACTCCAAAGGTGAGTCTCGAATACTGGTACACTCAGTCTGACCCGAGCGTAGAGCAAAAACACAAGACACTCGAGTCAGGATTAACATTCTTATATTAATAAATCCAACTCAAGTGAAATAGCAATTGAAATACAAGTAACTCAAAGGATGTTTGGAATAACCATCCTTTAAGGATCCGTTAAACTATCTACTAGGTAGTAGTGTACGATAAGTAGATAATGTCTATCAGTAATAATAAGATATCAAAATAGTGTTAAGTCATGGCCCATTCCACCCTTAACACATTTTTATTCCCAAAAGCATATACAAGACCGTAGTTTCCCCAAAACCGGAAGTCACCAGAGGGCAATCCATATACTAAAGGTACAAATCAAAATCGTAGTGGTCGCGCATAAATGGAATACAAGTATGACAAGGCACATGAGGCAATACCCAAGGTAGTGATGCTACCGTTCGCCTAATCCGGACTGGTGAGAACGCAACGCCGCAGCGCCCGCAACACCGTGAAACAACACTCCCAAAATCAAGGGTGCACCAATCGACAAAAAGTAATAAGTAGTTCGAAGAAGTGTGTCCACTTGAGGTAGCTAATCCTCCATTGGCCCGGCACAGCTCCTGTTTTAGTCATTTCCAATTTGACACAAGTGTCAAGGCTATCCATTATCGTTCTCTTTCTTCAGTCAACACGTACATCATCCAACCACTTCATTCTGGATCATCACTCCGCGTATAGTTATTAAAGTGGTTTTCGGTTTAGATAGAGAGTATATCCATAACCGAATTCCGGTCTCTTTAATAACCTTCGTAATTATTACACCGATTGGTCGTTTATATATTTCAAAACCAAATCAATTTCAATTTCAATTCGTAAATCAACATTTCATTTGTCTTTCGAAATCAATTTCCAAAATTTTCGTTTCAAAACTTCCAATTTACCATTTCAAAATCTTATAAATCAAATTCAAATTTTATTTAAACCATTCAAATATTGATTCAAGTTCATATATATGTTTCATTCCGAAATCATTTAAACAAATTTTATTTAATATTCAAATCAATTTAAACTCATTTATCGATTCCATTCAATATTCGTTAAGTTACTTTATCATTCAAAACAATTTCTATTAAATTTCCAATTCATTAAATCAATTCTTAAGTTCAACTTCATTAAATCAAAACTTACAATTTTGAATTAAACTAAATTCGTCAAATCAATTCTTTCAATTACAAGTCTTACATTAATTCCAATATATCACATTTTCATTTCTTGTTAAAGAAATTCCATTTCACTTATTTACTTTATTAAATAATTTTCCAAAACTTACTTAATAAAGAAAACTCAATTTTAATTATTTACGAAGTAAAATTCACTTATTCAAAAGTTCAATTTTTCTTATTAAGAATTCAATCCAATTTAATCATTAAATAATTCAATCTTATTTAATTATTAAATAATTCAAAACTTAATTATTAAATAATTTCAAAGTTTAATAATTTCAAACTTAATTCAATTTTAAACCTAATTATTAAATCATTTCAAACTTAATTCAATCATTTCTTAAATTAAACAACATTCTTTCATCAATTTCTGTATTAATATTTTATTTCAGATTATTAAATATTCACATTTAAATTTCATTAAAATTCAATTTCCAACTTCGTTTCAAAACCATATAATTTATTCAAATAAAATTTCATTTTATTTTTAAATCAAATTATTGACCAATCGGGTTTTATTTAATTTTCTATCCTAGGTCAAAGTTCAATTTGGGTATTTATCATTTCAACCCGATTCCAATTCAATTCAAAATCAAAGCATAGCAAAGGGAACTTGCAGTGTGATAACTGGGATGGTGTCAAAGTAAATAAACAAGCAACAACAACAATTAATAACAATCCAATAATCAATTCAAATAATCCCGAAATAACCGTATTAATTCGCATTGTTATTTGTACGAATTAATATAATTATTTCTAGAATCTACACTATCATTTCATGTAGATTAAAGATTATTACATTACAGTTTTTCACTTGTCATCTATTTACAATTTCATACATCATCAATTTAACAACGTACATTCAGTGGTTCAAAGTGTAATTAAACAAATCCTACGTGTCAATAAATTTAACAGTTAAAGGGGTCATATTATACAAAAGTCAGTTAATCAAATTTAACACATATATCGAATCTAACTATCCAACATCAATTTCAATTTCAAATTATTTATCACTTACGTCATTAACAATTTAACGTCCAATATAAACATCAAACAATCAATCATTTAACAACCAAACTGGATTATTATTGCATATATAACAGATAATGGTGTCAGATGTCACAGGTGAACTAATACAGGTAATAACAGTGTAAATATCTAACAGCAGCATATTTCAATTGTCGTTTCAATTGAAATCAAATTTAATAAATAAAAGAACGTTAATCATGAGTGAGTGCTCACCTTTCGAGGTTAGAGAGTATGGAAGATGACACGGGTATGCACACTGATACGACCACTGAAATTTTGAATAACGAACCGAAGTAAAGTGGAATCGGCACGAATCCAACGATCAAAGCTGACAAATAGGAATTGATGAACGAATCAGAACCGTCTTGATAAAATCAAACAAATATATGTTATAACTATATATATAACTATTTATATATAAAAATAAAAGTAAAAAAAATCATATATTAAATCAACACATATGTAATTCAAAACCATTGTTTTACATTAAACAAATTTTTTTCTTATAACGTATATTTGAACAACCTTTATTCATATTAAAAATTCATGCAAAACTTATGTACACTTAATATATATGACCTATGTACCAACCCATAATATATATCATCACATATTATACGTTTAATATAGCATAAACATAGTATACGTCTAAAACAACTATAACATCACATATTATATAAACGTTTATAACATAATCCTAAACCAACAACATCATATATTATACGTTTATAACATAATATATTATACGTTTATAACATAATATATAACAAATGTAACAGACTATATATATAATACCATTATAAAACAAAAATTACGCCCAGTGAAAACAAGTCAGTACGTATACTTTGTAATAAATATCAACAGCTTGACAAATAAGTTTATACGTTTTCAACAATAATTTATACTATATGTGATCCAAAAGCAATGCAAGAACTATACTAACAATATATATATACACTTAAACGCATGTTCTTATTCTATAACTGTCACGACCCTGAAATTTAAATTTATTTAAATTAATAATTAAAAGAATTTTTGAATTTAATTGAGTAATTAAATAAATTTTTGATAAAAATTTGTAAATTTCATTAGGAAAATTGGAGCGAGTTTCCCCGATATCCAAGTATATTCTGTATAAATCATTTGAGATTAAAATATTGTAAATAGTGTATATGTGAGTATATGTGTATATATTGAATGTATATATATATATTTAGGTATATACGAGCAAATTTAATATATATTTCTATTTGGATTTAAAAGTTAAAAATAAATGGTTTAGAGATAAATGATAAATATATGTATATATATTTGAATTGATGGTTAAAGATGGTTTGCGTTTATAAAATAGGATATAAAACAAATACAAAAGCCTGTAAATTAAACAAAACAAAGGTAATGGAACAAAATACATTTACATATGAATAAAGGATAAGTATAAAACAAAGCAAACAAATCTAAGTATAAAGCAAATAACATATTAAAATAGAAACTTATTTACATTAACAAGTAAAAGAAACAAACAAGTAAGAAAACAAAAGAAAAGAAACAAGCAAGAAAACAAAGCTGCAGCCAAGACAAAGAGATGAAAGGCAAGTAGAATAATGCCTGTAAAATAAAAATGTAAGCAAGCATAAACAAAGATAAAAGGACCATTTCATTTAATGCAAGATCATCTCAGCCATACTTTGGTCATTCGAAAATATACAAATGTGCTTTCAGCCTCCATAAGCAAGGACATCTCTGGTATATTGTACAAGATAATGTAATGACTTTGTTGAATAAAATATATCACCTGTATGCTTCATTTTATATAATACATCAAGCCTCTCTTCATTTTCAGTTCGTCCATAAAAACTTAAACAATTCATTCAACTAGAAAAAAAAACCAAATCATCTCAAAACCTGGAATGAAAATCAGAGTAAATCAAAAGAAAATTGAATCGAACAAATAGCTCAAGTTCAAACTGGAAAATAGAAACAAAGGATCAGATACCATCTTCACTTGATTCAATACCTGAGAAATAAACATCAACAACTCAGTTTAAAAGTAAATCCAACAAGCAAAAATTTCAAGGATCAGCATCAAGTTAAAACAAGGCAGATCAAAACACTTCCAGATTTCATTCCTATTCTCTGTTTCAAAACTTTTCAAGGTGAGCAACTTTGTTTTTCTTTCCAGACTTCTTTGTTTTCACCAGTGAGCAAACTTTAAATTTTAAAGCTAGTTCTTTGACTCTGATTATCTGTAATGATCAATAAGAGTTTGTGTATGCTTGTTTGTATATATATAGTCTGGCAAGAACAGTGTGTATGTTTTGTTAAAGGCAAATAAGTTGTTCCAGGTTTACAGAGTAAACATAAATAAAGAAAATTTTATAAATTTTCATATGAACATCTTTAATTTAGGATTTTTAAACTAATTAAGTTTGTTTAAAAATAAACCATGATCCAGATTCCTTTTAGCTTAAAAAAATGCAAGAACTTGACCCTGTAAACTTATTTTTACAGACAAATAAGAAATCATGTTATTGATTCAAGAAATTTAAACTATCGATTTGATTTTATAAATTTAATAAGCATACAAAGATAGGATTTTTAAACTTAATATGTTGATTTTTAATTTAGTATCTTAGGTGCAGTTCTGAGATGAACAAAAAAATGCTTTTTTATCAATTTATGTTGATCAAAATAATTTTAGATGTTGAATTTCGTTTTGAAGCTAGCTTGAGGATTTTCGAACCCAGGAAAAATGTAAAAAAAATTATCTATTGCAAGAAATTTTGGGACGAGGTATAAATAGGGTTTAACGTGAAGTTTCTGGCTAGCATGGTTCTCGTGCTCGTGTGGGGTCCGTAGTTGATCGAGCTTGATAAAACTCAGGTAGACGTTAGCTGGGAGGTTGTCGAAGGTGTGACCGGAGTTGTTGATGCTCCGGTAGTCAGAGGCGTTTGGGCGAGGTTGTTTCAGGTTGGGTTATGAACTACAGATTAGAACTGGAATGCTCGATTTTTGATTTCGAGCTTATGATAAAATCTGGGCGCTCAGGTGAGGTGAGGAGATGATCAGTGACTGGTAGGCGTTGGCGTTGATGATCGGAGTCGCTCCGATTTCATGTGCACGTGCACGAGTTGATATTCTGGGTTCGAGTATCTGGAAAGGATGTTGAGTTGTTTGGGGGAAGACGAGGGAAGAAACCCGGGGTGTAGCGCGTGCGATTGAAGAAATTACTCGAGGCAGCTGAAGTGTGGTGAGGCCCGAAGTTTTACTCGAGGAAAATAGGAGTTAGCTCAGGTTAGAAGTTAAGCGTGAAAGCAGTTTTTAAAACTTTTTACAAAATCAAGTTTTACTTAATACAATTTTGTTAAAAACTACTTCTTTTGAAAATAATGAATGTTTACCTAGGTTTTCAATTTGTTAAAGGTTTTTAACATTATTTCAATTTAATTAAGTTTAAAGTGTTTAACCTATATAACCTTTATAATTAAAAGTTATTTTAGATAAACTTAACATTGTAGTTTATTAAGAGGTGAAAAACCTTAATTTAACTTAAAAGGTTTTAAGTTAATGATGAATTTATTTCAAGGATTATAAATAAATATTTTTAAATGATAAATAAATTGATTAATAAAAGATAAAATGGGTTATCTTAAAATTAACTAGGTAATTAATGACTTTTAATATTTGTAATTAAAAGACAATTACTTAATGATTAAAAGTTGATTACTCAAGTAATTAAACAATAATTAATTAAAGGCTAATTAATTAATGTGATTTATTAAGGATAATTTATTAATTAAAGGTTAATTAATAAATGAAGGTGATTAAGGAAGGATAATAATTTGAGGAATAATTAATTAAAGAAATTAATTAAAGATAATAAATTAAATGGTGAATTAAATAATTAAAAGTAAACTATTTAATAATTAAAGGTTAATTAATTTATTATCAATGGTTAATAAATAAATGATTAAAGAATAATTAATCAAAATGATTTGTAAATTATTGATATTAACCCGGATTAGTAATTCATAAGAAATTAATCTGATTTGAATTAATCAAACAATTAACTGACCTTACTTATGAATGTTTGGATTCTATTGGATGACTTGATTGTTTGATATTTCCTGATATATGATGCTTTGTGATACACCCTGATTTGTATTGTGATCTGTAATTTACTTATCTGTGATGTATATATTGTTATCTGAATATGCAAACCCTTGGCCCGTGAAACGACACTTGAATTTCGATGCGACAGGGAGTCGGATTCTAGTTGGTTATCCGAAACCCACATCGAATTGTAATAGTGAATCTTTGTGACTGATAAATTCATTTTATCTATGAATATGTGAATGAAGATAAGCGTTATCGATTGTACCGCTTATCGATATATCTGTGATGATTGATATTGTGCACTATTGTGTGTAAAACCCCTAGACCACACTTTTACACACACAAATATGGATTTCACGTGGAAATCGGTTAAGTCACAGATAATGTAAATTTGATGTTTTGAAATTGAAATTTTAATTTCAATTGATTTTGAAATTTGGAATCTGGGTTTAAAGTAAAACTTTTGAAATGGAATTTCAAAGGTAAAAGTTATTTTAAATAACTTGATCGAGTTTTGAAATTTAAATAATTTGATTTAAATTTGAATTCAATATTTGAAATTGAATTCTATGATTTGAAACTAGAAATTTAAGATGTTATACCCGTTATATAAGGGTTAAACTATTTTAAAAAGTATTGATTTTGGAATGTGAATATAATTCAAGGGCTTTAACTCGTGCAAATATAATTGGATTTTTTCTAAAACGAAAACTATTTGTTTTCCAATAATTAAAGCTTTCATATAAGAAGGGAATTTCCAATTTGTGTTGAAAGGTTTCAAATTTAAAATAAAATTGAAATGTTTTGAAAGCTATGAATTGAATCTGTTTATCTTTAACAGATTTTAAAATGATGATTTGTTTAAATCCTTCGAAATGAAATTGTTATGAAAACTATAAGTTAAATCTTGATTTAAAGATTTAACGAGTTAATCCAATTGAAACGGAAGTTGTTTTGAAATCTATGAATTTATCTTTGTGAATGGGGTTAACTTTGTGAAATAAATCTTTTTGTTTAAAGATTTGGAAACGGTAATTTGTTTTAACCATTCGAATGAAAGGTTTTGGGCTTTAAGCTGTGATTTAACTGAGACCCCAATATCCATATGATTTCTAATAATTGCGCTCACTATTCGGGTTAGCCGGGAAAGGACCTTTGGGTCGTATAACCCATTCCGAATAGTGATACGTCGTATATGGATAGCATTTGAAGACCGGTGTTGAAGACCGGATATTTTTCGAAAATGAAAGGACAACCTGTCGAATGTCTCTGCACTGAGTTGCTCCGGTATAGAGATTTATATCACTCTTTTGTGACGGGAAGTCCGGACGTGATTGGAAATTACCCGGAATTGCAAGGGCTTCGTAAGAAGTGCCTTCGGTTCTGTTCGATCCCGGAACAGACTTGTATGGATACATGTCTGACATTACACTTTGAGATATAAAGCCGATTTCTTTCAAATACATTTCTGTTGGTGGCGGAGAATTTATTCTCTTAGCTTAACACCCTTCTCTGAGACGTACGAGCTCAGAGGTTATGTAGTTGAAATTTATCAGCGATATATCCCAATTTGGTAATGTGGCATGCTGAGTGTTGCTGTGAAATGATCAGTGTTTGATCATTTGTGATATGATCATTTGTTTGATCTTATATCTTTGTGATCATAGGTTGATCATTTGTTTGACCCGAAGCATGGCTTTGTGACAAAGCGTAGCTTTGTGGACGAGACTTCGTCGAGCCTCACACCCCGGAAATGGTCGAAACAGGAAGGATGCAGCAAGGTTCTAGGGAGTAGCGCCCCTTAGTGTATGTCATTCCTTCTGGATAAAGGTGGTATCATGGTATGGAGCCCAGATACTTAACCTCTGTGGTTACTGCATATTTTTTTCTATGTGGTTTGTTGCGAATCGAGGATCCTCGGGAAGATCGGTGACGATCGGGGGATGGCATACGCGTGTCAGTAGTTACCTATTTTTGCAGAGGTAACCCGGCCTTGTGTTGGCAGAGATCTAACCGTAATGTTAGGTTATTTCTCGGGTCGTCTATTCCAGGGACGTACCCATCGTGGATAGGAAGTTCCTTAGCCTGACCATTTGTTGGAAATCCATCTTCCAATACGAACTGTGTACGGTATTAGTTGTAGAACCTGCCATCTAATATGGTAGCTATAGTAGGCATACTATAATGGTACGTATGTTGGCTAAGATTAATATTATACTTTCGAAATGTTTTCTACACTATGCACTAATAATAATATCAAATGATTTGCTTTGCGTAGTAAGCATCTTTGACTATTATAAGAAGAAATCTCCTCCAATTCTGCGTTTGCATTGTGTGTGTGGTGGGAGGTCTTATGGTAGTTTCATTTTCCAAAAGCATTGCGAATTGACTTTAAATTCTTTTGTTGTTCGTTTTAAAGATAAACTGTTTTTGTTGCTCACACCAGTCCCATGACTGATCCGGAGTTTATTGTTTATTTCCTAAACTCTGGATGCTCAAAAATTTTCTACACGAGCAGTCTAGAGTTGGGTTTTTCAGATATTCAGATTTAGTAGATTTTCTGGAGCTAGTTCAGTCTTTGGATCGGACTGCACTTGCTTATCTTTGTGCATCGTTATTGAGAGTTCCAGCTATTTCTGGATTGGCATTCTGAAGATGAAGATTATCCGCTGCTGTTGTTATCTATTCTTTTCCGCTGCTATTTGTTGTATCATATCTCTGATGTATATTGATATTCATTGTATCATTCTGTTGTATCAGATATTGTATATCAATGTATTATTCATTTCTTCCGCTGTGTTATTTACTTAACTGTGTTATAAGCTCCGGCGACTCGGATTTGAACGGTCGAATCTACTGCATTCGAGTACGATGTAAAGTATGGATGTTGATTTTCGAGCGCGAAAATCCGTATCGTTACATTTGGTATCAGAGCTAAGGTTGAACTTTAGCTCAGGAGTGTAACACATTAAGTAGCTCATTAGAGATAGAGTGAAGTAAACTCTAGAATGAGTAATTCTCAGATATCCGTCTGAACGTCTCAGTAAATTCTCTTACTGTTCACTGATAGTGAGTGTGAGTGCAAGAAGCAGACGAGATAGGGGACAGGGAAATACGACTATAAATGGTCAATACCCTACGACAGTGGAAACAACTTTCTTATCAATCTCCTTTGATTCGTTTTCAAGTTCTTTTGATTGCTTCGTACCAGCTACAAGAAGAAGTTTCGGTGTGATAATGGCTCTACGAACCGTTGTAGGAGATTCTTATTTCGTATCTTCATCAACTTCTTATCAGCTTTTTGATTTAAACCTTAATGAATTTAAAATTGGAAGTTTTAATTTGAATTAAATTGATTAATAGAATATGAAGGCTAAACTGAATTAAATCGATAAAACGATTTCGTTTGGAAACCAAAATTTGAAATTCTATTGTAATTTCTTTTGAATACCAAAGTCCGAAGAGGGAAAATTGGTATATATTCTGAGATATTCCGACTTGAATTCGAAATCCATATCCTGTGTTCGAGAAGTTATAGGAGTTCGAATCTATCTCTGTCTTTGTTTCGTGCCTGCGAATTTCGAGGACGAAATTCTTTTAAGGGGGGAAGTTTGTCACGACCCTGAAATTTAAATTTATTTAAATTAATAATTAAAAGAATTTTTGAATTTAATTGAGTAATTAAATAAATTTTTGATAAAAATTTGTAAATTTCATTAGGAAAATTGGAACGAGTTTCCCCGATATCCAAGTATATTCTGTATAAATCATTTGAGATTAAAATATTGTAAATAGTGTATATGTGAGTATATGTGTATATATTGAATGTATATATATATATTTAGGTATATACGAGCAAATTTAATATATATTTCTATTTGGATTTAAAAGTTAAAAATAAATGGTTTAGAGATAAATGATAAATATATGTATATATATTTGAATTGATGGTTAAAGATGGTTTGCGTTTATAAAATAGGATATAAAACAAATACAAAAGCCTGTAAATTAAACAAAACAAAGGTAATGGAACAAAATACATTTACATATGAATAAAGGATAAGTATAAAACAAAGCAAACAAATCTAAGTATAAAGCAAATAACATATTAAAATAGAAACTTATTTACATTAACAAGTAAAAGAAACAAACAAGTAAGAAAACAAAAGAAAAGAAACAAGCAAGAAAACAAAGCTGCAGCCAAGACAAAGAGATGAAAGGCAAGTAGAATAATGCCTGTAAAATAAAAATGTAAGCAAGCATAAACAAAGATAAAAGGACCATTTCATTTAATGCAAGATCATCTCAGCCATACTTTGGTCATTCGAAAATATACAAATGTGCTTTCAGCCTCCATAAGCAAGGACATCTCTGGTATATTGTACAAGATAATGTAATGACTTTGTTGAATAAAATATATCACCTGTATGCTTCATTTTATATATTAATTATTAATTTAAATAAATTTGATTTAAATTTGAATTCAATATTTGAAATTGAATTCTATGATTTGAAACTAGAAATTTAAGATGTTATACCCGTTATATAAGGGTTAAACTATTTTAAAAAGTATTGATTTTGGAATGTGAATATAATTCAAGGGCTTTAACTCGTGCAAATATAATTGGATTTTTTCTAAAACGAAAACTATTTGTTTTCCAATAATTAAAGCTTTCATATAAGAAGGGAATTTCCAATTTGTGTTGAAAGGTTTCAAATTTAAAATAAAATTGAAATGTTTTGAAAGCTATGAATTGAATCTGTTTATCTTTAACAGATTTTAAAATGATGATTTGTTTAAATCCTTCGAAATGAAATTGTTATGAAAACTATAAGTTAAATCTTGATTTAAAGATTTAACGAGTTAATCCAATTGAAACGGAAGTTGTTTTGAAATCTATGAATTTATCTTTGTGAATGGGGTTAACTTTGTGAAATAAATCTTTTTGTTTAAAGATTTGGAAACGGTAATTTGTTTTAACCATTCGAATGAAAGGTTTTGGGCTTTAAGCTGTGATTTAACTGAGACCCCAATATCCATATGATTTCTAATAATTGCGCTCACTATTCGGGTTAGCCGGGAAAGGACCTTTGGGTCGTATAACCCATTCCGAATAGTGATACGTCGTATATGGATAGCATTTGAAGACCGGTGTTGAAGACCGGATATTTTTCGAAAATGAAAGGACAACCTGTCGAATGTCTCTGCACTGAGTTGCTCCGGTATAGAGATTTATATCACTCTTTTGTGACGGGAAGTCCGGACGTGATTGGAAATTACCCGGAATTGCAAGGGCTTCGTAAGAAGTGCCTTCGGTTCTGTTCGATCCCGGAACAGACTTGTATGGATACATGTCTGACATTACACTTTGAGATATAAAGCCGATTTCTTTCAAATACATTTCTGTTGGTGGCGGAGAATTTATTCTCTTAGCTTAACACCCTTCTCTGAGACGTACGAGCTCAGAGGTTATGTAGTTGAAATTTATCAGCGATATATCCCAATTTGGTAATGTGGCATGCTGAGTGTTGCTGTGAAATGATCAGTGTTTGATCATTTGTGATATGATCATTTGTTTGATCTTATATCTTTGTGATCATAGGTTGATCATTTGTTTGACCCGAAGCATGGCTTTGTGACAAAGCGTAGCTTTGTGGACGAGACTTCGTCGAGCCTCACACCCCGGAAATGGTCGAAACAGGAAGGATGCAGCAAGGTTCTAGGGAGTAGCGCCCCTTAGTGTATGTCATTCCTTCTGGATAAAGGTGGTATCATGGTATGGAGCCCAGATACTTAACCTCTGTGGTTACTGCATATTTTTTTCTATGTGGTTTGTTGCGAATCGAGGATCCTCGGGAAGATCGGTGACGATCGGGGGATGGCATACGCGTGTCAGTAGTTACCTATTTTTGCAGAGGTAACCCGGCCTTGTGTTGGCAGAGATCTAACCGTAATGTTAGGTTATTTCTCGGGTCGTCTATTCCAGGGACGTACCCATCGTGGATAGGAAGTTCCTTAGCCTGACCATTTGTTGGAAATCCATCTTCCAATACGAACTGTGTACGGTATTAGTTGTAGAACCTGCCATCTAATATGGTAGCTATAGTAGGCATACTATAATGGTACGTATGTTGGCTAAGATTAATATTATACTTTCGAAATGTTTTCTACACTATGCACTAATAATAATATCAAATGATTTGCTTTGCGTAGTAAGCATCTTTGACTATTATAAGAAGAAATCTCCTCCAATTCTGCGTTTGCATTGTGTGTGTGGTGGGAGGTCTTATGGTAGTTTCATTTTCCAAAAGCATTGCGAATTGACTTTAAATTCTTTTGTTGTTCGTTTTAAAGATAAACTGTTTTTGTTGCTCACACCAGTCCCATGACTGATCCGGAGTTTATTGTTTATTTCCTAAACTCTGGATGCTCAAAATTTTTCTACACGAGCAGTCTAGAGTTGGGTTTTTCAGATATTCAGATTTAGTAGATTTTCTGGAGCTAGTTCAGTCTTTGGATCGGACTGCACTTGCTTATCTTTGTGCATCGTTATTGAGAGTTCCAGCTATTTCTGGATTGGCATTCTGAAGATGAAGATTATCCGCTGCTGTTGTTATCTATTCTTTTCCGCTGCTATTTGTTGTATCATATCTCTGATGTATATTGATATTCATTGTATCATTCTGTTGTATCAGATATTGTATATCAATGTATTATTCATTTCTTCCGCTGTGTTATTTACTTAACTGTGTTATAAGCTCCGGCGACTCGGATTTGAACGGTCGAATCTACTGCATTCGAGTACGATGTAAAGTATGGATGTTGATTTTCGAGCGCGAAAATCCGTATCGTTACATTTGGTATCAGAGCTAAGGTTGAACTTTAGCTCAGGAGTGTAACACATTAAGTAGCTCATTAGAGATAGAGTGAAGTAAACTCTAGAATGAGTAATTCTCAGATATCCGTCTGAACGTCTCAGTAAATTCTCTTACTGTTCACTGATAGTGAGTGTGAGTGCAAGAAGCAGACGAGATAGGGGACAGGGAAATACGACTATAAATGGTCAATACCCTACGACAGTGGAAACAACTTTCTTATCAATCTCCTTTGATTCGTTTTCAAGTTCTTTTGATTGCTTCGTACCAGCTACAAGAAGAAGTTTCGGTGTGATAATGGCTCTACGAACCGTTGTAGGAGATTCTTATTTCGTATCTTCATCAACTTCTTATCAGCTTTTTGATTTAAACCTTAATGAATTTAAAATTGGAAGTTTTAATTTGAATTAAATTGATTAATAGAATATGAAGGCTAAACTGAATTAAATCGATAAAACGATTTCGTTTGGAAACCAAAATTTGAAATTCTATTGTAATTTCTTTTGAATACCAAAGTCCGAAGAGGGAAAATTGGTATATATTCTGAGATATTCCGACTTGAATTCGAAATCCATATCCTGTGTTCGAGAAGTTATAGGAGTTCGAATCTATCTCTGTCTTTGTTTCGTGCCTGCGAATTTCGAGGACGAAATTCTTTTAAGGGGGGAAGTTTGTCACGACCCTGAAATTTAAATTTATTTAAATTAATAATTAAAAGAATTTTTGAATTTAATTGAGTAATTAAATAAATTTTTGATAAAAATTTGTAAATTTCATTAGGAAAATTGGAGCGAGTTTCCCCGATATCCAAGTATATTCTGTATAAATCATTTGAGATTAAAATATTGTAAATAGTGTATATGTGAGTATATGTGTATATATTGAATGTATATATATATATTTAGGTATATACGAGCAAATTTAATATATATTTCTATTTGGATTTAAAAGTTAAAAATAAATGGTTTAGAGATAAATGATAAATATATGTATATATATTTGAATTGATGGTTAAAGATGGTTTGCGTTTATAAAATAGGATATAAAACAAATACAAAAGCCTGTAAATTAAACAAAACAAAGGTAATGGAACAAAATACATTTACATATGAATAAAGGATAAGTATAAAACAAAGCAAACAAATCTAAGTATAAAGCAAATAACATATTAAAATAGAAACTTATTTACATTAACAAGTAAAAGAAACAAACAAGTAAGAAAACAAAAGAAAAGAAACAAGCAAGAAAACAAAGCTGCAGCCAAGACAAAGAGATGAAAGGCAAGTAGAATAATGCCTGTAAAATAAAAATGTAAGCAAGCATAAACAAAGATAAAAGGACCATTTCATTTAATGCAAGATCATCTCAGCCATACTTTGGTCATTCGAAAATATACAAATGTGCTTTCAGCCTCCATAAGCAAGGACATCTCTGGTATATTGTACAAGATAATGTAATGACTTTGTTGAATAAAATATATCACCTGTATGCTTCATTTTATATATTAATTATTAATTTAAATAAATTTGATTTAAATTTGAATTCAATATTTGAAATTGAATTCTATGATTTGAAACTAGAAATTTAAGATGTTATACCCGTTATATAAGGGTTAAACTATTTTAAAAAGTATTGATTTTGGAATGTGAATATAATTCAAGGGCTTTAACTCGTGCAAATATAATTGGATTTTTTCTAAAACGAAAACTATTTGTTTTCCAATAATTAAAGCTTTCATATAAGAAGGGAATTTCCAATTTGTGTTGAAAGGTTTCAAATTTAAAATAAAATTGAAATGTTTTGAAAGCTATGAATTGAATCTGTTTATCTTTAACAGATTTTAAAATGATGATTTGTTTAAATCCTTCGAAATGAAATTGTTATGAAAACTATAAGTTAAATCTTGATTTAAAGATTTAACGAGTTAATCCAATTGAAACGGAAGTTGTTTTGAAATCTATGAATTTATCTTTGTGAATGGGGTTAACTTTGTGAAATAAATCTTTTTGTTTAAAGATTTGGAAACGGTAATTTGTTTTAACCATTCGAATGAAAGGTTTTGGGCTTTAAGCTGTGATTTAACTGAGACCCCAATATCCATATGATTTCTAATAATTGCGCTCACTATTCGGGTTAGCCGGGAAAGGACCTTTGGGTCGTATAACCCATTCCGAATAGTGATACGTCGTATATGGATAGCATTTGAAGACCGGTGTTGAAGACCGGATATTTTTCGAAAATGAAAGGACAACCTGTCGAATGTCTCTGCACTGAGTTGCTCCGGTATAGAGATTTATATCACTCTTTTGTGACGGGAAGTCCGGACGTGATTGGAAATTACCCGGAATTGCAAGGGCTTCGTAAGAAGTGCCTTCGGTTCTGTTCGATCCCGGAACAGACTTGTATGGATACATGTCTGACATTACACTTTGAGATATAAAGCCGATTTCTTTCAAATACATTTCTGTTGGTGGCGGAGAATTTATTCTCTTAGCTTAACACCCTTCTCTGAGACGTACGAGCTCAGAGGTTATGTAGTTGAAATTTATCAGCGATATATCCCAATTTGGTAATGTGGCATGCTGAGTGTTGCTGTGAAATGATCAGTGTTTGATCATTTGTGATATGATCATTTGTTTGATCTTATATCTTTGTGATCATAGGTTGATCATTTGTTTGACCCGAAGCATGGCTTTGTGACAAAGCGTAGCTTTGTGGACGAGACTTCGTCGAGCCTCACACCCCGGAAATGGTCGAAACAGGAAGGATGCAGCAAGGTTCTAGGGAGTAGCGCCCCTTAGTGTATGTCATTCCTTCTGGATAAAGGTGGTATCATGGTATGGAGCCCAGATACTTAACCTCTGTGGTTACTGCATATTTTTTTCTATGTGGTTTGTTGCGAATCGAGGATCCTCGGGAAGATCGGTGACGATCGGGGGATGGCATACGCGTGTCAGTAGTTACCTATTTTTGCAGAGGTAACCCGGCCTTGTGTTGGCAGAGATCTAACCGTAATGTTAGGTTATTTCTCGGGTCGTCTATTCCAGGGACGTACCCATCGTGGATAGGAAGTTCCTTAGCCTGACCATTTGTTGGAAATCCATCTTCCAATACGAACTGTGTACGGTATTAGTTGTAGAACCTGCCATCTAATATGGTAGCTATAGTAGGCATACTATAATGGTACGTATGTTGGCTAAGATTAATATTATACTTTCGAAATGTTTTCTACACTATGCACTAATAATAATATCAAATGATTTGCTTTGCGTAGTAAGCATCTTTGACTATTATAAGAAGAAATCTCCTCCAATTCTGCGTTTGCATTGTGTGTGTGGTGGGAGGTCTTATGGTAGTTTCATTTTCCAAAAGCATTGCGAATTGACTTTAAATTCTTTTGTTGTTCGTTTTAAAGATAAACTGTTTTTGTTGCTCACACCAGTCCCATGACTGATCCGGAGTTTATTGTTTATTTCCTAAACTCTGGATGCTCAAAATTTTTCTACACGAGCAGTCTAGAGTTGGGTTTTTCAGATATTCAGATTTAGTAGATTTTCTGGAGCTAGTTCAGTCTTTGGATCGGACTGCACTTGCTTATCTTTGTGCATCGTTATTGAGAGTTCCAGCTATTTCTGGATTGGCATTCTGAAGATGAAGATTATCCGCTGCTGTTGTTATCTATTCTTTTCCGCTGCTATTTGTTGTATCATATCTCTGATGTATATTGATATTCATTGTATCATTCTGTTGTATCAGATATTGTATATCAATGTATTATTCATTTCTTCCGCTGTGTTATTTACTTAACTGTGTTATAAGCTCCGGCGACTCGGATTTGAACGGTCGAATCTACTGCATTCGAGTACGATGTAAAGTATGGATGTTGATTTTCGAGCGCGAAAATCCGTATCGTTACAATAACACTCGTAAATATGTACTTATATTCACTTTCAAAACCAATACATACATATGTAAATAACAGCAAATTCCACTTAAAACTAACCCATATTTAATCAAAATATATATACATATAGATCAGTAAAAATATGTATACTGTTATATAAACTGTTTTAAAATATAATATATAGTGATACTTATATACAGGCTTCAACAGATCCAACTTGTATCTTATACTAAAGTAACATATATACTGCAAAGTATGTATACAATCTTACATCTATTCAATAGAAAGGAGCTGATGCTAGACACTTGGATGGGCGAACTCGCGGAGTTAGTGGGATGTCAAGGAGGAGAATGGAGATGAACGCGGAGGCCAGGCGGGTTGGGTTGCTGCACGAGTCTATGGTGGAGCTCGGTCTAAGTAGGTGCGGCCATTGGTTAGTGGCCTTGGTTGCTATGCTGTCGAATACAAAGGGAAGAGACGCGTGAGGTTGGCTCGCGGTGCCGGGTTATGGTGGCAGGCCGGTTGAGTTTCAGAGAGGAAGAGGAGGCCGGAGAAGTGGAGGAGCGGTGACTAGCTGCGATCTTTGATGGGTGATAGGCGAGGGTGACTGGAGATGCATGCTCGGCGTGGGGCGAGGAGGAGAGGGAGTGTGGTGAGGTCGAGATTTGCTGTCACGAGGGCGTGCTTGGTTTGCAGGCGGCTGAAGCCGAGGGGGAGAAATGACGTGAAGATTTGTTTAAAATTATAACTTTGAATAAGCTTTGCATATTTACTTTTCAAGTGACAGGAAGGGAAGTGATGAGTCACACATAAGCAGGCATGCAATTGAAGGAGCAGGCTATTAAATTCCCAACGTAACATCACTTATATTATTTATTTCAAAAGAAGAGCAAAGAACAAATCAACCGGTTAAAATATTGGAAACAGTGGATACCAAAAGGTCAGGCACGGGAATTCAGAAATTGCAAACGGCTATAAATTTGGACAGGTAGGTAGGTGAAGTAACTCATGGAAATCGGAAGGGTTTAAAACGGATACCGATACGGTCCAATATTTACAGATTTCGCCATCCACCGGACGTCGAAACACACATACGAATATACCGTGGAGATCAGTACGACGAGATGATCAAAACGGCATACGGATATCAGTGGTACGATTGAATTATAAAATTTCGAATTTTTAAACTAGCGGAAATGCAAGAAAAACACAGAAAAATAAGATCGACGGAGCTAAAGAAGTCCGAATTTTGAAAAACGACAAACTGACATCTTGCTCAGAAGATGGTTTAGAATTTTTCTATGTAAAAATATTTAGGTTTCGGAAACATTTTATTTTCATTGCTTTTTAACTGATTAAATTGAAGTGAATTTACGCGCGAAATAAACTTTCATATTTTCGGACGAAAATTTACCAGTCGCTATGTTTAATTAGACGCATTCCAAATATCAAATTTATATTTCAAATTTTTATCGTTTAAAATTTCACAAAAATTACGTTATTAAAACATTTGAAATTTACGGGTCGTTACACGCCATTTTTCATGGACGCTATTTCGTCCAGGTACGAGCTAAAGACCCTATAATCCGATTTTCGTGAAATCTTGTGCGTTCGTGTTTGCATCCGACGGTTCCTAGTGAGCCTATGACGTGGTTGGCCAGATTTAATCTTCAAATCCAACGGCCTGAGATCCCTAAGCCACACTATAAGTAGAACCCTAGGCCTAGCTATTTTTCTCATTCAGATTTTCTCTCAATTGGGTTCATTGCCTAAGGCTGAACCCTAAATAGAAAAAAATTCTAGGGAGGAAATATTTTTAATAAAAATATTCTACGCCCTAAAAGTGGATCCAGGAAGCCCCAGGAATAGAGCTAAGGACCACAGGTGAGTGTTTTGTAATTATTTTAGATTTTTAAGAAATTTAAAATAATATGGTTCTAAATAGTTGTTGTTTTCTACAATTTTGAGACAGTTTTTTTGTAAGTTTATTCACAGTCAATTTTTAAGTAAATTTCATAAGTTCTTTTCAGTCTATTTTTATTTAGCTATTTTATTCAGTTATTTATATTTATTTATAGTTATTTACAGTTATTTCCAGTTATTTATATCTATTTTAAGTTGGAATTTAGCCTGTAAATGTTAGTTTCTTTTTATAGAGATTTAATCCTTTTTGACGCGAATAAAATATTAAAAAGAGAAGAATTCGCAAATATGGATTAAAATATAATAACACTAAATTTACAGAAATCAGATGTAAAAGAAGAAAAACTGAAATAAAAAAAGAGATGGATAAAATAGGCAAATTTAAGATATTTGCAAGCATAATTATAACAAGTGGTTATAACTAAAAAGAGAAAATAGAAGAGTAACAGTTGCAAGAACAATTATAACACGTAGGTTATAATTAGGATGAAGAGATAACAGAAGAGGCTTATTTTAAAACTTAGATCTTGGATTAAGTTAATAAGCAAACATAATAGTAGTGGCCCGTACCGGCATCATTCATTTTCAGGTCTAGGACTGATGGTCTCACACGTAGGTGAGGCCGGGACACGCTTATGTTGATTATGGTAAATAAGTGGCCAATAGATAGAAGCTTAAATCTGGGGATTCGGGTAAGGGGCGTAAAGCTAGTAGATTTTTTTGTTAGGACCAATACCAGCAGCATTCCCTTTTATGTCGAGGACTGATGGTCTCACACGTAGGTGAGGCTGGGCACACTTATGCTGATTAGGGTAAATAAAGGGTCAAATAGGGGGCGACAGTTAGTGTGTACTGGCGATGACCGAGCGTGCCGCATCGATTAGGGTAAATAATTCGCTACTACTTCCTAAGCGCTAAGAGGTGTCTTTTGCTGTGACCAACAGGATTGGTCCACAGTGGCACAACAGAGATAGGAAAGGCCGATCAATAGGTAGGATTAGGATTTCAGCCTAATCAAGTTAGCAGTTGAGATATGATTAGGGTTTCAGCCTAATCATGGTAGTTTAAGACAAGTGCAAATAATCAATCAATCAAAGCAAATAGTCAAACAGAATCAGAAACAGTATTTTATCCGAGTTTTATCTTTTCTGTATTTTCCTTTCAAGCTAGAACTATTACTTAATCTATTATCTTTATCTTGCTTAGAAATGCTAGTAATTACTTTCACTCACCAGACTTATTGTCTGACCCACTTCTCTATCTTTCCTTTTCCCCCCATAGGCCAGTAGAGTTTAGGATAGTTGATTCAGGTTGCTTGGAGATTCATTTTCAGAGTTTCCTCATTTCAGATGTATTCTTCTACTTTTCATCTTTTTCATTTGGCTTATGATGGATTGGCACTTGTGAGAGAGATTATTATTATTATTATTATTACTTTTACTCTGATTATGTGAGGCTGAGATGTATTTTCATAAGACATGAGAGATTTTGAGTTTTTGAGACATGTTACGTTTTTATGACTTATTTTGAGATGAAGATTAATTATGAATGATAAGTTATTATTTAAACGTTTTCCGCTGCTTTTACTTATTTGCCTTGTGAATCTTAGTCTCTGTGATGCTTTAGCTATACCTATAACGCACCACATCCTTTGGTGTGCCCTTTATGGGAATACTAAGGGGTGTGGGGTGTTTTGTACATCCTCGTGCCGCAAAGCCAAGTGCCGCGAAGCCCGATTATTAGGGAAAATAGAAAATAAGGATAAAACAGAATCTCACACGAATGGAATAACATATATTATTTTACTATACAATCTTTACAGTGGAAAAAATTTGAATACAATATTAGAGTCTAATCTGGATTTAGCCAAGCCAGTTATAAATCATCTATCCTTATAAATGTAAAAACAAATGCAATAGATGTAGCGGATAATAGAATACATCCATACGTAGATGAAGATCTCAAGCTTTCCTCTGGAAACTCCAAGCGTCTTCAACTAAACCTGAAACTACTCGGATTTGACCCAAGTATTAAAAATACCCGGATCGGGCTTGATAAACCAGCGTGAGATACTCGAAATTTTAAATGCTGATGTCAAGCAAAACCTTTGAAAAGAAGGGTATCTCATAAGACCGCGCCCACACATAAACACAGATGGTTTTTATCTTATGATAACCAAAATACTTTATATAAAAACATTTGATATTATTCTTAATGACATTGGTTTGAAAACACTTTTCAAATAAATATATACACAATGAAAGTATCAATACCCGGACTAAGTCTATGGTAATATATCCGGACTAGGTCCACGGAATATACCTGGATGGAATATATGATACAAAAGGGGTAGCTGAAATGTTTGCAAAGCATTATAGCTTTTTTGGGAATACAATAAAAACCATAAAGCTCGTGTTGGAATTGAATTTCCAACGTGATTGGGAACTAGTGGCCATTTCCTTCGATCCATGCATAGCAAACATAGTTCTCGCAATGCCTTTATCGCTTTTCTCAAGTATGCCACTTAGAACTGCACTTGCTACACTACCAATATCTGGTAGGCTTATCGCTTCTCATAAGCAAGCCACTATATTAAAATAAATGCCTTGACGATCCAAATTCCACTGGACTCCTCCATACTCAAACAACTGATAGCCTGAAATACATGTCCTCCAGACCACATAATTATCAGTATCATCTCCGTGATGTGAGGCTTGTGAGGCTATACTCAATTTTAACAAATCCACGCTTTGCTGTTCACAAAGCCACACTTTATTCTTCCACAGAGCACATTCCACTTAGAATGCCATACTTCCAATCCTTTGATCACTCTTGACTTCCACGAACATAGAACCTCTAAGCTCGTACGTCTCAGAGAAGGGTATTAAGCTGAGAGAAGTTGCCTTATCCGCCACCAAGCATATGTATGTTTGTAAAAGTCAACGTTGTGATTTTAGAAATGCAATGTCCGCCAGTTGTCCATACAAGTTCGTTTTGAGACTGAATTAAACCGAAGGCACTCCTCCTACCACATCCTTTTTTGGGAATCGTCTCTAGGATCAGTAGCGAGTAGTCCTTGCATTAAGAAGATTTCAAAACATGACATGACCACTACTATAGTAAATATCTCTATATTGGGAGCGATCCAGAGAATGTCAACAAGCAATTCTTCCGCTATGAAGATCTTCGGTCTTCACTACAACGAAGATTTTCAGAATGCAGACACCACTGCCATATAAATATAATGTGGGGGTAAACCCCTAGGACTCATGACAGCAATCCCTATATTCTGAAGATCTCCGGCCTTCAAAAATCATCACCTTTAACATATCTTCACTTCCGAACGTATACATGGGTTCGAAATTGTTTTCAAATAGGAATTATCCAAATCCGACCCCGGTTCGTTTGCACCAATCATCTATTAAAAAGATGTTAAGTTCATATATGACTATCAATCATCATTCAGTTTAATCCATCTTTTTATTCATTCATAAATATCTCTTAGAGATATATTCATTAAACAAT
This sequence comes from Allium fistulosum, assembly GCA_030737815.1. Lineage (NCBI taxonomy): Eukaryota > Viridiplantae > Streptophyta > Magnoliopsida > Asparagales > Amaryllidaceae > Allium > Allium fistulosum. The sequence goes on from CM060906.1 coordinate 693,550,245, forward strand.
TCTTTTATCTTTTTCAGAGTATATGGAATCATTAAGCCTCATTATTAAATCATTTGGTAAATATAAACCATTTTAATCTTGGAAAAATTCCAAATCAATTCACCTTTTACTTAGGAAAAACATTTCCAAATCATCTGTTTAAATCTCATAATGGAAAACATTATTTTAGAGCATCCGGGCTTTCCTTTCAATATGTTCCACTCCTCACGTAAAAAGAGAAAACAGAGACCAGTTAAGTTCAGGGCACTAGTTGCTCCATCCCTAACCTTAGTTACACACCTCGTTTTACCTTTCTAGATCTCACGGGCGGGACAAATGTACTAGTCATTTCTGCATATTCCTTTCATTTTTAGAAATGATTTATATAAACTTCCAAATCATTGTTTAAAACACTTAATTATTCTTTTAAAAACTATTTATAAAAGATATGAAAAAGAATGGTTAAGTTTAAAATCATATTTCATAAGTTATAAAATTACCGAGAAAATGTAACATCCCGTGAGTTTTAATAATGAAATAAAATGTTAAAAATGTAAATTTACATAAAAGGACAAAATAGTAAATTTTCACAAATAAATGAATTTGGAAATTTTGACTTTTCCATTGTATTAAGTAGATTTTTCTAGCCCAAATTCATATATATATATTTTCAGAAATGGATACCGTATAAAGAAGATACTGAGTATTTACTGTAGCTCGCGTTTTCCGTTTTGCGTCTATTTTGAAAATAAGGGATTAATGATAGAATAAAGAAAAATTTATTTGTTAAGAAATAAGTTAAATGTGTATGAATTAAACTAATAAAGAAAAAGGAAGAAAAAGGGGTACGATCTGGTATGTGCATTTAAAAGAGAAGAATGGAAAGATATTCATGTGCGCAAATGTAAGAGTTTATTTTGAAAAGGGAGCATTTCATAAAAGTTACACAATTGTAAGTTTGAAAAATAAATGTATAAGAAAGTAGCAATTATCTTAAAAGAAGTATGTAAACATGGATACAAATTAATAGGGACATTTATTACCAAACATAGAAACTTCGGGTTTGAATGAAGATATGTCAATATGTTTAAATAATGGTGCATGCCACGTTATAAGAAGGAAAGCAATAAATTAAGGTAGTGAAATGTTAATCCAAGAAAAGGAAGATATTAATGCATGTTTGAAAAGAATAATAGTTTATGCAAGAGGAAAAGATTTATCTTTAAAATCCGGCATTTAATAAAAGTTAAACATTTTGAATGATATGTTTAAAAGTTATATGTTTGGATAATAAAAAAATTTAACGGAAATATAGAGAAAAGACATTAGTTAACAAAATATGGAATGGAAATTAAGAGTATTAATTAAGATTAGAATCTTAATTGACTGACCTAAGTGGTAAATTTATTGCACTGATTTAGGCAATGTAATTGTTGGAAAAGGAAAAGGGTTTATTTATACAAATAAAGGGACACGAATGAAGAAATGATTTTTGGTATAAATAAATCTTCACTGGAGTTCTTCAATAAGTAAAGAGGAAACCAACATATGATTGTGTATATGTATGTATATATATGAATATATTTCCGAATTAAATACATGGCTTTGCCATATTTAATTTTAGTAGTAAAGTGTAAAATGTGAATAAGTATTATGGACTGCATTGGTATAAATGAATTAATTAGCATAACATAAATGATGGTAATGGGAAGATTTTATTTAGAAAGTAAAGTAAATAAAAATTGTTTTATTGATTTATGGATTGATTGATGTTATAGGCATGTACACATATTGCTAGCCTTAGAAGGAGATTTGACATATTATTTAAAAACGTGTCTGGATTCATTGGATTAAATCAAATGGTCTAGGTTTAATAAGATAGGATTACTTGGAAATAAAGCAATCAATCAATGGTTAGGATTAATATAGTCTCCTATGAATTAAACCACTAACCTAACCTAACTCTTCTCTCTAATCCTAGTTGTTGTCATCTTCTTACCTCTCCTCCATTATTTCTTATGTTTACATATAAATAAACAAAAATTAAATAAAAATAAAAGAACAAGATTAAAGAAGATCTAGCGATTTGAGAGAAGACTAAGCGGATGTAGGAAGGAAAATAGTAAGATTGGGACCAGATCCAAAGGAAATACACTATCTAGAGATTGAAATTAAAGCTAAGGATTTAAGCAAGGGGAATTAATCTCAATCAAATCTCAAAGTCCTTATCCTAATCAAGGTGAATAATAATCTAAATCATCTCTATTTTGTTTTATGATCATTTGTTATTGGGTTTAAGATTAAATACAATATTAAGATAATTTTTGATTGATGATATGCTTGGATTTTGGTATGTTTCATTTAAGCAAAATATTATATAATCATTTTACACGGTTTTAAGGGTAAAACCAATTATAATTGATTTTGAATGCCAAAAGAAAATTTTATCTCATGTAAAATATGATTTTGGAGATGGGTTTCAATTTTTATAATTTTCCAAGCTATGGAAATTTTAATATGAATGTTCAAAGGAAAATTTGAATGAACTGGGTTTAAAATTTTATTTCGGGTATTTTATAAAGAAATTAGGACTGGAAATTTTGTATGTTAGACAACATATTGAAAGTGAATTTAAGTCATTTTTGGGATTTTTCCTAAGTGATTTAGTATGGAAATTAAATTATTTTAGAGGGAGGACTTTATTGCTTTATTGGTTTTGCTTAATGGAAGGGCTTATTTGTTAAATTAATCTTTGATTTAGATATGAAATTATGCGGTAGTTATTTAGGAAAGAATTTGAAAAGTTTATGGCAACCAATTAAATGTTTACAAATAGGCAGGTTAGTTATAAAGTAATTGCTTTAAATGGTATTAAATCAGATTTTATTCAGAAAAACAGGTTCCGCCTCTTTTAGAATCCCCTTCCGACCCATTACTTCCGCTGCGACTCAGTTGAAACCAACTGTGTCGAAACAAATAAAGTTGAAACCAATACACAAGATATCACAAGGATGGTATGTAATGGATTGGAGAAGGGCGGAAGGCATGGTGTCGAAACGTAGCTTTCAATGCGGTCGAAACCTTTGTTTACTTTCAAAAGATATGCGCTTGCCTTGTTTTCAAAAGAATGCTTTCGACCAAGTCAAAACCTTTTTAATCTTTCAAAGATGTTGCTTTCGAATCTGTTGCCGCCTCTTTGTTTAAATGGAGCTTTCGAATGAGTTCCTCTGTTTATAAATCAATGCTTTCGAAAAGGGTGGTTTCGACTTAGTCGAAACCTTGCTGCCAATCTTATGCCTTTCGAAGGAATCAAAGTCATCGATACTTTGAAAGGTAGCTTTTGTTTTAAAATTGTACTAAGCCACTTCCTAAAAGCTTTCGAAAGGGTTCAAGGGTTTCGAAGGCAATGGCTTCGAAAAGGGGTTTCGATGCTATCCTTCAATTTTTTACTTAATGTTTTGAAGCTTTCGAAAGGATGGTTCCAAAGCCGTCAAATTTTCCCCCAATCATTTTTAGTTAAAGTTAAATGGTTTTGAAAGGAGTACTTTCATATATATTCACTTTGACCCAAAAGTTATTTTCAAAGATAAACCCAATGGTTTCGAAAGGGGTACTTTCATTGGTTTCGAAGCTATGCTTCTAAGAGTTAATAAGTAATGCTTTAATACTTTCGAAAGGTTTGAACTGAGGATTTCGAAAGAGATGTTTTAAAGTGTTTCGAATGGTATATGTTAGTGTTTTGAAAAGAAGATTTAAATGCTTTTGAAGGAGGTTATCCAAGGGTTTCAAAAGTAAAGTTCTAAGGTTTCGAAAACCTTAGTTTTCAAAACAAATAACCCAATCTCATTTTAAAGGAAAACCATGGCATAATAAAAGAGTTTTGAAATGATTTTAAGTATGGATTTTTTGAAGAAGTTTTCCTTGATTAATAGGTTAAAGGGATTAACCAAGTTTTATATAAAATGATTTCAAGGATAATAAACCATTGGTGTTGGTATTATTATGTTATTATGTTTACTTCTTCGTATTTATATATATATATTCAATATATATATAACAAATTTTCTTTGTTTTAACGGAAAGACAAATAATGGACATGATTTAAAGTTGAGAAAGACATCAAATGAATATAATTCATCCACCTAAGCAAAAAAATGTTAATGTATTAACTCTGTTAACGTCTCTGTTAACTATTTAAATATGTTGTTAAAATTTGATTTCATTTCTACTCAAATCTTCCTCCTCTGTGGTCGCCCCTACTCGCCCATCGTCTTTTCAACCAAAAGATCGTGCATAAGTTTTGTTTTCGTGCCCTTTAGTCATCATTTGGTTTTATCTCCCTAACCGAATTCTCTATCTGCTCAATTTGTTTCTCCTCCATCTCTGACCTCCAATCCACATCGCCTCTTCTCATCGACTTTTCTATCACTACATGTAACGACCCGATATTTTAGACCATTCGCATCCATTATAAGTGTATAGGTAGACACTCATGCCGGAGTTGAATTGCTCAAAATACCGCGTTGTTAATTTAAATTTGGCAAAACTGAACATATACAGTAAATAAATAATCACAGATCACAGACACAGAGTAATAAATGCAGCGGAAATAAAAGAGATAGTAGTTCATGAAGCTACTATATGAATATATAAAATACATCAGAGTTTACAACAGAAGAGTAATACGATACATCAGAGTTAAACCAGATACAACGGAAGAGTAACACGATACATCAGATACAAATCAGAATGCATCACTGGAATCATCGAATACTGAAAGCAGAATAGATGGCTGGATCTTCAAGCAAAGCTCCAACTTCAAAGGTGAGTCTCGAATACTGGATCACTCAGTCTGACCCGAGCGTAAAGCAAAAACACAAGACACTCGAGTCAGGATTAACATTCTTATATTAATAAATCCAACTCAAGTGAAATAGCAATTGAAATACAAGTAACTCAAAGGATGTTTGGAATAACCATCCTTTAAGGATCCGTTAAACCATCTACTATGTAGTAATGTACGCTAAGTAGATAATGTCTATCAGTAATATGTAAAGATATCAAAATAGCGTTAAGTCATGGCCCATTCCACCCTTAACACATTTTTATTCCCAAAAGCATATACAAGACCGTAGTTTCCCCAAAACCGGAAGTCACCAGAGGGCAATCCATATACTAAAGGTACAAATCAAATTCGTAGTGGTCGCGTATAAATGGAATACAAGTATGACAAGGCACATGAGGCAATATCCAAGGTAGTGATACTACCGTTCGCCTGATCCGGACTGGTGAGAACGCAACGCCGCAGCGCCCGCAACACCGTGAAACAACACTCCCAAAATCAAGGGTGCACCAATCGACAACAAATATAAGTAGTTCGAAGAAGTGTGTCCACTTGAGGTAGCTAATCCTCCATTGGCCCGACACAGCTCCTGTTTTAGTCATTTCCAATTTGACACAAGTGTCAAGGCTATCCATTATCGTTCTCTTTCTTCAGTCATCACGTACATCATTCCAACCACTTCATTCTGGATCATTACTCCGCGTATAGTTATTAAAGTGGTTTTCGGTTTAGATAGAGAGTATATCCATAACCGAATTCCGGTCTCTTTAATAACTTCCGTAATTATTTCACCGATTGGTCGTTTATTTATTTCAAAACCAAATCAATTTCAATTTCAATTTCAATTCGTAAATCAACATTTCGTTTGTCTTTCAAAACCAATTCCATAAATTTACGTTTCAAAACTTCCAAATTATACATTCAAAGTCTTACAATTCAATTTCAATTTTATTTAAAACAATTCAAATATTGATTCAACTTCGAATATAAGTTTCATTCCAAATCATTTAAATAAATTTAATTTAACATTTAAATCAATTTAAATTCATTTATCAATTTCATTCAATATTTATTAAGTTAATTTGCCATTCAAAACAATTTCTATTAAATTTCCAATTCATTAAATCCATTATTTAAATTCAACTTACAAATTAAATTATATTCATCAAACCAAATTCTTTAAATTTCAAGTCTTACATTAATTTCAATAAATCACATTTTATTTCTTGTTAAAGAAATTCAATCTCACTTATTTACTCACTTAAATAATTTTCCAAAACTTAATTAATAAAGAAACTCAATTTCAATTATTTACGAAGTAGAATTCACTTATTCAAAAATTCAATTTCACTTATTAAAGAATTCAATTCAATTTAATCATTAAATAATTCAATCTTATTTAATTATTAAATAATTCAAAACTTAATTATTAAATAATTTCAAAGTTTAATAATTTCAAACTTAATTATAATTTCAAACTTAATTATTAAATCATTTCAAAGTTTAATAATTTCAAACTTAATTCAATCATTTCTCAAATTAAACAACATTCTTTCAACAATTACATTGTTAATATTTTGTTTCAGATTTATTAAATATTAACATTTTCCTTTCATTAAAAATTAAAAATTCAACTTCATTTCAAAACCATATTATTTATTCAAATAAAATCTTCGTTTATTTTTAAATCAAATTATTGACCAATCGGGTTTTATTTAATTTCCTATCCTAGGTCAAGTTCAATTTGGGTATTTATCATTTCAACCCGATTCCAATTCAATTTAAAATCAAAACATAGCAAAGGGAACTTGCAGTGTGATAACTGGGATGGTGTCAAAGTAAATAAACAAGCAATAACAACAATCAATATCAATCCAATAATCAATTCAAATAATCTCGAAATAACCGTATTAATTCGCATTGTTATTTGTACGAATTAATATAATTACTTCTAGAATCTACACTATCATTTCATGTAGATTAAAGATTATTATTTTACGGTTCCTCACTTGTCATCTATTTACAATTTCATACATCATCAATTTAACAACATACATTCAGTGGTTCAAAATGTAATTAAACAAATCCTACGTGTCAATAAGTTCAACAGTTAAAAGGATCATATTATACAAATGTCAGTTAATCAAATTTAACAATTAATTATCCTATATCAACTTCAATTTCACACTATTTAACATTTTAACATTAACAATTTAACGTCCAATATAAACATCAACAATCAATCAATTATCAGCCAAACTGTAGTATTATTGCATAAATAATTAATAGATAATGGTGTCAGATGTCACAGGTGAACTGATACAGGCAATAGCATATATAACAGTGTAATTAACTAACAGCAGCATATTTCAATTGTCGTTTCTATTGAAATCAGATTTAATAAATAAAAGAACATTAATCACCATTGTCTTTGGAAAATATCTACTTCATTTAAAAATATGTTCTAAAGAAAAAATTTGAAATAAATAATTCATTTATCATTTATAAAGTGAAATAAATAATTAAATTTAGAGAAAATAGAAAAAGAATAAAGAAATAGTCTATTTAATTAAAACAAGGCTTAAAATTACAAATAAAACATCACTAGCTTTATAAAATTTCTATTTCACTTTAAAACAAATAAAAGTCAAATAAGTAAAATAAATGATGAAAAAAATAAAGTGGAGATTAAATAAAATAAGTTCTTAAGGAAATAGAAAAATAAATAAAGATTTTCTTTAATTAATTGAAACTGGAAATTAGAAATTATAAACAAAATACAACTGACATTGGAAAATGTCAATTACACTTTGAAAAATGTTTTAAAACCAAAATATATACATAACAATTTATTTTACCCATATATATAAACATAAATTAGAACATTACATGACCAAATAAAAAATTATTTGTGTAATTTAAAATAAACAATTTAGTTAAATACAGCAAATTACACACAATATTCAAAAGGGCATAACTTTCACATTATAAACCAGATTTCAACGAAACGAAAAGCAGTATTATTAAAATTTTATTTAATTTCATAATAATGGATAAAATTCAAAAATTCAAACTTTTTAAAATTTTAAATTAAAAGTCAAAGTTTGAACATATTGACCAAAATTCATATTTCTTGAAAATATTATATTTGTTCATGTTTGGGATTATAATTCACATACAAAACATAATTAATATTTAAAATAACAAAATTTTCCATTTTAATAAATAAAATAAAGTTTTTAAATCAGGAAATTCAATTTAAAATAATTACAAAATACAGGGTTGTTACACTACAAAACCATGTCAAAACCCTAAAGTAGTTCTCTCACGTTAATATAACAATGTTTCTGAGTTTCTCCGCTCCCTCGATTATTATTAGCTATCTACGGTTCCTAATCGCGGATTTATCTATTGTCAAGCACTTTTGCTACCCAGGTATATTCATATTTCTAATTTGATAGTTTTTTTATTTTGTAGATTTTGCAATTTAATTTCATATTTTACAAATATATTCATATTTAAGTTTTCTTATCTATCCACCTTTTAGTTGATTATCGAATATATTGCTTAGTTCCTTATCTTATTTCTCGATTTTTCATTCCTGCTCTTTTAAAAAAATCTAAAACCGCTCCTTATAGCATGAAGTCATTTCTACATATTGGTTTTAGCCCACATGTTACTGTTATTTACACTAATTGTGGTTTGTGGTTTTTCAAATTTGTGTTATTCATCGAAACAAATTGATTTAGATTTTATTGGATTTACTTTTCTGAATTTTGGTCCGATTATGAAATTCTTTTTCCTTTTTGTATTGCATATTCAACCATATATGCCTAAATTTTAATTTTTTAGTTTAACTCACAGTATTTCTAAAGATGAAACAAGGATGAAGGATCCTCAGTGCAATGTTATTATTCCCACTTTGAACTAGATCATTTTGATTGGTAAGTTTGATGTTGTAATTTATAATATACCATACCTATTTGCATATGCTCAACTACCTACCTTTTTTGAGCAGAAAATATACTAGAAATTAATGCACAAAATTCAAAAAGTGTTTTTATATAACCTACCAGTTGCTGCTGCTTGATCATTATACCATACATGTAAATTGATATAACATGATTCTTTGTAAAAAAAGAAATTTCTTCTACAAGATGTTATGAATAATTCCTGGATTTATGAGCAGTAACTGATATGGATTATGGTTGACCATACAGGTACCACGCCAACATTGCCTTCAATACCAAAAACTGTAAATAAAACTAAAAAAGCACATAATATCTATTCAGACATGACACCAATAGTATGTGATAAGCACTAGACTATATGTTTGAATGAATGCATGTCATTTATTTTCTCTACAACAAATTTAGTAAGAAATAATGGAAATTAAGTATTATGATCATGAACCCGAACTGAAAATAATATAATCTAAACGCATTATCACTAAACTATTTATTTACTTATTTGGTTTGAAACATGCACCTTATATCAATAATTTCATATGCTACTAAACAACTAGATTTAAAACTTGGATTTGATATAAATAGTTTCATATGCAGCTAATTTTGAATGTAATTTATTTCAAGTGCATATCTTCTTCACTGTTGGTTATGCCATGCTTAAAATTGTACTAATAATAGTGCAAATGAGTTTTATTAATATTTTACATTTTAATACTATGTGTGCATGTTTTAAATAATTTTCATATAAAAATTAGTTTTATTAATATTTTACATAGACAACTTACTTCGGTCTTATTAGCCCGAGTTTTATTTATTATCTTCTTTTATACTTATTTCAGTATAATAATTTTGTTGGTTGGTACTCATAAAGGTCACCTATATTCCTATGAGACAAAGTGGAATTCAATTAGACATTCTTGATGGATATGATATTACAAGAAAATATAATATAAATGGCACTCAACCCAACTGCAGTATGCCTATTTTGTTGAATTCTTTTTATTCTATATTTTGAGTTTTCTTTATAATTTTGTGTTTTAATTTTTATTTCAGTTTTTTTGAAAGTTAATGTGTTGTTATGATTTTTAGTCTTTAAACATGTAGAATCATCGTTCTATATTTAAAATAGTATTTTGCCTATAATTTTGGCAACAAATTTTAGTTAGAATGTATTGATATGTACATAGTTGGAAGAAAAGGTTTAATAGTTGCAATATGGGAAAGCATTAACTATTTTTGGCAATTTGATGGCAATGGAAATCTATTTCTTGGAATCAATCGGGTAATTTTTTAATGGGATCTGGATGTGTTTTCAGATCTAAAAAAGCAGCTTGATGCTTGGAAAAGCACTACATTGTAGAAGACGAGAGTGTTGGGATGGGTGAATAGGATTGTTGCGTATTATTTGTGGCTGCTGTTGCGATGACCAGAGTTGTGAATGAAGTTCATTCTATGGCGGCACCAATAGGTATGGTCCCGCTATGGTTTTATTTAGTGGGGACTCCCTTGCGAAGTAGGTTGTAGTAAGGCATCATAAAACACAAGTAATTTTTAATTCTCCTTTCCCTTTACTGACCCACCCACATTTCTATCACATCACAAATATACAATATATGTTGATGTAATATTAACTACTAGATTAGGTATTAGACTATTTAACTTCCATGGTTCAACCCTTAAGGAAAGTTGAAATTGAGAGAGAACCATATTAGTTAACAATTTGGGCAGTGGCAGTTAAGGTATGAGAATCCATTCTTATGCTATGTTACTTTGTTTTAGGGAAACTAGCATATGACGCATATTTGTGCGCTCATGTTCATTATATTTGTTTTTGAATATTATTACAAAGAATACATACTCACATAGTTTGCCTCCTTAAACTATGATTTACATGTTCCTATTTACTACTGCCAAATATAGAAATATATTTTCCATGTTAACTGCTAATGAAGCATACATGTTCCAGTTAACTACTGCAAAAAAATTCCTTGCATGTTAAATTACTGAAATTTGAAGAAGTTGACTTATTAGATTAATTTGTTGATTTTGTAGCAAGCACGATGGCAATGTTTTGCAATTTTAAACAAGGTTCTACTTTACACAGACTAGGTAATTTTTGAAACATAACACAGAAGGTTGTGACAAATTTCATTAACTTTCCCCTTAGAGGATTATTAATATTTGATTGTTACTCTTATAATTGGATTATATATAGATTGTAAAATGAATAGCCAAAGTACTTAACATTATTTACATCCACATAATCCAAAGGAATTTGATTAAGAGGATTTTTTTTACTTATATGTTGAATACTACTTTATGCCTTTAACCGGTTGGTAGCAAAACTGGATACTGCAGTTATTATATACAAGTATAGCATTTTGTATGCAATTTGTATCAACGTCTAATAAAGTAAAGATCCTTGAATGAAACTTTTCTATGCATGTTTACTTTGGTGCAAGTAAACTAATAAGAAGAGAAAGAATAAGATATATCGTTAAACAGGTCACTTTGAAGAAAACAAGTCACTGTCCACTTACAATATTTTCCCGCTTTGAATCCATATATATTCATAGTAGTTTTATACAACATCATGACATTCATGCAAACCCAAGTTCTCATATATTATTCGAGCTTTACACTTTATTTTGCATTTTTGTTTCTTTATTTCAGTTTGATAGTTTTGCATGTTGAAGTTGCTTTATGCTTGAATTTACTTTTAATGTTTGGATGCACGAAATAGTCACCAAAGTAGATATGATTATATCTCAAGCAATCAAGGCCACTACCACCAAATATAGAACCGCTTTTGCACAATCCTTTCCACTCATCCTCATGCCTACCTTTTCTGTTGTGGCCTTGAATATCGTCATTCTTGGTAAAGACAATTTAAAAAACAGTTATCCAAAATTCAAAACTCATTCCTTATTTCTCCACATGATTTCTATTCTACAAATTTTATATTAAAAACCTAAAGTATCACAAATCATAAATAATAAATTTTACATCCATGCCATTGGCCCGGGCTTCTTACTAATTTTGTATTTGAGCAATCAATAGATCAAAAAAGATGTTATAAGCAACTATACGATGGGTAACTATCCATATAACTTCCCCTTCTCTTCGTTCAATCTACTCAGTTACTATGCTTTTTTTACACAATTTTAGATGGGTATACTTGGAAAATAACCTTAGTCGTGAATACTTTGTCAAATTTAAACAAAAATAAAGATGGTTGTACTTTTACTTGATTTGCTAATTTATGGGATATGTTTAACTCAATTTTTGAAATCAATCCATTCAGTAATATATCAAATTCCCATGTATTATAATTTATACAAGTTGTCTTTATCTGTTGCTTAATAATCGTATACAAATCAATATTAATCTTAATTACTTTCACTTTTGTAACTTTATTATGACTTGAAGTACATTAGTTATGCTTTTAATGATATTAACTAAATATTGATCAACTTATTTTCTTCTGTGCAACAAGAGGTTAGAACAATGGTAGAAGCATGTATGCATATGGCATGTTCTATGCGTGAGCCTAAGTGGGGATTTTGGATGAAAGCTAAGGTGGAGCAACAAGCATGTACCCTACTGATTGGAGCCCATACATTGCAATTCCAATGATTCTTGGTTTGTAGCATCATTTGTCTGGGATTAAATCTAATATTTTCCTTACTTTGACCATGTTAGGTAACTGAATCCTAATTTTCTTTTTTGAATGGTATTTCCTTTTTAAAGCTTTTCCCACTTAATCTAAAGGTTAAATGTTTAGTATACAAATTGGTATTGATTTCAAATTTTGTCCAATAGTAGATTTTACTTATTTTTGATAATTCTTACTCTTGTCAAGGCTTTTAATAGGAATGAAAATAATTTCTTTTCATCAATATCTTTCCTTTAGAAGTTTATTAGTTTAAATGTATGTGCTCATTTTGCAACTTCTAAAACAGCTAGCTAGATATTTATAGGATATATGCATGCAAAAATTGTTTAATTGATTTTTTAATTGATTCATATCTGTTTGTTTCTATATTTTGTCATCACATATTTCGGTTTCAATTGATAAATCTATTAGTACAATTTTATTTCCCATCTATTTTAATATTTAGTAATTGATTAAATAAATTCCAACCGTTCTCTATTGTCAACCATAACCAAATTTTTTTTAACACCCATTTTTGAGATTTATCATGTAAAATCGAGCATAATTATCTCAACCATTGCCTTCTTTGTCAAAATAATTGTTTTCATTTTTAGTAATGTTAACATCTTAGATTGCATAATTAAGCGGCTATGATTAGTCTAGTAATTGGGATTAGGCTAATGCAACACTTGATTTCTTTATTGCTATTATGTTACTATTGAAACTAATAGGCCTTTTACTCATGCTAATGTATAGGTCTGTCGAAGCAATCATTTGAATATATTGTATCTCCTCCTCCTTATGGATAAATGTAAACATCACCATGCTCTCTAATACTTGAACACTATTTATTTAAGGCTGCATTATCCACCCATTTACAACTTCCATCCTCAACGATCTAATGTAAAGGAAGGTCACATTGATTTGCTTTTTTTAAGGAAGAATGCAAAGGGATAGACAATAACAGTGAGTATTAGCAATAACAAAGAAGTACAAAACAAGTTTGGAAAACTATGTTAAAATGAGTGGTAATGAGAGTATGGTAAGAGAGTTTACTTGCTGTTAGCTAAAGAGTTAGAGAGGAGGATACTAATAATGCTTCAAATACGACTCATGAATTTTAAATAATTTTTATTTGTTTATTTAATATATTTAATTGAAATTTGTGAAATTTTAAACAATAAAATTTTGAAATTTAAAATTTAAAATTGATATTTGAAATGCGTCTGTTTTAACATAGCAACTGGTAATTTTCATCAGATAATTTGGAAGTTTATTTTCTTGTGTAATTTTATTCCAATTTAAATCAGTTAATAACAGTTGAATTTAAAAGTGTTCCGAAACCTAAATATGTCAACATGAGAAAATTTATTTAGGACACTCTGATTAAGACTGCGAAATTCATTTCGCGAAATTTGGACGTTTCTAGCTCCGTTTGGATTTTTCCGTACGGAATAGCAACCTATATCGGTACCGATTATCGACTTTTGATCAGATGTCATACCACTAATATATGTATACTGTTTTGATCGTCTCGTCGAGCTAATCTCTACGGTATACTCAATTCTGTGTTTTGATTTCTGGTACGTGGCGAAACCCGTAAAAAGGTTAACCACACCAGTACTTCTTTTGATTTGCAATTATCTTTTACTTTCCACTGGTTGAATTTAAACGGTTACTAACTTTTAGCATTCCAAGTAGTAGCCGTGTCTTTTATTATTTCTACTCTTCAATGTAATCTTTGCGTTGGTTCATTTGCTTTGAGAAATAATAACTGAGACCAATTCACATTTCATTTTCTATGCTTCTATCTTCTCCTCTGTTGCTTGGAAACCTAAACGTACCTTCACATCATCCTATTGCCAAGACCATTCGCCTCCCTCTCCCTGACAAAACGCCCTGCTCCTTTCGTCCACAAAACCATGCCCAGCCTCCATTTCTTCACTTCAATAATAACCGGCCTCCGCCTTCAAAACAACACAACCCGCCACCTTCCTTCTAGTCTCGTCGTGAAGCACCAGCTCCTCCCCTACAAGTGCCAATCACCACATGAACTTGGCCCACATCCATTTCTTTTCATGCCTCGTCTTCGCTCTGACTAGCCTAGCTCGGCCTTCACCAAGCAGCGCATCTCCTCTAGTATGTAGGTATTGTTTATATACATAATTCTAATGAAGATATTTAAATATATGAAATTTTACAAACTACATCACGTATAAAAGGAGGTGCATATGTTTATAGTTTATATATATACGTTGTTAGGCAAGTTTCGTAATCTGCCATATATAATAATCTATAAAAGTCTATTTATTTACGTGTATTACCAGTGTTATACTATATATGTTTGTATATTAATGTTAGTAGGTATAAGGGTAGGTGTACATAAATCTTTATTCACTGATCTTTGTTCACTGTTAGTTATATAGGTTGGTCTATACAACCTATATTAGTTTATATATATTTGGGTTTAATGTTCAAGTTTTAATACATATATATTAGTATAGCAGTTTTGTGTGTTATAGTTTATTTTATGTAAATTTATATTAGTTTGATATTTAAAAGTATATATATGGTTTATATATATAGTCTGCCGTATGAAATATATGATATATGAGTTTCCATACATCAGTTTGCATAATATATGTAAAGTCTGAGTGCATTTTGTTGAACCTGTTCACCCACATTGTTTGTTTTGAATTGTTTATAGATTTAAATTATAAGCTTATATAAGTGGTATATATTGATTTGTTTTATAGTATTGATTTTGTAACAAATAACTCTTCAGATTTCCACTTGCGTGTAGGTTATATAAAGCAGTTGTTTACTAAGTAGTGTGCTGTTGTATATATGATAGTGTATAAGTCATGTATAAAGTTGTTTATATATTAGTTAAATCTATATAAGTTAACAATAACCCTGTGCCTACAATAAATTTGATGTGGTTAAATATATATAGTTATGGTAGTACTGTAAAGAATATATGTAATATGGTATGCTAGTATTTTAAATATATATATGATATGATATGTTGATATTTGCAATAAATAAAAAATATAAAAATTTAATCATCGGGCATTTTAAACAACTATATATATATATATATATATTGATATAAAAATACAGTATGTATATATGTTGATTTCAATGTATATATATGTTTAAATTTAAGATTAATTTACAATGTATATGTATTTTTAAATTTAATATTGGGTTTAAGAAAATAATTATAATATAGTACACATCTCGTCTAAAAATTTTATCAAGCTAATTCGAGTTGTTCCTATCGATTCCTGTTATCAGATCTGATCGTCGAATTCGTGCCAATCTAACTTTGTTTTTGAATTCGTGCTTGGATTCACAACTCATTTCATTGTCTATCCTCTCTAGCCTCGAAAGGTGAGCAATCACTCACGATTAACGTTCTTATATTTATTAAATTTGATTTCAATTGAAACGACAATTGAAATATGCTGCTGTTAGTTATTTACATTGATATATATATATATATATATGCCATTATCTGTATCTGTTCACTTGTGACATCTAACACCATTATCTATTATTTATCACTGATGATATATGCATGTTACTATTGTTATATTATTATCATATCTGTTATCACTCTGCAAGTTTCCTGTTAGTATAGAATTCACTATGGGTTGAAATGATACATACCCGAACGGACTTTAGAATAGGAGAAAATCGTTATGGGTTGAAATGATAGACCTAAGCGATTTTTATTGAATTGAATTTGGGATTGCGGGTTGGAATGATATATACCCGTATATATATTTAAATTACGGATTGAAATGATAAATATCTGTATCACTTGACCATAGGATAAGTTTATAATGATAAATTTGTTTTAATATAGAATAAGTTTATAATGATTTAAATAAATTAAGGTTGGAAGATAAATTTGAAATTGATTCGAAATTGAATTTATTTAAGAATTAAACACAAATAAGTTTGATTTGAAATTTATTAAATTTGGGGTTTTACAAGGATATGATTTTATAACTTGATTTTGGTTTAAGATGATTTAAATTGAATATTTCAAGTTAAATAAATGGAAGGAAATATTTAGAGATTTGAAATTTGTACTTTTATTTAAATGATATTGAATTTATTTAGTGAATATTGCAAAAGTAATTAATAGTAAAATGAATTTCATATATATATATATATATGAAATTATCGAATTTAGTTTTGAAATGTTGAATATTTAAAGTTTTGAAATATATTGAAATTGAAATGGCTTATCTTATGGTTCAAATACGTATTTGAAATTGATAAATTGAAATGGTTTATTGAGAAACTGAATCTAAATGAAGTTGATGATTTGAGATTTGATTAAATTTGGATTTTGGAATTCGAGTTGATTTGAATCGATTTGTGAAATTGAGGAAGCTATTTTATATGAAGTAATTTTAAACTATATCTAAAACTATTTATATTTTACTTTATAAATTATTTTAATATAAACTATTTTTAATATAAATCATTTTCAATATAAATTATTTTAATATAAATTGTTTTAACTTATAACTATTTTATATAAATTATTTTATTTTATAAACTATTTTATCTTATATACTATTATTAATATCTAAACTGTTTGAAGGAAAGTGTTATGATTTCGAAGTGTTATGATTTCCAAAGTTATGAATTTCAAAGTATTATGATTTCCAAGTATTATTATTTCAAATTGTTGGTTTCGATAGTATTATAACTTTGGAAGTGATATGATTTTTGGAAATGGATATATATTTGAAGTGAAAATGATATCGTATTAATTTGGTTTTTGAAATGAAAATGATGTTTTGGTTTTGAAGTATAAACTATTTTGAAATGACCGCCGTGTTATAATAACGTTTGGTTGTTAAAGAGACCGGGATCGGATATGGGCATACTCTCTGTCGATACCGAAAACCATTTTAAAAACTATGTACGCGGTGGAGATTCCAGAATGAAGTAGGATGGTGGCGACGATCCTAAAGGTATATACGTTGACCTAACTCCCATGAGTTGGCATAAGGTGGCTAAAACAAGAGCGATCGACGGGCCAATGAGGTAGCACCTTTGATCGGACACATTTTTCGATACCATTCTATTACTCGTGATTTATTTGGTGGCCACCCTTCGATTTTTGATTTGGGAGTGTGTTCCGAGGTGGGCGGTAGTGGCTGCTATGCGTTTCCACCAGCCCGTGTGCGTAATTGGTATATCTACCCTGGCATTGCCTAGTTGTGCCGTGTCACCTACCATATCGAGCTTTATTATGAGTTTCTATTTGTGTCGTACCTATGGAGTATCTTCTCATAGCCTTTCGAGGTATGCAGGTACTGTATAGACTATTGGCACTATTATGTGTTAAGAGCTATATGGGTAACCCCTTAACGCTATTTAAAAGTATGTTTATTTTATGATTAGACATTATTATAATAGCGTATATTACTACATAGTAGATAGTTTAACGGATCCTTAGAGGATGGTTATCCCAAACATCCTTTGAGTTACTTGTATTTCAGTTGTTATTTCACTTGAGTTGGATTTATTGGTATAAGAATGTTAATCCTGACTCGAGTGTTTTGTGTTTGCTTTACGCTCGGGTTAGACTGAGCAATACAGCATTTGAGACTCACCTTTGGAGTTGGAGCTTCGCTTGGAGATCCAGCTATCTATCCAGCTTTCAGTTGTTCAGTCGATTCCAGTGATGCATTCAGATCTTGTATTTGATTATTGTATTGAGACATCTATGTACTCGTGACTTCTGTTGTATCTTGTTTAACTCTATTATATATATAGTAGCTTCATGAACTACTATCTTTTGTTTCCGCTGCATTATTGTTATATTACTCGGTGTCTGTGATCTGTAATTATTTTATTTACTATATATGCTGAGTTTTGCCAAATTTTATTAACAATCTGATATTTTGATCAATTCAATTTCCGACATATGTGGATACGAATGGCTGAAAATTTCAGGATGTTACATGTGGTATCAGAGCTCTGGTTTTAGGCAAAACTCAGCATATAAAGTAAAATTCAATTACATAATCACTTTCGTTCGAGCTTGAATTCCTTCTTCTTTGACTCGGTTCCTTTGAGTTTTGGAACGTTCCCTTCGGTTCCAAAGTCCATTCGTGTCTCCCTTATTTGTGTCTTTTTGATTCTGGAGTATCCCATAACTCCACTTCAAATGATCTCTATAATAAATCGGCGGTCTCGCCAATCTCTGAATGATTTGTAAAGGGGTGAAACTCCTTTATAATCAGTATTGATTCACCGGAGATTTCTATATCCTCGGTTTGCAATGCTGATATCTCTTGCTATACCCGAACTCTATTTCTGGTGATCAGATGTCGATTTGCATCAGAATTCTGTATCGATCTTATTATTGAAGTCACGATTGGCCCGGTTAAGGTTGCCCGCGATTTATATAAGTCTATCCATTCCTTTCTCTCTTTGAAATCTATTTCTCCCTATCGAGCCTATTAGTTGAATTCTTTTGGTTAGGATCCCTCCAATTTGAATCTGTATCCTTGTTTTGAAATTTATTCTGTATCATCGAGTGAGGGAGTGTATTTGTAATTAATAGTAAAATGTTTTATATATTGTGTTGTTTGAGTTGTTGATGTTGATTTGGGTTTTCGATCGATTAGTCTGATCAACGCCATCGATAGGATTTCCAAAACACTTGAACAGAGCAAACTAACACAATGTTATTTTCAAATTTGGTAAATGAACAATTATCATTTATTGTTCTATAACTGAATTTATAATATGGTTTATAAATCGATTTAGAGTTTATATGAATTTAAATAAAGAATTTAAGAATTTAAATTCTGGTGATGTCAAACTTTGGTTTAAAGTTTTAAAATGTATATTATTTAAAGTATTTTCGAATAGAAATTGTTTCAAAGAATTTTAAATGTTTGAATCAGTACTCTTCTCTTTTGTCGCTGGAAAATAATTTCAATGATGACGGCCGCATCATCGACATTCATTTTCGAGTTTCGAAGTGGAGAGACCATTCAGTAGCTTTGCTACAATTTTGTTTTGAAAATGAATTGATTTGAATTTCTAAAAGTATGATTTAATTTATATATATATAGATTTATGAGTAAAAATTAGATTTCATATATATAGTATATATATTTATCTCTAAACTGTTCAAAGTTAATTGGAAATTTAATTTGAAATTCTTTGTTAAAGGATGATTTCAATTACAAAATGAAGCCAAATTTTGTATAAATATTTAAACTTGGAATAACTAAATTGTAAAATTTTATTTGTATAATACTCAATTGCATTCTATATATAACTTACCTAAATTATTCACAAGTTAACTATGTAATTGAATATTATACAATATAAATGGATATTAAAGGAATTTGTAAAAAACTTGAGTAGTTATAATAAGTGTAAATATACTTAATATATCTTATCCCGTATATAAGATATATTAAGTAGAATAAATTTAACAATAATTTGGAATAAAGAAGAATTAAATTTGTTGAAAATAATATGACTATAATAAAAGACTATTCAAATTTATGGTTTTAGAAATTGTAAATTGAAGATAATTGGATAATAAGATAACGAATTTAGAAATAGTTAAGATTGATTTTAGTGAAATCAAATGGATTAAATCAATTATTGAATATCAATTAATTTAAATTGGAATTTATATGGTTTAAATTAATTGTTATTTTGTATTTCAAATCTGTTTTTCCTTCTAGTTGTTTCTATTCTCCTACCTCGTTCCTTTTCGGGGACGAAAAGTTTTGAGTGGGGGAGAGTGTAACGACCCGTGAATTTTAAATAATTTTTATTTGTTTACTTAATATATTTAATTGAAATTTGTGAAATTCTAAATAATAAAATTTTGAAATTTAAAATTGATATTTGAAATGCGTCTATTTTAACATAGCAATTGGTAAATTTTCATCAGATAATTTGGAAGTTTATTTTCTTGTATAATTTTATTCCAATTTAAATCAGTTAATAACAGTTGAATTTAAAAGTGTTCTGAAACCTAAATATGTCAACATGAGAAAATTTATTTAGGACACTCTAATTAAGACTGCGAAATTCGTTTCGCGAAATTTGGACGTTTCTAGCTTCATTTGGATTTTTCCATACGGAATAGCAACGTATATCGGTACCGATTATCGACTTTTGATCGGATGATCGTACCACTAATATATGTATACCGTTTTGATCATCTCGTCGAGCTGATCTCTATGACATATTCAATTCTGTGTTTTGATTTCTGGTACGTGGCGAAACCCGTAAAAAGGTTAACCACACCGGTAAGTCTTTTGATTTGCAATTACCTTTTACTTTCCACTGGTTGAATTTAAACGGTTACTAACTTTTAGCATTCCAAGTAGTAGCCGTGAGTTTTATTATTTCTACTCTTCAATGTAATCTTTGCGTTGGTTCATTTGCTTTGAGGAATAATAACTGAGACCAATTCACATTTCATTTTCTATGCTTCTTCCTTCTCCTTTGTTGCCTGGAAACCCAAACGTACCTTCACACCATCCTATTGCCAAGACCATTCGCCTCCCTCTCCTTGACAAAACGCCCTGCTCCTTCCCTCCACAAGATCATGCCCAGCCTCCATTTCTTCACTTCAACAATGACCGGCCTCCGCCTTCAAAACAACACAGCCCGCCACCTTCCTCCTAGTCTCGTCGTGAAGCACCAGCTCCTCCCCTACAAGTGCCGATCACCACATGAACTCGGCCCACATCCATTTCTTTTCACGCCTCCTCTTCACTCTGACTAGCCTGGCTCGGCCTCCACCAAGCAGTGCATCTCCTCTAGTATGTAAGTATTGTTTATATACATAATTCTAATGAAGATATTTAAATATATGAAATTTTACAAACTACATCACGTATAAAAGGAGGTGCATATGTTTATAGTTTATATATATATATATGTTGTTAGGCAAGTTTCGTAATCTGCCATATATAATAATATATAAAAGTCTATTTATTTACGTGTATTACCAGTGTTATACTATATATGTTTGTATATTAATGTTAGTAGGTATAAGGATTGGTGTACATAAATCTTTATTCACTTATCTTTGTTCACTGTTAATTATATAGGTTGGTCTATACAGCCTATATTAGTTTATATATATTTGGGTTTAAGGTTCAAGTTTTAATACATATATATTAGTATAGCAGTTTTGTGTGTTATAGTTTATTTTATGTAAATTTATATTAGTTTGATATTTAAAAGTATATATATGGTTTATATATATAGTCTGCCGTATGAAATGTATGATATATGAGTTTCCATACATCAGATTGCATAATATATGTAAAGTCTGAGTGCATTTTGTTGAACCTGTTCACCCACATTGTTTGTTTTGAATTGTATATAGATTTAAATTATAAGCTTATATAAGTGGTATATATTGATTTGTTTTATAGTATTGATTTTGTAACAAGTAACTCTTCAGATTTCCACTTGCGTGTAGGTTATATAAAGCAGTTGTTTACTAAGTAGTGTGTTGTTATATATATGATAGTGTATAAGTCACGTATAAAGTTGTTCATATATTAGTTAAATCTATATAAGTTTACAATAACCCTGTGCCTACAGTAAATTTGATGTGGTTAAATATATATAGTTATGGCAGTACTGTAAAAGAATATATGTAATATGGTATGCTAGTATTTTAAATATATATATGATATAATATGTTGATATTTGCAACAAATAAAAAATATAAAAATTTAAGCATCGGGCATTTTAAACAACTATATATATATTGATTTAAAAATACAGCATATATATATGTTGATTTCAATGTATATATATGTGACGCCCCACTCCGAGACCCACATTAGCAAAGAGTATTACTAGGTAACACCGTCTGCAAATATAGAGAATAGAGCTGGATAGGAGCGACCATCTATAACCTTGTCTTAATTATCTATTGAATACACCGACAATTGCCACTTCATACTTAAATGGATCGACATATCCAATAAATACTTAATACAAAGCCATAGGTGGCTGAAGGATCTATCAGAATAAAATATAACAACTCAAATGTAATACACATCACAGAACAGTAGATCATCACATACATTTACACATATACAGATACATTACAGAGTTTACAAAATGATACTCGACAAGTGGTAAAGCAAACCACAATATACAGACGAGTCAAAAGAATACATATCAGAGTTACAGTCAGAAAGGACTACACAAAAAGCTATAACAAAAAGGAGCTAGCGGAATAGTCCACGCGGAAGCAAAATTGGCTAAGTCTAAAGTACCTAACCTGAAACATCTCAGTCTGACCCGAGTATAAAATACACGGGTCAGTCTAGCTAAACAAATCAGTTAGATAAACTAAATGATAATGAACATACAAGGTCATAAAGTACCACAAATATCTCCAAAAAGAGATAACCAGATCATCTAACAAAAGATGAATCATAACAAGCCTCATATCATCGGCAACTCAAATAAACAAAGGATATCATATCCCAAAACGAGCCAAAAGGCAAATGACAAATACCGATAAAGGTAACACAAGTTTCCACAAGGTAATCGCTATATATCGTGTGGTTCAAAGAACCTACCCCAAAAGGTGATACACTAGGGAAATATAATTGTAAAAGAAACAAAAGATGCTCGAACTCAGTACTGTATAACAAGGATCCATACGCCCGAAGGTAACGCCCGAAGGCAACGCCCGAAGGCAACGCCCGAAGGCAACAAACCCCGAAGGCAACAAACCCCGGAGGCTCAAGCCCGAAGGCAACAAACGTCGAAGGCAACAAACCTCGAAAGCTCAAGCCCGAAGTCAACAAACCGTAGTGGCGAAGGTCTGGAGGCCCAGTACTGGACACCACTAACTGGCGGAATGTTTCACAACTCTCAGAAAGGAACCCAAAAAATGTTAACGTGAGTCCCATACCACACGTTCGCACTAAACGGTTTACTAACCGTTAGTCAATTTCACACTCAAAGCAGTACAAAGTTCACCTCATCTCATCGGTAAACCAGACCCAAAGGTCAAAACGGTCAAACGAATAGATTAGGAATTAATTGAAAAGATAAACCCACGTGTTCATAGCACGCGTTTTATTTAATCATTTAATTCTCCTCCCTCTTCGCTCGAAGTGCAAAACTGTGTATGTGTTTTGAATAGAAATTATAAATTGGAGAAACGAGTTTTTAATACAATTTAAAAAGATCATTTTATAAAAACCCGAGTACTAAATCTAAAAAGAATCATCAAAGTCAACTAAAGTGAAACAACTAATCGGATAAAGAAGAATCGATCCAAACATTGGAATCCCACACAAAGTAGGCAAGTTGGGCTGAGACAAGCAGATTCAGACGTCTGAATTGTATATTTCAGACGTTTGAAATTGGAGCTCAGGCAATACTTTGCCTAGGCCAATGATGGCCAAATCATATCGGAAACAATCGGATGAGTGATGATGCTTAGGGGTTTACGCCAAACGACTGCCCAACCTTCAAGACTCACCAATACACTCCGACCAACATGCCCAAACAACCATATAAGGATTTTTCATAGATTTTGACTTCAAACGCCAAAAATTGGAATATTCATCAAACCAATTCAATTCCAAAAATGAATGGACAAGGAATATATGCTAGGAATTGCTACCTAACACCATCAAAGATATAGACATAGATGTGAGTTCAAAAACTCACCTTTTTAACTCAAAACAAAAATGAGAAGCTCAAATGCAAAGAAAATATCAACCACTCTTCACTTCCACTCTACAAGCTCCAATCTAAGACCAAAACAAGTATTTCCTAAATTAGGGTTTAGGAAAGAACTGAAATTGAAGAGGAAATGAGACGGAGAAGATGAAGAGAAGGCTTACCTAAGCTTCTCTTTGATTTTTGGAGCAAGAATTTGAGTTTGCAAGAGGAACTAGGGCTTGGCAATTTCTATTTCCCATTCTCTTCCCCCATTTTCAGTTGAGCTTGAGTTTAAAGAAATGAAATGAGTGAATGGAGAGGAGAGGGGGCTGAGTTAGGGTATAGGATGAGTTGGGTGAAACCCAAACCCAAAAGCCCAATTAGAAAATAGCAAAATTCAACTTACTCCAAACATATCGATGTTTATACTCAAAAAAGTCGCAAACACCATTTTGAACTCAATAAAAGTGGTCTCGAGTCCAAATTGTTGATTCTCAATTTCACTCTTCATTCAGATGTCTAAAATAAACGATTCAGACTTCTGAATCTGGAAAAACAGAAGTTGTCTAGAAGAATATTCAGACGTCTGAATCGTCCATTTCAAACGTCTGAAAATGGCAATTTTAGCCTATTTCCTTTCTAGTTTGACTCGAGCAATTTCAGACGTCTGAACAACCCATTTCAGACGTCTGAATTTCTATTTGAAGGTGTTTTCAAATAGGCACTTCCAAATAGCACGATCCGCATAGAATTTTCGCTAATTCGACTGTTCTTCTACGAATAGTGACTTTTTCGGACTAAAATCCGACTAACAATGCTATATTTAAATTAAACATTTAAATATACGAATCGTAAAATATACGGGTTGTTACAGACTCCCCTCCTTAAAGAAATTGCGTCCTCGCAATAATTAAGAAGAAAATAAAGAGTAACAACCATAAAAGCATATCAACACAAAAGAAAATTTGAAATAAGAAGTTCACCATAAAGAGCACGAAAGAGTAAGTCCGGATGTGTTTGCTCGACTAATTCTCAAGATTCCCAAGAGCAAACCTTAGGATTTGAGGGCCATTGAACTTTCACAAGAAGAACATCTTTATTTCGAAGGCGTTTAACCTCCGAAGTAATGATACGAATAGAATGTTGCTCATAAGTTAAATTTGGTGAAACTTTAATTTCTTCAATAATACCGGGCTCAATAATAGAATCGGAATCCCTAAGGCATTTCCGTAGTTGAGAGACGTGGAAAACGTCATGAATAGCAAAAATTGAGCCGGTAATAAAAGAGGTGATAAGCCATGGAAACAATGCGTTCGATGATGGGAAATGGACCAACATATCGAGGTGCTAATTTTCCCGATCGACTGAGACGCACCACACCCATCAAAGATGAAACACGAATGAACACCAATAAAAATCTGGACCCAAAACCTGCTTCTCACCGGCTTCAAGACAACACGAAGAAAATCGGCATGGCCTTCCGCAAAGTACCTCGAAAGGTGCCATACCAATACAAGATTAGAAGCTTATTCTAGGAAGAAAACTCAACAAGAGACATATGACCTTCCCAACTCCCACCAAAATCAAGAACACATGCATGAAAGAGATCTACAAGAGTTTGATTCACACGCCCGGTTTTGTCCATCGGATTGAGGATGATATGCGGTGCTAAAATTAAGCTTTGTTCCCAAAGCTTTTGAAGACCTTATAAAAATCCACTAGTAAAATAATGGATCACGATTGCTAACGATAGAAGTAGGAACTCCATGCAATATAACAGGACATAGAGTTCAGCCAAAAGAGGTATAGTCAAAGAGAGAAGGACGAGCCTCAAGGCTACACAAAACAAGAGATGAGCATGAATTGGATTAACGATCTCGAATCTCACAAGTGGATAAAGTCTCGAGATCATTCCATTCAGATATCATCATGGAAACAACCGCTTGCTACTCTCGACTTAAGGGCATCAACAAAACGATTTCCCTTTCCGGAGTATATAAATATATCAGGATCATAAGATGCAAGGAACTCGAGCCAACGTTGTTGATGCAAATTGAGTTCCTTTTGAGAAAACAAATACTTCAAAGATTTTACGATCGGTGTAGAGAACAAATTTCTCTCCCAAAAGATAATGATGCCAGAAATCTAAGAGCGAAAACAATAGCCGCGAGCACCAGATCATGAATGGCATATCTAGTCTCGACAAGCTTTAATTGTCAAGAAGCAAATGCGATAACACATTCCCTTTGCAAGAGAATTACACCAAAACCAATACGACTAGTATCGGTACAAACAATAAAGTCTTGGTTCCCTTCAGGAACCGCAAGAATAAAAGCATTGGAAAAGAGTTCCTTTAATCGATTCCCTTTCTCGAAAAGCTAAGATTTTCAAAATTATAATTAACTTTATATATATATTCATCTTTTTAGAAAAATTAACTTTTTACAAGAGTTTACTATGTTTGACTGTCTCATCATAGCGTTTAGGAGATTCCTATCGATAACGTTGATCAAGCGCATCGACCAGAATTCTTAAAGCACTCAATGGGTAAAACAACACAAAATTATCTTATATATGATAACCATGTCTCTTATAACATTTACAATTATTCTTTGCTCGTTTAAGAACAAAACTCAATTATACTTATAAATATCTTATTAAAAAGATTTGCAAATTTTAAATTTTGTTATTTTCATCCATAATCAATAAATATAAGGATAAACTAATCGAGATATTCGTAGAATACTCGATTCGCAAAATGGATGAAATAAGGTAGAAGGTTCGTCAAATCGAATGACATAACGAACCATTCACCAGAATCATAACGAGTGCAGAATGCGGTAAGTGGAATGCTACCCTCCGCAACTCATAGCTGATGGAAACCGGTGGCAAGGTCGAGCTGAAAAGACCTTAGCACCATTCAATAGATTGCTTAGGTGATAATCCTAAGACAAGCTCAATTATACCGAAAAATTCACAAACTACCTGAATGAGAGAAATAATATTCTCCTCATCCCATAGGTTTGAAGAATAAATGATGCCACCGAATTTGGAAATCGGAATCATTAAGGACAAAAGAAATCTGCTTAACAGATTAAAGATGTCGAAGATGAATAGTCCACATTGGACATAGGATATGGGCTTCGTAATAATTAAGCCAATCCTTTCCCAAAAACAATTCGAAGCCTAAGTAACGCATAACATGCAAATCGGCTCGAAAAGAATAACCACATAAAATAATCTCGATTTTAAAAGAAACAAACTGAGTGTTGCGGATCCACCAACCGGATTCGCAATTCTCAGTGAAGTCATCAAAACCATAATAATTAAAGAAAAAGAATCACAATTGAAACACTTCCGAATGGAAGGTGTTCTAGCAGATTGAGAGTTAGAACCAGATTCAACGGGCTTTTTCTTCTTGGAAGGGGAAAATTCCTGTTTATGAAACAGAAATTTCTTCTTGTTGATGTTGAAGTTTTGTTTGGCATCCACAACTTCAACATCATTATCTTTATCGGCCTCTTCAAGTCGAAGAGCGATATCTTCAAACTGGTCGAAAGGCACTTCTAATTTCAGAGGTAAAACCTTTTCGGGGTTCTTACTTAAAGCACGGATAAACTTTTGATTCTTTACAAGATCCAAAAGTTGTTGAGCAGTCATAAATACGCTATCCAGAGAAGGACTACTGGATTGACCAGCGCTGGGACTGCCAGATCTAACCATCTCTTCCTCTTTAAGAAAGAAAGAAAAAAACAAAAGAGGAAAAAGGCTATTCTCAGAATGAATATCAAACAAACAAGATTAATAAAACAAGGCATCTTAAGAAAGAAAATAGGATAGAACGGTACGAAGACTCGAATTAATTCCTATGGCACGATGATTCAAAGATTCGTAACATTCGTACTACACTTTGATGTACAGTAATATGTGTCTCTATTCTATGTTTATCATATTTTGTTCTGAACTCAGCTCTGATACCAAGCTGTTACGCCCCACTCCAAGACCCACATTAGCAAAGAGTATTACTAGGTAACACCGTCTGCTAATACGGAGAATAAAGCTGGATAGGAGCGACCATCTATAACCTTGTCTTAATTATCTATTGAATACGCCGACAATTGCCACTTCTTACTTAAATGGATCGACATATCCAATAAGTACTTAATACAAAGCCATATGTGGCTGAAGGATTTATCATAATAAAATATAACAACTCAAATGTAATACACATCACAGAACAGTAGATCATCACATACATTTACACATATACAAATACATTACAGAGTTTATAAAATGATACTCGACAAGTGGTAAAGAAAACCACAATATACAGACGAGTCAAAAGAATACATATCAGAGTTACACTCAGAAAGGACTACACAAAAAGCTATAACAAAAAGGAGCTAGCGGAATAGTCCATGCGGAAGCAAAATTGGCTAAGTCCAAAGTACCTAACCTGAAACATCTCGGTCTGACCCGAGTATAAAATACACGGGTCAATCTAGCTAAACAAATCAGTTAGATAAACTAAATCATAATGAACATACAAGGTCATAAAGTACCACAAATATCTCCAAAAAGAGATAACCAGATCATCTAACAGAAGATGAATCATAACAAGCCTCATATCATCGGCAACTCAAATAAACAAAGGATATCATATCCCAAAACGAGCCAAAAGGCAAATAACAAATACCAATAAAGGTAACACAAGTTTTCACAAGGTAATCGCTATATATCGTGTGGTTCAAAGAACCTACCCCAAAAGGCGATACACTAGGGAAATATAATTGTCAAAGAAACAAAAGATGCTCGAGCTCGGTACTGTATAACAAGGATCCATACGCCCGAAGGCAACGCCCGAAGGCAACGCCCGAAGGCAACAAACCCGAAGGTACAAGCCCGAAGGCAACATACCCGAAGGCAACGCCCGAAGGCAACAAACCCCGAAGGCTCAAACCCGAAAGCAACAAACCTTGAAGGCAACAAATCCCGAAGGCTCAAGCCCGAAGGCAACAAACCCCGAAGGCAACAAACCGTAGTGGCGAAGGTCCGGAGGCCCAGTACTGGACACCACTAACTGGCGGAATGTGTCACAACTGTCAGAAAGGAACCCGAAAAATGTTAACGTGAGTCCCATACCACACGTTCGCACTAAACGGTTTACTAACCGTTAGTCAATTTCACACTCAAAGCAGTACAAAGTTCACCTCATCTCATCGGTAAACCAGACACAAAGGTCAAAACGGTCAAACGAAAAGATTAGGAAATAACTGAAAAGATAAACCCACGTGATCATAGCACACGTTTTATTTAATCATTTAATTTAGCTGTGACGCCCCACTCTGAGACCCACATTAGCAAAAAGTATTAGTACGTAACACCGTTTGCTAATACGGAGAATAGAGCTGGATAGGAGCGACCATCTATAACCTTGTCTTAATTATCTATTGAATATGCCAACAATTTCCACTTCTTACTTAAATGGATCGACATATCCAATAAATACTTAATACAAAGCCATAGGTGGCTGAAGGATCTATCAGAATAAAATATAACAACTCAAATGTATTACACATCACAGAACAGTAGATCATCACATACATTTACACATATACAGATACATTACAGAGTTTACAAAATGATACTCGACAAGTGGTAAAGCAAACCACAATATACAGACGAGTCAAAAGAATACATATCAGAGTTACAGTCAGAAAGGACTACAAAAAAAGCTATAACAAAAAGGAGCTAGCAGAATAGTCCATGCAGAAGCAAAATAAGCTAAGTCCAAAGTACCTAACCTGAAACATCTCTGTCTGGCCCGAGTATAAAATACACGGGTCAGTCTAGCTAAACAAATCAGTTAGATAAACTAAATGATAATGAACATACAAGGTCATAAAGTACCGCAAATATCTCCAAAAATAGATAACCAGATCATCTAACAGAAGAAGAATCATAATAAGCCTCATATCATCGGCAACTCAAATAAACAAAGGATAACATATCCCAAAACGAGCCAAAAGGCAAATAACAAATACCAATAAAGGTAACACAAGTTTCCACAAGGTAATCGCTATATATCGTGTGGTTCAAAGAACCTACCCCGAAAGGCGATACACTAGGGAAATATAATTGTCAAAGAAAAAAAAGATGCTCGAGCTCAGTACTGTATAACAAGGATCCATACGCCCGAAGGCAACAAACCCGAAGGTACAAGCCCGAAGGACACATACCCGAAGGCAATGCCTGAAGGTAACAAACCCCGAAGGCTCAAACCCGAAGGCAACAAACCCCGAAGGCAACAAACCCCGAAGGCTCAAGCCCGAAGGCAACAAACCCCGAAGGCAACAAACCGTAGTGGCGAAGGTCCGGAGGCCTAGTACTGGACACCACTAACTGGCAGAATGTGTCACAACTGTCAGAAAGGAACTTGAAAAATGTTAACGTGAGTGCCATACCACACGTTCGCACTAAACGGTTTACTAACCGTTAGTCAATTTCACACTCAAAGCAGTACAAAGTTCACCTCATCTCATCGGTAAACCAGACACAAAGGTCAAAACGGTCAAACGAAAAGATTAGGAATTAACTGAAAAGATAAACCCACGTGTTCATAGCACGTGTTTTATTTAATCATTTAATTCTCCTCCCTCTTCGCTCGAAGTGCAAAACTGTGTGTGTGTTTTGAATAGAAATTATAAATTGGAGAAACGAGTTTTTAATACAATTTAAAAGGATCATTTTATAAAAATCCATGTACTAAATCTAAAAAGAATCATCAAAGTCAACTAAAGTGAAACAACTAATCGGATAAAGAAGAATCGATCCAAACATTGGAATCCCACACAAAGTAGGCAAGTTGGGCTGAGACAAGCAGATTCAGACGTCTGAATTGTATATTTCAGACGTCTGAAATTGGAGCTCAGGCAATACTTTGCCTAGGCCAATGATGGCCAAATCATATCGGAAATAATCGGGTGAGTGATGATGGCTAGGGGTTTACGCCAAACGACTGCCCAACCTTCAAGACTCACCAATACACTCCGACCAACATGCCCAAACAACCATATAAGGATTTTTCATAGATTTTGACTTCAAACACCAAAAATTGGAATATTCATCAAACCAATTCAATTCCAAAAATGAATGGACAAGGAATATATGCTAGGAATTGCTACCTAACACCAACAAAGATATAGACATAGACGTGAGTTCAAAAACTCACCTTTTTAACTAAAAACAAAGATGAGAAGCTCAAATGCAAAGAAAATATCAACCACTCTTCACTTCTACTCTACAAGCTCCAATCTAAGACCAAAACAAGTATTTCCTAAATTAGGGTTTAGGAAAGAACTGAAATTGAAGAGGAAATGAGATGGAGAAGATGAAGAGGAGGCTTACCTAAGCTTCTCTTTGATTTTTGGAGCAAGAATTTGAGTTTGCAAGAGGAACTAGGGTGTGGCAATTCCTATTTCCCATTCTCTTCCCCCATTTTCAGTTGAGCTTGAGTTTAAAGAAATGAAATGAGTGAATGGAGAGGAGAGGGGGCTGAGTTAGGGTATAGGATGAGTTGGGCGAAACCCAAACCCAAAAGCCCAATTAGAAAATAGCAAAATTCAACTTACTCCAAACATATCGATGTTTATACTAAAAAAAGTCGCAAATACCATTTTGAACTCAATAGAAGTGGTCTCGAGTCCAAATTGTTGATTCTCAATTTCACTCTTCATTCAGACGTCTGAAATGAACGATTCAGACGTCTGAATCTGAAAAAACAGAAGTTGTCTAGAACAATATTCAGACGTCTGAATCGTCCATTTCAGATGTCTGAAAATGGCAATTTTAGCCTATTTCCTTTCTGGTTTGACTCAAGCAATTTCAGACGTCTGAACGACCCATTTCCGACGTCTGAATTTCTGTTTAAAGGTGTTTTCAAATAGGCACTTCCAAATAGCACGATCCGCATAGACTTTTCGCTAATTCGACTGTTCTTCTACGAATAGTGACTTTTTCGGACTAAAATCCGACTAACGATGCTATATTTAAATTAAACATTTAAATATACGAATCGTAAAATATGCGGGTTGTTTAAATATATGTTTAAATTTAAGATTAATTTACAATGTATATGTATTTTTAAATTTAATATTGGGTTTAAGAAAATAATAATAATATAGTATACATCTCGTCTAAAATTTTTATCAAGCTAATTCGATTTGTTCCCAACGATTCCTGTTATCAGATCTGATCATCGAATTCATGCCAATCTAGCTTTGTTTTGGAATTCGTGCTTGGATTTGCAACTCATTTCATTGTCTATCCTCTCTAGCCTCGAAAGGTGAGCAATCACTCACGATTAACGTTCTTATATTTATTAAATTTGATTTCAATTGAAACGACAATTGAAATATGCTGCTGTTAGTTATTTACATTGATATATATATATGCCATTATCTGTATCTGTTCACTTGTGACATCTGACACCATTATCTATTATTTATCACTTATGATATATGCATGTTACTGTTGTTATATTATTATCATATCTGTTATCACTCTGTAAGTTACCTATTAGTATAGAATTCACTATGGGTTGAAATGATACATACCCGAACGGACTTTAGAATAGGAGAAAATTGTTATGGGTTGAAATGATAGACCCAAGCAATTTTCATTGAATTGAATTTGGGATTGCGGGTTGGAATGATATATACCCGTATATATATTTAAATTACGGATTGAAATGATAAATATCTGTATCACTTGACCATAGGATAGAAAATTATATACAGACACCGCTGGTCTATATATATAAATATTTTGAAATGATTTCTATGGTTTTAGGAAGAAATATATGGTTTTATATAATATTGATTTTTGAAATGTTATTTTATATATAGTTAAATTCTTGATTTTAAGCTATGTATAAATTTGTTTTAATATAGAATAAGTTTATAATGATTTAAATAAATTAAGGTTGGAAGATAAATTTGAAATTGTTTTGAAATTGAATTTATTTAAGAATTAAACACAAATAAGTTTGATTTGAAATTTATTAAATTTGGGGTTTTACAAGGATATGATTTTATAACTTGATTTTGGTTTAAGATGATTTAAATTGAATATTTCAAGTTAAATAAATGGAAGGAAATATTTAGAGATTTGAAATTTGGGCTTTTATTTAAATGATATTGAATTTATTTAGTGAATATTGCAAAACTAAATAATAGTAAAATGAATTTGATATATATATGAAATTATCGAATTTAGTTTTGAAATGTTGAATATTTAAAGTTTTGAAATATATTGAAATTGAAATGGATTATCTTATGGTTCAAATATGTATTTGAAATTGATAAATTGAAATGGTTTATTGAAAAACTGAATCGAATTGAAATTGATGATTTGAGATTTGATTAAATTTGGATTTTGGAATTCGAGTTGATTTGAATCGATTTGTGAAATTGAGGAAGCTATTTTATATGAAGTAATTTTAAACTATATCTAAAACTATTTATATTTTACTTTATAAATTATTTTAATATAAACTATTTTTAATATAAATCATTTTCAATATAAATTATTTTAATATAAATTGTTTTAACTTATAACTATTTTATATAAATTATTTTATTTTATAAACTATTTTATCTTATATACTATTATTAATATCTAAACTGTTTGAAGGAAAGTGTTATGATTTTGAAGTGTTATGATTTCCAAAGTTATGAATTTCAAAGTATTATGATTTCCAAGTATTATTATTTCAAATTGTTGGTTTCGAAAGTATTATAACTTTGGAAGTGATATGACTTTTGGAAATGGATATATATTTGAAGTGAAAATGATATCGTATTGATTTGGTTTTTGAAATGAAAATCATGTTTTGGTTTTGAAGTATAAACTATTTTGAAATGACCGCCGTGTTATAATAACGTTTGGTTGTTAAAGAGACCAGGATCGGATATGGGCATACTCTCTGTCGATACCGAAAACCATTTTAACAACTATGTACGCAGTGGAGATTCCAGAATGAAGTAGGATGGTGGCGACGATCCTAAAGGTATATACGTGGACCCAACTCCCGTGAGTTGGCATAAGGTGGCTAAAACAAGAGCGATCGACGGGCCAATGGGGTAGCACCTCTGATCGGACACATTTCTTCGATACCATTCTATTACTCGTGATTTATTTGGTGGCCACCCTTCGATTTTTGATTTGGGAGTGTGTTCCGAGGTGGGCGGTAGTGGCTGCTATGTGTTTCCACCAGCCCATGTGCGTAATTGGTATATCTACCCTGGCATTGCCTAGTTGTGCCGTGTCACCTACCATATCGAGCTTTACTACGAGTTTCTATTTGTGTCGTGCCTATGGAGTATCTTCTCATAGTATTTCGAGGTATGCAGGTACTGTATAGACTATTGGCATTATTATGTGTTAAGGGCTATATGGGTAACCCCTTAACGCTATTTAAAAGTATGTTTATTTTATGATTAGACATTATTATAATAGCGTATATTACTACATAGTAGATTGTTTAACGGATCCTTAGAGGATGGTTATCCCAAACATTCTTTGAGTTACTTGTATTTCAGTTGTTATTTCACTTGAGTTGGATTTATTGGTATAAGAATGTTAATCCTGACTAGAGTGTTCTGTGTTTTCTTTACGCTTGGGTCAGACTGAGCGATACAGCATTTGAGACTCACCTTTGGAGTTGGAGCTTCGCTTGGAGATCCAGCTATCTATCCAGCTTTCAGTTGTTCAGTCGATTCTAGTGATGCATACAGATCTTGTATTTGATTATTGTATTGAGACATCTATGTACTCGTGACTTCTGCTGTATCTTGTTTAACTCTGTTATATATATATAGTAGCTTCATGAACTACTATCTTTTGTTTCTGTTGCATTATTGTTATATTACTCTGTGTTTGTGATCTGTGATTATTTTATTTACTGTATATGCTGAGTTTTGCCAAATTTTATTAACAATCTGATATTTTGAGCAATTCAATTTCCGACATATATGGATACGAATGGCTGTAAATTTCAGGATGTTACAGGTCACATTGATTTGCTTTTTTTACGGAAGAATGCAAAGAGATAGACAATAACAGTGAGTATTAGCAATAACAAAGAAGTACAAAACAAGTTTGGAAAACTATGTTAAAATGAGTGGTAATGAGAGTATGGTAAGAGAGTTTACTTGCTGTTAGCTAGAGAGTTAAAGAGGAGGATACTAATAATGCTTCAAATAACATTTCATGTTTGGGAGAGAAAAGTTTGAAGAAAGTTTTTGATGCTGAAATGTAATTTGCATTGTACATGATAGTATTAGATAAATTTAAAAATATGGATTGTACTGAATGTGCTCGTTCATTTCATTAATGTATTAGATAAATTTGAAACCTATTTATTATCGTATATAATAACATTAATACATAAATGAATAAATGTAATTATGAAAACGAATGAGTATCCTAAATAATACTCTATATCCCTAAATATCTATATAAATAAGCATATTATGTTGACTTAAATTGTGTATATCCCTACAGATACCAGTAAAAGTCTGCCTATGATTCTACTGAATTTTTCCGATCAGTTAGTTTCTTTTTATTCAAATAATGTTGAAATGTTTAGTGCTAACGATGTTCCACATTTTATATTTTTTCCATTATTTTTAATGAGCAATGATATTAAGACAGACACGTAATGTTTCAATATTTTTTTCTTTTTAGTATCATGTGGTTTGCTTAAAAACTAGAGCATGAAGTTTAATGTAATAAGACTAACAATAATAATTGGATTTAATAGTCATCTTACTATGCTTACTTATATCTGAAAACATTCTTTCATTCGATGCATGGTAATGTTGATCTACTTCATCTAGCCACAATAAAAATATAATGTCTCTTCTATAACAATGGAATGATATAAGAAAGATTCAGTTTGAAATCTAATTTGACTACATTCATTACAGCTTTAAATGTTTGTCTCACATTATGTTGTATTGGATTGAATATCGATTTTAATATAGAATGTGATTATATTAAGCAATTGCTTTGATTTTTCTTTAATTTGACAATGAGGACAATTTATAGTGCTGAACTAGAATCCATAGCGAGGATTCCATTTAAAAATACCACCGATTTTGCAACAAAAATATATTGCTTAAATTTTGATATAGATGAAGCACATATGCTTTTGGATTTGTCATTTATGAGGGGTAATCAAATATGCTAAAGTCTATTTTTATTTTTATTTTTTTAATGTGAGGTGCAGACTGTTCTTTGTATATTAACTTAAGTGAATAAGAAGGTCATTGTCTAATTAAGGCAATTGGAACATGAAAGCTTCTGGGAGGGATAGAGATGTATCCTTCTTTGTTTTTCTTTTATAGTTTATACAAAAAATGTGTACATACTCCTTTTATTGCATAAATTTAACATCCATCAAATTTCACATATCAATGCATACATTGTAGGTTATACTAAAAAAATGAAACCGTGCCATCGGCATGGGTTACCTACTAGTATATATATATATTCACATTGTAATGGACCCAAAACTGTATTTTGGGGAAGGGCAGAATAACCAGCTAGGTTGACCTAGTAGTGAATATAAATTAAGTTAACTCCTAAATGAGTAGAATTGCATCCAGGAGGCCAGTTAGACCAGACTGTAGGATGCCAGAATATTGACTAAAGAAGTTTTCTGGTAGACAGGTTCATAGTAAATCCATGAAAACTATGTTTTGGAAAAGTTATTGGCAGGGGCCAACAGGTTCATTGTGAATCCATAAAATTATGTTTAGATTGAGTTATTGGCAGGGGATAATAGGTTTGTAGTGAACCCATGAAAACTATATCCGTATTAAGTTATTGACAGAAGTCAATAGGTTCCAAGTCAACCCATGAAAACTAGGATAAGAGCTGTGCAGTTAAAGCGCTCGGCAGATTCAATGCGGCGGAGGTGCAAAAAGTCGTAGCGGGGATACAGCGAGGATATAGCGGGATATAGCGGATGACTTCAAAATAGCATATAAAACTCATACTTAATGTTTTTACAAATATATAAATGGTTATTAAATGAAAAATTAACATTCAATTGAATTATAATTAATAAATAAATAATTTTAAACAAAAACATGTGCAAATATATTGTAAATAAACATAAAACTGTTATATAACATAATTGAATTTAGTAGAATATTAAAGTATTTTCATTTCTGAAAGTATAATAAAAAATTCTATCAAATTAATTAATTTTATAATTTTTATAATGTATAAATGTCATTTTTCAATTCATTTCTTTTAAAGAAGATATAGCGGAAATAGTGAAATATAGCGGGAATAACGGGATATAGCGGAAATAGCGGAGCTTAAAGCGGAAAGGCTATATTTAGGGCTATATGGAAAAATCATAGCGGTAGAAATCCGCTATGAGATATAGCAAGGTTATAGCGGGGTAATAGCGGGGCATTAACTGCATAGGATAAGAGGGAAGTTATTAGGGATACCAATAGGTTCAGGGAGAACTCATGAAACAGTAAAGTTATTGGCAGAGGCCAATAAGTTCTTAGTGATCCTATGAAAACTATGAAACTATACAGGGAGTCCATAAGTATTAAACAAGTTATTAGTCAACCCATGGAAACTATTAGGTTAATAGTGACCCTAGAAACTATAAAATGAGACAGCGTGTCAAAAATGAATGGGATGGAAAATCCAGAAATTGATTACTTGTTTGCATATCATCATATTATTTTATATTGCTATGTTTTAACCATTGTGGATGCAGGAGCACAGTATATGGTTTTATAAAGTTTTAGGATACTCGTGAGGGGAAAACCTGTTCCGCTAAGCGGCGTGGTCTCACTATATATCTAAATGGTTTGAGATGGTAGATTATTATTCATACCAGGCTTTATGTCTGACTCGAAGTTTATGTTATTCCCCTTAAACTCTCGGGCGCTCAATTGATTTTGAGTAGTTTGAGAGTTGAGGATTTCAGGTTCTTCTTAGACGAATAAGCTTCCTGAGACGTGCATGAGGCAATCTAGCAAGTAGGAGTTCCTTTCTATTTTTGATTCCGCTGTGTTTTTGGTTGTGAAGGCGAATTTGTTTTATTGCCTAGCTATATTGTAACGACCCGTAATTTTTAACGGTTTAAACAACGTAATTAACTTAATTTTTCTAGGAAATAAACAATAAAATTTAGCAACGAAAATTTGATATTTGTAATGCGTCTATTTAAACATAGCAAATGGCATATTTTCATCAGAAAATATGGAAGTTAGTTATGTTCTGTAATTTTCAAATTCAATTAAAACTTAGTTAAATTGATGAAAATAAAATATTTTTTAAATCTGAATATTTTTATATAATAAAATGTAGAACATTTTCTGAGTGAGACGTCATATTTCGTTTCGCCAAATTTGGACTGCTCTAGCTCCGTTTATCTTATTTTCGGTGTTTAGCAGCAGTTTTGGCAACAAATATCGACTTTCGATTGGATTGTCATATCACTAATATCTGTGTACCATTCTGTTCGTCTCGTCATGTTGATCTCTACAGTATATTCATTGGTGCATTTCGGTGTCCAGTACACGACGAAATCCGCAAAACGGTCAACCGTATCGGTTCTGTATTTGGGCTTTTGGGTGTCCTATGCCCTTTCATCTATCTACCGTGTCAATCAATAGCCATCTACCTTATTTATTTCAGAATTGAATAGCTGGCTATTGTTATTCTTGGCTTTCTACCTTCCCACTATTTCAATTTGTTTTGGTTCGTGAAAAAAAGAGAAAAATAAAATAAAATATATAAGTATATTATCATTTCCGTTCACTTTCATTTGCATTGATTTTCCTGTTCATTTCTTCTTCATATTTCGCCTGATGCATGCTCATCTAGCTCATAGCCCATGCACGCAAGTGCCTCGCCTCCTCCATTTTCGTTGCCGACCATCGCCTCACCCTTTGACCAAACTCCAAACAACCACGTGCTGGCCGAACATCACCCAAACGCAAAACGCCACATCAACCAGCCCCTTACCCATGCTAACACCCTCCACGCAAATAGCAAGCAGCCGAACCCTAAACTGACAGCTGTACCAACTTTCAAACTGCCCTGCCACTTTTCCTGCATCAACCCGTGCGTGCCTCTCTACCCAAGCCATGAAACCCATGGCAAGTCCCCTCAGCCCATCTTCCACCCTCCACAACCGCCGACCCACCACCTCATCTAGAATCTCAGCCTTACGCAGCAAAAACCACCAATCTCCGACAAGTTTTAATTGCTCTGCTCCCTCACGCTGCTTCCTCCTCCCCTCAACTGCTGCTCAGACCACCATGAAACCACATCAGCCCACTGACCCAAGACCACAGCTTTGTTCCGCCTCCGCTTATGACAGCCTCACCCATGTTTTCCTGACCCGCGCTCTCCAATAACCTGACAACTACCTCCACCTTTTTCCATCAACCGGCCATGTCCTCCCCCATCTCACTGCTTTACGCTAGTAACCAACAACATCCCTCCGAGCGTAGCCTTCCAATCTGCCATAGCCACCATCGCCTGTGACAAGCAGCAGCACCCATCTCCAGCCTCTCTATCTTCCACCTAGCTTGCATAGCCAACCTACCGACCTTCCTCATGTGTCGTTAACTTCTCCTACTGACCACTGCCCCTACGTGGTGTTTGGGTTTGAACAGGAGGCTGCTACCTCTACCCAACTGATTGACGTTGTCCCTATTCCAGTTGTAGCAGATGGCAGATCCAGAAAGAAATGGCAGGTCCGAAAAACACATGTTGTTATTGTGTATATCCTTGTGCATATAAAGCCTACTAAAACAGAGTGTGTATATATACCATATATATATATATATATTTGTTTCAAATCTATCTCAGCTAGTCTTTCTCTCCTCTTCTTATATGTTTTAAAAAAAAGAAAAATATTTATTTTCTTTAAATATTGATTTTAAGATATAAACTATTTAGATATTCTGGTTTTAATATATGTGGTTTAAAATTAAATGTTGATTTTAAAATATGTATATGTAAAGATATTATTTTAATATGTGTTGGTTTTAAAATATATATATATATATATTATTTTGATATGCGTTTTCAATTAAATATTGATTTTAAATATATATATATATATATATATTTCAAATAAATATGTATATATATTGTTTCCATCAATCTCTAGCTAGCCTTGATTTAGTTCATCGATCTCTAGGTTGTTGCTTTGTTCGTCGCTGTCTGGAAATCTTTGTAGCTTTTGCTTTGCTTTGCTCGTGTCCGTGTGCGTGTCTGTATCACCTTCTTCGCCATCATCACTTTCTCTTGCCTCGAAAGGTGAGCAATCACTCATGATTAACATTCTTATATTTAGTAAATTTAATTCACACGAAATATGTTGTTAAATTTAAATTATTATTTATTTAATTATTAGCTATGATATGCCATTATCTGCAATTGTTTACCTATGACATATGACACCATAACCTGTTATATATTATATTTAAATTTGTTACTGATAATATATGCATGTTGTTGATATGTTATATTATTATCATATTTGTTCTCACTCTGTAAGTTCCCTGTTAGTTAGAAATCCCTATCGGTTGAAATGATACATACCCGAACGATATTTTAGAATAGGGAAAAATCATTATGGGTTGAAATGATAGAACGAAGCGATTCTGATTGAATTTTGGGATTACGGCTTGAAATGATATATTCCCGTAAATATTAAATTTAAATTGCGGATTGAAATGATAAATATTTGTATCACTTGACCATAGGATAGAAAACTATATACGGAGACCGTCGGTCTATTTTGAAAATGATTTTTAAGGGTTTGAAAGCGAAAATTTGGGTTTTAATTAGATATTAATTTTTAAATATAATATAAAGATTTTTATTTTAATATGTGTGGAAAATTTAGATTTTTAAATTATATGTTTGGAAATTTTAAATTTATAAGTTAAGTTTGAAAAATATAAATTTTAAGATTTTACTTATAATTTTATTATTATTTTCAAATATATAAATAAGATTTAAAATAAATTTAATAATAATAAGATTTAATACAATAATTATTAATATAATAAAATTTAATAAGAAATTTATTTAACTAATATATATATATATATATATATATATATTATATGTTTTAATATTTATTTACAATTTATATTAATATTTTAAAAATATATTTTGTATTAACTTAAATAAAATAAAGGTTGGGAAGATAAATTAAGCTAATTTGTAATTTAATTTGTTTAGGAATGTAATATAAATAAAATTTTGATATGAAACTTATTTTGAGATTTTGAGAGGTATGGTTTACAACTTAATTTAAGTAAAGGTGATTAAATGAATATTGTCGAATTCAAATAAAGTTGAATATTAAATTTTGGTTTAAGTTTGTAATTGGAATTTTAGTTAAATGCTTATAAAAAGGTGACTGAGTGAATATTTTGGAATTTTATATATAATTGAAGTTAGATATTTGATTTATTGATTTTATTTAAATTTGTAATTTGAGATTTATTTAAATGTTTAAAAAAAATTATTTAGCGAATAATTTCAAATTTAAATAAAATTAAATGTTGAATTTGAAAATATAAATGAAAATTTTCAAATTGAGTTATTGTAAATGTTTGAATATTTAACTTCGAAACATATTGAAATTAAAATGGTTTAAATTTGTAATTCAAATCTGGATTTGAAATCGATAAATTAAAATGGTTTTAATGAGAATTTGAATTGAGATTGATTTAAATTAAATTTGGAACTAAAGGTTGATTTGAATTGATTTGTAAAATTGGAAGAAACCAATTCTAGTTTGAAACTATTTTAATATATAAACTATTTTAATATATAAACTATATTATGATTATGATTATGGGAAATAGAAATGACTTAAAGTGATTAATGATTTTAAAGTGATATGAATTTGAAATTAATATTATTTCGGAAGTGATATGACTTTGAAATGTATATGATAGTTCGATATGAAGTATGAACTGTTTTGAAATAAAATGACCACGGTGTGTAATAAGCGTTTGGTTGTTAAAGAGACCGAGATCGGATATTGTCATACCCTCTGCCAATACCAAAAACCACTTTAACTACTGTGTACGTGGTGGAGATTCCATAACAAAGTAGGATGGTTTGGCGACGATTCTATATGAGGTATTAACGCAGCCCTGAATCCCGTGAGTCAACTTGATGTGGCTAAAACAGGAGCTATACCGGGCCAAGTGCGGTCGCACCTCCTATCGGGCACATTTCTTCAATACCAATTCTTTTACTTTGTGATTTGATTGGGTGCACCTTCGATTTGATTTGGGAGTGTGTCTCGAGGTGGGCGGTAGTAGCTGCTATGCGTTACCACCAGTTCGGGAGTGCAAACGGTACAATCCTACCCTAGCATTGCCTCACATGCCTTGTCACATGCCTTATCGCGCCTTCTACGAGTTTGGTTTTATACCGTACCTATGGAGTGCCCTCTGATAGCCCTCCAGTTTACGGAGGAATTACTGTACTGTATAGACTACGGGAATATATAAAAATATGTTAAGGGGATATGGGTAACGCCTTAACGCTATTTTAATGGTTTACTTTACTGTAGACATTATATATGTAGCGTATTGTACTATGTATGTAGATAGTTTAACGGATCCTTAAAGGATGGGAATCCCAAACATCCTTTAAGTTATTTTGTATTTCAGTTGACATTTCATTTGAGTTGATTTACTGGTATAAGAATGTTAATCCTTACTCGAGTGTTTTGTGTTTTACTTTATGCTCGGGTCAGACTGAGTGACACAACATTTGTGACTCACCTTTGGAGCTTGGAGCTTTTCTTGGAGATCCATCTCTATCTATTCAGCTTGTTCAGTTAATTCCAGTTGTTTATTCATACTTGTCACTTGTTTTGTATTAGTGACTCCTATGTACTTGAGATCTTCTATTGTAATTTATTTCAGACTCTGTTGTTTACATAGTAGCTTCATGAACTACTATTTGTCTATTCCGCTGCTTATTGTTATATTACTCTATGTCTGTGATTCTATGATTGATTTATTTACTGTATTTGCTAAGTTTTTCCAAATATAAATTAACAATAAGTTGTTTTGAGAAATTCAAGTCTGACATGAGTGGATGATTGTCGATTTGAATGGTTCAAATAGCGGGTCGTTACAGTTGGTATCGGAGCTCTGGTTTAGGCAAAACTTAGCATATGGTGTAAACTGATTACAGAATCATCTTCGTTCGAGCCTGAAATTTCTTCGTTAGGATCCTCCTGGATTATGGTTTCCTTGGAATTTTGGAACTTTCCTCTTTGTTCTGAAATCCATTCTTGTCTTGTCCCTTTCGTGTTCTTTTGATACTGGAGCATCCCATAGCTTCAACCTCAACTGTCAACTTCATCCTTATCTGTGACTAATCACATCGGCGGTCTCGCCAGCCTTTATATGATTTGTAAAGGGGTGAAACTCCTTGACAACAGGCGTCGATCCACCGGAGATTTGTATGTCCCCGGTCTAGATGCTATTACTTCCTGCAAAGCCCGATCCGTTTCTCTAGTAGACAACCCGGGTAACTCTCTTGTGATTGAGTGTCGATTGCCTCAGGATTTTCCAGCCAGTTCATCTTTCGCTTGATGATCAGCCTAGTAATCTTGACTCCAATCCGATATTCAGGGACTATCCTGATGTTTTGGTGAAGTCACTCCTCTCTCTCAAGTGGGAAATTTGAATTCCTCGTCGATCTTATTCCTAGAGCTTGACCTTTTGTCCTCCCTCCCAAACGAATGGTTTCTTTGAATGGTTAGTCATCCCCTTCCGCTTTCTTCATTGATCTCATGAATCGCGTTTTCCACGATGTCCTCAACAAGTTTGTCCCCATTTTCATTGACGATATTCTCATCTTTTCTAAATCTTGGTTGACCCGGTTAAGGTCGCCGTGATTAATATAAGTCTATCCATCTTTTCTCTTCTATAACTTAATTATCCTATCATCCTTTTTAGCTATCTTCGTTGTTAAAATTCTCTTTGATTAGGGTCACTCCAAATTTGAATCTATCCTTGTTCTAAGATCCATTCTTGAATCATCCTTTGAGGGAGTGTATTTGCAATTGATATAAAAATGTTTTATATTGTGTTGTTTAAGTTGTCAAGTTGAATTTTGGGTTTCGATCGACTCGTTTGGCCAACGTTATCGATAGGAATTCCAAAACACTTGAACAGAGCAAACTGACACGCTTTTTATTTCGAAATTGGTAAATGAATAATTTTATGTATAATTATATTTTAGTATAATATTCTGTAATTGGATAGTTAAATGAATTGGTTGTTTGAAATGATAATACTAGACTATCATTTATTGTTTTGTCAACATTACTAAACCATTGACTATTGTTATATGTTATAAGGAGATGAAATTTTATAAATATGGTTTATAAAACTGATTTGCAAATGAAATGAATTTCAATTAAGGATCTGAGAATTAAATTTTCGGTGCTCTTCTAAATTTGGTTTTCAAAGTTTGAAAATATATTATTTGAAAGTA
The DNA here is from genome assembly GCA_030737815.1 of Allium fistulosum. Taxonomy (NCBI): domain Eukaryota; kingdom Viridiplantae; phylum Streptophyta; class Magnoliopsida; order Asparagales; family Amaryllidaceae; genus Allium; species Allium fistulosum. Next base: position 693,595,012 of record CM060906.1, read on the forward strand.
TTTTTGAATAAAAATTTGTTTCCAAAGAATTTTGAAAGGAGTTAATCAGTATTCTCCTCTTATTGTCGTAGGAAAATAATTTCGGTGATGACTGCAGCATCATCGACATTCATTTTCGAGTCCCAAAGTGGAGAGACAGCTTAGTAGCTTTGCTACATTTTTGTTTTGGGCAATAGATTTGATTTGGATTTCTTGAGTATGATTTGATATTTATTTCAGTATGGTTTGAAGTGAAACTGGAAATTTAACTCTTAAGTTTTATAGTGGTTTTCAATTATTGAAATGAAGCAAAAAAATTTGAATAATTGGAGTGTCTAAAATAAGAAATGGAGTTGAAACAATTTGAACAGTTGGAATAGGATAAAATCAATTTGTATAATACTCAAGTTGCAATTTAAAACATATATAACTTACCCGAAATATTCAAAGAGTTAAAATGTTAATGTGAATATGTAATTGAAGGTTATACAAGAGAAAAATTGTGTAATAAATTGTTCAAATTAAATTTTGCTTAATAGAAATGTTGTAAATATAAAAGGATAAATTTGTATAGTATTTAATTACACTCAAAACATATATAATTTACCTAGAAAAGTTGAATGTAATGAAAACATGTAATTGAATAATATACTAAATAAATGTAAGTAATAAGATGTCCAAAATGAAATTTTATTGATGGAATTTATATAAAATTGAGTGTTATAATGAATGTTTTTACACTTAATCTATGAATGCAAGATATTAAGTGAAATAAATTAAATATAAAAAGAGAATGAGTAAATAAATATGACCTAAAGAAGTTAAATAGGTAATAAAGAATTCATATCTTTGTAAACAAATGGTAAATTACAAAGAATAATCGAAATTGAATTATAAGTTGAATTAACTCAAGTAAAGTTAAATGGATTTAATAAATGAGTTAGATAAAATAAAATTTCTTTTGAAAGAAAATTTTGTAACAAATGTTGGTAAAATTGAAATCAAATCAACTGAATGAAAATACATTGAATTGAAATCAACCAAATATGAATACAATGACTATTTATTGATTGAATAAAATGAATTAAAACCAAATTTGCTGAATATAAATCAATTTAAAAATTAATGAAATCTATATGGTTTAGCATTTTATTATTGTATATGGTAATATGTATTTCTAATCTATATTTCCTCTCTGTTGCTTCTATTCTCCTATCTCGTTCCTTTTCGGGGACGAAAAGTTTTGAGTGGGGGAGAGTGTAATGACCCGTAATTTTTAACGGTTTAAGTAACGTAATTAACTGAATTTTTCTTGGAAATAAACAATAAAATTTAGCAATGAAAATTTGATATTTGTAATGCGTCTATTTAAACATAGCAAATGGCATATTTTCGTCAGAAAATATGGAAGTTAGTTCTGTTGTGTAATTTCAAATTCAATTTAAAATCGGTTAAATTGATGAAAATAAAATATTTCTGAAATCTGAATATTTTTGTATAATAAAATGTAGAGCATTTTCTGAGTGAGACGTCATATTTCGTTTCGCTAAATTTGGACTGCTCTAGCTCCGTTTATCTTATTTTCAACGTTTTAGCAGCAGTTTTAGCAGCGAATATCGACTTTTGATAGAATTTTCATATCGTTGATATATGTGTACCATTTTGTTCGTATTGTCGTGCTGATCTCCGCAATATATTCATTTGTGCATTTGGTGTCCAGTACGCGGCGAAATACGTAAAACGGTCAACCGTATCGGTTCCTTATTTGGGCTTTTGGGTGTCCTATGCCCTTTCATCTATCTACCATGTCAATCAATAGCCATCTACCTTATTTATTTCAGAATTGAATAGCTGGCTATTGTTATTCTTGGCTTTCTACCTTCCCACTATTTCAATTTGTTTTGGTTCGTGTAAAAAAAGAGAAAAATAAGATAAAATATATAAGTGTATTATCATTTCCGTTCACTTTCATTTGCATTGATTTGCCTGTTCATTTCTTCTTCATAGTTCGCCTGATGCATGCTCATCTAGCTCACAGCCCATGCATGCAAGTGCTTCGCCCCCTCCATTTCCATTGCCAACCATCGCCTCACCCTCCGACCAAACTCCAAACAACCACGTGCTGGCCGAACATCACACAAACCCCTCACGCCACATCAACCAGCCCCTTACCCATGCTAACACCCTCCACGCTAATAGCAAGCAGCCGAACCCTAAATTGACATCCATACCAACCTTTAAACTACCCCACCGCTATTCCTCCTTCAACCCGTGCGTGCTTCTCAACCCAAGCCGTGAAACCCACAGCAAGTCCCCTCAGCCCATCTTCCACCCTCCACAACCGCCGACCCGCCACCTCACCGAGAATCTCAGTCTTACGCAGCCGAAGCCACCAATCTCCGACCAGTTTTCATTGCTCCGCTCCCTCGCGCCGCGTCCTACGCCCCTCAGCTGTCGCTCAGACCACCATGAAACCACATCAGACCACTGACCCAAGATCACATCTTTGTTCCGCCTCCGCTTGTGACAGCCTCGCCCATGTTTACCTGACCCGCGCCCTCCAATAACCTGACAACCACCTTCCACCTTTTGCCATCAACCGGCCATGTCCTCTCCCATCTCACTACCGTACACCAGCAACCACCAACATCTCTCCAAGCCTAGCCTTCCGATTTGCCACAGCCACCATCGCTTGTGACAAGCAGCAGCACCCATCTCCAGCCTCTCTATCTTCCACCTAGTTTGCATAGCCAACCTACCAACCTTCCTCATGTGTCGTTAACTTCTCCTACTGACCACTGCCCCACGTGGTGTTTGGATTTGAACAGGAGGCTGCTACCTCTACCCAACTGATTGATGTTGTCCCCATTCCAGTTGTAGCAGATGGCAGATCCAGAAAGAAATGGCAGGTCCGAAAAACACATGCTGCTATTGTGTATATCCTTGTGCATGAAAAGCCAACTCAAATGGAGTGTGTGTGTATATATATATACTATATATATACTATATATATATATATATTTTTTCTCAAATCTATCTCAGCTAGTCTTTCTCTTCTCTTCTTATATGATTTTAAAAAAATACTGATTTTAAGATATAAACTATTTAGATATTCTGATTTTATATGTGTGGTTTAAAATTAAATGTTGATTTTAAAATATGTATATGTAAAGATATTATTTTAATATGTGTTGGTTTTAAAAAATATATATATACATAGATATTATTTTGATATGTGTTTTCAATTAAATATTGATTTTAAAAAAAAAATATATATATATATATATATATTCCATATAAATATGTGTATATATATTGTTTCCATCAATCTCTAGCTAGCCTTGATTTGGTTCATCGATCTCTAGTTTGTTGCTTTGTTCGTCGCTGTCTGGAAATCTTTGCAGCTTTTTCTTTGCTTTGCTCGTGTCTGTGTCCGTGTGCGTGTCTGTATCACCTTCTTCGCCATCATCACTTTCTCTTGCCTTGAAAGGTGAGCAATCACTTACGATTAACATTATTATATTTAGTAAATTTAATTCATGTGAAATAAGCTGTAAATTTTAAATTGTTAGTTATTTAATTGTTAACTATGATATGCCATTATCTGCAATTGTTTACCTATGACATATGACACCAAAACCAGTTTTATATTATATTTAATTTTTTTACTAATGGTATATGTCTGTTGTTGATATGTTATATTATTATCATATTTGTTCTCACTCTACAAGTTCCCTATTAGTTAGAAATCCCTATAGTTTGAAATGATACATAGCCGAACGATATTTTAGAATAGGGAAAAATCGTTATGGATTGAAATGATGGACCCAAGCGATTCTATTTGAATTGAATTTTTGGATTGCAGGTTGAAATGATATATACCCGTAAATATTAAATTTAAATTGCGATTTGAAATGATAAATATCTATATCACTTGACCACAGGATATAAAACTATATACGGACACCGTCGGTCTATTTTGAAAATGATTTTCAAGGGTTTAAAAGGGAAAATTTAGGTTTTAATTAGATATTGATTTTTAAATATAATATAAAGATTTTTATTTTAATATGTGTGGAAAATTTAGATTTTTAAATTATATGTTTGGAAATTTTAAATTTATAAGTTAAGTTTGAAAAATATAAATTTTAAGATTTTACTTATAATTTTAATTTATTTTTTAAATATATAAATAAGATTTAAAATAGATTTAAAATAATATGATTTAATATAATAATACTTAATATAATAAAATTTGATAATACATTTATTTAACTAATATATATATTATATGTTTTAATATTTATTTAAAATTTATATTAATATTTGAAAATATATTTTGTATTAACTTAAATAAAATAAAGGTTGGGAAGATAAATTAAGTTAATTTGTTTAGGAATTTAATATAAATAAGATTTTGATATGAAACTTACTTTAAGATTTTGAGAGGTATGTTTTACAACTTAATTTAAGTAAAGGTGATTAAATGAATATTGTTGAATTTAAATAAAGTTGAATATTAAATTTTGGTTTAAGTTTGTAATTGGAATTTTAGTTAAATGCTTATAAAAAGGTGAATAGGTGAATATTTTGGAATTATATATATAATTGAAGTGAGAAATTTGATTTATTGGTTTTATTTAAATTTGTAATTTGAGAATTATTTAAATGGTTAAAAAAATATGATTTAGCCAATAATTTCAAATTTAGATAAAACTAAATGTTGAATTTGAAAATATAAATGAAATTTGTCAAATTGAGTTATTGTAAATGTTTGAATATTTAATTTCGAAACCTATTGAAATTAAAATGGTTTAAATTTGTAATTCAAATCTGGATTTGAAATCGATAAATCAAAATGGTTTTAAGGAGAATTTGAATTGAGATTGATTTAAATTGATTGGAACTAAATGTTGATTTGAATTGATTTGTAAAATTGGAAGAAACCAATTCTAGTTTGAAACTATTTTAATATATAAACTATTTTAATATATAAAGTATATTATGATTATGATTATGGGAAATAAAAATGGTTTAAAGTGAGTAATGATTTTAAAGTGATATGAATTTGAAAGTAATATTATTTTGGAAGTGACATGACTTTGAAATGTATATGGTATTTTGATATGAAGTATGAACTATTTTGAAATAAAATGACCACGGTGTGAAATAAGTGTTTGGTAGTTAAAGAGACCGGGATCAGATATTGTCATACTCTCTGCCAATACCGAAAACCACTTTAACAACTATGTACGTGGTGGAGATTCCAGAATGAAGTAGGATGGTTTGGCGACGATTCTATATAAGGCATTAACGTAGCCTTGACTCCCGTGAGTCAGCTTCATGTGGCTAAAATAGGAGCTATACCGGGCCAAGTGAGATCGCACCTCCTATCGGGCACATTTATTCGATACCATTCTATTACTTTGTGATTTGATTGGGTGAACCTTCGATTTGATTTGGGAGTGTGTCTCGAAGTGGGCGGTAGTAGCTGCTATGCGTTACCACCAATCCGGGAGTGCAAACGGTAGAATCCTACCCTGACATTGCCTCGCATGCCTTGCCACATGCCTTATCGCGCCTTTTACGAGTTTGGTTTGTACCATACCTATGGAGTTCCCTCTGATAGCCCTCTAGTTCACGGAGGAATTACGGTAGTGTATAGACTACGAGAATATATAAAAATGTGTTAAGGGGGATTTGGGTAACGCCTTAACGCTATTTTAATAGTTTACTTTACTGTAGACATTATATATGTAGCGTATTGTACTATGTATGTAGATAGTTTAACGGATCCTTAAAGGAGGGGATTCCAAACATCCTTTAAGTTATTTTGTATTTTTGTTGACATTTCATTTGAGTTGATTTACTGGTATAAGAATGTTAATCCTTACTCGAGTGTTTTGTGTTTTTCTTTATGCTCGGGTCAGACTGTGTGACACAACATTTGCGACTCACCTTTGGAGCTTGGAGCTTTGCTTGGAGATCCATCTCTATCTATTCAACTTGTTCCATTATTTCCAGTTGTTTGTTCAGACTTGTCATTTGTTTTGTATTAGTGACTCCTATGTACTTGAGATTTTCTGTTGTATTTTATTTCAGACTCTGTTGTTTACATAGTAGCTTCATGAACTACTATTTGTCTATTCCGCTGCTTATTGTTATATTACTCTATGTCTGTGATTCTGTGATTGATTTATTTAATGTATATGCTAAGTTTTGCCAAATATAAATTAACAATCTGTTGTTTTGAGCAATTCAAGTTTGACATGAGTGGATGATTGTCGATTTGAACGGTTCAAATAGCGCGTCGTTGCATATATACTCTGATCATCCAAGTGGGCATCTTCATATATCGCTCTTGACGTATGTTGTAATAATTATATTTTATCTCAATGTGGTTCTCGTGTTAGGATTATGTAATGAACTTGAAATGTTTTGAAATTGAATGTGAAAGTTATTTGATGATTTTAAAATTTTCACATATCCATGTGTTTCTGTTATATCAATGTATCTAACATTACCATATTTTGTCGTCGAGGATTAATAACTATGGATGACTGTAGCATCCGTAGCCGTTAGTTTTGGGCCTCCAAGTGGGGGATGTTGCAGAAAAGTGCTGCGAAAAAGTGCAGCAAATAAAATATAAAAGTTTCTTTAATCAAAACAACATTTTTACTTTACATATGTTCATTTTTTTCAACTCAAAACACTTTTAAAACACTTTAAATTATTTATAAAATTTATTCCATATTTTTAAACATTTTTAAAAAAATATTTAGAACATTTGCTACTTTGGCCCCCGTACTACCAAAGCGTGATTTTATCGAAAACTTGATTTGCTCATATTTTAAAATTTACTAAACGAAATATTGTTCCTTTTCTTTTATTTAAAAACTATAGTCATAAGAGTTTGGAAAATTTTTATCGCAAAGAAATCTGACTCCGATTCAATCCTATAGAAGGATTTAACTTTTACGGTGCGAAATCGCGAACTACCGTTACGCGACGCGCCAATTTTTGACTCCAGATTCATTATGTCAAAACTTCTCCAAATTGAATTTTAATGTTTATAAAACATTTACAAACCATTTTCAACATTTAAACCAATATTTTTCATATTAATCTCTTTTTCCCTTTTAAATCATCTCGTAATATTATATTACTATAATATTCCTTTTCAACCTTTTTATATTTTTAAAACCATTAAGAATCTAAATAACTTCGTATACACATCCATATGGATTTATTTTTCATTAATTAATCATTGTTAATTACTTAACCTTTTTTATTATGATTTCTCATAATTTATCACAACCAAGTTATCAACCATATCAACATCCATACAATCAACCATATAATCAACCAAGTTATTAACTAGACATTTAAATTTATAATTTAAACATTCATATAATTATTTTCTAAATTGAGTACTCTTTTTCACTCCACAAATCTTTTCCACAGCTTCCCAAATTGATTTCGACAGCACTTCCTCTTCTTTTCTTTGCTCCGGAGCTTCCCGACTTCCTTCCTTTCTCCTTGATGGGCTCGGCCTCCCTTTAGAATAGGTGATGGAGCTCGGTCTTGATGGCAATGGTGATGGTCGTGGGTTATGTTGAGGAAGAGGAGGTGTTTTCTGTGATTTGGATGTGTAATGCTATAGTGTGTATGTGTATGTGTCTATATATATATATATAATTTTATTATTATTTCTTCATAATTTAGGTGGAACCATTAAAGAAAAGCTCTTAGAGCTTTAAGAAGAAGGAGGAAGAAGAGAATGGTGTGAAAGAATATGTGAATATAGGTGGGCATTCATAGGAAAAAATGTTTACAAAATATCTTTAGGTAAAAAGACCAAAATACGCTTTCCTTAGCCATTAAATAAACTACATTTTTTAACACTTAACATCACCTTTCACTGCACAACTTTATGTCTCAATCACTTAAAATAAAGTAATGATTTTGTTGGATTTGGATGTGATTGATTTGATGTTTGCTTTTTTACTTTTGTTAATTACCTTAATTACTTTTACTAATGATATTATAGATTTTTCTAATGATACATAGAAAAGTAAACATGTTTTGTTATTAAAATGTGAAATATATATGTTAAAACATGCAAACAAAGGCGCAACAACGTTGCGACAAATTATATTGAACAAAACGTTGATTTTCGACAAAATGTTTTACGGCCACATTTTGACGTTTTTGTTAAACTTCATATATTTGTAAACAAAACTTTAAAATATGTTTCTTATCATTTTTAAATAATTAAAACAAGTTTATTTTAGTTATAAAACCATATTAAATAATATTAAAATCTAATTGTAAAAAATACGACGTTGATCTGCCGAAATGCGACAAATTTTGTCAATCCTTATCAAACAAGTTTATAATTTATAATACCATTATAAATCAAATCACTATCATCATGTAACCATTTAAAAAATAATTATTTACCATTAACAACAATTATTTAAATGTATATTAAATTTTATCGAAAACCAGCTATTGTCACTTTTCGAAGAAAATCCAAACTTCTTGATTTTGTAATCAATTTTTAAAAATAAGTTTACCATTTCTATTTATCACATAAAACATGATTATTTAAGTTTGAAAATTATATATTTGAAAATATAAAATTAATTAAATATTCCTTCTAAAAGTGGTAAAATTACGGGTCGTTATAGATTGCTTGTTTTATTTGATAGTTGAATAAACAACTATCAAATCTTGGCCAAAATATAACTCTAGAAATATCTAGGAGAAACACAGGGGATATATGCCACAGTCTCGACGATGCTGTATTGTGCGTATAAACCTTGTTTTGTTCTCTTAGGACAAATTATAAGGAAATCCGTCTGCTTAAACAGTTAGGAGATGATCTCTGCTCTTATGTATTGTCTGATTGTTTCTAAAAGAACAGGAGTTGAGTTTATCGGAAACTGTCGAATGTCGGTTCGAAGAGATCGGGATCAGATAGGTATGAATTATCCGAAAACTACTCCAAACCAACTCAAGCATCGTATTGAAAACATCTTGAAGATGATGGGATCGAAGATGGAGCTCTTTGAAGTGCATGAGCTACTTGCTACTAATCCTCAGGGTGATTCCAAAATGGATGTAGTAGAAGTAGTGCCTTCGGTTTATTCATATTATGAACAACTTGTGTGGATGAATCATGGCATTGCATTATTTCCTGGAGGGCAGTGTTAGCATTCCAAGCTAAAATTGCTAAGAGAGGAAAAAGGTAATCGTGACCTCACAAGCCTCACAACCCGATAATGACCAAAACAGAGGATATGCAGCAGAGTTATGTTGTTCGCTACCATTGGAAGCAGTCATTCCTCGATTAAGAATCAATATTTATGGATTTGGTATGCGCGTAGAAGTAAGGCCATGGTTGGTGCACAATGTTTTGGAGCTTTGGTCTCGTAGAATGATGTAATCTAGCTTGTCGTGTTTGTGGGGCAGGCCAGCTCTATGTTGGTAGGGGGTCTATGTTGGTCCTCGATACATTTTTCTAGAGGTATATTGTGGCAGGTGGTACCCCAGTAGCCTTGTCATTGATGAAAATCCAATCTCCAATACATGCTTTTGCAAACTTATTTATGCCCAACTATGTTGAAGTTTGAGATGCAAGCATTTCTGCTATTTTATATATTTATTTTCCTCTCTCTATAATATCACTGGATTTTATAATAAAAATGGTTTTGTTATCGTGAGATAAAAACCTATCTGTGTTTATGTGCGACGTAGTCTTATGAGATACCTTTATTTTTGAAAGGTTTTATAACTGTAAAAATTCATTTGATTGTGTTTCTCACGCTGGTTTTACCAAATTGATCCGGGCGTTATTTTCTTATAATGCTCGGGTCAGCCTAAGCTTATTTTTTAGATTTAGCTTAACATTTGGATTTGCAGGAGATGGGCCAGATGCCTCCAAGACGTACTCCCGTATTTTCTTTATCTTCCCCTGTTTGTTTCTTGTCTGTATTTATCAGCAATTGTAAGGACAGGTTGTTATAACTGTCCAGAGTTTGATGATAGGATAATTGTACTCTGATTGATGTATGTATATAAAAGTCTTTTTTTTGTAAAGTTTATTCATATATTATATATTACTCATCACGTTGTGAGATTCTGTTCTATCTTTTTCTTTTCTTTCACCCCAACTATCTGTCTTTCTAACACTTGGATGTTCGGTATGTGAATACTGTGGACGTATTAGTGTCGACTTCTGAGGATCAAAAAGATGGGTTGTGGTAATTATTACTTATTTATTTAAGTATGAGTTTTAATGGTTATTTAATTAATTAAGTAAATATAATTAGTATTTAATTAGTAATTAAATAAGGGTAATTAGTACTTAAGTATTAATTAAGTAAGACGGTTATAATTAGTTAATTAAGAAAGGTTTGATTAATTATAAATTAAGTAAAGGTTAATTACTTAATTAATTATTATTTAAGTAAGATTTAATAATCCATAAATTATTAATTAAGGGAGGTTCAATTTATAAATTAATTATTAATCAAGCAGGGTTTAATCATTTCTTAATTATTAATTAAGTTAAGATTTTATTTAGTTATTTTTAAATAAATTTTTAATTTTTAACTACTTTTTTCGAAGGATCGGTTTGTTTAGAAAGCATCTTTCTTTTATAAAGAATAGTTTGAACACAAAGGATTCCCTTTGTTTGTGCCATTAAGTAGCCAAATAAATTAAATAGATTATTTTTGGACATTTGTGTAGCAGAATAAATCACAGTTCTGCTATAATTAAACTGAATAGATTATAGAGGACATCTGTTTGGTAGAATAAAACCCCGTTCTGCTATTATGTTAAATTGGACATTGATTCATATGCCAGTTAATTAATATATGGATTAATTGATATTAGGAAAAAGTGATGTGTTAACTATTGATGGTTAATTATGGATTTGATTTACACTGCTTATGTAATTCTAGATATGTGACTTAAAAGTCAAACTGAATTAAATGGGAACACGATTTAGTACCATCGTGATCTGTAAGGACCCGATTCTTCGACTTCCGAATATCGACATCAATACGTCCATTGTATCAACTGTCGAGCAAACGAATGCCGGAAAACCGAATTCTTAGGGTTTTTTTAAAAGAAGAGGTAGAAGAAAAGATAGAAGAAAAAGAAAAGAAGAACAACAGAACAACTTCAGAACAGAAACAATATCAGAATCTCACATATCGCAGCGGAACAATATATAATAGATAATCACTAGTCTTTTAAAACAAAGAACTATATCAATTTATACATACATCAATCAGAGTCAATATACAACAATGGACAGTTATATAAACTTGTCCTCATACAGAATACACAGCGGAATAAATACCATCAGATACAAATACTACGTCTCGTCGTCCAGCTTATCTTCAAAACTCCATAATATCCTGAATATCTTGATAACCTAACTCTAGACTGCCCGTGTGGAAATTGGTGGGCACCCAGAGTTTAGAAGGGAAACAATAAACTCCGAGACAGTCATGGTGACTGGTGTGAGATCGTAAAACAGTTATTTTCACAAAGAAAATAAAACAGATTCGCAATGCTTTTGGAAAATGAAACTACCATAAGACCTCCCGCCACACACACAATGCAAACGCAGAATTGGAGGAGATTTCTTCTTATGATAGTCAAAGATGCTTACTACGCCAATCATTGGATTATTATTATTAATGTCTAGTGTAGAAAACATTTCGAAAGTATAATATTAATCTTAGCCAGCATAGACATTCCGAACTATGCCTACTATAGCTACCATCCAAACAATGGGGTGCCACCATAAGTAGATGGAAGGTTCTACAACTAATACCGTACAAAGTTCGTATTTGGAAGATGGATTTCCAACAAATGGTCAGGCTAAGGAACTTCCTTTCCTCCTGCCGAATAGGATCGCCTCTAGCTGGACGTCTCTAGAGACAAACTGCTCTCTACCAAACAAGGCCGGGTTACCCCTGTAACAGGTAACTCACGAATATGTCATCACCCGGTCCTTTGGGACCTTTATCCGAGCGCTCGATATCCAACATCACACATCATAAAGAAAGTGTATCCACATGAGTAAGTATCTGGGCTCCATACCATGATACCACCCCTTTCCAGAAGGAAATGACATACCCTAAAGGGAGCGACCCTCATAACCTTGCCGCAACATTCCTGTTTCGACCATTTCCGGGTTGTTGAGGCCCTGACGAAGTCTCGTCCACAAAGCTACGCTTTTTCAAAAAGCCATGCTTTGGGTCAACAGATGATCAACCTATGATCACAAAGATAAATGATCAAACAAATGATCATATCACAAATGATCAAACACTGATCATCACACAGCAACACTCAGCATGCCACATTACCAAATTGGGATATATCGCTGATAACTTCAACTACATAACCTCTGAGCTCGTACGTCTCAAAGAAGGGTGTTAAGCTAAGAGAATAAATTCTCCGCCACCAACAGATATGTATTTGAAAGAAATCAGCTTTATATCTCAAAGTGTAATGTCAGACACACAATCCATACAAGTCTGTTCCGGGATCGAACAGAACCGAAGGTACTTCTCACGAAGCCCTTGCAAATCCGGATAATTTCCAATCACGTCCGGACTTCCCATCACTAAGGGTGATAAAACCTCTAAATTGGAGATCAACCGATGTAGAGTAACTCGACGGTAATCCTTCCGGTTTCAAAAATATCCGGTCTTCAACACCGGTCAGCAAATGCAATTCATAACGACGTATCACATATTCAGAATGGGTTATACGACTCCATGGTCCTTTCCCGGCTAACCCGAATAGTGAGCGCTTATTTAAAAATAAGTGTGGCATTCAAATTCATCCAATTCACAACAAATACCCATTCAAGGTAATTATTGATAGTCGGTTATTTAACTATCAATAAAGATGCGCAACATCATCAGATTCCAAATAATTTTCCCAAATTATTTATTTTTCAAAATATCTTTACTAGATATAAAATTTCCACACTTAACCGTTTGAAAACAATTTCAAATCAATTTCCACATTTCATTTTATCTTTGAAGATAAAATCTCAAAATAGTTCATTTCATATTGGAAAAGCATTTCCATACTTATTTAAAAATAAGTAATTCACAAATCATTTATTTCAACATTTGAAAATATTCGATATACTTAAATCAATATTAAGTATATATTCATTCTTTAAGGAAATCATAAATTTTAACATCTATTTGAGTCAAAACGAATGTTGCGTAAAACATCGTTACGACGACTCGAAATCACTAGTATAGGGATTCGGATTTTAAGATAGATATATATAAATCCCAATACTACATAAAACATTTTCTTTCGAAAATCATTTACTATAACAACAGTGTTATAGTCCATCATTTCCTTATTTCTCAAAAACGTCTATTTCAACAATGAATGTTGAAATCTATGGTTTCGATACTTAACACATTTTAAAACATCGTTTAAAACAATTAACTTCTTTTTTTTTTATCGCTTTCCCAAAACTATCCATTTTACTTAACAATATATTCACTGTCCAAAATCGTGAATATACTTCACTAATTACATTTCACTATTTTCTACACATTTTATTTCAATAATAATTCGCTATCCAAAATCGCGAATATATGTCCTTTAATAACCTTCTATATTTAATTTATCAAATCCAATTGATTTCGAATTTATAAAACAACGTTTATAAATTCTATTTCTATTTTCTAACAACTTCAATTTAATAAATCTCCTTTATTAACAATTCGATTCATAACTCAAATCTTATACCAACAATCCATAATTATAAGTTAAATACTTATAATTCCTTTATTTTACAAAATCATTTCCATTTATAAGTTCACAATTTATAAATTTCATTTATTTATAAATTCTTTAAAATTCATTTTAACGCTTATAAAAACTCGTTTTATAATACCAACATTTTAAAGTTATAAATATCAACTTTTATTTTAAATCTTCTAAATAAACCGTTTTCAATATTCAAAAATCCCAACTTAAACCATTTTATAAATAAATCGACTTTTATTTCAAAAACGACACTTTGGTTATATTCCACTAAAAATTATTGCTTTTATAACTTTAAAATTTTAACGTTTATAAATCAATTCAAAAATTCCATGAAACGTATATTTTTAAAAATCACTTTAAAATCCTTTTAAAGTAAAAGTCGTTATTTTTAAACTTCAAATCTTGAATCCGATGATGCAACGCACCAATTAGTCTATCACAACATTCAATATCATATATCAATATGATAATCAACAAATATCACAATATCTGTAAATAAATAAATACTGGTGAGGAATCCAGTTGGATCCCTCCAACCTGTTTCCCTGCATCCACAGATGTTAGCACAATACCAATTCCACTTCGAGGTGGAATATCGCGGTATATGGGTTTTATAAAAATATCATCCGCTTACTAACGGCGCAATAGGGTCTCATCCGCTATACGAGGCGAGAAATCAATCAATCCAATATATACATATGCCAATATGTATATATTGCTATATATATATAGATATATCCTACTATATCTAATATCAACAATCCAAACAGACAATCAAACAATAACTGAAAATTCCACTTTTCAATTTGAGTGAGAAAATCTCACCTTAGCTTTTTAATTTGCCATCATTTCCCACTTGACTCGATTTCCTTGATTTATACCTTGTATAAGCAATTTCATACAATTTATTAATATTTGAATTAAATCGAATAACCAATTTCCATTTTAAAATTTTAATTAACCAATGATTTTATTTTAAACAAATTTTCTCCTTTTAATAAATTATTCTTAGTAACTTAAAAATAAATTTAGATTTAATTAAACAAGTTCATCTAAAGGAATTTATTTTCATAATACGTTATTTAAAAGATAAACTAGTAAAGGAAATATATGTATATATATTTGTAAAAATGGTCTATATATGTTTAAAACCCAATTTTTCATTTAAATCCCCATATTCTCAATCTATAATGACTTCAAATTATTCTGTATATATATAGACATTAGACAAATCTATAAATTTTAAAGAAAATAACTTATTATATAACTTACTGTTATACATAGATATATTATATCATCAAATAAAATGTGGAATTTAAACCAAATCATTTTCTCAACTTAATACAAGATTATACCTTACTGCAACATCGAACATGGCTCGAGATCACTGCCCCTTCGAAACGACATCTCGATCCACAGCCACTCTGATGCCTCGCCATCGTGAAGATGCACTCGCGAACTCGTGCTCTCGTCTGCCTCTGGCCACGACTACCAGAACTGCCGAAGTATCCCCCTACTTCACGTCACAAACCCTCGACCCTACCCCCAACCTTCCTCCTGAAACTCGCTACAGCTCGTCCCGATACGAACGGCAGTGGAGAATCGTGAGTCTAAACCCACCGCTTGCTCGAGGCTGCGAGCACACTTCACTGCATAGGTCGATAGCGATCTAGAGCAGCCCTCACGAACGACTCCACTACTTAAGGCGATGATTCGCGAATCCCTTAGCTCGAGTTGAACTCGACTTCGATTTGAATTTGAAAATGAAGAGGCAGCCATTACTATCTCTATTAGAGCTTGAATGATTTATTTGAAAATAAAGAGGAGGGCACGGTTTCGTGGAATAAAGATTGGGAAATGAAGTGATTTCGTGAATTCAACTGGAAGAGGGAACACGATTTAATTTGAATGTGAATCTGAAAAAAAAACGAGGCGCCCTCATTTTGTTTAGTTTCGTTCGAACAGAACTGAAGAACGCTGTGATGACCGCCCATGACCCCTGCACCGAATCTAGAGATAGTGCGCTGTAAAGTGTGCTAGGCGACCATGGACGATTGTCAGGGTAGATTAAAACAACAGAATCTATCGTATTACTCACAGCGCATGGACAAAATACAATAGAACATATATATAGTGAAGCTTTACAGAATAAAATGCCATCATATAAAACTTCATAATAGTTGAATACAAGCATCCAAATAGCCAATACATCAAGCCTTACTACATAACACTCAGAGAATACAAAACAGCGGAACATCCAGTACATATAATAAGAAGATAATATGCAACCCTCCAGCTCGTCTTCGATATCAGCATCGTGAGAAGAGAACAGCACCTGTCACCTGCTACCTAGTCTGCCCGTCCCAAAAATGGACGAACAGCCCAAGGCAATAAGAATTAAAACATAAAGCCTTGAGTCAGACAACAGTCTTAGTGAGCAGTAAACTAACTAACAACATACCAAAAGAGTACAAAGGAAAAAGGAATAGGAATACAACCCTCCCACTCCAACCTCTTGCTACAGTGATAGCCCCCAGACACACACTAAATAGAAGCAAACATAGCAGAGCATACAATTTAAAGTAGAGTAATAATCATTCGAGTCAAGGGCGATGTTTTCCAAGTACCAAGGCCTAAATCAGATAAGCACCCAGAAAATACCGCTCTTGAGTCCGAATGACGATACAACCAAACATCCATGACTCTGGCTATCTTTGTTATCGTTGCCTTGATATCACCGTTAATTGAATGACCGGCACATTCTTTCAGCCGTCCGTCAAGGGCTAATGGAAACCCCAGTTCTAGACATAACTTCCGCACGTCATCATGACCCGTGCCTAGGACTATCTAATCTGCCCAGAGTACTTGACTATCAACATTAGCCTTCAGGGACTATCTAATCTGCCCAATGTACTCTTGCTTTGAGCATGCTAGAACCTTCAACAACGATGAGATCTCAGCCTCCTAGTCATCCTCCTCGACGACTATTTCCATACTAGCTCAAGCGCCTCTCGAGCAACCATTACCCTTAACTCGAATCATATCACCGAGTTACCAACGTGCTTGGAATGATCCCGTCTGGATTAGACCAAGTCTTCATCACATGATGCCTCGCTTCATTACATCCTCGCAAAGCCTCATCTCAACATCACATCATCAAATCTATGCATAAGAGCTTCATCATCCCGCTACATATGCCACGAGCAGCTTTCCCAATTCAAGAGCCTTTCCCTTAGCTTTTGAATCATCTTTGACCACCTTGTCTAAAACCAATCAACAATCATCTAATTCACATCAATCAATCATGTCAAACATCAATCCAAGTAACCAAGCATTCAAATATAAGCAAAATGGACAATTATAACAATAATGGCAATTTCGTAATTAAGGAGTTGAAAGTCTAACAAGCATGAAAACATGAGAATTATCTCTACAACTTGATGAATGAACTTGCATAGGTTAATCATATACAAAAATGGTTGTCGAATCATCATGAACAATGGATCTACATGGATCTACACTTAGGTTTACAAAAATGCATAGAAATCACTATTTTAACACCAAATCAAGCCAACAATCCGATATACTCCTTTGGATCCGTGTGAGAGATAATCACCACTCACCAAATCACCTAAACAACCTCAAATCAACAGGCTTCAGATCTGGACAGCGAAGGATCAAGCTTGATCTATCACGAATCCGCTTCAAACGATGAAATCTAACTTTAATGGATGAAGATCTTCAACTTTAGCTCTTGGATCTTCGATCTTGATCTTCGATTTGGATGAAAGGAAGCACTAGATTAGAGTGGAGAAAAGAAGTGAAGAAGTGTAGAAGTCGAGCTCTCAAAATGGCAGCACTTCGTCGCTTCGAAATCCGGATCCCAAAAAGTGAGAACAACCCTTCCTATTTATAGCTGAAAATCCACTAAGTCGTAACTCGGCTATCTCCTAAGTCGTCTCCGACTTACGACCTAAGACACCTCCGACTAAACAAAGCCTTCAACCTAACAGACTACGACTTAGTGAACTTTCGACATAAGACTTAGCAGCTAACCCTTAAGTCGGTTGCGACTTAACACCTGCTCCTATACGACTTAACGACTCAACTGCTATGCCATCCTACGACTCAACGACCCAAATCCCCTATGACTTAAGACTTAACTCCCTTAAGTCGTCTACGACTTAAGCTCATACGCACCTAGCGACTTACCACTAGTCACGACTTATGACTTGGCAGAAGATACGACTTAACAGATCTATGCTTCTACGACTTAACAAATAACTGGGTTACGACTCAACTCCTAAGTCGTCTACGACTTAACACATAGGCTACGACTTAACCGGGTTAAATTCTTAAGTCGTCTATGACTTAAATTAACACAGAAGCCTTCGACCTAACCTCACTAACTCGCAACATTCTATAGGTCGTTATTCTTAAGTCGCAGATTCTATAAGTCGTCTACTCCTATAAGTCGCTAACTCTATTAGGTCGCCTACCCTATAAGTCGGTCAACCTCTTAAGTCGTCTAACCGACCTAACTATGCTAACCCGGTAACTGTTAGGTCGCTAACTCTACTAAGTCGGTCAGTTCTTAGGTCGCTAACTCGCCCTGCCGACCTAACACTTAACTCACCAATACACTTAAGTCGCGCCTACCCCTTAAGTCGTTCAAACGACCTATCTCCAGACCCTTAACTCGCCATTCCTCTGGGTAGCTCCTATCCCCTAAGTCGTATACGACTTACGACTTATACTAAGTCGTGAACGACTTAGGACTTAGCCATATTTTTGCCTAAAATCTGAAATGGCTCAAAAATGCTAAAATTCCAGATTTTGACAAACTTTTCGATCCGTAAAATACGGGTCGTTACATTCTCTCCCCCTTAGGAATTTCGCCCCCGAAATTCCAAGCAAACAAAGCAATCGAAGACTATTCTGTACGCCTACCATCCATAGCAATCAACAAACCATGCATCCAATTCTAACTTAGCATATAGAATTCTAAGACTTAGAACAAGTTACAATATCGTGAGATGAGACGACACCTTAGGGCCATACCTTGAAGAGTTCAGGATGAGCTGCCTTCATCCTCTCTTCCACCTCCTATGTACAGTCGTTATCATCATCACTCCATTGTATCTTGAGCAACTTAACTACCTTCCTCCTAAGCTGTTTCGTGTCGGTTTCAACAACACGAAGCGGCTTACGAGGTCTTCTACCAACTGGATCAACTTCAAATTCTTCACAGCTATCAGCAGAGACCACTGTATTCGAGTCGTGCACATACTTCCGTAGATATGATACATGAAAAACATTGTGCACACTCGACATCTTCTCTGGTAACTCCAATCTGTAGGCGAGCTTTCCAATTAGCTCGATGATCGGGAATGGTCCAACAAATCTTGGAGTCAATTTTCCTTTCTTCCCGAATCGAATAACATTCTTCAAAGGAGAAATCTTCACAAAAACCTTATTACCAACGTCGAACTCCAATTCCTTACGACGCTTATCAGCATAACTCTTCTGACGGTCTTGGGCTGCCTTCATTCGTTGCCGAATGATCTCTATACAATCTGAAGTCTGCCGAATCATCTCTGGCCCAAGCATCAGCTTTTCTCCAGTTTCCAACCAACATGTCGGAGAATTACACGGTCTTACATACAATGCCTCATACGGTGCCATACCAATGCTTGACTGGTAACTATTGTTATACGAAAATTCCACCAAATGAAGATGATCTTCCCATGATCCTCAAAAATCCAAAACACAAGCCCTAAGAAGATCTTCCAAAACTCAGTTGACTCTCTCGGTCTGACCATCTGTTTGAGGGTGATAAGCTGTACTCAAACACAACTCGGTTCCCAAAACTTCCTGGAAGCTCTTCCAAAATCCACTAGTGAACAATGGGTCTCGATCGCTCACTATACTCTTCGGAATACCATGGAATCGAACTATCCACTTAACATACAACTCAGCCAACTTTGATGCAGTCCTAGTCGATCGAACAGGAATGAACCTCGCACTCTTGGTCAGACGATCTACAATGACCCAAATCCCTTCATTTCCCGTTCTTGTTCTAGGCAATCCATCGATAAAATCCATCGACACTTGTTCCCACTTCCATGCAGGAACTTCTAATGGCTGAAGCAATCCACTAGGCTTCTTCTGTTCGGCTTTTACCAACTGGCAGTTCATACACTTGGAAATAAAATTTCCAACATCCTTCTTCATGCCTTCCCAGTAGTAGGTTCTCTTCATATCCCGATACATCTTATTTCCACCTGGATGAATTGTCAGCTTCGAGTGATGACTTTCCTTCAGGACTTCACTCCTCAATTCATCTATATCGGGAACAACTAGTCGTCCTTGCTTTCGAAGCCAACCCTCTCGATCGACCTCGAATCCTTTATCCTTTTCTGGATCCAATCCAGATTCCAATTCACGGATAATCTTGACAAGCTTATCGTCTCGCTTTTGGCTCTCGCCAATCCTTTCCACAAGAGAAGGTCTTATCGATAAGTTTGCCAACATCTCAGGTTCCAATTCACATCTAGGTCTGAAGTCAAATCCAGCTAAATACTCAAGACTCTTCCATTCTAAAAACATGGCTCCCAATCCTGCATGTCTTCGACTTAACGCGTCTGCCACCGCGTTACCTTTTCCCGGAGTATAAGCTATACCAAAATCATATGATGCCAAAAACTCTAGCCATCGCTGCTGCCGAAGATTCAAATCCTTTTGGGAGAAAAGATACTTCAACGACTTATGATCTGTAAACAACTCGAATCGAACTCCCAACAGATAATGTCTCCACATCTTCAGAGCAAATACAATCGCCGCTAACTCCAAATCATGAGTCGGGTAATTCCTTTCATGCGGCTTCAGTTGTCGACTGGCATACACAACAACTTTATCTCTCTGCATCAGCACTGCTCCAAGTCCAGTACCACATGCGTCGGTGTAAACCACCATCTCATCATTCCCACTTGGAATAGTCAAAACAGGAGCACTTGTCAATCTCTCTTTCAGGATTCCGAAAGCTTGCTCACACTTAGCATCCCAACTGAACACTTGGTTCTTCTTCGTCAATCCTGTTAACGGTGCAGCTATCTTGGAGAAGTCTTTGATAAACCGTCGATAATATCCTGCTAATCCAAGAAAACTTCTCACATCAGATGCATTCTTAGGTCTAACCCAATCCTGGATTGCTGCCACCTTAGCGGGATCAACCGCTATCCCATTTCCAGAAATCACATGGCCTAAGAACCTCACTTCACTCTTCCAGAAGTGACACTTCGAAAACTTAGCCTTTAGCTGATCTTTCCGTAAGATTTCCAAAACATTACGCAAGTGCGTCTTGTGCTCTTCCTCAGTTCTGGAATAAATCAGAATATCATCCACGAACACAAGTACGAACTTGTTCAACTGATCTCTGAACACTCTATTCATAAGATCCACAAAATATGCTGGCGCGTTAGTCAATCCAAACGGCATTACCAGCCACTCAAAGAAACCGGATGGTGTCCTAAAAGCAGTCTTCGGCACACTATCCTTAGCCACTCTCAACTGGTGAAATCCCGTTGCCAAATCCATCTGAGAAAACACCTTAGCCTCGTGAAGCTGATCAAACAAGTCATCTATTCTCGGCAATGGATACTTGTTCTTCTTAGTCACCTTATTCAGCTCACGATAATCGACGCACAATCTCAACGACCCATCTGCCTTGGTTGCAAACACAACTGGTGCACCCAACTCGGACACACTAAGCCGAATGAATCCTTTCTGCAAAAGATCATCAACTTGCACCCTCAACTCTTGCTGTTCCCTAGGCGCCATCCTCCTAAGAGGCATCACAACAGGTCTGGCTCCTTCAACTAGATCTATCCGAAACTCGATCTCTCTATGCGGCGGCAACCCTTTGACTTCGTCAAAGACATCCTCGAATCCATTCGCGATTGGCACTAATGACAGTCCATCCCGTGGAACAACTAGCGAATACATGAAGCTCATGAAGACGCCTTCCTCATGCTTACATCGTATCACAATCTTTCGCCCCTCCACATTCTCGACTGTCACTTCCAACCTTTCGCAATCAACCTTAGCCGCATACTTCCTAAGCCAGTCCATACCCAAAATAATTCCGAACCCCGCAAAGTTCAGAACAAAACAATCACAAACAAAAGAGCAACCATGACTCGACACAATCAGACCTCGGCATAACATACACAAACAAGACGAACCCCCAACTGGATTAGTCACAACCAATGGCCTATCAACAATATCCGGTTCCAAACCTAACCGGCCTACGAGTTCACTACAAACAAACGAATGCGACGCTCCAGTATCAAACAGAACTCTAACTGGAACACCACATAGGAAAAGAGTACCTTGAACCACCACAATCTTTCCCTTCTCTTCAGCGGTAGGAGCTTTTGAGGACGAAGGAACAGCTCCCAAAGCATAAGCTTGCACAATCTGCTTGTCCTTCCTCGGTTCTGGACAATTCTTCCTGATGTGCCCTGGCTTGTCACAGTTGTGACACTTCATCGGTGCCTTTGGATTCTTACAATCCTTAAAGAAATGGCCCTTCTGCTGACAGTTATAGCAAATCACCTCGCCTTTCGGCTTCTTCTGGCCATCCCTTCCCTTCTGCTGCTGCTGCTTCCTCTTCTTGTTTCCACCCTGCTGGGGTTTAGACTCTTCCCTAGTCACAGCAACAACAGATCCTTCCTTAGGAAACAGACTCTCATGCCTGAGAGCTTTCTCCACAAGCTTCTCAAATGAATCGTCCAAATGATCCACCAACTGTCTCCCCAGATAACTGTCCAAGCCTGTCACAAACTTCTCATTCTTCTGAAGCAGATTCAATATATGACCGGGCATACTTGGACAAAGCTTCGAACTCAGAAACATACTCAAGAACTGGTCTTCCTCCCTGCTTGAGCTCTACAAACCTCTTGAACAGAACTGACTTCTGAGCTGTAGAAATGAACTTAGCTTCAAATCTAGCTTGGAATTGCTCCCAAGTAATCTCTTCCTCCGCAGTATTGATGGTAATAGAGTTCCACCAATTAGAGGCTCTCCCTTGAAGCTGCCTTGATGCCAACTTCCTCTTAGTTGCATCATCAATTCCCAAATCACCAAAGATCCTTCTACAAGCATCTATCCATCTCTGGACTTCGATAGTAGATTCTATTCCCAAGAAAACCTTCCCTCCAAGAGCAGTATAATCCTTGCACAACTTAGCAAAATCCACTGGTTTCGGAGTTTGGACTTGAACTCCAACATCTACTGCTGCCCCTGGAACTGGTATCCTTCTTATGATCGAAGTCATCATAGCTTCGAACATAGCTGCATAATCAGTAGTCCCCTCAGTAGCACGACCTTCCCTAGCAGCTGGTCTCCCTCTTCGACTCATTCTCAATATCTATAAAAAGGAATGATCAAAACATCTAGAGAAACAACTGCATAAAGGACTAACTTACTGCTAAACTACTATATTATATATAGTAATTATCCATCAAAATACAATTACGTCTCTCATACGTAGTTACGTCAGCGAGCGTTGGGTAAAATCGATTAACCAATGCTCTGATACCAAATGTGACGACCGCCCATGACCCCTGCACCGAATCTAGAGATAGTGCGCTGTAAAGTGTGCCAGGCGACCATGGACGATTGTCAGGGTAGATTAAAACAACAGAATCTATCGTATTACTCACAGCGCATGGACAAAATACAATAGAACATATATATAGTGAAGCTTTACAGAATAAAATGCCATCATATAAAACTTCATAATAGTTGAATACAAGCATCCAAATAGCCAATACATCAAGCCTCACTACATAACACTCAGAGAATACAAAACAGCGGAACATCCAGTACATATAATAAGAAGACAATATGCAACCCTCCAGCTCGTCTTCGATATCAGCATCGTGAGAAGAGAACGGCACCTGTCACCTGCTACCTAGTCTGCCCGTCCCAAAAATGGACGAACAGCCCAAGGCAATAAGAATTAAAACATAAAGCCTTGAGTCAGACAACAGTCTTAGTGAGCAGTAAACTAACTAACAACATACCAAAAGAGTACAAAGGAAAAAGGAATAGGAATACAACCCTCCCACTCCAACCTCTTGCTACAGTGATAGCCCCCAGACACACACTAAATAGAAGCAAACATAGCAGAGCATACAATTTAAAGTAGAGTAATAATCATTCGAGTCAAGGGCGATGTTTTCCAAGTACCAATGCCTAAATCAGATAAGCACCCAGAAAATACCGCTCTTGAGTCCGAATGACGATACAACCAAACATCCATGACTCTGGCTATCACTGTTATCGTTGCCTTGATATCACCGTTAATTGAATGACCGGCACATTCTTTCAGCCGTCCGTCAAGGGCTAATGGAAACCCCGGTTCTAGACAAACTCCCGCACGTCATCATGACCCGTGCCTAGGACTATCTAATCTGCCCAGAGTACTTGACTATCAACATTAGCCTTCAGGGACTATCTAATCTGCCCAACGTACTCTTGCTTTGAGCATGCTAGAACCTTCAACAACGATGAGATCTCAGCCTCCTAGTCATCCACCTCGACGACTATTTCCATACTAGCTCAAGCGCCTCTCGAGCAACCATTACCCTTAACTCGAATCATATCACCGAGTTACCAGCGTGCTTGGAATGATCCCGTCTGGATTAGACCAAGTCTTCATCACATGATGCCTCGCTTCATTACATCCTCGCAAAGCCTCATCTCAACATCACATCATCAAATCTATGCATAAGAGCTTCATCATCCCGCTACATATGCCACGAGCAGCTTTCCCAATTCAAGAGCCTTTCCCTTAGCTTTTGAATCATCTTTGACCACCTTGTCTAAAACCAATCAACAATCATCTAATTCATAGCAATCAATCATGTCAAACATCAATCCAAGTAACCAAGCATTCAAATATAAGCAAAATGGACAATTATAACAATAATGGCAATTTCGTAATTAAGGAGTTGAAAGTCTAACAAGCATGAAAACATGAGAATTATCTCTACAACTTGATGAATGAACTTGCATAGGTTAATCATATACAAAAATGGTTGTCGAATCATCATGAACAATGGATCTACATGGATCTACACTTAGGTTTACAAAAATGCATAGAAATCACTATTTTAACACCAAATCAAGCCAACAATCCGATATACTCCTTTGGATCCGTGTGAGAGATAATCACCACTCACCAAATCACCTAAACAACCTCAAATCAACACGCTTCAGATCTGGACAGCGAAGGATCAAGCTTGATCTATCACGAATCCGCTTCAAACGATGAAATCTAACTTCAATGGATGAAGATCTTCAACTTTAGCTCTTGGATCTTCGATCTTGATCTTCGATTTGGATGAAAGGAAGCACTAGATTAGAGTGGAGAAAAGAAGTGAAGAAGTGTAGAAGTCGAGCTCTCAAAATGGCAGCACTTCGTCGCTTCGAAATCCGGATCCCAAAAAGTGAGAACAACCCTTCCTATTTATAGCTGAAAATCCACTAAGTCGTAACTCGGCTATCTCCTAAGTCGTCTCCGACTTACGACCTAAGACACCTCCGACTTAACAAAGCCTTCAACCTAACAGACTACGACTTAGTGAACTTTCGACATAAGACTTAGCAGTTAACCCTTAAGTCGGTTGCGACTTAACACCTGCTCCTATACGACTTAACGACTCAACTGCTATGCCATCCTACGACTCAACGACCCAAATCCCCTACGACTTAAGACTTAACTCCCTTAAGTCGTCTACGACTTAAGCTCATACGCACCTAGCGACTTACCACTAGTCACGACTTATGACTTGGCATAAGATACGACTTAACAGATCTATGCTTCTACGACTTAACAAATAACTGGGATACGACTCAACTCCTAAGTCGTCTACGACTTAACACATAGGCTACGACTTAACCGGGTTAAATTCTTAAGTCGTCTATGACTTAAATTAACACAGAAGCCTTCGACCTAACCTCACTAACTCGCAACATTCTATAGGTCGTTATTCTTAAGTCGCAGATTCTATAAGTCGTCTACTCCTATAAGTCGCTAACTCTATTAGGTCGCCTACCCTATAAGTCGGTCAACCTCTTAAGTCGTCTAACCGACCTAACTATGCTAACCCGGTAATTGCTTAGGTCGCTAACTCTACTAAGTCGGTCAGTTCTTAGGTCGCTAACTCGCCCTGCCGACCTAACACTTAACTCATCAATACACTTAAGTCGCGCCTACCCCTTAAGTCGTTCAAACGACCTATCTCCAGACCCTTAACTCGCCATTCCTCTGGGTAGCTCCTATCCCCTAAGTCGTATACGACTTACGACTTATACTAAGTCGTGAACGACTTAGGACTTAGCCATATTTTTGCCTAAAATCTGAAATGGCTCAAAAATGCTAAAATTCCAGATTTTGACAAACTTTTCGATCCGTAAAATACGGGTCATTACAAACGCCATTTTTATTTCGTTTATCTTGAACAAGAAGGGATATTTAAAAATGAACGAAGCAGAAGAAGACGTGATTTCAGGGAATGAGATGATGTTGTTTTGTACGAAAGGAGACAGTTTTGTGGCTAATTGTACGTATTGCTGGTTAAAGGAAAACAATTGTATATTATTTAAATTCAATTTGTTCTAGAATAAATTTTCTATGCATTTATATATATCGTACGCTCACACAACAACTCCGAATACTACGAAATTTGAAACCCAGTAACAATTCAGTATTACGGATCCAATGGAACTGGTTTCGTCGAATTCCGAGACTGTGCCCCGGACCGCTATTTTTAAATTCAATTTAAACAATATAAATTCAAAACTGAATAGAACAGTTCCAAATTCAATTCTGAAAGTTCCAATACCTTCAGAATTATAAATATAAATTTTCTTAATCAGCTTAAAACTGAAGATACAACATTTTACCCAGTTTTAATAATTAAATTCAGAAATTTAATCGCCAAATTCCATTCTGATACTTGAATTCCAAATTAAATTATCATTCGAATATTTAAACTCAATTAAATATTCACATTTCAAATATCAAAAATTCAGGGTTGTTACATGATCGCTATCCTCTTTCCATATTTATAAAGTTATGGATTTAAATAACTTCAATTGTATAACAACTTGAGGTTAAGTATTTATAAACAATGTCTTAAAGTAAGTTATTTAATTATATTAATAACGATATTTTAAGTTATTTAATTATATTATTAATGTTTTAGCAAACTGGTTTAGTTTTGTTTAAAGTTAATTAATTACTTAATTAATGATGTGTTTAAAGTTAATTACTTATCTTACCAATGTTATTTTAAATCTAATTAATTATTTATTTCTGATGTTCAAAAGCTAATTAATTAATTGAATAAAGGTGTTTATAAATGATGAATTGTTTTATAAAAAGGATTATACTTTGTAAAAAGGATTTATTTAAGGAAATATAGAAATGATATTTGTAAAGAAGATTATAAACGATATTTGAGAAAGGGGTTTTATAAGGAGTTTATAATCATTTCAAAATATTTATAAAAGAAGTTTTGTAAAGTAATTTGGATATTTATAAAAGGATTTGAAGTATGAAATAAACTTAGAAAAAAATAATATTATAAGAAGAAACGAAATTTGATTTTGATTATTAATCCTTCTTAATTACGGTGGTATAGAAACATTTTTTTTCATACTTAACACCGAGGGATAGTGGTTTGTTTAGAGTAAGAAATATTTTACATAATAATGTTTAGGCCTATTCAAAATGTGATTTTGGAAAAGAGAAGATCTTCCTCGAGTTTTTTTACTTATACCGTTGAGATAAGTTCATAGATATTTTCTAAGTATTTAAAATATAATGGTTTGAAATATACTTATATCGATGAGATAAGTATATAAATGTTTTCCCAAGTATTGGAAAGAGTAAAGGGGTTTGGGAATATATCTTTTGTGAAGGTATTTTGAATCAAATATTTGAAAAGAGAATTTAATTAATGAAATATTAATTAATAGGGGTTTAGTGGATCCCGTATGGAATTAAATCTATGTTTGATTGTTTTTTTATTTGATAGTTAAGTAACATACTATCAAATCTTGGCCAAAATATAACTCTGGAAATATTTAGGAGAAACATTGTGGTTATATGGCACAGTCATATTCGATGATGTTGTACTGTGCATACAAATCTCGTTTTGTTCTCCTAAGACAAATGATAACGAAATTCGTCCACTTAGACAGTTTGGAGGTGATCTTCGCTTTTATTTGTTGTTTAATTATTTCTGAGAGGATCGGAGTTGAATTTACCGAAAACTATCGAGTGTTGGTTCGAAGTGACTAGGATTGAATAAATATGAATTATCTGAAAACCACTTCGAACTAACTCAAGCGTCATATTGAAGACATCTTGAAGATGATGGGATCGAAGACGGAGCTCTTTGAAGTGAAAAGTCTACTTGCTATTAATCCTGAGGGTGATTCCAAAATGGATATAGTAGAAGTAGTGCCTTTGGTTTGTTCATATCCTCAACAACTTGTATGGATGAATGCTGACATTGCATTGTTGCCTGGAGGGCAGCTGTAACAGCCTCCACCTTACTTAACGCAGATATTGTCCCCAACTTTGTCACCTACGCCTCATGGGCCAAGCCAAGGTGTGGGGTTTTGTTCCTCAAAAGGCCTCGACTTTGTTATGAGGTGAAGGCTTTGGTATAGAAGTACCCGCTTTATAGTGTTTTTCCGCGATGTGGGACTATTATTCCCATTTTGAAGGGGTGTTACAATATCCCCCCTTTAGAGCCCAACGTCCTCGTTGGCTCATGAACACAACACCACCCAGGCGTCGTGGCTGTAACACATACAGACCACAATTTCGGCTGGGTATGGGTCTGATACCAATGTAACAGCCCACACCTCACTTAACGCATATATTGTCCCTAACTTAGTCACCTCCGCTATATGGGCCAAGCCAAGGTGTGGGGTTTTGTTCCTCAATAGGCCTCGACATTGTTATGAGGTGAAGGCTTTGGTATATAAGCACCCACTTTATAGTATTATCCATGATGTGGGACTATTATTCCCATTTTTAAGGGGTGTTACAATCTCCCCCCTTTAGAGCCCAACGTCCTCGTTGGCTCATGAACACAACACCACCTAGGCATTGTGGCTATGACACGTACAGACCACAATTCTGAATGGGTATGGCTCTGATACCAATGTAACAGCCCGCACCTCACTTAACGCAGATATTGTCCCCAACTTAGTCACCTCCGCCTCATGGGCCAAGCCAAGGTGTGGGGTTTTGTTCCTCAAAAGGCCTCAACGTTATTATGAGGTGAAGGCTTTGGAATATAAGTACCCACTTCATAGTGTTTTTCCACGATGTGGGACTATTATTCCCATTTTGAAGGGGTGTTACAGCAGCGTTAGCATTCCAAGTGGAAATTGATATGAGAGGGAAAAGGCAACCATGACCTCACTAGCCTCACAACCCAGTAATGACTAAAATAAGGAATATGCAGTAGGGCTATGTGGTTCGCTACCATTAGGAGCGGTCATTCCTCGATCTAGAATCGATATTTATGGATTTGGTATGTGCGTGGAAGTGGGGCCATGGGTGGTGCATAATGTTTTGGAGCCTTGGTCCTGGAAATGATGTAATCTGGCTTGTCATGTTCGAGAAGCAGGCTATCTCTTTGTTTGCAGGGGGTCCATGTGTGGCCCTCGGTACATTTTTCTAGAGGTGTACTATGGTAGGTGGTACCCCAGTTACTTTGTCATTAATGGAAATCTAATCTCCAATACGTGCCTTTGCGGACTTAGTTGTGCCCAACTATATTGAAATGTGAGGTGCAAGCATTCATCTATTTTATATATTTATTTTCCCCTCTAGACATTATTATAATATGTCTAGATTTTATAATAAAATGATTTAGTTATCGTAAGGTAAAAACTTGTCTGTGTTTATGTGCGACATGGTCTTATGAGATACCTTTATTTTTTAAAAGTTTTTATAACTGTAAAAATCCATTTGGTTGTCTTTCTCACGCTGGTTTTACAAGACTGACCCGAGCGTTATTTTTCTTATAATGCTTGGGTCAGCCCAAGCATATTTTCTTGATTTAGCTGGACACTTGAGCTGTAGGAGATGAGTTGGATGCCTCCAAGACGTACTCTTAAATATTATTTATCTTTTGATGTTTGTTTCTTGTCTATATTTATCAGCAATTGAAAGAATAAGTGGTTATAGTTGTCCAGAGTCTGATGATAGGATAATTGTACTCTAATTGATGTATGTATATAAAAGTCTTTCTTTTGTAAAGTTCATTGATATGTTATAGATTACTCGTCATGTTAGGAGATTCAATTTTGCCTTTTTCCTATCTTTCACCCCAATGATCTGTCTTTCTAGCACTTGGATGTTCAACACGTGAATACCATGGATGTATTAGTATTGACTTCTAAGGATTGAAAAGGCGGCTTGTTATAGGACATATGATTAGCTCGATGATTTTTCTATTTTTGTAAATTTAAAAGTTTTAAAATTGTTTTAAGGGGTGGACAAATGGATATGATACTTGATTTAAATGGGGAAAAGAGAATGGAAGGGTAAAAACACCCAATAGTGAAAGTAGGAAGAATATCCCCGTATAAGCAAAGTACGGAGAAAAAATAACTAAAATAGATGTCCATTCCACTCCTCCTTCTTATTTGGGTCAAATTGTTATTCTTCAATAAAATAAGCGGTTTAGATTACAAATTCTATTTATAGTTTACACCACTATTCTTATCTATTTCTTTGTAAAAGAGAAGTAGAATAGAATATGGGGTTTAGATTGCAATTCTTATTATTTAAGATATTCCATTAAATTGGTGTAATAAATTGAGTTTCTGTTTTATTTACAAGTCTGTTGTTGCAGTTTTGTTTATGAATATTTATTCCCTATTTTGGATGTTAAAATCCCATGAAATCTTGGAAATTGGAAGAAAATGACTTGTAATAATATTTGGTTAGAGAATTGACATTTGACGCTAGAGCGTAAAATCCGTGCGTTTAGGACTTATTAGGCATTAATATTTATTTATCTCTATTTACATAATTAACGTATAATTATTGCATATATGGTGTAGTTAATTAGGCATTTATTTACATTTATTTCCTCCATTAGGAAGATAATTGATAATGAGGCAAAAATAAGAGGAAACTCTTATATAGCTTAATTATTGTTTTAAGGTGTAATAAATAAGATTCCTTATAAGGCCTATTTATGAAACGGTGAGATGAGTGTATATATATGGAGAATAATTAATTTGTAGCTAAGTCATAAAGATGCGAGGTCAATAGAGTTACATGACAAAAGTATGCCCTTCACTTTGAGGCTACTAGCAGTTGTGTACACTTTTAATGATGCAAGATATCCTTATGATAAATATTTGTAATGATGTGAGGTTGGTCCCAAATTCTATAGAGGAATTTGCCCAGTTAATATGGCTACCAGTTCCTACAAAAAGCAGACTAATGTGAGTCATCATTACGAGTATGGGCCATAAGACGAAGGGTCTGCTTCGAGGTCTTGAGGTATTAAGCGGTTGGACCCGCATCTTTTCCCTAGATGAAGTATTAAATAGCCAACGGGACACATTAGGTGGTATCTCTACAGGGGTCCACTTTCAAAATGGATTTTAAATGATGGGGTCTGCCTTAATTAAGGTCTTAAATGACCAGAGTCTGCATATATTCCACTTGGAAGTATTAAGTGGCCTATGAGATTCCATATGATGTCGGTTAGATAGTACCATTGAGGAGCACGCTTTTGAAAATAGATCATAAATGATGGGGTCTGCCTTAATTAAGGTCTTAAATGACCAGAATCTGGCTATTTTCCACTAGGAAGTATTAAGTGGTTTGGATACTGTCTCTCATGTTATTAGCTATTTTATGACGTATGATGGAATATGGGATTTTAGAAACATGATTTTGGAATGGAAGGTATTAAGTGGTTGGACCCGCCTCATTTCCTTATAAAGAAGTGTTAAATGATTTTAATGGTTTTATATTCGTAGATATATTCTTATTTTGAAATATACTACCCAAGTACTGAAAAGGTAATACTCGAGGTTTTTATTCACCAAACACATGTTGTTCTGACTCCCTCCTCATTACAATACAAGTTAAGGACGGAGTGATGGCGGTGACAATGTTTAGATATGGAGAAGCTTGGCTTATGGCATTATTTGTTATTATTAATTGCTTTTATATATACCCATGTATTTAGATAATTTTTGTAATAGATATTATGTTACGGTTTTTATGGAATTTGTATTATGACATTTTTATGATTTTGAAATAAATGGGTATACTTTGCAAATGTGTTTTTTTTCATCCGCTGTGAGTTTTGAAAGTTTAGTTATAGCTCTATACTGTTATTTTCTTAGTTCTACCAGAATGGATCAAAGTTTGGATGGGCCTTTTTTGGGTCAAAATTTAGGCCTGTTTCGGGATGGGTTGTTACATTTGTATCAGAGCCTAGGTGACCCGATCAACGGGGAAAGTATGCTATGTGTACGAGTGGCATACTTGTTATTTTTGAAAAAGGTTTTTCAAAAGATTTTTCAAAAACTCAAACTTTGTGTGTGTAACGACCCTGAATTTTGAACAAATTAAATTGGAAAATATTTAATTAATTTTAATATTTGAACGATGATTTAATTTGAATCCCGAATATAACTTGGAATTTGGCGATTAAACTTTAAAGTTTAATCTAGTGAATGCTGAATAAAAATTTGTATCTTTAATTTTAAGCCGAAGAAAAATATTTCGGAAGCTTTTAAAATTTATATTGATTATACTGAAGATAATTAAAACTTCAGAATTGAATCTGAAATCGATTTATTCAGTTTTGAATTTAATTGTTCAAATCGATATTTAAAAATAGTCATTTTTCAAACAGTCTCGGAATTCGACGAAACCAGTTCCATTGGGTCCGTAATATTGTATTATTACCGTATTTCAATTTTCGTATTTTTCGGAGTTAGTACGTGATCGTACGGCGTGTAAACGCATTAAAAAAATCTTTATCGAATTAAATTTAAATTTATATTTTTATTTGGTCAAAAAACACACGTCTTCTTCCCTTCAACTACACCTAAGATCACGCAGGGAATCACGCAAAAGAAATCGTGTAACCCATGCCTCATTCGTTTTTAAGCATCTCGTTCTCATCCTCGTTTCATTTATTCGAATTCGACTTGCTTCAAAGAAAAATGGCAGAACGAAGGCATTCAAAAATCGAAATGAAATTTAAATATTTCGTCTCCTCCCTCTTTAAAATCAAAACCGAGCATCTCGTTCTAAAATCGAAATCAAAAAGGGGTCGCTCCTCTGTTAATTCCAAATCGAGTCTACCTCCCTTCTCTCTGTTAATCAAATTGCGAGTTCTTCGTGCTCGCCGAGTTCGCGAGGCCAAAGCGACTGTGGGAATTGGCGCGTCAAGATGGAGGTCTCGCGCACGGCAGCGGAGTTCGTCGAGGCTGCGTGGGGATCTTGGTGTCGAACTGTTTCACGACGCCTGGTCTTGGGCGAAGTCAGATGTCAATTGGGGATTCGAGAATGAGGCAGAGCGCGACCACGTGTGCGCGCGCGTGATTGAGGCGACTGCGAAGCAGGGACGTAGCTGGGGTTGTTCGCGAGCTCGTCGCGATGGTTAGGGGTTGGATGGCGCTGGGGTTTGCATCGATGGGAAAGAGGCTCGGCGAAGCAGGGGAAGATGAGTCGCGGTCAGGTCGAGATATCGGAGGGGATGAGGTCAATCTCCGGTGACTTGTGATGCTTTGCGATTCGAAGGGAAGAGCTGAGGCTCTGGCATCGGTAGCAAGGTAAGGAGTCGTTGTTATATATTTATTTTTACTGGAAAATAAAAAAAATATTAGCAGAGTTTTAGAATTTGTGATAAGGATTTAGTTTAAAAATTTAAAAGAATATTGATTTTAAACAGGTTGAAAGAGAAAAATAAGTATGTATGTATCTATATAAATATGCATACAGATAAATTAAATTTAATAAGTTATATAAATAATAATAAAGTAAGCAGGAGTTTTCTGCAGAAATATATGTTAACATCAATTTTTAATTGATATTTTTGAAAACAGTAAGTTTTAAAATTGTTAATTTCAAAACAGTTTTGTTTTAGATGAATAAAAAAAAAAATTGTTGTTTACAAATTAAAAGTGTTAGTTTAAAAATCAAAATTTTTGGTTAATTAAATAGATTAGTCAGGAGAAATTTGTTAATCTGAAACAATTGAAACGAAAATAAATTGTTCAGTCTTTTGAATATTGATAGATTGAATAAAATTGTTTATACCAGGTTAAAATCGAGAAAACAAAACTGAAATGGAAAATGGATGGCAAATTAAAAAGCTAAGGTGAGATTTTCTCACTCGAAGGAAAATATTTATTGGCAGTTATTGATTGATTTGTTTGAATGTGCTATTAGATATGATAGGATATATCTATATATATAGCAGTATATACATATTGGCATATGTATATATTGGATTGATG
This sequence comes from Allium fistulosum, assembly GCA_030737815.1. Lineage (NCBI taxonomy): Eukaryota > Viridiplantae > Streptophyta > Magnoliopsida > Asparagales > Amaryllidaceae > Allium > Allium fistulosum. The sequence continues at coordinate 693,629,422 of CM060906.1, forward strand.
TTTTCCCGCCTCGTATAGCGGATGAGACCCTATTGCGCCGTTAGTAAGCGGATTTATAAAAACCTATATACCGCGATAATTCCGTACTGGAGCGGAATTGGTATTGTGCTAACATCTTTGGATGCAGGAAACAGGTTGGAGGGATCCAACTGGACCCCTCACATTGATTGAATTTATTTCTACTGTGATGTGATAATCTGTGAATGATTATTGATGTTATTGAATTGATGTCTGGAAATTGTTGAAAGCTAAAATTTAGCTGAATGGATGTTTGACATCATTGGATTCCAAAGATAAACGAAATTGAATTTTTGAAATTCAAGTAGAAAATTTCTAAGTGAATCAATTTTTGAAATTGAAGAAATTTTGAAGAATGGAATTTTAAAGTATAAAAGAGTTAATTTTTATATTCTTATCGAATTAATTCCAGAATCAAGTGAAAACGTTAAATAAATGAATTTCGTATAATAGTGATTTTAGATTGAAAAATTTAATTAAAATTTGGATTTCTAAATAGTTGGAAAAAGGTAAAAGGGATTTATTTTCTTTAAGAGGAATTTGTTTAAAATGAAATAAGTTGGAAGTCCAATTATAAATTTAATTGGCAAATTGAAACAAGTTTAGAAAAAATCAATATAAAATGATTTGGGATGGAAAATTAATTTAGAAATGAATATTGAAATTGATTTGTTATTAAAGTAAAATTAGAAATCAATTTGGGATTTGATTTTGGGGTTAAAAGTGAATATTTGGGAATGTGGATTTAAAATTGGAAATGATGTTAAAATGGGTTTATTTACAGTTTGTAAAGTTTAAAAGAACGATTTCTTTTAAAATAAATAAATTATAAGTATTTAACTTATAATATGGATTTTTGATGTATACGTTGAGTTAGAAAATTGAATGGGTCATTAAAGGAAATTTATAAAATCGAAGTTGTTATAAAATAGAAAATAGAATTTATAAACGTTGTTTTATAAATTCGAAATCAATTGGGTTTGATAAATTAAATATAGAAAGACATTAAAGAAGATATATTCGCGATTTTAAATAGCAAATTTTTATTGAAATAAAATGTGTAGAAAAGACTGAAAATGTGATTAATGAAGTATATTCACGATTTTGGACAGTGAATATATTTTTAAGTAAAATGGATAGGGTTTTGGGAAAGCGATATTATGAAATGAAGTTAATTGTTTTAAAAGATGTTTTAAAACGTGTGAACTATCGAAATCATAGATTTCAACATTTATTGTTGAAATAGACGTTTTTCGAAAAATAAGGAAATGGTGGACTATAACACTGTTGTTATAGTAAATGATTTCCGAAAGGAAATGTTTTATGTAGTATTGGGATTTATATATCTATCTAAAATCCGAATCCCTATACTAGTGATTTCGAGTCGTCGTAACGATGTTTTACGCAACATTCGTTTTTGACTCAAATAGATGTTAAAATTTATGATTTCCTTAAAGAATGAATATATACTTAATATTGATTTAAGTATATCGAATATTTTCCAAGTGTTGAAAATAAATGATTTGTGAAATACGTATTTTTAAATAAGTACGGAAATGCTTTTCCAAAATAAAATGAAACGTTTTAGAATTTATCTTTGTAAAGATAAATTGAAGGTGAATATTGAATTCGATTTGAAAATCGTATATCAGTAGATATTTTTGAAATATAAATTCACTATGGAATTTATAAAAGAAAGGGAAACTGTTTAGAAAAATAAACATTGATTTATTTTTGAAGTGTGGAAATTTTATATCTAGTAAAGATATTTTTGAAGATGAAATAATTTGGGAAAAATTATTTGGAATCTGATGATGTTGCGCATCTTTATTGATAGTTAAATAACCGACTATCAATAATTACCTTTAGATAGGTATTGGTTATGAATTGATTGAATTTGAATGCCACACTTATTTTTAAATAAGCGCTCACTATTCGGGTTAGCCGGGAAAGGACCATGGGGTCGTATAACCCATTCCGAATATGTGATACGTCGTTATGAATCGCATTTGAAGACCGGTGTTGAAGACCGGATATTTTTGAAAACGGAAGGATTACCGTCGAGTTACTCTACATCGGCTGATCTCCGATTTAGAGGTTTTTATCACCCTTAGTGACGGGAAGTCCGGACGTGATTAGAAAATTATCCGGAAATGCAAGGGCTTCGTGAGAAGTGCCTTCGGTTCTGTTCGATCCCAGAACAGACTTATATGGATTGTGTGTCTGACGTTACAATTTGAGATATAAAGCTGATTTCTTTCAAATACATATCTGTTGGTGGCGGAGAATTTATTCTCTTAGCTTAACACCCTTCTCTGAGACGTACGAGCTCAGAGGTTATGTAGTTGAAATTTATCAGCAATATACCCCAATTTGGTAACGTGGCATACTGAGTGTTGATGTGAAATGATCAGTGTTTGATCATTTGTGATATGATCATTTGTTTGATCTTATATCTTTGTGATCATAGGTTGATCATTTTGTTTGACCCGAAGCAGGGCTTTTTGTAGAAAGCGTAGCTTTATGGACGAGACTTCGTCGAGCCTCACACCCCGGAAATGGTCGAAACAGGAAGGATGCAGCAAGGTTCTAGGGAGTAGCGCCCCTTAGTGTATGTCATTCCTTCTGGATAAAGGTGGTATCATGGTATGGAGCCCAGATACTTAACCTCTGTGGTTACTGCATTATTATTATCTATGTGGTTTGTTGGAAATCGGGGATCCTCGGGAAGATCGGTGACGATCGGGGGATGGCATACGCGTGTCAGTAGTTACCTACTTTTGCAGAGGTAACCCGGCCTTGTGTTGGCAGAGATCTAACCGTAATGTTAGGTTATTTCTCGGGTCGTCTATTCCAGGGACGTACCCATCGTGGATAGGAAGTTCCTTAGCCTGACCATTTGTTGGAAATCCAAAGAAACAATACGAGCCTTGTACGGTATTAGTTGTAGAACCTGCCATTCACTTATGGTGGTCACCACTGTTTGGATGGTAGCTATAGTAGGCATAGTTCGGAATGTCTATGTTGGCTAAGATTAATATTATACTTTCGAAATGTTTTCTACACTATGCACTAATAATAATATCAAAAATGATTTGATTTTGCGTAGTAAGCATCTTTGACTATCATAAGAAGAAATCTCCTCCAATTCTGCGTTTGCATTGTGTGTGTGGCGGGAGGTCTTATGGTAGTTTCATTTTCCAAAAGCATTGCGAATTGACTTTAAAATTATTTTGTTGTTATAAAGAATAACTGTTTTACGATCTCACACCAGTCACCATGACTGACTCGGAGTTTATTGTTCCCTTCTAAACTCTGGGTGCCCACCAATTTCCACACGGGCAGCCTAGAGTTATATTATCAGGATATTCTGGATATTCTGGAGCTTGGAGATAAGCTGGAGTTCGAGACGTAGTATTCGTATCTGATATTATTTTATCCCGCTGTGTATTCTATATGAGGACGAGTTTATATAACTGTCCATTGTTGTATATTGACTCTGATGATTGATGTATGTATAAACTGATATAGTTCTTTGTTTTAAAAGACTAGTGTTTATCTATTATATATTGTTCCGCTGCGATGTGTAAGATTCTGATATTGTTCTGTTTCTGTTTTCTGTTCTGATGTTGATGTGTTGTTCTCTCTTCTTTCTTCTTCCTTCTTCTTCTACCTTTTCTTCTATTTCTTTTTCTTAAAACCCTCACTACTTGTGACGACCGCCCATGACCCCTGCACCGAATCTAAAGATAAAGCGCTGTAAAGTGTGCCAGGCGACCATGGACGATTGTCAAGGTAAGATTTAAAACAAAAGAATCTAACGTATTACTCACAGCGCATGGACAAAATACAATAGAACATATGTATAGTGAAGCTTTACAGAACAAAATGACATCATATAAAACTCCATAATAGTTGAATACAAGCATCCACATCGTCAATACATCAAGCCTCACTACATATCTCTCAGAGAATACAAAACAGCGGAATATCCAGTACATATAATAAGAAGATAATATGCAACCCTCCAGCTCGTCTTCGATATCAGCATCGTGAGAAGAGAACAGCACCTGTCACCTGCTACCTAGTCTGCCCGTCCCAAAATGGACGAACAGCCCAAGGCAATAAGAATTAAAACATAAAGCCTTGAGTCAGACAACAGTCTTAGTGAGCAGTAAATTAACTAACAACATACCAAAAGAACATAAAGGAAAAGGAATAGGAATACAACCCTCCCACTCCAACCTCATTCTACAGTGATAGCCCCCAGACACACACTAAGCAGAAGCAAACATAGCAGAGCATACAATTTAAAGTAAAGCTACTATCACTCGAGTCAAGGGCGATGTTTTCCAAGTACCAAGGCCTAAATCAGATAAGCACCCAGAAAATACCGCTCTTGAGTCCGAATGACGATACAACCAAACATCCATGACTCTGGCTATCACTGTTATCATTGCTTCAATATCACCGTTAATTGAATGACCGGCACATTCTTTCAGCCGTCCGTCAAGGGCTAATGAAAACCCCGGTTCTAGACATAACTCCCGCACGTCGTCGCAGCCCGTGCCTAGGACTATCGAATCTGCCCAGAGTACTCGACCATCAACAGTTGGCCGTTGGGACTATCGAATCTGCCCAAACGTACCCTTGCTTAGAGCATGCTAGAACCTTCAACAACGATGTTATCCAAGCCTCCTAGTCATCCTCCTCGACGACTATTCTCATATCCATTCATTATCTTCAACTCGAATCATATCACCGAGTTATCAACATGCTTGGAATGATCCCGTCTGGATTAGACCAAGTCTTCATCATATGATTGCTTCGCTTCATTACATCCTCGCAAAGCCTCATCTCATCATCACATCATCAAATCTATGCATAAGAGCTTCATCATCCCGCTACATATGCCACGAGCAGCTTTTCCAATTCAAGAGCCTTTCCCTTAGCTTTTGAATCATCTTCGATCTAATCTAATCATCAATCATCTAGTTCATAACAATCAATCAAATCAAACATCAATCCAAGCAATCAAGCATTCAAATATGATCTAAGTAGACAATTATAACAATAATGGCATTTTCGTAATTAAAGAGTTGAAAGTCCAATAAGCATGAAAACATGGATTATATCTCTACAACTTGATGAATGAACTTGCATAGGTTAACATATGATAAAATGGATGCAACATCATCATGAACAATGGATCTACAAGGATCTACACATAGGATGAAGAAAATGCATGGAAATCACTAATTTAACACCAAATTGAGCCAACAATCCGATCTACTCCTTTGGATCCGTGTGAGAGATAATCACCACTCACCAAATCACCTAAACAATCCAAAAGATAACAACTTCAGATCTGGACAGCGAAGAACTAAGCTAGATCCGACAAGATCTCACTTCAAACGATGAAATCTCTCTTGAAAAGATGAAGATCTTCAATCCAAGCTCTTGAATCTTCAATCTTGATCTTCGATTTGGATGGAAGGAAACACTAGATTAGGGTGGAGAAAAGAAGTGAAGAAGTGTAGAAGTCGAGCTCTCAAAATGGCAGCACTTCGTCGCTTCAAAATCCGGATCCCAAAAAGTGAGAACAACCCCTCCTATTTATAGCTGAAAACTGCTCTTAAGTCGAAATCTGGCTATCTCCCTAAGTCGTTTCCGACCTAAGCCTCTCCGACCTAACGACTTAGCCAGACCCAGCGACTCATCGCACGCGCGACCTAACCTCTTACGCGCTTAGCGACCTAACAGGCCTCCCCATCTTACGACCTAACGATGTTACGACCTAACACTTAACTCCTAGGTCGCTTTCGTCTTAAAGCATAGGCTACGACCTAACACTTAAACTATCTAAGCGACTTAACAACCTACGACTCAGTTGGGTTGCGACCTAACAACTTAGGCTCCTACGCGACCTAACACATGTCGACCTAAAACAACATACGACCTAACAGTTAGATCCACGCGACCTAACACTTAAACTATTCTAGCGACCTAACAACTCATGCGACCTACGACTCAGCAAACTCGCGACCTAACACACACGCGACCTAACCATCTTAGGTCGTCTACGACCTAACTCAACACAGATCTAACGACCTAACTACGCTAACACTTAGGTCGGTCAATCCCATAGGTCGCTAACTCTTATAGGTCGCAAACCGCTTATTCCCTAAGTCGTTAACTCTACTAGGTCGCTAACTCGAACTGCCGACCTAACACTTAGGTCGCTCACACATTTTCTTAGGTCGCCAGAACCTCTTAAGTCGGTCACGACTTAACCCCTTAGGTCGCCTACGACCTAACCAAAGCCAACAACTAGTCTTCCTTAAGTCGGTCAGTCTTTAGGTCGTTAACTCGCCCTGCCGACCTAATTACTTAACTAAATCCTAGGTTGCACAATTCTATAGGTCGCTCCAACTAACCCACGACCTAACACTAACTCGCCGAAGTCCTTAACTCGGTCACGACTTAGTTCTTAGGTCGTCCACGACCTAGGACTTAGACAAATTTCCACAAAAATCTGAAATGACTTAAAAATGCAAAAATTCCAGATTTTGACGAACTTGTCGATCCGTAAAAATACGGGTCGTTACATTCTCTCCCCCTTAGGAATTTCGCCCCCGAAATTCCAAGCAATCAAAACTATTCTGTACGCCTACCATCCATAGCAATCAACAAACCATGCATCCAATTCTAACTTAGCGTACAGAATTCTAAAATTAGAACAAGTTACAATATCGTGAGATGACACGACACCTTAGGGCCATACCTTGAAGAGTTCAGGATGAGCTGCTTTCATCCTCTCTTCCACCTCCCACGTACAGTCGTTATCATCTTCACTCCATTGTATCTTGAGCAACTTAACTACCTTCCTCCTAAGCTGTTTCGTGTCGGTTTCAACAACACGAAGCGGCTTACGAGGTCTTCTATCAACTGGATCAACTTCTAAGTCTTCACAGCTATCAGCAGAAACCACTGTTCTCGAGTCGTGCACATACTTCCGTAGATATGATACATGAAAAACATTGTGCACACTCGACATCTTCTCTGGTAACTCCAATCTGTAAGCGAGCTTTCCAATTCGCTCGATAATCGGGAATGGTCCAACAAATCTCGGAGTCAATTTTCCTTTCTTCCCGAATCGGATAACATTCTTCAGTGGAGAAATCTTCACAAAAACCATATCTCCTACGTCGAATTCCAAATCCTTTCGACGCTTATCAGCATAACTCTTCTGACGGTCTTGGGCTGCCTTCATTCGTTGCCGAATGATCTCTATGCAATCCGAAGTCTGTCGAATCATCTCTGGCCCAAGTATCAGCTTTTCTCCAGTTTCCAACCAACATGTCGGAGAGTTACACGGTCTTCCATACAACGCCTCATACGGTGCCATACCAATGCTTGACTGGTAACTGTTGTTGTACGCAAACTCCACCAAATGAAGGTGATCTTCCCATGATCCTCCGAAATCCAAAACGCATGCTCTGAGGAGATCTTCCAAAACTCGGTTGACTCTCTCGGTCTGACCATCTGTTTGGGGATGATAAGCTGTACTCAAACACAACTCGGTTCCCAAAACTTCCTGGAAGCTCTTCCAAAATCCACTAGTGAACAATGGATCTCGATCGCTCACTATACTCTTCGGAATACCATGGAATCGAACTATCCACTTCACATACAACTCAGCCAACTTTGATGCAGTCCTAGTCGATCGAACAGGAATGAATCGTGCACTCTTAGTCAGACGATCCACAATGACCCAAATCCCTTCATTCCCCGTTCTGGTTCTAGGCAATCCATCAATAAAATCCATCGACACTTGTTCCCACTTCCATGTAGGAACTTCTAAGGGTTGAAGCAATCCACTTGGCTTCTTCTGTTCAGCCTTTACCAACTGACAGTTCATACACTTGGAAATGAAATCTCCAACATCCTTCTTCATGCCTTCCCAGTAGTAGGTTCTCTTCATATCCCGATACATCTTATTCCCACCTGGATGAATTGTCAACTTCGAGTGATGACTTTCCTTCAGAACTTCAGTCCTCAACTCATCTATATCGGGAACCACTAGTCGTCCTTGCTTTCGAAGCCAACCTTCTCTATCGACCTCGAATCCTTTATCCTTTTCTGGCTCCAATCCAGATTCCAATTCACGGATAATCTTGACAAGCTTATCATCTCGCTTTTGACTCTCGCCAATCCTTTCCACAAGAGTCGGTCTTATCGATAAGTTTGCCAACATTTCAGGTTCCAATTCGCATCTAGGCCTGAAGTCAAATCCAGCTAAATACTCGAGATTCTTCCATTCAGAAAACATGGCTCCCAATCCTGCATGTCTTCGACTTAACGCATCTGCTACTGCGTTACCTTTTCCCGGAGTATAAGCTATACCAAAATCATACGATGCCAAAAACTCTAACCAACGTTGCTGCCGAAGATTCAAATCCTTCTGGGAGAAAAGATACTTCAACGACTTATGATCCGTAAACAACTCGAATCGAACTCCCAACAGATAATGTCTCCACATCTTCAGAGCAAATACAATCGCCGCCAATTCCAAATCATGAGTTGGGTAATTCCTTTCATGCGGCTTCAGTTGTCGACTGGCATACGCAACAACTTTATCCTTTTGCATCAGCACTGCTCCAAGTCCAGTACCACATGCATCGGTGTAAACCACCATCTCATCATTCCCACTTGGAATAGTCAAAACAGGAGCACTCGTCAATCTCTCCTTCAGGATTCCGAAAGCTTGCTCACACCTAGCATCCCAACTGAACACTTTGTTCTTCTTCGTCAATCCTGTTAATGGTGCAGCTACCTTGGAGAAGTCTTTGATAAACCGTCGATAATATCCTGCTAATCCAAGAAAACTCCTCACATCTGACGCATTCTTAGGTCTAACCCAATCCTGGATTGCTGCCACTTTAGCGGGATCAACCGCTATTCCATTTCCAGAAATCACATGGCCTAAGAACCTCACTTCACTCTTCCAGAAGTGACACTTCGAAAACTTAGCCTTCAGCTGATGTTTCCGTAAGATCTCCAAAACAATACGCAAGTGCGTCTTGTGCTCTTCTTCCGTTCTGGAATAAATCAGAATATCATCCACGAACACCAGTACGAACTTGTTCAACTGATCTCTGAACACTCTATTCATAAGATCCACAAAATATGCTGGCGCGTTAGTCAATCCAAACGGCATTACCAGCCACTCAAAGAACCCGGATGGTGTCCTAAAAGCAGTCTTCGGCACACTATCCTTAGCCACTCTCAACTGGTGAAATCCCGTTGCCAAATCCATCTGAGAAAACACCTTGACTTCGTGAAGCTGATCAAACAAGTCATCTATTCTCGGCAATGGATACTTGTTCTTCTTAGTCACCTTATTCAGCTCACGATAATCGACGCACAATCTCAACGACCCATCTGCCTTGGTTGCAAACACAACTGGTGCACCCCATTCGGACACACTACGCCGAATGAATCCTTTCTGTAAAAGGTCATCAACTTGCACCCTCAACTCCTGCTGTTCCCTAGGCGCCATCCGCCTAAGAAGCATCACAACAGGTCTGGCTCCTTCAACTAGATCTATTCGAAACTCGATCTCTCTATGCGGCGGCAACCCTTTGACTTCGTCAAAGACATCCTCGAATCTATTTGCGATTGGCACTAAAGACAGTCCATCCCGTGGAACAACTAGCGAATACATGAAGCTCATGAAGACGCCTTCCTCATGCTTACATCGTATCACAATCTTTCGCCCTTCCACATTCTCGACTGTCACCTCCAGCCTCTCACAGTCAACCTTAGCCGCATACTTCCTAAGCCAGTCCATACCCAAAATAATTCCGAACCCCGCAAAGTTCAGAACAAAGCAATCACAAACAAAAGAGCAACCATGACTCGATACAACTAGACCACGGCATAACATACACAAACAAGACGAACCCCCAACTGGATTAGTCACAACCAATGGCCTATCAACAATATCCGGCTTCAAACCTAACCGGCCTACTAGTTCATTACAAACAAACGAATGCGAAGCTCCAGTATCAAACAAAACTCTAACTGGAACACCACATAGGAAAAGAGTACCTTGAACAACCACACTCTTTCCCTTCTCTTCAACAGTAGGAGCTTTCGAAGACGACGGAACAGCCCCCAAAGCATAGGCTTGCACAATCTGCCTGTCCTTCCTCGGTTCTGGACAATTCTTCCTGAAATGCCCCGGCTTGTCACAGTTGTGACACTTCATCGGTGCCTTCGGATTCTTACAATCCTTAGAGAAATGGCCCTTCTGTTGACAATTGTAGCAAGTCACCTCGCCTTTCGGCTTCTTCTGGCCATCCTTACCTTTCTGCTGCTGCTGCTTCCTCTTCTGGTTTCCACCCTGCTGTGGTTTAGATTCTCCCTTGGTAACAGCAACAACAGGTCCTTCCTTAGGAAACAAACTCTCATGCCTAAGAGCTTTCTCCACAAGCTTCTCAAATGAATCGTCCAAATGATCCACCAATTGTCTCCCAAGATAACTGTCCAAGCCGGTCACAAACTTCTCATTCTTCTGATAAGCAGATTCAATATACGACCGGGCATACTTGGACAAAGCTTCGAACTCAGAAACATACTCAAGAACTGATCTTCCACCTTGCTTGAGCTCCACAAACCTCTTGAACAGAACAGACTTCTGAGCTGTAGAAATGAACTTAGCTTCAAATCTAGCTTGGAATTGCTCCCAAGTAATCTCTTCTTCCGGAGTAGTGATAGTAATAGAGTTCCACCAATCAGAAGCTCTCCCTTGAAGCTGTCTCGATGCTAACTTCCTCTTAGTTGCATCATCAATTCCCAAATCACCAAAGATCCTTCTACAAGCATCTATCCACCTCTGGACCTCAATGGTAGATTCTGTTCCCAAGAAAACCTTCCCTCCAAGAGCAGTATAATCCTTGCACAGCTTAGCAAAATCCACTGGTTTCGGAGTTTGGACTTGAACTCCAACATCAACTGCCGCTCCCGGAACTGGTATCCTTCTCATGATCGAAGTCATCATAGCTTCGAACATGGCTGCATAATCAGCAGTCTCTTCAGTAGCACGACCTCCCCTAGCAGCTGGTCTCCCTCTTCGACTCATTCTCAATATCTATAAAAAGGAATGATTAGAACATCTAGAGAATCAACTGCATAAAGGACTCAAATTCTACTAAGCCACTATATTATATATAGTAATCATCCATCAAAATACAATTACGTCTCTCATACGTAGTTACGACAGCGAGCGTTGGGTAAAATCGATTAACCAATGCTCTGATACCAAATGTGACGACCGCCCATGACCCCTGCACCGAATCTAAAGATAAAGCGCTGTAAAGTGTGCCAGGCGACCATGGACGATTGTCAAGGTAAGATTTAAAACAAAAGAATCTAACGTATTACTCACAGCGCATGGACAAAATACAATAGAACATATGTATAGTGAAGCTTTACAGAACAAAATGACATCATATAAAACTCCATAATAGTTGAATACAAGCATCCACATCGTCAATACATCAAGCCTCACTACATATCTCTCAGAGAATACAAAACAGCGGAATATCCAGTACATATAATAAGAAGATAATATGCAACCCTCCAGCTCGTCTTCGATATCAGCATCGTGAGAAGAGAACAGCACCTGTCACCTGCTACCTAGTCTGCCCGTCCCAAAATGGACGAACAGCCCAAGGCAATAAGAATTAAAACATAAAGCCTTGAGTCAGACAACAGTCTTAGTGAGCAGTAAATTAACTAACAACATACCAAAAGAACATAAAGGAAAAGGAATAGGAATACAACCCTCCCACTCCAACCTCATTCTACAGTGATAGCCCCCAGACACACACTAAGCAGAAGCAAACATAGCAGAGCATACAATTTAAAGTAAAGCTACTATCACTCGAGTCAAGGGCGATGTTTTCCAAGTACCAAGGCCTAAATCAGATAAGCACCCAGAAAATACCGCTCTTGAGTCCGAATGACGATACAACCAAACATCCATGACTCTGGCTATCACTGTTATCATTGCTTCAATATCACCGTTAATTGAATGACCGGCACATTCTTTCAGCCGTCCGTCAAGGGCTAATGAAAACCCCGGTTCTAGACATAACTCCCGCACGTCGTCGCAGCCCGTGCCTAGGACTATCGAATCTGCCCAGAGTACTCGACCATCAACAGTTGGCCGTTGGGACTATCGAATCTGCCCAAACGTACCCTTGCTTAGAGCATGCTAGAACCTTCAACAACGATGTTATCCAAGCCTCCTAGTCATCCTCCTCGACGACTATTCTCATATCCATTCATTATCTTCAACTCGAATCATATCACCGAGTTATCAACATGCTTGGAATGATCCCGTCTGGATTAGACCAAGTCTTCATCATATGATTGCTTCGCTTCATTACATCCTCGCAAAGCCTCATCTCATCATCACATCATCAAATCTATGCATAAGAGCTTCATCATCCCGCTACATATGCCACGAGCAGCTTTTCCAATTCAAGAGCCTTTCCCTTAGCTTTTGAATCATCTTCGATCTAATCTAATCATCAATCATCTAGTTCATAACAATCAATCAAATCAAACATCAATCCAAGCAATCAAGCATTCAAATATGATCTAAGTAGACAATTATAACAATAATGGCATTTTCGTAATTAAAGAGTTGAAAGTCCAATAAGCATGAAAACGTGGATTATATCTCTACAACTTGATGAATGAACTTGCATAGGTTAACATATGATAAAATGGATGCAACATCATCATGAACAATGGATCTACAAGGATCTACACATAGGATGAAGAAAATGCATGGAAATCACTAATTTAACACCAAATTGAGCCAACAATCCGATCTACTCCTTTGGATCCGTGTGAGAGATAATCACCACTCACCAAATCACCTAAACAATCCAAAAGATAACAACTTCAGATCTGGACAGCGAAGAACTAAGCTAGATCCGACAAGATCTCACTTCAAACGATGAAATCTCTCTTGAAAAGATGAAGATCTTCAATCCAAGCTCTTGAATCTTCAATCTTGATCTTCGATTTGGATGGAAGGAAACACTAGATTAGGGTGGAGAAAAGAAGTGAAGAAGTGTAGAAGTCGAGCTCTCAAAATGGCAGCACTTCGTCGCTTCAAAATCCGGATCCCAAAAAGTGAGAACAACCCCTCCTATTTATAGCTGAAAACTGCTCTTAAGTCGAAATCTGGCTATCTCCCTAAGTCGTTTCCGACCTAAGCCTCTCCGACCTAACGACTTAGCCAGACCCAGCGACTCATCGCACGCGCGACCTAACCTCTTACGCGCTTAGCGACCTAACAGGCCTCCCCATCTTACGACCTAACGATGTTACGACCTAACACTTAACTCCTAGGTCGCTTTCGTCTTAAAGCATAGGCTACGACCTAACACTTAAACTATCTAAGCGACTTAACAACCTACGACTCAGTTGGGTTGCGACCTAACAACTTAGGCTCCTACGCGACCTAACACATGTCGACCTAAAACAACATACGACCTAACAGTTAGATCCACGCGACCTAACACTTAAACTATTCTAGCGACCTAACAACTCATGCGACCTACGACTCAGCAAACTCGCGACCTAACACACACGCGACCTAACCATCTTAGGTCGTCTACGACCTAACTCAACACAGATCTAACGACCTAACTACGCTAACACTTAGGTCGGTCAATCCCATAGGTCGCTAACTCTTATAGGTCGCAAACCGCTTATTCCCTAAGTCGTTAACTCTACTAGGTCGCTAACTCGAACTGCCGACCTAACACTTAGGTCGCTCACACATTTTCTTAGGTCGCCAGAACCTCTTAAGTCGGTCACGACTTAACCCCTTAGGTCGCCTACGACCTAACCAAAGCCAACAACTAGTCTTCCTTAAGTCGGTCAGTCTTTAGGTCGTTAACTCGCCCTGCCGACCTAATTACTTAACTAAATCCTAGGTTGCACAATTCTATAGGTCGCTCCAACTAACCCACGACCTAACACTAACTCGCCGAAGTCCTTAACTCGGTCACGACTTAGTTCTTAGGTCGTCCACGACCTAGGACTTAGACAAATTTCCACAAAAATCTGAAATGACTTAAAAATGCAAAAATTCCAGATTTTGACGAACTTGTCGATCCGTAAAAATACGGGTCGTTACACTACTGGAGTTTCGGCGCTCGATTTCTCGGCAGTCGATAAAGTGAGTATCGATGTCGAATTTTCGAAAGTCGAAAATTTCGGTATGTGATAGTGTGTGTGTGTATACTTATTCTAAATTTACCCTTAGCTCTATAAATTCCGACTATAGGAGTAGCAGCTACCATGTTTCGAAAGGATGGACAAAGCAACTATGAGTTGAAAAATAAATAGAGTTAAATTAATACTTCTTCATAGGACCTAGACTTCCTTATCATTGTAGGCCCTATAAGTATTAATGTCAGAAGGATATGAATCGTAGAAGGAAAGGTTGATAGGAAATAAATGACCTTAAGGAAACGTCCATTAGGTTGCCAATCAATATGGACAAATTAACATTTATGGAGGTAACAAATGAAGGTCTTATGTATACGGAAGTAGGGAAAGGACCAAACTTCCATAGGAAGGAATACATTTATCACCACAAAGAGGAAATTAGATTTTTAAAGGGTAGAGTACAAAGGTTCAAAAGAAAGAACAAATTTTAATCCTACCTTTTGGGAAATAATTTGATAAAAAGGTTTCTTTAAAAACCCCTTGAAAATTTTGAAAGTACCTTTCAAAATATTTTGAAATGAAAATCTTAAAAGTTAGAAACTTTTGATAAAAGGTGTTTCTAAATGACTTTTAAATTATACCACCATTTGTTTTATAAAATGTTTGAAAAGAGGTTGTTAATTTAAAAAGGGTGGTGAAACATTTTTAGTAGGTGATTTTAATTTAAAAAAATTGGTTACTTGAGCAGTAGGAAAAAAATATCCATTTATTGATTTCTCAATTTAAAATCTGATTGAATTAGAAAAGCTTTCAAATTCCTTGTTTTTTTATTCTTCTATTTTTCTATGTTATATTTCCCATGCAATAAATTTGAAAGTTCCTCCATATACAACTTCTTAGAGGCTGTTAAGTTTGAAATTTTTGGAAATATAAATATGGTTTTAGATAGCTTTGGAAATATACCACCATTAGTTTTAGAAAATTTTGGAAAGGCAATGCAATTTAAAAGCAGTAAATTTCTTTAAGACAAAATTGTGGATGGTTATAATTGTAGGTTAATGACTTGAAATGTTTTCATTTGTTAACCTTTTTAATTTGATTAAAAACTTTTGGTTCTTTGATCCTTCTATTTTTTCCATGTTTATAACCTAAAAGTTCTTTCTTTAGAACTCTTTTTAGAGGTTTATAGATAGAAATAACACCTATTTTAGGATAGAGAAATATAAAATAGAAAGAAAGGAATGTCTGATGGTATAGGAAGGATAGCATTCCCATATAAGGTGATGAAGAGAGTAATGGCTGGAATTTAGGTAATAATAGAATCGTGAATTCTGGGAGATGAAATATTGAAAGGAGTAAAAGAGTAAGATAGAAGTTATCTTTGTCTACTCCATCTATTTTTCTATCGTATAAAGTTACAAAAGGTATCTTTGACCATTGATAGAATTTAAATGATGATTGATAAATAAGTTAGATGTTTTTGTAAAGGAGAAGCATTTATGTAAAGATGAGAATTTTATATGTTTTTCCTATTTTGAATACAAAAGTTATTTGAATAAAAATACTGGATTTGATAAAGAAAAGTGTTGCAAGAGGTTTTAGGAGTTTTTGAGCAAAGTTACGAGATATATTTCATCAAATAACAGTATATTTTGAGTAATAAGGTAATAAATGTTATTGTATGCTTTAGAAGGAAATAAATATTATTTTGAAATGATGATTGTGAAAATATTACTATTTTGTAAACGATAATATTTGTAACTAGAAAACCTTTTGAAACAAAAATGGTCTAACATATTATTTGGAAAGCTAATTAAGTTTTGAATCTTTTATGTTAAAAATTCTATTTTCAAAAAGGAGTAAATCCTTATTTTAGTAAGCGATTGAAAGGAAAGTTTTCATAAGTACCTTTTTGAAAAACCAAGAAAATTTTGAATGCCATAAATTAGAAAGTCTAACTTTTAAGGGAAAAAGTTTTGATAAGAAAAGTTTTAAAAAGGGATATTATTTTATTTCTATTTGGGAACAAAGGAATTTCGAATCTTTGATAAAGGTTTTTTTTAAAGTTCACATTTTCAAAGATGGAGATATTGAATTTGATACTTCATGTTTTAAGTATTGCAAGGAATGAAGTAATAAATGCTTATTTTTAACTAAGTAATTTGTATGAAGATATTTTATTTTGTGTGGGAAAGTTATGATTTTATAACATTTTATGGAGTAGATACGGATCATGACCTAGGTGGGTAAGGTTTTTAGGATATGAATAAAATAGAAATAGGATGTACAACCTGATCTGAAAATTTGAAGTCAGTCCCAAATCTCTATTTGAAGAAGTTGGTAAAGTGTAAAGATATTCCAGATCTGTAATTGGGTTGTGAATTAGGCTACCCATATAATATGAATTTCTATATTTTAATTTTGGAGCCAATTTCCGTTTAATTTCCATAAATAATTCAATTCCCAAAAATTTGAATAAAAGTGTGTTTTTTGAAGTAACAAGGACTAGAAAGAAAAGAGATGTGTAAGAGATGGATATTCTTTTTCATAGTTTACACTGCCTATTTCAATAAAAAGAAAAAAATTCCTTGTAATTTCAAACAAAGCAAAACCTTCACTTGTGGTTAATTTATGAGAAATTATTACGGTAATGTAACGACCCGAAATTTTCGATCCCGAAAATCCCAGATAGTTAGGAAAAGAAGAAAGAGATAGAAGATGAAGAAACAAAAACACAACACAGATTCTCACATTCGCAGCAGATTAAAATATAAAATCAAATAAAATAACAGTTTACAAAGAATATCTGTATCTGTCAATTACATTTTAATACATCAGAGTTACAACATTTCACAATCACTGGACAGTTAAAATAACTTGTCCCAAATAAATAACAATATATCACAGCGGAATACACTCCATACATTCCTGCCATCCAGCTCGCCTCCTGAGCTCCAGAACGACCTTACCTGAAAATCTGTAATACTCGGTTTGACCCGAGCATTACATCAAAGTAAAACTCGGGTCGGGCTGGAAACCAGCGTGAGTAAACCCATCTAACATGAAATACCAATGCATACAACTATTTAAAAAAAACCGGGTAACTTATATCAATTTACAACTTCACAAGTCGTTATAGACATCACTTACAACACACATCAATTTCTAAGTACCAGAACTTAGATTAAATGGTCCAATTCACTTAAATCATTCCGTTTTAGCCTATTGATTCCACATATCAATTTATAAAGATTCGAAGTGGTTTCGGGTATTTGCTGATACCCGACCCGGTCTCTTCGAATCCAATACCTATCTTTAAACCAGGTTGTTTAAGTTTAAACAATTCAATTTATATTCGGAATATCATATTCACATGGCAATTCTATCACAGATAGATAACTTATATTATCACAATTCATCCAAAGCATCTCATATCATAGAGCATCACAATCACATATCAGATATATGAAATAATCCAAGGAATTCAATATAATTTAATCATCCATAAGCAAGATTAATTAATCACATAATTTATAATTAATTTAATTTAATTAATTAATTAACCCTTAATTACTTACATTAATTAATTAACCCTTAATTACTCACATTAATTAATTAATCTTTAATTAATCATATTAATTAACTATCCTTTCATTACTTACCTTAAGTAATTATCTTTTAAGTAATTATCCTTTAATTACTTTTATTAATTAATTAACCCTTAATTAATTATCCTTTAATTAAGAAAATCCTTTAATTAATTCCACTAAGTAATTAATCCTTAATTACTTCCCTTAAGTAATTAACCTTTAATTATTACATAGATTAATTAGCCTTAACCATTTTCATTAATTATCTTTTAATTAATCTCCTTAATTAATTAATTACATTCATTAATGGTCCTTTAATCACTTCTAGTAAATAATTATTCTTTTAACTAATTACATTTAACAAGTAATCTTTAAATTAAACACATTCATTTATTTACTTTAATTTATCTCATTCAGTAATTAACTATTCCTTAATTAATTTCCTAAATTAAGAAATCCTTTTAATTTTTACTAGAAACATGAATTTACTTATAAAACTTAAACCTGGACACTTGTAACAACCCAGTATTTTGCATCAATTGATTATCGTAATTAAACGATTAATTTATTGTTAATTTCTATTGAATATTTTAAATCAGCTGAAATTCGTTTGAAAGTTGATTAAGTGTATTTGAGCTTTGCAAATTTGAATCTCGGCCATCCATTTTGATGCCGTATTGTTTGAAGAATAACCATTAATTATCGTCAGATGATTATGGTTGATAGCTAATTGTTGTCGGAAGTTTGTGATCGCATTGAGATTCTTTTGTAAATCTAATTATTCTTAGGCGGGCTTCAAAACTTTTGGGCCACATTCCATTTACTGTTTTGCCGAGTTATCTATCAGAGGCAAGACAATCTTTCCCCTTATTCCATTTTTCGTTAATAACCCTAGAAACCCAAAAGCAAAACATAAAAAAAAATGGCGGCTCGATTTTCTCCCTCGTTCGATCAAACTAAGGCTTCGGCGATGTTGAAATTTTCAGGCGAATCTGGCGATCTTCTTCAATGCTTGCTCGACTGCATTAAGGCTTTTCCCTTGTTCGTTTTGCTGGAGAATTGAAGCTTCTGATTCATCTTCTTTCGTGGCGACTCAGGAATTAGGGTTTTCTCCGATCGATGAATCTGTGCTCGTCCTTAAGGTGAGTGATTTTTATTTCACTCACATCTAATTCAACAATGCCTTGGTAGTTCGATTTTGTGTGTTGTTGATAATTTATCTGAATTTCTTGAGTTCGTATAATCTGTTGAATTCCGACTTTGATGAATTTTGAATTGAGTTTGACGATATTGTCTTGTTCGATTTTACTGCTACTTGATTGCTGAATTGGTTTGGAGGCTAGACTATACCTTGATTATTTTGTTTCGCTTACATCTTTAATTCGATTGCTATGGCGTCGAGTTTGTTTTCGTTGTCTTCGACCTTCGGTTGAATGTTCGACATGGTCACTGACCTGTTCCAGTTCGTATGTATGTTTTGCTGGGTTGATATGGCTTTTAAGATTTTTGAAACGTTTGAATTCCTTAGTCATTACGGCTTGACTTTCAGTTTGATTTCGAGCTTGATGTTGTAACCATCTGGTAATTGATTTTTGTGATAACCTTTTCACCACTTCACTGACTTGTTGTCCCATGATTTCGGCTATACTGTGAATTCTGTTCTTTGTCAAACTACTTGAGAAATCGACTTCGGTCTGCAGTTTTGTTTCTTTGTAGCTATGTTGCTCTTGACATTGTGATGTTGAACTTGGATAGTATATCAGTGATGTTTCATCTCTGTTGTATACCTGTAGTTGCATTATTCATGTTGTAATTGTGTACTTGTCAGTGTAGTCTTCATCTTGTTCACCTGGTCATTGTTTAGTCTCTTGAGTCTGTAGTTGATTCACTGTTGTGCTGCACTTTGATGTTGCTGTTGGGTTTAAAGCTTCTGCATTGATGTTGTAGTCTTGATTTCCCTGTTGTACTTACTAGTTCACTGGTACAGGTTCATAAGTCTGGTCTTTGATTCACATGTATGTCTGTATGCATATATTGTTGAATTTTTGTTGAGTTGTTGCACTGGGTTGATTTTCTTGAGTCTGCATCACTGGTCTTTGCAATCTGATTTCCATAGCCTTTGCCTTGTGCCTATGTGTGTACTTTGAACTAGTGCACTTGACCATTTTCCTGTAGTCTTCATATATGTACATTTGTTTCAGTTTGGATTTTGTTCATTTGAACTTGTTCATGTTGGCACTGAATTCATTTGTCTTGTGTTGCCAATTTTGGTTGCACTGTTGGTTGTTAATGTAGCTTGAATCATTCATTTCTGTGCACACTTTGATCTACTTCATTCCAGTAGCATTACTTTGTATTCGTGCCTGATGTTTTTGGAACCTTGTACTGTCCTGTTTCACCGTTGTACCTCAGTTTCCTTTGCCTTGTGCAGTTTGTTATGTACCATCACTAGTGTACATATTTTTTATTCTTTTAGCTGAAGCTTTATGCTGCTGCACTGCCTTTGTTCTCGAATCTGATACATTGCATTGATGCTTTGTATCCATTTGCATTTGGTCATTGTGCTTCACTCGTGGCCTTATTTTCTAATGAGGCTGATTTGCGTCTTTTTCTGTTGAGTGTTGTAGTGCCATATACTTGGTGCTCTCACCTTCAGTTTGCTATTTCACTGTGCCTTGCTTTGTGACATGTTGAACTTGTTTCACTTGTTGCCTCTGATCTTGTTTAGAATTGTTTTGAGTTGTTTTGTAGTGGCGAGGCAGTACACGCGTGCGTGTACTGCAGCCCTATCAGGTTTGACAGTTTTAAATTGATGTTTCGATTTGTTGAATTGTTTCGTTGGTTAAATTCAATGCTTTGGAGTTGTATTCTAATTTGGATTGTTGATTTGTCGTTTAACACTATTTAGTGTTATATCTGTCGTTATCCAATTCTCTTATCGAGAGATTGGATATACGAGATTTCTGTGACTGACGTCTATTTGATATTTGATTATTATTGCTTCTGTGCAGTAATAACCGAGTTTGAATTAGACTGACCCGTGTATTATTTTCTTTTGAAATTAATACTCGGGTCAGACCCGAGTTATTTCAGGTTGTAGATTTCCTGCTTTGAGTTGCTGTTCGGGCTATGAAGACTTTTTATATCTTTTGAAGTTGTTTTCGTCGTTTTGTAGAGTCGTGTTGTTGTATAGGATGATATGTAGTCATGTATATTAGTTGATAATGTACTTGTATATATAACTTCCAGAGTCGGCAGTTGTAGTTGTATCATATGTATTGTGTCAACTATATTGTAACTGACATCAGTTATAAATATATATATATATATGAGACTTTTGTTTCTATCTGTGTTCCGCATTTATATTGTCTGTGTTATTATTATATCTAATGTCCTACACTATTATGAACTATCGTAGTTTGTTTTATACTGATAATTGGGTATGTCGATGGGAGTAAATAAATAAGATGAAAAAAATGAAAAGTATATACCACTCCTATCGAGGTAACCAATATTAGCGTAAGGCCAACTACGGATGGCCGCTCCTATCCAGCTTTATTCTTCGTAATAATAGACAGTATTTCTTTTAATACTCTTTGTTATTATGAGCATAGAGGTGGGGCGTTACAGTTGGTATCAGAGCTTGGGGTTTATGGACATAATATAAAACATAACTTGGATGGAACATATGTTACAACTATTGGTCGATGTTTTATTTGTGATTTGAGTCAAAACTAAAGTTTTGGAATTTTGATGAAAGTTTTTAAATATCATTATTTAAAAATAAAAAGTGAATTTGTGTTCTGATGATTTGATTGATTTGAGTACTGTTTATCAGAGTGCGCAGCGGAAATAGTGAAACTGTCTTCGCTGGGTACAACTGATAATCTATTTGATTTAGAAATTGAAATAAATTTCTTTGGTTGTTTACATAGCTGTAATTATTTTGTTTCTTTGAGAATTTCGAATCCGAATTGAGGATTTGAAGAAATTACAGTTATGTGATTTTTGTTGAAATTTCCGCTGGCTTTCTTTTATGCTAATCACATGTTGATTAGATTTTTGCTGTTTTAAATTATCTTCATTGAAGATAATAGAGTAATTTCTTTGTATATATTGTAGTGTGCGTGCAAACGAATTGCACGTTACTGCATTAATTTTACGTTGAACCGATGCTTGGTTATGAAACGTATTTTGTTGCCGTTATTTTTATAACGGGATTTTTACACCAGTGCTATATTTTTGAAGCACGATGTTTTGTTGACAATTTTAATGAATGAAAATTCACTGATGTCGCATTTTGATGTGAATTATTTTGATGAGATTTTTGATGGTTTAAAATTACTGTCGCTTTGACTTCAGTAACAGTCAAATTTTAAAAAGTGGATTCTTAAGCGGTTATACCGCAATGCTGATTTGTGACCCGTTTTTACGGTATTTTGAAAAGTATAATTTCCTTATTGAAATTGCTACTGATGTTGTTGCTTTAATCACGTGATTGGAAAATCGTTTTAGAATGAAAATTGTTTTATAAATTTTTTAACAGTTTGCATTTTCAAAAGAATGAGGAAACGACTTAAACGATTCAGCAAAATCGAGGATTATGACCCCTTTCTTTTACTGATTCGCTTAACTCTGGACTTGTCCAGTTGAGAATGTGAATTGTTATTTTTATAAAATAAATAAAAATTGTTTTCAGAAATTTTACAGTTTGCGCTTTCAAAAGAATGAGGAAGCGATTTAAACGTTTCAGCAAAATCGAGGACTATGACCCCTTTCTTTTACTGATTCGCTTAATTCTGGACTTGTCCGTTTGAGAACGTAAAGTGTATTTTTACAAAATACACACTTTTGCAGTTTCAAGGAAACGATGAAGAAAATCAAACGATGTAGTAAAACACGTGGTATGGGACATGTGCGTTTGCTATTTCGGTTAATTCCGGACTCGTTAATTGAAATATTTGATGATTTCGTGTGCTTTCGAGCCACTATGAGGACCTTCAGGTCATTTGTTGGACCTTCGGGTCATTTGTTGGGCTTTCGGGCCACTCTGCAGACCTTCGGGTCAAATACCAGTACTAGACCTTCGGGTCACTATGCGGACCTTTGGGTCAATCTGATGGGCGCCAAAATTATGTTGAGTACTTGGTAGGCTTTGGCCATTTGTTGATGCACGTGCGGCGAATTAAAAACTCACCATCTGATGGGATCGATCCAAGCTTTTATGTTGATTTTCTAGTCTTTTTAATTGATTTCTAGATATTTGTTGTTTCCAATTATCTGCAGGTAATTGGATATTTGTTGATATGAGTTCTGATTATCGTTTTTGATAATCGGATATTTGTTGCTTCTAATTATCGCTTGTGATAATTAGATATTTGTTGATATGAGTTCTGATTATCGTTTTTAATAATCGGATATTTGTTGCTTCTAATTATCGCTTGTGATAATTAGATATTTGTTGATATGAGTTATGATTATCGTTTTTGATAATCGGATATTTGTTGCTTCTAATTATCGCTTGTGATAATTAGATATTTGTTGATATGAGTTCTGATTATCGTTTTTGATAATCGGATATTTGTTGTTTCTAATTATCGCTTTTGATAATTAAATATTTGTTGATTTGAGATTTGATTATCGTTTTTGATAATCGAATATTTGTTGATTTGAGATTTGATTATCGTTTTTTGATAATCGAATATTTGCTGATTTGAGATTTAATTATCGCTTTTGATAATTAAATATTTGTTGATTTGAGATTTGATTATCGTTTTTGATAATCGAATATTTGTTGATTGAGATTTGATTATCGTTTTTGATAATCGAATATTTGCTGATTTGAGATTTAATTATCGCTTTTGATAATTAAATATTTGTTGATTTGAGATTTGATTATCGTTTTTGATAATCGAATATTTGTTGATTGAGATTTGATTATCGTTTTTGATAATCGAATATTTGCTGATTTGAGATTTAATTATCGCTTTTGATAATTAAATATTTGTTGATTTGAGATTTGATTATCGTTTTTGATAATCGAATATTTGTTGATTTGAGATTTGATTATCGTTTTTGATAATCGAATATTTGCAGATTTGAGATTTAATTATCGCTTTTGATAATTAAATATTTGTTGATTTGAGATTTGATTATCATTTTTGATAATCGAATATTTGCTGATTTGAGATTTAATTATCGCTTTTGATAATTAAATATTTGTTGATTTGTTTTCTGACTATCGTTTGGATAATTGGATGTTTGTTGATTTTATCGATACGAGATTTTCTGGTCTCTAATTGAGTCTAGATTATGTTGATTTTATTGAATTGCTATTTTCTATCTATCTCTATTGATAGTTAGAGTTTGCTGATTATGAAGTTCGTGTTTCCTATTTATCTGGTAGATAAGTAGATATTTACAGTTTTGTGATTTGTGATTGTGTTTTATAATTATCTTTGTTGATAATTAGATTTTGTTGTTTTCTAATTATCGTATTGATAATTAGATATTGCTGTTTTATGATTTTTGTATTTTAATTATCTTGTTGATAATTGAATATTGCTGATAAATTGTGTTTATCCAGTTTCGCTGCTTTCTGACTATCTATTGATAGTTAAATTTTGTTGAAAATTTGTGAATTTCTTTTACGAAATTAAAAGATTCCTTTAGCATTTGAATTCTCAACTTTTATTTTCTAGCTTAACCAGTTCATGTTAGAAAATTTATTGTTAATGACGACCTTAATTATGAAAATTGCGGGGACGCAATTTCTATAAGGAGGGGAGTCTGTAACAACCCAGTATTTTGCATCAATTGATTATCGTAATTAAACGATTAATTTATTGTTAATTTCTGTTGAATATTTTAAATCAGCTGAAATTCGTTTGAAAGTTGATTAAGTGTATTTGAGCTTTGCAACTTTGAATCTCGGCCATCGATTTTGATGCCGTATTGTTTGAAGAATAACCATTAATTATCGTCAGATGATTATGGTTGATAGCTAATTGTTGTCGGAAGTTTGTGATCGCATTGAGATTCTTTTGTAAATCTAATTATTCTTAGGTGGGCTTCAAAACTTTTGGGCCACATTCCATTTACTGTTTTGCCGAGTTATCTATCAGAGGCAAGACAATCTTTCCCCTTATTCCTTTCTTCGTTAATAACCCTAGAAACCCAAAAGCAAAACATAAAAAAAAATGGCGGCTCCATTTTCTCCCTCGTTCAATCAAACTAAGGCTTCGGCGATGTTGTAATTTTCTGGCGAATCTGGCGATCTTCTTCAATGCTTGCTCGACTGCATTAAGGCTTTTCCCTTGTTCGTTTTGCTGGCGAATTGAAGCTTCTGCTTCGTCTTCTTTCGTGGCGACTCTGGAATTAGGGTTTTCTACGATCGATGAATCTGTGCTCGTCCTTAAGGTGAGTGATTTTTATTTCACTCACATCTAATTCAATAATGCCTTGGTAGTTCGATTTTGTGTGTTGTTGATAATTTATCTGAATTTCTTGAGTTCGTATAATCTGATGAATTCCGACTTTGATGAATTTTGAATTGAGTTTGACGATATTGTCTTGTTCGATTTTACTGCTACTTGATTGCTGAATTGGTTTGGAGGCTAGACTATACCTTGATTATTTTGTTTCGCTTACATCTTTAATTCGATTGCTATGGCGTCGAGTTTGTATTCGTTGTCTTCGACCTTCGGTTGAATGTTCGACATGGTCACTGACTTGTTCCAGTTCGTATGTATGTTTTGCTGGGTTGATATGGCTTTTAAGATTTTTGAAACGTTTGAATTCCTTAGTTATTACGGCTTGACTTTCAGTTTGATTTCGGGCTTGATGTTGTAACCATCTGGTAATTGATTTTTATGATAACCTTTTCACCACTTCACTGACTTGTTGTCCCATGATTTTGGCTATACTGTGAATTATGTTCTTTGTCACACTACTTGAGAAATCAACTTCGGTCTGCAGTTTTGTTTCTTTGTAGCTCTGTTGCTCTTGACATTGTGATGTTGAACTTGGATAGTATATCAGTGATGTTTCATCCCTGTTGTATACCTGTAGTTGCATTATTCATGTTGTAACTGTGTACTTGTCAGTGTAGTCTTCATCTTGTTCACCTGGTCATTGTTTAGTCTCTTGAGTCTGTAGTTGATTCACTGTTGTACTGCACTTTGATGTTGTTGTTGGGTTTAAAGCTTCTGCATTGATGCTGTAGTCTTGATTTCCCTGTTGTACTTACTAGTTCACCAGTACAGGTTCATAAGTCTGGTCTTTGATTCACATGTATGTCTGTATGCATATATTGTTGAATTTTTGTTGAGTTGTTGCACTGGGTTGATTTTCTTGAGTCTGCATCACTGGTCTTTGCAGTCTGGTTTCCATAGCCTTTTCCTTGTGCCTATGTGTGTACTTTGAACTAGTGCACTTGACCATTTGCCTGTAGTCTTCATATATGTACATTTGTTTCAGTTTGGATTTTGTTCATTTGAACTTGTTCATGTTGGCACTGAATTCATTTGTCTTGTGTTGCCAATTTTGGTTGCACTGTTGGTTGTTAATGTAGCTTGAATCATTCATTTCTGTGCACACTTTGATCTACTTCATTCCAGTAGCATTACTTTGTATTCGTGCCTGATGTTTTTGGAACCTTGTACTGTCCTGTTTCACTGTTGTACCTCAGTTTCCTTTGCCTTGTGCAGTTTGTTATGTACCATCACTAGTGTACATATTTCGTATTCTTTTAGCTGAAGCTTTATGCTGCTGCACTGCCTTTGTTCTCGAATTTGATACATTGCATTGATGCTTTGTATCCATTTGCATTTTGTCATTGTGCTTCACTGGTGGCCTTATTTTCTAATGAGGCTGATTTGCGTCTTTTTCTGTTGAGTGTTGTAGTGCCATATACTTGGTGCTCTCACCTTCAGTTTGCTATTTCACTGTGCCTTGCTTTGTGACATGTTGAACTTGTTTCACTTGTTGCCTCTGATCTTGTTTAGAATTGTTTTGAGTTGTTTTGTAGTGGCGAGGCAGTACACGCGTGCGTGTACTGCAGCCCTATCAAGTTTGACAGTTTTAAATTGATGTTTCGATTTGTTGATTTGTTTCGTTGGTTAAATTCAATGCTTTGGAGTTGTATTCTGTGACGACCGCCCATGACCCCTGCACCGAATCTAAAGATAGAGCGCTGTAAAGTGTGCCAGGCGACCATGGACGATTGTCAAGGTAAGATTTAAAACAACCAAATCTATCGTATTACTCACAGCGCATGGACAAAATACAATAGAACATATGTATAGTGAAGCTTTACAGAACAAAATGACATCATATAAAATTCCATAATAGTTGAATACAAGCATCCACATAGTCAATACATCAAGCCTCACTACATATCTCTCAGAGAATACAAAACAGCGGAATATCCAGTACATATAATAAGAAGATAATATGCAACCCTCCAACTTGTCTTCGATATCAGCATCGTGAGAGGAGAACAGCACCTGTCACCTGCTACCTAGTCTGCCCGTCCCAAAATGGACGAACAGCCCAAGGCAATAAGAATTAAAAACATAAAGCCTTGAGTCAGACAACAGTCTTAGTGAGCAGTAAATTAACTAACAACATACCAAAAGAGCATAAAGAAAAAGGAATAGGAATACAACCCTCCCACTCCAACCTCATTCTACAGTGATAGCCCCCAGACACACACTAAGCAGAAGCAAACATAGCAGAGCATACAATTTAAAGTAAACAATTGTCACTCGAGTCAAGAGCGATGTTTTCCAAGTACAAATCCCAAGATCTAAAACCAAGGTCAGATAAGCACCCAGGAAATACCGCTCTTGAGACCAAATGAAGATACAACCAAACATCCATGACTCTGGCTATCACTGTTATCATTGCTTCGATATCACCGTTAATTGAATGACCGGCACATTCTTTCAGCCGTCCGTCAAGGGCTAATGGTAACCCCGGTTCTAGACATAACTCCTGCACGTCATCGTGACCCGTGCCTAGGATTATCGAATCTACCCAGAGTACTTGACCATCAACTTAGTCTTTTGGGCGTCCCCATGTACTCTTGCTTAGAGCATGCTAGAACCTTCAACAACGATGAGATCTCAACCTCCTAGTCATCCTCCTCGACGACTATTTCCATACTAGCTCAAGCGCCTCTCGAGCATCCATTATCCTCAACTCGAATCATATCACCGAGTTATCAACATGCTTGGAATGATCCCGTCTGGATTAGACCAAGTCTTCATCACATGATTGCTTCGCTTCATAACATCCTCGCGAAGCCTCATCTCAACATCACATCATCAAATCTATGCATAAGAGCTTCATCATCCCGCTACATATGCCACGAGCAGCTTTCCCAATCCAAGAGCCTTTCCCTTAGCTTTTGAATCACCTTTGGTCTAAATCTAATCATCAATCATCTAGTTCATAACAATCAATCAAATCAAACATCAATCCAAACAATCAAGCATTCAAATATGATCTAAATAGACAATTTTAACAATAATGGCATTTTCGTAATTAAAGAGTTGAAAGTCCAATAAGCATGAAAACATGTATTATATCTCTACAAACTTGATGAATGAACTTGCATAGGTTAACATATGATAAAATGGATACAACATCATCATGAACAATGGATCTATATGGATCTACACATAGGATGAAGAAAATGCATGGAAATCACTATTTTAACACCAAATCGAGCCAACAATCCGATATACTCCTTTGGATCCGTGTGAGAGATAATCACCACTCACCAAATCACCTAAACAATCCAAAAGATATCAACTTCAGATCTGGACAGCGAAGAACTAAGCTAGATCTATCACAAATCCGCTTCAAATGAAGAAATCTCTCT
Source organism: Allium fistulosum (assembly GCA_030737815.1). Taxonomy (NCBI): domain Eukaryota; kingdom Viridiplantae; phylum Streptophyta; class Magnoliopsida; order Asparagales; family Amaryllidaceae; genus Allium; species Allium fistulosum. Next base: position 693,658,180 of record CM060906.1, read on the forward strand.
TGAAAAGACGAAGATCTTCAATCTAAGCTCTTGAATCTTCAATCTTGATCTTCGATTTGGATGGATGGAAGCACTAGATTAGAGTGGAGAAAAGAAGTGAAGAAGTGTAGAAGTCGAGCTCTCAAAATGGCAGCACTTCGTCGCTTCAAAATCCGGATCCCAAAAAGTGAGAACAACCCCTCCTATTTATAGCTGAAAACTGCCCTTAAGTCGAAATCTGGCCATCTCCCTAAGTCGCTTCCGACCTAAGCCTCTCCGACCTAAGCTTTTCCGACCTAACAGAAGCACGACAACTCCTCAGCGACCTAACACCTGACGACCTAAAGCAATGCGCTTTCCTTCGACCTTCGACCTAGTTGGGTTGCGACCTAACAACTTAGACTTCTACGCGACCTAACACAACATACGACCTAACAGATAGATCTACGCGACCTAACACAAACTATCCTAGCGACCTAACAACTTAGCAACCTACGCGACCTAACAGTGTTACGACCTAACACATAGCCTAACTCTTAAGGTCGCTAACAAGCTAACCCCTTAGGTCGCTAACACGGCAACTCCTAGGTCGCTAACAAGCTAACCCCTTAGGTCGCTAACACGGCAACTCCTAGGTCGCTAACTCGGTAACCGTTAGGTCGCTAACTCGCCCTACCGACCTAACACTTAGCTCACCGAAACTCTTAGGTCGCTCACAACATTTCCTTAGGTCGTTGCCGACCTAACTCTACCCCAGAATACTAAGGTCGCCTGATTCTCATAAGTCGGTCACTACCTTAAGTCGGTCAACCATACTCCCTTAACTCGGTGAATTCCTTGAGTCGGCAACTCGACTCAGACTTGTCTCTTAACTTGCCTACAACATTTAGGTCGCGTACGACCTAGGACTTAGGCAATTTCAACCAAAAATCTGAACAACTAGAAAATGCTAAAAAAATCCCAGATTTTGACAAACTTTTCGATCCGTAAAATACGGGTCGTTACATTCTCTCCCCCTTAGGAATTTCGCCCCCGAAATCCCAAACAATCATAGCAATCAAAACTATTCTGTACGCCTACCATCCATAGCAATCATCAAACCATGCATCCAATTCTAACTTAGCGTACAGAATTCTAAGACTTAGAACAAGTTACAATTTCGTTAGATGATACGACACCTTAGGGCCATACCTCGAAGAGTTCAGGATGAGCTGCCTTCATCCTCTCTTCCACCTCCCACGTACAGTCGTTATCATCATCACTCCATTGTATCTTGAGCAACTTAACTACCTTCCTCCTAAGCTGTTTCGTGTCGGTTTCAACGACACGAAGCGGCTTACGAGGTCTTCTATCGACTGGATCAACTTCGAAGTCCCCACAGCTTTCAGCAGAAACCACTGTACTCGAGTCGTGCACATACTTTCGTAGATATGATACATGAAAAACATTGTGCACACCCGACATCTTCTCAGGTAACTCCAACCTATAGGCGAGCTTTCCAATTCGCTCGATGATCGGGAATGGTCCAACAAATCTTGGAGTCAATTTTCCTTTCTTCCCGAATCGAATAACATTCTTCAGTGGAGAAACCTTCACAAAAACCATATCCCCTATGTCAAATTCCAAATCCTTTCGACGCTTATCGGCATAACTCTTCTGACGGTCTTGGGCTGCCTTCATTCGTTGCCGAATGATCTCTATGCAATCCGAAGTCTGTCGAATCATCTCTGGCCCAAGCATCAGCTTTTCTCCAGTCTCTATCCAACATGTCGGAGAGTTACACGGTCTTCCATACAACGCCTCATACGGTGCCATACCAATACTTGACTGGTAACTGTTGTTGTATGCAAACTCCACCAAATGAAGGTGATCTTCCCATGATCCTCCGAAATCCAAAACACAAGCTCTGAGGAGATCTTCCAAAACTCGGTTGACTCTCTCGGTCTGACCATCTGTTTGGGGATGATAAGCTGTACTCAAACACAACTCGGTTCCCAAAACTTCCTGGAAGCTCTTCCAAAATCCACTAGTGAACAATGGATCTCGATCGCTCACTATACTCTTCGGAATACCATGGAAACGAACTATCCACTTAACATACAACTCAGCCAACTTTGATGCGGTCCTAGTCGATCGGACAGGAATGAATCGTGCACTCTTAGTCAGACGATCCACAATGACCCAAATTCCTTCATTTCCCGTTCTGGTTCTAGGCAATCCATCGATAAAATCCATCGACACTTGTTCCCACTTCCATGTAGGAACCTCTAAGGGCTGAAGCAATCCACTTGGCTTCTTCTGTTCAGCTTTTACCAACTGGCAATTCATACACTTGGAAATGAAATCTCCAACATCCTTCTTCATGCCTTCCCAGTAGTAGGTTCTCTTCATATCCCGATACATCTTGTTTCCACCTGGATGAATTGTCAGCTTCGAGTGATGACTTTCCTTCAGGACTTCACTCCTCAATTCATCTATATCGGGAACAACTAGTCGTCCTTGCTTTCGAAGCCAACCCTCTCGATCAACCTCGAATCCTTTATCCTTTTCTGGATCCACCCCAGATTCCAAATCACGGATAATCTTGACAAGCTTATCATCTCGCTTTTGACTCTCGCCAATCCTTTCCACAAGAGTCGGTCTTATTGATAAGTTTGCCAACATCTCAGGTTCCAATTCGCATCTAGGCCTGAAGTCGAATCCAGCTAAATACTCGAGACTCTTCCATTCTGAAAACATGGCTCCCAATCCTGCATGTCTTCGACTTAACGCATCTGCCACTGCGTTACCTTTTCCCGGAGTAAAAGCTATACCAAAATCATAAGATGCTAAAAACTCTAGCCAACGTTGCTGCCGAAGATTCAAATCCTTTTGGGAGAAAAGATACTTCAACGACTTGTGATCCGTAAACAACTCGAATCGAACTCCCAACAGATAATGTCTCCGCATCTTCAGAGCAAATACAATCGCCGCTAATTCCAAATCATGAGTTGGGTAATTCCTTTCATGCGGCTTTAGTTGTCGACTGGCATACGCAACAACTTTATCCTTCTGCATCAGCACTGCTCCAAGTCCAGTACCACATGCGTCGGTGTAAACCACCATCTCATCATTCCCACTAGGAATAGTCAAAACAGGAGCACTCGTCAGTCTCTCTTTCAGGATTCCGAAAGCTTGCTCACACTTAGCATCCCAACTGAACACTTTGTTCTTCTTCGTCAATCCTGTTAACGGTGCAGCTATCTTGGAGAAGTCTTTGATAAACCGCCGATAATATCCTGCTAATCCAAGAAAACTTCTCACATCAGATGCATTCTTAGGTCTAACCCAATCCTGGATCGCTGCCACTTTAGCGGGATCAACCGCTATTCCATTTCCAGAAATCACATGGCCTAAGAACCTCACTTCACTCTTCCAGAAGTGACACTTCGAAAACTTAGCCTTCAGCTGATGTTTCCGTAAGATCTCCAAAACAATACGCAAGTGCGTCTTGTGCTCTTCTTCAGTTCTGGAATAAATCAGAATATCATCCACGAACACAAGTACGAACTTGTTCAACTGATCTCTGAACACTCTATTCATAAGATCCACAAAATATGCTGGCGCGTTAGTCAATCCAAACGGCATTACCAGCCACTCAAAGAAACCGGATGGTGTCCTAAAAGCAGTCTTCGGCACACTGTCCTTCTCTACTCTCAACTGGTGAAATCCCGTTGCCAAATCCATCTGAGAAAACACCTTAGCCTCATGAAGCTGATCAAACAAGTCATCTATCCTCGGCAATGGATACTTGTTCTTCTTAGTCACCTTATTCAGCTCACGATAATCGACGCACAATCTCAACGACCCATCTGCCTTGGTTGCAAACACAACTGGTGCACCCCACTCGGACACACTACGCCGAATGAATCCTTTCTGTAAAAGGTCATCAACTTGCACCCTCAACTCTTGCTGTTCTCTAGGCGCCATCCGCCTAAGAGGCATCACAACAGGTCTGGCTCCTTCAACTAGATCTATACGAAACTCGATCTCTCTATGCGGCGGCAACCCTTTGACTTCGTCAAAGACATCCTCGAATCCATTTGCGATTGGCACTAAAGACAGTCCATCCCGTGGAACAACTAGCGAATACATGAAGCTCATGAAGACGCCTTCTTCATGCTTACATCGTATCACAACCTTTCGCCCCTCCACATTCTCGACTGTCACCTCCAGCCTCTCACAATCAACTTTAGCCGCATACTTCCTAAGCCAGTCCATACCCAAGATAATTCCGAACCCCGCAAAGTTCAGAACAAAGCAATCACAAACAAAAGAGCAACCATGACTCGACACAACTAGACCACGGCATAACATACACAAACAAGACGAACCCCCAACTGGATTAGTCACAACCAATGGCCTATCAACAATATCCGGTTCCAAACCTAACCGGCCTACTAGTTCATTACAAACAAACGAATGCGACGCTCCAGTATCAAACAGAACTCTAACTGGAACACCACATAGGAAAAGAGTACCTTGAACAACCACACTCTTTCCCTTCTCTTCGGCAGTAGGAGCTTTTGAAGACGACGGAACAGCTCCTAAAGCATAGGCTTGCACAATCTGCCTGTCTTTCCTTGGTTCCGGACAATTCTTCCTGAAATGTCCCGGCTTGTAACAGTTGTGACACTTCATCGATGCCTTCGGATTCTTACAATCCTTAGAGAAATGGCCCTTCTGCTGACAATTGTAGCAAGTCACCTCACCTTTCGGCTTCTTCTGGCCATCCTTACCCTTCTGCTGCTGCTGCTTCCTCTTCTGGTTTCCACCCTGCTGTGGTTTAGATTCTCCCTTGGTAACAGCAACAACAGGTCCTTCCTTAGGAAACAGACTCTCATGCCTAAGAGCTTTCTCCACAAGCTTCTCAAATGAATCGTCCAAATGATCCACCAACTGTCTCCCAAGATAACTATCCAAGCCGGTCACAAACTTCTCATTCTTCTGGTAAGCAGACTCAATATATGACCGGGCATATTTGGACAAAGCTTCAAACTCAGAAACATACTCAAGAACAGATCTTCCACCTTGCTTGAGCTCCACAAACCTCTTGAACAGAACAGACTTCTGAGCTGTAGAAATGAACTTGGCTTCAAATCTAGCTTGGAATTGCTCCCAAGTAATCTCTTCCTCCGCAGTATTGATGGTAATAGAGTTCCACCAATCAGAAGCTCTCCCTTGAAGCTGCCTTGATGCCAACTTCCTCTTAGTTGCATCATCAATTCCCAAATCACCAAAGATCCTTCTACAAGCATCTATCCACCTCTGGACCTCAATGGTAGATTCTGTTCCCAAGAAAACCTTCCCTCCGAGAGCAGTATAATCCTTGCACAGCTTAGCAAAATCCACTGGTTTCGGAGTTTGGACTTGAACTCCAACATCTACTGCTGCCCCCGGAACTGGTATCCTTCTCATGATCGAAGTCATCATAGCTTCGAACATGGCTGCATAGTCAGCAGTCTCTTCAGTAGCACGGCCTTCCCTAGCAGCTGGTCTCCCTCTTCGACTCATTCTCAATATCTATAAAAAGGAATGATTAGAACATCTAGAGAAACAACTGCACAAAGGACTCAAACTCTACCAAGCTACTATATTATATATAGTATTCATCCATCAAAATACAATTACGTCTCTCATACGTAGTTACGACAGCGAGCGTTGGGTAAAATCGATTAACCAATGCTCTGATACCAAATGTGACGACCGCCCATGACCCCTGCACCGAATCTAAAGATAGAGCACTGTAAAGTGTGCCAGGCGACCATGGACGATTGTCAAGGTAAGATTTAAAACAACCAAATCTATCGTATTACTCACAGCGCATGGACAAAATACAATAGAACATATGTATAGTGAAGCTTTACAGAACAAAATGACATCATATAAAATTCCATAATAGTTGAATACAAGCATCCACATAGTCAATACATCAAGCCTCACTACATATCTCTCAGAGAATACAAAACAGCGGAATATCCAGTACATATAATAAGAAGATAATATGCAACCCTCCAGCTTGTCTTCGATATCAGCATCGTGAGAGGAGAACAGCACCTGTCACCTGCTACCTAGTCTGCCCGTCCCAAAATGGACGAACAGCCCAAGGCAATAAGAATTAAAAACATAAAGCCTTGAGTCAGACAACAGTCTTAGTGAGCAGTAAATTAACTAACAACATACCAAAAGAGCATAAAGAAAAAGGAATAGGAATACAACCCTCCCACTCCAACCTCATTCTACAGTGATAGCCCCCAGACACACACTAAGCAGAAGCAAACATAGCAGAGCATACAATTTAAAGTAAACAATTGTCACTCAAGTCAAGAGCGATGTTTTCCAAGTACAAATCCCAAGATCTAAAACCAAGGTCAGATAAGCACCCAGGAAATACCGCTCTTGAGACCAAATGAAGATACAACCAAACATCCATGACTCTGGCTATCACTGTTATCATTGCTTCGATATCACCGTTAATTGAATGACCGGCACATTCTTTCAGCCGTCCGTCAAGGGCTAATGGTAACCCCGGTTCTAGACATAACTCCCGCACGTCATCGTGACCCGTGCCTAGGATTATCGAATCTACCCAGAGTACTTGACCATCAACTTAGTCTTTTGGGCGTCCCCATGTACTCTTGCTTAGAGCATGCTAGAACCTTCAACAACGATGAGATCTCAACCTCCTAGTCATCCTCCTCGACGACTATTTCCATACTAGCTCAAGCGCCTCTCGAGCATCCATTATCCTCAACTCGAATCATATCACCGAGTTATCAACATGCTTGGAATGATCCCGTCTGGATTAGACCAAGTCTTCATCACATGATTGCTTCGCTTCATAACATCCTCGCGAAGCCTCATCTCAACATCACATCATCAAATCTATGCATAAGAGCTTCATCATCCCGCTACATATGCCACGAGCAGCTTTCCCAATCCAAGAGCCTTTCCCTTAGCTTTTGAATCACCTTTGGTCTAAATCTAATCATCAATCATCTAGTTCATAACAATCAATCAAATCAAACATCAATCCAAACAATCAAGCATTCAAATATGATCTAAATAGACAATTTTAACAATAATGGCATTTTCGTAATTAAAGAGTTGAAAGTCCAATAAGCATGAAAACATGTATTATATCTCTACAAACTTGATGAATGAACTTGCATAGGTTAACATATGATAAAATGGATACAACATCATCATGAACAATGGATCTATATGGATCTACACATAGGATGAAGAAAATGCATGGAAATCACTATTTTAACACCAAATCGAGCCAACAATCCGATATACTCCTTTGGATCCGTGTGAGAGATAATCACCACTCACCAAATCACCTAAACAATCCAAAAGATATCAACTTCAGATCTGGACAGCGAAGAACTAAGCTAGATCTATCACAAATCCGCTTCAAATGAAGAAATCTCTCTTGAAAAGACGAAGATCTTCAATCTAAGCTCTTGAATCTTCAATCTTGATCTTCGATTTGGATGGATGGAAGCACTAGATTAGAGTGGAGAAAAGAAGTGAAGAAGTGTAGAAGTCGAGCTCTCAAAATGGCAGCACTTCGTCGCTTCAAAATCCGGATCCCAAAAAGTGAGAACAACCCCTCTTATTTATAGCTGAAAACTGCCCTTAAGTCGAAATCTGGCCATCTCCCTAAGTCGCTTCCGACCTAAGCCTCTCCGACCTAAGCTTTTCCGACCTAACAGAAGCACGACAACTCCTCAGCGACCTAACACCTGACGACCTAAAGCAATGCGCTTTCCTTCGACCTTCGACCTAGTTGGGTTGCGACCTAACAACTTAGACTTCTACACGACCTAACACAACATACGACCTAACAGATAGATCTACGCGACCTAACACAAACTATCCTAGTGACCTAACAACTTAGCAACCTACGCGACCTAACAGTGTTACGACCTAACACATAGCCTAACTCTTAAGGTCGCTAACAAGCTAACCCCTTAGGTCGCTAACACGGCAACTCCTAGGTCGCTAACAAGCTAACCCCTTAGGTCGCTAACACGGCAACTCCTAGGTCGCTAACTCGGTAACCGTTAGGTCGCTAACTCGCCCTACCGACCTAACACTTAGCTCACCGAAACTCTTAGGTCGCTCACAACATTTCCTTAGGTCGTTGCCGACCTAACTCTACCCCAGAATACTAAGGTCGCCTGATTCTCATAAGTCGGTCACTACCTTAAGTCGGTCAACCATACTCCCTTAACTCGGTGAATTCCTTGAGTCGGCAACTCGACTCAGACTTGTCTCTTAACTTGCCTACAACATTTAGGTCGCGTACGACCTAGGACTTAGGCAATTTCAACCAAAAATCTGAACAACTAGAAAATGCTAAAAAAATCCCAGATTTTGACAAACTTTTCGATCCGTAAAATACGGGTCGTTACATATTCTAATTTGGATTGTTTATTTGTCGTTTAACACTGTTTAGTGTTATATCTGTCGTTATCCAATTCTCGTATCGAGAGATTGGATATACGAGATTTTTGTGACTGACGTCTATTTGATATTTGATTATTATTGCTTCTGTGCATTAATAACTGAGTTTGAATTAGACTGACCCGTGTATTATTTTCTTTTGAAATTAATACTCGGGTCAGACCCGAGTTATTTCAGGTTGTAGATTTCCTGCTTTGAGTTGCTGTTCGGGCTATGAAGACTTTTTATATCTTCTGAAGTTGTTTTCATCGTTTTGTAGAGTCGTGTTGTTGTATAGTATGATATGTATTCATGTATATTAGTTGATAATGTACTTGTATATATAACTTCCAGAGTCGGCAGTTGTAGTTGTATCATATGTATTGTGTCAACTATATTGTAACTGACATCAGTTATATATATATGAGACTTTTGTTTCAATCTGTGTTCCGCATTTATATTGTCTGTGTTATTATTATATCTAATGTCCTAAACTATTATGAACCATCGTAGTTTGTTTTATACTGATAATTGGGTATGTCGATGGGAGTAAATAAATAAGATGAAAAAAATGAAAAGTATATACCACTCCTATCGAGGTAACCAATATTAGCATAAGGCCAACTACGGATGGCCGCTCCTATCCAGCCTTATTCTTCGTAATAATAGACAGTATTTCTTTTAATACTCTTTGTTATTATGAGCATAGAGGTGGGGCGTTACAACACTTATCAAAATCAACCCGAGACTATCACACAATTTCCCAAGCTAAATTCTCAAGATTCCCGAGACACTCACTCTCGTCCCTGCTTCGAGTCAACGCGTAAAAAAACGAAACGACCCGAGCAACACAGCTTCTTCCCCAAACTCAAAACAACACCCCAAACACCCCTGCTCACGTGCACATGCACAAACAAATGCCGCCGTTCTGATCACCTCTGACGATACCTACAAGTCACCAACGACCCTCACCCACGTTCCGACCACCTAGCTTTGCTGATCTCACCGTGTGTCTAAATCGAACATATTCGAGCATAGCAGAAACCAAAGCATCAACGAAAAATTCCCAATTGCCGACGATCCTGACCTCAAGAACCCCTACCAACCACATCTGAGCTTCGTCTCGAAACCCATCATTGCTTCCCCCAACGCGAGTGCCTCCGATGATCCATTGACGCCGGAATCATCACGACTACCCAACACAACCAAACAGCACTCCAAACCCTATCTCGCTGTCCCCTGGCCACCACGGTCATCTTAAAAATGTCACTCCATTTTTCCGATGATCCCTGACCATCAACCATCCTTCAGTCTTAACCATGACACCCATCCACCTCGCGATCACCAGCAATCGACAGAAACCCACATTCCGTTCAATTTCGAATTTCTCGATCAATACTTCACTAAAAATTCTGATTTTACTTTTAAAATTCATGATATTCTAAGGCGAGCAAGATGATGTAAAGGAAACTGGAAATCATGATGTTCGAATCTTTGATATTATTAAAATTCTACTGTATTTTCTTAATTCCAAAAAATATTTTAACTAATTTTACTTAAAGATATTTTTACAACTTCGATCTTGACCTTACAAACACATTTTGTTTTAACATGAAGGCTTAACAAGAATTAGAAGAAGAGATTTGGGTTTTTGAACAGGTTTTTGAAACCTGGAAACAAACAGAGAGATAAATGCCTGAACAACAGACATGCACAGATTATTTATATGTGTATATATACATGCAGGCATATTTAACAACTTTACTTCGAGAATTAATCACAAACATCAAGCTTTTAGCTCAGATTTTAAAGTAGCTTACTCACCTAAAGTTAATTGAACAGAGAACAGAGAACCAATATCTGGAAGCTGCTAACTGTCTCTGGTCTTAGTTTTGTTTTTGATCTTCTTGTTTGTGATGAGTTGCAAATTTGAGTTGTTACTCAACTTCAGTTGTAAGATTATTAACTGGTATACTTAGTTTCGATGAACAAAAAGAAATAAGAAAGATATATAGAAAAGAGCTTACAGGAAATAGGTGTTTCCTGGTATAAACGTTTTCTGTTTGGGTCAGAGATTTTTTTTTCTTCTTGTGAGGCTAAAATGATAGCATACTTATCCCATTGATTATATTTGTACATATATATATTTACATTTTTATCTTATTTTCTTGCATATCTACATGTATTTCCATAGTGTATATATTCTAGAATTATCTTATGCATTTACTTTACGTTCTCATGTAACCATATAATTTAACTTATATACTTATTTCTATTTTAAGCTTAAATTACCAAACACTTCATTTACAATTAAATATTTTATTTATTTTTAAACATTATTACCAAGATTACATCAAATATATATATAGATCAAAAGTGAATAAGGTAGAGCTTACTTTAATTTAATGTGAATAAGATAGATTTTACTTCTAAATATTTTGAAACTCTTTATTTTAAATTCCAAATCATAATTTCCTTCCGAAAATACACATATATATGCATTTATTTATTTATATATATTAAACATCATAAAGTTTGTATATGTTTGTCTATATATATATATTTATGGGTATTTTACCTTAATTTAATTGATGGAGTTTATATATATATATATACATTTCTAGAATATTTATCAATCTATACATACCGAGCTGTTTTACAAATCCCAAATATATATATAATTTTTAAATCACTATATAGATTCAGGTATTTTATCATCAGAAAATTTATTTATTTGATCAATCAAAATTATAATTCCAATAATTAAAATCAGTTAATTCCCCAATTAACAGATGTTAAAAATCCGGGTCGTCACATTCCTTCCACCTTTGAATCTTTTCGTCCTCGAAAAGGAACGAAACCAGAATTTATTTTTACTGCGTATTGTAGTCAAATTATTCTTTAAACATTTTTAACTCTTTTACTTTCTTATTTCAAAATTTTAAACACTTACAAATAACATAATATAACCAAAATAGCTTTCATATAAAAATACTTTTTATAACTCGATGTTTCGACAAGTCCATCCTTGTTCTCACATAAATTCGGTCATACGTTGATCAGGCGTAGGACTGAAAATCTATAAGTACTTGGTAACTCGTTTCTAACACCCAGTGAAAATACTTTGGAAAATAATTTTATTGAAAATGTAGAAAACAGTTTCGAAAATAAAGAATATATCTTTGGTGAGAATGCTCTGGAAATCATCACCCCCATCCACGGTCGCAGTTAACCCGATGGTTACGTTGCCATCCCGGCAAAATCCATAGATAACTGTAGGCCTCCGCGCCCCTCGATTACACCATCGAACCCGCTACAGATCGCAGTTATACCCGGGCTTTACGTTGCTATCACAGCAAAATCCCATATAATTGTAGGCATCAGCGCCACCGAATTTCGCTGCCAAAAGAATGAAACTCCTCCACTTGACCATAGATCGTAGTCTACCGATGTTACGTTGTCGTCTCGGCAAAATCAAGTGTAGACTGTTGGCACTCATCCTCCACACGATTTTCGCTATGGTCCACACAGTAGATCGCAGTGACATCGAGTTACACTGTCGTCACAGCATAACCCAAATGCCCCTGTAGGCATCAGCGCCCTCGACTTTCGCTACCAAATAATCCTCAGGAACTAGTTCTGTCCGGACTCCTCACAGGATTAACTTTAGAACCTCCCCTTAGAGGCTCAAGGCAGTACCACCCTGTGGCACTCCTGAGAAGTTCATTCAAGGGAGCGCCTTTTTCCCCAGAGCCACTTCAAAACACTTTATACTATACACATATAGTATTTTTCAAATCAAACACCTAGTATGAATCACATATAAAGCTCCTTTCTCAAAATCGATTTCCCAAAATCGATAATTCTCACATTAGGCTTTCCAAATTCCAATATTGATTTTTCCCAAAAATCAAAAGCCTTTCCAAATCCATAGGTTCCAAAAACCTTTTCTCAAAATCATTTTTGCAAAATCCTTTATGTACACACATATATATATATATATATATATAATAACCTTGGAAAATTTTGGAATCACTTCATACTTGTATAAATTCACTTTTATACTTCAAATACTTTCAAAACCCTTTTCTTCTGTCAATAGATTCAACAAGAGTAGTTTACCATATATAACAAAGGTATATAACTTTGTTTATTCCAAATCAAATATTCAAATTTTGATTACTCTTTTGTAAAGTCATTTACCATATTGCTTACTTCCATAAAGTAAATTTTAATCATAGGAATATTCAATTTCCACTTTATTTCATCACATATTTCACAACATATACTTTCCATTTCAAAAACCATATTACAGTTCTTATTTCCAATTTCAATATCAATCTCATACAAACCCATACGATGTACATATATCATCCGTACATCATACCAATTTGATCGCTCACTCGATCACACAATTCCACTTCCGAACTAGTATTGTCCACCCGTCTTCCTAATGCGGACTCAGATCTGGTTTCTTGATCAGAAATCGACATTCTCCTTGCATAGTCACAACTATGATAGAGAATATCCAGAACCAATCAAAAATCCATGTCCAGGTTCGCCGTCGAAGATCGAGCGAAAAATCCCATCTCGGATCGATAATATTATCTCGAAATTCTGTGCTCGAATCTGGATCAAATCACTATGCGAATAGAATAATATTCGTACATCCTATGTATTTATCTTCATTGAATATCAGTTAAATCAATTTCCTTTCTAGTCACCCTTACTTTGATTTTATTCACTTATTCACGTTTTCCTTAATCCCCATTTGGATTATCACTTCAATTCTTATCTCAGTTGGGTATTTAATCAATAACAGTTTGAACTCCGACCATTTTATATTTAGAAAATAGCTTGAAAATTTTAAAAATAGATAAATAGTTGAAAAATAATTATTAGTTTGTAAAATAGCTGTAAAATAGTTAAGTAATCGTAAAATAATTGAAAAATAGTAAAATAATTACAAAATAGTTGTAAAATAGTAACTAGTTATAAAGTAGTTGGAAAAATAGTGATTAGTTTATAAAATAGTTGTAAAGTAGTTAAATAGTTCCAAAAGTAATTGTAAAACAAGCTTAAGATAGTTTTAGGTTTAAAAAGAAAAGTTGTATAGTAAATAGTTTGGAAAAATAGATTAAACAATTTATTTTGAAAATAGTCCAGAGTCAAACTGTTTAATTCCCCATCAATTCAATTTAAATTTCCACTTCCATTTAAATTTGACTCAATTCTAATTTGAATAACTTCAATTTCCCTTGAACTTGATTTATCCCCAATTCAAGTTGAATTAACCTTAATTTCTTTCCAAATTCAAATCAAATTCCATTTGACTTTAAACATATTCACTTTAATTATAATTCCACATTATTCAAATCAAATTAATTTAGACTAATTTCAAATTGAATCCACTTCAATTTCAAATCATTTCAATTTCTATATGAATTAATCCCAATTCCCATTTGAATTTGAACTCATTCAATCTTCAATCTTATTTCAAATTAGTCCAATTCAAATTTTCCATTTGAATTTTATACTTATCCATCTTCAATCACAATTCCCATTAATTCAAATCAAATTCAGTTTGAACTAATTCAATTTAAATCTCAATTTTAAACCATCTCGAATTACATAAATTCGAGTTAAATTTTTAAATGTTGATTTAACCCCTTAAATCAAGTTAACCTTAATTTTTAAATCAATAATCCAAATCTTTAAATAATTTAATTCTGAGTCCAATTCTCAAAATTCCATTTTAAATTATCTTTACTTAACTTATTTCAAAGTTCAAATAAGAGTTCAAAACAATTTTATCTTAAAAATTCAATTTATTACCAAATTTTATCTTCCAGGTTTTGAAACCAGTTCTTAAACAATTTTTAATTTACAAATTCAATTATCCAAATTTTCAAATTAAAGTTTAATTTCCTTTTTATCTCAATAATGGATATATTACCACACTTCATTTCTCATCCATTTAAACAAATCCAATTCACAATTTTAAGATTATTAATAACAATAGGATGACATCATCCAATTTATTTTAAAACATCCACTCATTTCCAATTTCCCGATCTCAAAACCATTTTGAGATCACACAAACTCCCCATTTAAACCAATCATTTAACTTCCCTAAGTTAAATCTCAATTTCATCTTAAAATTCCCAATTCAGGTTGTTTGTTAACTTATTTAACTTTCCCAAAGTTAAATTCAATTTACTTAATCCAGCCAACCTTACCCAATTTGAATTCCCATTTCAAACTTTAAACTTCACATTAATAATCTTATAAGTTCAAAAACTTATCACCTTGGGTATCACATCTCATTCCAAATTTAAACTCAACATTTAGAGTTTATTTCAAACCATTTTTGATATTATGTATATTCCTCATATATACATATTATTTCCTTTACACACTAAGTTATCCTTAAATTTTAAACCACCTTTTGTTTTAGTTCAAACAGTTTCCTTTAATGCTTTCAAACAACTCTTATTTTACATTCAAAATATTCTGAATAATACCCTTTATTATTTCTATTAACATTTGAAACAAATTCCAAATTTTCTGGCTTAGATTTAAAACTTCACAATCTAGATCATCTTCAGTTCCAATTTATAAGTCATACTTATCTAAAACATTTCATTTTGCTTACTCATTAATACACATCTTATTATTAAACACAATAATCATTTATGATAATAACCAAGATTATCATATTTGGAAACCAATTCATTATTATCTTATTCTGAAATTTTTCCCCAAATTCAAGATTTAATTTTAGTCTGAATCCAATTTAAACTTACCTTTATTTAATTTCAATTTGGTTGTATTTCTATTACCTCTTAATTTAATTCCAATAATTTATAACAACCAATTACCTTAACACTTATTAGTAAGAAATATTGCTTTATATATATCAAAATATATTCTTATATAAAATCATTTAAAATCTTTATATAAGAAAATAACAAGTATGCTCTCATATAAATATACACTCAACTCATTCTAGGGTACTATTGACCCTATCCTTATGAGTACACCCACCAGAGCCAAGATTCTTGCTTAACCTTCGCTCTGATACCAAATGTAACGACCTGAAATTTTCGATCCTGAAAATCCCAGATAGTTAGGAAAAGAAGAAAGAGATAGAAGAAGAAGAAACAAAAACACAACATAGATTATCACATTCGCAGCGGATTAAAATATAATATCAAATAAAATAACAGTTTACAAAGAATATATGTATCTGTCAATTACATTTTAATACATCAGAGTTACAACATTTCACAATCACTAGACAGTTAAAATAACTTGTCCCAGATAAATAACAATATATCACAGCGGAATACACTCCATACGTTCCTACCATCCAGCTCGCCTCCTGAGCTCTAGAACGACCTTACCTAAAAATCTGTAATACTCGGTCTGACCTGAGCATTAATTCAAAGTAACACCCGGGTCAGGCTGGAAACCAGCGTGAGTAAACTCATCTAACATGAAATACCAATGCATACAACTATTTTAAAAAAACCAGGTAACTTATATCAATTTACAACTTCACAAGTCGTTATAGACATCACTTACAACACACATCAATTTCTAAGTACCAGAACTTAGATTAAATGGTCCAATTCACTTAAATCATTCGGTTTCAGCCTATTGATTCCACATATCAATTTATAAAGATTCGAAGTGGTTTCGGGTATTTGCTGATACCCGACTCGGTCTCTTCGAATCCAATACCTATCTTTAAACCAGGTTGTTTAAATTTAAACAGTTCAATTTATATTCGGAATATCATATTCACATGGAAATTCTATCACAGATAGATAACTTATATTATCACAATTCATCCAAAGCATCTCATATCACAGAGCATCACAATCACATATCAGATATATGAAATAATCCAAGGAATTCAATATAATTTAATCATCCATAAGCAAGATTAATTAATCACATAATTTATAATTAATTTAATTTAATTAATTAATTAACCCTTAATTACTTACATTAATTAATTAACCTTTAATTAATCATATTAATTAACTATCCTTTCATTACTTACCTTAAGTAATTATCTTCTAAGTAATTATCCTTTAATTACTTTTACTAATTAATTAACCCTTAATTAATTATCCTTTAATTAAGAAAATCCTTTAATTAATTCCACTAAGAAATTAATCCTTAATTACTTCCCTTAAGTAATTAACCTTTAATTATTACACAGATTAATTAGCCTTAACCATTTTCATTAATTATCTTTTAATTAATCTCCTTAATTAATTAATTACATTCATTAATGATCCTTTAATCATTTCTAGTAATTAATTATTCTTTTAACTAATTACATTTAACAAGTAATCTTTAAATTAAACACATTCATTAATTTACTTTAATTTATCTCATTCAGTAATTAACTATTCCTTAATTAATTTCCTAAATTAAGAAATCCTTTTAATTTTTACTAGAAACATGAATTTACTTATAAAACTTAAACTTGGACACTTATCAAAATCAACCCGAGACTATCACACAATTTCCCAAGCTAAATCCTTAAGATTCCCGAGACACTCACTCTTGTCCCTGCTTCGAGTCAACGCGTAAAAAAACGAAACGACCCGAGCAACACAGATTCTTCCCCAAACTCAAAACAACGCCCCAAACACCCCTGCTCGCGTGCACATGCACAAACAACTGTCGCCGTTCTGATCACCTCTGACGATACCTACAAGTCGCCAACGACCCCACCTACGTTCCGACCACCTAACTTTGGTGATCTCACCGTGTGTCTAAATCGAACATATTCGAGCATAGCAGAAACCAAAGCATCAACGAAAAATTCCCAATTGCCGACGATCTTGACCTCGAGAACCCCTGCCAACCATATCCGAGCTTCGTCTCGAAACCCATCATTGCTTCCCCCAACGCGAGTGCCTCCGATGATCCATTGACGTTGGAATCATCACGACTACCCAACACAACCAAACAGCACTCCAAACCCTATCTCGCTGTCCCCTGGCCACCACGGTCATCTTAAAAATGTCACTTCATTTTTCCAATGATCCCTGACCATCAACCATCCTTCAGTCTTAACCACGACACCCATCCACCTCGTGATCACCAGCAATTAATAGAAACCCACATTCCGTTCAACTTCAAATTTCTCGATCAATATTTCACTAAAAATTCTGATTTTACTTTTAAAATTCATGATATTCTAAGACGAGCAAGATGATGTAAAGGAAACTGGAAATCATGATGTTCGAATCTTTGATATTCTTAAAATTCTACTGTATTTTCCTAATTCTAGAAAATATTTTAACTAATTTTACTTAAAGATATTTTTACAACTTCGATCTTGACCTTACAAACACATTTTGTTTTAACATGAAGGCTTAACAAGAATTAGAAGAAGAGATTTGGGTTTTTGAACAGGTTTTTGAAACCTGGAAACAAACAGAGAGATAAATGCCTGAACAACAGACATGCACAGATCATTTATATGTGTATATATACATGTAGGCATATTTAACAACCTTACTTCGAGAATTCATCACAATCATCAAGTTTTTAGCTCAGATTTTAAAGTAGCTTACTCACCTAAAGTTGATTGAACAGAGAACCAATATCTGGAAGCTGCTAACTGTCTCTGGTCTTAGTTTTGTTTTTGATCTTCTTGTTTGTGATGAGTTGCAAATTTGAGTTGTTACTCACTTCAGTTGTAAGATTATTATCTAGTATACTTAGTTTCGATGAACAAAAAGAAATAAGAAAGATATATAGAAAAGAGTTTACAGGAAATAGGTGTTTTCTGGTACAAACGTTTTCTATTTGGGTCAGAGGTTTTTTTTTCTTCTTGTGAGGCTGAAATGATAGCATACTTATCCCATTGATTATATTTGTACATATATATATTTACATTTTTATCTTATTTTCTTGCATATCTACATGTATTTCCATAGTGTATATATTCTAGAATTATCTTATGCATTTACTTTATGTTCTCATGTAACCATATAATTTAACTTATATACTTATTTCTATTTTAAGCTTAAACTACCAAACACTTCATTTACAATTAAATATTTTATTTATTTTTAAACATTATTACCAAGATTACATCAAATATATATATATATATATATATATATATATATATCAAAAGTGAATAAGGTAGAGCTTACTTTAATTTAATGTGAATAAGATAGATTTTACTTCTAAATATTTTGAAACTCTTTATTTTAAATTTCAAATCATAATTTCCTTCCGAAAATACACATATATATGCATTTACATATTATATATATTAAACATCATAAAGTTTGTATATATTTGTCTCTATATATATTTATGGGTATTTTACCTTAATTTAAATGATGGAGTTTATATATATATATAAACATTTCTAGAATATTTATCAATCTGTACATACCCAGCTGTTTTACAAATCCCAAATATATATAAAATTTTTAGATCACTATATAGATTCAGGTATTTTATCATCAGAAAATTTATTTATTTGATCAATCAAAATTAATATTCCGATAATTAAAATCAGTTAGTTCCCTAATTAACAAATGTTAAAAATCCGGGTCGTCACAGGTAATCTTTTTGAAAGGATAGCTTTGATAAATTAAAATATGGAAATGAGTATTCTACTTATAGAATTAGTAGTTAGATATAGGTATTACACATCTACGCTAAATGACTAGAATATATATATAGCATAGATTACGCCTATTTGCTTATTATTTAGTAATTGATGGATTTGGATTTATGGATGTTAATTACAAATTTAACTGGAAATAAATTTGTAATCAATGAAAGGAAAAGTAATATAATGGGGACTGATTAAGAAACCTTGATATTTCATTTGTGAAAGAAAGGAATTTAAGTAATGAATGAATTTTGAAAACCTGAAATAGGTTAAAAGATTGAAGAAGGATTAATTGGAAATGGTCCAATTCTAACAGTAATGATCAGGTGCCATGGATATTAATTGAAGCAATAAATGGACCATATTTATTAAAGACCGAAAAAGAAAGAAAATTAAGAAAATGGGTAGCAATGGAATAAAGTAATAAAGATAGTCCATCTTAATTTAGAAAGAAGTGTTAGGACCTCAACACCATTTATATTAACTGGTAATAAATGGCAACTTCCAGTAAAAATTTCTTTGGAGTTATTGGATTATAGTGGCTAGCTGTTTTCCTTAGTTATTGGAAAAGTGGATAATGTGGTATAAGATATATTCCTGTTTTATTCCTGTGTTGACTTTATGAATGAGATTTAAACCACTTGATATATGTTGGGAAGCAAAGTAAATAAGGAAATTTTATAGGAATACTTAACTAGCGACAGACTATAGGTGAAAATGGAAGTAAACGAGGAAATCAGGTTAGCAGCCTAAAGTGAGTAAATGTTTCTATCTCAAAACTTTAGATTTTGGGAAACATAAGGGATTTAGCTCACAAAATTCCACCATGCAAGGAAAAGGGAAAATGTATAAAAATGAGAATGGAATTTGCCATTGATCAAGGATTAAGAAAAAGGTGACACAAATGTTTTGGTAGAAGTAGTGGAACCGCAGCACTCCAACATGGCTTTATGGAGTTGCGCTTTGCATCGTTAGGGATAGAGACCCTTAGTTTACTAGCAAATTTGGAGGGGTTTGCTAGTAGCTTTAGGAACTAGCTTTAGGAACTTCGTTGAATTGGAGCATCGCTTACCGACTGAAGACCGATGGACAAACTGAAGGAATGGATGGGAACTTAGAAGATTTGTCGAGAGCTTGCATCTTGGACTTTGGAGAACCTTAGGAGTAGTGCTTACCCTTAGTAGAATTCGCGTGGGATTGTAGTCATCAATGGATGATTGGTATGGAACCGTTGAAGCATTTTTTTTGGAGACCATGCAAATCGCCAAATTGTGGGTGGAAAACCACCGATAAATTCTACTTGGACCAGATTTGTATTGTGAGACTTTGGAAAGTCGGAATTGATTAGGCAGCATACGATTTTAGTAGTTGGAAAGTAGGCACCAGATTTATTGGGCTATTTCCCAATATAAGGAAAAACAAGAAAACTTTTATGTTGGTTGGATTCCATGATGTTTTCTCTATGAGGAAATACCTTCATAGCATAACAATTTTTATAGAGCCTAATCAATAGGTGGGATTTTAAGATGAAGCCAATAGCGTCTTGTACCACTGTGTGCATCATAGAGCAGGGAACTTGTAACGACATAGAATTTTGGTTATTTGAAATTGGAATATTTAATTGGTTTTAAATATTTAAAAATTTAATTTATAGATTAAATAATTTGAATTTCAAATATAACGATTTATGGGATAATTTAATTGTTGAATTTAATAATTGAAAATCGTTTAAATAATTTAAATCTTGGATTTTTATTTAGGTAAAAAATGATTTGAAGACTTATTAAACTTCAATTAATAAGAATAAAGGTAATGAAGCTTTTAAATCTGATTTAAATGTGATTTAGCTAATTTTTAAAATATCTCATTCTAATTAATGAGTAAAAATAGCCTTCCGGGGCACAGTCTCAGATTTCGATGAAACCAGTGTCATTGGGTCCATAATCATGAATTATATTACGCCGTCAAATTTTGCAGCGATCAGATGTACCATTTGGTCGTACGGTATAGAAACGCGTTGATATTAATATAAAAAGTTTAATATAATAATTGGTTTCAAAATGCTATCTTCTACATACGATCAAATTAGGTCTCGAAACTTGTTCCATTGCGTTCGGAATAGGGGTATAACATTATGACCGCCAGGCGACACGCCCCGATTGGGATCCAAAATTTATAGCTAGATATTTTTGAATTTTAAATAATATATTTCTATTTGATTTGACTAGGCAGCCCCCCTTACATCTCCATCAGCCACCCTAGGTAGCCACCCTATACGCTGACTTCCATCTTCCCTCTTCGTTTATTTAAACGCATCTGTACAGGAAGAAAAAAAAGAAAGAAAAAAAAAGAGGATTTCAACTTCAAAAATTTATATCTCAAAAATTACTTGACAAAAAATTCTCAAACGATTTTTAAAATTCATGTTTAGAGGAGATCTTCGATTAGGTGTGCATTTGAGGATGTTCGATCACTATTTTGGCATAGACGTATGGAGCAACGGCCACTAGGGTTTGGGTTTGTGGCATGTGGAGGGAGAGTTTAGCGAATTGGACGTTGGATTTGGACTCGGGGAAGGAAGACGCATCGGCGGCCAAGGTTTGGCAAAGCGTGGTGGCTTGGAGCAGATCGCGGCATCTGCTGTGTCGCGTAGGGGAGGGCACAAACATGTTTTGTTTAGGGGACTCGGGTAGAGAGTGGTGGTGAGGAGCTCGACGAGGAGGAGGAGAGGAAGTCGATGGAATCGGCAGAATGTTGGTTAACGGAGCGTAGCACCGTGTCTCGATTGGCCATGCACGGCTTGGTGATATCGTGCACAAAGGAGAAGTGATTTGGGGAAGAAGGAGTGAGGGGTAGGTTTGTAATTTGGGTATGTTTTAGTTTATTTATTTTTAAATTATATAAAGGTATCGATAACTTATAAAATTCGTATCTTGCACATATGAGGTCTGATTAGGTCGAAACTTTTGCATTGCAATCGAGATGACAAGAGCTTCGTAACGGAACTAGTTTGGACGACTTTATAAACTGTGGAAATTTGGGCTAAAATTGAATGCCATCTGGTTTTAGTTCCAAACCGGAACGCTTCGGCGATGGCAGAAATAAATTTGAGTAAATCTCACTCATTTTAGATAACTGGTTTTATTTTAAAGTGTTAAAAAAAATTTATCTTGATTGAATGGATTGATAAATTATTATCAGTTGAATGTTATATTATATATATTAGTATATATTTTAGTAGTTGGATATATTTCCCGTCGATTGGAGCGGATAAGACACTATGCGCCCTGCATATTAGCGGATGACATTTTTTACTGTGATATTCCACCTCGAAGCGGGATTATTATTTTGTGTTATATAACATCTATGGTCGCAGGTACGCAGGTTGGAGGGATCCAACTGGATTCCTCAAAATGTTTGTTTTTAATTTCAAATATGGTGATATATGATGTGCTAGAATAATCTGTTATAGATTATGATACGATTTGAATTTATTGGATGTTATGGCAGCACTGGCCTTAAATTTGGTATTATAAATACCATAAATAATATTTTTGAATTTACAAACGAAATTCAGATGCGATTTTGGAAATGAAAATAATTATATTGAATTTCAGGATTATTTAAAAGGGAATTGATTTGGATCAAATAAACGATTGGATTTTGGAATATAGTTGGATTATTTAAGAAATAGATTTATAAATGGAATTTAAACTAAAAATCGATTTATAAATGGATTTTAGTTATGTGAGCCTGTTATAAACTAGAAATGAGATTATGAAATTTATAAACTATGTTTATAAAGAAGGTGGAATGATTATAATTTAGTAAATTGGAAATATAAATTCACAATGAGAAATTATAATGAGATATGGTAATCGGTTTAGAAAGAAATAGTGGGTTCTATATCGGAATTTGGAAAAGGGTTATGAAATTGGAAACGTAAATCGATTTGCGATGAATCGAGAGAGATTTATAAATATAAAATTTGTTGTATTGAAATTTTAAACAAATATATATAATTTTACCAAGAAGTGAAGTTGTTTTTAAAAAGGATCTTTTTTATTTATTAAACTATGTAGTTTTAAAAAATATTAATTGGATTAAATTATTTCAGAAAGTTAGTTATTTAAATATTTAAATTTGTTGAAATGAAATTCTAAGTTTTATAAACAAGTTTTGTAAATCGATTGCCTATTTTATAAATGAATTGGAATTAGTTGTTGCCGTTTATTTTAAAAGTGCTTTGATATTTTAAATAATTATTTAACTATGTTTTCGAAATTTATTATATATATATATATATAGTTTAAAAGTAAGTGATTGCAAATTATTTATAAATGCTCTCGAGATTTGTGAACCGGGTTTTATTTAAATGGATGTGATTTTATAAGAGAAAATCTTATAATGGGATTCGGGAACTTAAGAAAAAATTGAGAAAAGGAAATTTCCAAATTGTTTAGATACGGGAACTTCAAAAATGAATCTGAATTCATTAAAGGAGTTATAAATAGTTAGTTGGATTATAAATAAGTATAATCGATAATTTTTGGAAATTGTAAAGGAAATTAATAAAATTCAGGAGATTTATGAGATAAGTACGGAATATTTCCTAAGTATGGATATTAGAAATGATTTTGGGAAAAAGACTTATAATATTTTCCTAAGTATTGAAATCAATTGTTTTGAAAATATTTTAACTGCGAAATGATTTAGTTAAATAACCGACTATCAAATCTGGCCAATTTCGTTGATCGTTTCGAAGAGACTCGGATCGGATTTAATTATCCGAAAACCACTTGGATCCGATTTGAGCGTTACGAATTGTGAAATCTTGAAGATAGCGAAGACGGTGATTGCCGAGATTCAGTCTGTTCAGTCCCAAAACAACTTGTATGGATGAATGCTATCATTGCATTGCTTGCTTGGAAGGCAGTGTTAGCATTCCAAGTATGAACGCTATTCATAAAGGTAAAATGTAGCCTCAAGGCTCATCAACCGGGAATGACTGAAAATCAGGGGAGATGTAGCAAGGCTAAGTGGGTCGCACCCATTAGGTTATGTTGTCACCTTTCTACATTACCATACATCTACATTTTTATGGATTGGTTGTGCATGAGATCTCAAAAGGGATGCAAAGCAACCGGGGTGATAACATATTCGGTACTATCCAGTAAGGGGTAGGCCGGTCTTGTGTTAGCAGGGATCGATAGGTTCGATCTCGGTGCATTTTCTTGACGTGAACCGTGATAGGTGGTACCCCAGTGCCTAGTCATTATATGGAATCCATTCTCCAATAAGAGCCGTACAATTTTGATTGTGCCCAACTATGTTGAAATGTGAGATGCAAGCATTTCAGCTATTTTAATAAGTATTTGTACTTAGACCTATTATAATATCACAGGATTTTTATATAAAAGTCGTTTGGTTACCGTAAGGTAAAAACCCGTCGTATTTATGTGTGGCGTGGTCTTACGAGATACCTTTGTTTTCAAAAGAATTTTTAAAAATAATTAAATTCAAATTGAGTGTGTTTTCTCACGTTGGTTTTCCAGACTGACTCGGGTGTTATTTTATTATAATGCTCGGGTCAGACCGAGTATAGTACAAATTAGTTTGGATGCTTGGAGCTTCAAGAGACGAGTTGGAGGCCCAGAGACGTATTCACGTAGATGGTAATATTTCCGCTGTATCCATTGGAGTGTTATCAGCAATTGTGTGGACAGACTGTTATAACTATCCAGGCTGAGATAGGTTAGTATACTCTGATTGATGTTTGTATATACATATATTATAGTTTTATTTTTGTGTAAAGATTTATGGTATATTATAGATTATTCGTTCCGCTGTGAGATTCTATGTTATTTAGTTTTCTTCTTATCTTCTTCCTTCTTTCTTTTTCCCCTAACAATCGGGTTTTCCGGCATTCGATTACTCGACATGTGATACAGTGGATGTATTAGTATCGATTTTCGAGGGTCGAAAATCCCGGTTCGTTACAGAACTCAGAGGCACCGCAACGAAGAATTAGATTGGTTCGAGTACAATGGTGAGAAAATCAGATGGGAGGCATGAGGACTCTTCGTCCTAAACCTTTCTTTGGAAAATTTTCTCTCCATAATTAGGATTTTGGTTGCATCATGGTTGCTAGATTGGATGGTATAAGATGGTTGCTACACTTTTTCACAACCATTTTACAATCATGTAGAAATTTTTATGCATGTTTAGGGTATTTTCATACATACTTTCACGACACGATTACACACTGACGCTAGGTTTGAGCTCATTTTAGTATGTTTGGATCACATAATCACATTGCTCTATTGGTTGAGTAGATGCTTATATAGATAAATAGGTTGTATAACATGAATGTTATTGTACGTTATGCTGTTCGTTCCTTAAAAGATTTTGGGACGAAATCCTTTTTAGGGAGAAGAATGTAACACCCCATAAAATGAACCATAAATAAATAAAGTAAACTAAATTAAATGTGATAAGGTAGAAAATAGAAATTTTATAAAAGTTGGAATTTGACCACGAAAGTTATACTTTTGCATTTGTGGTGAAATTCTGATTAATTTCCATATATAATATGCTGATAATGGGGCTCGAACGAAGAAGTTATGAGAGTTTGAAGTTTCATATATTTAACGACCCGTAAATTTCGACCATTTAAATATGTTGATTTAAATTGATTTTTGTAATTTAATGTAAAAAGAAATGAAAATCTTATAATGTATTATTGGAGCGAATGTTGGAAATTAAGTGTTGCATAGGTAAATATAATAAATTCTTGACAAATTGAAATGAAATGTCTTTTAAATGGAGTCCTATAAATTGTCATACTAAGCTAAGAATTGAATATAAGGAAACAAAGGCAAATAGTAAATCAATCAATGAATTTATATAGATTGTAAAGTTATAATGATAAATAGTAATTGGATGTCTTGTACGAAGTTATAATATTGTGTGAATTTTTAATAAAGAATAACTAGAATGGGATTCTAATTTGTATATTAATGGAAAGTTGAATAAAATTCTAATGAATGATAATGATGAAAAACGTATACAATCAATGTAGGTAAGTTATTACAATGTTGTTGTAATTAATAAACATTTCTTTAATGGTGATTAATAACATAACGGAAATGTGAATGTAAAGTAATTTATGAATATATATTTGGCAATTAAATCAAATCAATCTATAGAATTAAATTTTAAATTAATTGGAAGGAAATATGTAATAATTGCATTTATTTGTAAGTGGATGAAATTTATTTCTATATAAATTGAATATTAGAATAAGATGATAATTGTTAATGTAATAAGAGTAGGCCAATAATAATTCTTCCCATAAATTGATAATCGACTCAATAATGTAATACTATCCATAATAAGGCAATTAGATTGATGATAGAAGGGAACGTCTATTAAATGGAAATATTGAAAATAAAATTTGTAATTTCTAAATTTTGGAAATTTGAAGCAAGGGTAGTAATTATTGTAATAATTAAATGGGAGTCAACTAGAACTTAATAAACCTTAATGTATATTAATGAAATTGTGGCAATAGTGCAAAACTTTAATCATTTACCCATTCATTTATGCATTGAATTAGGTCTCAATCAAATAGCAACATTGGGCTGGTTATTTATAGCTTTTAAGTGAAATTAAAACGTTAATGATAACAAGTATTTTAAGAATTAACCATCTATTTAGTATATTAAATTATAACTGATAACCAATTGCAATAAATAAAAATAATTATTACATTTACGTTAATTGAAGTAATATTTGAAATTTATGTAAATTCCATTTCTAATATAACTATTGGTTGATATAGCATTTGTAAATCAAGATATATTAATATGTAAATTTTAGTAATTGGGTTTATTTCAAATAGATGAAATTTAATATTCAAATATTATGTAAATATAAATTTAGATGGAATTTAGAGATACTTACGTAATAAAGTATGAATCCAATGGTAGTCTCATCTATTGGATACTAATAGATTGAGAAATTGAATGAAAATCAAATAAAAAGAAAATTTGCAAATTTAATTTATAATTTGCGAATATAATGAAAATTGAAATTTAACGCTGAAATGAATAAAATTGTTAACTCTAAATTTAAATCTAGATTTGGTTTAAATTAATGTGAAGGATTAAGAAAGTAAAAATGATAAAGATTGTCAATTTCAGAATTTAAATAGGAAATTTGATTTAATTAATTTATTTTAAATTTATTTAATTAATATAAAAATAGCCATTTTGGCCACTGACTCGGATTTCGACGAAACCAGTTTCATCGGATCCGTAACGGTGAATTATAATAATGTTTCAAGTTTCGTAGCAATCGGACTTGTTTTGATCGTACGGACTCGAAACGCCTTGAAATTTATGAAATTGAAATCAATTTGAAAATATTGATTTTTGCATAACTTCTTCATACGACACAATTTGAACCTGAAACCTTTTCCATTACGTTTAAAATATTTTAAACATCTATTTTGATATATGGGTTGACCCAATTTCGTTCCGGAATCGAAACGGGATTTTGGGCCATTCATCGTTCAGCGCGTTTATAGATCGGGTCCATCTATCCTATTTCGACTTTGCCTATATATATCCAGTTATAAACCCTAGCAGCCTCCATTCCTCATTTCTATACGTGCTATTTCATTTGCTCTTCCTCATTTTCAATGGCTGCAAACCCTAATCTTCCCAATCCAATTTCAAATAAAAAAAATAAAAAAAATTGCGGATCTGCAGCAACTTCGGGTCGCGCTTCGAGTTTCAGAGGCAAAAACGCTGCATCTACTTTGAGTCAGGAAGAAAACTACTCGGGTCTTCGGGTCATTTTCGCAAAAACTCCAAGCAAGCACCGGGATTCTTAGGCGCCGGACCAGAGTTAAACCCGAAGTCGACTCAGCACCAGAATTTTCCAATCTTCAAATTTTCATAACTTTTGCATACGAACTTGGTTTCATGCGCGGTTTGTTTTGCTGGGATTGTATTGGAATTCCGGACCTGATGACGCTGGTTTGGACGAATTCTGAGACGGTCAAATTTTTGGGTTTAAATTGAATTTAAATTCAATTTAAATTCAAAAGGTGAGTGTTTTAACCCACTCACAACTTCTAAGATTTCTTATATTTGTTAAATTAAATTTTGATGTGATTTAAAATTTATCTATGATTGTTTGGGCATATATTTAATCATCATCTCAGTTAGATAGCATTTATTTAAATTAAATTGTTATTTAATTTTATTATTGCATAAAATTTGACAGTTGAATTTATTTATTATTTCATATAAACTGCCAGTTAAACAGTTATTAATTTTTATTGAATATAAACTATTCGTTGATGCCTGTTATATTTTATATGCTTTATATTGATGTTTTGTTTAAATTGGATGATGATTGTAATAAATGGTTGTTTATTGATATTTGGATGAATGAATGCTATATTTTATATAAACTGCAAGTTATTATGCATTTTCATTCCATTCGGGATTGCGGTTTGAAATGATACATAACCGTAAACTTTTATTTTTTAAAATTACGGATTGAAATGATAAATATCTGTATCACTTGACCATAGGATAGAAAATTATATACAGGCACCGTGGTCTATATATAAAATATTTTAAATTGATTTTTTATGGATTTTGGAAAATAAGGGTTTATATTTATACTAATTTTGATATTATATAAATATTATTTTATATATGGTTAAATTCTAAAATTTAAGCTAAGTAAAATTTGATGATGTTTTAAGTTTGATTTACGAATATTTCAAGTTTGAGCTTTATTTAAGTGATATTGAATTTATTAAATAAATATTTCTAAACTAAATAATAGTAAATTGAATTAAGGTATATATAAGATTATCAGATTTGGTTGGGAATTTTGGAATATTTAAAGTCTTGAAATATATCAAAATTGAAATGTTTTATTGAAATTAAGGTATTATTGTTTTCAAAGTATTGGTTTTCGAAATTGTTATAACTTTGAAAGTAATATGGTTTGGAAAATGAATTTATTTGAAATAGAATTTATTTAAGAATTATCTGTGAATATATGGATTTGAAACCTATTGAAAATTTCGAAATATGACTTCAAAATGTGGTTTGGGTTTAAGATGATTTAAAAGAATATTTCAAGTTATCTAAATTTGAGAAAGATTAATGATTGGAAATTTGGTTTTATTTAAATGAGATATTATTGAATTGTTTTGGAAATGGAAATGATATATTATTGAATTGGGTTTTGAAATGGAAATAATACATTGATAATTTGGGTTTGAAATAGTAATAATATTTTGGTTTAAAGTATATACTATTTTGAAGTAAAGGATATGTTTTGAAATGGCAAATATATATATATATTTTGGTTTTAAGTATATACTATTTGAAATAAAGAATATGTTTTGAAAGGGCAATGATTGTGTTTTAAAAGTATATATATTTTTAAATGACCACGGTGTTATAATAACGTTTGGTTGTTAAAGAGACCGGGATCGGTTATGGACATACTCTCTGTCGATACCGAAAACCACTTTGACAACTGTGTACGCGGTGGAGTTTCCAGAATGAAGTAGGATGGTGGCGACGATCCTAAGGTATATACGTGGACCCAACTCCCGTGAGTTGGCATAAGGTGGCTAAAACAGGAGCGATCGACGGGCCAAGGAGGTAGCACCTCTGATCGGACACACTTCTTCGATACCATTCTATTACTTGTGATTGATTTGGTGGCCACCCTTGATTTGGGAGTGTTGTTCGAGGTGGGCAGTAGTGGCTGCTATGCGTCACCACCAGTCCGGATGCGTAATTGGTATATCTACCCTGGCATTGCCTTGTGTGCCGTGTCACCTACCATATCGAACCACTACGATTTTGGTTTAAAGATCCGACCGCGTTAAGGTTCACCATCCCCTTAACGCTATTTTCTATATGATTATACTTTACTGATTAGACACTACTGTATATAGCGTATATTACTATATAGTAAATAGTTTAACGGATCCTTAAGAGATGTGAATCCCGAACATTTCTTAAGTTACTGCACTCACGTTAGACACTGGATAGGAGATGTCAAACCCCATAAACATCTCTGACGCCGTTTACACTCATACTTATTTCATTGATTTAACTTACATAAGATCTTTTAGTTCTGACTTGAGTGTTTTGTCTTTTCAATTCGCTTGGGTCAGCCTGAGCATTTCAGGATTTGAAGGCCTTAATTCTGGAGGATGAAGACGAAGAATTATTATTACTATTTGTTATATATTCCACTACACCATTGTATTCCGCTGCATAATTATCATTCTCTGGTATGTGTAACTCTGATATGTATTGTATAAGTATAATCAAATGTTTTGTAAAACAGCTTCATGAACTGTTATTTGATTATTATATTTTATCGTTCCGCTGCAAGATTCTATTTTGTTTCTTTTATTTCTCCACTTTTTCTTATTTACCCCATAACAATCCACCCTTCTGTATGATTAAGTTGGCACGTGTGTCTGCTTAAGCATACAAAAAGGTGGGATGTTACAAGATATAAAGTAATTTGAATAGGATTTAAATAAATAATTAATTCCATAATTTGAAATTGGTTGTGGTTAGACTTGGGAGTTAAGCAACGTTAAAAATTAGCAATTAATGTTAAAAGTTTATTCGGGCATGAAATTAATAGACAATCAAGCAACGGTAAAATAAAATAAATACCTTTCAAAAATAAGGGAAGAAGTCGACCCAGCACTTCAAAGGGTCGACCTAGAGGTCGACCGCTTGAAGCATGGGGTCAACCGCTTCCTTGTTGTGGAGACTATTTTGATAAGTTGTATGTTCCAAATTTATCTGTATTTTTATCTATGCTCATTCAACGGTTCTGGTGCGTTTCCAACCACTAAAAATTAGACCCTAGACCTTTCACTTTTATCCAAAAATATTTTTAGAACATTAGTGAAACTCTACCATTGTTATTTCACCAAATTAGATTTAGAAACTCCGTAGAGAATTCAGATAAGAATCCAATCTATTTTCTATTCATTTCTTCTTCCTCCAACCTATTCTTATTCTATTCTCCTCCAACTATTCTGAATCTAATAAATATATATACCACTTCCCTGTTGTGTGTATATATATAAAAAGAATGAGATTCTGAAAAAGATTGCGAGGCATGCAAATCCAAGGAAGGCGAAACTAAGGCTATCCTCTAAGTGGAAACCTTAGTATTTCTTTCCATCAATTGTTTGATGTATTTCTTTTTTGATTTGAATATGCCTCAGGGATGTTGGGATTTCGAAAATACGATAGATAAAATCCCCCAAAATTCCTTTTTATTTCGATATGTCAATTCTACGTTGAGATTCCTAATTATTTACATTAATTTGATGGAATTTGTTTCGTTTATGCAATTTTTAATAATTTCATAGTCTATTCCACTTCTCCTTCTTTGGGTCAAATTATGATTCTTCAATAAAATAATGGGGTTTAGATTACGAATTCTATTCGTAGTTTACACCACTTATTCTTATCTATTTCTTTGTAAAAGAGGAGTTGAATAGAATTTGAGGTTTAGATTGCAATTCTTGTTATTTAAGATATTCCATTGAATTGGTGTAATAAATTGACTTTCTATTTTATTTACAATTCTGTTATTGTAGTTTTGGTTATGAATATTTATTCCCTGTTTTGGATATTAGAATCCAATAAAATCTTAGGAATTTGAAGAAAAATGACTTGTAATAATATTTGGTTAGGGAATTGATGTTTAATGCTAGTTTAGAGCATAAATTCCACGCATTTAGAGCTTATTAGGTACGAATATTTATTTATCTTTATTTACGTAATTAACGTACAATTATTGCGTATATGGCATAGTTAATTAAGCATTTATTTACATTCATTTCCCTTATTATGAAGATAATTGATTGTGAGGTGAAAATAAGAGGAAACTCTTATATAGCCTAATTATTATTTTAAAGCGTAATAAGTAAGATTCCTCATAAGGCTTTATTTATGAAATGGTGAGATGAGAGAGAGAGAGAGTGTGTGTGTGTGTGTTTGTGTGTGTGTGTGTGTGTGAAGAGTAATTGATTTGTGGCTAAGTCATAGGGATGTGAGGTCAATGGAGTTACATCACGAAAGTCT
Source organism: Allium fistulosum (assembly GCA_030737815.1). NCBI lineage: Eukaryota > Viridiplantae > Streptophyta > Magnoliopsida > Asparagales > Amaryllidaceae > Allium > Allium fistulosum. Next base: position 693,690,481 of record CM060906.1, read on the forward strand.
GCCCTTCACTTTGAGGCTACTAGCAGTTGTGTACACTTTTAATGATGTGAGATATCCTTATGATAAATATTTGTAATGACACGAGGTTGGTCCCAAATTCTGTAGAGGAAATCTGCCCAGCTAATCTGGCTACCAGTTTCTATGAACAACGGACTAACGTGAGATGTCATTATGAGTATGGCCAAAAGAAGAAGCGCTTGCTTCAGGGTCTTGAGGTATTAAGTGGTTAGACTCTCCTCTTTTCCCCAAATGAAGTATTAAATGGCCAAGGGGACATGTTAGGTGGTATCTCTACAGGGGTCTGCTTCTGGAAACATGTCTTAAATGGTGGGGTCTACCTTAGTTAAGGTCTTAAATGACCAGAGTCTGCCTATTTTCCACTTGGAAGTATTAAGTGGCCTATGAGATTCCATATGATGTCAGCAAGATAGTACCATTGAGGAGCACGCTTCTGGAAATAGGTCTTAAATAATAGGATCTGCCTTAATTAAGGTCTTAAATGACCAGATTCTGCCTATTTTCCACTTGAAAGTATTAAGTGGCTTGGGTATTGTCTCTCACATTATTAGCTATTTGTGACGTATGAGTGGGATATGGGATTTTAGAAACCTGCTTCTGCAAAGGAAGGTATTAAGTGGTTGGACCTGCCTCCTTTTCTTATAAAGAAGTGTTAAATGATTTTAATGGTTTTATATTCGTAGACATATTTTTATTTTGAAATATACTGCCCAAATACTGAAAAGGAAGACTCGAGGTTTTTATTCACCACACATTTGTTGTCCTGACTCCCTCCTCATTACAACACAGGTTAAGAAAGAGTGATGGCGGTGACGATGTTTGCAGATGGAGAAGCTTGGCTTATGGCAGTATTTGTTATTATTACTTGCTTTTATGTGTACCCATGTATTTAGACTATTGTTGTAACATATAACATGTTACGGTTTTTATGGAATTTTGTATTATGACATTTTTATGGTTTTAAAATAAATGGGTACACTTTTATTATATTTTTCTCCATTCGTTGTGAGTTCTGAAAGTTTAGTTATGACTCTATACTGTTATTTTCTTAGTTCTACCAACAACTTACCTTAGAATGGATCTGAGTTTCGATGGGACTTTTCTAGGTCGAAATTTAGGCATGTTCCGGGGTGGATCATTAAAAATGCCCAACGCAGTAGGCGAACAAACTGCATTGATCCAATGAAGAAAACGATCAAATAAAAGATAAAATAGACAGTTTCTATAGATATGCACAGTAATTGCATATATCTTTTAAAAGTCCTCCTCATAGGCTATTAGACTCTCCGCTAAGGTTTAAAGTGGAAATAGCATGAGTAAGAGGAAAATAATAGTATGAAAGTTATCCATGTCTACTCCAATTTTTATTATTCAAAGTTATAAAAGATGTTGTGGAAACACTGTAATACATCATTTTTTAAAAAATGGTTTGGCATAACAATTGAGTTTTTGAATAAAGAACTTAATAAATATAATGAGTTAAAAATCCAATCTTTTAAGAAGAATATCTTTGTTGTAAAAAGGTCTTATAAATTTGATTTGATGACTATTCATGCAATAAAAATGTGACTCTTATTATTTGAAAAGAAGAAAATAATGTGTGGTTTAAAGAAAATGATCTTTTTTAATTAAATTGCTAACATTGGCTTTTGAACTTAATAAATACTGAATTATATTTTTAAAAGTTATGACACCCAAAGTTAAAGTTAGTTAAAATAAGGAGTTTTTCATGGCTCTTTTTTGAGACCCATCAATTGTTGAATTTAACAAAGTTTCTAAGTTAATATTTTCAAAAATACAATTTCGGTTAAGTACTTCATGATTATGAAATCTAATGATTTTATAAAAAGAATTGAAGGCCAAAACAACCATGATATGGAGAAGATAGGGAAGACTAGCTAGGGAAAATAAAGAATGGCTAAAATCTATGAGCAATCGCTATAATGTTATGGTGGTCGGAAGTGGAAACCTTAGGAAGGTTTTGAAACGGCACATTTTTTTGAGTGATTAATGCTAAAGGAAAGTGATCTGAAAAGGGAAAGTTAAGGGACACTGACCTCACTTTATGAAGCAAGTCCATGCTAAAAGAAATGAGCCATTATTCATAAAGGTTCTATATGTAGGCAACACATTAGGCCTAAACCGCTGAATATCTCATTCCACCATTAAAAGTGGAATTTAGAAATTTTTATAAACATATTAAAAGAAAAGGGGCCTAATACCTGACATAAGTTTTGAAATTTTACTTTTGAGGCTAAAAGACGGTTTTAAAAACCAACGGTTGGTGAAATTTGAAATATTTTCCTTATTAAAACGAATGGTAAAACAACTTTTGTAAAACCATCCACTTGTTATGGGTAAGTTGAACCCTTTGAACTTTCTAAGTAAAACGGAGTAAGGTAAAAAAGATTAAATAAATGGATAATTAAGGTTTGACCCTCGACTTTCATAAATAAACCTAACTAAACTTATTCTAAACTTTTGAATCTTCTTCTCAAGAAGGTTTAATTAAATGACCAATTTTTGAACTCTCAAATTTTTATTACCAATTAGGTCTTGGTTCAGACTAAGAAAAGAGTATTTATAAATAAATAATGAAAATGAAAATATAAAAATAAATAAATAAAATGTTTTGGACTTTTTATTTGAGCCCATTTGGTTACCCCATTGATTGGGGAAAAATATTTGATTTAGAAACCTAAAAACCTTGGCATAAACACTTACCATCTTGTTTTGAAAAGAAACTCATGTAACAAAAGAAGAACAAATGGTTTTCCTTTTGTGAAAATTTTAAATTTTTACAAAGAGGTAATCAACTATGTTTAGACGGTTTAGGAGTGTTGCGAAATATAGTGCTTATAGTTGGAGAATTATTAAAAGGTCGTATGAAGAAAAGAATGCTAGTAAACATTTCAAGAATATTATTGACAATTATCTTAAAATAAAAACATTATGTGTATGGATACCACTCAAATAAGTTAAAGGGAACGAAAGAAATGATGACACTATTAGCAAAGAGTGGAAATATTTTACTAAGGAAAGTTCTTACGATATTTAGCCAGTGAAGGCGGACGATCGTGATGTTTTGGACATGTGTGTCGTTATTCCGACATTTCGGTCCTTATAGGTCCATATATATATATATATATATATATATATATTTGGTTACGAATTTGTTGTTCACCTTGCCAATAGGATGTCATCTTACCATGTGTATTTTTGGATTAGGGCTATACAGATGGTAGTATTTATGTTGTTACTGCAACCTCAAGAAAGTTATTTAGGATTGCGTTTAGGTTAACATAGAGTTTATCCAAATATAGGGTAGCACACCACTTCGATTCCAAGGGTTATCATCTTAGGCAATACCGTAGCAGGACCATCCAAAGGTCTTTAAAACAGATTAGGTGAAAGTTAGACCTCATCCATTTGGGATAACTCTAAATATACTTAATTGGTAAAGATAAGGAAACCATATGCAGCTTTCCACACTCACCAATATTGAAGTATAGGATATTATGTGTTGTATGAATGATTATTAATTGGAGCTCGTGCATGCTTAGATGTGAAGGCGATTACCATCGGAAACAATATTTGGAACTTGGAAGAATGTTAATAAGAAGATTAGAAGTCTCCTTTCAATCAACCCTTTGACTAAAGGAGACAAAACAATGAATGAAATTTAGTTAGAAAATATTCTTTTAAGCATACTTTGAACATTAGGTAGTATAAAAATTTAGGATTACAAGCAATGCTTATTCACCTTAGGATTGGAAATTTGTAGCTTCTCTTAAGTTTGAGAGGACAATACTTTCGAGTCATGATTGGTTGAAGTTAAGAATGAAATGGCATGGAATGAAATGGCATGGAATGACATGACATCATTTAAATGGAACTAAAAATTCAGAATGAAAGATCAAGTAACATAAGGGAGATAGACAGACTTGGAGTTCATAACACCTTCAGTGTTTCATGCTTGAAAAAGTACATAAATGATATAGTCATTAAGATAAAGCCTGATCAACTAGCAAATATAGAGATGGAGCAGATAGCACCCTATGACATAACACGCGTAGTGAAGCATGGAGTTAGGAAGCTTTGTAACAAAGAAATTAGGTCAGTTGGGGTACAGTAGGGAGATAATCCAATGGAGAGCACCAAGGAAACAGAAGAGAAGATGAAGGCTTCTCACCAAGAGCTTTTCTTTGATAAATTTTTTCCCTCTAGGTTTAGTATTATATAGGTTTTTGTTGTATTATGGTTGCTCGATTGGGTGGTACGAGATGATTGCCAAACTTTATTCTATTATTTTTGCACTCATATAGTATTTTATGCATATTTAGGTTATTTGCATACATGCTAATATGTCACGATCTTGCGTTCATGCTAGGGTAGAGCTCACCTATAGATATGTTGCATGCATAATCACACTGCACTTTTGGTTGAGTAGATGGTTGTGTAGATAATTTAGCTGTACAATATGGTTATAGAGTGTATTACACTATCTATCCCTTAGGAATTTCGGGAACAAATTCTTTTAAAGGGTGGAGAATGTAACACCCTGTAAAATTATCATGAAATTAATTAAGAAAATCAATTAATTAATAATAAAGATAAAAATGTAAAATAAGCAAACATCAGAATTTGTCCATGAAACTTGCACCATTGTGTCCATGACGATCTTCTAAGAAACATTTATATATAAACTTTACGATTGGAGCTCAAATGAAGAAATTATCGACGTATGAAAATTTTGAATAGAAAATAATTCATAATGTATTAAGGAAATAAACATTATTAAGATTAACGTCAAAGTAATCGTTAAATATATCATTTAACGTCCAAGGAAACATTTAAAGAAGGTAATAAATATTCATACGATAATGTTAACAATTAATGACAAAAATAAGCGGTCGGAACCATAAACCGATCGACCGCCTCTTTAGGACGTTCGACCTCTGTGGGGGACCAATCGACCGGTCGTTGTTGTGACGACTAGGTTTGGACCTGGCTTGATGTAACGACCTATCTTTTCAATCCTCAAAAGTCGACACTAATACATCGACAGTATTCACGTGTCGAGCATCCAAGTGTCGAAAAGACAGATTATTGGGGGAAAAAGAAAGAAAAGACAGAACATAATCTCACATCGTAATGAGTAATATATAATATATAATAGATCTTTACAAGAGAAAACTATAATATACATACATTAATCAGAGTAAACTTACCAATCATCAGCCTAGACAGTTATAACAACCTGTCCTTACAAAGGCTGATAAATATAAATAAGCAATGCAGTGGAAATAAAATATATGTGAATATGTTTTGGAGGCAATCAGCTCGTCTTCTAAAGCTCCAAAGCATCCACGCTAAATCTGGAAAACATGCTCGGGCTGACCCGAGCATTGTAAGAAAATAACGCCCGGATTAGTCTGGTAAACCAGCGTGAAAACACACATCATATGGATTTTAATATTATAAAACCATTCAAAAATAAAGCTATCTCATAAGACCACGCCGAACATAAACACAGAAAGGTTTTTACCTTACGATAACTAAACCATTTTTAAAAGAAATCCAGTGATATTATAATAATATGTATGGTTTAAAATAAATATATAACATAGCTAGAATGCTTGCATTTCACATTTCAGCATAGTTGGACACAACTAAGTTTGTAAGGCACTTATTGAAGAATGGATTCCATCAATAACATGGCTACTGGGGTACCGCCTTTTGTAGTACACATCTAGATAAAATGAACCAAGGTCAACAAGAACATCTTGCACCCCTACCAACCGGCCTACCCCTTGCTGTATAGTACCGAATATGTCATCACCCCGGTTGCTTTGCAACCTTGTGCTCGAGATCTCTCATGCACATACCAAATCCATAAATAGTGATCTAGAAGGGTGATGCACATGCCTTAATAGGTGTGACCCACGTAGCTCTGCTGCATATTCCATATTTCAGTCATTCCCGGTTGTGAGGCTTGAGGCTACGTTTTACCTTTTATATAGCAAATCCAACATGGAATGCTAACACGGCCCTCCAGGCAACATTGCAATGCCAGCGTTCATCCATACAAGTTGTTTAGGATATGAACAAGCCAAAGACACTACCACTACTACATCCATTTTGGAATTACCCTCGGGATTAGTAGCAAGTATCCATTGCACTTAAAAGGGCTCCACCTTCGATTCCATCATCTTCAGGATTTCTCACATTGGAACACGTATGCATGTTTGAAGTGGTTTTCGGATAATATATCTGATTCTGGTCTCTCCAAACCGACAAACGATAGTTTTAAAAATTGGACAAGATTTGATAGTCAGTTATTTAACTATCAAATAAACAAACAATCAAATCAAAGATTTAATTTCACATGTAAACCAAGCATAGTTAAGCACATAAGCAACCACTAAGCCTCTTTAATTAATCCTTTCATAAATTAAACCTACTTTGTAAATTCTTGTATTAAGATACTTTTACAAAGATATATTCGCAAACCCACTTTACTCTTCTAATTATTTGAAAAATATTTATATACTTATCTTAACTGTATAAGTGTTAACCCGCCTTTTGGCAAGGCCGCGGACAGACGGATTTAACTTAAACAACTTCAAAACTATCGAGACTAAAGTATGATGGATTCGGTTTAAAATGATGAGGTTCACTTGAATATGTCGTTGGGAAAAGGAGTGGAGAAACTACATGGCTCGGCCTAGGCAGTTTGGCAGATATCGCTCGGCATTGGGATGGTTCGGCACTGAACGAGTGCTCGGCATTAGAAGGATCGTTCGGCATAGAGGAATGTTTGGCACTGGACGAGCGTTCGGCATAGAGAGATCGTCGTTCGGCATTGGATGGAGCACTCGGCATTAACTAACGTTCGGCATCTGGAGACGTTCGGCATTGGATGGATCGTTCGGCATCAAGGAGCGTTCGGCATTGGATGGGTCGTTCGGCATACCTCACCTCGCTCGGCATTGCACCTCGCACCTCGATACCTCTATACCTCGCACCTCCATGTCTCGGTACCTCGCACCTCCATGTCTCGGTACCTCGCACCTCGATACCTCGGTACATCGCACCTCCATACCTCGGTACCTCGCACCTCCGTACCTCGATACCTCGGTACCCCGGTACCTCGCACCTCCCAACGTTCGGCATGAGGAGATCGTTCGACATTCACACCTTGTTCGGCATTCAGCGTTCGGCATCTATGGTTTGGCATATGGAGACCACTCCATTTGGTCTGAGGTACTCGGCTGCCAGGCCCACCAGGGAAGTCCAACCCATCTTTGTCTATAAATAGAGAGGCAGGGGCACAGTAAAAGGGGATCTTCTTTCTGCTCTCTTACTTTCTCTTTTCTAAGGCTAAGGCAACTCTGCCATTTTGTAACTGTAATCGATTATTACAGCAATAAAAAGCAAACTTCTGGAGTGGACGTAGGCCGGAGTTAGCCGAACCACTATAAAATCTGTTGTTCTTTACTGCTTTTATTTCAGTTTTAACTTTTCTTCACATTATTGCTCTCTACATACATTCTATCTCTGAGCTGTGATTGGTATTTGGTGCTTTCATCTGGATTTGGGGGTTAGTGACCAATTTTGGCACTAACACTTTGGTGCTTTCACTGAGAACTGAAACACTCAGGAATTTTGGAGTTAGGAACTTGGATCTTAGAAAGCAATGGCAAGACCACCAACGAGGAAGCAAGCAGTGGAAAGGAGCAATCAGGAAGGAAGTCAAGCGGCATCTTCTGGAGCTGGGGAGGGTCATGCATCCATCTACATAACTCGGGACAAGATGCAAGTGATGATGAATTCTATGCAAGAGCAGATGATGAAACGGCAAGAGGAGATGATGCAGGCTCTTCTTAGGCAATTTGGACAACCAGGAACTGCAGTTTCTCAAGATCGTGGAGCTGGACCAGAGGAACTCAACCAACGGACAGATGGAGTGAATCAGCAGGGGGCAGCTCCCAATCAACAAACCGTTAACAATCTAGATGGACCTAGACTCGGGGGCACACCACCAGGTGATGCTGGACCAGTTCATGGAGGGATACCGGATAACGCTACGCGGCCTGGCATCGATAGGAATACAGGAGTACGTGATGAAGAATATGTGCCAGAATTTCCTCGGGGACTTGGGGGGCAGTCTGGATTGGTTGGAAACACTGGATTGGCTCACATTATCAGGAGGACTATTCGCGGAGGTCTGACAAACAGAGATTCAGAGGGAGTTAACAAAAGTCCGTTTACCCGGAACATCAGGACAGCTAGGAATCCGTCCGATTTCAAACTACCCACTCTGGAAGTATACAACGGGAAGACGGATCCCACCGACCACTTGATGAGATACACTAGGCATATGGAAGTGCTGGGGGCAACGGCGGAGGTTATGGCCCGATGTTTCCCCCTGTACTTGACTGAAATTGCTGCTATGTGGTTTAGACAGCTGGAGGATGGATCCATTGGAACATGGACAGAACTGGTGGACAAGTTCTTAAGTCAGTTTCGAGTTCACATAAAAAGGCCAAAGAACGTGATGACTCTAACGTCAGTCAAACAGGGGGCAGATGAATCGCTCAGGACATTCTTAACTCGATTTAATGCAGCAGTTGCTTCGGTGGATCGGCCAGATCCATCAATGGTTCTGATGGCTGCGGTATCAGGAGTCAGAGATAACTCGGATTTCAAAGTATCATTGGTACGGGACCCACCGTTGGATCTTGGGGAATTCTTTCATGAAGCTGAAAGATTTCTTCGACAAGAGGATGCATGTTTGGACATGAGGTCAAAGGAAGTAAACATGACTAAGGATGGAGGACTACCCAACGAAAGCTCGGGTGGGGGCAAGGATAAAGGGAAAAGGAAGCGCTGGGGAGAACCAAAGTTCTCCACTTACACAGGATTGAACGCAACGTTAGAGAGGATTTTCTTAGACACTCGAGATCGCCTTTCTTATCGAAGGCCGGCAAGGAGGGAACCCTCAGAACGAGAAAGGGCGTCAGGAAGGCACTGTCTTTTTCATGACCTGGACGGGCATGACACTAACAGCTGCCGGCATTTGAAGGACATAATCGAGGAGCATATAAGGAATGGCCAGTTGCGACAGTATGTCGGAACTTGGAATGCGGCGGTGGAACAGGAGCAGCCACCGCCTGCCCTGAACGACGAGGGAATGAGGCCCAGGAATGGTGGTCGATTGGTCATCAACTAATCTTGATGGTTTGGAATAAGTAACAAACTCCGGGCAAACGGTTAAATCACTTACTCATGTACAGGGTCGGAGATAACCCTCAGGCATGCTCTGAGATGATGGCTTACCGAAACGCCCGGGTTTGCGAAATCTGTTTTTTCCTTTGACTTGGACATTTGCTTTTTCTAGTTTGGTTTTGGAGTTTGGTTTGAACTCCCTGTTTTGCTCATTTTCTGGTTTGGAGTCTTGTTTGGATGTTTGTTTTTTGGTATGGATTTTCGATATGGGTTTCTGGTTTTCTATTTTGGATTTGGATTTCGGATCGGATTTTGATTGGATTTCTCTGGATTTTGGCTAAAAGGTCGTCGAGTATGGACTATGCTAGGCAAGGGTCCGAAGAGACCAGGATTCGGCCTAGGACTTAGGCCATATATTATCGGTTACTATTTTAGATCGTCGAGTATGGACTATGCTCGGCAAGGGTCCGGAGTGACCAGGATTCGGCTTAGGACTTAAGCCACGGCATTCTTCGACGTTCAGGGACACTGAACCATGAACACCATGGAATTACTTAACGTAGGTCATCAAGTGTGGATTGCGCTTGGCAAGAACTCGGAGAGGTTACGGATTTGGATATTGGCTATGAATAGCTAAGGATTCAGACAAGGACCTGGAGCGGTCCCGGATTTGGATATCAACCCGGAGAGGTCATGGATATGGTTATAGTTTATTGGATATGGATGGATTGGAACTCGGTAGACGGGTTCAGATGGATATGGAATTGGGTAAGGACTTGGTTACTGGATAAGAATCAGACATCGACTCGGAACAGTCGCGGAAATGGGTCAAGATATGGCCGTGGTACTCGGATAAGATGGCTTGGTAATGGATTGGGTTATGAATCGGAAAGTATGGATGTGGATAACATACATACTTGGGATATTGGACTTGAGGCCATTCAAAACACACCTTTCACAGCAAGGCATGTTTTGGGGGGCAAGTGTTAACCCGCCTTTTGGCAAGGCCGCGGATAGACGGATTTAACTTAAACAACTTCAAAACTATCGAGACTAAAGTATGATGGATTCGGTTTAAAATTATGAGGTTCACTTGAATATGTCGTTGGGAAAAGGAGTGGAGAAACTACATGGCTCGGCCTAGGCAGTTTGGCAGATATCGCTCGGCATTGGGATGGTTCGGCACTGAACGAGTGCTCGGCATTAGAAGGATCGTTCGGCATAGAGGAATGTTCAGCACTGGACGAGCGTTCGGCATAAAGAGATCGTCGTTCGGCATTGGATGGAGCGCTCGGCATTAACCAACGTTCGGCATCTGGAGACGTTCGGCATTGGATGGATCGTTCGGCATCAAGGAGCGTTCGGCATTGGATGGGTCGTTCGGCATACCTCACCTCGCTCGACATTGCACCTCGCACCTCGATACCTCTATACCTCGCACCTCCATGTCTCGGTACCTCGCACCTCCATGTCTCGGTACCTCGCACCTCGATACCTCGGTACCTCGCACCTCCATACCTCGGTACCTCGCACCTCCGTACCTCGATACCTCGGTACCCCGGTACCTCGCACCTCCCAACGTTCGGCATGAGGAGATCGTTCGGCATTCACACCTTGTTCGGCATTCAACGTTCGGCATCTATGGTTCGGCATATGGAGACCACTCCATTTGGGCTGAGGTACTCGGCTGCCAGGCCCACCAGGGAAGTCCAACCCATCTTTGTCTATAAATAGAGAGGCAGGGGCACAGTAAAAGGGGATCTTCTTTCTACTCTCTTACTTTCTCTTTTCTAAGGCTAAGGCAACTCTGCAATTTTGTAACTGTAATCGATTATTACAGCAATAAAAAGCAAACTTCTGGAGTGGACGTAGGCCGGAGTTAGCCGAACCACTATAAAATCTGTTGTTCTTTACTGCTTTCATTTTAGTTTTAACTGTTCTTCACATTATTGCTCTCTACATACATTCTATCTCTGAGCTGTGATTGGTATTTGGTGCTTTCATCTGGATTTGGGGGTTAGTGACCAATTTTGGCACTAACAATAAGTATGCTCACAAAACCTTTAACTTTCAAAACTTAGAAAACTTTTCCATATACTTATATCAACGGTATAAGTATATTCACAAACACTACACTTTCGATACTTAGAAAATGTACCCATATACTTATCTCAACGGTATATTCATAAATGTTAAGAAAGATTTCAATTCCAAACCATACTTATTTCGGTTAAAACAAACGTAGCTTAAACATTGATAAAAATAAACCCAAAACACTTTTGGTGTAAGTAAATGGATCATACAGAAATTGGACCAAATATACTTACCACCACTTCCCGATTTCAATCAGTACCATCATTCAATTAACAATGAAATTGGACAAATTAGAAAACTATCATTGCCTCGATACACATTCTTAATTCTCAAGATCGAGATGAGTTTCCATCCTCGGAATTTGGTGTTAAGTATGAAAAGAATATTTTCCATACCACCATAATTTAAAATGATTCTTTATGGAAATCAAGTCTCATTCCTTTTTGTAAATCTCTTTTATATTTACAAAATACCTTTTATAAATTTCTTTTCTGTTTATAAACTTCTTTTATAAATCCCCTTTTTTATTTATAAAACTTTTACAAATCTCTAACATCCTATGTAAATTCTTTTTATAAAACTCCAAATATAATTATAAAATTCCTTTTATAAAACTCCAAATATAATAATAAAACTCCTAATATAATTATATGAAACTCTAAATATAAAATCTCGTATATGTATCACAAATCTTCAGTTTCAAGATAGAACCAAATATTTTTCATAAAAACGATTGTTCTAAATATCAGTATAAATCCACAAATGTGATTTATTTCCAATTTATCAAGATGATATAATTTTTTCTTTTTTATAAAACCCCTTTTGAAAATCAATTCTTTTACTTTTTTTCAATATCATTTATAAATATATTCATTTTATTTAACATTTTATAAAAAAACGTTTCACAAATATTTATACCAAAATTTTCCTATCTTCTTTAGAACAAAATCGCTTTAAATAAAAGATAAACCCCATTATTTTCTTTTAAAATAAACATTCATTATTATAATAACTTTTCTATAAATATAAATACTTTCCAAAATAATTTTAAAACATTTACATATATATAGATATAGAAAAGAATAATAAAAAAGTTGAAGTAAAATAGAGAAGTTCAAAACCCATTTTAAATAAAATATCATAGAAATTCCAAAAGAATTCAGATTTAAAATCATTTGTCCGAATCAAAACAGTTTCCAAATCAAAACATCAATTAATAGTATCTCAAAATACTATAACGAGGCAAATAGCTACCATAGTACTTAACTTATGTTATTACTTCCTTCATCACTAAAAAGTTCAACTTTTAACATATTTCAATGTCACATCCAATATGGCCAAACTATCAAATTTTGACATTTAACAATCTATATAACATGTATATAAATGGAATTAAAATTAATAGGTATATAACCGAAATTTAAAATCACAACTGCGAGGAATCCGGATTTCCCAACAAATATTCCATGTATTTTATTTTAAATGCCATTTGCTTTTCAAAGTAGAAATTCAACCAAACCAAACCAATAAATCATTCAAACACAAAATAGTAATTTATATCCACTATATATCCAGTATTCATTCAGAGATGAGATAACTCATCAAAATTCCAACGGATGCTTAGGCGTTCCGGTTTGATCGGCATTCGATTTTAGCTCAAAATTTCACTTGCTCCAAACTCGACCAAAACAATTCTATTGCATAGCTGACATTCCTACGAGCACAACAAAAAAGACCGCGTCGATTGGAACTTATATGAGAGAGATATTAAATTTATAAGATTTTGAGAATTAAAATAAAATTAGCTAACTAATTACTTTTATTTACAATTAATTACCCATTTAAACCTTCTTCTCCCTCCTGAATCCAACTCGTGCACACACATACATGTTGTATCACTCCATGGCCGCGTACCTCTCCACCCCTATCTCTCATGTTTCTCCATGTAATGCATCGAGACCACCTTCATTCATCTCAACTTCACGAAAGCCTTCCATCCCACCCATCATCATCTAGCTCAGCACACTATAGAGAAACGCAACCGTGCATGGCCCACCCTTGACTTCACATAGACGTGAATCGCTAGGAGCCACCGCCCCTCACCAAACTACGGTCGTCGACTCCTCTCGTCACAACAAACTCAAATCCAACCTCAATTCCCTCCAACTTGGCTTAAATCTTGCCAAAACTGAAACCCTAGTTTAGCGTAGAAATTTCGATCACCCCTAATCATAGATGACCCTGCAACACCTACATTGAATCGTAGGCCTTCCCAATACAAGTTCAAAGGTTCTTATTTTACAATTTATAGTTAGAATTACTAATTTGATTTGGATTTTTGAAGATAGGCTTTATTTTTTTCTTTATTATAAATGAAAAGTGGAGAGAGAACAGAAAAGTAAAAGATTGGTGGAAAAGTGTTGTGTTGAAATTTCTAAGTGTTTAGTTTAGTTTATATTGCAATTTCCAACATCTCGCTACATAGCATTTCATTTGCGTACAAAATGCGAACAACAAAACAAAAATATGATCGTGCACAAAAATGCGATATGATCACAAAACAATAATAAAATACACTAATCAACTTATTCTGTATAATCACAAAAATACCATCATTTGCCATAAAATACATCAAACGAAAATTTAAATATTTTACAAATTAAAAATTATCGAAAAATCCTATAAATAAAAATAAAAATAAAAATACATCAATAAAAATCAAGTTTTTTTATTAACAATTTATTTTCTTATTATTTAATTAAATTTGAATCAAGTCTGAATATTTAAATAAATTAAATATTCCCATTCGAAACGTTAAAAATTCCGAGTCGTTACATTCTTCCCCTCTTAAATGAATTTCATCCCTGAAATTCCCAAAGGAAGAAAAAATGTCCTCTAACCCTTTGACTTACTAAATCAATTAATAAAAATGGATTATTAAACTTTAAAGTCTAGAAAGTTATGGAAAATTTCGGCAGCACATCCTTTACGTAGCTCGATCCGGAAAAACTACAACTCGCCACATTGGCCCAAATAAAAAAAAGCCTAAAAGTGGCCTCCTATATCCGGGGCGTAAAATCATCAACAATAATATATGCTTATGATATACCTTATAGAGTGTGGATGACACAAAGCAAACACACCCATTAAGCAATAAACATGTTCATATTTATTGAGCAGTTAAACTCTACTCATGAAACCAAAAGCAACTTGCAAACTTTTGCTTCCATGTACCTGCATCTCACTTACAAATGCCATCGAACTATATAACTTGCATTTCTAATGTCAAAAGCATACAATTACATTAAAGCCCGTGAGATGTACATATGCCATCGATATGCAATATCAAATCCATCAATTCACTCGATCACAAAAATTTCACTTCAGAACTAATATCGCTCACTCGACTTCTCTAATGCGGACTTTGATCGGCTTCCTTGATTAGAAAACTTTGTTCTCCTTGCATAGCCGTATACTATGATATAAAAGTTCAGAATATTATCAAAAATCTGCATCAAGTCTTCGCCTTCAAGAATCGAGTGAAAAATCCTATCTCAGACCAGTGGAAATCGCCTCGAAATCATGTACTCGAATCTGGATCAAGAATAGTTATGCGAATAAAATGATCTACGTACAATATACATATTTATTCTATTGGTTTCTTAACTACACATATTACTTTTTAATTCACATTCATTTATATCAATAGTATTTCATTTAATGCTAAAATCACTTATGAACCATTTCATAAAGCCATTACTTAAGTTTATAAACATCTTATAAAGCAAAAGTTATGTTTATCAACACTTTAAAACTTAAGTTCATATTCGTATAACATTCTTCTACATCCAAAGAGTATATATATATACAATATCATATTTATTTTACTTAACCAGGTGTTAAAACAAATTTAAAACTTGTTTTGAACTTACTATCTTCTCAAATTAATAAGTTACAAAAACTTATTTTCTTATAATTTCTCAAAAACACTTAGCTTCAATTTCTATATCAATTCGAAAATTTCCGACAGTCCAACACCGTCGAAAATTCCATTTCGTTTCAACAAATGAAAACTACCAATTAACATATTATAATGAGATATGCAAACCAAACTATCCTAATGCATAGGATACACGAGTCCATAAATAACTTAACTAAAAACTTCAGAATTAAACACTTGGGTTTTATTTCAAATTATTTTGAAATAATAATGATATGCATATCTTCTTTTTATATATCAAATCATACTTTCGAAATTTAATACAAATTTTTTTTTATGAAAACAACTCTGAAGTAAAACTACTATATTAGCAATCTGTCACTTAGAAACTTGAAAATGAACATTGATGGTGTTGTAGTCATTACCGGAATTATTTTCCAGCGACAAAAGTGAGTTCGGCGCTTTCTATCCCTTTTAAAATCCATTTTAAAATATTTCTATTCATAAATACTTTCAAATAATACTATTATTATTTCCTCAAAAAAAATTGAAAAACCATTTCAAAAACACTAGGATTTAAGTCCTTTAATTCTCGGCTTAATTCCTTTCTTATTTATAAAGTCAATTTATAAACCATACTTATAAAATTTCATTTCACAAATGTATATCTTTTTTCAGATTATAATAAGCAACTTTTATTAAAATTAAAAGTTAACCCAACATTACCATCGAATGCCTTGTAGTCAAACTATGAAACTATATTCACAAGGTGTTTGTACTTAATTCAAATCAAAAAATAAATGCTAATAAACTGGACGAGCATAAATAATCAAACAATAAATGACAATAATCGAATATTATCATCTTCTAACAACCAAACACATCAAAAATACAATATCAATTTTCAAAAATTATTCTTTTATATATATAAAATTATTCTAGATAAAATTATTCCATTTACCAATTTTCAAAAACAATACCGTGTCGGTTTGCCTTGTTCAAGTGTTTAGAAACCCTATCGGTATAGTCATTCCTTCTGTATCAACTAGAATTCATAAGCCACTCAACAGATAAATCAATATAATATAAAATATTTTTATAGCACTAACAAAATACTCACTTTTATATATACACTTAAACTCATTCTAGGGTATTACTAACCTTATCTCTAATGAGTCTACCCCACTAAAGCCTAGGTATTCGCTCAACCTAAGCTCTGATATCATATGTAATGACCCTCCTTTTCCACCCTCAAAAGTTGACACTAATGCATCCATGGTATTCATGTACCAAGCATTTAAGTGCTGAAAAGACAGATTGTTGGTGAAAATGAAAAAAAAAGAATAGAATCTCACATCGTGACGAGTAATATATAATATATAAAAGATCTTTATAAAAGAAAACTGTAATATACATACAATAATCGGAGTAATCTTACCAATCATCAGCCTGGACAGTCACAACAACCTGTCCTCACAAATGCTGATAAATATAAACAACCAGTGCTAGGAAATAAAATATACATGAATACCTCTTGGAGGCATCCAGCTCGTCTTCTGAAGCTCCAAAGCATTGAAACTAAATCTAGAAAACATGATCGGGCTGACCCGAGCATTATAGGAAAATAATGCCCGGATTAGTCTGGTAAATTAGCGAGAGAAACACACATCATATGGTTTTTAATGTCATAAAACCTTTCAAAAATAAAGGTATCTCATAAGACCACGCCGCATATAAACATGGACGGGTTTTGACCTTATAGTAACCAAACCATTTTTATTAGAAAATCCAGTGATATTATAATAATGTCTAGGGTTTAAAATATATATATAACATAGTTGGAATGCTTTCATCTCACATTCCAGCATAGTTGGGAACAACTAAGTCCGTAAGACACTTATTGGAGAATGGATTCCATCAATGATAAGGCTACTTGGGTACCACCTATCACAGTACACCTTTAGATAAAATGTACCGAGGTTACCAAAAACATCTTGCTCCCATGCTAACACAGGACCGGCCTACCCCTTGTTGGATAGTACCAAATATGTCATCACCTAGTTGCTTTGCAACCTTTTCCTCGAGAGCTCTCATGCACATACCAAACCCGTAAATAGTGATCTAGAAGGGTGATGCTCATACCCTAATGAGTGCAACCCACATAGCCCTGTTGCATATCCTATGTTTTAGTCATTCCTGGTTGTGAGGCTTAAGGCTACGTTTTACCGTTTATATAGAAAATCCCACATGGAATGCTAACACTGCGCTCCAGGCAACAATGCAATTATAGAATTCATCCAATACAAGTTGTTCAGGATATGAACAAACCGAATGCACTACTTCTACTACATTCATTTTGGAATCAACGTCAGGATTTATAGTAAGTAGCTATTGCACTTCAAAGAGCTCCGCCTTCGATTCCATCATCTTCAAGATGTCTCAGATTCGATCGCTTATGTCGGTTTGAAGTTGTTTTTAGATAATATATCTGATAGGACTGTCAATGGATGCTTTCGGATGCAGATAGTGTCATATCCGCATCCGCATCCGAAATAATTTTTGGATATCGGATATCCGCATCCGCGAATGTGGACGGATATCAGATAATTATCCTATCTGCTAATGACTGATAAATCAAGAATTATAAAAATAAAATTTTAGTTTAACATAAATATTTTTCAATCCCATTGTTTATAAAAGTGTTAAAAATTAACAAATATGATGATAATAAATAGTTCCGAGCGGTTAAAAAACATTAAGTGCTTATAATATAAACTACTAACTTAATAAAATAATAAAACAATATCTTTCACTACACTAAAATACACATAATTTGAACTATAATCTTGACAAAAGCTGGACGGATAATTTTCGGATGCGGATGTCTTCGTATCTACATCCGTTTTTCCAGATATCGGATATTTATTCGGTTTTCTGATGCGGGCAGATATCGGATTTTTCGAGTATCCATTGATAGCCCTAATATCTGATCCTGGTCTCTCCGAACCGACAAACGATAGTTTTAAAAACTGGTCGAGATTTGATAGTCGGTTATTTGACTACCAAATAAACAAATAATCAAATCGGAGTTTAATTTCACATGTAAACCAAGCATGGTTAAGCACATAAGCAACCACTAAGCCTCTTTAATCAATCCTTTCATTACTTCAACTCACTATGTAAATCCTTGAATTAAAATACTTTTACAAAGATATATTCATAAACCCTATCAACTCTTTGAAATATTTGAAAAATATTGATATACTTATCTCGACTGTATAAGTATACTGTGACGACCCTGAATTTCTGAACATTTGAAATAGAAATATTTAATTGATTTTAAATATTTGGAAGATAGTTTAACTTGAAAGTCAAATATCAGGATTTATTTGGCAATTAAATTATTAAATTTAATTTTTATGAATATAAATATTCTCATGTAATTGATAAATTTTAACACGTTTCATATCTCTTTTAACACTTGGCAGAAATTAATAACATGCGTCATTTATAAAAAATAAATTGATATCTCGTTCAAAGAAAAAAATAGAAAAAAAATGTGAAACAAACAATCGATATACATAACAGAAAAAAATAATGGCCGTGCTCCCCTCTTATTCAAATTCAAATCGAAACCCTATAAATCGATTTCGAAATCATGATCGAAGGGGAGCAGTCTTCCCTTCAAATTATTGTCTCACGTGTTGTTCGCGAATTTGGGGTGGAGGCTCGTAGCGATTCTGGAATGCTAATCGTTCGTCTGAGCTTCGATCTAGGGCCTAATGATGGGGTCGAATTCGTGAAGGTCGGGTCGCATTTCCATGCAAGTACAGCAAAGCGTCGCTGGTGCTAGTGGAAGCTCGCAAAGCTTGAGTTGTTTTGTGAGGGTTTGGGATCGGCAAAGTCGCGGTGATCTGGGTTCGATGAGGACTGGCGATGGGATCGCAGTGGCGATGATGGCGATCAATTTGGGGGAAGGCTGTGATGGATTTTACAGTAAGGTCTAAAATCGAGAAACAAGCCGGAATGGAAAATGGGTTGCATGCATAGTTAAAGGTGAGATCTTCTCACTCAAATTCAAATAATTGGAATTTCAGTTATTGATTGATTGTTTGGATGTGATAGTATATATGATAGTAGTATATATATATATATATATGGAGTGATTGATTTCCCGCATTATATAGCGGATGAGACCCTATGCGCCGCATAATAGCGGATGATATTATATAATCCCATATACCGTGATATTCCACCTCGAAGTGGAATTGGTATTTAATTGTTGTACTAACATCTGTGGATGCAGGGAAACAGGTTGGAGGGATCCAACTAGGTTCCTGAAATTGTTGAATTTATTTCATATGTTGTGATGTGATTATTGATAATCTATGAATGATTATATTGGTGATTGAAATTTATTGATGGCTATGGTTTGGCCGAATATATCCTGGTATTTTAAAATACCAGAATATATTATTGGATTGTTGAAAATTAAAGTAAAGATTTATTTTAAAATGTAATAAAATTTTGGAAATAAATTTGGAATCTGATTTGGTGTTTGAAATAAATTTGGAATTTGATTTGGTGTTGGAAATAAATTTGGAATTTGATTTGGTGTTTGAAAGTGAATATTTGGAAATCGATTTGAAAATTATATATCAATAGATATTTGGAAATGTAAATTCATAATGGGAATTTATAAAGGAATGGATTATTTGTTTTAAAAATAAATATTGGTTTATTTTAAAAAGTGTGGAAAGAAATTTACAGATTTGGAATGTAATTTGAAATAAGTCAAGAAGGATTTATTAATTGATTTGAATGGATCATTTTGAAATGTAAAGTGTATTTTCACTGGAAAGCCGAGTATGTTTTCAAAGTAGCTGATAAATATAAATTGAAAGTTTTAAAGATGATTTTAAAAAGGATACTTTGGAGAAATTATTTTCTTAAGTTGTTTTTTTTAATCTTTAAAGTAAAGATTTATTTGGATAATTATAGAAGTGATTATTTTAAAGATCAAATTGAGATTTGATTTAGAAAATGGATATTTAAATAATTATACTCTATTTAATAATTTCTTTTTTTTAAAATTGGTTTGGGCTTGAAGTTTATATGAGATATTAGTATAATATTTTCATAACTAATATTTTAGATAAAGTGTTTAAAAATAGTTTTTATCTCAAATGTTTCCAAATATACATATACTTTTGGATAAGTGTTTAAATTATTTTAAAGTATTCAGACTCGGAAAATCTTCAGTGGAAATAAATAACATTTGAAAATTTATTCCGCAAAAGAAAAGTGATTTGAAATTGGTTTTCAAAGTGTTGGAGTGTTAAAATATATCTTGCGAAGATATTTTGAAAATAAATAATTGGGGAAAATTTATTTAAAATCTAGTGATTGTTGTGAATATTGATTGATAGTTAAATAACCAACTATCAATATTGGCCTTCGAATGGCATTTGAATTTCGATGCGACCGGGGGTCAGATTCCAAACGGTTATCCGAAAACCACATCGAATCTTTGTGATGGATCTTTTTTTTAAAAAGATCAAAGTGGAAATTTGTTGTGATTTACTTGAAAATCTGAATGTAACACTTATTTTTAAAAATAAGTGCTCATTATTCGGATAAGCCGGGAGAGGACTTTATGTCATAAAACCCATTCTGAATAATGATACGACGAAATGAGATTGCATTTGAAGATAGTGTTGAAGACCGGGTATTTTCGAAAGCGAAAGGATTACCTGTCGAATGTCTCTACACCGAGTCACGCCGGTATAGAGATTTATATTATCCTTTGTGATGGGGAGTTCGGACGTGATTAGTGAATATCCTGATTGCAAGGGCTTCTTTGAAGTGCCTTCGGTTCTGTTCGAACCCGGAACAGATTTGTATGGATGTATGTCTGACGTTACACTTTGAGATGTAAAGCTGGTTTCTATCAATTACATTTCTGTTGGTGGCGGAGAATTTATTCTCTTAGCTTAACACCCTTCTCTGAGACGTATGAGCTCAGAGGTTATGTAGTTGATTGTTACTAGTGATATATTCCCAATTTGGTAATGTGGCATGCTAAGTGTTGTTGATCATTTGTTGATCGAAGCATGGCTTTTGTGAAAAGCGTAGCTTTGTGGATGAGACTTCGTCGGACCTCACAACCCGAAATGGTCGAAACAGGAAGGATGTGGCAAGGTTGTTTGGGGGTAGCGCCCTCAGGGTATGTCCATTTCCTTTTGGAAAAAGGTGGTATCATGGTATGGAGCCCAGATACTTAACTTATGTGGTTGCTGCAAATTTATTACTTTGTGGTTGTTGGTGTTGAGGATCCTCGGATAAAGGTCGGTAACGACCGGGGATGGCATACTCGTGTGTGGAGTTATCTAGTTACAGCTTCATTGCACCAGAAGCATGAGGTAACTCGGGCTTGTGTTGGTAGGGATCCGGTTAGGTTCTCGGGGCGTCCCTTCAGAGGCGTACCCATGTGGTGTAGGAAGTTCCTTGGCCTGATTATTTGTTGGAAATCCAAAGAAACAACACGCGCCCTGTACGGTTTAGTTGTATAACCTGCCATTTACTTATGGTAGTTTCATTTTCCAAAAGCTTAGCGGATTTCTTTTTATTCCTTTGTGCAAATAACTGTTTTAAGATCTCACACCAGTCCCATGACTGACCTGGAGTTTATTGTTCCCTTTCTAAACTCTGGGTGCCCATAATTTTCCACACGGGCAGCCTAAAGTCAGGTTATCAGCAGGATTTGGATGGATTGCTGTGGAGCTCAAGAGACGAGTTGGATGGCGAGACGTACTTATGTATATTATCATCATTCCACTGTGTATTCAATCATATGGGCAGGTTATTATAACTGCCAGTGTTGTGTGTTGTTGTTGTAAACTCTGATGATGTATTGTATGAACTGATATAGCTCTTTGTTTAAAGATTATTCATTTATCTATTATATATTGTTCCGCTGCGAATGTGAGATTCTGTTATTGTTTCTGTTTCTTCTTCTATCCTTTTTCTTCTTTAACCCTAATGGTTCGGTTTTCCGGCATTCGATTGTTCGGCATTTGATACAGTGGACGTATTGATGTCGATTTTCGAAAGTCGAAAAATCGGGTCGTTACATATACTCACAAAAAATTTACCTTTCAAAACTTAGAAAACTTTTCCATATACTTATATGAACCGTATAAGTATATTCACAAAAAACTACAGTTTCGATACTTAGAAAATGTCCCCATATACTTACCTCAACGTTATAAGTATATTTATAAATCTTAAGAAAGATTTCATTTCCAAACCATACTTATTTGGTGTAAGTAAATGGATCGTACATAAACTAGACCAAATATACCTACCACCACTTTCCGATTTAATTCAGCATTATCCCTCGATTAATAATGAAATCGGACAAGTTAGAAAACTATCCTTGCCTCGATATATATTTTTAATTCTTAAGATAGAGACGAGTTTCCATACCTCGAAATTTGGTGTTAAGTATGAAAAGAATATTTTCCATACCACCATAATTTAAAATAATCATTTATGGAAATTAAGTCTCATTCCTTTTTGTAAATCTCTTTTATATTTACAAAACTCTTTTTATAAATTTCTTTTCTATTTATAAACTTCCTTTATAAATCCCCTTTTCTATTTAGAAACTTCTTTTACAAATCTCCAACTTCATTTGTAAATTCCTTTTGTAAAACTCCAAATATAATTATAAAACTCATAATATAATTATATAAAACTCCAAATATAAAATCTCATATATTTATCATAGATTTTTAGTTTCAAGATAGAACCAAACACTCTCCATAAAACTGATTTTTCCAAATATCACTATAAATCTACAAATGTTATTTATATCTAGTTTATAAAAATGGTATAATTTTTTCCTTTTTATAAAACCCTATTTGAAAATTTATTCCTTTATTTTAAGAAAATATCATTTATAAATCTATCCTTTTTATTCAACATTTTATATAAAAACATTTCACAAATATTATACAAAAATATTTCTATTTTCTTTAAAATGAAATCACTTTAAAATAAAAGATAAACCCCTTTATTTTCTTTTAAAATAAACATTCATTATTATAATAAATTTTTTATAGAAATAAATAATTTCCAAAATAATTTTAAAATTTCTTTGAATGTAATTCCAATTGATTGGAATGACTAAAAAGTTACAATTAGGTTTTAGATTGTAAATAAATTGAAATAATGTGTGTATTAATTGATAATTGGATTAAAAGAGTACTTGGTAATTTAAATGTTGTATTAATTAAATGAGAAAATGTGTAATAAATTGTAATTGATAAAAGTAGTGTTGTAGTAGTAGTTATGACATTTGTGTGCATATAACAAACTTACAAATGTTGTTAAATTAAGAAAAGGTGATAGTTGTTATTTGTTACCCATCTCTTTAACTTGTTGAAATCAAATTTGAAATAAATTGCAATAAATGAAGTTATATATAGTGTTAAAATGAATTAAGATAATGACCGTAGAATATTAATGTAATAAGGTAGAAACCAATGTTAAATGTATACATAGAACAATGAATGATTGAAAATAAAGATTGAAATCAAGTTTGATCAAAATTATTGGAATTTAAATTACAATAATTAGATTTATTGAAATTAAATGTAATTAAATATTACGTTAATGAAAATTCAGATGATAATTGTAGATTATTAGTGTAATAAGATATAGACAAATGTTAATTATAGCCATGAGATGACAATTGGTTGAATAACAAGATGAAAAGGCAAATAAATGAATTTACTAGAATTTTAAAGTAATAATTACTGTATTTATTTCAATTGGAATTAAACACTGTAACTAGTAGAATATTTAACACTGAATTGATATGTAATTTTTTTTTAAATTATTGTAAATGTCCAAGTAAGCAAAAATGATGAAAAGCGTTTGTTATTAAATTTGAAGTTAAAAAGGTGATTTAATTAATTTAATATTAATTTATTTAATTAACGTGAAAATAGCCATTTTGGCCACTGACTCGGATTTCGACAAAACCAGTTTTATCAGATCCGTAACGGTGAATTATTATAGGATTTCAAGTTTCGTAGCGATCGGACGTGTCGTTCGATCATACGGACTCAAAACGCCTAGAAATCAATTCAATTGAAATCAATTTGAAATAAGATGATTTTAAGCTAACTTCTTCATACGATGGAATTAGGACTTGAAATCTGTTCCATTGAGTTTAAAATTATCAAAAACATCTATTTTGATATATGGGATGACCCATTTTCGTTACGGAGATAGAACGGGCTTTTCGGGTCGTATTTGTCATTTCAAGTCAATTCGGATATTCATTCTTTCTTATCGGGCCTCGGTTATATAAATAGTTTTTTCTCAAACCCTAGCAGTCATTTTTCTTATTCCGTACGTACATCAATTTTTATCTGTTCCTCCTTCTCTAATGGCATAAACAAATCCTAATATACAAATGCCCAAATCAATTTCAATTCAAATTTCAATTTCAAATTTCAATTTCAAAATCAAACTCCTCAAAACCCTATCAAATTACATATCAATTCGAAGCTCTCGACGAGCATTATTCACTGGTGTGATTCGTTTTCAATTGGATTCACCATTTGTCCAGAAATTGTGGTCGAACCTCAGCCGTTCATACTGAATTTTCGCGATCTAACGGCGGATCTGCGATTGTAGGATGATCGGGTGGTGGCGTTGGGAAGGTTGGGTCGTGCAGGCCCTAGATCTTCCATTCGTTCGTGCTATAGACGTCCCGATTTGCCAAAAATTGACGTTTAGGGTTAACGGCGGCGCTGCGAACTAGGGGTGGAGGAGCATGCCGCGACTTGGTCGAAGGGTCGCCTGGCCTGGGCGAGTACGGTGGTTGTAACAACCCGTAAATTTAACTGGTTTTAATAACGTTATTAATTGAAATTTTGCGAAATTTTAAACGATAAAATTTTGAGATATAAATTTAATATTTGAAACGCGTCTAGTTAAACATAGCAACTGGTAAATTTTCGTCCGAAAATATGAAAGTTTATTTCGTGCGTAAATTTACTTCAATTTAATCAGTTAAAAAGCGTTGAAAATAAAATGTTTTCAGAACCTAAATATTTTTATATAGAAAAATTCTAAACCATCTTCTGAGCAAGACGTCATTTTTCGTTTTTCCAAATTCGAACTTCTTTAGCTCCGTCGATCTTATTTTCTGCGTTTTTGCTGCATTTTTCGTAGTAGAAAATTCGAATTTTTATAATTCAACCATAACATTGATATCTGTATACCGTTTTGATCGTCTCATCGTGCTCGTTTCTGCGGTATATTCAAATCTGTGTTTCGAAGCCCGATCGCAGCAGAATCTGCGAAATAGTCATCCGTATCGGTATCGTTTGAATTTTAACTCATTTGTCTGTTCGTTATCCGCTGCGTAAATTCCAATGATCATTAGCATCCAATTTCCTTGAAGTCAAAGACTTTAGACCTTTACAATTCCCTACGTTGAATATTTCACCGTTCCAACCTTCTATGTTCCCGAGACAATTTTATTAAACAGCAAAGCTTTACCAAATGTTTCATACAGACGTTTCTTCTCTCCATTTTCTTACCTTCCACCACTTTGCTACCTGTACAGCACCACTCATTGCCCAATGTTCCCTCAACCCGTGCCGAAGCTTCCACCAACACCCTGCTCCGACCCAAACATCACGTCCACCAGCCTCTTGCTCAATGTCAGCCAACCGTGATTCACCTTTAACCGTCCAACAACATATGCCGAGTTTCACTTCGCCCAATCTCCATGGCCACTTCCGAAACCACTGCTCCACACATGTAGCAACCAACGGCCGATCAAACTCTCCATCCCCTGACCCATCATTTCGGGTAGCTTCCCACGCACTGACCATCTCCACGTCAGTTCCACCATTCTTCACTTCGTCGTAGCGAACCTACCCACTGCAACCTACTTCGTCCACCACCAAAACCAAGCAAGGGCCGAACCCATCTACTTCTCCACAAAGTCCCCACGTCAACACTACCTCCGCCTCATTCCCTGGCCTCGCCCTCTCTGTGATCTTCCACCACCCACTCCACTCCTCCACCCGCCAAACAGCAGCCCAGCCGAGAACCCAACCACCTGACGCGAGCCTCAACTTCACCGACCCAAGCCCGATGCTATCGTGGTTCCCTTCCCGTGTGCGCAACCTATCTCCGTGTCTTGCATACTCCAGACCACATCTTGGCCGAACCTTCATCTTGTGACCAAGCTTTGCTGTGCCACCACTAACCGTCGCCTTAGCCACCCCAGATCCAAACCATGCTCCCCATATTTTGTCTAATGCACTTGTATAGGTTGGTGTTTATATAATCACAGTAATACATGGATTGCATACAAAATTTCTGAGGCATATGTTGTATGGAAGCCAACTCATTTGTATATTTCATTTGTTTGTTACTGGCATCTTCTCTTTACATAAAATATATATCTTTGATTTTATAATAATATAAATTGTTCGGTTTCTTTGTATATGTGTTTGCAGAATTTTCTAGATCTGTTGTTCATATATGTCTTAGTTAATATGCATATTATGTTAGTCTATACAAGCTATATTACTGTATATAAGGTTTTGTTTAAGTTTACTATGTATATGTTATAGCCAAGTAAGTTTATATTAATCTTATTTTAAATATCAATTTTAAAGATATACCATATATGTGAGTATTTCGCATTTTTATATAAGTATATATATAGGCATTGCAATTATTCATATAGTGCATTGTATGTTAACTTGTTCATATATATACATGTTTCGAGTTTGGTTACATATCAGTTTATAAATTTCGATTATGTATAGTTATTTATATACTTTATGTGTCTATACAAAATTGAGCGTGGTTCTTATCTATATAAGGGTAGCATATATATGTTTACAGTATATGAAATGAATCTTTGTTTTGTGACGTGGGTTGTTGTTTTATATATAAATAGTAGTCTGGTTTTCTGGTTGTTGTGGAAAAAAAAGTACAAGGTTATATATTTATTTTAAGAACTGGTTGCATGTTCTGAGTATGTAATATAATATATATATTTAAATAGATGTGTTAAATATAGTAATGTTCTTAATATATATATATATATATATATTTCGATTTTTGATATATATGTTTGAATTTAAATTATTGAATTCAAAGTGTATATGTATATGTGTTATAATTGTGTTGATTTTTAAAGTATGTTTAATTTATTGATTTAAAGTATATATAAGGGTATATTATATGCATATACCATAAAGTTTATTCTTTTATACTGATTCTTAGTGTTGAGATTTTATTTATTTATTTATTTTATTTTTTTGAATATAATATGTATATTTTGTTGTATGAGTTTTTAGGATAATAATTTTTATGTATATTTCATTTTAATATTTGTCTTAAGTTAAACGTTGAGTTTTATAAAATAAGATAATAATAACGTATACATTTTCATTTTATAAAACTGATTTGATTTTTGTTCTCATTAATTCCTGTTAACAGCCTTGTCATCCAATTTGTGCCAATCTAGCTTTGATTTGGAATTCGTGCTTGGATTCGTAACTCATCCCACTCTCGTTTCATTTGTCTATTTTCTCTAGCCTCGAAAGGTGAGCAATCACTCACGATTAATGTTCTTTTATTTATTAAATTTGATTTCAGTTGGAACGACAATTGTAATATGCTGCTGTTAGTTGTATACACTGTTATATATGTTATTACCCGTATCAGTTTCACCTGTGACATCTGACACCATTACCAGTTACTTATATGATGATAATCAAGTTTGGTTGCTAGATGATTGATTGATTGATATTGATATTGGACGTTAAAATTGTTAATGTTGTAAGTGATAAATAATTTGAAATTGAAATCGACGTAGGATAGTTAGATTTGATACATGTGTTAAATTTGATTAAATGACATTTGCATAATATGACCCCTTTAAATGTTTAATCACTCGACACGTAGTAATATGGTTAACTACACCTTGAACCACTGAATGTATGTTGTATAAAATTGATGTAGTATAAATTGAATAATGAATATCAAGTGAAGAACCGTATTAAATATTAATGTAATAATCTTTAATCTACATGAAATGATAGTGTAGATTCTAGAAATAATTATATTAATTCGCACAAACAACAATGTGAATTAATACGATTATTTCGGGATTATTTGAATTGATTATTGGATTGATATTGATTGTTGTTATTGCTTGTTTATTTACTTTGATACCATCCCAGTTATCACACTGCAAGTTCCCTTTGTTATGCTTTGATTTTTGAATTGAAATGGAATCGGGTTGAAATGATATATACCCAAATAAAACTTGACTTAGGATAGAGAATTAAATAAAAACCGATTGGTCAATAATTGGTTTGAAAATGAAATAAAGATTTTATTTAAATAAATAATAAGATTTGAAATGAAGTTGGAATTTGATTTTAATGATAGGAAAATGTTAATATTTAAAAAAATCTGAAATGTAAATATTAACATAGTAGTTATTGAAAGAACGTTGTTTTAAAATAAATTATTTGACTATAAAATTTGGAATTGTTCATTGAATTAAATTTGAAATGATTTAATAATTAAGTTTGAATTTATAATTAAGTTGAAATTATTAAGTTTTGAAATTATTAATAATTAAGTTGAAATTATTTAATAATTGAATAAGATTGAATTATTCGATAATTAAATAAAATTGAATTCTTTAATAAGTGAAATTTAACTTCTTGAATAAGTAAAATAAGTTTCTTATTTAATTGAGTTTTGAAACTTGTAACTAAAATTAAATCAGTGAAATTGAATTTCTCTAATAAGAAATAAAAATTGTTTTATTGAAATAAATGTAAGACTTGAAATGTAAAGAATTTGATTTGAT
Organism: Allium fistulosum; assembly: GCA_030737815.1. Lineage (NCBI taxonomy): Eukaryota > Viridiplantae > Streptophyta > Magnoliopsida > Asparagales > Amaryllidaceae > Allium > Allium fistulosum. Next base: position 693,719,697 of record CM060906.1, read on the forward strand.
GAATTTAATTTAATGCAATTTGTAAGTTTCGATATAATGAAGTTGAATTTAGATAATGGATTTAATGAATTGGAAATTTAATAGAAATTGTTTTGAATGGCAAATTTACTTAATGAATATTGAATGAAATCGATAAATGAATTTAAACTGATTTAAATGTTAAATTAAATTAATTTAAATGATTTCGGAATGAAACTTATATACGAACTTGAATCAATATTGGAATTGTTTTAGATAGAAATTGAAATTGAATTATAAGATTTTGAAATGGTAATTTGGAAGTTTTGAAACATAAATTATGGAAATTGTTTTAGAAAGACAAATGAAATGTTGCTTTACAAAATTTTAATTGAAATTGAATTTGACTTGGTTTTGAAGTTATTAAACGACCAATCGATGTAATAATTACGAAAGTTATTAAAGAGACCGGAATCGGTTAGGGACATACTCACTGTCTAAACCGAAAACCACTTTAATAACTATACGCGGAGTGTGATCCAGAATGAAGTGGTTGGAATGATGTACGTAATGACTGAAGAAAGAGAACGATAATGGATAGCCTTGACACTTGTGTCAAATTGGAAATGACTAAAATAGGAGCCGTGCCGGGCCAAATGGGGGTTAGCTACCTCGAGCGAACACACTTCTTCGAAAACTACTCATTACTTGTTGTCGATTGGTGCACCCTTGATTTTGGGAGTGTTGTTTCGCGGTGTTGCGGTCGCTGCGGCGATGCGTTCTCACCAGTCCGGATCAGGCAAACGGTAGTTTCACTACCTTGGGTATTGCCTCATGTGCCTTGTCATACTTGTATCCCTATATACGCGACCACTACGATTTGTTTTGTGTTATACCTATGGAGTACTCCCTGATATCCCACTAGTTTACGGTGGAGTTTACAGTGTTGTATAGACTATAACGCTTATATAAAATGTGTTAAGGGGGATAATGGTAACGCCTTAACACTAGTTTGATATTTTATATTACTGGTAGGCATTATCTACTTATCGTACACTACTACATAGTAGATAGTTTAACGGATCCTTAAAGGATGGTTATTCCAACATCCTTTGAGTTACTTGTATTTCAGTTGCTATTTCACTTGAGTTGGATTTATTGATATAAGAATGTTAATCCTAACTCGAGTGTTTTGTGTTTTTCTTTACGCTCGGGTCAGACTGAGTGTACCAGTATTCGAGACTCACCTTTGGAGTTGGAGCTTCGCTTGGAGATCCAGCTATCTATCCAGCTTTCAGATATTCAGTTGATTCCAGTGATGTATTCTGATATTGTATTTGATTATTGTATTCGAGACATCTGTTGTACCTTATTTAACTCTGATATGTATATAGTAGCTTCATGAACTACTATCTTTTGTTTCCGCTGCATTTATTACTCTGTGTTTGTGATCTGTGATTATTTATTTACTGTATATGTTCAGTTTTGCCAAATTTAAATTAACAACGCGATATTTTGAATTATTCAAGTCCGACATGTGCGGATGCGAATGGTCCAAAATAGCGGGTCGTTACAGTGGTGGTGGTCGATGGTACTCCGGCGACTTAGATAGGTGGCGTTTAGTCGAGGTAGGAGGTGGATGCAGCTCATTCTGCCTGAAGTCGAGCACGTCTTCCATGCTAGGGTTACGTTCAATGTATGGTGACGTGTAAAATGTTCTGTCCTTTTATTTTTATTTTTATTTATTTAATTATTTAACTTTGGATTTCAATCTTTTAATATCAATAACTTTTACGTAGGAGTTCGGATTTATGCGTGGTTTGCTCCGCTGCGATCGTATTGGAATTCCGAACATTCTGGAATTGGTTTGGACGAATTCTGAGACTGTTGAATTTTGAGCCTGTTTTGGATTTCAAATCGATTTGAAATCAAATGTGAGTGTTTTAACCCACTCACAACCACTAAACTATCTTATGTTAGTTAAATTAAATGTATGATGTGATTAGAAATAAATTGATTGATGGTATGTTAAAATTGTCATTATAGTTAAATTTGACTTTTATTGCATTTAATCATTGTTTAATTTAATATTGAATTTAATTGTCAATTCAATACCCATTAATGACAATCAGTTATCTATTGATGTTTATTGGTTGATTTTGGTTGATTTGGATGATGATTGTGATGAATGTTTGATTGTTGATATTGGATGACTGGATGTTGTATTTTTATATTGTTATAACACTGCAAGTTCCTTATGGGTTGAAATGATACATACCCGAACGATCTATAGATTAGGAAAAAATCGTTATGAGTTGAAATGATAGACTCGAGCGATTTTATGGATTTTATTTAATTCGGGATTGCGGTTTGAAATGATATATGACCGTAAAAATTTTAATTGTGGATTGAAATGATAATTATCCGTATCACTTGACCATAGGGTAGAAAATTATATACCAACACTGGATTGGTTAAATTAAATGATTTTTAATTCTTTAAATTTTGAATTCGGTTAACTGGCATTTTGCAATAGAAATTGATTTATATAAACTGAATTATTTTCGATAATCCAAGCGTTAATGCTGAAATTGGAATTGATTTAATGAATTGTTCAAAGGATTTAAATTGGAATTTTAAAGATTGAAGTGTCAAATATAAATGAATTTATCGGAATCGAGTTTTTGAAAATGGTTGGATATAACTTTGAAATCTATTTAAATTAATTTAAACTATTTTAATGAATTTAAAACTATTATAATGAATTTAAAACTATTTTTAATTTATTTAATCTATTATAACCTATTTAATCCAATTTAATCTATTTTACCTATTTTAAACTAATTAAATTTATTTAATCTATTTTAAATCTATTTAATATAATTTAAATCTATTTAATCTACTTTAAATTTATTTAATCTATTTAAAAATCCATTTAATCTATTTTCAATTTATTTAATCTATTTTAAATCTATATAAATAATTTTAAATCTAATTAAATCAAATTTAGATCTATTTAAACTACTTTTACTATTTAAACTAATTCAATCTATTTTAAACTATTTTAAAACTATTTAAACTATTTATGACTATCTAAACTATTTTCAAAATTTTTAGACTGTGTAAAGTTGAAGTATTTATATTTAAATCCTTGATGATGATGATACAACCTAAGTTGGAATTTAAAATTGATACCTTTTTGTGAAATGACATGTTTGAGTAAATATGATGATTTTGGAACTAGGATTTAATTAACTTATCTTATCGATAAATTCAAAAGTGAATATGATTTTGAAAGTGAATATAGTTTTGAAAGTGAATATGATTTCGAAAGAAATATGACTTGAAATCAAATATGATATTTCGATATCAATTGTGAATTGACTTTTGAAATGTAAAAGAACCGTCCGGTGTGTAATAAGCGTTTGGTTGTTAAAGAGACCGGGATTGGATATTGTCATACTCTCTGCCAATACCGAAAACCACTTTAACAACTGTGTACGTGGTGAAGATTCCAGAAATGAAGTAGGATGGTTTGGTGAACGATTATGTATGAAGTATTTACGTGACCCTGACCCCCGTGAGTCAGCTTAGATGTGACTAAAACAGGAGCTATACCTAGGCCAAGTGAGCTCATTCCTCCGATCGGACATGCTTCTTCAATACCATATTATGACTTTGTGATGATTTGGTGGCCACCCCTTGATTTTGATTATGGGAGTGTGTTCTGTGGTGGGCGGTAGTAGCTGCTATGCGTTACCACCAGCCCGGTTCTGCAATTGGTATATCTACCTTGGCACTCGTGTGCCGTGTTCACATGCCCTAGAGCGCCTTCTACGAGTTTATTTTGTACCGTACCTATGGGGTGTCCTCTGGGTAAACCACTGGTTTGGTGGAGCTTACCGCATTGTATAGACTACGGGAATATATAAAATGTGTTAAGGGGGAAATAGGTAACGCCTTAACTCTATTTTAATACTTTACTTTATTGTAGACACTATTATAATATCGTATTGTAATACATAGTAGATAGTTTAACGGATCCTTAGGAGATGGAAATACCAAACATCTCTTAAGTTATTTCACTCACGTTAGACATTGGATAGGAGATGTCAAACCCTGTAAACATCTCTGACGCCGTTACACTCATATTTATATATTGTTGATTTAACTTACGTAAGATCTTTTAGTTCTGACTCGAGTGTTTTGTCTTTTCAATTCGCTCGGGTCAGTCTGAGCTTTTCAGTTTATCGAAGACTGCTTCCTGGAGGATGAAGACGAAGATTTTGTACTATTATTATTTATTATATTTATTCCACTGCATCGTGTTGTTCCGCTGCGTTTATTTATTAATTATTCTTGTTGTATGTAACTCTAATCTGTATTATAAAAGTTTAATCAACGTTATTTGTAAATAGCTTCATGATCTGTTTATTTGATTATTATATTTTTGTCATTCCACTACGAGATTTTGTATTTGTTTCCTTTCTTCTCTGCTTTTTTCTTATTTACCCCATAACAATCTGCCCCTCTGAATGGTTTGAGTCTGACGTTTGTGTCTGCTTAAAACGTCCAAAAAGGCAGGTCGTTACAGTTGGTATCAGAGCTTTGGTTTAGCGATAACCTTAGCTTTGTGGGGTCTGACTCATTAGAGAATAGGGTAGTAATACCCTAGAATAAGTCACTGAGTGTATATATGAATGAGAGAGTGTATTTGTTAATGTTATAAAAGGTTTTGTATTGTGTTAATTTGTTCCGTTAAGTATTTATAAATTCTGGTCGGTACATAAGACGCTATGGCATCGATAGGAATTTCTAAACACTTAATAGGACAGACCGACACAATATTGTTTTGAAATATAGGTGAATGAAATAATTTTGCCTATTATATATTTTGTAAATAAAATAATAAATTTTATAAATGATATAGTTGGATGTAATATGTTGATTGTTAGGTAGAGAAATTTTATAAATATTGATTGAATATAAGATTTACAAATAAAATGAATATAAATTAAAATTTGAGAACTTAATTTCTGGGATTTTGAAAATTTCTTTCGAAAGATTTTGGAATATAATATTAATATTATTGGAAAGTATTTTCTGAAATAAATATTTCAAAAGAAAGTTTTAAAAAGAACTTTTAAAGGAAATAAGTTCTGTACTCCCCTCTCTGTCGCTGGAAAATAATTTTGGTGATGAGTGCACGCATCATCGACCTTCGTTTTTGAGTTTCGAAGTGGGAAGACTGTTGTAGTAGTTATACTGCACATCTATTTTGATAAACCAATCTTAATTTTAATTTCTGAAGTTTGATTTGATATATATATATGTGTGTGTGTGTGTGTAAGTTATGAGTATATATATATTATTTTAAATGATTGAAATGGAACCCAGTTGCTCAGTTCTTAAGTTTCTGTAAATAAGAAATTGAAATTATTGTAATGAATGGAATCTTGACTATATTAATAATTATAAAACATCTAAAATAAAAATAAGAAATTGAAAATTTGTAAACTGTAAATAAAATGGAAATGAAAATAAGAAATGGTAATTATTGAACATTTTGTTAACCAAATATATAAGAGAAACTTGGGTAATATTCAATTGCATCCTAAAAGACATGTATATATAACTTACCAAATTATCATAAGTTGAAGTGTTAATAAGAATATGTAATAGAATATCGTACAAGTAAACTTTAGTAAATGAAAGTGTTCAATGGACTTACCCTTATAAATAAGAATTCTAATGTTATAAATGAAAGTGACTATGTGATCGTGTAATATCAAAGTTAACTAAATTACTTGCTTGAGTGGAATATGAATATAAAAATATAAACAATAATAAAAGACACCAGATATTTTTATACTGGTTCGAACTTCCTGTTCTACGTCCAGTCCCAGACCCCTTCTGGAATTGTAACAACCCGAGTTTTTCTAACACGAAAAACCGGACCATTTGAGTTAAGAAGAAGAGGTAGAAGAAGAAAATAGGAAACAACATCAGAATCTAACCATCGCAGCGGAATAAAATAAAATATAATATATATCAACAGATCTTTACACAAATCAAAACTATATCTGTTTATACAATACATCATCAGAGTACATCAACATCCATAACATACAACTGAATACACAGCGGAAAAATAATAACAAGTACGGGAGTACGTATCGACATCCAGCTCGTCTCCTGAGCTCCACAGCATCATATCCTGAACCTGTTTATCTCGGTCTGACCCGAGCATCATATAAAACAATACCCGAGTCAGTCTGGAAAACCAGCGTGAGAAAATCACACTCAAATTGATTATTAAAGTTTCAAAATCCTTTGAAAACAAAAGCATCTCGTAAGACCACGCCACAAATAAACATGTCGGGTTTTTACCTTACGATAGCTAAAACACTTTATATCAAAATCCTCTGATATTATAATAGTGTCTACAGAAAGTAAAATATAATCTAGCTGAAATGCTTGCATCTCACATTTCAACAATAGTTGGGCACAATCAAAACCGTACAAGCACGTAGGGAGAATGGATTTCCAACGAATGACTAGGCACTGGGGTACCACCTATCACAGTACGTGGCCTAGATCACAGTACCGAGGAGTACGCCCGCTCCCCTGCAACACAAGGCCGGAACCATCCCTTACTGGATGATCCCGAATAAAATCACCCCACGGTTGGGATCAGCAACCGCACCACTAAGCCGAAATAAAAAGGGACATCTAGACAGGGATGACCTTACCCTCCAGTGGGAGCTACCCACGAAGCCTTGCTGCATAACCCCTGATTTTCAGTCATTCCCGGTTGATGAGGTTCGAGGCTAAACGATACCTTTATAGCACATATCCCTTAGAATGCCCATCGTCCGCTGACGATGTTTCGCAAGCATTCGTCCATACAAGTCCGTCCTGGGTTCGAACGGAACCGAAGGCACTATTCCTACTACATCCATTTTGGAAATATCCTCAGGATTAGTAGCGACTAGCCCTTGCACTTCACTGCTCCATCTTCGACTCCGAAATCGTTACACGAAACGTACAAACCGGATCGAAGTGGTATTCGAGTCTCCAGACCTAGAATCCCGGTATACGGAAACTCGATCCCGGTCTCTTCGAAACGATCAGCGCATTTGGCCAATATTGATAGTCGGTTATTTAACTATCAATTAACATCCACAAGCAACCATCACACAATAAATAATTTCCCACATTATTTATTTGCCCAAATAACTTTTCAAGATATATTTCTAAATTTTCAAAGCTCATTTGAAAACCGTTTCAAACAGTTTCCGCTTACGGAATACATTTCCCAAATAATTATTTCCACTGAATCACCAAGTACAAAATACTTTTAATTTTAAAATAATTTAAAAACACCAAATATATTTTATAACATTGAAATTTTAAAACTACTTTAATACTTTATCAAAATATATATTTTAAGAATATTTAAAATAAAACCACTTTATAAATATAAGCTGACTTCCTCTTTAAAACATAATACCAAATTACTTTTATATAATTACTACCATAATAGATTTTTGAAACTACTTACTTTAAAAAGTTAACATTTAAAAATAATAAATTTTCTAAAACATGTTTTTTAAAACATATTAAAACTTTTAACTTATATTTAAAACTACCTTGAAAACGTACTTGGCTATCCAGAGAAATACACTTCTCATTTCCATCCTTTTAAAAATAAACCAACATTTATTTTAAACCAATTCATATCCCTTTATAAATTTCCACCTTGAATTTATATTTTCTAATATCCACTGATATTTTATTTTACTTTATAAACCCAGTTTATCAATTCCAAAATCTCATTTCTCTTCTAAAATTCCAATTTTAAACAACTAAATCAATTCCCAATTGATTTCTCAATTTACTCTACTTACTTTGAAATAAATTTCCTTTGCTACTTCATTTATTCCAAAATACATTAACCTTTAGATTTTTATTCCTTATTACGAGTTAAACCCCTTTTTACCAATATCAATTACAGATTTCCAAAACTCCTCATTTATTCTTTAATTAACTTTAATCCTTAATTTCAAAAATAACTTCTTTTATTCTTCAAATAATATCACTTAAGTATAAAATTTATTATCCCTTGTAGATTCAAAATCCCCTTATTTCATATTTGTTAAAATTCCAAATCACCTTATTTTTATTTCAATTCGTTATAAATTTTATCCCAATTCCTCGAATTATTTTACTTAAACTTTTACTCCTTGATTTCTTTCCAAAAATTCAATTCCATAGATTTTATAATTTATTATACTGGACAATCCAAATCAACCACATCATCCAATATAAAATCATCACATAATATCAAATATTCAGAACATAGAATATTAAATAATCTAATAATTTTGAGGAATCCAGTTGGATCCCTCCAACCTGTTTCCCTGCATCCACAGACGTTAGCACAATACCAATTCCACTTCAAGGTGGAATATCGCGGTATATGGGTTTATAAAATATCATCCGCTATTATGCGGCGCATAGGGTCTCATCCGCTATATAATGCAGGAATATCAACAACTCCAATATATACATATGCCAATATATATATATTGGTATATACTACTATATATATAGCACATCAAATCCATCAAATCAATCAATTCAATCATCCATCAATATTTAAATTTACCCAATTAAATTTAAATTATAATTTAACTGAGTGAGATTAACTCACCTTATTCCATTTGCATTCCACTTCCAACCCGGTTTGTTTCCCTCAGATTCTGACCTTGTATAAACATTTATTCGGTTTATTATCATTTGAAATAATTGAACAATTACTTACTATTTATTTATTTAAACTTGAACTAATAATCAAATGTTTAAACTAATTTCCTATAAATAATTCTTTTAGTAATAAGAAAATTTAAATAAGTTTTATTAGCCACATATATCACCTTAATAAATATTTCTTAAAAAAAAAAATTTATACATCAAAATCCAAAAATTTATATAACTTCAGCCCTTAATTAAATTTTTTTTTTTTTAATCCGTACATGTATATATATCTGAAAATAACAAAATAGCATTCCCCTACTATTAAAATTTTACTTGTTATAATGTATTTATATGTGCTACACTTAAATTTTAATTGAAATCTGCATCTAAGGGTATTAAGAAGGAAACAAAAGTACCTCACAGTGGAAATACATCGAGCCACCATTATAGCTCGATTTCGAGCTCATGATTTCCCAAATTCAGAAACGTGAAACCCTAGCCTCGCGCTCGCTGTCTCCAAAGCTCACTCACGTTCGACCATCAACCACCGCTTCTGCCTAGCCTTCTTCCTAAATCATCTCACAGCTGCCCAAAATCGAACAGCATCCATCCTTCTACGATCGCGTCGCCAACCCTGATCCATCGAACCTCCCCCCACAATCATCGCAAAGATGCAACCCCCGGTCGTGAATCCCGAACCACATGCGCGCGCGAAACCAAAAGACAGTGCGCCCTCGGCCAAGACTCTCGAACACGAGTTCGAGTTCATAACCCTCGCGATTGAATCCAGTCCATAGTCGACGCATCGATTTGCTTCCTCTCGATTTGCTGAACTCTCGAATCCTTTTTTTTTTACGAATTCGATTAGCTTTATTTTGATTTCGAAAATGAGGGGAAAGAGGGAGTTTTCGCTCGAATAGAAAACGGTTTTATCTTGAACTGGAAAATTGGGAAAGAAGGGATTTGAACGAAGAAGAAAAATGGAACGATAGTTCGTGACTTATAACTGAAGGATCGAATTTTATTATTTATTTTCTCAGATATTTTGGTCCTATTTGGCTTCCAAGAGAAGACAGGCTCAACTATCTCTTTTATTTATTTGATCGGTTAGAACTTTCTTTTATTTTTATTATTTTATATAAATCATTATCTATCAGCCTGTCACAATTTCAATTAAAGAGTGGAGGTAGGGTGGCTGATGTGATAAGTTTGACCAGTTAATATGTTATTATATTTAAATTTTCAATATATATATCAGCACGTTTATCTATCGTTCGCTCACACAAAAACTCCAAATGATACGAAAATTGAAATCCGATAATAATACACTATTACGGATCCAATGGAACTGTTTTCATCGAATTACGAGACTGTGCCTCGGAAGGCTATTTTTTTTAATATCGATTTAAACATTAAATTTTCAAAACTGAGCAAAACAGTTCCAAATTCAATTCTGAAAGTTCCAACACCTTCAGAATCATCAGTATAAATTTTCTAAGCCTTCGTATTATTTTTAACGGGCTAAAATTCCAGATTCTATATTTTACTCAATTCCAATTATTAAATTCAACAATTAAATCACCAAATAATAATGATATTTGAAATTTTGAGTTTAAAATTAACTCTTAAATATTTAAAATCAATTAAATATTCCAATTTCAAATATACAAAAATCCGGGTCGTCACATTCCTCCCCCCTTAAAAGAATTTCGTCCCCGAAATTACCGGTTAGGAAGAATGATTCAAATTCCCGTTAACTATTTTCCAAATTCAAACAGTTTTAACAATACCCAAACAATCTTTTATTAATGATACACTAATCATCTTTTAACTTCCCAAACTTATTCATAAGTTCAACCCATATCACCTACTTATCAATTCAAATTTAAATTTAAATTTGAATTCAAATTTTAAACTTTCAAAATTTTCTCAAAAATTTTCTAACTCTCTAAATTTCCGAAAAATTTCGCCAGCGTCTCCTTTGCGCGGCTAGCTCGGTACTACTACAAAATGGCTCTACGGCCTCCCAATCTCAAAAAGAAAACAAAAAGCCAAGTGGCTGGATCCAAAACCCAATCAAATTTCATATAGAAATTCAAATACATACCTTTTTGTCGGGCCATTAAAATTTATCTTCTAAATCAAAAATCCCAATTTATCCATTGCTTTTATACACCTGTATATCCTACTAAGCAATAATATTCAATCACAATCCCAAAGTCATTTTATACTTTTCTTTACAAATTTTCAATATTTGCTTTACTTAAGCCTGTACGATGCACATATATCATCCGTACGCAATATCACATTCGATCGCTTAATCGATCACACAATTTCACTTCCGAACTAGTATCGTCCACCCGACTTCCTAGTGCGGACTCAGATCTGGTTTCTTGATTAGAAACCATCATTCTCCTTGCATAGCCACAAACTATGATAGAGAATTTCCAGAATCAATCAACAATCCATATCCAGGCTCGCCGTTGAAAATCGAGTGAAAAATCCTGATTCGGATCGATAAAACTATCTCGAAATTCTGTGTTCGACATCTGGACCAAATAGCTATGCGAATAAAATAATATACGTACATCTTACGTATAAATTCCAATTGATTACCAATTATATCAATTCTCTTTATTCACATTCCTTTTTGATTGTTATCCCCTTATTCACAACTATCCCATTCACATCTTCATATTTTAATCGTCATTCAATTATTCACCTAGAATAATTTTCCTCCATACCCACTTCACTTAAAGAATTTCATTTTTCCAATCCTTAAGTTTAATATAAATATTTATACAGTTCTTACATTAATTTTCACTTTACTATCAAAGTTTATTTTCATTACTATTCATTCTGCCCATGCAACTTCATTTGAATTCAAATTGGCTTCCATTTGACTATTGAATTAGTTCCACTTACAAATTAATTTAAATCTCAATTAAAAGTTTACTTGCAAGCTTACTTTCCTTAGTTCTTTCGATTTCACTTACTTTACATTCGTATTTAAACTAGATTCAATTATTCGGTTCCAATTCCATTTGCTTAACAAATTTAGATTATTTATCGTTAATGAAAATTTTCAAAATTTTCAAAAATTTTCTAACTCCCAAAATTTCTAGAAAATTTTGGCAGAGTCTCCTTTGTACGGAGGGACTTCTGCGATATCGCAGGATGCACAAATATGTATATACATCGGCCTCAGGCCGGAAATCACAATATATATCAATATATGCAGTTCATATCTCCTATTAAATTCTTTTGCGTAGGCGTACCTCTATTTTAGCATTTTTAAAGCAAGCGGCTTATTATTTAGCAATTAATGCAAACCAAAATCAGCTATACGGCTTCCCTGAACCTGTACTAACTCAATTTAAAAGTGTAAGTGACAAATATAGGAAGTTCATAGCATTTCACTTATATTTAAATAGCTAAAATATGGATTCTATTACAATGCATGTTATATACTTCCATAAACACGTATGAAATGTTCCAACACTAATTTTAATTGTTTCCCAACAACATTTAAACCATCTCATTCAATTTAAATGATTTTACAACTTCCTTTCTTAACTTCAATTTATTTTTAAGTCCAAACAAACCCATATCATTACAATTGATTCAAAACAAATTTTATTGTTTATATTAACTCAATAGATTTATACAATCTCATTTTCATTGCATTTTGAATTCGAACCCTTTAACTACTTAGGTTCATCTTCATTACCAAGTGGATTTCCTTTTTATCTTAATTCATTCACAACAATTATTTAGCTCGACGCATTCCAATTAAATGTTATCTGTAACTCACCTAAATTTAGTTTGATTAAAATTTATTTCCACTTAGTTGGATTCTATTTGCAATTCATACCATTTCTATTTTAACCCAATTTCATTTTTATATGATACAATTTCAATTATAATTAATTTGTTAACACTTCATGTTAACTTTTAATTTATAACTCGAGTTCTAGATCCACTACCCGTTTTCAATCTACCTATTTCTAATATTTGATTTTTTTTTTTTCAAAAACACTTTACTATTTTCAAGTGTTCAATCTATTTTATAATTTAAATTTCTGGATTATATTCCTTACTATTACAAACAGTTTTATTTGGCTTATTTATTTTACTCCCAAATTTTATAAGTCCCAAATTTATTTATATCTATATTTTATTCATTTACAATCGATTTCATTCACATTTTAATACTTTACTACAGGATTTATATTTTATTTAGTTTGGCATATTTATTATTCCATATAAACATTTTAAATATGATTCCAGAGTTTAAACAATTCTCCAAAATTTCAAAATCACTTTTGAAATCAACTTCATCCAAAACCCTTGACAATTTTCATTTCCCTTTGGAATTTCAAAACCAAACCTAGTTCACAAACAATTCCAATTTAAAACAGTTTGGTAGCAATTTTTCTTTGGAGACTCGAAAATGAACATCGATGATGCTGCAGTCATCATCGAAGTTATTTTCCAGCGACCGAAAGAGAATTTAATGCTTTCATCTCTTTAAAAACATTTCAAATATTTTTAAATCCCCAAACCTCACCAGATTTCAATTCCACCCCAAATATTTCTGAAATAGTACTACTTATTATTTCTCCAAAATCTTTGAAAACCATTTCCAAATCCCAGGAATTTAAACTTTTCCCGAAAATCTCAAATTGCAATTCCTTTAAATCTACATTCAAACATTCCCTGGAATTTAGCTCATTTCAATTTCAAATGTTTCTATGGAATTCTATTTAAAAATTATAATCACCTTTGTATATGAAGTTTTATTTCAACTTATAAATTACATTTATAATTTATGTTCTCAAATTCCATTTGTTATATAAATTTATTCTTGAACTTTGGTTATAAATTTTCAATTTCTTATTCAATTTCCTACTAATGATAATAATTTATTATCATCATCTAACAACCAAACATCCAAATATAACTATAATAATTTATAAAAATTATCTCTTTCATATACAAAAATAATTTGGGTAAAATTATTTCATCTACCCATTTTAAAACAATATTGTGTCGAATTGTTCTATTTAAGTGTTTAGAGATCCCTATCAATAACGTTAATTACTCGTATTGACCAGAATCCATAAACTACTCAATAAACCAACCAACACAATATAAAACCATTTTATATTCACTAACAAATACGCGCTCATATCTATTAATACTCTCAAAATTCCCACCAGAGCCAAGGTTATCGCCAACCTTTGCTCTGATACCACTGTAACAACCCGAGTTTTTCTAACACGAAAAACCGGACCATTTGAGTTAAGAAGAAGAGGTAGAAGAAGAAAATAGGAAACAACATCAGAATCTAACCATCGCAGCGGAATAAAATAAAATATAATATATATCAACAGATCTTTACACAAATCAAAACTATATCTGTTTATACAATACATCATCAGAGTACATCAACATCCATAACATACAACTGAATACACAGCGGAAAAATAATAACAAGTACGGGAGTACGTATCGACATCCAGCTCGTCTCCTGAGCTCCACAGCATCATATCCTGAACCTGTTTATCTCGGTCTGACCCGAGCATCATATAAAACAATACCCGAGTCAGTCTGGAAAACCAGCGTGAGAAAATCACACTCAAATTGATTATTAAAGTTTCAAAATCCTTTGAAAACAAAAGCATCTCGTAAGACCACGCCACAAATAAACATGTCGGGTTTTTACCTTACGATAGCTAAAACACTTTATATCAAAATCCTCTGATATTATAATAGTGTCTACAGAAAGTAAAATATAATCTAGCTGAAATGCTTGCATCTCACATTTCAACAATAGTTGGGCACAATCAAAACCGTACAAGCACGTAGGGAGAATGGATTTCCAACGAATGACTAGGCACTGGGGTACCACCTATCACAGTACGTGGCCTAGATCACAGTACCGAGGAGTACGCCCGCTCCCCTGCAACACAAGGCCGGAACCATCCCTTACTGGATGATCCCGAATAAAATCACCCCACGGTTGGGATCAGCAACCGCACCACTAAGCCGAAATAAAAAGGGACATCTAGACAGGGATGACCTTACCCTCCAGTGGGAGCTACCCACGAAGCCTTGCTGCATAACCCCTGATTTTCAGTCATTCCCGGTTGATGAGGTTCGAGGCTAAACGATACCTTTATAGCACATATCCCTTAGAATGCCCATCGTCCGCTGACGATGTTTCGCAAGCATTCGTCCATACAAGTCCGTCCTGGGTTCGAACGGAACCGAAGGCACTATTCCTACTACATCCATTTTGGAAATATCCTCAGGATTAGTAGCGACTAGCCCTTGCACTTCACTGCTCCATCTTCGACTCCGAAATCGTTACACGAAACGTACAAACCGGATCGAAGTGGTATTCGAGTCTCCAGACCTAGAATCCCGGTATACGGAAACTCGATCCCGGTCTCTTCGAAACGATCAGCGCATTTGGCCAATATTGATAGTCGGTTATTTAACTATCAATTAACATCCACAAGCAACCATCACACAATAAATAATTTCCCACATTATTTATTTGCCCAAATAACTTTTCAAGATATATTTCTAAATTTTCAAAGCTCATTTGAAAACCGTTTCAAACAGTTTCCGCTTACGGAATACATTTCCCAAATAATTATTTCCACTGAATCACCAAGTACAAAATACTTTTAATTTTAAAATAATTTAAAAACACCAAATATATTTTATAACATTGAAATTTTAAAACTACTTTAATACTTTATCAAAATATATATTTTAAGAATATTTAAAATAAAACCACTTTATAAATATAAGCTGACTTCCTCTTTAAAACATAATACCAAATTACTTTTATATAATTACTACCATAATAGATTTTTGAAACTACTTACTTTAAAAAGTTAACATTTAAAAATAATAAATTTTCTAAAACATGTTTTTTAAAACATATTAAAACTTTTAACTTATATTTAAAACTACCTTGAAAACGTACTTGGCTATCCAGAGAAATACACTTCTCATTTCCATCCTTTTAAAAATAAACCAACATTTATTTTAAACCAATTCATATCCCTTTATAAATTTCCACCTTGAATTTATATTTTCTAATATCCACTGATATTTTATTTTACTTTATAAACCCAGTTTATCAATTCCAAAATCTCATTTCTCTTCTAAAATTCCAATTTTAAACAACTAAATCAATTCCCAATTGATTTCTCAATTTACTCTACTTACTTTGAAATAAATTTCCTTTGCTACTTCATTTATTCCAAAATACATTAACCTTTAGATTTTTATTCCTTATTACGAGTTAAACCCCTTTTTACCAATATCAATTACAGATTTCCAAAACTCCTCATTTATTCTTTAATTAACTTTAATCCTTAATTTCAAAAATAACTTCTTTTATTCTTCAAATAATATCACTTAAGTATAAAATTTATTATCCCTTGTAGATTCAAAATCCCCTTATTTCATATTTGTTAAAATTCCAAATCACCTTATTTTTATTTCAATTCGTTATAAATTTTATCCCAATTCCTCGAATTATTTTACTTAAACTTTTACTCCTTGATTTCTTTCCAAAAATTCAATTCCATAGATTTTATAATTTATTATACTGGACAATCCAAATCAACCACATCATCCAATATAAAATCATCACATAATATCAAATATTCAGAACATAGAATATTAAATAATCTAATAATTTTGAGGAATCCAGTTGGATCCCTCCAACCTGTTTCCCTGCATCCACAGACGTTAGCACAATACCAATTCCACTTCAAGGTGGAATATCGCGGTATATGGGTTTATAAAATATCATCCGCTATTATGCGGCGCATAGGGTCTCATCCGCTATATAATGCGGGAATATCAACAACTCCAATATATACATATGCCAATATATATATATTGGTATATACTACTATATATATAGCACATCAAATCCATCAAATCAATCAATTCAATCATCCATCAATATTTAAATTTACCCAATTAAATTTAAATTATAATTTAACTGAGTGAGATTAACTCACCTTATTCCATTTGCATTCCACTTCCAACCCGGTTTGTTTCCCTCAGATTCTGACCTTGTATAAACATTTATTCGGTTTATTATCATTTGAAATAATTGAACAATTACTTACTATTTATTTATTTAAACTTGAACTAATAATCAAATGTTTAAACTAATTTCCTATAAATAATTCTTTTAGTAATAAGAAAATTTAAATAAGTTTTATTAGCCACATATATCACCTTAATAAATATTTCTTAAAAAAAAAATTTATACATCAAAATCCAAAAATTTATATAACTTCAGCCCTTAATTAAATTTTTTTTTTTTTTAATCCGTACATGTATATATATCTGAAAATAACAAAATAGCATTCCCCTACTATTAAAATTTTACTTGTTATAATGTATTTATATGTGCTACACTTAAATTTTAATTGAAATCTGCATCTAAGGGTATTAAGAAGGAAACAAAAGTACCTCACAGTGGAAATACATCGAGCCACCATTATAGCTCGATTTCGAGCTCATGATTTCCCAAATTCAGAAACGTGAAACCCTAGCCTCGCGCTCGCTGTCTCCAAAGCTCACTCACGTTCGACCATCAACCACCGCTTCTGCCTAGCCTTCTTCCTAAATCATCTCACAGCTGCCCAAAATCGAACAGCATCCATCCTTCTACGATCGCGTCGCCAACCCTGATCCATCGAACCTCCCCCCACAATCATCGCAAAGACGCAACCCCCGGTCGTGAATCCCGAACCACATGCGCGTGCGAAACCAAAAGACAGTGCGCCCTCGGCCAAGACTCTCGAACACGAGTTCGAGTTCATAACCCTCGCGATTGAATCCAGTCCATAGTCGACGCATCGATTTGCTTCCTCTCGATTTGCTGAACTCTCGAATCCTTTTTTTTTTACGAATTCGATTAGCTTTATTTTGATTTCGAAAATAAGGGGAAAGAGGGAGTTTTCGCTCGAATAGAAAAAGGTTTTATCTTGAACTGGAAAATTGGGAAAGAAGGGATTTGAACGAAGAAGAAAAATGGAACGATAGTTCGTGACTTATAACTGAAGGATCGAATTTTATTATTTATTTTCTCAGATATTTTGGTCCTATTTGGCTTCCAAGAGAAGACAGGCTCAACTATCTCTTTTATTTATTTGATCGGTTAGAACTTTCTTTTATTTTTATTATTTTATATAAATCATTATCTATCAGCCTGTCACAATTTCAATTAAAGAGTGGAGGTAGGGTGGCTGATGTGATAAGTTTGACCAGTTAATATGTTATTATATTTAAATTTTCAATATATATATCAGCACGTTTATCTATCGTTCGCTCACACAAAAACTCCAAATGATACGAAAATTGAAATCCGATAATAATACACTATTACGGATCCAATGGAACTGTTTTCATCGAATTACGAGACTGTGCCTCGGAAGGCTATTTTTTTTAATATCGATTTAAACATTAAATTTTCAAAACTGAGCAAAACAGTTCCAAATTCAATTCTGAAAGTTCCAACACCTTCAGAATCATCAGTATAAATTTTCTAAGCCTTCGTATTATTTTTAACGGGCTAAAATTCCAGATTCTATATTTTACTCAATTCCAATTATTAAATTCAACAATTAAATCACCAAATAATAATGATATTTGAAATTTTGAGTTTAAAATTAACTCTTAAATATTTAAAATCAATTAAATATTCCAATTTCAAATATACAAAAATCCGGGTCGTCACATTCCTCCCCCCTTAAAAGAATTTCGTCCCCGAAATTACCGGTTAGGAAGAATGATTCAAATTCCCGTTAACTATTTTCCAAATTCAAACAGTTTTAACAATACCCAAACAATCTTTTATTAATGATACACTAATCATCTTTTAACTTCCCAAACTTATTCATAAGTTCAACCCATATCACCTACTTATCAATTCAAATTTAAATTTAAATTTGAATTCAAATTTTAAACTTTCAAAATTTTCTCAAAAATTTTCTAACTCTCTAAATTTCCGAAAAATTTCGCCAGCGTCTCCTTTGCGCGGCTAGCTCGGTACTACTACAAAATGGCTCTACGGCCTCCCAATCTCAAAAAGAAAACAAAAAGCCAAGTGGCTGGATCCAAAACCCAATCAAATTTCATATAGAAATTCAAATACATACCTTTTTGTCGGGCCATTAAAATTTATCTTCTAAATCAAAAATCCCAATTTATCCATTGCTTTTATACACCTGTATATCCTACTAAGCAATAATATTCAATCACAATCCCAAAGTCATTTTATACTTTTCTTTACAAATTTTCAATATTTGCTTTACTTAAGCCTGTACGATGCACATATATCATCCGTACGCAATATCACATTCGATCGCTTAATCGATCACACAATTTCACTTCCGAACTAGTATCGTCCACCCGACTTCCTAGTGCGGACTCAGATCTGGTTTCTTGATTAGAAACCATCATTCTCCTTGCATAGCCACAAACTATGATAGAGAATTTCCAGAATCAATCAACAATCCATATCCAGGCTCGCCGTTGAAAATCGAGTGAAAAATCCTGATTCGGATCGATAAAACTATCTCGAAATTCTGTGTTCGACATCTGGACCAAATAGCTATGCGAATAAAATAATATACGTACATCTTACGTATAAATTCCAATTGATTACCAATTATATCAATTCTCTTTATTCACATTCCTTTTTGATTGTTATCCCCTTATTCACAACTATCCCATTCACATCTTCATATTTTAATCGTCATTCAATTATTCACCTAGAATAATTTTCCTCCATACCCACTTCACTTAAAGAATTTCATTTTTCCAATCCTTAAGTTTAATATAAATATTTATACAGTTCTTACATTAATTTTCACTTTACTATCAAAGTTTATTTTCATTACTATTCATTCTGCCCACGCAACTTCATTTGAATTCAAATTGGCTTCCATTTGACTATTGAATTAGTTCCACTTACAAATTAATTTAAATCTCAATTAAAAGTTTACTTGCAAGCTTACTTTCCTTAGTTCTTTCGATTTCACTTACTTTACATTCGTATTTAAACTAGATTCAATTATTCGGTTCCAATTCCATTTGCTTAACAAATTTAGATTATTTATCGTTAATGAAAATTTTCAAAATTTTCAAAAATTTTCTAACTCCCAAAATTTCTAGAAAATTTTGGCAGAGTCTCCTTTGTACGGAGGGACTTCTGCGATATCGCAGGATGCACAAATATGTATATACATCGGCCTCAGGCCGGAAATCACAATATATATCAATATATGCAGTTCATATCTCCTATTAAATTCTTTTGCGTAGGCGTACCTCTATTTTAGCATTTTTAAAGCAAGCGGCTTATTATTTAGCAATTAATGCAAACCAAAATCAGCTATACGGCTTCCCTGAACCTGTACTAACTCAATTTAAAAGTGTAAGTGACAAATATAGGAAGTTCATAGCATTTCACTTATATTTAAATAGCTAAAATATGGATTCTATTACAATGCATGTTATATACTTCCATAAACACGTATGAAATGTTCCAACACTAATTTTAATTGTTTCCCAACAACATTTAAACCATCTCATTCAATTTAAATGATTTTACAACTTCCTTTCTTAACTTCAATTTATTTTTAAGTCCAAACAAACCCATATCATTACAATTGATTCAAAACAAATTTTATTGTTTATATTAACTCAATAGATTTATACAATCTCATTTTCATTGCATTTTGAATTCGAACCCTTTAACTACTTAGGTTCATCTTCATTACCAAGTGGATTTCCTTTTTATCTTAATTCATTCACAACAATTATTTAGCTCGACGCATTCCAATTAAATGTTATCTGTAACTCACCTAAATTTAGTTCGATTAAAATTTATTTCCACTTAGTTGGATTCTATTTGCAATTCATACCATTTCTATTTTAACCCAATTTCATTTTTATATGATACAATTTCAATTATAATTAATTTGTTAACACTTCATGTTAACTTTTAATTTATAACTCGAGTTCTAGATCCACTACCCGTTTTCAATCTACCTATTTCTAATATTTGATTTTTTTTTTTTCAAAAACACTTTACTATTTTCAAGTGTTCAATCTATTTTATAATTTAAATTTCTGGATTATATTCCTTACTATTACAAACAGTTTTATTTGGCTTATTTATTTTACTCCCAAATTTTATAAGTCCCAAATTTATTTATATCTATATTTTATTCATTTACAATCGATTTCATTCACATTTTAATACTTTACTACAGGATTTATATTTTATTTACTTTGGCATATTTATTATTCCATATAAACATTTTAAATATGATTCCAGAGTTTAAACAATTCTCCAAAATTTCAAAATCACTTTTGAAATCAACTTCATCCAAAACCCTTGACAATTTTCATTTCCCTTTGGAATTTCAAAACCAAACCTAGTTCACAAACAATTCCAATTTAAAACAGTTTGGTAGCAATTTTTCTTTGGAGACTCGAAAATGAACATCGATGATGCTGCAGTCATCATCGAAGTTATTTTCCAGCGACCGAAAGAGAATTTAATGCTTTCATCTCTTTAAAAACATTTCAAATATTTTTAAATCCCCAAACCTCACCAGATTTCAATTCCACCCCAAATATTTCTGAAATAGTACTACTTATTATTTCTCCAAAATCTTTGAAAACCATTTCCAAATCCCAGGAATTTAAACTTTTCCCGAAAATCTCAAATTGCAATTCCTTTAAATCTACATTCAAACATTCCCTGGAATTTAGCTCATTTCAATTTCAAATGTTTCTATGGAATTCTATTTAAAAATTATAATCACCTTTGTATATGAAGTTTTATTTCAACTTATAAATTACATTTATAATTTATGTTCTCAAATTCCATTTGTTATATAAATTTATTCTTGAACTTTGGTTATAAATTTTCAATTTCTTATTCAATTTCCTACTAATGATAATAATTTATTATCATCATCTAACAACCAAACATCCAAATATAACTATAATAATTTATAAAAATTATCTCTTTCATATACAAAAATAATTTGGGTAAAATTATTTCATCTACCCATTTTAAAACAATATTGTGTCGAATTGTTCTATTTAAGTGTTTAGAGATCCCTATCAATAACGTTAATTACTCGTATTGACCAGAATCCATAAACTACTCAATAAACCAACCAACACAATATAAAACCATTTTATATTCACTAACAAATACGCGCTCATATCTATTAATACTCTCAAAATTCCCACCAGAGCCAAGGTTATCGCCAACCTTTGCTCTGATACCACTGTAACAACCCGAGTTTTTCTAACACGAAAAACCGGACCATTTGAGTTAAGAAGAAGAGGTAGAAGAAGAAAATAGGAAACAACATCAGAATCTAACCATCGCAGCGGAATAAAATAAAATATAATATATATCAACAGATCTTTACACAAATCAAAACTATATCTGTTTATACAATACATCATCAGAGTACATCAACATCCATAACATACAACTGAATACACAGCGGAAAAATAATAACAAGTACGGGAGTACGTATCGACATCCAGCTCGTCTCCTGAGCTCCACAGCATCATATCCTGAACCTGTTTATCTCGGTCTGACCCGAGCATCATATAAAACAATACCCGAGTCAGTCTGGAAAACCAGCGTGAGAAAATCACACTCAAATTGATTATTAAAGTTTCAAAATCCTTTGAAAACAAAAGCATCTCGTAAGACCACGCCACAAATAAACATGTCGGGTTTTTACCTTACGATAGCTAAAACACTTTATATCAAAATCCTCTGATATTATAATAGTGTCTACTGAAAGTAAAATATAATCTAGCTGAAATGCTTGCATCTCACATTTCAACAATAGTTGGGCACAATCAAAACCGTACAAGCACGTAGGGAGAATGGATTTCCAACGAATGACTAGGCACTGGGGTACCACCTATCACAGTACGTGGCCTAGATCACAGTACCGAGGAGTACGCCCGCTCCCCTGCAACACAAGGCCGGAACCATCCCTTACTGGATGATCCCGAATAAAATCACCCCACGGTTGGGATCAGCAACCGCACCACTAAGCCGAAATAAAAAGGGACATCTAGACAGGGATGACCTTACCCTCCAGTGGGAGCTACCCACGAAGCCTTGCTGCATAACCCCTGATTTTCAGTCATTCCCGGTTGATGAGGTTCGAGGCTAAACGATACCTTTATAGCACATATCCCTTAGAATGCCCATCATCCGCTGACGATGTTTCGCAAGCATTCGTCCATACAAGTCCGTCCTGGGTTCGAACGGAACCGAAGGCACTATTCCTACTACATCCATTTTGGAAATATCCTCAGGATTAGTAGCGACTAGCCCTTGCACTTCACTGCTCCATCTTCGACTCCGAAATCGTTACACGAAACGTACAAACCGGATCGAAGTGGTATTCGAGTCTCCAGACCTAGAATCCCGGTATACGGAAACTCGATCCCGGTCTCTTCGAAACGATCAGCGCATTTGGCCAATATTGATAGTCGGTTATTTAACTATCAATTAACATCCACAAGCAACCATCACACAATAAATAATTTCCCACATTATTTATTTGCCCAAATAACTTTTCAAGATATATTTCTAAATTTTCAAAGCTCATTTGAAAACCGTTTCAAACAGTTTCCGCTTACGGAATACATTTCCCAAATAATTATTTCCACTGAATCACCAAGTACAAAATACTTTTAATTTTAAAATAATTTAAAAACACCAAATATATTTTATAACATTGAAATTTTAAAACTACTTTAATACTTTATCAAAATATATATTTTAAGAATATTTAAAATAAAACCACTTTATAAATATAAGCTGACTTCCTCTTTAAAACATAATACCAAATTACTTTTATATAATTACTACCATAATAGATTTTTGAAACTACTTACTTTAAAAAGTTAACATTTAAAAATAATAAATTTTCTAAAACATGTTTTTTAAAACATATTAAAACTTTTAACTTATATTTAAAACTACCTTGAAAACGTACTTGGCTATCCAGAGAAATACACTTCTCATTTCCATCCTTTTAAAAATAAACCAACATTTATTTTAAACCAATTCATATCCCTTTATAAATTTCCACCTTGAATTTATATTTTCTAATATCCACTGATATTTTATTTTACTTTATAAACCCAGTTTATCAATTCCAAAATCTCATTTCTCTTTTAAAATTCCAATTTTAAACAACTAAATCAATTCCCAATTGATTTCTCAATTTACTCTACTTACTTTGAAATAAATTTCCTTTGCTACTTCATTTATTCCAAAATACATTAACCTTTAGATTTTTATTCCTTATTACGAGTTAAACCCCTTTTTACCAATATCAATTACAGATTTTCAAAACTCCTCATTTATTCTTTAATTAACTTTAATCCTTAATTTCAAAAATAACTTCTTTTATTCTTCAAATAATATCACTTAAGTATAAAATTTATTATCCCTTGTAGATTCAAAATCCCCTTATTTCATATTTGTTAAAATTCCAAATCACCTTATTTTTATTTCAATTCGTTATAAATTTTATCCCAATTCCTCGAATTATTTTACTTAAACTTTTACTCCTTGATTTCTTTCCAAAAATTCAATTCCATAGATTTTATAATTTATTATACTGGACAATCCAAATCAACCACATCATCCAATATAAAATCATCACATAATATCAAATATTCAGAACATAGAATATTAAATAATCTAATAATTTTGAGGAATCCAGTTAGATCCCTCCAACCTGTTTCCCTGCATCCACAGACGTTAGCACAATACCAATTCCACTTCAAGGTGGAATATCGCGGTATATGGGTTTATAAAATATCATCCGCTATTATGCGGCGCATAGGGTCTCATCCGCTATATAATGCGGGAATATCAACAACTCCAATATATACATATGCCAATATATATATATATTGGTATATACTACTATATATATAGCACATCAAATCCATCAAATCAATCAATTCAATCATCCATCAATATTTAAATTTACCCAATTAAATTTAAATTATAATTTAACTGAGTGAGATTAACTCACCTTATTCCATTTGCATTCCACTTCCAACCCGGTTTGTTTCCCTCAGATTCTGACCTTGTATAAACATTTATTCGGTTTATTATCATTTGAAATAATTGAACAATTACTTACTATTTATTTATTTAAACTTGAACTAATAATCAAATGTTTAAACTAATTTCCTATAAATAATTCTTTTAGTAATAAGAAAATTTAAATAAGTTTTATTAGCCACATATATCACCTTAATAAATATTTCTTAAAAAAAATAATTTATACATCAAAATCCAAAAATTTATATAACTTCAGCCCTTAATTAAATTTTTTTTTTTTTTTAATCCGTACATGTATATATATCTGAAAATAACAAAATAGCATTCCCCTACTATTAAAATTTTACTTGTTATAATGTATTTATATGTGCTACACTTAAATTTTAATTGAAATCTGCATCTAAGGGTATTAAGAAGGAAACAAAAGTACCTCACAGTGGAAATACATCGAGCCACCATTATAGCTCGATTTCGAGCTCATGATTTCCCAAATTCAGAAACGTGAAACCCTAGCCTCGCGCTCGCTGTCTCCAAAGCTCACTCACGTTCGACCATCAACCACCGCTTCTGCCTAGCCTTCTTCCTAAATCATCTCACAGCTGCCCAAAATCGAACAGCATCCATCCTTCTACGATCGCGTCGCCAACCCTGATCCATCGAACCTCCCCCCACAATCATCGCAAAGACGCAACCCCCGGTCGTGAATCCTGAACCACATGCGCGCGCGAAACCAAAAGACAGTGCGCCCTCGGCCAAGACTCTCGAACACGAGTTCGAGTTCATAACCCTCGCGATTGAATCCAGTCCATAGTCGACGCATCGATTTGCTTCCTCTCGATTTGCTGAACTCTCGAATCCTTTTTTTTTTTACGAATTCGATTAGCTTTATTTTGATTTCGAAAATGAGGGGAAAGAGGGAGTTTTCGCTCGAATAGAAAAAGGTTTTATCTTGAACTGGAAAATTGGGAAAGAAGGGATTTGAACGAAGAAGAAAAATGGAACGATAGTTCGTGACTTATAACTGAAGGATCGAATTTTATTATTTATTTTCTCAGATATTTTGGTCCTATTTGGCTTCCAAGAGAAGACAGGCTCAACTATCTCTTTTATTTATTTGATCGGTTAGAACTTTCTTTTATTTTTATTATTTTATATAAATCATTATCTATCAGCCTGTCACAATTTCAATTAAAGAGTGGAGGTAGGGTGGCTGATGTGATAAGTTTGACCAGTTAATATGTTATTATATTTAAATTTTCAATATATATATCAGCACGTTTATCTATCGTTCGCTCACACAAAAACTCCAAATGATACGAAAATTGAAATCCGATAATAATACACTATTACGGATCCAATGGAACTGTTTTCATCGAATTACGAGACTGTGCCTCGGAAGGCTATTTTTTTTAATATCGATTTAAACATTAAATTTTCAAAACTGAGCAAAACAGTTCCAAATTCAATTCTGAAAGTTCCAACACCTTCAGAATCATCAGTATAAATTTTCTAAGCCTTCGTATTATTTTTAACGGGCTAAAATTCCAGATTCTATATTTTACTCAATTCCAATTATTAAATTCAACAATTAAATCACCAAATAATAATGATATTTGAAATTTTGAATTTAAAATTAACTCTTAAATATTTAAAATCAATTAAATATTCCAATTTCAAATATACAAAAATCCGGGTCGTCACAGGAATTCAATCGATACCCTCGCTTCACCCAGAGGAACAGGTATTACACCGCCTGAACAATCGAATAGGACTTTCCCGCCTAGACAACCGAATATGACTTCTACTGCCAGAGGATACTACAACAGGACTTCAAATACAAGTGGAAATGTTTCTGACTAAATATGCTTTGTAATAGCACTGATAAGTCAATATAAGTACACCCTTCCTATAATCTTCTCCTTTATGGTATATAGTGTAATTTGTGAAGAAAGGAAGTCTAGTTGACCACACAAGAGTATGCTTGAGTGTTTGGTGATCAAATAGTTTGATTTGTAAAACTTGAAAGTAAATAGCAAGAATATAGAGTTCAGAAATCAAAATAAGAATTGGTTTTTTTTTAAAAGTGTTGAAATTGCTTGCTATTTATAGTTGTTAAAGGTTGCATTGATTAGTGAGGAGTTGCCATGAATCAGAATAAAAGCAACTGTTGAAATTAACATTGTTTCTCTTCAGGGAAGAGAAGCAACCTTTCAAAAACTAGCCGTTAATTTTAACTCAGACTTCTGAATTAAAATTCAGCCTTCTGAATGTAGGAGATAACAAGGCAGTGCTGAAATAGTTCATTTTAGACCTTATTCAGACGTCTGAATATTATGTTCAGACGTCTGAATTTGCTGTTTAAAAATTATTTGCTTCAGCAGTCAAATGTCTGAATTTATGATTCAGACGTCTGAATTATGCTAATCCAGACAGCTTTAAAACTTCTTTTGAAAATAAGTCATGTATATTCAATAGCTTGTGCATCTATACCAATTAGGAGAGATTTTAACATATATTACTAACTAGACACAGACTTTATAACCTGTAAACGATTACGTCCATCAATCTGGAATCTGGTCATCAATATTTTCCTGTAAAACTTGGTTAGATAAACACATATAATTGTTATTATCAAAATATCAGGAACTGAGGTTCTAACATTCTCCCCCTTTTTGGTAATGACAACTATGAAAATATTGGTTAGTAAATAATAACTTCTCCTGTCATTAAAACTTGGTTAGTATGAAAATATAAAATTTCTCCCCTTGAATAAAAGAATTCATACAACAATATTTTTACCTTTTTCTCCCCCTTTGTCATTACTAAAAGGAATTAGTGACTAAAGTAGCAATGAAATATACAGAATATGATAATATCACAGAGAATGAATGGAGAGAAACACAGCTAATTTAAAATAGAAGACAACGTTTCAAATGACAACGTCACAGAACATAACATAATAAAAGTGACATTGGTACCCACTTTTTGTTAGGGTCCTAAGAGTTAGATCTTAGGAAACCAAACCCAAATGGGTTCAGCATTCCCTTTGTAAATAAAATCTTTATTCTTATGAACATTTTCCATAAATGATTTTATGTATTTATTCCTAACCAAAAAATTGTTAGTTTTAGGAACCCATATTTTAATGTTCTTAGAATGTTTTGGAATATTTGGAACATTATTGATTATAACAGGATTACTTTTCTGAAAATGATTTTCAAAAGAGTTCCTTTTCTTAGGTAGACTATTTGAAACTTTCTTATAGCCTAAGCCCTTTTTATCTGACACAGTCTGAGAATTTTCTAAAATTTTAGAGAGATTTTCTCTTCCTCTATTAAAATTTGAAACATTCTTGGTAATTCCTTCTAACTATGTTTTGAGACTAGAGATATCTAATTCTAATATTTTAACATTTGATTTTAAATCATGATTTTCAACTTGGAGAGAGTCGTTCTTTTCTTTTTGAGTATTGATTTCTTAACTCAGCATAAAAATTTGAGAAGTTGTATTAGAATAAGATTCTTGAGAAGCTTGATGTTCTTCTTCTAAAATATTCTTTTCATCCCTTAGCATTTCAACTTCAAGTTCGGTTCTGTTTAGCTTTTCACTAGCCTCTTTATATTTCCTTTTGATGTTTTTCCTTTTATCTAATAAAACTGAATTTATCTCAATTAAATCATCAAAAGTTAAATCACTTACTTCATCATTTGTAGCCATAAAGCAAACATTTGCTTGTTCATTGTTGTTGTCGCTATTGCTATCTGATGAAGAGGATTCTGAATCATCCCATGTTACCGAGAATGCCTGTTTCTTTTTGAATTTTTCTCTTCTATTTTGAATTTGTCTTTCTTTTGATCAGGACAATCTTTCTTCATATGACCTTTCTTGTGACATTCATAGCACTCGATAGTTGCAGTCGATGGCTTGTTATTACTGTTGTTGAAGCTGCTTTTATTATTTCCAAATCTATTGTTCTTTTTGAACTTCAAAAACTTCTTGAAATTTTTTGCGATAAGAGCCATATCTTCTCCATCGGAATCAGATTCTTCCTTTTCAGCCTTGAATGCTATTATCTTTTTATCTTGTGCATGTACTCGTTTAGCCTGGAGATTAACTTCATAAGACATTAGATTTTCTATCAACTCCTCTGGTTTTATGGTTGAAATATCATTAGCATCTTCTATTGCTAAGACTTTTCGTTCCCATTCATCCGTTAGAGAATTTAGGATTTTTAAGACGATATCAAAATCAGTGAATTTTTCTCCTAATGCCAAAAGTGAATGATATATATCTTAAAATCTAGAGTACATATCGTTTATAGATTCATCTTGCTTCATTCTAAAATTCTGAAATTGATTCTTAAGCATAGAGATCTTGCTTTGTTTGACTTTGTTAGTACTCTCATGAGTAATTTTCAATGCGCGCCATAATTCATAAGCAGTAGTACACATGCTAACTCTATTAAACTCATTTTTATCTAGTGCACAAAATAACATGTTCATAGCTTTAGCATTTGCAGTAGTATCTAGTTTTTGTGTGTTAGACCATTGTGAATATTCAGTAGTAGGTATGTGATGTTCAGTTTCACAGATATTCCATGTGTCATAACCATTAGCTTGTATATAGATTCTCATCCTAGTAGCCCAATAGTTATAGTTCAAACCATTGAAAAGTGGTAGTCGTGCAGTGGACTGACCTTCAGTAAAACTGGTGTTGGTGTTATTTTCCATATTACTAAAAATATCAAATAACTGTGTTACGGTTATAAGATTACTAGCTCTAATACCAAATGAAAGTGACTATGTGATCGTGTAATATGAAAGTTAACTAAATTACTTGCTTGAGCGGAATATGAATATAAAAATATAAGCAATAATAAAAGACACCAGAGATTTTTATACCGGTTCGAACTTCCCGTTCTACGTCCAGTCCCAGACTCCTTCTGGAATTCAATCGATACCCTCGCTTCACCCGGAGGAACATGTATTACACTGCCTGAACAACAAAACATGACTTTCCCGCCTAGACAACCGAATAGGACTTCTACTGCCTGAGGATACTACAATAGGACTTCAAATACAAGTGGAAATGTTTCTGACTAAATATGCTCTATAATAGCACTAATAAGTCAGTATAAGTACACCCTTCCTATAATCTTCTCCTTTATGGTATATAGTGTAATTTGTGAAGAAAGGAAGTCTAGTTGACCACACAAGAGTATGCTTGAGTGTTTGGTGATCAAATAGTTTGATTTGTAAAACTTGAAAGTAAATAGCAAGAATATAGAGTTTAGAAATCAAAATAAGAATTGGTTTTTTTTAAAGTGTTGAAATTACTTGCTATTTATAGTTGTTAAAGGTTGCATTGATTAGTAAGGAGTTGCAATGAATCAGAATAGAAGCAACTGTTGAAATTAACATTGTTTCTATTCAGGGAAAAGAAGCCACCTTTCAAAAACTAGCCGTTAATTTTAACTTAGACTTCTGAATTAAAATTCATCCTTCTGAATGTAGGAGATAACAAGGCAGCACCGCAATAGTTCATTTTAGACCTTATTCAGACGTCTGAATATTATGTTCAGACGTCTGAATTTGCTGTTTAAAAATTATTTGCTTCAGCAGTCAGACGTCTGAATTTATGATTCAAACGTCTGAATTCTGCTAATCCAGACAACTTTAAAACTTCTTTTGAAAATAAGTCATGTATATTCAATAGCTTGTGCATCTATACCAATTAGGAGAGATTTTAACATATATTACTAACTAGACACAGACTCTATAACCTGTAAACGATTACGTCCATCAATCTGGAATCTGGTCATCAATATTTTCCTGTAAAACTTGGTTAGATAAACACATATAATTGTTATTATCAAAATATCAGGAACTGAGGTTCTAACAATAAATTGTTATAAACTAAAGTTAATAGTTGAAATGCTACTAATTAAATGTAATAAAAGTAAATAATGTAAGAAAATGGTTATAAACTTAGGTTAACATTTTAAGCTATTTATAATCAGATTAATGGTAAAGGAGAATACTGTAAATAAATAATTATAAACTTGAATTAATATTGACGCCATTTATAATTAAAATAAGTACTATATAAATTGAATGGCTCTAACTTCAGAAACCATTGAAATAATTTAGAAATGGAATTAATATTCAATAATACTTTATATGGAAGAATGAATGTGAAAGAGAAACAGTCTATAAATGGTGAATTGAATTGTAAAGAAACTTACCTAGTAATGTATAATCCAATAATTGAAATAAAAATAACTTATTTAAGCAATGAATGTAAAGTAATAAAATGAAAGAAAATGGCACTGTATGAATAAAGGAGAAATGAACTTTTGTAAGTAATAACAAATGTAAATTAATGAAAATAAACATTACATGAATGAGAGAAGAAAAGTAAAAAAAAAGGAAATCAAACTAAATTGAAAATGTGAAGTAAACTAAAATAAAATGCATACAGTACTTCAATAATGAACTTATTTATGATCCAAATAAATGAAATGGATATAAATTATGTAAGTAAAGAATGTAAATTAATGAAATAAGCCTTATATGAATGAATGAGATGTAAATTCTGTAAGTAATGAACGTGAATTAAAGAAAATCATTGTATGAAACAAAAAAAATTGATGAATGAACAATAAATGATGTGAAAAAGATTAATAGAATAAACTTCAAATATTATTTGAAATTATTGTTTGTTTGACTTATGGATTGGTTGGGAAAGGATACTTTTATTGTGTAGGATGTATAAATAATCTATAAAGTTATCTACGACTATTGAGTGTATGGTTTACTTCATAGTTTATTTATTATTTTATATGATTAGAAGTTCTGAACCCGAACAAACCATTTGTTTTGGTTGCTATGGATGGGTGGTTGCTCTTTTTGTTCGAAATGATGTTTGTACTGTTGTTTTCAAATGATTATTGTTATGTGGTGATGTTTTGTTTGTTATTTATTTGAAACAACTTAAATATTTCACTTTTATATAATTATTGACTTCTTTGGATTATATAAGTGAAATATAGGTTATGGAAGCAATAGCTACTGCTTTGGGTTTCATAAATTAAGCGTTGTTTGCCCGACAAATAGGTACGTTCTCGGATTACGGTTTTCTAGCGATATTATATTGTTTTCCCGTGGTTTGGGATATTTTATTTTTAAAAATATGGTATATATAGTTATTATTGACATTATTATTTCTCCCAAACCTCTCCGTACAAAGGAGACTCTGCCGAAATTTTCCGTAAATTTTGGACTTAGAAAATTTAGTGAAATGTTTTCCAAACTTTTGTTAACTTGAATATAAAAGGATTTAATTGTTATAAATTGATATATTCTATTTAAATTATATAATTATGTAAATTAATTGTTTATAAATTTAATATTTTGAATAAGATATATTGATTACTTAATTTCTTCTTTTCCTTTCTTTTCCTTTTCGAGGACGAAAAGTTTTGAGTGGGGAAGAGTGTAACGACCCGAAATTTTCGATAATTAAAAATAGTTGATTTAATAAGATTTTGTGATTTAACGTTGGAAGAAATAAAATTTTGTGATTTAATAATAATAATGTAATTGGAATAAAATGTAATAGTATTAATTTAAGGTAATTTATAATTGCTTTGAATGTAATTCCAATTAATTGGAATGATTAAAAAGTTAAAATTAATTATAGATTGTAAATAAATTGAAATAATGTGTGTATTAATTGATAATTGGATTAAAAGAGTACTTGGTAATTTAAATGTTGTATTAATTAAATGAGAAAATGTGTAATAAATTGTAATTGATAAAAGTAGTGTTGTAGTAGTAGTTATGACATTTGTGTGCAGATAACAAACTTACAAATGTTGTTAAATTAAGAAAAGGTGACAGCTGTTATTTGTTACCTATCTATTTAACTTGTTGAAATCAAATTTGAAATAAATTGCAATAAATGAAGTTAAATATAGTGTTAAAATGAATTAAGATAATGACTGTAGAATATTAATGTAATAAGATAGAAACCAATGTTAAATGTATACATAGAACAATGAATGATCGAATATAAAGATTGAAATCAAGTTTGATCAAAATTACTGGAATTTAAATTATAATAATTGGATTTATTGAAATTAAATGTAATTAAATATTACATTAATGAAAATTCAGATGATAACTGTAGATTATTAGTGTAATAAGATATAGACAACTGTTAATTATAGCCATGAGATGACAATTGGTTGAATAACAAGATGAAAAGGCAAATAAATGAATTTATTGGAATTTTAAAGTAATAATTACTGTATTTATTTCAATTGCAATTAAACACTGTAACTAGTAGAATATTTAACACTGAATTGATATGTAAATTTGTTTTAAATTAATGTAAATGTCCAAGTAATCAAAAATGATGAAAAGCGTTTGTTGTTAAATTTGAAGTTAGAAAGGTGATTTAATTAATTTAATATTAATTTATTTAATTAACGTGAAAATAGCCATTTTGGCCACTGACTCGGATTTCGACAAAACCAGTTTCATCGGATCCGTAATGGTGAATTATTGTAGGATTTCAAGTTTCGTAGCGATCGGACGTGTCGTTCGATCATACGGACTCGAAACGCCTAGAAATCAATTCAATTGAAATCAATTTGAAATAAACTGATTTTTAAGCTAACTTCTTCATACGATGGAATTAGGACTTGAAACTTGTTCCATTGAGTTTAAAATTATCAAAAACATATATTTTGATATATGGGATGATCTATTTTCATTCTGAAGACAGAACGGGCTTTTCGGGTCGTATTTGTCGTTTCAAATCAATTCGGGTATTCATTCTTTCTTATCGGGCCTCGGTTATATAAATAGTTTTTTCTCAAACCCTAGCAGTCATTTTTCTTATTCTGTACGTACATCAATTTTTATTTGTTCCTCCTTCTCTAATGGCAGAAAAAAATCCTAATATACAAATGCCCAAATCAATTTCAATTTCAAAATAAAACTCCACAAAACCCTATCAAATTATATATCAATTCGAAGCTCTCGACGAGCGTAATTCACTGGTGTGATTCATTTCTCAATCGGATTCACCATTTGTCCATAAATCGTGGTCGAACCTCAGTCGTTCATATTGAATTTTCGCGATCCAATGGCAGATCTGCGACTATAGGATGATCGGGTGGTGGCGTTGGGAAGGTGGGGTCGTGCAGGCCCTAGATCTGCCATTCATTCGTGCTATAGACGTCGTGATTCGCCATAAATTGGCATTTAGGCTTAACGGCGGCGCGACGAACTGGGGTGGAGGAGCATGCCGCGACTTGGTTGGAGGGTCGCCTGGCTTGGGCGAGTACGGCGGTGGTGGTCGATGGTACTCCTGCGACGTGGATAGGTGGCGTTTAGTTGAGGTAGGAGGCGGCTGCAGCTCGTTCCGCCTGAAGTCGAGCACATCTTCCATGCTAGGGTTACGTTCAACGTATGGTGACATGTAAAATGTTCTGTCCTTTTCTTTTTATATCTATTTATTTAACTTTGGATTTCAATCTTTTAATATCAATAACTTTTACGTGCAAGGTCGGATTTACGCGCGGTTTGCTCTGCTGCGATCGTATCGGAATTCCGGAAATTCAGGAATTGGTTTGGACGAATTCTAAGACTGTTGAATTTTGAGCCTATTTTGGATTTCAAATCGATTTGAAATCAAATGTGAGTGTTTTAACCCACTCACAACTACTAAACTATCTTATGTTAGTTAAATTAAATGTATGATGTGATTAGAAATAAATTAATTGATGTTTGGTATGTTAAAATTGTCATTATAGTTAAATTTGACTTTTATTGCATTTAATCATCGTTTAATTTAATATTGAATTTAATTGTCAATTTAATACCCGTTAATGATTATCAGTTATTTATTGATGTTTATTGGTTGATTTTGGTTGATTTGGATGATGATTGTGATGAATGTTTGACTGTTGATATTGGATGACTTGATGTTGTATTTTTATATTGTTATAACACTGCAAGTTCCCTATGGGTTAAAATGATACATACCCGAACGATCTATAGATTAGGGAAAAATCGTTATGGGTTGAAATGATAGACTCGAGCGATTTTATGGATTTTATTTAATTCGGGAATGCAGTTTGAAATGATATATAACCTTAAAAATTTAAATTGCGGATTGAAATGATAAATATCCGTACCACTTGACCATAGGGTAGAAATTTATATACGAACACTGGATTGTTAAATTAAATGATTTTTAATTCTTTAAATTTTGAATTCGGTTAACTACTATTTTGAAATAGAAATTGATTTATATAAACTGAATTATTTTCGATAATCCAAGCGTTAATGCTGAAATTGGAATTGATTTAATGAATTGTTCAAAGGATTTAAATTGGAATTTCAAAGATTGAAGTGTCAAATATAAATGAATTTATCGGAATCGAGTTATTGAAAATGGTTGGATATAACTTTGAAATCTATTTAAATTAATTTAAACTATTTTAATGAATTTTAAACTATTTTAATCAATTTAAAACTATTTTTAATTCATTTAATCTATTATAACCTATTTAATTCAATTTAATCTATTTCACCTATTTTAAACCAATTAAATTTATTTAATCTACTTTAAATCTATTTAAAAATTCATTTAATCTATTTAAAAATCTATTTAATCTATTTTAAATTTATTTAATATATTTTAAATATATATAAATCATTTTAAATCAAATTAAATCAAATTTAGATCTATTTAAACTATTTTTACTATTTAAACTATTTCAATTTATTTTAAACTATTTTAAAACTATTTATGACTATCTAAACTATTTTCAAAAATTTCAGACTATGTAAAGTTGAAGTATTTATATTTAAATCCTTGATGATGATACAGCCTAAGTTGAAATTTGAAATTGATACATTTTTGTGAAATGACATGTTTGAGTAAATATGATGATTTTGGAACTAGGATTTAATTAACCTATCTTATTGATAAATTCAAAAGTGAATATGATTTTGAAAGTGAATATAGTTTTGAAAGTGAATATGATTTCGAAAGAAATATGATTTGAAATCAAATATGATATTTCGATATCAATTATGAATTGACTTTTTGAAATGTAAAAGAACCGTCCGGTGTGTAATAAGCGTTTGGTTGTTAAAGAGACCGAGATTGGATATTGTCATACTCTCTGCCAATACCGAAAACCACTTTAACAACTGTGTACGTGGTGGAGATTCCAGAAATGAAGTAGGATGGTTTGGTGAACGATTCTGTATGAGGTATTTACGTGACCCTGACTCCCGTGAGTCAGCTTAGATGTGACTAAAGTAGGAGCTATACCTGGGCCAAGTGAGGTCATTCCTCCGATCGGACATGCTTCTTCGATACCATATTATGACTGTGTGATGATTTGGTGGCCACCCCTTGATTTTGATTATAGCAGTGTGTTCCGAGGTGGGCGGTAGTAGCTGCTATGCGTTACCACCAGCCCGGTTCTGCAATTGGTATATCTACCCTGGCATTGCCTCGTGTGCCGTGTTCACATGCCCTAGAGCGCCTTCTATGAGTTTGTTTTGTACTGTACCTATGGGGTGTCCTCTGGGTAAACCACCAATTTGGTGGAGCTTACGGCATTGTATAGACTACGGGAATATATAAATGTGTTAAGGGGATATGGGTAACGCCTTAATGCTATTTTAATACTTTACTTTATTGTAGACACTATTATAATATCGTATTGTAATACATACTAGATAGTTTAACGGATCCTTGGGAGATGGAAATCTTGAACATCTATTAAGTTATTGCACTCACGTTAGACACTGGATAGGAGATGTCAAACACCGTAAACATCTCTTACACCGTTACACTCATATTTATATACTATTGATTTAACTTATGTGTTAGCGCCAAAATTGGTCACTGACACCCAAATCCAGATGAAAGCACCAAATCACGGTCACAAATCACAGATAGAATGTATGTAGAGAGTATGAATGTGAAGAACAATGAAAAATAAAAAGAAAGCAGTAATAACACAGGATTTATAGTGGTTCGGCTAACTCCAGCCTACGTCCACTCCAGAAATTTCCTTTTTATTGATATGAAAATCCAGTACCGTTACAATCTAGAGTTTTTAAAACAACAATGGCAAAGTAGCCTTAGTGGAGAAGAGGAAGGGGAACAGAATCCGATCCTTTTTCTGAAGCCCCACATACTGTATTTATAGGCAAAACCTGAGTTACCGGGCTTCCTGAATGATCCGGGCCCATCAACACCAATGCCAATCCAGAAATGACGAACCAGAAATGACGATCCAGAAATGACGAACCAGAAATGACGATCCAGAAATGACGAACCAGAAATGACGATCCAGAAATGACGAACCAGAAATGACGATCCAGAAATGACAAACCAGAAATGACGAACCATAAATGACGATCCAGAAATGACGAACCAGAAATTACGATCCAGGAATGATGAACCAGAAATGAAGATCCAGAAATGACGATCCAGAAATGACGAACCACAAATGACGATCCAGAAATGACAAACCAGAAATGACGAACCAAAAATGATGAACCATGTTTCCTAGACCCAAATTATAGTTGATCTATCTTTATCCAATCATATTTCCATCTCCCAAGCACGTTGCGTCATCCATCCATCCAGTCGACTGAATCCATCGTACACCAGCCTCGACGAACGTGCAGTCGATTAAGTTAAACCCGCATGTCCACGGCCTTGTAAAAAGGCGGGTTAACACTTGCCCCCCAAAACATGCCTTGCTATTGGAAGGTGTGTTTTGAATAGCCTCAAATCCGATATCCAAAGTCCATGTTTCATCCATATCCAATAACCAATAACCGACTTTAGGACCTCTCCGGGTCAATATCCAAACACTACAAGAAAACTAGCCTTTAGTTGCATAAATTGGTGGCATTTATTTGTGAATGCAACTAAAAACATTTCACCCTATAGTCAAAACGTGGCAAAAATTATTTTACCTTTCGCGCCTTACCAAAATCTTTCCACCTAAGTCTAATAAACATAACCAGTACATTCCCTATCATTAAATTATCTAACACTTATAAATTTTCTAAACCTAAGGAACAAATTTTCCCAAATCGCTTCAAAATAATTTCCCAAATCGCTTTTTGATTCAACCATTCCTCTCCACATCACTCATCTCAACATCATCGTTTATTCTCATCGTTGCATCTACTCCTCTCCACATCATCGTGGTAGCTCTCCAACACGATTTTCTCATCGTGGTGCCCTAAATAGGTACATTTAGGTTGAATTTTATAAGTCGATTTTCTAATTGTGATTAAAGCTTGCGCATAAAATTGTTTGTGATTATTTCTGGTTGTTCGTTATGTTTACTATTCTATTGATACTGCAAGTTATTATAGATTACATTGCAAGTTATTTTGTGATTGTTCGTGATTACTGTAGGTTTTATTTTGTGATTGTTTGTGATTACATCTTAGAATGTAATTGTACAGTTTATTGTTTTGATATTTTCAATAAAAAATAGATTTTTTACTGAGAAATTTTGTGAATGTTTGCATTGTAATTACTGCAAGGGTATCTCAGTTATTTTGTGATTACTGACGTCATTACTGCAAGGGTAGCTCAGTTATTTTGTGATTGTTTGCATTGTGATTTATTAGTTAACGAAACCGGATGAGCAATCTATTACTGGTTGGAAACATGTGTTTTTCTGGTTCTACAAATAGTAAAATTTGATAGAAATGATACAATAGTACTTAATAAAGAAAGCAATTTGTCTGCCTTTTATTTTACAAGGAAATAACAAATACAAATGTGTATTACCATATATTCATTCTGTAACATCCCACCTTTTTGTATGCTTAAGCAGACACACGTGCCAACTTAAACCATACAGAAGGGTGGATTGTTATGGGGTAAATAAGAAAAAGTGGAGAAATAAAAGAAACAAAATAGAATCTTGCAGCGGAACGATAAAATATAATAATCAAATAACAGTTCATGAAGCTGTTTTACAAAACATTTGATTATACTTATACAATACATATCAGAGTTACACATACCAGAGAATGATAATTAATGCAGCGGAATACAAGGGTGTAGTGGAATATAATAAATAGTAGTAGTAAAATCTTCGTCTTCGTCCTCCAGAAATAGATCCTTCAAATCCTAAAATGCTCAGGCTGACCCGAGCGAATTGAAAAGACAAAACACTCGAGTCAGAACTAAAAGATCTTATGTAAGTTAAATCAATGAAATAAATATGAGTGTAAACGGCGTTAGAGATGTTTACGGGGTTTGACATCTCCTATCCAGTGTCTAACGTGAGTGCAGTAACTTAAGAAATGTTCGGGATTCACATCTCTTAAGGATCCGTTAAACTATCTACTATGTAGTAATATTCGCTATATACAGTAGTGTCTAATCAGTAAAGTATAATCATATAGAAAATAGCGTTAAGGGGATGGAGAACCTTAACGCGGTCGGATCTTAAAATCATAATCGTAGTAAAGCTCGATATGGTAGGTGACACGGCACAACTAGGCAATGCCAGGGTAGATATACCAATTACGCACACGGACTGATGGATACGCATAGCAGCCACTACCGTTCCACCTCGAACAACATTTCCAAATCGGAGGATGGCCATCTAGTCAAATCACAAGTAAGAGTATAATATCGAAGAAATGTGTCCGAGAAGAGGTGCTACCTCACTGGTCCGAGATCGCTCCTGTTTTAACCACCTTACGCCAACTCACGGGAGTTGGGTCCACGTATATACCTTAGGATCGTCGCCACCATCCTACTTCATTCTGGAAACTCCACCGCGTACACAGTTGTCAAAGTGGTTTTCGGTATCGACAGAGAGTATGTCCATATCCGATCCCGGTCTCTTTAACAACCAATCGTTATTATAACACCGTGGTCATTTACAAATATATATACTTTTAAAACACAATTATTGCCCTTTCAAAACATATTCTTTATTTCAAAATAGTATATATTTTAAAACCAAAATATTTTTACTATTTCAAACCCAAATTATCAATGTATTATTTCCATTTCAAAACCCAATTCAATAATATATCATTTCCATTTCCAAAACAATTCAATAATATCTTATTTAAATAAAACCAAATTTCCAATCACTAATCTTTCTTAAATTTAGATAACTTGAAATATTCTTTTAAATCATCTTAAACCCAAACCACATTTTGAAGTCATATTTCGAAATTTTCAATTTCAATAGGTTTCAAATCCATATATTCACAGATAATTCTTAAATAAATTCTATTTCAAATAAATTCATTTTCCAAACCATATTACTTTCAAAGTTATAACAGTTTCAAAAACCAATACTTTGAAAACAATAATACCTTAATTTCAATAAAACATTTCAATTTTGATATATTTCAAGACATTAAATATTCCAAAATTCCCAACCAAATCTGATAATCTTACATATACCTTAATTCAATTTACTATTATTTAGTTTAGAAATATTTATTTAATAAATTCAATATCACTTAAATAAAGCTCAAACTTGAAATATTCGTAAATCAAACTTAAAACATCATCAAATTTTACTTAGCTTAAATTTTAGAATTTAACCATATATAAAAATATATTTATATAATATCAAAATTAGTATATATATAAACCCTTATTTTCCAAAATCCATAGAAAATCACTTTAAAATATTTTATATATAGACCACGGTGCCTGTATATAATTTTTCTATCCTATGGTCAAGTGATACAGATATTTATCATTTCAATCCGTAATTTTAAAGATAAAAGTTTACGGTTATATATCATTTCAAACCGCAATCCCGAATAGAATGAAATTGCATAATAACTTGCAGTTTATATAAAATATAGCATCCATTCATCCAAATATCAATAAAAACCATTTATTACAATCATCATCCAATTTAAACAAACATCAATATAAAGCATATAAAATATAACAGGCATCAACAATAGTTTATATTCAATAAAATTTAATAACTGTTTAACTGGCAGTTTATATGCAATAATAAATAAATTTTACTGTCGAATTATATGCAATAATAAAATTAAATAACAATTTAATTTAAATAAATGCTATCTAACTGAGATGATGATTAAATATATGCTCAAACAATCATAAATAAATTTCTAACCACATCATACATGAATTTAACGAACATAGGAAATCTTAGAAGTTGTGAGTGGGTTAAAACACTCACCTTTTGGATTTAAATCGAATTTAAAATTCAATTTAAACCCCAAAATTTGACGGTCTCAGAATCCGTCCAAACTAGCATCATCAGATCCGAAATTAAATTACGATCCTAACAAAAGAAACCGCGCGTAAATCGGAGTTCGTATGTGGAAGTTATGATGAAAATTGCGATTGAATTTCAATTTAAAAAAAAATGAAAAAGAGAACACTCTCACCTCCAAATTGTGAATGCCACGTCACCCTTCTTTCCTCACGCAGCAGCTCTACAGGCCACGCACGCACGGCAGAATGCGACTGTTCATCGCGTTGAACAACAGCTGCCCCTCCTCCGGTCGCAAACGCACGGACCCCCAATGCTACGGCCACGTCCCACAAATCTGAACCCATCACCTCCGATCGTACGCTCCAGGCGCCATCAACCGTGCCCCAGAGAATTGACCGCCGCCTAAAATTACAATCCCTAGGTGAAATTTCTCGCCGATCTGACCGTTGATTCGACGAACGAATTTCACCGATGCACTCCCCATCGTTCACTCTCCAAAACCCAGAAACCGTTTCCCGATCCGACGACTTTGATTTCGGCGATGATGAATGGCCGAAACTTCTCTGATTTTTAACAGTCAAACGACAAACTGAAACGAAAAACGAACACCACCAGTGAACTACGCAGTTCGAGAGCTTCAACATATATTTATTTCGAATTTTTCTGAGGAGTTTGAATTTTTATTTGATTTTTGAAATGAATTGGATCTGAAATTGCATACATTGAGGAAGAGAAAGAGTTGAGAAAAATAAACGTACAACAAATGAGAGAAGATGGAGGCTAGGATTTATAACTGGGTTTATATAGGTAGGGTTGCAAATAGAGTAGACGGATCTGATTAACAAACGTGCTGAACGATAATTGGCCCAAAAAGCCCGTTCTGACTCCGGAACGAAATTGGGTCAATCCATATATCAAAATAGGTGTTTTAAAATATTTTAAACTCAATGGAAAAGGTTTCAGGTTCAAATTCCGTCGTATGAAGAAGTTGTGCTAAAACAATATTTTCCAAATTGATTTCAATGCATAAATTTCAAGGTGTTTTGAGTCCATACGATCAAACGACAAGTCCGATCGCTACGAAACTTGAAACACTATTATAATTCACTGTTACGGATCCGATGAAACTAGTTTCGTCGAAATCCGAATCAGTGGCCAAAATGGCTATTTTCACACTAATTAAATAAATTGAAAATTAATTAATTAAATCAACTTCCAAATTTTAATTCTATAATTGACAATTCTTATCATTTTTATTTCTTAAACAATTTCAGATGTCATTTTAATGTTGATTCAATCATAAATTTTTAGCGTTAAAATTTCAATCTCATAAAATTCAAATTTATAAATAAATTTCCAGAATTTTCATTAAATTGAATTTACCCATAATTATTCCATTCATAATTTCAAATACACGGGTTTACCATTTGATTTAAAATTATTACATAAATATTTCCCAAATCTCAACTTAATTTTAATTTACGTAATAATTACGTATTTGATTTCCTTCATTTGTAATTTATCCAAGTATTATAAATTAAATAAATCAACTCACAAATAAAATTTCAAATTCTATAATTCACAAATAAATCATAATTATTAAAATAACGCTTAATGACATTAATATTATCCACATTTATATGAACGTTATTTCATTTCCCATTAGCGTAACATTCATTTATTTTATTATCACTTATTACAAATTCTAATTCCATTAACAAATAAGCAGGTAATTAAAAATATATGTTACAAATTTTGAATTAATCACTATTCATTACTACTGACTTTAATTTAGCATCACTTGCCTTGCATCAACATTGTTACTCAAGATCCGGATCCCTATCCAATTGCAATTTATATTCAATTGAATGCATTTACTCTTTCCGTTATGTTATTAATTATCATTAAGGCACATCTAATTATCTTTATTGATTTTATACAATTACCATTAACTGTACATTCAATTACTATTCAATGTATATTTATTCAATACTTACTCTTGTTTTCCATATTCCATTTAAAATCAAATCATTTTATATTATTTTATTGAATTGGAATTTCATTTTAAATTGTTAACTTTTAATTACAATTGCTACATCTAATTCCTAACATTCATTTTATTAATAATTATGAAAAATATGACAAATTTAGTTAACGAAATTCACGGGTCGTTACACTCTCCCCCACTCAAAACTTTTCGTCCCCGAAAAGGAAAAGAAGGAAAAAGAAGAAATAAGAAATCAATATATCTTTTTTTTTAATATTAAATTTATAAACAACAATTTAGTTTACAAAATAAAATAATTTAAAATAAAATAAAAAAAATATATATACCAATTTATACCCATTTAAATCATTATATCTTTTTATACTTAAATAAATAATGTTTGGAAAAACATTTTCAAAATAACCTCTAAGTCCAAAAATTTACGAAAAATTTCGGCAGAGTCTCCTTTGTACGGGGAGACTCGGAAGAAAATATAATATAAATATATCAATATACCACATAAAATATCCAAAATTTAATATCCCAACACGAAAAAACAATATAATAGCGCTATAAACCGTAATCCGAAAACGTACCTATTTGTCGGGCAATTAACGCTTATTTATGGAACCAAAAGCAGTAGCAATTTGCTTCCATAACCTGCATTTCGCTTATATAAATCCGATAAGCGTTAGAAATTTTATAGAATGAAATATTTAAGTTGTTCAATCACTAACAACAATCAATACAACAACCATCCATTTCAACAACAGCATACACAACAAATACAAAACAACCATTCAATAAAAAAAAACAAATAGTTGTTCAGGTTCAAAACTTGAAATTGTACGGAATGAAAATAACTATCAAGTGCATCATTTACTCAACAGTCTTAGATGGAACAAAAAAATAGATTATGTATTCATCCAACAACTTCAAATTTCCTTACCCAACCAACCATAAAACAAGCAATAACAATTCAAACCAACAAACCAAATTAACTTATTATAAATTTATTTCATACTTTAGTTGTTTGATTTTCTTTCTTTTATTTATTCAGTGATTACTTCATTTATTTTCATTTTATTATTATTTTTCCTATTTTATTTAGAAATAACTTCAACCCTTTTCTTAAGTTTACAATTTCCCTTTATTATATTACACTCATTTATTTGCACTTACTACTTACTATTATTCATTCATTTATTATTTCGTGATCTTATTTATCCACACTTTAATTAC
The DNA here is from genome assembly GCA_030737815.1 of Allium fistulosum. NCBI lineage: Eukaryota > Viridiplantae > Streptophyta > Magnoliopsida > Asparagales > Amaryllidaceae > Allium > Allium fistulosum. The sequence goes on from CM060906.1 coordinate 693,764,130, forward strand.
TTAAGTTTATAATTATTCATTTGTCACACTTACCTTTAATTATATTTACTTGGTAAAATTTCAATTATAACTTAAGTTTATAACATTAAATTATCATTTAACAGCAATTTCATTGAATACTTTCATTATTTCAAAATTCTACTTGCATAATATTCTATTACAATTTAAACACTTGCAACAAGGCATACAACCATAAAATCAATCATTCATTCATATCAAACAAAAGAAATAGTTGTTCAGGTTCATAACTTTATATTGTGCAGAATGAAGAATAAACTACTAAGTGTACCCTTCACTCAGCAGTCTTAGGTGAAACTAAATAGATTATTCCTACATCCAAACAATATTAAAGTATCCTTGCCTAAACAACCATAAGCCAAACAAACAATAAATTCAACAATAGATCAAGTTCATTATTATTAATTTCATTCCATATATTTTTGTTTGATTTTCTCTTTATTCATTATTTTTATACATTAAATCAAATTCCTTAGTAGGTAAATTTATTAACTTAAGTTTACAGTCATTTTCCAGTATTCATCTTTTATTCTTATTTTATTCTTATTTTTTTTTAATACTAAAATCCATAACAACTAGAACATCAATACTTATTAATTTCATTTATTCATTTCTTAAAAATATTCATGTTCAATTTTAGTTACCTGGCATAACAGCTATACTTTAATTCTTATTAATAAAAGAAATTCACTGAATATTTTCATTACATAAGCTTACTTGTATAATTTCCTATACATTTTCTTATTAACATTTTCAACTTTTATATCTTTTGGTAAGTTATATATATGCCTTTAAGAATGTAATTGAAAGTTATACAAATTTTTCTCAATTCTTCTAATTGATTAATGGTTCAATAATTACATTATTTGTTTCATAGGTTACAATTCCAAGTTCCTTTTAAATTTCATTTACCCTTGCATTTAATCACTTATTTTTAGTAAAAGTTCCAATTATAAATTAGTTATATTCCAATTTACTATACTTAATTGAAACTATTAATTAACGGAACTTAAGAATTAAGTACCGGGTTAAATTTCAAATCATTTAAAATAATAGATAAATATATACTTAAAATTTATATATCCAATTATATTTAAAACAATTTAAAAATATTTATTTGTCTATCAAAATAATCTTGTAGTAAAACTACTACAGTGGCCTTCCCACTTCGAAACTCGAAAATGAATGTCGATGATGCGGCCGCCATCACCGAAATTATTTTCCAGCGACGGAGAGGGAAGTACAGAACTTATTTCTTTCCAAAGTTTCTTTAAAACAATTTTTTTCAAATTATGTTGAAATATTTATATATCATTATTATATTCCAAAATCATTCAAAAGAAAAAAATTTCAAAAATCCCGAAACTTAAGTTCTAAAATTTCCAATTTGATTGATTTTATTTTCAATCTTATTTCAACTATTATTTATTAATTTCATTACCTAACAACCAATCTATTACAACCAAATATATATATATCATTTATAAAATTTCATTTTATATATAGAGAATATAATAGGTAAAATTATTTCATTCACCTATATTTTTAAACAAATATTATGTCGGTCTGTCCTATTAAGTGTTTAGAAATTCCTATTGATGTCACAGCGTCCCATGCACCAACCAAAATTTATAAATACAGAACGGAACCGATTAACACAATATTAAAACATTTTTATAACACTAACAAATACGCTCTCTCATATATATCGCTCAACAACTCCTATAGGGTATTACTACCCTATTAATAAAGAGTCAGACCCCACGAAGCTAAGGTTTATCGCTAAACCTCGCTCTGATACCAGATGTAACATCCCACCTTTTTGTATGCTTAAGCAGACACACATGCCAACTTAAACCATACAGAAGGATGGATTGTTATGGGGTAAATAAGAAAAAGTGGAGAAATAAAAGAAACAAAATAGAATCTTGCAGCAGAACGATAAAATATAATAATCAAATAACAGTTCATGAAGCTGTTTTACAAAACATTTGATTATACTTATACAATACATATCATAGTTACACATACCAGAGAATGATAATTAATGCAGCGGAATACAAGGGTGTAGTGGAATATAATAAATAGTAGTAGTAAAATCTTCGCCTTCGTCCTCCAGAAATAGATCCTTCAAATCCTGAAATGCTCAGGCTGACCCGAGCGAATTGAAAAGACAAAACACTCGAGTCAGAACTAAAAGATATTATGTAAGTTAAATCAATGAAATAAATATGAGTGTAAACGGCGTCAGAGATGTTTACGGGGTTTGACATCTCCTATCCAGTGTCTAACGTGAGTGCAGTAACTTAAGAAATGTTCGGGATTCACATCTCTTAAGGATCCGTTAAACTATCTACTATGTAGTAATATTCGCTATATACGGTAGTGTCTAATCAGTAAAGTATAATCATATAGAAAATAGCGTTAAGGGGATGGAGAACCATAACGCGGTCGGATCTTAAAATCATAATCGTAGTAAAGCTCGATATGGTAGGTGACACGGCACAACTAGGCAATGCCAGGGTAGATATACCAATTACGCACACGGACTGATGGATACGCATAGCAGCCACTACCGTTCCACCTCGAACAACATTTCCAAATCGGAGGATGGCCATCTAGTCAAATCACAAGTAAGAGTATAATATCGAAGAAATGTGTCCGAGAAGAGGTGCTACCTCACTGGTCCGAGATCGCTCCTGTTTTAGCCACCTTACGCCAACTCACGGGAGTTGGGTCCACGTATATACCTTAGGATCGTCGCCACCATCCTACTTCATTCTGGAAACTCCACCGCGTACACAGTTGTCAAAGTGGTTTTCGGTATCGACAGAGAGTATGTCCATATCCGATCCCGGTCTCTTTAACAACCAATCGTTATTATAACACCGTGGTCATTTACAAATATATATACTTTTAAAACACAATTATTGCCCTTTCAAAACATATTCTTTATTTCAAAATAGTATATATTTTAAAACCAAAATATTTTTACTATTTCAAACCCAAATTATCAATGTATTATTTCCATTTCAAAACCCAATTCAATAATATATCATTTCCATTTCCAAAACAATTCAATAATATCTTATTTAAATAAAACCAAATTTCCAATCACTAATCTTTCTTAAATTTAGATAACTTGAAATATTCTTTTAAATCATCTTAAACCCAAACCACATTTTGAAGTCATATTTCGAAATTTTCAATTTCAATAGGTTTCAAATCCATATATTCACAGATAATTCTTAAATAAATTCTATTTCAAATAAATTCATTTTCCAAACCATATTACTTTCAAAGTTATAACAGTTTCAAAAACCAATACTTTGAAAACAATAATACCTTAATTTCAATAAAACATTTCAATTTTGATATATTTCAAGACATTAAATATTCCAAAATTCCCAACCAAATCTGATAATCTTACATATACCTTAATTCAATTTACTATTATTTAGTTTAGAAATATTTATTTAATAAATTCAATATCACTTAAATAAAGCTCAAACTTGAAATATTCATAAATCAAACTTAAAACATCATCAAATTTTACTTAGCTTAAATTTTAGAATTTAACCATATATAAAAATATATTTATATAATATCAAAATTAGTATATATATAAACCCTTATTTTCCAAAATCCATAGAAAATCACTTTAAAATATTTTATATATAGACCACGGTGCCTGTATATAATTTTTCTATCCTATGGTCAAGTGATACAGATATTTATCATTTCAATCCGTAATTTTAAAGATAAAAGTTTACGGTTATATATCATTTCAAACCGCAATCCCGAATAGAATGAAATTGCATAATAACTTGCAGTTTATATAAAATATAGCATCCATTCATCCAAATATCAATAAAAACCATTTATTACAATCATCATCCAATTTAAACAAACATCAATATAAAGCATATAAAATATAACAGGCATCAACAATAGTTTATATTCAATAAAATTTAATAACTGTTTAACTGGCAGTTTATATGCAATAATAAATAAATTTTACTGTCGAATTATATGCAATAATAAAATTAAATAACAATTTAATTTAAATAAATGCTATCTAACTGAGATGATGATTAAATATATGCTCAAACAATCATAAATAAATTTCTAACCACATCATACATGAATTTAACGAACATAGGAAATCTTAGAAGTTGTGAGTGGGTTAAAACACTCACCTTTTGGATTTAAATCGAATTTAAAATTCAATTTAAACCCCAAAATTTGACGGTCTCAGAATCCGTCCAAACCAGCGTCATCAGATCCGAAATTAAATTACGATCCTAACAAAAGAAACCGCGCGTAAATCGGAGTTCGTATGTGGAAGTTATGATGAAATTTGCGATTGAATTTCAATTTAAAAAAAAATGAAAAAGAGAACACTCTCACCTCCAAATTGTGAATGCCACGTCACCCTTCTTTCCTCACGCAGCAGCTCTACAGGCCACGCACGCACGGCAGAACGCGACTGTTCATCGCGTTGAACAACAGCTGCCCCTCCTCCGGTCGCAAACGCACGGACCCCCAATGCTACGGCCACGTCCCACAAATCTGAACCCATCACCTCCGATCGTACGCTCCAGGCGCCATCAACCGTGCCCCAGAGAATTGACCGCCGCCTAAAATTACAATCCCTAGGTGAATTTTCTCGCCGATCTGACCGTTGATTCGACGAACGAATTTCACCGATGCACTCCCCATCGTTCACTCTCCAAAACCCAGAAACCGTTTCCCGATCCGACGACTTTGATTTCGGCGATGATGAATGGCCGAAACTTCTCTGATTTTTAACAGTCAAACGACAAACTGAAACGAAAAACGAACACCACCAGTGAACTACGCAGTTTGAGAGCTTCAACATATATTTATTTCGAATTTTTCTGAGGAGTTTGAATTTTTATTTGATTTTTGAAATGAATTGGATCTGAAATTGCATACATTGAGGAAGAGAAAGAGTTGAGAAAAATAAACGTACAACAAATGAGAGAAGATGGAGGCTAGGGTTTATAACTGGGTTTATATAGGTAGGGTTGCAAATAGAGTAGACGGATCTGATTAACAAACGTGCTGAACGATAATTGGCCCAAAAAGCCCGTTCTGACTCCGGAACGAAATTGGGTCAATCCATATATCAAAATAGGTGTTTTAAAATATTTTAAACTCAATGGAAAAGGTTTCAGGTTCAAATTCCGTCGTATGAAGAAGTTGTGCTAAAACAATATTTTCCAAATTGATTTCAATGCATAAATTTCAAGGTGTTTTGAGTCCATACGATCAAACGACAAGTCCGATCGCTACGAAACTTGAAACACTATTATAATTCACTGTTACGGATCCGATGAAACTAGTTTCGTCGAAATCCGAATCAGTGGCCAAAATGGCTATTTTCACACTAATTAAATAAATTGAAAATTAATTAATTAAATCAACTTCCAAATTTTAATTCTATAATTGACAATTCTTATCATTTTTATTTCTTAAACAATTTCAGATGTCATTTTAATGTTGATTCAATCATAAATTTTTAGCGTTAAATTTTCAATCTCATAAAATTCAAATTTATAAATAAATTTCCAGAATTTTCATTAAATTGAATTTACCCATAATTATTCCATTCATAATTTCAAATACACGGGTTTACCATTTGATTTAAAATTATTACATAAATATTTCCCAAATCTCAACTTAATTTTAATTTACGTAATAATTACATATTTGATTTCCTTCATTTGTAATTTATCCAAGTATTATAAATTAAATAAATCAACTCACAAATAAAATTTCAAATTCTATAATTCACAAATAAATCATAATTATTAAAATAACGCTTAATGACATTAATATTATCCACATTTATATGAACGTTATTTCATTTCCCATTAGCGTAACATTCATTTATTTTATTATCACTTATTACAAATTCTAATTCCATTAACAAATAAGCAGGTAATTAAAAATATATGTTACAAATTTTGAATTAATCACTATTCATTACTACTGACTTTAATTTAGCATCACTTACCTTGCATCAACATTGTTACTTAAGATCCCTATCCAATTGCAATTTATATTCAATTGAATGCATTTACTCTTTCCGTTATGTTATTAATTATCATTAAGGCACATCTAATTATCTTTATTGATTTTATACAATTACCATTAACTGTACATTCAATTACTATTCAATGTATATTTATTCAATACTTACTCTTGTTTTCCATATTCCATTTAAAATCAAATCATTTTATATTATTTTATTGAATTGGAATTTCATTTTAAATTGTTAACTTTTAATTACAATTGCTACATCTAATTCCTAACATTCATTTTATTAATAATTATGAAAAATATGACAAATTTAGTTAACGAAATTCACGGGTCGTTACACATTCATAGTTTGGACCTTGTACACCATTTCTGTTCCTCAAAAGTTATAGGTACTTTCATAAACTTCAATGCCAAGATTTACTTTCACTCATGAAAGCTTTTCTTGCTTAGTTCTTAAAATAAATCGTTCAACATGTCTAGGAGAACAATTTTTAATGCAAAAGGAAATAAAATGATACTGTCAAGTAAACCTTAGTAGTGGTTGTCTTTGTAATGTGGACCTTAGTGATGGACAATTAGAGCTATATGGATGCAACAACTAATAATACAAGCAACCAATGTTAACACACACTTATAAAATTCATACTGACATCTTTGGTATTTTTGAAATAAAAATAAAGGATGTGTCCATATATATTTTGCGGTAACAGCAAACTCTCAGTAATTTTAATCAAGTTTAGTTTGGTATCATTCTTACACAAATTTGTTAAGTATTCAAATTGTTGTTGCCGTAGGCTACTTGAAATATCTAGATTGTTCAAACTGCTTTTATTCATTGCATTTGTTCCTGTACAAGCGCATTCCGTCCAAAATTAACATTTATTTTGCAACAAAAAGAATTTGCTTGCCTATCAAGTGCTAATCTACACTATACTTGCTGATGAAAAATGTATTACCGAATTATAAAATACACTTGCTGATGTGATATTCTACTATTTCATTATTATTTTCACGAGCTTGAAATATTTTCTTAGTTTCAGACTAGAAATTTGAAAGATAATATTTTGATTTTTAAACATTCGTATATTTTCCAACCAGTACGACTTCATTTAAGGCAGTATGGAAGATCCACACCCGCATTCGCAAATGTATGGATTACTCATGTTTAATATGTTCTTTTTATATGCAATTTTAATTACCATTTGCTGAATGGCTTCACATTTTTGTGCGTTCACAATATAAATAATTTTCCGGCAGATGCATTTACATGGTCACATGGAGTTATCTCACAGATACATATCTATATGCGTTATATTTTCAGCAAATGCGTCATAATTTCAGTCACCAAACGAAGAAAAACAAATCTATGTAACCTTATGAACGGGGTTTGATTCATGTGTGCAGTATCCTAAAAATAAAAACTATCTCTGTTATTTCATTCACTCAGCACATGCTATCTCTGTTATTATTCATTTTATGTGGTTTATTGTAGTTTATTATCCTTACTATGGGCGTGTTACCAATGTTCCAGATAGTGCATTATTTATAAGATGCTTGGATGTTTTTTTAGGTAATAACTTCAACGTCTAGTTATTTTTTTGATTACAACAGATAACCAATTTATACGTCAAAGATTGGAAACTTATTTGCCTTCATATGTCGAAAATGGAAAAAGACTGGGTTTTTTTAAGCAGGTGATAAAACCATGATTAACTTAATATGTATTTTGAGAATTATAACATATAATCTAATATTAAAGCTCAATTTTTTTATTTGTTTTACTTTTTTCATAGAACTAGTATAGAGTACCGACAAGGAGCAATGAATTTTGTGAATGTTGCAAAGAGGAATGCAAGAAGTGTAGAAAAAATTTTATGCCCTTGCAAGGATTGTCAGAATCTTAGTCGTCATGATGAAAAAATCATCGTTGAACATTTAATTATAAAAGGAATGGATCCTAAATACATGGGTGGTGTATGGTTTAACCATGGTGAAGAGATAAATGTAGAGAAGAAAACAAATACGTTTGATGTATATGATCTATTCAAGATGATTCACTATGAAGATGAAGATTTTTTGAATCAAGATTTTTTTGATGATGATAAAGATAATGTTAATTCTCAAAGAAAAGAGGATGAGTTACTCAAGAACTTGGAAGATGGAGAAACTCCATTATATCCTGGTTGCATAAATCACACAAAATTATCTGCTATCACCGTCTTGTATAATCTTAAATGTGAGACTGGCTTGTCTGATAGTGGGTTTGATAAGCTTTTAACTGTGCAACATTTATTTCTGCCGAAGGATAACGTGCTTCCTAAAAACTTATATGAAGTAAAGAAATTTCTTAGAGCATTCGACATGGGTTTTGAAAAGATACATGCTTGTAAGAATGACTGTTGCCTTTACAGAAAAGAATACAAAGATTTAGAAAGTTGTCCAAAATGTGGTTCTTCAAGATGGAAGAAAAATCAAGATACTGAAGAGGTTATACAAGGTATTCCAGTTAAAGTATTGAGATACTTTCCAATAATTCCGAGATTTAGAAGAATGTATAGATCTCAAAAGATGGCAGAAGATTTAAGATGGCATTTTAATAATACAAGCAACGATGGAAAAATGCGTCATCCCGTGGATTCTACGACATGGAAAATGGTGGATGAAAAGTATAAACCTTTTTCATCTGATCCACGCAATCTTAGGCTTGGTCTTGCTATAGATCGATTCAATCCATTTTCCATGTTGAGTTCGAAATATAGTTGATGGCCGGTGATGCTTGTGACATACAATCTCTCGCCTATGTTGTGTATGAAGAAGGAAAATATTATGTTAACTTTACTTATTCCAGGCCCAAAGCAACCCGGGAATGATATTGATGTATATTTGGCGCCTTTGGTGGAACACTTGCATCATTTGTGGTGTAATGGAGTTGATGCTTATGATGCATTTAGTAAAACTTTGTTTAAACTAAATGCAATTTTGCTATGGACAATTAACGATTTTCCGGCTTATGGAAATCTTGCTGGATGTCGTGTGAAGGGGGGAAAAGCTTGCCCATTATGTGGTGTCAATACCCATTCTCGTTGGTTGAATCATAGTCGAAAGAGCGTCTACATGGGTCATAGAAGATTTCTACCTGCTTCAGATTCACGGAGGAAACAAAAGGCATTGTTTGATAACACCATAGAGAAAGGTAGTGCTCCTAGAATACTAACTGGGAGAAACATTCATGCATTGTTGAAGGATTATCCAAATGATTTTGGAAAAGAAAAAGAAGAGAAAAGTAAGAAGAGAAAGTGTGTTTATGATACAGAAGATGAAGATGATAATACTGACGATTCTACAAAAATGGAGCTATCGAGGTGGAAAAAAAGATCAATTTTCTTTGATTTGCCTTATTGGAAGGTTAGTTGTTAGTTTATTTATTTTTCATTGTTTTAATAGAAGAAAAAGCCAATAATGCGTTATAGTTTTGGTTTTCATAGGAGCTTCCATTACGTCACAATATAGATGTGATGCATGTGGAGAAAAACATTGGTGAAAGCCTATTAGGCATGATGTTAAATGGTAATAAATCAAAAGATGGAACCAACTGTAGAAAGGATTAAGAGGATTGGGGAATTCGAAGTGAGCTTCATGTACAACCTCGTGGGAATAAAACATATCTTCCACCGGCTCCATACATGTTGTCAAAATCCAAGAGAAAAATATTTTGCAAAAGATTGTACGATTTCAAAGGACCAGATGGCTACTGTTCAAATTTGAAAAATTGGATTTCGTTGTAGGATTGCAAAATTAGCGGATTGAAGTCACATGATTACCATGTATTAATGCAACAGTTATTGCCAGTAGCATCGAGAGGATTAATGGCAAAGAAGGCAAGAAAAACAATAATTCGCTTGTTCTTTTTTCAACAAATTATGTCAACGTGTTCTTGATAGAGAGAAGGTAGAACAAATCAATGTTGAGATTATTGAAGTTTTATGTGAGCTTGAAAAATATTTCCCACCATCTTTTTTTGATATAATGGTACATTTATCCATTCATCTTGGAAAAGAAGCACTAATGTGTGGACCGGTTCATTTTCGTTGGATGTACCCATTCGAAAGAAACATGAAGACACTTAAAGACTATGTCAGAAACTATGCACGACCAGAGGGATGTATTGCAGAATCCTATCTTGCAAAAGAATCCATGATGTTTTTCGATGAATTTTTGAAAAAATCAGGACATATAGAGGAGAAAGAAGCTCGAAATGAAGATTATGAAAGCAGTGTAATACTCGAGGGACGTCCGATTTCAATATCCAAGACAGTTAAACTGTCATTTAATGACAAAGAAAGTGCTCATTTAGCCGTGTTAATGAATATGGTTGTGGTGGAACCATTTATAGAGTAAGTGTATGTTATATTGTTTTAATTATTTTGATGTGTTCGTAATGCTATATATAACTTATAATCAATTATTCAATACTAGTTTGCATTTGGAGGAATTAGAAAAGTCAGACCCACGCATGACAAAAAATGCGATCTTACTTTGGGAAACACATACAAAAAAATTTGCCGATTGGATTAAAAGAAAGGTTAGTTAGATTTCAAATATATTCTCTTTTGACTATTAATCTTACTATAAAATATACATGCTAAATAAAATTTGTTGTAGATACCTATTACCTCCAAGGATCATAATGACATGTTAAGATGGATTGCTTTTGGTCCGAAGGATGATGCCATGTCTTACAACAGATATATCATCAATGAGCAACGTTTTCATATAAAAGATGTAGGGAGAGAAACTCAGAATTGTGGGGTGACTTTTGATGCGACTACTATGTGTAGAGCAAGTGCAAAAGATATGTCCCAAGTGGTTGATGCGGTCACTTACTATGGAATATTGACAGATATAATTTTATTATATTATCATACGTTTTATATTCCAGTTTTTAAGTGTCGTTGGGCGTATAACGGAAATGGAGTAAAAGTTGATGATGATGGGTTCACTCTTGTTAATTTACAGCAAGCATCGTTTTCACGAGATCCATACATACTTGCATCTCAAGAAAGACAAGTATTTTATTCAAGAGAGAATGATGTTTCTAATTGGTATATGTTGTAATGAAAGCATCATCAAGAAGATTTAATGATTTAGAGGATCACGATTGCATCGAGGAAGATATCCAAGTCGTGGAAGATAATGAAATAACCGAAATGGATGATGAAGATGTTAGTTATGTTAGAGAGGATTGCGAAGGCATACTTGAGTAGATTATATGTTCTACTTGAGTAGATTATAAAATTTGTTGTACTATCATTTGAAAAATGTATTACAATCAAGTAGTTTCTTTTCCTTGTTTCATGACAGCTTTGACATTTACCACCTTTGTTCTGTCTACTACTCAAGAATCAAAACCTAGCATTAAACCTTACATATATGTCATTTGAAGATGTATGGTCAGCTTCTGATTGAGGATCTTAATTTCTACTCTAGCATGCATCATTAAATTTGTTCATTCCATCTCAAGTCTCCTTTTCACATCATTCTAACATTTAGAATCACATTCAAGAATGATTCCCTTCTCCTTGTACATTTACTTATTTTCTCTACGACTTCTTTTATTCGTGCACAATGATTTGATAACATTTCTTTTTTGTCTGACTCTATTTGGATTTGATATGTCAAATCAAATTTAATATTATGTTTAAGTTGAATTTAATTCCATTCCTATGCCAAGTTTGTTCCCTGTTGCATAATTGTCAAAAGATATCTTAATTGTCAAAAGAATCGAAACTCAGAAGACAGTGAGTGATAACCAGAGGATAGTGATTGATAAGGTAAGTGGGTAGTTAGTCTACATATGTGTTTGTGTGTACTGTGTTTGTGAGGGTTGTCTGACTGTCTGTAGGGTGAGTTGGGTTTGTGAATATGTTGTGTACTGTGTGATTGTGTGAGTTGTGTGTGAGTTAGCATTGCTATGTTTTGTGTTTGTGAGAGGTTGCAAATTTTGTTGAGTGTGTTGTGCTTTTTTTATTAGATGTTAGGTGCCTTCATTTGTAAATTCAAGCATAGAAAACATATTAATATACATTTACAGAAATTACATGTTTTGATTATTCCAGTATTAAGTATTAATGTGATTATTTACAGAGTTTACATTACAGAGTTCATATACATGTATTAATAACTATTGTATTCAAGGTTACATAATAGATACTGTTAACTATCCTTTATATGAAGTATTCTCAAAATAAGTTACTGTTTTTTGTTTCATTTGCAGAAAAAAGATGCATTCAAGCTTTGTACGTACTCGCAACCAGAGAAAGGCTGATGAGGAATCTCAGAAGTATAAGTCAAAGCGGAAGTATAATCCAAAGAAAAAGGTTAAGATTCCAGGTGGTGCTTGCACCGACAGTGAAGAACCAAAAGTCAACGCTAAGAAGCAAGCCATTGTTTGCAATGACGACAAAGAACAAGAGCTACCTGTTACCCCCTTTGACCCAAATGAAGAAGGACTTCGCTCAGAAAATGAAATCCTTCCTGAACAAACTGATGATGCTGAGGGAGAAATTGGGAGAGCAAGTGAAGCTGAATCCAGAATTACATCTCGGAAAAGAGGCGGTAGAGGTCCAGCAAAAGCAAAAAGACTCCCGTTAAGCAGTCAGGATCGAATTGAAGTTGAGTTCAATGATATAGGTATACCAATAGGGAAAGGGTCCATACATTTATCCTCTTTTCTTGGACCGCTTGTGCGGGAGCTGGTTCCATACACACTTGATGATTGGAGGAATCTAAGTGATGAGTTAAAAGTTGTTTTGTGGCAATCGATTCAGGTATGAGTTAAAAATTGTTTTTGTTGTTTATACATATGTTTGCAAGTTGCTACATTGCTACATTGTTACATCACGTATTATAGTTTTGGCTGAAAAAAATTGTTTGAAGCATACATATGGCTGTTGTTTGATTTTAATATCATGTTTATTTTCAAAATTGTTTGATTTTAATATTAATAGCATAAGTATTAATTTTCAAAATTGAAGAAATTACCTATGTATGAAAGTTTATTTATTATGTGTATGTATATATTCTGCATAATAATCTCTTTTTTTCCAGCCAATTGCAAAGTTGACAAAAGATAGCAAATGCCAGTTGATCAATTTGGGTGGAACAAATGTAGTGGCTGAAGGAACTGTTGCATCAACTGATCCGATAACGATGGTCCATAGTCGTATATTGGGACTTAATGCTGTAAAAGTTTGGGTTGATACGCAAATGCAGAGCTATGGAGACCAACATCGGAGTTGACGTGCATGGAAGATGCACTTGGCGTTCCCATAGCTTAGCCAACGGAAAAAGTCATTCTGAAAACAAACTGAAAGGTATATAACTTGTTCATCATTAATGTTTTCAAACTTTGATTCTAATACCCTGACAATATTCCTAGATAATCGACTATAAAAATTAGTTATATTACTCAATAAATATTGGTGTAGAGCTAGAGTTTGTGTGGTTGTTGATAGTGGATGGAACAGAGTTTGTGTGGCTGAAGTGTTGAGTTTATATAACCAATTTTAACACATTCACCGTGTACTAATAAAGGTTACTGGAGCCCGGTACAACATTGATAGAAAAGTATATCCCTAGTTGATGTAACAGAACTAGTTTTAACACCTTCAGTGTACTCACTGCGTAGCCTGATAAGCTATCACATTATCAACAACATATTGTTCTAGCAATAATGCAATACTTTGGTAAATTAACTACCATCTTGTATTCAACATCCACCAACACAGTGAAACTGCATTGCCCCAACTGTAGGTGCTATGAGCCAACAGGGTCGCGTTGCTCGCTACAACTAAGACGAACACACGTTCATTCTTTAACATATCTAAACCCCTAGTAGTTAGTTAAATATCATTCTACACTTAAGCACTGAATGGTCACAATCTGCCACATGATAAAGACATTTATCTTTGTCATAAGTTCATCTGCTAATGTGCAAGTCTAGTGCACTGACTTCACAAATATGATGTAAAGTTGTTGGACGATTACAATGTGCTCACATCAGTGGTTAATACGTAGAGGCATATTTGTTTGAAGTATTATAGTCTAAGGACTTCTATATTTGTCCATTTTTGATCTTTGATACCTTCACCTCACAAATATTTAGTAACATGATTATTATTGTTTACAGGTAGATAAACGTTTGTGAAGAATTCAAGCAGCAGCACTAGTTTTTGGTATGGTAGCAGCACATGTATGTAGTTAGGTTGATTAAAACTGTTATGAAACTATTATGAAACTAGTATGTATGGTAGCAGCACTACTTTAGCTGCATGTACTATTATGAAACTGTTTATGGTAGTTTGGTTGTGTAAACGTATGGTTAACCTTTTGTCTTGACACTAATGTTATGATATAATGGTGATTATGTAATTGCTTTTGTTTGTGTTATTGTGGTTCATTGAATGTGTTATTTTTGAATGTGTATGTGATTATATATTACGTTATTGTATAAGTTTTGAAGTAATTGAATTGGAGGCGAAATCAGATGCAGTCGTGGAATAGCAGGCAATAAAATCGAAACATACGGTGGCGGAGAAAAAACGCCACCAAAAATAGTAACTCAGCAATTATAGTAACTCAGATAATCTCTGTGGCATTCAAAAAACGCTGCAAAAAATAATAATAAGTGCAACAAAAAAATAAGATAGTAAACGGCACCTTTTCGGTGGCGTTTCTTAAACGCTGTAAAAATGATTTTTAGTAACGTTTAAAAAACGCTGCCAAAAATTCATTTATAGTGGCGTTAAAATAAATGCAACAAAAAATCATGGATTTTTAGTCGCATGTTTTCTAGCGGCGTTTATCAAAACGCCACCAAAACTTTTTGTAGCGTTTTTTGTGCGCCACTAAAAATCAAATTTCTTGTAGTGAAATCCTCTGCCGTCCATAGCCGATATTCTTATCCGTAACCTCTCCGAGTTCTTGTCAAGCACAATCCACACCTGACGACCGTACTCCAGTGTCCCTAAACGTTGAGTAATGCATGGCTTAAGTCCTAAGCCGAATCCTGGTTGCTCCGGACCCTTGCCGAGCATTGTCCATACTCGACGACCTGAAATAGTAACTGATAATATGGGGGCCTAAGTCCTACGTCGAGTCCTGGTCTCTCCGGACCCTTGCCAAGCATAGTCCATATTCGATGACCTGAAATAGTAACCGATAATATGGGGGCCTAAGTCCTAGGCCGAGTCCTGGTCTCTCCGGACCCTTGCCGAGCATAGTCCATATTCGACGACCTGAAATAGTAACCGATAATATGGGGCCTAAGTCCTAGGCTGAATCCTGGTCTCTCCGGACCCTTTCCGAGCATAGTCCATATTCGACGACCTGAATAAGTCGATTTGTCGTGCTTGGACAAATCGACCTACCCCTTGCCAGGTATAATCCATACCTGACGACCATTTATCAAAAACCAGATAAAAAATCCAATCGAAAGCCAATCCAAAATCCAGAGCAAATCAGAAAACAAAAAATCCATATCGAAAATCCAAACCGATATCCAAACCAGAAAACAATCATCCAAATATAAGTCCAAACCAAGAAACAAACAAAACCAGAAGTTCAAACAAAATTAGAAAAAAGCAAATGTCCAAGCCAAAAAAGAGAAAGCAGATTTCACAAACTAGAGCGTCGCGGTTTATCATCATCTCAGAGCATGCCTAGGGGCTATCTCCGTCCCCGTACATGAGTAAGTGACTTGGCCGTTTTCCCATAGTTTGCTACTTATTTCATAATATCCCAATAAATTGATGACCAATCGACCATCATTCCTGTGCCTCGTACCATCACTGTGTGAGGTAGACGGTGGTTGCTCCTGCACCACCACTGCATTCCGAGTTTCGACGTATTGTTGCAACTGTCCATTCCTTACATGCTCCTCAATTATGTCCTTTAAGTGCCTGCAGCTGTTGGTATCGTGCCCGTCCAAATCGTGGAAGAGGCAGTGTTTTCCTGATGCCCTCTCAAGTTCGGAGGGTTCTCTCCTAGCCGGCCTTCGGTAGGGAAGGCGATTCCGAGTCTCCAAATAAATCTGTTCCAACGTCTCGTTCAACCCTGTGTAGGTGGAGAATTTTTGCTCTCTCCCCCGCTTCCTAGCCTTTCCTAACTCGTCATCCAGCTTCCTTTTTCCTTTTTCCAAGCCTCCGCTGGATGTTCCTCCATCCTCAGCCGCGTTCACCTCCTTTAACTTCATATCTGAGCATGCATCTTCCTGCCGAAGGAATTTCTCACCTTCGTGAAAGAATTCCCCGAGATCCATCGAAGGGTCCCGTATCAGTGACACTTTGAAATCTGATTTTCTCTAACTCTTGACACTGCCGCCATTAAAACCATCGATGGATCCGGCCGATCCACCGAAGCAACCTCTACATTGAACCGAGTTAAGAAAGCTCTGAGTGATTCATTTGTCCTCTGTTTTACCGATGTCAGCGTCATTACATTCTTTGGCCTTTTGATATGTACCCGAAACTGCTTCAGAAACCTGTCCACCAACTATGTCCATGTCCCGATAGATCCTTCTTCCAGCTGCCTGAACCACATAGCAGCTATGTCCGTTAAGAATAAAGGGAAACATCGAGCCATAACTTCTTCCGATGCCCCCAGCACATCCATGTGTCTGGTATATCTCATCAAGTGATCTGTTGGATCGGCCTTGCCATTGTACATTCCCACGTTAGGTAGCTTGAAATCTGGCGGATTCCGAGCTATCCTGATTTCCCAAGAGAACGGACTCTTGTTTACTCCTTCCAGATCTCTATTGGTCAAACCCCCGCGCATGGTTCGCCTGATAATCTTAGCTAATCCATCATTCTCCGTCAAGGGATGCCCCCCAAGTTCCCGAGGGAATTCTGGTACATACTCTTCATCTCTTGCTCTTACATTCCTGCCAGCATCCTGTTGTGTGGTGTTAGCTGGAACCCCTCCATGAACTGGTTCAACATTATCTGATGGTGTGCCCCCGAGTCCAGCTCCATCCGGATTGTTAGTTGTATGTTGATTGAGGGTTGGCCCCTGCTGAACCATTCCCTCTACTTGCTGGTTGAGCGCTTCTGATTTGGCTCCATGGATCTGAGCCCCCGCATATTCTACTTGCGTAAATTGTCTGAGAAGAGCCTGCATCATCTCCTCTTGTCTTTTCATCATGACTTCCATTTCCTCTCTGGTGATGTAGATGGATGCTTGACCTGCTCCAGCTCCAAAGGAAGCCTCTTGACTTCCCTCCTGATTGCTCCTTTCTGTCACTTGCTTTCTTGTTGATGGCCTAGATATTGCTTTCTAGAGTCCAAGTTCCTAGCTCCAAAACCCTTGAGTTCAATTCTCAGTGAAAGCACCAAAGTGTTAGCGCCAAAATTGGTCACTGACACCCAAATCTTGATGAAAGCACCAAATCACGGTCACAAATCACACATAGAATGTATGTAGAGAGTATGAATGTGAAGAACAATGAAAATTAAAAAGAAAGCAGTAATAACACATGATTTATAGTGGTTCGGCTAACTCCAGCCTACGTCCACTCCAGAAATTTCATTTTTATTGATATGAAAATCCAGTAACGTTACAATCTAGAGTTTTTAAAACAACAATGGCAGAGTAGCCTTAGTGGAGAAGAGGAAGGGGAACAGAATCTGATCCCTTTTCTGAAGCCCCACATACTGTATTTATAGGCAAAACATGAGTTACCGGGCTTCTTGAATGATCCAGGCCCATCAACACCAATGCCGATCCAGAAATGACGAACCAGAAATGACGATCCAGAAATGACAAACTAGAAATGATGAACCAGAAATGACGATCCAGAAATGACGATCCATCGTACACCAGCCTCAACGAACGTGCAGTCGATTAAGTTAAACCCGCCTGTCCATGACCTTGTAAAAAGGCGGGTTAATATTATGTAAGATCTTTTAGTTCTGACTCGAGTGTTTTGTCTTTTCAATTCGCTCGGGTTAGTCTAAGCTTTTCAGTTTATCGAAGACTGCTTCCTGGAGGATGAAGACGAAGATTTTATGCTATTATTATTTTTTATATTTATTCCACTGCATCGTGTTGTTCTGTTGTGTTTATTTATTAATTATTCTTGTTGTATGTAACTCTGATCTGTATTATAAAAGTTTAATCAATGTTATTTGTAAATAGCTTCATGAACTGTTTATTTGATTATTATATTTTGCCATTCCGCTGCGAGATTCTGTATTTGTTTCCTTTCTTCTCTACTTTTTTTCTTATTTACCCCATAACAATCTGCTCCTTTGAATGGTTTGAGTCTGACGTGTCTGTCTGCTTAAAACGTCCAAAAGGACAGGTCGTTACAATATAAATGGAATTAAATCAATAGGTATATAGCCGAAATTTAAAATAACAATGCGAGAGATCGAGATTGCTCTATAAAAATCCCTGTATTTCATGTAACGGCCCGTAAATTTTAGTGGTTTATTAATTTAATTAATTGAATTTTGTGAAATTTTAAATAATAAAATTTTGAAATATAAACTTGATATCTGGGATACGTCTATTTTAACATAGCAACTGGTAGATTTTCATCTCAAAATATGGAAGTTTATTTTATTGTACAATTTTATCTAAATTTAAATCAGTTAATATTTGAAGATAATAAAATGTTTTCCAAACCTGAATATTTTTCTATAGAAATTTTGTAAACCATCTTCTGAGTGAGACGTCATATTTCGTTTCTTCAAATTTGGACTTCTATTGTTCCATTTATCTTATTTTTGGCAAATTTGCAACATTTCTGGTACCGATATCGACTTTTGATAGGATGATCGTACCACTAATATATGTATACCGTTTTGATCGTCTCGTCATGCTGATCTCCGCAGTATATTCATATGTGTGTTTTGACGTCCAATGGACAGCGAAATCTGTGAAACGTTTTTCATATCGGTTCCGTATTGGAGATCTTTGGGTCCACTCTGTCCATTCATTTTTTCTACAGTTGAGAAATAAATACGCTAGAATTTATTTTTCCTCTAATTCCTACCTTTTGGCTTTTACCATTCCCTATGTCAAGTTATTATGTGATGGTTCAAATTCCATCTCTTGTTCTTCTCTAATTTGTTTATTCATTCGTGAAAAATTTAATAAGCATATATACTCTTTATACCAACTCATCATCATTTTTTTCTAGCTCGCACTTTCTTTCGGGCTCACCACTCTCCTTAACAGCTTGCGCCAGAACTGGTCCACCACCACGTTAATATCCATGCGGCCTCCTCCACCCGTTCCCTTGACCGACCCACTCAAGCACAAACCGACTCCCCATCCTCCAACGGCCTACCACGTCCTCTCTCCTCCACCCTATTCTCTGTTGCTCGGCCAAAACTGCCTATCCCCATCCCCATGGCAGCCTGTGCCTCCCCTTCAAAGCATCTTCCACTCTTCACGTCTTGCTCAATGCAGTTGTGTTTTCACACTGTCCATCCACAAACAAGTCTCGGCCATTACCTTCCCAAGCTTATCACATATAAGGTAATATATATATATAGTTGATATATATATATGTTTTAGGCTATTTTAAGTATGTTAGATATATATTTATTTAATATATATAGGTTTATAGTATGTTTTGGTTCAGTCTGTCGCATTTTTGAAAAAAAGGTTATATATAATTGGTTATGAAATATGTTATATGAGTTGTTTATAAATATAAAGCTGTTTATGTACATATTTGTTTATATGCATAAAAAAAATAGTTTATATATATGTCATAGTTTATAGGATCTGTGAGTCTGCACATATGTTAGTATACATATGGTTATATAAGGTGCTCTTAAGTACATATATCAGCATACTTATATTATTATATGTCAGTGGATATAATATGTTTGTCTTTATATCTATGAATTTACACAAGTTCTATATTATTTTGTTGGCAAGTAAAGGTTTATATATGGGTTTAGTTATAAATTGTTATATATACTAGTATGTTTGTTTTAAAGGTTTATACAATATATATATATAATTAGTTTTACACTGTAAATATATATATATATATATATATAGAATCAGAGTTATTTATATATGTAAGTATCTAGTTGTATATGATCTGGTTATATATATATATAAGTTTTATGTAAGCTATAAAATCTATTACTTCATATCTATAAGTTAGTATGTCTGTTAGTTATATTAGTTTTCTTTATATATGTTACTGTATATTGACAAAAGTATGTTAGTTATAATATATAGGCTGAATTATATATTGTTACGGTATGTATATATTGGTTTCTAAGTTATATTTTAGCTACAATTTATATAATAATTTAGTGTATAGGTTGTTGTTTAAATTTACATATATACGCGCTATTTTGTATGTAAGTTTTATATAAATAAGTTAATATAGTAGTATCTGATGAGTTTGTGTATATATATATAATGATTTTATGGTTTTGGAACATATATATTTATATAAATCTTTATATATAGATGTACGAAACAGCAGTTTATTTTTTATTTTTTTATATATGTCATTTATATTTTCCTATAATTTTGAATTGCGTGTATATATAAGTTTGTATATATATATATATATGGTTTTGAGTAGATTATATAAAATTAGATGCTTATATGGGTATAGCCTGCATATATGTTGTTCATACATCTTCAGGCTGCATGTATTTTATTATACATCTTTGAGTCTGCATATTTATTTTGTCTATCCAGTACATTTAGTTGTGATTGTGTATTGTCTGCATAGTATGTTAGTCTGCAAATCAACAAAAAAATTATTATATGTTTAGCTTTTAAATCTAATATTTTACACACACACACACACAGATATATATATATATTATTTTATATTTGTTTTAAATTAAATATTGATTTCATGGATATAACAATAATAATATATTGATATTTTCTGGTTCTATCAAACTGATTCTGATTGGTTACTCATCGATTCCCATTTTATCAGCTTCTGATCCATAGTGCCTGTTACCTTTATCAAATTCGTGCCCATCTCACTTTGCTCTGGATTCATAGCTCATTTCTATGTCAAACTTCTCTAGCCTCGAAAGGTGAGCAATCACTCACGATTAACATTCTTTTATTTATTAAATTTGATTTCAATTGAAACGACAATTGAAATATGCTGTTGTTAGGTATTTACATTGTTATATATATGCTTTTATCTGTATCTGTTCACCTGTGACATCTGACACCATTATCTGTTATTTATCACTGATGATATATGCATGTTACTGATTGTTATATTATTATCATTATTGTTATCACTCTGCAAGTTCCTTATTAGTATAGAATTCACTATGGGTTGAAAGGATACATACCCGAACGATCTGTAGAATAGGAGAAAATCGTTATGGGTTGAAATGATAAACCCAAGCGATTTTCATTGACATTGAATTCGGGATTGCGGGTTGAAAAGATATATACCCGTATATATATTTAAATTACGGATTGAAATGATAAATATCTGTATTACTTGACCATAGGATAGAGAATTATATACAGACACCATTGGTCTATATATAAATATTTTGAAAATGATTTCTATGGTTTTGGAAAGAAATATATGGTTTTATAAAAATATTGATTTTAGACATGATATAAATGTTATTTTATATATAGTTAAATTCTTGATTTTTTAAGCTATGTATAAATTTGTTTTAATATAAAATAAGTTTAATAATAAAGTTTGATTTTATTTAA
Organism: Allium fistulosum; assembly: GCA_030737815.1. NCBI lineage: Eukaryota > Viridiplantae > Streptophyta > Magnoliopsida > Asparagales > Amaryllidaceae > Allium > Allium fistulosum. Next base: position 693,785,961 of record CM060906.1, read on the forward strand.
AATATAATATGGTTAAGTTATTATATTTTAATATAGAGTTTGTAATGATTTAATAAATTAAGGTTAAGAAGATAGCTTTGAAATTGATTTGAAATTGCATTTAATTAAGAATTATATTTAATTAAATCGATCCGAACTTATGGAATTTGGGGTTTTAAAAGATATGATTTTATAACTTGATTTTGGTTTAAGATGATTTAAAATGAATATTTCAAGTTTAAATAGATTGAAGGAAATATTTAGTGATTTGAATTCAGGCTTTTATTTAAATGATATTGAATTTATTTAGTGAATATTGCAAAACTAAATAATAATGAAGTTAAATTAAGATATATATGAAATTATCAAATTTAGTTTTGAAATGGTGGAATATATATAAAGCTTTGAAGTATATTGAAATTGAGATGGTTTATTTTGAGGTTCAAATTTGTATTTGAAATCGATATAATTTGAAATAGTTTATTTAGAACTGAATTGAATTGAAATCGATGAATTGAGATTGAATTAAATGTGAATTTTGGAATTCGAGTTGATTTGAATTGATTTATGAAATTTGTGGAAACTATTTTATTATATAAAGTATTTTAAATTATATTTAAAACTATTATTTTATAATTATTTTTAATACAAGCTATTTTAAATATACTAATTATTTTAATATAAATTGTTTTAACTTATAATTATTTTATATAAATTATTTTATTTTATAAACTATTTTATTTTATATACTATTATTAATATCTAAACTGTTTGAAGGAAAGTGTTATGATCTCAAAGTGTTATGATTTCCAAAGTTATGAATTTTCGAAGTATTATGATTTCCAGTATTATTATTTCAAATTGTTTGGTTTCGAAAGTATTATAACTTCGAAAATACTATGATTTTGGAAGTGAATATTTTTGAAATGGAAATGATATTTTGGTTTTGAAGTATAAACTATTTTGAAATGACCGTGGTGTTATAATAACGATTTGTTGCTAAAGAGACCGGGATTGGATATGGGCATACTCTCTTCCAATATCGAAAACCACTTTAACAACTGTGTACGCGGTGGAGATTCCAGAATGAAGTAGGATGGTGGCGACGATCCTATATGAGGTATAAACGTGGACCTAACTCCTGTGAGTTAGCATAAGGTGGCTAAAACAGGAGCAATCGACGGGCTAATGAGATAGCTCCTCTGATCGAACACATTCCATCGTATACCATTCTATTAATTTGTGATTGATTGGGTACACCCCTTGATTTGGGAGTGTGGCTCGAGGTGGGCGATTGCTGCGGCTCTGCGTTACCACCGGCCCGGAAGTGTAATTGGTTTATCTACCCTAGCATTGCCTAGTTGTGCCGTGTCACCTACCCTAGCGTGCTTTACTACGAGTTTGATTTGTGTCCTACCTATGGAGTATGCTCTGGTAGCTCCAGTTTACGGGGTATTACGGTACTGTATAGACTATTGGCACACCTTAAAATGTGTTAAGGTGGAAAATGTAAAGCCTTAACGCTATTTTTAAATAGTATACTTTACTGTAGACATTATTATAATAGCGTATATTACTACATAGTAGATAGTTTAACGGATCCTTAGAGGATGGTTATCCCAAACATCCTTTAAGTTACTGTATTTCAGTTGATATTTCACTTGAGTTGGATTTATTGATATAAGAATGTTAATCCTGACTCGAGTGTTTTGTGTTTTTCTTTACGCTCGGGTCAGACTGAGTGGATCAGTGTTTGAGACTCACCTTTGGAGTTGGAGCTTTGCTTAGAGATCCAGCTATATCTATCGATTTTGCATTCAGTTATTCAGTTGATTCCAGTGATGTATAGAGATTTTGTATTTGACTATTGTATTGAGACCTCTATGTAGTCGAGACTTCTGTTGTACCTTGTTTTAACTCTGTTATATATATAGTAGCTTCGTGAACTACTATTCTTTTGTTTCTGATGTATTATTGTTATATTACTCTGTGTCTGTGATTTTGTGATTATTTATTTACTATATATGCTGAGATTTGCCAAATTTAAATTAACAATCTGATATTTTGAGCAATTCAATTCCGACATGTATGGATGCAAATGGTTGAAAATACCGGGTCGTTACATTTCATTTTGAATGTCATTCGCTTTTCAAAGCGGAAATTCAACCAACCAAACCAATAAATCATTCGAACACAAAATATTATTTTGTATCTACTATATATCATTATAGTATTCATTTAGAAGTGAGATAACTCATCGAAATTGCAAAGGACGCTTAGGCATTCCGGTTTTATAGGCGTTCGATTTTAGCTCAAATTTCCACTTGCTCTAAACTCGACCGAACCAAATTCATCCTGTAGCTAGTGTTTCTACGAGCGCAACGCAAAAGGTCGCGTCTCGATTGGACCTCATATGAGAGAGATATTTAATTTATAAGACTTTGAGAATTAAAATATAATTAATTAACTAATTACTTTTATTTACAATTACTTACCCATTTAAACCTTCTTCGCCCTCCCAAATCCAACCCACGCACACACATACACGATGTATCACTCCATGGTCGTGCTCCTCTCCTCCCTTATCTCTCACGTCTCTCCACGAAACGACACAAGACCAGCTCCGTTCATCTCCACTTCGCGAGAGCCTTCCACCCCACCCATCATCGCCTACCTTGGCACACTACAGAGAAATGCAACCTGGCATGGCCCACCCTTGCTTCACATGGACGTGAATCGCCAGGAACCACTGCCCCTCACCAAACTCTGGCCGTCGACTCCCCTCGCAGCCACAAACTCAAATCCAACCTCGATTCCCTCCAACTATGCCTAAATCTTGCCAAAAATGAAACCCTAGTTTAGCCTAGAACTGTTGATCACCCCAAATCATAGTCGCAACCTCCAATATCTACACCGAATCGAAGCCCTTCCCGATACGAGTTTAAAGATTCTTGCTTTACAATTTATAGTTGAGTAACCGATTTGATTTGGATTTTTGAAGATGGGTTTGGTTTATTTCTCTTTACTGTAAATGAAAAGGAGAGAGAGAGAGGAGGGAAAAGTAAAAGATTGGTGGAAAAGTCTTGTGTTGAAAATTCTAAGTATTTAGTTTAGTTCAATTGCAATTTTCGACATCTCGCTACACAACATTTCATTCGCGTACGAACCGCGAACGACAAAACAAAAATATGATCACGCACAAAAATGTGATACGATCGTAAACAATAATAAAATACACTAGTTAACATACTATGTACAATCATAAAAATACCAACGTTTACCGTAAAATACGTCAAACGAAAATTTAAATATTTTTCAAATTAAAAGTTATGGAAAAATATTATAAACTAAAATAGAAATATGTCTATAATAATTAAGTCGTTTTATTAACAATTGATTTTCTTATTATTTAATTAAATTCGAATCAAATCTGAATATTTAAATAAATTAAATATTCTCATTCGAAACGTTAAAAATTCCTGGTCGGTTACACCTGAAGGGCCCGGATTTAAAATTTCTAAAAGATTCTTGATACGACGGTCCTGACGCATTTGAGCAACTATAAATAAGAAGCTATCCACCTCATTCTTTTCATTCAAATCTAAAGTAGGGAATGACACTTTGCCAATTCTCTTCCTTTACAAAAATTTCTTTAATTCAAAATCAAATATATATATATATATATATATATATCTTCACGGATTATGAGAATATATATATATTCCCTAATCTACAAATTTTGAATCTAAAATGTATAAATAAATCGGTTATACGTTATATGATAAATAGAGGATAAATTGGAAAAAAAGATAAGGCTATCGCACAAAGCAAATCCAAGGAGATTCATTGGGAATTATCTATGAGTGAAAATCCTAATTTTTACTCTAATGGTTATTATGTAGTTTGATGTTTAGATTTGTACCGTGCCTTGGATGATTTTGTATGCGATAAATTATCAACCTAAAACTCTAAAATCTCCCCATAATATGTAAATTTTGAATTGTTTGGAATCCTATTTGTTTTGTTTTAATATAGTAGGATTTGATTCATTAATATTTACAACAAAAATATTTTGTATTCTATTTGATTCCACTTTTCAATTGTGATTGTAATGACAAATAATTCCAAAACAAGAAAATAGAAAGGGGCATGCAAAGTAGGGAAAAGGAGATTCTTCCTCTCATCGTTAGTTTGCACCGCCTATTTCTACAAGCTATGATTTTTTTGTCATTTCAATGCTATTCGTTTAAAAGTTGAATGGAATATAAAAGATTTGTACTGTAAATATGCTTCTTTGGAAAGGACTGAAATACTGCTATATTAACGTAAAAAAATTGTATGTTTTGGATTCCATTTTCAATGTGTATACAAGTCTATTTTGTGTAGCTAATTTATTTATGATATTGGCTTTTATGTGATTATTGTATTAAATTGGCAATTGTATAGTAATTGTAGTTGCGAATATTAAAATAATATAACACCCCGAATAAGAAACAGACAAACTACCTAAACACGCATAAAACTTATTAGGCATAATTAAATATTAGGCATAAATATAATAATAATATATTTGACAATTAAAATTGTAAACCTATAACGTATATAATAAAACATTAAATAAAGAAACCGATAAATAAATGGTAGCAAACAATTAAAAATACATCTAATAAAATAAGTTAGGGATAATTAATCCATAAATAAAGGCAAAATAAGGAGTTTCCCTTACAAGGTCTCTAATGCATAAATACGAGTGAGGTGTGTGTGTATACACACACACATATATATACATACATATATGTACGTACGTATATGTTGATGAAATTTTACACTAAATGTTGAGGAGTAGAAATATGACTAAGTTATAGAGATGTGAGGTCAATAGAAAGAACAAAGAAGTTTGCCCAGCTAATCTGGCTACCAGCAGTGTGACTTTTGTGACTGATATAGGACCGCCTATAATAAGTACCGATTGTCGATGCGGGGTTAGTCCCAATTTTATAGAATAAGTCTTCCCAGCTAATCTAGCTACCAGCATCTACAAATAGTCGAACTAATATGGGACGTCACGTTTGGGTTACGAGCCATAAGTACGGGGTAATCCTAACACAAGCCTACTTCGGGGATGATCTATTTAGTGATTATGTTAGAAAATGTCCCTCCCTATTTAAGAAGTATTAAATGGTCGGGATTATCATTTAAGTGCGTTAGTAAAAATCTCTTGGGGGAGGTCTGCTTCGGAGTTGAGGTGTTTAATGGTTGATTGGAGAGTCTGCCCTTTCCCTATCTAAAAATTATTAAGAGGCTTGAAGAGATTTTGTACGATGTCTGTTAGGGAGTACCGGGAAGGGTTCGCCTGGGGTTAGGTATTAAATGGCTGAAGGGTCTGCATACTTCCCATTTAAAGGGTATTAAGTAGCCGAAGTACTTCCTCTCGCATAGTTAGTGAAAGTGTACATGTAGTACTAAGGATCGTGTAATATGGTATATAAATGCCGAAACTGGTAATAACAGTAAAATAAAAATTAAAGTAAGCACACCAGGAATTTTTATACTGGTTCGAACTTCCCGTTCTATGTCCAGTCCCAGAATACCCTCTGGATTTAAACTAAACCCCTCACTTAACCCGGAGGAATAGGTATACGACACCTGAGCAGCCGAACAGGAATTTTTCCGCCTCAACAACCGAAGAGGACTTCAACCTAATACAAATTGTTTGTTGACGAATGTGTTCTAAATATCACTGATTGTCTTTTTATAGTACAACTTTCCTATAATCAAATCCTCAAGAGTATATATGTGTGAAGATTTAGAAGGAAGATAATCACGTAGAATCGAAGTATATAAATTAAAACAAGGATTCTAGTGATATTAATTAAGAATGAAAGCTTTTATTTGTAGAAATGAATAGAGAATAGATTTCAGAAATATAAACAAGAATCGGTTATTGTAGAAGTGAATTGAATATGTTTATATAGTTGTAGAAGAGTTATAATCTTTCATGAAGAGTTTCAGTCAACAGTTGTGTCCATATCTCTTGAAACAGAGGACATTCCTCTTCATGAAATGATCGCATCTCTTCAGTAAACTAGCCGTTATTCTCTGGTCGGTCGACTGAAAATTCTGGCCGGTCAGCTGAATTTAAAAATCGTTCAAAACAGAGTGTAGCTGTGCACATGACACAGGGTCGGTCGACCGAGGATCCTGGTCGGTCGGCCGACCTAGTGTTATTTGCACAGTGTACACATTTTAATATAAATTGTTTTTGTGTGTGTGTGTGACTACTTGAGGAATGATTTTAACAATATTCTAAGACTCAAAAATAAAATATTCATACTAAAATTTATAGTCTTGTCTCCTTTGTAGTGTGCAATATATGGTTATTCTCCTTTTTGTCGCTTTCGTATAGTATTCTCGTCGTATGTTCTCTGAAGCTTGTGTCATGAATCAAAACTCATGAATCAACATTCTCCCCCTTTTTGATTGATGACAATACTTATATGACGAAGTAGAACTTATCTATATTATAATTCTCCCCCTGAATATATAGCGACTTTTCTGCAAGAAATATGTTAGCTTTCATATATTTCTCCCCCTTTGTCATTGACAAAAAGGAATACTTATTAGATGTAATATTAAAAATTATGGAACGTGTAACACCAAGTAAGAGAACAACAAGTTTTAAATATTACATAGTTTAAACAAGATAGAAATACTTTCATAGTTTCACAACGTCTATCAATAGGCATATTGTTCATAAATAATACTTTAAAGTGTAAAAATATTGTTATTCTTCATCATCATCGGAATCCCAAAATTCTGGACGAATATTTTCTTCCAGAGGAACCTGTTCCTTTCCACGTCTTTGAGTGTGAGGAACGTGAGTTGCCGATGTGCTGGAACTTGTGTTATCGGATGTAGACCAAGAGAAATTTGGCGCTGGTCTTTTTCCGGGAGCAACAAATGAAGCACCGGCTTCGGAAGTACATGATAAGGCATCCCATAAATTGACGAAGAAACCCTTGATCTTCTTGAAACGTCCATCAATTTTTCGTAGCCGACTATCCAAGGCTATTTGGTTTTGTGCCAAAATGTCAATGGCCGCTTCCGTACTCATTCCGGAAGTTGGTCGTTGAATTGAAGATTGGCAGGTTATACGTTCCGTAACATGAGTAGATGGTTGAGGTGTTGAATAGCTATGACGCAGTTGTTCTCTCGGAGTATTACTCCATTGCTCAAATCTGATAAATCGAGGTGGAACATCAGGTAATTTCATTAACTTTATGGTCCGTGAATCAAACATATGAACTTTGGAGATTTCGAATTCTGGAGCATTGATGAAGAAACTATTTATCAATCTCATTATGTATTCTCCATAATAGATATGAAGCATCTTTCCTTGGTTAAAAGTGAGAAATTCATCCATAAGAAGTTGTGACCAATTAACTCATATTTTCCTACAAATAGCATACAATGCTTTAAAATTTTCAGGATATACGAGATGATATGAACCACCTCTAGGAACTAAGGATTTCATCATGAATCGATGTAGGAGTCAAGCTTTTGGTCTAAGCGACGATGTTAGTCTAAAATCCGGTGCATCATCTTCGAAAAATAGATGGCTTATTTGGTCACGAGTTGATATATTACAATCTACATCATGTAACGAAATTCCACCCGGTCGAGCATTTAAAATGTGGTTAATTTGATCAATGGAAAGAAAAATCGAAGTGCCACAAACCGATGTCCAAATACAATTTTCAGTGTTTCTCGGTGGATTTACAAGGTTGAGATTTGCTAGAAATAACTTGACCATTATATGATTAATTTTCAAGTTATTTTTCCTATGGTCAAGAAATGTATCAAGACCACTTTCAAGGGCGGCATTTTCAATACCGTAGGAGGTAAAATCAGGATAACTTACAAATGACTCCTCAAAGATTTTGGCATCTTGAAGCCTTATCCATCTTTCTAAAGCTTTGTCACTTACTAGCCAAGAAGCAATTTGAGAGTCTACAGGAGTTGATGAAGATGAGCCAGCATTAGTCTTAGATTTCTTCTTAGGGGCCATTTTTGTTTGAAGAATTAGAAGAGATTTGAGGAGGTTGTAATGGGGGCTAGGGTTAAAATCTGTTTTGGGAGAGTAAAAGTGAAGAGTTAAGATGGAAAAGGTGAGTGGATGGGTTAAAATATGTAGACTATTGCAACAGATAGCACGCTCGGTCGGCTGAGTTTCCTGAGTCAGTCGACCGACTTGAGTTTCAGGTTAGTGCTTAATCTTTCGGGAAGAGCCTCGGTCGACCGGTGCAGGGTACTCGGTCGACCGACTCAAAAAATATTGTAGTTGCCTTTCGGGGTATAGGTTCGGCTGACCGACTCAGGGGGTTCGGTCAACCGACCTGGTGGAAATATGTTTTTTTAAAATTCTCGGGATAGCTTCGGCTGACCGACTCAATCTCTCCGGTCAACCGAGGCAGGTAAACAAATAAATTTCTGCTTTTTTTGTTTTAAAATTTTTTATAGAAATACAAATTATATTATTACATCATTTATATTTATACATTTTATTGAAATTAATAACATATATATATTAAATTATAGCCATGGTTCATCAATATCTACGTTCCCATGAGTTTGGAGACGGAACATTTTCTATCGGTGACCATCTTGGAGCTATTGGAGTTTGAACAGGGTTTGAAGGTGATGGAGATCTGTAAGAAGGTTCAGCAACATCATCCTTCTTAGATGAACAAATTTTCATGGCAATCTTTTCAAGAAAACTTAAACGTCTTGCCGTGACTTTTTGTTCGTAGTAGAGTTCCCGTTGCATATTCATTTGCTGTTGTTGGTAGTGATGTATTTCATCAATTTTTTGTTTGGTTGATGGAGATACTACCATTGTATTTTTCCCTTTCTTCTTTTCAGGTGTATAGCTTGTATGGGAGTCTTCCCATGGTTTCCACCCGTGTCGGGGTTCTTTATCTGGAGAGGAGAAGTCTAGAACACGTTTAGGCATTGGAAAAGTAGGATAGGGGCCATTTTCGGGGATGCGATCAGAACAATCGTCGTCCGGAGATGTGTATGAAAGATGAGAATTTTCAGAGTTATAGTAATCATTGTTTGAAGACATATTTTCAAGTTTTGTTTTGTAAAATTTTTTTTGTAGTATATGTTCTAATCAATAAGCATAGTACATATATATAACCATCTATTTTTTGAAAAATTAGTGGTTTAAAAAAAAATTTAACTATAATCACAGAACTTTATAGCAAAACTGTTCGTAATTGTATGATATATAAGCTTTAGAGCTAAAAATAGTTTGTTCTGAAATTAAAGTTAATGGTACAGATTGTAAATAGAACTGAAACAAGAAACACCCATAGCTCAAGTAGCTATAATACAACATCTAACAAATAAGTCAGAGGTCATGAGTTCGAGTTCCGCTTTGGTCAGAAATAAGACAATTTTTGATTTTTCGATATTTTTGCATATTTTTATTCATAGATCTTTAAACGATATTATACCTAAATCACGTCTTAGTTTTATAAAAATATTTTCATTTAGCGGTTTAGTAAAAATGTCAGCTATTTGATTTTCAGTGTTGATAAATTCTAAATTTATTAATCCTTTTTCCAAACAATCACGAAGAAAGTGATGACGAATATCAATGTGTTTTGTTCGTGAGTGATTGACCGGATTTTTAGAAAGATTTATTGCACTATTATTATCACAATAAATTATTGATTTTTCAAGATGACAATTAAAATCTTGTAGTGTTTGTTGCATATATATGACTTGTGCACATGCCAAAGCAGCAGATATATATTCTGCTTCACACGTTGATAAAGAAACACAGTTTTGTTTCTTACTAAACCAAGAAACTAAGGAACGTCCAATGAAATGACATGTTCCGCTCGTACTTTTTCGATCCGTCCGACTTCCTCCAAAATCAGCATCGCTATAGGAAACTAATTCGAAAGGACATTCTTTCGGATAAAATAGTCCGAAATCTATGGTTTTAGTTAGATAACGAATAATGCGTTTAACTGCTCTCATATGTGATTCTTTGGGATTTGCTTGAAATCGAGCACATAAACAAACACTCATCATAATATCGGGTCGACTCGCTGTTAAATAAAGTAAAGAACCTATCATACTACGATATAGCTTCTGATCAACACTTTTGCCATCTTCATCTCTATCGAGATGAATCGTTGTGCTCATAGGAGTTGGTTTGGCAGCAGTGTTTTCCAGACCGAAACGTTTGATTAAATTATAACAGTATTTTTCTTGATTAATAAAAATTCCATTTTCAATTTGTTTAATTTGCAATCCAAGAAAATATGACAATACTCCCATATGAGACATTTCAAATTCATTTGTCATTATAGTTGAAAATTCCTGACATAGTTTTTCATTTATCGAGCCGAAAATGATATCATCAACATATATTTGAATTATTAAAATATCTTTATTAGTTTTCTTAATAAAAAGCGTTTGATCTACTTTACCAATTTCAAAACCAGATTCTAATAAATAGCCTTTAAGACGATCATACCAAGCACGTGGTGCTTGTTTTAAACCGTATAACGCCTTTTTGAGTTTATATACATGATCCGGAAATTTTTCATGATTAAACAAAGGTGGTTGTTCAACAAAAACATTTTCTTTTATGAATCCATTTAAAAATGCACTTTTAACATCCATTTGATACAGTTTAAAATTATGAAAACATGCGTAAGCTAATAAGATTCGTATAGCTTCAAGTCGAGCGACCGGAGCAAACGTCTCTTCGTAATCAATTCCTTCTTCTTGATTATATCCTTGTGCAACTAATCTAGCTTTATTCCTGGTTATATTTCCTAGTTCATCTGCTTTATTTTTAAAAACCCATTTAGTACCGATGACTGATTGATCACTGGGTCTAGGAACGAGTTCCCAAACTTCGTTTCGTTCGAATTGATTTAGTTCTTCTTGCATGGCAAGTATCCAGTAGTCATCAGTTGAAGCTTCTTTTATATTCTTAGGTTCTATGTTAGAGAGAAAAGCTACATGACCAACTTGATTTAGTTGATGTCTGGTTTTAACATTCGTATTAACCTCTCCAATTATATTTTGCACAGGATGATCTCTTAAAATTCTAGGTGGAGATTTTATTATATTAGGAATAATGTTTGCATTGGTTTCATGAACATCAAAATTTTCATTTATATTACTATTTTCATTCTGAGTAGTTTCATCATCAGAATCAATAGTAACAATTGGATTTATATTTCTAAAATTTTCGTTGAAAGAAACATGTAAGCTTTCTTCAATAATTTGAGTTCGTTTATTATAAATTCGATAAGCCTTGCTTCGTTCCGAATATCCAACGAATATTCCTTCATCGGATTTTGGATCGAATTTGCCTAACTGATCTTTAGTATTTAAAATAAAACATTTAGAACCAAAAACTTTAAGATATGCAATATTTGGTCTTCTTCCATTTAGAAGTTCATATGGAGTATTCTTAGTTAATGGTCGAATAGAAACGCGATTCAATACATAACAAGCAGTAGCCACAGCTTCTGCCCAAAAGTGTTTCGATAAAGTTGTTCCATTTAGTAAAGTTCTTGCACATTCTTGTAACGTTCTATTTTTCCTTTTACAACTCCATTTTGTTGTGGTGTTCTAGGAAATGAAAAATTATGGTTAATACCTTTCTTGTTACAAAATTGTTCAAAATCTTCATTTTCAAATTCGCCTCCATGATCACTTCTTATATTTTTAATTTTCAAAGTTTTAATATTTTGAATTCTTTTAACAAAAACTTTAAAATTATCAAAAGTATCACTTTTATTTTTCAAAAAGAAAATCCAAGTATATCTAGAGAAATCATCTACAATAACAAATACATATCTATTATGATTAATAGACTGCACTTGAGTTGGACCAAAAAGATCCATGTGTAAAAGTTCAAGTGGTTGTTCTGTAGATATTACTTTCTTTGATTTAAAAGAAGATTTTGTTAATTTTCCTAATTTACATGCATCACAAAATATATTAGTTTCGAATTTTATATTGGGTAAACCTTTAACTAATTTATTTTTAGCTAGTTTGTTGATAGTATTAAAATTGATGTGACAAAATCTTTTGTGCCAAAGACAAGAATCATTTTCTTTAGCCACTAGACACAAATTTGAACCATTATTAACATTCATATTTAAGATATAAATGTTTTTATCTCTTTTTCCTTCGAAAATGGTGTTATGATTTTTATCAAAAATATTACATTTATTTTCTAAAAAAGTTATATTAAAACCTTTATCGCATAGTTGACTAATACTTAATAAATTATGTTTTAAATTTTTAACTAATAAAACATCAGTAATGAGAGGTAAATTAGAGGTACTGTTGCTATTGACATTGCCTTTGCCGATGATATATCCTTTTGAGTTATCTCCAAAGGTGACTGCTCCTCCATTTGAGTATATAATGTTTGACAACATTTCTTTGTTTCCAGTCATGTGTTTTGAGTAACCGCTATCTAAAATCCATTTTCCTCTCTTCTTATGTGGTACCTGCAAAAAGTTTATAAAAAGTTGGTACCCAATCTTTTTAGGGTCCTAAGAGTTAGATCTTAGGAAGCCAAACCCATACGGGTTCAGAATTCCCTTTATAAACATAATTTTTGTTATTATGAACAGTTTCCATAAACATTTCGATATGTTTATTCCTTATCAAGACATTATTTGTTTTTGGAATCCATATCTTAATGGTTTTAGTATTTGGATAAACTGTTTTCTTAATATCTTTCTTAATTTTATTATTAATCCTACTTTTAGCAAAATTATTTTGTTTCTTAAATCCTAGTCTAGATTTATTGTTAGAGGATTGAGAGTTTTCTAGTATACTAGAAAGATTTTCTCCTCCTTTATTTAAATTAGAAACATTTTTAGAAATATCATCAAATTTTATTTTAAGACTAGATTTTTCTAACTCTAAATCCTTAATCTTAGAGTTTAAACTATTATTTTCGAAAAGTAAAACATCATTTTTATTTTTCTGAATTTCTAGTTCTTCAGATATTGACGTAATTTGAGAAGATAAGTTAGAATTCGATTGTTGAGAAATTTCAAGTTCTTCTTCCAATATTATCTTCTCATCTTTCAACATATCTACTTCTAAAACTGTTCTATCTAACTTTCTTTGCAACTCCTTATTTTTCTTTTTAAGTTGTTTTGTTAAATTTACTAATTCAGAATTTATTTCAATTAAATCTTCAAAAGTAAAATCACTTACATCGTCTGACGAAGCCATGAAGCATACATTTGCTTGTTCATTATCACTTTCACTCTCTGATGAGGATGATGAGTCAATGTCGTCCCAAGTGACTGAGAAAGCTTTTCGTTTGGTTTTGTCCTTCTTGAAGTTATTCTTTTTACGATCTGGACAATCCTTCTTCATGTGTCCTTTCTTATGGCATTCATAACATTCCATTGTTGAAGATGATGGTTTGCTGCTATTGGAATTGTTGTTGGAATTATTTTTGTTTCCTTTGAATTTGTTTCTGTTGAATTTCAAAAACTTTTTGAAATTTTTAGCGATCATTGCCATATCTTCATTATCTGAGTCGGAATCATCTTTTTGTGCTTGGAATGCTACATTTTTCTTTTCTTGTGCTCCATTTCTTTTTGCTTGCAAATTTACTTCGTAGGACATTAAATTACCTATCAATTCTTCTGGTTTTAATGTTGACAAATCAGTTGCTTCTTCAATAGCTAGGACTTTTCGTTCCCATTCGTCCGTTAAAGAATTTAAGATTTTAGTAACAACATCAAAATCAGTAAACTTTTGTTCTAATGATAATAAAGCATGATAAATATCCTGAAATCTAGAGTACATGTCGTTTATAGATTCATTTGGCCTTATTTTAAAATTTTAAAATTGATGTTTTAACATAGAAATTTTGCTTAATTTAACTTTGTTCGTTCCTTCATGCGAAACTTTAAGAGTTCTCCAAATTTCATAACCGGAAGTGCACATGCTAACTCTATTGAATTCATTTCTATCTAATGCACAAAATAAAATATTCCTAGCTTTTGCATTTGATGTAGCATCTAGTTTTTGTGTGTTACTCCAAGTTGAGTATTCTTCAGTAGGAATTGTGTACTCACTTTGTATAATATTCCAGATATCAAATCCACTTGATTGCATATAGATTCTCATTCTAGTTGACCAATAATTGTAATTTATACCATTGAAAAGTGGAGGTGTGAAGTTGATTGACCTTCTGTGAAACTAGAATTAGTGTTAGTGTTAACATCGTTAATTTGTGTGGTTGCCATATTACTAAAAAAATAAATATCAAATAACTTTGTGATGGTTATAGGATAATCTTGCTCTGATACCAAATGAAAGTGTACGTGTAGTACTAAGGATCGTGTAATATGGTATATAAATGCCGAAACTGGTAATAACAGTAAAATAAAAATTAAAGTAAGCACACCAGGAATTTTTATACTGGTTCGAACTTCCCGTTCTACGTCCAGTCCCAGAATACCCTCTGGATTTAAACTAAACCCCTCACTTAACCCGGAGGAATAGGTATACGACACCTGAGCAGCCGAACAGGAATTTTTCCGCCTCAACAATCGAAGAGGACTTCAGCCTAATACAAATTGTTTGTTGACGAATGTGTTCTAAATAACACTGATTGTCTTTTTATAGTACAACTTTCCTATGATCAAATCCTCAAGAGTATATATGTGTGTGAAGATTTAGAAGAAAGATAATCACGTAGAATCGAAGTATATAAATTAAAACAAGGATTCTAGTGATATTAATTAAGAATGAAAGCTTTTATTTGCAGAAATGAATAGAGAATAGATTTCAGAAATATAAACAAGAATCGGTTATTGTAGAAGTGAATTGAATATGTTTATATAGTTGTAGAAGAGTTATAATCTTTCATGAAGAGTTTCAGTTAACAGTTGTGTCCATATCTCTTGAAACAGAGGACATTCCTCTTCATGAAATGATCGCATCTCTTCAGTAAACTAGTCGTTATTCTCTGGCCGGTCGACTGAAAATTCTGGCCGGTCAGCTGAATTTAAAAATCGTTCAAAACAGAGTGTAGCTGTGCACATGACACAGGATCGGTCGACCGAGGAGCCTGGTCGGTCGGCCGACCTGGTGTTATTTGCACAGTGTACAGATTTTAATATAAATTGTTTTTGTGTGTGTGTGTGACTACTTGAGGAATGATTTTAACAATATTCTAAGACTCAAAAATAAAATATTCATCCTAAAATTTTTAGTCTTGTCTCCTTTGTAGTGTGCAATATATGGTTATTCTCTTTTTTGTCGCTTTCGTATAGTATTCTCGTCGTATGATCTCTGAAGCTTGTGTCATGAATCAAAACTCATGAATCAACAGTTAGGATATTATTGGACAGGTGATGGGTTGTTGAAACTAATGTACTCCATGGTTGCGTTGCATCCGCTTTTATAGTCACGGAGTAAGACTCGTAGGGCCATTAGTCAATATTTGGAGGTACGTGGAGGAATATAATAAATACATAAGACATAATACTTATCTGAATGCTTACTGCCCATATATTGTTATTGCAAAACTTGAGGTTTTCATTCACCAGATATGGTTGTTTCGACTCCCTCCTCATTACAACCCACAGATTAGGTACAGTGATGAATGTTGAAAAGATGGCGAAGACTTAGGGGGCAACTATCTACTCTAGTTATCTATTCATGTTGTTATGATGTACCCAGACTATATATCAGACATGTTTTATATACTATTGGGGCACTATACTTCTGTGGTTTGGTTTTATGAGGTGGGTACTTTATTTTATTATTATATTTTACTCCTTCCGCTATAAGGCTTTGAAAGCATAGATAAATATCTATGCATATTGTTTAATTAATTATACCAACCAACAGTCAGCTCTAAAATGGATTTAAGATTCAACGGGCTTTCATTGGATTGAAAATTAGGCTCATTTCAGATAGGGTTGTTACAGGAGGCGAGCTCTCTTCTATACCAGGCTTTAGCTCCACTGTTGCTTCTAGCCCTGTGTAGGCCACCACAAATTGATAGTATCTATATGTTGATTGTGGTCATGTTGTTGTCATATTCCCGTTGTGGTCGGGAAAGTGGATTTGACCAGGCGTTTCGTTGTTCTACCTGTTGTCCCACATACTGCACCAATATGTCTATGCAAATCGACTCTTGGTTTCATCCTTAAGTTGTTAACACTAACTAGTGGAATTCACAGTGCTTCCTATTGCCCTTGGGCTCCTTCCTCCGCCCAAACCGGGAGGGAGGTGCCGGTTGAAACGACATGGGATCTTGTATGGCAAGATAAATTTTTTATGTCATGATTCAAAGTTGTATAGTTTGTGTACCTAGGCTTGAAGCGCGGTCCATCTTCCGAACACTTCTTGTTGTTCTCCAGCAGATCGTTCCTTCGACGGTTTTTTTCTTCTCATGGGTCGGCCTTTTATTTCACTTGCACTTCTCATCACAATTGAAGATGTCGGCCTCTTCCACTCTTATGATCCTGTTTTCTCTTAGGAGGAAGTCAGTTAAAGAAAAGGCTGGCGGCTTTTGCAACTCTTTCCACATTCAACACTGGTACCTCACTCCTAAACATAGGGCGACTACAAGGCTATTTTTGTCTGCTTCTCTTGCTTGGACTCTTTATTGAAGCAGTTTACATACGATCAGAGGGACTCAAAAGGACCTTGCCTATGTTGCCTAGCTCGCTCGCCGTTTGATCCTGTTCTTTGATCCGAAGAGGCGAGTTTTGAAGTCGACGCACAATGGGACCATAAGTGGATACTGCCATCCTAGAGAAGAAGGAACCAGCAGAAGGCCGGTCCTGTCACGGTGGAAGGGAACAGAAGGCATGTGGTGGGGCCAGAAAGCTGAGCGGGTGGGTGATTGAACTAAGCACAGTAATGTGGTCAGATGGGTCTATACTCCTGTCATACTTTCAATGGGAGGCAAAGCTTACCTTTGGTGGATGTGGGTATTCAGAATCTCCTTAGAGAAGGGTTCTCCATTCGCATCATCTGATACGCCCTCGCCTTTAATGTTTCTGGCTTGGATCATGTGCATTTCTCAATGTAAGGTGACCCTTTTCTTATCTAAGGCCGCCATGTACGTGCCGTAGACAGCGTTGGCCCCTTACCGGGGACGGGCTCCCTAAGTATCTAATATGTGATGGCGATCTATGGCAATGGTATGGCATGAGGGAGCGACGATGGTAAATAGGCGTAGGATATCCTTTTCCATTAACCGAGGGACCTAGACTAATATGCTCGTCTCCCTCAAGACCTAGGCCAGGGCATCTCCCTCTAGGATCGGGAGTGGGCTAACAGTTCTCTGGATTTAGGATTTCTAACTCGCCCACCGTCACTGAGGCGGTCAAAATGCAGGTCGTGCCACCTTATCTACTACCCGAAGTTGGTTAAACGCAGACAATCTTTCTGTTGAAGGGGAACGACGATCTGCTTGAACTTCTTCGTACATTGCTAGTTCAGGTTATGGGATGTCGCAGACATACCTCTGATCGTGGGTAGCACGCATGTCTTTATGGTGGATAAGAGCATCTTTAATGAAGTCTCTGACATGACCTTCTCGTGAGTGTCATGCACTATGTTGTATGTGTTGTGCACTGCGGGCTAAATGAGGGTCCGATCAGTCAGTGGCAAGACTACTAAGCTAAAGTTTATAGTTTGAGCGTCTATCTTGGCCCTGAGGTCATTCAAGCCACAAGCGATTTTCCCCAATGTCGGTCAAACAGTGTATCTTGTTGAGTCATACGTCATTGCCCAACCTTGGGATATGGCATATAGCACTAGCCCTAGTGCCTCCATTGGTGTTATGACCATTGGAGTTGTCAAATTTAATCTCGGCATGATTTTGCATGGTAAGAATATGCATGCAGAGAAGAAAAGTAAGGGTTTTTAGGGAAGACCCACCTTCTAGCACCAAAATGTTAATTATAAATTTAGCCAACATCGGAATTATAGTTGAGAATGACTATTAGTGAACGTTACTCACTAATAACTTGATTTTAAAATGTCAAATGAGGATATAAAATGTGGAATAAGTAAAAGAGACAAGATTTAGAGTGATTTGATCTAAGTTGATCTACGTCCATTATGAGGATTTCTTATTACTTTGCTTCTCTTACAATGGTTTGGATTACAAGGCAGAATAACAAGAAAATAAAATGCTTGAGAGCTTGTAATGTTCAACCCTTGTACAAACACATGTTTGGATGTATTTATGGATGTTGGAACTCAAGTTAGACGGTTGAGATTGCGGTCATAATTCCTGGAATTGCTCTTAGTTGTTGATTCAGATGTTTCGTTGATGTGTATGCTAACTAGGATGGCAACTGGACTGTATGGTTGACATGATCACCAACTGCCGATCTGCACTTAAGCATGCCTTGGTCAGGAGTAGGCGGCATGGGATCAGGGAATGGTTGTGTAGTAGCATTTACCAGGGCACCAGCAGAGGACAAGGAGTGGTTATCAAAGTACCTTTTTGTCAGGTGAATAGTGGCTTACATGTCAGCGTTTTTAGAGAAACTACGGTCGTAGCTTCTCTTTGAAGGGGCGGTTGAGCGTTTGTCGCCAAAGATGGCCAGGTCAAGACAAGTAAACTTCGAAAGGTTTGGGCGGACAAGGTGGAAGACAAGCGAGGGATTTTGTTGGGGAGTCGTCTGTTGGCCAGTCGCTTGATTATTTAGAGACATTTGCATGTCGGGCCGCTGTCTCTGTCCGTCACCCATTAAGGACCACATGGGTTTGCTTGGTTCGTGCATGCACTTGCGTTGGACGAGCAGATTTAATGGGAGAACATGTCGTTCGAGCCGAATGCGGGCTTTGTCAGATGGCGAGCCATAGTCCCAGCTTCTGGGAACATACGGGTCATAATGCGGGACATAATGCGAGCTAGGAGGCAGGCCGAGGTGTTGCCTATTGGTATTATGCAGGTCGGTAGAATTGTACGGGCCGGCCCAGTCTATGCTTGCGAGAAAAACGAGTAATAGTGGAAGACATCCCCTTTACAATTCTGCCGCTTCTAAGAACATGCTCCCCCAAATTGAGATAGGACTAGATGTATGATGGTACTATAAAGAAAGGCATATGCGTTTACAACATTCCTTCACATTCAGCCCACTTTAACACCCAACTTCACTCATATATTCTTAATGGGATAGCGAATAACCTACTTTCTAGTCCCACAGTCGTTGCTACTACTCATCGGACATTTAATGTCGGTTCATTGTCTCAGGCAAGACACGTGAGATCCCCTACTCTCTAAGAGACGACGATCTGAACTCGACGTGTTCAAATAAACTATTGGATATAATATCGGAACTCAATCGTCGCTCGATAGTTATAAGAGGTGGGAGCTTCATTCAATATTTGGGCTCCAACCTACAAATATTAAGCTGACTCGTTTTTTGTTGGAGAATGAGGATGAACTTAGAAATTTATTGAATTGAAGGTCACGCACTTTAGAAGAAATAGTTGATGTTATTCTAATTTCAAATGTATTCTTTTTTAATGAAATGTATTGTTATTATTTCCGTATTATACAGGTTTTTTATTTTTTGCATTTTATAGTTAATTTATACTTTAATATCAATTATTAATATAGTTCCCTTCGTAATACAATAACACATTACTTTTTCATTGAACTTTTCCCGTTCGCACCTCGTTCAAAATAGTCCAATCGGATGCCCCAATTGTTTGCACAAGAACGCCCTAATTGTCATGACATAATTTAAAACACTGCCTAACTCCTAAATTTCAATCAAATAGCACAATTCATGCTGCGCTATGCTACCAACAGGCCGGCCTTAGGGCAAGACAGCCAAGGCAACGAGCGTTGAAAGGGCAACAATGAAGATCAAGTTCATATGGAATTTTTAAAATAATTACAATTATATAATACCGAATAACAATTTATATAATAGTTGCGGTTATATCTCAGGTGGTTTGTTCACTTCTTAGTGTGACAGGCAACAGGAGTTCACAGGAACTATAATTTTTAGGGACCCTTTTGTTAAAATCGAGCCGCCATGGCTACCAAGGTAGGAGTACAGCAACCCTGTACCGATAACTGTCCATTTCATGAACCCATGTCAATGAGAGGGTTAATATATAAAAAAGGGAACTGGATCCTAGTTCCCGTTAAGGAGGACTTTAGAAGAAGAGTTTCATGTTCATAGAAGCACATTATTATGTGAACGCTGTTCTGAACTATTCTTACTTGCTGTTGTTGATCGAAAATAGCTTAATGATAGTATTCCATAAAGCAAAGACAAAAGGATAAATATAGAACTAACACACAATACATAACCAGTAAACTAGGAAGTACTGACACAACATAAACACCAACATACTAAAACCAAATAAACATAACAAACGTGTGCCACAACACACTGAAAGAAAAGCACTAAAAAATACTAATCCTAGCTCACATAACACCGACACCATGAGTGGTAGGACCATTAACTCTGAAAAAGGCATCACCAGCAACCTCAACCTTCCCACAGTCAACTGCCACTGCCCCAAACACAGCCCTAAACGCTCCACAAACTACACCTGGGGAAGAGGCATTGGTCCTTGCAGAAACCCTAACCACCTTCTCCAACCCTAACCTCGCTCCTGCACCTGCACATTCAACCACATCGCTCACAGCCTCGATTCGACTGTTCATTTCCTTTGCAGATATGTCTGGATTTCTCTGAAGCATTTTCAGTGACACTGAAGTTTGAATCGTGTTTAAGCCTAACATGCTTAAGGTTTTGTAGTTTTCAATCGAGTAGGAAGGGTGTGTCATGGCACGGCGTAGAAGATTGATCGATTGGAAGGAGTAGCTGTTTAAGTTTAGTGCAAACATAAACGATAAAAAAATTAATAATTTTTACTATATTTTTGTCAAATGTGGTAAAACCCTGCAATTTCATACTAGAACCATTTTAACTCACGTCCTTGATTAGAAAATGTCAGACCCACATCCCTCCCATTCAAACAATGCAAGACACGTCCCATTTTTGTCATATTGTTGTGAAAAATGATGTTAAGGTCGATGGTGGGGTTTTGTCAATAATTATCCAATTCGAAGATTAACGAATGTTTTATGAATGTCAAATATTGAATGCAATGAACAGACAATTGCTACTTATGTTTAAAAAGGGAATGCTTTCAACGCGAATATTTACAGTGCAAACATTGCACTAAGAATATTAAATTATTTTTCGGTTGAAAACACAAGTATTAGAAAGAAACAATAGAAAATTAGTTCGAAAAATATTGACCACCATGATAGTTTTATGCAAACACAAGGGTTAAAATAAGCAAAGTCTACCATATTTTTGTCTAATGTAATGTAACACTACATTTTCAACTTAACCGTAGGTTCCATTAACTTTTAATTCAAAATTTTGGTTCTAATTGTCCAAGATATGCTTCTCACATTTTAGGATAATGTGCATTGTAATTAAGTGAAATTATGTGATTAGGACGATGAATATTATGAGGATGACATAATCAAGGTTGGCCCAGCTAAAATTTTGGCCGGATCAGTGCTATTATCAAGGCACGCACTTAGATGCTCTAAGGCACAGCTGCTGCGCCTTATGACAGCTCAAAGCGCAGGCAATGCTTGAGGCACACAACAAGTGCAGAAAGCCCCAAAGGCACACAAAACCAAGGCACAATAAAAGTATGCCTCACATACATACAAGCGGTACTGAAAGTATTTTGATGTTATAGATTTAAGTTAATCTCTTTGCGACTTCTTTTTTTAATTTGTGTTGAATTCGTTGTATTTCATTCTCAAAAATATATAGGCAGCTTATTATTGTTCAAAGCTCATTTTAGGAGCATTTTGTAGCTGCTAAAATTTGTACTGAAATAGCAAACAGTGATGCACAAGGCGCACTAAAAGGTGCAAGGCAAGGACCTTGTGTTTTTGCGCTTTTTCGCCTCGACTACATTAGGCTCAAATGCAAGCTTGTAAAATGACCTTTTATTTAGTTTGATCAAAACATAGTAAAATACTAACCGGATATTTAAGCATCCATTTAAAAAGGTAAAAAGAAATTAGAACGAAGAAAATGAAAGCAGTTCATGCATTTCCAAAGGGAATTGCTAAAAGAAAACCATATTGGATAAGGGGCACCATTGAAATTGTATTTCAAAACAAAAATTAATTTCATGAAGGGAATGAACAAAATATGTCTTCTCCCTTGGTAAAAATGATAATATTACAATTTTACCATTTTAAGAAATACATGAAAAGTGGATATTTGAAAAAATAACAACATATTCATTGTTTTTTTTACTAGTTTTAGAAGACTTTGAATATTTAAGATGAATTTTCAAAGTTGTAACAACTTAAGGTTTTTTTTTTCTTTTGAAATGTTTTCTTTTCGAAACCTAAAACTTGTAAATAAAAATTGATTTTCTAAACTTCAGATTTTAAACCTAAGCTTTTAAAAAAAAAATCTTGAAACGTTGACTTCGATTTTTTTTTTCCCTTTCTAAAATTTCATGTTTTCATTTTCCATCAAATTATTAAAAAAAAAATATTATAAGGGAATTTTGATCAATAATCGTTGTAAGAACAAAACAATCATTTTAGCATTTTCCTCTAATCAAGAAATCATAGTTTCAAAATTTTCCCCTATCCAATCATGGCCTTTATCCAATTTGTTTCTCCCTTTAACAACCATCTCTCCAAACAGCATAGTAAAATTGAAATAAAAACATCATTTCAACATCATTCCTGATGTATTTTCACTCGTAAACTATCACAAGACCAAATAACAACTTTAAACCTGACGAAACAAGAAATCAATAAAATTAAACTAAAAGACGAGACTTTTATAAAAAGTGAAATAATATAAAGTTGTATAATAACCACCATCATTAGTAATAAGATATTCAATTTAAACAATTATCCAAAACACCCAGTCAATAACAATCAACCTTAGAGCATCTTTAGCAATGTGTGGATTCTGAGTAAATGGGAAGAATTGCCATCCACCCAGCCGTGACCGTGGATTTTAATTTACTAGACGATTTTAAGAAAATCATTTAGTGTATTTTGCATTAAACGGTGTTTTGAAAACCTTTCAAGCACTAAAAAGTTTTTAGAAAACCATTTCAGTACCAAACAGCTTTCAGAAGACCGTTTTAGCGCTAAATAGTTTTAGGACTTCCACTTTCTCTTCTTCACCACGCAGAGAATCCACACTTACAAAAAAGGAAGGACTTTCACTTTCTCTTCTTCACCACGCTCAAATTCCCACTGCTGGAGCATGGAGAAGAAAATAGAAGTGGGAATCACTCCCCTTTTTCCTTGTCTGGCTGCTGTTGGAGATGCATTAACTCAAATCACAAATTCAAACATACAC
The DNA here is from genome assembly GCA_030737815.1 of Allium fistulosum. Lineage (NCBI taxonomy): Eukaryota > Viridiplantae > Streptophyta > Magnoliopsida > Asparagales > Amaryllidaceae > Allium > Allium fistulosum. The sequence continues at coordinate 693,809,387 of CM060906.1, forward strand.
AAATAACATGATTTCATTATTTTTTACTGCTGTACTTTATTGAATATGTATACATATTCATTTGAAGCAATATTAGCTATCATTTTCATTAAACGGTAACCAAATCAACATATCTAACATTACCGAAATACCATCAACCAAAGGTTATAGAAGTTGGGGGGTGAAAGGTTTGTACTGGCTATCAGCTAAATTTCGTAGTGTTTGGTAAAGTTTAAGAAAATAAATAAATAAATAAAGAATTTCCCAGCAAAGTACAGATTTTTATTTATTTTTTCGGGTCGAAATACCGTCTTTCCGCCAACAACAGTCGAATTAAACGGATAAAATCTGATCATTGTAAGGTTTAAGATATCATTAAAGCAAAGCGCTGTTTACTTACCCAATTTGCTTTTGAAGGGTTTCAAGAGAAGTGGAAAATGATGATGAAGAAGATACCTGACAAGTAAAAATCAGAGAAGTAATATAGTTTACATTTAAAAGAGTAAACAAAAAAAACCACGATAGGGTTTGTTCAAGTTAGTAGAGAAATTACCCGCAAACGAGAGAAAGTAAGGATGATGAAGATGAGTAAGCAGTAGCGAGGAAGGGGAACGAAAGCCATGATCGTACTCTTGTACCTTGGTAAGTTTTCAAGAGAGAAACAAACAGGTTAGGAAAGGGATGATCGATTAATGGCAAGGCAAGTAAGAATAGCCAGGTTGTGCTCCTTTTCACGCAGTGCTACTTTATCAATTAAGAATTGTACTCATCTTCAAATCGCATTAGATCAAGTCTAAAACGATAATCACCAAAACAAGCTCCAATGAACTATTGAACTATGTTTATGTAAAAATCACACTCGACCCAAATGAGATTTGTGTAATCACCGCGAGATGTGTATAACCTAGTTCGGATCGAGCGAGATTTGTATAATAACCTACTTCAAACCGAGCGTGGTTCGTGAATAAACCTATCTCATTTAGCAAATAATGATAAACCCATGTTTAGAGTGTGCGTGATAACGGTAAGTTTATGAAATAGATGAGCTAGGGTTCATGGTGTGAGCGATTAATTAAAACTGAGTTGTTTGGTTATGGTTTGTCGTACTTTTCATGGTTATAATTACCCATAGAACATTAGATTTTTGCACGGCAATTTATTGTCGAAACAATTTTTTATTGCCAGTTGTTATGTGCCGTAGAAATTAAATTTTTCAATTTTTATTTATTATGACTTACATTAATAATGCATTAGTAAAAATATACTAGTACCATCATTTATTTTATTAGGTATTAATTATATTATTGTATGGTAATGATGTGGAACATTGTTCATGAATAGGAAAAGAAAAAGAACATTTGAATGCACCTTATCGGCGGAAACTCGCATTGGAATTTAAAGGAGCTAAGAAATAGGTCATTGAACAAAAATCAGAGGAAACACATGAAAATGAAGAAAATGGCAGTAAAGAGGAATTAAATGATAGTAGTTCACATGATGATGGGTTTAAAGATGATAGTTTGAATGAAAATGGGCCTAGTGAAGAAGGTTCCAATGAGGATGCTTCAGATGATGGATCAAGTTTGAATAATTCAAAGGCCCAAATCTCGATTATACCGACGAACTTGCCAAATTTGATTCAATCTACTTCAACTGCTGTAACAGCCTGTACCTCACTTAACGCAGATATTGTCCACAACTTAGTCACCTCTGCCTCATGATGTGGGGTTTTATTCCTCAAAAGGCATCGACGTTGTTATAAGGTGAAGGCTTTGGAATATAAGCACCCACTTCATAGTGTTTTTCCGCGATGTGGGACTATTATTCCCATTTTGAAGATGTGTTACAATCTCCCCCCTTTAGAGCCCAACGTCCTCGTTGGCTCATGAACACAAGACCACCCTGGCGTCGTGGCTGTAACAAGTATAGACCACAATTCCGGTTGGGTATGGCTCTGATACCAATGTAATAGCCCGCACTTCACTTAACGCAGATATTGTCCCCAACTTAGCCACCTCCGCCTCATGGGCCAAGCCAAGATATGGGGTTTTGTTCCTCAAAAGACTTCGACGTTGTTATAAAGTGAAGGCTTTGGTATATAAGCACTCACTTCATAGTGTTTTTCCACGATGTGGGACTATTATTCCCATTTTGAAGGGGTGTTACAACTGAGGTTATTACTTTCTGTAACAACCCGTATATTTGGACCATTTAAATTGACAATAATCCACACATGTCAACTTAAATAGTACAAAACACGAATCATTAATGGAGTACACGTATATAAATGAGAATCATCATAGAATCACAGAAAGATACAATATAACAGAATAACGCAGCGGAATTACAACAATGTCATAATAGTAGTTCATGAAGCTACTAAGTAAATACAACAATGTCTCAAACAAATGGTGAAATAGAAATACAAAGATGTCTGATACAAGTATCACAATAGAGTAGAGCAATACCGATAAAGATAAATGATAGTCTTCAAAGTCTTCAACTTCCAAGCAGCACAGCAACAGAAATCCTCAGACTGACCCGAGCATAAGCACAAACAAACACTCGAGTCAGGACATATATTCGTATACAAGATAATATGGCACAAATTTTGAAATAATAATAACTCAAAGATGAATGGAATGAACATCTTTCAGGATCCATTAAACTATCTATATATAATAGTGTACGCTAAGTAGATAATGTCTATCAGTAATATAAAGTATCAAAATAGCGTTAAGGCGTTACCATTATTCCCCTTAACACATTTTATATAAGCATCATAGTCTATACAGCACTGTAAACTCCACCGTAAACTAGTGGGCTATTAGGGAGTACTCCATAGGTATAATACAAAACAAAACGTAGTGGTCGCGCATAGGGATACAAGTATGACAAGGCACATGAGGCAATACCCAAGGTAGTGAAACTACCGTTTGCCTGATCCGGACTGGTGAGAACGCATCGCCGCAATGATCGCAACACCGCGATACAACTCTCCAAATTCAAGGGTGTGCACCAATCAAAACAAGTAATGAGTAGTTACGAAGAAGTGTGTTCGCTAGAGGTAGCTAACCTCGTTGGCCTGGCACGGCTCCTATTTAAGTCATTTCCAAATTGACACAAGTGTCAAAGTCATCCATTATTGTTCTCTTTCTTCAATCATCAACGTACATCATTCCAACCACTTCATTCTGGATCACACTCCACGTATAATAGTTATTAAAGTGGTATTCGGTTTGGACAGAGAGTATGTCCCTAACCGATCCCGATCTCTTTAATAACTTTGTAATTATTACACTGGTTGGTCATTTAATAAATTTCAAAAATCCAATCAATTCACTTTAAAATTCGAAAGTCAACATTCCATTTGACTTTCTATATCAATTTCTCTAATTTACGTTTCAAAAATTTCAAGTTTCCAAATTTCAAATTTGTACTTGATTACACAATTCAACTTCTACTTGATTTACAGCAATTCAAAATTTGATTTAAATTTATACATGCATTTCATTCAATAATTATTTAAATTAAATAAATTCAACGTTTCAAAACAATTCCAATTAAATTTCCAATTGATTAAATCATTCGCTTAAGTTTACCTACATTATATCCAAACTTATAAATTTAATTTAATTGAATCCGCTAAATTAAATTCTTTAAATTACAAGTTTGTATTAATTTCAATAAATAAATCACAATTTATTTCTTATTAAAGAAATTCAAATTCACTTATTTACTCATCTAATTAAATAATCACAAGTTAAATTTCTTCGGTAAACAAGTTACAAATTCGTTTAATTATTAAATAAATTTACAAAACTTAACTCAACAATTTATTAAATTTCTAAACAACATACTTCATCAACATTTGTTAATATTTATTTCAATTTATCAAATATTTAACATTTTAAATTTCACTAGAATTTAAAATCCCAAATTTAATTAAAACCCTTCATTTTCTTTTAAATCAAATCTTTATTTTATTTTTATTATAAATCAAATTGTTCGATCAATCGAATTTTTGTTTAATTCTCTATCCTAGGTCAAGTGTTTTATTTGGGTATTTATCATTTCAACCCGATTCCATTAAATTTAAAATCAAAAGCATAGTAAAGGGAACTTGTAGTGTGATAACTGGGATGGTGTCAAAGTAAATAAACAAGCAATAACAACAATCAATAACAACATAATAATTAATTTAAATAATCCCGAAATAATCGTATCACTTTTACATTATTATTTCATGTAAATTAATACAATTATTTCTAGAATCTACACTATCATTTCGTGTAGATTAAAGATTATTACGCTATTATTGAAAGAGTCTATGCGGTAGGATCGTATAATATGGAATAGTGAAATAGTCTAGGTAGATAGTAGTAAGCAGTAAGTAAAGTAGACACCAAGACTTTATACTGGTTCGGACCTCTTGTCCTACGTCCAGTCCCTAAGCTCCTCTTAGGAATTCAACTAACCAACAACCCTCACTTAACCCGGAGGAATAGGTTTACAACTTACCCGAACAACCGAACGGGATTTCTTGCCTCAACTACCGAAGAGGACTTCAACTTGGATACAAAAAATATTTCTGACTTGTTGTGTTCTTGATAACACTAATGAGTCAATTTTAGTACAACTTTCCTATAATCTTATCCTCGAGAGTATACAAAGTGTTTATGAAGATTTAGGAAATATGAATTGCTATGAATCAAGAGATGTTATAGTTAAAACAGAGATTCAAGCAATTGGTTTGCTTTTGAAAACTTAAAAGAATATGAAAGTATGTCCAAGTAAATAGAGAGATTAAAGCAAGTAGAATTGGTGATTTGTAATTGTTAAAACAATGTATTTATACTTGTAGAAGAGTTGCATTTGTTAATTTGCTAGAGATGCAGGGAAGAGATGCTTCTGTTTCCATTGGAGAATGGTTGCAACTCTTGGGAGGAAGAAGGTGTCTATTCATAGAAAATTCGCAGTTACAGATTCAGTCGATTGAGCAGGAGATCCAGTCGACTGAAAATATAAAGGAAAATTTTCAGGTCTGTGTTCAGTCGGCTATTCAGGGAGTTCAGTCGACTGAAACTGTGTATGTTTTTATTTCTGTGCCAGTTTCAGTCGACTGGCCATGCCTGTTCAGTCGACTGAACTGTGAAAATTTGCACACTAAAAGTATTTATAAAAATGAAGTTTAAAGGAAGTATTTTAGTGTTCGTGCAAATCTCTTGAGGATAGATTTTAACAAATAATCTAGACTTGGACCCATAAAAATCATACTCATGTTTTCACTTTGGTCTTCATTGATCTTCCTATGATTTTAAATGTATTTCTTCCTTTTTGTTGAAGCTCATTGTCATTGATCAAAATCTTTGTGTATCAACATTCTCCCCCTTTTTGATTGATGACAACATTAATGCTATTTTTCTCCCCCTGAATGAATGCACCTATCTTTCCTACAAAACAGAGTTAGCTACACAGATTTCTCCCCCTTTGTCATCGACAAAAAGAAAGTAATAATCATAGATATATAGAAAACAGTCACTGAACAATAGAATTCTACGATTAGCATAGTTATATAAAACAGAGATTGCACCATAAATACAGAGATTTATCAAATTAAAAATGCATAGAACAACAAACCATAAAAAGTTACTCGTCTTTATCCCAATCATAAGAACCTTCTCTCTCTCTAGGTTCTCGAATGACTGGTCCTCCGTAATTGCTCACATCTCCTTTGCCAATGATATAGCCTTTTGAGTTGTCTCCGAAGGTAACCGAGCCACCATCAAAGTATGTGATGTTTGTAAGCATATCTTTGTCACCGGTCATGTGTTTTGAGCAACCACTATCTAATATCCATTTTTTCTTTTTGTGTGGGACCTGAAAATAAATATAAAATTATTGGTACCCACTTTTCAATAGGGTCCTAATAAGTTAGAACTTAGGAAACCAAACCTAATTTGGTTCAGTATCCTTTTTATAAATATAATTTTTATTATTATGAACACTATCCATAAATGTTTTAATATATTTATTTCTAATTAAAATATTATTAGTCTTTGGAACCCAAATTTTAACAAACTTAGTTTCTTTTCTTGTTCTAATAGGTTCTCTTAATAACACTTGTTGTTTAGAGTCAATATTCCTCTTAAAATTTGTTTTTGTCTTTTTAGAAATTTTTGGCTCCTTTTTATATCCTAATCCTTGTTTATTTGAGGAAGATTGAGAATTTTCTAAAATCTTAGATAAATTTTCTCTTCCTTTGTTAAAGTTAGAGACATTTTTAGTTATGTTATCTAATCTAACTTGAAGACTATTGTTATCTAACTTAACTTGTTTAATCTGAGTTTTTAATTCATGATTTTCAGAAACAATTATATCATTTTTGTCTTTTGAGTTTCAATTTCTTGACTTAAAAGTGATAGTTGAGTTTCCGAATTTGAATGAGATTCTTGAACTTTTTCAAGTTCTTCTTCTAAAATCTTCTTTTCATCTTTTAACATATCCCTTTCAAACTCAGCCTTGTTCTGATTTTCACGTGTCTCTTTAAGTTTCTTTTTAAGAATTTTTATTGTACTCAAAAGTTCAGTGTTTACATCAATTAAATCGTCGAAAGTTAAAGTACTAACCTCAGATTCCTGAGCCATAAAGCATACATTTGCTTGTTCATTGTCGCTATCATTTTCACTATCAGATGAAGATGAATCTGAATCGTCCCATGTTACAGAGAATGCCTTCTTTTTGAATTTTTTTTCTTGTTTTTGTTCTGATTCTCCTTCTTTTGCTCTGGACAATCTTTCTGCATGTGACCTTTCTTGTGACAGTTGAAGCATTCTATATTTAAGGATGAAGGTTTGTTCAAGAAATTCTTTTTGAATCCGTTTTTATTTTCTTTTCTCAATCTTAAAAATTTCTTGAAATTTTTGGCTATAAATGCTAAATCCTCATCTTCAGACTATGATTCTTCCTTTTTCGCATGAAAAGCTACATTTTTTCTTTCTTGTGCTTGATCTTTCTTAGCTTGCATATTAACTTCATATGACATAAGATTTCCAATTAATTCTTCCGGTTTCATTGTAGATAGATCATTTGCTTCTTCGATTGCTAAGACTTTTCTCTCCCATTCATCAGTGAGTGAATTTAGAACTTTAGATACAATATCAAAATCCGTGTATTTTTCTCCTAGTCCTATTAAGGCATGATGAATATCTTGAAACCTTGAGTACATGTCATTGATGGATTCATTTTGTCGCATTCTAAAGTTTTGGAACTGGTTCTTTAGCATGGAGATCTTAGTTTGCTTCACCTTGTTTGTGCCTTCATGTATGGTTTTAAGTGTACTCCATATTTGATGTGCAGTAGTATAGATGCTTACACGGTTGAACTCATTTCTATCCAAAGCATAAAATAGCATATTCATAGCTTTGGCATTTGCACTAACTTCATTCTTCTGAGCTCGCGTCCATGTAGAATAATCCGTTGTGGGTATAATGAGTTCTGCTTGAGTTGCGTTCCAGGCTTCAAACCTTGTTACTTGCATATAAATCCTCATCCTTGTAGCCCAATAATTATAGTTTAGTCCATTGAATAGAGGTGGTCTTTGAGTAGATTGTCCTTCCGCAAATGTAGAGTTATAGGTAGATGTTGTGCTTGTGTTGTTTTCCATATTATCAATATGTCAAATAACGGTGTTATGGTTATAGGACGGCCTTGCTCTGATACCAATTGAAAGAGTTTATGCGGTAGGATCGTATAATATGGAATAGTGAAATAGTCTAGGTAGATAGTAGTAAGCAGTAAGTAAAGTAGACACCAAGACTTTATACTGGTTCAGACCTCTTGTCCTACGTCCAGTCCCTAAGATCCTCTTAGGAATTCAACTAACCAACAACCCTCACTTAACCCGGAGGAATAGGTTTACAACTTACCCGAACAACCGAACGGGATTTCTTGCCTCAACTACCGAAGAGGACTTCAACTTGGATACAAAAAATATTTCTGACTTGTTGTGTTCTTGATAACACTAATGAGTCAATTTTAGTACAACTTTCCTATAATCTTATCCTCGAGAGTATACAAAGTGTTTATGAAGATTTAGGAAATATGAATTGCTATGAATCAAGAGATGTTATAGTTAAAACAGAGATTCAAGCAATTGGTTTGCTTTTGAAAACTTAAAAGAATATGAAAGTATGTCCAAGTAAATAGAGAGATTAAAGCAAGTAGAATTGGTGATTTGTAATTGTTAAAACAATGTATTTATACTTGTAGAAGAGTTGCATTTGTTAATTTGCTAGAGATGCAGGGAAGAGATGCTTCTGTTTCCATTGGAGAATGGTTGCAACTCTTGGGAGGAAGAAGGTGTCTATTCATAGAAAATTCGCAGTTACAGATTAAGTCGATTGAGCAGGAGATCCAGTCGACTGAAAATATAAAGGAAAATTTTCAGGTCTGTGTTCAGTCGACTGTTCAGGGAGTTCAGTCGACTGAAACTGTGTATGTTTTTATTTCTGTGCCAGTTTCAGTCGACTGGTCATGCCTGTTCAGTCGACTGAACTGTGAAAATTTGCACACTAAAAGTATTTATAAAAATGAAGTTTAAAGGAAGTATTTTAGTGTTCGTGCAAATCTCTTGAGGATAGATTTTAACAAATAATCTAGACTTGGACCCATAAAAATCATACTCATGTTTTCACTTTGGTCTTCATTGATCTTCCTCTGATTTTAAATGTATTTCTTCCTTTTTGTTGAAGCTCATTGTCATTGATCAAAATCTTCGTGTATCAACATTTATTTCATGCAATTTTACACTTGTTATCTACTTTATTCAATTTCATACTTCATCAAATTTACACGACATGAATTTGTTAAGAATGTTTCAAGGTGTAACTAACTATATTTCTACGTGTCAACTATTTAGACATTTCAAAGGTCATATTATATAGATTTTTTCTTCTCAAATTCAAGTGCATATGCAAATTTCAAAGTGTTAACTACCATACGTCTAATTTCAAGTGTATATTATTTATCACTACATGTGTTAACAATTCAACATTCAATATTAACATCAAACAATCATCAATACTATCATCCAAACTTGATTATCATCGTATAATAATATAAGTCGTGAAATTTATTCACCTTTAGTGGTTAGAGAAAATGAACGACGAAGCACGAAGAGGCACGAATAGACTTGACTCGAACGCAACACAAACAGGAACAATCGACAAGCTGCAACCATCGACAAGAAAGAAATGGTATAAATTTCAATATGGACGTTCATATATATATAAACTCATATATATACACACTTACCAATCAATAAAGAAAAGAAGGAAGAGCTGAGAAGTGAGTGCTGCTACAAGGTGGGAAGCTTCAAATAGTTGCTGTACAACAACAGAGAAGAAAAATCTGTCACTACTATTCAGCTACTTTAACATATATACACTGTATATATATGCATGACAGCAAATATGAGTTTAAGTGCAATCTTGAATCTTTGTACAGCAAAACACCTTTTTTACGCATGCAAACTTTCCACAAGCATTCTCGGCATGGACTGGGCGACGGACAGGGCGGTGCAGGCGAGGGGCAGGGCGACGGAGCAGTGGTGCGTGCGATCGGAGGGAGGTGGAGCTGTCGCGTGAAGTTTGCGGTGGCTCGGTCGAGGTTTGGGAGGAGCTAAGTCGTCTCGGGTTCGGGTTTGGCCAGAGGAGTGGTGCGCGTGTGCTGGAGTAGCGATCGAAGGGGTCAGGTCCGGAGGACGGTGCGCACGGTCGGTCGCGGCTGGAGTGGGGTGAAGTGGCGAAGGTGGGGCAAGGTCGGAGCATTGGTTGAAGGGGATGGTGATGCGCGCTGGAGTGGGCAGCGCAGGGTAGGGGTGGTGCGTGTACGGTTCAGGCGACGGCAAGGGTGGGGCGAAGTGAAGGGGACGGTCGGCTGGAGGCTACGGCGCAGGCGAGGGTCGCGGTGTCGCGTGCTAGGTGGAGCGGATCTGGAGTAGGGGAACGCGCTGGAGTGGGGCGCGTTTGGCTGAGGAATGGTGCGCGCGGAGTGGTGAGGTGGCGAGGCAAGGTCAGAGGGGTGAGCTGAGGAGTTTACTTCATTTCTTTGCAAATATGACAGTGGAAAACAAACAAAAATATAAAGAGCAGAAGAGAGAGGGAAGTGTCAGAGAAGTGGTTTCTTACCTGATTGGAAATTTTCTTTGCAACGAAATTAAAGTGCAGAGATTTGAATTATGTACAGATAGGGATACGAAGGGATGAAATGAACAAGTGGACAGAGAATATTTTTGTGTGAATTCCGAGATATACTGCATGTTTTCCCATGCTATCAACCAGCTGCCAACCACCGTAATAAATTCATTTCAGCCCATATTTTCCTTTCAAAATTTGAATGTGTACGGGCTGTCAACTTGGGCTGAATATTATTTAACCAGTCTGCTTGGAACGATTAAATTAGCGCGACGATTTACGTCGAACTCCGATTTGTACAAATAAATATGCCATTGTGATCGGCGTGATGAGGCGCTTACAACGGTACATGGATATTGGCGATACGACAGTTCTTTCAAAACTCAAATTTTTATGCCGATTAAATTGTTCGTTTGACAAACAATTTAAATGAAGCAGACAATGATGGAATTTGATGAAACGGAATGCGACGTCTTGATCAGATAAATTTTTACAACATTACTGCGTAAAAATATTTAGATTTGGAAGTTGAAAATTTTCGCATTTTAAAATGAACTGATATACAATAAAACGCGAATGAAATTTACTGCGATATTTTACGACGAAACTTTTCCTATATCCATAACTAACTAGACGCATCTTATATACGAAGTTTGGACGTTAATTGAGAACGTATATAAATTTCAAATTTATATAAAAAAATGGATTCAAATTTTTTAAATTGGGTTGGAAATTCAGGGTCGTTACAATCTCCCTCACTCAAATATTTTCGTCCTTGGAAAGGAACAAGGCGGAGGAAGTAGGAAAGAAACAAGTAGAAATCAAGATAGATTTGAGAAAAATGAATTATACCTGGAATCAGTAATTCGGGGTTTGAATTCCGAATACTATCCTCAGTTTCCCATGTGCAATCTCGGTCATCTGCACTCCACTGAACTTTGACGAGATTGACCGACTTCCTTCTAAGTTACTTCGTCTCACGGTCTGCTATCCGAAGTGGCTTCCGCTCAATGGTCAAGTCAGGCTCGATGACTAACTCTTCCAATTGAGCAGTGGGGATGGTCATAGATGGATCGCGCACTACTTTACGGAGATGTGAGACATGGAACACATTGTGCACACCGGCAAACTTTTCTGGTAATGCGATTCTATAGGCCAAGGTTCTGATCCTTTCCGTAATCTCAAACGGGCCAACAAATCTGGGAGTAAGCTTTCCCTTCCTTCCAAATCGAATAACATTCTTCAAAGGCGACACTTTGAGGAATACTTCGTCTCCTATACTAAATTCGAGATCTCTCCTTCTTCTGTCAACGTAGCACTTCTGTCTGTCTTGTGTCGTCTTTATCTTCCTCCTGATCTCTTCAACTTTCTCGGAAGCTTCCATAATCATTTCTGGACCAAGCACTAATCGGTTTCCAGGCTCAATCCAACAAGCTGGCGATTTCCACGGCCGTCCATATAAAGCTTCGAACGGTGCCATACCAATACTTGCCTGATTTATCAAAGATAATTAATTCCAATTCAAATATACTTAGTCAAATTTGAAATTCGATTTCTTTACCTGATAACTATTATTATAGGTAAATTCAACCAAATGGAGATGGTCTTCCCAGGATCCACCAAAGTCTATAATACAAGCTCGGAGAAGGTCTTCCAAAATCTGATTCACCCTCTCAATTTGACCATCTGTCTGAGGATGATAAGCTGTGCTCAGATTCAGTTTAGTGCCCAAAGTATCTTGAAATGCCTTCTAGAATTTACTAGTGAAAATAGGATCTCTATCGCATACGATACTAGATGGTACACCATGAAGTTTAACAACTTCCCTCATATATATCTCGGTCAAACTCGAAGCAGTACGAGTGGTCTTAACTAGAATAAAATGAGCGGATTTCGTCAGCCTATCGACAATCACCCAAATGCTCTCGTTACCCCTTCTGGTCCTTGGTAGCCCATCAATAAAGTCCATGGAAATCTGCTCCCACTTCCAACTTGGAATCTCTAGAGGTTGAAGTAATCCTGCCGTTTTTCTGTGATCGGCCTTAACTTGTTGGCAGGTAGTGCATCTACTAACATAGGTAGAGATATCGCATTTCATCCCACTCCACCAATATAACTTCTTCATATTCTGATACATCTTTGTGACTCCTGGATGAAATGAAAGCGAGGATTGGTGGTTTTCTTTTAGCACTTCCTGTCTTAAACCGTCAACATTTGGAACACAAATTCTGTTGTCGATCCTCAAAACTCCATTACTATCTACTTGTGCACCCATTTTACTGTTAATATTTCCGACTCTACCAAGAACTATTTCTATGATACGATAGAGCAAAGTATCCTCGTATTGCTTGGCTATGATGCGATCCATAAGAGCTGGGGAGACAATGAGCTGAAATAACATTCCTTCAACAAGATTACAACATATCATTGCTTTGTTTCTGCTCAAAGCATCGGCTACGGCGTTTGCTTTCCCTGGGGTGTAATTAATATCGAGATCATATGCAGCTAAGAATTCGAGCCATCAGACTTGTCTCTGATTCAAATCCTTTCGTGAGAAAATATATCTCAATGACTTATGGTCTGTAAATAATTCAAATTTTGTCCCCAGGAGATAATGCCTCCATAGCTTTAGAGCAAATACAACCGCAAGAAGCTCTAAATCATCAGTTGTGTAATTTGCTTCATGGGTCTTTAACTGACGACCACATAGGCAATGACCTTTCCTTTCTGCATTAAAACTGCTCCTAATCCATCACGGCAAGCATCAGTATAGACGGTCAATCCTTCGCTTTCGTCAATAACTTTAAGGACTGGGGCAGAGGTCAACTTTCGCTTCATCTCATTGAAAGCTAATTCACACTTTTCATTCCAATTAAATTTGACATCCTTCTGGTTAGTGCGGTGAGCGGTGCGGCAATCCGAGCAAAGTTTTCTATAAATCTACGATAATAGCCGGCCAAGCCCAAGAAGCTACGAATATCTGTAGGAGTTTTTGGAGTCTCCCAATCCTGCAAATTCAAAGGATTCTAGTTTAGATAGAGATAAGATGTTCGGATAGAAATGACAAGTAAAGATAGAACTTACATTGATTACGGCGATCTTAGCTGGATCGATCGAAATCCCATTCTCCGAAACAATATGGCCAAGAAATCGAACTTCATCTCTCCAAAAGTGGCATTTCGAGAACTTGGCTTTAAGCTGATGACTCCGAAGAGTTTCAAGGACGAAATCCAAATGTGACCTATGCTCTTTCTCATCTTTAGAGAAGACGAGAATATCATCGATGAAAATAAGAACAAACTTGTTTATAACATCACGGAAAACTCTGTTCATCAAATCGACGAAATATGCTGGAGCATTAGTTAGGCCGAATGGCATAACCAACCATTCAAAGAAACCATTTTCAGTACGGAATGTTGTTTTAGGAATACTCTCTTCAGCAATTCTGAGTTGGTGAAAGCCGGTAGCCAGATCGAGTTGAGAGAAAACTTTAGCTCCATGGAGCTGGTCGAATAAATCATTAATGCAGGGCATTGGATATCTGTTCTTGTGTGTGAGCTTGTTTAGCTCTCTATAGTCCACACACATTCTGAGAGAACCATCTGACTTTGTGACGAATACAACTGCAGCTCCCCATTTTGAATGACTTTGCCGTATCAAGCCTTTAGCAAATAAATCTTCAATCTGAGCATTCAATTCTGCCTTCTCTTTAGGAGCCATTCTCCTGGGAGGGAGAACTACTGGTCGAATGCCTGGAATAAGATCAATGTGGAATTCGATTTCCCGCGGAGGTGGTAGAGAATTGACTTCTCCAAACACATCAGGAAAAAGCTGAACAATCGGGGTAGAGCTTAGATCATTCGGATGAGAGTCAAGAGAGAATATAAAACTTACAGCACACTCTTGAGGCGATTTACCTTTACTAACTAAAGGTTTACTCTTGTCGTTAATTAGAGAGACGGTTCGAGCTTTGCAAGAGATAACAGCTTCGAACCTTCGTATCTAATCAATACCTAATAGGATATCGAATGCTTCGAATCCAAGGACATAGAAATCCCAAGTGAAACGATGCATCCCATACATAAGCGTGACATATTTGCATACCCTTTTGAGGTTAGCAGGTCCCCCGATGGGATTTGATACACATAAGAAAGTTGAGGCAAGAATGGGTTCCAATTCAAGTTTATTACACAAATCAATAGATATGAAACTATGAGTTGCTCCAGTATCAAATAGAACTTTAACGGGTAAAGTATGCAACATAAAAGTACTCTATAATGTACCTTTGGTATCACTAGGAGCAGTTGGAGTAGGTGGAGCACGGGTGGAAGAAGTCATAGCAAAGACTCCAGATGTCTTGCCCTTTTGATACAAGGGACAATCCTTCTTGAAATGGCCAGGCTGCAAACAGACATGACAGAGGTTGTTCCTGGTATCCTGAGGTGGAGGAATGGGGGCACCGGCAGATGTTGGACAACTGTTGGCATAGTGACCCTTCTGATCACACTTGAAACAGGTGATGGAGGATAAGTCAATGGGCTTCTTCTGAGAGTAGCCAAGCCCGGTAGTCTTCTGCCAATTCTTCCTTTGCTGCTCAAAATTCGGCTTCCTTTTTCCAGGCTGACTAGAGGATGGCTGAACAACTGGCGCCTTGGTGGCTGATGCACCCTTCGGCTGTCCCTCATATCTAAGGGTGTAATCCATCAACTCGGTGAAAGTGCCATGAACATGGGCTGTGAGGAGATCATAGTACTCTGGACGTGCTCCATGGATGAATTTCTCGTTCTTTAGAAGTGGTGTATCAATCAAGCCAGGTCCGAACTTGGAGAGTTCATTAAACTTTCTTTCATACTCGGAGAAAGTCATGTTACCCTGCTTGAGGTCCATAAATGATCGATAAAGCTGAGCCTTTCCGACTGCTGGCATCCACTGAGCCGAAAAAGAATCCCTATTCACAAGCGAGACAAAGATGAGTCAATATTCGAAGAGGCAAAAGGAATTATTTGGATGAAATTTCAGTTAGATTTTAACTAACCTGGGCTCAGGTGATTGTTTCCTCGTCAGTATGGGAGGTTACTGACTCCCACCAATCCTGTGCCGCATCTTGAAGCTTCCAAGCGGCCACTTGACGCTTCTGCGTGTCAGTAATCTCAAGACCAGTGAAGATCCTTTCCAGGCTCTTCAGCCACTGTTGCGCTCCAATGATGCTCTCGGAACCAGAGAATTTGATGCTGCCAAGCTGGGTGTATTCCTTGCTAAGAGTAGAGAACTTGACTGCAGGAGCTGGGGCACGTGGTGTGGGAGCATTTCCTCTACCCCCACCTCTAGCGTTCCTTCTGGTACTCATCCTGGAATACCAAAGCGATTTAGAATCAAAGGTAGATATTATAGAACTTAAGGAAATTCTAATCAAACGAATTCAATAAGGAGGATGAAATCAAAATGATATAGATTCTGAAATGGTTCTCCTCATTCTAGGGTATGGTTACCCTATCTCTAATGAGCTTTACCACTCCACAGGCTAAGGTTTTCGGGAACCAAAGCTCTGACACCAACTGTAACAACCCGTATATTTAGACCATTTAAATTGACAATAATCCACACATGTCAACTTAAATAGTACAAAACACGAATCATTAATGGAGTATATGTATATAAATGAGAATCATCACAGACATATACAATATAACAGAATAACGCAGCGGAATTACAACAATGTCATAATAGTAGTTCATGAAGCTACTAAGTAAATACAACAATGTCTCAAACAAATGGTGAAATAGAAATACAAAGATGTCCGATACAAGTATCACAATAGAGTAGAGCAATACTGATAAAGATAAATGATAGTCTTCAAAGTCTTCAACTTCCAAGCAGCACAACAACAGAAATCCTCAGACTGACCCGAGCATAAGAAAAAATAAACACTCGAGTCAGGACATGTATTCATATACAAGATAATATGGCACAAATTTTGAAATAATAATAACTCAAAGATGAATGGAATGAACATCTTTCAGGATCCGTTAAACTATCTATATATAATAGTGTACGCTAAGTAGATAATGTCTATCAGTAATATAAAGTATCAAAATAGCGTTAAGGCGTTACCATTATTCCCCTTAAACATTTTATATAAGCATCATAGTCTATACAGCACTATAAACTCCACCGTAAACTATTGGGCTATTAGGGAGTACTCCATAGGTATAATACAAAACAAAACGTAGTGGTCGCGCATAGGGATACAAGTATGACAAGGCACATGAGGCAATACCCAAGGTAGTGAAACTACCGTTTGCCTGATCCGGACTGGTGAGAACGCATCGCCGCAACGATCGCAACACCGCGATACAACACTCCAAATTTAAGGGTGCGCACCAATCAAAACAAGTAATGAGTAGTTACGAAGAAGTGTGTTCGCTAGAGGTAGCTAACCTCGTTGACCCGACATGGATCCTGTTTCAGTCATTTCCAAATTGACACAAGTGTCAAAGTCATCCATTATCGTTCTCTTTCTTCAATCATCAACGTACATTATTCCAACCACTTCATTCTGGATCACACTCCGCGTATAATAGTTATTAAAGTGGTATTCAGTTTGGACAAAGAGTATGTTCCTAACCGATCCCGATCTCTTTAATAACTTCGTAATTATTACACCGATTGGTCATTTAATAAATTTCAAAAATCCAATCAATTCACTTTAAAATTCGAAAGTCAACATTCCATTTGACTTTCTATATCAATTTCTCTAATTTACGTTTCAAAATTTTCAAGTTTCCAAATTTCAAATTTCTACTTGATTACACAATTCAACTCCTATTTGATTTACAACAATTCAAAAATTGATTTAAATTTATATATGGATTTCATTCAATAATTATTTAAATTAAATAAATTCAACGTTTCAAAACAATTCCAATTAAATTTCCAATTGATTAAATCATTCACTTAAGTTTACCTACATTATATCCAAACTTATAAATTTAATTTAATCCGCCAAATTAAATTATTTAAATTACAAGTTTGTATTAATTTCAATAAATAAATCACAATTTATTTCTTATTAAAGAAATTCAAATTCACTTATTTACTCATCTAATTAAATAATCACAAGTTAAATTTCTTCGGCAAACAAGTTACAAATTCGTTTAATTATTAAATAAATTTACAAAACTTAACTCAACAATTTATTAAATTTCTAAACAACATACTTCATCAACATTTGTTAATATTCATTTCAATTTATCAAATATTTAAAATTTTAAATTTCACTAGAATTTAAAATCCTAAATTTAATTAAAACCCTTCATTTTCTTTTAAATCAAATCTTTATTTTATTTTTATTTTAAGTCAAATTGTTCGACCAATCAAGTTTTTATTTAATTCTCTATCCTAGGTCAAGTGTTTTATTTGGGTATTTATCATTTCAACTCGATTCCATTAAATTTAAAATCAGAAGCATAGTAAAGGGAACTTGCAGTGTGATAACTGGGATGGTGTCAAAGTAAATAAACAAGCAATAACAACAATCAATAACAACATAATAATTAATTTAAATAATCCTGAAATAATCGTATCACTTTTACATTATTATTTCACGTAAAATAATACAATTATCTCTAGAATCTACACTATCATTTCGTGTAGATTAAAGATTATTATGCTATTATTTCATGCAATTTTACACTTGTTATCTACTTTATTCAATTTCATACTTCATCAAATTTACACGACATGAATTTGTTTACAATGTTTCAAGGTGTAACTAACTATAGTTTTACGTGTCAACTATTTAGACATTTCAAAGGTCATATTATACAGATTTTTTTTCTCAAATTCAAGTGCATATGCAAATTTCAAAGTGTTAACTACCATACGGCTAATTTCAAGTGTATATTATTTATCACTACATGTGTTAACAATTCAACATTCAATATTAACATCGAACAATCATCAATATTATCATCCAAACTTGATTGTCATCGTATAATAATATAAGTCGTGAAATTTATTCACCTTTAGTGGTTAGAGAAAATGAACGACGAAGCACGAAGAGGCACGAATAGACTTGACTCGAACGCAACCCAAACAGGAACAATCGACAAGAAAGAAATGGCATAAATTTCAATATGGACGTTCATATATATATATATACACACACTTACCAATTAATAAAGAAAAGAAGGAAGAGCTGAGAAGTGAGTGCTGCTGCAAGGTGGGAGGCTTCAGATAGTTGTTGTACAACAACAGAGAAGAAAAATCTGTCACTACTATTCAACTACTTTAACATATATACACTGTATATATATGCATGACAACAAATATGAGTTTAAGTGCAATCTTGAATCTTTGTACAGCAAAACACCTTTTTTTTATATGCATGCAAACTTTCCACAAGCATTCTCGGCATGGACTGGGCGACGGCCAGGGCGGTGCAGGCGAGGGGCAGGGCGATGGAGCAGTGGTGCGTGCGGTCGGAGGGAGGTGGAGCTATCGCGTGAAGTTTGCGGTGGCTGGGTCGAGGTTTGGGTGGAGCTAAGTCGTCTCGGGTTCGGGTTTGGCCAGAGGAGTGGTGCGCGTGTGTTGGAGCAGCGGTCGATGGGGTCAGGTCTGGAGGACGGTGCGCGCGGTCGGTCGCGGTTGGAGTGGGGTGAAGTGGCGAAGGCGGAGCAAGGTCGGAGCATTGGTTAAAGGAGACGGTGATGCGCGTTGGAGTGGGCGACGCGGGCTAGGGGTGGTGCGCATACGGTTCAGGCGACGGGAAGGGTGGGGCGAAGTGAAGGGGACGATCGGCTGGAGGCTACGGTGCAGGCGAGGGTCGCGGTGTCGCATGCTGGGTGGAGCGGATCTGGAGTGGGGGAACGCGTTGGAGTGGGGCGCGTTTGGCTGAGGATTGGTGCGCGCGGAGTGGTGAGGTGGCGAGGCAAGGTCGGAGGGGTGAGGTGAGGAGTTTACTTCATTTCTTTGCAAATATGACAGTGGAAAACAAACAAAAATATAAAGAGAAGAAGAGAAAGGGAAGTGTCAGAGAAGTGGTTTCTTACCTGATTGGAAATTTTCTTTGCAACGAAATTAATGTGTAGAGATTTGAATTATGTATAGATAGGGATACGAAGGGATGAAATGAACAAGTGGACAGAGAATATTTTTGTGTGAATTTCGAGATATACTGCATGTTTTCCCATGCTATCAACCAGCTGCCAACCACCGTAATAAATTCATTTCAGCCCATATTTTCCTTTCAAAATTTGAATGTGTACGGGCTGTCAACTTGGGCTGAATATTATTTAACCGGTCCGCTTGGAACGATTAAATTAGCGCGACGATTAACGTCGAACTCCGATTTGTACAAATGAATATGCCATTGTGATCGGCGTGACGAGGCGCTTACAATGGTACACAGATATTGGCGATATGACAGTTCTTTCAAAACTCAAATTTTCACGCCGATTAAATTGTTTGTTTGACAAACAATTTAAATAAAGCAGACGACGATGGAATTTGACGAAACGGAATGCGACGTCTTGATCAGATAAATTTTTACAACATTACTGTGTAAAAATATTTATATTTGGAAGATAAAAGTTTTCGCATTTTAAAATGAACTGATATACAATAAAACGCGAACGAAATTTACTGCGATATTTTGCGACTAAACTTTTCCTATATCCATAACTAACTAGACGCATCTTATATACGAAGTTTGGACGTTAACTGAGAACGTATATAAATTTCAAATTTATATAAAAAAATTGGATTCAAAAATTTTAAATTGGGTCGGAAATTCAGGGTCGTTACACTTTCCTAGCAGTTAATGCTTCTCCGATACTTAAAAATTTTGAAACTCATTTTGCAGATAGTATATGGAACGAGAAGAGGTATTTAAACATTTATTATCTATATTGTTTTTATTTGTAAATTTTAATTGTGTTATTAGTTGTGAATTTTTTTTATTATAGGAGAGAGGAATAATCAAATTTATTGCCCATTGTTGAAAGCTAAATGAACGGAAGTTGGAGGATTTGCCAATTCAATTCATTGAAATAATGAAAAATTGGGTTTTTACAATTTGGTCCGGTACACATATAAACATGTAGATTATATCACTATTTCAGCTTTCATTAAGAGATGATATCGAGATACCGATTCAATTCCTATGGAGAAATGACCATTATATTGGTTGAATGATGTTGTTGAGATCTTGAAAGTTCTGGTTGTTGGTCATTCTATTTATAGGGAAGATGATGAACAGAATTCGATTAATATTTTAGTGGAATATCTTGGAGTTAAAGAGGAAGTTGTGAAGGAAGAACTAAAAGATATGAATTTTATGAAGCTTAATTTCTGTTGAAAAAATTCGATGAAATAACAAAGAAAGAAGATATGAATAAGAATGATTCTTAATTCAGTTCCTGTGCACACCTACTCTATTTAGTGGAATGTACTTTATTTTGTGATAATTCGGGCACAAATGAGTCGGTTAACTATTTGAAATGTTTGGCGGATGTTCATAGTTAAATGTGCAAGATTGGGGAATGGGAGTAGGAGCATATTTGTACCGACAACTTGGCTTAGTTTCATGATGTGGCGTTAGACAGATGGTTAGATATTTGGCATTGTTGGCGGTACATGTATTATATAATATTTATTTGTTTCTTCTTCAAAATAATGTCATAGCCCACTAAAGCAACATTTTTAGTTGTGCAGTCAATTCCTCGCTTTTGCCCCGCTATACCCCTGATATATCCCGTAGCGGACTTTTGGGGCTACGATTTTTCAATATAACGGTCCAATATAGCGGATCCGATATTATCGGATATATTGAGGCAATAATCCGCTATATGATCAATTTTGTTTCCCCACTATTTTTTTTTACTTTTGACAATTGAATTTTTTTTTGACTTTTCCAAAGCAGAGCCAAAATTTTCTTTCACTATTTTACATTCACGTCATTAGCTAAGCCCTAAATCAAAATTTTCAAATTCCAAAATAATGGCTTTCTCAAATTTTCATCGTTCTCTTATCGCTGCCACTCTCTTGTCGTCGTGCTAATTCCATCTTCAAGCATCTACTTTCACCTTTTTCTTCTATCACCTACTTTGTTCGATTGTTTGTTGCAAGCCTACAGCCCATCAACTACAATTTCGCCTCTAATCCACTATCAGGTAATAGAAATTTAGGGTTAGTTCTTCAATTTTTAATTTGTAGTTTTTAATTATATAGCAGCTATGCTTTGATTATGAGGTTGTTGTTACTTGTTGTTCTCAACTCCTATTGCTGTGATTTCTATACGTTTAGTTTTTTAAATTTCAGTCACATATTCTTTTATTTCAGAAACTTATACTGTAAAAATATACAAGAAGTTCACAAAATTAGGTTTCGTTTTTTCATAGAATAATGTAATCATATTTTCTAAATCGCTTTGTTTAGTTTCATTTTGAACCGATTCTTCTTGCTTGCTGTTTTTAAAAAAAAGGGCAAGTTAAATGAAATGATAAATAGACCAATCATATTATAAGCGATTTATTGCAATACTAATAGTTTATGTTATGTTGTTAATTGAAATATGTATATTTATTTTTTCCGTTCAGATATGTCTTCAGTCAATTCGAATAATCCACCTGGTGTAGCATCCAATATTTTAATGATAAACTCTTCTGATCCAGCATAGGAATGGGGCGAGTGTCGAGATCCAAACAAAAGACAAAATGTTTGGTGCAAGTTAAGTAACAAAGTGATGTCAGGAGGAATTTCACGTTTGAAAGCACATCTTCTTGGCATCAAAGGAAATTATACTCCATGTACATCGGCAACTATAGAAATACAAAAAAAAATACAAGTCTCGATAGATGAAAATAGAAAGAAAAAAGCTACAAAGGCTAGAATTCATAGTATTCTTGAAGAGCAAGATGAAGATGAAGATATTGTTGAAGAACAAGAAACTTTTCATGCAAATAATGCAAATGTTTGTACAAATAAGAGAAATAAACATACAAATGTTAGAGGTCCTCTTGATCTTGTCATGGAGCAAACAAAACAATCATCTCTTGATAAAACCAATCCTCATAAGCAAGCATTAAAGAAAATTGCATGGAAATATTTTGCTAAATGAGGATACGAGGTGGGTTTACCTTTCAATGCTGTGCGTACATCAAGCTTTGATGATATGATTCATGCAATTGGTGATTATGGAAGAGGTATTATTATTATTAATATAGTAATTATATTCAACTTATGTTACTTTTCTTAGCATATGTTCACTATTAATGGTTGTAATATTTTTTAGGAATGTCCCCACCAAGTTATCATCATTATCGCGTGAACTTATTGAAGGAAGTATTGGATGAAACAAAGGAGTTTGCCGAATCTTTTAGAAAACATTGGGAAATTTATGGATGTTCTATAATGTCTGATTTTTGGACGGATACCAAAAACCGATGTTTGATCAATTTTTTGGTTAATTGTCCGAAAGGAACAATTTTCTTAAAATCGATAGATGCAACCAATCATGTTAAAGATGTTAACCTGATAGTAGGAATGATAAATGATGTGATTTAATTTGTCGGGGAAGAGAATATAGTTTCAGTAAGTTTCTTTACCTTTTCCACTTGTTTTTTTAATGTAGTGAATAACATAACTCTTTCATATTTGTTAATAGTTTCAAACTAACAATGGATCTAACTATAAGATAGCTGGTGAAATATTAGAACAACAGCATCCAAATTTATTTTGGTTGCCATGTGCGGCACATTGCATTAATTTAATGCTTAAAGATATTGGAGAACAAATGGAGAAGATAAAATTCACACTAGGTAAAGCAAAAATTGTGGTTGGATTTATTTATAATCGAGCAAGAGTGCTAGGATGGTTTAGAAAGTTGAGCAATGGGAGAGATTTGCATAAGTCTTGTGTAACTAGATTTGCTTCTTCATTTTATATAGTACAAAGCATGGTGGAGAATAGAGTACATGTGCAAGTGTTATTTATCTCTGAAAGATGGAGAAAAAGTTCTTTCTCGTCAATTGAAGATGGTAAAAGGGTCGAAAGAATTGTAGGAGAAAATTATTTTGGGACAATGCTTTGTATACTTGTCAAATAATGAGTCCCATTGTTGATGTATTAAGGTTAGTTGATAGAGAAGAGAAGCCATGTATGGGATATATATACGAGGCCATGAGTAGAGCTAAAGATATTATAGAGAAAAACTTGGGCAATGAACATAGAACATGCACACGAGTTTGGAATATCATTGATAATAGATGGAGTGATCAGTTTCATCGACCACTTCATGCAGGTATGCGAATGACATTATTTCTTTTATTTCAAGCAAAAATTTATATTACTTAATTACTAATATATCTTATATTATGAAGTTGGATATTATCTAAATCCTGGCGTTTATTACAAACAAGCTCAAACTCAAATTGAAACCAATAGCGTTATCAAAGCAGACCTATTTAAATCAATGGAGAGGCTTATTTCAGAATCTGAAGTTGATATGGCTATGGATCAGTTGCAAAACTATAGAGATGCTACAGGTACATTCGAAATGAAAAGCGCCATAAGTCGTAGAGATAAAATGCAACCATGTAAATTATGAAATTTATATTTAAATTCAAGTGATTTGGAACATTTGCACACTATTTTATATTTACTTAAAATGTAGACGAATGGTGGATGCAATATGGAAGCGACACACCAAACCTAACGAAGTTTGCAATCAGAGTTTTGTCACAAACATGTAGTGCTTTGCCATGTGAACGTAACTGGAGTATGTTTGATCATGTAAGTGCTTGCTTATGGCTGTTTTATTCATTGCAGATGCTTTTTTTTCATTACATATGCGTTTTTTCATTGGATATGTTGTTTCTTTCCTCATTGCATACGCTTTTATTTGTCATTGCATATGCTATTTTTTTCCATTGTATATGCTGTTTTTTTTCATTGCAGATGCTTTTTTTTGCATTGCAGATGCTTTTTTCATTCAATACGCAGTTTTTTCAGTGCAAATGCTTTTTTTTCCATTGTATACGCAATTTTTTTCCATTTTATATGCTATTTTTTTCATTGCAAATGCTTTTTTTTCATTGAAGATGCTTTTTTGCATTGCATATGCTGTTTTTTTCAATGCAAACGCTTTTTTTTTCATTGTATATGCTATTTTTTTCATTGCATATGTTGTTTTTTTTTCATTGCATCTGTTAGCCATTGCATATGCCAGGAATTTTCAAGCAGTGCCTTCATTTACTATGCAATGCCAGGTGCATTAGCTCAGATATCAAATGGCAGGCTAAAAATTAGTTCAAAAACCAACAGTTTTGAGTCATTCCATTACCAATATATTACTGTGCTCAAATGTTTTTCTTAATTTTTTTTAGCATGTTTAATTAGTTCTTGGTATTTGCATATGCTAGGTATTCGCATATGCTAGGCATTTGTAATGCAATGCCAAGCATTTGCAAATGCCTTGCTGGCATGGCATTGCAAATGCCTTGCCTGGCATGGCATTTGCAATGCATGGCAAATGCCAGGCATGGCATTGCCGATGCGTTGCAAATGCTTGGCATTTGCCAGGCATGGCATTGCAATGCTTTGCAAATGCCTGGCAAATGCCAGGCATGGCATTGCCAATGCTTTGCAAATGCCTGCCAGGCATTGCATTGCAATGCCTGGCAAATGCCAGGCATGGCATTGCAATGCCAGGCACTTGCAATGCCGGCATTTGCATTAGCATATGTAATGCAAGGCATATTCAATGCATGCATATGCTAAATGTGCAAATGGATATTTCATTTCTGTTTTTTTTAAATTAATGTGAAACTAACATTTATGTCTTTATGTTCTCTTTTTTCAAAATTACAGTTGTTGGAATTCTCAAAAATAGTGAATGAGATATATCCCACATCGCCAAAAATAAGTCCATTCTCAAAATAGTGAATGAGATATATCCCACATTGGCCCTTAGGGTTAGATAATTTTGTGCGAGGGGGAGGACCTATATGACCATGGACTAACACGCGCGCCGCCGCCTGCCCGTCCGATCGACCGAACCGGGCTGGGCCGGGTGCGGGTCCAATAAGATTAGGCTGTGTCATATATTTTTGCTACCTAAAAAATGGACTAATTTTAAAACAGAAGTGTGTTTAAATAAATACAGATTTTCCAACGGTTGTGACCGTTACAAATGAAGAGACGCGACTTTTGCAAACAACAACAGTTCTGAACTGTTGCAAATGAAGAGACGCGACTGTTGCAAACCGCGACAGTTTTTGGCCGTTGCAAATGAAGAGACGCGGTTGTTGCGAACAGCAACAGTTCTGAACCGTTGCAAACGAACGGACGCGGCTGTTGTGAACAGTAACACTTTTTGGCGTTGCAAATGAAGGGATGCCACTTTTCTCAATGGGTGTATCCATTGGGAATTCGGCTATAAATAAGGAGGAAACCTGATCACTTTTCTCACTCAATTTTAAAATCGAATTATCTCTTCTTTATCTTCATTTATTAAAATCATAATCAGTCCTATCACACAGAAGATCATACACATCACGTTCTCGAGCAGCTTACGTCTGTTGTATCTTGGGAGACTTTGAATAAAGTCTTAAGGAAATTGTTACGACAAGCCTCAGACGAAATTTCCTTCTTCAACCAGTTAGATTTCTAATTGATTTATATATTTATATATATATATCATTTTTGTTTCTACGTTGTACTATTTCTTTAAATAGCATAACGTTTGATTAATCGCTATAGTTATTATTACTATAGTTGTTAGTTTGTTGTTGTAATTAATTACAACATACTTATTGTTAAAAAATAGCTAATACAGAATTCCAAAGTAATGGAAATCTGATTTGTAAACTTGTGAGACGAGTTTATTATTGATTAGTCTCTGTTTTGGTATACTAGACGTATAACATCCTAAGACTTTTCTGTTTTCACTAAAACAGAGATGGCAACAGTTGAACTATCAACAAAGGCTACTACTCACAACAGGCCTGATCCGTTCAAAGGAGATGGTGATGACTTCATAACATGGCAAAATCAAATGCTGTTTTATCTCACCACGCTAGGGCTACAGAAGTGCATCGAGGAGGATGAACCAAAGCCTAAAGACGGACAAAATAGAGAAAAAGATGTAGCTGTTTTTCTTGGAATTGACTCATGGAAGCATTCGGACTTCCTGTGTCGAAACTGCATTCTGAATTGTCTAGATAAAGTACTATATAAAGTATATCAGCCACACCAGACAGCAAAATCCTTATGGACTGCACTTGCACATAAATACAAAACGCAGAATGTCAGTTTGAAGAAGTTCATCGTAGATAAGTTTATGGAATACAAAATGGTTGACTCCAAATCCGTAACTAGTCAAGTGCAAGAACTCCAACTCATAATTCATGAACTTAAAGCAGAAGGACATAAAGTTGGATAATCCTTCCTTGTTGAAGCAATAACAGGGAAATTACCTCCATCCTGGAAAGACTAACGCAATTATTTGAAACATAAGAAAAATGAGATTTCCTTAGAAGATATTATTGTCAGACTAAAAATTGAGGCTGATAACCGCGGAGTGACAAAACAAAGTGAAGAGGCATTTGTGGCAGAAGAGTCAAAGAACAAAGGGCATTTCAAGAAAAACAAGAAGAAATTCCCGTAGAAGAGAAAAGCGCCTGAAAACAAACCCAAAGACAACAAACGAACCAAGAAGTTTAACGGTAAGTGTTGGGTTTGTGGAAAAGCAGGACACGCCGCTAGAGATTGCAGACACAAGAAGGAACGCAACTCAGAGGCAAATATGGTGGATAACATGGAAGTAGATGAGTCTAACTTTTCAGCAGTTATATCTTAATGCAATTTGGTTCAGAACTCTGACCAATGGTGGGTGGACACAGGCGCTACTCGTCATGTTTGCTCTGAAAAATCCATGTTTTCTACATACTAGAAATTCGATCAGGAAGAAAAACTCTACATGGGTAATTCTCTACAGTGGCACAATAATCCTCAAGTTTACTTCTGGAAAAACTGTTAAGTTGAATGACGTGCTCCACGTTCCAGACATACGCAAGAATCTCATCTCTGGTCCAGTGCTATCAAAGAAAGGATTCAAAATGGTCTTCGAGTCAGACAAGATGGTTCTGTCCAAAGCTGGAATGTATATAGGAAGGCAATATTTATGTGATGGCCTATTTAAGGCAAATGTAGCCGTTGTCGGCAATAAAACTATGTACTGATTATGCTATTAATAAAATTGAAGTTTCTTATTTGCTTGAGCATGAAATTTTACTATGGCATGATAGATTAGGACACATAAATTTCCGAAAAATGAAAAAACTATCAAACTTGGGATTAATTCCGAAATTCCAAGTAGATAAAAACTACAAATGTGAGACATGCGTAGAAGCAAAAATGGTCAAAAAACCATTTCATACAGTTGATAGAAGCACCGAACCACTAGGTTTGGTTCAAACTGATTTATGTGATTTCAAATCATTACCTACAAGAGGTGGGAAAAGGTACTTTATTACCTTTATTGACGATTATACACGATATTGCTATGTATATCTTTTAAATAGCAAGGATGAAGCAATTACATCGTTTATGAAGTACAAAGGTGAGGTAGAAAATCAGTTAAATAAAAATATCAAGATATTGATATCTGATCGAGGTGGAGAATATGAATAACCATTTGAACAATTCTGTGCCGAAAATGGTATAACTCATCAAACAACAGCACCATATTCACCACAACAAAATGGTATAGCCGAAAGAAAGAATAGAACATTAAAAGATATGATTAATGCGATGCTCTTAACTTCTGGCCTATCGACGAACTTGTCGGGGGAAGCCTTAAATATGTCTAATCACATATTAAACAAGGTTCCTCACAATAAAACAGGAACAATTCCATATGAGTTAGGGAAAGGACACATACCAAGTTTTAAATACCTCAAAGTGTGGGGGTGCTTGGCAAAAGTTCCAGTTCTGCCTCCCAAGAAAGTCAAACTTGGACCAAAAACAATAGATTGTTACTATTTAGGGCCAGCCCAAAATAGTAGTGCCTACAGATTTTTGGTATTCAAGTCTGATATAACTAATATTCATGTAAATACAATCATGGAATCAAGAGACGACTCATTCTTTGAAGATGTGTTTCCGCATGAAAGAAATGAAGGAAATAAAGTCCCCAAAAGGACAAGAGAAGAATTGAGTAAATCACATGAAGATGAAACTCATCGTGAAACTGAGGAAGTTGAACCAAGACGAAGCGTAAGGGCAAGAACTTCCAAAACAATTGGTTTGGAATTTTTAACATATATGTTAGAACAGGAACCTCAAACGTACAAGGAAGCAATGTCATCTTCTGAATCCTCATGTTGGAAAGAAACAATCCAAAGTGAAATTGAATCAATTCTGAGTAATAAAACTTGGGAAATAGTTGATCTTCCACCTGGAATAAAACCAATTGGTTGTAAATGGATCTTCAAAAAGAAGATGAAACCAGATGGCTCCATCGACAAATACAAAGCAAGATTGGTAGCCAAAGGATATCATCAAAAAGAAGGTGTAGACTTCTTCGATACCTATTCACTAGTAACACGAATAACCTCTATAAGAATGTTAATAGCAATTGCATCCATCTATAATCTACAGATTCATCAAATGGATGTAAAGACGGCATTCTTAAATGGAAATCTCGATGAGGAGATTTACATGGAGCAACCCGAGGGTTTTATATCCAAAGGGAATGAAAACAAAGTATGTAGATTAGTCAAATCATTATACGAACTAAAACAAGCTCCAAAACAATGGCACACAAAATTTGATAGTGTCATGATGAAAAATGGTTTTCGTATAAATGAATGTGATAAATGTGTTTATTACAAACAAATTGGACAATAATACGTGATGATTTGTCTATACGTAGACGATATGCTAATCTTCGGTCCAAATACTAAGGTAATAGAGACCACTAAGCAGATGTTAATCAACAATTTCGATATGAAAGACTTAGGAGTTGCAGATGTTATTTTAGGAATCAAAATAATAAGAACACATAATGGAATTGAATTATCTCAGTCACATTATGTAGAAAAAGTGATTGAAAATTTTCAAAATTTTGGAATTAAAGGAGTACGAACGCCGTATAATCCATCGGAAGTACTGCATAAAAACACTAATGAGAGTGTAATGCAACTGGAATACTCTCGTTTAATAGGATGTCTCATGTATCTCATGAATTGCACAAGACCAGATATAGCTTATGCAGTAAGTCGATTAAGCAGGTATACAAGCAACCCAGGGAAGGAACACTGGAAAGCACTAATGAGAGTGCTTGGATATTTAAAAAATACCACAAACTATTCCTTACATTATGGAAAATATCATGCCGTCTTAGAAGGATATAGTGATGCAAATTGGATTGCTGATTCAGAGGAATCAAAATCAACGAGTGGTTATGTATTTACCTTAGCAGGGGCAGCAGTGTCATGGAAATCTACTAAACAAACATGCATAGCTCGATCTACTATGGAATCGGAGTTCATCGCTTTAGATAAAGCAGGGGAAGAAGCAGAATGGCTTCGTCACTTTTTAGAAGATATTCCGTTTTGGCCTAAACCTATACCGGCCATATGCATACACTGTGATAACCAAGCAGTATTAAGCAGAGCACAAAACTTTGTGTATAATGGAAAGTCACGACACATTCGTCGACGCTATAACACAGTTAGGCAGTTACTCTCAATTGGAACTATTTCCATAGATTATGTGCGAACAAATGATAACCTAGCGGATCCATTTAATAAAGGTTTATCAAGAGAGAAAATTAACTGCGCATCGAAGGGAATGGGTTTAAAAGCCTAAACCAACAAGAGTTATCTTATACGGAAACCTATCCTAGCGACTGGAGATCCCACGGACTAGGATCAATAGGAAAACCAGTTCTGAATAACTCAAGACGTACTGCATTTGTTTGGAATTAGTCATACTCCATTCCTATGGTGCACAATATAAATGCATACCTACAGAAGTATTTAAAGGTTAAAACTATGTTTTTTATTGATGACCATATCTTGAATATAACAAGTGGGGTATATGTAGGATACTCTTAATGGTTGTGATCACCTATGTTAGTGTGAGCTGAGTCGGCTCTATGAGAATATTAAAGGCTTTTATTCTCTATAAACACTCGCATAACCAAAAATTGTTCAGGATCAAAATGAACACAACCAAGAGATTGGATGTGAAGGGAAATAATGCTTTGTAAAGCTTATTGTCTGGTTATACAATAACGGCTGACGGTTCAAGATGAAATAATTCACCAATTAGCCAAGTATATCCGATAAGTTTTAACTAAGGAAAGTTCAAAGTGAAATATCTACTTATCCTCGATATAGCATTATTTTCATATGAACTGTGTGATATTACACTTCGTGTGGGAGAGATATATATCATCATTCATGTGGGGGATTGTTGGAATTCTCAAAAATAGTGAATGAGATATATCCCACATCGTCAAAAATAAGTCCATTTTCTTGTTTATATAGTGTACTCTCAATCCCTATATTGGCCCTTAGGGTCAGGTAATTTTGTGCGAGGGGGAGGACCTATATGGCCATGGACTAACACGCGCGCCGCCGCCCGCCCGTCCGACAGACCGAACCGGGCCGGGCCGGGTGCGGGTGCTGGTCCAACAAGATTGGGCTATGTCATATATTTTTGCTACCTAAAAAATGGACTGATTTTAAAACAGAAGTGTGTTTAAATAGATACGAATTTTCCAATGGTTGTGACCGTTGCAAATGAAGAGACGCGACTGTTGCAAACAGCAACAGTTCTGAGCCGTTGCAAATGAAGAGACGCGACTGTTGCAAACCGCAACAGTTTTTGGCCGTTGCAAATGAAGAGACGCGGCTGTTGCGAACAGCAACAGTTCTGAACCGTTGCAAACGAATGGACGCGGCTGTTGCGAACAGTAACACTTTTTGGCGTTGCAAATGAAGGGATGCTACTTTTCTCAACGAGTGTAGCCATTGGGAATTCGGCTATAAATAAGGAGGAAACCTGATCACTTTTCTCACTCAATTTTAAAACCGAATTATCTCTTCTCTATCATCATTTATTAAAATCATAATCAGTCCTATCACACAGAAGATCATACACATCACGATCTCGAGCAGCTTACGTCTATTGTATCTTGGGAGACTTTGAATAAAGTCTTAAGGAAATTGTTACGACAAGCCTTAGACGAAATTTCCTTCTTCAACTGGTTAGATATCTAGTTGATTTATATATTTATATATATATATCATTTTTGTAACGTTTAGACTTTTCGTCGCTCGAAAATCGACATTAATACGTCCACTGTATCAACTGCCGGGCAATCAAATGCCGGAAAACCAAATTGTTATGGAGGAAAAGAAGAGGTAGAAGAAGACAGAAGAAAAATAAAGAAGAAGAACAGAAACAGAAACAATATCGGAATCTCACATTCGCAGCGGAACAACATATAATAGATTAATGAATAATCTTTAAATCAAAGAACTATATCATTTTATACATTACATCATCATCAGAGTTTATATCAACAATATACAACACTGGACAGTTATATAAACTTTTCCTCATACAGAATACACAACGGAATAGATAATATCATATATAAATGCTACGTCTCGCCATCCAGCTCGCCACTGAGCTCCATAGCATCTCCTGAATCCAGAATGACCTGATAACCTGACTCTAGACTGCCCGTGTGGAAATTGGTGGGCACCCAGAATTTAGGAAAGAAACAATAAACTCCAGGTCAGTCATGGTGACTGGTGTGAGAACTTAAAACAGTTATTATCTTTAAAACAACACAACAAAAGAAGTGGAAATATTCGCAATGCTTTTGGAAAATGAAACTACCATAAGACCTCCCGCCACACACACAATGCAAACGTAGAATTGGAGTAGATTTCTTCTTATGATAGTCAAACATGCTTACTACGCAAATCATTGGATTATTATTATTAGTGCATAGTGGAAAACATTTCGAAAGTATAATATTAATCTTAGCCAACATAGGCATTTCACACTATGCCTACTATAGCTACCATCTAAACAGTGGGGCGCCACCATAAGTAAATGGCAGGTTCTACAACTAAAACCGTACAGGGTCCGTATTGGAAGATGGATTTCCAACAAATGGTCAGGCTAAGGAACTTCCTATGCCACGTAGGAACGCCTCTGGCGGGACGCTCCGAAAGACAAGCTGCTCTCTGCCAACACAAGGCCGGTTACCCCCTTCCCGGGTAGTAAACCTGAGATATGCCACCCCCGGTGCTTTGGGACCTTTATCCGAGCACTCGGTAACCAACATCACACATAGTAAATAAAGTGTGTCCACATGAGTAAGTATCTGGGCTCCATACCATGATACTACCCTTTTCCAGAAGGAATGGTCATACCCTAGGGAAGCTACCCCTGAAACCTTGTCGCATCTTTCCTGTTTCGACCATTTCCGGGTTGTGAGGTCTGACGAAGTCTCGTCCACAAAGCTACGCTTTTTCACAAAGCCACGCTTTGATCACAAATGATCAATAAATGATCATCACACATCAACACTCAACATGCCACACTACCAAATTGGGAGTATATCATTGATAAATTTCAACTACATAACCTCTGAGCTCGTACGTCTCAGAGAAGGGTGTTAAGCTAAGAGAATAAATTCTCCGCCATCAATAGAAATGTATTTGAAAGAAATCAGCTTTATATCTCAAAATGTAATGTCAGACATGTAACCATACAAGTCTGTTCCGGGTTCGAACAGAACGAAAAGCACTTTCGAAGAAGCCCTTGCAATCCGGGTATTCACAATCTCGATAAAACTTCCCATCACAAAGGAAATATCTATACCGTAGCTAACGGTGCAGAGACAATCGATAGGTCATCCTATCGTTTTCACAAATACCCGGTCTTCACCACCGGTCTTCAATACGATCCATATCGTCGTATCACTAATTCGGAATGGTTATATGACACAAATATCTTTTCCCGGCTAACCCGAATAGTGAGCACAATATTTAAAACATATGGATATAGGGATTTCAATTAAGTCACAACTTATTACCCAAATCCTTTTCTTTAAATGGTTTAAACAAATTACCATTTCAAATCTTTAAACAAAAAGATTTACTTCACAAAGTTTACCCAGTTTCACAAAGATTCATTCACCGATTTCCAAATCAATTTCCATTTCAATTGGATTAACCCATTAAATCTTTAAGTTAAGATTTAATTTATAGCTTTCAAAACTATTCACAATTCAAGTCTTTTATAATATAAAAGATACACCTTTTAAAATCTTCTTTGATTTGAAAATAAAGCTTAATCATCTTTACAAAGGTTAATTTATAGTTTTTCAAAACAATTTA
The DNA here is from genome assembly GCA_030737815.1 of Allium fistulosum. NCBI lineage: Eukaryota > Viridiplantae > Streptophyta > Magnoliopsida > Asparagales > Amaryllidaceae > Allium > Allium fistulosum. The sequence continues at coordinate 693,842,991 of CM060906.1, forward strand.
CAATTTCATTTCAACTTGAATTTGTTTCGATACAAATTGGAAATCTTTTCACTTTATGAAAGCTATTATTATCTGAAAACGGATAGTTTTCGTTTTGGGAAAAACTGGTTACAATTACACAGGTTAAAGCCATTCAAGTACAAAACTTGGATTCAAGCTTAAATTTCCAAAACCATATTTTAAATGGTTAAAAATCCATATAAACACCTTTTATAACTTGTAAAATCTTTTAAACCAAAATTCCCAATTCATCGAATTCAATTTCAAAATATTGAATTCAAACTTCAAATCAAATGATTTAAATTCCAAGTTTATTAAGTTATTTAAAATAACTTTTATTTCTGAAACTCATTTCAAAAACTTTCAATTCCAATTCCAAAACTATTTTGGATTCAAAAATTCAATTTTCAAAATTGATAAAAATCTGTGACTTAACCGATTTCTTCGTGAAATCCACATTTGTGTGTGTATTGTGTAGTCCAAGGGTTTAACACAATAGTGCAACAACATTCAACCATCACAGATCAAATATAACAATATAATTGATAAGTGGTATAAATTATAACGCTTATCTTTCATTCACAGATCACAGATATATCTATCAAAGATAAATAAATCACAAATCACAACACAGAACATGATATATCACAAAACATCACATATCAGAGATGTCAAAACAATTCAACATCCAATATAATCCAAACATCCATAAATAGGATAAATTTAATCATCTGATTAATTTAAATCAAATAAATTTCCAAAGTTATTTCTTTTTTTAAAATAAATTTCTTTATCTCTTCAAATCTATTTAAAAATCCAAACTTTAAATAAATTCTTCAACTTATAAATAGTATTCCCGAAATTCATTTATTAAACCCTTTTTCCCAAAATTTGAAATTTAATGCAATACAGTTCAAAAATAAGACTTTATCTTTTAAACTCCTTTGAAATTAATCCAATTATCAAAAATAAATTTTTCGATCAAATTTCAACTTATATTTTCAAAAATCCAATTTTACTTATTTCTGGTATCCATTGATATCAAATATATATATATATATATATATATATATATATATATACGGCTAAATTATAGCCGTCAACAACTTCAATCACAATTATAATCACACGGCGATTATAAATAAATCAACACACAACATATGAAATAAATTCAAATGTTTGAGGAATCCAGTTGGATCCCTCCAACCTGTTTCCCTGCATCCACAGATGTTAGTACAATACCAATTCCACTTCAATGTGGAATATCGCGGTATATGGGATTTATAAAATACTATCCGCTATTATGCGGCGCAATAGGGTCTCATCCGCTATATAATGCGGGAAATCAACTCCAAATACATATATAATACCAATTCCACTTCACAGTGGAATTATCGCGGTATATGTTTTTAATAAATAACATCCGTTTAATATACGGCGTATAGGGTCTATTTAACACAATAGATAACAATTTATCATTCAATCATCACAATCAATCACTATCAACAATTTTAAATCTAACTATTTAAAATTTAAATCGAAATACAATATTCGATTGAGTGAGAAGTTCTCACCTTGCTTTTTATAACGGTTGCAGCGTTTTATTTCAAATAAAATTAAACGCACGTTTAATTTTACTCAAAATTTTCACTAGCTTCGATTGACTCCAATCCAGTTCCATTGCAAAGAGCTCGTCAATACGGTTCCAACGCAAAAAGTTTCGTAATTGTTCGACCTCGTACGAAAAAGATATTGCATTTTAAAGTTCGTACGAATTATATATATATAATTTACAATTTTCTATTTTATATTTTTAACCTCTGTCAAATCCTGGCCGTTCAATTTCCCAAACCCAGATCATGACCACGTGAACTTCTTCTCCCCCATAGTGAAAAACCCCAGGCAATTGAACGCACGTGAACCCATTTTTGGCCGCCTCTTGCTCGAATTTTTCGTGACCTCCTCGCTAACATATACGTCGATCAGGGACCGCCATTGCAAAGCTCACACTCGACTCCACCTTCACCAGAGGACCGGCCCCACTCGACTGCCCCAATACCCAAAAATACGTGCTTGAAGGCATGACGTTCACGAACCATTTGCCGTTGATCCACCGCGTAATACTCGATCACAGCCGTTGAGAATGTAGATCTCACGATGCTCTTCATCTTTCGTGTTGGAAGTTTCTTCTAAATGTTGATGGATTGGGAGATATCAAGGAGGGAAAGATGATGATTTTCGGCCATTGAAATATTAGAGAGTGGCGGCTGAAGCTTTGTAGGATTTTGAGTGCAAATGATGAAAGTGAAGTCCTTTTATAGAAAATTCTCCAAAACACTATTCATCGAAATTTTCCGAACTCGAAATCAAGCGTGCCGGCTAGCGTTTCTAAGGTTTATCCCGCGTTCCAAACACAATGGAACATGTTTCGGGAGCTAATTCGGTCGTATGTGAGAGTTACGGAAATAAACGATCAATTTTAAATTAAACCGATTAAAAACGATTTCGATGCATTTTGGCTTGCCCCGGACAAACCGTAAATCCGATTGACATGAAATTTGAAACTTTACAATAATTTCACATTACGGATCCGAAGAAACTAGTTTCGTCGAAATCCGAGACCGTTTGCAAAATGGTCATTTTTAGTCGTCAATTAAATATTAAAATATTCAATTTTCACAATTTAACTTTTAATTCAATTTTAAAAGTTCTATAACATCATTCTAACTCCAATATGATTTATTATAACTTTATAAATCATTTTTTAATCACATTAAATTCAGATTTCAATTATTTACCCAATTTCAAGTATTAAATTAATAATTTAATCGCCCAATTAAATCACTATATCGAAATTAAATTAATTCGACTTCCAAATCTTACTTATTAATATAAAATTAATTAAATATACGAATTTCAAATGATGGAAATTCTGGGTCGTTACAAACTTCCCCCCTTAAAAGAATTTCGTCCTCGAAATTGCAAGGTAAGAAAAATGCCCAAATCCATTAACTTTTCAAAAATCCACTTAGTGAAAATTTTATATTCAACTTTTGTAATACCCCAAAATTTTGTGAAAAATCATTTTTGAAAAATGATTTAATTTTGAAATATTTAGATTTAAATATGGTGAAGTCTCTGGAAGAAATAGTGTGCAGGTATATGTGTGCACGTGCACACTGAAATGGCACAAGGAAGAACTCCAGATTTCTTGGATTTAAAACAAGAATTAAAGGGCAATACAAACATGATTTGGCAACATGGTTGTTTGATTTCTGAAATTATATGGATCATCTTAGAAAATAAGAAAAGTAGGTTTTACTTTAAATCAGTAAACAAAATTTTATTTAAAACCCAGAAGAGAAAATTATGTATATTAGTAAACCTGTATACATATAGGTACATATGCTTCTGGAATTAAAGAGAAATTAAAATAAGCTTAGATAAAATATGTGTACAAATATATATATATTTTTAAGCACTGAAAAGTATATATATATATAAGCAAGTAAAAACTATGACATTAAAATGACATGAAATGTGATACAAGTTAATGAGCTTGTATAGGCAAAAATAGCAAAGGGGATTTTCAGAAATAATTAAAATAAAAATAGGATAGTCACACTTTTAACATGACTAGGAGAGTGGCCATTTTCTGAAAAGTAAAAGAAAGAAAATGCAGCCTTTAAATTGGTTAATATGACCGGGGTATTATGAATGAAAAATGCATGAAGCTAGCCAGGACAGAAATGGAATTCTGTTTCAACAAAAACCCTAGAGGAAAAATGCTTATAAATAGGCAGTTTAGCCAGTAGAATCATTTTTACCCCGAGCTGCACAAAAATAAGAAAAGCAGGAAAATATTGGGAGGAAGGAGAAAACACTCAAACAAGAATTTTCTGGATTAATAAGAAGAAACATTTAGGTGAGTAATCCCACTGAGTTCATGGCATTAAGACCTGAGATGAGGCAGCCACTTTTTATTTCCATTTATATATATTTCTGGTTTTGATGTATATGATTTCATCAATGCTTTTTGGATGTTTTATTTTAAATCTGATATGATTTAATATGGATGATTTTGGATGGTCTTTGATTGGTTGAGACATTTGTCTTTGGATGAGTATCATACTGATTTATTTATACTCACAAATGTTAAAGTTTAGGATCTTAAAAATTATATAGAGAATACTCTCAGCTGTTATAGATCTATGGCATGGAAACTTTATAAAAATGATTAGAGCTGCATTATACTTGGTATAAGTGCTGAGGCTTGAAAAGAAAAATGTTAAGGGTGCAATAGAAATTTTCTAAGTGCTGAGCCCTTAATCAAATCAAAAAAAAAAAGAAACCCACAAGCTAAAATTATGATTGAACCAGATCTTGAATCTGAATCAATCATAAAGGCTTGCAGATCAATATAACATGCCATGCCTCTTTTACAGTTGAAAATATTTTCATATTTTACTAAGATCAAGACATATTGACCCCATTTAGGAAATAATTGTCTGATTATTTCTGAGGAGAATTATGCTAGAAGAAATTATGGATGTTTCCATGTTTGCAGTGATATGTTCACTTAGCATATTTGATGATAGGATATAAGGCTATACACTAGTAAATAAACTAGGGAAGGGAAGGCCAAGAAATCTGCTGGAATGCTTGTCATATTTGAAGTATGCAAGTTGGCACATGGTTTGTTTAAGCCCTGAGATCTTTGTGCAATGATGTGAATTAGTTCATTGCAATGTGTCCCAGTGATTCCTTAATAGCAGATGAGGCAGGGATTTAAATTGAATATTACAACCTGTAAAATGAAGAAATAGGAATATGGATATTTCTTAGGTTGAATGGTATGGAACCAAGATGATTCCAGTGAATGCAATTGTTGCAATAGATAATTATGTTTGCATGATTAAGTATGCAAGTGTAAGAATGATAAATGAATATATCATACCTGAATCAACTTAGTTATACTATGTCAAAGAAACTGATTGCAGAAATTAGCTTAAATAACAAGTTAGTACCCTTATATTCTCTATTGCTTAATATCATGAATAAATTGATGTTACTCATACCAGATCATAGATCTGACCCTTGTTTGCTCATGGCATCTGGGGTGTCTCATTTTAAAATGAGGCAGCCACTCATGCTCTTTCAGGTAACCCAGGCACTAAGTAAAATGAAGTAATGGCTGTTATGGAGGAGTGAATGAACATGCTAGCTAGTTTCAATAAGAGCTTAAATTGATTATATCTGCATGTATTCAGGAAAAATTTTATGTTTCTAAGATTTCCAGTCATGTAATGAATTCTATTATGGTTAGATGAACTAGTTGTATCATGCTAAATATACTGTTATGCATTAAGGTTTAAAATCTCAAGGGAAAAACCTGAGTGGGAAACAATGAAATGATTTTAATTATTGATATGGATGTTTGGAGGAGAAACATGCATATGTAGTTGAGCTACTGTTTTGTATAATTTATATTATGTATTAGTTAATCTTGAGACATAACAGAGCACTGAGTTTTAGAACAAAATCTGGATTTAGCAAAAAGAAAACTTAACAGGATTTTATTATCTTTTACTGAAATGCTTTGTAATTAAGTTTGAATTCATTTCTGAATTGTATTGAGAAGAGTAAGATGTTTTCCTAAAGCTTTAAACAGAATGCAATGAAATTGAACTAGTGTGGCAGATACAGGATTCATGAGTTAACCAGCTTCAATTAAATGAAGTATTGGTTGATCATGATAGATTGTATTCTGAAAATAAAAATGCATTTCAAAGCTTAGTACATTTAGCAATTGATTCACCCAGTTTTCTGGAAAATGAGCAGAAATATTGACATGTACATGTATATCTGTGTACATGTTGATATTTGAGCAAAAATATGATCATAAATTCTTAAAACAGTTGTAGGAATGGGATACAAAAATAGTAAAGTAAGAAGGATTGTTTTGTATGTTGGGTTATAGACAAAAATTAAACATATATGTACAATTATAGGTAGGTATCAGATTTCTAACCTTTCAGAAAAAAAAAAAAAAAAAAGAAGAAAACCAAAAATTGTGTTTGAACCGACCTGCATGGTACTCGAACTCGTGACCTTGTATGTATAAGTTAGGCGCGTTTCCATTACGCCTAGATGTTGCTTGTGTTTCCTTAGGATCCACTTTATTTTATACTGATTTTGACACTATTCAGAACTTAACACAAACATCTATATTAAAAGCTTGTTTGCTACTGATTATTTCTTGAACATTTCTTGATCCTAATGACAGACTAAAGTACATGTTTCTAGTGGATTTCATGGCCAAAAATCTGAATACAATAATGTATCTGAATTACTAAATCTCTAAATCAAACAGGATGATATTGAACAAAAAAAAAAATAAAGTATATACTCTGAATTTAAACAAGAAGAACACATACATCTTCATATGTATGTGTATGTTATTAGATATGCACTGATATATTTATATTGGTAAGTTATTTTGATCCTGGATATATTTTGGTTATTGGAAAAAGAAAATGACCTTGGAAAATATGTTTGTAATGAATGATATATCAATATATCATCTCATAGCAAAAAAAAAAAAATCCTTATGAAATTAGGGTGGAAATAAAAAAAAAAATTTCCTTATGAAATTAGAGTATAATTTGGTGGGTCATTTCAGTTGGTATCAGAGCTATGTTATTCAACATAGTAGAAGTAAGGATCAAGTTCTTAGATAGAAATAAAATTAAAAGGAACTAAATACCAAACTAACCAGCTATGTAAATTATTATTAGCAAACTATGGTAGGGAGACCACCAAATCAGGGAGAAGGATCTTCCCATGCACCACCAATGGTCAATCTGCAAGACTTGGTGAGAGCATTTAGGGATGGGGCAGGACAAAGGCAAGAAAATCCCTATGAAGAACTCTCAAAACTGCTTAAGACATATACTCATTTAGGAGGCAAAAGCTTTGAAGGGACGGAGAGTATCATGGAAATTCAAACATGGTTGAGAACATTGGAAAGAATTTTCAATGACATGCAACTTGATGATCAAAGAAAGAGGCAGGTGGCTTCAAGACAGCTGAAAGGAGTAGCTTTAGGCTGGTGGGAAGTAATCATTGCAGGAAGGAATGAGAATGAAATCACTTGGAATCAATTCAAAGAGATGTTGGAGGCAAGGTTTGTACCAGCATCAGCAAAGACTACCTTGCTAGAAGAATTCATTAGGCTTAGACAAGGGACCATGACTGTCACAGAATACACTCAAAAGTTTGAGGGACTTTCCACATATGGAGCAATGCTTGTGGCAGATGAAGCATCTAAAAATGATAGGTACATAAAAGGTCTAAACCCAGGACTTAGCAGAGCTATGTTACCTTATGCAGACAAGACTTTTGATCATGTGATAGACTTAGCTTTGAGGTTGGAGCAGCATGACAAGGAAAGGGAGAAGTTCAGAAATTTTAAGAGCAATAATAACAAGAAAGGTAAGGGGAGGTATCACCCTTATGATAAGAAGAAAGAAGAGGCTAGTAACAAAAGCACTGGAGATGTCAAAGCTAAGGAAGACAAGAAGAAAATTGTGTGCCATCAGTGTGGAAAGGAAGGGCATATCAAACCAAAATGTCCAGAGTTGAAAGGAGGAGCTTTCAAATGCTATCTATGTGGGAAAGAGGGACATATGAAGAGGAATTGTCCTGAGTATAAACAGCAAGGCAAATTGGCAAATTTGGAAGGAAAAGGCAAAGCCACAGTGGAAAGTAACACTGTAAACCATAGCCAAGTGGAAGGTACATTACTTGTTTGTACCATACCCATAACAGTAGTGTATGATACTGGGGCAACTCACTCCTTAATTTCTTATGAATTGGTTAAAGTGCTAAAACTGAATTGCATACTAGTTGAAACCCCATTGCATATACACAGTCCATTGGGGAGTTCTAGTGTTTTAAATATGATTTGTGTGGATGTGGAGTTAAACATAGGAGGAAATATTTTTATTTCCAATTTATATGTTTTGAATTACCCAAATATAGGTGTTATATTGGGGGTAGACTGGTTAAGGCAATTTAAAGCCATAATTAATTTAGACTCATCCACCATATCATTGCAAAATTCTAGAGGCCAGAGAATCACAGTTTTATGTGAGGTAGCTAAGGAAGGAAAATTGTATCATTTAGTTGACTTAGAAAAAGATCTGAGTGAACTAACCATTGAAGAAATTCCCATAGTTAATGAATACTTGGATGTGTTTGGGGAAGTTAAGGGAGTTCCACACCACAGACCAGTTGAGTTCCAAATTAATCTCATTCCAGGAGCAAGTCCAATAATCAAGAAACCTTATAGAATGGGGCCAAGTGAACTGAAAGAATTGAAAAATCAGTTGGAAGAATTAGAAGGCAAGGGATTTATAAGGCCAAGCAATTCCTGCTGGGGTTCTCCAGTAGTGTTTGTAAGAAAACATGATGGTACCTTGAGAATGTGCATAGATTACAGAGAACTAAATAAAGTAACCATCAAGAATAAATACCCATTGCCTAGAATAGATGATCTCTTTGACCAACTCAGTGAAGCTAAAATATTTTCTAGACTAGACTTAGCATCAGGATTCCATCAAATGAAGGTTGAAGACTCAAGTGTTAAGTACACTGCATTTAACACAAGATATGGCTTATATGAATTTTTGGTTATGCCATTTGGTTTGACAAATGCTCCTTCATATTTTGTTGATTTGATGAATAGAATATTTAGAGATTATTTAGACAAGTTTGTACTGATTTTTATTGATGACATTTTGATTTATTCCAAGACAGTGGAAGAGCATAAAAATCATTTGCATTTAGTTTTGTCAAGACTAAGGGAAAATGATTTAAAGGCAAAATTTTCAAAATGTGCATTTTGGAAAGAAGAAGTGCATTTCCTTGGGCATGTTATCTCTGCCAAAGGAATATCAGTAAACCCTAACAAGGTAGTGGCAATCCAAGCATGGAAAAGGCCTAGCACCATCAGTGAGATTAGATCATTTATGGGGATGGCAGGATATTATAGGAGATTCATAAAAGATTTCTCAAAAATATCATCACCACTTACCAATTTAACTAGAAAGAACCAAGCCTTTGTATGGACAGAAAAATGTGAGCAAGCTTTTATCAAAATAAAGGAAGCTCTGATAAATGCACCAGTGTTGAGAGTGCCAGAAGGAAATGAAAATTTGGTTGTGTACACTGATGCAAGTGGCTCTGGGTTAGGGGCTGTGTTGATGCAGCAAGACCAGGTGGTAGCCTATGCATCTAGGCAATTAAAGCCACATGAAACCAGGTATGCAACCCATGATCTTGAACTAGCAGCAGTTGTTTATGCTTTGAAACTTTGGAGACATTATTTGTTAGGTGCCAAATTCATTTTGTACACTGATCATAAGGCACTGAAATATTTATTCTCACAAAAAGATTTGAACATGAGGCAACATAGATGGGTAGAATTCCTAGCTGTCTATGATCTAGACATACTGTATACACCAGGCAAGGCAAATAAAGTTGCAGATGCCTTGAGTAGACAACATGCCAAAGTAGCCATGTTGATGATGGAAGAGTTTAGGGATTTGTCTATACTTACTGATTTGGAAATTGAGGAAAGTAGTGAGGAACAAATGATGCCCATTGAAGAAGGTGAAGGAAAAGGGAAATTAAGTATGATATCTCTGCAATCAGATTTACTTCTTAAGATTGGGCAAATGCAGGAACAAGACCTAAACATGGTGGAAAAGAAAATGCTCATATCAAAAGGGGAGGAAGTAATAAATTATCAAGTTGATAAAAATGGGTATTTGAGGAATAAAAACAGGATATGTGTTCCAGAAAATATAGAATTGAAAGAGGAAATATTAAATGAGTACCATAGGAGTAAGTACTCCATACACCCAGGTAGCACCAAGATGTATCAAAATTTGAAAAGAAATCTTTGGTGGAAGGGGATGAAGTCAGATGTGGCCAGATATGTTGCAAGGTGCATGACTTGCCAACAAGTCAAGGCAGAGACACAAAGGCCATCAGGACTATTGCAACCCCTTAGTATACCACAGTGGAAGTGGGAGGACATATCTATGGATTTCATAGATGGTCTGCCTAGATCTAAGAAGGGAAACACAAGTATATGGGTAATTGTGGATAGGCTAACTAAGGTAGCACATTTTATCCCAGTTAGAGCAGGAAGAAATGCTCCAAAATTGGCTCAAATATTCATGAAAGAGGTAGTAAGGTTGCATGGCATACCTAAAACCATTGTGAGTGATAGGGATACCATCTTCACCTCAAGGTTTTGGAAAAGTTTTCAAGAGGCTATGGGGAGTGAATTGTGCTTAAGCACTGCCTACCATCCACAATCAGATGGTCAAACTGAGGTGGTGAACAAAGTCTTAGAGGATTTGTTGAGAGCATGTACACTGGACTTTGGAGGCAACTGGGAAGACCACCTCCATCTAGCTGAATTCACATACAATAACAGTTACCAAAGCACCATAGGGATGGCACCATTTGAAGCCTTATATGGCAAGCCTTGTTTATCACCTATATGCTGGGTAGAGACTGGAGAAAGGGCTGTTCTTGGACCTGAATATGTTAAAGAAACTACAGAGAGAATTGGGTTAATAAGAAAAAGAATAGCAGCAGCTCAAGATAGGCAAAAGAAATTTGCAGATAGGAAGAGAAAGCAAGTGGAATATGAAGTGGGAGACTTTGTTTTCATCAAGATTTCACCTATGAAGAAAGTCATGAGGTTTGGCAAGCAAGGTAAGCTTACACCAAGGTATGTTGGACCCTATAAAATTCTGGAAAGAATTGGTTCATTGGCTTACAAATTAGAACTACCAGAGGAGATGAAAGCAATGCATAATGTTTTTCATGTGTCCCAACTTAGAAAATGGGTACATGATAAGGAAGACATTTTGGAAGAGCCTACCAAAATTCAAATAAATCCTGACTTGGTTTATGAAAAAGAACCAGTGGGGATTGCAGCCAAGGAAGAAAAGAAATTAAGGAACAAAACCTTGAAACTAGTTAAGATCCAGTGGAGTAGTGATCCTAATGACTGCACATGGGAGTTAGAGGATAAGATTAGAATGGATTATCCTAAGCTGTTTGCAAATTAAAAGGTAATTTTTTTTTTCTGGAAAAATTATTTGTTATGCATGGTTGATATGGTTGAATTTGTTTGCTTATGCATATGTTTGATAAGTTTTCAGAAAAGAAAAAGATGCTCACTATAAATGTTAGAAAAATTGTGAGGACACAATTCCTAAAAGGAGGGGTGAATGTAATACCCCAAAATTTTGTGAAAAATCATTTTTGAAAAATGATTTAATTTTGAAATATTTAGATTTAAATATGGTGAAGTCTCTGGAAGAAATAGTGTGCAGGTATATGTGTGCACGTGCACACTGAAATGGCACAAGGAAGAACTCCAGATTTCTTGGATTTAAAACAAGAATTAAAGGGCAATACAAACATGATTTGGCAACATGGTTGTTTGATTTCTGAAATTATATGGATCATCTTAGAAAATAAGAAAAGTAGGTTTTACTTTAAATCAGTAAACAAAATTTTATTTAAAACCCAGAAGAGAAAATTATGTATATTAGTAAACCTGTATACATATAGGTACATATGCTTCTGGAATTAAAGAGAAATTAAAATAAGCTTAGATAAAATATGTGTACAAATATATATATATTTTTAAGCACTGAAAAGTATATATATATATAAGCAAGTAAAAACTATGACATTAAAATGACATGAAATGTGATACAAGTTAATGAGCTTGTATAGGCAAAAATAGCAAAGGGGATTTTCAGAAATAATTAAAATAAAAATAGGATAGTCACACTTTTAACATGACTAGGAGAGTGGCCATTTTCTGAAAAGTAAAAGAAAGAAAATGCAGCCTTTAAATTGGTTAATATGACCGGGGTATTATGAATGAAAAATGCATGAAGCTAGCCAGGACAGAAATGGAATTCTGTTTCAACAAAAACCCTAGAGGAAAAATGCTTATAAATAGGCAGTTTAGCCAGTAGAATCATTTTTACCCCGAGCTGCACAAAAATAAGAAAAGCAGGAAAATATTGGGAGGAAGGAGAAAACACTCAAACAAGAATTTTCTGGATTAATAAGAAGAAACATTTAGGTGAGTAATCCCACTGAGTTCATGGCATTAAGACCTGAGATGAGGCAGCCACTTTTTATTTCCATTTATATATATTTCTGGTTTTGATGTATATGATTTCATCAATGCTTTTTGGATGTTTTATTTTAAATCTGATATGATTTAATATGGATGATTTTGGATGGTCTTTGATTGGTTGAGACATTTGTCTTTGGATGAGTATCATACTGATTTATTTATACTCACAAATGTTAAAGTTTAGGATCTTAAAAATTATATAGAGAATACTCTCAGCTGTTATAGATCTATGGCATGGAAACTTTATAAAAATGATTAGAGCTGCATTATACTTGGTATAAGTGCTGAGGCTTGAAAAGAAAAATGTTAAGGGTGCAATAGAAATTTTCTAAGTGCTGAGCCCTTAATCAAATCAAAAAAAAAAAGAAACCCACAAGCTAAAATTATGATTGAACCAGATCTTGAATCTGAATCAATCATAAAGGCTTGCAGATCAATATAACATGCCATGCCTCTTTTACAGTTGAAAATATTTTCATATTTTACTAAGATCAAGACATATTGACCCCATTTAGGAAATAATTGTCTGATTATTTCTGAGGAGAATTATGCTAGAAGAAATTATGGATGTTTCCATGTTTGCAGTGATATGTTCACTTAGCATATTTGATGATAGGATATAAGGCTATACACTAGTAAATAAACTAGGGAAGGGAAGGCCAAGAAATCTGCTGGAATGCTTGTCATATTTGAAGTATGCAAGTTGGCACATGGTTTGTTTAAGCCCTGAGATCTTTGTGCAATGATGTGAATTAGTTCATTGCAATGTGTCCCAGTGATTCCTTAATAGCAGATGAGGCAGGGATTTAAATTGAATATTACAACCTGTAAAATGAAGAAATAGGAATATGGATATTTCTTAGGTTGAATGGTATGGAACCAAGATGATTCCAGTGAATGCAATTGTTGCAATAGATAATTATGTTTGCATGATTAAGTATGCAAGTGTAAGAATGATAAATGAATATATCATACCTGAATCAACTTAGTTATACTATGTCAAAGAAACTGATTGCAGAAATTAGCTTAAATAACAAGTTAGTACCCTTATATTCTCTATTGCTTAATATCATGAATAAATTGATGTTACTCATACCAGATCATAGATCTGACCCTTGTTTGCTCATGGCATCTGGGGTGTCTCATTTTAAAATGAGGCAGCCACTCATGCTCTTTCAGGTAACCCAGGCACTAAGTAAAATGAAGTAATGGCTGTTATGGAGGAGTGAATGAACATGCTAGCTAGTTTCAATAAGAGCTTAAATTGATTATATCTGCATGTATTCAGGAAAAATTTTATGTTTCTAAGATTTCCAGTCATGTAATGAATTCTATTATGGTTAGATGAACTAGTTGTATCATGCTAAATATACTGTTATGCATTAAGGTTTAAAATCTCAAGGGAAAAACCTGAGTGGGAAACAATGAAATGATTTTAATTATTGATATGGATGTTTGGAGGAGAAACATGCATATGTAGTTGAGCTACTGTTTTGTATAATTTATATTATGTATTAGTTAATCTTGAGACATAACAGAGCACTGAGTTTTAGAACAAAATCTGGATTTAGCAAAAAGAAAACTTAACAGGATTTTATTATCTTTTACTGAAATGCTTTGTAATTAAGTTTGAATTCATTTCTGAATTGTATTGAGAAGAGTAAGATGTTTTCCTAAAGCTTTAAACAGAATGCAATGAAATTGAACTAGTGTGGCAGATACAGGATTCATGAGTTAACCAGCTTCAATTAAATGAAGTATTGGTTGATCATGATAGATTGTATTCTGAAAATAAAAATGCATTTCAAAGCTTAGTACATTTAGCAATTGATTCACCCAGTTTTCTGGAAAATGAGCAGAAATATTGACATGTACATGTATATCTGTGTACATGTTGATATTTGAGCAAAAATATGATCATAAATTCTTAAAACAGTTGTAGGAATGGGATACAAAAATAGTAAAGTAAGAAGGATTGTTTTGTATGTTGGGTTATAGACAAAAATTAAACATATATGTACAATTATAGGTAGGTATCAGATTTCTAACCTTTCAGAAAAAAAAAAAAAAAAAAAGAAGAAAACCAAAAATTGTGTTTGAACCGACCTGCATGGTACTCGAACTCGTGACCTTGTATGTATAAGTTAGGCGCGTTTCCATTACGCCTAGATGTTGCTTGTGTTTCCTTAGGATCCACTTTATTTTATACTGATTTTGACACTATTCAGAACTTAACACAAACATCTATATTAAAAGCTTGTTTGCTACTGATTATTTCTTGAACATTTCTTGATCCTAATGACAGACTAAAGTACATGTTTCTAGTGGATTTCATGGCCAAAAATCTGAATACAATAATGTATCTGAATTACTAAATCTCTAAATCAAACAGGATGATATTGAACAAAAAAAAAAATAAAGTATATACTCTGAATTTAAACAAGAAGAACACATACATCTTCATATGTATGTGTATGTTATTAGATATGCACTGATATATTTATATTGGTAAGTTATTTTGATCCTGGATATATTTTGGTTATTGGAAAAAGAAAATGACCTTGGAAAATATGTTTGTAATGAATGATATATCAATATATCATCTCATAGCAAAAAAAAAAAAAATCCTTATGAAATTAGGGTGGAAATAAAAAAAAAAATTTCCTTATGAAATTAGAGTATAATTTGGTGGGTCATTTCAACTTTTCCAAAACCCAATAGTTAAACTCTTTCAAAAACTTTCCCAAGTTCTTCCAAATTTTTACTTAATTATACTTTTCAAAACCAACCAATATCGTTTAACTTTTAACTCCAATTCCAAAATTTAGTTTTCACAAATTTTCCAAAATTTCCCAAAAATTTTCTAACGCCTTAAAATTTCAGAAAAATTCACCAGCGTCTCCTTTGCGCGGTACAATCGTAGTAGGATCACAATAGACATAAATATATATACATCAACCCACACGGTCGGAAAAGCAGAAAAACAGTTCATATTTCCTATTTTTATTGCGTAGGCGTACCTTTTTAGCATTTTTAAGCAAAGCAGTTATTTATTAAGCATTTTAGTGCAACCTGTAAGGACCCGATTCTTCGACTTTCGAAAATCGACATAGATACGTCCACTGTATCAACTGCCGAGCAAACGAATGCCGAAAAACCGAATTCTTAGGGTTTAAAAGAAGAGGTAGAAGAAAAGATAGAAGAAAAAGAAAAGAAGAACAACATAAAACACAGAAACAGAAACAATATCAGAATCTCACATATCGCAGCGGAACAATATATAATAGATAATCACTAGTCTTTTAAAACAAAGAACTATATCAGTTTATACATACATCAATCAGAGTCAATATACAACTCAATACAACACAGCACATCAATGGACAGTTATATAAACTTGTCCTCATACAGAATACACAGCGGAATAATACATAGTATAGGTGATACATTTCGCCATCCAGCTTGCTTCCAAAGCTCCAGAATATCCAGAATATCCTAATAACATAACTCTAGGCTGCCCGTGTGGAAAAATTATGGGCACCCAGAGTTTAGAAGGGAACAATAAACTCCGAGCCAGTCATGGTGACTGGTGTGAGATCGTAAAACAGTTATTTATCTTTAAAACAAACAACAGGATAATTTTAAAGTCAATTCTAAATGCTTTTGGAAAATGAAACTACCATAAGACCTCCCGCCACACACATAATGCAAACGCAGAATTGGAGGAGATTTCTTCTTATGTTAGTCAAAGATGCTTACTATGCAAAACAAATCATTTTGGGATATTATTATTAGTGCATAGTGAAGAAATCATTTCGAAAGTACATTATAAATCTTTGCCAGCATAGGTACCATTATAGTATGCCTACTATAGCTGCCATATTAGATGGCAGGTTCTACAACTAAAACCGTACAAGTCACGTATTGTTTCTTTGGATTTCCAACAAATGGTCAGGCGAAGAAACTTCCTATTGCCACATAGGTACGCCTCTGGAAAGACGACCCGAGAACCAAACCGGATCTCATCCAACACAAGGCTGGGTTACCCCTAACTGGATAACTACTGACATGAATATGTCATCCCCCGATCGTAACCGATCTATATCCGAGGATCCTCGATTTCCAACAACCACAAAGTAATAAATTTGCAGCAACAACATAGGTTAAGTATCCGGGCTCCATACCATGATACCACCTCTATCCAGAAGGAATGACATACACTAAAGGGGCGCTACCCCCTAATAACCTTGCCACATCCTTCCTGTTTTGACCATTTCCGGGGTGTGAGGTCCGACGAAGTCTCGTCCACAAAGCTACGCTTTGTCACAAAGCCATGCTTCGGGTCAACAAATGATCAATGTAATGATCACAAAGATAAATGATCAAACAAATGATCATATCACAAATGATCAAACAACGATCATTTCACAGCAACACTCAGCATGCCACGTTACCAAATTGGGAGTATATTGCTGATAAATTTCAACTACATAACCTCTGAGCTCGTACGTCTCAGAGAAGGGTGTTAAGCTAAGAGAATAAATTCTCCGCCACCAACAGAAATGTATTTGAAAGAAATCAGCTTTATATCTCAATCTGTAACGTCAGACACACAATCCATACAAGTCTGTTCCGGGATCGAACAGAACTGAAGGCACTTCTCACGAAGCCCTTGCACATCCGGATAATTTTCTAATCACGTCCGGACTTCCCATCACTAAGGGTGATAAAACCTCTATATCGGAGATCAGCCAATGTAGAGTAACTCGACGGTAATCCTTCCGTTTTCAAAAATATCCGGTCTTCAACACCGGTCATCAAATGCAATCCATAACGACGTATCACATATTCGGAATGGGTTATACGACCCCAAGGTCCTTTCTCGGCTAACCCGAATAGTGAGCGCTTATTCAAAAATAAGTGTGGCTTTCAAATTCATCCAATTCACAACAAATACCCATTCAAGGTAATTATTGATAGTCGGTTATTTAACTATCAATAAAGATGCGCCACATCATCAGATTCCAAATAATTTTCCAAATTATTTATTTTCCAAAATATCTTTACTGGATATATAATTTCCACACTTCTAAAATAAATCGATATTTATTTTTAAACAGATTCCCCTTTCCTTTATAAATTCCATAGTGAATTTATATTTCAAATATCTACTGATATACGATTTTCAATCGATTTCAATATTCACTTTCGATTTATCTTTAAGAAGATAAAATCTCAAAAACGTTTCATTTCATATTGGAAAAGCATTTCCATACTTATTTAATAATAAGTAATTCACAAATCTTATTTATTTTCAACATTTGGAAATATTCGATATACTTAAATGAAAATTTAAGTATATATTTCATTCTTTAAGGAAACCATTTACTATAACAACATCTATTTGAGTCAAAACGAATGTTACGTAAAACATCGTTACGACGACTCAAAATCACTAGTATAGGGATTCAGAATTAAGATAGATATATAAATCCCAATACTATATAAAAACATTTCCTTTCGGAAATCATTTACTATAACAACAGTGTTATAGTCCACCATTTCCTTATTTCTCGAAAACGTCTATTTCAACAATGAATGTTGAAATCTATGGTTTCGATACTTAACCCGTTTTTAAAACATCTTTAAATCGTTTTCATTCTATTCCAATATCACTTTCCCAAAACAGATCCATTTTACTTAATAATATATTCACTGTCCAAAATCGTGAATATACTTCACTAACCAAATTTCACTATTTTCTACACATTTTATTTAAAGGACTATCCACTGTCCAAAATCGTGGATAAAATTCCTTTAATTAACTTCAAAAATTCACTTATCAAAATAAGCGATTTCGGATTTATAAACAACGTTTATAAATCACATTTATATTTTATAACAATTTCAACTTATAAAAATCATTTTATTTAGCTAATTCTATTTATATCCCATTTAAGTGCCAACATCTAATTTATAAGTAAATTACTTATAAATCTTTTATTTTACAACGTCTATTCATTTTATAACTTCACATTATAAATCTATTAATTTCATTCACTTATGAAATCCATTTATACTTCATTTTAACACTTATAAAAATTCGTTTTATAATTCCAATATTTTAATTTATAAATATCAATTTTATAAATCTTTTTATACAAATCGTTTATAGTTATTCAAAAATCCCAACTTAAACCATTTTATAAATCAATCAACTATTTATTTCAAAAATGACACTTTGGTTATATTTCACAAAAATCGTTATTTTTATAACTTTAAAAATGGATCCGATGATGCAACACACAAATTAGTCAATCATGAGAACAAACTTCATATATCATCATATGATAACAGAATATACAACAAATATCTGTAAATAAATCATTACAGTTGAGGAATCCAGTTGGATCCCTCCAACCTGTTTCCCTGCATCCACAGATGTTAGCATAATACCAATTCCACTTCGAGGTGGAATATCGCGGTATATGGGATTTATAAAAATATCAATCCGCTATTATGCGGCACAATAGGGTCTCATCCGCTATAAAATGCGGGAAATCACAACTGCAATATATACATATGCCAATATATATATTGCTATATACTACTATATACATACATAGCATCACATCCAAACAGTCAAACAAACAATAACTGCAAATTAAATTTTCATTTGAGTGAGAAAATCTCACCTTTTTGCCTTTTTATTTTGCAATCCATTTTCCATTCTTGACTCGATTTTTCTTGATTTATACCTTGTATAATTATTTACACAATTCATTAATATTTTGAATCAAATCGAACCAAATCAATTTCCCTATTTGATAAGTTTAATTAACCCATAATTAAATTTAAACCGACTTCGTTTAAATCAAAATATTTTTAGTGACAAAATAATTAAAATTTTAAACTAATTTCCTTTTGACAAAAATATTTTCTTTTCCATTACTGTAAATCTTAAACAAACTGTTTTACATTTTACTGATCATTCCATATTTATTTATCCATATATACTTTCTTTAAACTGTATATATATATATATTTTTGCAGAATCTGGTTTTAAACAAATCCTGTATTTATTTTCAATATTCTGTTCACTGTCTATATATATCTAACTAACTTGATTACGTTAAAACTTAGGTTGAGAAAAGAATTACCAGAGAATCCACGCTCTATCGATCGACGATTTCACTCATCAAAATCATCTCCGCCACATCCTAGGTCAAACTTCCTCTCTGACAACGCGCCTGAACTCGAACCCTAAAATGCCTCGCTTGCCTCGCGACCATGAGCTCGCGTTCTTGCTTGCACCGGTCTACTTCACGCGCGCCGCCAGCAGCGAGCGCTGCACTCGCCTCCACTTCGTGATGCTCGAAATCGAGCTTCCCAAAAATTTCGACATCAACTCGCGTATGCGAACCCCTCCTCCTTCCAGTCTGGATCGCGATAGCAGCCGCTCCATAGTACTCCATCTCGGTCGAACGAAGATTGCGATAAGGATTTCGAATTGATAAATTTGGGAACTTTTAAGGGAGGCTCGGCTTCGATTTTCTTTTCCTTTCGCTTGACCACCATTTTCAAGAGATCGAACGATTTATTTTATTTTGATTTGAAAAACAGGCGGCCATTTTATTTTTACTGAACGAAGGAGTTGCGTTCGATTTTTGAACGAGGCAGAAGATTTGCAAAGCTCGGCCATTTTAAATTTAGTTTTCGATTTTGAAAACTGGAGAGGAAGAGTGAGATAAATATTAAAGTATTGGCCATTACTTTGAAATGAAAGGGATAAGCTTTGCACGATCTATTTCGTGGTCTTCGGCATAATTCAAGGAGATAACGTGCTGATGTGATAAGCCCCCTCTTTTTTTTATTTAAATTTAATTTGTTTTCGATACAAATTTCAGCACGTTTATTTACCATGTGCTCACATAACAACTCCGAAAAATACGAAATTTGAAATCCGGTAATAATTCAATATTACGTACCCAATGGAGCTGGTTCCGTCGAATTCCGAGACTGTGTCCCGAAACGCTATTTTTAAATATTGATTCAAACGATATGGTTTCAAAACTGAACAAATTACTTTCAAATTAAATTCTGAAGCTTCTATTATCTTCAGTATTATCAATATAAATTTTACAAGCCCTTGAAATATTTTTCTTCAGCTTAAAATTGAAGATTCAAATTATTATTCAACTTTCAATAGATTAAATTTTATAATTTAATCGCCAATTTATTCTGATAATTTGAAATTCAAGTCAAACCATCATTTAAATATTTAAAATTAATTAAATATTTCCATTTTAAATTGTTCAAAATTCTGGGTCGTTACAACCAAATCAACCGAACGGCAGCCGCGGTACCTGTACTTACTCAGTTTAAATATGTAAGTAACAAATATATAAAGTTATTAACAATTTACTCTTTTAAACAACTACAACATATGCATATTAAAAGAAATGCATACTAAACAAGGTTTATAAGCAACTTATATAATTTCGACATCACTTGTAATTGTTTACAACCAATTTATATGCAATGACATTCATTCGTTCATTTTCAATTAGTTTACATTCACTATTTTAAATTCAAGTTGGTTCACTTTCAATTCAAATCAATTACATAGCTTTCAATTTCACTAATTCAATTTCATTAACACTTAATGAATTATATACAATATACAATCAACCAACAATCATATAACAACCAATGTCATTCAACACAACCAAGTTATTAAATTTACTTTCAATTTGGTTCAACACTTTTAATTCCAATTGGTTTAATATTAAATTGACTTCCATCCAATTATTCAATTTATTAGCTTTAATGAATTAACACTTACATCCATTATTCCATATCAATTCATTTACATTCGATTGATTAACATTCAATCCATTTATTTCAATTCAATTGCTAATTCATTTTACAATAAAATTGAATTTCATTTATAACTCAAGTTCACATCTATTTAATAAATTCACTTTATTATTTCACTTTGATACCAAAATCAAATTCATTCATCATTACTTAAGTTCAATTCCAATTAAACATCATTTGTTTAGCTTCACTTAATTTTCCACTTATAAATCCAATTCATATTCCAATTCTAAAGTAAATTCTATTTAACTTTTACCAAAGCTAAATTTCATCACTTATTCAAATTCATATCTCATTTTTCTTAACAAAATTGTTTAACCATTTTATCATTTGGTTTCACTTACATTTTTTTCACTCTATAAGTTATACAACTTATTATTCAACTTCCAAATCATATTATAAGTTCAAAACTCGTTTCACTTATATTTATCAATTTCAATTTGGATTTTAATTTAAATTTTGTTTATCACAACAACACTTAAATTTTCAATATAACTATGGTAGCAAATCCATCACACAGAAACTCGAAAATGATACTGATGATGCTACAATCATCACCCTTATTATTTCCCAGCAACAGTAGTGAATTCAGTGCTTTAAATTCTTTCAAAAATTTCCTTTTATTTATAAATCACATTTATAAATATTTTCTTATATAATTTCACCATTTAACTTTACTTATACAAGATTATTTCACAATTGCAAATCATTTTAATTATAATTCCATACTTAATAATTCATTTGCTTATATACTTCATTCTTTTACAATTATTGTTCTTATATAATTTATTCAAACAATTTTCATTAATTTAGATATATTCACATTTTCAACAATCAAACCATTCAATTTTATATACACTTTAATAATTTCTGAAAAATTATTTCCTTTATATACAAAATATAATCGAGGTAAAATTATTCCATTCACCCAATTTCAAAATGATACTATGTCGACTTGCCTCGTTTAAGTGTTTCGAAACCCCTATCGATAATATGGCGTCCCACATACCAACCAGAATTCATAAACAGCTCAACGGATAAGCAAACACAATATAAAACAATTTCATATTCACTAACAAATACGCACTCGTATCTATTATTACACTCAACTCATTCTAGAGTACTACTGACTCTATCTCTAATGAGTAATTCCCAACAGAACCAAGGTTATCACTTAACCATATGCTCTGATACCAAATGTAACATTTCGACTTTTCGTCGCTCGAAAATCGACATTAATACGTCCACTGTATCAACTACCGAGCAATCGAATGCCGGAAAACCGAATTGTTATGGAGGAAAAGAAGAGGTAGAAGAAGACAGAAGAAAATTAAAGAAGAAGAACAGAAACATAAACAATATCAAAATCTCACATTCGCAGCGGAATAACATATAATAGATTAATGAATAATCTTTAAATCAAAGAACAATATCATTTTATACATTACATCATCATTAGAGTTTACATCAATAATATACAACACTGGACAGTTATATAAACTTGTCCTCATATAGAATACACAGCGGAATAGATAATATCATATATAAATGCTACGTCTCACCATCTAGCTCGCCACTGAGCTCCACAGCATCTCCTGAATCCAGAATGACCTGATAACCTGACTCTAGACTACCCATGTGGAAATTGGTGGGCACCCAGAGTTTAGGAAAGAAACAATAAACTCTAGGTCAGTCATGGTGACTGGTGTGAGAACTTAAAACAGTTATTATCTTTAAAACAACACAACAAAAGAAGTGGAAATATTCGCAATGCTTTTGGAAAATGAAACTACCATAAGACCTCCCGCCACACACACAATGCAAACGCAAAATTGGAGGAGATTTCTTCTTTTGATAATCAAACATGCTTACTACACAAATCATTGGATTATTATTATTAGTGCATAGTGGAAAAAATTTCGAAAGTATAATATTAATCTTAGCCAACATAGGCATTTCACACTATGCCTACTATAGCTACCATCTAAACATTGGGGCGCCACCATAAGTAAATGGCAGGTTCTATAACTAAAACCGTACAGGGTTCGTATTGGAAGATGAATTTCCAACAAATGGTCAGGCTAAGGAACTTCCTATGCCACGTAGGAACGCCTCTGGCAGGACGCTCCGAGAGACAACCTGCTCTCTGCCAACACAAGGCCGGTTACCCCCTTCCTGGGTAGTAAACCTGAGATATGCCACCCCCGGTCCCTTGGGACCTTTATCCGAGCGCTCGGTAACCAACATCACACATAATAAATAAAGTGTGTCCACATGAGTAAGTATCTGGGCTCCATACCATGATACTACCCTTTTCCAGAAGGAATGGTCATACCCTAGGGAAGCTACCCCTGAAACCTTGCCGCATCTTTCCTGTTTCGTCCATTTCCGGGTTGTGAGGTCTGACGAAGTCTCATCCACAAAGCTACGCTTTTTCACAAAGCCACGCTTTGATCACAAATGATCAATAAATGATCATCACACAGCAACACTCAGCATGCCACACTACCAAACTGGGAGTATATCACTGATAAATTTCAACTACATAACCTCTAAGCTCGTACGTCTCAGAGAAGGGTGTTAAGCTAAGAGAATAAATTATCCGCCACCAACAGAAATGTATTTGAAAGAAATCAGCTTTATATCTCAAAATGTAATGTCAGACATGTAACCATACAAGTATGTTCCGGGTTCGAACAGAACCGAAGGCACTTCCGAAGAAGCCCTTGCAATCCGGGTATTCACAATCTCGATAAAACTTCCCATCACAAAGGAAATATCTATACCGTAGCTAACGGTGCAGAGACAATCGATAGGTCATCCTATCGTTTTCACAAATACCCGGTCTTCACCACCGGTCTTCAATACGATCCATATCGTCGTATCACTAATTCAGAATGGGTTATATGACACAAATGTCTTTTCCCGGCTAACCCGAATAGTGAGCACAATATTTAAAACATATGGATATAGGGATTTCAATTAAGTCACAACTTATTACCCAAATCCTTTTCTTTAAATGGTTTAAACAAATTACCATTTCAAATCTTTAAACAAAAAGATTTACTTCACAAAGTTTACCCAGTTTCACAAAGATTCATTCACCGATTTCCAAATCAATTTCCATTTCAATTGGATTAACCCATTAAATCTTTAAGTTAAGATTTAATTTATAGCTTTCAAAACTATTCACAATTCAAGTCTTTTATAATATAAAAGATACACCTTTTAAAATCTTCTTTGATTTCAAAATAAAGCTTAATCATCTTTACAAAGGTTAATTTATAGTTTTTCAAAACAATTTACAATTTCATTTCAACTTGAATTTGTTTAGATACAAATTGGAAATCTTTTCACTTTATGAAAGCTATTATTATCTGAAAACGGATAGTTTTCGTTTTGGGAAAAACTGGTTACAATTACACAGGTTAAAGCCATTCAAGTACAAAACTTGGATTCAAGCTTAAATTTCCAAAACCATATTTTAAATGGTTAAAAATCCATATAAACACCTTTTATAACTTGTAAAATCTTTTAAACCAAAATTCCCAATTCATCGAATTCAATTTCAAAATATTGAATTCAAACTTCAAATCAAATGATTTAAATTCCAAGTTTATTAAGTTATTTAAAATAACTTTTATTTCTGAAACTCATTTCAAAAACTTTCAATTCCAATTCCAAAACTATTTTGGATTCAAAAATTCAATTTTCAAAATTGATAAAAATCTGTGACTTAACCGATTTCTTCGTGAAATCCACATTTGTGTGTGTATTGTGTAGTCCAAGGGTTTAACACAATAGTGCAACAACATTCAACCATCACAGATCAAATATAAAAATATAATTGATAAGCAGTATAAATTATAACGCTTATCTTTCATTCACAGATCACAGATATATCTATCAAAGATAAATAAATCACAAATCACAACACATAACATGATATATCACAAAACATCACATATCAGAGATGTCAAAACAATTCAACATCCAATATAATCCAAACATCCATAAATAGGATAAATTTAATCATCTGATTAATTTAAATCAAATAAATTTCCAAAGTTATTTCTTTTTTTAAAATAAATTTCTTTATCTCTTCAAATCTATTTAAAAATCCAAACTTTAAATAAATTCTTCAACTTATAAATAGTATTCCCGAAATCCATTTATTAAACCCTTTTTCCCAAAATTTGAAATTTAATGCAATACAGTTCAAAAATAAGACTTTATCTTTTAAACTCCTTTGAAATTAATCCAATTATCAAAAATAATTTTTTCGATCAAATTTCAACTTATATTTTCAAAAATCCAATTTTACTTATTTCTGGTATCCATTGATATCAAATATATATATATATATATACGGCTAAATTATAGCCGTCAACAACTTCAATCACAATTATAATCACACGGCGATTATAAATAAATCAACACACAACATATGAAATAAATTCAAATGTTTGAGGAATCCAGTTGGATCCCTCCAACCTGTTTCCCTGCATCCACAGATGTTAGCACAATACCAATTCCACTTCAATGTGGAATATCGTGGTATATGGGATTTATAAAATACTATCCGCTATTATGCGGCGCAATAGGGTCTCATCCGCTATATAATGCGGGAAATCAACTCAAAATACATATATAATACCAATTCCACTTCACAGTGGAATTATCGCGGTATATGTTTTTAATAAATAACATCCGTTTAATATACGGCGTATAGGGTCTATTTAACACAATAGATAACAATTTATCATTCAATCATCACAATCAATCACTATCAACAATTTTAAATCTAACTATTAAAAATTTAAATCGAAATACAATATTCGATTGAGTGAGAAGTTCTCACCTTGCTTTTTATAACGGTTGCAGCGTTTTATTTCAAATAAAATTAAACGCACGTTTAATTTTACTCAAAATTTTCACTAGCTTCGATTGACTCCAATCCAGTTCCATTGTGAAGAGCTCGTCAATACGGTTCCAACGCAAAAAGTTTCGTAATTTTTCGACCTCGTACGAAAAAGATATTGCATTTTAAAGTTCGTACGAATTATATATATATATAATTTACAATTTTCTATTTTATATTTTTAACCTCTGTCAAATCCTGGCCGTTCAATTTCCCAAACCCAGATCATGACCGCGTGAACTTCTTCTGCCCCATCGTGAAAAACCCCCGGCAATTGAACGCACGTGAACCCATTTTTGGCCGCCTCTTGCTCGAATTTTTCATGACCTCCTCGCTAAAATATACGTCGATCAGGGACCGCCATTGCAAAGCTCACACTCGACTCCACCTTCACCAGAGGACCGGCCCCACTCGGCTGCCCCAATACCCAAAAAAACGTGCTTGAAGGCATGACGTTCACGAACCATTTGCCGTTGATCCACCGCGTAATACTCGATCACAGCCGTTGAGAATGTAGATCTCACGATGCTCTTCATCTTTCGTGTTGGAAGTTTCTTCTAAATGTTGATGGATTGGGAGATATCAAGGAGGGAAAGATGATGATTTTCGGCCATTGAAATATTAGAGAGTGGCGGCTGAAGCTTTGTAGGATTTTGAGTGCAAATGATGAAAGTGAAGTCCTTTTATAGAAAATTCTCCAAAACACTATTCATCGAAATTTTCCGAACTCGAAATCAAGCGTGCCGGCTAGCGTTTCTAAGGTTTACCCCGCGTTCCGAACACAATGGAACGTGTTTCGGGAGCTAATTCGGTCGTATGTGAGAGTTACGGAAATAAACGATCAAATTTAAATTAAACCGATTAAAAACGATTTCGATGCGTTTTGGCTTGCCCCGGACAAACCGTAAATCCGATTGACATGAAATTTGAAACCTTACAATAATTTCACATTACGGATCCGAAGAAACTAGTTTCGTCGAAATCCGAGACTGTTTGCAAAATGGTCATTTTTAGTCGTCAATTAAATATTAAAATATTCAATTTTCACAATTTAACTTTTAATTCAATTTTAAAAGTTCTATAACATCATTCTAACTCCAATATGATTTATTATAACTTTATAAATCATTTTTTAATCACATTAAATTCAGATTTCAATTATTTACCCAATTTCAAGTATTAAATTAATAATTTAATCGCCCAATTAAATCACTATATCGAAATTAAATTAATTCGACTTCCAAATCTTACTTATTAATATTTAAAATTAATTAAATATACGAATTTCAAATGACGGAAATTCTGGGTCGTTACAATTTTCGTTTCTACGTTGTACTATTTCTTTAAATAGTATAATGTTTGATTAATCGCTATAGTTATTATTACTATAGTTGTTAGTTTTTTGTTGTAATTAATTACAACATACTTATTGTTAAAAAATTGCTAATACAGAATTCCAAAGTAGTGGAAATCTGATTTGTAAACTTGTGAGACGAGTTTATTATTGATTAGTCTCTGTTTTGGTATACTAGACGTATAACAACAGTTGCATTCCAAGAAGAGGAATTGTCTGCATCAAGAACTTGTTTACATTCAGTACAACCAAAAGTTGGAGAGAAAATTCAAAGAAAGACTTGCCGATGGTTGTAGTGATCCAATTCTTCTGAAAGAAATTGATGAATGTGATGAATGGATTATTCCAAGTGAGGAAGAACTTCAAGATTCCATAGCGGAAGGCGATGATCTCACATTGGAGCAAGCTCATGTGATAAGGAGTGGAGATGAAAATGAAGGTCCGAATACTAGAAGCCGTGCAAGGAGAACATTGTTTGCCAATGATCATAGCGAAGAAGATCGAGATGTCGAGTTGGAACTTGGAGAATTAGATGGACAAGATCTAGGGGAAGGGGAAGACGATGAAAATGAATTTATTGACATTGACATATAAGTTTGTAGTACACCTTAGATTATTGTGTTTTGGAGGATGTACATCTTTAGATGAAAACTAATCTATGTGCATTTTGGCATCTAATGTTTTTGCATTTTGCTTGATGCCTTGCTTTTAAGTTTTATTATAACTTCAAAATTGATGTAACAATGAGATATACTATTGATTACTATAACTAGTTCTAACTTTTAAGTGTTAATTTTGTTTACTTGTTCTTTTCCCATTGAGGTTACTTAAAGGAATGTATCTATTTATGTTTTTTTCTAATCTTAACTAGAATCATTTGATAGGCTTATGTATGTGGAAAACTTAATAATAACGGACTGACAAAAAATTAGTAGTAAAATTGCTAGTTTTATTAACGCTTTATCATCTTTTATAATATATTCGTATATATTCTTTAAGATTAACAATAAATTAAATTTATGTAGGTAAAATGTTAATGACACACTTGGTTATTGCAACTACATGTTAAAACTCATTTGAAATAGAAATTCTTACGTTATTAAAAGTCGTCTGCTATATCCCGCTATATCCTCGATATATCTCCGCTACAACTTTTCACACTTCAACCGCTATGGAGCCTGTGACGCCCCACCTCTATGCTCATAATAACAAAGAGTATTGAAAGAAATACTGTCTATTATTACGAAGAATAAGGCTGGATAGGAGCGGCCATCCGTAGTTGGCCTTACACTAATATTGGTTACCTCGATAGGAGTGGTATATACTTTTCATTTTTCATCTTATTTATTTACTCCCATCGACATACCCAATTATCAGTATAAAACAACTACGATGGTTCATAATAGTTTAGGACATTAGATATAACAATAACACAGATAATATAAATGCGGAACACAGATAAAAACAAAAGTCTCATATATATAACTGATGTCAGTTATAACATAGTTGACACGATACATATGATACAACTACAACTGTCAACTCTAGAAGTTATATATACAAGTACATTATCGACTAATATACATGAATACATATCGTTCTATACAATGACACGACTACTACAAAATGACACTGACACTTCAGAAGATGTGAAAAGTCTTCATATCCTGAACAGCAACTCAAAGAAGAAAATCTACAACCTGAAATAACCCGGGTCTGACCCGAGTATTACATTCAAAAGAAAATAATACACGGGTCAGTCTAATTCAAACTCAGTTATTAGTGCATAGTAGCAATAATAATCAGATAGTCAAATAGATGACAGTCACAGAAATCTCGTATATCCAACTCTCGATACGAGAATTGGATAACGGCAGATATAACACTAAACAGTGTTAAACAATAATCAGCAATCCAAATCGATTTGAACAATTGAAATGTCAATTTAAAACAACAGTGCTGATTGGCTGCAGTACACGCTAACGTGTACTGCCTCGCCAATATAGTGAATAATAAGGTTACTCAGTGCAATGATATGCAAACTGTCTCAAATGGTCAAGACAGTCTACGCAATTTTTCAAATGCCCCAGTGAACAAATAAAACCATATGAAAGCAAGAAGGCAAGTGCACAATTCAACACTACAGAGTGCTCAAGAACCTGACTTGAAGCTACAAAGCAACAGACCAGATGCAAGTGAAACCAATCAACAACAAAGGGACCAGACCCAAGATCAAAACAAGAGTGCAGGTCAGAACAACAATGACCAAGGCTACGGTGTACAAACTCTAGCTTATAATGAACATGTCAGAAGTACCCAAGTGCACCACTGACCATACAACAAAAGTGTACAAACTCAACAAATAGATCAGAGAGACAAATTATATCCAACTCAGAAATGAATTCGACCAAGAATATAACAAGCCTCAAACACCTGGATGCACAAAATTGCAACATAAATATAATATACTACCGCAGTGACACCCCAAAAGACGAAGTCAGGTGACAACAAAGAAGGTCAGAGTCTAGACAGTGAACGTATGAAAAGGTCTGGACAGTCAAGCTAGGGTGAATGCAACATATTCAAATTCAAAGACCAGAGCACAAGTGACAATATGCACAATGCTCAGAGAAACCCAAGTATCCAATACTACAATTCGAAACCCATTTCACTTAAATAGAAAATGTACATGAACGTTGTGGCAACAGTTCCAGACAACAGTATCAACTCAAATGCAGCTATGTCATATGTGGTGCAGTGACAAATTGCTTAAACGGGCTCGAGTGTTTTACAGGTAATATGCACGTGAAAGATAGGAAGGTCGTGAAGTGCTGACTGGTAACAACTACAAAGACGTCAACAAGTATGACTTAAGGCAGTGCAATAAAGACCACTAATATTCATATATCCCGAAGTTGCACACAGTCAAGGCCAATAGAAAAACGAGCAGAGATGAAGCCGAGACCCATGTAAATTCACAAAAATAAACAAACTTCGTGAAACCGACATAAGCAAGCAACAACAGTTTTAACAAAATCAAACAAGGTCAGTACAATAATGACCAAAATCGATTAAGGTAAAACGACATACAGATTTAAACCAAGTCAAGGCCAATATCACTGCAAAATGACCGAAGTCAAGCAAACCGTATGTGGCCAAGGCAAATACAACAATCAATTCCGAAGTCACAGAATTTCACAAGAAAACCAAGAATGCCAGCAATTCAGAACCGAAGTCACAAGGTAAAGCCACAGACAATTTTCAATGTCGATTTAAATCCATAGCAGTTTCGAACAAGAAAAAGAAATAAATTCAGTTATACACATGAAACTAGGTGCACTAGCAGTTTAAAGCAAGTCAGAGAATCATCTCAGGCCTCAAAACAAAACCCTATGGCCGAACAACGAAACCAACGAAATCAACACCAGAGAAAAAAAACCCAATCAAATCGAGTAAATCACATTAGCACAATAACACAAAGCGTGAATTAGATGTGAGAAAACTCACCTTATACAGACAAGCACGCAATTGACGAATCGAGTGAAGCCCAAAAACGAACCCAATCCAATGGCTGCAGTCACCTTTGATCAGTCGAGAGTCGACGCCTTGGCCAACCAGAGGATCGAACAAAGTTGAAATCGACGCCCTAATTTGTCGAAGAGGGACGAACGAGATAAATGCGGCTGCCACCATTTTTTTTTCTTTTCATATGCTAGGGTTTTCGAATGAGTGAATGGAGGGGTCTGGGTTGCGAACGAATAAGAAAGGGGAAAGAATACAACCCTTATCTCAATCAAAAGGAAGCCGGTTGAATTAATAAAGAAAAGCACATATAATTCTTTTAACAAATTTTCAAATGAATTTAAACTTGATTCAAATCTGCATTAGCAGTTAAAAATGATTTAATCGTCATTTATAAACTGACGCGAAAAACCGGGTTGTTACAGACTCCCCTCCTTAAAGAAATTGCGTCCACGCAATCATAGGGAATAAATGGATAAAAGGTAACAACCAAAAGAGCATGGCAATGTCGAATGTATAAGCAAAGCAAGTGTCAGCGGGGAAGTATTAGATAAGAAATCGAAAGGTTCGACTGCTTCAAATCAAAAGAAACAACCTCGTGGGAATCAGGGATCAAAATCAGACGACTAACAAAAGCAAGAACAATCGAGTTCCAGCAACTAAAAGAGAAGGAAAACAGAGCAGAAATCCCATACAGAGCACGAATTGAATGTGAGTAAATCAAATTACTCACCTGAATCGCCAGAGAAAAAGACGAAGCTCAAATCTCAAAAATCGCAAATATTCAATCATCAAAACGATAATTGAATTTTCAAATCGCAAATATTTACTTATCTCAAACGATAATCAGAAGACAAATCAAATATCTGATTATCTCAAATGATAGTCAGAAAACCAATCAAATATCTGATTATCTCAAACGATAGTCAAATTTCTCAAATCAACAAATATTCGATTATCACAAGCGATAATCAAATTTCAAATTCAACGAATATTCAATTATTAAAAGCGATAATCAAATCTCAAACCAGCAAATATTTAATTATCAAAAGCGATAATTAAATCTCATATCAACAAATATTTAATTATCTAACAGCGATAATTAAATCTAAAATCAACAAATATTTAATTATCAAAGACAATAATTAAATCTCAAATCAACAAATATTTAATTATCTAAAGCGATAATTAAATCTAAAATCAACAAATATTTAATTATCAAAGACGATAATTAAATCTCAAATCAACAAATATTTAATTATCTAACAGCGATAATTAAACCTCAAATCAACAAATATTTAATTATCTAACAGCGATAATTAAACCTCAAATCAACAAATATTTAATTATCTAAAGTGATAATTAAACCTCAAATCAACAAATATTTAATTATCTAAAGTGATGATTAAATCTAAAATCAACAAATATTTAATTATCAAAGACGATAATTAAATCTCAAATCAACAAATATTTAATTATCAAAGACGATAATTAAATCTAAAATCAACAAATATTTAATTATCAAAGACGATAATTAAATCTCAAATCAACAAATATTTAATTATCTAACAGCGATAATTAAATCTCAAATCAACAAATATTTAATTATCTAAAGTGATAATTAAAAGCAACAAATATCTGATTATCAAAAACGATAATCAGAACTCATATCAGCAAATATCTAATTATCACAAGCGATAATTAGAAACAACAAATATCTGATTATCAAAAACGATAATCAGAACTCATATCAGCAAATATCTAATTATCACAAGCGATAATTAGAAACAACAAATATCTGATTATCAAAAACGCTAATCAGAACTCATATCAACAAATATCCAATTATCACAAGCGATAATCAGAAACAACAAATATTTAATTACCGATACGATAATTAAATCTCATAACATCAGATATCTAATTACCTGCAGATAATTAGAAACAACAAATATCTAGAAATCAATTAAGAGGACTAGAAAATCAACATAAAAGCTTGGATCGATCCCACCAGATGGCGAGTTTTTAATTCGCCGCACGTGCATCTCAGAGTGGCCGTAGCCTACCAAGTACTCAACATAATTTTGGCGCCCATCAGATTGACCCGAAGGTCCGCAGAGTGACCCGAAGGTCTAGTACTGGTATTTGACCCGAAAGTCCGCAGAGTGGCCCGAAAGCCCAACAAATGACCCGAAGGTCCAACAAATGACCCGAAGGTCCTCATAGTGGCTCGAAAGCACACGAAAGCATCAAAATGTTTCAATTAACGAGTCCGGAATTAACCGAAATAGCAAACGCACATGTCCCATACCACGTGTTTTACTTAATCGTTTGATTCTCTTCATCGTTTCCTTGAAAGTGTGAAATCATCAAATTCATCAAAACAACAGATATTTCAATTAACGAGTCCGGAATTAACCGAAATAGTAAAAGTGTGGTTCCATACTCCACACTTTTGCTAAATCGTTTAAATCACTTCATCGTTTCCTTGAAAGTGCAAAATTGTGTATTTTGTAAAAATACACTTTACATTCTCAAACGGACAAGTCCGGAATTAAGCGAATCAGTAAAAGAAAGGGGTCATAATCCTCGATTTTGCTGAATCGTTTAAGTCGCTTTCTCATTCTTTTGAAAACGCAAACTGCTAAAATTTTATAAAACAATTTTCATTTTAAAATGATTTTCCAATCACGTGATTAGAACAGTAAATCAGTAACAATTTCGGTAAGGAAATCGTACTTCTCAAAATACCGTAAAAACGGTCACAAAATGGCATTGCGGAATAACAGCTTGAAAATCCACTTTTAAAATTTGACGGTTACTGAAGCCAAAGCGACAGAAATTTTAAAACGTCAAAATCACATCAAAACAATTTACATCAAAATGTAATATCGGAGAATTTTCATTCATCAAAATGCCATAAAACACCGTGCTTCAAGAATTTAGCATTGGTGTAAAAATCCCGTTACAAAAATAACGGCAACAAAATGCGTTTCATAACCTAGCATCGGTTCAACGTAAAATAAATGCAGTAATGTGCAATTCAAATTGTGCACGTACTACAAAATGAACAAAGAAACTATTCGAAGGTATCTTCAATGAAGACAATTCAAAACAGCAAAAATCTGATCAATATATGATTAGTACAAAAGAAAGCCAGCGGAAATTTCAACAAAAATCACATAGCTGCAATTTCTTCGAATCCTTAATTCGGATTCGAAATTCTCAAAGAAACAAAATAATTACATCTATGTAAACAACAAATGAAATTCATATCAATTTCGTATTTCGATTTTTTTAAATCAAAAAAGATTATCGGTTGTACTCAGCAAAAATAGTTTCACTGTTTCCGCTGCGCACTCTGGTAAACAGTACTCAAATCAATTAAATCATCAGAACACAAATTCACTTTTATTTTTAAATAAGGATATTTAAAAATTTCATCTAAATTTCAAAACTTTAGTTTTGACTCAGAATACAATTAAACCGTCGACCAATAGTTGTAACATATGTTCCATCTAAGTTATGTTTTATATTATGTCCATAAACCCCAAGCTCTGATACCAACTGTGACGCCCCACCTCTATGCTCATAATAACAAAGAGTATTGAAAGAAATACTGTCTATTATTACGAAGAATAAGGCTGGATAGGAGCGGCCATCCGTAGTTGGCCTTACACTAATATTGGTTACCTCGATAGGAGTGGTATATACTTTTCATTTTTCATCTTATTTATTTACTCCCATCGACATACCCAATTATCAGTATAAAAAACTACGATGGTTCATAATAGTTTAGGACATTAGATATAACAATAACACAGATAATATAAATGCGGAACACAGATAAAAACAAAAGTCTCATATATATATAACTGATGTCAGTTATAACATAGTTGACACGATACATATGATACAACTACAACTGTCAACTCTAGAAGTTATATATACAAGTACATTATCGACTAATATACATGAATACATATCGTTCTATACAATGACACGACTACTACAAAATGACACTGACACTTCAGAAGATGTGAAAAGTCTTCATATCCTGAACAACAACTCAAAGAAGAAAATCTACAACCTGAAATAACCAGGGTCTGACCCGAGTATTACATTCAAAAGAAAATAATACACCGGTCAGTCTAATTCAAACTCAGTTATTAGTGCATAGTAGCAATAATAATCAGATAGTCAAATAGACGACAGTCACAGAAATCTCGTATAACCAACTCTCGATACGAGAATTGGATAACGGCAGATATAACACTAAACAGTGTTAAACAATAATCAGCAATCCAAATCGATTTGAACAATTGAAATGTCAATTTAAAACAACAGTGCTGATTGGCTGCAGTACACGCTAACGTGTACTGCCTCGCCAATATAGTGAATAATAAGGTTACTCAGTGCAATGATATGCAAACTGTCTCAAATGGTCAAGACAGTCTACGTAATTTTTCAAATGCCCCAGTGAACAAATAAAACCATATGAAAGCAAGAAGGCAAGTGCACAATTCAACACTACAGAGTGCTCAAGAACCTGACTTGAAGCTACAAAGCAACAGACCAGATGCAAGTGAAACCAATCAACAACAAAGGGACCAGACCCAAGATCAAAACAAGAGTGCAGGTCAGAACAGCAATGACCAAGGCTACGGTGTACAAACTCTAGCTTATAATGAACATGTCAGAAGTACCCAAGTGCACCACTGACCATACAACAAAAGTGTACAAACTCAACAAATAGATCAGAGAGACAAATTATATCCAACTCAGAAATGAATTCGACCAAGAATATAACAAGCCTCAAACACCTGGATGCACAAAATTGCAACATAAATATAATATACTACCGCAGTGACACCCCAAAAGACGAAGTCAGGTGACAACAAAGAAGGTCAGAGTCTAGACAGTGAACGTATGAAAAGGTCTGGACAGTCAAGCTATGGTGAATGCAACATATTCAAATTCAAAGACTAGAGCACAAGTGACAATATGCACAATGCTCAGAGAAACCCAAGTATCCAATACTACAATTCGAAACCCATTTCACTTAAATAGAAAATGTACATGAACGTTGTGGCAACAGTTCCAGACAACAGTATCAACTCAAATGCAGCTATGTCATATGTGGTGTAGTGAAAAATTGCTTAAACGAGCTCAAGTGTTTTACAGGTAATATGCACGTGAAAGATAGGAAGGTCGTGAAGTGCTGACTGGTAACAACTACAAAGACGTCAATAAGTATGACTTAAGGCAGTGCAACAAAGACCACTAATATTCATATATCCTGAAGTTGCACACAGTCAAGGCCAATAGAAAAACGAGCAGAGATGAAGCCGAGACCCATGTAAATTCACAAAAATAAACAAACTTCGTGAAACCGACATAAGCAAGCAACAACAGTTTTAACAAAATCAAACAAGGTCAGTACAATAATGACCAAAATCGATTAAGGTAAAACGACATACAGATTTAAACCAAGTCAAGGCCAATATCACTGCAAAAGGACCGAAGTCAAGCAAACCGTATGTGGCCAAGGCAAATACAACAATCAATTCCGAAGTCACAGAATTTCACAAGAAAACCAAGAATGCCAGCAATTCAGAACCGAAGTCACAAGGTAAAGCCACAGACAATTTTCAATGTCGATTTAAATCCATAGCAGTTTCGAACAAGAAAAAGAAATAAATTCAGTTATACACACGAAACTAGGTGCACTAGCAGTTTAAAGCAAGTCAGAGAATCATCTCAGGCCTTAAAACAAAACCCTATGGCCGAACAACAAAACCAACGAAATCAACACCAGAGAAAAAAAAACCCAATCAAATCGAGTAAATCACATTAGCACAATAACACAAAGCGTGAATTAGATGTGAGAAAACTCACCTTATACAGACAAGCACGCAATTGATGAATCGAGTGAAGCCCAAAAACGAACCCAATCCAATAGCTGCAGTCACCTTTGATCAGTCGAGAGTCGACGCCTTGGACATCCAGAGGATCGAGCAAAGTTGAAATCGACGCCCTAATTTGTCGAAGAGGGACGAATGAGATAAATGCGGCTGCCACCATTTTTTTTCTTTTCGTATGCTAGGGTTTTCGAATGAGTGAATTGAGGGGTCTGGGTTGCGAACGAATAAGAAAGGGGAAAGAATACAACCCTTATCTCAATCAAAAGGAAGCCTGTAACGACCCGACTTTCTATGCACAGAAAGTCGCATCATTATGAAGAAAGAAAGGGGTAGAAAATAGAAAAGAAAAGAAGAAAGAAAGAAACAACAACAACGATCTCACAGCGGAACGAATAAATTATATTAATAACATAAACTATTACATAGTATACAACAATTTACAGAGTTACACAGCATATACATCACTTACTAGACAGTTATAAACATCTGTCTAGACATTACAACTCAAATACAAGACAAGACACTATCACAGATATCAACACAGCGGAATACTATATCTACGAACGCCGAAGCCTCCTGCTCCATTGCTCCTCCAGAATATTCGTCAAAGCTAAACCTGAATCCCTTGACTACTCGCAAAAATTTGAGTACCCAAGAGTTTATAAAACAGAAATAAACACTTGGGTCAGACATGGGTCTGGTGTGAGTAAACGGGTTAAAATTGTTTAACTTCAAAACCTTTTGAAAACAAAGGTATCACGTAAGACTTCCCACACATAAACATGGAAAAGTTTTTACCTTACGCTAACCAAAACATTTGATAGGAAATCCAGTTATATTATAATAGGGTCTAGGGTTTTCAAGTAAAATACAGAAATAGTTGAAATGCTTACATCTCACATTCCAACATAGTTGGGCACAACTAATACGTACGGCACTTATTGGAGTTTGGATTCCATACAATGGCAGGGCTACTGGGGTACCGCCCGTCACAGTACGTGGCCTAGATCACCGTACCGAGGAGTACGCCCGCTCCCCTGCAACACAAAGCCGAAACCATCCCTTACTGGATAATCCCGAACAAGATAATCCCGTAGTTGGCGCGACCAACCACACACTAAGCCGAATAAAAGAAAAGGGACCTCTAGACAGGGATCTATCTTGCTCTCAGTGGGTGCTACCCACGAAGCCTTGCTGCACCTCCCCTGTTTTAGTCATTCCCGGTTGATGAGGCTTGAGGTTACGATTACCTTTAATCAGAACATATCACTTAGAATGCTCATCGTCCGCCTGACGATGTGCTGAAAGCATTCAATCCATACAAGTTCGTTCCGGGTTCGAACGAAACCGAAGGCATTATCTCGTTACACTCGTTTTGGAATCACCCTCAGAGTTAACGACAATAACCCTTGCACTCTGAATCTTCATCTTCAC
Source organism: Allium fistulosum (assembly GCA_030737815.1). Taxonomy (NCBI): domain Eukaryota; kingdom Viridiplantae; phylum Streptophyta; class Magnoliopsida; order Asparagales; family Amaryllidaceae; genus Allium; species Allium fistulosum. Next base: position 693,881,270 of record CM060906.1, read on the forward strand.
TTGAGATTCACGACCTATCGTAAATTTGGATCGATGTGGTATTCGGGTCTCCAGACCTGGAATCCCGGTATACGGAAACCCGATCCCGGTCTCATCGAAATCCAAAACGTATCTTTTAAGGCCAAGTTGTTTAAAGGTTTAAACAAATTTAACTTATCTATATTCATACAGATAGATAATTCACACATCACAATGGATAATCACATTATCATTTAAACAGATGATTCATAATCAAATAGGTAATCCATATCAACATCACAATAGTTAATCTATATTACCATTATAATGCAACCAAGCATTCATACCACACAACATTACTTATCTCATTTCTGAGATAACATTCATTCTAGTCAATCAATGTCATTCATTCTTATATAAGCAATGATTTACTTAATCATAACATAATTAATTTAAAATGAATTAAATTAACTATCTCTATCTTTAATTAATTTAAAGTGAATTAAATTAATTACTTCATTATAAACCTTACTTATATAATCATTAATTAATTACAAATAAATTAATTAATCATTCTCTAATTATCCACTTTAATTAATCACCCTGATTAATTATACTTTAATTACATTTAAGTAATTATCTTTAATTAATTTCACAAATTAATTATCCTTAATCAAATATAGTAATTAACCTTTAATTACTTCATTAATTAATTAATTAATTATAATCAATTACTTTAATTCTTAATTAATTACAATTAATCACTTATCATTTGATTAATTAATCTTAATTAATCAATTCTTAATTACATCATTAATTATAAACTAATGATCCCTAATTACACCTTAATTAATTATTCTCTTCTAATTAATTACCTTAACTAGTAATTAATCACATTTTTAATTAACCTTAATCCTTTAATTAATTAATTACTCTTTAATTAATTAATTTCAAATCAATTATATTAATTAATCCTCTAATTAATAACATCAAGTGATTAACCCTTAATCACATCCATTTAATTACTTCCATAATTAATTCTCTTTCTTAATTACATTCAGTAATTATCCATTAATTACTTTACTAAGTAATTATACTTAATTAATCATGAATGAGTATCTTAATTAATTAGACTAATTAATTAACCTAAAATTAATTACATTAATTAATTAATCAATTAATCATCACTTAATCTTTAATTAATTTATTTCTTAATTACATTCATTTCCACTAATTACTTCATTTAGTAATTATCCTTAATTACAAATAAGTAATTAACTTTTAATTTATTTTACTAATTAATTATCCTTAATTAATCTTAATCTTTAAAGATAAACTATTCATTTAAATTAAATACTTATTTCTATCATTTAAACTTCATTAAAACCCATTTAGAAATCAATTATATATATTTTAAATATATTTTACTTAAGAACAAAACGATTTAAACATTTAAATTTTAACCTTTTAAATCTTAAAACTTATTGAAAAACATTTTCTTTTTTTAAACAAATAACTTTGAAACTTTGTTTTGAATTATTTTAATTTGGAAAACTTATTTTAATTTGCCTTTAAACTTTGAAATCTTAGCACTACAAACTGGTACAAGTTTTCCTTAAAAATCAGATACTTAACCCAATAAAACCCGAGCCCAACCCTAAGTTTCCCCGAGTCAACCCATCACTCGCTATCTCTTCACTTACTTCGAGTCACACACGACAACTACCCGAGAACGACCCTAAGTCCATGCTTCTTCCCCATCTCCCATTCCCCTGTGCACACGAACGTGCACACGTGCACCTACCTAAACGCCTCCGGCCAACCAAGGTCGTCGCGACCATCGACGACGATCCCAATATCACACGCGAGCAAGAATACGAACCCAGATCCATCAACATACATGCGAAACAAAATTCGAACCTTAAGCTCGAAAATCTGCAGAACCCACTTCCACAAAACCACCCACGGCCGAACACCAAGACACCGTTAGACCTCGCCGACCCCACCATCGAAACGCCACGTCACGAGCTTCATCCTCCCCAAAAGCGAACACCCCCGGTCCACTATCCAAGTCGCGAATGCCTCTACAGCCAAGCCGAAATAAAAACATGCTAAAACCCTAAATCGTTCGAATTCGAACAAATCAGCAATTGGAAAAATTCAATTGCATTTTTCCCATCATCCACAACACTAAAGCAAGCTTCGATCCAAATTCTAGCTTCAATCATGGAGTTTATCATTGGCAATTGATCAAATTGCTGAAACCCTTCATTCCCAAATTCCCAATTGAATATCAACTTAAAAATTAAGAAATGCATGTTAAAATTCATCATTTCTAACAACTAATCCAATTATAAAATCCAAAGCAAGAATTAAGATTATTGATTTCCTGACATAAATCAAGATTTACTGTATTTTCCAATTTAAAAATTATTTGTTGCATTTTAAAACCCTGAAACTATTTTTAAAATTATCTTCACATCCTAACAAACAACTTTCATTTATATATCAAAGTCTAATATTAATTTGATTGAGATATTTTGAATTTTTGAAATCAAAACCAAAGCCTGAAACAAGAACAGAGATATATGCATAGGGATCATCACATTTTCATCTATATATACATACATGCATTCACATCAGCTTCATATAAACATTTTTAATCTATGTTACAGCAACATTGATCACTGATATTAATTATAACATTAGATTAAATACTGTTTTTAAAAATGGAGTTTACTCACCAGATAATAAAGCAGAGAACAGTGAGCATGTTCCAGGCTTGAATATCTGAAGTGTTTTGTTGATGAAAATCTTTGCATGCTTACAAACTGATGTTGAATTTGCTGTTGAATTTGAATCTTGCTGTTTGATTTATTTCTCTGATGTTCAGGTTGTTTTGAAGATTTTAAAACTGCTATTTGAATTTGCCTTTGATCCCCTTTTGCTTTGCATTTGAATTTCCAGATTTTTATCTTTCTCTTAGCATTTTGATTCCAGACTTTTTCTTCTTTTTGAGTTAAGATTTGAATTGTATTGTATATTTTTAGTAGAGAAAATTGAAGAAAGATGAATTCAGCTGAAAAGTGAAAACAAACTTCTTCTTTTTATTTTTATTTATTTATGACTTAATTTTCAAAAAATAAATTTAAGCCACTTGTCCCCTATAGTATTAATTTGCTTACACCTAAGCTTTTATGTTTACACATGTCTCTAGACCAATTTAATATGATTACAAGTGTAAATTCTTGTTTATTAATTTATTTAAAACATATACATGTATTTAAGAAATGTTTGCATAGATAAAATGTATTTATATAAATAAGCTTTTAGATTTTTACATATATATACAAATGTGAATTTATGTAAACAATTATAAATTACTTATGTTTTGATCATATTAAATGTATCATATGCTTGAGTATTTTTGTTTTACTTTATATATATACTTTCACAAAACAATTTATCTTATGATAAAAGACTATTAAACAATGAATCCTTGATAAAAATCTTAAATATCATTTTCAAAAGTATTAAATCAAATTATCCTTTCAAATTACAAATTATATATATGTATATATATATATATATTATTAAGGTTTGAAAACATCATAATCAAATTTAAATCCAATACTTTTCCATTTCAATATATACAAATATTCTAAATGGAAAATATTTTTAACATTAGCTTTTATAATTACTCATATTGAAATTTAATACATAACTTCAAATAACAATATATATATACATATATATTAAAATTTGAAAACATAGTTTTATTAAATTAAAAGACTCCCCATTTATGATATATATACCAATATATATATATACATTATAAATATAAAACATTTATATAAGTTTTAGAAAGATAAATCTTCCCAATTTTAAATTGTTAGAAAAGATATAAGTAAATATTTTCAATATTAAAATGTTATTAGTTTTCAAAAGAAATAAACTTGCCAATTTAAAATCTTATTAACCTTTAAAATGAATAAACTTGTCAGTTTATAAAATAAATCAACAAATCAATTTAATTATTAATAAAGATTATTAAATTGATATTGCCAAATTTTCCGGGATATCACATTCCTCCCCCCTTAAAATAATTTTGTCCCCGAAATTTAAAAGCAAAGATAATTTAATAACCCAGCAAAATTTTATTTTAAATTTCAAACAGCAACCATAGATATCAATCATATCCTAACAACCATAGCAAACAATTTAATCAAACAAATTTAACTATCCAGTCAAAATCTGGATAGAATTTACTCGAGTTTCCCCAAGTATATATATATACCGGGAGACTCGTTCTACAGGATCTAAACTAACTATCTACAATAATCTAGAAGTCCTTCCTTTCTAGATCACAAATCTGAACAAGATATCAGACTAACTCAAAACCATCCCAACTATCCTTCTGAACTGCTGATTCCATTACTCGATGAATCATACACATATTCCTCAGAGATATGTGAAATAAAATGAATTCCAGTTATCCGAACCGGCAACTCAATCCTATAGATCAAAGAACTAATCCTTTTGAGAACACAGAAAAATCTCATAATACTTCCGGAGCTAGCTTTTTAATCTTACCAAATCTTATATCTCCTTTTATTGGATACAACTTAAACAATATCCGAATTTCAACTTTAAATTCCAAATTCCATCAATTCTTAACTGTTTAACTCTCCTGACGATCCTGAGTCACTTCATCCTTCCTGATCAGCTTAGCCCTTACTGATGCTTCCTGAAATAATCTACACCAACATCAAACCAATTTCCGGATCCTTCTCAACAAAATGGTTTCCCAAAAATCACCGAAATCCAGAACACAACTCTACTCCACAACATTAGAGCACTTCGAACTACTTCTCCTTTCTGGAATAGCCAAACAGTTGCACTTGACAACCTTACCTCCAAATCCTGAAAAATCTTTCATACTTAGAGATACATTTGAATTTCCTATAGAAATCCTCTACTCGAAGAAAATTACAACTCTCGGTTGCTTCCACTCTAGAATAGCTGCTATCTTGCTTTCGCTGCACAATTCTGATCTTGAACAGATGAGAATGCCATCGGAGAAACTCGAGCACAAACTTGATCATCCACGGTTCACCATACCATAAAATCTTAGTGAATCATTCCACTTGGTCAAAAACATCCCAGTAGAATCCCCTCCAGAAAATTAGGACTGATCAATCCTTCTCCAAAGAATCCTGAGCTGTTTCACCAAATTCTTCTCTAGAAGACATCCTTCTACTAAGCTGAACCTCTGGTAACTCCACGAATCAAGTTGATACGAAATCTCAATCTCCAATAATCCCAAGAGAATACTTAAACAATCGCAAGTCACTTTTGCGATCAGCTCGGCCTAATTTCCAAAGATAACTGTTCTCTCTTCACTAATCAGAACAGCTTATATTTGACTAACCAATCCATCGAAGAAATGGATTCACTCTACTGCTCCTGAACTTCACCTTCAGAAAATCTGCTCAGCCAGAAACTTTCTGCCAACATAGAACACTCCGAGTCGCATTGCTGTCACAGATACCAAAGACTTCTTATCCGAAACTCTTTGAGAAACTCGGACCTCAAAGCAAATAGAAACACCCCACTGGACTCAGCCACAACACTGAAACAGACTCACTTCTTCAAACTTGTTCCAGAAGAAACATCTTCAGAAACGTCCATAGCCACCGTGTCTCATCACACAGCTACTACTTCCTGAGGTTACCAAAATACCATCACTCTCTTCAGCTCATCCAATAGATCTACTCTATTCATCCAACTTCAAAGATAAACTCTAAACCATAACTGGTTTCCTTCAGAGATCGGTGAAATCTTTACACCACAACAAAGTTTACTCGAGACGGTATTTGGTTTACAGTCTCGTCAGATATACTTCCAACCTCAACACTCAAATTCTAACTATTGGTAGTCGTGTTACTCACACTACCACCTTATCTACCTTTATAACTTATATTGGAAAACCCGAACAGGTAACCCAACAAATAGGTAGAAATATATATATATTTAAAATGATATTTTTTATATAGAAATTATTTCTGGGTAAAATTATTTCATTTACCACTTTAAAACAATATTGTGTCCGTTGGCCTGGTTCAAGTGTTTAGAGATCCCTATCAATAACGTTAGCTACTCGTATTGACCAGAATCCATATACCACCCAACCGATCAATTAACACAATATAAAACCATTTTATATAACTAACAAATACGCGCTCTCGTATATATATACTCAGACTCAACAGGTTGCTACAGATCCTATTTCTAATGAACAATCCTTCCGAACCTAGGTATTCACTCAACCTAGTGTTCTGATATTCACTTAACCAAAAGCTTAGGCATTCGCTCAACCTATGCTCTGATACCATATGTAACGACCCGACTTTCTATGCACAGAAAGTCGCATCATTATGAAGAAAGAAAGGGGTAGAAAATAGAAAAGAAAAGAAGAAAGAAAGAAACAACAACAACGATCTCACAGCGGAACGAATAAATTATATTAATAACATAAACTATTACATAGTATACAACAATTTACAGAGTTACACAGCATATACATCACTTACTAGACAGTTATAAACATCTGTCTAGACATTACAACTCAAATACAAGACAAGACACTATCACAGATATCAACACAGCGGAATACTATATCTACGAACGCCGAAGCCTCCTGCTCCATTGCTCCTCCAGAATATTCGTCAAAGCTAAACCTGAATCCCTTGACTACTCGCAAAAATTTGAGTACCCAAGAGTTTATAAAACAGAAATAAACACTTGGGTCAGACATGGGTCTGGTGTGAGTAAACCGGTTAAAATTGTTTAACTTCAAAACCTTTTGAAAACAAAGGTATCACGTAAGACTTCCCACACATAAACATGGAAAAGTTTTAACCTTACGCTAACCAAAACATTTGATAGGAAATCCAGTTATATTATAATAGGGTCTAGGGTTTTCAAGTAAAATACAGAAATAGTTGAAATGCTTACATCTCACATTCCAACATAGTTGGGCATAACTAATACGTACGGCACTTATTGGAGTTTGGATTCCATACAATGGCAGGGCTACTGGGGTACCGCCCGTCACAGTACGTGGCCTAGATCACCGTACCGAGGAGTACGCCCGCTCCCCTGCAACACAAAGCCGGAACCATCCCTTACTGGATAATCCCGAACAAGATAATCCCGTAGTTGGCGCGACCAACCACACACTAAGCCGAATAAAAGAAAAGGGACCTCTAGACAGGGATCTATCTTGCTCTCAGTGGGTGCTACCCACGAAGCCTTGCTGCACCTCCCCTGTTTTAGCCATTCCCGGTTGATGAGGCTTGAGGTTACGATTACCTTTAATCAGAACATATCACTTAGAATGCTCATCGTCCGCCTGACGATGTGCTGAAAGCATTCAATCCATACAAGTTCGTTCCGGGTTCGAACGAAACCGAAGGCATTATCTCGTTACACTCGTTTTGGAATCACCCTCAGAGTTAACGACAATAACCCTTGCACTCTGAATCTTCATCTTCACTTGAGATTCACGACCTATCGTAAATTTGGATCGATGTGGTATTCGGGTCTCCAGACCTGGAATCCCGGTATACGGAAACCCGATCCCGGTCTCATCGAAATCCAAAACGTATCTTTTAAGGCCAAGTTGTTTAAAGGTTTAAACAAATTTAACTTATCTATATTCATACAGATAGATAATTCACACATCACAATGGATAATCACATTATCATTTAAACAGATGATTCATAATCAAATAGGTAATCCATATCAACATCACAATAGTTAATCTATATTACCATTATAATGCAACCAAGCATTCATACCACACAACATTACTTATCTCATTTCTGAGATAACATTCATTCTAGTCAATCAATGTCATTCATTCTTATATAAGCAATGATTTACTTAATCATAACATAATTAATTTAAAATGAATTAAATTAACTATCTCTATCTTTAATTAATTTAAAGTGAATTAAATTAATTACTTCATTATAAACCTTACTTATATAATCATTAATTAATTACAAATAAATTAATTAATCATTCTCTAATTATCCACTTTAATTAATCACCCTGATTAATTATACTTTAATTACATTTAAGTAATTATCTTTAATTAATTTCACAAATTAATTATCCTTAATCAAATATAGTAATTAACCTTTAATTACTTCATTAATTAATTAATTAATTATAATCAATTACTTTAATTCTTAATTAATTACAATTAATCACTTATCATTTGATTAATTAATCTTAATTAATCAATTCTTAATTACATCATTAATTATAAACTAATGATCCCTAATTACACCTTAATTAATTATTCTCTTTTAATTAATTACCTTAACTAGTAATTAATCACATTTTTAATTAACCTTAATCCTTTAATTAATTAATTACTCTTTAATTAATTAATTTCAAATCAATTATATTAATTAATCCTCTAATTAATAACATCAAGTGATTAACCCTTAATCACATCCATTTAATTACTTCCATAATTAATTCTCTTTCTTAATTACATTCAGTAATTATCCATTAATTACTTTACTAAGTAATTATACTTAATTAATCATGAATGATTATCTTAATTAATTAGACTAATTAATTAACCTAAAATTAATTACATTAATTAATTAATCAATTAATCATCACTTAATCTTTAATTAATTTATTTCTTAATTACATTCATTTCCACTAATTACTTCATTTAGTAATTATCCTTAATTACAAATAAGTAATTAACTTTTAATTTATTTTACTAATTAATTATCCTTAATTAATCTTAATCTTTAAAGATAAACTATTCATTTAAATTAAATACTTATTTCTATCATTTAAACTTCATTAAAACCCATTTAGAAATCAATTATATATATTTTAAATATATTTTACTTAAGAACAAAACGATTTAAACATTTAAATTTTAACCTTTTAAATCTTAAAACTTATTGAAAAACATTTTCTTTTTTTAAACAAATAACTTTGAAACTTTGTTTTGAATTATTTTAATTTGGAAAACTTATTTTAATTTGCCTTTAAACTTTGAAATCTTAGCACTACAAACTGGTACAAGTTTTCCTTAAAAATCAGATACTTAACCCAATAAAACCCGAGCCCAACCCTAAGTTTCCCCGAGTCAACCCATCACTCGCTATCTCTTCACTTACTTCGAGTCACACACGACAACTACCCGAGAACGACCCTAAGTCCATGCTTCTTCCCCATCTCCCATTCCCCTGTGCACACGAACGTGCACACGTGCACCTACCTAAACGCCTCCGGCCAACCAAGGTCGTCGCGACCATCGACGACGATCCCAATATCACACGCGAGCAAGAATACGAACCCAGATCCATCAACATACATGCGAAACAAAATTCGAACCTTAAGCTCGAAAATCTGCAGAACCCACTTCCACAAAACCACCCACGGCCGAACACCAAGACACCGTTAGACCTCGCCGACCCCACCATCGAAACGCCACGTCACGAGCTTCATCCTCCCCAAAAGCGAACACCCCCGGTCCACTATCCAAGTCGCGAATGCCTCTACAGCCAAGCCGAAATAAAAACATGCTAAAACCCTAAATCGTTCGAATTCGAACAAATCAGCAATTGGAAAAATTCAATTGCATTTTTCCCATCATCCACAACACTAAAGCAAGCTTCGATCCAAATTCTAGCTTCAATCATGGAGTTTATCATTGGCAATTGATCAAATTGCTGAAACCCTTCATTCCCAAATTCCCAATTGAATATCAACTTAAAAATTAAGAAATGCATGTTAAAATTCATCATTTCTAACAACTAATCCAATTATAAAATCCAAAGCAAGAATTAAGATTATTGATTTCCTGACATAAATCAAGATTTACTGTATTTTCCAATTTAAAAATTATTTGTTGCATTTTAAAACCCTGAAACTATTTTTAAAATTATCTTCACATCCTAACAAACAACTTTCATTTATATATCAAAGTCTAATATTAATTTGATTGAGATATTTTGAATTTTTGAAATCAAAACCAAAGCCTGAAACAAGAACAGAGATATATGCACAGGGATCATCACATTTTCATCTATATATACATACATGCATTCACATCAGCTTCATATAAACATTTTTAATCTATGTTACAGCAACATTGATCACTGATATTAATTATAACATTAGATTAAATACTGTTTTTAAAAATGGAGTTTACTCACCAGATAATAAAGCAGAGAACAGTGAGCATGTTCCAGGCTTGAATATCTGAAGTGTTTTGTTGATGAAAATCTTTGCATGCTTACAAACTGATGTTGAATTTGCTGTTGAATTTGAATCTTGCTGTTTGATTTATTTCTTTGATGTTCAGGTTGTTTTGAAGATTTTAAAACTGCTATTTGAATTTGCCTTTGATCCCCTTTTGCTTTGCATTTGAATTTCCAGATTTTTATCTTTCTCTTAGCATTTTGATTCCAGACTTTTTCTTCTTTTTGAGTTAAGATTTGAATTGTATTGTATATTTTTAGTAGAGAAAATTGAAGAAAGATGAATTCAGCTGAAAAGTGAAAACAAACTTCTTCTTTTTATTTTTATTTATTTATGACTTAATTTTCAAAAAATAAATTTAAGCCACTTGTCCCCTATAGTATTAATTTGCTTACACCTAAGCTTTTATGTTTACACATGTCTCTAGACCAATTTAATATGATTACAAGTGTAAATTCTTGTTTATTAATTTATTTAAAACATATACATGTATTTAAGAAATGTTTGCATAGATAAAATGTATTTATATAAATAAGCTTTTAGATTTTTACATATATATACAAATGTGAATTTATGTAAACAATTATAAATTACTTATGTTTTGATCATATTAAATGTATCATATGCTTGAGTATTTTTGTTTTACTTTATATATATACTTTCACAAAACAATTTATCTTATGATAAAAGACTATTAAACAATGAATCCTTGATAAAAATCTTAAATATCATTTTCAAAAGTATTAAATCAAATTATCCTTTCAAATTACAAATTATATATATATATTATTAAGGTTTGAAAACATCATAATCAAATTTAAATCCAATACTTTTCCATTTCAATATATACAAATATTCTAAATGGAAAATATTTTTAACATTAGCTTTTATAATTACTCATATTGAAATTTAATACATAACTTCAAATAACAATATATATATATACATATATATTAAAATTTGAAAACATAGTTTTATTAAATTAAAAGACTCCCCATTTATGATATATATACCAATATATATATATACATTATAAATATAAAACATTTATATAAGTTTTAGAAAGATAAATCTTCCCAATTTTAAATTGTTAGAAAAGATATAAGTAAATATTTTCAATATTAAAATGTTATTAGTTTTCAAAAGAAATAAACTTGCCAATTTAAAATCTTATTAACCTTTAAAATGAATAAACTTGTCAGTTTATAAAATAAATCAACAAATCAATTTAATTATTAATAAAGATTATTAAATTGATATTGCCAAATTTTCCGGGATATCACAAAGCCGGTTGAATTAATAAAGAAAAGCCCATATAATTCTTTTAACAAATTTTCAAATGAATTTAAACTTGATTCAAATCTGCATTAGCAGTTAAAAATGATTTAATCGTCATTTATAAACTGACGCGAAAAACCGGGTTGTTACAGAGCCACAGAGCGCTTTAACTGCACAGATTTTTAGGTATGGATTTATGACCATTTCCATATGATTCCAAATGTTATTCATAGCAAAAAATAAGATAACACTACGCCTAGAATGTGTAGATGAGAACCAAAGAATCTGTCTGGTGATACATCTGCAATAATTTGACTTAGAGAACAATTGGACAATTTAACTACTCCAGATGTAAGTTTTAATTTATCGTATGATGTAATATTAATTTGGTAATTTACTATATCTTATGTGGTTTTCAATTTATAGATATGTAGAAATATTTATCATAATATTAGATCTCATTATCCTTGTAACAAACCGTATTTTACGTATCGGAAGATCGCAAAATATTGTTTTAAAAGTTAAATTAGATCGTATAAGGCTATAACTTTAGGTAATATTGAGTAGTGATATTGTACACCCTTAGAATTTTTATTGAACGAATTTTAACCTAAAAATCTTGTAAGGCTTGTAACTTTTGATAAGAGCCGAATTAGGGTCTGAAATCGCTTCCAAATAAAAGTTATGATGGTTTCTCTTTCGATAGAGTGGTCATATTAACTTTTTGGAGTTATGATTTAGGAGATATGGTTGTTTAAAGTTTGGATAGTCTTTACTAGATTAGTGCGTAAATAACTCAAACCCGTCATTATGCTTGCAACTGATTTCCAAATTATGATTAAGAGAAACCTCCATAGTAGTCACTAATCACTATATAATCATCTCTAGCATTCCTAACCTCCATTTGACCTATATCTACTAAAACTCCATCGTTTTCTTCATTTAACAAGCCTAAATCAATTACTTAAGGGTGATTAGCGTACAGATTATCATGGGAAAGCGTTTTATTTTGATATTTGTCACTTTTGAAGCATGTAGCTGCTGCCCAAATTCAGATCTACTCTTATTTGAAGAATCTACACTTGTTTGGTGATTTCTATTGATTCTACTGCCTAAGCGAGTGATTCTACTCTCTTGCATTATTATAAATTGTTGATATTTTTTTAAAGTGGTTTTAAAATATTTTCAAACTTAAATATATGGTTTTTTAATTGGGTAATTTGTGACAACCTGTAACGACCCCGAATTTCAGTCATTTGAAATGGTAATATTTAATTCATTTTAAATATTCAAAAGTAAATTTTATAAGTTAAATAACTTATATTTCAAATATCTTGATTTATTTGGATAATTAAATCGTTGATTTAATACTTGAAATTGCAGAAATAATTTGATTTTAAATTTAATGTGAATAAAAATGACTTATAAAGTTTTCTATTTGAATTAGAATGATGTTAGTAAACTTTTAAAATTGAATTAAAAGTGAATTTATTGAAATTGGATATTTTAATATTTAATTAATGTGTAAAAATAGTCATTTTTCATACGGTCTCGGATTTCGACGAAACTAGTTTCATTGGATCCTAATGTTATATTATTATAGGATTTCAAATTTCGTGTCGATCGGACATACGGTTTGGTCGTGGGAAGCTGAAACGCGTATAAATTTATTTAAGTAGATTTTAGTTAAAATAAGTCGATTCGAAAACCTATCTTCCAAATACGATGGAATTGGCTCCCGATATATATTCCATTGTGTTCAGAATAGAGGTAAAACATTATAAATGCCAAGCGGCATGCTTCGATTGGAGTTCGAAAATTTTAGCGATGAATAGTGTCACGAAATTTTCTATAAAAGACCACATTTTTTCCTTTTTGCACAAACCTAAGGTTAGAAACCCTAGCCGCCACCTTTTCAATGAATGGCTAGAAAACTCGATCTCTCTTCCCTCTTTTTCTCTCGATCCATCAACTTTCACGTCTCGCCTCCAACTACAACAATGTAGAGCACGATGACACAAACACATCCAACAGTGGAGATTTGGAATGGAGGCTCGATGTAGCGGCAATTCTCATTCAAACACGCGCGTTTCATGCACGAATTCCGAGGCATGGGTGGTGACTTGGGGGTGCGGTCGGAGGCCTGTGATGGAACTCGCGACGAACTTTCGCGTGGTGGTCCTTAATCATGTTCTAGGGAATCGTACGTGGAGGGAAATTTCGAAGAACGATAGTGGCTATGGGTTGGTCGCGTACGAAGCTTGGACGGGGAAGAAGAAAGGAATAGCGGCGGTGATCTGAGATGTAGAAACGAACGGCTGTGATTAAATGTAGGTTAAAAAAAAGAATTTGTAAATAAATTTATATTTAAATCGTGTAATGTTTAAGATATCATAACTTCTTCATACGAGGTCAAAAATTGACGAAACAAGTTGCATTGGGTTCATATTGACGGGCACTATGCGATGGAGTTTGTTTGGATTTGATTGGATCTAGTGAAAATTTTGGATAAAATTAAATGCCTGTTTAATTTTATTCGGATTAAAACACTGCAACGGCTATTGGAATTAAGTGAGTACAACTCACTCTTTCTGACTCGCTTATAATTTTATATAAGTGAGAATAAATTTATTTTATGTTGATTGATGATTGTTTGGATGATATATGATATATTGTGTATATATATTGATTGGTTTGGATATACTCCTGCCTATTGGGGGCAGATGAGACCCTATTCGTTCCCGTGTATGAGCGGATGAACTTTTGTACACGCGTCTGCCTCGAAGCGGACATTGTACATATTTTCTCATATGTATATTTGTTGCAGGTGACAGGTTGGAGGGATCTAACTGGATTCCTCACCAGTGTTGATTTTATTTACAGATATTGATATATATGCTGTTATCATATGATATATGATGTTTTGGATGTCAGGATTGATATGATTGATGTGATCACCTTGCTTAGCATTTTTGCAGCTCTGGGCCTATTTTTGGCATTTTAAAAAGATTAAAGTGATGATTTCAAATTGAAATGAATTTCAAAGTAATTTTGAAAATAGATGTTTTATTAATTTTTGAATTGTTAAGGAAATGAATTTATTTTAAATAAATAAGAAGTTATAATTTTGATGTTATAAAAATTATGATTTTTTGTGAAATGGAATCAAAATGTGACTTTTGAAATATGAAGTTGATCGTTCTGTAAATTAAGTTAAATTGGGATTTTTGACTTATTATAAATGGTATATTTATAGATAAGATTTATAAAATTGAATTTTTATAAATCAAAATTATGGAATTATAAAGGAGTTTTATAAGTGCTAAAATGAAGATATAAATTGTAACAACCCGGAGTTTTACAACAAGTAATTATCGTTAACATGACGATTAAACCGGTTGATTAATTACTGTTGCAATTTTGAATCGATTGAAATTCTTTTCAGATTTGTATAATTCTTTAATAAAAGTTTGGGTTAAAAAATTCGTTAATAAATGGTTGAACATTGGTGGGTTTTAAAGAAAGAAATTTTTTACCTTGACCCATGTTGATTTTAGTTGCCGTGACATTATCTCAACCCGTTCCTCTTTGATTTTTCACTCGTTCAATCCCTAACTCAAAAACGAACGAAAGAAAATCGAAAATAATGGCGGCCACGAAATTAGGGCTTCGTCGAAAATGATGGAGCCGTTGTTTTTATCGATCGAAGCCAAGAATTTGTTGATCGACGCTCTCTATACTTCAATTCCATCAATCTGCGTTCGTTAAATAAGGTGAGTGATTCATTCACTCACATCTAGTTTAAACTTACTGTTTGTTCGATTCGAACTCGTGATTTCGTGAATTTCTGATGGACTCTGACTTTGTTTTCCTCGGCTTTGGTATTCTTGTACAAATGGGTTTGGATGCTGAGCTTTTATTTCTGACCTTTTCATTTACTTGAATAACATGGTGTTGATTTTTATTGACTTGGTAAGACTGTTGCTTCATCATGTATACGTCTGCGCTGCATTTCATTGATTTTGTTCATCACCTGACCTGTAGTAGTTGTATATGTTGACTTCTCTGGTTGTTCTTAACCACTGCTTGGATTTTGAACTGCGTTAGCCTGTAGTCTTCGACTTGATTTCATCGTTATTGATAATTTCTATCATGTTGCTTCGAGTTGGTCTTGTAGCTTTGTTATGTCACTGAATTATTGACATGGACTAGCATTGTCACTTGTAGTTAGTATTGCAGTTTTAACTTGTACTCTTCAGGCATCTTGCTTACAGTTGCATTGTGGTATTCCTTTGATAGTCTATGCCTTAGCCTTGCCTGTGCACTTGCATGTCAAAGTAATTGAGTTGTTTTGGGGAAGAAAGTTCATTTTGGGAATGTCTGCACACTTCTGACCATTTATTCACCTTGTAGTTTGATGTGTCTGTTGAACATTTGATTTCCCTGTGTACTTTGTTGACATTGTAACTTGTATTTGAAGTTGTACAGTCACCATCTTGTTGCACTTTGATGTTTTTGTTGTAGTAGTCTGATGACCTGTAGCTTCACTTGAGTTGTTAGACTGCTGCACTCAGGTCTGTTCATTTGAATTACATTCATTCTTGACCTGTAGTGTTACTGGTGCCTTCTTTGGTTCGTGATGCATTCACTTATATACTTGTTCATCTTGTAGTTCCCAAGGTTGGGTTTCGAACATGGCTACTTCATTTTGAAGCTGTGCCTTAATGTTGGCTTACATTATCCATTTCGCAGATGCATTCGTTAGTTGTTAATTACTCATGCAATTGCTACCATAATTGTTAGCACTGATAACATATACCCAAATGCACTTATATGTGTCTGCATTAGATTTTGTATTTGTTTCCCCACTTCGAGACAGTTTTGGTTGCATTGGTCATTTCCAGTAGCTTGAACATTTAGCTTGTTGTATTGGTTACCTCACTGGATTCGTTGAGTTGTCCCTGTTGTCACTTTAGTCTGGACTGCATATGTGAAGTGGTCGCTGACCTGATTTGTACATTGGTTAGCTCCACTTGACTTTGTAAAGCATGCCTCCATTGTTCCCTTGACTTAGTGCCAGTAGTTTTATTGCAGTCTCTATTTTGCATTGCATTGATGCACTGATTTCGTCGGTAAGTTGCTTGAAGGCATTTGAGTCTGGTACATTTGCATATGTCTGCGCCATTTGATTTATAAGTTCGTATACACGTGCATATATACATATATATGTGTGTATGCATATATTAGTGGATTTGTCTTCTGGTTCTGGTCATCTCGTCTTCGATCTTGTGATTTCCTGGCCTTGTCTTGATCACTGTTGATCTAAGGCATTGACATTCTGTTTCTGGTCATCTTCGACTGGGGTTTTCTGGCCATTACTGTGATATGTTTAAATCCCTCTGGTCATTTGCGACCTGTAGCATACTTGTAGCTGTTGTTCTTAACTTCGAATTCCACTGCTACATGATGAACTTGTACTCAGCTTGACTTATTTGATTCTGATCCATGTTGCTGTGCAATGCTTTGAACTGCTGACCTGTAGCCTTTGTAGTGCTTGTTGATTCATTTTGTGTCCATCACTTGCTTGCATGTTCATAGTGATGTTTACACTTCTGCATGGTGTATATATATTTGTTTCTTGTCCCACTCGAGTCTGAGTTGAAGGTGCAGTTTCAAACTGCTGTGTTGCCACTTCATGTATGTATACATGTGTATATACATATGTATGTATATATGTTTGTGCACTGACTTTAGTTGAGTCTTGTTTGTTGTTGCAGTTGCCTCTTGATGGCCTGGTTTCTCCATTTAGTCTTGCTGCAGTTGCTAGTTTGAGTTTTGTTGCCTCTTGCACATGCTCTTTGATATTGGTTGAACTTGTTTCACTTGCTGCCACTGTCTTCTTTGTAGTTGCATTCTGCCCTTGTCTTTGCAACTGTTTGCCACTATAGCTTCATCGTGGTGGTGGCTTCGTATTCGCTTATGTCTGCATTCGCATGCGCTTTGCAGTTTTTCCCCCAGTTGGGATTTGTTCTTGAATCCACTTGAGTTGAACCCGATTTCGGGGTTTGACCTTGTGATCACTTGTGACTTTCATTGAGCTTTTGTGTATCTCCTGTGATAGTGGCGAGGCAGTACACGCGTGCGTGTACTGCAGCCCTATCAGATTTGACAGTTTTAAATTGATTTAGTCGATTTGATAAATTGTTTATTTATCTCTATTGATGATTTAAATTTGCTGATTTTTGTTAAACACTGTTAAGTGTTATATTGACCGTTATCCGGTGTCTTTGTTTAAAGAATCGGATAGACGAGAATGATTGTGACTATCGTCTATTTAAATTATTACTGTCTATATGCACTAATAAACTGGTTTGAATTAGACTGACCTGGGTATTATTTTCTTTTGAATGTAATACTCGGGTCAGACCCGAGTTATTTCAGGTTATGGATTTTCTTCTTTGAGTTGTTGTTCAGGATATGAAGACTTTTCACATCTTCTGAAGTTGTCAGTGTCATTTTGTAGTAGTCGTGTCATTGTATAGAACGATATGTATTCATGTATATTAGTCGATAATGTACTTGTATATATAACTTCTGGAGTCGACAGTGGTAGTTGTATCATATGTATTGTGTCAACTATGTATTAACTGACATCAGTTATATATATATGAGACTTTTGTTTTTATCTGTGTTCCGCATTTATATTATCTGTGTTATTGTTATATCTAATGTCCTAAACTATTATGAACCATCGTAGTTCGTTTTATACTAGTATTGGGAGTGTCGATGGGAGTAAATAAATAATAGATGAAAAATAAAAAGTATATACCACTCCTGTCGAGATAACCAATATTAGTGTAAAGCCAATTACGGATGGTCGCTCCTATCCAGCCTTATTCTTCGTAATAATAGACAGTATTTCTTTTAATACTCTTTGTTATTATGAGCATAGAGGTGGGGCGTTACATAAATGGATCTTATAAGTGAATAAGATTTGTAAATTTATGAAGTTATAAAAGAATGAATTTGCAAATAGATGATTTATAAGTAAATTTACTTATAATCGGATTTTGGCATGTAAATGAGATAAAATGGAATTTGTTAGTAAAGGAATTTTGTATATGGAAGTTATAAATAATAAATGGAATTTATAAACATTATTTTATAAATCCAAAATCAACTTATTTTGATAAGTTAAATACGAAAGCTTATTAAAGGAATATATTCACGATTTTGGACAGTGGATGATCCTTTAATAAATGTGTAGAAATAATGAATTTGGTTAAGGAATTTCATTCACGATTTTGGACAGTGAAAAATCCTTTAATTAAATAAATGTTTTGAAAAGTGATCTTTTAAATGGAGTTAAATGGTTTGAAGATGTTTTAAAAGGTGTGAGCATCGAATACATAGATTTCAACATTCATTTTTCAAATAGACGTTTTCGAGAAGTAAAGAAAGCATGGACTATAACACTGTTGTTATAGTAAATGATTTTCGAAAGGAGATGTTTTGTATAGTATATGGGATTTATACATCTATCTAATTATCGAATCCCTATACTAATGATTTGGGTTGTCGTAACGATGTTTACGCAACATTCATTTTGACCCAAATAAATATGTTTAAGAGAATGTTTTCCTTAAAGAATAAAATATATACTTAATCATGATTTAAGTATATGTAATATTTTCTAAGTGTTGAAAATAAAGAGAATAGTGAATTCACTTATTACTAAAATAAGTATATGGAAATGTTTTCCAAATAGTGAAATATTGAAATAGTTTTGAGAATATATATTTTTAAAGATAATTTGAAGTGAATATTTGGAAAATGATTTAATTAATAAAGATTAATTAAAAGGGCCTAGTGATTGCTTATGGTGCTAAATATTTGTTTGTTTGCTTTGATACTTAAATAACCGACTATCAAAATTTGGCCATTTTTAGTTCCTCGACTTGATGTGGGAACTATTTAGTCATACACTTAGTACATAGCCATCTGTGTAGGCTTGATTATCGTTTGTGTTGAGGATGTTCATTCGTGTAGTGCGGAGTATTACTCCAATCTATTGAGCTTCCTTCTTGGCCGAAGGATAGCAAGTTGAAAGTTGGAGACGTGGTAAGTCTATGAGACTTAGTTTCTGTGTGAGGTTGAGAAACGCTTTTGTGTTGTTGGTGCGAAGACACCGGGATCGGTTTATCCAAAAACCACTTCGGACCAACGTATATGCGTTCGATTGTGCAGGTTATTGATGATATTGATGTTTAGGATTTTTATAGTGAAGGACTGCTTGTTGATCATTTGGGGTTAAAATCCCAATATACAAATAGTAGCAGTAGTCTCTTCGTTATGAAATATCCAATGACTAATCACTACTGTTGAGTAAATTTCGACCGGGCCAACTCCTTCCCCTACACACCGGACCAGATCCCACCGAACCAACTCCTTCCCCTACACACCGGACCAGATCCCACCGAACCAACTCCTTCCCCTACCTACCGAACCAGATCCCACCGAACCAACTCTTTCCCCTGCCTACCGAACCAGATCCCACCGAACCAACTCTTTCCCCTGCCTACCGAACCAGATCCCACCGAACCAAGTTCGCCTGCCGAACCAAATTCCCACCGAACCAAACTCCATCCACTCGCAACCGGACCAAGGCGTACCGGATCAACAATGCCAGGAAAGATCGCATCAGCCCAGGCCCACCAGCGGATATATACATCCAAGACCCCTGCCCCCATACTCACTCTATAAATAGAGGGGCAGGGGTACAACAATGCAGGATAAGTTTGAGAGCTCAAGCACGAATAGAACTTTCAAACAACTTTCATATACTTGTATCAAAGCTTTGTACTTGTAATCTGATCAAGAAAGGAGAAATAATATATAAAGTGGACGTAGGCATATTCTGGCTGAACCACTATAAATCTGCGTGTCTTTTACAGTTTAGTCCCTGCTTTTTTACGTATTTGCATAAATCACCCAGATCGCTAAAAACAACGCAAAATCAACTGAATCATACGGCTTGGAGGTGTTTGCCCATTTTTTGTGCAAACATTTTTTGTGCTTTCATTGAGAGCTGAAAGCTCGAAGCTTCAGCTTCTCCCACTTAACCTTCTTCCTAATAGCGTCGTTCATTGCTTGGAAAACATGCCTCCCAAGCAAAAGAAAGATGTTAACAAAGGAAAAAACATCGTGACCAGCAGTCTTCCAGATCCAGTGGTCACAGATCAAGTAAATCGACCCCTTCCAGCGGCAGTACCAAATGAAGGTCAGGCAAATCCGACCACCCCTGCTACAGAGCAGCCGGCAGCAATTACTAGGGCAGATCTAGATAGGATTGTGGCTGAAGTAACTAACCGCTTCACATCCCAGCAGGAAGCCTTGGTGGATCATCTCATGTCACGCTTAAGGGATGCTGAAGAGTCCAACTGCAACACTGAATCATGGGGTGAGTCCCAGTCTGGAGGATCTCAGAGACAGCAAAGATCTTCCTTCTTCGAAGGAGCTAACGACAGAAGCGGCCATGGTAGGAGCCGAGACCGAGCACAGCCCGAAGTTAGGCCCGAGGAGACGCTTGGAACCGAACCCAACGGGGGAGGTACTGGGCGAAGGTCAACTGTAGCTGAGCCTGTCGTACTGCCTAACCACGGAAACACCAGTGAACGGGGCCGAGCTAGAGTCCAGCCCGAAGTTGGACCCGAGGAAGTGCTTAGATCAGAACCCAGCAGGGGAAGATCGAGGCAAGGGCCAACTGTAGCTGATCCTAGCATGCTCCCAGAAGACCAAAGACAGCCACTGGAAAATATCAGGAATGATAGACGATACCATCCCTACAGGTCATCCGAACGGAATCAGTCCCACAGAGCAGAACCGAACTCATTCCTATCTGCTCAAAATTCTGATGAAAGGATGGCACGCTTGTTCAGAGAGTGCGTCCAACGGGATCAAAGAGATCGAGGGATAGGCGCTAGGGTAACCAGCCCCTTCGCTCGTAATATCGAAATTGCCATCACCCCCCGAGAATGGAAAATGCCAACAATGGAACCTTAGAAAGGAACCTCCGACCCCGTTGTACACTTACAGAGATACACACAGCATATGCTCATGAGTGGAGCAACAGAGGGAGTACTATGCAAATGCTTTCCACTATTCTTAGTAGATCTAGCTACCTCCTAGTTCTTCCATTTACCCCCAAGGATCCATCAGCTCGTGGGAGATGTTGAAAGAAAAGTTTATCAGCCAGTTCCGCATTCATGTGGAACAACCCAAGGACGCTTATTCCTTATCCAGTATCAAACAGTAACCTGGAGAGAAGCTGCAGCAATACCTAACCCGATTCAATGCCACAGCGGCCGCAGTCCAAGATGCTGATGAGAAGCTTATCCTAATGGCCCTCTGTAGTGGTGTGCATCCGGATACTAAATTTGCTAGAAGATTGACAAAAGAAAAACCAGCTACTTTACCCGATTTCTTCCATGAAGCCGGGAAATATATGAGGCTTGAAGACGCTGCCACTGAGGGGCAGTCATGGCAACAAAATAAGGCAGCTCATGGCAACATTCTCGCTGTAGCAAAGGATGTTCGAAGAAATGATTCTAGAGAAAATGCTGGGGGCAAGAAGGGAGAAAAACGCCTATATCGGCCAGGACCGAGATTCGACGCTTACACTCCTTTGAATGAAACCATCGAAAACATCTTCCTTGCCACCCAAGACGAAGTTAGATACAAACGCCCACCATACAAGAAGGAATCAGATAACGCACAGAAATCTGGAAAGTTTTGCCGCTTCCACGAATCTCATGGGCATGATACCAATGAATGCCATCACCTCCGGGACTTGATTGAAGAACACATCAGAAGGAAGAGACTGGAACGCTATGTAAAAGGTCAGAACAGGACTCCAGCTCTTGCCAATGAGAACCCAAGGCTACCCTCACCAGAGATAGGAAGAGGAAATCGCAACACTAGCGGCTCCAGTCAAGAGAAGATAGTGGTCCATACCATCTCGGAAGGACCGCACATCGCCGACAGAACCTGGGCAGAGATGGAAAGATATGGAAAGTCGCTTAGAAACAATGAAGACTGTGTTAATTCTGTTATAGAAGAATGCCACCCAAAGTGGAAAGAGAGTGATGACATCACATTCAGTAGGCGTGACCTAGAGGGAAGGCAATACCCTCACATGGATCCCATGGTTATCTCTGCCCGGCTCGGTCTAGCCGAAGTTTTCCGAATTCTAGTAGACACTGGAAGCTCAGTAAATATCTTATTCAAGCATGCATTCGACAAAATGAAACTATCAATAAAGGACGTTTCTCCCTGCAATAAACCACTACACGGTTTCACTGGAGATGCGAAGATGCCCCTCGGGCAACTGGACCTCTTTGTTGAAATTGGAAGTCATCCCCGCTCCGTTGTGCGGAAACAGACATTTGTGCTGATAGAAAACCACTCGGCCTACAATGCCTTCTTAGGAAGGCCAGCCTTGTCTGACTTCCAAATTGTCCTAGCCCCATGGTGCCTAAAGATGAAATTTCCAATGGACAATGGAGTAGGGGAAGTAGAGAGAGACCAGGACGTTGCTCGAGACTGCTATGTAACTGAACTTCGCAACAACCACAGGAAGGATAAAGGGAAAAGTGTAGAGGTTGCCCTCTGCACAAAAAGTTTGGAAGCATAGCAACTAAAGAAAGCCCCTCTTCTTCGATATACCAGCGACCCTTTCAATGAATTAGACCCCAGGAACAAAGAGGAGGAGGCCACCGCCGAGCCTGCAGAGGCTATGGAATTTGTATCTGTAGACAAACACGACTCGAGTAAACTATTGAAAATCGGGTCCCAACTAAAAGCAGAGTTGAAGGAACAACTCATTGACTTTCTCCGCCACAACTTGGATGTATTTGCATGGTCACATGCTGACATGATCGGAATCTACCCTGACATAACATGCCACGTACTAAACATTGATCCTACCAAGGCGCCCGTAAAACAAAGAAAGAGAAGTATGGGGGCAGAACGATCAGCAGCCCTCGATGAAGAAGTAAAGAATCTACTTGCCAATGACTTCATACGAGAAGCCATCTACCCAGAGTAGATCGCCAACCCGGTGCCGGTAAAGAAGGCTAATGGGAAGTGGCGAACATGCATTGACTTCTCCAACTTAAATGACGCCTGCCCGAAGGATTGCTTCCCACTTCCCCGAATCGATCAACTTGTAGACAGCACAGCCGGGCACGAACTCTTATCTTTTATGGACGCATACTCAGGATACAACCAAATTCCCATGCATGCTCCCGATCAGGACCACACTAGTTTCATCACTGACCGGGGATTGTACTGCTACAAGGTAATGCCTTTTGGACTCAAAAACGCAGGAGCCACCTACCAACGCCTCGTCAACAAGATGTTTGCGGGGCTAATAGGACAAACTATGGAAGTGTATGTGGATGACATGCTGGTAAAGTCAAGGAAAGCCGACGATCACGTAAGCCACCTAGGCGAGATGTTTCGAGTACTTCGCCAATATGGAATGAAATTTAATCCTCTAAAATGCTCCTTCGGAGTATCATCAGGAAAGTTCTTGGGATTCATCGTCCATGCCAGAGGGATTGAAGCAAACCCTGAACAAGTCCGAGCTCTAAAAGATATCAAAATACCTTCTACTCGAAAGGAAATGCAAAGCCTGAATGGGAAAGTGGCCGCCCTAAGCCGATTCATCTCCAAAGCAACGGACAAGTGCGCCCCCTTCTTCGAAGCTCTAAAGAAAGACAAAGGAAAGTTTGAATGGACTGACGAATGCTTAACAGCTTTCCTTAACTTAATCGAACACCTCCAGAAACCGCCGGTACTCTCGACTCCAAACGAAGGCGAAGAGTTATACCTATACCTTGCTGTATCATCTCATGCTCTAAGCGCTGCTTTGGTAAGAGAAGACAACCGCACACAGCGGCCAGTATACTTTGTAAGTAAGAGGTTTACAGGGGCAGAAGTCAGATATCCTAAACTTGAGAAGCTAGCATACTGTCTACTAATCGCATCACGAAAACTGCGGCACTATTTTCAGTCCCATTCCATCAGAGTTCTGACCGATCAACCGCTGAGGCAGGTACTCCATCGTTCCGACACTTCTGGGCGACTACTTAAATGGTGCATTGAACTAAGTCAATATGATATTACCTACCATCCTCGCACCGCCATCAAGGGGCAAGCCATGGTCGATTTCATTGCCGAATTCACTACCGACGAAGGTAAGGAGCAATCAGAAATAGCAGAAGACATCAAGTGGAACCTCTTTGTGGATGGTGCATCAAACGAACAAGGCTCGGGGGCAGGTGTGGTAATAATCACTCCCAGGGGAAATAAGCTGCACTATGCTATAAGGTTGGAATTCGCTGCCACCAACAACGATGCAGAGTATGAAGCGGTGATAGCTGGATTAGAACTTGCCTTAGAAATCGGAGCCAATTCTTTGTGTCTTCATAGCGATTCTCAACTTATTGTTAATCAAATACTAGGAGAATTCCAAGCTCGAGAAGAACGACTCATAGCATATTTAAAGAAGACCAAGTTACTTCTCAGTCGATTGGACCACTACTTAGTCAAACACATCCCTCGGGAAGAGAACCAAGAGGCCGACGAATTGGCGAAGCAAGCTAGCATGAGAGACGGTGCTATTTCCGGAGCAGTAGCCATCTCAAAGCAACTGACCCCAAGTTTTGAGCAAGTGAATCTGATCGCTGCAACCGAAGAAGCAACTTGGATGACTCCCATCCGAGAATACTTACAAAGTGGCACACTACCCAACGGGCATAACGAAGTCAAGAAAATCTTGAGGAAAGCTTCCCGCTACACAATACAAGAGGGCACCCTCTATCGGCGCGGCTTCTCTAACCCCTTATTAAGATGTGTCGCTGGAAGGGAAGCCAAGGAAATCTTATCCAACATTCATCAAGGAAGCTGCGGAGATCACACCGGAGGGCAGACTTTGGCAAAAAAGATACTCCGATATGGATATTTCTGGCCCACCTTAAGCAAGGACGCCTTAGATTTCATCAGAAAATGTGACAGATGCCAGAAGTTTGCTAAGATTCCGCGGCTACCAACAACTGAGATTACTCAAATGACCAGCCCTTGGCCCTTTGTAGTATGGGGAATTGACTTGATTGGCAAACTGCCAATGGGCCGAGGCGGGGCCAAATATGCTGTGGTGGCGGTCGACTATTTCACCAAATATGTGGAAGCAGAACCCCTAAATAAAGTATCATCAGCGAAAGTTATTAACTTCTTGATAAAAAATGTTCTATGCAGGTACGGAGTCTCATTCAAAATTATATCGGACAATGGACTTCAGTTTAACAGCGAGGAGTTCGCCAACTGGTGCCAAGAGCACGGAATCCACAAGAGCTTCTCATCTGTAGCTTATCCCCAGGCAAACGGACAAGTCGAAGCCGTCAACAAAATTCTGAAAACTCTAATAAAAAAGAAGCTCGAAAAGTCAAAGGGCGCTTGGGTGGATGAACTCCCTACGGCACTGTGGGCCTATCGCACATCTTTCAGAACATCAACAGGGCATACTCCTTTCTCTTTGGCATACGTATCGGAGGCTATGCTCCCAGTTGAAACCATCATGCCTTCCCACCGTAGGATCCACTATAACCCAGAAGAGAACGAAGAACTCCTTCACATGTCTTTAGATCTAATTGAGGAGAGAAGAAATGATGCAGCCCTCAAAGCAGCAGCCCACAAGCAAAAAGTGGCAGCACACTACAACTCCAAAGTCAAGCATCGTACCTTACAAGAAGGAGATCTTGTCCTCAAGCGAATCTTCCCTCGCCCCGGAGCACTAGATCCAATCTGGGATGGACCATATGTAATTCATAAAGATCTCCACAATGGAGCTTATATTTTGTCAACAGTGGACGGAGAGGTGTTCCAGAGGGCATGGAACATCCAACACCTCCGTCGATACTTTTCTTAACTTGTACTGCCCATATGAAGTGAATTAACAAAGAGAATCAGTGGACGTAGGCATTTTCGTGCCGGACCACTTTAAAAACCTTGTCTCTTTTTTAACTTGTTCCTTTATATCTTGGCTGCTTGTTAACTTTATCCTTTTCTATTGAACAAAATCCTGTGCATATAGCATTTCCATTCAAGGCACTCCACAGCGTGACTTCACCTGGACAAGACCTAACAGGTACTATGCGAATCTATGCCCTCGCCAATGAGACACTTTTGCTCCGGCATCCCTCTGCTGCGGGTTAACTCATTGCTCGCGACGGCCCTTAAAGCCAACTGTAATGAGCCGATTATAAGCCACCGAGAAGGCCGACTATAGCCAAGGCAGCTCATTACGGCGTTCGGCTCACCGGCAACTGTGAACCTACTTTATGCCCCAACATAAGGTGTGGCCAGCCAGGGGTAGTTCACGGTTGACGATCGGCACCCACGCTAGTCGGCCACAGTAAATCGAATAATACCCACGATTACGGGCCATAATGGCCCGGGTAGTTACTGTGCGCGATCTCGGCTCCGATGTGTCTTAAGTACGGCTGTGGTAAAAAAGATTAACTCCCCGCGGAGGCGTAAGATGGGTGACAAATGTCTCCAAGACCCACAGCTAGGGAAAGTGACTACAAAGCCCGTTTGCCATGAACTTAAGCACATCGAAGGCCTTCCGTGATTGGAAGTTTTACTATTTCGCATATTTCAATTTTATTTAAAAAACTTTTCTCCTATCCTCTGTAACAATCCCTGAAGTACATGACACCGAATAGGAGACATTCGCTAATGGAAGCAGATACTCACAGCAAGACACTGGACCGCATTCCATACTCAGTCACGCAAGACATTCAAAGCTGCCACCTACAAGTAAAATATGAAGGGCGGTATTTTATTCTTTCATGTATAAACACGTGGCTATAATTTATTCACACGTCACACTAACATTGCAAGACATGAAATTATGTTTTAAGCAAGAACTTGACATCAAACACAATTGAATTACAAGCATACGCATAGCTATATTTCTCATACAACATGTCAAAATAGCAAAAACATTCAAAAATGACAGAATCAGCTTAAGTTAAAAAATTACACGTCAAGAATAATGTTGTTTATTACAAGTAGCATAATTACAACCTAAAAGTTACGTTACTGTTTTGAGACTAACATATACAACAATGTCAAGTCCACTAAAAGGTATCCAGGTCAAATCAAGGAGGCGGCTGTGTCGGAGTTTTATCCTTGTCCTGTTGCCCACCTGTCCGGTAAAAGAATGAATTCATTAGTAATAAGCAACCAAGTTAACGGAAAGACTAGAAAGGAAGACTTACCAGCGCCTGCTTCCTGACCATCCTGATCATCATCCTCTACTTGCACACCTGCCTCTTCAGCGGCAAGCAGCCGCATACCCTCCTTCACCGCCACCTTCTCCTCCTTGGTAAACTGGGCAGTGACCACATCCATTCTGAAGACCGCGCCACCCTCTTTATCTGCATCAGCCCTAGCCTCCTCTAGAGCCCGGAGATAAATCCTGGCCATAACTCGGGGGTAATCATCCATCCAGGATAAGTTACCCTGTTTCCAAGTACGGAAATACATATCCTGGAGCATCTCATCCATCATCCCCTCGTTTTCCTCAAGCTCCCTCATTCAGGCCTCAGAAGCACGCAGCTTAGCAACGACAGCATCCCTCTCCGATCGGTATCGTGAGCGGTCCGCCTGAAGGGATATCCTCATCGCCTCCATCTCCTCCTTCAACCTGGACTGAGCAAGCTCCGCGGCCTCGAGTCTACCCGACAATTCCTGTGCCCGCTCGAGGTCCGCTTGTCGAACCTCATCCACCGTCGCAATGGCCATGTCGATCCGCTCCTTACAGGCGGCCTCCATTTTTCGCAAATCCGCTCTGCTGGCCTCTTCCATAGTCTTCTTCAGTTGCCTGGATGCGGCCTCGTGCTGAGAAATTTGAATGGCTTGATCGGCAAGCTGCTTAGCCTGGTCGGAGACCATTAACCGTAGCCGAATGTTGGCACTCCCAATTTCCTCCCCGGCCTTGACTAGTCGGGCATGATGCCCCATCAATTTCCTGGTCTCCTCAGCAACCCGGTCAATATTCGCCTTAGCTTCATCCCCCAGAGTTACAACCCGGGTAGTAAGCAAATCAAGGTCCAGGGACTTAGCTTCGTCAAGCACCCGTACCATAGGATTGCGAGGGAGAAGATGCTCACCAGTAACCTCATCGAAGGAGATGTCATGAGAGGTCGGGTCCAGGTCTGGATGACCCGCAAACGGATTGCGAACTAAGCCAGGGTGATCTATCGGGGTGACGGTTGGATTCTCAGACGGATGTGGGGAAGGTATATACTCGGTGTCCTCCTCCGTAATATCATGAATAGGCTGGAGTGAGGCCGGAGGGCCAGGAAGAGATTCAAACGTAGATTGACTCCTCTTCCTCTTTTGTATATCTTCTTCAATAACTCCAAGAAGAGGACGATAGCCGACTACGTCTCCAGGACGGTTAGTAGGAGGCTTCGGGTTGGCGGAAACTTTGAGGAGTTTGTATTGTTCAAGCCTGTGCCAAAGATCTGAGGTCTTGGTCGTTTTGCCCGCTCCTGGAATGAAAACCAAGTGTCACCAGCATGCATTGAGCCATCATTCAAGAATTAAAAAGAATAAAGAGAAATTCACCTTGAATCGCAGAAGTTTCCTCAGTAGAAGCACTCCCGGAAGATAAATCGGCGCCGGTCCCGACCTTACCAGCTTTCTTGGACTTCTCCGTTTCCTCCAACTCTTCGAAGGCTTGGCGGAGAGCGTCATCTGTCCACTCTTGAATCACGCCCGCCTGCCCGGGAGGCAAAGCCCTGGTGTCATCACTGCCCTGTCCTTCGCCACCATCATCACCGTGACGATCACTGTCACCTTCTCTACCACTTCCGCTCTCCGCCTCACCTCCTTCGTCCTCACCTTTTTCCTCCTCCTGAACATCTGGATGTGTGCTGGGAGAGGGTCCATCAGACTTCTTGAGTTTCTTCCCCCCGGCGACTGGATGCATCGAGAAGGGTCTCCTTTTGCTGCTTTTCGCCGTGGCCCCTCCTGTAACTTTGGCAGCTCTCTCCTCCGCCGTGTCTCTCTGCTTAACCACGGACTGATGTGGAAGGATCAGGTTGTGCCCCAGAAGTGTAGCATTCCTGATCAAGTAAGAAGCCGACCTGTCCCTTCCCGTAATGGCTTCTATTTCCACAGCCGTCTGAACCAGGCGATCACTCTCCACGACCCCAAAGCCACCTATCGCTAGCAAGAAATAAAAACACATAAGAAGAAGCATTGCAGTTATAACGGAAATTATAAATAAGCTTCACACTTACAGCCGGAGGTGAAGCGACGGATGGAAACAGAGTCATCCTTGATAAAAAACCATTCTTTCTTAAACATGCTGAACTTCGAATATAAGTCCAGGACAGGCTTGAAAGATACAGCTGATTCCAAACGGATGTATGGAGACCCCTTCTTATAGCCTCTCAAATTGTACAAGTACCGGATCTCCCGGTTGGAGGGAGGACGCCCGTACCTCCTCTGGAAAATGACAAACAGGCTCACCAGGATGGCGTAGGAGTTAGGCTGAAGCTGAAACGGAGCTACCTTCAAGTAGGTGATGAAGCTGATTATCCAAGCATTGATCGGGGGAATGGCCCCACACATGCAATGGTACCGACTATAGGCGAAATACCCTTCGGGGGGATTATATGGCATCACTCCCTCCCCCGGCAATAGCATGCGCGCTCTGTCAATCCCAAAGGAGCGGGAGATAACATCAAGCTGCTCGCCTTTGAGAGAGCTTGGGAAAGAGTCAGGAGGTGAGTTCAGAAGCTCCTAAGGGCCGTACCCATCTACTAGTGACCTCGGGGTGGGCCCATGATGTCCCGGTTCTGACTGAGCTGGGGGCACTGCGGAAGGATCTTCTCTGTCCTGGGATTTTTTCTTCTCTGATCGGGTTTCAACTTTATGAGACATTATCTGCAACACGAGAAAACACACTGTTAGAATAAGGATATAGAGATATAAACAAACGAGTGTATGTTGTCCAGAGTTTCACTTATAAACACATAAACTCATTCGGTATAACAAAGTTCAAGTTTCATTCGGCACTCAAGCCATTCGGAAGTTCAAGGCACGAAGCTTCATTCGGCATACAAGCCATTCGGGAGTTCAAGGCACGAAGCTTCATTTGGCATACAAGCCATTCGGTAGTTCAAAGCACGAATTTTCATTCGGCCTTATACTCCCAAGTTCATTCGGTCATTTCATTCGGTACTCAAGCCCCTTCAGTAAAATGATTGAGTTCGTTCGATGGATCAGTCTTAAAGAATCATTCGGCTCACCTAGTTCGGCAGATGAGTTGATTCGGTAATTGGCTGGTCCGGTTATTTCGAGCAATCAAGTCTGATTCGGTATTCAGTTGATTCGGCTGTTCCAAACGGTGAAGGGTGAACATAGACGCGAGGTCCATACTTATAGAAAAATACTAATGACCGGACCAGTTGGTTCGGCACATAGGACCGGGTGAGGATATCCAAGCTAAAGCAAAGCACACTATGTGCGTACCCACATGCCCTACTTTGGGGGGCAAGTGTTGAGTAAATTTCGACCGGGCCAACTCCTTCCCCTACACACCGGACCAGATCCCACCGAACCAACTCCTTCCCCTACCTATCGAACCAGATCCCACCGAACCAACTCTTTCCCCTACACACCGGACCAGATCCCACCGAACCAACTCCTTCCCCTACCTACCGAACCAGATCCCACCGAACCAACTCTTTCCCCTACCTACCGAACCAGATCCCACCGAACCAACTCTTTCCCCTGCCTACCAAACCAGATCCCACCGAACCAAGTTCGCCTGCCGAACCAAACTCCATCCACTCACAACCGGACCAAGGTGTACCGGATCAACACTGCCAGGCCATATCGCATCAGCCCAGGCCCATCAGCGGCTATATACATCCAAGACCCCTGCCCCCAGCCTCACTATATAAATAGAGGGGAAGGGGTACAACAATGCAGGACAAGTTTGAGAGCTCAAGCACGGATAGAACTTTCAAACAACTTTCATATACTTGTATCAAAGCTTTGTACTTGTAATCTGATCAAGAAAGGAGAAATAATATATAAAGTGGACGTAGGCACATTCTGGCTGAACCACTATAAATCTGCGTGTCTTTTACAGTTTAGTCCCTGCTTTTTTATGTATTTGCATAAATCACCCAGATCGCTAAAAACAACGCAAAATTAACTAAATCATACGACTTGGAGGTGTTTGCCCATTTTTTGTGCAAACAACTACTAATCCTAGGGATTTCCCAACAGGATGTGGTAGGAGAGTACCTTCGGTTTGTCCTATTCCTGGACAATTTGTATGGATGAATGTCTGAAATTGCATTTTCTGAGATTACGTACAATGGTTTTTACAAACGTACATCTGTTTGGTGGTCGAGAAGGCAACTTCGCTTAGCTTAACACCCTTCTTTGAGACGTATGAGCTCAAGGGTTGTATTTTTGTGAAAGGCAATTAGTAATAAAAAATGGAAAATGTGGCATTCAAAAGTGATGTGATATGTGATATGTGAAAGGTAATCGTTAGCTTTTTGGCCTCACTCCCCGGTAAATGACCGAAACAGGGTTAGATGCAGTAGGGCTAAGTGGGTCATTCCCAATTAGGATATGATCATCCCCTTCTAGATATATTTCTTTCCGCTATGACGTTCATGATGTAAATTATTGTGGTTTGTATGTTATGAAGGCCCTCGAAAATGGTCAGTAACAACCGGGGGATGATATATTCGGTACTAAGTAGTTATAGAGGTAGGTCGGTCTTGTGTTGGTAGAGGTTCCTTTGTGATGTTCCTCGGTACATTCCTCTAGAGATGTACTGCCGGAAGGTAGTTCCTTCACCTGGTCATTTGTATGGAAATCCAAACTCCACTACGAGCTTGCGGTTTTGTTTGTATTGGCGCAACGAATAGCCCCAAAATTTTAACGACCCATAAATTTGTAATAATTAAAATTGTTAAATTGATAAAATTTTGGTAATTTAATATGAAGAAAAATAAAGTTTGTAATTAAGTAAGGAAGGAATGTTAAAGTGGAAATGCATATTTTATTCATAAGGTAATATAAAAGAATGAAACTTATCTGAATGAATTTATTTGTGGATTCAATCATAATAAATGTATACATTTAACAAATTCTATATAATTAAGGACAACTGTTAATACAAAGGAAAGAAATTAATTAAATCCATCAGGTCATTGCTTGATTTCTTGCCTTTTTCTACATGGCCTCTTTATTTCTTGCTTTAGCCATACAAACTCTTTTCCTAGCCATGTATTTCTCATTTCAAAACTCTTCATTTTTCATTTGCATGTAAGAATAAAACATATATGCGTTTCTTTCTCCTTAACTTATGCCTTTTCCGTTTCTTAGCATTTACTATCACTTTGCTTGCCATCCAAACTATCTATGTAACAATCCAAAAATTTTAATAAATATTTTATTTATTTATTTTTGTTATTTTAAATATAAATTTTGGTGTGAATTAGAATTCCACACATGAATACATAGAATATTTTCCGGAAATGTGAATTTTGGCAGTATAGTCAAACTTCGACTTTTTAATTTAAAATTTTAAAAGTTTGAAAAATTGAATTTTATCTTTTATTTTGAAAGTAAATAAAATTTTAAGAATACTGCTTTTCATTTCGTTGAAATCTGATTAATATTGTGAAAGTTATGCCCTTTTTAATATTGTGTGTAATTTGTTGTATTTAACAAAATTGTTTATTTTATTTTATATAAATAATATCTTTATTTTTCATATCATGTTACAATTTATGTTCACATGTGTAACATGACATGTTACGTACATATTTTATATTTAGAAACATTTTATGAGGGTTTAGATCTCTTATTTATTTCTTATTTCAATGGATATACGTTATATTGCCTTAAAGGCATATCTTTTTAAATTTTTATTTACATTAATGTTCTTGTGTATACTTTTTTTATTATTTTGTTTATTGAATGTTCTTTGGTATATACCTTTTTATTTAATGCAAAGGAAACAAATTATTTAGGTGTACGTTACTTTGCCTAATTGGTATACGTTACATTGTTTTATTTCTTGCTTCTTTATTTACCTTCATATTTCCTAAAACAAATTATTTATTTTCTTTTTCACTTTATTTCAGTTTGTTTTATTTTATTTACTGATTTTATTTGTTTTAAAGTGTGGCAGAAATTTTTCCAAAGCTAGTGGTATTGTGTGTAATTTTTTTAGCCTTGTTTCATTTTAATAAACTATTTCTTTAATTCTTTTCCATTTTTCTTGAAATCATTTATTTATTTCCTACCTTAACTTATTCCTTAAAATCCATAGCCATTCCTTACATGTAGCCTATCAATTCACATGAAGATAGGAAGAGTTCTCATTTTTCCATTTATTCTTTTTATTAAATATAAACAATTTCTGGAATTCTAGATTTGTGATCAAAGTTTGACTTTAATTGAAATTTTAAATTTTAAATTCTAACTTCCAAATCTTTTATTTAAACTGTATATATTTGTACAACATTTGTTCCATTTTTGTTTCTTTTAATTGGTTATATACTTTTTAAATAATGTGTAAAAAGGAAATAAATTTTACGTTTCTTTTATACGAATATACATCCGTTTTCTTAGTTAGGAGATAAGCATATCAAATGGTTATTTAGCAAATTAAATGTTTAAATTAAGTAATAAATAATGTGTAAATAGCAATTAAATGGTACGTTATTTACTGAAATATTCTTTAGCGTATATTTTATTAAATAAATAAGAAACGAATAAATTTAAATTACGTTACTTTGTTGATTATTTTAGGCATACGTTTTGACTTATCTCTTACCTTAAATACGCGCTCTTATGAATTTCTTACCTTAGCTGTTAAAAATCAGCAACCGTGCATTTCTAAATGGGAGAGAAATAAATTCCTCTAGCCGTTTAAATTCATTATAACCTGCCTTGCAAAATTCACGTGTAAATTTTTCTACACTTCCCTTTTTGCTCCTTTGTTTTAATAGGAATAAAACCCATTGATTTCCCTAACGTTCAAATCATTTATTTCTTGCTTTTCTCCCACTAAATCAACGTGAGCATCTATGTTAAATACAACCCACGTACATAATTTCCTTACCACATCAATTTGTTTTCATCTTCTTCTCGCGTGAGCTTCTCCCTTCAGGTAATGGCCGCATGCATTTTTTTTTCTCTTTTCTTTTCTTTCTTTCCTTTTCTTTTCTTTTATTTTCTTTCTTCTTTCTTGTTTTCTTTTGTTTCCATTGTTCCGCTCCAACCAGTGCTCGGCTCTTCACCACCAGCGACCAGTCTGCGTGCGTGCATTTCAAGCCTTAAAACTGATCATGGCTGAGACTTTGAGACGTTGGTGAAGTCGTGTGGTGAAGGGTTGAGCCACTTTGTCCATATTTTCTTATTGAATTTTTTTTTCCAGTTTGCTTTATTCAAATTTGATATTCGTATGTGTGTTAGCATACTTAGTTTTTATTTATTTTGTTTCAAGATCTGAATCTGGTTGTCGCATTCTCTAAAATCTGATCGTGCTTTCTTTGCGCTTTTCGATGTGGATATCGTTATTTGTGAATCAAATCTCCAGCATCGTAGAGATGAGTATTCATGCTTGACATTCATACTTATAGAATTGTAAATTGATAGCAAGTGAAATTGTAGGATTGTTATATAATATTATACTTGCCTGTGATATGAATTTTATAATGTTAAACCCTGTTTTAAATTTGTTACATAATTCACTATGTTATATGCTGTTATATTATATGTTGTTTACTGTTTATTCACTTTGTTTATCACTGCAAGTTCCCTGTAGAGTAGAATCACTATGGGCTGAAATGATAGGCCTGAGCGATTTTTATTTATTTATTTATTTATTTATTTAACTTGGGATTGCGGGTTTGAAATGATAGAACCCGGATTTTCTTTGTAAATTACGGATTGAAATGATATATTATCCGTATCACTTGACCTAGGTTAGAAAATATTATACAGACCCATGGTTATTTTATATATTTTTCTGGAAATTTTTAAGTATTTTAAAATGTAAAAAATATATATGATAAATTGATTTAAATTGAATTTTTAAAAGATCTATTAAAATAGAAATGTTTTTCTATGTTTTAAATGTAAAATAAATGGATAGATAATGGTGATTTTAAAGTGTAACTTAAATTTGAAATTTGACTGATTTTTTTAATGGAAATTTAAGTTAATCAAATTAAAAATGAAAATTAAGTTTTAAATGGTGAAAATGGAGATTTAAATTTAAGTGTTAAAGTAATTTGTTAAAAATGAAATATGGGAATTGACACACTTGAATTAAATAAGTGAACTTTGGAAATTTTGATTTTTATTTGAAATTTTTTTCTTTATAAAAATCATAAGCTAAAGGATTTAAATGAACATTTTAATGTAGAAAAATATGATTTTTAAAAGTTTAAATGATTTAAATTGAAGTTTATTTAAGGCTAGAATTGTATTTAAAACCTGGAAATTCAATTAATAGCACTTCAGAAATGCTATCATTTCTGTAAATGAACTAATTCTGAACTAAGTAGAATCTGCAGCACTTGGTAAGTGCTGTGGTTCCATAAATGAACTTAAGGTGTGACGCCCCACCTCTATACCCATGCTAGCCAAGAACACTACGGTGTAATGCTGTCAACTAGCACGGAGAATAAGGCTGTTGAGGAGCGACCATCCATGTGACTTCTTTGAGCGAGCACCGATATGTCAGATAGAATAGAATGAACTTCGTTAAAGGAGGAAGTCCGACATACCGAAACAAACCCAAAGCTATCACATAGTGGCTATAAATAATCTTCGGAAACAAACATAGAAATAAACATAACATAAATCAGTCACAGACATCCATATCACAAAGGCGGAAAAAGATATGAATATATATATAACACTTGAAAGTGTACATCAGAGTAGTGGTCAGAAAGATCCACAATAATACAAAAGGAATAGCAACATGTGCTATACAAAAGAATACATCAATGAGTCTATATCTCAAATGTGTACAATCAAAAACTACTAATCTAAGTAGTTAGCCAAAAGTCAGAATAATCCTGAAGAGAAGTCAAGCAGAAGCACCTGTAACATCTCGGTCTGACCCGAGTATTATTTATAAGAAATTAATAAACGGATCAGTCTAGCTATAAATATCAGATGATAAGGTATAGGATAAATAATATGGCATGAACATATAACAACCATAACGGCATACTACTATAAGTATGTAAATGATAATCAACAAAAGATCAATCAATATCACAAGAATCTTCTCAAAGATAAAATAGGGTATCATACCCTAAACTTGTATTCATAACAAGTCAATAACACATAAATTCACCAATGCACAAAAACTGATATCATATCAATGAAAATCATGAAAATTGGTGAAGCAAAAATTCCAGAAATCATCGCAAGCAATCCAGAAAACACATAAAAAGGGGGAGGCCTAACACATGAACGGGAGCATAAAAACTCACCAACGCGTATAACACATGAACGAGAAGCTATCTCATGGAAGCTATCCATTAAATTTTCACACAGGAATGGCCCGAAGACCATGGGGTGCTACCCCATATATGTGATGGCGAAACATCACAAAAGCGGGGTCTAGTCTCCCTCCCAGACAAAGAGACATCGCTCAATCGCTAGTCTAAATCACAAAAATGATCGTCATGATCATAAGGAAGTGTCAATTACACTAAGCCAGTAAATATATGAGTTTAGCTTCATGTCCCATAACCACTAGATTAACTTAAATATTTACGAACAAACTGTAGATCTTCACTAGGAAATTGTCAAAAAAAGGGTTCAATCGAACAAGTCCAAGAGCTAACCGACGAAGTGAACGCAAGCGTTTCATACCACTCGTTTTACTAAGTCGTTTAATTCGATTTCTCATCCGAGTGAAGCAAAGGCTTGTATATACTAGTAGATTGAAAAACGGTTTGAGAGAACGTGTTTTATATTTAAAATAGTTGAAAACGTTTTGATGAAAGAGTTTTGATATTTACTACTAGTATAGAAACCTTCATATCTTTAGAGTGACAAGTCACAAAACGATTGCTGAAACAAATCGAATCACATAAATTCACGTTCGAAGACGTGAGTAAAGTCCAAAGAAATCAATCCCAAAACCATCAAAGAATGAATGTCCTTGCGACCTAACATAGCCGAGCTAAGGAATATAAGCAGGGCGAGTTAAAGAGGCAATGGAACGACCTACAGGTCAAGCGACCTAGGGTAAGTCAGGAGATGGTGCGACCTATCGAGCTACGCGACCTAATAGTGTGGAGCGACATAACAGGTAGATAGGTTAAGCGACTTAGAGGTTGCGATCTATAGTCATGAGGTCATGCGACCTAAAAGTAAAAGGCCTAGCGACCTAAAAGGGTATAGGGTCAAGCGACCTAAAAGAAGTAGGTCTAACGACCTAACGAACAAACAGATCGAACGACTTAACCTAGAGATGATCGAGTGACCTAAATAATTAAGGCCGAACGACCTAAGGGTTTAATAAGGCCGAGCGACCTAAAAATATCGAGTCCAAGTGACCTATCGAGGTGGGCGACTTAAGTGCAGAAATGGGCCGAGCGACCTAAAAGAGGTATGTGACCTAAAAGAGTGTGCGACCTATCTGGTTCGCGACCCAAAAGGGTGCACGACCTAACATTGTGCACGACCTAAGGAGGAACAGTGGCGAGCGACCTAAGGAGTTATCGAAGCCGAGCGACCTACGACCTAACGTAGCTGCGACCTAGTAACAGAAGCAGGAACGAGCGACCTAGGACCTAGGCGACCCACGACCTACGACCTACGACCTAGCGACCTATTTCCATGCGACCTAAGCCCAGAACGAAAATCTGCAGTCTTTCTTCCTCGAGGCAGAGCGACCTAACGCCCAGAATTACAAACACACACTAAAATTTGGGGTTTTCACCCATTCAATCCAAATCCAATGCAAACATACATGCTAAAGTGATGGGGAATCATTCCCAATAGTCCAATGACAATTATAGGCAAGATGTGAGATAAAAATCTCACCTTTTCACTAAAATGGATGAAGATGGAGATTGAAA
Organism: Allium fistulosum; assembly: GCA_030737815.1. Lineage (NCBI taxonomy): Eukaryota > Viridiplantae > Streptophyta > Magnoliopsida > Asparagales > Amaryllidaceae > Allium > Allium fistulosum. The sequence goes on from CM060906.1 coordinate 693,920,042, forward strand.
GCAAGGAGAAGCAATCCAAAGCTTGAATCCACTATCTTCTTCTTGAATTTGGAGTTGAATGTTGGGTTTGCAATTGAATTTGAGCTTGGAGTTTTAATTTCCCTTTCCCTCCTCCATTTTTGATGAAGCTTGAATGTTTAGTGAAGAGATGAAGTTATGAAGAGGAGGTGGGTTGGGGCTGAGTTAGAAGGTGCAGTCCAACTAAAGTCAAAGGCGGGAAAAAGTGACGACAATTCCACTTACTCCAAACATATCGAAGTTTACACTCAAAAAGATCGCAAACGTCATTTTGAACTCAACGGAGGTGGTCTCGAGTCCTAATTTGACCGTATGCAAAAAGTAGCTTTTCGGACTAACATCCGACTAACGATAAAATATTTAAATATAAAAATCGATAAATATGCGGGTTGTTACATAAGGACTAAAATTTTACTAAGGCTATGACAACACTTGGTAAGTGCTGTAGTGGCAGGAACTAAAATTTGACCTGAAACTAATGAGAAGGCTATTGTAGCACTTGTTAAGTGCTGCAGTAGACTGAAATATGATTTTTGTATATAACTGAACTTTTATAGCAGTTTAAAACACTGTCTTTGCTGAATTGAATTTAAACCTTTAACTTGAAACCTGAACTATTACAGCAGTTCTGTAAATGCTGTCTTTTCTGAATTTAACTATTTTCCTTCAAAACTGAACTATTACAGCAGTTTATAAATGCTGTTTTTTTGAATTGAATTGTTTTCAAATATAACTTACCGCAACACTTTTTAAATGCTGTGAAAGCTGGAATTTTAATGTTTTATTGTTTTTAAGTGAATAAATGAACTCAGAAAAGGCTAAAAATTTGGGAATTTAATATTTGATTTAAAAGAATAATGACTTTGTTTTTAAATGGTTTAATTGAAGTATTTTGATTTGAAATATAAACTGTTTTTAAATTTATAACCACGGGTTATAATAACGATTGGTTGTTAAAGAGACCGGGATCGGATATGGACATACTCTCTGTCAATACCGAAAACCACTTTGACAACTTTGTACGCGGTGGAGTTTCCAGAATGAAGTAGGATGGTGGCGACGATCTTAAGGTATATACATGGACCCAACTGCCGTGAGTTGGCATAAAGTGGCTAAAACAGGAGTGATTGACGGGCCAAGGAGGTAGCACCTCTGATCGGACACACTTCTTCGATACCATTCTATTACTTTGTGATTGATTGGGTGCACCCCTTGATTTGGGAGTGTTGTTCGAGGTGGGCGGTAGTGGCTGCTATGCGTCACCACCAGCCCGGATGCGTAATTGGTATATCTACCCTGGCATTGCCTAGTTGTGCCATGTCACTTACCATATCGAGCTTTACTACGAGTTATGATTTCTCCCATAGCCTGTGGAGTATCGAGGGTAGCCCCCATTTTGGGAGTATGCTAATACTGGATAGACTACTGGGACTATTACGTGTTAAGGTGGAAAATGTAAAGCCTTAATGCTATTTAAAAGTATGTTTATTTTATATTAGACATTATTATAATAGCGAATATTACTACATAGTAGATAGTTTAACAGATCCTTAAAGAATGGGCGATCCCAAGCATTCTTTAAGTTACTTGTATCCTTATTACAGTTCACTTGAGTTGGTTTACATTGTATAAGTATGTATGTCCTGACTCGAGTGCTTTGTGTTTTGCTTTACGCTCGGGTCAGACTGAGTGATACAGCATTAGAGACTCACCTTTGGAGCTGGAGTTTTGCGTTGAAGAACCAGATATCTATTCATTTTGTTATCCAGTTGATTCCAGTTGTATTCCGAGTTGTACCTGATTATCATACTGTTAAACTCTGATGTATTTATATAATAGCTTCTTGAACTACTATTTCTTTGTTTCCGCTGCCTTATATTACTCTGTGTTTGTGATCTGTGCTTATTTATTTACTATTTATGATCAGTTTGCCAAATTTTTATTTACAATACGGTATTTTGAGCAATTCAAGTCCGACATGTGCGGATGCGAATGGTTGAAAATATCGGGTCGTTACAGAAATGCTATATGGGCAACCATTTCGACTATGATTAATATTATTTGTATACTAGACACTAGTATAATATAAGAGAATTTGATATGAAAGGTTTCAGTTATCGTAAGGTAAAAACATGTCCGTGTTTATGTGTGGGCGTGTCTTACGAGATACATTTGTTTTGAAAGGAAGAGTTTGGTAATTTAATGAATTCAGTTGAGTGTGTTTCCTCACGTTGGTTTACCAGAATGATCCGGGCGTTCTTCCCTTTCAATGCTCGGGTTAGACCGAGTATATTTTTAGGTTCAGATTTGGTGCTTTTGGAGCTTCAGCAGGAGAGCTGGAGATCTTCATTTTCGTATACACGTATCTGTTATTTTTCGCTGCTTTGTTATTTATATTGTCAGCAATTGTAAGGACAGGTTATTATAACTGTCCAGGCTGATGATTGGTGATTGATTCTTGAACTCTGATTGATGTATGTATATACAGTTTCTATTTTGTAAAGATCATTGATATGATATTATATGTTTTCCACTGCGATGTGAAATTCTGTATTGTTCTGTTTGGTTCACTCTTCTCTCTTTCTTCTCTTCTCTTCTTCTCTCTACTTTTCTTTCTCATGACTTTCCATCAGTCAGTGCTTTTTGGGTCGGACATGTATGGTTTATTGTCGATTCAAAGGGTACGGATTTGCGGGTCGTTGCACGTGGTATCAGAGCTTATGCTTAGTATATTCCTAGGCTTTGTTGTGTACTCAGTATAGATAGGGTCAGTAGCATCCTAGATTAAGTTTGAGTGTATTATATATATGAGCGCATATTTGTTAGTGATTATAAAATGTTTTATATTGTGTGTGACGACCCATAATTTTCAACGATTTAAATTTGTTAATATAATGAGATTTTGGTAATAATATTGAAAGAAATAAAATTGGTGGTTTAAGAATGAAATAATGCAAATGTTATACTTGGTTCTAAATTGAATATAAGAAAGCAAAGGTAAATATTTAATTAAGTAATGAAATAATATATTGTTAATGGTAATTGAATGAAATTAGGGGTAGGGAAGAAATTGTAACATTGGTTTGTAAATAATAAACTTATAGTGTAAATACAAGTTAAGGGTAACAATTATTAAAAGTTACCTATTTATTTAGGCTGTTAAATTTAATTGGAAATCAATTGTAATTGAATGGAATTAAATGTTACATTAATGTGAGTTAAGACAATGAGTGAAACTTGTGAATGTAATAAAATGAATGGAAATGTTAATTTTATTCATAAGATAATAATTGATTTATTAGCAGAATGAAACCAAGTTGAATAAATTAATTGAGATTTTTAATTATAATTAATGTGTAAAATTGACAAAAATTCCAATATCATTGAAATATAGTAATTAATACAAATAAAGGATGAAAATTGGAAGATATTAATGTAATGAAATATAAAATAGTGTTAACCATGTTAGTTGAGTAATAATTGATTGAGTATTAAGTTTGGAATCAAATAAAATCAAATTCATTGGAATTAATTTGTAATTAATTGGATTAATTGCCGTTGACATTTGAACACTGTATTTATTAAAAATAATTAACTCTAAATTGATATGTGGATTTGCTTTTAGTTATTATAAAGGTTTAAGGGATCAAAAATGATAAAAATATGCTAGTTTATAAATATTGAATAAAAAGGTGATTAATTAATTTAATATTAATATATTTAATTAATAGAAAAATAGCCATTTTGGCCACTGACTCGGATTTCGACGAAACCAGTTTCATCGGATCTGTAACGATGAATTATTATAGGATTTCATGTTTCGTTGTCGTTTGATCGTACAGGCTCGAAACGCCAAGAAATCAATTTAATTAAAATCAATTGAAATCAATTTGAAATAAGCAGATTTTAACATAACTTCTTCATACGATGGAATTAGGACCTGAAACCTATTCCATTGAATTTAAAATATTTGAAAACATCTACTTTGATATATGGGATTACTCATTTTTGTTCCGGGGACAGAACGGGCTTTTCAGGAAATTTATCGTTCAACGTGTAAATCGTATCCATTCATTCTACTTGTCTGATCTGCCTATAAATACCTCGTTATAAACCCTAGCAACTCCTTATTCTCATTTGTTTGTACGTACATTCTTTCTCAACTCCTCATTCCAATGGCAGACAAACAAATCCTCTGTTCAATTTCAAATCAAATTCCAAATCAAAATTCAAACTCCTCAAACTATATCGAATTATATACCGTTTCAAAGCTCTCGACGAGCGCATCTCAAATCTGTGATTCGTTTTTCAATTCAATGCACCATTTGTCCAGAAATCGAGAATGAACTGTGGCCGTCCATATTGGACTTTTGATGATCCAACGGTGGATCTTCAACGTGATGGCGATCGGAAGGTGCTGGGTCATGAAGGAGGCTTGGAGGAGTTCATCCATACGGTTATAAACTGTCGGAGGTGACGCAGTTCATCGGATCTTGGAGTTTAGCTTGCGTGTGGGGCGGGGGGTTCGGATGGAGCCATTTCTGGCTTAAGTGTCATCGCGCTCAGCCATGCCTAAGGCGACGTGAGGAGGAGGTGACGCCGGCGTGGTTTGATCGGGTCCACGGTCGACGAAGTGACGCCAGTAATTCAGGTAGGAGCGGCGGCCACTAGGATTTTGGTGTCGAGAGTTTCGACCTGAGTTACGCGTCTTTTTCTCAATGACGTGGCTTATTATTTCCGGTTGGTTTTTTTTATTTTGTTTTTTTATTTAAATTTTTAATCTAAAACATATAACTTCTATTACGTATAACTTTTGCATAGGAGGTCCAATTTACGCGCGGTTTTCTCCGCTAGGATCGTATCAAAATTTTGGACACTTTGACGCTGGTTTGGACGAATTCTGAGATTGTTTGAATTTGGGCCCTATTTTGGATTTAAATTCGATTTAAATTCGAAGGTGAATGTTTTAACCCACTCATAACATCTAAAATTTCTTGTGTTTGTTAAATAAATTTATGGTGTGATTAGAAGTTTACTTATGGCTGTTTGGTAATTTTATTTGACTATTCCTGTTAATTTGTTATATTTTGAATTAAATTGTCATTTAGTTTATTTTTGAATTTAAATTGCCAGTTAATTTCCTGTATATAATAATATGTTATTTGTTGATATGTATTGGTTGAATTGGATGATGGTTGGGATGGATGTTTGAATTTATTATTGGATGATTGGATGATGTAATTGATTTATATATTGTTATCACTCTGCATGTTCACTATGGGTTGAAATGATACATACTCGAATGATCTATAGATTAAGGAAAAATCCTTATGGGTTGAAATGATAGAGTCGAGCGATTTTATGGATTTTAATATTTATTCGGGATTGCGGTTTGAAAAGATATATAACCGTAAAATGTTAAATTACGGATTGAAATGATAAATATCCGTATCACTTGACCCTAGGGTAGAGAATTATATACGAACACCAGATTGGTTAAATTTAATGATTTTAAACTTCTTAAATTTTGAATTAATTACATGATATCTTGAAATAAAATTTGATGTATATAAATTAAAGTATTATTGGAAAATCAAGTTTTGTGTTGAAATGTGAATTGGTTTAGAAGGAATTGCTTTAAGAAATAAATTGGAAGTTTAAAGTTAAACTTTTAAGTATAAATGAAATTCTATCGAAATTAAGTTATTGAAGTTGTTTGAAAATAACTTTGAAATATTTTGAAATTGGAGTAATCCGAATTGATATTTGAACATAGATTGAAACGATATGAAATTCAATAGTTTATTGAAATGTTAAATTGAAAGGTTTGGAATTTGGTTTGTTGACTTGGAAATTGAAAATGGTCCAAATGTGTTGAAATGAAATGAATAGTTTAATTTGATATTAATTTCAAATTCATATTTTTATATAAACTGTTTTAAAAATATATTATTTTAAAACTTCTAATTTTAAGATTTTCAAATTTATTAAACTATTTAACCAATATTAACTATATAAATTATTTTAATTTATTTTAAACCATTTAATTTATTTAAACTAATTAACCTGTTTTAACTTATTTTAAATCTAATTAATCTATTTTAAAACTATTTAATCTATTTTAATTATATTTAATCTATTTTAAATCTATATTAACTATTTATAACTATTTAAAAATATTTTCTTCTAAATTCCAAATTAAGTAAAATGGATGGGTTTATATTCAAATTCTCGATTTTTAAGTGAATATGGTTAATGATGTTATAACCTAAGTTGGGATTTAAATAACATATTTGGTTTAATATAATATTTTGAAATGAGAGTTTAACCTATTTTGGAAATATGAATTTTGAAGGAAATATAATTTCGAACTATGATTTCAAATGTGATATGATTTCAAAGGTGAATATGATTTCGAAAGTAAGTAATGATTTCGAAAATGATATGATTTGAATTGAATATGATATTTTGATATCAATTATGAAATGATTTTGGAAATGTAAAAGAACCATCCGGTGTGTAATAAGCGATTGGTTGTTAAAGAGACCGGGATCAGATATTGTCATACTCTCTGCCAATACCGAAAACCACTTTTACAACTGTGTACGTTGTGGAGATTCCAAAATGAAGTAGGATGGTTGGCGACGATCCTATATGAGGTATATACGTGGACCTGACTCCCATGAGTTAGCTTAAGGTGGCTAAAACAGGAGCAATTGACGGGCCAAGTGAGGTCATTCTCCGATCGGGCACACTCCTTCGATACTATATTCTGACTTTGCGATTGATTTGGTGGCCACCCTCGATTTTTGATTTGGGAGTGTGTTCCGAGGTGGGCGGTAGTAGCTGCTATGCGTTACCACCAGTCCGGAAGTGTAATTGGTATATCTACCTTGGCATTGCCTAGTTGTGCCGTGTCACCTACCCTATCGAGACCACTACGAGTTTGTTTTGTACCATACCTATGGAGTTCCCTCTGACGACGTCCAGTACGGACGGGATTACGATACTGTATAGACTATGGGAATATATAAAAATGTGTTAAGGGGGAAATGGGTAATGCCTTAACGCTATTTTAATAGTTTATCTTACTGTAGACATATTATAATAGCGTATTGTACTACATAGTGGATAGTTTAACAGATCCTTAGGAGATGTGAATCCCGAACATCTCTTAAGTTACCGCACTCACGTTAGACACTGGATAAGAGATGTCAAACCCCGTAAACATCTCCGACGCCGTTTACACTCATATTTATTTACCGTTGATTTAACTTACATAAGATCTTTTAGTTCTGACTCGAGTGTTTTGTCTTTTCAATTCGCTCGGGTTAGCCTGAGCATTTCAGGATTTGAAGACCTTATTTCTGGAGGACGAAGACGAAGATTTGTACTACTATTATTTACTATATTTATTCCACTACATTCATACTATTCCGTTGCATTATTTATTTATCACTGATATGTGTAACTCTAATTTTGTATTGTATAAGTAAAATCAAATGTTTCGTATACAGCTTCATGAACTGTTATTTGATTATTATATTTTGTCATTCCGCTGCGAGATTCTATTTTGTTTTTTTCCTTTTCTCTGCTTTTTCTTATTCACCCTAATAACAATTCGCCCTTCTGTAAGGTTTGAGTCGGCCCGTGTGCCTGCTTAAAACGTACAAAAAGGTGGGATGTTACATTGTGTTTACTTATCCTTTGAGTTGTTTTTGAATTCTGGTCGGTATGTGGGACGCCATGTTATTGATGGGGATTTCTAAACACTTAAACGAGGCAAGTCGACATAATATTATTTTAAATTGGATAAATGAAATAATTTTACCTCGATTATATTTTATATATAAAGGATATTTTTTCAGAAATTATTATAGTATATAAATTGATTGTTTGGTTGTTGAAAATGTAAATATATATAAGTTAATATAAAATCTATTTGAATAATCTAAATAAAAGTAACAATTGTAAAAGAATAAATTATATAAGTAAATGAATTATGTAGTACGAAAGTATAATTAATATGATATACAATTGTGAAATCATCTTATATATAAGAAATGAAACTACATGAGTATATTTATAAATATGAGTTATAAATAAAAATGGATTTAAAACTATGAATTTGAAAATTTGAATCTCGTCGATTTTGGAAGTTGTGTTGCAAAGTTAAAGAGATTATATTATTATAAATCTAAATAAGATAAATAAATTTGGAATAAATCTTATATAAGTAAAGTGAATAAGTAAAATTATACAAGTCAAAGATGTATAAATGTGATTTATAAATAAAAAAGGATTTTTAAAAGAATAGAAAGCACTGAATTCACTACTTTGCTAGGAAATAATAAGGGTGATGACTGCAGCATCATCAGTATCATTTTCGAGTTTCTGTGTGATGGATTTGCTACCAATAGTAAATTGAAAATTTAAGTTTTGTTTTGACAAACAAATTTGATTTAAAATACAAGTTGAAATTGATGAATATAAGTAAAATGAGTTTTGGACTTATAATATGGAATAAAAATTTAATTTTGGTAAAGTTATATAAATTTGAGTTAGTATAATAAAATATATGATTTGAAATTTAACTAAAAGTAAGTTAAATAAATTAAATGGATTTGAACCGGATTAGATAAGTTATTGAAATGGAAATTAAACTTAAGTGATAAGTGATTATATAATATGAATTTGGAAGTTTAAATATATATAAGTTGTATAACATAAAATGATAAAAGGCAAGTGACACCAAATATTAAAATGGTTAAACAATTTTGTTAAGCAAAACAAAATCTGAATTTGAATAGTGATACGAACTTCGACTTAAGTAAAAGTTAAATAAAATGACTAGAAATGAAATCTATGTTAAGTAAAAAGGGAAATGATCTTTGAAAATGAATGTAACTCAAGTAAAGAAAAAGAAATGAGCTAATGAAATGAGTTAAATAAAATAGAATTCGAATTAAATTAATAGTGAACTTGAGTTGTATAGTGAAAGTAAATGCAAGTGAGAAAAAAATGAAATATAACTTAAGTGATGTTGAATGAAGTTGAATTTGATACCAAAATGGATTAATGAAATGAATTAATTAAATGAATATGAACTTGAGTTATAAAATGTAATTCAAGTTTAGTTGTTAAATGAATTAGCAATTTAATTAATGAATAAATTAAATTGAAATAATGAAATAAATTAGTTAGTTGAATATAAGTTGAAATATTATTTGTTAGAATTGAATAAAACTTAAATTAAGAAGTGATGATAAAATTAGCATTGGAAGTGTTGTATAAAATGTGAATATAGGGAATATTAGAATTCAATCTAAATTGAATATTAAACCGAATTGAATGTAAACGAAGTAAATATGAATGCTGAGTGTAAATTAAATAAATTTGGTCATGTTGGATATGCATTGGTTGTTAGATGGATGTTAGTTGGATGATAGTTGTTTGATGGTTGAATTTGTTGCTTTAGATTGCATTTGCTATATTGGCATGTATAGTTGTTGTATTGGCATATGTTGTATATTGATATTACTTTCCATATATGTGTTCTCATTTGGTTGTTGAGTGTTTAGTAGGTGCAAATGGTATGCTTCGCATTGGAGCTTGCTTTTGCGCTATATTAGCCGTATATGCTCGCTAATAATATATAAGGTACATATCTCGGATCACATATCGTACTTTTACACTTTTTCCCTACGGGATGCCTCATCCTCGAAGATGAGATGTATATTTGTGATTATATATATATTGTGATTTTACTATGATTGAACCGCGCAAAGGAGAATATGGCGAATTTTTCTGAAAATTTAAGACGTTAGAAAATTATTGGGAAAATTGGAAAAAAATTGATTTTGAATTAAAGGTTAAACGATATTAGTTGGTTTTGAAAAAATAACTAAGTATGGATTTGAAAACTTAAGGAAAGTTTTTATAAGAAGTTTAACTAATGGTTTTGACAAGTTAATGGATTTTGTGGCTTTTTCTTACTTGGTAATTTCGAGGATGAAATTCTTTTAAGTAGGGGAGAATGCAACGACCCAGAATTTCAGTCATTCGAAATGGTAATATTTAATTGATTTTAAATATTCAAAAGTAAAATTTATAAGTTGAATAACTTATATTTCAAATATCTTGATTTATTTGGATAATTAAATCGTTGATTTAATATTTGAAATTGCAGAAATAATTTGATTTGAATTTAATGTGAATAAAAATGACTTATAAAGTTGAATTAAATTCTATTTGAATTAGAATGATGTTAGTAAACTTTAAAATTGAATTAAAAGTGAATTTATTGAAATTGGACATTTTAATATTTAATTAACGTGTAAAAATAGTCATTTTTCATACATCTCGGATTTCGACGAAACCAGTTTCATTGGTTCCGTAATGTTATATTATTATAGGATTTCAAATTTCGTGTCGATCGGACTTACGGGTTGGTCGTGGGAAACTGAAACACGTATAAATTTATTTAAGTAAATTTTAATTAAAATAAGTCGATTCGAAAATCTATCTTCCAAATACGATGGAAGTGGCTCCCGATATATATTCCATTGTGTTCGGAATAGGGGTAAAACATTATAAACTCCAAGCAGCACACTTCGACCGGGGTTCGAAAATTTTAGCGATGAATAGTGTCACGTAATTTTTTATAAAAGGCCACATTTTTTCCTTTTTGCACAAACCTAGGGTTAGAAACCCTAGCCGCCACCTTTTCAATGAATGGCCAGAAAACTCGATCTCTCTTTCCTCGTTTTCTCTCGATCCATTAACTTTCACGTCTCGCCTCCAACTACAACATTGTAGAGCACGATGAGACGAACACATCCAACGGTGGAGATTTGGAATGGAGGCTCTATGTAGCGGCAATTCTCATTCGAACATGCGCATTTCGTGCACAAATTCCGAGGCATGGGTGGCGACTTGGGGCTGCAGTCGGAGGCCTGTGATGGAGCTCAAGATGAGCTTTCACGTGGTAGTCCTTGATCATGTTCTAGGGGATCGTACGTAGAGGGAAAATTCGAAGAACGATGGCGGCTATGGGTTGGTCGCGTACGAAGCTTGGATAGGGAAGAAGAAAGGAATAGTGGCGGTGATCTGAGATGTAGAAATGAACGGCTGTGATTAAATGTAGGTTAAAAAAAAAGAATTTGTAAATTAATTTATATTTAAATCGTGTAATGTTTAAAATATCATAACTTCTTCATACGAGGTCAAAAATTGACGAAACAAATTGCATTGGGTTCGTATTGACGGGCACTACGCGATGTAGCTTGTTTGGAGTTGAATGGAGCTAGTGAAAATTTTGGATAAAATTAAATGCCTGTTTAATTTTATTCGGAATAGAACACTTCAACGGCTATTGGAATTCAAGTGAATACAACTCACTCTTTCTGACTCGCTTATATTTTTATATAAGTGAGAATAAATTTATTTTATGCTGATTGATGATTGTTTGGATGATATATGATATATTGTATATATATATATATATTGATTGGTTTGGATATATTCCTGCCTATTGGAGTAGATGAGACCCTATATGTTCCCGTGTATGAGTGGATGACCTTTTGTACACGCGTCTGCCTCGAAGCGGACATTGTACATATTTTCTCTTATGTATATTTGTTGCAGGTGACAGGTTGGAGGGATCCAACTGGATTCCTCACCAGTGTTGATTTTATTTACAGATATTGATATATATGCTGTTATCATATGATATATGATATTTTGGATGTCAGGATTGATATGATTGATGTGATCACCTTGCTTAGCATTTTTGCAGCTCTGGGCCTATTTTTGGAATGTTAAAAAGATTAAAGTGATGATTTCAAATTGAAAAGAATTTCAAAGTGATTTTGAAAATAGATGTTTTATTAATTTTTGAATTGTTAAGGAAATGAATTTATTTTAAATAAATAAGAAGTTATAATTTTGATGTTATAAAAATTATGATTTTTTGTGAAATGGAATCAAAATGTGATTTTTGAAATATGAAGTTGATCGTTTTGTAAATTAAGTTAAATTGGGATTTTTGACTTATTATAAATGGTATATTTATAGATAAGATTTATAAAATTGAATTTTTATAAATCAAAATGATGGAATTATAAAGGAGTTTTATAAGTGCTAAAATGAAGATATAAATGGATCTTATAAGTGAATAAGATTTGTAAATTTATGAAGTTATAAAAGAATGAATTTGCAAGTAGATGATTTATAAGTAAATTTACTTATAATCGGATTTTGGCTTGTAAATGAAATAAAATACAATTTGTTTGTAAAGGAATTTTGTATATGGAAGTTATAAATAATAAATGGAATTTATAAACATTATTTTATAAATCCAAAATCAACTTATTTTGATAAGTTATATATGAAATCTTATTAAAGGAATATATTTACGATTTTGGATAGTGGATGATCCTTTAATAAATGTGTAGAAATAATGAATTTGGTTAAGGAATTTCGTTCATGATTTTGGACAGTGAATAATCCTTTAATTAAATAAATGTTTTGAAAAGTGATCTTTTAAATGGAGTTAAATGGTTTGAAGTTGTTTTAAAAGGTGTGAGCATCGAATACATAGATTTCAACATTCATTGTTGAAATAGACGTTTTCGAGAAGTAAGGAAAGCATGGACTATAACACTGTTGTTATAGTAAATGATTTTCGAAAGGAGATGTTTTGTATAGTATATGGGATTTATACATCTATCTAATTATCGAATCCCTATACTAATGATTTGGGTTGTTGTAACGATGTTTTACGCAACATTCGTTTTGACCCAAATAAATATGTTTAAGAGAATGTTTTCCTTAAAGAATAAAATATATACTTAATAATGATTTAAGTATATGTAATATTTTCTAAGCGTTGAAAATAAAGAGAATAGTGAATTCACTTATTACTAAAATAAGTATATGGAAATGTTTTCCCAATAGTGAAATATTGAAATGGTTTTGAGAATATATCTTTTTAAAGATAATTTGAAGTGAATATTTGGAAAGTGATTTAATTAATAAAGATTAATAAAAAGGGCCTAGTGATTGCTTATGGTGCTAAATATTTGTTTGTTTGCTTTGATAGTTAAATAACCGACTATCAAAATTTGGCCATTTTTAGTTCCTCGACTTGATGTGGGAACTATTTAGTCGTACACTTAGTACGTAGCCATCTGTGTAGGCTTGATTATCGTTTGTGTTGAGGATGTTGATTCGTGTAGTATAGAGTATTACTCCAATCTATCGAGCTTCCTTCTTGGCCGAAGGATAGCAAGTTGAAAGTTGGAGACGTGATGAGTCTATGAGACTTAGTTTCTGTGTGAGGTTGAGAAACGCTTTTACATTGTTGGTGCGAAGAGACTGGGATCGATTTATCCAAAAACCACTTCGGACCAACGTATATGCATTCGATTGTGCAGGTTATTGATGATATTGATGTTTAGGATTTTCATAATGAAGGACTGCTTGTTGATCATTTTGGGTTAAAATCCCAATATACATATAGTAGCAGTAGTCTCTTCGTTACGAAATATCCAATGCAAGGACTATTCGCTACTAATCCTAGGAATTTCCTGTTACTGGACAACTTATATGGATGAATGTCTGACATTGCATTTTCTGAGATTACGTACATTGGTTTTTACAAACGTATATCTGTTTGGTGGCGGAGAAGGCAACTTCTCTTAGCTTAACACCCTTCCTTGAGATGTATGAGCTCGAGGGTTGTATTTTTGTGAAAGGCAATTAGTAGTCAACGGAAATGGCACTCTTACGGCTTCAGTGTAGAAGGATTAGACCTTGCCCGCGATTCAACCTAATTGTAGGCTAGCCTTGGGGTGAGTCACAAGAACAATCTTCTCTTTTTTTTATATAAAAAGAAGTGCAAAAGCGACTCAACCTCAAATGTGATATGTGAAAGGTAATCGTTACCTTTTTGGCCTCACTCCCCGGTAAATGACCGAAACAGGGTTAGATGCAGCAGGGCTAAGTGGGTTTTTCCAACTAGTATATGATCATCCCCTTCTAGATATATTTCTTTCTGCTATGACGTCCGGGATGTAAATTATTGTGGTTTGTATGCTATGAGGGCCCACGAAAATGGTCGGTAACGACCGAGGGATGATATATTCGGTACTACCTAGTTATAGAGGTAGGCCGGTCTTATGTTGGTAGAGGTTCCTTTGTGATGTTCCTCGGTACATTCCTCTAGAGATGTACTGCCGGAAGGTAGTCCCTTCATCTGGTCATTTGTATGGAAATCCAAACTCCACTACGAGCTTGCGGTTTTGTTTGTATTAGCATAATAAATAGGCCCGAAATGCTATATGGGTAATCATTTCGGCTATGATTAATATTATTTGTATACTAGACACTAGTATAAATAAGAGAATTTGATATGAAAGGTTTTAGTTATCGTAAGGTAAAAACATGTCGGTGTTTATGTGTGGGCGTGTCTTACGAGATACTTTTGTTTTGAAAGGAAGAGTTTGGTAATTTAATGAATTCAATTGAGTGTGTTTCCTCACGCTGGTTTACCAGACCGATCCGGGCGTTCTTCCCTTTCAATGCTCGGGTCAGACCGAGTATATTTTCAGGTTCAGATTTGGTGCTTTTGGAGCTTCAGTAGGAGAGTTGGAGATCTTCATTTTTGTATACACGTATCTGTTATTTTCCGCTGCTTTGTTATTTATATTGTCAGCAATTGTAAGGACATGTTATTATAACTGTCCACACTGATGATTGGTTGTTGAACTACGATTGATGTATATATATACAGTTTCTATTTTGTAAAGATCATTGATATGATATTATATGTTTTCCGCTGCGATGTGAGATTCTATTTTGTTCTGTTTGGTTCTCTCTTCTCTCTTTCTTCTCTTCTCTTCTTCTCTCTTCTTTCCTTTCTCATGACTTTCCATCAGTCGGTGCTTTTTGGGTCGGACATGTGTGGTTTATTGTCGATTCAAAGGTTACGGATTTGCAGGTCGTCACACAACCTGCACCTCAATGCGTCCGAATTTTCGTTAAATCGAAAACCCAAGTCCTCCAAAGTATGGACCGTTGATCTGGTATCTTGCAAATAAACAAATGCATATCAGAGCACTATCGATATGAACTCACAATAGAATAGTAAAGTATAATAAAACATATAGTTGCTGAATAAGAGTGACACTTCCAATATCTAGCATCCTTGTTAGTGACGAACAAGCATAAGTAAACCTACCCGTCCACCGTTCCCACCTTTTACCAGTACCTGTCCCTTTAATCTATCCTGTAGGTTGTAATGAGGAGGGCGTCAGAACAACATTCTGGTGAATAGTAAATTACACACTTTTTATATAATACTTGTTTATGCTAATTGCCTTCCATTACATATTATTTCTCTTATTTTTACTTAGTCCTCTCGACTCCACGTATGCGTACGATTCGCCCCATCTACCCTAGCTAGACAATAACTACATACGTGTGTATGTATGTATTTATATTGTTGAACCAAAAATGGCACAAACACCCGAAAAGATAGTGTAGAGATTTAAAAGGTGAAGAAATTAAATGAAAATGAGCAGGTAAAGAACACACGGCATTTGTAGTGGTTTGGATTATCTTGGCCTACATCCACTTAGTATTTTATTGATGATATCACTTGATTACAGGCAATTATTCTTATGGATCGGTGTAAATCCAAGGGTGATTACAAGAAAATAATGTAAAAGAAAACAAGAGCCCAAAAAGATCCTTAGAAATGAGCAATGCCCCTCTATTTATAGACGTAGGAAGCCAAAAATCTCACCCTAATGATATCCACCTTGTTTTCCACGCCATAGACCAATTCTCCAAGAAAATTGGTGGACAGCTCAGCAATAATCACTGATCGGTACCGATCTAACCTCCTGGATCGGTACCGATCCATAATTTCTTCATATGGATGGTTTTGATCTTCTTGTCTTGCCTCGATTTTTTGTTAGCTTCGTGATTCTATAGTGGTTTGCAACATTTCTAGCTTGTTTCTGAGTTCAAATGATGTATCTGTGGAGAAGTAGAGTTGCCGATTCAAGTGCCCATGCAGTCAACAGAGAATTGCATGGGATTGATGAAGCAACACTTGAAGTAGCTTCTAGCATCAAGTAGAGTGGATAGGCAGATGTTGGAAAATTTTGGATGATGGAAGTTGGATCGGTATCATTCCACCACTTTGGTGGATTATGGCTTCTGGTTTCTTGGGTTGGTTTGTCTTTCGTCTTGCGATTCTGTTTGTACTTGGTCTCTAGACTCTTGGACTATTTCTCCAGGCTTCCTATCGTGATAGTTTCCAAGTTTGATTCATCTAATCTATCCAAATATTGCCTTGTCAAAAGGCGGTATAACACTTGCCTCCAAAGTACATCTTATTTCAAACATGATGTGCTTTGAATCGAGACAAGTCAGGATTGTTATGAAGGACTCCACTTTATGTTTCGAATGGTCGTTATCCTCCTTATGGATCGTTTCCTAGAAGAATTATATCTATAGGCATTCACTGTGGCACTTTACTAGCATCCGATACTACAAATTTGCAATATGTTCCCGTGATTCATCATTCCAAACTCTATAATCTTGAACTAGTTCCCTTTGTGGATTTTTCAGGTTATAATCTGATTTCCTTAACTCAAGCCATCGGGATTGGATAGGCTTACGTACATGTATCACGTGCACGTTCTTAAGTAACTATTTTGTGATATGCAATATGTATAGGCCATTCCCATCACTTATAGTTTTTCCTTCTTTTAAAAAAAATTAAGAGTCTGTTTCGATCCATGTCGTTGGATCGGTATCGATCCGAAACTTAGGAGAATTCTCCCAATTCCTTTGCCTAGAATCATGGGCCTAGGCTTATATAACACGTTTTCTTCCATCTCCCTTCTCACTTTTATTTGCTCTAATCCAAGACCTTCAAGTTTTGCCATTAACAAATCTTGCCTCCTCAATCAAACTCTACCTCTATTCTATCCTAAGACTGCCACTACCCTACACCGCCTGAACCTAGCCTCACTTGACTTACCATAGTTAAACTCCGTTCATTGATTTAAGCCTCGACCTTCTTGAACCTGATCCAATACTCAAGCCTTAAATTGTATAGAACTAGGTAGGTGGTGGCGATATGGATGTGTATGAGGGTCGATGTTGGCGGTCGTGAATTGGAATCAATGACAAGGAGATGGCATTTGGATTTGAGCAAAAACCTACCCAAGGGTTTGGATCAGTATAGTTCCAACCCCTGGTGAGATTTTTAGTCTTAAATTACACTTATGTTCAAGCCTTAACATTCTCATTTGCCAAACATTGTCTTTTGAGTTCCAGCACATATTCAATGCATAGTTGTCAACGTGGAGTCCATTAACGGTCAGCGATGACGATCACTTTGGGAAATATCCAAATTCTTAAAATGAACTATCATATAATATCGAAAATCTAAACTGCACAACACTGTATGACATCGCACTAGGTTTCACTTTAGCAAGGGGATACAGCTTATAGTTAGTCTAATGTTATTTGTCTATCTAATTTTTATAGAAATGGAGCATAGACGTCCCAAGCGTCTTACCGCTTAAGCTACAGGTCCATCTGCTTCCAAATACATTGAATCCAACGCCGAGTCAAGTTCAACTACAACTCTTGCGCGACATGAACCAGTACAACTAGCACATCAACAAGAAAATCCACAAGTCGAACAACAGGTTTCGAAAAATCCAATAGAGCTCACAGAAGGGCCTGAAGGTGAACCTGCTCCTAATGCTCTCGAAGGTGTTGTTCTTTTAGACGATCCCATTGATTCTATTGTATTAAAAATAGATGAAGGATCGCTTCGCATAATTTGTGATAAACACGTAATTCCATTTGGGGACGTACTAGTCCTTTCCCACCACCAGAGAGTTCACAATCCCCCATAGGGCTACACTGCTTGCAATAGATATATGTGTCTAGAGGGATGTGTTCCACCATTTAACCCCTTCATTCATCGAGTTCTAAACTTTATAAGATTAGGTCTGACGTAGTTACACCTGAATAGCTATGCCTTCCTTCTTGGTACGTACATTGTCTTTGTTCAACATTTGTATCGAGTATCTAGTGACGAGAAGATTCGGTACATATATAGTTTTAAGAGCCAAAAATCGGGTCCTTCTCTGACTTACCTAGAGCCGGAAAAGAGCTACAGAGTCATCATTAGCACATGGAACAAACTCGGCAATTTCAAGAGTGAATGGTTTTATGTCCGATGTACACCCTAGTTTGCAGGAATATGGCTATCCGAACGTAAGCTCCATTTCCATGTGATTTACACAAACTTGCCATATAATCAGTAAGCTCGACTTATACTCTTTTAATCATTTAGATATCCAGTGAGGCCCAGTAGCACGGTGCTTGTAGATGCTGTTAGAGCTCTCATGGCACTTCCGGTAGAAGATAGAGATATCGGGGTAATCCTCTCCAACGAGAATCTATCGGCCCACAACTTACTGGAAGCAGGTCGCAGCAAAGGTTAAGTCCAAGTGGTCAACAATGACGACGACGACAATGATGATGGTGATAACTCGCATAGATGTTGCGATGTAAACCCTAATGTTCCCTAAGTCTCGAGTCTAGGGGTAAGAGTTGAAGAAAATGTTTAAGAAGATGCAGAACACTTCGAGGAAGGCAAATATATATGTGGAAATAATGAGGCTTTCCATGACGACATTGATGTAGGTCACGAGTCTTTAACCAAACAACCCAAAGACAACCACCAGTCTGCTTCAAGGAATATATTAGTTGTGAAGATTTCCAAAATGCAGACTTCGACGCATCCTCTACCAATCATAAGTGCAGAGAAAACACCATCTTTTCCCTCAACAGATACATTCTCTAAGACGGGGCCGATTCCTATCGAGTTCGACTACTTTGTATTAGGAACATGAGCCTAGAGGGTCTTGATTCTCCCATTCGCTTTGATGAGGACATCATTCCTACTAATGTGGGAGAAATCACTCCCATGAGCAAAACTCTAGTATGTGGTCCATTGGGGGAGGGGGACACTAGGACACCCACACAAATATGCACCTCGCGGCACTACATTGAACTTCATTTGTGTCCTTATTCATCAAATCTAACTTGTTCTCATTTCTTGTACAGGATCCATAGGGAGGAAGAAGTATATATTCCAATCTCTTTAGGAAAACGTACCTCGATCACACAGGCATCGTCTAAGCACATACCATTAAGATAGTGGTCGAGATCCTAAATCCGATTACCGGTCTAGCCATGATAAAGGCAGTCGAGACATAGGTTTTTATGGCAGAGATTATTCATCATTGGACTCGGCTTCTAAACATCGTTCCAGGTCTAGATCACCTCCACGTAGAGGCTCAAACAAACACTCTAATCACCGTAATGACTTTCAATCAAGCGATGTTTCTCATGCACTTCCTCCAGGTTCCATTCCTGTATAGCATTTGGCGCTATCTCATTACAGCTGATCTTCTGAATGTAGGCATCATAAGAGTAGTTCCGAGACTCCACATCATAAGGCTGGCAAGATCCGATTGAAACTCCGGTCATCATAGCGGAGCAACAGCTTGTCGTCGATGTTCGAATGGCTGAACTAAGGGAATAGTTCTTGCATGTATGCTTTGACAAGCTTATGTTTGTGCCCAACCTAAAGGACATCCCATCAGGAATAAATGAAACAACTGTCGCTTATGCATCGGTCGCTTATAATTAATATAATAAATGGAAGCGGGTAATTGCGAAGATCTCTGCAGTCTCAAAAGAAAGAAAACTTGCTACCAACAATCTAAAACCTTTAGAGGCGCAAGATATGATAATAATTGCTAATCTCGACGCTGAAGTTGAAAACTTGAGAAAATCATAAGCCGAAGCCGAGAAAAGGGCTGAGGATGCTATCAAGGCATTAGAAAATGAGAGGACCAATCACCACAATGAGATGGAGACTACACAACATCAGAATTATGACTTAGTGCAATAAAGAGATGCCTCAAAAAAGAAGGTGATTGAGTTGTTAGCCATGCTCGAGACTGGAAAAAGAGAAGAACGAAGCTTTTCAGCAAGCTCGGGATCACTGTGAAGAGCTGCTCGATGCTCGTGATGAAAGGTACAAGGCGATCACACGTGCTAAAGAATTGGACGCGCTCATAAAAAAGGAGGTTGAAGCTGCAGAAAAGTGGATGATGGAGAAGTTCAAACTAGTGCTCAACAAGTAAAATGTCAACGTACTTAAACTCCACAATTTAGAATAGTTCAACCATGATTACCCCATAGTTCTTTCCCTTGCTTGGGAACAATTCGTTACAAAGGAGAAAGAATTCCTAAATGGTAGTGAGGTGGATTTGGAACAGCTAGAAAAGGAGATTTTAATAGGAGATGAGTCTAAGGTGCTAAAAGAGGGCCAGCTTATTCTCTATCTAGAGCTAACCGATACAGTGTAGAAAGATTTAGGCGAAGGCTCCACATCGTCATCCCAGGACGCCACAATTGGGGACACCTCCAGATCCAAAACTGCTCATGATTTATCTTCTGTCCTAGGGTATAATCTAGATCAACCCAAATGCTAAAGTCCACAATCCTTTCTCCCATCTTGGAAGGGAACCCCAACGGCACTCCGACCTACACCAAATCCTAAACCGAAGAAGGTATTTCATTAACCTCACCTGTATTTTAGGGAGTCCATATGTCATCATTTAACATCGCTAATCTCTCATTTTATATCTCTCAAGTTTTAGGTCAGCCCTAGGTCATCCCACTTCCTGACAAATGTCTCCAATCAAGACAACAAGCAACTACAACAGAATCGGTGACTGCAACTACTTCGATGATAGTGCCGACTATCCCAATTAGCGAGGCTCCTAGGCCTGGTGAACAGATGATAAATTCTCTACATGATGAAGGGACTGGTGAGCTCCGGGGAGCTCAGACTAGTGATGTTGTTGTTATCACTGGGTCCTCTGAGCCCTTGCGAGGTCCCACTATAAGTTTGCTTGAGCAGGAACTTATCCTAGCCAAAATGGTCAAGCTGGAGAAGATAGAGACTTTTCCTCCTCCACTGTCCATAGCTCTGCCCGGTCAGACTATCTTTGCTTCCATCACCATTCCTCTACCTGTAATCACCCAGAGCGTGGCTGTTGGATCATCATAGGGCACTCCATCCAAGGGCAAAGGAAGTAGGAGAAGGACAAAGAAGCAGCTAGAAGAATCCAGCATGCCATCTTCTTTAGAGAGGAAGGAGAAAAAAGAAAGAAGTGACCCAAGAAATGATCATCCATCTTCTTTGCGTTTTTTGGTTGTATAGCAGTATTTAGGCTCTTTTTGGTTTCCCGCTTTTGTTTTCTCGACTGGTATTGTGCAGACTCGGTCTCCTCTTTTTCTTTTTTAGTTTCAATGTCAGTAACACTTGTACTTTTTCTTTCAAGTCTTATTTTGACTGTTAATGACAAAGACTTTGTTCGTTCAATCCTTGTTTGAATTTGATTTAGTATTTAAGAAATGTGCTTTCCATTCAATGTACTTGTGATTCGTTTTTTTCCTTTGTTATTAACGGCCCAAGTCACTAGCCCAGTTCATGGTCTACCGGCCTTTTGTCATTCTTGTGAGTGTAGAGCGATTATTGGAGTATCAATCTCTGGGCATTTAAATATAATCATAACGGATCCCAGAATTCGATTGGGATTATATCACCTGGTAAGGTGATTTAAGTATTCCTTTTCGAGGAATTTTAAAAGTGGTTGTGCCCGTCCTTGGGAGTTGATTGAGGTTCAGATCAGATCTCGCCTAACTCCATGCAATGATCTTCGGCCTTGCTATCCTCTGGGCAAGACATTGATACTTTACCAAACTCCAAGCAAGAGATAGCTGGTGAACGGTCTAGTCACGTCCTTTTTGGGTTTATACTCATGCCCCCATGTAAAAGGCAATTGTTAGCGGATGGACTGTCAAATCACATCCACTTAGGTTTATACTCATGTCTTTAATCCAAGGACAAGAGTTGAGTGACGAACGGTCGAATCACATCCTTTTTTAGGTATATACTCCTGCCCTTGATCCAAGGACAAGAGTTAGCATACGGACGATTGTGTCACGTCCATTTCGAGTTTGTACTCCAGCCCCCATGTAAGGGGCAAGAGTTAGCTAGTATTGATCTTCGGATACCAAGAGTGATTGAACTTCAAGGGTCCGATCATGGACCATGGAAGTTTGGTTGGCCCCTAACTCTGAGTACCTGCACACCTACATGGCACGCATGCAGATTCATTTGATCCGATTACATTTCACAACTCTTAAGCTATGTAAGGACGGAAACACTAATTCGAAAAGCCATTTTTTTATTGAAGACGGGTAATGATAGGTTCTGCCTTATTACATGGCTTTATTTAATTACGTGTGAATTTATTTCTAAGTGAAATAGTGTTATAAGTGCTCGCTATTCCACAACCTCGGTAGTGAGATCCTGTCAACCATTGCAAGCCTGAAAGTGTTATCTCTAAGCTTTTTATCTATCATGTACAGGCCTTCCCAAGTTGGGCCCAAGTTTCCAGGGCTTGGGAAGATTCGTTTGCGAACCAGATCACCAATCAAAGTTCTAATTCCTGATCTTAACATTGTAATATCGGATGACTCGGTTTCGATGTACAATTTCTCTCAAGTCAGCTTCATCTCGCTTCTCATCAACCATATCAAGAGTCTCTAGCAGGAGTTGGTCATTTGAATGTGGATTGTAGTGAATTACCCGACGAGAAATTACTTTTAGTTCAACCGGAATCATAACATTTGATCCATAGGCTAGAGAAAATGGAGAATGGCCAGTTGTTGACTTATGGGCCGTTCGATAAGCCCGAAGTACCAATGGAAGTTAATCAACCCACTTGCCCTTAACCTTTTCCAATCGCTTCTTAAGAATGGATTTGGTAATCTTGTTTACAACTTCGACTTGTCCATTCACCTGGGGGTGTGCCATCGTAGCAAATCTCTTCTCTTTGCGATGTTGACGGTAGAAATCCTTAAAGTCGATGCTATCGAATTGGATTCAATTATCGGTAACGATCGCATGTGGACTCTAAAATGACAGATAAAATTCCAGACTACGAATTTGATCACTTTCTTTGTGGTGATCATGGCTAATGGCTCAGCCTCAGTCCATTTGGTGATGTAATCAACTACAATGATGGCATACTTCGTACTACCTTTAGATGTTGGTAATAAATCGATAATATCAATTCCCCAGACTGTAAATGGCCAAGGACTTACCATTTGAGTGATCTCTGTTGGCTGGTCTCTTAGAATCTTAGCAAACCTCTAGCACTTGTCACACTTTCTAGTATAATCAGCTGCATCTCGGTTGACGGTTGGCCAGAAGTACCCATAATCGAAGAATCTTCTTTGCCAGGGTTTGCCTCAAGTGTAGTCGCAACGGGCCCCTTTATGAACTTCTCTCAGGACTTGTTTAGCCTTATCATAAGTGAGACACCGAAGCATAGGGATGAAGATACCCTTCATGTAAAGTACTCCTTCCTGTATGATATATCTTGAAGCTTGGCGAAGGAGTTTACGTCGCTCATTCCTCTCGTTGGGAAGGATTCCTCTCTGCAAGTAGTCTTTTATCATAGTCATCCATGACTCCCTTTCAGGTTTAGCCTCTAAGATCCAATCGACATCCATCTGCTCGATGCTCGGAGCGGACAATATATCCAGTGGAACAAAGCCCATAGCTGTGTATCTTCGAAACTAGACAACTTAGCCAGTGAGTCGGCTTTTGCATTCTCCTCTCTTGGAATATGCGTTATCGTGTAATATTTGATGTCATTAAGCAGCTCAAGGACTCAAATTAGATAAGGAGCTAGCCTTGCTCCTTTTACCTGAAACTCTGGCATACCACTAGTTGGGAATCATAGATAATACGTAAAGTCTTTGTCCCCTGTTCCTTGGCAAATCTTGAGTCTTGCGATTAAGGCTTCGTATTCTACTTCATTGTTTGTTGCAAGAAAGTCGAGTCTTAGGGCATAACAGCTCGAATATTTCATAGGAGTGACAAGTACAATTCTAATACTAGAACACCGTTCATTAGATGCACCATCTATGTACATCTTCCACCTAGCAGTTTGCTCACCATTGCTCTCTTGAGTACCGTTTTGTGTGGTGAACCGACATATGAAATCAGCGAAAGCTTGACCCTAGATAGCTCTCCGACGGTGATAGGTTATGTCATATTGGCTTAATTCAATGCTCCATTTCAACAACCTTCTAGAAGTCTCGGGTCATTACAAGACTTGTCGCAAAGGCTGGTCAGTAAGAACTTTGATCAGATACGCCTAAAAGTAAGGACGGAACTTCCTTGAAGTGATCAACGGGCAGTATGCAAGCTTTTCCAGCTTTCGATAATTTTTTCTGCTCCTATCAATCGTTTACCAATGTAATAGATCGGTCCCTGGGTGCAGTATTCCTTACGTACGAGTGCAATGCTTAAAGCAAGCACCGACACTGCTAAATATATAAATAAGTCCTCGTCATCCACCGGTTTCGAGAGAATGGGGGTCTTTTTAAGTGATCCACCAGAGCCTAGAATGCGTCTACACACTCCTGTATCCAAGCAAAGTTTCTTTTTCCCTTCAGACTTTTTTCTTTCTTGATTATGTCAAAAAAAAGTAAAGCATTTGTCGGTCGCTCTAGAGATGTTGCGAAACAGAGATCTTAAGGCTAAATTAACACTAGAATGGGTAGAGGGGTGAATAGTGTTTTCTAATTTATAGGAATCTTTTTGAAATCTTTTGAAATTATTCTTAGAATAATGAGATTAACAATCACAAAATCAAAACTTAGATAAACAGTAAATGCAGTAAAAGTAAAATGAAAGAACACACCAGGATTTTATACTGGTTCGGAGTTACCCTACACCAGTCCCATAAAATTCCTTGTACGGATTTCTTTTCAACTAGTAAATGTAAATACAATATCGATTTCAAGGCTACAAGACACACCCTCCAAAATACCGGCTTTTGGGTAGAGCCACTTGATTTTCGGCTACAAGCACATCCACTGATTATGGGCTACTAAGCACACCCAATTGATTTCACGGGCTACAATCACACCTACAAGTATATCGGTTTAATTTGATAGAGATTTACAAACTCAGAACTTCAATCTTGATTACAAATGATCCTATAATCCTTGAATAGCACTTAGATCTTGATTGGAGTGAGAGTGATGATAAAAACCAGAGAGCAAATGATAGAGAATCATAGTAATGGCAATGGAGTTTGATTCTGGTTGAAATTCGGCAGAGTATGGTTATAATTTGTTTTAGAAAATGAGAGAGAAGAAGGAGGAGAGAAAAAAAATGAAAAGTGATTAAAAAATTCATTGGAAACACATGCATTTATAGAGGAATAACGGTCATGTCTATTCGTGAAGAGATACAACAAATGGACACTTCTTTTGAAAATTGAATTTTGAAATTCACGGCTAGTATGTCGACATATAGGGTTAGAGTATGTCGACATACTCTTTGTAATTTCAAAAAATACTCTAAAATATGATTTTGAAAATGTGGCGCCCCATCTCTATACTCACACTAACCAAGGACACTACTGGGTAATGCCGTCAATTAGTACGAAGAATAAGGCTGTTGAGGAGCAACCATTTGTGTAATTGCTTTGTGCGAGTGCCGATATGTCAGATAGTATGTCATGCATTTCATTTCAAGAGGAAATCTGACATATCAAATACAACTCAAAGCTACTACACAGTGGCTATGTGGCCTTCAGAAACAAATATAAAATAAGCATAACATAAATCAGTCACAGATATTCATATCACTAAGGCGGAAACAGATATGAATATAACATATAGAAGTGTACATCAAAGTAGCAGTCATACAAGATCCACTACATCACAAAAGAATAAGTACAAGTGCTAGACAAAAGAATATGTATACATCAAGGAGTCCCTATCTCGAATGTATAAAAAAACTACTAAGCTAAAGTAGTTAGCCAAAAGGTCAGAAGCTAGTCCCTGCTAAGAAGTCAAGTGGAAGCACCTGAAACACCTCGATCTGACCCGAGTATTATTTAAGAAGAAAAATAATAAATGGATCAGTCTAGCTATAATTATCATGTAAGATGAGATAGGATAAGAGATATGACAAATATATACGATAACAACAAAAATCATACAATATCTCAAGTTTTCTCAAACACAAAAAATAATGTCATATTCTTTAGCTTATTCACCAAATCAAAAATATTGATATAGCTTATCAATGCAAATCACAAAAATTGGTGAAACACAAATTTTAGAAATGAATAATTAGAAATCTAGAAAACATAAAAAGGGGGAGGCCTATCATAAATAGGAGCATGAAAACTCACCAACACGTGTATCACAAATGGGACGCTATCCCATGGGTCGCTAACCCATAAAGCTGGTGCAATGACGTAGTACAATGATACGCCCGAGGAACCTGAAACTCAAATAAGCCGGAACAACGACGTAGTACAACGATACGTCCGATGAACCGAACTCCATAAAACCCATAGGTCGCTAGCCTATAAAAATGAGACGAAGCTCAATAGAACGAGGTACAGTCCCCCATGCGAATAATGAGACATCGCATATCGCTAGTATAAACCTCAAAATGATCGTCATAGATCAATAAGTGTGAATTACATCAACCTAGTAAATAAATGAGTTTAGCTTCATGTCCCATAACCACTGGCTTAACTTAAATATGTAACGACCCCGAAATTTAATTTATTTAAATTAATAAATTTATTTAATTTTTGAATAAAAATTGTGAAATTTATTATAATGGATTTCGAGTTTTCCCGAATACAGATAAAATTTTGTATAAATCATTTTTATTTATAAAATAATAAGAAGCAAAGAACAAAATAGAAGTTCACTTGTATTTTAAAGTAATAAAAAGCAAAACAAATATAAATAAGAATGTATAGTAATAGGAAAGAAAATAAAATAAAAACAACTATAATAAACATGAGGTATACAAACAAATATGTAGCTAGCAACAATAATAAGTGCGGGCTAAAGTAATAAACAAGTAGGTAAGTATGTGTAGTAGAATGCAAGACAAAGTCAAATTTAATGAAGCCATCATGTTCAAGTACCTTCAGCCGAAATGCAAGTATATATTCAAATATACAATCAAATAAAATAACCATTTGTACAAAAGCCTAATTAATGCTTGGCCACCCAAATCAATATATCAGCCACCAAGAAAAATATCCCTGTCCAAATTTTTTTAAATATAAACCATTGTACAACAAATTATATCACTTGTCACGTTTCATCTCAGCTTAAAAACAATAAACAACATCACTTAGCATCCCAGTTTTCGTTCACCATTTAAAAACTGAAAGGAAGAAAAAATGAATGGAGTAAATACCATTTCAAATTAAAGCAAAGATTCAACTAAAACAACAATTCAAACCAGAAGATCAAGTGAAAAGATTTCAACTTGCCAGTTTCAAACTTTGGTTCAACATAAAGGGCATCTCTGTTCTTCTTTTGAAACCAAGGTGAGCAACTCACTTACCTTTGCTTTGATATTGTAATCGATGGTTGAAGAGGTTATGAAATGTATCTAGTTGCTGAGAATACTCGCATATGGTATGCGTATATATATATGCATATACATATATATGAATCAAATGATGGGTATACAGGGAGATGAGTTTGTTTTAAATTCACAGGCTTGAGACTTTGAAGAAAATTTTTTATCTTACAATCTGGATAAATTCAAGTTATGATTATTTAAGAGAAGATGATTTAAACAGTATAATGTCAATGCTAAAAATAAATTCAAGCCTTTATATTGAATAATCAACTCGAGATTAAAGAAATCAGTAAAAGAACCAAATATAGGTAAAAATCTGATGATCGAAATTTTGAATTTGGGTTTTACCATCAGATTTGTTATGAGAAATCATGAATTTTAATAGCAAATTCTAAATTTTATGCTTGGAACTGTTGAGATTTCTCAAGTTAAACGGAAATTTCATTTTTCAACAATTCCGATCGACACGAGGGGAAGTTGTCATCGTGCTTCAGGCTGGAGGAGGGTAGTTGATGGTAGACTATTGGAAAAATAATCAACAAATTTATAATTCACCAAATTGATCGTACGAGATGAAAATAGGGTTTAATAACCCATTTTGGTCGCAGTTACAAATCGATCGAATTTGATGTCGAGAGGGAGCTGGAGGCGATCAGACCTAGGGGAGGTTGTTCGTGGGTTATCGGCGGCGATGTGGTAGGAATTTCACGACCTCCGGTGATCTAGATTGTCGTCGACGAGTTCTTTTTTTCTGGCGTTCAGTTGTTCCAGGTTCGATTGAGGACCTCGATCGTGATCGGAAGCTCGAAATGATACGGTGGTGATTGGATTGGGTTACCCCATCAAAGCGTGATGTGCCGGAGAGTTTGACCGAGATCGGAGGGCCTCCGATGAAGCGTGCACGTGCACGGGGGATGGTTGCGTGTCAGGGGATGCTCGCATTTAAATGAAGTTTGTTTTCAACAGTTTATAACTTAGAAAAAAAAAGGAGGGAGAAGAAGAAGTTGCGTGCAGGGAGACTCGGGGAAATCGCATGAAGTACTCGAAGTGTTTCTCGAGTTAAGCAGGGGAAGTCTCGGGTTCGTCTTCGTGTAGTTCCTGAGTAAAACAAGGAAAAATGCAGATTTTTAAAAGCTTTTATAAACAAGTTTTTAAAATTTAAATTGAATCAGAATCTTAAACGGTTATGTAAAATAAGTGTTTCTTTAATATTTGATTAAGAAGCTTTGTATATTGTTTAAACTTAAAAATTGATAAGTTAAATTGTAAGTTACCTCTAAATCCTAAGTTAGAAATGAAACTAAAATTTAATTTAAGAGTGGAATGTTATTAAAAGTAAGTCATTAATAAGATAAAGATTTATCTTAAAAGTTAATTAAGATTTTGATAATTTATGACAAATAAATTAATAAGGTAATTAAAGAGTGATCTATTTAATTTATAAATAAATAATTTAGATTTATTTATAAAATTAGGAATGATTAATAATGAATTAATCCAAGAAAATTTCTTAAGAAAGCAATTAAAGAAATATAAGTAGTTAATAAGGATGATTAACTAGGGATTATTAAGTAATTAAAATAATGTGATAAACTTTGATAATTAAATTTATTTATTTAAGATAATCAATTGAAATTGTTAATTACTTAATAAAAATAAATTAAGGGGTTAATTAAATCATGTAAATGGTTTACAGGATAACTTGATTAATATGATAAATTAAGAAAAATTTAATTAATTAACGTGTTTGATAAATTAATCTATATGAAATGATTTATAAATTGATAAGTCAAGATTTGATAATTAATTCATAAGTAATTAATTTACTTGGAAATAAATTGAATTTATGAGGATTAAACGATTAATTGATTCTGCTTATAAATAACTATTGAATACTTGACCTTACTTATGAATGTTTGGATTCCGTTGAATGACTTGATTGTTTGATATCCCTGATATATGATGCTTTGTGATACATCCTGATTTATGTTGTGATCTGTAGTTTACTTATCTGTGACCTTTATATATCTGTGATCTGTGAATGAAGATGAGCGTTATAGTTATATCGCTTATCAACTATATTTCTGTATTCTGATATGTGATGATTCATTTTGTTGCACTACTGTGTGAAACCCCTGGACTACACTATTACACACACAAATATGGATTTCACATGGAAATCGTTTAAGTCACAGATAATTTAAATTTGATGTTTTTGAAATTGAAATTTTAATTTCAATTGATTTTGAAATTTGAAATTTGGGTTTAAAGTGAAAAGCAATTGAAATAGAATTTCAAAGATAAAAGTTATTTTGAATAACTTAATCGAGTCTTGAAAAATTTAAATAATTTGATTTAAATTTGAATTCAAGTTTGAAATTAAATCCTATGATTTGAAGCTAGGGATTAAAGATGATATAAATGTGTTTATATAAAGTTAAACCATTTAAAAGTATAATTTTGAGAATTTGGATTTAACCCAAGG
Source organism: Allium fistulosum (assembly GCA_030737815.1). NCBI lineage: Eukaryota > Viridiplantae > Streptophyta > Magnoliopsida > Asparagales > Amaryllidaceae > Allium > Allium fistulosum. The sequence continues at coordinate 693,950,155 of CM060906.1, forward strand.
ATTTCCACTCGTATGAATGAGTCAGATTTTCTGAAATGGAACTGTTTGTTTTTAAATGATAAAAGCTTTCATATAAGAAATGAAATTCTAATTTAGTTAAAGGAATTTCAAGACTGAATTGAAAAATGATTTTCCAAGTTATGAATGAATTCTTTTTGAAAAGCTATGATTTGAATCTGTTATTTTTAACAGATTTAAAATAATGATTTGTTTAAACCATTCGAAATGAATTGTTTTGAAAGCTATAAGTTAAATCTTGATTTAAAGGTTTAACGAGTTAATCAAATTGAAATGGAAATTAATTTGGAAAATCTGTGAATGAATCTTTTGTTTAAAGGATTAAAGTGTGGAAACTATTTAAACCGTAAAGATTGAATCTTTTTGTTTAAAGATTTAAAAATGGTAATTTGTTTTAACCATTTGAAAAGAGAAGTTTTGGGTAATAAGTTGTGACTTATTTGAAATCCCATATCCATATGTTTTTAAATATTACGCTCACTATTCGGTTTAGCCGGGAGAGGACCTTTGGGTCGTATAACCCATTCCGAATATGTGATACGTCGTATATGGATCGCATTTGCTATATTACAGCATGATAGGGGGTTCTCGCTTCGCGGTTAGAAATGGTCAATACTCTGTAACAATAAGGAAGCAATCTTTTCTCTATCAATCTCTTTTGTTCAGCATTTTTTCTCAATTCTTCGATAACTTCTGGTCGATCCAGAAAAGAAGATTCGATATATTAAAATGGGACATAAACTCCAAATAAGCCAAAATTGTTTGTATGGATGAATTGATTGCTTTATTTGTTATGGTTGATAGGTATACTTTAGTTCTAAACTAAAAATTTTGAAATTGTATCCATATATTTATCTATTCTTTGGGATTCCAATTTATTCTATGAATGGTTAGTTATCCTTTCGAACTAACCGATGCCACGGTATATTTCGTAGATCTGGATAACCCGAGTATCGTATGAAAGAATTCAACAGATTCGTTCTTGTATTTGTTATTGATATTCTGATTTGGTAAGCCAAATGCAGAATAGATATTCAGTTTGAGTTGATGAAATATTCTTCATCTATCTTTTTGTCTCCTTGGTAATTTCGAGGACGAAATTCTTTTAAGGGGGGAAGTCTGTAACGACCCCGAAATTTAATTTATTTAAATTAATAAATTTATTTAATTTTTGAATAAAAATTGTGAAATTTATTATAATGGATTGCGAGTTTTCCCGAATACAGATAAAATTTTGTATAAATCATTTTTATTTATAAAATAATAAGAAGCAAAGAACAAAATAGAAGTTCACTTGTATTTTAAAGTAATAAAAAGCAAAACAAATATAAATAAGAATGTATAGTAATAGGAAAGAAAATAAAATAAAAACAACTTTAATAAACATGAGGTATACAAACAAATATGTAGCTAGCAACAATAATAAGTGCGGGCTAAAGTAATAAACAAGTAGGTAAGTATGTGTAGTAGAATGCAAGACAAAGTCAATTTAATGAAGCCATCATGTTCAAGTACCTTCAGCCGAAATGCAAGTATATATTCAAATATACAATCAAATAAAATAACCATTTGTACAAAAGCCTAATTAATGCTTGGCCACCCAAATCAATATATCAGCCACCAAGAAAAATATCCCTGTCCAAATTTTTTTAAATATAAACCATTGTACAACAAATTATATCACTTGTCACGTTTCATCTCAGCTTAAAAACAATAAACAACATCACTTAGCATCCCAGTTTTCGTTCACCATTTAAAAACTGAAAGGAAGAAAAAATGAATGGAGTAAATACCATTTCAAATTAAAGCAAAGATTCAACTAAAACAACAATTCAAACCAGAAGATCAAGTGAAAAGATTTCAACTTGCCAGTTTCAAACTTTGGTTCAACATAAAGGGCAGCTCTGTTCTTCTTTTGAAACCAAGGTGAGCAACTCACTTACCTTTGCTTTGATATTGTAATCGATGGTTGAAGAGGTTATGAAATGTATCTAGTTGCTGAGAATACTCGCATATGGTATGCGTATATATATATGCATATACATATATATGAATCAAATGATGGGTATACAAGGAGATGAGTTTGTTTTAAATTCATAGGCTTGAGACTTTGAAGAAAATTTTTTATCTTACAATCTGGATAAATTCAAGTTATGATTATTTAAGAGAAGATGATTTAAACAGTATAATGTCAATGCTAAAAATAAATTCAAGCCTTTATATTGAATAATCAACTCGAGATTAAAGAAATCAGTAAAAGAACCAAATATAGGTAAAAATCTGATGATCGAAATTTTGAATTTGGGTTTTACCATCAGATTTGTTATGAGAAATCATGAATTTTAATAGCAAATTCTAAATTTTTATGCTTGGAACTGTTGAGATTTCTCAAGTTAAACGGAAATTTCATTTTTCGTCAATTCCGATCGACACGAGGGGAAGTTGTCGTCGTGCTTCAGGCTGGAGGAGGGTAGTTGATGGTAGACTATTGGAAAAATAATCAACAAATTTATAATTCACCAAATTGATCGTACGAGATGAAAATAGGGTTTAATAACCCATTTTGGTCGCAGTTACAAATCGATCGAATTTGATGTCGAGAGGGAGCTGGAGGCGATCGGACCTAGGGGAGGTTGTTCGTGGGTCATCGGCGGCGATGTGGTAGGAATTTCACGACCTCCGGTGATCTAGATTGTCGTCGACGAGTTCTTTTTTTCTGGCGTTCAGTTGTTCCAGGTTCGATTGAGGACCTCGATCGTGATCGGAAGCTCGAAATGATACGGTGGTGATTGGATTGGGTTACCCCATCAAAGCGTGATGTGCCGGAGAGTTTGACCGAGATCGGAGGGCCTCCGATGAAGCGTGCACGTGCACGGGGGATGGTTGCGTGTCAGGGAATGCTCGCATTTAAATGAAGTTTGTTTTCAACAGTTTATAACTTAGAAAAAAAAAGGAGGGAGAAGAAGAAGTTGCGTGCAGGGAGACTCGGGGAAATCGCATGAAGTACTCGAAGTGTTTCTCGAGTTAAGCAGGGGAAGTCTCGGGTTCGTCTTCGTGTAGTTCCTGAGTAAAACAAGGAAAAATGCAGATTTTTAAAAGCTTTTATAAACAAGTTTTTAAAATTTAAATTGAATCAGAATCTTAAACGGTTATGTAAAATAAGTGTTTCTTTAATATTTGATTAAGAAGCTTTGTATATTGTTTAAACTTAAAAATTGATAAGTTAAATTGTAAGTTACCTCTAAATCCTAAGTTAGAAATGAAACTAAAATTTAATTTAAGAGTGGAATGTTATTAAAAGTAAGTCATTAATAAGATAAAGATTTATCTTAAAAGTTAATTAAGATTTTGATAATTTATGACAAATAAATTAATAAGGTAATTAAAGAGTGATCTATTTAATTTATAAATAAATAATTTAGATTCTATCTATTATTTAAAAAGGAAAGGAGAATCCAGTCTCCAATTTTTTTACACGTGTCAGAAGTAACAGGCCCTCTTTTTTCCCCGATGAAATAATACGTGCCAACTGCCTTTTCCCTCTAAACAAACACGCCTGCAGTTTCTGAAATCCCACATTTTCAGGTAACCACATGTGATAACTGTTCATTTTTTCCCAACCCCGATCTTCTCCCCTTTATATCCCGTAATAGCTCTTCCAATAATGAACGGCTTTCCGACTACCGCCTAGAGACGCTACTCTAAAACAAGGGAAGATATCAAAAGAGGTACGGGATGTCTACGACACAAACAATAATCCTAATAGGTACGATTGCTACATCCACAACCAGTAGAACCTCTACTTATTCATATTTTGCAATAATTTTCCCTTTGATTTGTCTAATTTTTGAAAATGGGTTATGTATAATTGTTTGTATGTTCTAAAGTTAATGAAAAAAGTTAGATCTTTGTTTAGATTTACTTGAGAACTATTGGTAAATCCACTACTATAATCTCTCTTCTGTTTTTGTAAGTTTTAGATGAGTCTAATGATTGAAAAATTGACTGTTCTTTGAAATATTATGACATCCTAATTAACAGTAATAAAAATATAGTTGTCTTACTTCGTTTAGTGTTTAATATTTTTGAGTTCTTAATCCAACTTCTGACATGATTTTGTGTTAACTGCATGTGCAACTTTTGATTTGAACAACTTGATGCCTCCAATTTACTGTTTGTACGAAAACACAAATTTCTATAAGTTGTTAAGTTCTATATCACTATAGACTGATCGCATCAGATTGGAGACTTAAAATAAAAAAGTTGGACTTATTTCTTTTTTTCCATTTTATATCACTGTATCAATTGTGTATTGTTCAAACATGGATTTTAGTGTGGTTATTTATATGTAGTATCAATTTTGTATTATCCTCTAATACAATTGTCGTAGTGGATTGCAATAATAAAGAAATTAATAGGTTTTGCATTTTTTTCATAAATCTAAAGAGGATTGAAGAATTTTAGTGTTTTAGTTACATTTGATTCATTAGTACTACAAACAGAGCATATATTTATTATCTTCAACGGTAAATTTTAAGTCTCAATTAGAGGAGATCTGGTTTCAGGTTTGAATTTAGTATTGAAAGAATGATTCCAGTTGTAAAATTCCACTTGTTTTTAACCAAGGAGAGATAACAAAATTTTCTCTTTTAATAGCCATATTAGCTAATACCAATAATCTTGATGAGAAGATAGGATCCTAGAAGAATTGCATAATGTTTCATTTTGATTTATATCATAATGCTGATAATCCAATATTTACAAGGGTTGTTAGTAGAAGCATTTCTACAATGGAGAAAAACAGTGGCCGCTTAGTTATTCTACTACGTTTAGGTTATAAGTATTTATCTTTGAAGTAACTTTTTAGTTACTAATGTTGTATATTATTGCTTTTGGAAAATAAATTTCTGTATAGTTTGTAAATTAAAATAAAATAATATATATGAACTCTGCTATCACCCTTATATAACACATATATACTAATTGGAACCTATCCATACAAGAGTATAATTAACCGATCTTTCTATAAAGATAAATGTCTATGAACAAAATTAAGAACCTGAAAAATATCTTTCAAATAATGTCTGACTAATAGGGTAATGTTATCTTCAAAACATTTTTCTCCTTCTACGAACTAATAGGGTAATATTATCTTCTCCATGAACTCAATGGACCTATTATTTTCCATGTTCAACGTCAACATATAGGTAGCAAGTGAATTTGTGATCTTGCCGGTTGAATTTTATAGAAGAATTCCTTTTGTACCTTTTGTTTTTGATTTTGTAAACGAGGGCCTCCTTGCATTTTCAATTGCCTAGAAATGATTATCAAAAGCACATTCAAGCGATTCAACATTTATATTTTCTCTCGGAATAGACACGCCTGCTTTAATACGTCATCCTTATTGCTTTTCCTGTAGGACTAAATATGTATAGTTTGCTACTTAATAGGATCCACATCTTTTTCCTTCTTATTTTTGTGTTTTTCATACCTTATTCTTCCTATCTTCTGTCAGTATCCATAGGTTGTACATGAATTATCAACTCACTAACGTTTTATAATATTTGCTCCACTTACGAATGCTAATAAAAGTTGACATGCATTTTGTATCATCATACTATGCTTTTGCAACTCATTTGATTCCACTATCGATAACTTAATCTGTAATAACTGTTATCCGACTGACTCATTAACCGTATAAGTGGGATAGAAGTAATCTTTTAAAATGTGTTTGTTATTTATTTCTATGAAATATTGTAATTGCAGTCTACCATTTACTAAATATTGTAATTTAAATGTGGTAAATATTATATTCCTATATAGACCTGTTTGAAATGTTGTTGATAACTCATGTTTTAAATATAAGCCACACATGTATTAGATATTTTTTAATAATACACACATGGATTAAATATTATATAGCTTTAAATCAAATATATAAGCTCATGCATGGTAAATATTATATTCCTATGCAGTGTTTGGTAATTATTATATTCTTATCTACCAAATATAAGCTCACACATGTTTTGAATAATGGATTCTAAAAATAATTACTTGCCTTTCCAGATATAGTAGCATTACAGTATACGGTTTAGAATGGATATTCTTTCTTAAAGAACTGAAACATGTGCGAGCTTAGTTGAAAATACTAACTTTCAAATGTTGTTGATAATTTATACTATTTTTTTCATTTTCCTAGATAAGAATAGAGACTTGGGTGATAATCATGTAGGAGAACATTGACAAGACACAAGAGAGGAAAGACAGAAAAAGGTAACTATTTTTGATTATTTTTGATCCGTTGAGCTAATAATCTCAATTTAATTCTTTATCATAGTTTTGTTAGCAAATTATAAATTTATGTCAGTTGTCACTTTATTCCTATGTTTACCACATGTATATTAATTAGCAGTACTTAGTTGATTCTTCTTCTAACTTCATTTGACTGTCAGTTCAATCTTTTGAAGGTTAGTAACTGTTGTTTCAACTACAATGTATGAATTTGAGTGTGAATCAAGTTCAGTATAAACCAATGAAGAATGTTGAAGAATAGTAGACGGAAGTTATTAATGAGTAATGCAAAAAGAAGATGTGTATTATATAGCTTGAAGTCAATTGTCTAAATATATTTATTCAGTTGACTATTCTTAATGGTCGAATATGTGGATTAAACATATTATGAAACAATCATTGGTATAATCTAAAGCATGTCCTGATCATATGCAAGGAGAAATTAAATACAGCAGACACTATTAGCATCAATACAAGGCTACATTGAAGGCATATGTTAATTCAAACAAAATACTAAAGTATGTATGACATGAGTTCAAGTTTGGAAAGCAAGCAATTGCTCTGAGCTTGGTGCATGTAATCTGGTAATAGGCGTAGCTACTGAAGTGTGTGTGATATTTTATTGACAACGAATAATTTATGTGTGCCTACTATATATATGCTATATATGTGTCTGTGTGTGTATAAAATCACTTTACTTCAAGTACAGTTTTATACAACTTATAACAGCAGTTGGATTTTGGCATGTAGGTAGAGGATGATGCAGACAATGGCAGACATCAAGCAATGCCCTTGAACTGTAGGCAATGATGGTGTGTCATTAGAGTAGTTATGGCTTCCACGAATAACCATAAAGATCAGGGAGAGAGTGTTGCAACTGTAGATAATGCGACTGTAGATAGTGAACTACGTGACGTGGCAGTGTGATGTAGACATCAGAGGTGCGCCACGAGAGTGATCATAGCTTACACAATGAACAGTGAATCTGATGGGAATTGATTTGTCTTTGTATGCCGGACAGGCCGATACGTGCCCCATCAGTTTTTTCCACTACAATTCGCCTCTTCTCTTTTCTGAAGTTAAGTGTTCTTACCAAGTTCAAAATTTTCGACATTGTCAGTATTATTTCGCCTCTTATATTTTTAGAATTTTTGGGTTCTTACTAAGTTCAAATCAAAAAATTTTATTAACTACTAATTCCCTCTCTATACCTTCATTAGTTAGTTCACTATTACGGATTGTATGTTATTCGATTTCATCTATCAACTGCGTGAATGATTTTCAATTCTGACGATGCCTGAAGAAATAGATCTACATGCTTCTCAGTTTCCAAGATTTTGCATTTCAATCTGCCGTCATCATGAAACTGACGGGATTCAGTTGTATTTCTCTGTGGCTAAAAGATTTTAAGGGTTATCATTGTTGTCCATGTAAGTCCTTTCCTATTTCAATGTTTGAAAATGGCATAAAGTTTTGGTTTTTGTGTGTGATGATCTCATATGTGGATGGTTTGTTGTGTACAATGCTATTTTATTAGAGTTAATCATTATTCGGTCACTTCCATATTGGTTTATCAAATAATAGTGCTCTTGATATGTTTGTCAAAATATTTCAGTGGTTTATGGGATTAAATCGATGTTTATCAAAGTTGCGAAGTTAACATGAATACATGATGATGGCATAAATAAGAATATGGTTAGTTTATGTTATGCTTTACAAAAAATATTTTGCAGAATTCGGGGAAATGAACTGATAAGTTTACCTTGACAACGACAGTAATAGGTAACGTATCATAATTCATTTACCATTATGTGGACATGTAATGTTTGCTTGAATTCTGTGAATATAATTCTACTAAAGGCTCTCATGTTTTCTAATAAACTGTCCCCATATAGTACTTTGTCTTTAATGGTTCATTAAAATCATGCAATTCAGTGGGCAATAATGTGTCATACTTCCAAGACACTTTTTTCTTGATCGACCAATTAAATTTTCTCCCATTGTCTTTTCTGTGATTCAAATGGTTTATATTTTCTCCCTACTTCCATTTCCTTCCGTTATAATTGCTCATTTCCCCTTTTAAGTTCGAAATCATTGCCTATCAATGAATTGCTCATCCATTTCATCACAAAGTTTCTTCATCCTTGCATTTGTGCTTCTGTCTTTAAGAGTTAAGTCATATTATATAATCTATAGCAATAAATTTTTTAAATTTGCACGCAGATGTGGTAGGAAGTGCCATAAGTGTATATGTCTTCTCCTTTCTTCCCAATTGTCCTCTTAGTAATTTTTTACTACTTTTTCAACCACCTACTTGTAGCATCAATCCCGTCCGCTCACCACCACCTAGGGAATGATTGATTACCGCATCAATTCGCTATCCAAGATTTCAAGCAATCGCTGAAGCGTTGACAGAATTCCAAAAAGGAGTTGTTATGGTGGCCAGAGTAAACGCCTAAATAGGATTACGTTTTACTAGGAAGCATGTTATACCATTTTCTTTAACCGCACAGTTTGCTACATCTTCATTCTATCCCTATTCTTTTCACATAACTTTGATTTGTTCCATTCTAATATTGACTCTGTTTTAGGTTAGGCATGGAGATTCTCGCCTTTTTCAAAAGTACTCCTTTTTAATTTTTTTAATTTGTAGTGCCAACTCATCAACGCAATCATCAATTCGCATCTATTGATTTTATTATTCGAATTGTTGAAATTTATGTACCATACATTATTTTAAGTCTTATTCCATGCTACTGCCAATTATTAATGATTTATCCAATTTCTCATAGAACTATTTGGTCGATTAATTTTAGAAATTAGTTGAGCTGTTTCAACTAATGGTGGACAAACACATGAACTTGACTGAATTGCGTTACTATAGTTGAGGAGAGAACTAATGTTGAGGTCTAGACTATGACTATAAGCATTCTTCTGATACTTTCTGCATATAATGGCATAAATGTAGAAAATATGAAGTTTTTACTACTACAAATGGGCTGGACTGCACCTTAGTGAGCAGACCTTGGTCAGAGTTGCATTGGCTGGCTGAGATTGGTAGACTGAAGCAAGCATAGCCCGATTGAAACCATTATCTGCAGCAAAATGGATGGAACTCGGGGAATGTGCTGAGATTGTTTGCTTGTATTATGTTTGTTTTGTAATTGGAATAATGTAATTATACATTTTAATTTTAATTTTTTATTATCGTTAATGTTATTGGTTTTATTAAAACCCAGTGTTTGAAAATTAATGTTGGTTACCGATTAGCATAATATTATGAATATTATTTTATGTTATTTATTTTGTAAATAGATTTTCTTTTATTTATGCGAAATGATTTTTATATTTTACTATAAAAAAATTTGTTGATAAGTTATGCATTTTAAAATTGTTTGCCATTATGAATGAAGGTTCAACGAGGTTGGAACCTATTGGTGTTAATAAATTATTATTATTTCATTTTTACAAAAAAAAATTGTTAACTTATTTTTTCATTTTTCCAAAATAATTATTTTTCTGGTTATATTTTTAATTATTTATTAATAAATATAATAATAATTAATTGGGAAATTAACTAAAAGTTGTTGCTCTGAGTTAAAAAATTTATTAATGCGAAAGGATAATATTGACTCCTTGCAAACTCCACATCATTTGATGTGTCAAATGCAGCAACTTGAGTACAAAATTCATGCCAATGCATCCTTAGTGTCAACAGGTTAGACTTACTTTGATAAATAACATCGAATTTTTGTAAGATGCAACTTATATTTACTACTTTTTTAATATGTTACCTCATGTGATGTCCAATTCTATATTTACAAATGTTTAAAGGTCTAATTTCAAAATTGAATAAGCAGGCCACACAGAAAAGCGTTAAATGTTTAGCATTACTTTGGTAATATAGTTGTCACGACCCAACTTTTAAAGTACGCGTATCATTCATCCATTCAATCTTCTATAAATTATTCATTCAGTCCCATACAAGAATCTATTGATTATTTTAAATCTTTTGCTCAAGGTTTATACACAAACCCACTTATTGAGTTTAACAACATTGACCTATGTTTCAAGTTTTTAATTGTACCTTAAACTTTAAAGAAGTTTATACTTCATTAATAGAGGTAACAATTTATTGAATTACTTGGTTTGATGTTGTTCGATTGTTTTAGTTAAAAAGTTTTATACATGCATGAATCATAAACAATAACTATCATGCAATATTAAATTTCAAAATAAATTATGTATACCATTAAATATGAACCATAATATACTGTTATTCAAAATACATAAACAAGTTATATTTTAGGGTATTCTTACAATCAACACTTTTGAATTACACAACAGCCCGAGTGCGTAGCACGGGCCACACACTAGTTATTTATAAAATTAGGAATGATTAATAATGAATTAATCCAAGAAAATTTCTTAAGAAAGCAATTAAAGAAATATAAGTAGTTAATAAGGATGATTAACTAGGGATTATTAAGTAATTAAAATAATGTGATAAACTTTGATAATTAAATTTATTTATTTAAGATAATCAATTGAAATTGTTAATTACTTAATAAAAATAAATTAAGGGGTTAATTAAATCATGTAAATGGTTTACAGGATAACTTGATTAATATGATAAATTAAGAAAAATTTAATTAATTAACGTGTTTGATAAATTAATCTATATGAAATGATTTATAAATTGATAAGTCAAGATTTGATAATTAATTCATAAGTAATTAATTTACTTGGAAATAAATTGAATTTATGAGGATTAAACGATTAATTGATTCTGCTTATAAATAACTATTGAATACTTGACCTTACTTATGAATGTTTGGATTCCGTTGAATGACTTGATTGTTTGATATCCCTGATATATGATGCTTTGTGATACATCCTGATTTATGTTGTGATCTGTAGTTTACTTATCTGTGACCTTTATATATCTGTGATCTGTGAATGAAGATGAGCGTTATAGTTATATCGCTTATCAACTATATTTCTGTATTCTGATATGTGATGATTCATTTTGTTGCACTACTGTGTGAAACCCCTGGACTACACTATTACACACACAAATATGGATTTCACGTGGAAATCGTTTAAGTCACAGATAATTTAAATTTGATGTTTTTGAAATTGAAATTTTAATTTCAATTGATTTTGAAATTTTAAATTTGGGTTTAAAGTGAAAAGCAATTGAAATAGAATTTCAAAGATAAAAGTTATTTTGAATAACTTAATCGAGTCTTGAAAAATTTAAATAATTTGATTTAAATTTGAATTCAAGTTTGAAATTAAATCCTATGATTTGAAACTAGGGATTAAAGATGATATAAATGTGTTTATATAAAGTTAAACCATTTAAAAGTATAATTTTGAGAATTTGGATTTAACCCAAGGATTTCCACTCGTATGAATGAGTCAGATTTTCTGAAATGGAACTGTTTGTTTTTAAATGATAAAAGCTTTCATATAAGAAATGAAATTCTAATTTAGTTAAAGGAATTTCAAGACTGAATTGAAAAATGGTTTTCCAAGTTATGAATGAATTCTTTTTGAAAAGCTATGATTTGAATCTGTTATTTTTAACAGATTTAAAATAATGATTTGTTTAAACCATTCGAAATGAATTGTTTTGAAAGCTATAAGTTAAATCTTGATTTAAAGGTTTAACGAGTTAATCAAATTGAAATGGAAATTAATTTGGAAAATCTGTGAATGAATCTTTTGTTTAAAGGATTAAAGTGTGGAAACTATTTAAACCGTAAAGATTGAATCTTTTTGTTTAAAGATTTAAAAATGGTAATTTGTTTTAACCATTTGAAAAGAGAAGTTTTGGGTAATAAGTTGTGACTTAATTGAAATCCCATATCCATATGTTTTTAAATATTACGCTCACTATTCGGTTTAGCCGGGAGAGGACCTTTGGGTCGTATAACCCATTCCGAATATGTGATACGTCGTATATGGATAGCATTTGAAGACCGGTGTTGAAGACCGGATATTTTTGCAAACGGAAGGATTACCGTCGAGTTACTCTGCATCGGCTGATCCCCGATATAGAGGTTTTATCACCCTTAGTGACGGGAAGTCCGGACGTGATTGGAAATTATCCGGATTTGCAAGGGCTTCGTGAGAAGTGCCTTCGGTTCTGTTCGAACCCGGAACAGACTTGTATGGATTGTATGTCTGACATTACACTTTGAGATATAAAGCCAATTTCTTTCAAATACATATCTGTTTGGTGGCAGAGAATTTATTCTCTTAGCTTAACACCCTTCTCTGAGACGTACGAGCTCAGAGGTTATGTAGTTGAAATTTATCAGCGATATATTCCCAATTTGGTAATGTGGCATGCTGAGTGTAGCTGTGTGATGATCATCGTTTGATCATTTGTGATATGATCATTTGTTTGATCATTTATCTTTGTGATCATAGGTTGATCATCTGTTGACCCAAAGCGTGGCTTTTTGAAAAAGCGTAGCTTTGTGAACGAGACTTCGTCAGGGCCTCACAACCCGGAAATGGTCGAAACAGGATCGTTGCAGCAAGGTTATGAGGGTCCCGCCCTTTAGGGTATGTCATTTCCTTCTGGAAAAGGGTGGTGTCATGGTATGGAGCCCAGATACTTACTCATGTGGATACACTTTATTATGTGTGATGTTGGTTTAGAGGCGCCTCGGATAAAGGTCCCAAAGGACCGGGTGATGACATATTCGTGAGTTACCTGTTACAGGGGTAACCCGGCCTTGTTTGGCAGAGAGCAGTTTGTCTCTCGGGACGTCCTGCCAGAGGCGATCCCATGCGGCGGAAGGAAGTCCCTTAGCCTGACCATTTGTTGGAAAATCCAAAGAAACAATACGAGCCTTGTACGGTTTTAGTTGTATTACCTGCTATGGAATGTGGCGGTAACCTGCTATTGAACATAGTAGCTATAGTAGGCATACGATACTGGTCGTATGTTGGCTAAGATTAATATTATACTTTCGAAATGTTTTCTACACACTATGCACTAATAATAATATCAAAATGATTTGATTTGCGTAGTAAGCATGTTTGACTATCATAAGAAGAAATCTCCTCCAATTCTGCGTTTGCATTGTGTGTGTGGCGGGAGGTCTTATGGTAGTTTCATTTTCCAAAAGCATTGCGGATTTCAATGTTTAAAATCCTTTTGTTGTTGTTTAAAGATAAACTGTTTTTGTTGCTCACACCAGTCCCATGTCTGATCCGGAGTTTATTGTTCCTTTCCTAAACTCTGGGTGCTCATAATTTTCTACACGAGCAGTCTAGAGTTGGGTTTCTTTTCAGATATTCAGGTTTAGTAGATTATCTGGAGCTAGTTCATTCATCGGAGTTGCTTATCTTGGAGTTGTGGATTAATTCTTGTCTGAAGATCATTTTGGAGTTATCATTCCTATTGATATTGTTCCGCTGCTGTTGTTATCCTTTCTTTTCCGCTGCTATTTGTTGTATCATATCTCTGATGTATATTGATATTCATTGTATCACTCTGTTGTATCAGATATTGTATATTAATGTATTATTCTTTTCTTCCGCTGTGTTATTTACTTAATTGTGTTATAGCTCCGGCGAATCGGATTTGAACGGTCGAATCTGCGGCATTCTAGTACAATGTGAAGTACGGATGTCGATTTTCGAGCGGGCAAAACCCGAGCCGTTACAAAATATTTACGGAGAAACTGTAGATTTCCACTCGAAAATTGTCACAAGGTTTCAATCGAACAAGTTTAACAATTAACCGACGAAGTAAACGCAAGCGTTTCATACCACTTGTTTTGCTAAGTCGTTTAATTGGATTTCTCGTACGAATGAGGTAAAGGTTTGTATATACTAATAGATTGGAAAACGGTTTTAAAAATGAGCTTTGTATTAAAAGTAATGTTGAAATCATTTTTGTGAAAGAGTTTGAGTATTTACTACTAGTATAGAAACCTTTGTGTTTTAAAGTGACAAATCATAGAAATGATTGTAAAAACAATCTATCACCAAAAATTCACATTCGACGACGTGAATTAAAACCATGAAAATCGATATCAAATCCATCAAATGGATATTCCCAAAAATCTAGAAAAGAAGTCATCAAAGTCGATAATAAATGACAAGAACTAACCAGATCAACAGAAACCGATAAAAACGGAAATTTGCATAAAAACAGGCAAATTGGCTGAATTTAACAGCACCAGACGTCTGGTGGTTCTCCCAGACGTCTGATCTGAAGGTTTGGAAATTTCTTCCAAATCGCTCAGATGTCTGGGAATAACCTTAGATGTCTGAGCCGTAGGTCTGGAATTTTTATTCCTTTGCCTCAGACGTCTGGGTGTTTTCCCAGACGTATGAGCTGAAGGTCAGGGAAAATTTTTGCCTAGACCATTGATGCCAAATCAACTCAGAAGCGATCGAATGAGCGATGGTGGCTAGGGATTTATGCCAAGTGACAACCCAGCCCTATAGGCTCTTCAATACACTCCAAACAACATGTCCAAACATCCATAGTAGGATTTTCATAGATTTTGACTTCAACATACCAAAATTGGAAAATTCACCAAACCAATTCAATTCAAAAGCAATTGAACATGAAATAGATGTTAGGAATTCATACCTAACAACAATGAAAGCTATAGACATAGATGTGAGTTCAAGAACTCACCTTTATACTCAAAAACAACAATTGAGAAGCTCTAAAACAAGGAAAGATCAACTCCGCTTCAATCACAACTCTAAAAGCTCCAATCTATGATCATATGCAAACATTTCCTAAGTTAGGTTATAGGAAATTATGAAAATTGGAGAGGTATTGAGATGGAGAAGATGAAGAGAATGCTTACCTAACATTCTCTTTGATTTTTAGAACTTGAATTTGAATTTCCTAAGATCCTAGGGCTTAGGAATTTTGGTTTCCCCTCTTTTCCCCCATTTTTCCTTTTGCTTTGGGTGTTAGGAAATTGTGTGGAATAAATGAAGAGGAGAGTTGTTAGGGGTGTTTTGTAGAAGAGTTTGGGTTACCTTGTTGGGTTAGTGGGCTAGAAAACAACCCAAAGCCCAAATGAAAATACCAAAATCCTAATCAACTCCAAACATATCAATGTTTATACTCAAAAAAGTTGTAAACGTCGTTTTGAACTCAATGAATGTGGTCTCGAGTCCGGATTCGACTGTTAACAAAAAGTCACATTTCGGACTTTTAAATTAAATCTACGGCGCTATATTTAAATAAAATATTTAAACATGTCATCGTAAAATATGAGGGTTGTTACAGAAAATATATTGTTTTTTGAAATAGTTTTATACTTTGTAAGTATGTTTAAATATAATATATATACATTATAATCATAATAAAACTTAAGAAAAACTATATGATAAGAATTTTGAAAAATAAACTAATATAAACCAAAACCTAGTAAAACAATAACTTGGTAAAATATCAATAACTAAAATAATAAGTATAAGAATTTTTAAAACTATTTCAAGCTATTTTGAAAAGAATATTTAAAAACCAAAACATTTTAAAACTATTTTAGAACTTAAAATAGAGAGAGAGAGAGATCAAGTGCTATCAGAATTTTAATCAACATTCTAGACTCTATAACTTATATGGAATATCTTGAAATCTTGAACTCTTGAATACTCATGAGTCTTCATTCTTAAATCTCTATATCGACATCTTTAACTCTTCAATCTCTACTTGATACTGTATAGTCTTCTTATATCAATACTTATCTAATATCCTGCACTATATACTATATACCTTGATAAAACATTAGTATTTATATTTTATATGATTTCCTAAAGTTGTTGTCATCAAAACCAACTCCTTAGGTACTAACAATCTCCCCCGTTTTGATGATGACAACTTTGTTTATAAAATATAATACAACTCCCCCTTAATCTATGCTTAGTATTTTATATATTTCTCATCCTTTGGCATCAATCAAAAATAACCAACTATAATTCTAACCCTAACTCTTAATACTAATTCTAACTCCCTTTTAAATAAACACTATATACTTATAATGATATAAATATATATAGAAATGATAAGTGATATGATCATTGTAACGACCCGTATTTTTAACGGATCGACAAGTTCGTCAAAATCTAGGATTTTAGAGTTTTTGAGCCATTTCAGATTTTAGGCGAAAATGACTAAGTCCTGAGTCGTGAACGACTTAGTGTAAGTCGTGAGTCGTATACGACTTAGGGGATAGGAGCGACTCAGGGATTTGGCTAGTTAAGGGTGTAAGGATAAGTCGTTTGAACGACTTAAGGGGTAGGCGCGACTTAAGGACTGGGCGAGTTAAGGTGATGAGTCGTACCCAAGTCATCTGATGAGTCGTATCCTGGTTATCTGATGAGTCGTATCCTGGTTATCTGATGAGTCGTACCCAAGTCATCTGATGAGTCGTACCCAAGTCATCTGATGAGTCGTATCCTGGTTATCTGATGAGTCGTACCCAAGTCATCTGATGAGTCGTACCCAAGTCATCTGATGAGTCGTATCCTGGTTATCTGATGAGTCGTCTGACCAGTTGAGTCGTAACCCCAGCTATTTGATAAGTCGTAGACGACTTAGTAGTTGAGTCGTATATCCAGTCAAGTCGTAGACGAGTATCCCAGTAGCCTAGCTAAGTCGTGAGGTTAATAAGTCGTAGCCGAGTTAACTGTTAAGTCGTAAGGGATCTGGGTTTTGTTGAGTCGTAGGCACGCGTTATGAGTCGTGACCGACATAGGAGATAGCTGTTTTGTCATGAGTCGTAGGCAGATGTGTTAAGTCGCTAAAGGGTAGTCTGGTTAGGTCGTAGAAGCCAGAAGTCGTTGAGTCATAGGGCTTTGAGTCGTGAGTCGTAAACGACTCATGAAGGCAGACGAGATAGGGATTTCAGCTATAAATAGGAGAGTTTCTCTTCATTTTTGGGATCCGGATTTTGAAGCGACGAAGTGCTGTCATTTTGAGAGCTAGACTTCTACACTTCTTCACTTCTTTTCTCCACTCTAATCTAGTGCTTCCTTCCATCCAAATCAAAGATCAAGATTGAAGATTCAAGAGCTAAAGTTGAAGATCTTCATCTTTTCAAGGGAGATTTCTTCGTTTGAAGCGGATTCGTGATAGATCAAGCTTGATCCTTCGCTGTCCAGATCTGAAGCGTGTTGATTTGAGGTTGTTTAGGTGACTTGGTGAGTGGTGATTATCTCTCACACGGATCCAAAGGAGTATATCGTATTGTTGGCCCGATTTGGTGTTAAAATAGTGATTTCCATGCATTTTCTTCATCCTAAGTGTAGATCCATATAGATCCATTGTTCATGATGATGTTACATCCATTTTATCATATGATAACCTATGCAAGTTCATACATCAAGTTTGTAGAGATATAATCCATGTTTTCATGCTTATTGGACTTTCAACTCTTTAATTACGAAAATGCCATTATTGTTATAATTGTCTACTTAGATCATATTTGAATGCTTGATTGCTTGGATTGATGTTTGATTTGATTGCTTGTTATGAACTAGATGATTGATGATTAGATTTAGATCGAAGATGATTCAAAAGCTAAGGGAAAGGCTCTTGAATTTGGAAAGCTGCTCGTGGCATAGGTAGCGGGATGATGAAGCTCTTATGCATAGATTTGATGATGTGAAGTTGAGGTGAGGCTTTGCGAGGATGTAATGAAGCGAGGCATCATATGATGAAGACTTGGTCTAATCCAGACGGGATCATTCCAAGCATGTTGATAACTCGGTGATATGATTCGAGTTGATGATAATGAATGGATATGAGAATAGTCGTCGAGGAGGATGACTAGGAGGCTTGGATAGCATCGTTGTTGAAGGTTCTAGCATGCTCTAAGCAAGAGTACGTTTGGGCAGATTCGATAGTCCCAACGGCCAACTGTTGATGGTCGAGTACTCTGGGCAGATTCGATAGTCCTAGGCACGGGCTGCGACGACGTGCGGGAGTTATGTCTAGAACCGGGGTTTCCATTAGCCCTTGACGGACGGCTGAAAGAATGTGCCGGTCATTCAATCAACGGTGATATCGAAGCAATGATAACAGTGATAGCCAGAGTCATGGATGTTTGGTTGTAACGTCATTTCGGACTCAAGAGCGGTATTTTCTGGGTGCTTATCTGATTTAGGCCTTGGTACTTGGAAAACATCGCCCTTGACTCGAGTGATAGTAGCTTTACTTTAAATTGTATGCTCTGCTATGTTTGCTTCTGCTTAGTGTGTGTCTGGGGCTATCACTGTAGAATGAGGTTGGAGTGGGAGGGTTGTATTCCTATTCCTTTTCCTTTATGCTCTGTTGGTATGTTGTTAGTTAATTTACTGCTCACTAAGACTGTTGTCCGACTCAAGGCTTTATGTTTTAATTCTTATTGCCTTGGGCTGTTCGTCCATTTTGGGACGGGCAGACTAGGTAGCAGGTGACAGGTGCTGTTCTCTTCTCACGATGCTGATATCGAAGACGAGCTAGAGGGTTGCATATTATCTTCTTATATGTACTGGATATTCCGCTGTTTTGTATTCTCTGAGAGATATGTAGTGAGGCTTGATGTATTGACTATTTGGATGCTTGTATTCAACTATTATGAAGTTTTATATGATGTCATTTTGTTCTGTAAAGCTTCACTATACATATGTTCTATTGTATTTTGTCCATGCGCTGTGAGTAATACGATAGATTCTGTTGCTTTAATTTACCTTGACAATCGTCCATGGTCGCCTGGCACACTTTACAGCGCACTGTCTCTAGATTCGATGCAGGGGTCATGGGCGGTCGTCACATTTGGTATCAGAGCATTGGTTAATCGATTTTACCCAACGCTCGCTGTCGTAACTACGTATGAGAGACGTAATTGTAATTTTGATGGATTACTACTATATATAATGTAGTAGCTTAGTAGAGTTTGAGTCCTTTATGCAGTTGTTTCTCTAGATGTTCTAATCATTCCTTTTTATAGATATTGAGAATGAGTCGAAGAGGGAGACCAGCTGCTAGGGAAGGCCGTGCTACTGAAGAGACTGCTGATTATGCAGCCATGTTCGAAGCTATGATGACTTCGATCATGAGGAGGATACCAGTTCCGGGAGCGGCAGTTGATGTTGGAGTTCAAGTTCAAACTCCAAAACCGGTGGATTTTGCTAAGTTGTGTAAGGACTACACTGCTCTTGGAGGAAAGGTTTTCTTGGGAACAGAATCAACTATCGAAGTCCAGAGATGGATAGATGATTGTAGAAGGATCTTTGGTGATTTGGGAATTGATGATGCAACTAAGAGGAAGTTGGCATCAAGGCAGCTTCAGGGGAGAGCCTCTGATTGGTGGAACTCTATTACCATCGATACTGCGGAGGAAGAGATTACTTGGGAGCAATTCCAAGTCAGATTTGAAGCTAAGTTCATTTCTACAGCTCAGAAGTTTGTTCTGTTCAAGAAGTTTGTGGAGCTCAAGCAGGATGGAAGATCTGTTCTTGAGTATGTTTCTGAGTTTGAAGCGTTGTCCAAGTATGCCCGGTCATATATTGAATCGGCATATCAGAAGAATGAGAAGTTTGTGACAGGCTTGGACAGTTATCTGGGGAGACAGTTAGTGGATCATTTGGACGATTCATTTGAGAAGCTTGTGGAAAAAGCTCTTAGGCATGAGAGTCTGTTTCCTAAGGAATGACCTGTTGTTGCTGTTACCAAGGGAGAGTCTAAACCACAGCAGGGTGGAAACCAGAAGAGGAAGCAACAGCAGCAGCAGAAGGGTAAGGATGGCCAGAAGAAGCCGAAAGGCGAGGTGACTTGCTACAATTGTCAGCAGAAGGGCCATTTCTTGAAGGATTGTAAGAATCCTAAGGTGCCGATGAAGTGTCACAACTGTGACAAGCCGGGGCATTTCAGGAAGAATTGTCCAGAACCGAGGAAGGACAAGCAGATTGTGGAAGCTTATGCTTTGGGAGCTGTTCCGTCGTCTTCAAAAGCTCCTACTGCTGAAGAGAAGGGAAAGAGTGTGGTTGTTCAAGGTACTCTTTTCCTATGTGGTGTTCTGGTTAGAGTTCTGTTTGATACTGGAGCGTCGCATTCGTTTGTTTGTAATGAACTCGTAGGCCGGTTAGGTTTGGCACCGGATATTGTTGATAGAACGTTGGTTGTGACTAATCCAGTTGGGGGTTCGTCTTGTTTGTGTATGTTATGCCGTGGTCTAGTTGTGTCGAGTCATGGTTGCTCTTTTGTTTGTGATTGCTTTGTTCTGAACTTTGCGGGGTTCGGAATTATCTTGGGTATGGACTGGCTTAGGAAGTATGCGGCTAAGGTTGATTGTGAGAGGCTGGAGGTGACAGTCGAGAATGTGGAAGGGCGAAAGGTTGTGATACGATGTAAGCATGAGGAAGGCGTCTTCATGAGCTTCATGTATTCGCTAGTTGTTCCACGGGATGGACTGTCTTTAGTGCCAATCGCAAATGGATTCGAGGATGTCTTTGACGAAGTCAAAGGGTTGCCGCCGCATAAAGAGATCGAGTTTCGTATAGATCTAGTTGAAGGAGCCAGACCTATTGTGATGCCTCTTAGGCAGATGGCGCCTAGGGAACAGCAGGAGTTGAGGGTGCAAGTTGATGATCTTTTGCAGAAAGGATTCATTCGGCGTAGTGTGTCCGAGTGGGGTGCACCAGTTGTGTTTGCAACCAAGGCAGATGGGTCGTTGAGATTGTGCGTCGATTATCGTGAGCTGAATAAGGTAACTAAGAAGAACAAGTATCCATTGCCGAGAATAGATGACTTGTTTGATCAGCTTCACGAAGCTAAGGTGTTTTCTCAGATGGATTTGGCAACGGGATTTCACCAGTTGAGAGTGGCTAAGGATAGTGTGCCGAAGACTGCTTTTAGGACACCATCCGGTTTCTTTGAGTGGCTGGTAATGCCGTTTGGATTGACTAATGCGCCAGCATATTTTGTGGATCTTATGAATAGAGTGTTCAGAGATCAGTTGAACAAGTTCGTACTTGTGTTCGTGGATGATATTCTGATTTATTTCAGAACTGAAGAAGAGCACAAGACGCACTTGCGTATTGTTTTGGAGATCTTGCGGAAACATCAGCTGAAGGCTAAGTTTTCGAAGTGTCACTTCTGGAAGAGTGAAGTGAGGTTCTTAGGTCATGTGATTTCTGGAAATGGAATAGCGGTTGATCCCGCTAAGGTGGCAGCAATCCAGGATTGGGTTAGACCTAAGAATGCATCTGATGTGAGAAGTTTTCTTGGATTAGCGGGATATTATCGACGGTTTATCAAAGACTTCTCCAAGATAGCTGCACCATTAACAGGATTGACGAAGAAGAACCAAGTGTTCAGTTGGGATGCTAAGTGTGAGCAAGCTTTCGGAATCCTGAAAGAGAGATTGACGAGTGCTCCTGTTTTGACTATTCCTAGTGGGAATGATGAGATGGTGGTTTACACCGACGCATGTGGTACTGGACTTGGAGCAGTGCTGATGCAGAAGGATAAAGTTGTTGCGTATGCCAGTCGACAACTGAAGCCGCATGAAAGGAATTACCCAACTCATGATTTGGAATTAGCGGCGATTGTACTTGCTCTGAAGATGTGGAGGCATTATCTGTTGGGAGTTCGATTCGAGTTGTTTTCGGATCACAAGTCGTTGAAGTATCTTTTCTCCCAAAAGGATTTGAATCTTCGGCAGCAGCGTTGGCTAGAGTTTTTGGCATCATATGATTTTGGTATAGCTTATACTCCGGGAAAAGGTAACGCAGTGGCAGATGCGTTAAGTCGAAGACATGCAGGATTGGGGGCCATGTTTTCAGAATGGAAGAGTCTCGAGTATTTAGCTGGATTTGACTTCAGGCCTAGATGTGAATTGGAACCTGAGATGTTGGCAAACTTAT
Organism: Allium fistulosum; assembly: GCA_030737815.1. Lineage (NCBI taxonomy): Eukaryota > Viridiplantae > Streptophyta > Magnoliopsida > Asparagales > Amaryllidaceae > Allium > Allium fistulosum. Next base: position 693,972,370 of record CM060906.1, read on the forward strand.
CGATAAGACCTTCTCTTGTGGAAAGGATTGGCGAGAGCCAAAAGCGAGATGATAAGCTTGTCAGGATTATCCGTGATTTAGAATCTGGATTGGATCCAGAAAAGGATAAAGGATTCGAGGTCGATCGAGAGGGTTGGCTTCGGAAGCAAGGACGACTAGTTGTTCCCGATATAGATGAATTGAGGAGTGAAGTTCTGAAGGAAAGTCATCACTCAAAGTTGACAATTCATCCAGGTGGAAATAAGATGTATCGGGATATGAAGAGAACCTACTACTGGGAAGGTATGAAGAAGGATGTTGGAAATTTTATTTCCAAATGTATGAACTGCCAGTTGGTAAAAGCCGAACAGAAGAAGCCAAGTGGATTGCTTCAGCCATTAGAAGTTCCTACATGGAAGTGGGAACAAGTGTCGATGGATTTTATCGATGGATTGCCTAGAACCAGAACGGGAAATGAAGGGATTTGGGTCATTGTGGATCGTCTGACTAAGAGTGCACGATTCATTCCTGTTCGATCGACTAGGACTGCGTCAAAGTTGGCTGAGTTGTATGTTAAGTGGATAGTTCGTTTCCATGGTATTCCGAAGAGTATAGTGAGCGATCGAGACCCATTGTTCACTAGTGGATTTTTAAGAGCTTCCAGGAAGTTTTGGGAACCGAGTTGTGTTTGAGTACAGCTTATCACCCTCAAACAGATGGTCAGACCGAGAGAGTCAACCGAGTTTTGGAAGATCTCCTCAGAGCTTGTGTTTTGGATTTCGGAGGATCATGGGAAGATCACCTTCATTTGGTGGAGTTTGCGTACAACAACAGTTACCAGTCAAGCATTGGTATGGCACCGTATGAGGCATTGTATGGAAGACCGTGTAACTCTCCGACATGTTGGTTGGAAACTGGAGAAAAGCTGATACTTGGGCCAGAGATGATTCGGCATGCTTCAGATTGTATAGAGATCATTCGGCAACGAATGAAGGCAGCCCAAGACCGTCAAAAGAGTTATGCTGATAAGCGTCGAAAGGATTTGGAATTTGACGTAGGAGATATGGTTTTTGTGAAGATTTCTCCACTGAAGAATGTTATTCGATTCAGAAAGAAAGGAAAATTGACTCCGAGATTTGTTGGACCATTCCCGATCATCGAGCGAATTGGAAAGCTCGCCTATAGACTGGAGTTACCTGAGAAGATGTCGAGTGTGCATAATGTTTTTCACATATCATATCTACGGAAGTATGTGCACGACACGAGGACGGTGGTTTCTGCTGATAGCTGTGAAGATTTCGTAGTTGATCCAGTCGATAGAAGACCTCGTAAGCCGCTTCGTGTTGTGAAAACCGACACGAAACAGCTTAGGAGGAAGATAGTTAAGTTGCTCAAGATACAATGGAGTGATGATGATAACGACTGTACGTGGGAGGTGGAAGAGAGGATGAAGGCAGCTCATCCTGAACTCTTCAAGGTATGGCCCTAAGGTGTCGTATCATCTAACAACATTGTAACTTGTTCTAAGTCTTAGAATTCTGTACGCTAAGCTAGAATTGGATGCATGGTTTGCTTATTGTTATGGTTGGTAGGCGTACATAATAGTCTTCGATTGCTTTGTTTGTTTGGAATTTCGGGGGCGAAATTCCTAAGGGGAAGAGAATGTAACGACCCGTATTTTTAACGGATCGACAAGTTCGTCAGAATCTGGGATTTTAGAGTTTTTGAGCCATTTCAGATTTTAGGCGAAAATGGCTAAGTCCTGAGTCGTGAACGACTTAGTGTAAGTCGTGAGTCGTATACGACTTAGGGGATAGGAGCGACTCAGGGATTTGGCTAGTTAAGGGTGTAAGGATAAGTCGTTTGAACGACTTAAGGGGTAGGCGCGACTTAAGGACTGGGCGAGTTAAGGTGATGAGTCGTACCCAAGTCATCTGATGAGTCGTATCCTGGTTATCTGATGAGTCGTATCCTGGTTATCTGATGAGTCGTACCCAAGTCATCTGATGAGTCGTACCCAAGTCATCTGATGAGTCGTATCCTGGTTATCTGATGAGTCGTACCCAAGTCATCTGATGAGTCGTACCCAAGTCATCTGATGAGTCGTATCCTGGTTATCTGATGAGTCGTCTGACCAGTTGAGTCGTAACCCCAGCTATTTGATAAGTCGTAGACGACTTAGTAGTTGAGTCGTATATCCAGTCAAGTCGTAGACGAGTATCCCAGTAGCCTAGCTAAGTCGTGAGGTTAATAAGTCGTAGCCGAGTTAACTGTTAAGTCGTAAGGGATCTGGGTTTTGTTGAGTCGTAGGCACACGTTATGAGTCGTGACCGACATAGGAGATAGCTGTTTTGTCATGAGTCGTAGGTAGATGTGTTAAGTCGCTAAAGGGTAGTCTGGTTAGGTCGTAGAAGCCAGAAGTCGTTGAGTCGTAGGGCTTTGAGTCGTGAGTCGTAAACGACTCATGAAGGCAGACGAGATAGGGATTTCAGCTATAAATAGGAGAGTTTCTCTTCATTTTTGGGATCCGGATTTTGAAGCGACGAAGTGCTGTCATTTTGAGAGCTCGACTTCTACACTTCTTCACTTCTTTTCTCCACTCTAATCTAATGCTTCCTTCCATCCAAATCAAAGATCAAGATTGAAGATTCAAGAGCTAAAGTTGAAGATCTTCATCTTTTCAAGGGAGATTTCTTCGTTTGAAGCGGATTCGTGATAGATCAAGCTTGATCCTTCGCTATCCAGATCTGAAGCGTGTTGATTTGAGGTTGTTTAGGTGACTTGGTGAGTGGTGATTATCTCTCACACGGATCCAAAGGAGTATATCGGATTGTTGGCCCGATTTGGTGTTAAAATAGTGATTTCCATGCATTTTCTTCATCCTAAGTGTAGATCCATATAGATCCATTGTTCATGATGATGTTACATCCATTTTATCATATGATAACCTATGCAAGTTCATTCATCAAGTTTGTAGAGATATAATCCATGTTTTCATGCTTATTGGACTTTCAACTCTTTAATTACGAAAATGCCATTATTGTTATAATTGTCTACTTAGATCATATTTGAATGCTTGATTGCTTGGATTGATGTTTGATTTGATTGCTTGTTATGAACTAGATGATTGATGATTAGATTTAGATCGAAGATGATTCAAAAGCTAAGGGAAAGGCTCTTGAATTGGGAAAGCTGCTCGTGGCATAGGTAGCGGGATGATGAAGCTCTTATGCATAGATTTGATGATGTGAAGTTGAGGTGAGGCTTTGCGAGGATGTAATGAAGCGAGGCATCATATGATGAAGACTTGGTCTAATCCAGACGGGATCATTCCAAGCATGTTGATAACTCGGTGATATGATTCGAGTTGATGATAATGAATGGATATGAGAATAGTCGTCGAGGAGGATGACTAGGAGGCTTGGATAGCATCGTTGTTGAAGGTTCTAGCATGCTCTAAGCAAGAGTACATTTGGGCAGATTCGATAGTCCCAAAGGCCAACTGTTGATGGTCGAGTACTCTGGGCAGATTCGATAGTCCTAGGCACGGGCTGCGACGACGTGCGGGAGTTATGTCTAGAACCGGGGTTTCCATTAGCCCTTGACGGACGGCTGAAAGAATGTGCCGGTCATTCAATCAACGGTGATATCGAAGCAATGATAACAGTGATAGCCAGAGTCATGGATGTTTGGTTGTAACGTCATTTCGGACTCAAGAGCGGTATTTTCTGGGTGCTTATCTGATTTAGGCCTTGGTACTTGGAAAACATCGCCCTTGACTCGAGTGATAGTAGCTTTACTTTAAATTGTATGCTCTGCTATGTTTGCTTCTGCTTAGTGTGTGTCTGGGGCTATCACTGTAGAATGAGGTTGGAGTGGGAGGGTTGTATTCCTATTCCTTTTCCTTTATGCTCTGTTGGTATGTTGTTAGTTAATTTACTGCTCACTAAGACTGTTGTCCGACTCAAGGCTTTATGTTTTAATTCTTATTGCCTTGGGCTGTTCGTCCATTTTGGGACGGGCAGACTAGGTAGCAGGTGACAGGTGCTGTTCTCTTCTCACGATGCTGATATCGAAGACGAGCTAAAGGGTTGCATATTATCTTCTTATATGTACTGGATATTCCGCTGTTTTGTATTCTCTGAGAGATATGTAGTGAGGCTTGATGTATTGACTATTTGGATGCTTGTATTCAACTATTATGAAGTTTTATATGATGTCATTTTGTTCTGTAAAGCTTCACTATACATATGTTCTATTGTATTTTGTCCATGCGTTGTGAGTAATACGATAGATTCTGTTGCTTTAATTTACCTTGACAATCGTCCATGGTCGCCTGGCACACTTTACAGCGCACTGTCTCTAGATTCGGTGCAGGGGTCATGGGCGGTCGTCACAATCATGAAATGCAAAATGACAAAAATGATATATAAGAAATGATAAGTGAAGCATAAATAATTAATAGTAACCAAACCATACTATATATTCATTCAATTATCATATTTATAAATCAATCAATCCATACACACAATAAAGTCAAATTAACGTTAAAATACACACTACTCTTAAATTAAACGAAGAAGTCCTATTCTAACGAGAATTCTTAATGATATGAGACTTATGAATGGGACAATGAGGATAAAGAAGGCAAAAGTTTCCCTTCTAATCGATGAAATTTCCATCTCGATCGTAACAATCTTCCCCAGCACATTGAACCTTTTCCTCCTCCTCTATATACCGTTCCTCTTCTTCTTCCTCTTCTTCTTCTTCTTCTTCCTCTTCTTTTTTGCTGCTTTAAAAAGGATTATGAATGGCTAAATTCGCAGAATCATTTTCAATAATTATTGGATTCGTAGGATTGTCCAATAGATATCTTTGAAGATTACGCAGAATCCTACTTTGTTTCTCTTGTTCATTTGACATACAAAGTTGTACGACTTAAATTTAGTCAACATCTATTGAACATTCTTCATATCTTCCTCCAATTTGATAACTTTTGCCATAGTAGTGTTTTAGAAGGGTCCACAAGTAGGAGAATGGTAGGAAAATGTTGAGTTATAGTTCAGATTTGAAGAGGATGCCATGATTTATTTATTTCAAAGTTAAGAATAGTGAAAAGGCAGAAATGAAGAATAAAGTCGAATTTGGTGTTTATATAACCACCAAATTAAATTTAGAGGGAAAAATTAAAAAACGAATTTTGTCGTTATATGTCGACATATAATGGTCGTGTATGTCGACATACATTAGAAATTTTGTTTATTTTATTTTTCTTATTAATTATGTCGATTTATGTTATGATTTTTTAAATTTTCGATAGTGAACAAATAACTAATTCTCTTGTTAACTTAGTAAAGAATGTTTGGTTCAATGGCTTCGTCAAAATATCAGCTACTTGATTTTCACTGTTTATAAATTCAAGTGATATAACTTCTTTATTTACATTATCTCTTAGAAAATGATATCTTACATCAACAAGTTTAGTTCTAGCATAATGAGATGGATTTTTAGACAGATTAATCGCACTCGTATTATCGTAGTATATTGGTGATTTAGTAAACTTTAAACCAAAATCTCTTAGAGATTTTTGTATATAGATAACTTGTGAATAGGCTAATGCTATTGACATATATTCTTCATCTGTTGTAGACAGAGAGACAGTATTTTGCTTTTTACTAAACCAGGAAACCAGAGAGTGTCCCAAAAAGTGACAAGTTCCCATTGTACTTTTTCGGTCTGATTTACAACCGGCATAATCAGCATCACTATATGAAATTAATTCAAATGAATCATTATTTGGATAAAAGAGTCCATAGTCTAATGTGCTATTAACATATCTTAAAATTCTTTTTATAGATTTTAAATGAGTTTCTTTAGGTTGAGATCAATATCTTGCACAAAGACAAACACTATGCATTATATCACTACTAGCAGTTATATAGAGTAGTGATCCAATCATTCCTCTGTATAGTTTTTGATCTATGTTTTTTGAATTTTCTTCTTTATTTAATTTTTCATTAGTTGCCATAGGTGTTGGTTTACTGCTAGTATTTTCCATACCAAATTTTTTAACTAAGTCTTTAGCGTATTTTTCTTGAGTAATGTAACGACCCGATATTTTGGACCATTCGCATCCATTATAAGTGTATAGGTAGACACTCATGTCGGAATTGAATTGCTCAAAATACCGCGTTGTTAATTTAAATTTGGCAAAACTGAACATATACAGTAAATAAATATAATCACAGATCACAGACACAGAGTAATAAATGCAGCGGAAATAAAGAGATAGTAGTTCATGAAGCTACTATATAAATGTATAAGTTACATCAGAGTTAAACCAGATACAATGGAAGAGTAATACGATACATCAGATACAAATCAGAATACATCACTGGAATCATCGAATACTGGAAGCAGAATAGATGGCTGGATCTTCAAGCAAAGCTCCAACTTCAAAGGTGAGTCTCGAATACTGGTACACTCAGTCTGACCCGAGCGTAAAGCAAAAACACAAGACACTCGAGTCAGGATTAACATTCTTATATTAATAAATCCAACTCAAGTGAAATAGCAATTGAAATACAAGTAACTCAAAGGATGTTGGAATAACCATCCTTTAAGGATCCGTTACACTATCTACTATGTAGTAGTGTACGATAAGTAGATAATGCCTATCAGTAATATAAAATATCAAAATAGTGTTAAGTCATGGCCCATTCCACCCTTAACACATTTTTATTCCCAAGAGCATATACAAGACCGTAGTTTCCCCAAAACCGGAAGTCACCAGAGGGCAATCCATATACTAAAGGTACAAAACAAATCGTAGTGGTCACGTATAGGGATACAAGTATGACAAGGCACATGAGGCAATACCCAAGGTAGTGAAACTACCGTTTGCTTGATCCGGACTGGTGAGAACGCATTGCCGCAGCGACCGCAACACCGCGAAACAACACTCCTAAAAATCAAGGGTGCACCAATCGACAACAAGTAATGAGTAGTTCGAAGAAGTGTGTTCGCTTGAGGTAGCTGACCTCCATTTGGCCCGGCACGGCTCCTGTTTTAGTCATTTCCAATTTGACACAAGTGTCAAGGCTATCCATTATCGTTCTCTTTCTTCAGTCATCACGTACATCATTCCAACCACTTCATTCTGGATCACACTCCGCGTATAGTTATCAAAGTGGTTTTCGATTTAGACAGTGAGTATGTCCCTAACCGATTCCGGCCTCTTTAATAACTTTCGTGATTATCACACCGATTGGTCATTTCTATATTTCAAAACCAAATCAATTTCAATTTCAATTAGAATTTACACATCAACATTTTATTTCTCTTTCTAAACCAATTTCCAAAATTTACATTTCAAAACTTCCAAATTCATAATTTCAAAATCTTATAATTCAATTTCAATCTTTATTTAAAATAATTCAAATATCAATTTAAATTCGTATATAAGATTCATTCTGAAATCATTTAAATCAATTTAAATTCATTTATCGATTTCATTCAATATTTATTAAATAAATTTATCATTTAAAACAATTTCCATTTAATTTCCAATTCATTAAATCAATTACTTAAGTTCAACGCTATTATAACAAACTTACAAATTTCATTAAATTAAATTCATCAAATCAAATTCTTTAAATTTCAAGTCTTACATTAATTTCAATAAATCACATTTTATTTCTTGTTAAAGAAATTCAATTTCACATATTCATTTACTTAGTTACAATTTCAAAGCTTAATTAATAAAGAAACTAAATTTCACTTATTCAAGAAGTTCAATTTTACTTAATAAAGAATTCAATTTTATTTAATTATTAAATAATTCAATCTTATTTAATTATTAAATAATTCAATCTTATTTAATTATAAAATAATTTCAAAGTTAATAATTTCAAACTTAATTATAATTTCAAACTTAATTATTAAATCATTTCAAAGTTTAATAATTTCAAACTTAATTAGAATTTCAAACTTAATCCAATCATTTCTCAAATTAAACAACATTCTTTCATCAATTACATTGTTAATATTTTGTTTCAGATTATTAAATATTAACATTTTCCTTTCATTAAAAATTCAAATTTCAACTTCATTTCAAAACCATATTATTTATTCAAATAAAATCTTCGTTTTATTTTTAAATCAAATTATTGACCAATCGGGTTTTATTTAATTCTCTATCCTAGGTCAAAGTTCAATTTGGGTATTTATCATTTTAACCCGATTCCATTTCAATTCAAAAATCAAAGCATAACAAAGGGAACTTGCAGTGTGATAACTGGGATGGTGTCAAAGTAAATAAACAAGCAATAACAACAATCAATAACAATCCAATAGTTAATTTAAATAACCCCGAAATAATCGTATTAATTCACATTGTTGTTTGTGCAAATTAATATAATTATTTCTAGAATCAACACTATCATTTCATGTAGATTAAAGATTATTACAATAATATTAATACGGTTCTTCATTTGATATCAATTGTTCAATTCAAACTACATTGATTTAAACAACATACATTTAAATGGTTCAAGGTGTAATTAACCATATTACTATGGGTCAAGTAATTAAACATTCAAGGGGTCATATTATACAAATTTAACAAATCAAATTCAACACATATGTCGATTCAAATTTGTAACTATCATTCGTCAAATTCAATTACATACTATTTATTCACTTTATACGTTACAATTTAACATCTAATATAAATAACAAACAATCAATCACTTATCAACCAAACGGGATTATCATAATATAATTAACAAATAATGGTGTCAGATGTCACAGGTGAACTAATACAGGTAATAGCATATATAACAGTATAATTAACTAACAACAGCATATTTCAATTGTCGTTTCAATTGAAATCCAATTTAATAAATAAAAGAACATTAATCGTGAGTGATTACTCACCTTTCGAGGCTAGATAGATTTGACAAGGAAAGAGATGGGTTACGAATCCAAGCCCGAATTTCAAAGAAGATTTGGATTGGCACGAATTTGACGTTCAAAGCTGACAGCAAGGAATTGATGAAGTCGAGTCAGAGCTGGATCGATGAAGATAAACAGTATAAATGAACTTATATATATAACTATTTATAACTATATATATACACACATAAAGTCATACTCAAAAATCCAAACATACATTAAATTAAATATATAGGAATTTCCAAATCCATTGGTTTGAACTAAAACTCGAGAGTACTGAAGTCGAACATATATCAAAAATAAATTATGTGTTATATTTAAAACAATATTTATTATAAATTTAGTATGGATAAAATTTTTACTAAAATCCTAAATAGTATATATATAAACAAATCTATGCAAGTTATTTATTCATGCAACAATTATTTTCATTTTTATCAAAATGTATGCCGACTCAAAAACATATCAGTATAAATTGAAACAAATGGATATATACTTAAAAACAAATACGTAACAGTCTATATAACCATTAACATATGCAAATCAGTATATATCCAAACCCAAAGATTTATAACCCAGCAATACATATATAAGATAATGATTTAAATATGTAAGCCTATACCTCTTGTACTGTTAAAATATAAAACAAATATAAGACAGAGCTTATTTATCCAGCATATACTAACAAATATTGTAGAACATAGACACTGCAACCTATATGTCTATCTATTTATACATGTTTATAGAAGTACAGTTATACACACGTTATATCACACTTTTACTACATATATCGAAAACAATATAGTTATAACTTATATACATCTATACTAAGAATTAACATATTGTGTATCATCTGTATACTTAGAAACACTTAACCTATTATAATAAGTCAAAACTTAGCATAGTTCAAACAATCATTTTAACCATTGCATAACATAAATGTAGACTTACATATAAACTTATTATACGTTATTTATAACCTGCGCATGATATCTATAACAAATACAAACACATTTAACTGCATATATACAACTATATACACGCACGCAACATACATATAATAATATATGTACACACGCAACACACATATATACTTTAAAACAAAAATCAAAACTGTGAACATAGCTGAAGTATAGCCTTGAGATCTTAAAGCTAAGCATGCAAATATATAAGGAACTGTTATACAAATCCTATATATAACAGCAAATATAAGAAGTTATAAAACATATAAAACTGACTTACAAAAAGTATAATAGAAGAGAGGAACTACATTGCTCGGCAAGGAGGAAAAAGGCGAGGTGGATCGTCCAAAGGCAAGGAGTGGTTCGGTTTCTCGGCGCAGTGTTGGTCGGTGGCTCGGCCACATGTGGAGCAAATGGTGCGGTGTTTGGTGAAGGGGATAGAACGAAGAGGGGTTAATTCACGTGGGTTGGGGTGCCGAAGTCATGGAGAACGGAGGCGAGCGGGTTTAGGGTATAGGCAAGGAGGGTTGTTGGATCTGGGTTGATGGGCTTGGTCAGAGTAGCTCGCGAGCTGGAGCTCGGCGGGAGCTGGTGGTGGAGGTCGGCATGGAAGAGGAGAGAAAGAGAATGGGTGGAGATTGGTCGGGGACTGTAGCATGGTCGGAGGAAAACCGAGATGCGTGAAGATGTGAGTTGCGGTCTCGGCTAATGGTGAGTGAAGCTTGAGCAAGGGTGGATGGAAGGAAATGCAAAAGAGGATGGGGAGGCTTCACGTGGAGATGCTAGGCGTTTGACTGGTGACAGAGGATAATTTGCTTTGGAAAATGGTGGGAGGAGAAAGAATGCAGAGGAAAAATGAAATAGGCTTTGAGATGAACAGGCAGAATAATGTGAAATCAATAAATGATTCAAAGTAGATTATATCTAAGAGTCACGGCTGTTTCTTGGAAGACTAAAAGTTAAGTAACCATTTTTCTCAACCAGTGGAAAGTGGACGGTCATAGGAAAATCAAAAGCCAGAATTTGCGGAACCGATACTGAAATCATTTTCGTAGATTTCACTATCTCCCGGACTCCGAAACACAGAATTGAATATACCGCAGAGATCAGCACGACGAGACGATCAAAACGGTATAAAAATATCAGTGGTATGATTGAATTATAAAAATTTGAATTTTCCTACTGGCGGAAAATGCAAGAAAAACGTAGAAAAATAAGATCGACGGAGCCAAAGATGTCCGAATTTGGAAAAATGACAAACTGACATCTTGCTCAGAAGATGGTTTAGAATTTTTCTATGTAAAAAAATATTTAGGTTTCAGAAACATTTTATTTTCATCGATTTTTAACTGATTAAATTAAAGTAAATTTACGCGCGAAATAAACTTTCATATTTTCGGACGAAAATTTACCAGTTGCTATGTTTAACTAGACGCATTCGAAATATCAAATTTATATTCAAAAATTTATCGTTTAAAATTTCACAAAATTTCAACTAATTGCGTTATTAAAACAGTTGAAATTTACGGGTCGTTACAAGTAATAAAAATTCCATTATTTAGTTGTTTAATTTGTAATCCTAGAAAATAATTTAGCTCTCCCATATGACTCATTTCAAATTCCTTAGTCATTAATTCTGAAAATTCTTTATTTAGATTTTCGTTAGTAGACCTGAAAATAATATCATCTACATATATTTGTAATAATTGGATATAATTTTCATTTCTTTTAATAAAGAGAGTACTACCTACTATGCCTATCTCAAAATTTGATTGTAATAAATAAGATCTAAGTTTATCATACCAAAGCTCTGAGAGCCTGTTTTAGACCATATAAAGCTTTTTTTAATTTGTCAACATGATTTGGTAATTGTTAATCTTCGAAAAGTGGGGGTTGTTCTACATATACATCTTCTTTAATGAATCCATTTAAAAATGAACTTTTAACATCCATTTGATATAATTTGAAATTATTATGGTTAGCAAAAGCAAGCAAGATTCTTATATCATCTAATCTTGCTACAGGTGCAAAGGTTTCATCAAAGTCTATACCCTCCTCTTGACAATAAGCTTATGCAACTAATCGAGCTTTACTTCTTACGACCTCTCCTTATTCATTCATTTTATTCCTACATATCCATTTAGTGCCTATAATAGACTTATCCTCAGGTCTTGGGACTAATTCTCATACACCATTTCTAGTGAATTGATTCAATTCTTCTTGCATAGCATGAATCCATGAATCATCAGTTGATGCTTCCTTTGGATTTTTAGGTTCAATGGTTGAAATAAAAGTTACCTTACTCATTTTGTTTAATTGATTTCTGGTTTTAACAACAGATTCAATATTACCAAGTATATTTTCTATAAGATGATCTCTTAAGTATCTAGTTCTTTTATTTGGATATAAATTTTCATTATTATTATATAAGTTTCAGTGTTCTCAATACTTTCAATTTCATTATCAATGTTTTCTTCTTCATCAATATTTTGATTATGAATTTTGAAATTTTCATCAAATGAGACATGTAGTGTCTCTTCAATAGTATTAGTTCTAGTATTGAAGACCTTATAAGCTTTACTATAATTTGAATATCCAATAAAAATTCCTTCATAAGATTTAGCATCAAATTTATCTAAATTATCTTTAGTATTTAAAATAAAACATTTACTACCAAAATTTTTAAAATATGATACCTTAGGTTTCTTATTATAAAATAGTTCATATGGAGTTTTCTTAGTTAATGGTCTTATTAAAATTCTATTTAGTATATAACATGCAGTACCAATTGCCTCAGCCAAAGATTCTTAAGTAAATTACTACCATTCAGCATAGTCTAGCACACTCTTGAATCGTTCTGCTTTTATGTTCTACTACTCCATTATTATGTTCTACTACTCCATTTTACCTTTCTTATTATAGAAATTCTCAAAATTTTCAATTTTGAATTATCCACCATGATCACTTCGAATAGTTTTAAGTTTCGGACATTTGATTTTGAGTTCGTTTACCAAATATCTTAAACATTTCAAAAGCATTACTTTTAAGTTTTAAGAAAATCGTCCATGTAAACTTAGAATAGTCATCTACGATTATAAATACAAATCTACTATGATTTATAGATGGTATTTGAGAGGGACCAAAAAGATCTAAGTGAATAAGTTCAAGGGGAAATGAACTTTTTCTAAGTTTACCTAATTGACACGCATCGCATGATTATTTACCTTGAAGTTCATTTTGGGAAGACCTCTAACTAAATCATTTTTAGCGATTTTAGAAATAAGTTTGAAATTCAAATGCCCAAATCTTTTATGCCAAATCCAAGGGTCACTTGTTTCAATCAAAAGACATAATTTATCATTTGAGATTTTCATACTTAATATTGCACCTGTCCGGTTGTTTAATATATAAATGTTTCGTTTCCCAATACCTTCAAAGATAATGTTTGACTCGTTATCTTCAATGTGACATTTATCTTTTACGAATTTAATTTTAAAACCTTAATCACACAACTGACTAATACTTAATAGACTATGTTTCATATACCTAACTAACAAAACATTGAAAATAATAGGAGTTCAAAATTACTGACATTGTCGATGCCAATCACATATCCTTTAGGATTATCACCAAAATTGACTGATCCTCAATCTTTGTAAACTATATCATTCATAACCTCTGGATCTTTAGTCAGGCGTCTTGAAAAACCACTATCCAATACCCATTTATCCTTTTTGATCAGTAGTGTCTGATTATCAGATGTTTGTTCATCAAAAACTATGCAACACATCTGTTCATGCAATCTATTCTTTTTCAATAGATCACGTGGTAATGAATCGATGCAAACCTATAAAACATTGTAATGATAATTTTATAAATTATCCTTCAAAAATTGTGTTAAAAATATGATTAATGAATGCCATTAAAACTTTTCAAAAATCAGTTTATGAATACTTTGAATACCAATGCTCTAATACCAAATGTAAGATTGCGGAATAGGGATCTTAAGTCTAAATTAACACTATGAGGGTGGGGGGGAGGGTAAATAGTGTTTTCTAATTTATATGAATCGTTTTGAAATTTTTTGAAATCATATTTAGAACAATGAGATTAACAATCACAGAAACAATCATAGAATCAAAACATGGATAACATTAAATGCGGTAAAAGTAAAAGGAAAGAACACACTAGGATTTTATACTAGTTCAGAGTTACCGGACATCCAGTCCCGTACAATTCCTTGTTTGGCTTTCTTTTCAACTAATAAATGCAAATACGTACTCGATTTCAAGGCTATGAGACACACCATCCAAAATCCCGGCCTCTGGATATAGCCGCTTGATTTCTGGGCTACAAGTACACTAATTAGATTTACGGGCTACCAAGCACACCCAATTGATTTTACGGGCTACAATCAAACCCAAAAGTACATCGGTTTAACTTGAGAGAGATTTACAAACTCAAAACTTCAACCTTGAGTACAAATGATCATATAATCCTTGAATAGCACTTAGATCTTGATTGGAGTGAGAGAGACGATAGAAATCAGAGAGCAAATGAAAGAGAATCAAACTAATGGCAATGGAGTTTGATTCTAGTTGAAATTCGGCAAAGTATGGTTATAATTTTTTTTAGAAAATAAAAAAGAAGAATGAGGAGAGAAGAACAATGAAAAGTGATTAAAAAATTCATTGGAAACATAGGTATTTATAGAGGAATAACAGTCATGTCTATTCGTGAAGAGAAATGACGAATAGACCTTTAGAAAATTGAATTTTGAAATTCATAGTTAGTATGTCGACATATAGGGTTAGAGTATGTCGACATACTCTTTGTAATTTTGTAAAACATTTTAAAATATTATTTTGAAAATGTATTATTTTGTGAAATAATTTTATACTTTATAAGTATGTTTAAATATAATATATATACATTATAATCATAATAAAACTTAAGTAAAACTATATGATAAGAATTTTGAAAAATAAACTAATATAAATCAAAATCTAATAAAAACTATAACTTGGTAAAATATTAAAAACTAAAATAATAAGTATAACAATTTTAAAAAACTATTAAAAGCTATTTTGAAAAGAATATTTAAAAACCAAAACATTTAAAAACTATTTTAAAACTCAAAATAGAGAGAGAGAGAGAGATGTCTAGTGCTATCAGAATTTTAACAAACATTCTAGACTTTATAACTTATCTAGAATATCTTGGAATCTTGAACTCTTGAATACTCATGAGTCTTCATTCTTGAGTATCTATATCAACATCTTTAAATCTTTAATATTTACCGATACTGTACAGTCTTCCTATATCAACACCATTCAAATATCCTGCACTATATACTATATATCTTGATAAAACATTAGTATTTATATTTTATATGATTTCCTAAAGTTGTTGCCATCAAAACTAACTCTTTAGTTACTAACAAAATCGACTTAAGGCAGCAACCTTTCCATTCAAACTCCAGACCTCCTTAACTGTCTTCGGGGCCTTTATGTCCCTTAACGCCTTTATCTTTTCTAGATTGGCTTTAATCCCATAAGAGTTCATAATGAAGCCCAAGAATTTCCCTAATGCAATGCCAAAATAGCATTTCAAAGGGTTAAGCTTCATCACGTATTTTCGGAGAACACCAAACATTTATGCCAAGTTGTCAGTATGGTTTCCTGAACATCATGATTTCACGAACATGTCATCCACATAGACTTCCATCGAACGTCCAATCCGATCTTTGAACGTCCTGTTTACCATCCTTTGATAATTTGCTCCAGCATTCTTTTGTCCAAAAGGCATGAGCAAATAGCAATAGAGTCCCAGATTATTTATGAAGCACGTGTGCTCCTGGTCTGGTACATGAATTAGAATCTGATTGTATCCAGAGTATGAATCCATGAATGAAAGTAATTTATGTCTGGCTGTTGAGTCCGCCAACCAATCAATCCTTGGGAGCGGGAAGTTGTCCTTCGGGCATGCCTTATTCAAGTTAGAATAGTCGACGCATGTTCTCCATTTCTCATTAGCTTTCTTCACCAAGACTAGATTGGATACCCATTTCGAGTATAAGGCAATGCAGATAAACCCATTGTCCATAAGCTTCTCCGCTACTTCTTTAAGTGCAGCAAATCTTTTCAGACCTAGGTTACGATGCTTTTTTTCCACAAGAATGCGCTTAGGTTCACATTTAATGCATGGCTTGCTATCTCCAGCAAGATCCCACACATATCAGAGTGCGCCTGGGAGAACACGTCCAGGTTTGCCTGGAGAAAACCAATCAAATCTTCATCATCCTGACACCAAGCTATGATCCGACTTTCAGGATCCGTGTTGGGTCATCCTGACTAACTAGAACGTTGATTGTTAAGTCGGCAGAAGCTGCTCTTCCACCTTTAGGCTCTTTCCACGGAACCATATCCTTATGGAACCGACTATGCTCCCCGAGCCACTGCTCATGCATTGGTTGCTATGTGTCCAACCTTGATGTAGAGAGTCCCCTCTACACCTTTTCCTTTCTCTCTTCGCCTTGCCTCCTTTAGTTCAACGATATAACATTCACGGCCAAGCCTTTGAACTCTGTGCAGTACTCACATGCCATTATCTGTAGGAAATTTAAGCATCAAGCACCAGGGAGCTATAGCCGATCTGGATTTAGCTAGTGTCAATCGACCTAAATATGCATTGTAAGCGCAGTAAATATCCAACACCACAAAAGGCATGACACGAACTCGCCTATGGTCATCCTCTTCAAGTACCACTAGTAGTTCCATATATCCAACTGGCTCCATAACGTCCTGTTAAATCCCTGAATTCGAGATTTACATGGTTTCAAGTCCTTGCCCTCCAGAAGCATCTGGTCGTAGGCTTTCTTGAATAGAATGTTGGCCAAACTCCCACGGTCAACCAGCACCTTTCGTACAATAGCAGGGCCAATCTGCCGTTATAACCGTCAGATCAATTATCGGGGCTTCCACCCCATCCCCATCTCTATTCCAGAAAGCAATGTCATCTGTCATGGTTTTGAATTGTTTTTTCAAAGATGCATCCTAAACTGCCAAACAGCTTACATTCTCGGTATGCTTCAAAGCACAAGCATACATGTCCATCTCATTCAAATTCTTATCAGGCCGATGTGGTCCATCGATGATTATATTTATCACCAAACATTTTTCAAACTTCCTGGACTCTTCACCAATAGGACCAGCTTGCAAAAGTTGGGAAGACGACCCAAGGGGGTTAGAAATTCCATGCCTGCCATCATGCGAGGCTTTCATAAACTGTTGCAATTTCTTCTTTCGAATCAGCTCCTCGATCATATCATGCAAGTGCCTGCATTTATTGGTATTATGACCATGGGTCTTGTGAAACCTACAGAACTTGGCAGATCTCTTCTCCTTCTCGGTCAACTCTCGTAGAGCCGGCTTCCTGTACTGCTTAGTAACTTGAGTTGCTAGATAGATGTTCTCGATTGAATTATTCAACTCGGTATAACTATCATACGTAGGAACTTTGGGACGATTCCTATTATCTGGCTTTTGTTTCTTGGCCCCATTATAAATATTTTTTTGTCCATCGTTCTTATTGCCAATGTTTGCATCCATATTCTCGAAACTCCTCCTGGACTGTTTTACAGTAAAGTTGCTCTGTATCACTTCATCTGAACTCCCAGCCTCACCTCTTTGAGGATGACTGTGTGCCTCCTCCAAGTGCATGAACTGATTAATCTTCGTATAAAAAATACCCATCGTCATCGATGGTTTCATTTCCAACCATCTCCCGAAGTTAGTCTCGGGATAAATCCCCCTGATTAATGCCATCAACGCTATGTCATCATTGAGATTTGTTACTTTCATCATAGCTGTATGGAACCGGTTCAAGAAATCCTTTAAGAACTCTCCCGCTCCCTGGAAGAGGTTTGATAATGACATTACATCTTTTGGACATGCAGTGTTTAAACAGAGTTGCTCTAGAAATTTTTGCGACAACTCGGCGAAATACGATATGGATCTAGGTAGAAGCCGAGTGAACCACATCATCGCTACCCCCTTTAGGAAAATTGGAAAAAATGACATCTCACAGCATCACACGCTCTGGCAAGTCGATAGGCCATTCGTACTTCTTCAAGTGCTACCTTAGATCTGTCTTTCCACGGTACAGCATCATTATTGGCATTACAAACCTCCATGGATACTTCATGCGTAGAATGTCCTTAGTAAATAGATATAGAAAGGGAGAATTACCCCATTCATCATTGCTTCTGAATCGGTTTTCACTTACAAGTCTCTTGACCATATTTCCTAAATACTCCGGGTCTACAGGGTCGATTGAATGGCAGCAATCGGGGTCTTCCCCGATTGTTCGGCCCGACAAATGCTCTCGGGTTGGCTCTCAATACCTAGGTTTTCCAGATTCCAGGAGATCCATTCGTACAGGAGCCCCCCTTTTGATTCTCATGTGTTGTATCGGTAGTAACATCCTGATATTCAACATTCCGACCATCCACAGAACAGTCAGAAGTCAGATCCATGCCCCCATCCAGAGGGCAAGCTCCGGGACCACCAACAGTTGAATTGGTACTGATCCATCCACTTGGATCGGTACCGATCCATAAACCCAAGCCGTGGGTTTGTCTTCTTTCTTGATATGACGCCCCGACAGTATCTTGAGTCCTCTTCTACTTTGTATCCCTTCGTCTCTGGTAGGATTATGAGGAACTTTTAGATTCTGAACTTGAATCCCTCCTGCTCCTCTTTCGGCTATTCTGCGTTAGTTCATTCAACAACCTCAAACTCTACTGCATCTACTGGTTCATTTGGTTATGACTCTCCTAGAATTTGTCCACCATTTGTTTCATCATACGATCCATTTCCATTATGATCATGACATCAGTTGGATTCTAGATCTCATCTTGTTCTAGTTAGGCAATTCCATCCACACGGTGAGTGTCTTGGTTCTCAACATCATTAGTAGCTCTAGAAGTTGTAGCATCTTCTCTTCTTGATGGGGCCACGACGAATAGCTTCCCTTAGATTATTGAAATCTAAATAGTAAACTATAAGGTTGGAAAATTGGATCTATCTCTCGGATCTAAGAAATCCAATAGTAGATGATGGATCCAAATAGCCTGAGAATATCCTTCTCAGTGAAAGCAC
Organism: Allium fistulosum; assembly: GCA_030737815.1. Classification (NCBI taxonomy): domain Eukaryota; kingdom Viridiplantae; phylum Streptophyta; class Magnoliopsida; order Asparagales; family Amaryllidaceae; genus Allium; species Allium fistulosum. The sequence goes on from CM060906.1 coordinate 693,991,427, forward strand.
CAAAAAAGTTTGAACCAAAAATTGCACAAATACATGAAAAGATTGTATAGAGAATAAAAAAGTAAAGAGATTAGATGAAAATGAGAAAGAAAAGGACACATAGAATTCATAGTGGTTCGGCTAATCTCGACCTACGCCCACTTAGTGATTTTATTGATGGTATCACTTGATTACAAGCAGTGGTTCTTATGGATTGGTATAAATCTGAGGGCAATTACAAGAAAATAGAGTAAGATAAAATGCGAGCCCAAAAGGATCCTCAGAAATGAGCTATACCCCTCTATTTATAGACTTAAAAAACCTAAAATCTTGCCCCAATGATCTCCACCTTGTTTTCCACACCATATATCAATTTTCTAAGAAAATAGGTTCACAACTCAGCAGCAATCACGGATTAGTACAGATCCAATCTCCTAGATCGGCACCGATCCATAATTTCTTCATATAGATGGTTTTGATCTTCTTGTCTTGGCTCGATTTATTGATAGCTTCATGATTCCATAGTGGTTTTCAAAATTTCTAGCTTGTTTCTAAGTTTAATTGATGGATCTGTGGAGAAGTTGAATTGCTGATTCAAGTGCTCATGGAGATTGATAGAGAATTGCATGTGATTGACGAAACAACACTTGAAATAGGCTTCAAGCATCAAGTAGAGTGGATATGTAGAAGTTGGACAAATTTGGATGATGGAAGTTGAATCGCTATTGATCCACCACTTTGGTGGATCTTGGCTTTTGGTTTCTTGAGTTGGTTTGTCTTTCGTCTTATGATTCTCTTTGTACTTGGTCCCTGGACTCTTGGGCTATTTCTTCGGACTTCTTATCAAGATAGTTTCCAAGTTTGATTCGTTAAGTCTGTCCAAATATTGCTTGGTCAAAAGGCGAGATAACACACATGCGCATATATATATATATATATATATATATGTATATGTATATACATGGTACCAATCACACACTGACATAGCACCGAGCATTGCTCACTGTCCCATTTAGATTGCCTAACGCAATCAAGGTAATACCTACTTGTTACTTAATATGTCCTAAAAGGTTGAAACGGACTTTACCTGTCGTTTGACACTCCGACCGAGGCAACCCTTCCTACTTGGGTATCCCTCACCTACAAATGTATATAACTCCATGGGTCATACAGTTGGATATGTCCGACATCAGTATAATGTTTGCACAACTGTTGATAACCCTCTGTAGTGGGCAGACTTCTGTTGTGTAACACCACCGACCTCGCATACCAACCCATTGTAATGACTATCATTCATCTTTGATCTAAGTTATTTAATAACTTTAATAATTCACACTCACCATAAACGCATGCTTGAGGCTACGTATGTGCATGCATGTGTATGTATATGTAGGTATGTATGTGTGTGTGCATCCATACTTGTTTAATTATTACGCCTCTAATGTTTAACTGTTAGTAATACTTCTTTAATTTTTCATGTGTTTACTTCTTATTCCATTAATATCAATTTAATTTCATCTACCACTTCCATTAAAAATCTAATATCTTTTCCTATTTACTTTTTCATTCCTTGTTGATTTTCTACTCCTCTTCCTTTCTAACCTTCACTACCCTCCCTTATTTAGTGGACTTTCCATATCCTTTTTATTTAAATTATTACTTGCCTACCATTTTATTATTTATTATTTGATTTATGTTTTACCTCTATTACATATATGTTAATACTTTGCTTAAACCGTTATTATAACATTTATAATTCTTTAATCAATCCTTAGGGGTTTTTGCATTTTAATACATTGGAATTACATCTCTCTCTAAAGTAAGGTTTACACTATAAATTTTGTTGTCTTATCCAAAAGGAAAATTTGTGTTATGTTTGGAATTACAAGGAATTATCTTTTTTATAATTATTAAAATAGAAAGTACAAAATAAGCACATTTCCTTATTTTATACATCTCTTTCTTTTAGGCGTATTCACTATTATTTCAAACGATACACTTTTATTTATGAAATTGAACTTGATAATCTATAGAAATTTACACTGCAACACTCTACATTTCAATGAATTAAAATACTACTTAAATCCCCATAATTTATTGCGATAACTCTAATTTATATTTTTCTTGGATAAATCATTTAAATCTATAAATATAGTTTATAAATTTCAAGACCTATTACTACCTAATGCTTTCCAGATTCATATACATGCAATATTAAAATCTAATTATCAATCAAAGAATGTGTAGGCATGATTTATAAATTCATTACATGTTTACAATTTTAGCCTACAGCTCCAAGTTTACATTTAGGCATACATGAATAGATTTACAGTGATATAAATATAATATTATATAAAAATATATAATTTTTCACTCGCCCTTTTTAGCTTTCTAAATCTCCAGATCTATTCCCTATTATTTTAGTTTGACTCCTCTTATTCTTCCTATTTGAATACATATACCGCAAGCATACATAAAAATATTAGAAATTTAGTTTTTAGAAGAGATTTGAATTTAATTTAGATCTAGATCCGGATTTATAATTTACCTTGGCTTTGACTATTCGATTCGACCCTATTCTTCTACTTTATTATCCTTTGATATTCTCCACTTGTATATATAGTATATAGAGTATAGATTTATTTAGGTTTAAGAATTTGTTAAGAGAATATGACAGAGTTTCTCTGTTGCTTCAGAACATATGAGAAAAAAAGTGAGGGGTCACGCACGTATTTATATGGGCTCGAATCAATGCCAGCCATTGGACTAAATTATTTAAAATCCAGGTCGTTCGGCTACTTCAAATTTCACAACCGACACATCCACCAGTCGACCACCCCTATGCCACTGGTCGACCCCTAGCAGTTGACCGGTCCCAATTAAGGGGTCGACCGATTGATATATTTTGGTTAATTACCTTCTACTATTTGATAACGTTGATTAATTTCCTCTTATACGATATTCTCTCCGTTCTTACCCGATTAACACTAACGTTAATTATTCTTAAAGGTTAAGTAACGTTAACTATCAGTTAATTCTAAACGACGGTAATTAACTTTAGTTAATTATTTTTATTTCTTTAATTACATATATAATTATTTCTGATTTAAATTTTCAAACGTCAATAACTTTTTCGTTTGAACTCCGATTGGAAAACTTTATATATGGAAATTATCAAAAAATCGCCACGAACCCGATGGTGCAAGTTTTGTAGCCAAATTCTAGCATTTGTAAAAAGTAAATTTTCGACATTACTGTGTGTTAATTAATTATCATTAACATTACAGGGTGTTATATTCTCCCCGCTTAAAAGAATTTCATACCCGAAATTCATCAAGGACCGAATCATGTAACATAGCGTGTAACCATTGTAAGCTAACTAACCAATTAGTGTGCAACCAATTTTTCCACCAATAGTGTACAAGTGCACGGTGTACCACAATATATGATATGTGTACTGAATAATTCTAAATTGGCACCTCCTATATGAATGCATTTTTTTAAAACAATTTTGAAAATATTGTGCAGACAACCTATATATATCGGCAGTTTTATATGTATGCAAGTTTTGAAAATTAAAATCTTTGTTTTGCATCCAAATTTTCCCACACTTCCATGAATAAAAGTATAGTTCAATAAATTTTACATCCAATCCCTACCACCCAAAATCCTAATACATCGTTGCTAACATTCAAAATTTTGGAAATCTGCTTTTCTAAACCTATACCCTTACGTCGAAAAATGGTTTAGATAGAGAATTCCATATTTCCATCCTTCTCCTGTGTACCCTTTTCCACTATACCTTGGAACTTCTCTTTTGCCTCCAATTCTTTTTCAACTTTTCCAAGTACAGTCCACATAAGGAATTTATTATTAAAGTTCTAAAATTTTAAAATAGATTTATTTTAAAACAAGTTTTGCTTACCTATCGACAAGGTATAGAAAAAGAAATCCAAAGATTACTGCAACATTCTCTCTCATCACTAACTATAGTTTACTTTACTGTCACTTCTGTTGTACAGTAAAATTAATACTAGCTAATTGTAAACTTTCCCCTATGCTAAGCATGTGGCATTCCAAAAATCAGAAATTCCCTTTTTTCCTTTCAAAATTTTTTTTCAATTAAATTTTAGAAATTGTTAGAAAATTTTAAAATAAAACTTACTTTTTTCGAAACTTTTACAAAAATATTTTCTATTAAAAATCAAGATTTTTGAATAATTTTTTGTTTCAAAAGTATTTGTTTTTATCTTTTCAAAACAAACTAAGCTTGTAACGACCCACCCTTTTTGGACGGTTTAAATCGACGATAAACCACACACGTTAGACTCAAACCATTCAAAAGAGAGGATTGTTATGGGGTAAATAAGAAAAAGCAGAGAAGGAAGAAAAACAAAACGAAGAATCTCACAGCAGAATGACAAAATATAATAATCAAATAAATAGTTCATGAAGCTGTTTACAAATAACATTGATTACACTTTTACAATACAGAATCAGTGTTACATACAACAATAATAAATAAAATAATGCAGTGGAATAGCATGATGCAGTGGTATGAATATAATAAATAGTAATAGTACAAATCTTCGTCTTCGTCCTCCGAAAAAGCAGTCTTCGATACACTGAAAAGCTCAGACTGACCCGAGCGAATTGAAAAGACAAAACACTCGGGTCAGAACTAAAAGATCTTATGTAAGTTAAATCAACAGTAAATAAATATGAGTGTAACAACTTCAGAGATGTTTACGGGTTTTTACATCTCCTATCCAGTGTCTAACGTGAGTGCAATAACTTAAGAGATATTCGGGATTTCCATCTCCTAAGGATCCATTAAACTATCTACATACATAGTACAATACGCTGCTATAATAGTGTCTACAGTAAAGTAAAGTATTAAAATAGCATTAAGGCGTTACCCATATCGCCCTTAACACATTTTATATATTCCTATAGTCTATACAGTACCGTAAGCTCCTCCGTGAGGATTACTCAGAGGGCACTCCATAGGTATGGTACAAAACAAAGTCATAGAAGGCGCGATAGAGCATGTGAATACGACACTCGAGGCAATACCAGGGTAGAACTCTACCGTTTTGCAGAACCGGGCTGGTGGTAACGCATAGCAGCTACTACCGCCTACCTTGGAACACACTCCCATAATCAAAATCGAGGGTGGCCACCAAATCAATCACAAAGTCATAATATGGTATCGAAGAAGCATGTCCGATCAGAGGTGTGACCTCATTTGGCCCAGGTATAACTCCTATTTTAGTCACATCTAAGCTGACTCACGGGAGTCAGGGTCACGTAAATACCTCATACAGAATCGTTCGCCAAACCATCCTACTTCATTTTTGGAATCTCCACCACGTACACATTTGTTAAAGTGGTTTTCGGTGTTGGCAGAGAGTATGACAATATCTGATCCCGGTCTCTTTAACAACCAAACACTTATTTCACACCGGATGGTTCTTTTAAATTTCCAAAACCGTTTCACAATTGATATCAAAATATCATATTCAATTCAAACCGTATTATTTTCGAAATCATATTCACTTTTGAAATCATATCGATAAATTAGGTTAAATCTCGTTTCAAATTCATCATATTCAAATCAAATATGTCATTTAACTAGAAAATATCAATTTAAATCCTAACTTTGGTTGTAACATCATTTAACAGTATTTACTATTAAATCAAGAATTTAAACATAAACACTTCAACTTTACACGTCTGGAATTTAGAAATAGTTTAGATAGTTTTAACATAGTTTAAATAGGTTTAAGATAGTTTAAATAGATTTAAGATAGTTAAATAGATTCACGATAGATTAAATAGATTAAAATGCCTTAAATAGATTTAAAATATTTAAATGGTTTAAAATAGATTAAATGGGTTTATTATGGATTAATTAGATTTAAAATAGATTAAATGAATTTAAATAGATTAAATAGGGTTAAAATAGATTAAATAGTTTAAAATAAATTAAAATAGTTTAAAATAAATTAAAATAGATTAATATAGCTTAATAATCTTTTAAAATAGATTAAAATAGATTAAATAGGTTAATTAGTTTAAAATAGGTTCAATTAGATTTAAATAAATTAGAATAGTTTAAATTAATTAAGTTGGTTTTAAAATAGATTAACTTATTTTAATGGTTGAAAATCATAATAATTAGAATTTAAAAGAAAATTACAGTTTATATTAAGATAATAATTTGAAATTAACATCATATTTAACCATTTCTCCCATTTCAACAAATCTGGACCATATCCAGATTTCAAATCAAAACCCAATTTCGATGAATGCAAATTCAACTTTAAAATTTCAATTTAAATCCTTTAAATAATTACTTAAAACTATTCAATTTATATACGTCAAATTCTATTTCAAATATCGTTAACTGGATTCAAAGTTTAAAGGTTTAAAATCATTAAATTTAACCAATCCGGTATCCGTATATAATTTTCTACCCTATGGTTAAGTGATATGGATATCTATCATTTCAATCCATAAATATTTTAAATTTTACGGGTATATATTATTTCAACCCGCAATCCTAAAATTTCAATTTAATGAAAGTCACTTGGATTTATCATTTCAACCCATAATGATTTTCCCCTATTCTATATGATCATTCGGACATGTATCATTTAAACCCATAAGGAACTTGCAGTGTTATAACAATATAAAATATAACATCCAGTCATCCAATATCAACAATCAAACATACATCACAATCATCATCTAAATCAACAAATAGACATCAATAGATAATTGATTATCATTAACAGGTATTAAATTGACAATTAAATACAATATTAAATTAAACGATGATTAAATGCAATAAAAGTCAAATTTAACTGGAATGACAATTTAAAACATACCAAACATCAACCACTCAAATTTCTAGTCACATCATAAATTTAATTTAACTAATATAAGATAATCTAGTAGTTATGAGTGGGTTAAAACAATCACCTTTGATTTCAAATCGATTTGAAATTCAAAATAAGGCCCAAATTTTAACAGTCTCAGAATTCGCCCAAATCAGTTTCATAATGTCCGGAATTTTGATACGATCCCAATGAAATAAACCGCAACCAAATCCAAGTTCGTATGCAAAAGTTATTAAAGTTAGAAGTTATACGATTTCAATTTTAAACAAATAAAATAATATTAATTATACATGTTTCCCTTACCACGTCAGCAGCCAAAAATATACGCGTCTCTTCCTCACTCGTGCATATGAAATAGAGCACCCACACACCAGTCAACCTCGCCGTTTGTCCGCCTCTCACCGCCCCTACCTGCCGTCGATTGCCCTGGCACCACCGCCATGACCTCCACCTGGACCAGCCGCCCCTACGCGTGGCCTCCCGGTCCCCCAAATCACCTTCTAGGGTTTTGAAACCCTAAGTCGCAAATTCAGGCCCCCATGCCCCTTCCTAAGCCAAGCGACCACCTCCAAACAACTCTGGACAGCGAGCGCAACAAAATCCCCATGCCAATTTTGCCTATTGACGATGAAAGCCAAACCCTAAATTTTGTTTTTGATTGCGATTTGTGGTTGATTCGTGCACTGTTATGAAAAACGAATACTTGCCGTTGATTCTATACGTCGAGACCTTCCCAACGATATGTAATTCGATACTATTTGTGGAGTTTTAATTTTTCGTTTTGATTTAATTTGCAATTTGAATCTAGAAAAATGGAGTTTCCACCATTGAGAAGGAGAAGCTAGAGAGAATTGTACGTACAATAATGAGGAATGAGAGGCTGTTAGGGTTTATAAGAATCTATTTATATTAACAAAGTCCGATAAGAAAATAAACACATATCGAATTTTTATGAACGACGAATAGCAACCCAAAAAGCCCGTTCTGCCTTCGAAACGAAAATGGGTCATCCCATATATCAAAATAGATGTTTTTGATATTTTTAAACTCAATGGAACAAGTTTCAAGTCCTAATTCCATCGCATGAAGAAGTTAGCTTAAAAATCAGCTTATTACAAATTGATTTTAATTGAATTGATTTCTACGCGTTTCAAGTCCGTACTATCAAACGACAAGTCTGATCACTAAGAAACTTGAAACCTTACAATAATTCACCGTTACGAATCCGATGAACTGGTTTTGTCGAAATTCGAGACAGTTGCCAAAATGGCTATTTTCACGTTAATTAAATAAATTATTATTAAATTGATTAAATCACTTTTTAATTCCACTTTTAATAACTAACAATTTTTATCAATTTTGATTATTTAAACATTTACAATAATTTAAAACAAATTTACATATCAATTCAGTGTTAAATATTACACTAATTACAGTGTTCAATTTCAACTGTAATTAAATCCAATAAATTATAGTTTAGTTCAAATAAATTGATTTAATTTGATCTCAATCTTTTTATTCAATCAATCATTACTCTATGGGCATAGTTAACATTGGTTTATACCCCATTTCATTAATATTCTTCAATTTCATCTTAATTCACATTAACACAATATTTAATTACATTTAATTGCAATTGATTTTCAATTTAATTCAACATATTAAATAAATTTGTAGCAAATAACAATCGTTACCTTTTCTTAATTTAATCACATTTGTAAGTTTGTTATCTGCACGCAAATGTCATAACTACTACCACAACACTACTTTTATTCAATTACAATAAATTACATACTATTTCATTAATTAATACAACATTTAAATTATCAATTACTCTTTTAATCCAATTATCAATTAATACACACATTATTACAATTAATTTACAATCTATAACCAATTATAACTTTTTAATCATTTCAATTAAATGGGAATTACATTTAAAGTAGTTATCATTTACCCTAAATTTATACTATTACATTTCATTCTAGTTAATTTCTTATTATTAAATCTTAAAATTTAAAATTTTCACAGCATCAAACTCCAAAAATTATTTAATTTAATAAATTTAATTACCGAAAATTACGGGTCGTTACAAAGCCACATTCTACGTAGTCGAAATTTAGTCAATGAGTTAACGTCCATGATTGTTCCTTTTCTACTGCAAAGTAAATTTTCAATTTCAGTAACTTTTTCTTTTATTTTAAAATAACAATCAGCATATAGGTTCATTTATAAATTTCAGTTTTTAAGATGTAGGATAGTGACTCATGGTCTCGCAACAACCTCTCATTGTCGTTCGCTTGCCAAAATTTATCTCCCTAGAATTTAACAATTTTTAGAACATAACTTTAATTTACTTTTATTAGCTAATAAATTTTCCAGTTTATTTTATAAACTTACCGTCTTACAGCATTAGCTAAGTGTCTACTGAGATTTCCTTGCTTACATAGTTTTCCACTTAATATAGTGGTCAACCCGGAAAACCAATTTCAAAAGGAACATCTCTCATAATTTTGTAGGCTTTTTATACAAAAGAAATAATTAATGCTTACAATCTAAAACCTAAAAGAAATAATTGCTAGAAGCCGCCCTTCAACATAGACTGACATTAATTATGCTGTGGCCCTATCACTCCTTAAATTAAATAGAGTTTTCTAACGTGCCATTCTACTATAACTCACATATCTTAATCCACCTTTCTAGCTTCTAGTAAATAAGGTTCACTCATTACTTTTAGCTACTACCACTAGTTATATGCTAAACTGTGCATCTCCATACTGAAGCGGGTAAGAAATATAAACTTTTCACATTTAGAATAACTCGCAAATTGGCTTGACGAAATAACATTTCCACAATCTATCTTGCCTTCCTTACCTTTGAGTCTACCAACGTCCTCTATGTTTGTTTGCCTTCTCATAACCCTTTATTACTATCTTCTTTTAATCCAACACTCTTGATAATATTCTCAAATTTTTGTATTTATTTCCTTTATCTTAATCTTTCATGCGAGTATACTCTAGAGCTCATAGAAGTGTACTTTGATACCATTCATCATTCCTTTGTGGGTTCTTCTTATGGCTTGCACACATGTCTAATAAACATTCCTAGCTTCTCACTAATGTTTCTTACACTTTACAGGGATTCCTTATTGCCAGTCTTTGAGTAATCATCGCTATTTTCTTGATAGCCTTATGTTTTACCCCATCTTACCAAGGTAGTCATCCCTGTCTACTCCATATTAAAATTTTGGTTTTGTTTTCGCCATGTTTTTTTCAAAAATTAAAACTTTAAAATTTTGAAGTGCTTAATCCCAAAACCTTTATCTCTATAAGTACCAACTTGGAAACTTTTTATTAAGTTCAAAAATAACTTGGTTTCTTAACCATTAAAACTATAATTTAGGATTTTTGAATTAAGCTTGTTCATCATGTCCAAAATAAAATGTTAGCAAATTAATTTAGAAAGTTCCCTTCCTTTTCTTATAAATCAATTTTATTCTTTTAAAGCCCTTTTCCAACAATAAGGATTTTTACTTTTTAAAAATTAGGAATTTTAACTTAAACCACTTATTAAGTTTTTCTTTTAAAAAACTCAATTACGATACCAAACCACTTCTTTAAAAAAATACACTTTATAATGTTTCCTAAAACACCTTTTATAATTTTAAACAATAAAAACTGGAGTAGACAAGGACACTTCCATTCTATTCTTTTCCTATTACTCAGTCTATCTCCACTTCCAATCCTTGGTGGAGTCTCTAACATCATGTAAGGGAAGATAGTGCAATCAATGTGCATAATTATGGAAAATATTCATTGTCTTTCATTTTGCCCTAAATTTTCTATATTGCTTCTGATTAGGTTACTAGCATTATTTTATACAAATTCCTAATATTGTTTCTATTTATATTTTATAATGTTACTACTATTCAACTTTCCTCTACCTAAACTGTAACGCCCCACCTCTATGCTCATAATAACAAAGAGTATTAAAAGAAATACTGTCTATTATTACGAAGAATAAGGCTGGATAGGAGAGACCATCCGTAATTGGCCTTATACTGATAATTGGATATGTCGATGGGAGTATCGTTTGAGATAATCAGATATTTGATTTGTTTTCTGACTATCGTCTGAGATAATCAGATATTTGATTTGTCTTCTGATTATCGTTTGAGATAAGTAAATATTTGAGATTTTTGAGATTTGAGCTTCGTCTTTTTCTCTGGCGATTCAGGTGAGTAATTTGATTTACTCACATTCAATTCGTGCTATGTATGGGATTTCTGCTCTGTTTTTCCTTCTCTTTTAGTTGCTGGAACTCGATTGTTCTTGCTTTTGTTAGTCGTCTGATTTTGATCCCTAATTCCCACGAGGTTGATTCTTTTGATTTGAAGCAGTCGAACCTTTCGATTTCTTATCTAATACTTCCCCGCTGACACTTGCTTTGCTTATACATTCGACATTGCCATGCTCTTTTGGTTGTTACCTTTTATCCATTTATTCCCTATGATTGCGTGGACGCAATTTCTATAAGAAGGGGAGTCTGTAACAACCCGAGAATTCGTATCAATAAATTATCGTCATTAAATGATAGATGTTGCTAGCAAATTGCTGTTGGAAATTTTTTTAATCAAGTTAAAAAATAAAATAAAATAAAGGTAGAGAATATAGGGTCCCTTTCATAAATTCTTTTGTAAATTAGTAAATTATAGGTGGGCTTTACATTTTTTATCGTGGCCCATGTTTGGTTGGTACCGTGTTAATAAAAATCACCATTTCCCCTTTTCTTTTTCCTGGGTTCAACCCTTAGCCCGATCCCCTTTGAATTCTTTCTTGAGAATGGCGGCTTCGATCTGGAGAAATTAGGGATTTGGCAATCTAATTCGATCCTCTTTGCTTCTCGATTGAATTAGGGCTTTTCGCCTCACGATTCGTTCTTGTAAGATTTGCTACGGCTTCGGCTCCGATCCTATGTCGCTTTGAATTAAAGCTTCGGCTTTGTCTCTGTCGATTGATGGATGCTTCGTTGCTTGCCTCTTCGAAAAGGTGAGTTTACTCACATCTAATTCCTGCTCCATGTATTTGTGATTGTGTGATTTCCACGGTTTCGCTTTTGTTGATTTTTGTCACTGGAGTGTTTATGTTGATTTCGTGAAAATGTTTAGTTGATTTGAACTGCCATTCTTTTGTGGGCATCACAGTTTCGATTTTGTTTTGTTATTGATAATTTCTTTGACAATTTCAATCCACACAGTTTTGATTCCCGATTGTGTTCGACCCTTTGATGCTTACGGCTTTGAATTCTTGGGTATTGTTGAGGCCTGGACCCTCTGGTTTTTGTCTGCATGAACTTGTTTGGGTATAACTACCCTTGTACACTGTTTCATTGATCCACCACTTATAGTTGCCATTTGCTTGAATCAGTTGTATTCATTGTCTTGTTAAAACCTGATGCTCTCATTTACACTTCGATGCTGCGTTTTACTGGGTCCTGTATCACTTGTTGTTTATTAATATGAGTATAGAATATGCAGACATCATATATTATGACTTCACAGTTCATACAGTTTTACTAAATTACACAAAACCTAATTGAGTTAGTGTACATTTTGATTTTTGTCGAGAATTATTAGCATATAGGTATACTGTTTGGGTTATGTGAAGTCGTAGCCTTAGTACATTGTTCATGGCATTAGCTTGTATTAGCTTGTTCACAACCACATGCATGCAGTTAGGTGTACACGCCTGTGACCATTCTTGTAACCGCATTGGGTAGTACTTCACTGTGTTCATGTAGCCTGTTTCACTTGTACATTCTTGTTTTTGGAGACTATTTGCGCCCAGTTGCATCTTAGTCTTCATATATAAGCATGCAGTCATGTATGTATATACATCATTTGATACGTATATATATATGTTCGAATTGGCATTGCTTCTTATCTGAGTTATTGTTATTACTTGAATTTGCCTTGTGGTCTTCTCTTTACAGTTGTGTGAGGCAACTTGTATATAAATTAGCTGTCTTGACCACTTGAGATATTGGATTTGTTTCCGAACTTCCTTGAGTTGAATCCCGATTTCGGGATTTGACCTTGTGATCATTTGTGATTTCTCTGAGCTTTTGTGTACCTCCTGCGATAGTGGCGAGGCAGTACACGCGTGCGTGTACTGCAGCCCTATCAGATTTGATAGTTTTAAATTGATGTTTCGATTTGTCGAATTGTTTCGTTGATTAATTTCATTGTTTGGAGTTGCATTCTGATTTGGATTGTTGATTTATTGTTTAACACTATTTAGTGTTATATTTGCCGTTATCCAATTCTCGTATCGAGAGTTGGATATACGAGATTCTGTGACTGTCGCCTAATTGATATCTGATTATTATTGCTTCTGTGCACTAATAACTGAGTTTGAATTAGACTGATCCGTGTATTATTTTCTTTTGAATGTAATACTCGGGTCAGACTCGAGTTATTTCAGGTTGTAGATTTCTTTCTTTGAGTTGCTGTTCGGGATTTGAAGACTTTTCATATCATCTGAAGTTGTTTTCGTCGTTTTGGAGTAGTCGTGTCTAGTATAGGTAGATATGTATTCATGTACATTAGTTGATAATGTATTTGTATATATAACTTCCAGAGTCGACAGTTGTAGTTGTATCATATGTATTGTGTCAACTATATTGTAACTGACATCGATTATATATATATGAGATTTTTGTTAATCTGTGTTCCGCAATTATATTATCTGTGTTATTGTTATATCTAATGTCCTAAACTATTATGAACTATCGTAGTTTGTTTTATACTGATAATTGGATATGTCGATGGGAGTAAATAAATAATAGATGAAAAATAAAAAGTATATACCACTCCTACCGAGATAACCAATATTAGTGTAAGGCCAATTACGGATGGTCGCTCCTATCCAGCCTTATTCTTCGTAATAATAGACAGTATTTCTTTTAATACTCTTTGTTATTATGAGCATAGAGGTGGGGCGTTACATAAACGGTTCTTATTTAAATTGCTTCTATTTATATAGCATTCCTCTCAATTTACTGTCTTCTTTATTGAACACTGTTGTGCGTTCGTCTACTGCTTTATTCTCAAGTTTTAATCTTCTCTCCCCGTTCTATTTACCCCATTTTAAACTTATATCACTTCCTATTGTTCATCCCTAAAAAGAATTTTACTACTTAAATAATTTCTTTCACCTTAGAAAAATCAATGAGCTATATATGCTCTACTATATTTTTTTTCAGAGAAATAACTTTTAAGAAAACCTATTTACTATTTTTTTGATTTAACAAATTTTAAATCCTACTGGAACTCTTTGTTTAAATGAAATACAGACATCTTATTTTTTCGAAAATTTAATATTCACCTACTTTGCAAAAATATGGTCTTTCTACCTTCAAATAATTCCTTTGAAAATCATTTCAAATACATATTTATATATTTTTGTCAATTTTTATATTAAAATCATTTCAACTTTTATATTAAATTCCTTTATATGGGGTTGGACTTAGAGTTGATTTTTATTTGTCCCTTCTTTTGGACTTTTCTTCTTTTCTACTTACGTACTGATTTATCTCCTTTTTCAAAATATTAAAATCCGACTATCTTTTTGGAGTGACTGCTACACGCCTTCCTTCAGGAACTTATTTCTTTTGGATATCGGCAACATATAGATTTTCACTTTTCCCTTATTTGGATCTAATATACATCATCAATCGACAATCTTACGGAGATCTATAACCATTGGGTTATCCGGGCCCAATTAAGGAGTCATGTACTATCCAGCTTCAAGGACCTTCCATATGCTGCACTCATGCTCTTCTTAAGTCAACGCTTTTCCATATGACCTATTTCCCATAGGGTAATCGGGGTAGGTGTGCATCTTCAACTTCATTCGTTGTTCTGACTCATAATCGATTTGTCCATATTCTCGGAATATAGTAGCAACTACCCTATAATCAAAATTCATAAGATTTGACGTACAATATATTTATAATTATAGGTAAAAATACACATACGCTCACTTATCGTTTCCTAATTCTTAAGATCGACTAAACCTTGCTTTAATACCAATAAGACAATCAGTATCCCAATGGGCCTGAATTTTCGCTAAATTGAAAACCTAAGTTCACCAATGTACAGATCGTTGATTTGGTACCCTACAAATAAATAAATGCATATTAGAGCATGGTCGATGTAAACTCACAACAAAATAGTAAAGTATAATAAAAATATAATCACCGACCAAGAGTGACATTTCAAATATCTAGTATCCTTGTCAGTGCCGAGCATGCATAAGGAAACTGCCCTTTCACCATTCCACTCGTACCAGTACATGTTTCTCTAAGCTAACATATGGGTTGTAACCGTGGTAGTGCATGACCTAAACGTGATCTACACTAGTAGGAGGTGTAGCCGTTTAGGCGTAACCATGTCTTTCTGCTGACTACTCAGGATTGATGACGTTCTCGACATATATACAGCTCCTACTCCCTAATATGGCATCTATCATACACTGACATAGAGCTGAGCCTTGCTCACCATCCCATTTAGATTGCCTAACGCAATCAAGGTAATACCAACTTGTTACTTAATACCCCTTAAAAAGTTGAAGCAGACTCTACTTGTTCTTTGACACTTTGATCGAGGAGAACCTTCTTACTTAGGTATCTCATACCTATACGTGAACGTATATAACTCCATTGGTCTTGCGGTTGGATATGTCCCACTTTAGTATAATGTATACACAACTGCTGGTAGCCCCTTGAGATGGGCAGACTTCTGTTGTGTAACACTATTGACCTCCTCGCATACCAACCCAATGTAATTACTATGTCATTCTCATCTGATCTAAGTTATTTACTGACTTTAATAATTCATACTCATCACAAAGGCATACTTGAGGTTACGTCTATATATATATATATGTTAAAACTTGTATTTGATTATCACACCTCCAGTGTTCAAATGTTAGTAATAATATTCCTTTACCTTTTCATGCATTTACTTCTTATTCCATCAATATCAATTTAATGTCATTCACCACTTTCATTAGAAGATCTAAATATCTTTTCCTATTTACATTTTATCCCTTATTGAATTTTTATTCCTCTTCCTTTTTAACATTCACTACCCTCCCTTGTTTAGTGGACTTTCCATATCCTTTTTATTTAAATTATTACCTACCTATCTTTTTATTGTTTATTATCTGATTTCTATCTTGCCTCTATTACATATATATTAATTCTTCGTTTAAACCGTTATTATTATCACATTTATAATTCTTTAATCAATCCTTAAAGATTTATGCTTTTTAATACATTAGAATTACATCTCTTTAAAAATTAAAGGTTTACATTGTAAATTTTTATGTCTTATCCAAAAGAAGAATTTGTGTTACGTTTGGACTTACAAGGAATTATCTTTTTCATAGGTATTGAAATAGACAGTACAAGATACGGTAAATATTCATGTTTTATACATTTCTTTATTTTAGGTATATTCCTTGTTATTTCAAAATCTGAACTTGATAATCTATAGAAATTTACATAGCAACTCTTTACATTCTAATAAATTAAAATACTACATAAATCCCCATGCTTTATTGCAATAACTCTAATTTACATTTTCCTTGCATAAATCATTTAAATCTATGAATATAGTTTATAAATTTCAAGGACTACTACTACCCAATACTTTCCAGATTAACATACATGCAATATTAAAATTTAGTTAACAATCACAGAATATATATGCAGGATGTATAAATTCATTATATGTATATATAATTTTAGGCTACAACTCCAAGTTTACATATAGGCATGCATGAATAGATTTACAACGATATAAATCCAATACTATTTAAAAATATATAATTTTTCACTCACATTTTTTTCTTTTCAAATCTCCCGATCTATTTCCTAATATTCCAGTTTGACTCCCCTTATTTTTCCTATTTGAATAATATACCCCAAACATACATATACCTATTAGAAATCTAGATCCAAGAAGAGATTTGGATTTAATTTAAATTTTGATCTAGATTTATAATTTACTTTGGCTTTGACGATTCATTTTGACCCTATTCTTTTTCTCTATCATCCTCTGATATTCTCCACTTGTATATACGTATATAGACTATAGATTTATTTAGGTTTAAGAATTTGTGGAGAAGAGAAAATGCTAGAGTTTCGCCGATGATTCAAAAAATATGAGAAGAAAAGTAAGGGGTTGTGCTCGTATTTATAAAGGTTCGAATCAATGTCATCTGTTGGATTAAATTATTTAAAATCCGAGATGTTTGACCAGGTCAAATTTCATAGCCAACACATCCACCAGTCGACTGCCACTATGCCGTCGTTCGACTGCTAGCAGTCGACTAGTCCCAATTAAAGGGTCGACCAGTTGATATATTTTGGTTAATTACCTTCCACTGTTTGATTACGTTGATTAATTTCCTCTTATATGATATTCTCTTTGTTCTTACCCAATTAACACCAACGTTAATTATTCTTACAGGTTAAGTAACGTTAACTATTAGTTAATTCTAATTGACGATAATTAACGTTAGTTAATTATTCTTATTTTATTAATTACATATATAATTATTTTTAATTTAAAAACTTCAAACGTTAATAACTTTTTCGTTTGATCTTCAATCAGAAAACTTTACATATGGAATTGATCAAAATAATCTCCACAAACCCAAGGCGCAAGTTTCGTAGCCAAATTCCGATGTTTGTAAAAATTCTATTTTTGACATTATTATTTAATAATTAATTATTGTTAAAACTCTGGGGTGTTACATAATTGCTGTCTACTTCGAATCTACCTCGATTTGTGTGTTTCTCTTTGATTATTTTGGCTTTTTTTGTGATAGTAAGTTACTTATCATCTCTAGATCTACTATATATTTTTATATCGATTTGACATGTTTTGAATCCATTTTTAAAGTTAAAATTATGAAGTGATGCTATTTTGGGTTTGAAACTGAAATAAAAACGAATTTATAACGATTTAAAGTAACATAAACATTTTGTTTTAATGTATGGTTGTTTATATGAATGATATGCTAAGCTATAAATATGTTCTAATATGAATTTCCTGAGATGATGTTTGTTTTCTTATTTGTATATTGGTATGTTTGAATGGTTGAAAACATTCATCAGAGCAAATTGGAGGTGATGGTCAATTTTGTGGTCGGAGTCTCGTTGTAGAAGTAGTGTTGTACTCTCTAATTCGATACACAAAAGATGGAAGATTCATAAAGGTAGAATGAGCATTGATATATCGGCCCTAGAATGTGTGGATTCACGTCTTTGTATTGGTGATGGCATAGATCAAGATGATGGCCTCAATAAATTGGATTAAGATTGAAGGTAACGTGCTAAAAATGGTGAAGAAAATAATGCAGAAATTGACTAAGGGTTCGTTTGGTAAATCGGTTCGGCATATGGGAGTGCTCGGGGTGACTTGGGAGCAAGTTACGGAAAACTTTGGGCTGGGATTGGCAAAATGTAGGGACAACATCGGGTTAAGGGTGGAAAAGCGCTGGGCAAGCTTTGGTCCGGTGGGGCATTGGTTCGACATAAGATGTACTCCAAGGTTACTTTGTTCTTGGGGAATAAAAAACAAAGGCATCTTTGGTTCAGTGGTAGGAAAATGCGATTCAGTGGTAAGTACCAAAACAGAATTTGGTTCGGGTGTTAACTTTGGGCCATACACAAAAAACTTTGGGCCAACACCGGGCAACCTAGGAAGTGCACGTGAGCTGGTGGGGCTTCAAGGCTACTTTGGGACTGCTTTATGGCCTACGTAGGAGTGACATCAAGCTCGACCTATGTAACGACCCAGAATTTCAATCATTTGAATTTGAAATATTTAGTTTATTTTAAATAAATATTATAAAGTTAATTTTATACGTTAAACAACTTATATTTCAAATTCAGCGATTTATTTGATAATTGAATTGTTAAATTGAATATTTAGAATTGTTTAAAATAATTGAATTTAATTTGAATAAAATAATAATTTCAAAAGCTAATTTAATTCTATTTGAATAAGCATGAAGTTAGTAAACATTAAAATTTGAATTAAAA
Source organism: Allium fistulosum (assembly GCA_030737815.1). Taxonomy (NCBI): domain Eukaryota; kingdom Viridiplantae; phylum Streptophyta; class Magnoliopsida; order Asparagales; family Amaryllidaceae; genus Allium; species Allium fistulosum. Next base: position 694,010,428 of record CM060906.1, read on the forward strand.
GTGAATAAACTAATTTTTATAATTATTCATTTTAATTAACATGTGAAAATAGCCTTTCGGGACATGTTCCAGAATTGGACAAAACTAGTTTCATTAGATCCATAATAGTGAATTTTTATATGATAATAAATTTCGTGGCGATCAGACGTATTGTCTGGTTGTGCGAGCTCGAAATGTGTAGAAATTAATTAAAGGAATTTAAATTAACATAATTTGATTTTGTAAAGCTAACTTCTGTATACGATGGAATTGGATCTCAATACTAGTTTCATTATGTTCGAAATAGGGGTATCACATATAGAATGCCGCATCAATTGGAGTTTGAAAATTTTATGTGCAAACAATGTTTCGTAAATTTTCTATATATGGACATGCTCATTCATTCATTTGCAAAACCTTAGAAATAAAAGAACGCTGCCACCATTCATACTTCCTCCCCATCCTATGGCTCTGGTTCATCGAAGCCAATCAAGGCCGTTTCAGGCCAAACCCCTACCATAAAAAAGTTTGCATGGATGAGCAGAGCAAAGTGGATGGTGGAGATCTACGATGGAGCACCGTGGTAGCTGAAACTTAGGTGCGACGTGGGGTAGGTTTTAGGGTACTCGGCGGTGCTATAGGCGATCATAGACGATGAGGCGAGTCACGATGGTAGCTGGTGGTTTGGGGGGTCTCCAGTGGGGTCGCGATGATCAGCGACGAAGTGTGGAGGTGGCGAGGCAAGGACAAAGTCGCGATCGAAGTCTGTTGCATGGATTGTGTACGAGTGTGTGAGAGAGGGAAGGTAAAAAAAATATTAAGGTTTAAATTTTATTAATTTAAGTTAATTATAATTTAAATAATCTTAACGTTCATTAATTTATATCTAATTCATAAGAGATCCAAATTGAACGCAACAAGTCGCAATGCGATCGTATCAACGAAATCAACGTTATGGAGTTGGATTGGGTGGATTTGGAGCTAGTAGGAATTTGGGTTAAAATTGAATGCTTGTTCAATTTTAATTCAAACCGGAGCATTTTGGCGGAAACCGAAATCAAAGTGAGTTACTCACCTCTCTAACCAACTTATATTTTTATATAGGTGTGGATAATTTTACTATTGACTGTTTGTTGACTGTTCGGATGCTTTACTATTTTATTAGTTGGTTTGGATATAATCCCGCCCCTGGAGAGGATGAGACCCTATTACGTTCCCGTGTAAGAGAGGATGACTCTTTGTATACGATCCCGTCTCAAAAAGGTTGATTTATATTATTTGGTTATATATTATATCTGATGTAGGGGGACTGATTGGAGGGATCCAACTGGATTCCTCTTACTTTGATTTTATTTTTCATATATTTTGATATATGATGTGTTGAATGGCATAATTGATGATTTAGATGATTTTTCCCTATTTAGTGTATAGTAACACTGGGCTATATTTTTAGTATTTTGAAATACAATAAAATGAAGATCTAGTTTTAAAAGGATTGTAAGTGATTTCAAAAATATATATGTTTTAATAATAATTCTTGAACTACTAAGAGAAGGAATTTATATTAAATAAAAGGTATGATTTTTGGATATTATAAATTAATAGTTTTATGAAATATTTTATATAGAGATTTCTTTTGAACTAAATAATAAAGATTTTAAAAGTCTTAAAAATAAGTCTGTCTTTTATAATAAAGGAATATGGTTTTAAAAGAAGATAGTAATATTTTGTTATAAATATTTATTAACCGTTTTATATAAACTGATATATACATATACATATATTAAGATTTATTTATAAATGTGGAAATTATAAATGTGATAATGTATAAATGTGGCACTTTACAAATAAAGTAAAGATTTGTAAAATTGTATTTTATAAATAAAATGATAGATCTATAAACGGTGTTTATAAATGAAGGGAAACTTTTATTATTGGTTAATTTAGGAAATAAATAAAAATTATGGATTTATAATAACATGTGAGATGTTGTTTTAGAAAAATAGTTGATTTTATTTTAGAAATTGAAAGTGAGGATAGATTTGGAGATGTTAAATGATATGTTATAAAATAGAAAGAGATTTATAAATATAGTTTTATAAATATGGAAATTATTACATTGAAATTTAAGTATGGATTTTTATCAAGGAAGTATATTTGTGTTTTAAAAGTTGCTTATTTATATTAATATTATTTTAAAGTTGTTTATCAGCATTTTAATATTTTTAAAAGTTATTATTTAAATTATTAATATGGCTTGAAATTGATCATAATTATTTATCAATAAAGTTTTGGAAATTAATTATTATTATTTATAATAATGTTGAAGATAAATTATTATTGTTTTATTAAGAATGATTTGAAATTATAAATTATTATATTTAAGATGTTTTGAAGTTAATTATTATTTATCTATAATGTTTATTATTATAAAATGGTGTTTTAAAGTAAATGATTAAAATTTATTTATAAATGTTTTTGACATATATAAATAAGGTTTTATAAACAGATGTGGATTTTATAAGAGGAATCTTATAACATGGTTTGAAAAACTTAAAGGAAGATTACTTAAAGGGTAGAAAGAGTATTATAGAGGTCTTAGATATTTATAAAGGAATTTTAGAAATGGGTTTATAGATTTCTGAAAATAGTTTATAAATGGTTTTATGGATTTATAAAGGGTTCATAAATGATTTTTGAAATGTAAAAAAGGGAGCTTTATAAATAGTTTTAGAGATTAATGAATGAGGTTATAGACAGGTTTAGAGATTTATAAAGGAATTTATATATTGTTCTAGAATTTTGCGAAAAGGAAATCATCCTCCGTTCTGTAAATATACTTTTACCATTAATATAAGTATATTGATATTTTTCCAAGTATCGAAAATATAGGAATTTGTGGGTATATCTTTGTAAAGGTACTTTTATACATGTAATTTACAAAGTGATTTCAATTAACGAAAGGGTTATTTAAGAGGCTAGTGATTGCTTATGTGCTTAACCAATGTTGGTTTTTCCCTATGGAATTAAATCCATGATTTAAATATTGTTTATTCGATAGTTAAATAACCGACTATCGAATTTGGACCAAAAATGTAACTTTGGAAATATCTAGGAGAAACACGTGAGTTATTGGCACAGTCATCTCCGATGATGTTGTACTGTGCGTATAAATCTTGTTTCGTTCTCCTAGTAAAAATGATAAGGAAATCTGTCCACTAATGGTTAGGAGTTGATCTCCGCTATTAACTTTGACTGTTTATTTCTTAAAGAACCGGTTGAGTTTACCGAAAACTATCGAATGTTGTTTCGAAGAGACTGGGATCAGATATATTATCCGAAATCCACTTCGATCCAAGTCAAGTATTTCGAAGTGAAGACATCTTGAAGATGATGGAATTGAAGATAGAGCTTTTTGAAGTGAAAGGTCTACTTGTTGCTAGTCCTGAGGATGATTCCAAGAATGGATGTAGTAGAAGTGGTGCCTTCGGTTTCGTTCAGTCCCAGAATGAACTTGTATGGATGAATGTTGGCATTGCATTATTGTTAGGAGAGCAGTGTTAGCATTCCAAGTGGGAAGTGCTATATAAAGGAAAATGTAGCCTCAAGCCTCATCAACCGGGAAATGACAAAAAACGGGCATGCAGCAGGGCCAAGTGGGTCGCTCCCATCAGGGTATCGTCATTGTAAATCTAGATCGATTACTATCAACCTATGTATGTTTTGTGGCCCATTAACGAAAGGGGTGATCATATTCGGTACAACTAGTCAAGTGGCAGGCCAGTACTGTATGGCAAGGGTACAAGATGTACTTGTCAGACCCCAGTGCATTTTATCTAGAGATGTACCTTCGGAAGGTAATTCCTTACCTTATCATAGTATGGAATCCAATCTCCAAATACGTGCCTTTACGGTTTTGATTGTAGAACCTAGTATGCTAGAATTTAATTAATGTAACAATTTCAGCTTTGATTAATAAGTATTTGTATCTTAGACACTATTATAATATCAAGGGATTTTCTGTAGAAATGTTTTGGTTATTGTACGGTAAAAACCAGTTCGTGTTTATATGCGGCATGGTCTTACGAGATACCTTTATTTTGAAAGATTTTGATAACTTTAAAAATCCAACTAGGTATGTTTTCTCACGCTGGTTTACCAGACCGACTCGGGTATTATTTTATTATAATGCTTGGGTTAGACCGAGCATATTTACAGATTGCTTTGGATGCATTGGAGCTCAGGAGACCAACAGAGGGCTTCAAGTTGTATTCACGTATATGTTTATTTTTCGTTGCATTGTTGTTGAAATTATCAGCATATGTGAGGAAGAGTTATTATAACTGTCCAGGTTGATGATTGTGATTTGTTGTTGTACTCTGATTTGATGTATGTACATAATAGTTTCTCTTTTGTAAAGATCATTGATATTATATTATATATTATTTCATTGCGATTGCGAGATTCTGTGTTGTTTCATTTTTTCTCTTCTTCTTTTTTTCACTTATACTTTCTTCTTTCTTTCCCATAATTATATGTCTTTTCCTTCAATTTGGGTTGGACATGTGTGGTTTATTGTCAGCTTGAATTGTGCAGATTGCCGGGTTGTTACAGTTGGTGTCAGAGCGCAAGGTTAAGCGAGAACCTTGGCTTTGGTAGGGCAACTCATTAAGAGATAAGGTAATGGAATGCCTTATTATGAGTTTTGAGTGTATTATATATATGAGAGCATAATTTTTTAGTGATTATAAAAATGTTTTATATTGTGTTAATTTATCTGTTGAGTGGCTTATGAATTATTGTCGGTATGTGGGATGCCATGATATCGATATGGGTTTCTAAACACTTAAACAATGCCAACTTACACAGTATTGTTTTTGAGAATTGGTACATGAATTAATTTTACCTAGATTATATTATATATATATATATATAAATGAATAATTTTTCGGGAATTATTGTAGTATATATGGTGTGTTTGGTTGCTAGTGAATGATAATATTTGATTATTATCATTGGTTGTTTGTTTTTTGTGTTCTAATAAAAGTTGTTATTATTATAAGGTAAACAAGGATATACAATTAATAAATGGTTTTCTATGACCAAAGTGAAATTATATATAAGGGAAATTTATAAATATGATTTGTAAACGAAAAGGATTTAAAAGTTGAGAATTTAAGAATTTAAAACCCATTGATTTTTAAAATTGTTTTTCATAGGTTTTTGGAAGAATAATAATAGTATTATTTTGGAAAATATTTTAACTGGAAATATTTTTAAAGGGATTTAAAAGAAATAGAAAGCACAGAATTCACTTCGGTTGTTGGAAAATAATTCAGGTGATGACTGCAGCATCATCGGTATTCATTTTCACGTTTCTAAATGGTGAATTGCTACCTTAGTGATTTTCCATTGGAGTTTTGTTTTGATAAAAAACGAGTTTTGATTTTAAAATCCAAAGCACGATTTGATAAATATATGAAAATAAGTTTTTGAACTTATAATTTGAAAATGGTATAGATAAGAAAATAAAATTTGAAATTTAGATATGAAATTAAAATTTAATTTAAGTAAAGTTAAATAAAATGAGTTAGTGAAATGAATTAAATGAAATGAAGTTTAACTTAAGAATGGTTAAATGAAACTGAATTGGATTTGAAATGAATTAGATGAATTAATAATGTGAATTAATAATGAAGTAATGGAATGAATATGAATTTTAGTTATAAAATGAAATTCAATTTAAGTTGTAAAATGAATTGAATATGGTTTGGAATGTTGTTTGATAAAATTGAATATAAACTTAAGTTGTGAAGTAATAATAAACATGAGTTGTGTAGTATAAAATGTTTGTGATAAACTTAAGTAATTATTGAATGGAATGGTTCATAAATAATATTAGTATTGAAAATATATACTAAGTGACAACAAAATAAAATTTAACTTAGGAATAGTTGAAATGTAACGATTTTATGAAATGGTCCATAAACGAATTTAGTATGCAATGAAATGTTGCTAAACATAAATTGAATTTAAAGTGAATGTAAGTAAAGTGAATGAAAATAAAGTAAATGTTAATAATTGAATGTAAATGAATCTGAATGTAAATTAGTTGAATGGGAATCAACTAAACGTAAACAAATTATAAACGAATCAATTGAATGTAAATGATAAATGAAAGCGTATAAATATAACGTTGACATTTGAAAATGCAAATTGATATAATGATAAATAAATTGGATGAATATTACTTGTTTGATTGTTTCTCTTGTTACATTTGCTACATTTGCATATAGTTATTATATGGTTTAAGTTATATATTGATATTACTTTCCCTATACGTGTTCTCATTGGTTATTGAGTGTTTAGCAGGCGCGGATGGTGTATGCTTTGTATTTGGAATTCGCTTTCGCATTATATTGTTTGTATATGCTTGCTAATACTAACACTAGGTACACATCTTGGATTACATATCGTATTTTTTTTTTGCATTTTTTCCTACGGAATGCCTCGTCCTTAAAGATGAGATGTATATTTGTGATTATATATATTCTAAATTTTTCCGATCGATCCGTGCTAAGGAGACGCTGACGAAATTTTCCGTAAATTTAAGACGTTAGAAATTTTTTGAGAATTTTGAAAAGGAAATTTTTGACAACAAAAGTTTGATTTTGAGTTATAATTTGGAATAAAAGAACAGACGGAAAATAGGTGGGTAAATCTAAAAGACTTAAAAATTTATAATCTATTTCAACCAATGAGTTTTGAAAAGTTAATGGGATTGTGACATTTTCTTACTTGCTAATTTCGAGGACGAAATTCTTTTAAGGGGGAAGAATGTAACGACCTAGAATTTCAATCATTTGAATTTGGAATATTTAATTTATTTTAAATATTGAAAAATTAATTTTATAAGTTAAAAAACTTATATTTCAAAAACATCGATTTATTTGATAATTGAATTGTTAAATTGAATATTTGGAGTTGTTTAAAATAATTGAATACTGAATTTAATGTGAATAAAAAAATGATTTCGAAAGCTGATTTAAATTCTATTTGAATAAGCATGAAGTTAGTAAACTTTTTAATTTGAATTAAAAGTGAATAAACTGATTTTTATAATAATTCGTTTTAACTAACATGTGAAAATAGCCTTCCGGGACACTATCTCAGAATTGGATGAAAACAGTTTCATTGAATCCGTAATAATGAATTTTTATATGATACTAAATTTCATGGCGATCAGACGTATCGTTTGGTCGTGCGAGCTTAAATTAATATAATTTGATTTTGAAAAGCTAATTTTTGTGTATAATGGAATTGGGTCTTGATACTAGTTAAACTGTGTTCGGAATAGGGGTATAACATATAGAACGCCAAGTGGCATGCCTTGATTGGAGTTTGAAAATTTTACGTGTGAACAGTGTTTCGTAAATTTTCTATATAAGGACGTGCTCATTCATTAGTTTGCAAAACCATAGAAATAAAAGAACGCTGCCATCATTCTTACTTCCTCTCCATCCTATGGCTCCAGTTCATCGAAGCCAATCATGGCCATTTTAGGCTAAACCCCTAGCTACAAAAACGTTCGCATGGATAAGCAGAGCAAAGTGGACAGTGGAGAACGACGATGGAGCGCCGTGGTAGCCAGAATTGAGGCGCAACGTGGATCAGGCTTTTGGGTTCTCGGATCCGCTATAGGCAATCGTAGGGTATGAGGCGAATCGCGATGGAAGCATGGTGGTCTGGAGGTTCTCCAGTGGGGTCGCGATGGTCGGTGACAAAGTGTGGAGGTGGCGAGGCGAGGGCAAAGTCGCGATCGAAATTTGTTGCCTGGGTTGTGTACGAACGTGTGAAAGAGGGAAGGTAAAAAAATTAAGGTTTAAATTTTATTAATTTAAGTTAATTATAATTTAAATAATATTAACGTTCATTAATTCATATCTAATTCATACGAGGCCCAAATTGAATGCAACAAGTTGCATTGCGATCGTATCAGTGAAATCTATGTTATGGAGTTGGATTGGATGGATTTGGAGCTATTAGGAATTTGGGTTAAAATTGAGTGCTTGTTCGATTTTAATTCAAACCGAAGCATTTTGGTGGAAACAGGAATCAAAGTGAGTTACTCACTTCTCTGACCCACTTATACTTTTACATAGGTGTGGATAATTTTACTGTTGACTGTTTGGATGATTTACTATTTTATTAGTTAGTTTGGGTATATTCCAACCCTGGAGCGGATGAGACCCTATTACGTTCCCGTATAAGAGTGAATGGACCTTTGTATACGATCCCGCTAAGAAATGGGGATTTTTATTATTTCGGTATATACTATATGTGATGTGGGGGGACAGTTTGGAGGGATCCAACTGGATTCCTCACAGTATTGATTTTATTTTTCATATATTTTGATACATGATGTGTTGGATGCCATAATTGATGACATGGATAATTTTTCCCTATTTAGTGCTATAGTAACACCGGGCCGTATTTTTAGTATTTTGAAATACTATAAAATGAAGATTTAGTTTTTAAAAGGATTTTAAGTGATTTCGAAAATATACATATTTTAATAATAATCTTAAATTACTAAGAGAAGGAATTTTTTTAAATAAAAGGTATGATTTTTGGATATTATAAATTAATATTTTTTATGAAATATTTTAAATAGAGATTTCTTTTGAACTATATAATAAAGATTTTAAAAATAAGTTTAGCTTTTATAATAAAGGAATATGGTTTTAAAAGAAGATAGATATATTTTGGTATAAATATTTATTAACCGTTTTATATAAAGTGTTATCCCACCTTTTGGTCAAAGCTGGAATATCAACAAAATTGGCAAGGAAGGATGGATATCAGGATTGGAGTTCAATTGGAAACAAGGCTGCAATGGATGTCGTCAAAATTTGGCCGGGCTCCGATCAGAACGAAATCAATTGGAGATGACGATGAGGACTAGAAAAGGCTATGTTTCAAATTTCAGGTTAATCGGAGTTCGTATGGATGAGATATGATCGATACAAAATAAAGGAGTTCGTATCCATCGAGTTCGGGGCAGTTCGAATCCATCATTCGCATCCATTAGGAAATCATGTATTGGCTTGTTCGAATCGATTAATTTCGTATCCATCGGAAGGATACCGCTTCGATCCATTCGAATCCACCCCAGGGCTTTGTTTGAATCGGTGCTGTTCGAATCCATCCGGCATTGGGCTCTTCGCATCGATCGGGTTTTGGTTCGACTCGATGGTTCCGTATCGGTGAGAGGGGGATTTGGCACTTTCGTATCCATGGAAAGCTGTCGAAGTTTGTGTCCATCAGGTAAGGCCACGCTCGTATCCATCAGGTAAGGCTTCGTTTGTATCCATCATCCAACTTCTGGCCCTTCATGCCTTTTTCGTATCGATGAAATCGATACGAAGAACGGTACGATGGCAGTTGGATGCAGATGTATCGGCATGAACGAACGCAAAATATGGATGTGAGCGCGAATCAAGAGAAGAAGCATTCAAAGCGGCGAAGGACATGCATGGTTCGAAGGAAGAAACCTTCAACTCGGCATGAATTTAGGATCTGGCTTGGTAAGTAGCGCCACGTCAGCAGATAGGCGCGTGCCTTGATCGAGACGAAGAGGATGGTGCGAAGGCACGGGTTCGAAGACAGCAGGCTACGAAAAACATGAGATTGAATCAATCATATCTCCTAAACCACAGATCTAAATGCAATGAAATTTTCACAGTAGCTTGCATACAAGGTAAACAACAATCCTGCCAAGTTTCAGCTCGATTGGATCATTTCTTGATGGATACGAAATTACTTTGTATCGATCGCAGATCGAGTCGAAACTTGATGGGGTCGGTCGCGTGGGCCCCCTCACGTGCCAGAAGGAGTCTCCCGAAGTTTGAGCGCAATATCAGCTTCCTACGCCTATAAATAGCCCCCTGAAGCCTACAGAAAGAGGATCTTTTGGCGATCCAACGTCCAGACTCTGTCGGATTCAATTCCACTTCTTTCCATTGCTGTTGTACTCAAAATCTTCATTGTAACTGCTGTAATCACCTGTAACCAGCAAGGATAATCAATAAAAGATAAAAACCTTGAAGTGGACGTATGCCGGAGATAGCCGAACCACTATAAATTCTGTGTCATTGTTCATTATTTCTGGATTGCTATTTGTTGCTAGCTTATATCTGAGATTTGTGTTTGAATATTGCTGATTTGTATTCATACACTGGTGCTTTCACAATACTTGGGGTTTGTGACCATTTTTGGCGCAAACACTTTGGTGCTTTCACTGAGAACAACTAGCACCCGCTATGCAAGATTTGAAGTTCAGATTTGAAAGCTTGAAGATTCGAAAGACAATGACTCGGCAAACAAGTAGAAGGCAAAGAGCTGAAAGAAGTCAACAAGGAGGAAGTCAAGAGGCATCCTCTGGTGCTGGAGAAGGACAAGCTTCGATTTACATCACCAGAGATGAAATGGAAGCTATAGCAAATTCATTGCAAGAGAGGTTGCTGAAAAGTCAACATGATATGATGCAGACTTTCTTCGAGCAGATGAGAGCTGCAGGGACACAGAACCTTGGACCAACTACAGCGACTGTAAATGTGGAACAAGGAACTAGGGTTGCGGAACCCAATGGAGGACAGAATACAGAACCAGAAGGCAATCAACAAGGGCTTGGGGGCAGGCCCCCCGGATCCAAACAGGAGGACCTTTGGAAGGAGTTCAACAGGCTAGGGCCGACGTTGCTACTAATGAGCCACATGAAGAATATGTGCCGGAGTTCCCTCGGGAGCATGGGGGCAACCCCTGACAGACAACGCTGGATTAGTGGAAATCATTAGGAAGACTATGCATGGAGGTTTGACCAATAGAGATTTGGAAGGAGTGAACAGGAGCCCGTTCGCTCGGGAAATCAGGATAGCTCAGAATCCACCTAAGTTCAAGTTACCTAGCGTGGAAGCATATAATGGCAAGGCTGACCCGACTGATCACTTGATGAGATACACTAGACACATGGAAGTGTTGGGGGCATCGGAGAAAGTGATGGCCAGATGTTTCTCGTTGTATTTGACAGATCTAGCTGCAATGTGGTTTAGGCAGCTGGAAGAAGGATCTATCAGGACTTGGAGGGAATTGGTGGATAGGTTTTTGGGACAGTTTCGGGTTCATATCAAAAGACCTAAGAACGTGATGACGTTAACATCGATAAAGCAAAGGACGGATGAATCGCTTAGAGCATTTCTAACTCGATTCAATGCGGCAGTTGCTTCGGTGGATCGGTCGGATCCATCGATGGTTTTAATGGCGGCAGTGTCAGGAGTCAGGGAGGATTCGGATTTCAAGGTATCTTTAATACGAGACCCACCTCTGGATCTCGGAGAATTCTTTTATGAGGCTGAGAGGTTCCTCCGATGTAACGACCTGGAGCTTTCGAACCCGAAAATTCCAGATAGTTGGAAGAAAAGGAAAGAGATAGAAGAAAGAAACAGAACAAGACACAGATTCTCACATTCGCAGCGGATCAAAATACAATATCAAATATAATATCAGTTATACAAAGAAAAATTGTATTTGTTAATTTTCATCAATACATCAGAGTTACAACAAATATACAAATCACTGGACATATACAATTAAATCGTCCCAATAAATAGCAGTATATCACAGCGGAATACACTCCATACGTTCCTGCCATCCAGCTCGCCTAATGAGCTCCAGAACGTCCTTACCTGAAATCTGTAATACTCGGTCTGACCCGAGCATTACATCAAAGTAACACCCGGGTCAGGCTGGAAACCAGCGTGAGTAAACTCATCTAACAAGAAATTCCAATCCATAGAACTTATTTAAAACTCGGGGTAACTCGTACTTACTACACGTAAACAACTTATATAGTCATCACTTATATTCACAAAACAATATCTAAATATCCAATTTAGTTTAAATGGTCCATATTACCCAATCCAGCCCATTGATTTCACATATCAATCTATAAAGAATTATAGAAGATTTCAAATCGAAGTGGTTTCGGGAATTTACTGATACCCGACCCTGGTCTCTTCGAGTCCTATGTCATCTTAACCCAAATTATTCTAATGAAATACAATTCAAACTTTAGATGCAAGATATCGCTCTTACAAAGTAATTCATCAACAAAAGATAACCTCATTATCACTATTTTACCCTAAACATAACATATCACAAATCTCTTCATACAGAAATATCAACCAATTCAAGACATTTAACATCATTCAATCATTCATAAGCAAGATTTATCACTTCCACGATTAATTTAATTTATCTCTAATTAAATTAATTTCTAATCTAATCACTTAGATTATATTTACTTAACATTAATTAATTACAAACCAATTAATTAATCATCCTTTAATTACAATAAGTAATTAACTCTAAATTAATTACACAAATCCTTTACTCATCCTTAATAATCTCACTAACCTTAATTAACTGCTCAAATTAATTATCTTATAATCACTTACGTTGATTTATTTACGTTGATTTATTTATCCTTTAATTAATCACACTAACCCTTAATTAATTTCCTTTATTTATCAATTAATATTACTTAATCTCCTTTAATACAAAGTAATTAATCCTTAATTACTTTCATAATCCATTAATTAACCTTTAATTAACTGATTAATTATTCATCAACTATCGATTTATAACCTTAATTATTAATCAATATCTCTTAATACAAATCAATTAATCCATAATTACTTTTATAATCAATTAATTAATCATCAATTAACTAATTAATTATTTCTTAATTACTAACTAATAAACCTAATTATTAATTAACAACTTAATTACATTTTAAATTATTCTTTAATCACCAGTTAATTAATCATTTGATTAATCTTTAATTAACTGTTAACCCATCCTTAATTAGCAGCTAATCAATTCTTAATTACCCTTAACATATTTACATAATTTACCTTTAAAATTATAAATTAAGTTTTAAAATAAAACAATCATTTAACTTGATAAATTAAAGTTATCAAAACACACTTTAAATAACTTAAATATTTATCAATTTATAAATTTTAAAAGCTAGTTTCAATTTATATTGAAAAAGTTGTTTTTTTTATAAACTTTTAAAATTACATTCATAACTCGATTTTAAAATCACTTTAAAATTTCTTAACAAAGTTTAAATTTAATGAACTTCAAAACTTCTTAAAAATATGATTTATTAAACATTTATTAAGTCAACAAGTAATTTATATAAGAGTTTTAAACTAAATTAAAATTTTAAATATCAAAACACAAGTTTTAAAACCTTTTTAAATTCTTATTTACTGTTCATTTATGCTGCTTCGGGTTAAACCCGTAGCTCACTCGAGTCAATCCCGAGTTCCCCTTCTTCCCATTTTTTTTTAACTTCGATTAAATTTAAGTATTCAAAACAGCAGGCTACCCCAACCCAACATACTCGAGAACAAACCCGAGTTTCCCATGCTAATACTCGAACTCGACTTCGAGTTTTCACAGCCAAACCCCTCTGACACACACCCACCATCACGTGCACATGCACGCCGCCGTTGGTCGCCTCCGTCCAACGTCATCCCCTCCGGCAACTCACTTATCATCACAGAAACCCAATTCGACCACAAAACCTCACAAACGCAACTTCGATCAAAATTTACTACCTAGTTGGCCTGAACTAAAACAAAGCTTCCCACAAACTCCTTTTGACCACCAAGCTCCGGCCACCAGAGAGTTTGCAACCACGGCCACACACTCATAAGCCCTCCACTCTGCTTTCCTTCCATTCTCGAGTAACTCGAACCACTCAAGACGCCACAACAGTCAGAACAATAATTACGAGCAAACTAGGTGTTAAACCCTACCTTAATCAATTTCTAATGCCATGGTGATTAATAAATTCACACACCATTTTTGCCTGAATCCCTACTTCCTCCTCCACCTCCAGTAGCAATCTCGACCACTTCAATTGCACCAGCCTCCAGAAATCACTCAAAACCCATTCTCCAGAAAAACCCAAATTTCTCATTCAATTCAACATCTTAAATTTGGATAATTGTCTTAAAAATCATAAATCCTTATGATGATTCGATATATAAACATGAATCAATATAACTTAACATTTTATTTATTACATTATATAAGTTTTCACTGCAATATTCTTGTTTACAGGAAAATTCCATACTTATATTATTAAAACTTATTTTCATAATCAAAATGGAATTTAAACTCAACTGGTTTGTTTGAAAACCCTAAGCTACCAAGTGTTTAGGTGGAATGTTTGAATTTTTGTTTATTTATAAAACTCTGTCAGCAAGAATGAACAGAGGAACAAAAACTTCAGGCATGCAGATTCAAATACAATCATACATACAAATTTATTTACAACTATCTACACATGCAGGAATCAACATCACAGTATTACTTAAGCAACTAATTTTATCCTACTTAAGATTCAAATTAGTTGTTTACTTACCATTTAAAACAGAGCACAATATACATACAGTACTGCCCACAGTCAATATTCATATCAAATTTTACCTATATTCACAAGAAATACTTATTTATATTCAACCCTTCAAGCATGCAACCTAATTTATAGTTTAAGATTTAAAAGTTACTCACTTATTTATACACATGCAGGCATCATCATCACAGAGATTTCATAAGCAACCATCAATCATCTAATTAAACTCTCAATTTAAAGGTTTACTCACCTTAGAAAATGCAGAGCTTGGAAATAACTGGAATTTTGAAAACTGGAAGGCTTGCAAACAGCTCTACTTTGAAAACAGGAAGAAATATAAAACTGGAAAGCTTTTGAAATAGAAATGCTTTGATTTTCGAGAAAACTTTGAATGCTTGAAGCTTGAAGAGCTTTGGATTTGCAGATATGATCTTTAAAACTTTTATCACTGATTGCTTGCTTGAACATAGATTTGCTGCAGGCTTTTTGAAAACTAGTTTGAGATAAAAAGGGTTACAGGTTTGATGATCTTTTGGTTTGCATTTGAACTTGAGGAATAAATTACAGGTTGTATTTTGGTTTGAAATTGAGTAACAGGGTTTTGATTTCAGGATTTGATAACATTTTCTTTGAGTTGCATTTGTTTTAGAGGAGATGTGTTACAGGGTTTGCAAATTTGGTTTGAGAAGAGGTGTTCAGGTTTTAGAAATTGTTTCAGAGGAGATAGTTTCAGTTTTGAGAAGAAATTGCAGGGTTCTAAGAATTTTGGTTTGCATATGAGAATATTTCAGTTTTGAGTTTTTCTTGAGGAAACATTTTCAGATCGAGCCATGGATTCTTGTTTGGTTTGAAGGAAAAGAAAAATGAAGAGAGAAAGAATGGGAGATTATAAAATTTATGGATATTAAAATTAAAGAAAAAGAAAATTAGGAAAATAAGACACTTGTTTAAATTTTGTTTACATTTGTCATAAACCATTGCTTACTTTATAGCACATGTACTCAATGAAGTTTAGAAATGAACATATGTCATTCCTTATTTTTAAATTATTTTTAAATGATTTTAAATGATTTTTAAAAGCCCTTACTATTAATTTTCTTAATATGTAAATACTTTATTATTTCCTAAATGCTTTTATAAATTTATATATCCTTTTTTTTCCTCTCCCTTATAAAAATAAAACTTTCAAAAGAAAATAAGATATAAACTAATTAGATTCCAAATAAAATAATATAAAATTATTTAATCCATTTTTACATGCTAATTTAAATGCTTTTTCATTTATTTACTACTAAATAAATATTTTCTAAATTTGTAAAATTCTTTTGTTTTAAATTAATATAAAACAAATTTTATTTTGGTTATTTATATTTGAAGATAACAATTTTATCCATTTTAAATAATTTAATTAAGGGATTATCACATTTTAATAGTTAAACTCGGATAATTATTCAATTATCTGATACCCAAAAATCCGGGTTATTACATTCCTTCCCCCTTTGAATCTTTTCGTCCTCGAAAAGGAACAAAGCCAAAATTTATTAAATATTTTAAAACCAGTTAAAATATCCTTTGATCAATTTAAAACACCTTTAAAATCTGTAATACTGCCATAATTAGTTTTATAAAAATAATTTTTATAACTCGATGTCTCAACCAGTCTATCCTTGTTCTCTTAGAATTTCGGTCATACGTTGATCAGACGTAGGACTGAAAATCTATAAGTACTTAGTAGACCCGTTTTCAACACCTAGTGAAAATTACTTGGAAAATATTTTAATTAAAAATATAGAAAACATTTTTGAAATCGAGGAAATATCTTTGGTGAGAATGCTCTGGAAATCATCACCCCCATCCATGGTCACAATTACATCACGGGTTACGTTGCCATCGCAGCAAAAGTCCATGTAACTGATTACACCATAGAACCCACAACAGATCGCAGTTACATTCCAGGGTTACGTTGCCATAACAGCAAAAGTCCATGGAACTGTTGGCTCTCAGCGGCACACACGATTTCGCTGTCAAAATGAAACTTCTCCACTCTACATAAGTCTCAGTCTACCGATATAGAATCAAACGCAGACTGTTGGCTCTCAGCGGCACACAAGACTTTCGCTATGTTACCATAGTGTCGCAGTCTACCGATATAAAATCAAACGTAGACTGTTGGCTCTCAGCGGCTCACACGACTTTCGCTATGGTCTGCAGTAGATCGCAGTGACATCGAGTTACACTGTCGTCACAGCATAACCCAAATGCCTCTGTGGGCACCAGCCCCTCGACTTTCGCTACACAAATAATCCTCAGGAACTAGTTTATTCCGGACTCCTCACAGGATTAATAACTTTAGAAACCCCCCTTAGGGTTCAAGGCAGTACCACCCTGTGGCACTCCTGAGAAGTTCATTTCAAGGGAGCGCCTTTTTCCCCAGAGCTATTTTCAAACATTTTGTACTATACACTTATAGTATCTTCAAATCATACCCTTTATGATTTATATCAAAATCTCCTTTACACAAAATCGATATCCAAAATCGATAGTTCCAAACTTGGCTTTCCAAAATCCAAAATTGATTTTTTCTCAAAAATCAAAAGCCTTTTCCAAATTATATACGTTCCCAAAACCTTTTCCCAAAATCCTCATAAGATCCTTTATATATATATATAACTTTGAAAATCTTTGGATCATTTCACACTTGTATAAAACCTCTTTTATACTTCAAATATTTTCAAAACCCTTTTCTTTTAGCAATAGATTCAACAAGGGAAGATTTATCTTATATAACAAGGATATATAACTTTATTTATTCCAAATCAAATATTCAAATTTGATAAATCTTTTTATAAAGTTATTAACCATATTACTTTTCATTTCAAAAACCATTTTACAGTTCTTATTCACAAAATTTCAATATCAATTTCATTCAAACCCGTACGATGTACACATATCATCCGTACGCAATATCAGTCTGATCGCTCACTCGATCACACAATTTCTCTTCCGAACTAGTATCGTCCACCCGATTTCCTAGTACGGACTCAGATCTGGTTCCTTGATCAGAAACCGTCATTCTCCTTGCATAGTCGTAGCTATGATAGAGAATATCCAGAACCAATCAAAAATCCATATCCAGGTTCGCCGTCGAAAATCGAGCGAAAAATCCCAACTCGGATCGATAATACTATCTCAAAATTCTGTGTTCGAATCTGGATCAAATCACTATGCGAATAGAATAATATAAGTATATCCTACGTATTTATTTTTATTGTTTATTAGCCAAATCAATTCTCTTTTCTATTCACATTTCCTTTAATTCCATTCACTTATTCTAAATTGCTTCCATTTCCAATTAAGTTATTACTTCAATTACAAACAGTTTGAACTTTGACCAATTTAAATTTTAAAAATAGCTTGAAAAAGTTTAAAATAGATAAGTAGTTGAAAAATAGTTATTAGTTTGTAAAATAGCTGTAAAATAGTTAAGTAGGTATAAAATAGTTAGATAATTGCAAAATAGTTTTTAAAATAGTGATCAGATATAAGTAACTGAAAAATAGTAATTGGTTTATGAGACAGTTTCAAAATAGTTAAATAGTTCCAAAATAATTGTAAAATAAGTATAAGATAGTTTGGGGTTTAAGAAGAAAGATTGTATAGTAAATAGTTTGGAAAAAATATATTTGTATTAAAACAATTTATTTTGAAAATAATCTAGAGTCAAACTGTTCAATTCTCATCAATTCAATTTAAATTTCCATCTCCATTTAAATTGAATCAATTCTAATTTAATTAACTTCAATTTCCATTGAAATTGATTTAACCCCAATTCAAGTTGAATTAACCTTAATTCCTTTCCAATTCAAATCAAATTCCATTTGATTTTTAAACTTATTCAACTTTAATCACAATTCCAAATTATTTCAATTCAATTTGGATTAATTTCAAATTTTAAATTTCTATCAATGTTCTTTCTTAAAAGTTCTAAACTTATTTCATTTTACTTAATTATTTACAATATTTCATTATTAAACACAACAACCATTTATGATAATAACCAATATTATCATATGTAGAAACCAATTTATTATTATCTTTATTCTGAAAACACTTCTATAAATTCAAGATTTAATTTCAGTTTGGATCCTTTTCAAACTTATCTTCATTCAATTTCAATTTGGTTGTATTTCTATTACCACTTAATTTAATTCCAATATTTTAACAACCAATTACCTTAATATTTATTAAAAAGAAATATTGCTTTATATATCAAAATATAATCTTATATAAAAGTCATTTATTTTTAAAACCATTTAAAATCTTTATATAACAAAATAACAAATACGATCTCATATATATATACACTCAACTCATCTTAGGGTACTATTGACCCTATCCTTAATGAGTAATCCCAACAGAGCCAAGGTTCTCGCTTAACCTCTGCTCTGATACCAAGTGTAACGACCCGGAGCTTTCGAACCCGAAATTCCAGATAGTTAGAAGAAAAGGAAAGAGATAGAAGAAAGAAACAGAACAAGACACAGATTCTCACATTCGCAGCGGATCAAAATACAATATCAAATATAATATCAGTTATACAAAGAAAAATTGTATTTGTTAATTTTCATCAATACATCAGAGTTACAACCTATATACAAATCACTGGACATATACAATTAACTCGTCCCAATAAATAGCAGTATATCACAGCGGAATACACTCCATACGTTCCTGCCATCCAGCTCGCCTCCTGAGCTCCAGAACGTCCTTACCTGAAATCTGTAATACTCGGTCTGACTCGAGCATTACATCAAAGTAACACCCGGGTCAGGCTGGAAACCAGCGTGAGTAAACTCATCTAACAAGAAATTCCAATCCATAGAACTTATTTCAAATGGGTAACTCGTACTTACTACACGTAAACAACTTATATAGTCATCACTTATATTCACAAAACAATATCTAAATGTCCAATTTAGTTTAAATGGTTCATATTACCCAATCCAGCCCATTGATTTCACATATCAATCTATAAATAATTATAGAAGATTTCAAATCGAAGTGGTTTCGGGAATTTACTGATACCCGACCCCGGTCTCTTCGAGTCCTATGTCATCTTAACCCAAATTATTCTAATGAAATACAATTCAAACTTTAGATGCAAGATATCGCTCTTACAAAGTAATTCATCAACAAAAGATAACCTCATTATCACTATTTTACCCTAAACATAACATATCACAAATCTCTTCATACAGAAATATCAACCAATTCAAGACATTTAACATCATTCAATCATTCATAAGCAAGATTTATCACTTCCACGATTAATTTAATTTATCTCTAATTAAATTAATTTCTAATCTAATCACTTAGATTATATTTACTTAACATTAATTAATTACAAACCAATTAATTAATCATCCTTTAATTACAATAAGTAATTAACTCTAAATTAATTACACAAATCCTTTACTCATCCTTAATAATCTCACTAACCTTAATTAACTGCTCAAATTAATTATCTTATAATCACTTACGTTGATTTATTTACGTTGATTTATTTACGTTGATTTATTTATCCTTTAATTAATCACACTAACCCTTAATTAATTTCCTTTATTTATCAATTAATATTACTTAATCTCCTTTAATACAAAGTAATTAATCCTTAATTACTTTCATAATCCATTAATTAACCTTTAATTAACTGATTAATTATTCATTAACTATCGATTTATAACCTTAATTATTAATCAATATCTCTTAATACAAATCAATTAATCCATAATTACTTTTATAATCAATTAATTAATCATCAATTAACTAATTAATTATTTCTTAATTACTAACTAATAAACCTAATTATTAATTAACAACTTAATTACATTTTAAATTATTCTTTAATCACTAGTTAATTAATCATTCGATTAATCTTTAATTAACTGTTAACCCATCCTTAATTAGCAGCCAATCAATTCTTAATTACCCTTAACATATTTACATCATTTACCTTTAAAATTATAAATTAAGTTTTAAAATAAAACAATCATTTAACTTGATAAATTAAAGTTATCAAAACACACTTTAAATAACTTAAATATTTATCAATTTATAAATTTTAAAAGCTAGTTTCAATTTATATTGAAAAAGTTGTTTTTTTTATAAACTTTTAAAATTACATTCATAACTCGATTTTAAAATCACTTTAAAATTTCTTAACAAAGTTTAAATTTAACGAACTTCAAAACTTCTTAAAAATATGATTTATTAAACATTTATTAAGTCAACAAGTAATTTATATAAGAGTTTTAAACTAAATTAAAATTTTAAATATCAAAACACAAGTTTTAAAACCTTTTTAAATTCTTATTTACTGTTCATTTATGCTGCTTCGGGTTAAACCCGTAGCTCACTCGAGTCAATCTCGAGTTCCCCTTCTTCCCATTTTTTTTTAACTTCGATTAAATTTAAGTATTCAAAACAGCAGGCTACCCCAACCCAACATACTCGAGAACAAACCCGAGTTTCCCATGCTAATACTCGAACTCGACTTCGAGTTTTCACAGCCAAACCCCTCTGACACACACCCACCATCACATGCACATGCACGCCGCCGTTGGTCACCTCCGACCAACGTCATCCCCTCCGGCAACTCACTTATCATCACAGAAACCCAATTCGACCACAAAACCTCACAAATGCAACTTCGATCAAAATTTACTACCCAGTTGGCCTGAACCGAAACAAAGCTTCCCACAAACTCCTTTTGACCACCAAGCTCCGGCCACCAGAGAGTTTGCAATCACGGCCACACACTCATAAGCCCTCCACGCTGCTTTCCTTCCATTCTCGAGTAACTCGAACCACTCAAGACGCCACAACAGTCAGAACAATAATTACGAGCAAACTGGGTGTTAAACCCTACCTTAATCAATTTCTAATGCCATGGTGATTAATAAATTCACACACCATTTTTGCCTGAATCCCTACTTCCTCCTCCACCTCCAGTAGCAATCTCGACCACTTCAATTGCATCAGCCTCCAGAAATCACTCAAAACCCATTTTCCAGAAAAACTGTAACAACCCGCATATTTATCGATTTTACATTTAAATATTTTATTTAAATATTTCATCGTTCGTCGGATTTTGGTCCGAAAAGCTACTTTTTGCAAACAGTCGAATTGGGACTCGAGACCACCTCCATTGAGTTCAAAATGTCGTTTGCGATCTTTTTGAGTGTAAGCTTCGATATGTTTGGAGTTAGGAGAATTTTGCAACTTTTCACTTAGGGCTTTGGGTTGGGTTTCAGCCCAATAACCCCACTTAACCTCCTACCTCTCTAACTCTTCATCCATTCACTCCCATTTCATTTCATTTCCTCAAGAAAACTGAAAATGGTGGAGAGGAAGAGGAATTAGAAATTACAAAACCCTAGTTCCATTTGCAAACTCTTGTTCTAGCTCCAAATTCAAAGAGAACCCATTGGTAAGCATCTCCTTCATCTTCTCCAACCCGTTCTCCTTTCAATTTCAGAAATCCTAAACCTAACTTTAGGAATGTTCTTCTTTTTGAGCATAGATTCAAGCTCATTTGGGTTGTGTTGAAGAGTGGTTGATTCTCCCTTTGCTTTCAAGCTCCTTCTTCATTGTTTTTGTGAAAAGGTGAGATTTTTATCTCACATCTAAGTCAATAATTATCTTCGATTGTTAGGTATGAATTCCTAACACTTATCCTTGTGCAATTCATTAGTCGTTGTTGCTCGACCGATCGTTATCGATGTCGTTTGGCCATTTTTGGCCTAGGTTCAGGGAATGCCCTGAATAACAGTTTCAGCCGTCTGAACGTATGATTCAGACGTCTGAATGGAATACTGGGAATTTTCTTCTCCCAGCATTCAGACGTCTGAATCAAAATTCCAGACGTCTGAATTGGTTCATTTTGAACCAGAAAAGAAGTAGGCTAAAAAGTGCCTATTTCAGACGTCTGAAGTCTAGGATTCAGACGTCTGAATTCTGTTCTGGAAAATAGTTTATTTTCCAGATTCAGACGTCTGAATTCTTGATCTCAGACGTCTGAATCTGCTGTGTTTTGCCTAGTTGTTTTTTTAGCTTGAATATCCAACTCTAATCAAATCGGGTTGATTCCCTTTTTGTTGTTATCATTTATTATCGGCCACTTTGTTAAGTCGCCCGCCTTTTTAAACTTAGGTCGCTTGTCTTCACTAAGTCGAACCCCGTATTACTCTGCGTAGGCAATCTTATCTGAAAAGCATTCATCAGAACTTCCACTTTGATGCATTTTGAGCTGATTTCCTTGGATTTTATTCACGTCTCCGAATGTGAATTTTTGTGATAGATTGTTCCAACAATCGTTTTATGACTTGTCACTTTAAAGATATAAAGGTTTTAATACTAGTAGTAAATATCAAAACTCTTTCATCAAATCGATTTCAACACTATTTTTAATATCAAAAGTTCGTTTTCTCAAACCAATTTCCAATCTACTAATATATATAAGCCTTTACTTCACTCGAATGAGAAATCGACTTAAACGACTTAGTAAAACGAGTGGTATGAAACGCTTGCGTTCACTTCGTCGGTTAGCTCTTGGACTTGTTCGATTGAACCCTTTTCGTGACAATTTCCTAGTGAAGATTTACAGCTTGTTCGTAAATATTTAAGTTAAGCAAGTGGTTATGGGACATGAAGCTAAACTCATATATTTACTAGCTTGGTGTAATTGACACTTCCTTATGATCATGACGATCATTCTTGTGATTTAGACTAGCAATGTGCGATGTCTCTTTAATTCGGTCCATCGGACGTTACGCTGTATGACGTCGTTGTTCCGTTTATCGTGATTTGGTTCATCGGACGTTACGCTGTACGACGTCGTTGTTCCATTTTACTGTGTTTTGGTTCATCGGACGTTACGCTGTACGACGTCGTTGTTCCTTTTCTTTTTATGGTGATTTGGTTCATCGGACGTTACGCTGTACGACGTCGTTGTTCCTTTTCTTTTTATGGTGATTTGGTTCATCGGACGTTACGCTGTACGACGTCGTTGTTCCATTTCGCTACGTGTTGGTTCATCGGATGTTACGCTGTACGACATCGTTGTTCCTTTCTTTTTTATGGTGATTTGGTTCATCGGACGTTACGCTGTACGACGTCGTTGTTCCATTTCGCTACGTGTTGGTTCATCGGATGTTACGCTGTACGACATCGTTGTTCCTTTTCTTTTTATTGTGTTTTGGTTCATCGGACGTTACGCTGTACGACGTCGTTGTTCCATTTTCCTATGCTTTGGTTCACCGGATGTTACGCTGTACGGCATCGTTGTTCCTTTTATTTGTGCTTTGGTTCATCGGACGTTACGCTGTACGACGTCGTTGTTCCTATTTATTTTTGTCTCTGGATCATCGGACGTTACGCTGTACGACGTCGTTGCTAAGGATTATTTGATTTCTGGATATTGATTTCTGGAATTTATGTTTCACCAGCATTTACGATGGGCATTGATATGTATGTCATTTATTGTGGCTTGGTGAATTAAATAGAGAATATGACATTCTTTTTAATCTTTGAGAAGATTCTTGTGATATTGATTAATCTCTTGTTGATTTTCAATCACGTACTCATCACAGTATGGTATTATGGTTATGATACGTTTTTGTCATACCTCTTATTCTATATCACTTTATCTGATATTTATAGCTAGACTGATCCGTTTATTATTTTCTTCTTAAATAATACTCGGGTCAGACTGAGATTTACAGGTGCTTCCTCATGACTTCTTATCTGGAGCCATCTTCTGACTTTTGGCTAACTACTCTAGTTTAGTAGTTTTTGTTTGTATACATTTGAGAGTAGACTCCTTGATGTATACGTATTCTTTTGGTTAGCACTTGTATCTATTCTTTTGTGTTATTGTGGATCTTATTTGACCACTACTCTGATGTACACTTTCATGTGTTATATTCATATCTATTTCCGCCTTTGTGATATGAATTGTCTGTGACTGATTTGTGTTACGTTTATTTCTATATTTGTTTCCGAAGATTATATATAGCCACCGTGTGATAGCTTTGAGTTTGTATCGGTATGTCGGATTTCCTCCTTAAATGTTATGCATTCTATACTATCTGACATATCGGTGCTCGCATAAAGAAGTTATACGGATGGTCGCTCCTCAACAGCCTTATTCTCCGTGCTAATTGACAGCACTACACCGTAGTGTTCTTGGTTAGCGTGGGTATAGAGGTGGGGCGTCACAAAAACCCAAATTTCTCATTCAATTCAACATCTTAAATTTGGATAATTGTCTTAAAAATCATAAATCCTTATGATGATTCGATATATAAACATGAATCAATATAACTTAACATTTTATTTATTACATTATATAAGTTTTCACTGCAATATTCTTGTTTACAGGAAAATTCCATACTTATATTATTAAAACTTATTTTCATAATCAAAATGGAATTTAAACTCAACTGGTTTGTTTGAAAACCCTAAGCTACCAAGTGTTTAGGTGGAATGTTTGAATTTTTGTTTATTTATAAAACTCTGTCAGCAAGAATGAACAGAGGAACAAAAACTTTAGGCATGCAGATTCAAATACAATCATACATACAAATTTATTTACAACTATCTACACATGCAGGAATCAACATCACAGTATTACTTAAGCAACTAATTTTATCCTACTTAAGATTCAAATTAGTTGTTTACTTACCATTTAAAACAGAGCACAATATACATACAGTACTGCCCACAGTCAATATTCATATCAAATTTTACCTATATTCACAAGAAATACTTATTTATATTCAACCCTTCAAGCATGCAACCTAATTTATAGTTTAAGATTTAAAAGTTACTCACTTATTTATACACATGCAGGCATCATCATCACAGAGATTTCATAAGCAACCATCAATCATCTAATTAAACTCTCAATTTAAAGGTTTACTCACCTTAGAAAATGCAGAGCTTGGAAATAACTGGAATTTTGAAAACTGGAAGGCTTGCAAACAGCTCTACTTTGAAAACAGGAAGAAATATAAAACTGGAAAGCTTTTGAAACAGAAATGCTTTGATTTTCGAGAAAACTTTGAATGCTTGAAGCATGAAGAGCTTTGGATTTGCAGATATGATCTTTAAAACTTTTATCACTGATTGCTTGCTTGAACATAGATTTGCTGCAGGCTTTTTGAAAACTAGTTTGAGATAAAAAGGGTTACAGGTTTGATGATCTTTTGGTTTGCATTTGAACTTGAGGAATAAATTACAGGTTGTATTTTGGTTTGAAATTGAGTAACAGGGTTTTGATTTCAGGATTTGATAACATTTTCTTTGAGTTGCATTTGTTTTAGAGGAGATGTGTTACAGGGTTTGCAAATTTGGTTTGAGAAGAGGTGTTCAGGTTTTAGAAATTGTTTCAGAGGAGATAGTTTCAGTTTTGAGAAGAAATTGCAGGGTTCTAAGAATTTTGGTTTGCATATGAGAATATTTCAGTTTTGAGTTTTTCTTGAGGAAACATTTTCAGATTGTAGCCATGGATTCTTGTTTGGTTTGAAGGAAAAGAAAAATGAAGAGAGAAAGAATGGGAGATTATAAAATTTATGGATATTAAAATTAAAGAAAAAGAAAATTAGGAAAATAAGACACTTGTTTAAATTTTGTTTACATTTGTCATAAACCATTGCTTACTTTATAGCACATGTACTCAATGAAGTTTAGAAATGAACATATGTCATTCCTTATTTTTAAATTATTTTTAAATGATTTTAAATGATTTTTAAGACCCTTACTATTAATTTTCTTAATATGTAAATACTTTATTATTTCCTAAATGCTTTTATAAATTTATATATCCTTTTTTTTCCTCTCCCTTATAAAAATAAAACTTTCAAAAGAAAATAAGATATAAACTAATTAGATTCCAAATAAAATAATATAAAATTAATTAATCCATTTTTACATGCTAATTTAAATGCTTTTGCATTTATTTACTACTAAATAAATATTTTCTAAATTTGTAAAATTCTTTTGTTTTAAATTAATATAAAACAAATTTTATTTTGGTTATTTATATTTGAAGATAACAATTTTATCCATTTTAAATAATTTAATTAAGGGATTATCACATTTTAATAGTTAAACTCGGATAATTATTCAATTATCTGATACCCAAAAATCCGGGTTATTACATCCGACAAGAGGATGTATGTACAGATTTAAAGCTGAAGGAAGTGAATGCAACTGAGGGTGGAGGACCATCCAGTAGAGGTTCGGATAAAGATAAAGAGAAAAGGAAGTTGGATGATGATTCTGAAAAAGCTAGGAAGCGATGGAAGGATCCAAATTTTTCCACATACACGGGATTAAACGAGACACTAGAGCGGATATACATGGAAACCCGGAATCGCCTTCCTTACCGAAGGCCAGCTAGGAGAGAACCTTCTGACCGAGAAAGGGCATCAGGAAGGCACTGTCTCTTCCACGATTTGGACGGACATGATACCAACAGCTGCAGGCACCTAAAGGATATAATTGAGGAGCATGTAAGGAATGGACAATTGAGGCAGTATGTTGGGGCTCGGAATGCAGCAGCGGAGCAGGAGCAACCACCGCCTACCTCAAGCCATGATGGTGTGAGGCCCAGGAATGATGGTCGATTGGTTATCAATTGACCGAGGTAATATGAAATAAGTGACAAACCATTGGCAAGCAACCAAATCATTTACACATGTATGGGGACGGAGATAGCCCCTAGGCATGCTCTGAATGATGATAAACTGTGAAGCCATGGTTTGCGAAATCTGTCTTTTGTTTTCGAATTGGACACTCGTTTTTCTGGCTTGGTTTTGGAGTTTGGTTTGAACTCCTGATTTTGCTTGTTTTCTGGTTGTGGCTTTCATTCGGATGATTGTTCTCCGTTTTGATGATGATTTTGATTTTTGATATGGATTTCTGGTTTCCCGGTTTGATTTGGATTTTGGATTGGATGTTGATTGGATTTTTTCTGGTTTTTGATAAATGGTCGTCGGGTATGGACAATACCTGGCAAGGGGTGAGTCACTTTGCCCGAACGGGGTAAATTGACTTATTCAGGTCGTCGAGTATGGACTATGCTCAACAAGGGTCCGGAGAGACCAGGATTCGGCCTAGGACTTAGGCCCTATATTATCGGTTATTATTTCAGGTCGTTGAGTATGGACTATGCTCAACAAGGGTCCAGAGTGACCAGGATTCGGCTTAGGACTTAAGCCATGACATTACTTACGTCCAGGGACACTGGACCACGGTCGTCAGGTGTGGATTGCGCTTGGCAAGAACCTGGAGAGGTTAGCTCAACGTCTAGGGATACTGGACCACGGTCGTCAGGTGTGGATCGCGCTTGGCAAGAGCCTGGAGAGGTTATGGATTTGGATATCGACCCGGAGAGGTTTTGGATTCGGTTATTGGCTATTGACTAAGGATGGATTAAAACTCGGTTATCGAGTTTGGATGGGCATGGAATTGGCTATGGACTTTGGATATCGAATTCGGAGTTATTCAAAACACGCCTTGTTATCATAAGGCATGTTTTGGGAGGCAAATGTTATCCCACCTTTTGGTCAAAGCTGGAATATCAACAAAATTGGCAAGGAAGGATGGATATTAGGATTGGAGTTCAATTGGAAACAAGGCTGCAATGGATGTCGTCAAAATTTGGCCGGGCTCCGATCGAAACGAAATCGATTGGAGATGACGATGAGGACTAGAAAAGGCTATGTTTCAAATTTCAAGTTATTCGGAGTTCGTATGGATGAGATATGATCGATACAAAATAAAGGAGTTCGTATCCATCGAGTTCGGGGCAGTTCGAATCCATCATTCGCATCCATCAGGAAATCATGTATTGGCTTGTTCGAATCGATTAATTTCGTATCCATTGGAAGGATACCGCTTCGATCCATTTGAATCCACCCCAGGGCTTTGTTCGAATCGGTGCTGTTCGAATCCATCCGGCATTGGGCTCTTCGCATCGATCGGGTTTTGGTTCGACTTGATGGTTCCGTATCGGTGAGAGGGGGATTTAGCACTTTCGTATTCATGGAAAGCTGTCGAAGTTTGTGTCAATCAGGTAAAGCCACACTCGTATCCATCAGGTAAGGCTTCATTTGTATCCATCATCTAACTTCTGGCCCTTCATGCCTTTTTCATATCGATGAAATCGATACGAAGAACGGTACGATGGCAGTTGGATGCAGATGTATCGGCACGAACGAACGCAAAATATGGATGCGAGTGCGAATCAAGAGAAGAAGCATTCAAAGCGGCGAAGGACATGCATGGTTCGAAGGAAGAAACCTTCAACTCGGCATGAATTTATGATCTGGCCTGGGAAGTAGCGCCACGTCAGCAGATAGGCGTGTGCCTTGATCGAGACGAAGAGGATGGATGCGAAGGCACGGGTTCGAAGACAGCAAGCTACGAAAAAAATGAGATTGAATCGATCATATCTCCTAAACCTCAGATCTAAATGCAACGAAATTATCACAGTAGCTTGCATACAAGGTAAACAACAATCCAGCCAAGTTTCAGCTCGATTGGATCATTTCTTGATGGATACGAAATTACTTCGTATCGATCGCAGATCGAGTCGAAACTTGATGGGGTCAGTCGCGTGGGCCCCCTCACGTGCCAGAAGGAGTCTCCCGAAGTTTGAGCGCAATATCAGCTTCCTACGCCTATAAATAGCCCCCTGAAGCCTACAGAAAGAGGATCTTTTGGCGATCCAACGTCCAGACTCTGCCGGATTCAATTCCACTTCTTTCCATTGCTGTTGTACTCAAAATTCTTCATTGTAACTGCTGTAATCACCTGTAACCAGCAAGGATAATCAATAAAAGATAAAAACCTTGAAGTGCACGTAGGCCGGAGATAGCCGAACCACTATAAATTCTGTGTCATTGTTCATTATTTCTGGATTGCTGTTTGTTGCTAGCTTAGATCTGAGATTTGTGTTTGAATATTGCTGATTTGTATTCATACACTGGTGCTTTCACAATACTTGGGGTTTGTGACCATTTTTGGCGCAAACATAAAGTGATATATATATATATATATATATAGACACACACACACCTATATTAATATCTATTTATAGATGTGGAAATTATAAATGTGATAATGTATAAATGTGGCATTTTACAAATAAAGTGAAGTTTTGTAAAATCGTATTTTATAAATAAAAGGATAGATTTATAAATGAAGGGAAACTTTTATCATTGGATAAATTGGGAAATAAATCACAATTGTGGATCTATAATCAGATGTGAGATGTTGGTTTAGAAAAACAGTTGATTCTATTTTAGAAATTGAAAGTGAGAATAGGTTTGGAGATGTTAAATGATATGTTATAAAATAGAAAGAGGTTTATAAATATACGTTTATAAATATGGAAATGATTATGTTGAAATTTAAGTGTGGATTTTTATTAAGGAAGTATATTTGTGTTTTAAAAGTTGTTTATTTACATTAATATTGTTTTAAAGTTGTTTATCAATATTTTAATATTTTGAAAAGTTAATTATTTAAATTATTAATATGGCTTGAAAGTAATCATAATTATTTATCAATAAAGTTTTGGACATTGATTATTTATAATAATGTTGAAGATAAATTATTATTTTATTAAGAACGTTTTGAAATTATAAATTATTGTTTTTAAAATATTTTGATGTTAATTATTATTTATTTATAATTTTTATTATTATATATAATAGTGTTTTAAAGTAAATGATTAGAATTTATTTATAAATGTTTTCAAGATTTATAAAAAGGGTTTTACAAACAGATGTGGGCTTTATAAGTGGAATCTTATAACATGGTTTGAAAACTTAAAGGAAGATTAGTTAAAGGGTAAAAAGAGTTTTATAAATGTAATGACCCAAAATTTCGGTCATTTGAAATTCCTATATTTAATTGATTTTAAATATTCAAAAGAAAATTTTATAAGTTAAATAACTTATATTTGAAATATAGTGATTTATTGGATAATTAAATTGTTAATTTAATATTTGAAACTGTGTAAATAACTGAAATTTGAATTTAATATGAATGAAAACGAATTATAAAGATGAATTAAATTTTATTTGAATTAGAATGATGTTAGAGAACTTTTAAAATTGAATTAAAAGTAAATTTATAGAAATTGAATATTTTGATATTTAATTAACGTGTAAAAATAGTATTTTTGATACAATTTCGGATTTTGACGAAACCAGTTTCATTGGATCCGTAATGTTATATTATTGTAGGATTTCAAATTTCATGTCAACCGGACTTACGGTTTAGTCAACAAGCTAAAACGCATAGAAATTTATTTAAGTGAATTTTAAATTCAAATAATTCGATTCGAAAATCTATCTTCCAAATACGATCGAATTTGCTCTTGATATATATTCCATTATGTTCAGAATAGGGGTAAAACATTATAAACGCCAGGCGGCACGCTTTGTTTGGAGTTCGAAAAAATTTCAGGGGAATAGTGTCGCGAAATTTTCTATAAAAGGACAACTTTTTTCACCATTTTCACAAAACCCTAATGCAACTAGGGCTAGCCGCCATTTACAGTTTAATGGCCAGAAATCACTCTCCTTCTTCCCTCGATCTCTTCCAATCCGTAAACATTTAGCCGAAACATTCAACTACAATATTGTAGAGGGCGACGAGATATATCGATCCAACGATGATGATCGTTTAAGGCGAAGCCTATCGACGGCAATTCGTGCTCAAAGCCGTGCATTCAAGCATGTTTTTCAAGCGACAGAGATGACCGAGCGTGGCCGGTCTTTGGCCGATGGTGGAGGTCGTGGCGAGCTTCGTGGCGGTGGTCTCCGATCGTTTTCTAGTCGAGTGAAGAAGCTGCGGCAATTAGGGTTTAGAGGCGGCCATTGGGTTCTTGCGTGCGTGAAAACCTGGGGGAGGGAGAAGAGATAAGGTGCGGCCGAGACCTGGTGTATTGAAATCAACGGTTGCGATTAAAGTAGGGTTTTTAAAATAAAAAGAAAATTGAAATTAATTTATATATTAATTTGTATAATCTTTAAAATGCCATAACTTCTTCATACGAGGTCCATTTTTTACGAAACAAGTTGCGTTGGGTTTGTATTAACAAGCACTACATTTTAGAGCTAGTTTGCAGTTGATTGGAGTTAGTGTAAATTTTGGGTAAAATTAAACGCCTATTTAATTTTATTCGGAATAAAACACTACAACTGCTACTGGAACCAAAGTGAGTACAACTCACTCTTTCTGACTCGCTTATATTTTTATATAAGTGAGAATAAATTTATTTTATGCTGATCGATGATTGTTTGGATGATATATGATATATTATATATATATATATTTATATATATATACATTGATGGGTATTTGGATATATTCCAGCCTATTGGAGCAGATGAGACCCTATACGTTCCCGTGTATGAGCGGATGACCCTTTGTACGCACGTCTGCCTCGAAGCGAACATTGTACACATATTCTAATATGTATATTTGTTGCAGGTGACAGGTTAGAGGGATCCAATTGGATTCCTCACCAGTGTTGATTTATTTACAGATATTGTGATATATGCTGTTATCATGTGATATATAAGTTTTGGATGTTGTGATTGATGTATTTAGTGTTGTTACAGCATTGGGCCTATTTTGGTAATTTAAAAATATTAAATCAATGATTTAAATTTAATTAGAATTTCAAAGTGATTTTGAAAATATATATTTTTGAATTGTTAAGGCAATGAATTTATTTTAAATAAATAAAATATATAATTTTTATGTTATAAAAATTATGATTTTGTGAAATATAATCAGAATGTGATTATTGAAATATGGAGTTAACTATTTTATAGAATAGTTTAAATTGAGATTTTTGACTTATTATAAACAGTTTATATATAAGATTTATAAAATTGATATTTCATAAATAAAAATAATGGAATTATAAAGCAGTTTTATAAGTGTTAAAAATGAAGTTATAATTGAATATTTTAAGTGATTAAGATTTAGGAATTTGTGAAGTTATAAAAAGAACGAATTGTGGAAATTAAGAGATTTATAAGTAATTAACTTATAATTTGGATTTTGGCATGTAATTGAGTTATATATGGAATTGGTTAATAAAATAATTTTATATGTGGAAGTTTTTATAAAATATAAATGTGATTTATAAACATTGTTTTATAAATCCGAAATCAATTGAATTTGATAAGTTAATTATAGAAGCTTATTAAAGGAATTTCATTCATGATTTTGGATAGTGGATAATTCTTTAAAAAATATGTAAAAATATTGAATTTGGTTAGAGAATTATATTCACGATTTTGGACAGTGAATAATCTTTTAAATTGAATGAATATTTTGGGAAGTGATCTTTTAAATAGTGTTAAATGGTTTGAAGATATTTAAAATGTGTTAAGTATCGAATACATAGATTTCAACATTCACTGTTGAAATAGACGTTTCGAGAAGTAAGGAAATGATGGACTATAACACTTTTGTTATAGTAAATTATTTTCGAAAGGAAATGTTTTGTATAGTATATGGGATTTATATATCCATCTTATTTTCGAATCCCTATACTAGTGATTTTGGGTTGTCGTAACGATGTTTTACGCAACATTCGTTTTGACCCAAACAAATATATTTAAGAAAATGTTTTCCTTAAAGAATAAAATATATACTCAATCATGATTTAAGTATATGTAATATTTTCTAAGTGTTGAAAACAAAGAGAATTGTGAATTACTTATTATTAAATAAGTATATGGAAATGTTTTCCAATGTTGAAATGGTTTTGAGAGTTTATCCTTTTAAAAGATAATTTGAAGTGAATATTTAGCAAGTGATTTAATTAATGAAAGATTAATTAAAAGGGCCTAGTTATTGCTTATGGTGCTAAATATTTATTTGTTGCTTTGATAGTTAAATAACCGACTATCAAATTTGGCCATTTTAGTTCCTCGACTTGATGTGAGAACTATTTAGTCGTACACTTAGTACGTAACTATTTGTGTTGACTTGATTATCATTTGTGTTAAGGACGTTGATTCATGTAGTGCGGAGTATTGCTCCAATCTATCGAGCTTCCTTCTTAGCCCAAGGATAGCAAGTTGAAAGTTGGAAACGTGATAAGTCTATAAGACTTAGTTTCTGTGTGAGGTTGAGAAACGCTTTTGCGTTGTTGGTACGAGGAGACCAGGATCGGTTTATCCGAAAACCACTTTGGACCAACATTTATGCAACGATTGTGCAGGTTGGTTGTGATGATATTGATATTCATGATTTTCATAGTAGAGGACTGCTTGTTGATCGTTTGGGGTTAAAATCCCAATATACATTCAGTAGCAGTAGCCTCTTCGTTATGAAATATCCAATGCAAGGACTATTCGTGTAACAACCCGCATATTTTACGATTGAATATTTAAATATTTTATTTAAATATAGAATCGTTAATCGGATTAAAGTCCGAAAAGCTACTTTTTATAAACAGTCGAATTGGGACTCGAGACCACCTCCATTGAGTCCAAAATGGCGTTTACAACTTTTTTAAGTATAAACATTGATATGTTTGGAGCTAGCTAAAATTTCGACCTTTTCACTTAGGGCTTTGGGTTTGGGTTTCAGCCCATTAACCTAACATATCAACCCAACTCCACTCCACTCCTCTTCCTTACTTCTTAATATTTCCTATAACTTAAGCTTTAGCAAAAATGGTGGTGGGGATGGGAAATTAAAATCCTAAACCCTAGTTTCTTTAGCAAATCCAAGTTTTAGCTCCAAATTCAAAGTGAAGCTTAGGTAAGTATCTCCTTCTTCTTCTCCATCTCAACCTCTCTCCAATTTCAGAAATTTCCTATAACCTAACTTAGGAAATACTTGCTTTTGATCTTAGTTTGGAGCTTCTAGAGTTGAGATGCATTGCATGTCGCTTCTACTTCATCGACCGCTCCATGAATAAAGGATGCTTTCTTGCTTATGTGTGCATGACTGTTGAGCATTATGCTTTCTTATGGTTTTTAGGCATGTAAGGTAACTATACTCTTTGACCTTATCTTGTTTGATGATATTTCGAGGGAAAAATTCCTAAAGGGAGAGAGTGCGACGACACATATTTTATGTATCAAAAGATCATAAATATTATTTTAAAATCTAAATTGGGTCTCATAAGGCTATAGTTTTGGGTAATGTCAATTAGTGATATTTTACATCTTAAAAAATGGACAGTTTTTACCCTATAATCTTGTAAGGCGTATAACATTTGATAGGAGCCGAATTAGAGTTCGAAACCACTTCCAAATGAACGATATGATGGTTTATCTTTCTATAGAGTGGTCATATTAGATTTTTATACTTATTGTTTATGATGTGGCTATTTTAAGTTTGGACAGTCTTTAAGTATATCAGTGGGTAATTAACCCAGGCCCATAATTACACATGCTAATGATTTGAAATTAGGGTTAAGAATAGCCTCTATAGTAGTCACTAATCACTATATAATGATCTCTAAACATCTCCTAACCTCCATTAAACCTAGACCTACCAAAACTCCAACAATTAATTAAGGGGGTGATTAGCATAAAGATTTGAAAGGGGAAGCATTTGATATCGAGAGTTGTGCCTTAGGAAACATGTATGTGAAGACCCAAATTATTGAGATAAAAATAATTTTAAAATGAGAATATTTAAGAAAAGAAAATATAGTCTGACAATAATAATATTAGGAGTAAGTGAAATGAATAAATAAGAGGATAGAGATTTTTTTTCAATAAAATATAGTGGGAAGAAAATGATCAAATATGAGTGAGATTTTATATACAGATATCTCCTGTATATATATATACACATATATATATAAATATATATGTATTAGATATGAGTAGCCAAAGAAGTATAAAATGATAAAGCCCTTTTGATAACCAAATTGCATGAGAACCAGTTTAGTATTATTGTGCATAAACACCTTCTCAAAAATAAATCAGGAAATAAATGGTTTGAAATAATATAAGAGGACCATTCAGGCCTAACAAGGTATACAATGTATCTGAGTCACACAAAGATGATGTGTAGATGGATCATGCAAATAGCATGTGCACAGAAAAGCAGAGAAGCAACTGCTTTTACTAGAAATAGAAATCAAGAGAAAATGGCACATTTAGCCATAACAACACACACATAATTCTCTGAGTAATGTGAGGATAAAATGGGTTTTTCCTTTAGTAAAACCCTAGCAAAATGATTTAAATCAAGAGGGAAGCAGAGGTTTTCTCTGGGGGAAAACAGAAACACACTAAAAAAAATAGATAGGAGAGCTCACCCTGTTTTCAAGCTTAGACATTCTCGGGGAAGAGAGGAGGAAGGTGAGTGATTAATCACTTATGATCTGTAAGGCATTAAGACCCATGTTAAGGGCAGCCAAGTTATTTTATATAAACATTACATTATGTTTTTCCTATTTGATTTTATTTTCTGGATGAAAATATGTTGATCATGGATGGTATTCTGGTTGAGTTTTTGGATGAGGTTTTAATCTGTTTTGACTTGTTATGATGGTTTCAGTTTTTGTTTTAAAATATAGATAATCAAACAAATACACTAATCGCAGAAATAGATTTTATATATGCTAGTTTTGATATGAAAAATGAATCAAATGTTTTACTGTGGAATAGGGTATCAATGAAAGAAAAGAAGTAGGCAGTGTGAATATTGGGATTCATGCTTATGTCTAGTCTATATTAAAAATGAGATGAACAATGCAATATTACAAATATGTGCTGATTTGTTCAGATCATAAACCAATAAGTTTTTATGGGTTTTTCTCAAAAACCATTCCCTATGTTCACAGTAAAAGAATAAATATAGTTTTGCATATGACTTCTTCATATTTGGGTAAGCAATGGAAAATTTCTAGAAATAAAAATATAAGCAGGTTTTAGAAAAATGTGATTAAAGCAAAAATGACTTTGAAATAAGGTGTGCAATTTTACATGAATGCTTTGTATGTCTGGATATGATCTTTGGGTGATTTTAATAATTCTTGACCTATATAAGGAAGGAAAGAATACGAGCATCTCTGGAATCAAAAGAAAAATTCCCCAGAAAGAAATAATAAGCATGGTCTCTAAATTATAAAATAATTTAGGAGTAGTGCCTTGATCTACTCATCAGCAGGTGGTTGATGGGTATGTGCATGACTTGTTTAAGTCCTGTAGGCCTCCGTGTAAAGGGTTAACAGAACTGAGCCCCTTTGCAATGCACACATGGTGTTCAATGGCAAGAGTTCAGACCAAACAAAATGAAAAGATGAGAAAGAGAAATGATGCTATGGAATTTAAGGAGTTAATCCATAGGAGTTTTGTACTTGTACAACTGAATGAAGTGAATGGATGAATGCTTGGGTGTATGTTTATAGATAAACCTAAATATACACATTCTCAGATTTTAATTGGGATTTGAATTGCATTTTATAGAAAAGTTCTCTGTACAGCCTTAAGAATTTACAAGATATTTTGCATACTTGATTTCACTCACACCAGAATTTATTTCTGACCCTATTTGTTGCCTTTGCAATACTTGGGGTGTCTCATTTTATTGGGGCAGTTCAAAGTTTTGCTGCAGGGAATGATGCATGAATTGCTTGCTTGCTTGCATGGATATTTGGAGATCTTGAGGAATTTAAAGTGTTTAAGAGAAGTAGCAGTGTCTTTGTAATAATTAAGTTAGGAAAACTCTAATATGTTCTAAGTATTTTCATGTGTGTCTTTTGCTTTGATATCTGGAAAACAGTATGTAAGAAGAAAAAGAAACTTAAATGTTATATGTGTTTGTGAGGTGTGGACTTAAGTAACAAGTTCTGAAATAGTTTTAGTAGATAATGCTGAAGGAGAAGATGCCATTTAATCTGATATGTGAACATATTTTTCTAGACAGTCTTGAGGCACTTCAGTTATGAAATTAAAACTGATACTAAGTAGGAGAGATCTGATACTATAAAACTGATACTAAGTAGGAGAAAACTGATACTATAAAACTGATACTAGGTAGGAAATTTCTGATACTATAACTACTGATCTAACACTAGGTTGGGAAAATCTGATACTATAGCTTCAAAACTGATACTAAGTGGTAAGACACCAGATTCAACACTTTTCTAGCTCCAGATATAAGAAGTTGTGTGATTTATAAAGTAGATCACAACACCATCACTCATGTGATGACTATTTGCTCAGTTAACCAGGAAATATGCATTTTGTCTGTCATGATTGGTTTGTGCTTGTTGTGTCTAAACCTTGATCACATGTGTTGTTTTTCTCTGCTTAGATTTCAACCTAGTTTATCACCTCAGTATTCATATGATAAGTACCAAACCACAAAAGAATTCTGGAATTTATAAAGTATGGCTTGTAAACCAAGAAACCAATTAATTTGAGAAGTAAGCAAGAAAATTATAAGTGACAATATTCGAATTTAATATTAATCAAGCTTGAGATCAAAAAGGGGAATGTAAAAATAGAAATGGCTATGTGACACCAATTCTCTGAAAAATGAGAAATATTGTGTGATTGAATTTTCCTTGTTAATTTTTAATACTCTGATAAGCAAGGAAACATTTATATATCTTCATATATATAAATGACTTGAATTGACTTATATACTAATATTTTTATATTGGTAAGAATTTGGATCTTGGGGGAAATGAAATTAAAGAAGTGATCACTTGGTAAAAAAAAAAAATCTCAACAGTAAATCACTGAAAAATAACAATCCAAAAGAAGTGGGTCACTTCAATGTA
This sequence comes from Allium fistulosum, assembly GCA_030737815.1. Taxonomy (NCBI): domain Eukaryota; kingdom Viridiplantae; phylum Streptophyta; class Magnoliopsida; order Asparagales; family Amaryllidaceae; genus Allium; species Allium fistulosum. The sequence goes on from CM060906.1 coordinate 694,048,755, forward strand.
CCTACTGCCCAAATTTAGATCTACTCTTGTTTTGGTGAATCTACTCGTGTTTGGTGATTTTTTGTTAATTCTAATCCTAGATGAGTGATTCTATTCTCTTACTTTACTACCATATGTTGATATAGTTTTTTAAGTATTTTTTAAAAAAATTCTAACTTAAATATATGATTTTTTAATTGGGTAATTTTTGTCCTTTTTGGGTCTACCTCGATTTCCGTGTTTTTCATTGATTTTTGGATGACTAATAAGTGATTTGTCATCTCTAGACCTACTATATAAGTTTTTATTGGTATTGACATGTTTTGAATCCATGTTTTAATTTAAAAATATGATTTGCTGCTATTTTGGTTTTAAAACTGAAATAGAAATGGATTTAAAATGATTTCAAGTCATATAAACATGATGTGTTAATGTATGTTGTTCATATAAATGTTAGGCTAACGTATGAATGTGTTTTGATATAAATTGTCATGTACGAGGTTTGTTTGCTTGTTTGATATTATGCTGGTAAATTTGAATGGTTGAAAATGTTCATTGAAGCAATTTGGAGGTGATGATCGATTCTATGGTTGAGGTATTTCTGTAGAAGTTTATAATGTTCTCTCTGGTTCGATACACAAAGGATGAGAGATCCGAAAATGTAAAATGAACTTTGAAAAATCGACCCTAGGATGCGTGGAGTCACATATTTATATTAGTGTTACATGCAGATCGAGATGGTGGCCTCGATAATTGGATTAAGGTGGAATGTTAATGTGCTAAAAATGGCGAAGGAAATATTGTGGAAATAGACTAAGGATTCGATTGGAAAATAGTTTGGCATATGGGTGAAGGAACTGGGCCAGCCCGCAGCGAAAAAAATGAGTGGATTTCAATTTTTTTGCCATTTTGGATCTTTAGTGGGCCTATGAAGTCTAAATATACTTAGAACCTTTCTAAGTTTCTTTTAAATCAATATTTTATTTAATTTTATAAATAAAGTTTTACTTTAATTTAATGTGTATGTAAATTAGAGTATATCAAATATACTCTTATGTACATAATTGTGTGTAACACTAACTTATTAAATTTATTTAGAGAATGAAACTTTTCATTTCCTATCTCTTAAATTATTCAATTAATGACGGGGCATAAATTTATTTAGAGAAGGAAACTTTCTATTTCCTTCCCCTTAACTTATTCAATTAATGATGGGCATAAATTTTATGGAGAAAGAAACCTTTCATTTTTCTCTCTTTAATTAAGTTGATTGATCATATGAATGTCATTAGTTAGCAACATATATATGTCATGAATATAAGTTTAAACAAATACGTTATAGTGTAAATGTTGTAAGTGCAACATGATAGGTGTTATCAATTGATGGCAAGGAGTAGAATATAAACAAAATTAAATGGATAGCTAATCACATAAAGGAAAAAGGGAAATAAATAAAGGGTAACAACGATGATTGAATCAATTTCCCATTTTGTAAACTTAATTAATGCAGCATATAAATGACGAATTATAAGCTTCATAATATAGGGATATAAACAGAAAAAATTAAATATATGTATATATTATTGCTTCATTTAAATTGTTTCCTCCTTTTGGAAAGAAATCTAATCATACTTTGAAAATATAAAATACATGTAATAAATTTTATATATGCAAACATATATATATATATATATATAATTAATTCTGTGTATATAAGATTAAATCAAATCTTTCTACTTGATAAAAATTAGAGATTTGTAGCAATCAAGTCAAAAGTAGGTTTATTTTCAAAACATTAATTGTATGTATGTAATATTCAATAAAATATCTCTAATTAATACAAATTAGAGACTATAGTAATCAAATTAAAATTTAGATTTATTGCCAAAACATCTTCCTTTTTTTAATTTCCAAAACAATACAAACACAAAATACATACATGTAAACTTCAAATCTAAAATTACATTTTGTTTTTTATGATTTAAAACATGAGTCTTCAATAAAACGCTATAATATTCATAAACAAATTTTAGCTTAATTTGTTAAAGTAAAATCCAATCAAAACAATATAAACATACAAAATTTTAGATCTAAAGGGTTATACTTTGAATTGAATGTTTACAATATAGATCTATAATAAAACATTTTATTCAAGCATATATAAATATTAATTCTAATTTAACAAAATAAGAACCCAATTGATAAATTGAACATACAAAATTTCTGATCTAAAAATTAGACTTTAAATTGAATGTTTACAACATAGTTCCAAAACAAAACATAATATTTAAACAAATACAAATATTAGTTTTGATTTATTAAATAAAACACCAATTGATTCATCCAATAAAAATTACAAGTTACACAAACAATTCTCAACTTAAATGAGGCAATATGTAAAAACAAATTACGATGATTAAATTTCTCTTTCAACAAAAATTACATCAAATATCATTATCTATTAATGAAAAACATACCTTATTACCCAATGCCTTGAAGCACATCTTGAAAATGGACTCCCCTTAGGATGTTGCCTAGAAGTCACACCTTGAATGATGATATTTCCTCAGATCTTCAAGATCCTCATCCCATCCTTGCAAGAGATGGATGAACCACTTTTGTTTATTTTTATTTTTTGATGTTTTAATATGGAGTTGAAAGAATTCTGGAAATTTTATTTTTTTGATTTTTATCATAAAAAGTTAGGAAGAGAGAAAGAAAAAGAATGAATGAGAAAGAATGAATTGTACGTACAGAATGAATTAGAGAATATGTTTTATTTGAAAGAAGGAAACCTTTCCCATTCTTTAATTAAAACTTCTCTAATTAATTCTCTTGATTACTTTCTCTTTTTACACCCATTTCTTTACAGGTATGGCTGAAAATTACATGCCATCAAATGACATAAGATTCCATAAATTAACGCATGTAATTATCTTTTATTTAATTACAATGATATCATATATCAATGGGCGCAAATATAACTTTTATAACTGCATTCAAATAATTACAAATAACTCCCAAACATCAAATAAGATAAATAATAATTAATATTTCTCAAATACTAATTAATTTACAACTTTTTATAAATTAATTAAATCATGTGGTTTTTTAGAGAATTCATCATTACGGTTGTGCGACTCAAGGGTGTAAATTCATTCAGCGATTAATATTGAACAATTCAAATATTAACGTTCACACGTCACTTAGCAGGTGGTGTGACGGTTTGGCTGAATTCATCGCTTACACATCTTTTGGTAAAATCCAATTTTACTTGTTATAAGCAGTATCTAATAGTGACAATTATCTACACCAATCCTCTTTGTCAAAACTATATCACTTTGGATTTATGGAATTTGGTAATGGTCAAAATTCCAATGTCATCTACATTCAACTTTATAGTCCAAACACAAAGTCCTTGGTTCAATAATAACAATTATTATTAACCAAAATGCTCTGGCCAGATACTTTGACTTTGAGTTGACTTGAGTTGACCATGACACTAACCCCATATAACCGAGGAGATGAATCCTCTCTTGAATAGTGCTTCACTTCCAATACTTCCAATCGATCCAACTATAGTCACTCGATGGAACGCCATGCCATAATTTGACTGTAATCAAAGCAGAGCTTTCATATTGAAGATCCACAGTATTCTCAAGTCAAGAGAACTGTGTAATTCAGTCACATCGATATTTTCTATTTGACCTTAGTTATATTAACCAATAGAAAACTGTCTAGTGAGTCATTCCATAGTTATCCAATAACTATCAGTACGTAACCTCTAGGTGCCCCCAGCAATCATGAGTAGTACACTGCCTAACATTTGGAGAGCATTTCGTACTCTAGTCTCAACAGATACATCGATATCCAGTTTCGATGCATCTTGACTAGGAACATTTAAAATGGTATTTTTTTATTGTGATAAATTACTCACGATTACAACACTTTGTAACTACTATCACAAAACATACCATTTATGGATTTTCTATTAAATATACTTTTAATTAAATTGATTAATTAATATAACCACATTATATCAAGTATATAATAGAAAGAAAACACCTTTATTTCGAACAAGATTGGTCAACAAGTTAGATATATGTAACAAATTACTTAACTGCCTCTAGAGCATACCCCTAACTCTATCAATGGGGTACTCGGGATGACCTGGGATCAAGCTCAAGAAAGCTTCGGTCTAGGATTCGAAAACTGTAAGGACAACTTCGGGGTAAGAGTAGAAAAACGCTAGGCAAGCTACGGTCCAGTGGAGCATTGGTTCGGCATGGGGTTTGGTTTGGGGTGACTTTGGTCTAGGGGAATGAAAACACGGAGGAAACTCTAGTCTAGGGGTGGATTAGTGCGGTTCGATGGTAAATTCCAAACTAAAATTACTTTCGGTGTTTTGCTTCAGGACGATAATCAGTACCTTCGGGATGACGCTGGGCAAACCTAGAAATGCATGTAAGCTAGCGACCTTTAGGGCAACTTCGAGACTGCTTCAAGGCCAAAGTGGGGGTGACACAGGAGTGACTTTGGGTTCCACATTGGATTATTTAGGATTTTCCTAGGACGACTTTAGAACTTTTGTAAAATAATCGAAGAAAGTTTATGGCTTTAGCGACTCAACGATATGGGTTATTTTGATGGTCTAAAGTCACACGTCCGATTATGTTAAGTGATGGAGTGAAATGTAGTGTGTTCTACTATCGAGTCATATGATACGGGGATCGTTGATGTTAAATGTATTTTGTAGGGTAAGCATATGTGAGGATGCTCACTTGTGCACTATGGACCTATGTGATGGTCTGAGCTGCCTTAGTGAAGGTAGTACCTATGTGATGGTATGTGATCGAGCGGCGAATCCAATTATGGCGTAGTGTATTGCCAACCTTCCTAATGGTCATAAGAGTTATCATATATCCAAGAGGATCTTAGTGGTGACATGAGGCCTTAGTGATGTATATGGTGATGTGATACCTTAATGTTGGTCGTGATGATGTGTACCTTAGTAATGATTGTGATGGAGTTGTACCTTAGCGATGGTCGTGATGGCATTGTACCTTAGTGATGTGAGACCTTAGTGTCGGTTGTAGTGATGTGAAACCTTCCTGATGGTTATTGTGGTGTTTAGATGGATGTCTTGTGAAGTAGGTACTATTGAGCTAGGCATGCCCAACACCCGATGTTATACTCAGTGTAGTATACCTATATGATGATAGTGTAGCATGTATAGTGTTATGCGCTAACTTGTTGGATGCAGGGACATGTCAAGTCTCTTAATCAGTGTTCCTTTATTACCATATCAACCTTTATATATTTTGAGATATATTTACCGTTCACACAAGACTGATATACGACTCGAGGTTTTATGCTTTGCTTCTTATTATTTTGGGTACTCTTAAATGAGTAGAGTAGATAGCAGTTCTGAGTTAGCGTATGTAGCTGTTCAGAAGTTGAGCAGGAAGCTAGCATATATATATATATATGTCTTATCTTTAGAGTTTATCGTTACTCTATTATATAGTACTGTAGGTCTACCGGCACTAGTGGTTATTATTAGAGACACATTTCCTTTGGGTTTATTTTGATGATGTATAAACTCTATTCATGTTTTCTTTATATAACTGATACAAACCTGATGCACTCGAGTATTCTATTTTGGTTCATGTTGATTACACATATGTATCACCTATTTTATATCTACATTGCTATTATATATTATTCAATGCACTATGAGATATACGATATGTTATGCTTAGAGTATTAGTTATTTTCTCTTAATTATCGCTCTGCATCGTCCGCGTACCATTGTAATGCACTTTACAGGTATATTGGGTATCAAAGATGTAGGGAGGTCATCATAACCCTTCACCTAAAGTTGCATTCTACAATGGTGTTATCTTGTGTTTTGGCATTGCTGAATCGTACCACCTAAAAAGAGTTTCATGACAATTAGGAAGTGGTTAATGAATTCCAAAAATTCAATAGAGCCTAGAAAATGTCGTAGAGGTCTTGTTGGTAATCAATATTGGGTTTTATATGATAATAGGCATTGGTGATCCCCGACTTAGTGATAGAGTTAAGAGTATGCCCTAGGGCAATTTTGTAATTTATTGTAAATTATTGACATTGTAATAAAATCCTATTCAAAATAAAATGTGTTTTTCTTTCTATTATGTACTTGTTATAATGTGTTATATTAATTTAAGTTTCTTTAATAAAAATCTATAAATGGAATGTTTTGTGATAATAGTAACAATGTGTTGTAATCATGAGCAATTTATCATATGAAAATAAACCTACCATTTTAAATATTCATAGTTAAGATGTATCATGACTAAATATCGATACATCCGTTGAGACTAGAGTACTTAACGCTCTCCAAATGTTGGGTTGTTTATTACTCATAGCTATCGGGGGCACTAAAGGGTTACATACTGATAGTTATTGAATAACTATGGAATGACTCATTCGATAGTTTTCTGTTGGTTATATAACTAAGATCAAACAAATAATATCAAAGTGACAATATTATATAGTTCTCTTGACTTGCGAATACTACTAAACTTCAGTGTGGACACTCCACTTTGATTATAGATAAATCGTGGCACGACGTCCATCAAATGACTATATTTGGGTCTGAGTTGAAGCATTAGAAGCAAGACACTATTCAATAGAGAGTTCGTCTCCTTGGTTATATTAAGATAGTATCACGGTCGACTTTAGTCAACTCTAAGTCAAAGTCTCTAATCAGAGCAGTTCAGTTAATAATAATTGTTATTATTGGATAAGGACTTTGTATTTGGACTATACAATTTGAGTGTGAATGATACTGAAAATTTGACTAATATCAAATTCCAAAGTCCTAATGTCATATAGTTTTGACAAAGATAATTAATGTAAATAATTGCCACTACCGAGGACTTCTTAAAGTAGTAAATTTTGATTTTACCAAAATCGTAGAAGAGATAAATTCAACCAAACTGTCACATCACTATCTAAGATGAAGTGTGAACGTTAATATTTGAATTGTTCGATATTAATCCCTGACTAAATCTACACCTATGAGTCACACAACCACAATGTTGAATACTCTGAATACCACCTGATTTAATCAAATTATAATTGTTATAAATTAATTAAATCAAAATTATTTGCAAAATGTCAATTAAAAAGTTTATATTTGTTTTATTTTAATTAGTATTAAAAATAGTGCGTATATAGATGTTATATATGTACCTATTGATATACGATATCGATATACATTTGACTTTGATTTAAAATGTGCAATTACTGATTTGGTTTGAAAATACATATAGGCCCACTAGCTTATTGGGTGGCCGACCATGTAAATGGTGTTAGGAGGGTGTGATATTTTGATACGTGGGTTTGAATTGGTGGAGAAAGAAAGGGTAAAAGATGAGATCAAGATCCTCCTTTTCCTCTCCCTTCCTTTTTTTAACCTTACACCCTCTTTATTTTTGACTTTACTTTTGCTAGCTCTATATGCCTCCTTTAAGCCGCAAGCATCAAGCCATCTCCCCTCTCTCCCTTGAAACTAAATTCAGGATTAAATTAGACAAAATGATAGGTGTGTAGATCCCTTTGATTACTAGCATTTTCTAAAAGGGATCAAATCAGATTCGAGGAGTTCATTTGATTCAACATTCAAGGCGTTACAACTAGGCTACAACCGAGGTTATTATTGATTTATATCAATTTTATATATGTGATCATCTATGTTATTGTATATAAATAGGTTAGAATTATATCATGAATTCATATATGTGTTTGTTGTCATTTTAAACATGAATGTGTTATAAATTTTTTTATGTATATAATCATATTTAACTTTCGGCTGTAATCTTAAAAAAAACAATTTTTCGAATTTAATATTATTTTAAATTAAAATTGAATTTTTAAAACCATTGTTATATATATATATACACACAAACTATTTTAATAAAGTTTCATACATATTATTTTCGTATGCATACAATAAAACTTTTCTTATTTTAAATGTAAGATTAATTGATTTAAAAGTATTAAATTGTAGTTTGTATTACACACACACACAAATACATATATATATATACACACACACACACATATATATAGTTTATAAAATAAAATTTTGTACGAAAAAAATTAATTTTGATTTCCGTAAGGAAATTTAAAATAATTAAAAAATGACATTTTAATATGTCTAGATTATCAATAAATTGATTTTGTCAAAAGTTTTTATGGCCAATGTAACGACCCGCTATTTTGTACTATTCGCATCCGCACATGTCGGACTTGAATAATTCAAAATACCGAATTGTTAATTTATATTTGGCAAAACTGAGCATATACAGTAAATAAATAGAACACAGATCACAGACACAGAGTAATAAATGCAGTGGAAATAAAAGATAGTAGTTCATGAAGCTACTATATACATATCAGAGTTAAATAAGGTACAACAGATGTCTCGAATACAATAGTCAAATACAAAAATCAGAATACAATCATTGGAATCAACTGGATATCTGAAAGCTGGATAGATAGCTGGATCTCCAAGCGAAGCTCCAACTCCAAAGGTGAGTCTCGAATACTGGTACACTCAGTCTGACTCGAGCGTAAAGCAAAACACAAAACACTCGAGTCAGGATTAACATTCTTATATCAATAAATCCAACTCAAGTGAAATAGCAATTGAAATACAAGTAACTCAAAGGATGTTTGGAATAACCATCCTTTAAGGATCCGTTAAACTATCTACTATGTAGTAGTGTATGGTAAATAGATAATGCCTATCAGTAATATAGAATATCAAAATAGTGTTAAGGCGTTACCATTATCCCCCTTAACACAATTTATACAAGCGTTATAGTCTATACAGCACTGTAAACTCCACCGTAAACTAGTGGGATATCAGGGAGTACTCCATAGGTATAACACAAAACAAATCGTAGTGGTCGCGTATATAGGGATACAAGTATGACAAGGCACATGAGGCAATACCCAAGGTAGTGAAACTACCGTTTGCCTGATCCGGACTGGTGAGAACGCATCGCCGCAGCGATCGCAACATCGCGAAACAACACTCCCAAATCAAGGGTGCACCAATCGACAACAAGTAATGAGTAGTTTTCGAAGAAGTGTGTTCGCTCGAGGTAGCAGACCCCATTTGGCCCGGCACGGCTCCTGTTTTAGCCATTTCCAATTTGACACAAGTGTCAAGGCTATCCATTATCGTTCTCTTTCTTCAGTCATTACGTACATCATTCCAACCACTTCATTCTGGATCACACTCCGCGTATAGTTATTAAAGTGGTTTTCGGTTTAGACAGTGAGTATGTCCCTAACCGATTCCGGTCTCTTTAATAACTTTCGTAATTATTACACTGATTGGTCGTTTAATAAATTTCAAAACCAAATCAATTTCAATTTCAAATAGAATTTGTAAACCAACATTTCATTTGTCTTTCTAAATCAATTTCCATAATTTACGTTTCAAAACTTCCAAATTCATAATTTCAAAATCTTATAATTCAATTTCAATTTCTATTTAAACAATTCAAATATTGATTCAATTTAACATTTAAATCAATTTAAATTCATTTATCGATTTCATTCAATATTCATTAAGTAAATTTTCCATTCAAAACAATTTCTATTAAATTTCCAATTCATTAAATCCATTATTTAAATTCAACTTCATTATATCAAAACTTACAAATTGAATTAAATTAAATACATCAAATCAAATTCTTTAAATTTCAAGTCTTACATTAATTTCAATAAATCACATTTTATTTCTTGTTAAAGAAATTCAATTTCACTTATTTACTTACTTAAATAATTTTCCAAAACTTAATTAATAAAGGAACTCAATTTCAATTATTTACGAAGTAAAAATTCACTTATTCAAAAGTTCAATTTCTCTTATCAAAGAATTCAAATTTTTATTTAATTATCAAATAATCAAATCTTATTTAATTATTAAATATTTCAAAACTTAATTATTACATAATTTAATAATTTCAAACTTAATTATTAAATCATTTCAAACTTAATTCAATGAAAAGTTCCAAATTTAATTGTCAAATAATTAATTTCAAAATAACGATCTTTCAACAACTACTATGTCAATATTTGTTTTAGATTTTAAATATTAACATTTCCTTTCATTAAAAATTCAAATTCCAGCTTCATTTCAAAAATCTTATCCTTTCAAAAAAAACTTTATTTTATTTTAAATCAAATTATTGACCAATCGAGTTTTATTTAATTCTCTATCCTAAGTCAAAGTTTATTTGGGTATTTATCATTTCAACCCGATTCCATTACAATTCAAAAATCAAAGCATAGCAAAGGGAACTTGCAGTGTGATAACTGGGATGGTGTCAAAGTAAATAAACAAGAAATAGCAAACATCAACAACAATCCAATAGTACATTCAAATAATCCCAAAATAATCGTATTAATTCACATTGTTGTTTGTGCAAATTAATATAATTATTTCTAGAATCTACACTATCATTTCATGTAGATTAAAGATTATTACACTAGTATTAATACGGTTCTTCATTTGATATCTATTATCCAATTTCAAACTACATCAATTTATACACATACATTTAAATGGTTCAAGGTATGGTTAACACTATTTCTACGTGTCAATTTATTTAACATTTAAAAGGGGTCATATTATGCAAATGTCATCAATCAAATTTACACATATATCAAATCTAACTATCATACGTCAATTTCAATTTCAAATTATTTATCACTTACAACATTAACAATTTAACGTCCAATGTCAACATCAAACAATCAATCATTTAACAACCAAACTGGATTGTCATTGTATATATAATCAGATAATGGTGTCAGATGTCACAGGTGAACTGATACAGGTAATAGCATATATAACAGTGTAATTAACTAACAGCAGCATATTTCAATTGTCGTTTCAATTTAAATCAAATTTAATAAATAAAAGAACATTAATCGTGAGTGATTGCTCACCTTTCGAGGCTAGAGAGAACGGGAAATGACACAGATACGCACATAGATACATATATTGAAATTAAGTTACGAATCCAAGCACGAGTTGACGAGCAAAGCTGATAATAAGGAATTGATAAAAGGAATCAGAACCATCTTAGTAATACAAAAATGAAGAGTAAATTATTTTATTACTTTATTTCAAAACAATTATTCAAATTAAGACACTTATTAAAACAAAATCCACGTATGCTTGGCAATCCATATAAATTTTAAAACATTTACATATCAAAAATCAAATCTATATCTCTAAAATCAAAGTCGATATGTATAACATAAAGTAGAATCAACTCAAACTCATCCATACATTTTAAACATCAACGGCATACAAAACATAATACTTATATTAATATAAAACAGGTTAAAAATAAATCTAACTTTATAAATATAAACCACTTATGCCTTAACATACACTAACATATATAAATCTATATACAGATGACACAGCCTATAACTCATGAATAACAATATATAACTATATATCTGAAAAAAGATCATGATCTAAATGTATAAGTTTTTACAGATCAAACTTCATGCATGCTCACATATATATTTACTTATAGCTTTAAATATAAAACACACAGTTGGACTTCTGGTAGGATATGATGCAGTATAGTATAAGATAATAAAATATGATATAGTACAATGCTTTTATTTTTCCAATATAAAATATCCTTTAAATTGAAACTTGCTATTCATATATAGATGTATATAACAAAAAAATGGAACAGCTAACAAAATATATAACTTATGTACAAATGTACTCGATCGACAGCTCGTTTATATATATACCAAAAAAAACATAACATATTGTTATATACGTAAAAACTGTTATATTATCAAACATAAAAACAAAAATAAAATAAAATATGACTTACCATATGACTTTATATACAGACCGGTACTCATTAGAAGACGAGGAGGAAGACTGGCAAAAGAAGACACGGCAGAGGCTGGGTTGGAGAGCGGGATGGAGCGGAGGTCGGGTTCTCAGTTGTGGTTGAAGCTTCGGTGGTGGGTGGCGGCAACTGTTATCGGTGGAAGGTTATATACCGACGCGCGGTGTTGGCTTGCGTGCGGAAGAGGTAAAGCACGAGTGCGGCCGAGGGACGTTCTAGCGGAGGGCTTGGCTACAGGCGGTTACGAAGGAGTTGCGTAGTGATGTGGTTAGGCTAAGGGCGGAGCTCGGCCGTGGGTATGGTAGAGGTGGAGGATATGTAGTTGAGAGAGTAGCTTTGAAGACAAATAAAAAAAAATGCAAAAGAGTGAGAGAGTATAGGCTAGTGGAAGTGATAGATTTAGGTCGCTGGGTTTGAGGAGGACGGGTGGAGCACGAGAAATGATGAAAGAAGGTGGAAGGCAGAGGAAGTGTACGAACGAAAATAATATTGGTTTCCTTTTTTTTTCATTTCCAAAGCTAATGAACAGAAAAACTTGCTATTAATTTCGAACGGATAGGAATAGAAAAGGGTGATATTAGTTGCTGAGAATATAGAAGGTAGCTGGTTTGTTGAGAACGAGGGGAAGGTGAAGGGAAAAGGCAGTATAATCTTTATTTTTATTTTTATTTTTCAAAAAAATAGAGAGATGAACGAAAAACAAAACAAAAATGAAACAACCTAAATTATGAACCCTAAGTATGTAAAGTCAGTGAATAATAAAACATATGGTTGTTGAGTTGAATGGACAAGGAAGTCAAAAGGTCACAAGAACCAAAAGTCACAAATGGTACCGATATGGTCTGACGTTTTACAAGTTCCGCCACATACTGAACTTCAAAACACAGAAATGAATATACCGTAGAGATCAGTGTGATGAAACGATCAAAACGGTATACAGATATTGGTGGTACGATTGAATTATAAAAATTCGAATTTTTCTCCTAGCAGAAAATGCAGCAAAAACACAGAAAAATAAGATCGACGGAGCTAAAGAAGTCCGAATTTGGAAAAACAAAAAATGACTCCTTGCTCAAAAGATGGTTTAGAATTTTTCTATGTAAAAATATTCAGGTTTCGACAACGTTTTATTTTCATCGTTTTTTAACTGATTAAATTAAAGTAAATTTACGCACGAAATAAACTTTAATATTTTCGGACGAAAATTTACCAGTTGCTATGTTTAACTAGACGCATTCCAAATATCAAATTTATATCTTAAAATTTTATCGTTTAAAGTTTCATAAAATTTCAATTAATAATGTTATTAAAACCGGTTAAATTTAGGGGTCGTTACACTCTCCCCCACTCAAAACTTTTCGTCCCCGAAAAGGAAGGAGGTAGGAGAATAGAAACAACCAGAAAGAAAAATAGATTGAAAGACAAAATAAACAATTAGTTCAAACCATATATATTTCAATAAATTTATATTCAAAAATTTGTTTTTAAATTCAAGGTTTCCATTAAATTTATTTCATTTCACATTTATTAATGTTAGGTACAAAAGGCTTCTTCCAAATGAAATTCAATTTAAATTCAATTAATTCAAGATACCTCATTAAGTTGATTTAATTTAAATTTATTAACTTCAAAACAAAATTTTATTTTATTAATCACATCTATTATTCAATTAACTTATTATCCTATTTATCTCCATAAACATTTTATAATTTAAATTTAAGGGTAAAACATTTATTGTACGCACTCAAATTTTATTTATAAAGACATTTATATTGTATATTATCTCATTATCTTAAATTAACAATTTCAAAGATTATAAATTTAGAATAGTCATTTATTGTAATCATATTTTATTCGACAAATTTAATTCTTCTTTATTCTAATTATTGTTAAATTTATTCTACTTAATATATCTTATCACATATATGTTAAGTATATTTACATTTATTATAGCTACTCAAATTTATTTATTAATTTCTTTAACATCATTTTATACTGTGTAATATTCAATTACATAGTTAACTTTTGAAAATTCTAAGTAAGTTATATATAATGCAATTGAGTATTATACAAGTAAATTTCTAATTAAATTTTACCAAGTTTAAATATTAATTCAAAATTTTGGTTTCATTTATTATTGAAATCATCTTTCACCCAAAATTTAAGAATTAAATTTCCGATTAACACTAAACAATTTAGAGATAATTATATACATACAATTTATCCAAGTCAAATCTAAATCAAATACTAATATATATATATATATATTTATCAAGTGATACTTTAGAAATTCAAATCAAATTCATTTCCAAAGCAAAACTGTAGCAAAGCTACAGAATGGTCTCTCCACTTCGAAACTCGAAAATGAATGTCGATGATGCGGCCGTCATCACCGAAATTATTTTCCAGCGACAAAATAGGAAAGCGCTGATTAAACATCTAAAATTTCTTTGGAATGATTTCTATTTGAAAATATTTAAATACAATACACTTTAAAACTTTCAACTCAAAGTCTGAAATCACCGAAAATTTAAATTCTCGGTTTCTTGATTTAAATTCATTTCAAATTTCAATCAAATTATACCCAAATTTACAAATTCATTTATTCATATTATGAAATAGTCAATGGTTTATAAAACAATAAATGAAAATTAAATATTATCATTTCAGACAACAAATTCATTAACAATTTAATTTTTTTTTACTTATTTATATATATAATATAATCATACAAAACTATTTTGTTTACCATATTTTGAAAACAATATTGTGTCGGTTTGTTGTGACGACCACCCACGACCCCTGCACTGAACCTAGAGATAGTGCGCTGTAAAGTGTGCCAGGCAGCCATGGACGATTGTCAGGGTAAATTTAAAATAGCAGAATCTATCGTATTACTCACAGCGCATGGACAAAATACAATAGAATATATATATAGTGAAGCTTCACAGAATAGAATCTCATCAATAAAACTTCATAATAGTTGAATACAACATCTGAATAGTCAATACATCAAGCCTCACTACATAACACTCAGAGAATATACAAGCAGCGGAACATCCAATACATATAGTAAGAAAAAAATATGCAAGCCTCCAGCTCGTCTGCGTCATCATCATCGTGGAAAGCAAGAACAGCACCTGTCACCTGCTACCTAGTCTGCCCGTCCCAAAATGGACGAACAGCCCAAGGCAATAAGAGTTAAAACATAAAGCCTTGATTCGGACAACAGTCTTAGTGAGTGATAAATTAACTAACAACATACCAAAAGAGCATAAAGGAAAAAGGAATAGGAATCCAACCCTCCCACTCCACCTCTTTCTACAGTGATAGCCCCCAGACACACACTAAGCAGAAGCAAACAAAGAAAAGCATACAATTTAAAGTAAAGCAATTATCACTCGAGTCAAGGGCGATGTTTTCCAAGTACAAACCCCCAAGGCCTAAACCAAGATCAGATAAGCACCCAGAAAATACCGCTCTTGAGACCGAATGACGATACAACCAAGCATCCATGACTCTGGCTATCACTGTTATCATTGCTTCGATATCATCGTTAATTGAATGACCGGCTCATTATTTCATCCGTCCGTCAAGGGCTAATGGAAACCCCGGTTCTAGACATAACTCCGCACGTCATCGTGACCCGTGCCTAGGACTATCGAATCTGCCCAGAGTACTCGACTACCAATCAGTAGCATTCAGGGACTATCGAATCTGCCCAACGTACTCTTGCTTTGAGCATGCTAGCACCTTCAAAAACGATGAGATCTCAGCCTTCTAGTCATCCTCCTCGACGACTATTTCCATACTAGCTCAAGCGCCTCTCGAGCAAACCATTATCCTCAAACTCGAACCATTTCACCGAGTTGTCAACATGCTTGGAATGATCCCGTCTGGATTAGACCAAGACTATCTCATACTATGCTTCGCCTCATCCCATCATAGCAAAGCCTCATCTCAACATCATCATCAAATCTATCCATATGAGCTTCATCATCCGCTACATATGCCACGAGCAGCTTTTCCAATTCAAGAGCCTTTCCCTTAGCTTTTGAATCATCTTTGACCATCTTGTCTAAATCAAATCATCAATCATCTAATTCATAGCAATCAATCAAGTCAAACATTAATCCAAGTAATCAAGCATTCAAATATGATCTAATGAACAATTATAACAATAATGGCAATTTCGTAAATAAAGAGTCTAAAGTCTAACAAGCATGAAAACATGAGCAATATCTCTATAATCTTGAGGAATGAACTTGCATAGGTTAACATGTAGTAAAATGGATGTCAAGTCATAATGAACAATAGATCTACACTTAAGTTTACAAAGATGCATGAAAATCACTACTTTACACAAAATCAAGCCAACGATCCGATATACTCCTTTGGATCCGTGTGAGGGATAATCACCACTCACCAAATCACCTAAACAACCCAAAAGCAACACACTTCAGATCTGGACAGCGAAGGATCTAACTCGATCTATCACAAATCCGCTTCAAACGATGAAATCACTCTTCGAAGAATGTAGATCTTCAACTTTAGCTCTTGGATCTTCGATCTTGGATGGAAGGAAGTACTAAATCAAAGTGGAGAAAAGAAGTGAAGAAGTGTAGAACTCGAGCTTTCAAAATGGCAGCACTTCGTCGCTTCAAAATCCGGATCCCAAAAATGAAGAAAAACCCTCCTATTTATAGGCTGATTTCACCTTAGGTCGTTCGCTCTTAGGTCGTCCACGACCTAAAAACCCCACGACCTAACAAATGCGCCTCTACGACCTACGACCTAACACCTAGCAGATCAACGCATTCATGCGACCTACGACCTAACCCAGATGTGCTTCCTCGCGACCTACGACCTAACCCAGATGCGCTTCCTCGCGACCTACGACCTAACAGATCTACGCTTAGCTCTCTTACACGACCTATCAGATAAGCACTTCCACGACCTAACAGATAAGCGCTTCTACGCGACCTACGACCTAACGACTTAGCGCATCAGCGCACCCATGCGACCTACGACCTAACTACGCTAACTCGCTCACCACTAGGTCGCCAAATACTGTAGGTTACTAACCCTTAGGTCGCTAACTCCTATAGGTCGCTAACTCCTATAGGTTGCCAAATTCTATAGGTCGCTAACTCTCTTAGGTCGCTCCAATCTCCTAGGTCGCTCACTCGACCTAACCTACCCCACGACCTAAGCCACCACACGACCTACCTTCTATACGACCTAACTATTACACGACCTAACTACTTAGGTCGTTCCAATCCTTAGGTCGCTCCACTTCACTAAGTCGTCTACTCCTTAACTCGCCAACTTCCTTAGGTCGCTCCAAACTCACATACGACCTAAGACTTAGACTATGGATGACTACTCAACAATGCGACCAAATGATAACTGTTTTACGATGTTTTGATCCGTAAAATACGGGTCGTTACATTCTCTCCCCCTTAGGAATTTCGCCCCCGAAATTCCAAACAGACAGAGCAAACAAAGACTATTCTGCATGCCTACCATCCATAGCAATCAACAAACCATGCATCCAATTCTAGCTTAGCATGCAGAATTCTAAAACTAGAACAAGTTACAATGTCGTTAGATGACACGACACCTTAGGGCCATACCTTGAAGAGTTCAGGATGAGCTGCTTTCATCCTCTCTTCCACCTCCCATGTACAGTCGTTATCATCATCACTCCATTGTATCTTGAGCAACTTAACTACCTTCCTCCTAAGCTGTTTCGTGTCGGTTTCCACAACACGAAACGGCTTACGAGGTCTCTTATCGACTGGATCAACTTCGAAATCTTCACAGCTATCAGCAGAAACCACTGTATTCGAATCGTGCACATACTTCCGTAGATACGATACGTGAAAAACATTGTGCACACCCGACATCTTCTTTGGTAACTCCAATCTATAGGCGAGCTTTTCAATTCGCTCGATGATCGGGAATGGTCCAACAAATCTTGGAGTCAATTTTCCTTTCTTCCCGAATCGAATAACATTCTTCAGTGGAGAAATCTTCACAAAACCATATCACCTACGTCGAATTCCAAATCCTTACGACGCTTATCGGCATAACTTTTCTGATGGTCTTGGGCTGCCTTCATTCGTTGCCGAATGATCTCTATGCAATCTGAAGTCTGTCGAATCATCTCTGGCCCAAGCATCAGCTTTTCTCCTGTCTTTAACCAACATGTCGGAGAGTTACACGGTCTTCCATACAATGCCTCATACGGTGCCATACCAATGCTTGACTGGTAACTATTGTTATACGAAAATTCCACCAAATGAAGGTGATCTTCCCATGATCCTCCGAAATCCAAAACACAAGCTCTGAGGAGATCCTCCAAAACTCGGTTGACTCTCTCGGTCTGACCATCTGTTTGGGGGTGATAAGCTGTACTCAAACACAACTCGGTTCCCAAAACTTCCTAGAAGCTCTTCCAAAATCCACTAGTGAACAATGGGTCTCGATCGCTCACTATACTCTTCGGAATACCATAGAATCGAACTATCCACTTAACATATAACTCATCCAACTTTGATGCAGTCCTAGTCGATCGAACAGGAATGAATATTGCACTTTTAGTCAAACGATCTACAATGACCCAAATCCCTTCATTTCCCGTTCTTGTTCTAGGTAGCCCATCAATAAAATCCATCGATATTTGCTCCCACTTCCATGTAGGAACTTCTAATGGCTAAAGCAATCCACTTGGCTTCTTATGTCCGGCTTTTACCAACTGGCAGTTCATGCACTTGGAAATAAAATTTCCTACATCCTTCTTCATACCTTCCCAGTAATAGGTTCTCTTCATATCCCGATACATCTTATTTCCACCTAGATGAATTGTTAACTTTGAGTGATGACTTTCCTTCAAAACTTCATTTTTCAATTCATCTATATCGGGAACAACTAGTCGTCCTTGCTTTCGAAGCCAACCCTCTTGATCGATCTCGAATCCTTTATCCTTTTCTGGGTTTAATCCAGATTCCAAATCACGGATAATCTTGACAAGCTTATCGTCTCGCTTTTGGCTCTCGCCAATTCTTTCCACAAGAGTCGGTCTTATCGATAAGTTTGCCAACATCTCAGGTTCCAATCCACATCTAGGCCTGAAGTCAAATCCAGCTAAATACTCGAGATTCTTCCATTCTGAAAACATGGCTCCCAATCCTGCATGTCTTCGACTTAACGCATCTGCCACTGCGTTACCCTTTCCCGGAGTATAAGCTATACCAAAATCATATGATGCTAAAAACTCTAACCATCGTTGCTGCCGAAGATTCAAATCCTTTTGGGAGAAAAGATACTTCAACGACTTATGATCTGTAAACAACTCGAATCAAACTCCCAATAGATAATGTCTCCACATCTTCAGAGCAAAAACAATCGCCGCTAACTCCAAATCATGAGTCGGATAATTCCTTTCATGCGGCTTCAGTTGTCGACTTGCATACGCAACAACTTTATCCTTCTGCATCAGCACTGCTCCAAGTCTAGTACCACATGCATCGGTGTAAACCACCATCTCATCATTCCCACTTGGAATAGTCAAAACAGGAGCGCTTGTCAGTCGCTCTTTTAGGATTCCGAAAGCTTGCTCACACTTAGCATCCCATCTGAACACTTGATTCTTTTTCGTCAATCCTGTTAACGGTGCAACTACCTTGGAAAAGTCTTTGATAAACCGACGATAATATCCTGCTAATCCAAGAAAACTTCTCACATCCGATGCATTCTTAGGTCTAACCCAATCCTGGATTGCTACTATCTTGGCAGGATCAACCGCTATTCCATTCCCAGAAATAATATGGCCTAAGAACCTCACTTCACTCTTCCAGAAGTGACACTTTGAAAACTTAGCCTTTAGCTGATGTTTCCGCAAGATTTCCAAAACAATACGCAAATGCGTCTTGTGCTCCTCTTCAGTTCTGGAATAAATCAAAATATCATCCACGCACACTAGCACGAACTTGTTCAACTGATCTCTGAACACTCTATTCATAAGATCCACAAAATATGCTGGCGCATTAGTCAATCCAAACAGCATTACCGACCACTCAAAGAAACCGGATGGTGTCCTAAAAGCAGTCTTCGGCACACTATCCTTAGCCACTCTTAACTGGTGAAATCCCGTTGCCAAATCCATCTGAGAAAACACCTTAGCTTCGTGAAGCTGATCAAACAAGTCATCTATTCTCGGCAATGGATACTTGTTCTTCTTAGTCACTTTATTCAGCTCACGATAATCCACACACAACCTCAGCAATCCATCCGCTTTGGTTACAAACACAACTGGTGCACCCCATTCGGACACACTACGCCGAATGAATCCTTTCTGCAAAAGATCATCAACCTGCACCTTCAACTCCTACTGTTCCCTAGGCGCCATCCGCCTAAGAGGCATCACAACAGGTCTGGCTCCTTCAACTAGATCTATACGAAACTCGATCTCTCTATGCGACGGTAACCCTTTGACCTCGTCAAAGACATCCTCAAATCCATTAGCGATTGGCACCGATGACCGTCCATCCCGTGGAACAACCAGCGAATACATGAAGCTCATGAAGACGCCTTCTTCATGCTTACATCGTATCACAACCTTTCGCCCTTCCACATTCTCGACTGTCACCTCCAACCTTTCACAATCAACCTTTGCCGCATACTTCCTAAGCCAGTCCATACCCAAAATAATTCTGAACCCCGCAAAGTTCAGAACAAAACAATCACAAACAACAGAGCAATCATGACTCGATACAATCAGACCACGGCATAGCATACACAAACAAGACGAACCCCCAACTGGATTAGTCACGACCAATGGCCTATCAACAATATCCGGTTCTAAACCCAACCGGCCTACAAGTTCATTACAAACAAAAGAATGCGACACCCTAGTATCAAATAACACTCTAACTGGAACACCACAAATGGAGAGAGTACCCTGAACCACCACACTCTTTTCCCTCTCTTCAGCAGTAGGAGCTTTTGAAGATGATGGAACAGCCCCCAAAGCATAAGCTTGCACAATCTGCTTGTCCTTCCGTGGCTCTGGACAATTCCTCCTAACATGCCATAGCTTGTCACAATTGTGGCACTTCACCGGCACCTTCGGATTCTTGCAATCCCTGGAGAAATGGCCCTTCTGTTGACAATTGAAGCAAGTCACTTCGCCCTTCGGCTTCTTCCGACCATCCTTACCCTTTTGTTGCTGCTGCTTCCTCTTCTTGTTTCCACCCTGCTGTGGTCTAGACTCCTCCTTGGTCACAGCAACAACAGATCCCTCTTTAGGAAATAGATTCTCATGCCTGAGAGCCTTCTCTACAAGCTTCTCAAATGGATCGTCCAAATGATCCACCAACTGCCTCCTAAGATAACTGTCCAAGCCTGTCACAAACTTCTCATTCTTCTGATACGAAGATTCAATATACGACCGGGCATACTTGGACAAAGCTTCAAACTTAGAAACATACTCAAGAACTGGTCTTCCACCTTGCTTGAGCTCCACAAACTTCTTGAACAGAACAGACTTCTGGGCTGTAGAAATGAACTTAGCTTCAAATCTGGCTTGGAATTGCACCCAAGTAATCTCTTCCTCCGGAGTATCAATGGTGATAGAGTTCCACCAATCAGAAGCTCTCCCTTGAAGCTGTCTTGACGCAAGCTTCCTTTTAGTTGCATCATCGATTCCCAAATCACCAAAGATCCTTCTACAAGCATCTATCCATCTCTGGACTTCAATGGTTGGTTCTGTTCCTAAGAAAACCTTCCCTCCAAGAGCAGTATAGTCTTTACACAACTTAGCAAAATCTACTGGTTTCGGAGTTTGGACTTGAACTCCAACATCAACTGTTGTCCCCGGAACTGGTATCCTTCTCATGATCGAAGTCATCATAGCTTCGAACATAGCTGCATAATCAGCAGTCCCCTTAGCAGCACGGCCTTCCCTAGCAGCTGGTCTCCCTCTTCGACTCATCCTTAATATCTATAAAAAGGAATGATTAGCACACCTTGAGAAAAAACTACATAAAGGACTCAAACTCTACTAGGCTACTATATTATATATAGTAATCATCCATCAAAATACAATTACGTCTCTCATACGTTGTTACGTCAGCGAGCGTTGGGTAAAATCGATTAACCAATGCTCTGATACCAAATGTGACGACCACCCACGACCCCTGCACTGAACCTAGAGATAGTGCGCTGTAAAGTGTGCCAGGAAGCCATGGACGATTGTCAGGGTAAATTTAAAACAGCAGAATCTATTGTGTTACTCACAGCGCATGGACAAAATACAATAGAATATATATATAATGAAGCTTCACAGAATAGAATCTCATCAATAAAACTTCATAATAGTTGAATACAACATCTGAATAGTCAATACATCAAGCCTCACTACATAACACTCAGAGAATATACAAGCAGCGGAACATCCAGTACATATAGTAAGAAAACAATATGCAAGCCTCCATCTCGTCTTCGTCATCAGCATCGTGGAAAGCAAGAACAGCACCTGTCACCTGCTACCTAGTCTGCCCATCCCAAAATGGACGAACAGCCCAAGGCAATAAGAGTTAAAACATAAAGCCTTGAGTCAGACAACAGTCTTAGTGAGCGGTAAATTAACTAACAACATACCAAAAGAGCATAAAGGAAAACGGAATAGGAATCCAACCTTCCCACTCCACCTCTTTCTACAGTGATAGCCCCCCAGACACACACTAAGCAGAAGCAAACAAAGCAAAGCATACAATTTAAAGTAAAGTAATTATCACTCGAGTCAAGGGTGATGTTTTCCAAGTACAAACCCCCAAGGCCTAAACCAAGATCAGATAAGCACCCAGAAAATACCGCTCTTGAGACCGAATGACGATACAACCAAGCATCCATGACTCTGGCTATCACTATTATCATTGCTTCGATATCATCGTTAATTGAATGACCGGCTCATTATTTCATCCGTCCGTCAAGGGCTAATGGAAACCCCGGTTCTAGACATAACTCCGCACGTCATCGTGACCCGTGCCTAGGACTATCGAATCTGCCTAGAGTACTCGACTACCAATCAGTAACCTTCAGGGACTATCGAATCTGCCCAACGTACTCTTGCTTTGAGCATGCTAGAACCTTCAACAACGATGAGATCTCATCCTTCTAGTCATCCTCCTCGACGACTATTTCCATACTAGCTCAAGCGCCTCTCGAGCAAACCATTATCCTCAAACTCGAACCATTTCACCGAGTTGTCAACATGCTTGGAATGATCCCGTCTGGATTAGACCAAGACTATCTCATACTATGCTTCGCCTCATCCCATCATAGCAAAGCCTCATCTCAACATCATCATCAAATCTATCCATATGAGCTTCATCATCCGCTACATATGCCACGAGCAGCTTTTCCAATTCAAGAGCCTTTCCCTTAGCTTTTGAATCATCTTTGACCATCTTGTCTAAATCAAATCATCAATCATCTAATTCATAGCAATCAATCAAGTCAAACATTAATCCAAGTAATCAAGCATTCAAATATGATCTAATGAACAATTATAACAATAATGGCAATTTCGTAAATAAAGAGTCTAAAGTCTAACAAGCATGAAAACATGAGCAATATCTCTATAATCTTGAGGAATGAACTTGCATAGGTTAACATGTAGTAAAATGGCAAGTCATAATGAACAATAGATCTACACTTAAGTTTACAAAGATGCATGAAAATCACTACTTTACACAAAATCAAGCCAACGATCCGATATACTCCTTTGGATCCGTGTGAGGGATAATCACCACTCACCAAATCACCTAAACAACCCAAAAGCAACACACTTCAGATCTGGACAGCGAAGGATCTAACTCGATCTATCACAAATCCGCTTCAAACGATGAAATCACTCTTCGAAGAATGTAGATCTTCAACTTTAGCTCTTGGATCTTCGATCTTGGATGGAAGGAAGTACTAAATCAAAGTGGAGAAAAGAAGTGAAGAAGTGTAGAACTTGAGATTTCAAAATGGCAGCACTTCGTCGCTTCAAAATCCGGATCCCAAAAATGAAGAAAAACCCTCCTATTTATAGGCTGATTTCACCTTAGGTCGTTCGCTCTTAGGTCGTCCACGACCTAAAAACCCCACGACCTAACAAATGCGCCTTTACGACCTACGACCTAACACCTAGCAGATCAACGCATTCATGTGACCTACGACCTAACCCAGATGTGCTTCCTCGCGACCTACGACCTAACCCAGATGCGTTTCCTCGCGACCTACGACCTAACAGATCTACGCTTAGCTCTCTTACACGACCTATCAGATAAGCGCTTCCACGACCTAACAGATAAGCACTTCTATGCGACCTACGACCTAACGACTTAGCGCATCAGCGCACCATGCGACCTACGACCTAACTACGCTAACTCGCTCACCACTAGGTCGCCAAATACTGTAGGTTACTAACCCTTAGGTCGCTAACTCCTATAGGTCGCTAACTCCTATAGGTTGCCAAATTCTATAGGTCGCTAACTCTCTTAGGTCGCTCCAATCTCCTAGGTCGCTCACTCGACCTAACCTACCCCACGACCTAAGCCACCACACGACCTACCTTCTATACGACCTAACTATTACACGACCTAACTACTTAGGTCGTTCCAATCCTTAGGTCGCTCCACTTCACTAAGTCGTCTACTCCTTAACTCGCCAACTTCCTTAGGTCGCTCCAAACTCTCATACGACCTAAGACTTAGACTATGGATGACTACTCAACAATGCGACCAAATGATAACTGTTTTATGATGTTTTGATCCGTAAAATACGGGTCGTTACATTTGTTCTGTTCAAGTGTTTTGGAAATCCTATCGATAGCGTTGATCAGACGAATCGATCGAAAACCCAAATCAATATCAACAACTCAAACAACACAATATTTAAAACATTTTTAATATAAATTTACAAATACAGTTCCTCACTCGACAATACAAGAATGGATTCAAAGCAAGGATAGAGATTCAAATTTGATGGACTAAAATCAAAGAGAATTCTGATTCGAAGACAAATTCGAAAGAAAAGATAAGATGATTCAATAACAGAATCGGGAGATGGGTAAGCTTATTTAATTTACGGGCAACCTTAACCGGATTGACCCTGACTTCAAGAATAAGATCGATGCAGAATTTCGAGGCAAATCTACATTCGATCTCAAAAAATAGAATTCAGGTATAGCAGGAAATAGATAGCATCGTAAACCGAGGATATAGAAATCTCTGGTAATTCAGTGCCTATTGTAAAGGAGTTTCACCCCTTTACAAAATTTCGAAGATTGGCGAGACCGCCGATCCATTATAAAGATCATTCAAAGTGGAGTTATGGGATGCTCCAGAATTGAAAGAAGACGAATAGTGAGGGACACGAATGAATTTTGGAACCGCAGGGAACGTTTCAAAATTCAAAGGAATTGAGTCAAAAGGAAGAGATTGAAACTTGAATAAGAGTGATTCTGTAAATACATTTACCCTATATGCTAAGTTTTGCCTAGAGCTACCAAAGCTCTGATACCAATTGTAACGGACCACGTCAGTGGGGTAACGCCCACCGTAGCATACAGTTGTACCTGTGTTCTGCCTTTACAGCCAGCCTCTCGACTGCACCAACCCAGCAGGGACATGTAGGAGTAAGAGTCATCCGCTCGCTACCAAACCAAATGCGAGAACCCCCTATCATGCTACACCCGCCAAGTGCATAGGCAGACACACATGTCGGACTTGATTAATTCAAAATACCGAATTGTTAATTTATATTTGTCAAAACTGAGCATATACAGTAAATAAATAGAACACAGATCACAGACACAGAGTAATAAATACAGTGGAAATAAAAGATAGTAGTTCATGAAGCTACTATATACATATCAGAGTTAAATAAGGTACAGCAGATGTCTCGAATACAATAGTCAAATACAAAAATCAGAATACAATCATTGGAATCAACTGGATATCTGAAAGCTGGATAGATAGCTGGATCTCCAGGCGAAGCTCCAACTCCAGAGGTGAGTCTCGAATACTGGTACACTCGGTCTGACCCGAGCGTAAAGCAAAACACAAAACACTCGAGTCAGGATTAACATTCTTATATCAATAAATCCAACTCAAGTGAAATAGCCATTGAAATACAAGTAACTCAAAGGATGTTTGGAATAACCATCCTTTAAGGATCCGTTAAACTATCTACTATGTAGTAGTGTACGGTAAATAGATAATTCCTATCAGTAATATAGAGTATCAAAATAGTGTTAAGGCGTTACCATTATCCCCCTTAACACAATTTATATAAGCGTTATAGTCTATACAACACTGTAAACTCCACCGTAAACTAGTGGATATCAGGGAGTACTCCATAGGTATAACACAAAACAAATCGTAGTGGTCGCGTATATAGGGATACAAGTATGACAAGGCACATGAGGAAATACCCAAGGTAGTGAAACTACCATTTGCCTGATCCGGACTGGTGAGAACGCATTGCCGCAGCGATCGCAACACCGCGAAACAACACTCCCAAATCAAGGGTGCACCAATCGACAACAAGTAATGAGTAGTTTTCGAAGAAGTGTGTTCGCTCAAGGTAGCTGGCCCCATTTGGCCCGGCACGGCTCCTGTTTTAGTCATTTCCAATTTGACACAAGTGTCAAGGCTATCCATTATCGTTCTCTTTCTTCAGTCATCACGTACATCATTCCAACCACTTCATTCTGGATCACACTCTGCGTATAGTTATTAAAGTGGTTTTCGGTTTAGACAGTGAGTATGTCCCTAACCGATTCCGGTCTCTTTAATAACTTTCGTAATTATTACACCGATTGGTCGTTTAATAAATTTCAAAACCAAATCAATTTCAATTTCAAATAGAATTTGTAAACCAACATTTCATTTGTCTTTCTAAATCAATTTCCATAATTTACGTTTCAAAACTTCCAAATTCATAATTTCAAAATCTTATAATTCAATTTCAATTTCTATTTAAACAATTCAAATATTGATTCAAGTTCGTATATAAGTTTCATTTCGAAATCATTTAAATTAATTTAATTTAACATTTAAATCAATTTAAATTCATTTATCGATTTCATTCAATATTCATTAAGTAAATTTGCCATTCAAAACAATTTCTATTAAATTTCCAATTCATTAAATCCATTATTTAAATTCAACTTCATTATATCAAAACTTACAAATTGAATTAAATTAAATTCATCAAATCAAATTCTTTAAATTTCAAGTCTTACATTAATTTCAATAAATCACATTTTATTTCTTGTTAAAGAAATTCAATTTCACTTATTTACTTACTTAAATAATTTTCAAAAACTTAATTAATAAAGAAACTCAATTTCAATTATTTACGAAGTAAAAATTCACTTATTCAAAAGTTCAATTTCTCTTATCAAAGAATTCAAATTTTTATTTAATTATCAAATAATCAAATCTTATTTAATTATTAAATATTTCAAAACTTAATTATTAAATAATTTAATAATTTCAAACTTAATTATAATTTCAAACTTAATTATTAAATCATTTCAAACTTAATTCAATGAAAAGTTCCAAATTTAATTGTCAAATAATTAATTTCAAAATAATGATCTTTCAACAACTACTATGTCAATATTTGTTTCAGATTTTAAACATTAACATTTCCTTTCATTAAAAATTCAAATTCCAGCTTCATTTCAAAAATCTTATCCTTTCAAAAAAAACTTTATTTTATTTTAAATCAAATTATTGACCAATCAGGTTTTATTTAATTCTCTATACTAAGTCGAAGTTTATTTGGGTATTTATCATTTCAACCCGATTCCATTACAATTCAACATTCAAAGCATAGCAAAGGGAACTTGCAGTGTGATAACTGGGATGGTGTCAAAGTAAATAAACAAGCAATATCAAACATCAACAACAATCCAATAGTACATTCAAATAATTCCGAAATAATCGTATTAATTCACATTGTTGTTTGTGCAAATTAATATAATTATTTCTAGAATCTACACTATCATTTCATGTAGATTAAAGATTATTACACTAGTATTAATACGGTTCTTCATTTGATATCTATTATCCAATTTCAAACTACATCAATTTATACACATACATTTAAATGGTTCAAGGTGTGGTTAACACTATTTCTACGTGTCAATTTATTTAACATTTAAAAGGGGTCATATTATGCAAATGTCATCAATCAAATTTACACATATATCAAATCTAACTATCCTACGTCAATTTCAATTTCAAATTATTTATCACTTACAACATTAACAATTTAACGTCCAATGTCAACATCAAACAATCAATCATTTAACAACCAAACTGGATTGTCATTGTATATATAATCAGATAATGGTGTCAGATGTCACAGGTGAACTGATACAGGTAATAGCATATATAATAGTGTAATTAACTAACAGCAGCATATTTCAATTGTCGTTTCAATTTAAATCAAATTTAATAAATAAAAGAACATTAATCATGAGTGATTGCTCACCTTTTGAGGCTAGAGAGAACGCGAAATGACACGGATACGCACATAGATACAGACATTGAAATTGAGTTACGAATCCAAGCACGAGTTGACGAGCAAAGCTGATAACAAGGAATTGATAAAAGGAATCAGAACCATCTTAGTAATACAAAAATGAAAAGTAAATTATTTTATTAATTTATTTCAAAACAATTATTCAAATTAAGACACTTATTAAAACAAAATCCACGTATGCTTGACAATCCATATAAATTTTAAAACATTTACATATCAAAAATCAAATCTATATCTCTAAAATCAAAGTCCATATGTATAACATAAAGTAGAATCAACTCAAACTCATCCATACATTTTAAACATCAATGGCATACAAAACATAATACTTATATTAATATAAAACAGGTTAAAAATAAATCTAACTTTATAAATATAAACCACTTATGCCTTAACATACACTAACATATATAAATCTATATACAGATGACACAGCCTATAACTCATGAATAACAATATATAACTATATATCTGAAAAAAGATCATGATCTAAATGTATAAGTTTTTACAGATCAAACTTCATGCATGCTCACATATATATTTACTCATAGCTTTAAATATAAAACACACAGTTGGACTTCTGGTAGGATATGATGCAGTATAGTATAAGATAATAAAATATGATATAGTACAATGCTTTTATTTTTCAAATATAAAATATCCTTTAAATTGAAACTTGCTATTCATATATAGATGTATATAACAAAAAAATGGAACAACTAACAAAATATATAACTTATGTACAAATGTGCTCGATCGACAGCTCGTTTATATATATACCCAAAAAAACTTAACATATTGTTATATACGTAAAAACTATTATATTATCAAACATAAAAACAAAAGTAAAATAAAATATGACTTACCATATGACTTTATATACAGACCGGTACTCATTAGAAGACGAGGAAGAAGACTGGCAAAAGAAGACACGGCAGAGGCTGGGTTGGAGAGCGGGATGGAGCGGAGGTCGGGTTCTCGGTTGTGGTTGAAGCTTCGGTGTTGGGTGGTGGCAACTGTTATCGATGGAAGGTTATATACCGACGCGCGGTGTTGGCTTGCGTGCGGAAGAGGTAAAGCACGAGTGCGGCCGAGGGACGTTCAAGCGGAGGGCTTGGCTACAGGCGGTTACGAAGTAGTTGCGTGGTGATGTGGTTAGGCTAAGGGCGGAGCTCGGCCGTGGGTATGGGTAGAGGCGGAGGATTTGTAGTTGAGAGAGTAGCTTTGAAGACAAAGAAAAAAAATGCAAAAGAGTGAGAGAGTACAGGCTAGTGGAAGTGATAGATTTAGGTCGCTGGGTTTGAGGAGGACGGGTGGAGCACGAGAAATGATGAAAGAAGGTGGAAGGTAGAGGAAGTGTACGAACGAAAATAATATTGGTTTCCTTTTTTTTTCATTTCCAAAGCTAATGAACAGAAAAACTTGCTATTAATTTCGAACGGATAGGAATAGAAAAGGGTGATATTAATTGCTGAGAATATAGAAGGTAGCTGGTTTGTTGAGAACGAGGGGAAGGTGAAGGGAAAAGGCAGTATAATCTTTATTTTTATTTTTATTTTTCAAACAAATAGAGAGATGAACGAAAAACAAAACAAAAATGAAACAACCTAAATTCCGAACCCGAAGTATGTAAAGTCAGTGAATAATAAAACATATGGTTGTTGAGTTGAATGGACAAGGAAGTCAAAAGGTCACAAGAACCAAAAGTCACAAATGGTACCGATACGGTCTGACGTTTTACAGGTTCCGCCGCATACTGAACTTCAAAACACAGAAATGAATATACCGTAGAGATCAGCGCGATGAGACGATCAAAACGGTATACAGATATTGGTGGTATGATTGAATTATAAAAATTCGAATTTTTCTACTAGCAGAAAATGCAGCAAAAACGTAGAAAAATAAGATCGACGGAGCTAAAGAAGTCCGAATTTGGAAAAACGGAAAATGATGACTTGCTCAAAAGATGATTTAGAATTTTTCTATGTAAAAATATTCAGGTTTTGACAACGTTTTATTTTCATCGCTTTTTAACTGATTAAATTGAAGTAAATTTACGCACGAAATAAACTTTCATATTTTCGGACGAAAATTTACCAGTTGCTATGTTTAACTAGATGCATTCCAAATATCAAATTTATATCTTAAAATTTTATCGTTTAAAGTTTCATAAAATTTCAATTAATAACGTTATTAAAACCGGTTAAATTTAGGGGTCGTTACAGCCAAAAATGAACAAAATTACATATTTTTTATTTTATGTATAATTATATAATATTATTTGTATTTATATATAAATTAGAATTTTATATAATTTATAATATTTAAAATACTGTTTTATGCATTTTTCGAAAACAAATAAAAAAACCATTTTTCGTATATACATATAAATATAATATTAAAATTAAAAGTAAGATATTTAAATTTGAATTGAATTTTGAAACAAGATATTTTAAATCTAGATCTAATTAAATTTGAACTTTTCTTATATATTTTAATTGTAACAACCCGTTAACCTGTAATAATTAATTTGTTAATTAATTAGATAATAAAATAAATTTGTGAAATTATCAGAATTAAGCCACGAAAATTGCACTATTGTGTCTGTGGTAATTTTCTGGTCAATTTCCATATATAGAACGTCAGAAACCGAGCTAATTAATATGACCAAGTTATAAAATAAACAAAATAAACAGAAATAATATATATATATATATATATATATATATATATATATAGGTCGACCGGTCGGTCGACCTGGGCAAGGGGGCGGTCGACGCGCCTTGCCTTTTGGTAGGCGAATGAATGTTCATTCGTTCGAACGAATCAGCAACGATTGAACACGTATTTTGCATCGTTTTAATTGATCTGGTCCCTACGTTTCTGCATCCGATGGCCCCTATTCAGCCTATGACATGGTTACATCTTATTCAATCTCCAAATCCAACGGTCCGAGATCCACATCTACACCTATAAATAGACCCCTAGACCTAACACTTTTTCTCATTCTAGGTTTTCTCCAATTGGGTTCACCTATATAGGAAGGACCCTAAACGGAATAATTTTTCCAAAGGAGAAAACGGTTATAAATTAAATTATTTTACAACTCCAAGTGGATTCGGGAAGACCAAAGGAAGAGCTAGGACCGGAGGTGAGTGATTATAATTATTTTAATATTTCTTTAAGTAATTTAAAATAATAGGGTTTCCAATAGTTGTAGTTAGACTATGATTTTTGAAATAGCATTTTCAGTAGTTTATTTATAGTTTTTAGAATTATTTTCAGTCTATTTCCTTTCAGCTATTCTTTTCAGTAATTTTAGTTTATTTTTATTAATTATAATTTATTATTGTTAAGCATAGCTTTTTATTGATTTATAGTTTATTTACAGTATTTAAGTTTATTTACTGTTATTTATTTCTTGTTTACATCTTTTTCGACATTTTGGATTTTATGCAAGCGCCTATTCTCTTCATCCCACTTTTCTTCGCGTATGGATTAGAATAAATTAAATGTGTATATGGATTATATAAGTAATAATATTGAATGAAGAAAATAAGATGTAAATTATAAAGACTGTAATAAATAATGGAATTGGACTGTAATAAATAATGAAATTGGACTGTAATAAATAATGGAAATGGACTGAAATTACGCCTAATTATAATTAGAATTGGACTAATTAAAGATAATTGGCATAGTTATAACTTAGAATTATAACTAAATAGAGTAAAAGATGAAAGAAGCTTATTTTCACACTTAGACCTTGGGTTATGTAATAAGCATGATTATAACGTAGGAAAAAGAACAGAATAAGGCTTACCTTAAGACTTAGGATAAATTAATAAGCACTGATAGTAGAGAAAAGTGTAAAGGCTTATTTAAATAATTTACCTAAGTTAATAAGTAGAGATGAAAGTAGGACCTGTACCAAATAGCATTCCCTATTAGACAAAACGGTGGTCCCACATTAGCCTGAAGTGAGACAAGGGCACGTTTATGCTAAAAATGGTAGTAATTGGTCTATTAGAAGTCCAAATCACGGGGGATTTTGATAAGGGGCGCAACTAGATATTGTTTGGATGAAGGGCCAGTACCAACAACATTTCCGCTATTTTCTATGGACACATGGTGATCTCACATTAGCCTAAAGTGAGATGAGGGGCACGCTTATGCTGGAAGTTTGAGGTAATAAGAAGATCCAATAGGTGGAGCAAAATGTAGCGTGGGCATGGTGGTAGTTACGCGTGCGACTTCCATTCGGGTGCTCAGTAATAGCTATGAGTTCCAAGCGCTTAGTTTGAGTGTCTTTCGTAGACACCATTGCCTACTGTGTAGGGAGCTATATATGTCGTCTGGATCCAAAGTGGTTACTCTGTGTATCTTTCGTATATACCATTGGCTGCTATGTAGGGAGTTATATAGCGACTGGTCCGCAGTAAGGTCTATGGAGTAGCAGGCCGATCAAAAAGGGTAGAATTAGGGTTACATCCTAATTATCGGATTAGGAGTTCAGCCTAATCAAAGTAGAAATCAAGAACAAGTGCAAGCAATCAAAGTTAACCTACCTTATAAATTGAGCAATATTTAATCAAACTTATTTCCAGTTTATCTCTTTTCTATTTCCTTTGTTATCCTTATTTTTGCTAGAACTGTTTTAAAGTCTATTACTTTTATCTTGCTTAAAGACGCTAGTAATTACTATCATTCACCAGACTTTTAGTCTGATCCACTCCTATATTTTCCCCTTTCGCCCATAGGCAATCAAGGAAGAAGTCAATAGATTGTTGTTGCTTGGCGGTTTCTTGGAGGAGTTCCCTGCTATGTATTTCTTTTATTTTAGCTTTTGTTCTTTCTATGCACTAGCTTATTATGAGGGATATTATGTACTCTGACTTTGAGACTATGAGTTTTGTTTCATGAGACATACTGGATTTTTAGACATGTATGTGGTATTTGGTATTTGACTTATTTATGAAGCAATTATGAGGCTTTGTTTTAATTAAGTTATCATTTTAAGTTTCCACTGTTTTTATCTATATTTTTCTTATGAATCTTAGTCTCTATTAGCTTTATTTATACCCACAACGCACCACGCCTTTTATTGTGTCCTTTTGGGTATATTAGGTGTTTCACTTGGTATCAGAGCCTAAGGTTGTAGGATTCCAAAAATTTTTTAAAGTAAAGTATTTTTCAAAATAACTTGTTTTAAAGGTATTTTTCAGAAAAGAACTTTTAGGAATGATTTTTAAGTATAAAAGAATTTTTATAAAAATCCCCGCATAAGTCCAGTTCAATTTCCCTTTGACTCTTTCCTAAACTATCCTTTTCTTTTCGTAGAATGGCTGATGCCCTGAACCATCCCGAGGGCATTCCAGTCCCAGCCTGGTTTCGTAGTTACTTGCAAGCCACGAATCCAGAGGTGCACGGGCCTGCGCCCAATCCTGCACCAACGGGTGGGAATCCCATCAACCCACCTGCCGCCATCAATTTCTTTAAGCTTTGTAAAGATTTTGCGAGTTTGGGCAGGAAGACTTTTTCCGGCAAGGAGACTTTTGTGTAGGCGAGAGCATGGCTTAGGGACATAGAGATGATTTTTGGTCTTTTAGGATTGGATGGTCAGCAGCGAGTTCAGCTAGCCGCTTGGCAGCTAAAGGAGGATGCATCTAATTGGTAGGAGGTGATCGAGTTGGAGGGTAGAAATGTTACTTGGGATAGATTCTGGGAGCGATTCGATAGGAAGTTTCCATCTTAGGAAAAAGGGAGTGTTCAACTGGAGAGGTTTATCAATTTGAAGCAAAGGAGTTTGTCTGTTAAGGAGTACATCAATCAATTCAATGAGCTATCGCGGTTTGGTATGGATTTGGTGAACACACAACATAAGAAAGCTATGAAGTTTTCTAAGGGATTGAATCAACCCCTTTAAGGATTATTGCCGACTCATGTACCGTTGGGAGCTACTTATGAGTCTTTGGTCGGCATGGCGCTTATGTCGGATACAGTCAAGGAGGGAGAGTCTAAAGAGGAGGTTAAGTCAGAAGGTTCATAAGAAGGAGCATATCGGAGTGGGGAGTGCCAGTCGTCTTCTCCACTAAGGCGGATGGTTCTCTCCGACTTTGCGCAGATTATAGAGAATTAAATAAGCTCACCAAGAAGAACCGATATCCACTCCCTAGGATTGATGATCTTTTTGACCAGTTGGTAGGTTCTTCGATTTTCTCTCAGCTTGATTTAGCCACGGGATTCCATTAGCTTAGAGTCGCTAATGACAGTATAGATAAGACTGCCTTTAGGACACCAGACAGATTCTTCGAGTGGTTGGTTATGCCTTTTGGGCTAACCAATGCCCTAGCCTATTTCATTGATTTGATGAGCCACGTCTTTAGGAATGTCCTAAATAAGTTTGTGGTGGTATTCATGAATGATATCTTGGTAATTTCCAAGAATATGGAGGAGCATGTTGTTCATTTGGAAGAAGTTCTTCGCACACTTCGTAGTCATCATTTGAGAGCTAAGTTTTCGAAGTCGTCATTTTTGAAGAGAGGAAGTTCGTTTCTTGGGGCACGTAGTCTCGAAGGAAGGTTTGGCTGTTGACCCCGCCAAGGTTATTGCAGTGCAAGATTGAAAGGCCCCGAAGAACGTTACCGAGGTTAGGAGCTTCCTAGGATTGGTTGGCTACTATAGGAAGTTCATTAGAGACTTTGCCAAGATTTCGGCACCACTCACGTGCCTTACTAAGAAGAATAAAGCTTTCGTGTAGGACGTGGATTGTGAGGATTCCTTCACAAAGCTTAAGAGAGCCCTTACTAGTGCACCAGTGTTAGTTTTACCCGACGGAGCTAAACCTTTCATTGTATACACTGATGCATGCGGAATGGGTCTTGGAGCGGTGTTAATGCAAGAAGGGAGGGTAGTGTGTTATGGTAGTAGGCAGTTGAGGACGCATGAGAAGAACTACCCTACCTACGATTTAGAGTTGGCTGCCATAGTTTTTGCACTTAAGGCTCGGAGGCACTATTTGCTTGGAGAGAGGTTTGAGCTTTTTACTGACCACAAGTCATTAAAGTACCTATTCTCGCAGAAGGACTTGAACTTGAGGAAACTGAGGTGGATGGAGTTTTAGCCTCGTATGATTTTGAGATAGCTTATACCCTTGGCAAGGGTAATGTAGTTGCGGATGCATTGAGTAGAAAGAAAGCAACCCTTAGTCCTTTGTTCATAGAATGGAGGAGCTTGGAGTTTATTTCTACCTTTGATTTTAAGCGCTCTACGGACATTACTTTCGAATTGTTGGCGACGCTAGAGGTGAGGCCTACCCTTATGGATCAGATTGGCTCGAGGCAGCGGGAGGATTCAGAGCTCATGGACATTATGGAAAGGATTAGCCAAGGAGAGGTCTCATGATATCTCCAACGCTATTCCATTTATAACAGAGGGTGGCTTAGGAGAGATGGGAGGCTTTGTGTTCGATGCGCCAGTGACTTGTTGAGAGCAGTTTTGGAGGAGGCGCACCATTCCCGTATGACTATTCATCCGGGTGGTGACAAAATGTATCGGGATATGAAGAGGATGTTCTATTAGGGTGGCATGAAGAAGGACGTGGTGGAATTCGTAGCTAAGTGTCTCATATGCCAAAGGGTAAAAGCAAAGCAGTAGAAGCCCAATGGATTACTTCAGCCCTTAGATGTGCTGGAGTGGAAGTGGGACAATATTTCTATGGATTTCATTGATGGTTTACCCTATTCTAGGAAAGGGAACACTAACATTTGGGTGATTGTTGATAGATTGACCAAGAGTGCTCACTTCATCCTAGTTAATAGTAAGCGTACAGATTCATATTTGGGATCCTTGTATATTCGAGAGATATTCCATCTACACGGAGTTCCTTCTAGCGTTGTTAGTGATAGAGATCCCATTTTCACTAGTGAGTTTTGGAGAAGCTTACAGGAGGCGCTAGGGATGCAACTTAGGTTGAGTACGGCCTATATACCCAGACAGATGGCCAAACGGAGAGGGTAAATAGGGTGCTTGAGGATTTGCTGTGGATGTGCATTTTGGACTTTGGAGGAACTTGGAAGGAGCATCTTCCGTTGGTTGAGTTTGTGTACAATAATAGTTACTAAACAAGTATAGGAATGGAACCATTTGAGGCTTTATATGGGAGACCTTGCAAGTCCCCATCATGTTGGGTAGAGTCTACGGAGAAGTTATTACTTGGACCCGATATGGTTAGGGAGACCTCTGAGAGGGTGGATTTGATTCGGCGAAAGATGAAGACGGCTCAAGACAGATAGAAGTTGTATGCGGATAAGCGGAGGAGAGACATAGAGTTTGAGGTTGGAGACTTAGTTTTTATCAAAGTATCCCCGCTTAGGAAGGTGGTAAGATTCGGATCAAATGGAAAGTTAGCCCCAAGATTTGTTGACCATTTCCTATCACAGAGAGAGTTGGGAAGATGGCTTACCGAGTAAGGCTACCTGATAGGCTCGTAGGAGTGCACAATGTTTTCCATGTTTCGCACTTGCAAAAGTGCTTACATGACTCGACGGAGGTTCTAGAGCCTAGTCAGTTAGAGGAGGTGGAGCAAGAAAGGAAAGCTTCTGTTCGGCATATCCCCATGAAGATTGTTGGAAGCGACACCAAGCGACTAAGGAATAAGGAGGTTCCACCAGTAAAGGTGCAATGGAGAGATGATGGTGCAGACGCCACTTGGGAAGCAGAAGAGAAGATTCGTACTTCCTATCCTCATCTTTGTGATAGTAAGTTTTAGAATTCCTTTTTCCATCTTTGGATTTGAATAGGTTCTTTTCTTTATTACCCTTTGGAAGGGTAGAAATTAGGATTTAACCTATGGATGGTAGGATTTGATGTAAACATGTTAATAGAACATGTTATGAATGATGTATGCTAGTGGTTGCAAGTGTTTGCTAGTGGATGCTATGGACGCATATAGGTACACTAGGCACTGTTATTCCTTAAGGATCGGCCTAACTAGGATACTAGATCATATGCATATGGATGTGTGCGCATTTTTATTTTATTTCCATGGTTGCTATAAATGGATGTTTATCACTTGATTATTGCATTTGGGTGATGTTTGTAGCATGCATATAGAACTATCAGTTATCATTAGGAAATTTTTGCATTCATTTGGATACATGGCACGGACATGATTGCATAAAAGGAGGTCAACTGAATCAGTGGACCGCCTAATCTTTTGCATTAGGTAGGGACATTTACACTACACTAAATGCATAAGTATCATAAATTGCATTAGAAAAGCATAAGGACAATGGATGAAGGGTTGATGATTGAGTAGTTGGTTGTAGAATTGGATGAAAACATTTAGTACATTCTTTTATCCTTAAAGATTTTGGGGACGAAATCCCTTAAAGAGGGGAGAATGTAACAACCCGAAATTTAACCCATAATAATTAATTTGTTAATTAATTAGATAATAAAATAACTTTGTGAAATTATCAGAATTAAGCCATGGAAGTTGCACCGTTGTGTCCGTGGTAATTTTCTGGTCAATTTTCATATATAGAACGTCAAAAACCGAGCTAATATGACCAAGTTATAAAATAAACAAAATAAACAGAAATAATATATATATATGTCGAACGGTCGGTTGACCTAGGCAAGAGGGCGGTCGACCCACCTTGCCTTTTGGCAGGCGAACGAACGTTCGTTCGAACGAATCAACAACGATTGAACACGTATTTTGCGTCGTTTAAACTGATCTGGTCCCTCCGTTTCTGCATCCGATGGCCCCTATTCAGCCTATGACGTGGTTGCATCCTATTCAATCTCCAAATCAAACGGTCTGAGATCCACTTCTACACCTATAAATAGACCTCTAGATCTAACACTTTTTCTCATTCTAGGTTTTGTCCAATTGGGTTCACCTTTATAGGAAGGACCATAAACCGAATAATTTTTCCAAAGGAGAAAATTGTTATAAATTAAATTATTTTACAACTCCAAGTGGATCCGGGAAGACCAAAAGAAGAGTTAGGACCGGAGGTGAGTGATTGTAATTATTTTAAGATTTCTTTAAGTAATTTAAAATAATAGGGTTTCCAATAGTTGTAGTTTTACTACGATTTTTGGAATAGCCTTTTTAGTAGTTTATTTACATTTTTTAGAATTATTTTCAATTTATTTCCTTTCAACTAATCTTTTCAGTAATTTTAGTTTATTTCTGTTAATTATAATTATTACTGTTAAGCATAGCTTTTTATTGATTTACAGTTTATTTACAGTATTTAAGTTTATTTACTGTTATTTATTTCTTATTTACAACTTTTTGGACGTTTTGGATTTTATGCAAGCGTCTATTCTCTTCATCCCCCTTTTCTTTGCGTATGGATTAGAATAAATTAAATAGGAATATGGATTATATAAGTAAGAATATTGAATGAAGAAAATAAGATGTAAATTATAAAGACTATAATAAATAATGGAATTGGACTGTAATAAATAATGGAATTGGACTGTAATAACTAATGGAATTGGATTGAATTACGACTAATTATAATTAGAATTGGACTAATGAAAGATAATTGGCATAGTTATAACTTAGAATTATAACTAAATAGAGTAAAAGATGAAAGAAGCTTATTTTCACACTTAGACCTTGGGTTATGTAATAAGCATGATTATAACGTAGGAAAAAGAACATAATAAGGCTTACCTTAAGACTTAGGATAAATTAATAAGCACTGATAGTAGAGAAAAGTGTAAAGGCTTATTTAAATAATTTACCTAAGTTAATAAGTAGAGATGAAAGTAGGACATGTACCAAATAACATTCCCTATTAGACAAAACGGTGGTCCCACATTAGCCTGAAGTGAGACAAGGGCACGTTTATGCTAAAAATGGTAGTAATTGGTCTATTAGAAGTCCAAATCATGGGGGATTTTGATAAGGGGCGCAACTAGATATTGTTTGGATGAAGGGCCGGTACCAACATCATTTCCGCTATTTTCTATGGACACATGGTGATCTCACAGTAGCCTAAAGTGAGATGAGGGGCACGCTTATGCTAGAAGTTTGAGGTAATAAGAAGACCCAATAGGTGGAGCAAAAGGTAGCATGGGCATGGTGGCAGTTACGCGTGCGACTTCCATTCGGGTGCTCAGTAATAGCTACGAGTTCCAAGCACTTAGTATGAGTGTCTTTCATAGACACCATTGCCTTCTATGTAGGGAGCTATATATATCGTCTGGATCCACAGTGGTTGCTCTTTGCATCTTTCGTATATATCATTGGCTGTTGTGTAGGGAGTTATATAGCGACTGGTCCGCAGTAAGGTCTATGGAGTAGCAGGCTGATCAAAAAGGGTAGAATTAGGGTTACATCTTAATTATAGGATTAGGAGCAGCCTAATCAAAGCAGAAATCAAGAACAAGTGCAAGCAATCAAAGTTAACCTACCTTATAAATTGAGAAATATTTAATCAAACTTATTTCCATTTTATCTCTTTCTTATTTCCTTTGTTATCCTTATTTATGCTAGAACTGTTGTAAAGTCTATTACTTTTATCTTGCTTAAAGACTCTAGTAATTACTATCATTCACCGGACTTTTAGTCTGATCCACTCCTCTATTTTCCCCTTCCCCCCCATAGGTAATCAAGGAAGAAGTCAATAGATTGTTTTTGCTTGGCGGTTTCTTGGAGGAGTTCCTTGCAATGTATTTCTTTTATTTCAGCTTTTGTTCTTTCTATGCACTGGCTTATTATGAGGGATATTATGTACTCTGATTTTGAGACTATGAGTTTTGTTTCATGAGACATAATGGATTTTTAGACATGTATGTGGTATTTGGTATTTGACTTACTTATGAAGCAATTATGAAGCTTTGTTTGAATTAAGTTATCATTTTAAGTTTCCGCTGTTTTTATCTATATTTGTCTTATGAATCTTAGTCTCTGTTAGATTTAGTTATACCCAC
This sequence comes from Allium fistulosum, assembly GCA_030737815.1. NCBI lineage: Eukaryota > Viridiplantae > Streptophyta > Magnoliopsida > Asparagales > Amaryllidaceae > Allium > Allium fistulosum. Next base: position 694,089,260 of record CM060906.1, read on the forward strand.
AACGCACCATGCCTTTTAATTGTGTCCTTTTGGGTATATTATGGGGTGTGGGGTGTTTCATTAATTATGAATTTAAATATTTATATATATATATATATAATTGATTTGCATATAATTATATATATAGTTACTTTTATACATACACAAACACATACACACATATATAAGAATATTTTGTGTTTTATATTAGTATCAAATAACAGTTGACATCAAATATGAATATAAAGGGGTTAATGGGTTCGTGGCGGTGTAAATCCTAGTACTCAAGTGCGAACATGTTAAATCATGTGCACAGTATATGTTGCACGTGCATATACATGTATATATATATTTGTTACACATGTACACATTATATATCACTTATATAAACAAATAAAATCTTTATATTAATCAATTAATTAAAATAATGATTTTATTTAAATTTATTTTAATCAGGTTTAAATTATTTTAGACTTTATATGCCCAATAAGATCCAAAATTGTGAAAAAATCACACATTTGACCCATTGCATGCTGGCCTAGATCCAACATAGATACCAAAGCTCAATAGCTTATATGGTCTAAATTATCAGTATTAAGGAAAACTAATTAAGTTTACCCATTTAGTTAGGTGTCTGTAAAAACAGTGTCTAGGCTGGCTGGGTTACCCATCACTACTTGGCAACCAGCCCGGCCTAAAAGGTCTATGAAGACCAAGGTTACCCTTAGTATGAAAGGCCCAATTTGAATTTGGAACTTGGGCTAATTTTCAAATTTTGTTTTGAAATTAAAATGAAACTAAAATAAAATTTAAAATTTGAAATAAGTAAAAAAGTTTTATAAATGTTATAAAGTAATTCTTAATTTTTTTGAAAATTTAAATTTTGAAAATTATATGTAATTAGTTTAATTAATAAATTAAATAGTTAATAAATTAAATTAAATAACATATATAATGTATATGTTATATTACCTTGGAATGTTTAAGATGATGTTCGTATAAATAATTTTTGAAATAAATTATAATTAATTAAGATTGTTTAATCAAATAAATAAATTAAATGTTAATTAATAAATAACATAATACCTTAAGATATACGTGTATAACAACAAATTTTATAGTATACATATTCAATTTAAAATGTTTAAATTGAATAAAATACAATTGAGTAAAGTTTTAACTAATTAATACTAAAATTAGTTAAATAATATTTAATTAATAAAATTAATATAAGATTAGTGTATAAATTAATTAAATTATAGAATGTTATATAAGAATTAAACTTATATAATACAAATGTTTCAATACAAGAAAATTTGTTTTTGACAGCGTTTTAAAGCAAAATGCTGTTTTTGATATAATATTACTTTTATAAAATAAAAATATAATAAACAAAACGCTACATAATGATAAAATTTTGGGGAGGAGTCATATTGATTTCGAGGCAGCCTTTCCTTCATTTTCCCCGCAAAACCCTCTTTTAATTATCACAAATCCATTCAAACTATTTCAATTCCGTTCCTTCGACTACTAAAAATCCCTCGATCAATTCCCTTCAACTATGAATCTCTCTTTCTTGTAGATCGTCTCGCTATTGCGCTCTTACCATTGTTTCTCTACTGCAGTCGCCTCTCAACATCGTCTCGCGTTAGGGTTCCTCGACGTCGATTTTGCTCTCCATTGGTGCGTTCTTCGTTGCTTCTATGATTCTATCTCGTTACTTTCATCCAATCATTGTCTATCCCATTATAAGTTAAACCTAATTTGTAAATTTGATTTACCATAGTTTGTTATACAATTGGGACAGGCATAAGAATTTTCGACAGAGTTAAGAATAAATTGTTAGGTGGTTGTTTGACTATTTCTTTGGAGGTCCATGGATGTTGTAGCCTTGCAGGTACAAAGGCCAAACGTATGAATGTGGAAATTAGCAGAAATTGATTATTGAATGCATGGATTGACTTGATAAATAGAGAATGTTCAGGGCTATGCCTTAGAGCTGGTTTTAGAGAAGAATTTTTGTTGTTGTGTAATTTATCCATAAAGCCAAATCCCAAATCATTTGGGTTAAGGGTAAAATAATGATACCTAGATCATAATTATGTCTCTATACAAATATGTGTTGTAGTACAAACATGTAAAAACTAAAGAATGAAATGCATAGTCCTATATCTGTGCATGATGTCAAAACTTCAAAGGTTTACAAGCCATTGGTATTATTATTTCATATTTGTTTCAAACAAAGCTTTAGCTAATTAGTAAAGTGTGCAATCCAAATTTTTCAGTGTATAATACTTTGGTAGGAAGGTTGCATAATGGAGGAAAAACATCTGAAGCGAATAAAATAGTTGGTTACATGGTAGAGAAGGGACATTATTGTCGACCCAAACAATGGACGAACACCTTGGTTTGAGTTTGAAAGCACCAGCCCTATTTTGATAGAGCAATATCAAAGATCACAGATATAGAAAAAGAACAATAAAAGAAAGTAGACGAGGATTTTTATAGTGGTTCGGTTGTTAATGAAGCCTAGATTGTTGTTACAAGAGATGTTTGATTACAAGGCTTTGATTATTTTCTAGCTAGATTGAATCTCCACAGTTGGAATCCACTGGAGAATCACAATGTCTTCCTTTAGAGATTGTTGTGAGGGAGACAGAGAATGAAGAATAATTCCAATAGAGCTTCAGCCACCAGTCCGTAGAAGATCCCGTTTATGTTGCAGGTGGGATGGTATTTATATCGGTCGGAGAGATTCTGGGCCATGCTACGTCTTCATCAGCTCGCGGGTAGGTAAGAAACGATCCATGGAGGATTTGGCTCACAAAAGGAGGATGTACCATGGGTCGCTGGCGACCCATGGCCTATGGGTCTTTGGCGACCCATAGACTTGACTCGTTTGCGAGCTAAGGTTTTGGCCTCTTTTCATAATATTCTTTGGCTAATTCCTGGCTAGTTACTTTGATAGTTTGTGGAGAGGTATGGGTCGTTGATGATCCAAGCACTTAGGATTTTTTTTGGAGTTTGGAATTGGAGAGGTTTCCATAGTCTTTTATCGTAGTTGCTTCATTTTGATGGCAATTCACTAGCTGCTTGTGCTCAGCTGCTGATTGGACTGAAAGAATGCTGATATCTCGGCTTCGTCGATCCCAGTCATTGTCTTAGCCATATAGCTTGGCCCTTGTTAACTCCTTTCCTTAGCCTTTCTGGTTAAGTTCTAAACCTTTCTGATAACATGAGATTGTTCTGTCTCCCGTTGGATCCTGCTGGGTTAAAAACCCGGATAACATTTGCCCCCAGAGAATGTCTTCGTTGAAGACAAGGGGTGCTCTGGAAGTAACTTCTTTTAAGTCTTCATTTTGTGAATTCTAGTTTATCATGTCTAGGTTACCGTGCAAATTTGGCTTTGGCTTTTCAGCCATCTATTGAATTTTCAGTGTGAATCATCGGAGTCCACCTCAAGATGTTGTTTTCAACTGACTGACTTCTAATAGCCGTTCATTTTTTTATTTCGATCCGAATTTCAATTCCTGATATTGATAATCCAATCTTTGCTTCATAGTTTACGCAAGGGTTTAGGTCAGTAAGTGGGTGCATGATGTAGGTTTGGAGTTGCCCCATACAGTTTTAATTCGACCGGGGTGAAGCTAAGTTTGTCTCGAACGATTGAACGGCGTTCTGGAGCAAAGTCTTGCTCTTTTTCTTTAGCTTTTTCTTCTCAAGAATTTGGTTAAGTTCCCGTCGATGTTTTTGAGTTCTGATGCGTCGATTTATTTCAAAATAGGGTATAGTCGACGATTCAATTGTATCGCTCTTCCTATTTCTATATTCCAGTGATCCTGAAAAGAGAAGCTTCCCGCGTCGCTTCAGATAATGATTCCGTTTTCGATAACGGGTAAGTTTGGAAGAGATAATTTTAAAGGACGATACAGATTGTTTTTCAAATTCAAGCAAGCTAGCTACACTATATTTTTTGTTTGTAGTATTTAGGATACTGAACTCTTCACATGTAGATAACACACTACATCTACTCCGGTCAACGCTTAGGACCCGATTGGTCAACATATGTTGACTTCCCTTGGTTTTTGGGCGTTGGTTATACAAGGATATTATTTAAAGTAAAACATACCTTACAGAGTTGAATGCCAAGTTTTGTCGTTGACAATGATTTTTTGGTCATCTAATCTTTAGTCTGGTGGAGGTACTTCCACTCCTCCAGAAGCTGGGTCCTTCATAAGTTAGGCTTCGCTTATTATTCCTATCATATTGGGAGGACTGATTGCAGTTACATTACGAGGCACAGTTCCTCTTGTAGAGTTGTAGTTGAAGTTCAATTAGGAACATTTTTAACCTTCAAAAACTAGCACATGAGTTGTTCGATTACGATTATCCTTCTCCTGTGCTTTTCAGAATTCAACGCACACCAGCCTTGGTCTCTGGGACTATTGGCTTAATTGCTCGATTCCGAACATTGCTTTTTCTCATTGTTGCACTTCTTGTGCTCATGTGCAACATACTCATTTACTTTAATTCTATATATGTAAGTAATACTTCTACGGTCATTTCGGCATATTCTATTTCATGGCTTTGTTCAGAACTATGAAGTAGCTTGGTCTAGCCAGTTCTGTAGCTAATCCCTACTTATGCTCAATTGAGTTAGTTTCAACGAAGTGTTGGTGTAAATGCCTTAGTCCGTAGGGCTGATTACTTTGACTACCAAGCCAACATGTTTTGGGAGACTAAGTTTCCTATGCAATAAGTCTGATTGCCCCAGTTTGATTGACACGATAACTCCTTTCTTCGGGAATTAGGGACTTTGTTGCTTGATCCTATGATTTGAGTTTTGTAATGATGTCGGCATGTATTGGAAAGATGCGTTTTTGGCATCTTTTGCTAAAGTAAATTCTTCCGAGTCCTACATTGAGATCCTAATAATGTATTAGTTTCTATCTTTGGAAACTCATACATGGATGACTTAACTCTGTGGATTTGATGTTGTGAATTTCAAATAGCATGACCAAACTTTGGATAATGGCATAATCCTACAAGTTGGAACCAAATGATCTAGTTAGACCGTAAGTAGGTCATCGATCTTTCTCGTCATCGCCATGGTATAATCCTACAAGCTGGAACCAAATGATCGGGTTAGAATGTAAGTAGGTCAACGATCCTTCTCATCATCGCTAGACTATGAGCGACGGTTGATTTCTGAACGTTAAATCATTCATTTGTAATACAGAATGCTATGTTTGTTGCCAGAATGCTATGTTTTGTAATATAGAACCATTATCTAACCAACCTCATGGTTATTCATATTTGGACATTTGAAATATTTCTTTCGATCAAGAATTTGTGTTTCTACCCCTTCTTGAGGGACTAGCTATTCCGAATGCCTGTATTTGGGCGATTGTGAGAGATGGAAATCTATGGGGCGAATTGCTCAATTGCCCCCAGTCTGGCTCTCAATCCCATTCTGGAATTGAGGACGTTCAGAGATTTTATTTTCGACCTTCCATGATTTCTCCCGCTTGTTCTTAGCCATGCATGCTCTTTTTGGTTACTGACGTTGTCACGGAAGTTTTGTTCATATGTCAACTCCTGTCTTTGAGAATTGATAACCTAACTGTTTAGTTCCAAGCAACATTTCCTTGAGGATGCCTATCTTTCGGCTATGTCTAATTCTTTCTAAGTTGAATTTAGCAAATTCGGTTGTGCACTAACTTTCATCCCTAGAAACTAGTGCATGGGTAATTCTATCCTGGGATTTCCTTTCGACGCTGCTTTATTCCTATGCAGTGGCCGATTTCTGTGATGAAAGGTCGACCCATCCGGCTGACCTATGAAAGGATATGTCTTCCGGTCGTTGCCTATCATTGGGCAACAGTAGTTTTCTGAAGAGAAGGTAGAAACTCAGTTGAGGACCAACTTCTATCTCTGGAAGCTAGTGCATCGATGGTTCACTGCGATGAGTGTTTCTCATCAGCCCTGTAGATTAAAGTTTTCCTGCCATTGCTGGGGCAATACGGATACTTAGTGAGTGGAATGTTTCCCGGAGTTGTTGGGGCAACACCGGTACTTATGAAATAGAAAGTTTCCTAGCATTGTCGGGGCAACATTGGTACTTAGGAAATAGAAAATTTTCCAGGCGTTGCTAGGGCAACACCAGTACTTAAAAGATAAAAGAAGGCCTTGGCGTTGGTGAGGCAACACCGACACTCAAGAGTTTGGGTTTGATTTTCCATGTCGATTCGGCAGTGCTTTTAATCCAGTTGGGTACTAGTTTCGGCCTTCAAAAACTAGCACTTCGATGGTTGGATTGTAGAAGTATTTTCTTAGTGCTGCCTGTCTTATGGGCAGTGTTAAAGTCATGTTGGTGATGGTCTTTAATGGTTTGCACTTCTCTTGCCGATTTTAGGTTGGAATTACTTAGATAGGGGGCGGTTGAAACCCACTCATCAGTTCATGGTGTTTGCATTCTAGTCCGCATTTTGGGAACTCAGAGTCATTTTGTGAGCGGTCGACTCACGCTCGATTTGTGTTCATTCTTCGGTCCGTGCTTCGGGGACTTAGAGGTCTTTTGTGGGTGGTGGCACTTTTGCCAAATTATTTGTACTTTAGTTCGTAGTCGAAGACTGGGAGATTTCTGTGAACTGTTTATACTCTAGTCCGCTCTCTGGGAACTTAGAGTACTCTAGTCCGCGCTCCAGGGACTTAGAGATTTTTGTAAACCATTTAGACTCTAGTCCGCGCTCCGGGGACTTAGAGTACTCTAGTCCACGCTCCTGGGACTTAGAGATTTTTGTGAATATTTTATACCCTAGTCCAAGCTCTGGGGACTTAGAATACTCTAGTTTGCGCTCTGGGGACTTAGAGATGTTTGTGAATAGTTTGTACTCTAGTCTGTGCTTCGGGGACTTAAAGTACATTAGTCCATGCTTCGGGGACTTAGAGATTTTTGTCAATCGTTTATACTCTAGTCCGCGCTCCGGGGACTTAGAGTACTCTAGTCCGCGTTTCGGGGACATAGAGATTTTTATCAATTGTTTATACTCTAGTCCGTTTTTCGGGGACTTAGAGTACTCTAGTCCGTGCCGGGGACTTAGAGATTTTTGTAAATCGTTTATACTCTAATCCGCTCTCCGGGGACTTAGAGTACTCTAGTCTGCGCTCCGGGACTCAGAGCCAGTTTGGTGATGGTTGACACATTCATCTGATCCTGTAGAGTTGAGTAGATACCTTTTAACTCAATGTGGTTGTTTTCTCAACGTTGCTTAAATCCGGGAGATGCCTTGTTTTGGAATGGTGTGTCCCCCAAGCATTTCTGCTGCCTAGCTTTGTTTATAACCGCCAAGTATTACCTTTGGAGATGCAAGGCTGTTGCTTAACAAATTCCATAGTTATTCTTCCTCCAACTGGTTTTTGTTATGATCTAATGACTATTTGCGAAATGCTTCATTTCTAGGTGTCAAACTCAAGGTTCTTATAGGAAATCTGAAATTGTGGAGCAAGTCGTTACATTGCCCCCGGTATGACCACGTTCATTCCTATACTGATCATGGACCGGTAGAGTTCGGTAGTGTTTGTCTTGAATCCATGGATCTTAACCTTGCTTGTTTTAGGTCGTATGCATTATGCTAGGCTGATAGCATTATTGCGGATATCAACCTTATTTGTTGGTTCCAATCTTCAGGAACCAATGGTTTAGCTACTCGATTTCGAGCGTTCTCTCCTTGCCATGGTCTGTCTTCGAATAACAGCTGGTTTTCTGCAAGTTAGGGTTTGAGAGCTCAATCGAGCACCTGCTTCTGTTCTTTGGAAATTGGTGCCTTGATGATTTGATTTTGGAACAGCCTTCCGTCGTCGTCTATCTCTGGACGATGGTAAGTTCCTCCTTTTATTGCGAGTTGGAGCGGTCTTTTACCTTGACCAAGTGTTAATGTGTTCTATGCCCCTTAATCCATAAGGCTGATTATTCCAAACAATTGATGCGAGACTTGACGTTCTTCGCGGCTCCCTGGATGCCCCCAGTCAAGGTATGTCGCAGCTCCTATCTCTGGGAACTCGTGACTTGGATGTCTTGAATTTTGACATTTTGTACATTAACTTTGGTCAAAAATCAGAATTATTTGCCGACTTCTTGGTTTGTAAGCTTTGCGGTACTACCGAAGCAATGTCGGTTTCAGGTATCGGGAGCTGATCCCTGTTAATCGAAGTGCCTGGCTTTTGAGAGTGCGCGACTTATGAAATTCCTCTGTGTTGCCTATCTTCGGGCAACGTGAGGGGTTTGTGTTTTGAAAGTTAGTGCGCGGCTTATTGGATGTGTGGCTTTTAGTTTTCCTCGGTGTTGCCTATGTTTGGGCAAAGTGAGGAATTTAAACTCTTTAAGAGTTAGTGTGCGACTTACGAAATGCATGGCTTTTCGTGCTCCTTGGTGTTGTCTATCTTCAGGCAACGTGAGGAACGTACGATTTAGGAGTTAGTGTGCGGCTTATGAAATGCGCGGCTTTTGGCGCTTCTTGGCGTTGCCTATCTCCGGAAAACGCAAACAGTTAGTTCTTGGTGCTCCTTGGCGTTGCCTATCTCTGGGCGATGCGAGGAGTTAGTTTTGTGATGCTTCTCGACATTTCCTATCTTCGGGCAACGCGAGGAGTTAGTTTTTGATGCTCCTCAGCGTCGTCTATCTCCGAGCAATGCAAGGAGTTAGCTTTTGATAATTTTTTGACGCTCCTCGGCGTTGCCTATCTCTGGGCAAAGTGATGAGTTAGTTTTTTGATGCTCCTTGGCATTGCCTATCTCCAGGCAACGCAGGGAGTTAATTTGAATGCGCGGCTTACGAAATGCACGGCTTACAAAATGCACGGCTTTGGATGTTCCTCGGCGTCGCCTATCTCCGGGCAACGCGAGGAGTTTCAGTTTGAATGCATAGCTTACGAAATGCACGGCTTTGGATGTTCCTCGACGTCCCCTATCTCCGAGCAAGATGAGAAGTTTTAGTTTGAATGCACGGCTTACGAAATGCATGGCTTTTGATGTTCCTTGGCGTTTCCTATCTCAGGGCAACATGAAGAGTTTCAGTTTGAGTGTGCTGCTTATGAGATGTGCGGCTTTCGATGCTCCTTGACGTTGCATATCTCAGGGCAGCGCAAGGAGTTTAAGTTTGATATGCGGCTTACGAGTTGCATGGCTTTTGATGCTCCTTGACGTTGTGTATCTACGGGCAATGCAAGGAGTTTAAGTTTGGTGCTACTCGACGTGGCCGATCGTTGGGTAACGCGAGGAGTTAGTTTTTTAGGTGCTCCCCGGCGTTGCCTATCTCCGGGCATCGCGAGGAGTTAGTTTTTGATGATCCTCAATGTTGCCAGGGCAACACTGGTTTTTAGAAGGCAAGGTTCAGATTCTGCCGATCCACCGGTCTGAGTCGATTTGCTTCCATCGACTCGGCGGGTAGTTATTATGAACACAGTTTTGTCGGTTCAAATAGATAATTGGTTTTTGGATTGGGTAACCGTGTCTTGGGCGATCCTCCCATATTTCGGGAAGATGTGTACATCCAAATAGATAAGGTTGCCATGGTGGAGAGATCTACAGCTGACCGCATGAAGATGAATTGATGAAAGAGCCTATTGGAGTTCAGGGCATGACTCTTAGCTCTTGATCCAAACTGCCTTTAGAGAATGGGTCTTTGACTGTTATATGGTCTAAGAGGATAATGAATTGGTCACCAAGAGCGGTAAAATAGTAGTTGGAAAGAAGTAGGCATGTATTATGCTAATATTTTGTTTGTTGCACTAGTTAGGTCATTAAGGCCGCGGTTGTCAGATTGCCAGAATTTTTGATCGGGCATAACAAAACTATGGTATGATTAGTCTCGGCTTTTCTTATGGCTATTTAAGTTTTTGCGGTGCCCCCAATGCCACAGGGCTGTTGGCGTGCTTGAACTGGATCCATGGTCTCTCCACAACTCGTTTGGTTTCCCCCTGTCAAGTGGGTGCGATTTTCCCAGTGTTCGAATCTTGGCTTGATTCGAGTTGGCCTCTGATTGTCCACAAGGTCAATTCAATTTTGGCTTAGTTTCTTTGAGCGACTTTGAAGCTCTGGAATTTAGCACTGTTTGTCTCATTGGTCATTGGAAGTGATTCCATTAATCTTGCGGAATGACCAGTATGATTGTCGATTTATGGCTTCGGAGCGTGACTTCGTTGACTTCAGGGAGCTCTGGATCAGATGACCGTTGATCTATCGGTTTAACTTCACAATGCTTTGGTTCATGAAAGACCTTCGCATTTGCGAAGGCTTTTTTATAGTCAGATGTCCGGTGACGAGATGGCCTTGGAATGATAATTTATCGATTCTGAGAGGAGTTTTGGGTCATGTGTCCGACAACTCGGCGGTCTTAAAGCAATGATTCATTGACTCCAAGGGGAATTTTTTGGATCCAGCTCAAGGGAACACAGTTTTATTGGTTCCTGTAGGCTACGGTGTTGGATCTGTTTCTTCGATGATCCTTTGACAAGACTTCTCGACACCACCAGCAATGCCGGTTCTCAGAAGAGGCATTGACATGACTTTTCTAGGGCATAGAAGCATTTATTTCGTCGTGCTGTCTACAATGCCCCTGGTGTACTAGTATGGCTCATTTGGAAAAGGAGAGTAGACAAGGATGGATGAGAAGGCATCGCTTTAAGTTGATGTCACATTCCTTAGTTGCTATCTAGCTAGAGTGTTATTTGATAATCATCTTTTCGTCTGATTTCGTCAGTTAGCTGGAGCCTTTTCTATTGGGTCTTAGTAGCCTTGCTTGGGCGGAAGGTCCCTGAGGTCCTTGTAGCTCCTTCACCATTTTTTATATTCTTTGGCACATTCCTGGGCTTGCCTTCTTCTAATTGCACTACTTCTAGTCTTTTAGAACTGGTTTTCCTGCTTATAGAATTCTTCCAGGGCAGCAGGTTGTTTCATCCTTTAATTATTCCTAAGGGCCTTGTAGCAAACTGCATCCGTCGCCCTCGCTTCATCCATATGTTAGTCATACTTCTTTGGATATTCTGCATGTTGAACGACTTCGGTGAATGGGTTTTGATTGGGGAAGATACTCTAATCTTTGTCAAATCAAATCTACTTTTAAGTTACAGAATTTTATAATGCTTGAGAATGATAGATGCATGATTGTCCAGGCTTGAATGATTGGAAATGCCGACTGAATGGCGAGTCACTTATGATGGGATCATGGATCAGTGACGATCCCAAAAATCTTCAAACTAGGTGAGATCAGTCTGGGGTGACAAAGAAGGCCCCATAAGGTTGCATTCCAAATTTCAAGGTATCGGAGTTCGCACGTCCGAGTTATGGACAAAAGAAGATGGATCAGCATTGATGGATTGGTGGTATTTTACTTGGAGTCTGACCCGAGAAAATTTTCCATTCGCTTGGAGTCAGCCCATGATTCGCTTGGAGTCACAGAATTTGAAGTACTGGGTTGGTGCAAACATTGCTTGGAGCCATTTGCATGTTTGCTTGGAGAAAATCTTGGTTTTACCCAAGTTTAATTTCGAGCCAGAGTTTCCTAGGTTTACTTTAAGTCAAATGGGTGATTACTCGAGTTCGACTTCGAGTCAGGACTGAAGTGAGATTTTCAACGACCATTTTGACGATTTTTGATGATTTTCGACGACGACCATTCGTGATTTGACGATGGGAGCTCCATGAGAATATTGGAAGCTTGTTAGTCAGGAGTGGTCACAATATACCATAGGAGCTTAGCATTGTAATTGATCTCGGTTTGTACCATATCTTCTTGGTCTTCCTGCCTCTAGGAATACCGTTTGAGTAGCAGTTCCTTGTCCATTTCTTGGCACTGTCCTATGTCATGGGTTTTAGAGCTTCTTCTAGCATTTTGCACGTTGGCATTTTCATCCAATTTGTCTTCCTTAAATTGTTTGTCACCTTTAGAGCTGGAGAGAGCAATCCTTATATCCTTCCGTGGGGTTTTCACCCCTAAGTTCGGGTTTGTAGCCGATGCTTTTGTAGTAGGGGAAGTGTTAACGTTTTCTTTTGTCATCATTCTTGGAGCTCCGCCCATTGCTTCCTTTCTATTATATCCTCTTCAAATGATCTAGACGGCGGTCTCGCTGGCTGGTCAGCGAGTCGGAGTCAGGGGCGATGCACCCTGGTTTGGGTGTTCGAGGGCAATGCCCCAGAAGTTTACGGTATATGCAAAATCCTTCACGAACTGAGCTAACTTTATGGATTGCTAGCGATCCATAGTCTGTGGATCTCTAGCGATCCATAGCTTCTGGCAATCCATACTTTCTGGCGATCCATCTTCTGGTTATCCATACTTTCTAGCACTCATCACCGAAATTATTTTCCAACGACAGAGAGGGGAGTACAGAAATTATTTCCCTAAAAAAGAAATTCCTTTTTTTGAAACATTTCTTTCAAACAATCTTGAAATATTCATATAAGAAAATACTTCTAAATACTACTAATATTATACTCCAAAATCTTTCGAAAGAAATTTTCAAAAATCCTCGAATTTTAGTTTTAAACTTCCAATTTATATTTACTTTATTTGTAAATCCTATTTCCAATCAATATTTATAAAATTTCTCTACCTAACAAACAACATATTACATCCAACTATATCATTTATAAAATTTATTATTTTACATACAAAAATATATAATAGGTAAAATTATTTCATTTACCTATATTTCAAAACAAGTATTGTGTCGGTCTGTCCTATTAAGTATTTAGAAATCCCTATCAATGTCATAGTGTCCTATGCACTGACTAGAATTTATAAATACAAAATGGAACAAATTAACACAATACAAAAACTTTTTATAACACTAACAAATACACTCTCTCATATATATACACTCAGCGACTCATTCTAGGGTATTACTATCCTATTTATATGAGTCAAACCCCACAAAGCTAAGGTTATCGCTAAACCTGGCTCTGATACCAACTGTAATGGGACAACGCCAGTGGGGTAACACCCACCATAGCATACAATGGTACCTGTGTTCTACTTTTACGGCCAGCCTCTCGGCTGCACAAACTCCGCGGGACATGTAGGAGTAAGAGTCATCCGCTCGCTACCAAACCCAAATGCGAGAACCCCCTATCATGCTGCACCCGCCAAGTGCATAAGCAGACACACATGTTAGACTCAAAGCATTCAAAAGGGAAGATTTTTAGGGGGTAAATAAGAAACAACAGAGAAAGAAAGAAAATAAAAACAAATACAGAATCTCGCAGTGGAATGACAAAAATATAATAATCAAATAACAGTTCATGAAGCAGTTTTGTATATACATTTGATTATTCTTTTACAACACAAAATCAGAGTTACAGAAAACAGGAACAAATAAATAAATGTAGTGGACAACATGATGCAGTGGAATACATATAATAAGTAATAATAGTACAGAATCTTCGTCTTCATCCTCCAGAAAGCAATCTTCGATAAACTGAAAAGCTTAGACTGACCCGAGCGAATTGAAAAGACAGAACACTCGAGTCAGAACTAAAAGATCTTATATAAGTTAAATCAACGGTAAATATAAGTGTGACGGCGTCAGAGATGTTTACGGGGTTTGACATCTCCTATCCAGTGTCTAACGTGAGTGCAATAACTTAAGAGATGTTCGGATTTCCATCTCCTAAGGATCCGTTAAACTATCTACTATGTAGTACAATACGCTATTATAATATATCTACAATAAAGTAAAGTATTAAAATAGCGTTAAGGCGTTACCCATATCCCCCTTAACACATTTTATATAATGCCATAGTCTATACAGAAACTGTAAACTCCACCCGCAGGTGGCCTATCAGGGAGCACTCCATAGATACGACACAAAACAAACTCGTAGAAGGCGCGATAAGGCATGCGACAAGGCACTCGAGGCAATGCCTAGGGTAGATATACCAATTGCGGATCCAGACTGGTGGTAACGCATAGCAGCTACTACCGCCCACCTCGAAACACACTCCCAAATCAAAATCAAGGGGTGGCCACCAAATCAATCACAAAGTAATAGAATGGTATCGAAGAAATGTGCCCGATAGGAGAAATGACCTCACTTGGCCCGGCGTAGCTCCTGTTTTAGCCACATCAAGCTGACTCACGAGAGTCAGGGTCACGTAAATACCTCATACAGAATCGTTCGCCAAACCATCCTACTTCATTTCTGGAATCTCCACCATGTACATAGTTGTTAAAGTGGTTTTCGGTATTGGCGAAGAGTATGACAATATCTTATCCCGGTCGCTTTAACAACCAAACGCTTATTTCACACCGGATGGTTCTTTTACATTTCAGGAAGGTAATTAACAATTTATATCAAAATATCATATTCGATTTCAAATCATATCTCTTTCGAAATCATATTCACTTTCAAAACTATATTCATTTTAAAACCCGTATTTACTTCCAAAATCATATTCACTTTTGAATTTATCGATGAGATAGGTTAATTAAATCCTAGTTCCAAAATCATCATATTTACTCAAATATGTCATTTCACAAAAAGTTTCAATTCCATATTCCAACTTAGGTTGTATCATCATCAAGGATTTAAATATAAATACTTCCACTTTACACAGTCTGAAATTTTAGAAAATAGTTTAAATAGATTTGAATTTGGTTTAACTAGATTTAAATTGATTTAAATAGATTTAATATAGATTAAATAGATTTAAAATGATTTAAATAGATTAATTATAGATTAAATAGATTTAATTAGATTTAAGTAGATTTTTAAATAGGTTAAATAATTTTAAAATAGATTAAATAGATTTAAATTATATTAAATAGATTTAAAATATATTAAATAAATTTAATTAGTTTAAAATAGGTAAAATAGATTAAATAGGTTATAATGGATTAAAATAAATTAAAAATAGTATAAATTGATTAAAATAGTTTAAATGAATTTAAAATAGATTGCAAAGTTATATCCAAACATTTCCAACAACTCAATTTGCGGTAAATTCATTTATATTTGACACTTCAACTTTGAAATTCGAATTTAAATCCTTTGAACAATTCATTAATCAATTACAATTTCAACATTAACGCTTGGATTTTCAAAATATTTCCATTTATATAAATCAATTTCTATTTCAAAATACCCGTTAACAGAATTCAAAATTTTAAAGAATTAAAAATAATTTAATTTAACCAATCTAGTGTCCGTATATAATTTTCTACCCTGGGGTCAAGTGATACGGATATTTATCGTTTCAACCCGCAATTTAAAATTTTACGGTTATATATCATTTCAAACCGCAATCCCGAATTAAATAAAAATCCATAAAATCGCTCGTGTCTATCATTTCAACCCATAACGATTTTTCCCTAATCTATAGATCATTCGGGTATGTATCATTTCAACCCATAGGGAACTTGTAGTTTATAACAATATAAAATACAATCATCCAGTCATCCAGTATCAACAATCAAACATCCATCACAATCATCCAAATCGATCAATACACATCAATAGATAACTATTAATCAATAGAGATATTAAATTGACAATTTAAATTCAATATTAAATTAAACGATGATTAAATGCAATAAAAATCAAATTTAACTAGAATGACAATTTAAACATACCAAACATCGATCAATTAATTCCTAATCACATCATAAATTTAATTTAACTAACATAAGATAGTTTAATAATTGTGAGTGGGTTAAAACACTCACCTTTTGATTTCAAATCGATTTGAAATCCAAATAAAGGCCCAAAATTCAACAGTCTTCGAAATCGCCCAAACCGATGTCAAAATGTCCGAAATTTCAATACGATCCCGGCGGATAAAACAGCGCGTAAATCCGAGCTCGTATGCAAAAGTTATGATAGTTAGAAGATATACGATTTAAATTAGAATTAATAAAATAAAATAAATAAATAAATAACGTCAGCACTTGCATCACGCGAAACCCTACTACCCAGTTCGAACACGAGACTCCACGGCCGCCACTACTTCAAGCCATTTATTACGTCATCTCGATCGCGTTGGGCCTGATCCACGACCACCGCCGAGCACTGCAGGTCGAGGTGCCTACATCCGGCAACTCGCGGCGCCGCCAAACTCCCCCAGCCGAGATCGCCCATGCAACCTTCCTCGTCGATTCTGGCCAAAAGCAGATACCTCTAGACCCAAGTGACCATATAGATGTGCTCCCCTTGACGCCTTCTTCCCCCGGAACTTCCCTATCGACAAACGGTTGACGATCCGCCATTAAACGACAAACCCTCAAATAGATGGCCAAGGTTCAACCTCGATTTCTAGACAAACGGTGAACCCGATTGAAAAGCAAATTGCAGATCTGGTGCTTGTCGAGAGCTTTGAAACATATATAATTTGATAGGGTTTGGAGGAGTTTGAATTTTGATTTGATTTTTGGTTTGTAATTGAATTTGGAATTGGTTTTGGTTTGTCTGCCGTTGGAAAGAGAGAAGCAGATAGAATTGTAAGTACAGACAATTGGAATAAGAAATAGTTAGGGTTTATAATGGGCTATATATAGGCAGATCTGAAATAGGAATGAATGGGCTAGATCGATTTGAAAGTTGAACGATAGACGACCCGAAAAGCCCGTTTCGTTCCCGAAACGGAAATGGGTCATCCCATATATCAAAATAGATATTTTCGATAATTTTAAACTCAATGGAATATTTTTCAAGTCCAAATTCCATCGTATGAAGAAGTTAGCTTAAAATCAGCTTATTTCAAATTGATTTCAATTGAATTTAATTAAATCGGTTTCTACGCGTTTCGAGTCCGTACGATCAAATGGCAAGTCCGATCATTACGAAACTTGAAACCTTAAAATAATTCACCGTTACGGATTCGATGAAACAGGTTTCGTCGAAATCTGAGACAGTGGCCAAAATGGCTAATTTTACATTAATTATATAAATAAATATTAAATTAAAAAATCACTTTTTAATTCAATATTTATAAACTAACAATTGTCATCATTTTTGATTACTTAGACATTTATAATAACTTAAAGCAAATTTACATATCAAATGCAGTGTTTAATATTTAACTAATTACAGTGTTCACTTTCAATTGTAATTAAATCCAATTAATTAAAACAAATTCCAATAAATTGTTTTAATTTGATTTCAGACTTTTATTCCAACAATTATTACTCTACAAACATAGTTATCATTGTTTATATCCTGTTACACTAACCTTCTACAATTATAATCTTAGTTTTCATTAACGTAGTATTTAATTACATTTAATTGAAATAAATCCATTTATTATAGCTTAAATCCCAATAAATTGATCAAACTTGATTTCAATTCTTTTTATTCAATCAATTATCATATTATGAATAAAATTTACATTGGTTACATCTTATTGAATTAATATTCTACCATTATCAATTTAATCTATATTAACTTCACTAATTAAGCGAACTTATTGCAAATGATTTCAAATTTAAATTTAACAGGCTAAATAAATAGGTAACATATAGTAATTGCCACCATTAACTTTTAGTCACATCTTATAAGTTTATTATCCACAACAAGTGTTATAATTACTACTACAACACTAATTTTTATTCAATTACAATTTATTACACATTATTTTATTAATTAATCAACATTTAAATTATCAATTGCTCTTTTAATCCAATTATCCATTGATACATACATTACTATAATTTGTTTACAATCTATATCAATTATAACTCTTTAATCCTTTTAACTAATTGGAATTACATTTAAAGAAGTTATTAGTTACCTTAAATTAATACTATTGCATTTCATTCCAATTATATTCTTATTATTAAATAACAAATTTTTATTTCTTCCAACATTAAATCACAATATCTTATTAAATTAACTATTTTTAATTATCGAAAATTACTGGTCGTTACACTCTCCCCCACTCAAAAACTTTTCGTCCTCGAAAAGGGAAAAGAATGAATTGAGAAATCAATATATTTTATTCAAAATATTAAATTTATAAACAGTTCATTTACATAATTAAATAATTTAAATAAAATATATCAATTTATAACAATCAAATCCTTTATATTCAAGTTGATAAAAGTTTGGAAAATATTTCACTAGATTTTTTTAAGTCCAAAATTCACAGAAAATTTCGGCAGAGTCTTCTTTGTACGGAGAGGTCTGGGAGAATAATAATATCAATAATAACAATATATATCTTATTTTTCAAAATAAAATATCCCAAACCACGGGAAAACAATATAACATTGCTAGAAAACCGTAATCCGAGAACGTACCTATTTGTCGGGCAAACAATGCTTAATTTATGAAACCAAAAGCAGTAGCAATTGCTTCCATAACTGAATTTCACTTATATAATCCAAAAGAGGTTAATAATTAAGTAAAAGTGAAATATTTAAGTTGCTTTAATAAATAACAAACAAGCATCACAACATAACAATAATCATTTGCAAAAAAACAGTACAAACATCATTTCAACCAAAAAATCAATCATCCATCCATAGCAACCAAAACAAATAGTTTGTTCGGGTTCAGAACTTCTAATCATATAAAATGGTAAATAAACTATGAAGTAAATCATACACTCAACAGTCGTAGATAAAACTTATAGATTATTTATACATCTCTATACAAAATAGAAGTATCCTTTCCCAACCAATCCATAAGCCAAAATTCAAGGAATTCAACACATTTTTAAGTTTACTCTATTTATCCTTTTTCACATCATTTATTATTCATTTTTTCATACAATGATTTTCTTTAATTCACGTTCATTACTTACAAAAATTTAATTTTCATTCATATAAGGCTTATTTCATCACTTTACATTCTTTATTTACATAAGTTATATCCATTTCAATTATTTGGACCATATATGAATTCATTATTGAAGTATTGTATACATTTTATTTCAGTTTACTTCACATTTACAATTTAGTTTGGTTTCCCCTTCTTTTTTCCATTTACATTTCTTTTCTCATTCATATAATGTTTTTTCTTCTTCATTAATTTACATTCGTTATAACTTACAAAAGTTCATTTCTCCTTTATTCATACAATGCCATTTTCTTTCATTTTATTACTTTACATTCATTGCTTAAATCAGTTATTTTTATTTCAATTATTGGAGTATACATTATTAGGTAAGTTTCTTTACAATTCAATTCACCGTTTATAGATTATTTCTTTTTCTTCACATTCATTCCTCCCATATATAGTATTATTGAATATTAACACCATTTCTAAATCATTTCAATGGTTTCTGAAGTTATAATCATTCAATTTATATAGTACTCATTTTAATTATAAATGGCTTCAATATTAATTCAAGTTTATAATCATTTACTTACAGTGTTCAACTTTTACTATTCAATCTGAATTTAAATAGCTTAAAATGTCAACTTAAGTTCATAACAATTTATAACATTAGAATTCTTATTTATAAAAGTAAGTCCATTGAACACTTTCATTTACTGAAGTTTACTTGCACAATATTATATTACATATCCTATTTAACATTTCAACTTTTAATAATTTGGTAAGTTATATATATATATATCTGTGTGTGTGTGTGTGTGTGTGTGTCTTTTGGAATGCAATTAAATATTACCCAAGTTTCTCTTATATATTTAGTTAACAAAATGTTCAATAGTTACCATTTCTTATTTTCATTTCATTTTTATTTACAGTTTTCAAAATTTTAGCTTCTTATATTTAATCATTTTAACATCAAATTTCATATCTCCATTTTAGAAGTTTCCAATTATTAATATAGTCAAGATTCCATTCATTACAATAATTTCAATTTCTAATTTATAGAAACTTAAGAACTAAACAACCGGGTTCCATTTAAATTCTTTTTAAAATAATATATATATACACACAATCATATCTTTTATACATATCAAATCATATTCGGAATTCAAAATTAAGATTAATTTATCAAAACAATTGTGCAGTAAAATTACTACAATGGTCTTCCCACTTTGAAACTCGAAAATGAACGTCGATGATGCGTGCACTCATCACCAAAATTATTTTCCAACGACAGAGAGGGGATACAGAACTTATTTCCCTAAAAAATAAATTCCTTTTTTTAAAACATTTCTTTCAAACAATCTCGAAATATTCATATAAGAAAATACTTCTAAATACTACTAATATTATATTCCAAAATCTTTCGAAAGAAATTTTCAAAAATCTCGGAACTTCAGTTCTAAACTTCCAATTTATATTTACTTTATTTGTAAATCCTATTTTCAATCAATATTTATAAAATTTCTCTACCTAGCAAACAACATATTACATCCAACTATATCATTTATAAAATTTATTATTTTATATACAAAAATATATAATAGGTAAAATTATTCCACTTACCTATATTTCAAAACAAGTATTGTGTTGGTCTGTCCTATTAAGTGCTTAGAAATCCCTATCAATGTCATAGTGTCCTATGCACCGACTAGAATTTATAAATACAAAACGGAACAAATTAACACAATACATAAACTTTTTATAACACTAACAAATACACTCTCTCATATATATACACTCAGCGACTCATTCTAGGGTATTACTATCCTATTTATATGAGTCAAACCCCACAAAGCTAAGGTCATCGCTAAACTTGGCTCTGATACCAATTGTGACGGGACAACGCCAGTGGGGTAACACCCACCATAGCATACAATGGTACCTGTGTCCTACTTTTACGGCCAGCCTCTCGGCTGCACCAACTCCGTGGGACATGTAGGAGTAAGAGTCATCCGCTCGCTACCAAACCCAAATGCGAGAACCCCCTATCATGCTGCACTCGCCAAGTGCATAAGCAGACATACATGTTAAACTCAAAGCATTCAAAAGGACAGATTTTTATGGGTAAATAAGAAACAACAGAGAAAGAAAGAAAATAAAAACAAATATAGAATCTCGCAACGGAATGACAAAAATATAATAATCAAATAACAGTTCATGAAGCTGTTTTGTATATACATTTGATTATTCTTTTACAACACAAAATCAGAGTTACAGAAAACAGGAATAAATAAATAAATGCAGCGGACAACATGATGCAGTGGAATACATATAATAAGTAATAATAGTACAGAATCTTCGTCTTCATCCTCCAGAAAGCAATCTTCGATAAACTGAAAAGCTCAGACTAACCCAAGCGAATTTAAAAGACAGAACACTCGAGTCAGAACTAAAAGATCTTATATAAGTTAAATAAACAGTAAATATGAGTGTGACGGCATCAGAGATGTTTACGGGGTTTGACATCTCCTATCTAGTGTCTAACGTGAATGCAATAACTTAAGAGATGTTCGGGATTTCCATCTCCTAAGGATTCGTTAAACTATCTACTATGTAGTACAATACGCTATTATAATATATCTACAGTAAAGTAAAGTATTAAAATAGCGTTAAGGCGTTACCCATATCCCCCTTAACACATTTTATATAATGCCATAGTCTATACAAATATTGTAAACTCCACCCGCAGGTGGGCTATCAGGGAGCACTCCATAGGTACGACATAAAAAAAACTCGTAGAAGACGCGATAAGGCATGCGACAAGGCACTCGAGGCAATGCCCATGGTAGATATACCAATTACGGATCCGGACTGGTGGTAACGCATAGCAGCTACTACCACCCACCTCGGAACACACACCCAAATCAAAATCAAGGGGTGGCCACCAAATCAATCACAAAGTAATATAATAGTATCGATGAAATGTGCCAGATGGAAGGAATGACCTCACTTGGCCCGGTGTAGCTCCTGTTTTAGCTACATCAAGCTGACTCACGGGAGTCAAGGTCACATAAATACCACATACAGAATCGTTCGCCAAACCATCCTACTTCATTTCTGGAATCTCCACCACGTACACAGTTGTTAAAGTGGTTTTCGGTATTGGCAGAGAGTATGAAAATATCCGGTCCCGGTCTCTTTAACAACCAAACGCTTATTTCACATCGGATGGTTCTTTTACATTTCAAGAAGGTCAATTCACAATTTATATCAAAATACCATATTCGATTTCAAATCATATCTCTTTCGAAATCATATTCACTTTCAAAACTATATTCATTTTAAAACTCGTATTTACTTCCAAAATCATATTCACTTTTGAATTTATCGATGAGATAGGTTAATTAAATCCTAGTTCCAAAATCATCATATTTACTCAAATATGTCATTTCACAAAAAGGTTTCAATTCCATATTCTAAATTAGGTTGTATCATCATCAAGGATTTAAATATAAATACTTCCACTTTACACAGTCTGAAATTTTAGAAAATAGTTTAAATAGATTTGAATTTGGTTTAACTAGATTTAAATTGATTTAAATAGATTTAATAT
Source organism: Allium fistulosum (assembly GCA_030737815.1). NCBI lineage: Eukaryota > Viridiplantae > Streptophyta > Magnoliopsida > Asparagales > Amaryllidaceae > Allium > Allium fistulosum. The sequence goes on from CM060906.1 coordinate 694,111,622, forward strand.
AGATTAAAAAGATTTAAAATGATTTAAATAGATTAATTATAGATTAAATAGATTTAAGTAGATTTTTAAATAGGTTAAATAATTTTAAAATAGATTAAATAGATTTAAATTATATTAAATAGATTTAAAATAGATTAAATAAATTTAATTAGTTTAAAATAGGTAAAATAGATTAAATTGGATTAAATAAGTTATAATGGATTAAAATAAATTAAAAATAGTTTTAATTGATTAAAATAGTTTAAATTAATTGAAAATAGATTGCAAAGTTATATCCAAACATTTCCAATAACTAAATTTCCGATAAATTCATTTATATTTGACACTTCAACTTTGAAATTCTAATTTAAATCCTTTGAACACTTCATTAATCAATTCCAATTTCAACATCAACGCTTGGATTTTCAAAATAATTCCGTTTATATAAATCAATTTCTATTTCAAAATACCCATTAACTGAATTCAAAATTTTAAAGAATTAAAAATCATTTAATTTAACTAATCCAGTGTTCGTATATAATTTTCTACCTTAAGGTCAAGTGATATGGATATTTATCATTTCAGCCCGCAATATAAAATTTTATGGTTATATATCATTTCAAACCGCAATCTCGAATTAAATAAAAATCCATAAAATCGCTCGAGTCTATCATTTCAACCCATAACGATTTTTCCCAAATCTATAGATCATTCTGGTATGTATCGTTTCAAACCATAGGGAACTTATAGTTTATAACAATATAAAATACAATCATCCAGTCATTTAATATCCACAATCAAACATCCATCACAATCATCCAAATCGATCAATACACATCAATAGATAACTGATAATCAATACAGGTATTAAATTGACAATTTAAATCCAATATTAAATTAAACGATGATTAAATGCAATAAAAATCAAATTTAACTAGAATGACAATTTAAACATACCAAACATCGATCAATTAATTCCTAATCACATCATAAATTTAATTTAACTAACATAAGATAGTTTAATAATTGTGAGTGGGTTAAAACACTCACCTTTTGATTTCAAATCGATTTGAAATCCAATTAAAGGCCCAAAATTCAACAGTCTTCGAAATCGCCCAAACCGACGTCAAAATGTCCGAAATTTCAATACGATCCTGGCGGATAAAACAGCGCGTAAATCCGAGCTTGTATGCAAAAGTTATGATAGTTAGAAGATATACGATTTAAATCAGAATTAATAAAATAAAATAAATAAAAAACACGTCAGCTCTTGCATCACGTGAAACCATACTACCCAGTTCGAACACGGGACTCCACGACCGCCACTGCTTCAAGCCATTTATTGCGTCGCCTCGATCGCGTTGGGCCTGATCCACGACCACCACCGAGCACTGCAGGCCGAGGCACCTCCCCCCGGCAACTTGCGGCGCCGCCAAACACCCCCAGCCGAGATCGTCCACGTAACCTTCCTCGTCGATTCTGGCCAAAAGCAGACACCTCAAGACCCAAGTGACCAAATGGATGTGCTCCCCTTGACGCCTTCTTTCCCCTGGAACTTCCCGATCGACAAACGTTTGACGATCCACCGTTAAACGAAAAACCCTCAAATAGACGGTCGAGGTTCAACCTCGATTTCTGGACAAATGCACGTCGAGAGCTTCGAAACGGTATATAATTTGATAGGGTTTGGAGGAGTTTGAATTTTGATTTGATTTTTGGTTTGTAATTGAATTTGGAATTGGTTTTGGTTTGTCTGCCATTGGAAAGAGAGAAGCATATAAAATTGTAAGTACAGACAATTGGAATAAGAAATATTTAGGGTTTATAATGGGCTATATATAGGCAGATCTGAAATAGGATTGAATGGGCTAGATCGATTTGAAAGTTGAACGATAAACGACCCGAAAAGCCCGTTTAATTCCCGAAATGGAAATGGGTCATCCCATATATCAAAATAGACGTTTTCGATAATTTTAAACTCAATGGAATATTTTTCAAGTCCAAATTCCATCGTATGAAGAAGTTAGCTTACAATCAGCTTATTTCAAATTGATTTCAATTAAATTTAATTAAATCGGTTTCTACGCGTTTCGAGTCCATACGATCAAATGGCAAGTCCGATCATTACGAAACTTGAAACTTTAAAATAATTCACCGTTACGGATTCGATGAAACAGGTTTCGTCGAAATCTGAGACAGTGGCCAAAATGGCTAATTATACATTAATTATATAAATAAATATTAAATTAAAAAATCACTTTTTAATTCAATATTTATAAACTAACAATTGTCATCATTTTTGATTACTTTGACATTTATAATAACTTAAAGCAAATTTACATATCAAATGCAGTGTTTAATATTTAACTAATTACAGTGTTCACTTTCAATTGTAATTAAATCCAATTAATTAAAACAAATTCCAATAAATTGTTTTAATTTGATTTCAGACTTTTATTCCAACAATTATTACTCTACAAACATAGTTATCATTGTTTATATCCTGTTACACTGACCTTCTACAATTATCATCTTAGTTTTCATTAACGTAGTATTTAATTACATTTAATTGCAATAAATCCATTTATTATAGCTTAAATCCCAATAAATTGATCAAACTTGATTTCAATTCTTTTTATTCAATCAATTATCATATTATGAATAAAATTTACATTGGTTACATCTTATTGAATTAATATTCTACCATTATCAATTTAATCTATATTAACTTCACTAATTAAGCAAACTTATTGCAAATGATTTCAAATTTAAATTTAATAGGCTAAATAAATAGGTAACATATAGTAATTGTCACCATTAACTTTTAGTCACATCTTATAAGTTTATTATCCACAACAAGTGTTATAATTACTACTACAACACTAATTTTTATTCAATTACAATTTATTACACATTATTTTATTAATTAATCAACATTTAAATTATCCATTGCTCTTTTAATCCAATTATCCATTGATACATACATTACTATAATTTGTTTACAATCTATATCAATTATAACTCTTTAATCCTTTTAACTAATTGGAATTACATTTAAAGCAGTTATTAGTTACCTTAAATTAATACTATTACATTTCATTCCAATTATATTCTTATTATTAAATAACAAATTTTTATTTCTTCCAACATAAATCACAATATCTTATTAAATTAACTATTTTTAATTATTGAAAATTACGGGTCGTTACACTATTGGATCATGATGCGATAGAGTCGATTGATCCATGAGCGAACATCATGGATAGCTAGCGATCCATAGAAGATGAATTGCTAGCGACCCATCACCTTAGCGTGTGTTTGCTTGCTTTTTCTTCGATCCTTCTTGGTTGGTTCTTCTGTTCCCAACAACAAACCTTCTAAGTAGAGAATGAGAATCTAACTTCTAGACCTATGGGGTCCAACATAGATAGCTAGAACTGAACCATGAGTTGGAGTTCTCAGTGAAAGCACCAAAATGTTGACCCAAAAAATGGACCAACACCCTGCTTTGAGTTTGAAAGCACTAGCCTTATTCTTCCAGAACAATATCACAGATTACAGATATAGAAAAAGAACAGTAAAAGAAAGTAGACAGAGAATTTTTATAGTGGTTCGGATGTTAATGAAGCCTGCGTCCACTTTATAGTTTTATTATAGGCTGATTGTTGTTACAAGAGATGTTTAATTACAAGGCTTTGATTATTTTCTAGCAAGATTGAATCTCCAGAGTTGGAATGCACTGAAGAATCACAGTGTCTTCCTTTGGAGATTATTGTGAGGGAGGTAGAGAATAAAGAATAATTCCAACAGAGCTTCAGCCACTAGTCCGGAGAAGTTCTCGTTTATGTTGCAGGTAGGATGGTATTTATATGGGTCGGAGAGCTTCTGGGCCAGGCTACGTCTTCATCAGCTCGCAGGTAGGTAGGAAACGACCCATGGAGGATTTGGCTCGCAAAACGAGGAAGTACCATGGATTGCTGGCAACCCATGGCTATGGGTTGCTAGCGACCCATAGACTTGACTCATTCGTGAGCCAAGGTTTTGGCCTCTTTTTATAGCATTCTTTGGCTAATTCTCTAGCTAGTTTGTTTGACCGTTTTTGGAGAGGTAGGGTCTGATGATGATCCAAGCACTTAGGATTTTTCTGGTGTTTGGAATTGGAGAGGTTTCCATAGTCTTTGTAATGACCCACTTTTTTGTACATTCTAAGTTGACAATTAACCTCACATGTCAACTTAAATTGAACAAAAAGGTGGATTGTTAGGGTAGGAAGAAAAGACAGAAGATAAGAAGAAAACTAAACAATACATAATCTCACAGCGGAACGAATAATCTATAATATATTACAAGTCTTTACACAAAGCAAAATGCAATCTGTATATATATATATACAAACATCAATCAGAGTACAAAAGTCAACAAAACAATACTGAATAGTTATAATAACTTGTCCTCACAAGTGCTGAATATACAGCCTACACATAGCGGACGTAGAATACGTCTCTGACATCCTCCAGCTCGTCCCTTGAGCTCCATAGCATCCTAACCTGAATCTATACTACTCGGTCTGACCCGAGCATTATAATAAAATAACACCCGAGTCAGTCTGGAAAACTAGCGTGAGAAAACAAACCCAACTTGAATTATTAAAGTTATCAAAATCCTTTGAAAAACAAAGGTATCTTGTAAGACCACGTCACACATAAACATGACGGGTTGTTTCCTTATGATAACCAAAGCATTTTATATTAAAATCATCTGATATTATAATAGTGTCTACAGAAAGTAAATTAGAAAAATAGCTGAAATGATTGCCTCTCACGTTTCAGCAATATTTGGTATACAATCAAAACCGTACAGGCTCGTAGTGGATATTGGATTCCAACAATGACTGGGCTACTAGGGTACTGCCCGCCATAGTACACGTCTAGAAAAATGTACAGAGATCGTACTTAATGATCCCTGCCAACATAGTGAAAATGTGTACGCTTGTGCACACTAATTGTGGATCGTGTAATATGGACTAACAATATATGCGGAATGTTATTTACAATTGCTATACAAGTAAATATTCAATAAACTAACTATATAGCAATTCACAGATATAGAATAGTAAATGCAGTAAACTGTAAAAATCACACCAGGGATTTTTATACTGGTTCGGACCTCCCGTCCTACGTCCAGTCCCAGACTTCTATCTGGATTTTCACAACCAACTACCTCGCTTCACCTGGAGGAACAGGTTTACAACACCCGAACAGCCGAACGGGATTTTGTGCCTCTTACAACACCGAGGACTTCAACAAAAACAAATACAATTGTCGTTGACAACTTGTGCTCTTGATAACACGGATTTGTCACTTGTAGTACACCCTTCCTATAATCTTATCCTCAAAATATGTGAATGATGTTTGTGAAGATTGAAGGAAGTATATTACTTTTTGAATCAAAAGATATGAAATGATTTCAATGATTCAATAAGCAATTGAAATGTTTTAGAGCTCAAGACAGAGATCAATAGAATAGAGATTAGAATAATAGAATTGGTTATTTGGAATAATGATTTCATGATGTTTATATAAGAAATAAACAGTTGTAACCCTTTGTGAAAAGATACAAACAAAGGTCATGATCATTGGTGAAGATAAAGAGAAGCAACCGTTGAAGAAAAGGAAGTGTCTATACGAAAGGTTGCTCTCTGTTTGAAAATGGTCGACAGGTCAAAAATGGCCGGTAGACAGGATTTCAAATATATAGACGTTATGTGCATGTGTGCACGTTCTTTGTGCAATTTACACAGAAACGGTCGACCGCCCAAAAACCTACCGGTCGACCGGTCCCTGTCAAATTGCACAATGAATGTGCAATGCCATTCAAACGTATATATATTGATTATATTGAGGTGCATGATTATTTGAGGATAGATTTTAACAAGTTTAACACTATTACAACATCAAATAATCAACCTATAATCTAGAGTACCATATGTAGCTCTTTTGTGTCTCTTTATAGCCAAGATGTCTTCTTTTTGTCGATCGCCTTTATTTCTTTGTCAGAAATCAAAACTTCATGGACTATGTGACTCAACATTCTCCCCCTTTTTGATTGATGACAACATATATCTGAAGTTCTGAATCTCCCCCTGAATATGTGATCTCCCTGAGATTTTGTCTGTATTCTTTATATATATATATATATATTCCTGCAAATAATTGTTAGCTCTTTCTCCCCCTTTGTCATCGACAAAAAGGAGTAATAGATAATGGAATAATATAGAAATGTATCAACCAGAATATCCATTTTCCTCTTTTCTTAAGTGGTACCTGCAAAAAATATAATTAAGACCATGGTACCCACTTTTTATAGGGTCCTAAGAGTTAGATCTTAGGAATCCAAACCCATACGGGTCCGGTATCCCCTTTATATACATAATTAGAATTATAATGCACAGTATTCATGAAATTCTGAATATATTTGTTCCTAATCAAATTGTTATTTGTTTTAGGAATCCATATTTTGATAGTCTTGACATTTTTCTTCTGAAATTTCACAACTGGCTTTAGTTTGGAATATAATAAACTAAGATTTTTCTTAGCTTCAGTCTTTTGTACTTTCTTTTTCCTTTCATTACCAAGATGTTTCTTGGTTTCTTGTTTCTTATATCCCAAACCTTGTTTATTTGAAACAGATTGTGAACTTTCAATGATCTTTGTCAAATTTTCTCGACCTTTGTTAAAGTTAGAAACATTTTGAGTAATGTCATCTAACTTAGTTTGTAAGCTCGCCTTTTCTAGGTCCAGATTTTTAACTTTTGCCTTAAGCTCATGATTTTCAGTAGTGAGAGCATCATTTTTCTCTTTTTGAGTTTCAATTTCTTGACTCAAAAGAGATAGTTGAGAGTCAACATTAGATGATGATTCTTGAAGTTTTTCAAGTTCTTCTTCTAATATTTTCTTCTCATCTTTTAACATATCTCGTTCAAACTCTGCTCTACTCAAATCTGCTTTGGCTACTTTTAATTGACGTTTTATGTCTTTATATTTGACTATCAATTCAGAATTAATATCAAGTAATTCATCAAATGTAGGAATTTGTACCTCATCTTTTGTTGCCATAAAACAAACATTAGCTTGTTCATTCTCCGGATCACTTTCACTTTCAGATGAGGATGAGTCTGAATCATCCCATGTTACTGAGAAGGCTCGTTTCTTTGACTTGTCCTTCTTATGTTTGAATTTATCATTTTCTGACTTCTTCTTCTGTTCTGGACAATCCTTCTGCATGTGCCCCTTTTTGTGACAGTTGAAACATTCTATAGTTGATGAAGATGGTTTGTTTGATCCAGGTTTCCTTTTGTTGTAACGACTGGCTTTTCGATATTTTAGGAATTTTTTGAATCCTTTTGCAATGAATGCCAAATCTTCATCTTCAGAATCTGATTCATTTTCATCTTTCTCAGCATGAAATGCTACATTTTTCTTTTCTTCTTTCTGTTCTTTTCTAGCCTGCAAATTTGCTTCATAGGACATTAAATTTCCTATCAATTCATCTGGCTTCATGATGGAAAGGTCATTAGCTTCTTCAATTGCTAATACTTTTCCTTCCCATTCACTAGTCAAAGAATGTAGGACTGTTGAAACAACATTAAAATCTGAATATTTTTGTCCTAATCCGATAAGTGCATGATGAATAGTTTGAAACCTTGAATACATATCATTGATTGTCTCATTCGGTTTCATTTTAAAATTTTGAAACTGACTCTTCAGCATGGCTATTTTGGCTTGTTTAACCTTGTTAGTACCTTCATGAGTGGTTTTCAACGTTTGCCAAATTTGATATGCAGTAGTGCAGATACTAACACGGTTATATTCATTTTGGTCTAATGCACAAAACAACATATTTATTGCCTTTGCATTTACGGCTGCTGCCGTTTTCTCAGCCGTTGTCCATTCTGAATATTCAGTTGTTGGATTCACTATTTCTTTTTGAGTAGCATTCCAAGCATCATAGCTATTTGATTGCATAAAAAATGACATACGTGTAGCCCAATAGCTATAGTTGAGACCATTAAAGAATGGAGGTCTTTGTGTTGATTGACCTTCCGTGTAAGTGTTAGTGCTAGTGCTTGCGTTATTTGCCATATTACAAGAATATATCAAATAACGGTGTTACGGTTATATGATGACCGTGCTCTGATACCAAATGAAAATGTGTACGCTTGTGCACACTAATTGTGGATCGTGTAATATGGACTAGCAATATATGCGGAATGTTATTTACAATTGCTATACAAGTAAATATTCAATAAACTAACTATATAGCAATTCACAGATATAGAATAGTAAATGCAGTAAACTGTAAAAATCACACCAGGGATTTTTATACTGGTTCGGACCTCCCGTCCTACGTCCAGTCCCAGACTTCTATCTGGATTTTCACAACCAACTACCTCGCTTCACCCGGAGGAACAGGTTTACAACACCCGAACAGCCGAACGGGATTTTGTGCCTCTTACAACACCGAGGACTTCAACAAAAACAAATACAATTGTCGTTGACAACTTGTGCTCTTGATAACACGGATTTGTCACTTGTAGTACACCCTTCCTATAATCTTATCCTCAAAATATGTGAATGATGTTTGTGAAGATTGAAGGAAGTATATTACTTTTTGAATCAAAAGATATGAAATGATTTCAATGATTCAATAAGCAATTGAAATGTTTTAGAGCTCAAGACAGAGATCAATAGAATAGAGATTAGAATAATAGAATTGGTTATTTGGAATAATGATTTCATGATGTTTATATAAGAAATAAACAGTTGTAACCCTTTGTGAAAAGATACAAACAAAGGTCATGATCATTGGTGAAGATAAAGAGAAGCAACCGTTGAAGAAAAGGAAGTGTCTATACGAAAGGTTGCTCTCTGTTTGAAAACGGTCGACAGGTCAAAAATGGCCGGTAGACAGGATTTCAAATATATAGACGTTATGTGCATGTGTGCACGTTCTTTGTGCAATTTACACAGAAACGGTCGACCGCCCAAAAACCTACCGGTCGACCGGTCCCTGTCAAATTGCACAATGAATGTGCAATGCCATTCAAACGTATATATATTGATTATATTGAGGTGCATGATTATTTGAGGATAGATTTTAACAAGTTTAACACTATTACAACATCAAATAATCAACCTATAATCTAGAGTACCATATGTAGCTCTTTTGTGTCTCTTTATAGCCAAGATGTCTTCTTTTTGTCGATCGCCTTTATTTCTTTGTCAGAAATCAAAACTTCATGGATTATGTGACTCAACACATAGGACCGGCCTACCCCTTACTGGATAGTATTGAATATGTTATCACCCCGAGTGTTCCAATCCTAATCGAGTGCTCTCTTTTCCATGCACAACCATGTCCATAATTTATAGTGTGTGTATATATATATATCCGAGGGTATCTAGAAAGGTGATAACATACCCTACATGGGTGCGACCCACTTGGCCCTGCTGCATCTCCCATGTTTTAGTCATTCCCAGTTGATGAGGCTTGAGGCTACGTTCTACCTTTAGAATAGCATTCATACTTGGAATGCTAACACTGCCTTCCAAGCAACAATGCAATGGTAGCATTCATCCATAAAAGTTGTCCTGGGTCTGGACAAACTGAATCTCCATAATCATCATCTTCATTTCCTTCTCGATATCTCAATTCGTAACGCACAAATCGGATCGAAGTGGTTTTCGAATAATTAAATCCGATCCCGGTCTTTTCGAAACGATCAACGAATTTGGCCAGATTTGATAGTCGGTTATTTAACTATCAAATAACAATCATTCAAACATTGATTACATTTTCCATGGAACCCATTGAGCTTCACCTTCTTTAATTTGAAATCACTTTTCAAATACTTGGAAATCAATTCCATATACTTATCTCACAAAATAAGTAAACGAAATATTTTCAATACTTAGAAAATAAAACCAAGTACTTATCTTAACGGTATAAATATATTTCAAATCATTCCTTTCAAAACTTGAAGAACCTTTCCCATATACTTACAAAATGGTATAAGTATCTTAACCAATTATCTAGAAAGATTTACCTATCTCAAGATCATATTAAAATGGTTAAACACAAGTATCCTTTAAAACGAAGATATAAACATCCCGAAATAACCTTTCTCTCTAACCATTCCCCTTTTCGTTTAAAATATCTTTTTATAAATCTCCACGTTTATTTACAAAGATACTCTTTCCAAACCTCCTAATCCATTACAAAATTCCTCTTTCCTCAATCATTCAGAATCTAACTTCCTTTCCAATTTTAAACCCTCTTTCCAAATTTATAAATCCCTTTTCGTAAATTCTTTTTATCAAAGAATTTCTTTTATAACAATTTATTTAATTATTCCAAAATAAATAAACTAAACATCCTATATTTCACTTATCCAATTTCCCTTTTAAAAACCAAACTTTTCCACTTATAGCTTCTTAAAAATACTCTTTCCATAGAATATCACCATAAACCATTTTATAATAATAATAATATTTAGTTTGGACCATTATAAAGAATTACCAAATAATATATTATAATAACTTCAAAACAATTCTTAAAAATCCACCTAAGTAATCAATCTGAAACAATATAATTAAATAAAGTAATCGACATTTTACTATCCATTTATCAAATAATTATATTACCATATAAACAAATAATATCACTTAAAATCTTGAAATAGTTCTTACACAATTTTATCAAAACGACCAATATTTCTTTATGAACCACTTTTCAAATTCATTTATAAATAATAACTTAACAAAATACTTGTATATATTCACCAAATAAAACATTTTTACCTCAGATTATAAAATCTGAAGTTAAACACAATCGGAAAACCTTTCAAATTTCAAAACAAGCTCAATAACTTTAATGGTACTTAAACAAGCAACCATTATATTCAATTTAACTATCAAAGTTAAATAATCAAGATTCACATGATCCATTTACAAATATACATCCAAACCCATGATTAACAATCAATCCGTTAAACGACACTTATTCCATATTGATTGACTATCAATTAACATTTGCCCAAATTCTATATCATAGCATATCAGAAGTTTATCCTGCTTCTAACATATCATTCAAACCACATTTCCATTAATACTAGACGGTGTTTATTTGGCCAAATAGATAACACCAATATATCCCAATTCAATTTACGTTATAAATTAACAACGTAATTCAAAAACAATCCATTCATCAAATTTCACACATATATGATTCAATATCGGAAATAAAGTTAAAAATAAAAATAAACAGTTTAATAGCAATTCGATTTGCTATATCGCCACCCTAGGTCTGGTTTAACCAATCTAATAGCATTTCAAGATAGAGAAGTATTTTACCACTTTATTTATGGTACTTACGCTTCTTATAGAAGCGTAAGTACCATAAATAAAGGGTAAAAATACTTCTCGTCATCCTAAATTAATTTCAAAAATCACCAATTTCAACAATCACCAATTTCAACAATCCAAACAGCATAAATACATTTTATTTGTTATAAACATTACCGATTAACCAAATTAGTGAGTTTAACTCACCTTGAGTTTTCACTTTGCCAAACGTTCCAATTTTAAATTAAATCGAACCCGTTCGATTTAACCTAAAATTTTAGCTATCTCTGATCGACTCCTAATCAATTTCATAACGTAGTACTCGTCGTCACGATTCCATCACCGCTTGTTTCTGTTGATACACGAAGATTTTGATCAATAACAATGTACTTCAACAAAAAGGAAGAGATATATGCAAAATCAGAGGAAGATCGATGAAGACCAAAAGTATAAACATGAGTATGATTTTTATAGGTCTAAATTCTAGATTATTTGTTAAAATCTATCCTCAAGAGATTTGCACGAACATTAAAACACATCCGTAAAACTACATTTTTGTGTACACATTCACTGTACAGATTTTTATAGTTCAGTCGACTGAACAAGCATGGCCAGTCGACTGAAACTGGCATAGAATTACAAATATACACAGTTTCAGTCGACTGAATTTCCTGTACAGTCGACTGAATGCATTCCTGAAATTTTCTCTGTATATTTTCAGTCGACTGAATTTCCTGCTCAGTCGACTGAATCTGCAACTGCGAATTTTCTCTGAATAGACACCTTCTTCCTCCCAAGAGTTGCAACCATTCTCCAATGGAAATAGAAGCATCTCTTCCCTGCACCTCTAGCAAACAAATGCAACTCTTCTACAAGTATAAATACATGTTTTTAACATTTGCAAATTACCAATTCTACTTGCTTTAATCTCTCTACTTACTTGAACATACTTTCAGATTCTTTTAAGTTTTCAAAAGCAAACCAATTGCTTGAATCTCTGTTTTAACTATAACATCTCTTGATTTATAGCAATTCACATTTCCTAAATCTTCACAAACACTTTGTATACTCTCGAGGATAAGATTATAGGAAAGTTGTACTAAATTGACTCATTAGTGTTATCAAGAACACAACAAGTCAGAAATACTTTTTGTATCCAAGTTGAAGTCCTCTTCGGTAGTTGAGGCAAGAAATCCCGTTCGGTTGTTCGGGTAAGTTGTAAACCTATTCCTCCGGGTTAAGTGAGGGTTGTTGGTTAGTTGAATTCCTAAGAGGAGCTTAGGGACTGGACGTAGGACAAGAGGTCCGAACCAGTATAAAGTCTTGGTGTCTACTTTACTTACTACTTATTACTATCTACCTAGAGCATTTTACTATTCCATATTATATGATCCTACCGCATAGACTCTTTCAATTGGTATCGGAGCAAGGCCGTCCTATAACCATAACACCGTTATTTGACATATTGATAATATGGAAAACAACACAAGCACAACATCTGCCTATAACTCTACATTTGCGGAAGGACAATCTACTCAAAGACCTCCTCTATTCAATGGACTAAACTATAATTATTGGGCTACAAGGATGAGGATTTATATGCAAGCAACAAGTTTTGAAGCCTGGAATGCAACTCAAGCAGAACTCGTTGTACCTACAACGGATTATTCTACATGGACGCAAGCTCAGAAGAATGAAGTTAGTGCAAATGCCAAAGCTATGAATATGCTATTTTGCGCTTTGGATAGAAATGAGTTCAACCGTGTAAGCATCTGTACTACTGCACATCAGATATGGAGTACACTTAAAACCATACATGAAGGCACAAACAAGGTCAAGAAAACTAAGATCTCCATGCTAAAGAACCAGTTCCAAAACTTTAGAGTGCGACAAAATGAATCCATCAATGACATGTACTCAAGGTTTCAAGACATTCATCATGCCTTAATAGGACTAGGAGAAAAATACACGGATTTTGATATTGTATCTAAGGTCCTAAATTCACTCACTGATGAATGGGAGAGAAAAGTCTTAGCAATCGAGGAAGCAAACGATCCATCTACAATGAAACCAGAAGAATTAATTGGAAACCTTATGTCTTATGAAGTTAACATGCAAGCTAAGAAAGATCAAACACAGGAAAGAAAAAATGTGGCTTTTCACGCAAAAAAGGAAGAATCAGAGTCTGAAGATGAGGATCTAGAATTTATTGCCAAAAATTTCAAGAAATTCTTAAAATACAGAAAAGGAAATAAAAACGGTTTCAAAAAGAATTTCTTGAACAAACCTTCATCCTCAAATATGGAATGTTTTAATTGTCACAAGAAAGGTCATATGATAAAAGACTGTCCGGAGCTAAAGAAGGAGAATCAGAAAAACTTCAACAACAAGAATAAGAAAGACAAATGTAAAAAGAAGGCTTTTTCTGTCACATGGGACGATTCTGATTCAGATTCATCAAATAGTGATAGTGATAGCAACAATGAACAAGCAAATGTGTGCTTCATGGCTCAAGAATTTGAGGTTAGTGATTTATCTTATGATGATTTAATTGATGTAAACACTGAACTTTTGAGCACAATAAAAACTCTTAAAAGGAAACTCAAGGAAACTCGTGAAAATCAAAACAAAGCTGAATTTGAAAGAGATATGTTAAAAGATGAAAAGAAAATTCTAGAAGAAGAACTTGAAAAAGTTCAAGAGTCTCTTTCAAATTCGGAAACTAAATTATCACTTTTAAGTCAAAAAATTGAAACTCAAAAGAAAAGGAATGATATAATTGTCTCTGAAAATCATGAGTTAAAAACTAAGATTAGACAAGTTGAGTTAGAAAATAATAGTCTTCAAGTTAGATTAGATAACATCACTAAAAATGTCTCTAATTTTAACAAAGGAAGAGAAAATTTATCTAAGATTTTAGAAAATTCTCAATCCTCCTCAAATAAACATGGATTAGGATATATAAAAGAGTCAAAAATTCCTAAAAAGAAAAATACAAATTTTAAGAGGAATATTGATTCAAAACAACAAATTTTATTAAGAGAACCTATTAGAACAAAAGAAGAAACTAAGATAGTTAAAATTTGGGTTCCAAAGACTAACAATATTTTAATTAGGAATAAATATATTAAAGCATTTATGGATAGTGTTCATAATAATAAAAATTATATTTATAAAAAGGATACTAAACCAAATTGGGTTTGGTTTCCTAAGTTCTAACTTTTAGGACCCTATTGAAAGGTGGGTACCAATATTGTATTTATTTTCAGGTCCCACTCAAAAAGAAGAAATGGATACTAGACAGTGGTTGCTCAAAACACATGACCGGCGACAAAGATATGCTTACAAACATCACATACTTTGATGGTGGCTCGGTTACCTTTGGAGACAAGTCAAAAGGCTATATCATTGGCAAAGGAGATATGAGCAATTACGGATACTTAGAACGAGAAGACTCTTACGATTGGGATAAAGATCAGTAATTTTTTATGGTTTGTTGTTATATGTTTTAACTTGTTTAAATCTAGCATCTATGCTACTTATGCAACCTTTTTTATTGACTATGCTATCTCTGATAATCTTAGAATTCTATTGTTCAGTGATTGTTTTAATACTATATATCTATGATTATTAATTCCTTTTTGTCGATGACAAAGGGGGAGAAATCTATGTAGCTAACTTTGTTTTGTAGGAAAGATAAGTGCATACATTCAGGGGGAGAAGATTAGTAAATACATCACTATAAAACATTAGTGTTGTCATTAATCAAAAAGGGGGAGAATGTTGATACACGAAGATTTTGATCAATGACAATGTACTTCAACAAAAAGGAAGAGATATATGCAAAATCAGAGGAAGATCGATGAAGACCAAAAGTATAAACATGAGTATGATTTTTATAGGTCTAAAGTCTAGATTATTTGTTAAAATCTATCCTCAAGAGATTTGCACGAACATTAAAACACATCCGTAAAACTACATTTTTGTGTACACATTCACTGTGCAGATTTTTATAGTTCAATCGACTGAACAGGCATGGCCAGTCGACTGAAACTGGCACAGAATTACAAATATACACAGTTTCAGTCGACTGAATTTCCTGTACAGTCGACTGAATGCATTCCTAAAAATTTCTCTGTATATTTTCAGTCGACTGAATTTCCTGCTCAGTCGACTGAATCTGCAACTGCGAATTTTCTCTGAATAGACACCTTCTTCCTCCCAAGAGTTGCAACCATTCTCCAATAGAAATAGAAGCATCTCTTCCCTGCACCTCTAGCAAACAAATGCAACTCTTCTACAAGTATAAATACATGTTTTTAACATTTTCAAATTACCAATTCTACTTGCTTTAATCTCTCTACTTACTTGAACATACTTTCAGATTCTTTTAAGTTTTCAAAAGCAAACCAATTGCTTGAATCTCTGTTTTAACTATAACATCTCTTGATTCATAGCAATTCACATTTCCTAAATCTTCACAAACACTTTGTATACTCTCGAGGATAAGATTATAGGAAAGTTGTACTAAATTGACTCATTAGTGTTATTAAGAACACAACAAGTCAGAAATACTTTTTGTATCCAAGTTGAAGTCCTCTTCGGTAGTTGAGGCAAGAAATCCCGGTCGGTTGTTCGGGTATGTTGTAAACCTATTCCTCCGGGTTAAGTGAGGGTTTTTGGTTAGTTGAATTCCTAAGAGGAGCTTAGGGACTGGACGTAGGACAAGAGGTCTGAACCAGTATAAAGTCTTGGTGTCTACTTTACTTACTACTTATTACTATCTACCTAGAGCATTTTACTATTCCATATTATACGATCCTACCGCATAGACTCTTTCAGTTTCGTCTTAATCGGACCTCGCATGTGAAAGATATGCATTTTATAAGATTCATGATTTAATAATTAATTTAAACTACACAACTATTCTCAAATTAACCTAAGTACAATCAGGGCCGTTGATTTCCAGAATGAGATCAGGCCTTTTCGCCCTTTCTCTTTCCTTCTCGCGTGCGTTCCAGAGACTCACAGCCGAAAACAACTCATAGCCGCCCTTTTCAATCAATTAGTGCTCCTTCATCGATCCACTCGAACTAGATCTGGAACCCTCATGTCGAAGCCCCTTACGAACTCTACCTACGACAGAGCTATATCAAACTCAGCCCTCTCCATCATTAGAAAAAACGCGCATGAACAGCCAGCAAACGCGACCAATATCTGGCTCCAAAAGACGACGATAGCTCAGATCCACCGTAGGATGCATAGTACTCGATGAGCTCTACGACTTTCATGTGGAAAGTTTTCTCTAATTGTTGAAGGATTTGGAGAAATCGAGGAGGAAAATTCGAGTGATTTTCGGCCATTGGTATGTAAAAGCGGTGGCAAGAAACAAAGTTAGGGTTAGGGCTTGTGAACATGTGTGTATATATATATATATACACACGTATAATTTACTATTTAAAAACCCCGTTCACACTTGATTTTTTTCCCGATCTCCAAAAGAAGCGTGCTGCCTGGCGTTTATAATGTTTTACTCCTATTTTGAATACAATGGAACATGTTTTGAGGCCTAGTTCGATCGTATGTGGAAGATAGCTTTTCGAATTGAATTATAATATTAAATTTTTGATATTTAATTCAACGCGTTTCTATCCCATACGACCAAACGGTAACTACAAACGGAAGGAAATTTGAAATCCAATAATAATACACTATTACGGATCCAAAGGAATTGGTTTCGTCAAATTCCAAGACTGTGCCCGGGAAGGCTATTTTAACGTGTCAATTAAATCGAGTGATTTTCAAAATTGACACATTTACTTGAAATTCCAATTTTAGAAACTTACCAACTCAATTATAATTCAAATAAAATTTATATTCATAATAGAAACCATTCCAATTCATATTAAATCACAAATTCAATTATTTACCTAATTCCAAATATTTAATTTCACTATTAAATCAATATATAAAATTTCAAATTTTAATTCACCGACTTTTAATTCTATTCAAAAGTCCACCATCCTCACTCTAATTCAAATAGAGTTTTAAATCAACTTAGAAATCATTTTCATTCACATTTAATCCCAGATTCACATATTTACCAAATTCCAAATATTAAATTTACTATTCACCAAATCCGTTTAATCGCTATATTTGAAATTTTAAACCATTTCACTAATTCAATCAAAATCTCCACATTCAAAGTCAATTAATATTTCTAATTCAACATTAAAAATAAATTAAATGTTCAAAATCAAATGACCAAAATCCCAGATCGTTACGGTCTTTTATCGTAGTTGATTCGTTTTGATGGCAATTCACTAGCTGCTTGTGCTCAGCTACTGATTGGACTGATAGAATGCTAATATCTCGGCTTCGTCGATCCTAGTCATTGTCTTAGCCAAATAGCTTGGCCCTCGTTAACTCCTTGCCTCACTACTAGAAAAGGCTAATATACCGACAACACATAGTGACGGCTTCTGACGGTTGATTTCCGATGGATTCCGATGGACCGTCGGCGGCCGTCGGAAGCTGTTGGAAATTCGCGATTATCTACTCGGGCCGAAGACTTTCTTCTTCATTTAGCTGAACGAAAAAAAGAAACCAAAATCCCTAAATCCCTCCTCCAAACTTTCAATCTCCAATTTCAAGCTTCTAGATCCTCCACAGCTGCCTAATCAAACTCAATTGCTCTCAATCTCAGGTATAATCTCTTATTTTCGCCAAAAATCTAATTTTTATCTTAAATCTAGATCTGCATAAGTTAATAAATTAGGGCTAATTAGTGATTGCAATTGTTTTAAATAGCACAATAATGGTTTATAGTATCCGATGGTATGCCTATTTCATATGTTATCGTAAAATTTTAAAGAGTATGTATAATTTGTGATTGTGTGTGTATATGTAAACCATTATATATGTGTTGTTTCTACCATTGTATTGTGTTAATTGGAATAAGACATGAGTTGTATAACATCTTGGCTTGTATAACAATAATGAATGCATGAGTCTAAAAAAAGTTTGACTGTATTTGAAAATGACAACAATATTAAAGCAGCCTTATTAAATAAAATACACGGAACAAATATGGTAAAATTAATAATTTTTTGAAATGTATAAAATTAGTAAATATTCTTTTTTATAAACTACTTTTTTTTACGTCCTTTAGAGAGTTTTTGGCTCCGTCCGACGGGTGTTGTACATGATTGTTATATAAATAGCCGTTTTTGTCACAAAACGACCATTTATATTCATCTGGTACAATACTTGTTGGATTTTTCCCTGTATTGGACAAGTTATAAACACAATAAACAATTATATTTTGCACATTATTTCGTTTCAAATGGTTCACAAAATTTCGCCGTCACTTTTATTCCTATATACACGCATTTGTGTACAATGCAGGAAATAAAAGGGAAGTGCTACCGAAATTTTGTTGAATCGTTTAAAGCGAAATAATGTACGAAATGTAAGTGTTTATTTTGTTTGTAATGGTAAGTAGGATGACCGACCAGAAAAAAAGATAACCATAAATCGATATTTCTATATTGTATTCTTAAGTGGGGTAAAATTGACGCATATAAGTTTTTGTATCGATACATTGAAAATAAAATGTGAATTTGTAATATGACCAATATTTATTTTTTGAATTTGTGACATATTTTTTCATATAGAAAAAATGATCGATTATTTTGTTGATTGGAGGAGACAGATGTATCAAAGAAGGGGATTGAGAGACTCAACAAAAGAAGATTTTTATAATGGTATAAACGTATTTTATGAATTTGCTTTAAATAATAATGGAAACAATGTAGAAATTCGTTGTTCGTGTATTAGGTGTAAACATTTGATGTATTTGTTACCCGATACTGTGAAAGTCCATTTGTGCAAAAACGGTTTCGTGCCGGAGTATTATGTTTGGGATCGTCATAGAGATGTTGTAGCAAATACTTCTGCAGAGTCTGTATTAGACATTGCTGGTAATGTAATTGTTATGACGAAACGTATTGAAAATATGGTTGAAGATGCAGCACGATCAATCCATACGGTTGAAGTTGACGACGACGATGAAAATGTTGAAGAACCAAATATTGAAGCAAATTTTTGTTATGATTTACTGGATGGTTCTAAGAAACCTCTTTGGGATGGTTATAAAAGCGGCACCAAACTATCAGTAACCGCAGAATGTTTGCGATGAAGTCAAAATACAACATCACCGAAGTCGGATTTACAGCCGTTGTACAAGCTGCAAAAAGACATATGCCGTCTGATAATTTAATGTGCGAAAATCGCTATGAAGTTAAAAAAATTATATCGGCTTTTGGTTTACCTTATCAGAAAATAGATACATGTTTAAATGGTTGCATGTTGTTTTGGAAAGAGGACATCACTCTTAGGAAGTGTAGAATATGTAACGAGGAAAGGTACAAACCAAGAAAAAAGAAGTAAAAGGAAGTTCCATACAAACGTATGCATTATTTGCCCATCACTCCTAGGCTTCAAAGATTATGCGCATCTTTTGTAACTGCATCTCATATGAGATGGCATAGTGTGAGAACAGAGCAAGAGAGTACGTTGACACATCCTGCCGATGGAGAAGCATGGAAGCATTTCGACAAAACTTATCCCAATTTTACAGCGGAGATTCGTAATGTTAGACTTGAATTATGTACGGACGGTTTTTCACAATTTTCTCAATTTGGTGCTAAGTATTCATCTTAGCCCATTATCATCACACCTTATAATTTACCTCCGTGGATGTGTATGAAAACGCAATATATGTTTTTACTGTTGTCGTTCCTAGCCTCGACGATCCGACACAAGGAATCAATATTTATTTACAACCGTTGATTGAGGAGTTAAAAACACTATGGAACGAAAGAGTAGAAACATACGACGTTTGAAAAAAAAATTCGTATGTTTACTTCTTTGTGGTGGACTATAAGTGATTTTCCTGCCTATACAATGCTTTTAGGATGGATTACATCTGGTCGTCTAGCATGTCCATATTGTATGAAAGAAACACGGGCTTTTTCATTACCAAATGGTAAGAAAATTTCATGCTTTGACTGCCATCGATGTTTTCTCCATGTCAATCATCCCTTCAGAGGAGACAGGAAAAACATTTTAGCTAATATAGTAGAAACCAAACAACCACAAACGATATGGTCAAGCGAAGGCATATACGAATTGTAAAGGACTATCCAAAGATATATGAAACTGAAGTGCAAACAGAAATTGCAGGAAAATCGACTATTCATAATTGGTGCAAATAAAGTATAGTTTGGAAGTTGCAAGTTTATTACGCTCCTTCTGTACTAGCCAAACAAGCATTGCAAGTTTATTACGCTCATTATCCGTCTCTAAAAAGAGATAAAGCAGATTGGTCGGTAGTTTTTAAAACAAAGGCAAGATTTACGTTTGATGGGAAGAATATTCTAGACGAACAAGCTTATCAGGCAGATCTTGAGCAAAGAAACAAAATAATAATTACAGACGATCGTACTGATTTTGGACCTCTTAACGATGAATCAAAGGTTTTGGTAGAAGCATTCGAGAGTAGGGAGAAAAATAACATAGAATATGAGACCGAATCTGAATCAGAAGACAATGAGGATTAATGTAATTGATGAGATTTATTTTGCTAGTTATGTAATTATGCAATTGATGAGATTATGCAATCGATGAGGGTCAAAGTCGTTCCAGCAATATCGCCAGAAGTTGGTAAATTTATTAAATGTGAATTGTAAATAGTTATTGTGCTATATAATTTTGAATATACAATAACAGTACATAATAATCAATTTCAGGAAGCTGAGGCGCAGGGTCCTGTGTTGTATATGGATGTGTTTACCCGTACTCATGTCATCGAATGTGTAAATCCGGATGGGACAATTTCATATACATGGCACGACGATAAATTGAGAAAGAACCATGTAAGCATATTTTAGTTTATGTACTATTAGTAATTGTTATAATTATTAAAGTATAATGAATTAAGATATCATGCTATTAATTTTAACTGCATTTTTTTGTTCATGCAGGCAAGGTTTATGGAACAATGCCAAAAACTCCTCTAGGATACCGGTCGAGAGCAGCCGACAACGGATGAGAATGACATTATTTTTGAGTAAGTCATAGATCCACCTTCACGGAATAGACGCTGCGGCTTTGGCAATCAAGTGGTAATGAATAATATATTAAGATATAACAATTTAATATTCGTTTAGTTCTAAAGAACTTCACATCGTTTTAGTTTTAGTAATAAGTTTATAGATATAACAATTAACACATTATGTTGTAGCTTTGATAGTAAGATTGTAGACTAAATTAAATAAGTGTTGCAGGCCAACACACAGAGAAGAGTCAGCCAAACGGCCAGAGCTGATATCGATCTAGCAAAGATCGAAGAGTTGAGAGCTAGGGTGGCGCAGCTGGAAGAGCAAAACCGTCGCCAGGCTATCGAGATGACACAGCTGCTGGATCAGCGTATTGCTGAGTACATGCAACAGTATAGTGGCCGCTTTTCATCCTCAACTGGTTCGAGAGGTTCTGGAGTCGATTGACTGGAGTGATAGGTATGGTTTTGTTTTGTTTTGAGTCATTGTTTAGTAAGTTTGGATGATACATTGAGTTGGTGGAGTTGGATTTGATATTTATATATTCTTTGATGATACATCGAATTGGTGGAGTTGGGTTTGAAATGTTGTATGTATTGTTTGATGATACATTTGGTGGTAGTAATTCAGACATTTGGGAGTTGATGATGATGAGTGGGTGAAGGATTGATGTATATATTTTACAATTAGAGTATGTAAATTATGGTAGCGAAGTTTGGTTTGATTTTATATGAATTATGCTTGATTCATTTCTTTATGATATTTGATTATGTTTGTATGGTTTGATTTCATATTGAATATCTGAGTTGGATATATGTTTGTTGGGTGGAATATATTGTGTTTATGGATTGTGGATGGAAGGCGAAAACGCAGCAGAAATACTGAAAAACAGGTTCAGGTTTTCCGACGGCATGTAGGCCAAAAATTTCCAACGGTTTCTGACAGCTGCGGACGGCAAAATTTCAACGGCTCCCGACGGATTTCAGCAAACACCATGATGGTCCAAGGGTCATCCGACGGCCGTCGGAAGAAGTCAGACGGCCGTCTGCAGCCGTCGCAAAAGCAACGACGGGCAGTGTCGGGAGCCGTCGGAAATTCTATTCACCGATGGATTTTTTTGCAGCGGATTTTTCCGGCGGCTTCCGACGGCCGCCGACGGACATGAGCCGTCGGAAATTGATCTGATTCTTGTAGTGCCTTAGCCTTTCTGGTTAAGTTCTAAACCATTCTAATAACACGAGTGTTAACCCGCCTTTTTACAAGGCCGTGGACAGGCGGGTTTAACTTAATCGACTGCACGTTCGTCGAGGCTGGTGTACGATGGATTCAATCGACTGGATGGATGGATGACGCAACGTGCTTGGGAGATGGAAATATGATTGGATAAAGATGGATCAACTATAATTTGGGTCTAGGAAACATGGTTCGGCATGGTGGAGGTTCGGCACAAATAGTTCGTCTGGCATTCACGTTCGAATAGCATTCAAGAGTACTCGGCATACATAGAGCGTCCGACATACATGAGTGGTTCGGCATTCCTGGAGCACTCGGCATTCAGTAGCGCTTGGCATCTAGGAGCGCTCGGCATTTAGAGGCGCTGGGCATTAGAAATCGCTCGGCATGATGGGTGCTCGGCATTAGAAACTGTTCGGCATCAGACATGGTTCGGCATGATGGAGGTTCGGCATTAAGGATCGTTCGGCATTGGATGGATCGCTTGGCATGAATCTCGTTCGGCATTGGATGGAGCGCTCGGCATTAATCTTGTTCGGCATTGGATGGAGCGCTCGGCATAAATCTCGTTCGGCATTGGATGGATCGTTCGGCATCAGGGAGCGTTCGGCATACCAACTGTTCAAGATCGGTCGGCATAATGAAGTAGAGCTCGGCTATGACCTTGATGGGCCCAAACTACTCAGGAGGCCCAACAACCTAGTTTTGCCTATAAATACAGCATGTGGGTCTCCAGATGGGGGATCTTCTTTTTACTCTCTCACTTTCTATTTTCTAAGGCTGAGGCTACTATACCATTTTGTAACTGTAATTGGTTCGAATATCAATAAAAATGAAACTTCTGGACTGGACGTAGGCCGGAGTTAGCCGAACCACTATAAAATCTGTTGTTCTTTACTGCTTTCATTTCAGTTTTTACTGTTCTTCACTTCATCACTCTCTACACACATTCTATCTGTGATCGGTGACGGATAGTTGGTGCTTTCCTTTACATTTAGGGTTAGTGACCAATTTTGGCGCTAACACTTTGGTGCTTTCACTGAGAACGCAAGTACTCGGGAATTTTGGGGTTAGGAACTTGGATCCTAGAAAGCAATGGCTAGACCACCAACAAGGAAGCAAGCAGCCGAAAGAAGCAATCAGGAAGGAAGTCAAGTGGCCTCTTCTGGAGCTGGAGAGGATCATGCATCCATCTACATAATTCGGGATGAGATGCAAGTGATGATGAATTCTATGCAGGAGCAGATGATGAAACGGCAAGAGGAGATGGTGCAAGCTCTTCTTAGGCAATTTGAACAACCAGGAACTGCAGGAGCTCAAGTTCGTGGAACTGGACCAAAGGAACTCAACTAGCGGACAGATGGAGTGATTCAGCAGGAGGCAGCTCCCAATCAACAAACAGCTAACAATCTAGATTGACCTAGACTCGGGGGCACACCACCAGGTAATGCTGGACCAGTTCATGGAGGGATACCGGATGACGCTACGCAGCCTGACGTCGATAGGAATACAGGAGTACGTGATGAGGAATATATGCCAGAATTTCCTCGGGGACTTGGGGGGCAGTCTGGAAACATGGAAAGGGGGCAACCCTTGGTTGGAAACACTGGATTGGCTAACATTATCAGGCGGACTATTCACGGAGGTCTGACAAATAGGGATTCAGAGGGAGTTAACAAAAGTCCGTTTACCCAGGACATCAGGACAGCTAGGAATCCGCCCGATTTCAAACTACCCACTCTGGAAGTATACAACGGGAAGACAGATCCCACCGACCACTTGATGAGGTACACTAGGCATATGGAAGTGCTGGAGGCAACGGAGGAGGTTATGGCCCGATGTTTCCCCCTGTACTTGACTGATATTGCTGCTATGTGGTTCGGACAGCTGGAGGATGGGTCCATTGGAACATGGACAGAACTGGTGGACAAGTTCTTAAGTCAGTTTCGAGTTCACATAAAAAGGCCAAAGAACGTGATGACGCTAACGTCAGTCAAACAGGGGGCGGACGAATCGCTCAGGACATTCTTAACTCGATTTAATGCAACAGTTGCTTCGGTGGATCGGCCAGATCCATCAATGGTTCTGATGGCTGGGTATCAGGAGTCAGAGATAATTCGGATTTCAAAGTATCGTTGGTACGGGACCCACCGTTGGATCTTAGGGAATTCTTTCATGAAGCTGAAAGATTTCTTCGACAAGAGGATGCATGTTTGGACATGAGGTCAAAGGAAGTAAACATTACTAAGGATGGAGGACTACCCGACGAAAGCTCGGGTGGGGGCAAGGATAAAGGGAAAAGGAAGCGCTGGGGAGAACCAAAGTTCTCCACTTACACAGGATTGAACGCAACGTTGGAGCGGATATTCTTGGATACTCGAGATCGCCTTCCGTATCGAAGGCTGGCGAGGAGGGAGCCCTCAGAACGAGAGAGGGCGTCAGGAAGGCACTGTCTTTTTCATGACTTGGACGGGCATGATACTAACAGCTGCCGGCATTTGAAGGACATAATCGAGGAGCATATAAGGAATGGTCAGTTGCGACAATATGTCAGAACTCGGAATGCAGCGGTGGAGCAGGAGCAGCCACCGCCTACCTTGAACGACGAGGTCATAAGGCCCAGGAATGGTGGCCGATTGTTCATCAACTAATCTTGATGGTTTGGAATAAGTAACAAACTCCGGGAAAACGGTTAAATCACTTACTCATGTACAGGATCGGAGATAACCCTCAGGCATGCTCTGAGATGATGGCTTACCGAGACGTCCTGGTTTGTGAAATCTGTTTTTTTTTCCTTTGACTTGGACATTTGCTTTTTCTGGTTTGGTTTTGGAGTTTGGTTTGAACTTCCTGTTTTTCTCGTTTTCTGATTTGGATTCGGGTTTGGATGTTTGTTTGTTGGTTTGGATTTTTGATATGGATTTCTGGTTGAATTTGGATTTTGGTTTGGATTTTGGCTGAAAGGTCATCGAGCATGGACTATGCTCGGTAAAGGTCCGGAGAGACCAGGATTCAGCCTAGGACTTAGGCCCCATATTATCGATTACTATTTCAGGTCGTCGAATATGGACTATGCTCGGCAAGGGTCCGGAGAGACCAAGACTCGGCCTAGGACTTAGGCCCCCATATTATCGGTTACTATTTCAGGTCGTCGAGTATGGACAATGCTCGGCAAGGGTCCGGAGCAACCAGGATTCGGCTTAGGACTTAAGCCATGCATTACTCAACGTTTAGGGACACTGGAGTACGGTCGTCAGGTGTGGATTGTGCTTGACAAGAACCCGGAGAGGTTACAGATACGAATATCGACTATGGACGGCAAAGGATTTGGATATTGACCCGGAGAGGTCCTAAAGTCGGTTATTGGTTATTGGATATGGATGAAACATGGACTTTGGATATCGGATTTGAGGCTATTCAAAACACACCTTCCAATAGAAAGGCATGTTTTGGGGGGCAAGTGTTAACCCGCCTTTTTACAAGGCCGTGGACAGGCGGATTTAACTTAATCGACTGCACGTTCGTCGAGGCTGGTGTACGATGGATTCAGTCGACTGGATGGATGGATGACGCAACGTGCTTGGGAGATGGAAATATGATTGGATAAAGATGGATCAACTATAATTTGGGTCTAGGAAACATGGTTCGGCATTAAACATGGTTCGGCATGGTGGAGGTTCGGCACAAATAGTTCGTCTGGCATTCACGTTCGAATAGCATTCAAGAGTACTCGGCATACATAGAGCGTCCGACATACATGATTAGTTCGGCATTCCTGGAGCACTCGGCATTCAGTAGCGCTCGGCATCTAGGAGCACTCGGCATTTAGAGGGGCTCGGCATTAGAGATCGTTCGGCATGATGGGCGCTCGGCATTAGGAACTGTTCGGCATCAGACATGGTTCGGCATGATGGAGGTTCGACATTAAGGATCGTTCGGCATTGGATGGAGCGCTCGGCATGAATCTCGTTCGGCATTGGATGGAGAGCTCGGCATGAATCTCGTTCGGCATTGGATGGAGCGCTCGGCATAAATCTCGTTCGGCATTGGATGGATCGTTCGGCATCAGGGAGCGTTCGGCATACCAACTGCTCAAGATCGGTCGGCATAATGAAGTAGAGCTCGGCTATGACCTTGATGGGCCCAAACTACTCAGGAGGCCCAACAACCTGGTTTTGCCTATAAATACAGCATGTGGGTCTCAAGATGGGGGATCTTCTTTCTGCTCTCTCACTTTCTATTTTCTAAGGCTAAGGCTACTATACTATTTTGTAACTGTAATTGATTCGAATATCAATAAAAAGGAAACTTCTGGAGTGGACGTAGGCCGGAGTTAGCCGAACAACTATAAAATCTGTTGTTCTTTACTACTTTCATTTCAGTTTTTACTGTTCTTCACTTCATCACTTTCTACACACATTCTATCTGTGATCGGTGACGGATAGTTGGTGCTTTCCTTTACATTTGGGGTTATTGACCAATTTTGGCGCTAACAACGAGATTGTTCTATCATCCGTTGGATCCTGCTGGGTTAAAAACCCGGATAACAATTATCTTCATTTATTATCAAAGTTTAGAGGATATGAACGATGTTGATGAAAACTTTTCCTAACGAGTGGTGCATGACATGCAAGGACCTCATTGCTATCAAGAGGAAATGTTCAGCTTCCTATAATTGAGCAAACAAGCAAAGAGCCAAACAGGCAAATGGCATTGAAGTCTACAGGTTTCAGGTTCACTGGCATAGATATAATACCACTCGCATTGAAGTCTACAGGTTTCAGGTTCTTGGGATCTAAACTGTACCGTTCGGTTGCCTCTTTCTTTATACGAGTTGAATTATAGAATTGGGGCCTAAACTGTATTATTTTCCATTACTACTGATAGCAAGTTAAACTTGTACAAATACAAATGCTCCAAGTGACAAGTTCTTGTTGGTTTAAATATTTAATTATACTTGTTATTCAGGTGGAGCTTATTGCTATAGGCCCTTTTGGCTTCATTTTATACTCTAGATAAGAAGGGGTCTTTGTCTTTGTATTTTTACATATGTACATTCATATGTGTGTCTATGTGTGTATATACACACATGCATTATTGATGTAAGTCCTGCCTTTATAGGTGTTCTCAACAATAGCTAACAATTAAACCCAAGTTGTGGGGTACGAGTGCTACTAGGAGAGTGTGTAAAGGCATCAGATAAAACTCCTCGTAGAATTCAAGCTAGTAGGAATCCCGCCAGCACCATGAGGCATGCCTCCAATCAAGGTCACATTTGACATAGATGCAAACGACATAGTAACCGTGTCCGCAAAGGACAAGTCGACCAGAAAAGAGAGCAAATCACCATCAAATCCTCAAGCGGTCCGTCCGACGATGAAATAGAAAAATAATGAAGGAGTTAGAGTTTCACGCTTAGAACAATCTGTAGAGGAAGGCCCTCATCGACATCAGGAACATAGTAGATACCACCATATACGGCATCAAGAAGAGCTTCAGAGTATAGAGATAATATCCTAGTTGAGGTGGCCAACGAGATAGAGACTGCAGTGATCGATTTAAGAAGTGAGATGGCGGGAGATAGTGCGAAGAAAATAAAGGAGAAGCTTGAGATTGCTAATAAGGCCATTTCGAAGATTGGTCAGCATATAAGCCAAAGAGCCAAACCTAAAACCTGTAGACTTCACTGTTCACTGGCATTGAAGATCCCAAGTACCAGTTTAGTTAATTTTAATTTTAATTTAAAGTTTCATTAATTTTAATTTGATTTTAATTTAAGTTAGTATTTTAAAAGTAATTGGTGTTTAAAAGTTAAATAAAAGTTAAGTTAGATTTAAACTTTTAAATTATGTCAAATTTCAATTAGTGATTAAAAATAATTAGTTTAATTTTATATTTAATTTAAAGTTTAGTTAATTTTAGTTTGAACTTCAATTAATGTTATTTTAATTTTGATTTTGATTTTAGTTACTTTTAGTTTTAGATTGAAGTTTAAATAATTTTAGTTTTAGTTTTAATTTAAAGTTTAATCAATTATAACTTAATTTTAGTTTTAATTTAAAGTTTAACTAATTATAATGTAATTTTAGTTTAAAGTTTAGTTGATGGTACTTAAATTTTAATTCCGAGTATATTGAATTTGAATTTGAATTTAAGGGTCAGTTAATTTTAATTTTAATTTAAAGTTCTGTTTATGTTTATTTATGTATATATTTTAAAAGTAAGTAGCGTTTAAAAGTTAAATTTAACTTAAGTAAAAGTTAAGTTAAATTTAAACATTTAAATTATTAAGCTGAATTTTAGTTAGTGGTTATATTGAGATATATTTAGAATATTTGATTAGATGTTATGAGTTGTATGTGATAAGGGAAATATCTTCGGAAGATTTCCTGCTGTTTTCGCAATATATGATTAGATGTTATGAGTGGTATGTGATAAGGGAAATATCTTCGGAAGATTTCCTGCTGTTTCCACAATATATGATTAGATGTAATGAGTGGTATGTGATAAGGGAAATATCTTCGGAAGATTTCTTGCTGTTTCAGATAGAGTCTTGGGTATGTATTATAAATAGGGATGCTGGTGATTAATACAAATTCAAGCTGAGTTTTGCCAATTCTTCATGGTATCAGAGCGAGGAAACGATTTTTTTTCTTCAAGAATAATTTGCCATGCTTGGTGTTGAAGATCCACCGCCTCCTCCACCGCCTAAAATTGAACCCAATTCCCCTTATTATCTCGGCCCACAAGATAGACCAGGAGACTTCATTACACCCACTCGACTCAAGGCCGATAATTATGACGACTGGGCGGCTGATATTCAAACGGCATTAGAAGCCCGATGCAAGTTTTAATTTCTTGATGGCAGTATCCTTGCACCAGCGCCTCCCTGTACAAAGTCCGATTGGACCGCGATTAATGCTATGCTTATTTCTTGGATTTCGAATACTATCGATCCCGAGGTTAGGTCCTCTTTGTCGAAATTCAGGGAAGCTAAACCCTTTTGGGATCATCTCAAGCAACGTTTTTCCCAAACAAACGGACCTAGGGTTCAACAAATACGATCTTCAATTGCGCGATGTGAGCAGACAAAGACGATGCCTGTTTCGGTTTACTATGGTAAATTGCACGCTTTGTGGCAAGAATTGGATCACCATGAACCTTTAATCTCTTGTTCTTGTTGTTCCTCGTGCTCGGCTGGCAGATTACATGAGGAACGACGAGCACAGGCCAAATTACACGATTTTTTGATGGGCCTTTTTTCCGAATTTTATGGTCCTTTGCGCACACATATCCTCTCTCAAGGTCCTCTCCCTAATCTTGATCGAGCTTATCAATTAGTGTCACAAGAAGAACGTGTTCGTCAATCGAAGCAGGAAGTCAAGCAAAAGCCCTTTGAAGCAGTCGGTTTTGCTGTACATACAGGTCTGGTCGGGGCCGAGGAACCTCTGATAGACCGACGTGTTCTCAGTGCAAGAAGCAGGGCCATGAGGCCTCAAGTTGCTGGGTGAAATTCGTTTGCAGCCACTACAAGAAAACATGCCATGAGGTTAGCCGGTGTTACGAGCTTCATGGATACCCCGATGGTTGGTTCAATGGCAGACGAGGCAGCTCCGCTGGACAAGGTAGGGGGCAAGTACGCGCTAATGCGGCTGTTGGCAACAACTCCTCTATCGCATCCAATTCGTCGACGGTGTCAGCCTTGGGTCAATTGTTCACGAATGAGCAGTGGAAAGCTATTTCGGGCGTGATTAGTAATAGTAAAATTCCCTAAAATCGATTGAATGGTAAGTTTGATGATACTTCATGGATTATCGATACCAGAGCAACCCATCATGTTACAGGGCAACGTTCATGGTTATTTGACACACAAAATCTTGAGTGTTCTGTTGGTTTGCCCAATGGTGAAAAAGTGATGGCTACTTTGGTGGGATCCGTATGTGTGACGGACAAAATTACTCTCACTGGAGTACTTTATGTTCCAAACTTAAGTTGCAGTTTAATTTCTGTTTCTCAACTTAATGATGATTTACGAACTGTTGTCCAATTTGATTCTCATACTTGTGCTATACAGGACCAAACGAAGGAGCTGATTGGAACGGGAGTTAGGAGAGATGGACTGTACTACTTTAGCAAACCGGAATTTGTGTCAACAGTTGAAGCAACATCAAATTTGGAGTTGTGGCATCGTCGGCTCGGGCATCCTTCCGAAAAAGTAGTTAAGTTAATTCCTCACGTCAAAAATAATAAAGATAGTTTAGATAAAGGGTGTGAAGTATGTATGCGTGCTAAACATCCTAGAGACAAGTTTTCTTTAAATGAAAATAAAGCTTCTAGAATTTTTGAGAAAATACATTGTGATTTGTGGGGTCCGTATCGACACGTTTCGTCATGTGGGGCCAGTTATTTTTTGACAATAGTTGATGATTTTTCGAGAGCAGTTTGGATTTATTTGTTGGTTGACAAATTAGAGGTGTTTCAAATGTTTATGTCCTTTGTTGCAATGGTCGATAAGCAATTTTCTCAAACAATTAAGGTCGTTCAAAGTGATAATGGAACTGAGTTTAATTGTTTGATTGATTATTTTAATGCAACTGAAATTTTGTTTCAAACTTCGTGTGTGGGTACTCCACAACAAAATGGGAAAGTTGAAAGGAAACATAAACATATTTTGAATGTGGGTAGGGCATTACGCTTTCAAGCAAACTTGCCTATTTATTTTTGGAGTGAATGTGTTCTTGTTGCCGCTCATTTAATTAATCGTACACCATCTTCCATGTTACAAAATAAAACACCTTTTGAGATACTTTTTGGTAAACCACCCTCTTTTGGTGCTATTCGAACCTTTGGGTGTTTGTGCTTTGCTCATAATCAAAAGACTAAGGGAGATAAATTTGCAAGTTGGAGTCGAAAGTGTATTTTTTTGAGTTACCCATTCGGTAAGAAGGGGTGTAAATTATTTGATCTTGATACAAAGGAATTTTTCGTGTCTAGAGATGTGAAATTTATAGAGGAGGTATTCCCATTTGGGTGTTCAGAAGATGTCAATATAATATCTAGTGAGAATAATGATCATGATATTCATCAAGATTTTGCTGAAATAATTTATGAAGATGAGGATGTTGATCTTTTGATTAATGATAATGGGTCTGCTGGTTCTGCGCATGGTTCTGCTTCGGATTAGTCTACTAGTCCACAGGAAATGGGTCGTGGTCTTCGGGAAAAGTTCCCAAATGTTCTGTATCGAGATTTTGTGACACATACGGTTTTTGCTAATGGTCCATCTTTTGATTCTCCTCCTTCCAATCACTCCTCAGGTACTTCTTGTCCTCTAGCACATTACATAAATTGTGACAATTTTTCTGTAAATTATCGTTCTTCTTCTTCCAATCACTCCTCAGCCATAATTAAGGGTAAAGATCCTAAATCATTTAAAGAAGCCATGAAATTCGATGAGTAGCGCCGTTCCATGAAGGATGAGATACGGGGTCTAGAAGACAACGGCAAGGCTCAATTTGATTTTCTTCTCTTCAAATTGGACATTTTTGAATCTCATGCTCCAACTTGAGGGGGGTATATTGAGATATATTTAGAATATATGATTAAGGTTTCCTGATGTTTCAGATAGAGTCTCGGGTATGTATTATAAATAGGGATGCTAGTGATTAATAAAAATTCAAGCTGAGTTTTGCCAATTCTTCAGGTTAAATGTAATTATGTTAATTTTAACTTTAATATTAAATTTTGTTTGAAGTTATGATCTCATGGTTGATGGTTGGAGTGTAGGAGTTGTTAAGATAATCATAGTTTGAATTACCAAGAGATGATCAGTATATATTTCATCAATTTTTTTTTTCCTTTTTAGTCATCTTGGGTGCAATGAACTCATATAGTAAACGATTTAAGCATGAACAAAGAAGTGAATCAATGACCTTCCAATATTCGATTTTGATACAATCATAGCTGCTACAAACCATTTCTTGTCTGATAATAAATTCGGGGAGGGTAGATTTGGTCCTGTTTATAAGGTTAGAAATTTTTTCCTTGAGCATTATTATCATATTCTGATTTACAAACTGCATGCAACCAATTTTTAGTATTAACTCTGCAGTTTTATACATATATATCTGCTGCAGTTTTTAGTTATTGTAGTATGTCTTGATGTAGCAACCTTTAGAGGTTCCTATTTTAATTCTTTTTTTTTTCAAAGAAAAAACTGCGTTTCAGTCTTATGACTGAATATGTTTCCAAACGAGCGGGAAATGTTTTCAGTAAGTATTTGTATCTAACCTTTTACAAAATTATATCATAAAATGTGATGATATGTTGATCTAACACTGGTAGAATGATAATAACAAGGAAAACTTTCAAATGATCAAGACATAGCAGTAAAGAGATTCTCCAAAACATCACGTCAAGATTCAGAAAAGTACAAAAACAAAGTCATGCTCATTGCAAAACTTCAACACAGAAACCTCATTGACCTAATCGGTTGTTGCATTTAAGGAGATGAAATAATGCAGGTATATGAATACTCATCCAACAATGGTTTAGATACCTTCTTATTGGTAAATTATCATCTCTTTCATACATATAACACATCTTTTCTTTTTGTTTTTCTTTTCGTATTTCCATATAAATTTGACATTTCAATTTTGCATTGAGATCAAGAATAAAAAAATCACTGCTCTTTTGAAATACTCAATACAGAATCATTACTAGGATTACTCGAGGACTTCTCTATCTTCATCAGGATTCCAGGTTCAGAATCGTTCATAGAGCTCTTAAAGCTGGAAATATTCTTCTTGAAAAGGAAATGATCCATAAAAGCTCCGATTTCAGCATGGCAAGAAACTTCAGTGGCGATGAAACAGATTTCAATACCAAAAAATTGTTGGCACATAATAGGTATATCAGTTCTTAGTCTTTTACACAAACAACTTGGCTCATACACCGTTGAACATTGTAGTTGTTACATGTCTCCTGAACACACGGTGGATGAAGCGTTTTCTGTAAAATTATGATATTGTAAACATACACTGCTGATATTTGTTGTGTTTGTTTACAATATAATGAAAACTTTTATTTGCTTTGATATCATAGTACTTTCTTGACATTGGGCCAGTCTCTCGAATTCTTGGTAGCATCATGAAGCTTTGTCTGCAGTTCTGTTGGAACATTGAATGCTATGATAACAAGCCAAACATATCCGAATTGGAACATAGAAATGAGATATTTTATTTGAGAAATCAAGTGATGGTTGGAGATTTTAATTTTGGTTCCTCCATCTTGTATTTTTGTATATACTGTACCACTCCTCTTCATTGTCTGTATTGAAAATGTGCATTTGAGCTTTTAATAACACGAACGCCAGTACTTTGGCCACAAAAGATCACGAGAAGAATAGGTGCTTGTTAGTTTCATTCATACCGCCACATAATTGACAGTTTGAGTTGCTTAGGAAAACCATATGCCCTAAACAATTTTGAGTAAGATTTGCATCATTCGGAACTCTCCCCATCATGTAGTTATTCTGTTTGACATATTTGCCCCACACCTTGCAGTTTTATTTTATTTTTTTATTAGTTTCATAAGCATTGATTGCATCATAAACTTGCTTGATGCAACACCACTTTGAGTTGGAGTCTCAATTTAAGCCTCCATTTGCACTAAGTTCAAATCCAGAGCAACTGATAATGCTCTACATGTTTCTTATCCATACCTTTTTAGGCTTGAGAATTTTGTTATATGAAATCGGGATTGGTTCTCTAGAGAAAGGGTTAATATTCCAAAAATATGATTACAATCTTTTTCTATCGTAGATAGAGCCAAGTCTTTGGCTGAATGAATAGTTCAGAATAGTAAACTTGCATGGAAATGGTTCTCAGGTAATTAATTAGACCATTACCAACAATGTGGCTTGTTCAGTATATTCTCTTTCATACTTTTCAACCGAACTAACGAATTGCGCACCCAGATAACCGTGGAACCAGCCACAGATTGGTTTTCAAAATAATAGGTAAATTGTTTATAACGGTGAAATCTTCGCCGTGTATATGTATGTATGTATGTGTGTGTTTATATATATAAATATATATATATATAATTTATACAAATTACAACTAGAAGAGAGAGAAAGATATCTAGAAACTCTTTTAGTTTTATGGCTGTGAATTTATTTTTCAGCTTTCCTAGGATTATTTCAAAATTATCTAGTTTATGTAGGTTGGTTTTCAAATATTCTTGGTTATTTGAGATTTGTTTTAGTATTTTATTTTTTTCTATTATGCCTTCGAGTACTAATTGCATTAGGTTGTAATGTTTTTCATTATAGAGATTTAAGTTTTCACTTAATTCTATGATTAAGTCTGTTATTGTATTCATATGTTCTGATTCAGAATGTACTTTGTGGGTATATGTTGAATCTTTTATATAACATATGTGTTTTTGCTTATCTAATGTAATAATCTTTTTTATCGAATTATTAATTTCTAAATTTAAGTAGTTGAATTTTTTATAATTTAAATTCATTGGGCCTAGAAATCTTTTAAGCTCTGATACCAGAAAACAAGGGGTGTATATTATTAACTACCTTACTGGCAGGAAATCATCTAAACATGTAAAATGATTACTTTATGCTCTCTTATAACATATGAAAGGCGAAGTGTTCGCCGTTATAAACTTATAACGGCAAAGACTTTGCCGTTATACTCACCATCCCATGTTCAGTTCACTGGCCATGAGATCAGTTCAAAGTTTCAAACTAGCCACCGAGAAGTAACCAAGCCACACATGATTGCTCCGTGGTTTATTTAACAACTGAACATGTCATTGTTGGTTATGACCTTATTATTTTTTACCAGCATGACATGAGTAAGATATTTCTTGCGTCTAGAGTTCAGACTGTTTGCTTTTTTGTCAAATAATGTCATACAGTGTGTGTACCTGCAAACCTAATAACTCTATGAAAGACTTGTAACACTTTAACAATTGCTATAAGAGATTTATATATTCGTCCACTTGCTACCCAGTAGCAATCATAATTATGACCGATGGTAAAAGCAAAGAAGAAATGGACCATGAAATCTCCCAGCTTCAGCTAGATGCCGTGCCTGTGTTTACGTTCTTTTTGGTGCGGACCAGGATGCCATGATTTGTTCAGAAGCATCCTTATATGCTGCATTATATTTAAAAGGATTTTTTTAAACTCATTTGAACCTGAAAACTATTTACAAAAACATATCACTTTCTGCCTACTTATTGATATTGTTTCATATAGTAAAGGTACAATTTTGTTTGAAGGAAATTTTGCTGACCCTACTACAAATAACAGCAGCACTTTTTTTCACTAATATATTTTTGACGATGCTATACGAAAACATCATTAAGAAGTGATAGTTTGTGCCATGTGAATGTCGAAGAGTGGTGTTTTTTTTATAACATGGTTCATTATACCAACAAATATCAAACTGGCGACCTTTAATCTCGTAGTCTAAACTAACAAACAACTGAGCCAACTCTGTTCACTACAGAATAGTGTTGTTTGTAATTTTCAAAACTAGTTTGACACTTTGATTGTAATTTGGTTGACTTAAAGGGGTAAAATTTCCATATCTATTGTATATTTGTAAAAGCTGAATCAAATCATTATGTTTTATTTCTTTTTTCTTAAAATTTTCAGGTTTTTTTTAAAAGCTCTCTTTCTTTTCCGCTACAGTAAAAACAAAGAGAGAAAGCAAGCATTGTTTTATAAAAGTTAACTAAGTTTTAGATTGAACTTGTAGATATATAATCTTATTCATATTTTGTTGCTAAATAAAATCTTATTCGTATTTTGTTCAACTTGTGCTACGTGTAATGCATAGTTATTATTACATAGAGGAGTATGCATGTTATAGTTTGAACTTTTAGAATTAAAATTGATTAAAGTAATGAGAAATTAATGCTAAACGAGAATTAAAGTGTAGTTAGTATTACATATTTTTATTTCATAAAACTTGTGAAATATAATACTGTTAACCATGTTTCTTAGGTATATGGACTTTAGGCAAACATTTTTCTTAATAGTTGTATAATGTACACAACTTCCACATTTTTGTAACATCGTTTACTGTGCAGTAATTTCTTTTACGTTGTAGTTTGTAGCAGTCCGAGTATTATCAGAAATTGCACTTTTGATGTTGGATTTATTGACAATATATAGATTAATAACATTTTTGCAAGATATTACCAAAAAGAATAATTGCCCAAGTAAGTTTTCATTAAGTTAGACTTTAAGAATGTTATAATGTATTAGTAACAATGACTAAGTATCCCGTTCGTTGTTAAAAAATGAATAATATTGACGATCAAGGTGTGCAGAATATATAACGCAGACAAATGTTTGATTGGTTTTTTTTAATAATCGACAGTGACAACACAGTTCATATAACTTGACTGGTAATTGGCTTTGGAAGGCTTTATTTTAAAATTGTTTAGACAAAACAGATACCACTTTATTTTTAGATTGTTCATTCGTGATATTCCAACTAATGCTTCAGGTCCACTTCTTTCGGGAGCTATTGGATCGGTAATACAATTTTTTTTTTGAATAGAGTTAAACAGGGCCCAGCCCAGATACAAAAACGGGTATCATATACTAACCCGAAGTCACAACCAAGTAACAAAACAAACTCTAGGGTTGCCGACATCCCAAACCCTAATCACTTTGCGCAGCCAAAAAGAAAAAAATCAAAAATGGCTGCCGATGCTCTTGCACTTACAAATGGCGGACGATGCTCTTCAACTCTTCGCCAAATCGTCATCTTTCCTCAACCCACTACTCTCTCCACGCTCCCAGTAAGACAGAGCATCGTTAAGCCCTTTTCTCATTCCCCTATCTCTCTCCAAATTCTTCGAAACTTTATCATAGTTTCTGAAGTACTGTAAATCGTTAGATCTAGCGTCACCGTGACCTAGATCTAACGTTGCCTTTCTCGAATTGTTGTTATTACTCCAGTTAGCTCCAATATTTGAGAAATTGATGGCTTGAGCTTGTTGTAAGTTACCGTACTTGTTCTCGGTCTCTTGGAAGCAGAGTTGATCAGTCTTATCAGTAAGTCTCTGTTGGTTGACGAAGCACGGCTTTCGATTTATACTGTCAACATGATTGTCGGTCTGTAAACTTTTCGAATGCAAAAGATAAGCTTCTAAATGTTTGCTTCCAACTTCAGAGCTCCAATCATCAGCAACGGAAGCGTACTTGGTTTGGTTTTTAATTATTTTATTAGACTTTTGAAGAATAATCTTACTATCAGTACTAATAATTAACCAAACATGCTCTTTACTTCTGCTGCCTTTGTTGTGCACTCGCAAATTTCTTTCTTTCCACAAACTGAACACTGTAGTAGTTAGTAGAATGTGAGCATACCTTAGACTTAGATCTGAATTTGTTGTTGATCATTTTGATAATATGCATCAGATCCATTTGCTTATTGTCATCTATACCCAGCGTAGCTTTGATTTGATTCCAGATAAAGTAGGAGAAACTGCATTCAAAAAATAGGTGACATAAATTGCACAAGGAACAGAGTGAATTTATATTATTGCCCCATTTATTAAGTCTATCCCAAGTTGGCAATCTGTTTTTAATTGCAAAATATGTACAAAATGACATCTTGGGACAGTTCACTCTATTCCATATGTGCAATGATACCACTCTTCTGTTGGAAATTTGTTTCTAATAAAATTCCAAGTTGTTTTAAAGGAAAACTTCCCTCTGTTGCTTGCTTTCCATTCCCAGTAGTCATTCTTTGCATACACATCAAGTTGAATTTTGCATATTTCTGCTTTATGGGGGTTAGTAATATGGTGTAATTGTGGTTGCCACTGATTATTTACAATGATATCAGATACTTTATCATTTAATCCACCACATATAACCAAACTATTCCACCCTACCTTATTTATAAATGCCTCATTTTTAAACCATGGATCAAACCATAAACTGGTTTCTTCACCACTTTTAATCTTTCTTTCAAGTAAAGATTTACCAATCTCCCTACAATTTAATATTTGTCTCCAAGTATTCGATTGGTTACTGTTATGCACATAAGTCCAAAAAAAAATTTGTTTCAAATACTTGGATCTCATCCATCTAGCCCACAAAGAATCTGAATTAAGAAATCTTCAAAATAATTTTAAGTGGCAAGTAGTACTCAGGTCTTTAATACTTCTAATGCCAAGACCCCCTTCATTTTTAGGTCTGCACACATTATCCCAGCTAATTTTGTGATACTTTCCTCTCCATAAAAAGTCAGCGCATCTACTTTCCAATTTTTTAATGGATGCAACTGGAATATGAAAAGTTTGAAGCCAATATAAGATAATAGCATAAATCACAGTCTTAATAAGTTCCAGTCTTCCAGCAATGGAAAGTAATTTACAGGACCAAGTCTCCATTCTATCTTGGATTTTTTCAAATAAAATAGAACAATCTGAATCCTTAATCTGATTTGTAGAAAGAGGCAGGCCTAAGTATTTGATTGGGAGACATCCCTCTTCTATTTGTAAAACATTTAAAAATTCTTTTTTATACTTACAAGACTTACTAAAATAAGCTTTGCACTTATTAATGTTAAGTTGAAGTCCAGCATAAATTTTTAGTTTATCAAAAACTGTTTTTAAAAAGTCTGCATTATCTTTATTAGCTTTAATAAACACCATGAGATCATCTGCATAAATCAGATGGTTTATATAGGGCTGAATTTTGTTTATAGGGTGAACATTACCTTTAATATTTTCTATTTCCATAAGAATAGAAAAATATTCCATAACAATAGCAAAAGGTAAGGGGATAAGGGATCACCCTGCCTTAAACCCCTGTTACTCTTAATAAA
The DNA here is from genome assembly GCA_030737815.1 of Allium fistulosum. Classification (NCBI taxonomy): domain Eukaryota; kingdom Viridiplantae; phylum Streptophyta; class Magnoliopsida; order Asparagales; family Amaryllidaceae; genus Allium; species Allium fistulosum. The sequence goes on from CM060906.1 coordinate 694,151,234, forward strand.
CCCTTCTGCCCTTCCTTGAATAAGAATAGAAAAGGTAGGAGTGTTAATACATTCAAACACCAAATCACAAAACTTAATAGGAAAATCCATGCATTTCATAATATGATGAATAAAGTATCTATTTACCTTATCATATGCTTTTTGTAAGTCAACCTTAATACATACTTTTTCACCCTGTTTTGTGTTAAATTTTCTGACCATCTCATGTGCTAAAAGAGAGTTTTCATAAATAAGTCTACCAGGTACAAATGCACTCTGATTTTCAGAGATAAGAAAAGGCAGAAACACTTTTATTCTATTACTAAGGACATTAGCAATAATTTTGTAAATAAAATTGCAGCAAGAAATAGGTCTATAACTACCAATATCAGTGGGATTTTTATTTTTTGGGATAAAGGTAATGAATGTGTGATTTAGACTTTTAAGAATTTTTCCTTTGTCCATAAATTCGTCAACCACTTCCAGCACCTGCTGTTTAATATTATCCTAATTATTTTTAAAAAAAATTACATTGAACCAACCAGGGCTAGGACTTTTGTTATCCCCAGCATTAAAAACAATAGCTTTTATCTCTTCTAAACTAACTGGGGCAAGCAGGATCTCAGATGCATTCTGATTTAAAATATTTTTACAAGTTATATGAGGAAATTCCTTTTCAGTAATTTCAGAAAAATAAAGTTCCTTATAAAAATTGATTGCTTCTGAAGTAACTTTATCATATGCATTAGATAAATTACCCTCTGTATCTATGATACAACTTATATTATTTAAATGTTTTCTATTATTCATTTTAGCATAAAAAAATTTGGTACAGTCATCATCTAGAGTAAGCCAATCAACCTTTGTCTAGCATTGACAGATTCTTTATGCAATTCACTAGACAATTCATTTTGATTATGAAAAAAATTTATTGATTGTACTAATATCATCATGCTTATTATCAGAACTCAGTTGTAACAGTTTACCTTCTTTTCTCAATCCAATAATCTTATTTTTATTCAAATAGTTATTTTTGTTCCAATTTTTAAGATTATTTTTAGTGTATTTCAAAAACATATAAAACTGATATTGCTTAGTTCCTTCACAAGAAAACTTAAGACTGTTTTCCATTAAAGTTTTATGAGAGCACCGAACTACCAGATGATGCTCTCTCATTTCCACTGTCAGCCACAGTGGTAATCATGTACGATGGTGCAAATATTTCTTTCTATATCAAAATGACAAGGTGTGCTTATACTATAATTTGGTTTACATAATTACATTACATGGTGATAGAAAAATTTACATATTTTTTAGATAAAATTCTCAAATTTTATTTTGTTTGATCTATAGCAATCCAACAACAAGCATAGAAGTGCCAAGTTGTTACCGATCCACCCTATATAGTCTCATTCTCTTCCGAAGGACCAAACCCTATCACTGCAGACATTCTCAAAGTAATTAACAACTTACGTTATAAGCTATGCATGTGCACGTTATAGTTGAATATGTATTGTTTGTAAATTTCTGCTTGATATACCTTTATCAACCGAAGAATAATGTTAACAATATTTGTACATGCACGTCATGTTAATTCTAATATGCGACTATAACATCATAAGTGATATTATATGCAGCCTGATTTAACAGCTCCGAGGGTTGGTATATTAACGGAATGGTCGCCTGTAGCACCAATGTCGATATATGATGGGGATACAAGATCTTTTCTTATAACATAATCTCAGGCACGTCTATGGCCTGTCCTCATGTAAGTAGTGCTGTTGCATATGTTAAGTCTTTCAATTCAGATTGGTCCGCTGCAGCTATTAAGTCTACCCTTTGATTAAAGGTAAGTTTCTTAACTAAAAAATGTTGTTAAATAAAAGATTATATATTAATTTTTTCTGTTCTTAACTACTTGGCTGGACCTGTTTTACCATTTCATTAAACATTAACCATGCATGACTGAGATACATCGATACAGTTTAAATACAAAGTTTACTTGGCTAGACCTTGTAACAGTGTTGTTTGTTTAAATGCCACACCTAAACTTGACCCATTATTGCACTCCAAGGTTTCTGTATGTACCAAAGCGGTAGGATACCTAAATTGAGTTTTCAACTACTACCTCTCTACTGTTAATTAATTATTTCAAAATATATTTTTTGTTATAATATATGTAAATATAAAAGTGAATATGCTTTTGTGTTTTTCTCTTTAGTCCCACATCATGGAATATGTTCAATCTCATGCTCCAATGTCTATATATAAAGAAGCCTATGTAATGTAATTGAATGAATCAATCTCTATATAACTGATACCATATTGAATAACATTTTCTCCTCTCTCTTCCTTTTTCTAATGACTTCTTATCTCTTTTAGTTTATAATACGTTATCAGAACGATCTCTACAAAAAAAATTTATAGATATACAATTGTGATAATCTATGAAATCAGATCTATTCTTTTTCAGATCCAATTATATATCTCAAAATGGTAAGTCATTTTTTTGATCTGATTGATTTAATCTTCCAAATCAATTTTTTTTTAGATCTCATTCCATTCTAGATTTACTTCTTCAGATCTGAATCTAGATCTTATATAGATCTAAACTTTGAGATCTCATTCTTATTTTGTTAGTAATTATATTTCATATCTAAATTTTTTGTTGTAGCTATTTTTCTGATCTTATTATATTATAGATCTCAATATCATGCTTATTTTTTATGTTTTTGAGTTCATTTTGTTTGGAATGCAAGTTCGAACTTGACAAAATTTGATATTGTTGATTCAAGCAAATTTATTGAATTTGATTGTATTTAGTTTGGACATGGATTTGAGAAATCAAACATGTTTGGTAAATGGAGTTTTCATTTTGAAAACCTTTTGATTTGATTTAGATTTGAATGAAGGCTTTGAAAATTGTTTTCATATATGATTTATATTTCCAGAAGAAATATTTTATTGTTTCTTAGAGAAACAAATATAAAGATATTACGTATATAGAAGATCGTATTAAGTTTAGATCTAACATTGATTTTGATTTAGCACATCTGAAATGAATGGAAACATTAATAAAAGCTTATATGATAAGCTTAATATTTTCCAATATTTTCTTTAAAAAAAAGGAAAAAGGAAATAAGAATTGAGAACCTGCAGTTTCTATAACGATAAAAGGTTAAGTTTCCATAAATCAGTGAATTACAAGTTTCCTCAAAATAAAGAACCCGAAGTTTTAACTAAAAAAAAAGATCAGAAAATTTAATCGTTAAATAGAGATAGGTTTTGACAACAACCTGAAGTTGTACAAAGAAATTATTTTAATAGAAGTTGTATAACTCAAAGTCCAAGACCCGAAGTCTTGAATTATGAAAAGATTTTCTGATAAAGTTGACAAGTTCGAATTCTTGTCAGTATTTTTTTTATTTGTCAAAATGTACAAGCTAAAAAAAAGGAGAAGTTTACACAAAATTTGAGAACCTGAAGTTCATAACAAATTAATGAACTTGAAGTTCATGAATTAGAAACCCGAAGCTTTATTGAAATTGTGTAAAATGATAAGGTTTTACTTCTTGAAGAAGTTAAAGGAAATTAATAAATCATCATATAAGATAATGATACTGCATTCAAGAGATTACAAAAATCTCCAAATGAGTTATACCTTATCTTATATCTTCACATTTACATTATATTAACCAAATATCCTGAAGATATTATGTTATATGATATTTCAAACATCATCGGATTGAAAAAGTAACTATTAATTTAGTCTTGGAAAGGAATGTTTATCATTTGGTATGAATTCAAATAACATTTCAATTTATATGTTGTAGTCGGTTTAAATTATTTTTCTCAGTTATTTACTTCCAATTATGGAAAAGTATACATGATCAATTAACAAGTTTTGCGCAATGCAATTTCATTTCAACGAGTAAATGTAATTTAATTATTTTCTTGTTACTTTCTCATTGATAAATCTATGATAACTCAAACTTGAAGTTTGATAAGTACTATAAAATAATTAGTAGATTTGGTTTTTTTCTAATCCTGAAAAAAAATACCGATGTTTTGACAAATTATTTCTATGTACATATGGCTAGCTATTTAGTTATAGAAATACATTTTAACATTCTCTGTAATAGATAATTTATATGCCATACTATTTATATACACGGATGTGTGTGTATTAATCTCCTAAAGAGATGTTTTGGAAATTTATTTATATTTATATTGCAAAATCCAACATCCCAGTAGAGGTGTTATAGGAATTTTATTTTTATTACATTGCAATTCCTTAAAAGGAAACACTATATTTCCTGAAGGAATATCATATAAAAGTTTCGAAGTAATAACAATAATTTATCCCTAAAAAAAGGGAATTGTATATCAATATTACACTCCAGAAGTAGTGGTTTTATCTTCGCATCTTACTTTCATTTGGTGCATCTAATTTTGTTACTGTATTTAAAGTTTGATATGTCATTTCAAAGATAATTACAACAAAAATCTCTAGTATGGATGTTTTATGTTATTGTAAAGGTAGTAATTATGTAATTCCTACAAAAGAAATATTGTACATTGATATGACATTCCAATATTGCATATATATCTCTATAAGAGATAAATTCACTCCAGAATTGGTGATAATAAAATATCCCTAAAAGAGACTAATAAATTAGGAAATGATAACATATCTCTAGAAGAGATTTGTTTATATATTTGGTAATTTTATTAAACCAAATAAATGCATAGAAATTTGATTATGAAAGATCCTAATTTAGTTTAGATTAGATCCTAAAAGTTTGAAAGCTATGCAACGTGTATCATATATTTCATTATAATTATATCAAACCTCCCAAATAGGTAAGAAATTAAATTATCTCTAGAATATATTGTTCTATGTTCATATGTCTAATTATATCATAAAGGTCATGTTTCCAGTTATTATTTCATAAGAAATATTCCACGCATAATCATTTCTTGAAGAAATATCTTTAATTATTCTCCAGAAGAGATAGTATATATTTCATATCATAATTTCCATGCAAGCTATACATACGGTCTTGTGGTGATCTATATCTATAACATTCTAAGTATCCAGAAGATACTCTTATTATTATTTTTGCTGTATTTTTTTTTGCATGACTCTCAAAAGAGATGTGTAGAAATGTTTATATGCAATTATAAATTATTCTTTGATAAGTAATCATAATTAATGTTCAAAACTGATATTTGAGATATAATTGAGGAATAAAACTTAACAACTTGAAGTTGTGTGTATATTTTGTTCGAACCAGAAGTTCGATATGGTTCCAAACCAAATGCTTTGAACATTATCATGCGGTTTTGACGGATTCACATAGACATTGATTTATAAATAGAAATTAATAGTTTGGATCCTTGTAATAGTTTGTTCTAAAAAAAATCACTAATTCAAATGAGAAAGAATATGAAAATTTATAATATATGTGTGATACGTGGACGCACGTATACATCCATATATGTAAATATTCAGCTAACAACCTGAAGTTTGTTATAAGCTCATCTTATAGATTATGCATAGATATTATTTAGTGATTTAAAATTCAATCAACATAAATGTTGAATGACCTGAAGTCATGTATGTATTCAAATGATCTACACAATAAGTAAATTCCTCTAATTGGCTAGATCAATGAATGAGAACAAACTCTAATAAGAAATATCAATCGAATGCATTTTATCAATTGATAAAAGAATTATCCTCCTATTATTAATATGTATGGTGTATTTGCTAGTAGCAATATCATAATGGATCAAAATGAGAATCCAAAGATGATTATTATTTAATGTGACAATGTTTGTCAACATTGAGGGGGAGGATAAAGGGATACAAGCTCATTTTAATCATCAGTGTTAAATATTTGTTAAAATATACAATGATGCAAAATATTAAGTAATTTGAATAAATTATCAATAATATCCCTAGTAGACTTTCTCTAATATAGATTTGTATTCCTGAAGGATCAAAATGTGTAAACCACATCTGAAATGTGGTTCAAAAGTCAGTTCAAAATATTTTTGGAGTAAGTAATAAAGATGCCAAATAAAGGAGGAGGGTGTTCTTGAAGAAACACTTAAGGGTGCTCTGTAAGAGATCCATGACATGATTGTCAAATAAACCTAGAAGTGGTTTAGGTACCTAAAGTATGATAAATAAAGTGATCCCAATAAGTCATATCTAGAGTTGACAATAAATAATCATTGATTATAAATTTATAAATAACAAAGCGGTTATGTTTATAAATGGATTAAAGATCCTGGATTAGAGAAAAACATGATTGGCCATCATGAATTTCTCCTAAATAAGAAATATGGACCTGTAGTCCACAAAATAAAATTAGAAACATGTATATAAAGTGGCAAAAGCATACTAAAATTATTAAAGCACATATAGTATCAACAACATGCTAAGTGCCATAGGCATGTCGTTTTTAGAGATAATTGAATTGATTGAAGCAGTGAAAGTGTTTGAAACACTTAAAATACCCTGAAGGTATAAATATTGTATAAATGATAATAAATAATGAAAGTACACAAATTCCTGAAGAATATAAATAACTTTGGTGGTTATAAAGAAGGTAAAGAACAAGGAGCATAAATTACAATTTCTTTTAAGTATTGTTGTAATGAAAATCTTGATATAATTCATGATGAGTAGATTACTTCCTATTTTTAAGTATTATTGTAATGAAACTCTTAATATCCATTGAAGTGGTAGTTGCGATTTGCAAATACTTATTAAAGCATACAAATTCCTGAAGAATATATATAACTTTTATAGTTATAAAGAATGCGAAAGACATGAAGTGTAGATTACAACCTTCTTCTAAGTATTGTTGTAATGAAAATCTTGATATACTTCAAGACGAGTAGATTACTTCCTGCTTTTTAGTAATGTTGTTGTGAAATTTTTAATACTCATGAAAGATGTATAGTTGCAATACGCAAAACTGATTTGAAGCACAAAAATGAAAGCACATGAAGTGTTTTTCATAAAAGTAGCATACAAAATGCAAATTATATTTGGAAGAAACAATCTTAGAAAATTTGATTGTATCGAATGGAACTATTAATAAATTGTGTTATTAATGAGATTCATATTTATGGATCCAGAAGTATCTATAACCAATTTGAGTTATCGAAAGACGAATATGAATTCAGAGGAAAATTTTAAATCAGGGGGAGCATTCATAAGTATTTTATAATGCACTCTTTTTCCTTAGCTAAGATTTTTCCCACTGGGTTTTTATTAGTAAGGTTTTAATGAGACATTATCTTGATTCAGAAGTATCAACTCCCCAGTAACATTTGAAAATAAGTTATAATGTACTCTTTTTCCTTATTTAAGATTTTTCCCACTGGGTTTTTCTTACTAAGGTTTTAACGAGGCATTATCTTGATATAGAAGAATCAAACGTCTTTTCAAGAAATAACATCTCAAATATGTTATTTAAGTTAAATTGTATTTTTATCCTTGACTAAGATTTTTCCCATAGGGTTTTTCTTAGTAAGGTTTTAAACGAGGCATTAGTTTGATCCAGAAGTATCAAGCTTCATTTGAAGAAATAAGAAAATAAAATATGTTATTGTACTCTTTTTCCTTCACTAAGATTTTTCCCATTGGGTTTTTCTTAGTAAGGTTTTAATGAGGCATTATTTTGATTCCGAAGTATCAAACTCTTTAAAAGGGATATCATTGTATAATATCTATGATTTCAAGTTGCACTCTTTTCCTCGTTCAAGGTTTTTCCATTAGGTTTTCCTAACAGAGGTTTTTAATGAGGCAACTGACAATATTCATAACGACTGAATGGATGTATGAAAGCGAGATAATAATGAGGGGGAGCAATTATCATGAACGTTTCAAATGGAACAATTTCTAGCTACCATATGAGCATCCAAGATTTTGAAGATACATATTCAAGGGAGAGTGTTATAATATATGTAAATATAAAAGTGAATATGCTTTTGTGTTTTTCTCTTTAGTCCCACATCATGGGATATGTTCAATCTCATGCTCCAAGGTCTATATATAAAGAAGCTTATGTAATGTAATTGAATGAATCAATCTCTATGTAACTGATACCATATTGAATAACATTTTCTCATCTCTCTCCCTTTTTCTAATGACTTCTTATCTCTTTTATTTTATAACATTTTTGATATTTAATGAATAAAAGTATTCTAAAAATGTGCAGGTTAGAATACCTAAATTGAGGAGGATTAGAAGGCCAGTCATGAGCAATGTTTTCCAGAGGATAGCAATGAAGTCTCAGATAATCTCTCCAATTGCTTTCTTTTTCAATCGATACATTGAAGCTAGTTGATAGTCTCGTCTCTTTTGATGTGTTGTTCGAGTAATTCTTTAGTCTTTCGGATTCGGGTAGGCTAAAAAAACTCCTTGGCGTAGGCTAAAAAAACTCCTTGGCGGTACTTAGCATTCAATTTATCCAATCTTCAGGTATGCCATGATTCTTTATCTGACAATATAATAAACTTGGAGCATGATTGCAATATATAACATATAGGTATATGCATGTGAAAATGATGAGAGAAGTATAAACACTAACCTGGAAAAGGCCTTTTGTGTAACATGCCAAACCTATCTCTTTTACCACCCTTTGCCTATCAGATCCTCAGATAACTTGAATATCAACAAGTGGAATTGGAAAGTCAACGATATCAATGAAATTTGTCTGATTATATAAAGTCTGACATAATTGGGAGGAATTGTTTAATCTGTGATCACCTAGAAGCAATTTTGAAACACAAGAGGCTATCGGTTTATTGATTTAGTACATTGGTATGATAAACTGAATAACTCAATAGTGTTATGCAAGATATATGGAAGAAGAAGATTTAATTTATAGCAGTAGGCCTAAACTATTGCGATGGCATAATTAAAGCACCAAACCATCAATTCTTTTTGTCAACCACTAGTATTTTGTTTATAATAATACGCAAGCATTCTTCTATAAATTAGTAACACGTTATGCCCAGTCTTAATTAATATTAATATCAAGATTTGCAACGATATAATAGACTTCCTTGATAAATTCCAATGCTAGTCGGTTTATTTTTTGTTTGAGTTCATGCATGTATGAATACAAAAGAGTGTCTGCACTCTTTGAAATAAAGTTTGAAAACTGACTACTATGACTCTCATATATAAAGGTCCACTGTTACAAGGATCCATGTTATATTTTATTTCGAATTTTGGTATGCAAATATAACGCATACCAAATAGTTACAGGCCATCATTAACTTGTTACATACTATACTATGTGACCTTAAGCATGTATGATACACATGTAGACAAGTTGAACTCACAAAGTATAAATGTATGCCAAAAATAAACTATAGCTTCAAATTTGCACTTAAATTTGTTTACTTGTTCCAATATCATTTTTTCCTTTTAGGGTATTGGACTCTTGAAGAAGACAAAGCTTAGACTTTACGGGATTCATATTTTACCTTTTTTAGTAAGCTCTTTTTGTAAACTGTTACTATCATCTTTGCTTATAACATTGTTTCTGAAATGAAATTGATGTAACTTTGATTATGTTTAATATATAATATGCTAAGATTATTAAATCATATTTATTTGTGTTGTTTAAATTAAGTGAATTTTTTGAATATAATTCTTTTGGGTCAGTATAAATGTTGTATTAGTTTAAAAAAAATCAAGGAAGAGTACATAGCCTTTTTAGGATGTTGTAACAAAATAGAAGACATTGATTGAAAATGCTACGTTAAGTACTATCAAACGATATAAAATGACAAAATAAAATATGCCACGAAATCATTAACATAATATTGGGAAAAGCGCTATGAAATAATTTGACATCGGTCAAAGCATTATGATAAATAACAAAAATGTCGTGGTAAAAATATGATAGGTTTTGAAAGTGATTGAAAAACTAAAGCACAAGCTGTATAAAAGTAAAACATAGCGGGATAAAAAGGTCGCAACAGATTTAAACGGCACCAAAAATGCTAGAAAAATGATTACACAACATCAACCAAAATGCTGTATTTATTTTCTACAGTGTTTATTAAAGTGCATTTATATCTTAATGTCTTATTGCAACTTGTCGTTAGACAACGTTCTTCGTAACGCTGCAAAATGATTTCAAAGTTTTTGAAAGCTGCGAAAAGTCTTTTTTATTTTAGTGTAATAATAGGTGGAACAATATAAAAACCCTAAATAAATTTACAAAATAAATACATATATATAGTACGTAAACCGTGATTTCAGATGTGTCCGACACTTAAATCACAATGATATATCATAAGAAACACATTACTCCATAAGTCGACATCACTTTATTAAATATATTAAAGATTATGAATCTTTAATATAAAAGTTGTTCTCTATCATTTATATATTAATATATCTTGTGTAACGACCCGCAAATTTATCACTTGGATAAATTATATTTATTTGTAAAATATTTAGATATGGGTTTAAAAGTAAGAAATAATCATGTTTTAAGTGGTAAATAATAATAGTTATTTTGTTTGGGAAAAATATTTGCGGACAAATTACCAAGGTAAAATATTGATAATTTGTAAATTTCGTCCTAGGTAAAATATCAATAAAACAATCGGAAATCGTTTTATCGATAAAACAGCTTTTATACAATAAGGATCGTGCATGGCTCTGGATTCATACACTAATATATGTATTCAAACAATATTATCATAGAAAATAATTTTTTTTTTTGAAAATAAACTATATTATGACATCGACCGTTGATATCATCAGTTTTATATATTTCTTCGGAAATTCATGTTAAGTTGAAATAATAAATAAATGGGTTTTTATTAACAAATAAACCTATTATAATTATTTAATAATGATGGTAAAATCGTTTTTAAAATTTGTTTACCAAAATAGATAGTTCGTAGGAAAATAAAAAATGTGACCGAAGAACGTTTTTCGGAATTTTGACTTTTCGACACCGGAAAGTTGTCGGGAACGTTGGAATTTGTCGGGAACGTTGTTCGCCTTTATGCACTATATGTAGACATATATAGTAGATAATTAACCTTATAATAATACACTTAATAATATATTACCTAATGTTAATTATGTTTAGGAAGTGATGTGACAAGACATGGTTTTAAAAATAATAACATATATATACATATACACTTATATATATTACATACACATTACCTCTTGTCTTTTCCTTTCCATCTCCATAATCATCAAAGCCTAAGCCTGGAGGGGTAGGTAGGGGGACGTGACAAGAGAGGGAGGGTAGGTAGGGATGTGACCTTACACATCATGACATAATATGTATAGTTAAATCTAAAGGTAATTTAGTAAATTCTCTAATTCTTTGCCTATAAATACATGTCCATACTCACACAAATTCATTTTATGCTCTCATCTCCACCTTCTCTAACTCCCTGCACTAAAATTTCATGGCTTCTTATGTTAATTTTAAGTTTTTTTAAAAATCAAAAGATTTAAATTGTTTTAAAGATGCAAACTTGTTTTTAAACTCTTTCTTCTCTATTTTTCCTCCACTTTATTTGGCCATAACTTCCTCTATTTTACACCAAATCAAGATTTTTCTTTGTTTTACACCAAGTCAAGATTTTCGTTTTTTCAAGTCGTATAAAGTTTAGTAGCTACAACTTTCGTTTTTACCACTTTTTCTAATTTCAAGCCTACGTGTCAAAATCTCATTTCTTTGCAGTGTACTTTTAAACTCAGAAATTCAGATCCGAAAATAGCTCTCCTTCTTTGACCATACCTACCTCAAACAAAATTTGATTTGAATGATTCTTTTTTTTTTAAATTGTAGATACAAGAATTATCTAAAACTTTTCTTTTGATCACCTTTTCAAAATCCGAGAGTAATATGTCCAAAAATCAGGTGGAAGATGACATATTTTTGGGGTGATTTTTGGTGCATCTAAGGCATTTCAGGTTTCAAAGATTTTCGGTGAGTAAAACTACTTTGCTTTGGAAAGGTTTTTGACTTTATTATGATGTGTTATTGTGGTGATAATATGATGAGAAAATTAAATGGTTATTATGTTGGTCGATGGTGATTTGATGGATGTTATGTTTGTATCGAATTGGAGATTTGAATGTGATGTTGTCGAGTTAGTTGGCATATAACCTTATGTTTATAATATGTGTGTTACATTATGATGTTAAGAGTATGGTAGTACGGATGTATGGTTGTGATTCAAGAATCATGTAAGTTGAGTTGAAACAAAGTTAACAACTCTGTGTGTTGCGACGGACGTGAGATCTGATTTGAAATCAAAACTATGATTTCTAGTTTCAAAGTTTGGAAATGGTTTCAAGTTTTATCTTGGTTTAAGGTTCCAAAAACTTTCTACATATTATTTAGAAACATGTAGGAGCAAGAATTTAAGTGAAGTATTTCATTTAAAATAAGATAGAGCGAACTGCACTCATAAGGATAGTGGTTATGGATGCAGATCGACAAAAAAATTCACGATTTCCATCTTTAAGTGATTCCTTTTGGAATTTTTTTGCAAAAGTTTTCCAAACTTAATTAGTAACATGAGTTAAGTTTAGATAATTTAATAATCTGTTTATTTAATAAACTAATTAAAAGTAATTAGTACTTAATTAGTAATTAAGTAAGCGATTAAGGATTAAGTAACACTTAACGAAGGTTAATGATTAATTAGTGACTAATAAAGTTTTTAATTCATGGTTTATGAAGTTAAGAAGTAATTAAATGATTAATAATTATTTAATTAAGTCAAGCAGGTTAATTAATTATTATTTAATTAAGTAATTATTAAACTAATTTTTAATTAATTAGGGTTTAACTAATAATGAATTGTTTAAACCTTAACTAAGATGCATTAAGAAGTTAATTAGGACTTAATTATATTCATTAAGTTAATTAAAGTTTAATTATGATTTAATCTTGATTTAATTATGATTAATTAAGGTATAATTAGGGTTAAGCCAACTAAATATACTTTAATCTTTTCAGAGGTTGTTTTAAACCCAATCGGTTATATATTAAATCAATTTTCTTTTTAAGATTAATTGATTTCTAATCAAAGGATCTCTCGTTTGGACCATTAAGTAGCCAAATGAATTAAAGTTGTGATTATAAAACGTTGACACGTTTTATGGGAAGTAGGTGACTTGTGTTTAGCATAAATGTTGAATGTCAGTAACGTGATATACACAAGGAAGTTAATTTCAATAAGTGGGTCATGGTAACTTAAGCATATAGAATATACTTATATATGTACATTTTTCACCGATAATGGATGTACCTATATTTGTAACTTGGACATCTACCCATGATTGATTGTATGTTATGTGTGAATCCTTTAAATATCTGACGTTGAGTTATACCCATGATATAACTTAAATAAGTTAAACCCAAATTTAATGATCCATTGTAGTTATTGGGCCTCTGTTTGGTTTTGTAAAGTAAATACTACCTTTTCTTTTGAAATGGTCTTCAAAGTTATTCTATTTTGAACAAGATTTTTGAAGAATGATTTGACAATTGGTTTGAAATGTTTTATAAATGATTTTGGGGTATTCATAAAAGGGAGTTTTAGAAACGGTTTTTAATGTTTATACAAAGATTTTATAAGTGGATTTGAATATCTATAAAGAGAAGTTTTATACAAGGTTTTAAAGTTTATAATGAAGTTTAGATAACCGGGTTTGAATAATTATAAAGAGTTCATAAATGAGTATGGAAGTTGATAAATGTTTGGAAACGGGTTTGGGTTAAAGCAAAGAGGATAAGTAGCCAACTGAATTAAAGCAGTGATCATAAAACGTTGACACATTTTATGGAAGTAAGTGACTTGTGTTTAGCACCAATGTCGAATATCAGTAACATGATAGATACAAGGAAGTTAATTTCAATAAGCGGGTCATGATAACTTAAGCATATGAAATATGTAAAAAATTTACACCCGATAATAGATGTATCTATATTTATAACTTGGACACCTAGCTATAATTGATTGTATGTTATATGTGAATTCCGTACATATCTAATGTTAGGCAATTCCCATGATATGACCTAGATAAGTAAACCCAAATATAATGATCCATTATAGTCATTAGGCCTCCGTTTGGTTTTGGAAAGTTAATATTTCATTTTCTTTTGAAATGGTTTTCAAATTATTCTATTTTGAATAAGATATTTGAAGAATGATTTGACAATTGTTTTGAATAATATATAAAGAAGTTTATGAATAATTTTGGGGTATTAATAAAAGGAGTTTTAGAAATAGTTTTGAATGTTTATAAAAAGATTTTATAAATGGGTTTGGATGTCTATAAAGGGAAGTTTTATACAAGGTTTGAATGTTTATAAAAAGATTTTATAAATGGGTTTGGATGTCTATAAAGGGAAGTTTTATACAAGGTTTGAAAGTTTATAAAGAAGTTTATATGACCAGACTTAACTATTTATAAAGAGTTTCATAAATGAGTATGGAGGTTGATAAATATTTTGTAAACAGGTTTGGGTTAAAGCAAAAAGGATTTCATGGGTAAAGGAAATTTATAAAAGGATTTATTGAAGATAATTACAACATGAATTTGAGGTTTGGGTTTCTCAAGGTTGACCTTTTAAAAAAATGGTAGTATGGAACATCCGTTCCACACTTAACACCAAGGAATAGTGCTTAGAGTTATCCCTATCTCCAATTTAAATAATGTAGTTAAATCCGTTTAAGAGATTTGGAAATGGGAAATCTTATAAATGTTTTGTGAACATACATATGTAAAGGATATAAGTATATGAATGTTGATAAATGTTTGGGAAAGGAGATCTATAAATGAAAATGGTTTTGAGGCTTAGTGATTGCTTTGAGTAATTAAATCTCTAGATTTTGTTGTTGTTACTTAATAGTTAAATAACCGACTATCAAATTTGGCGTAATTTGACTTGGGAATTATTAATGTAAAATTCGAGTTTTCGATAAGGATTCGAATACTTACTTCCAAAAGAACCGGGAAAGTCAACCGGAAATTATCGGTTGTTGGTACGGAGAGATCAGGATTGGATTTATATATCCGAAAACCACTCTGAACCATCATGTACATTCAAGTGGAAGACACCTTGATGATGATTGAAGATGGCACTCTTTGAAGTGCAAGGGCTACTGCTACTAATCCTGAGGGTGATTCCAAATCGGATATAGTAGAGTTAGTGCCTTTGGTTTCGTTCAGACCCAGAACGAACATGTATGGATGAATGCTTGCATTGCATTGATGCCTGGAGGGTAGTGTTAGCATTCCAAGATGGATTGCTATTCAAAAAGGTAAAACGTAGCCTCAAGCCTCATCAATCGGGAATGACTAAAATACGGGATATGCAGCAGGGCTATGTGGGTCGCACCCATTAGGGTATATCATCACCCTTCTAGATATATACACAATCATCAATGAATTTGTGTACGTGGGAGCACTCGGTTAAAGGTTGCAAAGATCCGAGGTGATGTTATATTCAGTACTATCCTACAAGGGGTAGACCGGTCCTGTGTTGGCAGGGGTCGTTGGGTACGACCTTGGTACATTTTTCTAGAGGTGTACTATGGTAGGCATTACCCGAATAGCCCAGTCATTAGTTGGAATCCAATCTCCAATATGTACCTTATGTTTTCGATTGTAGAGCCTAGTTTGTTGGAATGTGAGATGTAAGCATTTTAGCTATTTTATCCATTTACTTTAAACCTAGACACTATGATAATATCACTGGATTTTTATATAAAGTGTTTTGGTTATTGTAAGGTAAAATCTCATGCGTTTTCATATGCGGTGTGCTCTTACAAGATACCTTTTGTTTGAAAAGTTTTCAAACGTAGAAATCAGTTTGGTTGTTACTTGTTATCGAGCTTTACTCACGGTGCTTTACCAGAATGACCCGAGCGTTATTCCATGTAATATTCGGGTCATACCGAGTATGTTTTTCACAGCTTTGGCTAGATATTTTGGAGCTGGAGAGGAGCTGGATGGTCAAGACGTATTCACGTATTTTTACTTCTGCTGTATTATAAAGTCTGTATGCTTGTCAATTTGAGGATAGGTTTCTTTAACTGTCCAAAAATTTAGGATAAGTCTAATGTACTCTGATGTTGTATATATGAATAAAGATGTTTCATTTATGTAAAGATCATTGTTGTATAATATATTATTCGCTGTGTTGTGAGATTATGTGTTGTTTTAGTTTTCTCTATCTTCTACCTTCTCCTTTCATCCTAACAGATCGGTATTTCCGATACTTGAATGCTCGGCATGTAATACAGTGAATGTGTTAGTGTTGATTTTTGAGGGTCGAAAATCCGGTTTGTTACATTTGGTATAAGAGCTAAAGGTTAAGTGAGAACCATGGCCCTAGTGGAGTATACTCATTTGAGATAGGGTAAGTGAGACCCTAGAATGAGCCTGAGTGTATTATAAATATGAGTGCGTATTTGTTAGTGAGTAAAAATGTTTTATATTCTATTGTTGATCTGTTGAGTGGAATTCTGGTCGATGCGTTTGGCCAACGTTATCGATAGGGATTTACTAAATACTTGAGCAAGTCCAGTTGACATAATACTGTTTTAAAATTGGTAAATGAAATAATTTTACCTAGGATATATTTTATATATAAAAGAATGATTTTCAAAATTCTATATAGTTACAGATGAGATATAGGGTTAAAATTGGATTTAGAATAGAATGTGTTTAGTTAAAAGAAAATCTTTAGATGACCTTATAAAAATGAAAAGGAATGTGAGAATATTAAATCCCGGTTGCTTTGATAAAGATTTAAATGATTTTGGAAAAGTTGTAGTAATTGTACTTAAGAGATTTTAAGATATAAATATTTTTAAATGAATTTGAAAGTAAAGTTTTCTATGGACAGTTCGGGAAGGAGTTTCGATCTTATTTGTGATAATCGAAATAATATTCTAAGTGACAATCGAATGTTTGCTTAGGCAGATATGATAGTGCACTTAGTAAATTATTGTCTTTATCATTGTACAATCGAAACGAGTTCGAATTCGAAAGAATCCAAAGCTAGTGGATGATTTTATTAAAGAGTTATTTATCTATAAATAGTATTGTTTCAAAAGGGAATTTGTGAAGAAACAAATATTTTTATGATTAACTAGTTCGAGTGTCTTGGAAATGACTAAAAATGGGTAAGAGATGTGTTCCGATGGTAAACACTTCTCTTGAGTATTTCCCTACTTAGTAAAAGGGATATATAATACTATTTGGTAGCGCCCAGTTCCTTGATATCATTTTAGAGTTACTTGGGCTATATATTATGTTTGCAAAAGGGTTAAATATAAAGTATCATTTCGAATTTTTTTTTGAAATAAAACCCGTATATTGTGTTCTCGAATCCGTTTTCAAAATAAAAAGATGTCTTGATGAAGAGCGGGTTAATAAATAAAATTTTAAATTATTGAATGTCTTAGGTTAAGTAAAACCAATGTAAGATTTGAAATTGTATATACTCTTTTGGATATAGAAGATTATCATACTAAAATGAACTTGAGTTATAGAATATTAATAAACATAAGTAATGTTCTTAAGTAAAATGGCGATTCTTTTGAAATGGGTAATTATACTCTTGGAAAGTAGAAACCAACAGGATTAGTACGTAGGTTGTATGTAGATCATTTCTTCTTTTCACATAGTTCTCGATCCAAGATTCGAGTACATGACTCGAGGTGTTTCACACCATTCCAAATATGGATTTATTGCCCGATTTTTGACGACGAGCATTGATGAGGGTTCTTATGTAGAACCAAAGGTCATCTATCATAATTTATGGCTATGCAAGGAGAACAAATGTTTCTAATTAAGAAGCCCGATCAAAGTCCGCATTAGGAAGTCGAGTAAGCGATACTAGTTCGGAAGGAAAGTTATGTGCTCAAGTGAGTAATCGAACTAGATTTTTACATAGGAATGATCTATGTACATCATACGGATTGATGAATAATTTTAAGTATTTCTAGGACTAGGGTTGTAGTATAATTTAGGGGACAAAATTCTTGTAAGGGGGGTAGAATGTTTTAAGTGGTAAAATATATAATCATGTGTAAAATTATATTTATCACTTGGATAAATTATATTTATTTTTAAAATATTTGGATCTGAGTTTAAAAGTAAGAAATAATAATGTTTTAAGTGGTAAAAAATAATAGTTATTTTGTTTGGGAAAAATATTTGCAGACAATTTACTAAGGTAAAATATTGATAATTTGTAAATATCGTCCTAGGTAAAATATCGATAAAACAACTAAAAATCGTATTATCGATAAAACTGCTTTTAAATAATAAGGATTGTGCATGGCTCTAGATTCATACACTAATATATGTATTCAAACAAGATTATGAAATAAAATATTTTATTTTATTTTTGAAAATAAAATGTATTTATGACATCGACCGTTGATATCATCAGTTTTATATATTTCTTCGGAAATTCAAGTTAAGTTTAAATAATAAATAAATGAGTTTTCATTACAAATAAATCTACTCTAATTATTTAATAATGATGGTAAAATTGTTTTTAAAATTTGTTTACCAAAATAGATAGTTTGTAGGAAAATAGAAAAATTGACCAAAGAATGTTTTCCAGAATTTTGATTTTTCGACACTGGAAAGTTGCCGAGACATTGTTCGCCTCTATGCACTATACACACACATATGTAGTAGATAATTAACCATATAAGAATACACTTAATAATATATTACCTTATGTTAATTTTTTTTAGGAAGTGATGCAACAAGTCATGGTTTTAAAAATAACAACATATATATACATATACACTTATATATATACTAATTACATACCCATTACGTAACACCCTAATTTTTAATAATATTATTTAGGAGATTTAATTAGATAAATTAAATAGAATAATGTAAATGTTAAGTGATAAGGGGATTGAGATATGAAAATAAACGTGCTTAATAAATTAAATGGGCTTAAGAATGGGCTATAAGTTAATTAATCTACACAAGGGTATATTGGGAAATAGCTGCACATAAACCCTTACCCTTATATATATTCTCGTTCCCATTCACATTTCATTTTTCCCATTCACGTTCAAAAACAAAACACAAACGTAAAGAGGAGCCGACCATTGGTAGGAAGAAAAGAGAAGAGAAATTAAATCAAAGGCTAAAGAATTAAAGCAAGGGGAGTAAATCTCAATCTCAATCTAAATCTAATCTGTTTATCTTAATTAAGTTGAATAATAATTTATACCATCTCTATTTTGTTTATGATCATATGTTTTTGGATTTATGATTAAATTCCTTTTTATGATGATTTGGAGGATGATATGCTTGAATTATAAATTGTTTAATTTAAACAAGATTGTTTAAATGAGGATTTATGCGGTTTTAGGGAAAAAATGATTGAAATTGATTCTTAAATGCCATGGAAAATTTTTATGTTATGCGAAACATGATTTTAGAGTTGGGTTTTAATTTTGATAATTTTCCAAGCTATGGAAAGATTATTATGAATTTTTAAAGAAAAATATGGTTAATTGGGTTTAGGAATTTATTTCTAAAATTTTATTGAGAATTTGGGTCTGAAATTTTGATATGTTAGATAACATGATGAAAGTGAATTTTTAAAAATTTTTGGGATTTTTCCTAAGTGATTTACTTTGGAAATTAAATTATTTTAGAAGAAGGACTTATTTGCAATATTGGTTTTGCTTAATGGAAGGGCTTGTTTGATAAATTAACCTTGATTTGGATCTGAAATTAAGCGGCAGTTATTTTGGTAAAGAATTTGAAAAGTTAAGGCAACCAATCATATGTTTACCCGTGACAGGTTAGTTAGAAAGTATTTGCTTTAATTGGCATTAATCGGTTTTTACTCAGAAAAGTTGGTTCCGCCTCCTTTAGAAGTGCCTTTCGACTTCAATGCCTCCGCCTCATCTCAGTCGAAACCAACCCAAGGCGAAACCAATACACAAGGTATCACTTAAATGGTACGTAGTGGATTAGACAAAAGGCGGAAGGCATGGTGTCGAAAGCATTGCTTCTGATGGAGTCGATACCTTTATTTGGTTTGAAAAGTTAAGCACCTGCCTTTGTTTTATTAAAGCTTTCGAAGGAGTCGAAACTAATGCTTTCGAAAGGAGTTTTCTAAATAGCTTTCGAAAGGGGTTGCCAACCTATGTTTCAAAGTATGAGCTTTCGAAGGTGTTCTGTTGTTTTAAAATAAGGCTTTCGAGAATGATGGTCTCAACCTGGTCGAAACCATGCTGTCGTTTGTGTATCTTTCGAGGGTATTGAAGTCATCAATGCTTTCGAAGGGTGCCTTTATTTTAAACTTATACCTAGTCACTTCCTAAATGCTTTCGAAAGGGTCCAAGGGTTTCGAAGGCAATGGCTTCGAAAGGGGGTTCCAATGCTAACCTTCAATGTTTTACTTAAATGTTTTGAAGCTTTCGAAAGAGACAGTGCCAACACCATCAAGTCTTCCTAATACTTATATATGATAAAGAATGGTTTTGAAAGAAACACTTTCATTTATATTCGCCTTGACCCAAAAGATATTTTTAAAATATAAACCCAAAGGTTTTGAAAGAGGGACATTCAATGGTTTCGGAAGGGATACTTTCAACGGTTTCGAAAGGGGTACTTTCAGTGGTTTCGAAGCTATGCTTCTAAGAGTTAATAAATAATGCTTTATTATATTAGAAAGGTTTCAAAAGAGAGGTTTTAAAGTGTTTTGAAAGGTAGAGGCCTATTGTTTTGAAAAGGGATTTATGTGCTTTCGTAGGAGGTTATCCAGTGAGGTCAAAAGAAAAGTTTTGAAGGTTTCGAAAGCCTTAGTTTTCAAAGCAAATAACCCAATCCCATTTTAAAGGTAAACCATGGCATAAATAAATAAAGTATTTTGAAATGTGGTTTTAAGAAGAAGCCTTCCTTGATAAAATATTAGGTCAAAGGCATTAACCATGTTTCATATGAAAATAGTTTCGAGGTTATTAAACCCACAGGAGTGGTATTGTATTGTTATTATGCTGCTTCTTCAAATATGTATATATATTCACATTGTAATGAACACATAATTGAAATTTGGGGAAAGGCAGAATAACCAGCTTGGTTGACCCAGTAGTGAATATAAGTTAAACTAATTAAAGGTATTGGCAGGGGCCAATAGGTTCTCAGTAAGGCCATAAAAACTGTGTATAGGAAAAGATATTGGCAGGGGCCAGTAGGTTCATAGTAAGCCCATGAAAACTATGTATAAATGAACATGTCAGGAAGACAGGTTCATATTTAGCCCATGAAAACTATGATTGATATTGGCAGGGTCCAATAGGTTTGTAGCTAGCCCATGAAAACTATATCCGGATTAAGATATTGACATATGTCAATAGGTTCCTTGTCAACCCATGAAAACTAAAATAAGAGAAGGATATTGGAGTTACCAATAGGTTTAGGGAGAACCCCTGAAACAATAAAGATATTGGCAGGGGCCGATAGGTTCTTAGTGATCCCTTGAAAACTATGAAATAGGATGGGGAGTCCATATACATTTAACCGGCTATTAGTCTGCCCATTAAAACTAATAGGTTAATAGTAACCCTAGAAACTATAACTGAGACAGATAGTCAAAATGAATGGGGATGGGTAATCCAGAATTGATTTACTTGTTTTTATATCATCATATCATATTATTTTGAAATTTTTTTAACCATTGTGGATGCAGGAGCACAATATATGGTTTTATAAAGGTTTTGGGATACTAGTGAGGGGAAACCCGTTCCGCTAAGTGGTGTGGTCTCACTAGATATCTATATGGTTTGAGATGGTGGATAATTATTCATACTAGGATTTTTTTTCTGACTCGAAGTTTATGTTTTCCCCTTAAACACTCGGGTACTCAATTGATTTTGAGTAGTTTAAGAGCTGAGGTTTTTGGTTCTCTTTTTGACGAATAAAGCTTACGGAGACATGTAGGAGGCAAGCTAGTTAATAAGAGTTTTTTTATTCCGCTGTGTTTTAGTTGTGAAGGCAAATCCGTTATTGCCTTATTATGTACTTTGATCATCCAAGGGGGCATCTTCATATGTCACTCGTGGCGTATGTTGTAATAAATATATTTTCTCTGAACATAGTTAACGATTGTGAGATTATTTAATGAATTCGAAATGTTTTTAAATGGAATGTTGATCTTGTTTGATGTTTTAAATTTTTTCCATATTCATATGTTTTTGTGTATTAATGTATCTTGCCATATTTGGTCGTCGAGGATTAATAAAAATGGATGATTGCAGCATCCATAGCTATTATTTTGGCCTTTAAGTAGGTGGATGTTACAAGTTGGTATCAAAGCATAGGTTTATGAAACTTAAAATAAATTTAAACCTAAATGATTTTTAAACATAATCTAATGAATCAGAAACATGATCGGGGTTTAGGATAACGCCATAGTAACGTACTTGTATTTGAAATATAGTTATATGTATAAGTACATATTTCCCTCTCTATTAGATCGTTCTTCTGTATCTTACTAAGGCTCGCATGCAGATTTACGAGAAAGAAAATATGGAAGTAGGAAATAGAAGAGGAAATCTTGGTGGAGGAAGCAGCACAACCAATGGAAATGCTCGACTTAATACCAGGAGTAACCAAGGTCGACTGGCTAATGCTAACCAAAATGCCGATGCTAATGTGGGTGCTGAAAATCCACCAGTAGTTATGGGGGCAATGTATCAGTTCTTCGTCAATATGATGCAAGCAAGAGTTGCTGCAGGATTTGCTCGAAATGTTGGAGGAGCTAATCCTGTGGCTCTAGTTGGGAATAATTACGCTAAGGTGAGTAGAGATTACACCAGTCTTGGTGGAAAGCCATACATGGGGACAGAGGATGCCATAGAAGTAGAGAATTGGCTATTCGATTGTGAACGTATCTTTGCTAATTTGGGTTTAGATGATGAGCAGAACAGAAGGTTGGCCTTTAGGCAATTGCAAGGGTTAGTGCTTCATTGGTTGAACTATGTTACTGCCGGAGTTCCGGAGGAAGAGTTGACATGGGCTGAATTCAGAAGGAGATTTGAATAGAGGTTTTTATCTGAGGTTGCTAAGTCAGCATTGATGAGAATGTTTATGGATCTAGTTCAAGGAGAGATGTCTGTTATCGAGTATGCCACTAAGTTCGATGAGCTGTCTCGTTATGGGTATGCTACTATAAACACTGACATTAGAAGGAATGAGAGGTTTATTCGGGGATTGAGACTTGAGCTTGCTAGAGCAACTTTGGCACATATTCGTGATCCCTGTAATGTGGTTGTGGAGATGGCAATCCGCCATAAGGAGATGCTTGCTGTTTGTGCCAGAGAGAAGCCAGTTGAAGCCTAGGTTTCTCAGGGAAAGAAAAGAAAATTCTTTAAGAAGAAGGGAGCCCAAAAGGGAGATACTGCCAAGAAGGCAAAGGCTGATTTAGTTTGTTATAAGTGTGAAAAGAAGGGTCATTATGCAAATGAGTGCCGGTCAGGCAAGGGAAAGAAGACTACAGACAAGAAGAATGTAAAGTGCTTCAACTGTGACCAAATTGGGCATTATAAGAATTAGTGTCCAGAACCGGCTAGGGCGGACAAGGGAAAGGTTTTTGATGTTGGGCCATCATCTGCTAAGTCAACTGCAGCTAAAAAAGGAAAGACTGTGATGGAAGGTACAGTTATGATTCAGAGTATACCAGTTAGGATACTATTTGATACCAATGCATCACATTCATTTATCTCTCAGTGTTTGGTTGAAAGGTTATGCTTAGAACCCACATACCTTGTTACTTCCTTAAGGGTTGCAAATCTAATAGGAGGGTATGCAACTCTGGGGATGAGATGTGACCAGTTAGAACTTAATTTGTTAGGTTACAAGTTTGCATGCAGTTTGTATGTTTTTAATTTAGTAGATTTCAGAATCATTTTGGATATGGATTGGTTGAGAAGGTACGAGGCTAGGATATTTTGCCAGGATGGGAAGATATCACTAAGACACCCTGATAGTCATAACCGAATTATATTCTCAGTGGAGAATAATAACTGGAGAAGTTGAGTGGGAGAAGAGTTATGTCAGGTTCGAGTACCAAGAGAGTTTATAGATGTCTTTGAGCCAGTCATAGGTTTACCACCGAAATGAGCTGTTGAGTTATAGATAGATCTTGTGCCAGGAGCTGAACCTGTAAGTAGACACCTTGCAGGATGACACCATTTGAGACGAAGGAATTGAAGGTGCAGCTAGTGGATCTAGAAGGATGGAATTTCATTAGACCAAACAGTTCGCCTTGGGGAGCAGTTGGGGTGTTCGTAAAGAAACCAGATGGGTTGTTGAGGATGTGAATTGACTATCGTAAGTTGAACGAATGGACAATCAAGAATATGTATCCTTTATCGAAATTGATGATCTATTTGATCAGTTGTGTGGAGCCAGAATGTTTCCTCGGTTGGATTTGGCGACGGGTTTCCATCAGTTAAGGGTGGCAGAGGACAATATTCCTTTAACAACATTTAGAACTAGATATGGTTCGTATGAGTTGTTAGTAATGCTATTCGGATTAACGAATGCACCTGCTTTCTTCGTGAATTTAATGAACCTAGTTTTAAGAGAATACTTGGATAGATTTGTCCTGGTGTTTACTGATGCCATTTTGGTATACTCTAAGGATGAAAGAGAGCATGAAGATCATCTTAGAGTTGTGCTTGAGACGCCGAGGCAGCATCAGTTAAAGGCGAAGTTTTCCAAGTGTCATTTCTGGAAGAAAGAGGTTAAGTTTCTTGGTCATGTGGTTTCAAAGAAAGGACTGTCAGTGGATCAAGATAAGATCAAAGTGAAAGTGACTGTGCTATAGGATAGTGTAATATGGATAAACTACTTGTGCGGAATAATAATTAAGCAAGTAAATAATTAAAGTAGTAAAGTAAATGACACCAGAGATTTTTATACTGGTTCGAACTCCCGTTCTACGTCCAGTCTAAGACTCCTTCTGGAATTAAACTAGCAACCCTCACTTAACCCGGAGGAATAGGTTTACACCACCTTATCAACCGAACATGACTTCTACCTTCTAAGCAACCGAATTGGACTTCTACCACCTGAGCAACCAAACATGACTTCTTTACAAATAACAAAAGTATCTGACTGTAGTGTGCTCTTTGAATAGCACTGATAAGTCAATTAAGTACAATCTTCCTATAATCTTCTCCTTTATGATATATAGTGTATGTGCTTGAGAATTGTGGAAGATAGAGTGATCAACGATCAGAGAATGTAAGCAGTTTGAGTGCAGTTTGAAAATAGAAAATAAGAGATAAGAATTCAAGAATATTAAAATCAGTTATTGTAGTTTGTTTGTTGAATTCTGAAGTCTATTTATAGGGATTAAAAAAGTTGCAATCATTGATGAAAGGCAACATTGAAAAGAACAGGTGCAACTGCTGGTTTGAAGATGTTTCTCTTCGATGAAGAGAAGTGTCTTTTCATAAAATAGCTGTTGAAAAATATTCAGCCGGCTGAAATTATTTATTCAGCCTTCTGAATTTAATAAAATCGTAAACAGCAAAGAAATAGGCAATTTTGGGCCTAATTCAGCCGGCTAAATGAAACCATTCAGGTGGCTGAAACTGAATAAAAATTTATGCTTTGTTTCAGCATTCAGCCGTTTGAATGATATTATTTAGCCGGCTGAATTCTGTTGATAAGCGAAAGTTACCATAGCTCATTTGGTTAGAGCACTTGCCTTCTAAACTAGTGACCCGGGTTCGATCCCCACTCCATGCAATTTTTGAAAACTTGATTTTTCATTTAAAATATGAATGTATATGTGTATATACCATTTTGAGAAGATTTTAACATTTGTAAACTCTAGACACGACACTCTATAACTAATAATACTTTGTTTGTCACCTTCGTCTTGTCTCTATCGTGTATATCTCTTCTTGTATCTCCATATACATACTTTCATTCTTTTTTGTACCATGTATCTTCATTTTGAATGTATTTGTTTGTCTCTTTTTGATGCTCATTTACCTGCAAAGTAGCTTAGAGATTCTTTGGCATAATTGTATAGTTGTTGTCATTAAAATTCAACAATTGAGGTTCTAACATTCTCCCCCTTTTTAACGATGACAACTATACAATTTTTTTAAAATATTCATTCTATATATAAAATAATATTAATACGTTTAAAGCTCCCCCTAAGTATAACATCTCCCTATAATATATATGCATATGAATTTCTCCCCCTTTGTCATTATCAAAAAGAATGAGGGAATATAATAAATTTTATAAAATATCTTGTAAATAGTGGGATAAACTCAATATTAATTATGGAGGAAAAATAAAATAGGTTATACCATATTTGCTGAAGTCCATATTTCATTGTAAGCACGTAATTCTATTAAACGTATGGAACATTCTTTAAAATTCCAAAATCTATCATTTTCCTTTTGTTTCTCCGAGTACCTGCAATAAATAATAATCATTTTCGGTACCCACTTACTATGTTAGGGTTTGGGGGGTTAGGTCTTAGAAAACCATACCCATTTGGGTGTGGTTGAACCTTTATAAATATAATTTTCATTATTAACTACCATATCAAAATAATCATTAATGTATTTTTCTCTACTTTTCCAATTAACAGGAACCCAAATACTTAGATAATTTTCATTCATATTTCCCGTCAATGATTTTGTATTTCTAGAGAATTATAAACATTTTATGTCATAGCAGCATTTGAATTTCTATAAAAATTCGATTTAGACTTTATTCGAAATCTAGTACTAACACTAACATTTTTACTATACATGAAAGCGTATCTAGTGCTACGATCAGTTTTATTATATCATAAACCAGCTTTATCATGTAAAGGTCTAGAACTAGATAAAATCTTGTTTAAATCATTTTGACCTTTATTAAATTTTGTGACTTCAGTGTTAAGTTTATCAAATTTAGCTTTAAAGTCACAATTATTATTTTCAAAAGGAATATTACTGTTTTTTAAAATATCAATTTGCTTGTTTAATTCAGAATTCTCGTTTTTAACATACATTTCTCATTTTTAAGAAGAAAATTTTGAGATTCTGAATTATCTAAAGAGGATTGTAATAAATCATTTTGTCTTTTTAAATCAAAAATTTCTTTTGAAAATTTTTCTCTCTCTATTTCAAATATGGTGTTTTGTTCATCTAGAAAATCTTTAATAGTTATAAAATTAATTTTTACCACACCAAGTTGATTTTTGAAATTTAACTTCTCATTTTTCAATTTCTCATTTTCAAGTTCAACAGATTTCATCTTTTCTAAAATAATAAAATTAAGCTTTGAAATCTTATCGCTTATACTAACTAATTCATTCTTATCTTTTTAGAAAGTACCTTTTTATAGTCCTTATTGGTGGCTTTGACAGGGATTTTGCTTGTTATATTTCGATTGGATCTTTTTCTGGCCATTATTCTATGATGTTGTGACGATCGATAGAATTCCAAGCTCTAATACCAAATGAAAGTGACTGTGCTATAGGATCGTGTAATATAGATAAACTACTTGTGCGGAATAATAATTAAGCAAGTAAATAATTAAAGTAGTAAAGTAAATGACACAAGAGATCTGGTTCGAACTCCCGTTCTACATCCTGTCCTAGACTCCTTCTGGAATTAAACTACCAACCCTCACTTAACCGGAGGAATAGGTTTACACCGCCTGAGCAATCGAACAGAACTTCTACCGCCTAAGCAACCAAATAGGACTTCTACCACCTGAGCAACCGAACATGACTTCTTTACAAATAACAAAAGTATCTGACTGCAGTGTGCTCTTTGAATAGCACTGATAAGTCAATTAAGTACAATCTTCCTATAATCTTCTCCTTTATGATATATAGTGTAATGTGCTTGAGAATTATGGAAGATAGAGTGATCAACGATCAGAGAATGTAAGCAGTTTGAGTGCAGTTTTAAAATAGAAAATAAGAGATAAGAATTCAAGAATATTAAAATCAGTTATTGTAGTTTGTTTGTTGAATTCTGAAGTCTATTTATAGGGATTAAAAAAGTTGCAACCATTGATCAAAGGCAACATTGAAAAGAACAGGTGCAACTGCTGGTCTGAAGATTTTCTCTTCGATGAAGAGAAGTGTCTTTTCATAAAATAGCTGTTGAAAAATATTCAGCCGGCTGAAATCATTTATTCAGCCTTCTAAATTTGATAAAATCGTAAACAACAAAGAAATAGGCAACTTTTGGCCTAATTCAGCCGGCAACAATTGAGGTTATAACACGAAGCTGTTAATAATTGGAAGAGACGAGAGACAGTGACTGATATTAGAAGTTTTCTTAGACTTGCTGGCTATTACCGGAGATTCATTAAGTATTTCTCGCGGATAGCAGCACCTTTGACTAAGCTAACCAGGAAGGAGGTGTAGTTTGTGTGCTCCAACAAATGTGAGGAAGCATTCCTTAAGTTAAAGCATTTGTTGACCAATGCACCAAAGTTAGTAGTTCCAGACGAAAACCAAGGGTTGGTGGTGTATACTGATGCATGTAGGACTGGATTGGGAGCTGTGTTGATGTAGAAGGGTAAAGTGATTGCCTACGCTTCACGATAGCTTAGACGGCATGAAGTGGGATATCCCACTCATGATTTGGAGTTAGCTGCGTGGAACGAACTTGTATGGATTGAATGCTTTCAGCACATCGTCAGGCGGACGATGAGCATTCTAAGTGATATGTTCTGATTAAAGGTAATCGTAACCTCAAGCCTCATCAACCGGGAATGGCTAAAACAGGGGAGGTGCAGCAAGGCTTCGTGGGTAGCACCCACTAAGAGCAAGATAGATCCCTGTCTAGAGGTCCCTTTTCTTTTATTCGGCTTAGTGTGTGGTTGGTCGCGCCAACTACGGGATTGTCTTGTTCGGGATTATCCAGTAAGGGATGGTTCCGGCTTTGTGTTGCAGGGGAGCGGGCGTACTCCTCGGTACGGTGATCTAGGCCACGTACTGTGACGGGCGGTACCCCAGTAGCCCTGCCATTGTATGGAATCCAAAATCCAATAAGTGCCAACGGACTTGATTGTATAACCCACTTTGTGGCTAGTATGCTGGAATTTAATAATGTAACAATTTCGGCTATTTCATATTTATTTGAAAACCCTAGACCCTATTATAATAAAATCGAATTTCCTATCAAATGTTTTGGTTAGCGTAAGGTAAAAACTTACCCATGTTTATTTGTGGGAAGTCTTACGTGATACCTTTGTTTTCAAAAGGTTTTGAAGTTAAACAATTTTAACCCGTTTACTCACACCAGACCCATGTCTGACCCAAGTGTTTATTTCTGTTTTATAAACTCTTGGGTACTCAAATTTTTACGAGTAGCCAAGGGATTCAGGTTTAGCTTTGACGAATTGTGGAGGAGCAATGGGGCAGGAGGCTTCGGCGTTCGTAGATATAGTATTCCGCTGTGTTGATATCTGTGTTAGAGTCTTGTATTGTATTTGAGTTGTAATATCTAGACAGATGTTTTATAACTGTCTAGTATGTGTTGTATAGTTGTGTAAACTCTGATAAGTGTTGTATACTATGTAATAGTTTATGTTATTAATATAATTTATTCGTTCCGCTGTGAGATCGTTGTTGTTGTTTCTTTCTTTCTTCTCTTCTTTTCTATTTTCTACCCCTTTTCTTTCTTCATAATGATGCGACTTTCTGGGCATAGGAAGTCGGGTCGTTACATATGGTATCAGAGCATAGGTTGAGCGAATACCTAAGCTATTGGTTAAGTGAATATCAGAACACTAGGTTGAGTGAATACCTAGGTTCGGAAGGGTTGTTCATTAGAGATAGGATCTGTAGCAACCTGTTTGAGTGTATATATATATATGAGAGCGCGTATTTGTTAGTTATATAAAATGGTTTTATATTGTGTTAATTGATCGGTTGAGTGGTATATGGATTCTGGTCAATACGAGTAGCTAACGTTATTGATAGGGATCTCTAAACACTTGAACCAGGCCAACGGACACAATATTGTTTTAAAGAGGTAAATGAAATAATTTTACCCAGAAATAATTTCTATATAAAAAGTATCATTTTAAATATATATATATATTTCTACCTATTTGTTGGGTTACCTGTTCGGGTTTTCCAATATAAGTTATAAAGGTAGATAAGGTGGTAGTGTGAGTAACACGACTACCAATAGTTAGAATTTGAGTATTGAGGTTGGAAGTATATCTGACGAGACTGTAGACCTAATACTGTCTCAAGTGAACTTTGTTGTGGTGTAAAGATTTCACCGATCTCTGAAGGAAACCTGTTAAGGTTCGGAGTTTATTTTTGAAGTTTGGATCTGTCGGTTGGGCAGAAGCGAGTGATGGTATCTTGATACCTCAGGTAATAGTAGCTGTGTGATGAGACGCAGTGACTATGGATGTTCCCGAAGATTTCTTTGGAACAAGTTGTGGAAGTGTGTCTGCTTCGGTGTTGTGGCTGAGTTCAGCATGGTGATTCTGTTTGGTTTGAAGTTCGAGTTTCTCGAAAAACTTTGGTAAGGAAGTCTTTGGCATCTGTGGCAGCGGTGCAGCTCGGAGTATTCTGTGTGTTAGCAGGAAGTTTCTGGCTGAGTAGTTTTTCTGAAGTTGGAGTCCAGAAGCAGCTGAGTGAATCCATTTCTTCGATGAATTGGATAGTTAAGTATGAGCTGTTCTAATTTGTGAAGAGAGAACAGTATCTGTGGAAGTTAGGTCGAGTTGATCGCAAAAGAGACTTGCGATTGATTGAGTGTTCTTTTGGGTTATCAGAGATTTTCTGGATGTCTCAGCGAAGTCAGAAGTTTGTCTGCATTTGAGATTGAGTTCCGTATCAACTTGATTTCAGGATTAATACCAGTGGTTCAGCTAGTTGAAGGTTGATTCCTAGGGAAAGGATTTGGTGAAGCAGCTCAGTATTTCTTAGAACTTCTGAGTTTTCTTTTTATGGATCTGTTGAACCTTATCTCCAGGATGTGTTGTCTAGTTTGTGCTCGAGTTCATCGACGGCATTCTCATCTTCTCTAGATCAGAGTGGTGCAGCGGAAGCAAGGTGTCAGCTGGAAGAGCCTGGAAGTTGCAGTGTTTGGATTGGAGGATTTCTATAGGAAATTTCTCTGGATTTGAGTTCAGATTGGTAAGTGCATCTATTTTGGTTTTCTGGATAAGAGAAGTAAGTTGTAGTCTATTGATGATGGTGGAGTAGAGTTGTATTTTGGATTTTGGGTAGATCTTGAAAGGATCATTTTGTTGGATTGTTTATGATCCAGTTGTTTCAAGAAGCATCAGCAAAGGTTGAGCTGATCGAAATGGATGTAGGCAGCCCAGGATCGTCAGAAGAGTTCTGTGAATAAGAAACGGAGGAATTTGGAATTCAAAGTTGGAGACTTTGTTATTGTTGAGATTTTCTCCGGTAAAGGGAGCAATAAGATTGGGTAAGACCAGGAAGTTAGCTCCGTTGTATATTGGATTCTTCTTGAGTATTGTAAGGATAAGTGTTTGGCAAAATGACAAGTGGCCTAATTCTCTTATATTACAAATAAAATGTTTTAAAGAAGAAAACTGGTTATTTCTTTCCAGTTAAAAGAAAAAAAATTTCGTTCAAACTTTCTCAAATCTCTTTTTTCTTCTTCTTCCTAAAAACTGAAATCAAATTTAAAAAGAAAATTCAACATCAGTTTTCAACTACAACCTGAAATCATGCAAACAAGTAGAAGATCAAGCAAAACATTCAACTATTTTCAAATTCTTCAACTAATTCAACCTGAGCAAGGGAATCAACTCAACATCAAATGAAGATGCAAGTTTCAGTTTCAAGGATCTGATTCAAACAAACTAAGAAAGCTTCAGATCTTTTCAAATGTCAAATACCAGGAACAAAATCAAATGCATGTTCCAGGAAATAAAACATAACAGTGCTTTGTTCTCTGTTCTTATTTTAAGGTGAGTAAACACCATTTTAAAAACAGTTAAAATCTATTTCTATGTTTATTATGTGAGATTAATGTTGTGGTAATATGGTATGCATTGTTTACATGAATGATTAGGATGAATGCATGTGGATAGAATGATATACTGGTGAAATGTTTATATGTTCATATCTTCTTCTCTGTTCTTATCCTAGTTTCCAATTTCATAAGAAAATTCATATCTACCCAAATAATCATTTTCAGGCTATGATTACTGAAGAAGGAATAATCATAACAATGTAATAT
This sequence comes from Allium fistulosum, assembly GCA_030737815.1. Taxonomy (NCBI): domain Eukaryota; kingdom Viridiplantae; phylum Streptophyta; class Magnoliopsida; order Asparagales; family Amaryllidaceae; genus Allium; species Allium fistulosum. Next base: position 694,183,517 of record CM060906.1, read on the forward strand.
AGATTTTAAAAATAGTTACCAGTATTTAAATTTAGCAATTATATTTAAAAATAGGAAATTACAGTGGTAAACATTTTATATCAAAAATTCAAGTATTACAATTTCTAGCTTCAGTTATATATTTGAATTCGTATCTGAAATCTATGAATTTTAGTAATAATATTGGAATTTTTAAACTTGAAATTGATGGTAATTGTCGAGTTGATCAATATTGGGAATTTTGGCATTTTCTGGCAATTGGAGTGGTAATGTTTGTCGAGTTTTGGCGTGAAGGTAGCCGATGAGTTGAGGGTCATAGGAAAAATGCTCGTATGAATTTTAGTTCACTGTGGAGTTCAGACCGAGTTGATTTAGGGTTTAACATTGTTTTGGGTCGCGACTGGAAATGGGATGACTGGGAATTTTGGAGTGAATCGAGTTGCGTAGGATTTAGGGCATAGTAACGTGGAGGTATTGGGGTGTCGTGGCCGGAATTTCGTGAAGAACGATGGTCGACATCGTGAGGTTGATGAATTTTCAGGCGAGGTGCTGTTCAATGGTGGTTTCAGTTTGATCGAGATTAACTCGATTTCGATTCGAATGGGTTATGTTCGATCTGGATTTACTTTTGGGTTCGCATGGGTTCGCGTAACTGTGGACTGGCGCCGCGATGATCATCGGAGGACGAAATCGTTGGTGGACGTGCACCATGTGCACGTGTACGCTGTTCGTTCTGGTATGTTGTGGATAGCATGGGAGAAGAAGGCGACTCAGGATTTGTCTCGTGTGGGTCTCGTGTGCGACTCGAAGCAGGCATGCGTGGGAAAGACTCGGGGAAGACGCAGGGGTTTTAGTGGGTTTACTCGGGTTTTCTTTTGTTTAGACTCGAGTTGTTTTTGTTTTAAAAATCTGGTTTAAATTTAAAAGTATTCCAGGTTTTAAAATCTAAAGAAAGACATTACCAGGTTATTAAAGAAAGTAAACAAGCTTTTCAAAAAGTTTCAAAGTCTAAAGGCAAAGTAAAAACAAGTTTCAAGTTAATGTTATATTCAAAGTAATTATAAAGGAATGTTAAATTAGATTTAAATTATATTTAAATAAATAAGTTTAAAAGATATGAAATTTGGAATTTCCAAAGTTAAATTATTGTTTTATTTAATCTATTTAAGCATGTTTGAATGGATATTCAAGATTTTAAGTGTATATAAAATTATGGGTTTAAATTGTTTTGTTTAAAGATAAAATTTTATTCAAATATAAAATTATTTCTAAATGTTTAAATGGAGTTTAATGGTAGAATTTAATATGTGATTTAAATGAAAAGTTTATTTTTAAAGATGGAAATTTTATTAAGGTGATTAATAAATAAATGAATTAGAGATAGAGAGATTAATTTAAGATAATCAATTTATAATTCAGTGAGAAAATTTCTTAATGAAGTAATTAATGGATAATTACTTAAGTAATTAGGAGGAGTAAATTACTCATGGGAGCAATTAGCTGAGGTGATTAATGGGTAATCACTTAATGTTATCAATTAAGGAATTAATTAATATAATTATTTTGAAGTTAATTAATTATGAAGTAATTAATTAATTAAGAATTATTTAATGATGGAATTAATTGTTGGTTAAGTAATTAATTAAGAAAGTAATCAAAGTTTTTAATGGAAGTAATTAGAAGATAATTACTTATGTAAGTAATTAAGAGTTAATTACTTAATTATTTTAGTTAATTAATTAATGTGATTAATTAAAGGTGTTTAATTTAAGATTAATTACTAAGTATAATTAATTAAAAAGTAATTAATTAATAAAATAATTAATTAAGAATTATTTGTTAGTTTAAATTGATTAATAATTACTTAATGAAGTAATTAAAGATAAATTAATTAGATTAATTAATCAAGGTTGATTAATAAAAGTAATTAATTTAAGTATGATTAATTAATTGTAATTAATTGAAGATTAATAAAATTAATTATAGTTAATTGATTAATGAAGGTTCATTAATTATTGTAATTAATGATAGTAATTAAATGTTAATTACTGAATATGGTTAAGGATAATTACTTGAATGTAATTAAAGTATAATTAATCAAGGAAGATTAATTAAAGAAGATCATTAAGAGATGTTTAATTAATTAATTTGTAATTAATTAATGATAATAAGCACGATTAAGATAATCCAAGTAATTAAAGGATAGTAATTAATTTAATTAAAGGTTAATTAAATTGATTTGGAGTTAATCAATTCTGCTTATGGATAATTGATTGATATTGGGTGATTGATTGATACTGGATGATTTGGATATGATATCTATGATATGTGATATGCTGCTTTGTGAGATAAATGTTGATATGAATTATCTATTGTGATAATGTGATTTATCTATCTGTTTATATCATCCTGAATATAAGTTAAATTGTTTAAACCTTTAAACAACTTGGCCTTAAAAGATACGTTTTGGATTTCGATGAGACCGGGATCGGGTTTCCGTATACCGGTATTCCAGGTCTGGAGACCCGAATACCACATCGATCCAAATTAACGATAGGTCGTGAATCTCAAGTGAAGATGAAGATTTAGAGTGCAAGGGTTATTGTCGTTAACTCTGAGGGTGATTCCAAAACGAGTGTAACGAAATAATGCCTTCGGTTTCGTTCGAACCCGGAACGAACTTGTATGGATTGAATGCTTTCAGCACATCGTCAGGCGGACGATGAGCATTCTAAGTGATATGTTCTGATTAAAGGTAATCGTAACCTCAAGCCTCATCAACCGGGAATGGCTAAAACAGGGGAGGTGCAGCAAGGCTTCGTGGGTAGCACCCACTGAGAGCAAGATAGATCCCTGTCTAGAGGTCCCTTTTCTTTTATTCGGCTTAGTGTGTGGTTGGTCGCGCCAACTACGGGATTGTCTTGTTCGGGATTATCCAGTAAGGGATGGTTCCGGCTTTGTGTTGCAGGGGAGCGGGCGTACTCCTCGGTACGGTGATCTAGGCCACGTACTGTGACGGGCGGTACCCCAGTAGCCCTGCCATTGTATGGAATCCAAAATCCAATAAGTGCCAACGGACTTGATTGTATAACCCACTTTGTGGCTAGTATGCTGGAATTTAATAATGTAACAATTTCGGCTATTTCATATTTATTTGAAAACCCTAGACCCTATTATAATAAAATCGAATTTCCTATCAAATGTTTTGGTTAGCGTAAGGTAAAAACTTACCCATGTTTATTTGTGGGAAGTCTTACGTGATACCTTTGTTTTCAAAAGGTTTTGAAGTTAAACAATTTTAACCCGTTTACTCACACCAGACCCATGTCTGACCCAAGTGTTTATTTCTGTTTTATAAACTCTTGGGTACTCAAATTTTTACGAGTAGCCAAGGGATTCAGGTTTAGCTTTGACGAATTGTGGAGGAGCAATGGGGCAGGAGGCTTCGGCGTTCGTAGATATAGTATTCCGCTGTGTTGATATCTGTGTTAGAGTCTTGTATTGTATTTGAGTTGTAATATCTAGACAGATGTTTTATAACTGTCTAGTATGTGTTGTATAGTTGTGTAAACTCTGATAAGTGTTGTATACTATGTAATAGTTTATGTTATTAATATAATTTATTCGTTCCGCTGTGAGATCGTTGTTGTTGTTTCTTTCTTTCTTCTCTTCTTTTCTATTTTCTACCCCTTTTCTTTCTTCATAATGATGCGACTTTCTGGGAATAGGAAGTCGGGTCGTTACAGCTGCGGTGATCTTTGCATTAAAGATTTAGAGGCATTATCTCTTAGGGGAGGGATTTAAGCTATACACAGATCATATGTCTTTAAGATACTTATTCTCTTAAAAGGAGTTGAATATAAGACAGTAGAGGTGGCTGGAGTTTTTGGCTGCTTATGATTTTGGTATAGAGTATACTCTAGGGAAAGGTAATAAAGTAGCGGTTGCTCTTAGCGGAAGACATTAGAATGTTGTGTTAGCTATGTTGGCGGAATGAAAGGATTTAAAAGCTTTGACTACCTGTAGTGTACAGTTAAGATCGACTGCTAGTTCTAGTTAGAGTACTGCCATGTTGTCCTATTAGAAGTTCGACCAGTGTTGATCGAGAGAATTGCTTCTAAGTAGAAAGAGGATTAGAAGGCTTGAGGTTGGAACTGAGATTAATGATCTGAAAGATTTTAGTCTTGACCAGAAGGGATGGTTGAGAAAGAAGGGACGATTATGTGCTCTGAATGTTGAGGACTTGAGGAAAGAAGTTCTTAGAGAATGTCATCGGTCCAAGTTTACGGTTCGTCCTGGAGAGACCAAGATGTATCAAAATATGAAGAGGAGCTTCTATTGGGAAGGTATGAAGAGGGATGTTGGCTCGTGGGTTAGGCAGTGTGCAAACTGTTGTAACGACCCGTATTTTTAACTATTTTAAATTATGAAATTTGATATGAGTATTGAATAAAAATGGTTTGAAATAAAAATTTAATGTTTATTTATGTAATATATTTGATATGAACTTAAATAAAATTTTGAAATAAACAATTTTGAAGATTTAAGCAATAATTAATGTTGAAATGGAATTCTATGTAATTATTGTGTTGTAATCAATAACTTGAATTGAATAATAATGTTGAAATACCATGAAATGGAAATAGTTGTTTTATTATTAGGATTTGTTTTAAAATTAATTTTATACGTTAAATGACTTATATTTCAATTATAGTGATTTATAGGATAATTAAATTGTTTAAATATAATACTGGAAAATCATTTGAATAATTGACTTCTGGATTTAATATGATTGAAAATGATATTGGAAGTTGTTATAAATTTTATATAATTATGAAGGAAGATTTTTAGCATTTAGAATTCGATTTAGAAGTGAATAATTAGAAATTGGAAATTTTATATTATTAATCAACGAGTAAAAATAGCTATTTTGGCCACTGTCTCGGATATCGACGAAACCAGTTCCAATGGATCCATAATAGTGCATTATTATCGGATTTCAAATTTCATGGCGATTGGAGTCACCGTTCGGTTGTACGGGATAGAAACGCGTTGAATTTAATATCGAAAATTTAATATTTTAATTAGGTTCAAAAAGCTATCTTCCACAAACGATCGAATTGGGTCTTGAAACCTGTTCCATTGTGTTCGAAATAGTGGTAAAACATTATGAACTTTTAACGGCACACTTCGATTTGGATCCGAAAATTTTAGCTAGATATTTTCGAATTTAAATAATATATATTCTTGATTTGGACCACCAGCCCACATTCTTTCAATTCAATCCATATCCTTTCTTTTCCAGCCACCCTACCTATGAACTACCTGCTCCTTTTCTATTAAACACAGCAGAGCACACAGAAGAAAAGAAAGGAGAAAACTATGAACTTTTCAAAACTTTAAAAATTTAAACCTCATAAATTACTCGATGGAAAAATCTAAAACCAATTTGTAAATTCATGGTTTGGAAAGTGCTTCGATCTGGTATGGCTTTGAGAGGTGCAGCGTCGAGTTGAAGATCTCGAGTGTGAAATTCGAACGGCAGTTTTGCCTAGGGTTCCATATTGCCTTCGATTTGGGGCGTATTGGTCGATTTGGGCATTGGGAAAGTGTTCATGAGGCGGAGGAGAAGCGGCACCTTGGAGATGGTGAGGTCCATCATTTGGCCTTTGCGACCTGACACTGTAGTGTTGATTAGGGGAGCTGGTCACGTTTTTATATGGAGGTCAGGGCTTTGATTTTAGTGTACAGGCGGATAGAGAACGTCGAGTGGAGGCTGTCGGCATTGTTGGATTTTTGTTTTGAGTTGTGGAATGTCGTATCCCTTTAAACGTGCATGCATATATTTTGGGTTGGAGCTTGAGTCTTGTGCAGGGAAAGGATTGGGGAAGAAGGTATGGAGGGTTGTTTGTAATTTTAGTAAATTTATAATTAAATTATACTATTTAATTTAGAGTATATCGATAAGTTATAGAATCTGTATCTCTCTCATACGAGGTCCGATTCGGACGAAACCTTTTTTGTTGCGATCGTGATGACGAGAACTTTGCAATGAAACTAGTTTGGATGGATTTGGAGACTGTCGAAATTTGGGCTAAAATCGAACGTTGTTGTTCGGCTTTAGTTCCAAACTGGAACGCCTCGGCGACAACAGAAAATAGAGGTGAATGTTTTATAATGCTCACAAGTACTAGAATATTTTTATGCTAGTTCAATTCGAAATTATGAAGTGATATAAATTTATTGATCGTTGTTTGATAAATTTAATTGTCATTCGAATTAACTGTTAAAAATTAAAATTGATGGTAAAATTTGAAATTGGAATTTAATTGCCAGTAAAATACCGATATAGATAACTATGGAATTGTTGTGAATTATTAGCTGATTTGGAAGTTGACTGTGATGGATGCTATTGGTTAATGTTTTGGATGATTGGATGTTTATTTATTATTATATATATCCTGTTGTTACTTGGAAAATTATTTACAGTATATAAAACTGTAAATTAAATTATTTCGAATAAATTAAGAAATAGGTTGAAATGATATATACCTATGACATTTATTTTGGATTGAAATGATATATATCCATCCCTGAAAATAATTGAAATAAATGATCCACTTGGCCATAGAATAGAAAATTATATACGGACACTGGATTTGTTAAATTAAATGATTTTAAAATTTTTGATTTGAAATTATTTAAATGGTTTTGATTTAAAGAAATAAACATCGAATTTATGGAAATCGAATTATTTTCGAACTCGGGCTTGAAATGTGAAATTAAAATTTGTTAAACGAAATTGTTTAAATGTTCGAATTTGAGATTTTGAAATTATAATTGAAATATGATTTGAATTTCGGAAATTAGGTTGTTTTAAAGGTCTGGACTTTTATTCGAACTTCGAAATATTGCTAAGTAAAAGTGATATACATCGATATTTCGAAATTGAGCTCGGAATTGAATTATATTTGAAAATTTGGATTTTAAAATTGGATATTGAAAGTAAATTTGATTTAAGTGATTTAAATCGATATTTTGAAAATCGAACTCGAATTTATGTAAATCGAAATGGTTTAACATTGAGAATTGAATTGAAATTAATTCAAATTGGAATTGAATCAATTTAAATGGAAATAGAAATTGAATTGAGAAGATTTGGAAAATTGAATCAGTTTGACTTTGAAACTATTTTCAAATAAATTATTTTAATATAAACTATTTAAAATCTACCCATTTTACATATTCAATTTATTTTGATTTTCCAAACTATTTTACCTTATAAAAACATTTTAAATACTTAAATCATTTTATATCAAACTATTTTAATTATTAAAACTATTTTAAATAATTTAAAAAATTTCAAATTATTTTTCTAAAATTCAAACTGGTCAAAAGGCTGGAAGGTTTATATTTGAATCATGAATTTAAATATGGATTGGGTTAAATTGAAGTTATAACCCAAATGGAATTCGAAGCAATGTTGAATTGGAACAGAAATCGAGATATCTAGGAGAAAATGATTTTGAAATGAAATGGTATATTTTGAGTAAATATATAATTTCAAAATTAATTTGATTTTGAAGCCAATATGATATTTTGATATCAAGTACGAATTGTTTTCGAAATGCAAAAGAACTAACCGGTGTGTAAATTGACGTTTGGTTGTTAAAGAGACCGGGGCCTCTTGTTGGCATACTCTTTGTCAATATTGGAACCTCTTTAACAACTGTGTACGTTGAGTGATGGCTTAGAACGAAGTGGTTGGATTTGGCGTCATTTGCTGGATTTGAAGAAAGAGAACGATGATGCGTTAGCTTGGCACTTGTGCCAAATTAAAATGATTAAAACAGGAGCCATACCGGCTACGTGGGCTAGCTACCACGAGCGGACACACTTCTCCGTTTTACCATCATTTACATTGTGATTGATTGGTGCGCACCCTCGGTTATGGGAGTGTTGGACGCGGTGGGCGATCATGGCTATGATGCATTACCACCTGCAGGGAAGGGTAAACTAGTAGTATCCTACCTTGGGCATTGCCTCATGTGCCTTGTCATACTTTTATCCTTATACGAGATCCCTACGATTTTTGTTTAGTGTTATCGTATAACGGTGCATCACTGACTACCGACGTGCTACTGGTTGTGTCAAATGCGAACTGTACGCCAATGCTCAAAAACACGTTAAGGGGGATTAATGTAAAGCCTTAACGCTATTTTAATATTTATTTTACTGATTAGACACTATATATAACGTATTCTACTACATATAAATATTTTGACGGATCCTTAAGAGATGGAAAATCCCGTAACATCTCATAAGTTATTGCACGCATATTATATACTAGATAGGAGATATGAAAACCCGTAAACATCTCCGACGCCATAGCACTCATGTTATACGTGTTATCGATTTGACTTACATAAGGATATTTTAGTCTAGACTCGAGTGTTTTGTCTTTTCATTATGCTCGGGTCAGCCCTGAGTTTTCAGCTTATTGAAGATTTATTCTGGAGGATGAAGACGAAGATTTGGTATATTATTACTATTATTATTCATGCATCATGTTGTTTGCTACATTATATTTTGGTCTGATATATATATAACTCTGATAAATGTTGTATAAATTATAATCAAATGTATAGTAAACAGCTTCATGAACTGTTTATTTGATTATTATATTTTATTGTTCCGCTGCGAGATTCTGTGTATGTTTTCTTCTTCTTTTCTTATTTTTCTTAATTAACCCCATTGATTATCTATGTTTCAGATTGTTTAAGTCGGACATGTGTTGATTATTGTCGATCTAAACCTTCCGAAATGTGGCCCGTCACAACTGGTATCAAAGCTTTTGTTTAGCGATAAACTTAGCTTTGTGGGGTTTGACTCATTAGAGATGGGGTAGTAATACCCTAGAATGAGTTGTTTGAGTGTATATATATGAGAGAGCGTACTTGTCAGCGTTATAAATTATTTTATATTGTGATTACTTATCCGTTGAGTTGTTTATGAATTCTGATTGACACGTGGGACGCCGTGTTATCGATAGGAGTTTCTAAACACTTAAACGAGGCAAGTCGACATAATATTGTTTTAAAATAGGGTAAATGAAATATTTTTACCTAAATTATATTATATAAATAAAATGATAATTTTTAATGAGTGGCAGTTGTTTGGAGATGATAATAATTAGTTATCATTAGTTATTGGTCGAACTAAATTAAAACCGAATACTTTGTGAATTCTATTTTACGAAGTGTTCGATAATTAAATTGAATTGGAGTCACCTACAATAAAAATAGTTTAAAATGACAAAGTTAATTAATGAAATGTTGGCAATAAGGTAATGGAATTTGTATAGGTATATTTATAATATAGTTTATAGATAGAAGGAATTTAAAAGTCGAGAATTTTTGAATTTAAAACCTATTGCTTTTAAAATTTATTTTCAAAGCCTTCAAAAATTAATAATAATATTATTTGGAAGAGTTTTGACTAGAAAAACATTTTGAAATGACTTTTGAAAGAAATAAAAGCATTGAACTTGCTATAATCGCTGGAAAATAATCTTGGTGGTGATTGCAGCATCATCAGTATTCAATTTCGAGTTACTTAGTGACGAGTTGCTACCTTATTATTTGTTTTGGACTTAAGAAAAATTGAATGGAATGAAAATTGATTACAATAATAATCAACTTAAGTATAGTCGAAGTGTTTATATGATAACAAATTAACTTAAGTCAATAGAAATACTTGAATAGAAATTTAACTCAAGTAAATTTGAAGTGAACAAATAAGACTAATAAATTAGTGAATTGAATTTGAATTGGAAATATTGAGCGATTAAAGAGAATATAAACTAAGGTTTAAAGTTATATATATATAAACTTAAGTAATGGTATAAAATGTTCATACTAAGAAATAATTTTGATGGAATGAATTAAGGGAAGTGAGCTTAAACTTCAAAATGGAAATCGGAATTTGAATTATAAAATGGATTTATACTCAAGCCAACTGAATGAAGTGATTTTTGAAATAAAAATCTAGTTGTAAATTGGGAAATGGAAGCAATGGTAATTAGATAAATAGTTAGTAAGTTGAATATTGAAAGGAGACTTGATTTATAAATGAAATTCAACCTAAGTATAAGCGAATTAAATATATTTTGAAATGTTGTCGATTAAAATAGAAATTGATTAATGTGGTGATGACATAAATTATAAACAAATACAATTTATTTGTAAATTGAATATGGTCGAGAATATTATTAATAAGAGTGGAATCCAATATAAGTAACTAATTTATGAATTAGATCCTAAATAAATTGATGAAAAGTCAACGTAAGTGGGAATGAATTAAGTTCGAATTGTAATGAATTAGTTAATGAATATGGATTGGGATTGGTATTTGGATCCGAGTAATGGAATCAACTAATAAATTAAATTTGTAATGAAATTAGATTGCTTGGAAATGAATTAAAGGAGTGGGTATGAATATGTTGAGTGCAAATATGAATTGAATACAAGTGAATTATTTGTGAATCACTTGGAATTGAGTAAAATGGTATGGAAATCGATTGAAATAAATAATCGAATGTTTTAATCTTGTGATTATTGATAAATTCATCCCATAACTTGTTTGGTTATGAAATCTATGTGTTTGCACTAGTTTAATAAATGAAATGTTATTAAACTTTCATGTTTTGTACTTACGTGTTTAATTTGAGTAAGTACAGGTACGAGAAGACCGTTTGGCTATATTTTGGGTTGCAAAATTGCATATAAGTAAGCTCACTCTCTCAAAATGCTAAATAAAGGTACGTTTTCTAATTAAATACAGTGATGGTATAAATATTGATATATATATATATATATATATATATATATTGTGTTTCCGACCATGTGGGTCGATGTATATATTTTTATCACTTTTGTCATATTGAAAAGGCTCTCCATACAAGAGAAACTCTGTCAATTTTTTTCGAAAATTCATGGCGTTAGAAAATTTTCGTAAATTTTTGAAAATTTTGTTGACTAAAAAGCTGATTTTTGAATTGAATTTGAAATAAGAGATTTTGAATTAGAAATGAAGGCAAATTGTTTTGTGGGAACTAATTGATTAGAAAAGTGAAATGTCGAGTTTTAATCAAATGGGTTTTGAAAAGAAATGGGTTTGGAGTATTTTTCCTACCTTAGCAATTTCGGGGACGAAATTCTTTTAAGGGGGAAAGAATGTAACGACCCGTATTTTTAACTATTTTAAATTATGAAATTTAATATGAGTATTGAATAAAAATGGTTGAAAATAAAATTTTAATGTTTACTTATGTAATTTATCCGATATGAACTTAGATAAAATTTTGAAATAAACAATTTTGAAGATTTAAGCAATAATAAATATTGAAATGGAATTCTATGTAATTAATGTGTTGTAATCAATAACTTGAATTGAGTAATAATGTTGAAATACTATGAAATAGAAATAGTTGTTTTATTATTGGGATTTGTTTTAAAATGAATTTGATATGTTAAATGACTTATATTTCAATTATAGTGATTTATTGGATAATTAAATTATTTAAATCTAATACTGGAATATCATTTGAATAATTGAAATTTGGATTTAATATGTTTGAAATGATATTGGAAGTTGATATAAATTTTATTTAATTACGAATGAAGATTTTTAACATTTAGAATTGGATTTAGAAGTGAATAATTAGAAATTGGAAATTTTATATTATTAATTAACGAGTAAAAATAGCCATTTTGGCCACTGTCTCGAATTTTGACGAAACCAGTTCCATTAGATCCGTAATAGTGCATTATTATCGGATTTCAAACTTCGTGGCGATTGGAGTTACCATTCGATCATACGAGATAGAAACGTGTTGAATTTAATATAGAAAATTTAATACTTTAATTGGGTTCAAACAGCTATCTTCCACATATGATCGAATTGCTTCTCGAAACCTGTTCCATTGTGTTCGGAATAGGTGTAAAACATTATGAACGCCTGGCGGCACACTTCGATTGGGATCCGAAAATTTTAGCTAGATATTTTTAAATTTAAATAATATATATATATATATATATATATATATATATATATATTCTTGGTTTGGGCCACCAGCCAACATTCTTTCACTTCAGTCCATATCCTTTCTTTTCCAGCCACCCTACCTATGACCTACATGCTCCTTTTCTATTTAAACACAGCAGAGCACATAGAAGAAAAGAAAGGAGAAAAATATGAACTTTTCAAAACTTTAAAAATTTAAACCTCACAAATTACTCGATGGAAAAATCTAAAACCAATTTGTAAATTCATCGTTTGGAAAGAGCTTCGATCTGGTATAGTTTTGAGAGGTGCAGCGTGGAGTTAATGATCTCTACTGTGAAAGTCGAACGACAGTTTTGCCTAGGGTTTCATATTGCCTTCGATTTGGGGCGTATTGGTCGATTTGGGCATTGGGAAAGTGTTCGTGAGGTGGAGGAGAAGTGGCGCCTTGGAGATGGTAAGGTCGGATCGTCGTTTAGCCTTAGTGACCTGACACTGTAGGTTTGATTAGGGGAGCTGGTCATGTTTTTATATGGAGGTCCAGGCTTTGATTTTAGGGTACAGACGGATAAAGAGCATCGAGTGGAGGCTGTCGGCGTTGTTGGATTTTTGTTTCGAGTTGTGGAATGTCGTATCACTTTAAACGTGCACATGGATATTTTGGGTTGGAGCTTGATTCTTATGCAGGGAAGGGATTGGGGAAGAAGGTATGGAGGGTAGTTTGGTAATTTTAGTAAATTTATAATTAAATTATACTATTTAATTTAGAGTATATCGATAAGTTATAGAATCCGTATCTCTCTCATACAAGGTCCGATTGGTACAAAACTTTTTGCATTGCGATCATGATGACGAGAGCTTCGCAATGAAACTAGTTTGGACGGATTTGGAGACTATCGAAATTTGGGCTAAAATCGGACTTTGTTTGGTTTTAGTTCCAAACTGGAATGCCTCGCCGACAACAGAAAATAGAGGTGAGCATTATATAACGCTCACAAGTACTAGAATATTTTTTTGCTAGTTAAATTCAAAATTATGAAGTGATATAAATTTATTGATCGTTGTTTGATAAATTTAATTGTCATTCGAATTAAATGTTAAAAATTTAAATGACGGTTAAATTTGAAATTGGAATTTAATTGCCAGTAAAATACCTAATATTGATAACTATGGAATTGTTGTGAATTACTAGCTGATTTGGATGTTTATTCTGATGGATGATATTGGTTGATGTTTTGGATGATTAGATGTTTATTTATTTTTATATATATATCCTGTTATCGCTTGGAAAATTATTTACAGTATATAAAACTATAAATTAAATTATTTCAAATAAATTAAGAAATAGGTTGAAATGATATATACCTATGACATTTATTTTGGATTGAAATGATATATCCATCCCTGAAAATAATTAAAATAAATGATCCACTTGGCCATAGGATAGAAAATTATATACGGACACCGGATTTGTTAAATTAAATGATTTTAAAATTTTTGATTTAAAATTATTTAAATGTTTTGATTTAAAGAAATAAACATCGAATTTATGGAAATCAAATTATTTTCGAACTCGAGCTTGAAATGTGAAATTAAAATTTGTTAAACGAAATTGTTTAAATGATCGCATTTGAGATTTTGAAGTTTTAATTGAAATTTGATTTGAATTTCGGAAATTGGGTTGTTTTAAAGGTTTGGACTTTTATTCGAACTTCGAAATATTGCTAAGTAAAAGTGATATATAGTGATATTTCGAAATTGAGCTCGAAATTGAATTATATTTAAAAATTTGGATTTTAAAATTGGATATTGAAAGTAAATTTGATTTAAGTGATTTAAATCGATATTTTGAAAATCAAACTCGAATTTATGTAAATCGAAATGGTTTAACATTGAGAATTGAATTGAAATTAATTCAAATTGGAATTGAATCAATTTAAATGGAAATGGAAATTGAATTGATTAGAATTGAGAAGATTTGGAAAATTGAATCAGTTTGACTTTGAAACTATTTTCAAATAAATTATTTTAATATAAACTATTTAAAATCTACCCATTTTACATATTCAATTTATTTTGATTTTCCAAACTATTTTACCTTATAAAAACATTTTAAATAGTTAAATCATTTTATATCAAACTATTTTAATTATTTAAACTATTTTAAATAATTTAAAAAATTTCAAATTATTTTTCTAAAATTCAAACTGGTCAAAGGCTGGAAGGTTTATATTTGAATCATGAATTTAAATACGAATTGGGTTAAATTGAAGTTATAACCCAAATGGAATTCGAAGCAATGTTGAATTGGAACTGAAATCGAGATATTGATGCAAAAATGATTTTGAAATGAAATGGTATATTTTGAGTAAATATATAATTTTGAAATTAATTTGATTTTGAAGCGAATATGATATTTTGATATCAAATACAAATTGTTTTCGAAATGCAAAAGAACTAACCGGTGTGTAAAACGAGGTTTGGTTGTTAAAGAGACCGGGGCCTCTTGTTGGCATACTCTTTGTCAATATTGGAACCTCTTTAACAACTATGTACGTGGAGTGATGGCCCAGAACGAAGTGGTTGGATTTGGCGTCGTTTGATGGATTTGAAGAAAGAGAACGATGATGCGTTAGCTTGGCCCCTGTGCCAAATTAAAATGACTAAAACAGGAGCTGTACCGGCTAAGCTGGCTAGCTACCACAAGCGGACACACTTCTTCCTTTTACCATCATTTACATTGTGATTGATTGGTGCGAACCCTCGGATTATGGGAGTGTTGAATGCGGTGGGCGATCATGGCTATGATGCATTACCACCTGCAAGGAAGGGTAAACTAGTAGTATCCTACCTTGGGCATTACCTTGGGCATTGCCTCACCCTCGGATTATGGGAGTGTTGGACGCGATGGCGATGGTGTGAAGCGGGGCATGCGATGGCGAAGGGAGGGCGCGTGCGTTGAGAGGTTGGAGTGGGGGATAGGGTTGCGATTTGTTGGTCGATGGTTGCATATTGGAGGTCTTGGTCGAACGTGTGCGGAGATTGGTGGTGGAGACGCACTTGGAGGCGCGGCTGCTGTGGTAGCGACGAACGCTGGTCGATGTAGGCGGCGCATGTGAAGCTCTAGTCACGATGATGGGTTTCGGTTTTCTGGTTTCCGCGTAGGTGATGAACGAAGAGGGAGAGGAGTCGGCTGAAGGTTTTGCTTAAATTCTTTTCTTTTGTTAATTTAGTTTTAATTTAAAATTAGTTTAGGTTAATTTTATTTTTAATTACCGGAATGTTAAAAACCCATAATTTATTCATGCGAGTTCCAAAAATCATGAAATGAGATGTGTTGGAATCATTATGGGAAACACTACAATCTGGAATTTGGTTGGAATCATTTGAAGTTAGCAGAAATTTTAAATTATATTGAACGCTATTCAATTTAATTTGGAATTGGAACGATTAGCAATTTCGAAAATCAAGGTGAGTAAATCTCACTCATTTGGATTACTGGATTTAAATTTATAGTAATTAAAATTATTGATTGGTTGATTGGATGAATGGATTAATTAATATCAGTGAATGTCATGTTATATATATATATATAGTAGTATATATTAGTAGTTGGGTATTTTTTCCACCTATTGGAGCAGATGAGACACTATGCGCCCCGCATACTAGCGGATGACCCTATATTTCCGCGATATTCCGCCTCGAAGCGGGATTGGTATTTTATGTTTTATAATATCTGTAGATGCAAGGAAACAGGTTGGAGGGATCCAATTGGAATTCTCAAAAATATATTGATTGTTTTCATATATAGTGATATATGATGTGATTAAATAAATCTGTTATGGATTGTTGTGTGATTTGATTATTGGATGCTATAGTGGTACTGGCCTTAATTTTGGCATTTTAAATACCATAAAATATTATTTTTGAATTTGAAGGAATTAAAAGGACGTTTTGGATATAAAAATATTTATATCGAAATTTGGATTATTTTAAAAGAAATTCATTTGAATAGAACAATAATTTGATTTGGAGTTGTACTTAACAATTTACAAAATGTTTTAATTAGAGATTTAAAAATAAATTATATAAAGGATTTTTAATAGTGAATTTTTAAGTGATATTTCTGGCTTTATGGAAAATAAGTTGAAATCGATATTAAATATAGACTTGAAAGATAAATGGATTTATGAAGGAATGGATTTATAAAATGAGATTTTTTAAATGAGATTAAATTTTTATAAACAAGTGATACTCAAAAAGGTTTTATAAATTTATAAACGTTGTTTATAAATAAGGGAAAATGATATCAATTGATAAATTGGGAATATAAATACACAGTGTGAATTTATTTTGAGATATGGAATCGGGTTTTGGGAAAGATAGTGGATTCTATCTTGAATGTGAGAATGGCTAGGAAATCAAAATGAAATCGATGTGTTGTGAATCGAGAGTTATTTATAAATTGGAATTGGTTATTGGAATTTTATGAAAAATTTATATTTTGTCGAGAAATTTAGTTGTTTTTAGAATGGGATTTTTTATTTATTAAACTATATAACTAAGCTGTTTAGTATTAAAATATTTCGGGAAGTCGATTATTCAAATATTTAATATTTATTGAAATGAAATCAAATTTTTATAATAAGTTTTGTAAATCGATTAGTTTTATTTAAAAATGAGTTGGAAATGAGTTAACAATATTTAATTTAAGTGTTTTAATATTTTAAATAATTACCTAAACTTGTTTTAAAAATAGATTATTATTCTTTAAAAATACTTATTATATATATATATAGGGATTTGGAATGATTGGAATTTATTTATAAATTCTCTTGAGATTTGTAAACAGTGTTTATTTAACAGATGTGATTTTATAAAAGAAAATCTTATAATGAAATTTTGGGAACTTAAGTAAATCTCTGAAATGTTAGAAACAAGAACTTCGAGATGGAATTTGATTTCATAAAGAAGTTATAAATAGATATATGAGATTATAAGTGAGTATAATCGATTTAGAAAATGTAAAAGGAATAGGTATAAATTCCGAAGATTTATGAGATGGGTTATGAATATTTCCTAAGTATCGATATTTGAAATGGTTTCGGAAAACAGATTTATAATATTTTCCTAAGTGTTGAAATGGAAGGTTTTGGGAATATTATAGCAATGAAGGATTTATATAGAGAAATTTTTTCTAAGTAATGGATTATAAATCGAATTTGAAAATATTTCACTAAGTGCTGAAGTAAATATGATTGAAAATATAATGTTATGAATATAAGTTTTTGGAACGGATTTCAAGTATTGAATTACTAGATAAGATTTGAAATAGATATCTTTGTAAGGGTATTTTGAAGCAAAATGTTTTTGAAAGGTCTAAATATGGGCCTAGTGACTGCTTATGGATGGTATTTGATAGTTAAATAACCGACTATCAAATCTGGCCAAAATCGTTGATCGTTTCGAAGAAACCGGGATCAGATTTAATTATCCGAAAACCACTTCGATCCAATTTGAGCGCTACAAATTATGATATAGAGAAGATAGTGAAGATGGTAATCTTGGAGATTTGGTTTGTTCAGACCCAGAAAAACTTGTATGGATGAATGCTATCAATTGCATCGTGGTCTGGAAGGCAGCGTTAGCATTCCAAGTATGAACGCTATTCTAAAGGTAAACGTAGCCTCAAGTCTCATCAAATCGGGAATAACTAAAACAAGGGAGATGCAGAAGGGCTAAGTCGGTCGCACCCAAGTAGGGTATGTTATCAATTTCTAGATAGCCTCGAATATATTATGTTATAATTACGGATATGGTTGTGCATGAAAAAGAGAGTGCTCGATTAGGGTGGGAACACCCGGGTGATAACATATTCGGTACTATCCAGGTCAGGGGTAGCTCGGTCCTGTGTTGGCAGGGATCGTTAGGTACTATCTCGGTACATTTTTCTACAGATTTACTGTGACGGGCGGTACCCTAGTGGCCCAGTCATTGTATGGAATCAAATATCCACTACGAGCCTTTACGGTTTTAATTGTAGAGCCTAGTATGCTGGAATTTAATTAATGTAACAATTTCGGCTATTTTAATAAGTATTTGTACTTAGACACTACTATAATATCAGATGATTTTGATATAAAATGTTTTGGTTATCGTAAGGTAAAAACCCATCGTATTTATGTGTGGCGTGGTCTTACGAGATACCTTTGTTTTTCAAAGGATTTTGATAACAGTAATAATCTAAATTGAGTGTGTTTCCTCACGCTGGTTTTCCAGGCTGACTCGGGTTTTATTTTATTATAATGCTCGGGTCACCGAGTATTATAATTTAGGTTAGGATGTTATGGAGCTTAGGAGACGAGCTTGGGGATTTCAGGCTTATATCACGTATTTGGTCATTTTCGATGTGTGTATTATGCTGTATATTCAGCACTTGTGAGGACAAGTTATTAAACTGTCCGGACTGATATTGTTGGTTGTTGTACTCTAATGATTGTATGAATATTAATTGTTACAATTCTTTTTGTATAAAGATCAGTTATTATATATTATATATTGTTCCGCTGCGATTGTGAGATTCTTTGTTGTTGTTTCTGTTTCTCCGTCTATCTCTTTTCTTCTTCACACCTAAAGATTCGTATTCCTTTCAATTTGAGTTGGACACATGTGATTTATTGTCGACTCAAAGGGTATAAAGATACAGGTCTTTACATTTGGTATCAGAGCTGAAGTTTAAGCGAGAACCTTTGCTTTGGTGGGGATTGCTCATTAGAGATAGGGTCAGTAATACCCTAGAATGAGTATAAGTGTATTAATAGATATGAGCGTGTATATGTTAGTGAATATAAAATGTTTTATATTGTGTTGATTTATCTGTTGAGTGGCTTATAAATTCTGGTCGAGTAGTGGGACGCCACTAAATCAATAGGGGTTTCTAAACACTTGAACACAGTAAACCGACATAGTATGGTTTTGAAGTAGGTAAATGAAATAATTTTACCCAAATTATATTTTGATATGAAAGAAAATAATTTTCTATAAATTATTATAGTATATTGGTGTGTTTGGTTGTTATTATTATAATACAAACCAGATTATAAAATTTGAAATGGTTATATATAACCAAATAGGGATTGTATAAGAATAATTTATGCTAATGAA
This sequence comes from Allium fistulosum, assembly GCA_030737815.1. NCBI lineage: Eukaryota > Viridiplantae > Streptophyta > Magnoliopsida > Asparagales > Amaryllidaceae > Allium > Allium fistulosum. The sequence continues at coordinate 694,202,723 of CM060906.1, forward strand.
TTATAAATAAAAATGGATTCAAACAAGAGTTCGGTGATTTAAAATCCCAGAAAGTTTGGAAAATATTTTTCCAAAGTATTGTGAAAATTAAAATAGTATTATTTTTTATAATATCTTTGAAATAGAAATAGTTTAAAATGGATTTTTGAGGTGATAAAGAACTAAACTCACTTCAATTGCTGGAAAATAATTCCGATGATGATTGCGACATCATCGGTGTTCATTTTCGAGTTTCTAAGTGATGGATTGCTACTGTAGTAATTTGATATGGAGATTTGTTGAAAAACAAATGTTGTTTAGAAATTCCAAGGGATTTTATTTTGGATAAAACCAAGTTTAAGTTTAAAACTCCAAGGAAATGGTTTGTTAAACAAAGAGTTATATATATATATATTACTTCAAAATGATTTGAAATAAAAATGGGTGTTTGAATTCTGGAATATCCATTTAAATGATTAGTGAAACTGAAAGAAGATAAGTTTTTGAACTTATAACCTGGAAATGGGAATTTTGATATGAAATTAAAATTTTAACTTAAGCCTTGTTAAATGGATTGAGATAGTAACTGGATGGAATGAATTAAAATGTAACTCAAGCAAAGTTAAATAAAATTGGATTGGATTTAAAACCATATCGAATTGAATTGAATATAAAATTTGGGTTGTAAAATGATTATATAACCATAGGTTATAAATTTTGAATGGAATAAACTAGAATATCGAATCTATGAAATTGTGAATAATAAGTGGTTCAACTTATTAAATTGAGAAATGGAATGGAAAAACAAAATGTAAATGAATTGATATTTTGGTAAAGAAATGGAAATCCAATTTGGATTAGAAAATAAAGTTGAACTCAAGTCAAACCAACTGAAGTGATTTGAAATAAAAATCATACAGTGAATTATAAATTGGAAGTAAACTAATTAGATAAATTAATTAGTTAATTGAATATAGAAATGGGACTTAACTTGGTTGAGTAAAATGGATTGTGGATTGAAATTGAAATTGAATATGGCGCTTGCGTTATAAATGAAATTCGACTTAAATATAAGCGAATTGAATATATTTTGAAATGTTGTCGAATAAAATAGAAATGGATTGGAATGGTGATGACTTAAGTTATAAATAAATTCAATTTAAGTGTAAATAAATTGAATATGGCTTTGGAATATTATTTAAATGAATTTTAGCATGAATTAAGTTTTGAAGTGGAAATGAATATATGTGTTGTATAAAAGGTTATAATAAACCTTAATATATTAATTTTATGAAATGATTTTCAAGTAATATATATTGTAAATTGAGATGTACCAGTAGATGGAAATGCGAATCAATCAAAGATGAATAAATTGAATAATAATCAATTTATAACGAAATGGAATGTTATTGCAATGGGAATGAACTTAAGTTATATGGTTTAAATGATTGAAAGTGAACAAATTAACTTAATTTAATATTTTTGGATGGAAGCTTAGCTCAAATAAATTTATGAAATGGTTCATAAATAAATTAGCATGGATTGGATTGTTATTGAATATAAAATTGAGCGAACAAGATTTTTGTGAATAAATTGAATGTGAATTAATAGAAGTTGATAAATTGATTTAGAATCAATTTAAATGGTTTATAAGCTTAAGTGACTATTTTATTAATTGAATATCACTGAATTTGAATGGAAAAATTGACGTTTGTCATAAACAGAAGTAAACAAAATTTTGTGAATCAATGGAAAGTGAACAAATTAATTTAGAATCAATTTGAAATGGATATGAATATGTTGTGTGGAAATATGAATTGAATATTAATTAATAGTTGTGAACATTGGAAATTGCTTAAATAGTGTATAAATTGAATTGAAAGCGTATGAGGAAGTGTTGGAACTTTGTAAGTGCATGTACATTCTAAATAAACATGTTATGACATGTTGGTTATGGAACCTATGTGTTTGTAATAGTTAAATGAATGAAATGTTATGAATATTCATGTTTTTGTTACTTATGGGTTTTATTTAAGTAAGTACGGGTACGAGGAGACTAATGGGCTAGATTTGAGTTGCGAAATTGCATATAGATTGAGCTCGCTTGCTTAATAACACTAATATAAGGTACGCTTACGCATTAAAAGCAAAGATGAAATAAATATTGATATATATTGTGTTTCCGGCCATGTGGGTTGATGATATTATTTTTATTATATTTGTGATATTGCAAAAGGCTCTCCGTACAAGGGAGACTCTGCCAAAATTTGTGGAAATTTAGGGTGTTAGAAAAATTTTGAAAATTTTTGGAAAATTTTTGGTAATTAAAATTTGAATAATGTAGTTAAATCCGTTTAAGAGATTTGGAAATGGGAAATCTTAAAAATGTTTTGTGAAAATACTTATGTGAATGAGATAAGTATATGAATATTGATAATTGTTTGGGAATGAAGATTTATAAATGAAATGGTTTTGAGGCTTAGTGATTGCTTTGGGTAATTAAATCTACAGATTTTGTTGTTGTTATTTGACAGTTAAATAACCGACTATCAAATTTGGCCTAATTTGACCTTGGAAGTATGAATGTATAATTCAAGTTTCCAACAAGGACTCGAATACTTACTTCCAAAAGAACCGGGAATGAGTAAACCAGAAATTATCGATTGTTGGTACGGAGAAACCGAGATCTGATTTATATATCTGAAAACCACTCTGAAAAAACATGTACATTCGAGTGGAAGACATCTTGATGATTATTGAAGATGGTGCTCTTTGAAGTGAAGGGGCTAATGCTACTAATCCTGAGGGTGATTCCAAAATGGATGTAGTAGAGATAGTGCGTCTGGTTTTGTTCAGACCCAAAACGAACTTGTATGGATGAATGCTGGCATTGCATTGACTTCTAAAGGACTGTGTTAGCATTCCAAGATGGATTGCTATTCAGTAAGGTAAAACATAGCCTCAAACCACATCAACCTGGAATGACTAAAACAGAGGATAGCAGCAGGGCTATGTAGGTCGCACCCATTAGGGTATATCATCACCCTTCTAGATATATACACAACCATCAATGAATTCGTGTACGTGGGATCACTCGGTTAAGGTTTCAAAGCAACCAGAGTGATGATATATTCGTTAATATCCAGCAAGGAGTTGGCTGGTCCTGTGTTGGTAGGGGTTGTAACGACCCGGAATTTCCGATCTCGAAAATTCCAGATAGTTATGAAAAAGAAGGAGATAGAAGAAAAGAAACAGAAAACACAACACGGATCCTCACATTCGCAGCGGATAAAATATAATATCAAATAATAACAGTTGTAAAAAGAATACTATATTTGTTAATTTATCATTACATCAGAGTTACAACATATATTCACAGATACTGGACATATACATACAACAGGTCTCAGATAACTACAATATATCACAGTGAAATACACTCCATACGTTCCTGCCTTCTAGCTCGTCTCCTGAGCTCCTGAACGTCCTTACCTGAAAATCTGTAATACTCGGTCTGACCCGAGCATTACATCAAAGTAACACCCGGGTCAGGCTGGAAACCAGCATGAGTAAACCTATCTAATCAAGGAATACAAAGCATATAACTATATAAACTCGGTGTCACTTATATCCATTTACAATTTCACAAGTTGTTATAGACATCACCTGTCACACACATCAATTCCTAAGTACTCAAAACTTTAGATTAAATGGTCCAATTCGCTTAAATTATTTCATTTCAGCTTATTTATTTCACATACAATTCTATGAAAGATTTGAAGTGGTTTCGGGTATTCACTAATATCCGACCCCGGTCTCTTCAAATTCAATGTCATCTTAACCCAAATTATTCAAGTGAATACAATTAAGTTTTAATACAGGATGTCACTTTTATACACAACAATTCACCATCGATAGATAACCAAGCTATCACTGTCCACTCAACATACCATATTAGGAAACATTTCATATCGGAGATATCAACTAATTCAAAGAATTTACACCGTTCAATTATTCATAAGATTGATCACTTCCAAAATTTATTCAATTTATCTCTAATTAATTACTAACTTTAAATCACTTGGGTTACCTTTACTTAACATTAAATAATTAATTTACAAATCAATTAATTAATCATCTTTTTTTTAATAATTATTCTCATTTATTTAACCTTAAATTATAAATTAATCCTCAACAGATTAATCTTTTAATTATTAAGTAATCATCATATAAGAAATTAATTTCCATCCAGTAACTATCCTATAATTACTTAAGTTAAATTAGTTAACCCTTAGTTACTTCATTAGTTAATTATCTTTAATTAAATAATCCATTTATTATCCTTAAATTAATCCAAATAATTAACTATTCTTAAATTAATTACAATCAGTAATAACTCTTTAATTACTTATACTCGGTAATTAACTATCCACTATTTACTTTAATAAAGTATAATCAATTTGTAAAATCTTAAATAATTAAGATAAACCACCTATTTTAATTAATTGCTTATTTTCATCAATCAACTTTTTGGATTCAAAAGCTTTGAAATAAATTTAGTCAAAAACTTGATTATTAAAATTTAAATATACTTATATTTTGAAAACTATTCGATAAAGGCTCGAAACTTGGTCATATTTACTAGTTCTGAAACCAGATACAAAATTTTTCCCTGTTTAAATCCTTAAAGGAAAAATCAATGCTACTCGATCTCCCAGCGAAAAAATACTCGAGCCCCAAAACAAATATCTCGAGTCAATTCTCGAATCACAATAGCCAACCCCGGAAGTATCTTTCTTCCCAAACTTCTTTCCACTCCAGCTACCTCGTGCATCAGTGCACCATGCACGCCGATCAACCCAACTCCAGTCGACAGCGCAACCCTCCGCAAGTCGACAACGACGTACTCAACCCGATCAATCACCCCAAATCCTGATTCACACCGTAGATCAAAATATCATATTCGAACCCAAAACAGGCAGAAACCAGATCACCTAAACTACCCTGCGCCTCCTACCTCCAATCACCGGAGTCTTCATCATCGCATCAGGAAACACGCCACACTCTCATCTCTTCCATTTCCCAGAAGGCGGTGGCACTCGATCCACCAGTGGCTTCACAGTGGCCTCGATTCCAGGCTCGACAAAAATACGATTTAAACCCTATGCTCGATCAAATCTCACAATCCATGCATTCGAAAACTTCTTTACCATTTTTCTGGTGATCTCACATCCACACTCTAGCTTCATGTCAAATTCCATCCACAATAATTTATTGAATCATCAGTTATTCATATAAAAGTGTTTTCGGTTCAATAACAAACTGCTCTGTAGATAGTTAATTTAAAATTATGACTTTCGTCTTAAAAATCATAGCTTTGTATGTTGTTTCAACAAATAAATTCAGATTTACAAATCCAGTTATTCGAATTTTTGATCTTTACTTATCTTTACTGGTACTTGAATAAACAGTGTTTATAAAATACTGTCAAACTTCAAGCAAGGTTGCAGGCCTTTGATTTAAGATGAAAACTTGAATTAGCAACACTACCTAAGTTAAAACATTTATATGCAGAAGTGTTTACAATTTCTTTGCTTTACTTTGTTTAGTTAAGAGCAAACTTGAGTGAATATCAATCCCTGTAACATATAGCAGAGCAACCAATACACAGAGAAATATATACATGTGCACAACATTTTATTCAAACTAGAATATTCACACCAGATTATAAATGCATCTTGATCTAGTTTAAATAATTTAACTTGAAATTTATTGTTTACTCATAGTGTTTAGAAAGAAGAACAGAGACTCTTCTTTTATTTGCAAACAGGCTGAGAACTAAATTCTCTTCTTTGATTCTTGATTGCTGGGTTACTTGTTGATGGTGAATATTTGTTTGAGTTTGAAATAGTTTACTTTAGATCTTTAATTCGTATGAAAAGGCTGAGATACACATAAAGGAAGAAGACAGGAATATAAGGAGAAGAAAGTAGACAAGATATCAAGTATTTGTACAACTTAGCAGTGATATTTTTCCTTGCTTCATTCGACCATGCAGATTTTATTTGGCTAAACGGAGGCTGATATGAAATGTATTGTGGCTAGCATTTAATGTTTTGTACAATTCTATTTGTTTATATATTTTTTTCTTGTTTACTTATACTTTCTAGCTTCTTATGCAAGCTTACCTGGTTACTTACTTTCTTATGCAAGCCTATAGACATACGTCTTATCTCTTGTTGTCTTCCAGGTCTACATATTTATCTTGTTTTTACTTGAATGTATCCTGGTTCCTTGTTACTTTTGGTCTTGTGAATGAAGATATGTTGTATGTAAATATGCATACCTTAATTACTTATTCTTGTTTTCATTTTCCTTTTATTTCTATTTCTAACTATCAATACTTAAGTTATATTCAATATGGTTTACTTATAGCTAATACTGATGGAATTTGACTTCCTCTCAACCATTATTATCTATATATACTTAGTTATCAAATGTTAACAAGGCAAAGTATTTTAACTCAATTATATAAGATGAAATTTTATTAATAATATTATCAAGGAATTTTAATTTAAATTTTCAAATCAAATTTCTTTTTCACAATACAAATCTAAATAAATAAATGGCAATTATTTCTTAAGGTCGTATCTTTTATCACGATAAGTTTACATTTTACTTAATTAGATTAAATATTTATTAAAATAACACGGTCAAAATCCAGGGTCGTCACATTCCTCCCCCCTTAAGAACTTTTCGTCCCCGAAAAGGAGCGAAACAAGAATTTATTTAAACGCTTAAAATCAGATAAATTTTCTTTGATCATTTTTAAAATACCCATATACTATTATTCCAAAATAGTTTTTATAAATTTTTTTTTATAGCTTGATGTTTTAACAAGTCCATCCTTGTTCTCATAGAGATTCGGTCATACGTTGATCAGGCGTAGGACTGAAAATCTATAAGTACTCGGTAAACTCGTTTCCAACACCCAGTGTAAATACTTTGGAAAATAATTTTATTGAAAATATAGAAAACAAATTTTGAAAATAGAGGAAATATTTTTTTTTGTGGAAATGCTCTGGAAATCATCACACCCATCCATGGTCACAGTTACATCCTGGGTTACGTTGCCGTCGCAGCAAAAGTCCATGTAACTGATTACACCATGAAACCCACAACAGATCGCAGTTACATCCAGGGTTACGTTGCCGTCGCAGCAAAAGTCCATGTAACTGTTGGCTCTCAGCGGCACACACGATTTTCGCTGTCAAAATGAAACTTCTCCACTCCTACATAGGTCTCAGTCTACCGATATAAAATCAAACGCAGACTGTTGGCTCTCAGCGACACACACGACTTTCGCTATGTTACCATAGTGTCGCAGTCTACCGATATAAAATCAAACGCAGACTGTTGGCTCTCAGCGGCTCACGCGACTTTCGCTATGGTCTGCAGTAGATCGCAGTGACATCGAGTTACACTGTCGTCACAGCATAACCCAAATGCCTCTGTGGGCACCAGCCCCTCGACTTTCGCTACACAAATAATCCTCAGGAACTAGTTTTGTCCGGACTCCTCACAGGATCAACTTTAGAAACCCCCTCTTGGGGCTCAAGGCAGTACCACCCAGTGGCACTCCTGAGAAGTTCATTTCAAGGGAGCGCCTTTTTCCCCAGAGCAAATCTCAAAACACTTTATACTATACACATATAGTATTTTCCAAATCATACACCTAGTATGAATCTCATATAAATGCTTTTACACAAAATCGATTCTCAAAATCGATAATTCACAAATTAGGCTTTTCCAAATCCCAATATTGATTTTATCCAAAAATCAAAAGCCTTTTCCAAATCCAAAGGTTCCCAAAACCTTTTTCTCAAAACCATTTCCATAAAATCTTTTATATATATATTCATATATATAATTTTCTTGGGAAATCTTTAAATCACTTTATACTTATATAAGTTTCCTTTGTATACTTCAAAACTTTCAAAAACCTTTTTCATCTGGCAATGGATTCAATAAGGGGAGTTTTATCAAATATAACAAAGATACGTAACTTTGTTTATTCCCAATCAAATATTCGAATTTGATTACTTTATAAAGTCACTTGCCAAATTTCTTACTTTTATTATAAAGTAAACTTTAACTCAGAAAAATATTCAATTTCCACTTTATCTCCATAAAGTTAATTTCTACCATAGAAATATAAATTTTAAATTTATTTTATTTTAGTTCCTCATATATTCACAAATATATTTTCCATTTCAAAAATCATCTTATAACCTTTTATCTACAACTTCAAAATCAAATTTCCACCTTTATTCATTGTCAATTTCTCAAAATATACTTTCAATTTCAAAAATCTTTTCAGTTTTTATTTACAAATTTTCAATGCCAATTTCATTCAAACCCGTACGATGTCCCCATATCATTCGTACGCAATATCAATCTGATCGCTCACTCGATCACACAATTTCACTTCCGAACTAGTATCGTCCACCCGACTTCCCAGTGCGGACTCAGATCTGGTTTCTTGATCAGAAACCGTCATTCTCCTTGCATAGTCACATCTATGATAGAGAATATCCAGAACCAATCAAAAATCCATATCCAGGTTCGCCGTCGAAAATCGAACGAAAAATCCCAACTCGGATCGATAATACTATCTTGAAATTCTGTGCTCGAATCTGGATCAATTCATTATGCGAATAGAATAATATACGTACATCCTACGTATTTATCTTCATTGATTATCAGTTAAATCAATTCCCTTTCTATTCACACTCACCTTAATTTTCATTCACTTATTCACTTTTGCCTTAATCCCCATTTGGATTATCACTTCAACTCTTATCTCAGTTGGGTATTTAAACAATAACAGTTTGAACTCCGACCAGTTTATATTTAGAAAATAGCTTGAATTTTTTTTTGAAGAATAGATAAGTAGTTGAAAAATAATTATTAGTTGAAAAATAGATGATAAAATAGTTAAGTAGTTGTAAGATAGTTGAAAAATAGTAAAATAATTACAAATTAGTTGTAAAATGGTAACTAGTTATAAAGTAGCTAAAAAGATAGTAATTAGTAAATAAGATGGTTGTAAAATAGCTAAATAGTTTCAAAAGTAGTTATAAAATAAGTATAAGATAGTTCTGGAATTTTTAAAGAAAAATTGTATAATAATAGTTAGGAAAATAGATTTAGAACAGTTCTTATCAAAATGATTTATAAAAAAAAATAGTCCAGAGCCAAACTTTTTAATACCCCATCTCCATTTCCATCAATTCAATTTAAATTTCCACTTTCATTTAAATTGACTCAATCCCAATTTGAATAGCTTCAATTTTATTTCAAATTAATCCAATTCAAATTTCCCATTTGAATTTTATACTTATCCATCATAAATCACAATTCCCATTAATTCAAATCAAATTCAGTTTGAACTAATTCAATTTAAATCTCAACTTTAAACAATCTCGAATTATATAAATTCGAGTTAAATTTTCAAAAGTTGATTTAACCCCTTAAATCAAATTAACCTTTATTTTTAAATTAATAATCCAAATCTTTAAACAATTTAATTCTGAGTCCAATTCTCAAAATTCCATTTTAGGTTATCTTTACTTAGCTTATTTCAAAGTTCAAATAAGAGTTCAAAACAATTTTACCTTAAAAATTCAATTTATTACCCAATTTCAATTTTGAAACCAGTGCTTAACAATTTCAGTTTACATTTTCATTTTAACATCCAAATCTTAATGTTCGAAGTGATCCCATTTTCTCAAGTTTAATTTTTATCTTTAAAAATCAAAATTACTTAAGTAATTTCAAATTAAAGTTTAATTCCATTTAGTTCCAATAATGAATTAGATATTACCTCAATCTACTCTTAATTCATTCAATCAATCAAATTCACAGTCTCATAATTACTGATAATAACAGGATGATATTAAGATAAATAAACATCCAATTTTTTTAAAGCATTCATCATCCACTACCCATTCCAGATCTCAATCCTATCTGAGATCACATATAATTCCCTACCAAACCAACCCATTTAACTTTCCTAAGTTAAATCTCAATTTCATCTTGAAATTTCCAATTCAGGTTGTTTATTCCAAACTTATTTAACTTCCCTTAAGTTAAATTCAATTTAATCTCGTCAAACTTACTCAAATTTTAATTCCCACTTCAAATTTTAAACTTTACATTAATAAACTTATAAGTTCAAAAACTTATCACCTTAGGTTTTCACATTACATTCCAAATTTAAAACTCAACATTAAGAGTTTATTTCACCCCATTTGTATATTCCTTATATATATACATATTATTTCTTTACACACCAAGTTATACTTAAATTTTAAACCACCTTGGGTTTCAAACAAATTCCAACCAACCTTTGTTGAAATAGGATCCTTCCATTTAAATTAAATACCATTATTTATTATTTCTTTATCAATTTGAAACAATTTTCAAATTATCTGGACTTAGATTTAAAACTTCTCAATTTAAATTATCTTTAATTCCAATTTATAAGTCATACTTATCTAAATGTTTTACTTCCCTAAACATTTCATTTTGCTTACTCCTTAATACATATTTATCATCAAACACAACAGTCAATTATGATAATAACCAAGATTATTGTATCTGAAAACCAATTTATTGTTTTCTTTATTCCGGAAACATTTCTACAAATTCAGGATTTTAATTTCAGTTTGGATCCATTACAAATTTATCTTTATTCAATTTCAATTTGGTTGTATTATTATTACCACTTAATTCCCATTAATTCCAATAAGTTTTAACAACCAATGTGACGACCCGGCTTTTTCTCCACAAAAAGTCGTATCATCAAGAAGAAAGAAAGGGATAGAAAAGAGATAAGATAGAGAAGAAAGAAAGAAACACATCAGAATCTAAACAGCGGAACGAATAAATTATATTAATCAAATAAGATATTACATTGTATCATATACATCAGAGATACACAGCTTATACAACACATACTAGACAGTTATAAACATCTGTCTAGTCATTACAACTCAAATACACTCAACAAATGACTCATACAGACTAACACAGCGGAACACTATATCTACGAACGCTGAAGCCTCCTGCTCCATTGCTCCTCCAAAGATTCGTCAAAGCAAACCTGAATCCCTTGGCTACTCGTAAAAATTTGAGTACCCAAGAGTTTATAAAACAGAAATAAACAACTTGGGTCAGACATGGGTCTGGTGTGAGTAAACGGTTTAAATTGCTTAACTTCAAAACCTTTGAAAACAAAGGTATCACGTAAGACTCCCCACAAATAAACATGGGTAAGTTTTTACCTTACGCTAACCAAAACATTTGATAGGAAATCCAGTTATATTATAATAGGGTCTAGGGTTTTCAAGTAAAATACAGAAATAGCTGGAATGCTTACATCTCACGTTCCAACATAGTTGGGCACAACTAAATCGTACGGCACTTATTGGATTTTGGATTCCATACAATGGCAGAGCTACCGGGGTACCGCTCGTCACAGTACGTGGCCTAGATCAACGTACCGAGGATCACTCCCAATCCCCTGCAACACAAGGCCGGAACATCCCTTACTGGATAATTCCCGCATAAGAAACCCCGTGGTTGCGGCCAAACAACCACCCACACAGCCGAAATAAAAAGGGACTCTAGACAGAGGAATCTTATACTACTTGGGCGCTACCCACTAACCTTGCTGCACCTCCCCTGTTTTAGCCATTCCCGGTTGATGAGGCTTGAGGCTACGATTACCTTTAATCAGAACACATCACTTAGAATGCTCATCGTCCACCTGACGATGTTTTGAAAGCATTCAATCCATACAAGTTCGTTCCGGGTTCGAACGAAACCGAAGGCATTATCTCGTTACACTCGTTTTGGAATCACCCTCAGAGTTAACGACAATAACCCTTGCACTCTGAATCTTCATCTTCACTTGAGATTCACGACCTATCGTTAATTTGGATCGATGTGGTATTCGGGTCTCCAGACCTGGAAATCCGGTATACGGAAACCCGATCCCGGTCTCATCGAAATCCAAAACGTATCTTTTAAGGCCAAGTTGTTTAAAGGTTTAAACAATTTGATTCAATTCAATACTTGAATTCACACAGCATTTAACATAGATAAATATCACACATTTATCACAGATATATCCAATATCATATCACAGCATATCATCCAATAGGTATCAACCAATCAGATATTCTACAAAACAATCATATATAAGCAACCATTATTAATCCATATTATAATTAATTTAATTATCTTAAATTAAATTAATTACTTAAGAATTAATCATCTAACCTTGCTTAATCAATCATTAATTAATTACAATCTTTAATTAATTAATTACTCATTAAATATTAATCATCCTTGATTAATTATTCATTAATTACATAAAGTAATTATCCTTTAATTAATTTTACAAATTAATTATTCTTAACCATTTAACAGTAATTAACCTTTAATTACTTTTATTAATTGCATTGATTAATTATCCTTTAGTCATTAATTATTTCCATTAATTAATTAATTATCCTTAATTAATTACTTTAATTAATTAAACTTTAATTAATCATTTCTATTAATCCACCTTAATTAATCATAAATAGTAAGTATTATCCTATAATTACTTACCTTAATTAATTAACTTCTTAATTAATCATATTAATTCTTTAATTAATTACACCAAATACTTAATCCTTAATTACTTCTCCTAAGTAATTATACTTTAATTTCTTCTCATTAAGTAATTCCCTTTTATTTAATTACATCCTGTAATTATACATTAACTACCTACACTAAGTAATTATACTTATCAATCTTATTAAGTATTCATACTTAATCCTTTATCAAGTGATTATCTTTAATTAATTTACAAATTAATTAACTTAAATTAATCACATTTATTTATTAATTACAATTGAGTAACCCATCCCTTAATTACCTTTAAATAAATTAATCAACCTTAATTACAGATTAATTATTCTTTAATTATTAATTAATAAACCTTAATTATCAATTAATAAAACTTAATAATAAATTAACCAATCCTTAATTATCAGTTAATTAATCCTTAATTAATCTTTATAGATTAATTATTTCTTAATTATTAATTAATAACACCCAATTATTAATTAATAAAACTTAATTACAAATTAAGTACTTCTTAATTACCAGCTAATTAATCTCTAATTACTTAATTTAATTAACTTCTAATTACTTAATTAACAATCTTAATTACTTAATTTGTTCATCTTTAAATTATCAACTAATTTATCACTATTTAATTAATTATTAATTAAATAATTCTTAATCATTAATTAATTAAATTGATTAAATTCCCTTTTTTTTTTTACTTTAATTAATCATCAAATCATTAATTAAACTTTGGAATAAAATAATTATCTGTCTTGAAAAATTAAAGTTACCAAAACTTCCTTTAATTACTTTAAACAAATTTCACTTTAAACCTTAAAGCTTACTTTTAGGAAAATCTTCAAAATTCCATTTCTAATTTAAATTTTAAAATAACTTTAAACCTTATTTAAACAAGATTCAAATCAAACAAACTTCAAAACTTCTTAATCAATTTATAAAGAAAACAATTATTATATATAAAGTAAATTTATATAAGGAAGTTTAAACTAATTTATTTTTAAATTTCAAAAGCCTTATTTTAAAAAAAACCTTTCCAAAACTGGTTTAGATTTACTTCGGGTCATACCCGAGACCTACCCGTAGCTACCCCGAGTTTCTCTCACACACTCCCTGCTTCGAGACATTCCCTTACTCGCACGAGAATCACCCGAGCTACTCAACTCCCAGACACAACGTGCACATGGTGCACGTACACCCTCGACTCTGACCATCGATGATCGTCGCGGCAGCTCACTACAACTACCCAAACCCACGCAACCACTCACGATAACCCAGATCGAGCCAAACCCATTCGAGTCGAAAACCAAGTCTCCTCGACCAAGCCTGGAAAACACCATCGCCAGAAAACTTCCCTCACCGTTGAATTTGACCACGATGGACTTCACCGGCACCACCATCGAATCGCCTTGACTTCCAGCTCCACTTCCTACCATCGCGATCAAACCCGATGCTTCAGAGATGTCGCGGCAACTCAATTACAGACCTCGACTAAACTTAGGGTTAAAACCCTTCTTCGACCCAACGCCGTCGCCATGGTGGGTAAATAAACCACCTAACATTTTTGCCGAGACCACCAAGCTTCACTCTTCCTTCAGCAAAGTTCCTGACCACCACGAGTCTACCCATCACCAGAAATTGCTCAAAGACCATTTTCTGGTCAACCCCGAAATACACTCTTGATTCCAATCTAAAATTTTTGATTCATCTTTTAAAATTCATGATTTAAGATAACCAAACAGATTATAAACCTGAAACTATGAATTATTCAAGTCGAGGATTTGATAAGTTTACCATTTCCACTGTCTTTCTAAATTTCCAGTTAGTTTTCAACTTATCTTGCTTAAATATATTTTTAATACTTAGTTTATGTAAAATCAAACATGTTTTGCTTAAGTTTCACAACCTAAAGGAGAATGTTTGAAGAGAACCTGATCTAGACCAAGATTTTAGCTTGTTAGTCATAAAACAGAGATATGCACAGGGTTACAGACATGCACATTCAAACACATATCTATATACAGAGATTACACTAATATATATATATATATATACATGCGAGGCACAATTCATTTCAAAAATTCACATGCAAAAGATTTATTCACTTAAGCTTTTTAAATAAAATGTTTACTCACTTTAACTAACAGGGAAGCAAATATTTATACATACTAATTTTAGTACAGGCATTTTATTATACAAGCATGCATTCACAGATGAAATCATATGCAAACCATATTACCATAGCATTCATCACAACATTTTATTCTCAGATTTTTAAACTGTTTTAAAAAAATAAAGGTTTACTCACCTTTAACCAAAATGCAGAGAGCTTAAAACTGAGTTGAAAACTGAATCTTTTGACAATTTGAAAAACTTGGTATTGCTTGATGATCTTTAGACTGGAAATTTGACTTTGTTGAGATGAAACTTTGAAAAGGAAATCTGTTGTCTTCTTCTTAAAAACTGAAATGCCTAGTTGCTTGATAAACTGGAATTTGAAAACTTTAAGATCTTTGATTTCGGGTTGCATTTGTTTTAGAGGAGATTACAGGCTTTTGATTCTGATTTTGCCTCTGCTATGAATATCACAGGTTGATGACATTTTCTGGTTTGAGGAATTTAAGACTTTAGCTTGAGAAGGTTACAGGGTTTTGAATTTTCTCTGATTGTTTTGAGGAATGAACTTCAGATTTTAGTTTATGAAAATTTCTCTGGTTTGAGGAATTCGATTCTGGTTTGAGAAAATGAGGCTACAGGCTATTGCATTTTTCACTTAGATTTTATAAAAGGAAATGAGAAGAAGAAGGCTAAAGATATATATAGCCTGATTTAAAAAAAAAAAAATTCAAGAAATAATGACACTTGTCTTTTGTCTTGATTAATATGCTAACACATGGTATTTAAGAGGTTTATATACTAACACATGTACTTACAAGCTCTATTATCCTAACACTTGTCATTAAGCATTTTTATTTATTTTTAAAATGTTTTAAAAAGCTTTTAAATTTATTTCCTAATAGATTTTATACCTTTGTACTTTAATAAATGCTTACTAAAATTTTACATAAATGCAATGTTTAAAGAAAATGGAATATAAACCAATTATGATTTAAATAAAAACCATATAAAATATTTTAAGCTTATTTTAAAATGCTAATTTAAAAGCTTTTGTATTTATTCCTATTAAATAAATACTCTTCCAATTTCTATAAATATATTTCTGTAAAGAGAATAATACAAAACAAATCTTATTTTTAAATAAAACTTTATTCATATATTTTTAAATCCAAACTATATTATTTCATTTTAAGATATATATACATCTTTAAATTCAATTTTTAAATTCAATTCAAAGTCAATTAAAAATCCAAATTAAAAATCAATTCAAATAATATATATATATATATATATATTAAGTTTTAACAAACACACTATTGATTGTCAATAATTATCCTATTTAAAGTCAATTTTAAATACACATATATATTTTTAAACAACACATATTTAATTTGAAAATAAGTCTATTTAAAAATCTATTTCTACTTATATTAAAAAAACAACTCAATATTAAATTGTTTGAAAACAACAACCTTTACCAATATTTAATAATTAATTTAAAAGATTATCTCATTTTAAATTCTCTGAAATCCCGGGATATCACATTCCTTCCCCCTTAAAAGAATTTCGTCCTCGAAATTTAAAACAAAAGATAATCTAAAGTTTTTATTTTATTTTAACCAATTTTAAAACAATTCAAGCCTACTTATCAACCATACACTATCAACAAACAACTATTCATCCAAACAAACAATTTTATCCAAACAACTATACTAGCTATCCGGACACAGATCCGGATAAGCTTCCTAAAATTTCCTTGAGTTTCCCCAAGTATATATATATATACCGGGATACTCGCTCAACAGAATTCAAACAACCAATTCTACTGAGCTACAGAGCTCCTACACAACTAGATCTATAAAACTAAACAGAATATCAGACCACAGATAAGTCTAACTCAACTACCAATTCCTTTCAGAACTGCTGGTTCCAAAACCAATGATGGATCCTACACGTACTTCCTCAAAGATACGCGATATACTCCGAATTCCAGTTATCCAAACTGGCCATTCAATCCTGTAGATCAAACACTTATCCAAATCAGAACACAGAAAAGATCCAAAACACCTCGGAGCTGACTTCCCAGACTTACCCAATCTTATAGCTTCCTTTTACTAGAGAAAACTTCAAAAACAACGAAATCTCAAACTTCGAATTCCAAATTCCTCCGTTTCTTATCCATAGAATTCTTCTGACAATCCTGGGCTGCCTACACCCATTCCGATCAGCTTAACCTTCGCTGATGCTTCTAAAAACAAATTGGATCAAAAATAACTCAACAAAATGATCCTCTCAAGATCTACCCAAAATCCAGAACACAAACTCTATTACCATCAGTAGGCTATAATTTACTTCTCCTATCCGGAAAAGACAAAACAGATGCACTTACCACTCTGACCTTCAGATCCAGAAGAATTTCCTGTAGAAACTCTTAATCCAAACACTGCAACTTCCAGGTTCTTCCAGCTGTCACCTTGCTTCCGCTGCACAACTCTGATCTGGAGAAGATAAGAATGCTGTCGATGAACTCGAGCACAAACACATCCTGAAAATATGGTTCAACAGATCATAAAAAGAAAACTCAGAAGTTCCATGAAATACTGAGCTGCTTCACCAAATCCTATCTCTAGGAATCAACCTTCAACTAGTTGAACCACCGGTTCCAATCCTGGAATCCTAGTTGATAAGAAAACTCAAATCTACAGATGCTAAGGCAAACCTCTGACTTCCCTGAAGACATCCCGAAAAATCTCTGACTACTCAAGAGAACACTCAAACTATCGCAAGTCACTTTTGCGATCAACCCAGTCCAGTATCCAAAAATATTGTTCTCTCTTAACAAATCAGAATAGCTTATGCTTGACTAACCAATCCATCGAAGAAATGGATCCACTCTGCAGCTTCTGAACTCCACCTCTAGAAAACTACAAAGCCAAAAGATCTTCCTGCTGGAACACAAAACACTTCCGAGCTGCACCGCTGACACAGAATGCCAAAACTTCCTATCCAAAGCTTCTTGAGGAACTCGGACCTCAAACCAAACTCAACACCCTGCTGAACTCAGCCACAACACCGAAGCAGACATACTTCCTTAAACTTGCTCCAAAGAAAACATCTTAGGACACAATCCATGGTTACTGCATCTCCTCACGCAGCTACTACTCCTTGAGGTTGCCAAGCTACCATCACTTGCTTCTGCACATCCGACAGATCCAACTCTACTCAGCCAAACTGGCACTTCCAAGATGGACTTCGAACCTTTAACAGGTTTCCTTCAGAGATCAGAGAAATCCTTATACCATAGCAAAGCTCACTCGAGACGGTATTAGGTCTACAGTCTCGACAGATACATTTCCAACCTCAACATTCAAACTCCAACCATTGATAGTCGTGTTACACACACCACTACCCTATCTACCTTTATATCTTATATTGGAAAACCCGAACAGATAATCCAACAAATAGGTAGAATAAATATATATATAGTTATATAAAAATTACAAATACGCTCTCTCAAGATAGACACCACTCTAGAGCCTAGGTATTCACTCAACCTACAGCTCTGATACCAACTGTGACGACCCGGCTTTTTCTCCACAAAAAGTCGTATCATCAAGAAGAAAGAAAGGGATAGAAAAGAGATAAGATAGAGAAGAAAGAAAGAAACACATCAGAATCTAAACAGCGGAATGAATAAATTATATTAATCAAATAAGATATTACATTGTATCATATACATCAGAGATACACAGCTTATACAACACATACTAGACAGTTATAAACATCTGTCTAGTCATTACAACTCAAATACACTCAACAAATGACTCATACAGACTAACACAGCGGAACACTATATCTACGAACGCTGAAGCCTCCTGCTCCATTGCTCCTCCAAAGATTCGTCAAAGCAAACCTGAATCCCTTGGCTACTCGTAAAAATTTGAGTACCCAAGAGTTTATAAAACAGAAATAAACAACTTGGGTCAGACATGGGTCTGGTGTGAGTAAACGGTTTAAATTGCTTAACTTCAAAACCTTTGAAAACAAAGGTATCACGTAAGACTCCCCACAAATAAACATGGGTAAGTTTTTACCTTACGCTAACCAAAACATTTGATAGGAAATCCAGTTATATTATAATAGGGTCTAGGGTTTTCAAGTAAAATACAGAAATAGCTGGAATGCTTACATCTCACGTTCCAACATAGTTGGGCACAACTAAATCGTACGGCACTTATTGGATTTTGGATTCCATACAATGGCAGAGCTACCGGGGTACCGCTCGTCACAGTACGTGGCCTAGATCAACGTACCGAGGATCACTCCCAATCCCCTGCAACACAAGGCCGGAACATCCCTTACTGGATAATTCCCGCATAAGAAACCCCGTGGTTGCGGCCAAACAACCACCCACACAGCCGAAATAAAAAGGGACTCTAGACAGAGGAATCTTATACTACTTGGGCGCTACCCACTAACCTTGCTGCACCTCCCCTGTTTTAGCCATTCCCGGTTGATGAGGCTTGAGGCTACGATTACCTTTAATCAGAACACATCACTTAGAATGCTCATCGTCCACCTGACGATGTTTTGAAAGCATTCAATCCATACAAGTTCGTTCCGGGTTCGAACGAAACCGAAGGCATTATCTCGTTACACTCGTTTTGGAATCACCCTCAGAGTTAACGACAATAACCCTTGCACTCTGAATCTTCATCTTCACTTGAGATTAACGACCTATCGTTAATTTGGATCGATGTGGTATTCGGGTCTCCAGACCTGGAAATCCGGTATACGGAAACCCGATCCCGGTCTCATCGAAATCCAAAACGTATCTTTTAAGGCCAAGTTGTTTAAAGGTTTAAACAATTTGATTCAATTCAATACTTGAATTCACACAGCATTTAACATAGATAAATATCACACATTTATCACAGATATATCCAATATCATATCACAGCATATCATCCAATAGGTATCAACCAATCAGATATTCTACAAAACAATCATATATAAGCAACCATTATTAATCCATATTATAATTAATTTAATTATCTTAAATTAAATTAATTACTTAAGAATTAATCATCTAACCTTGCTTAATCAATCATTAATTAATTACAATCTTTAATTAATTAATTACTCATTAAATATTAATCATCCTTGATTAATTATTCATTAATTACATAAAGTAATTATCCTTTAATTAATTTTACAAATTAATTATTCTTAACCATTTAACAGTAATTAACCTTTAATTACTTTTATTAATTGCATTGATTAATTATCCTTTAGTCATTAATTATTTCCATTAATTAATTAATTATCCTTAATTAATTACTTTAATTAATTAAACTTTAATTAATCATTTCTATTAATCCACCTTAATTAATCATAAATAGTAAGTATTATCCTATAATTACTTACCTTAATTAATTAACTTCTTAATTAATCATATTAATTCTTTAATTAATTACACCAAATATTTAATCCTTAATTACTTCTCCTAAGTAATTATACTTTAATTTCTTCTCATTAAGTAATTCCCTTTTATTTAATTACATCCTGTAATTATACATTAACTACCTACACTAAGTAATTATACTTATCAATCTTATTAAGTATTCATACTTAATCCTTTATCAAGTGATTATCTTTAATTAATTTACAAATTAATTAACTTAAATTAATCACATTTATTTATTAATTACAATTGAGTAACCCATCCCTTAATTACCTTTAAATAAATTAATCAACCTTAATTACAGATTAATTATTCTTTAATTATTAATCAATAAACCTTAATTATCAATTAATAAAACTTAATAATAAATTAACCAATCCTTAATTATCAGTTAATTAATCCTTAATTAATCTTTATAGATTAATTATTTCTTAATTATTAATTAATAACACCCAATTATTAATTAATAAAACTTAATTACAAATTAAGTACTTCTTAATTACCAGCTAATTAATCTCTAATTACTTAATTTAATTAAATTCTAATTACTTAATTAACAATCTTAATTACTTAATTTATTCATCTTTAAATTATCAACTAATTTATCACTATTTAATTAATTATTAATTAAATAATTCTTAATCATTAATTAATTAAATTGATTAAATTCCCTTTTTTTTTTTTTACTTTAATTAATCATCAAATCATTAATTAAACTTTGGAATAAAATAATTATCTGTCTTGAAAAATTAAAGTTACCAAAACTTCCTTTAATTACTTTAAACAAATTTCACTTTAAACCTTAAAGCTTACTTTTAGGAAAATCTTCAAAATTCCATTTCTAATTTAAATTTTAAAATAACTTTAAACCTTATTTAAACAAGATTCAAATCAAACAAACTTCAAAACTTCTTAATCAATTTATAAAGAAAACAATTATTATATATAAAGTAAATTTATATAAGGAAGTTTAAACTAATTTATTTTTAAATTTCAAAAGCCTTATTTTAAAAAAAACCTTTCCAAAACTGGTTTAGATTTACTTCGGGTCATACCCGAGACCTACCCGTAGCTACCCCGAGTTTCTCTCACACACTCCCTGCTTCGAGACATTCCCTTACTCGCACGAGAATCACCCGAGCTACTCAACTCCCAGACACAACGTGCACGTGGTGCACGTACACCCTCGACTCTGACCATCGATGATCGTCGCGGCAGCTCACTACAACTACCCAAACCCACGCAACCACTCACGATAACCCAGATCGAGCCAAACCCATTCGAGTCGAAAACCAAGTCTCCTCGACCAAGCCTGGAAAACACCATCGCCAGAAAACTTCCCTCACCGTTGAATTTGACCACGATGGACTTCACCGGCACCACCATCGAATCGCCTTGACTTCCAGCTCCACTTCCTACCATCGCGATCAAACCCGATGCTTCAGAGATGTCGCGGCAACTCAATTACAGACCTCGACTAAACTTAGGGTTAAAACCCTTCTTCGACCCAACGCCGTCGCCATGGTGGGTAAATAAACCACCTAACATTTTTGCCGAGACCACCAAGCTTCACTCTTCCTTCAGCAAAGTTCCTGACCACCACGAGTCTACCCATCACCAGAAATTGCTCAAAGACCATTTTCTGGTCAACCCCGAAATACACTCTTGATTCCAATCTAAAATTTTTGATTCATCTTTTAAAATTCATGATTTAAGATAACCAAACAGATTATAAACCTGAAACTATGAATTATTCAAGTCGAGGATTTGATAAGTTTACCATTTCCACTGTCTTTCTAAATTTCCAGTTAGTTTTCAACTTATCTTGCTTAAATATATTTTTAATACTTAGTTTATGTAAAATCAAACATGTTTTGCTTAAGTTTCACAACCTAAAGGAGAATGTTTGAAGAGAACCTGATCTAGACCAAGATTTTAGCCTGTTAGTCATAAAACAGAGATATGCACAGGGTTACAGACATGCACATTCAAACACATATCTATATACAGAGATTACACTAATATATATATATATATATATACATGCGAGGCACAATTCATTTCAAAAATTCACATGCAAAAGATTTATTCACTTAAGCTTTTTAAATAAAATGTTTACTCACTTTAACTAACAGGGAAGCAAATATTTATACATACTAATTTTAGTACAGGCATTTTATTATACAAGCATGCATTCACAGATGAAATCATATGCAAACCATATTACCATAGCATTCATCACAACATTTTATTCTCAGATTTTTAAACTGTTTTAAAAAAATAAAGGTTTACTCACCTTTAACCAAAATGCAGAGAGCTTAAAACTGAGTTGAAAACTGAATCTTTTGACAATTTGAAAAACTTGGTATTGCTTGATGATCTTTAGACTGGAAATTTGACTTTGTTGAGATGAAACTTTGAAAAGGAAATCTGTTGTCTTCTTCTTAAAAACTGAAATGCCTAGTTGCTTGATAAACTGGAATTTGAAAACTTTAAGATCTTTGATTTCGGGTTGCATTTGTTTTAGAGGAGATTACAGGCTTTTGATTCTGATTTTGCCTCTGCTATGAATATCACAGGTTGATGACATTTTCTGGTTTGAGGAATTTAAGACTTTAGCTTGAGAAGGTTACAGGGTTTTGAATTTTCTCTGATTGTTTTGAGGAATGAACTTCAGATTTTAGTTTATGAAAATTTCTCTGGTTTGAGGAATTCGATTCTGGTTTGAGAAAATGAGGCTACAGGCTATTGCATTTTTCACTTAGATTTTATAAAAGGAAATGAGAAGAAGAAGGCTAAAGATATATATAGCCTGATTTAAAAAAAAAAAATTCAAGAAATAATGACACTTGTCTTTTGTCTTGATTAATATGCTAACACATGGTATTTAAGAGGTTTATATACTAACACATGTACTTACAAGCTCTATTATCCTAACACTTGTCATTAAGCATTTTTATTTATTTTTAAAATGTTTTAAAAAGCTTTTAAATTTATTTCCTAATAGATTTTATACCTTTGTACTTTAATAAATGCTTACTAAAATTTTACATAAATGCAATGTTTAAAGAAAATGGAATATAAACCAATTATGATTTAAATAAAAACCATATAAAATATTTTAAGCTTATTTTAAAATGCTAATTTAAAAGCTTTTGTATTTATTCCTATTAAATAAATACTCTTCCAATTTCTATAAATATATTTCTGTAAAGAGAATAATACAAAACAAATCTTATTTTTAAATAAAACTTTATTCATATATTTTTAAATCCAAACTATATTATTTCATTTTAAGATATATATACATCTTTAAATTCAATTTTTAAATTCAATTCAAAGTCAATTAAAAATCCAAATTAAAAATCAATTCAAATAATATATATATATATATATATTAAGTTTTAACAAACACACTATTGATTGTCAATAATTATCCTATTTAAAGTCAATTTTAAATACACATATATATTTTTAAACAACACATATTTAATTTGAAAATAAGTCTATTTAAAAATCTATTTCTACTTATATTAAAAAAACAACTCAATATTAAATTGTTTGAAAACAACAACCTTTACCAATATTTAATAATTAATTTAAAAGATTATCTCATTTTAAATTCTCTGAAATCCCGGGATATCACAACCAATAACTTAACATTTATTAGTAAAAATATTGTTTTATATATATCAAAATATATTCTTATATAAAATCATTTAAAATCTTTATATAAGAAAATAACAAGTACGCTCTCATATATATATATACACTCAATTCATTTTAGGGTACTATTGTCCCTATCCTTAATGAGTACACCCACCAGAGCCAAGGTTCTCGCTTAACCTTTCAGCTCTGATACCAACTGTAACGACCCGGAATTTCCGATCTCGAAAATTCCAGATAGTTATGAAAAAGAAGGAGATAGAAGAAAAGAAACAGAAAACACAACACGGATCCTCACATTCGCAGCGGATAAAATATAATATCAAATAATAACAGTTGTAAAAAGAATACTATATCTGTTAATTTATCATTACATCAGAGTTACAACATATATTCACAGATACTGGACATATACATACAACAGGTCTCAGATAACTACAATATATCACAGTGAAATACACTCCATACGTTCCTGCCTTCTAGCTCGTCTCCTGAGCTCCTGAACGTCCTTACCTGAAAATCTGTAATACTCGGTCTGACCCGAGCATTACATCAAAGTAACACCCGGGTCAGGCTGGAAACCAGCGTGAGTAAACCCATCTAATCAAGGAATACAAAGCATATAACTATATAAACCCGGTGTCACTTATATCCATTTACAATTTCACAAGTTGTTATAGACATCACCTATCACACACATCAATTCCTAAGTACTCAAAACTTTAGATTAAATGGTCCAATTCGCTTAAATTATTTCATTTCAGCTTATTTATTTCACATACAATTCTATGAAGATTTGAAGTGGTTTCGGGTATTCACTAATATCCGACCCCGGTCTCTTCAAATTCAATGTCATCTTAACCCAAATTATTCAAGTGAATACAATTAAGTTTTAATACAGGATGTCACTTTTATACACAACAATTCACCATCGATAGATAACCAAGCTATCACTGTCCACTCAACATACCATATTAGGAAACATTTCATATCGGAGATATCAACTAATTCAAAGCATTTACACCGTTCAATTATTCATAAGATTGATCACTTCCAAAATTTATTCAATTTATCTCTAATTAATTACTAACTTTAAATCACTTGGGTTACCTTTACTTAACATTAAATAATTAATTTACAAATCAATTAATTAATCATCTTTTTTTTTAATAATTATTCTCATTTATTTAACCTTATATTATAAATTAATCCTCAACAGATTAATCTTTTAATTATTAAGTAATCATCATATAAGAAATTAATTTCCATCCAGTAACTATCCTATAATTACTTAAGTTAAATTAGTTAACCCTTAGTTACTTCATTAGTTAATTATCTTTAATTAAATAATCCATTTATTATCCTTAAATTAATCCAAATAATTAACTATTCTTAAATTAATTACAATCAGTAATAACTCTTTAATTACTTATACTCGGTAATTAACTATCCACTATTTACTTTAATAAAGTATAATCAATTTGTAAAATCTTAAATAATTAAGATAAACCACCTATTTTAATTAATTGCTTATTTTCATCAATCAACTTTTTGGATTCAAAAGCTTTGAAATAAATTTAGTCAAAAACTTGATTATTAAAATTTAAATATACTTATATTTTGAAAACTATTCGATAAAGGCTCGAAACTTGGTCATATTTACTGGTTCTGAAACCAGATACAAAATTTTTCCTTGTTTAAATCCTTAAAGGAAAAATCAATGCTACTCGATCTCCCAGCGAAAAAATACTCGAGCCCCAAAACAAATATCTCGAGTCAATTCTCGAATCACAATAGCCAACCCCGGAAGTATCTTTCTTCCCAAACTTCTTTCCACTCCAGCTACCTCGTGCATCAGTGCACCATGCACGCCGATCAACCCAACTCCAGTCGACAGTGCAACCCTCCGCAAGTCGACAACGACGTACTCAACCCGATCAATCACCCCAAATCCTGATTCACACCATAGATCAAAATATCATATTCGAACCCAAAACAGGCAGAAACTAGATCACCTAAACTACCCTGCGCCTCCTACCTCCAATCACCGGAGTCTTCATCATCGCATCAGGAAACATGCCACACTCTCATCTCTTCCATTTCCCAGAAGGCGGTGGCACTCGATCCACCAGAGGCTTCACAGTGGCCTCGATTCCAGGCTCGACAAAAATACGATTTAAACCCTACGCTCGATCAAATCTCACAATCCATGCATTCGAAAACTTCTTTACCATTTTTCTGGTGATCTCACATCCACACTCTAGCTTCATGTCAAATTCCATCCACAATAATTTATTGAATCATCAGTTATTCATATAAAAGTGTTTTCGGTTCAATAACAAACTGCTCTATAGATAGTTAATTTAAAATTATGACTTTCGTCTTAAAAATCATAGCTTTGTATGTTGTTTCAACAAATAAATTCAGATTTACAAATCCAGTTATTCGAATTTTTGATCTTTACTTATCTTTACTGGTACTTGAATAAACAGTGTTTATAAAATACTGTCAAACTTCAAGCAAGGTTGCAGGCCTTTGATTTAAGATGAAAACTTGAATTAGAAACACTACCTAAGTTAAAACATTTATATGCAGAAGTGTTTACAATTTCTTTGCTTTACTTTGTTTAGTTAAGAGCAAACTTGAGTGAATATCAATCCCTGTAACATATAGCAGAGCAACCAATACACAGAGAAATATATACATGTGCACAACATTTTATTCAAACTAGAATATTCACACCAGATTATAAATGCATCTTGATCTAGTTTAAATAATTTAACTTGAAATTTATTGTTTACTCACAGTGTTTAGAAAGAAGAACAGAGACTCTTCTTTTATTTGCAAACAGGCTGAGAACTAAATTCTCTTCTTTGATTCTTGATTGCTGGGTTACTTGTTGATGGTGAATATTTGTTTGAGTTTGAAATAGTTTACTTTAGATCTTTAATTCGTATGAAAAGGCTGAGATACACATAAAGGAAGAAGACAGGAATATAAGGAGAAGAAAGTAGACAAGATATCAAGTATTTGTACAACTTAGCAGTGATATTTTTCCTTGCTTCATTCGACCATGCAGATTTTCTTTGGCTAAACGGAGGCTGATATGAAATGTATTGTGGCTAGCATTTAATGTTTTGTACAATTCTATTTGTTTATATATTTTTTTCTTGTTTACTTATACTTTCTAGCTTCTTATGCAAGCTTACCTGGTTACTTACTTTCTTATGCAAGCCTATAGACATACGTCTTATCTCTTGTTGTCTTCCAGGTCTACATATTTATCTTGTTTGTACTTGAATGTATCCTGGTTCCTTGTTACTTTTGGTCTTGTGAATGAAGATATGTTGTATGTAAATATGCATACCTTAATTACTTATTCTTGTTTTCATTTTCCTTTTATTTCTATTTCTAACTATCAATACTTAAGTTATATTCAATATGGTTTACTTATAGCTAATACTGATGGAATTTGACTTCCTCTCAACCATTATTATCTATATATACTTAGTTATCAAATGTTAACAAGGCAAAGTATTTTAACTCAATTATATAAGATGAAATTTTATTAATAATATTATCAAGGAATTTTAATTTAAATTTTCAAATCAAATTTCTTTTTCACAATACAAATCTAAATAAATAAATGGCAATTATTTCTTAAGGTCGTATCTTTTATCACGATAAGTTTACATTTTACTTAATTAGATTAAATATTTATTAAAATAACACGGTCAAAATCCAGGGTCGTCACAGGGGTCGTAAGGTACGACCTCGATAGAGTTTTCTAGAGTTGTACTATGGCGGGCGGTACCCCAGTAGCCCAGTCATTAGTTAAAATCCAATCACCAATATGTGCCTTACGTTTTCGATTATAGAGCCTAGTATGTTGTTATGTGAGATGCAAGCATTTTAGCTATTTTATCTATTTATTTTAAACCTACACACTATGATAATATCACTAGATTTTTATATAAAATGTTTTGGTTATCGCAAGGTAAAAATCCATCCGTTTTTATGTGTGGTGTGGTCTTACGAGATACCCTTTGTTTGAAAAGTTTTATCTGTATGTTTGTCAATGCGAGGACAGGTTTCTTTAACTGTCCAAAAATTTAGGATAAGCCTAATGTACACTAATATTGTATATATGAATAAAGATGTTTCCTTTCTTTAAAGATCATGGTTGTATTATATATTATTCGTTGCGTTATGAGATTATGTGTTGTTTTAGTTATCTCTATCTTCTACCTTCTTCTTCACCCTAACAGATTTGTATTTCTGGCACTTGAATGCTTGGCATGCCATATAGTTGACATATTAGCGTCGATTTTTGAGGGTTGAAAATCCGGTTCGTTACAACTTGCATACTCCTTAGTTGTTGATATGCCTCAAGCTAAGGATGTTATGTGCAATACTATTAATATATTTAATAGAGAAGGTAAGATATGTATACATATTGTTGATATTGCTCAAGATACATACATTTATACTTAGGCCATTGTGAAATGGTAGGTACAATTGAATATTCTCTTTCGATTTATTGATACTCCTCAAGGTCGAAATGAGATTAGAACAAAGACCATGGGCCAGGAATTGTATATGTTACAACTAATAAAGTGCTACCCATCGATTGCGAGCTTATGTTTTGTTGATATTCCTCACGGTCAGAATCCAAAGACAAACGAGTCTAAATACCCATTAGAGATGTAAATAGAGTTCTTTTTTTTTCTTTAGGTTTTGAGAAACATAAAAGTCTAGTGGGAGCTTATAGTAAAATGAAATGTAATATTTAGCCTTACTAGTATTCTAAGAACATCTACTATGGATTAATGTTTTGATCGACTCACTTAAATTTGTGGAAAATGACTACACCAAAGTTATTCTCTTAAAAAGACAGACTCATTGGATCTAACTACATATTCCCATTAAGGACAATTAAGATAGAACTGACATACGATTGTCTTTGGTCATCGATAACTGAATCTCCAAAGGAAAACCCATTGATAAAGCAGACCTTAAACTAAATTTAGCCTATAACAAATAGATCTCTATAGCACCCGTAACTTTACAAAATCAAATAATTAAATTTAGAAAATAAAATCGTAATTTCACATAAAGGGCAAAATAGTAAATTTCTACAAGAATTGGAACTTGGCTTTTAGACCTACTCTATTGCATCCAAAATGTCGTTTGCAATCATATAATATATGCAACTTGCAGATATTGGTTACACGGCTAGAAATTAGAGGAAGTCAAAGCCAATGGCATTTTCATAATATTTTAATTTCGAGATTTTAAGCTAAACATGTCTTATTTCAGCCTATAAATAGAATGTTAAACCATATTCCCTATTCCTATATGAGCCTAAACATCTTACCACTAGTCTCCATCTTCTTCTTATCTCCGAACAAAATCAAATCAAATTCATAGCGAATCAAATCCAAAAAAAATTAAGAGAATATAAAACCATTGAACGCAAAGAGAGCTACATAAATTACCAAAGATATTGAGAAATTTAGCATTTTCAAGGCAAGGAATTTCTAGACGGTGAAGAAGGAGGAGGATTCACCACATATTGGAGAAGTTGCACGGCTAATCAGTGAGTGGGGCTTATCATATTTGTGTATACATCGGTAAGCTATAGTAATTCATCCCTTTTGGTCATAAATCACATTATATATGATGTAGTTGAAATTTAGAAAGTGATTTTTTATATAAGCATGATTATGGGTAGTAAACCATGTCTAGATGGTTAAAAATCTAACTTTTATCAATTGTAATTAGAAAAAGTTAATCTTCTTTTAATTAAAATCTATGAAATACAATAGTGTTCCAAATCGTATATATTATATATCAAAGTTGTAGTTTTTGACGATATGAATCAAGTGGTAGTGTTCGTTCGTCGGCTGGGCGTATGGATTGATCATAAAACGTAAGGGAAATTCGACGATCGTCAACCGTCTATTTTGATCCAACCTATCCTGTATGGGTATCAAATCCGGTTTTGGTAAAGAAGTCCAATGGGAAATGGCGAACTTGCATTGACTACTCAGATTTGAACAAAGCCTGCCCAAAGGATAGCTTTCCATTGCCCATGATCGATTGGCTTGTTGACGC
Organism: Allium fistulosum; assembly: GCA_030737815.1. Classification (NCBI taxonomy): domain Eukaryota; kingdom Viridiplantae; phylum Streptophyta; class Magnoliopsida; order Asparagales; family Amaryllidaceae; genus Allium; species Allium fistulosum. The sequence continues at coordinate 694,232,769 of CM060906.1, forward strand.
CACCGCGAGCTACTATCGTTTATGGACACCTACTCGAAATGCAGCCAAATCATAATGCATGAACCCGATCAAGAGAATACTAGTTTCATTACCGACCTTGGATTATAATGTTATCAAGTCATGCCCTTCGGACTAAAGAATGCAGGGGCAACCTACCAATGGCTGGTAAACACAATGTTCAAAGGTCAAATTGGGAAAACGATGGAAGTATACGTGGATGACATGCTTGTCAAATCATGCATATCAAGGAATCACTTAGACAATCTCGAAGAGATGTTTGAAATATCATGGAAATATGGAATGAAGCTTAACCCAATGAAATTCTCTTTCGGCGTTACTTCTGGCAAATTCCTTGTCTTTATCGTGAATGCAAGGGGCTTTGAAGCTAATCTAGAATAGATTACCGCCTTAAGGAATGTCAAAGCCCCCACAACCAAAATGGAATTGAAAAGTCTAGATGGGAAGATCACAATGCTGAGCTGATTCATTTCCCGAGTGACTGACAAATGCATACCATTCTTTGATGCATTGAAGAAGGGAAAGAAGAATTTCGAATGGAACGAATCTTGCAAGATAGCCTTCGAAGAATAACTCCATCATAAGGAAACCCTATCGGTCTTATTGAAGCTGATAAATGGGGAAGATTTTTTCATTTATCTCGCTGTGTCGACCCATGCTCTGAGTGCAACACTGGTACGCAAAGAGGCTAGGGTCCAACGACCCATCTACTACATCAGTAAGCGGTTCATTGAAGTTAAAAAGAATTACCCAAAATTGGAAAAACTCAGCTATTGCATTTGATCATGTCGAGGAAGCTACGACTTTACTTCCAGGCTCATCCCATCAAGGTGTTGACGGATCAACCTCCGAAAGAAGTGTTGTATCACCCAGAGACATCGGGTTCACTTTTGTAATGGAATATCGAGTTAAGCCAATATTAAATCACTTATCACCCTCGAAGAGCTATTACTGAACATGCACTGGCAGATTTCATCGTCGAATTTACTAAGCGGGATGATGAGGAAGAGACATGGTGCTACAGTGGAAGTTGTCTATTGATGGTGCATCAAATGAATTCTATTCAGGTGCAGGAGTAGTACTCGAAGCCCTTGAAAGACATTCTATTTGCTACGCTCTGAGACTATAATTTCCTGCCACTAACAATGAAGCAGAATACGAGGCTTTGGTGGCAGGATTGAAAATTGTTAAAGAATTAGGAATAAAAGTTGTGCATATCTACAACGATTCTCTACTACTCATATTCCACATGAAAAGGGAGTACCAAGCAAGGGGCAACCTTGTCCTCTACCTATCAAAAGCGCGAGAACTGCTGCAGGACATCGAGCACTATACTTTAAGTCACATTTCGAGAAAAAGGAATGTGCAAGCAGATCAATTAGCCAAACTAGCCAGTTCCAGAGATGCTCAGTCAATGGGACTGGCTCTAGTTGAAACACTTACATTACCCATCATAGATGTTATAGATATCGATTGGATTATGGAAACCGTAGAGGAAGAGCAATCATGGATGACGCCGATCTAAAATTACCTGATCAAAGGTACACTCCCTAGGGATCGGAATGAACGCAAAAAGCTACTTCAGAAGGCACCATGGTTCATCTTGCAGGATGGAATTCTTTACAGGAGGGGATTTTCTACTTCCCTACTCAGATGTGTAACCAACAGCGAAGCCAAAAGGATCCACAGGGAAGTCCATGAAGGCGATTGTGGAAACCACATTACAGGGCATATTCTAGCAAAGAAGATCTTCCAGTACGGCTACTTCTAGCCTTCCATCAACCGTGACGCAGCGGACTACACCAGGCAATGTGTGCACCGCCAAAAGTTTACCAAAATCTAGAGAACTCAATCCACAGAACTTATGCCAATTGTTGGCCCATAGCCGTTCGCAGTCTGGGGAATTGAGCTGATCGGCGTGCTCCATATTCTAAAGGAGGAGGCAAATATGCTATCATTTTTGTTGTTTACTTCACAAAATGAGTCGAAGCGGAACCACTGGCTACTATTACCACTAAGAAATTAATTAACTTTGTCACTAAAAAGATTATTTGCTGGTTTGGAGTGCCACAGAAAATCATCACAAATAACAAAAATCAATTCGAAAGTGTGAATTCAAGGACTTTCGTAAGCATTTCTGCATCGAAAAGAGTTTCTCTACAGTGGCATACCCTCAAGCAAACGGGCAAGTGGAGGGGGTGAAAAAAATCATCAAGTCCACCATCAAGAAATGACTGACGAAAGTAAAAGGAAACTGGGTTGATGAGCTCCCACTTGCACTATGGGCTTACCGGACGACACATAAGTCAGCAACTGGACACTTTCCATTCGCCCTAGCATACGGGTCCGAAGCAATGATCCCGGTCGAATTGGAAGTTCCCTCCCGTTGGAAATGACACTTCAATCAAAAAGAGAACAAGCAGCTCCTGCTCGAGTCACTTGATCTGACTGATGAGAAATGGGAGGAAGCCGAGCTAAGGACCACGGCTCACTAGAAAAGGGTAACACGACACTTCAACTCCAAGGTCCACAACCCCACTTTCAAAGTGGGAGATCTTAACTTGAAACAAATTTATCTGGCTACAGGAACATCCGGATCAAACTGAGAGGGGCCTTACTCAGGCGGGCAAAAGCTCGGAGATGGCACTTTCAAGCTGACCACAGTCAATGGAATTCAGATTCCTCATGCTTGGAACAGTGACTCACTCCAACGTTACTTTATTTAACTTTTATCTATGTATTTCCTATTTTCGCAGATAAGCCGCCGACTACACTAGGGGTATTGTGAATAGGCAAACTTTGCTCTACTTTTCGTTTTATCAATGAAATCTCTTTAGTTTCTTGAACCAATAGAACCGTGTTCATATAAATTACTCGTCGAGTTGACAAAAGTAAACTGACTCAAAATCATTCATTAGCTGCTTGGGAAAGTGAAACCACACCCAAGTACGCTCTGCTCACTTGCGAAGTCGACAAAAGTAAATCGACTCAAAAATCAAAAGCCGCGCATTTCGTAAGCCATTCACTCTCATTTCGTAAGTCGTGCACTCTCAAAACCCACATATTTTGTAAGCCACGCACTCTCAAAAGCCATGCATTTCGTAAGCGGTGCACTCTTAAAAGCCACGCATTTCGTAAGCCACGCATATCGTAAGCCGCGCACTCTCAAAAGCCTCACATTTCATAAGCCCGCACTCTCAACAACTGTAAATACCCTGGTTTTGGTGATTACCTGAAAATATTAAATTATAACGGTAGTTACAATTTAATATTGAAAAATAAAAATAAATTGGAGATTTAGAATTGTTTATTTAAAATAAACAATGGATTTTGTAAATAAAATGTGAAATAAAGTTTTAGAAACTTTATTTTTGGTTGATTGTGTTAATAATGAGTGAAATATGATTTTAATTTGAGAAAATGCAATAATTCTTGTAATTATTGCCAAATGCTGGAAATCATTATTTTTTTAAATGAAGTATTTTTTTTAATATGTGTCTATTATAAATAAAAAGGAGAAATTTTGTTTAAAAATAAGTTTTGAATATAAAATTGATGTTAAAATGGTTTGTTGTATTTTATTACACAAGAAAATAATTTTTATGTAATTTTTGGAGTTACAAATAGAGTTTTATATAATAATTGTGTAATTTGTGTATTTAAATTAAGATAAGGGGTTTTTAGTAATGAAAATAATTTTTAGAGCAAAATTATCTTTTATTTTGATGTAAAATAATATTTAGAACATAAAAATATGTTGTGTGATTTTTATAAAGTTGAATTATGTGTATATATGTTATAACTTGTATATATGTTAGTGTATAATAGTGGTTTAATGTGTTAATGTGATTTTGGGGCTAATTAATTTAGTTGTTGGGTCTTAGCCCGTTTAATTCCTTAACCAGAAAAGAAAGAAAAACATCCCCTTTCTCATTTCTTGAACGTACAGTAAACATCTTCTTCCTATTAACCAAAAGGAGAGAAAAATCAAAAACCCACTTTCCTCTTTCAAAGTAAAAATCAAAATCTTCTTACCAATCCAATTATTTGCTGAAATTTATCAAATTAGAGTCAATTACTTCAGTTAATCTAAGCCAAAACCAAACTTCTCTTCATCCTTTTTCTGATTTGGTGAATTTGTTGTCTATAATTGAAGTTTTGTTCTTGCATGTTTGTATAAACTCCATTTTTTAGTTGGTTGAAGCTTCCTCAAGGCCAAAGCTTGCATCTTCTCTCCAAATTTGCTCTTGTTGCTCTACTATTTTGTAAGGTGAGTTGAAATCTCACAAATTCTAGCTTAAACAAAGCAAAATCGCAAGCTGAAATGGCAAAAATAGTTTACAGTAAATGAATTGTGTTGTTTTGAATTTACAGTAAAAACAGTTTTGGGTTGCTATTTTGTATGACCATTTTTTCTTATTCCTATGTCGAAATTCGTTGATTCTTTTTTTTATTTAAAAGTTAAAGTTTTTTACTATATGCATACTAATTTTCAATTCAATCTGAGGTCGTTTGGTCCTCTATTTCATGTCTATAAGTTGAACCCAAGATGGTTTTTAGGCCTGTACACATTCCCGTTTTGAGCTGCTGCAAACATGGCCTGAGTCCATGTTTGAGATAGCGTATCTTTTTCATTTCCCGTCGGAATTTATCGATTCTTTTTTTATTTAAAAGTTAAAGTTTTCTGCTATGTGCATACCAACTTTCAGTTTAATCTGAGGATGTTTGGTTATCTTTTTCATGCCTGTAAGTTGCACACAAGATGGTTTTCAGGCTTGGGCACATTTCCGTTTTCTGAACTACTGCAAACATGGCCTGAGTCCATGTTTGAAACAGCGTATCTTTTCATTTCCTGTCGGAATTCATCCATTCTTCTTTGATTTGAAATTTAATGTTTTCTACTATATGCATACCAATTTTCAATTCAATCTGAGGTAGTTTGGTGACCTGTTTCATATCTTTAAGTTAAACCCGAGAGGGTTTTCAGACCTGGGCAGAATTCAACATGGCATGAGTCCATGTTTGAAATTTCATATCTTTACCATTTCAAGTCGGAATTTAGTGATTCTTTTTCCAGTTCATAGATAAATTATTCTACTTTGTGTGTATCAAATTTCAGACCATTCTGAGGTATTAAGCCATTCGAATTATGTTTGAAAGTTGAACCCGGAAAAGATTTCAGACCTGGGTATTGTTTTTGCATGTGCATTTTTTTGTTCTGCCTTGTTTTCCTGTTCGATTTCCGACTTCTGCATCTTGTATTTGTGACATTTCTGAACAGTTTTGAAGGCCATGAAGCCTATCAATAGGCGAGCCAGAATTTGGTGAATTTGTGATTCAAAATGAATCGATTTTGAGATGATTTCAAATGTCGGTTTTTGATATTTTTCGATGTTTTTCCTTGATTTCGAGCACGGGTTTTTCTAAATAATTTTGAAATGATTTTTAAAATAAATTGGCTTTTGAATTAATTATTATATAATATTTATAAATTATTTTAAAGCTATAAAATTATATATTCTCTATAATAAGAGAATTTCAAAAGTGTTTTCCAAAATGATTTCAAAAATTGTTTTTAAAGCTTGTTTTCTCAAACAAATTATTTCCTACATAAAATACACGTTTTTGCACTATTCGAGTGTATGAGAAGAAGAATTAAACGGTTTAGTAAAACACGTTGTATGTGACACATACGTTTACTTTATCCGTTAATTCCTGACTTGTCTTTTTGAACGTTTTGACCTTCGGATCGTATTTTTCGATGAGATGAGGCAAATATTTTTACTAATTTTCTAGTGTGGCATTGGCTAGCGGTTAGTAAACCGATAAGTGAGAACATGTGGTCTGAGATGCACTGTTACCACTTTTTGGGTTCCTATCTGAGAGTTTGTGACACATTCTCGAGTATTGCCAGTACTGGACCTTTGGGTCATTTGTCCTTCGGGATGTTGTCCTTCGGGATGTTTGTCCATTGAGACGTATTTGTCCTTCAGGATGTTGTCCTTCAGGATGTTTGTCTTCAAGACGTATTTGTCCTTCGGGATGTTGTCCTTTGGGACGTTTGTCCATTTGAGACGTGACGCCTTATTTTGAGAGAATAGTACTTGGCGGGCTTCGGCCATTTTATAAGCACGTGCTATCTTTTGAGATAATTTCATTGATTTATTTGTGATTTTCCAAGTGTATTGCCATTTTACATTATTGGCCATTTGAGCCGTTCAAGACATTATATATGGCGATTACATCTTTGGGAAATTGAACTCCTTATCGAGTTCTATACTTTGAGATTTGGATTTGCCAACACTTGGCGCTTATTTTGAGATTTCTAATCTCCTTTTTGGAAATATATGTGTTTGCCATTTTTGGTGTATCTTGAGTTTTGGGACTTCTCTATTTTGAGAATGTATTTGTGATTGCCATTTACGGCGAGTTTTGAGTTTTGAGATTTCTCCTATTTAGGAGTATGGTTTAGAGTAATCGTTATAGTTGCTTTTGGGATTATGCCGATGATATGAGGCATGCTTTATGTTTAGTTGTTTTTATTGTTAAGTTTACCTCTTTCGAGGATATATTTACTTAGTGATACTACCTCACTTGAACTAATGATATGTTCCTTGCATTCTTCTTCTCATTCGATAAGAAATATCACCCCTTTACCTCATACTTCATATATCTGTTACCAATCTGATGGTTTAGCTAGACTGACCCGTGTATTTTTATATACTCGGGTCATATTGAGTTATTTCATGTTAGATACCTGCTTTGGACTTTGCTTTGATTGCTTCCGCCTTGGATGTCTGCTTATCTCTTTTTGTGTAGTTTTATAGTCTTTTTGATTGACTCTGATATGTATCTATATTTTTGACTCGTTGTATATAATGTGGTCCTAGTACCACTTCTGATGTATCATTTTGTATTGTACCGGGGATGTATCAGTGTATATGTATATATATGTCTGTTTACTGTTCTGTGATGTGTTGTACATTTCGTTGTTGTATTTTGTTCTAATAGATCCGTTAGCCACTATAGTTTTGTATTAAGCATTTATTGAATATGACGATCCACTTAAGAAAGGAAAAAAACTTTTAGAGCATTAAGTCGATGTATTTAGTAGATGTTCAAGACAAAGCTATAGATGGTCGCTCCTAACCAGCCCTATTCTCCGCATTAGCAGACAATATTACCCAGTAATACTCTTTGTTAATGTGGGTCTCGGGGTGTGGCGTCACAACAGCCACGCATTTGATAAGCCGTTCACTTTTAAAAGCCGTGCATTTCGTAGGTCATCCAAGCACTGCTTGATGTTGATTTGGCGTCATCAGCAAGCCGTTCAGATTTTCTAAGTACCGGTATTGTCCTGACAACACCAGGAAACTTGTCTACTGCGGGACTAACAAGGATCATCTCTCACTATCAAAAAGAATTCACATGAGTCCAACAATGTTGCAAAACTAGAAATGGGCAAAGAATTCCGATCGTTGAGCGACAAAATCTCAAGAGTCGAGACATTTGAGTCATAAATTTTCGAAGATAGGAACCGTAAAGTAAGTTTGGCTATAGACATTCGAGGAATCGCTTGGATCAACCGGTTATTTTATCTAGTATTCGGAGTAAACAACCCGGTGAAGTAAGGGGCACACTAACACTTAGTTGAAAGGAAAACCACTCCACAGTCCTGTTACGTCGAACAAAGAATTTTGGCAATCATAAAAGATCTAGTTATAAAACTAAAATTGCAGAACAAGGAATCATGTCATGTACACACATAAGTGGTATAAAAACAAGCTAAGTACGTGATAAATAAGAAAGAATGCAAAAAAGATAGTAGTAGAAACATTAATCTTCTCATTTCTAATAACATTTTATGTACAAAGTGAAAATGTGGGGGCCCTACCCATACAATATCGGCCAACAAAAAAAAGTACAGATGTTACAACAACAAAAGTAATAAGTGCAGACTCTACACTTGTACAAAATACATGTCAAACAAATCAAAATGCTACAAAATCTGGCTCCACTATCACTTAAGCTCGTTAGTGCTTCTTACCACCACTTCCTTTCCCGCCTTTGGTTGGAAGTTTCTTCTTCCCTTCAGCATCCCCACCAGAAGTCGTATCGCCACAAGAGATATCGATTATAGGCTCCGTGCTAATGTCTCCTTCTTGTTCTTTGGCCCCCTCGGAAGACATCCCCGTGGTCTTGCGCTTGTGGGACTTGCGGGAGCTCCTCGAAGACTTTATCTCCTCTACATTTTCCTTCTTAATTGCCACCATCTGCTGCTCAATTTTACCTAGCTAGCTAGCTTTGTTTGTCTACTTTCGAGTGTCAGCTGCTATTAAATTGCCCTCTAGAGATACAGAGGGGTCATCTAAGCCATGCAACATGGCGATCTTCTCAGATTCCGACCTTGGTTGAAAGCCAAAAATGGGCATGGTGATCAAAGCAGCTACAGAAACAAGCATTGAAGTAGTTGAAATAGTAGTAGGCCCAAGGGCCGGAGAAATTGGCAGTTCGATAGGCAAAGAAGACGGACCTATAAGATCAAAAGGGAAAGTTTTCAGTACATCTTGTTCTTACTGCGTGAGCTGGAAGTCTTGAAACTCGGGAGAAACAAGAAAGTTACCTACATCAGAAGTGTGACAATGAATCTCAACCTTATACACACCACCATTTCCTTCTTTAGATGGTTGCACAATCTTGGGTTAAGTTTCAAGACCACCTAAGGCTTCGGAGATAGCTGCTGAAGAAGCGGACAACAAAGGCGTACCCGTCGAAGCCGGGATGATTTTTGTCTGATCATGAGGCTACTTGGACGATTCAAAAGCCCAGAACTGAAAAGCTCTATAGTGCTTTAGCAGATGCAGCTATGGCAGCATCGGCAGCTTATCACTCCTTTTCAACCTGAATAATCTCTCGGCCCTCTACCCAAGCCCACTTTGATTCTTTATTCAGATAGGTGTCCGCTAGATCTTGTTCAGTGTATGCATCCCTATCTTCTTGGAAACGGGCCAAGACTTTTTCCCAAACCAAAGAAAGAGTATGCGGGAATTTGGGGCCCAGATAATACAGAACGCCCTGATGCAATAGGGAGTTGATATAGAAGTTCAAGATTGTGTTATCCATCTTCTCCATCTACTTTTCGAAGGTATCTTGTAGCTCCAAGTAGTCCCCCATCATAGCGATTTTCTCAACTTTGACTTTGGTCTTTTCAATGTCAAGTTGCGCTACTTTTTCTCAAAGCGAAGCAATCACTTGAGCCTAGTTAGAGATGCTCTTAACTCGGGATTCCACCATCCCCACATAATTAATAATCGTTTTCTTACGAGCTTTGACAGTTACATCATGACCAACAATGGTTCTCTTTTGAGCTTCGATGATGTCATCTCGAGTTTCAAGCTCCCTTTTCAGCTTGACTTCATCAGCATGGGCTTTCTTGATTTCATCTTTGAACACGATTTTAATTTTTGCATGGGCCTCCTTTGATTCCTTTAGCAAACTAGTGTTTCTCTTACTATCTTGAATGATAGCATCCCTCTCTTTTTTCAATTGATTAATTATGGCGTCACTTTCCATCATCACTCTTTCATAACCATCTTTCTCCGACTCGAAAGAAAGAGTCTCTTGATAGTTGTTACGGTTTGTGTCTGCCAGCTGCTTACATAATTTCTTTCATCCTTTCGCTTGATCCAAGTTGCTTTGAATCGCCTGGAGATGGGGTGTACAAGAATCCTAACAAATTAGATGTAGGTCACGGTCGAATTTAACTCCCTTCAGGAACCAACTAGGGAACGCGGCTTCAAGTTTAGGTGGACTAGACGGGAGAATATAAGTAGGCCTCCTACGAGGGTGTGAAAAGCCAAAAGCAGGCATAACATGAGTTGACAGAGTCTGGGTTGATGGAGCAACCTGAATAGTAGAAGTTGGAACCTCAATTCTGATAGAAACTAGAGCTGGGGTAGATGTATGGTGCTCGAAAGGATGCGGATCATGATTTACTTTCAAATTTTTGGATGGCTCTTCCTGATCATGGGGAGTCTTCCTCTTCTCATAGCCACCACTATGAACTCTACCTCGATCCCTGTCATCCTAATGACGAGCTTCAGCTTCCCTTTCTTTTCTCCTCCTCCATTCTTTCTCAGTTCCTTGGGTCTGCTGGCGGCTTGAAGTCCATTTCGACCCATGTTGTGTATCCGTAAATTGTTCAAAATCTTCATAGAATCCATAACCTCCCATAGTACCTAATATAAAAAAATGAAGTAACTTTAACAGTATAAAATGAGCTCAAATAATGCATACATAAGTATACATGAACCTAGCCCTAAAAGAACTTCACAAATGGGGTCAGAAAGCAACTACGGTGGGAGTTAGAATATTTCTAGAGACAACATGACTGGAGTGAGAAGACAATCCCTCAGACTCAAAATCATCTCCCATGAGTTTTTCAATGTGCACATAAACGTTGCTTAAGTCCCCGAAGTCGATATCGATTTCTTTAGGCAGAGAACCATGAAGTCGTTCAATTGCTGAGGGCGCATCTTTAGCAATAACCTCTTGGGGAGGTAAACTCGGGTGAGTGGGACTCATTCCCAGAGTTTCATCACATAATTTGAGATCTCCTTCGCTGGAACGCGCATCAAACTCCTCATCGCTAGAGTAGGGGTCACTGTCACTTCCACTCTCAATTTCACCTTCATCTTTTTCTACGATCAAAGCAGGCTTGCCTTCTCATTGTTCGAACTCCTCTTCCCCTTCCTCCGAGATCGGGGGAATCCTGTTCGGACTAATAGCTCCGGTTGTAATGCCTTTTTCTTCAAAAATTTCCTCAGTTGATCCATCGAATGGACCTTCTTCTCCTTGAAGACCGCTCTTTTCTAAATCATGCGATGAAGAAGTGGAGCCTATTCTAGTCTTGAAACAGGTAGGGGATGGAACCTTAATAATGACGGCAAACCTCCCAAGATATAACAATCCGTACCGATGCAAATTTTTGTCCGTTAGCAAAAGTTCGACCGATCTCTCTCTAGCATCTATGGCCTTTAGAGTATGGAAGATAGGATCAAGCATTGGATTTTTATTTGGCCTCGGAATAACTGTAAGAGGCATTCAGTTTATTAAAACCTCGCACCATTATAATAGATCTCAACTAGAGAAGAGAAAACGTACCCCCTATCATCCAAAGACGATTAAACCCTTCAGGACATCTAATGAAGAAATATTCGGTCTTGAACTGGGTAAGTTGCTTTGGAGTTGCAACACGATTTGTGATTTCTATGAGCCTCAATAATCAGAAGAGATGGAGATTCCTCTCTCATTTGGAAGTGTCTCAATTCGTCGAAGCTTGGGGCATGGTGGAATGTCCGCATAAACAAAACATGAAAACAAGTCAAAATTGCATAACTGTTGTGATGAATCCAGTGGGGATATTCCCAAATGTAGAAGTGTGTCTCTCAAGAAATGGTTGAATGGGGTCACTGCACCATTCAAGCAGATGTACCGATGGCAGGCGGTGTACCCTGGAGGTGGCATTTGTGCAGACTCATTTTTCGGTGGAAGGCGCACATTATCGTTTGGAATACCATGCTGTAAACAAATATTATGTAGAACTTTACCGGAAATGACAGTAAAAGCTCTCTCCAGAGGGTTAAGTTAAACTCTAAAGTTCAAAGGAGTTCGATCAACGACCGGGCCAATCGACACAAATTGACCATGTTGAGCTTGTGGTGCCAAAGAAGTAGGCCCTGCTGGAATCATTTGTGAAGGCATAACCGATGACAATTTCACTTCTAAAAGTGTCGGGCTTCCGCCACTGGATTTAGGTCAAGAGGATGGATGCTTCATTCTATATAATAGAATTTGTATCAATATGGTCATATAACGCTGTTTTTAAATAGAAATCCTCATATGTTTAAGTCGCCTAAATTCTAAAAAGACGTTGACTTGTGCCAACTCATTGGATTCCAAGCGTTGAATGGGGCAAGTGCAGTATGTTATCTATGTGAGACGAGATCGGTGTCCTGAACACTATGAACGCTCTATCCTATGTAGATAGTTCACTCTTAGTAGAAAAAGGAAAATGATTTTCATATCATTCATTTAAGTTATTCCTCCTACACTTACCCGTTATCGATCGACAATCGATAACGAAACCATTGTCCAAAGTGACACGGAAAGCTCGTTCAATTCTCAAGTACACCGAGCATGCGATAGTAAGACTAATCTAGGATGATCAAGTCTATATTAACCGCCTCGTTGGAACCATCGAGGCCATGTGCTAATTGATTTTGATTTATTGGACGAAGATAGTAGAATACGTCAAGTGCAAGACATGAATCCACTATCTACCTCCGATAAATCACAATCAACCCGCTTCGTTCACCATTCTCATCGATCGCCCCAAATTCACTGGCAACCACCACCAATACGATAAACACGTCATCAACAACCTCAGTTCGAAGGCAAATAGGTTTGATTTCAGGTTCATACCAATCAAAGCTAGAGTCAGCAGTCTGCAAAGTCGGCAGCGATCCAAGCAAGCGGTGATTCTGGTGCTATGGTCTGGCTTGGGGTGATGGCAGAGGTAGATGAGGTCGGCGGCAGTAGGCTCTGGTGGAAAAGATCAACGGCGGTGGCAACAAAAGCTAGGTAAGGTTTTGGTCATGGTTTGTTCGGGTTGCAAGGGAAGAAAGTGAGGAAAAAGCAAGTAAGAAGGGTCAGCTCAAAAATAGTATTAAGTACGAATGATTTTAGCAGAAAAATACTCCAAGTAATTGGATCGCTAGCGATCCATCACCTATGGATCTCTAGCAATCCATCATTTCAAGTTAATTTTTGCTTAAACTTTTCAAACTCAACCCCCTTGCTGTTCATAAATACTTTGGAAATTACATGTCAAAACTGGTATGTTTCGACGAATAATGATGATTCACATCCCGAACCCAACAAAAAATTGAAAAGTCAAAAACAATACTTCTCGATAAGCCTAACATGATCGACTTGGTTTCACGGAATAGGAATTCAAAGACGACCAGTTCCAGAGCATGCATTTTTTTTTAGCAAAGGCATAGTCTGGGGAGCAAATGTTAACCGGGATTTTAACCCAACAGAATTATTAGAACATCCAGACTATTCCAGAATGACTTGAAACTTGAACAAGGCACCCAAAAGAACAAGCCAATAACACTTAAGGAAAATTAGCCAAAAATAAGCTAAGGAGATTGATCGCTAGTGATCCATTACCTATGGATCTCTAGCGATCCATAGGGACGCTTCACGAGTTCATTGTAACCTCTTACATCTTGATTCATTGCCTCTTCAAATATGTTTACCAAGTTCATATCCTTCTAAGCAACCTAGTTTGAGAAGCGAAGACCCATCCGATTCTAGTCATAGATCATTCTAACTCGTGTATGAATCATCGTTAAACAAGGCAACTAGCTACGAAATCACATAGAGAGTACTTGTATAAGACAAGGAGTGCAACCCAAAGGAAGAAGTCCAAAAATCCCCTATGTACATGGATCGCTGGCGATCCATGCCCTATGGATCGCTGGCGATCCATAGGATTATGTTGGATCATTATGAAATTTTCAGAGCACCTTTGTGTCATTGAGTGTAGGCTTCCAGCAAAGCGGCCTAGCCCACTTGCTCTCCTTTGCCTATAAATAAAATCCTACCTGCAACATAAACATGATCTTCTGGACTGGCTGTTGGAACTTTGCAAAGATTGTTCTTCACTATTATTTTTCACTCTTCTTCTCCCACACAATAGTCATCAAGGAGCGACTGTGATTCTCCAGTCATCTTTAAGTACTTGTGACTTGATCTAAGTTAGGATATTCTATCATATTGTTACCCAATTCAACTTGTAACAGTAGTCAATTAATAAGAAAAGTTATAAAGTGGATGTAAGCTTTATTAACAGCTGAACCACTATAAAATTCTATTGTCTCTTTTCTATTTCTACTCTTTTGATATTTCTTTTCTATTTTATTTACTTCGATAAATAGGGTTGGTGCTTTCACACTGAATCCAGGGTGTTGATCCATTTTTGGGTTAATAATATTAATTATTGGGAGACTTACGAATTGATATAAAATGATTAATTTGAAATAACTTTGGTTTATGATTATCTATGAAATAATTTAACATGTAACTTCCAAATTAAAACTTCTTGAAAATTTATTTAAGTAGAATTTAAAGAATTTGATTTGAAAAAATGTGTTATGATATTATTAAATGTTTAGTAAAATTAACAAAGAATTTATGCTTTTCAAAACTTATAAGTTGTGTGAAGAATAAAATTTGGGGTCAATGATTTGGATTTAAAAATTGAATTGAAAAGTTATGTTATTTTCAATTAAAATTTGATTGGAGATAGTAAAGAATTACATAGCGTATAAATTTGAATTGATTATAGTGAACTAACTAGGATGGTCAACATGCCATTATGTTATGGACTTGCTGGAAACGGGCATTATGAATTTGTACTGAAAAATAAGGAGGGTATTATTTATCAATTTTGGGAAAATTTTGAAACAGTAACAAAAAATTTATTTTAAATCAATAATTTACTATTATTTATTATGTTAGGTGGAATTTAAATAAATAGTAATATAATTTTTTAAAGATTGTCTAAATTTGAGGAAATAATAATATGATTGTTTTATGGAGTGTAACAATAGTTATCAGGTATAATTTCTATCTTTTGTTTTAATCTTATCTTAATCTTTTATCTATCTCATTTCTATCTTTGAATTCAGGCCATTATTAAAACGTCTCCTTTTGCTGCTCTTTACGGACGACCTTGTAGATCTCCATCTTGCTGGATTGAATCCGGTAATCGTTTGGTTCTTGGTCCTGAGATGATTTTGGAGGCTTCTGAGAGAGTTGAGGAGATTAGGAGGAAGATGAGAGTTGCTCAGGATAGGCAGAAGAAGTATGCTGATCGGCGTAGGCGGAGTTTAGAGTTTGCTGTTGGTGATTTGGTTTTCCTTAAGGTCTCTCCCTTAAGGAATGTCATTCGATTTGGTCGTAGAGGGAAGCTTTCTCCTAGGATTGTTGGTCCTTTCCGCATTGTGGAAAGAGTTGGTTCTTTAGCTTATCGTCTGGATTTGCCCGAGAAGTTCTCTGGAGTGCATAATGTATTCCATGTTTCTCATCTTCGTCGCTATCTACATGATCCATCTCTTATTGTTCAGCCTTCTGCACTTGATAGTTTGGATATTGAGCCTAATCTGGCTGTTGAGAAGAAGCCACTTCGTATTGTCGACAGAGGTACGAGGCAGCTCATAAGGAAATCTGTTAGTCTGGTCAAAGTACAGTGGAGTACTGATGATCGGGATTGTACCTGGGAGACGGAGGAGAGCATTCGTGCTTCGAATCCGGAATTGTTTGTTTCAGGTACTATTTGCTTTTCTATCTTGTTTTCTTTATTTTCCTTGTTTCGTTCTTTACAAGGAAGAAAAGATTTGAGTGGGTGAGAGTGTAACAACCCAATATTTTTGTAAATATTTTTATATCATTTTAAAATAAATTTTTATTTCAATATTTTTTTTAAAACATTTTAGAAGTATAGTTATAATTTTTGAAAGTGTAGTTAAAATTTTCCAAAGTTAATTGTATTTTGTTTGAAATTTTTAATGCTAGTTTCAATATAATAAGCTATTTTCTCTATTTATTTTTATTTTATTTTTATTTTTCTTATGAATAAATTTTATTATCATTTTCACTTTATTTTGTTTGTCTTTTATTTTTATTTACTGAATTTTTATTTGTTTATTTTGAATTAGAAAGAAATGGAAATTTGAAGAGACTAAAGCTTTTAACTCTTGACTTTTCATTTGCTTGCCTCTTCACATACTTTGGCCGTTCATTGCTCTATTGATTAGCCGTGACTTTTATTCCATTTTTCACGTGAAAACTCCTTCTCAACATTTTAGATCTGAAAAAAAAATTGGTAATGGCTTCCTTCTCTTTTCTTCTTTTTCTTCTTCTTTTTCTATTGATTTTCTATGTTTTTGCCTTGCCTTCTTCATAGCTTTGCTCGGCCATCCCCTCCACCATCACCACCGACCACCACTCCTCCTCCTCCCCATGATCCACGGCAACAACCCCTCCTCCTCCTCTGACCAGTTTAGGCCGTAACACCTGGATGACCAAAATTCCACAAAACAATGTCCAAAACTCCAAAACATGTCATAGCCGAGCTCCATAGTCCATCTCCCCTTCATTGTTGACCACGGCCACCACCATAGCCACCACCACCAGCAAAGTACACCACCACTTCATCATGACCAGACATGTACCTGACCTGGTCGAGCCCACTTGACCCTAGGCCGAGACCATTGATGCACCAAAACTCCACTTTGCCTAGTCCATTAACCTTCCATGCTTTGTAACTTCCATACTCTTCATATTCTCCTTGTAACCATGCCTTTATTGACCCAAACCAGATTTTTACCACCTGAAATCATGTTGTGGCCGAGCCAAACAACATGTGTGGTCGAGCAAAGTTGAGTGGAGATCAAGCAAAAATTGTTTAAAAGCTTTGTGTAGTCAATTGTCTATTTCTATTTCAATTTGTTTCAATATAATCTTTTGTATAGTATTTATATTTATATTTGGCTTTGTTTATTTTGTGAATACAAGATTAACATCTTGGCTCTCTCCCCATCCAAATCTAGTCGTGCTTTCGTGCTTTCCGGATTTATGTTTGTTTGTTTTATTTGCAAACTTCAGCGTAAAAAGGTGAGTATTCACACACGACATCTATACTTATATCAATTGTGAAGTGACAACAAGTGAATGTGTATAAAATAATATATCATGTTATACCTGCCTGTGATGTTAATTATATGATGTTAAACCCTGTTATTAACTTGTCACATTATCTATTATATTTTATTTTATTTTACTGTTTATTCTATTCTGTTTATCACACTGCAAGTTCCCTGTAGAATAGAATCACTATGGGTTGAAATGATACATACCCGAACGGACTTTAGAATAATAAAAGATCGTTATGGGCTGAAATGATAAGCCTGAGCGATTTTTATTTATTTTTATTTACTTGGGATTGCGGATTTGAAATGATAAACCCGGATTTTCTTTGTAAACTACGGATTGAAATGATATATTATCCGTATCACTTGACTTAGGTTAGAAAATACTATACAGACCCGTTGTTATTTTATAAATTTTTCTGGAAAATTTTATGTATTTAAAAATGTAAAATATGATAAATTGATTTAAATTGAATTTAAATGATTTAATAAAGTGGAAATGATTTTTCTCTATGTTAAAAATGCTAAATAAATGAATGGAAAAATTGTGATTTAAACATAACTTAATTTGGAAATTTGTGATTTGGTTTTTATGGAAATTTAAGTTAATTAAATCAAAATGGAAATTAAGTTTTAAATTGTAAAAAATGGAAATTTAAATTTAAGTGTTAAAGTAAATTGTAAAAAAATGAAAGAATAAGAAAATGGCACACTTGAATTTAATAAGTAAAATTGCTGGAAAATTTGATTTTTATTGTAGAATTTTCGTTTATAAAAATCATATGTTAAAGGGTATTTAAATGAATATTTTTGATGTGGAAAAATATGATTTTTATAAGTTAAATTGATTTAAATTGAAGTTTATTTGTGGTTGAAATTTTATTTAAAATCTGGAAATTCTTTTAGTAACACTTCAGAAATGCTATCGTTTCTGAAAATGAACTAAAATCTGAACTAAATAGAATCTGCAGCACTTTGTAAGTGCTATAGTTACAGAAGTAAACGGAAGGAAATTTAACTAAGGGCTATCACAGCACTTTGCAAATGCTGTCTTTGTTGAATTGAACTAAAATCTTTAATTTGAACCCTGAACTATTACAGCAGTTTTGTAAATGTTGTCTTTACTGAATTGAACTATTTTTCAACTAAAACTGAACTATTACAGCAGTTTTAAAAGCTGTCTTTGCTGAATTGAATTGTTTTCAAATATAATTTACCGCAGCACTTTCTAAATGCTGTGAAAGCTGGAATTTTAATGTTTTAATGTATTTAAGTGAATAAATGAACTCAGAAAAGGGTAAATTTTTGGGAATTGAATATTTGATTTAAAAGAATAATGACTTCACTTTTAAATGGTTTAAATGAAGTATTTTGATTTGAAATATTACTGTTTTGAAATTTATAACCACGGGTTATAATAACGATTGGTTGTTAAAGAGACCAGGATCGGATATGGACATACTCTCTGTCGATACCGAAAACCACTTTAACAACTATGTACGCGGTGGAGATTCCCGAATGAAGTAGGGTGGTGGCGACGATCCTAAAGGTATATACGTGGACCCAACTCCCATGAGTTGGCATAAGGTGGCTAAAACAGAAGCGATTAACGGGCCAATGAGATAGCACCTCTGATCGGGCACACTTCTTCGATACCATTCTATTACTTTTGTGATTGATTGGGTGCACCCCTTGATTTGGGAGTGTTGTTCGAGGTCAGCAGTAGTGGATGCTATGCGTTTCCACCAGCCCGGATGCGTAATTGGTATATCTACCCTGGCATTGCCTAGTTGTGCAGTGTCACCTACCATATCGAGCTTTACTACGAGTTTCTATTTATGTCGTACCTATGGAGTATCTTCTCATAGCCTTTCGAGATATGCAGGTACTGTATAGACTATTGGCACTATTATGTGTTAAGGGCTATATGGGTAACCCCTTAACGCTATTTAAAAGTATGTTTATTTTATGATTAGACATTATTATAATAGCAAATATTACTACATAGTAGATAGTTTAACGGATCCTTAAAGAATGGGAGATCCCAAGCATTCTTTAAGTTACTTGTACCTTTTATTACAGTTCACTTGATTTGGTTTACATTGTATAAGTATGTATGTCCTGACTCGAGTGTTTGTGTTTTATTTACGCTCGGGTCAGCCTGAGTATTCATCAGCTTTGGATCTCATCTTCTGGAGCTAGGACTGGGGGAGATCATCTTTTATCTAGTTGCTATTTATTTCCGTTCAGTTGTTATATTTCAGCTTTTGTATTAGAGACTTATGTATTTGGGATTTCTACTATGTTTGTTTCAGAACTGTATTTGTTTTTAGACTATGTATTTTGTATCTGTTTTTGAGACTCTGTATTGTAGTGGCTTCATGAACCACTATTTATTTTATTTTCCGCTGCGAGTTATTCTGATATTTCTGTGTTTGTGATTTTGTGAATGATTTTATTTGCTCCAAATTTTGTTACAATCTGTTATTTTGCTTTATTCAAGTCCGACATGTGTGGATTATTGTCGATTTGAATGGTCCAAAATAGTGGGTCGTTACATGGAGTTTATGAAAAAATTATTATAATTTAAGTGAAAAGGAGGTATTTGAGAGTAATAATCATAATGGTGTATTTTTCATGAATATTTTTGGGTTAAATTATCACTATTTTTGGTATAAATAACAATATAAAAAAATAAAAAGGATTTTTGGAATTTAATGAAGAACGTTGTTATTTTTGAATTAGATAACAATAAAGGGTTGTTAAAATGGTTTAAGTAATGTTTTTTTGATGTAAATTAATAATAGTATTTGAAGGAAATTTTATGAAAATTATTATTTTTGGATTATGTAATTATGTTTGAAATATTTAAAGTAATATGTTAAAAATAAAGGATTTTGAAGTATAACATTGGCATGGAAAAAAATATTATTTTTAGGTAATGGAGAAAAAGTAGTCTTATATAAAAAATATTAAGATGACATATACTCAAGAAGGATGATAACTTTAAATTTATTATTTTGAATTATTGAGATATATTTTATTTATTGTTGTTTGAAATTAACATTTTGTATTCATTTTTGTTTGAAATTAACATATAAGATGTGAGAAGCATGAGAGCATAATAATAAAAGATTGTTGTATAAGACAGTCGCGATAGAGGATGCCTATATTTGTCTAGGTAGAGTGATTTTGGAGTATGGTGTTGTACATAAGGTACTCTAGCTGTATGTTAGTTTGTAGGACTTCACAAGCACGCGAAGTTAATTTTATTTTTAAAGTATATAGTGTTGTATAATTTCATGACATGAAGCTAGTGTCTTGACTTGCACATACTAAGGTACAGCGATTTTAAGAAATGCGAGTTTTGGTAATTTGGAAGATACATGACTAAGAGATAGGATTAGTTCTTTTCAGTCATCACATGGATTGAAAGAACTATCTTATCAAGTCAATTTTATGAAATAGTGACATTTTGTGCATAACTTATTTTCGAAGCATGATGCACGCGGAAATAAGTGAAAAGTGCACAACCTAGTCTATGAGTTCATTATAATAATATTATTTTTACCAAAATTTAGGCATCATCCATTTGTGGTATCTATAAATTAAATGGCGATGGAGTATAGGGTTCACCTAAGAATCTAAAATGTTAGTCCACTTAGAAGGGGGACACCATCCGTTAGTGTGTTATCATCCCCATGAACTTAAAGAAGAAATTTTGCGTGGGATGCCAAAGGATACGAAGAGGATTTTTTTTGGCTAAGGGTGAAGAAGCAAGTGGTGAAGTATGTTGCAAGGTATTCGAGGAAGGAGATATGCTAGTAATGAAGATTTTAAATTAATGTTATACTTGGATATTATATGATTAGAGACACCTCAGTGATAAGTTGAGGAATGGAAACCGCATAAAATAGGCATGCATAAGGAGTTAGCAGTGGGTAGCTAGGTGGGTGAAGGATCGTTATTAAGCTATGTTATATGGGAAAGCTCGCACCATAAGTTGTTGGGCCTCTCTCGATTATATAGAGAGTACGGAAGTTAGCACGTTTTAGTGGGCTTCTTGAAAAGTTGGCGGGCGTTCACATGTTTTTTATCCATGCTATTTGCGAACATTGACGATCTAGCAGTTATGGTAGAGCCTAATCAGCTTATATGATGTAAAGGTTTGGATGGAAGTATGTGGAAACTCGGGGAGGTAATATGTGTTTCCCTATCATGAGCTCTCTTCTAATAAGTTCTTTTAATTAGCTTGCTCATTAGATCATTGTTTGTTTACATTGTTGCTATAGCTAGCTAGTTGACAAAGGCATGAATGTATGGGTGCTAGGATTGGTTGTGTGCACGTCGTTATGCTATGTTTTGGTTGCTATGGTAACTTTGTTTGAGTTGTACTAGTTTAATTTATACTGCGTTGGTTTGTATGTATATACATTCCAACTAGGATAAATACCTATAGTTAAGTGTTCTAGTTTATGCTAGATAATTTTATATATGCGTTTAAAGTTTACGTTTATGGACATTGTTGTTTACTTTCACTTTGATATGGATGTTGCATATAGATGTATGGATGCGCATACATATAGAAATATATTAGCATATATTAGGATGTTTGCATATATATTGATTGCACTGCACATGTAGTCATATAGGAGGATGATTTAGTTACATTTGCGCTAATCTCATATCATATCATTATATTCTATCTATCATAGGCATTCTGCACTCTTGATTGCGTTTTTTCTTGTATTATATGATGGATGATAGATAGATGTAGCTATGTCTGTTTTGTATATTTGTATGATGTAAAGCGAGTTATATTGTCCGTCCTTTGGAATTTCAAGGATGAAACTCTTTTAAGAGGGAGAATGTAATACCCCCTAATTTTATGCAACTAAACTAATAAATTAAAAAAGTAAAATTCAAATTTCACATAAAGTGCAAAATAGTAAATTTTTATAGGAACTGAAATCAGGCTTTGGGACCTATTTCCTTCGCTTGGAGTGTCATTTACAGTAAGAAAACATACACAACTTGCTGATTTTGGTTAAACAGGCTAGAAATTAGAAGAAGTCAAACCTAGTGGCATTTTCATAATATATTAATTTCGAGATTTTAGGCTAATCATGTCTTATTTCAGCCTATAAATAGCAAGTTAAACCATATTCTCTATTCGTACATAAGCCTAAACATGTTACCACTAGTCTACATCTTCTTCTTCATTTTCTTATCTTACAACAAAATCAAACAAACTTCATGTTGAATCAAATCCAAATTAAATAAAATAAAGATAAAATGATTACCGCAAAGAGAGCTATGCAAATATGCCAAAGCTATCGAGAAATTTGGCATTTTGAAGGGAATTTCTGGACAACGAAGAAAGAGGAGGATTCACCATAAATCAAAGAAGATGCACGGCTAATTAGAGTGTGAGACTTATCATATTTGTGTATATAGTAGATACAATAATTCATCCCTTATGGTGGTAAATCACGTTATAAATGATGTAACTGAAATTTAAAAATTAGTTTTTTTATATATAAACATGAATAGAGGTAGTATGCCATGGCCAGACGGTTAAAAATCTAATTTTTATCGATCGTAATTAGCAAAAGATAGTCTCCTTCTAATTAAAAAGTGTGAAATACAATAATATTCCAAACCGTGTATATTATATATCAAAATTATAGTTCTTTATGAAACAAATCCATTGGTTATATTCTTTGTTAATTGTAGAAAACGCATATGAAGTTCGATGAATGTGGACCATCCATTTCAATCCAACGGTGAAATGAAGACGATAGCACAATCGGGAAGCATGTATGTGTAGAGGAGGATGAGTAGGTCACCTTGTACGTAGTTGATTGGTCAATAGGAATCATGATTCACCATAATAATTCTTCAAAACTACAGCAATGTTGATCGAAAGATGAATGAATTATGGATCTAGGCTACGTTCTTCATGGAGGAAGGGTTGGAAGTGTTGGATCTTTAGATCCATGCCTGCAGTGGCGATTGCAATCGAGAAAACAAGGTAGCGGAGTTGAAATTGGGTTCCATGGCATTGTAAAAAAATATGCGAAGAGGAAATAAATATAAATAAAATAATTATATATTATTGAATTATATAATAAATTACGATGTCGCTTAACTTAAAATGCTTATAAATTTTGCGTACGACCTTCGTTTCATGCGTGGTTCATAGCATCAGAGTCATGGCAAGAGGAGGAACATTTTGGTATATTGTTTGCTATATTTTAAGACACTTTTAAAAAGTGCCTTGTTTTAGTAGATTCATTGTATGTTCTTTAGTATGGCAATAGTGGGCTGAGACATTTTGTTCCTCAGTAGCTAGTCGCTTATTGATGGGCGATAGTGGGCTCAGACATATTTTTCCTTAATTGCGAGTCACTTATGATTTGGCGATCGTGGGCAGGATATGTAGTTCCCTCACAGCGAGTCGCTTATAATTTGGCAATGGTGGGCTGAGACATTGTGTTCCTTAGTAGCGAGTTGCTTACAATTTAACGATAGTAGCCTGAGACATAGAGTTCCTCAGTAATGAGTCATCCATGATTTGGCGATAGTGGGATGAGACATGTGGTTCCTAGTAGGGTTTGCTTACGTTTTGATGACTATGGACCGAGATATATAGTTCCTCGGTAGCAAGTCGCATACGTTTTTAAAGACAGCGAGTTGAGACTTTGGGCTCAATCATGTTGCAGTCAGTCTTTGGCATGCTATTTGGGGCTCTAGGTTCGACCATGTGCATATAATTAGGTATAGGTTAGATTTTAGTGAGACCATATTCTATGTTGTCACTATAGTATTAAATTATGTTTAATTGACTTATTGGGTGCAGATGACATAGGCAAGGTATGGTTTTGAGCATAAGGGTTGTTTTACTAGCTTATTAGTATTATACACTTATATGATGTGTTTCACTCACCAGACATATGTTTGACTCCCTTTATAAATTTCTTCTTTTTAGTTCTACTCTGGTCGGTCGATAGAGAGGACTAGTGTTAAATTGTAGGCATGATGGTGTGATGGAGACGTGCATTTATTTGTCTATTAGCTATCTACTATTTTATCTCAATAATTCCTAGATATTAGGATTTTTTTTAATCAATAGTAGGGAATGTTGTAATTGAAGTATATTTGATACTATATTATTTTGTTCATATGGGATTATGGTATTATCGATTACTTTATATTTTATTCCTTCCACTGTGAGTTGTAGAAATTATAGAATATCATAGATTGCTCTATGCTTTGTTTTATATTTTACCTCAAAATGATCCTCTATCAATGGCATCGGCGATGTCAGTGCAACTTTTAGATGTAGGTCGGGACACTATAGATGGTGGGTTATTACAGTCTCGAACCTAGAGATCACATAAGTTAATGTGTTGTCTACATTAGATAACCGTTGCAATGACATCGCGAAAACATGAATGTCCATCAGGTCTTTGATAACCTTAAAGCTTTTTTTGGGGAACGGTCTTGTTCCATAAGGTACGAACTTATGAAGAAACTGTTTAATACAAGGATGATGAAAGGCATGAGGGTGGATGATTACTACATAATAATGAAATGCTATATTGATAAACTTTCTTAATTGGATGTTAGGATAGGCAGCGAGCTACAAGTGAATCTGATCCTAAGTTCTCTTACTCTGCAATTTGAATCATTCATATTAAACTACAATATGAACCAATTTAATGTAAGCCTCATGGAGCTGCTTGATATACTATAGCCAGCCGAGTCTTAATCCAAAGATTAAGATGTGATGCTCATGGTTAAAGGGAAGGTACCTTCTTCGAATAGTTCAAAAAAGCAAAAATGGGTTAATAATAATAAGAAGACTTCTCCAGTTAACAAGGGTGAGTGTCATCAGTATCACAATAAGGGTAATTGAAATAGAAACTGTCTAGAGTATTTGAAGATAGTCAAAGAGAAGAAACATAATAGTTATGTTTCTCCTACAAGTATATTTATGATTCAAAATTGTTTTTAATCAATAAATTATCTTGGGTTTTAGATACGGATCTGGTACTCACATCCATAATTCATTACAAAGACTAAGGAACAGATATTATGTGGCGAAGGGAGAAATGAGACTTCAAGTTACTAATGGATCTCTGGTAGATGCAACTGCAGTTGGACATTATCATTTAGCTTTGCTAAATGGATTAGTTTTAATATTAAATAATTTCTATTATATTAAAAACTTTATTTACGGTATAATTTCTATGCCTAAATTGTTTGAGAGATTGGATATACTTTCCATTATATTGATAATGTTATAAACATTATGTTGAATGAAAATACAGTCTACAATGGTTTTTGGATAATGACATTTATGTGATTAATACTAATTATGTCCGTGCTGTGAATAATTCTTCTAACGTTGACATAAATAATAACTATTTTTAGCATTGTAGACTATGTCATATAAATGAGAAACGAATGCACAAATTAAAAACCAAAATGTTTTCTGCTATTATTTAATTCGGAATCATTTGATAGATGTGAGTCATGTCTTAAAGAAAAAATAACCAAGCAACCCTTTAGTGGGTGCAATGAAAGCATTAATGAACTTCTGGGTCTCATAGATATTGATGTATGTGGCTCAATGCTTATAGTTACCAATGATAACTCTTTTTATAACTCTTTTTATTTTACTACCGTTACCGATGATTTCTCAAGGCTGGGGTATGTGTATCTTATGAAGAACAAATCCGACGTCTGTGAGAAATTTATAGAATATAAAAATGAGGTTGAAAATCAGATGAACCGTAAAATCAAAATACTTTGATCAGATCGAGGAGATGAGTATGTTGGACAAGAGCTCGAATAATACTTAAAAGATAATGATGTTATCTCTTAAGTTACTCCATCGTATACTCTGTAATACATTCGTGTTTCAGAGTGAAGGAATCAAACCCTATTAGATGTCGTTCGTTCCATGATGAATAAAGCTAAGTTGCCTCTTCCTTATTGGGGATATGTGCTAGAAACCAAAACACATATTTTGAATTTAATACCCACGGAATCTGTGCCTAAGACGCTATATGAAATGTGGCATGGGAAGAAACCTTACTCAAACATTTGAAGTTTTGGATTTGTCTAGCCTACATTAAGAATGTTGGTCCCAATAAACTTGAAACAACCTGTATTTTACGTATCAGAAGACTATTAAATATTTTTATTTTATTCATGTGCAATTGTATGACTCTATAATTTAGGGAAATAACTTTTACAGACATTTTCCACATCTATGATTTTTGTTGAATTTCGATGTGACTATTTTAACCCTGAAAATCTTGTATAGACTGTAACTTCTGATTGGAGTTGAACTAGAGTCTCAAACCACTTATATTGCTTCAGGATGATGGTTTCCCATTCCGTGGAGTGGTTATAGTAGAAAAACAGACTTACTATTTGAAAGTTATAACAATTATAAGTTTTGGCTATTGTTAGCATATATAAGCGGGTAATTAACTAAGCCCATACTTAGGCCCACTAATCCAACTTGAAAATTATGCTAAGAGGAGGCTCAGAAACTAATTTAAGTAATTTCTGTCTTTCTTAAAATAGCTCTATACCTCCACTGATCCTAATTTCATCAAAAATCCTACCTTTTCCTTACTAATCTGAGCCTAAATCATAATTAGAGTGGTAATTAGCATTGAGTGATTAGTGATTATCATTTTGGTTGGTTTGTATTCATCTCCTTTGCTGTTCACTTTGGATCTAAGAGGAGTAGTTGGTATTTTGGGTATTTGGTGAGTGATTCTTGACATGGATATTTATATAGTTAAAATTGATGTTTCTAACATGATTTTGATCCTAAAATGTTTTCTAACTTTAATCACACATTTATACATGTTTATGGCCGAAATTTAATTGATTTAAAATGGTTTTTGTAACGACCCGTTTTTTCCGAAAAAGAAGAAAATTCAAATTTTAGAATTTAGTACAGTAAGAAATAAAAAAATTTATGATTTTAAATAAAATTTACTTTGAATTATAACATTTGATTTTGATTTAATAAAGTGACAACTATTTTATGTGATTTCAAATGTATGGTTTAATAAAGGTTTAATTGGATAGATTTAATATTGTGTAAAGCATGAAATAAATTTATGATTAACGGGAGTTGGGTTTTAATTGTAAATTAACCTCTAATCTATTGGTAAACAATAAATGTATAATTATGTATTCAAACTTATTTAAATTTTAATCTTGGTTTTTGCTCATCTTATATATCAACCTATGGAAATTAAATTGTTAATAAAATTTAGTATAATTGGATTTTACATAAAAGGAAAGAAATATAAATTTTTAATTTAATAAGACTTAATTAGTTAAACGATTTAGAAATTGAGAAAATTGAGAATTTAATACTGCATTAGTTAATATTAGCATTTTAATTAAAGAACTAGAAATTATAAACCAATGAATATTCAATTATATTAATTTGAAATATGGTTCATTTTGAAATTAAATAAAGGTGAATTTTATTAAATATAATAAACTGAAATTTACCATTTATAACAAACAATAGAATTTTATGATGGAAATTTGATAATTGCTATGCGTCCACCTAGACATAGAAAATGGCAAGTTTTCGTCGAATAATATAGATGTTCTGTCAGTCGCTAGAAATTCAGTTTAAATCAGTTAATAACAGTTACATTTAAAAGTGTTCCGAAACCTAAATATATCAACATGAGAAAATTTATTTAGAACACTCTGAATAAGACTGCGTAATCCGTTTCGCGAAATTCGGACGTTTCTAGCTCCGTTTGGATTTTCCGTACGGGATAGCAACGTATATCAGTGTCAGTGTAATAACCCGGAAATTTTAATAGTTTTATAACGTAATTAAATGAAAATTTGATATTTGAAATACGTCTATTTTAATATAGCAAATGGTAAATTTTCATCGGAAAATATGCAAGTAAATTTTATTACGTAATTCTATTTCTATTTCAATCAGTTAAAAAAATTGATGGTAACAAAATATTTTCCAAACCTGAATATTTTTACATAGAAAATTTGTAAATCATTTTCTGAGTGAGACGTCATATTTCGTTTCTCAAAATTTGGATTGTTATTGCTCCGTCGATCTTATTTTCGACGAAATAGCAGCATTTTCGGACTGATATCGACTTTTGATCGGATGATCGTACCACTAATATCTGTATACCGTTTTGATCATCTCGTCATGCTGATCTCCGTAGTATATTAAATTCTGTATTTTGAAGTTCGGTGCACAGCGGAATCCGTGAAAAAATGATTCTGTAACGGTACCGGTTTTGTGCCTTTTGGTCCTTGTGACCTTTCATTTGTCCACCGTTTAGATACAAAGGGTCGGTAGCTTTTAATATATACAGAAATCAACGTTGGCTCTTTCCCATTCCAACTGATTCATATTTATTAGTTCTTCTTCTTTCCTTGTTTTTATTTTATCTTCTTCTCTTATAATTTTTGTATGCTCTACACTGTTAAACTCTATATATAAATTCATGCATTTGCCTTTGCCTGAGCATCACGTTCCTTCAGATTATCTCCTCCCATCCTCCTTTGCTTTTTCCATCACCCCACTTGTGTTGCACACGTTGGATTTAGATGTACACGCAAGCTCACAGTAGTCCTCGCTTCTGCCCTCTTCTTCCTTCCTCCTTTCCCACGTCAGCACTTCACCACCCACAGCCTGCGCACGTCCATCACCTGACTAATGCCGAGTCTTTCACTGCCGAGCTCTAGTTCGTTCATTTTTCCTGAAGCCTGCATCGTTCATCCAAGGCCTGTCACCTTCACCAATCTTCCCCCTCTCTTGCACAAGCTTCGACCATCAACCTGTGATATCCCGGAAATTTGGCAATATCAATTTAATAATCTTTATTAATAATTTAATTGATTTGTTGATTTATTTTATAAATTGACAAGTTATTCATTTTAAAAGGTTAATAATATTTTAAATTGGCAAATTTATTTCTTTTGAAAACTAATAACATTTTAATTTGGGAATATCTTTTCTAAAATTTTAATTAGGAAGATTTATCTTACTAAAACTAATATAAGTGTTTATATTTATAATGTATATATATAGGTATATATATTATAAATAGGGAGTCTTTAATTTAATAAAAGGATAAGTTATCAAATTATAATATATATGTATATATATATTGTTATTTGAAGTTATGTATTAAAATTAAATATGATAATTATAAAGCTAATGTTAAAAGTATTTTCCATTTAGAATATATATATTTGTATATATTGGAATGGAAAGAATATTGAATTTGAATTTAATAAGATGTTTTCAAACTTTAATATATATATAATTTGTAATTTGGTTTAATACTTTTGAAAATGATATTTTAAGATTTAAATAACAAGAATAATTTCTTATTTATTTTAAAGATAAATTTTAAGCTTAAGTTTTATTTAAGATTTAATTTAAGAAATTCATTTGTTTTAATATTCTTTTCTCTTTAAAAATTTCAAATATAAGTCAAAATGGGTTTGTAAAAAAATATATATATAGTTAAAATAAGTTTCTCAAGCATATAAAAATATGTTATATTTAATTTTATCAAAGCATAAGCTATTATAAATAATTGTTTTCACATTTGTATATTTATTAAAATCTAAAGCTTAAATTATAAAAGGATAAATACATTTTTATACATATAGATATTTTATAAATAAACATGTAGGATTTAGATAAATCAAAATAAAAAGAAATTAACACTTTTAAATCAATAATAAAGCATTTAAAACACTTGTAAACATTTGGAAGCTTGGAGTGTTTAGGTGTAAGTTAATAACTCTTAAGAGGACAAATGTCCACATCTCCTTTTGATAATTAAAATAAGTAAATTAAAATCAAAGGAAGATATCTATTTTCACTTTTCAGCTAAAACTCTTGTTCTCTTCATTTCAACCAAAAGAATATAATTCGAATCTAAAAATAAATGAAAGACTGGAAACCTGAAAAGATAAAGACTGGAAATCAAATTGCAAAGAGAAATGAAAATTTGGAAAATCTGGGAATCTAAGATCTGAAATAAGAAGATCAAAGGCAAATTAAAACAGCAGTTTCAAATCTTCAATTGCAATTTGAAGACATGCAATCAAATAAGGAATTCAACAGCAAGTTTATATTCAACTAAGCAAAAGAAAAGGAAGTTCAAAATCAAATTCAAAAGTCTGGAATAAGCCTGGAAACAAAAACCTGTCATATGTTCTCTGTTTAAAATAACAGGTGAGTAAACTTAAGTTTTAAAAACAGTTTTAAAATCTTGTTTTCACATTGTTATGTGAATAAAATTCATGTGTTAGCTTTAATATTTGAATTGAATGGATGCATGCATGTATACAAGTATTATTGCCTGTGAATAACCAGTATATGTTGAATATAGGCTCTGAATGTTTTACAGAGTTTGATTTTCTTTTAAAAAAATCTATACCTCATCATTTAATCTCTGTTAGTTTATGATTTGTAAATAGAAATTGTTTGAATCCATATAATATCTCTACTAAAAATCATTGGAGGAATTTATATTTAGTATTAACCTCAAATTTTATAATATACAGTAGAATTGGTAAATTGGGTCAAAACTGATTAATTCAATTTTAAGTATTGATTACATGAATGGATTCAATATAGAAAATGATGAATTTTAATATAGAAATCTTGATTTTTAGTATGGTATCTATTGAGAAATTCTGGGTTGATTGATTTTGTGTTTATCGTTGATTGTTGACGATTGACGACGAGTTGAAGTTCGAGATTGTTGTCGATGGTAGCTTGAATATTATTGATCTCAGGAAAAATGGAGATTGTATTTTTAGTTAACCGTAGGGGGTAGGCGAAGACGAGATAGGGTTTAACACCCTGTTTTTCTCGTGACGTTCATATGGATTTCGCGGCGTCGATAGGCAACCGGAGGCGATCGCGTAGGTCGCTGGAGGTAGAGTAAAGTGAGGCGGAGCTACGGTGAAGATGGTGGGTTTTCTCGAGGCCGGGGGTTGCCGTGGTGATGGAAGTACTGGCAATGGCGTTCGAACTGATGGGTTCGAAATGGTCGAAGTTGAATCTCGATCGAATCAAGGAGATTTGGATGTTCGAACGTGATGTTGTGGTGGAAGGTGACTTGCCGTGGGCCTGATTAGAGTTCGTCGTTGTCCAGCAGTAACGTGCACGTGCACGTTCACGAATTTTGTGCATCTGGAAGTTACTTTGGAGAAGGAAGCTTGGTCACAGGTTTTTTTTTCGGGGAATAGTCGAGTTCGACTCGAAGCAGGGAAGTAGTGGAATGACGCGAGTGATACTTCGAGTTTTCTAAGCTTTTACCCGGGTTTTTGGTGAAAGCAGATTTTAAGAAAATTAATCCAGGAAATGTTTTTAAGTTTTAACCAAAAGAAATTTTGTTTCGTAATATTTTCTGAGTTTAAACAAAATTTTAAACAAGTTTATATATTTTATAATATTAAGTTTCAAAATAAAATAAGTAGATTTTGAAATAAATTTGTATTTAATTATATTTAATAACTTGGGAAAGTTTTAAAGATTTAAAGGTTTAATTTAAAATGTGTTTAATGATTTATTGATTTCTAAATCTTATATTTTAATTTAATTAAGGTTTAATGGTTAAGATATAGTAATTAATTAAAATAAGAATTTTCTTAAGTATTTAGAATGTTGATTTAATTAAAGATAATTAAATTTGAAAAGGAAATTTAGATAATTAATTATTTTAATTATCAAGTGTTATTGGTAAATAATTGATTTAATTAAGATAATAGTTTCTTAATTAAGAACCTTTAATATAGTAAGTTAAGAATCATTTAATTAAATTTAAATGATTAAGTTAAATTAATAATTAATTAATTAATTAATTTGTGATTAATTAAGAAAATCATTTATAAATTAATTAGGTATAATTAATTAATGAAGTAATTAAGAAATAATTACTGGATGTAATTTAGTAAAGATAAAATATTTAATAAAGTAATTAGAGGATAATTATTTTATTAAATGGAAATGATTAAGAGTTAATCACTTGTTATTAATTTAATAATTTATTAAATTAATCTAATTAAAGGATTAGATTAATCAAAGATGATTAATAATTGTGGTTTAATTAAGGTTAATTAATAATGTAATTAATTAATTGTTAAGTAATTAATTAAGAAAGTAATCAAGATTATTAATGGAAGTAATTAGAAGATAATTACTTATGTAAGTAAAAAAAAAAGTTAAATTACTTAATTATTTTAGTTAAGTAATTAAAGTAATTAATTAATTAAGGAATGTGATTAATTTGAGGATAATTACTAAGGGTAATTAATTAAAAAAAGTAATTAATTAATAAAGTAAATAAATTAAGGATTATTTGTTAATATAATTGATTAATAATTACTTAATGAAGTAATTAAAGATTAATTAATTAGATTAATTAATCAAGATTAATATAAATAAATTAAGATAAGTAATTACAAATTGTTAATTACTGTTTATGATTAATTAAGACTAATTAATGAAGTGGTTGATTAAAATTAATTAATTAATTAAAAGGTTAATTAATTAATAAGGATTATTGTAATTAATGATAGTAATTAAAGGTTAATCACTGTATATGGTTAAGGATAATTACTTGATGTAATTAAAGATAATTAATCAAAGGAGATTAATTAAGGAAGATCATTTAGATGTTTAATTAATTAATTTGTAATTAATTAATGATAGTGAGCAGGATTAAGATAATCCAAGTAATTAAAGGATAGTAATTAATTTAATTAAAGGTTAATTAAATTGATTAGAGTAAATCAATTCTGTTTAGATAATTGATTAATACTGGATGTTTGATATTGGGTGATTGGTTGATATTGGATGATTTGTATGTCTCTGATATATATATGATATATGCTGCTTTGTGAGATGAATGTTGATATGAATTATCTATTGTGATAATGTTATTTATCTATCTGTTTATATCATTCAGAATATAAGTTTAAATGTCTAAACCTTTAAACAACTTGGCCTTAAAAGATACGTTTTGGATTTCGATGAGACCGGGATC
This sequence comes from Allium fistulosum, assembly GCA_030737815.1. Taxonomy (NCBI): domain Eukaryota; kingdom Viridiplantae; phylum Streptophyta; class Magnoliopsida; order Asparagales; family Amaryllidaceae; genus Allium; species Allium fistulosum. Next base: position 694,265,674 of record CM060906.1, read on the forward strand.
GGGTTTCCGTATACCGGTATTCCAGGTCTGGAGACCCGAATACCACATCGATCCAAATTAACGATAGGTCGTGAATCTCAAGTGAAGATGAAGTTTCAGAGTGCAAGGGTTATTGTCGTTAACTCTGAGGGTGATTCCAAAACGAGTGTAACGAGATAATGCCTTCGGTTTCGTTCGAACCGGAACGAACTTGTATGGATTGAATGCTTTCAGCACATCGTCAGGCGGACGATGAGCATTCTAAGTGATATGTTCTGATTAAAGGTAATCGTAACCTCAAGCCTCATCAACCGGGAATGGCTAAAACAGGGGAGGTGCAGCAAGGTTTCGTGGGTAGCACCCACTGAGAGCAAGATAGATCCCTGTCTAGAGGTCCCTTTTCTTTTATTCGGTTTAGTGTGTGGTTGGTCGCGCCAACTACGGGATTGTCTTGTTCGGGATTATCCAGTAAGGGATGGTTCCGGCTTTGTGTTGCAGGGGAGCGAGCGTACTCCTCGGTACGGTGATCTAGGCCACGTACTGTGACGGGCGGTACCCCAGTAGCCCTGCCATTGTATGGAATCCAAACTCCAATAAGTGCCGTATGTATTAGTTGTGCCCAACTATGTTGAAATGTGAGATGCAAGCATTTCAGCTATTTCTGTATTTTACTTGGAAACCCTAGACCCTATTATAATATAACTGGATTTCCTATCAAATGTTTTAGTTAGCGTAAGGTAAAAACTTACCCATGTTTATGTGTGGGGAGTCTTACGTGATACTTTTGTTTTCAAAGGTTTTCAAAGTTAAGCAATCTAACCGTTTACTCACACCAGACCCATGTCTGACCCAAGTGTTTATTTTCTGTTTTATTAAACTCTTGGGTACTCATATTATATATGAGTAGTCAAGTGATTTAGGTTAGCTTGACGAATTCTGGAGGAGATTTGGAGCAGGAGGCTTCACCGTGTAGATATATTATGATTCCGCTGTGTATATGTTGTGTCTGTATCTGTGATACTTGAGTTGTATGAATTAGACAGATGTTTATAACTATCTAATATGTGTTGTATAAGTTGTGTACTCTGATGTAATATGATACTATGCAATATTTTATGTGATATATTATATTTTATTCGTTCCGCTGTGAGATTCTGATGTGTTGTTCTTTCTTCTTTTCTATCTTTTCTTTTTCTATCCCTTTCTTTCTTAATTAACGATGCGACTTTCTGTGGAGAAAAAGTCGGGACGTTACAGTGGTATCAGAGCAGTAGGTTGAGTGAATACCTAGGCTCTGAAGTGGTGTCTATCTTGAGAGCGCGTAATTGTTAGTTATATAAAAATGATTTTATATTGTGTTAATTGATCGGTTGAGTGGTATATGGATTCTGGTCAATACGAGTAGCTAACGTTATTGATAGGGATCTCTAAACACTTGAACCAGGCCAACGGACACAATATTGTTTTAATGAGGTAGATGAAATAATTTTACCCAGAAATAATTTCTATATAAAAAGTATCATTTTAAATATATATATATATATATATATATATATATTTCTACCTATTTGTTGGATTACCTATTCAGGTTTTCCAATATAAGTTATAAAGGTAGATAGGGTGGTAGTGTGAGTAACACGACTACCAATAGTTAGAATTCGAGTGTTGAGGTTGGAAGTATATCTGACGAGACTGTAGACCTAATACTGTCTCGAGTGAACTTTGTTGTGGTGTAAAGATTTCACCGATCTCTGAAGGAAACCAGTTATGGTTTAGAGTTTATCTTTGAAGTTGGATGAATAGAGTAGATCTATTGGATGAGCTGAAGAGAGTGATGGTATTTTGGTAACCTCAGGAAGTAGTAGCTGTGTGATGAGACACGGTGGCTATGGACGTTTCTGAAGATGTTTCTTCTGGAACAAGTTTGAAGAAGTGAGTCTGTTTCGGTGTTGTGGCTGAGTCCAGTGGGGTGTTTCTATTTGCTTTGAGGTCCGAGTTTCTCGAGGAGTTTCGGATAAGAAGTCTTTGGTTTGTGGCAGCAATGCGACTCGGAGTGTTCTATGTTGGCAGAAAGTTTCTGGCTGAGCAGTTTTTCTGAAGGTGAAGTTCAGAAGCAGTAGAGTGAATCCATTTCTTCGATGGATTGGTTAGTCAAATATAAGCTGTTCTGATTAGTGAAGAGAGAACAGTTATCTTTGGAAATTAGGCCGAGCTGATCGCAAAAGTGACTTGCGATTGTTTAAGTATTCTCTTGGGATTATTGGAGATTGAGATTCCGTATCGACTTGATTCGTGGAGTTACTGGTGGTCCAGCTTAATAGAAGGATGTCTCCGAGAGAAGAATTTGGTGAAGCAGCTCAGGATTCTTTGGAGAGGGATTGACCACACCTAATTTTCTGGTGAGGATTCTGTTAAGGTGTTTTTGACCAAGTAGAATGGTTCACTAAGATTTTATAGATATGGTAAACTGTGGATGATCAAGTTTGTGCTCGAGTTTCTCCGATGGCATTCTCATCTGTTCAAGATCAGAATTGTGCAGCGAAAGCAAGATAGCAGCTATTCTAGAGTGGAAGCAACCGAGAGTTGTAATTTTCTTCGAGTAGAGGATTTCTATAGGAAATTCAAGTGTATCTCTAAGTGTGAAGAAATTTTCGGGATTTGGAGGTAAAGTTGTCAAGTGCAACTGTTTTGACTATTTCAGATAGGAGAGGTAGTTCGAAGTTCTCTAATGTTTGTAGAGTAGAGTTGTGTTTTGGATTTCGGCATATTTTTGAGAAACCATTTTGTTGAGTAGGATCCGGAAATTGGTTTGATGTTGGTTTAATCTGTTTCAAGAAGCATCAGCAAGGGTTAAGCTGATCAGGAAGAATGAAGTGACTCAGGATCGTCAAAGGAGTTATGCAGTTAAGAATTGATGGAATTTGGAAATTGATGTTAAAATTGGATATTGTTTAAGTTTTTCTCCGATCAAAGGAGATATAAGATTTGGTAAGACTGGAGAGTAAGCTCCGGAAGTATTATGAGATTTTTCTGTGTTCTTTGGAGATTAGATTTTGATCCCCAGGATTGAGTTGCCAGTTCGAATAACTGGAATTCATTTTATTTCACATATCTTTGAGGAATATGTGTATGATTCATCGAGTGATGGAATCAGCAGTTCAGAAGGATAGTTGAGATGGTTTTGAGTTAGTCTGATATCTTGTTCAGATTTGTGATCTAGAAAGGAAGGACTTCTAAATTATTGTAGATAGTTAGTTTAGATCCTGTAGAACGAGTCTCCCGGTATATATATATATATACACTTGGGGAAACTCGAGTAAATTCTATCCAGATTTTGACTGGATAGTTAAATTTGTTTGATTAAATTGTTTGCTATGATTGTTAGAATATGATTGATATCTATGGTTGCTGTTTAAAATAAAATTTTACTGGGTTATTAAATTATCTTTGCTTTTAAATTTCGGGGACGAAATTATTTTAAGGGGGGGAGGAATGTGATATCCCGGAAATTTGGCAATATCAATTTAATAATCTTTATTAATAATTTAATTGATTTGTTGATTTATTTTATAAATTGACAAGTTATTCATTTTAAAAGGTTAATAATATTTTAAATTGGCAAATTTATTTCTTTTGAAAACTAATAACATTTTAATTTGGGAATATCTTTTCTAAAATTTTAATTAGGAAGATTTATCTTACTAAAACTAATATAAGTGTTTATATTTATAATGTATATATATAGGTATATATATTATAAATAGGGAGTCTTTAATTTAATAAAAGGATAAGTTATCAAATTATAATATATATGTATATATATATTGTTATTTGAAGTTATGTATTAAAATTAAATATGATAATTATAAAGCTAATGTTAAAAGTATTTTCCATTTAGAATATATATATTTGTATATATTGGAATGGAAAGAATATTGAATTTGAATTTAATAAGATGTTTTCAAACTTTAATATATATATAATTTGTAATTTTGTTTAATACTTTTGAAAATGATATTTTAAGATTTAAATAACAAGAATAATTTCTTATTTATTTTAAAGATAAATTTTAAGCTTAAGTTTTATTTAAGATTTAATTTAAGAAATTCATTTGTTTTAATATTCTTTTCTCTTTAAAAATTTCAAATATAAGTCAAAATGGGTTTGTAAAAAAATATATATATAGTTAAAATAAGTTTCTCAAGCATATAAAAATATGTTATATTTAATTTTATCAAAGCATAAGCTATTATAAATAATTGTTTTCACATTTGTATATTTATTAAAATCTAAAGCTTAAATTATAAAAGGATAAATACATTTTTATACATATAGATATTTTATAAATAAACATGTAGGATTTAGATAAATCAAAATAAAAAGAAATTAACACTTGTAAATCAATAATAAAGCATTTAAAACACTTGTAAACATTTGGAAGCTTGGAGTGTTTAGGTGTAAGTTAATTAACTCTTAAGAGGACAAATGTCCACATCTCCTTTTGATAATTAAAATAAGTAAATTAAAATCAAAGGAAGATATCTATTTTCACTTTTCAGCTAAAACTCTTGTTCTCTTCATTTCAACCAAAAGAATATAATTCGAATCTAAAAATAAATGAAAGACTGGAAACCTGAAAAGATAAAGACTGGAAATCAAATTGCAAAGAGAAATGAAAATCTGGAAAATCTGGGAATCTAAGATCTGAAATAAGAAGATCAAAGGCAAATTAAAACAGTAGTTTCAAATCTTCAATTGCAATTTGAAGACATGCAATCAAATAAGGAAATCAACAGCAAGTTTATATTCAACTAAGCAAAAGAAAAGGAAGTTCAAAATCAAATTCAAAAGTCTGGAATAAGCCTGGAAACAAAAACCTGTCATATGTTCTCTGTTTAAAATAACAGGTGAGTAAACTTAAGTTTTAAAAACAGTTTTAAAATCTTGTTTTCACATTGTTATGTGAATAAAATTCATGTGTTAGCTTTAATATTTGAATTGAATGGATGCATGCATGTATACAAGTATTATTGCCTGTGAATAACCAGTATATGTTGAATATAGGCTTTGAATGTTTTACAGAGTTTGATTTTCTTTTAAAAAAATCTATACCTCATCATTTAATCTCTGTTAGTTTATGATTTGTAAATAGAAATTGTTTGAATCCATACAATATCTCTACTAAAAATCATTGGAGGAATTTATATTTAGTATTAACCTCAAATTTTATAATATACAGTAGAATTGGTAAATTGGGTCAAAACTGATTAATTCAATTTTAAGTATTGATTACATGAATGGATTCAATATAGAAAATGATGAATTTTAATATAGAAATCTTGATTTTTAGTATGGTATCTATTGAGAAATTCTGGGTTGATTGATTTTGTGTTTATCGTTGATTGTTGACGATTGACGACGAGTTGAAGTTCGAGATTGTTGTCGATGGTAGCTTGAATATTATTGATCTCAGGAAAAATGGAGATTGTATTTTTAGTTAACCGTAGGGGGTAGGCGAAGACGAGATAGGGTTTAACACCCTGTTTTTCTCGTGACGTTCATATGGATTTCGCGGCGTCGATAGGCAACCGGAGGCGATCGCGTAGGTCGCTGGAGGTAGAGTAAAGTGAGGCGGAGCTACGGTGAAGATGGTGGGTTTTCTCGAGGCCGGGGGTTGCCGTGGTGATGGAAGTACTGGCAATGGCGTTCGAACTGATGGGTTCGAAATGGTCGAAGTTGAATCTCGATCGAATCAAGGAGATTTGGATGTTCGAACGTGATGTTGTGGTGGAAGGTGACTTGCCGTGGGCCTGATTAGAGTTCGTCGTTGTCCAGCAGTAACGTGCACGTGCACGTTCACGAATTTTGTGCATCTGGAAGTTACTTTGGAGAAGGAAGCTTGGTCACAGGTTTTTTTTTTCGGGGAATAGTCGAGTTCGACTCGAAGCAGGGAAGTAGTGGAATGACGCGAGTGATACTTCGAGTTTTCTAAGCTTTTACCCGGGTTTTTGGTGAAAGCAGATTTTAAGAAAATTAATCCAGGAAATGTTTTTAAGTTTTAACCAAAAGAAATTTTGTTTCGTAATATTTTCTGAGTTTAAACAAAATTTTAAACAAGTTTATATATTTTATAATATTAAGTTTCAAAATAAAATAAGTAGATTTTGAAATAAATTTGTATTTAATTATATTTAATAACTTGGGAAAGTTTTAAAGATTTAAAGGTTTAATTTAAAATGTGTTTAATGATTTATTGATTTCTAAATCTTATATTTTAATTTAATTAAGGTTTAATGGTTAAGATATAGTAATTAATTAAAATAAGAATTTTCTTAAGTATTTAGAATGTTGATTTAATTAAAGATAATTAAATTTGAAAAGGAAATTTAGATAATTAATTATTTTAATTATCAAGTGTTATTGGTAAATAATTGATTTAATTAAGATAATAGTTTCTTAATTAAGAACCTTTAATATAGTAAGTTAAGAATCATTTAATTAAATTTAAATGATTAAGTTAAATTAATAATTAATTAATTAATTAATTTGTGATTAATTAAGAAAATCATTTATAAATTAATTAGGTATAATTAATTAATGAAGTAATTAAGAAATAATTACTGGATGTAATTTAGTAAAGATAAAATATTTAATAAAGTAATTAGAGGATAATTATTTTATTAAATGGAAATGATTAAGAGTTAATCACTTGTTATTAATTTAATAATTTATTAAATTAATCTAATTAAAGGATTAGATTAATCAAAGATGATTAATAATTGTGGTTTAATTAAGGTTAATTAATAATGTAATTAATTAATTGTTAAGTAATTAATTAAGAAAGTAATCAAGATTATTAATGGAAGTAATTAGAAGATAATTACTTATGTAAGTAAAAAAAAAAGTTAAATTACTTAATTATTTTAGTTAAGTAATTAAAGTAATTAATTAATTAAGGAATGTGATTAATTTGAGGATAATTACTAAGGGTAATTAATTAAAAAAGTAATTAATTAATAAAGTAAATAAATTAAGGATTATTTGTTAATATAATTGATTAATAATTACTTAATGAAGTAATTAAAGATTAATTAATTAGATTAATTAATCAAGATTAATATAAATAAATTAAGATAAGTAATTACAAATTGTTAATTACTGTTTATGATTAATTAAGACTAATTAATGAAGTGGTTGATTAAAATTAATTAATTAATTAAAAGGTTAATTAATTAATAAGGATTATTGTAATTAATGATAGTAATTAAAGGTTAATCACTGTATATGGTTAAGGATAATTACTTGATGTAATTAAAGATAATTAATCAAAGGAGATTAATTAAGGAAGATCATTTAGATGTTTAATTAATTAATTTGTAATTAATTAATGATAGTGAGCAGGATTAAGATAATCCAAGTAATTAAAGGATAGTAATTAATTTAATTAAAGGTTAATTAAATTGATTAGAGTAAATCAATTCTGTTTAGATAATTGATTAATACTGGATGTTTGATATTGGGTGATTGGTTGATATTGGATGATTTGTATGTCTCTGATATATATATGATATATGCTGCTTTGTGAGATGAATGTTGATATGAATTATCTATTGTGATAATGTTATTTATCTATCTGTTTATATCATTCAGAATATAAGTTTAAATGTCTAAACCTTTAAACAACTTGGCCTTAAAAGATACGTTTTGGATTTCGATGAGACCGGGATCGGGTTTCCGTATACCGGTATTCCAGGTCTGGAGACCCGAATACCACATCGATCCGAATTAACGATAGGTCGTGAATCTCAAGTGAAGATGAAGTTTCAGAGTGCAAGGGTTATTGTCGTTAACTCTGAGGGTGATTCCAAAACGAGTGTAACGAGATAATGCCTTCGGTTTCGTTCAAACCGGAACGAACTTGTATGGATTGAATGCTTTCAGCACATCGTCAGGCGGACGATGAGCATTCTAAGTGATATGTTCTGATTAAAGGTAATCGTAACCTCAAGCCTCATCAACCGGGAATGGCTAAAACAGGGGAGGTGCAGCAAGGTTTCGTGGGTAGCACCCACTGAGAGCAAGATAGATCCCTGTCTAGAGGTCCCTTTTCTTTTATTCGGTTTAGTGTGTGGTTGGTCGCGCCAACTACGGGATTGTCTTGTTCGGGATTATCCAGTAAGGTATGGTTCCGGCTTTGTGTTGCAGGGGAGCGGGCGTACTCCTCGGTACGGTGATCTAGGCCACGTACTGTGACGGGCGGTACCCCAGTAGCCCTGCCATTGTATGGAATCCAAACTCCAATAAGTGCCGTACGTATTAGTTGTGCCCAACTATGTTGAAATGTGAGATGCAAGCATTTCAGCTATTTCTGTATTTTACTTGGAAACCCTAGACCCTATTATAATATAACTGGATTTCCTATCAAATGTTTTAGTTAGCGTAAGGTAAAAACTTACCCATGTTTATGTGTGGGGAGTCTTACGTGATACTTTTGTTTTCAAAGGTTTTCAAAGTTAAGCAATCTAACCGTTTACTCACACCAGACCCATGTCTGACCCAAGTGTTTATTTTCTGTTTTATTAAACTCTTGGGTACTCATATTATATATGAGTAGTCAAGTGATTTAGGTTAGCTTGACGAATTCTGGAGGAGATTTGGAGCAGGAGGCTTCACCGTGTAGATATATTATGATTCCGCTGTGTATATGTTGTGTCTGTATCTGTGATACTTGAGTTGTATGAATTAGACAGATGTTTATAACTGTCTAATATGTGTTGTATAAGTTGTGTACTCTGATGTAATATGATACTATGCAATATTTTATGTGATATATTATATTTTATTCGTTCCGCTGTGAGATTCTGATGTGTTGTTCTTTCTTCTTTTCTATCTTTTCTTTTTCTATCCCTTTCTTTCTTAATTAACGATGCGACTTTCTGTGGAGAAAAAGTCGGGACATTACACAACCCCTCCGCCAGCACCTCCTCAGCCTCGGCCGAGCTTGCCTTCCGTTCGAGCCTTGTATCTATGTCGTTCCTCACTTCTTTTGGGGTGTGAGGTATATATTTATCTCTAATATATGTATAACTTGTATTTTTACTGAGAAAGCTTATATATATTAATATAATAAGTATGGTATAGTATATCTTCTCGGCTAAGGGTACGTGTGAGTTATATGTATATCCTATTTTATCGTATATAATATATTAGTTATGGTATATAAATTATATTCTGTTCGAATATAAATATTTTTTGTATCTTGCACAAGCTATATCAAATCTGCTATTATATATATTTTGTCTTAAATGTACGTTACATATAAAAATATTTTTATATATAGAATTTACAAATTTTGTTGTATTCAAATTGATCAGTTTATATTATAATTTTTTTAAGTTTAGGTAGGCATGGTTGCAGCATATATTGGTATATATATTAGTGTTATTATGTTGTATATTGTAATAGGATTGCATACACTTGTTGTTTTTCCCTGTTTTGTATTGTGGGAAAGAAAAGTTTATATATATATCAGTGTTTAAAGTATTTATATATATTATATGTTCAGGTATCTATAAAAAAAATTTCAGTAAAGTATGTGTTTTGATTTTTTTTACAGTAATATGTATTAGTTAAATATATATATACAGTATCTACTATATGCTGACAGTATAAATTAATGTGTTCAAATATATATAAGTCATGTTATTATTTTGAAATTATATATTTAATTTAATTTGTGTTAAATTTATTTTGATTTGAAAATAAATAAATAAATATATATATATATCTTATTTTAAATGTATGTTTAAAAAAATTGGTTTAGAGAGAAGTTATAATATATATTTTGTTTCAGTTATATCAAAATGATTCTGATTCGTTTCCATCAATTCCTTTTTATCAGCTTTGTCATCAAATTCGTGCTTGGATTCGTAACTCATTTCAATTATCGAAACTCTCTATTTATCAAATTATCGTAACTCATTTCAATTATCGAAAGGTGAGCAATCACTCACGATTAACGTTCTTATATTTATTAAATCTGATTTCAATTGAAACGACAATTGAAAATGTCGTTGTTAGTTATTTATATTTCTATTATATGTAACCGTTCACCTGTGACACCTAACACCATTATCCGTTATTTATATTGATGATATATGCTTGTTTTATTTTTATCATATCTGTTATCACTCTGCAAGTTCCCTGTTAGTATAGAATTCACTATGGGTTGAAATGATACATACCCGAATGCTCTGTAGAATAGGAGAAAATCGTTATGGGTTGAAATGATAAACCCAAGCGATTTTCAATTGAATTGAATTTGGGATTACGGGTTGAAATGATATATACTCGTATATATTTAAATTGTGGATTTAAATGATAAATATCCGTATCACTTGACCATAGGATAAAATTTTTTATACAGACACCGTTGGTCTATATATAAATATTTTAAAAATGATTTCTATGGTTTTTGGAAAGAAATATATGGTTTTATAAAAATATTGATTTTAGATATTATATAAATGTTTTTAATAATAAAGTTTGATTTTATTAAAATATAATATGGTTAAGTATTTATTTAAATTTGATTTTAATATAGAGTTATAATGATTTAATAAATTAAGGTTGAGAAGATAGATTTAAAATTGATTTGAAATTGTATTTAATTAAGAATTATATTTAATTAAATCGATCTGAACTTATGAAATTTGAGGATTTTAAAGGATATGATTTTATAACTGGATTTTGGTTTAAGATGATTAAAAATGAATATTTCAAGTTTAAATAAAGTGTAGGAAATATTTAGTGATTTGAATTTGGGTTTTATTTAAATGCTAATGGATTTATCCAGTGAATTTTTCAAAACTAAATAATAATGAAGTTAAAATAAGATATATATATGAAATTATCAATTTAGTTTTAAAAGTGCTATAATTTGGAAATATATATATTTGAAATGGAAATGATATTTTGGTTTTGAAGTATAAATCATTTTGAAATGACCACGGTGTTATAATGACGTTTGGTTGTTAGTAGCGTATATTTCTACATGGTAGATAGTTCCACGGATCCTTAGAGGATGGTTATCCCAAACATACTTTAAGTTACTTGTATTTCAATTGATATTTCACTTGAGTTAGATTTATGGATATAAGAATGTTAATCCTGACTCGAGTGTTTTGTGTTTTGCTTTACGCTCGGGTCAGACTGAGTGTCACAGCGTTTGTGACTCACCTTTGGAGTTGGAGCTTCTTTTGGAGATCCAACTATCGATTCAGCTTTCAGATATTCAGTTGATTCCAGTTATGTCGAGACTCCCGTGTATTCGAGACTTCTGTTGTATTTTGTTTTACTCTATTATATACAAATGGTAGCTTCATGAACTACTATTCTCTTGTTTTCGCTGCATTCTGTTATAATACTCTGTGTTTGTGATTCTGTGATTTTTTTTATTTACTGTATATGCTGAGTTTTTCCAAATATAAATTAACAATCTGATATTTTGAGCAATTCAAGTCCGACATGTGCGTATGCGAATGGTTGAAAATACCGGGACGTTACAGTTTTTAAATTGTTTTCCAACCCCTTTTGTTCATATTCATATGCTAGTGTAAAAGTTATATTTAGACTAGGATTTGATTGATTATCATATTCTTATGGATTGCATGTATGAATGGATGTATATGTATGTTATTCTATGTTTGTAAGTTGTGTTTGATATGGTTTGCTAGTGCTTTTAGGTAGTTACGAAAGAGGTTTGCGAATTTTCAAAATCAAGGGCAATGAAGGTTGGAATTGGATGAAACTTGGAGGAGGGGCTTTGGAGGACGGGAGGAGCCCAAGAATCAAGTCACATCAAATTTGGAGAAAAGTAGAGGACTCGATACCAAGAGTTTTTAGTCGGTACAGAGAGCTTTCTATTGGTGGAAACCACTTGGTGGGTGATGGTTTTTTAGGTTAAGGGCTAGGAGTGATGAGTAGATGTAACGACCCGTATTTTTACGGATCGACATGTTCGTCAAAATCTGGAATTTTAGCACTTTCATGTCATTTCAGATTTTTAGGCAGATTTGTCTAAGTCCTAGGTCGTACGCGACCTAAGGGTTGTTGGCAACTTAGAGAAGGTCTGCGACTTAAGAAAAATGTTGTGAGCGACCTAAGTTTTGTTAAGTGTTAGGTCGGCTGGGAAAGTTAGCGACCTAGTAGTTGCCGAGTTAGCGACCTAGTAGTTGCCGAGTTAGCGACCTAGTAGTTGCCGAGTTAGCGACCTAGTGGTTCTGAGTTAGCGACCTAGTGGTTCTGAGTTAGCGACCTAGTGGTTCCGTGTTGGCGACCTAAGGAGTTAACAAGTTGGCGACCTAAGGAGTTAACAAGTTGGCGACCTTAGGAGTTAGGCTAAGTGTTAGGTCGTGTGTTGTTTTAGGTCGACTTGTGTTAGGTCGCAACCCAACTGAGTCTTAGGTAGTTAGGTCGTTAGGTTGTTAGGTCGCTGGGTTTCCTAAGTGTTAGGTCGCAAAGGAGTTAAGTCGTACATCTGTTAGGTCGCGTAGATTGCTAAGTTGTTAGGTCGCTAGGATAGTTTGTGTTAGGTCGCGTAGATCTATCTGTTAGGTCGCGTAGATTGCTAAGTTGTTAGGTCGCTAGGATAGTTTGTGTTAGGTCGCGTAGATCTATCTGTTAGGTCGGAGAAGCTTAGGTCGGAGAGTCTTAGGTCGGAAACGACCTAGGGAGATAGCCGTGTTAAGCGACTTAAGGAAATTTCTGCTATAAATAGGAGGGGTTGTTCTCACTTTTTGGGATCCGGATTTTGAAGCGACGAAGTGCTGCCATTTTGAGAGCTCGACTTCTACACTTCTTCACTTCTTTTCTCCACTCTAATCTAGTGCTTCCATCCATCCAAATCGAAGATCAAGATTGAAGATTCAAGAGCTTAGATTGAAGATCTTCATCTTTTCAAGAGAGATTTCATCGTTTGAAGTGAGATCTTGTCGGATCTAGCTTAGTTCTTCGCTGTCCAGATCTGAAGTTGATATCTTTTGGATTGTTTAGGTGATTTGGTGAGTGGTGATTATCTCTCACACGGATCCAAAGGAGTATATCGGATTGTTGGCTCGTTTTGGTGTTAAAATAGAGACTTCCATGCATTTTCTCCATCCTATGTGTAGATCCATATAGATCCATTGTTCATAATGATGTTGCATCCATTTTATCATATGTTAACCTATGCAAGTTCATTCATCAAGTTTGTAGAGATATAATCCATGTTTTCATGCTTATTGGACTTTCAACTCTTTAATTACGAAAATGCCATTATTGTTATAATTGTCTACTTAGATCATTTTTGAATGCTTGATTGCTTGGATTGATGTTTGATTTGATTGATTGTTATGAACTAGATGATTGATGATTAGATTAGATCGAAGATGATTCAAAAGCTAAGGGAAAGGCTCTTGAATTGGAAAAGCTGCTCGTGGCATATGTAGCGGGATGATGAAGCTCTTATGCATAGATCCGATGATGTGATGTAGAGATGGGGCTTTGCAAGGATGTAATGAAGCGAGGCAATCATATGATGAAGACTTGGTCTAATCCAGGCGGGATCATTCCAAGCATGTTGATAACTCGGTGATATGATTCGAGTTGAGGATAATGGATGCTCGAGAGGCGCTTGAGCTAGTATGGCAATAGTCGTCGAGGAGGATGACTAGGAGGTTGAGATCTCATCGTTGTTGAAGGTTCTAGCATGCTCTAAGCAAGAGTACATGGGGACGCCCAAAAGACTAAGTTGATGGTCGAGTACTCTGGGTAGATTCGATAATCCTAGGCACGGGTCACGATGACGTGCGGGAGTTATGTCTAGAACCGGGGTTACCATTAGCCCTTGACGGACGGCTGAAAGAATGTGCCGGTCATTCAATTAACGGTGATATCGCAACAATGATAACAGTGATAGCCGAGTCATGGATGTTTGGTTGTATCATCATTCGGTCTCAAGAGCGGTATTTCCTGGGTGCTTATCTGACCTTGGTTTTAGACCTTGGGATTTGTACTTGGAAAACATCGCTCTTGACTCGAGTGACAATTGCTTTACTTTAAATTGTATGCTCTGCTATGTTTGCTTCTGCTTAGTGTGTGTCTGGGGGCTATCACTGTAGAATGAGGTTGGAGTGGGAGGGTTGTATTCCTATTCCTTTTCCTTTATGCTCTTTTGGTATGTTGTTAGTTAATTTACTGCTCACTAAGACTGTTGTCTGACTCAAGGCTTTATGTTTTAATTCTTATTGCCTTGGGCTGTTCGTCCATTTTGGGACGGGCAGACTAGGTAGTAGGTGACAGGTGCTGTTCTCTTCTCACGATGCTGATATCGAAGACGAGCTAGAGGGTTGCATATTATCTTCTTATATGTACTGGATTTTTCCGCTGTTTTGTATTCTCTGAGAGTTATGTAGTGAGGCTGGATGTATTGACTATGTGGATGCTTGTATTCAACTATTATGGAGTTTTATATGATGTCATTTTATTCTGTAAAGCTTCACTATACATATGTTCTATTGTATTTTGTCCATGCGCTGTGAGTAATACGATAGATCCTGTTGTTTTAATCTTACCTTGACAATCGTCCATGGTCGCCTGGCACACTTTACAGCGCTCTATCTCTAGATTCGGTGCAGGAGTCATGGGCGGTCGTCACATTTGGTATCAGAGCATTGGTTAATCGATTTTACCCAACGCTCGCTGTCGTAACTACGTATGAGAGACGTAATTGTATTTTGATGGATGATTACTATATATAATATAGTGGCTTAGTAGAGTTTGAGTCCTTTATGCAGTTGATTCTCTAGATGTTCTAATCATTCCTTTTTATAGATATTGAGAATGAGTCGAAGAGGGAGACCAGCTGCTAGGGGAGGTCGTGCTACTGAAGAGACTGCTGATTATGCAGCCATGTTCGAAGCTATGATGACTTCGATCATGAGAAGGATACCAGTTCCGGGGGCGGCAGTTGATGTTGGAGTTCAAGTCCAAACTCCGAAACCAGTGGATTTTGCTAAGTTGTGCAAGGATTATACTGCTCTTGGAGGGAAGGTTTTCTTGGGAACAGAATCAACTATTGAGGTCCAGAGGTGGATAGATGCTTGTAGAAGGATCTTTGGTGATTTGGGAATTGATGATGCAACTAAGAGGAAGTTGGCATCAAGGCAGCTTCAAGGGAGAGCCTCTGATTGGTGGAACTCTATTACCATCGATACTGCGGAGGAAGAGATTACTTGGGAGCAATTCCAAGCTAGATTTGAAGCTAAGTTCATTTCTACAGCTCAGAAGTCTGTTCTGTTCAAGAGGTTTGTGGAGCTCAAGCAAGGTGGAAGATCAGTTCTTGAGTATGTTTCTGAGTTCGAAGCTTTGTCCAAGTATGCCCGGTCGTATATTGAATCTGCTTATCAGAAGAATGAGAAGTTTGTGACCGGCTTGGATAGTTATCTTGGGAGACAGTTGGTGGATCATTTGGACGATTCATTTGAGAAGCTTGTGGAGAAAGCTCTTAGGCATGAGAGTCTGTTTCCTAAGGAAGGACCTGTTGTTGCTGTTACCAAGGGAGAATCTAAACCACAGCAGGGTGGAAACCAGAAGAGGAAGCAGCAGCAGCAGAAGGGTAAGGATGGCCAGAAGAAGCCGAAAGGCGAGGTAACTTGCTACAATTGTCAGCAGAAGGGCCATTTCTCTAAGGATTGTAAGAATCCGAAGGCACCGATGAAGTGTCACAACTGTGACAAGCCGGGGCATTTCAGGAAGAATTGTCCGGAACCAAGGAAGGACAGGCAGATTGTGCAAGCCTATGCTTTGGGGGCTGTTCCGTCGTCTTCGAAAGCTCCTACTGCTGAAGAGAAGGGAAAGAGTGTGGTTGTTCAAGGTACTCTTTCCCTATGTGGTGTTCCAGTTAGAGTTCTGTTTGATACTGGAGCGTCGCATTCATTTGTTTGTAATGAACTAGTAGGCCGGTTAGGTTTGAAGCCGGATATTGTTGATAGGCCATTGGTTGTGACTAATCCAGTTGGGGGTTCGTCTTGTTTGTGTATGTTATGCCGTGGTCTAGTTGTGTCGAGTCATGGTTGCTCTTTTGTTTGTGATTGCTTTGTTCTGAACTTTGCGGGGTTCGGAATTATTTTGGGTATGGACTGGCTTAGGAAGTATGCGGCTAAGGTTGATTGTGAGAGGCTAGAGGTGACAGTCGAGAATGTGGAAGGGCGAAAGATTGTGATACGATGTAAGCATGAGGAAGGCGTCTTCATGAGCTTCATGTATTCGCTAGTTGTTCCACGGGATGGACTGTCTTTAGTGCCAATCGCAAATGGATTCGAGGATGTCTTTGACGAAGTCAAAGGGTTGCCGCCGCATAGAGAGATCGAGTTTCGTATAGATCTAGTTGAAGGAGCCAGACCTGTTGTGATGCCTCTTAGGCGGATGGCGCCTAGGGAACAGCAAGAGTTGAGGGTGCAAGTTGATGATCTTTTGCAGAAAGGATTCATTCGGCGTAGTGTGTCCGAGTGGGGTGCACCAGTTGTGTTTGCAACCAAGGCAGATGGATCGTTGAGATTGTGTGTGGATTATCGTGAGCTGAATAAGGTGACTAAGAAGAACAAGTATCCATTGCCAAGAATAGATGACTTGTTTGATCAGCTTCACGAAGCTAAGGTGTTTTCTCAGATGGATTTGGCAACGGGATTTCACCAGTTGAGAGTAGCTAAGGATAGTGTGCCGAAGACTGCTTTTAGGACACCATCCGGTTTCTTTGAGTGGCTGGTAATGCCATTTGGATTGACTAACGCGCCAGCATATTTTGTGGATCTTATGAATAGAGTGTTCAGAGATCAGTTGAACAAGTTCGTACTTGTGTTCGTGGATGATATTCTGATTTATTCCAGAACGGAGGAAGAGCACAAGACGCACTTGCATATTGTTTTGGAGATCTTACGGAAACATCAGCTGAAGGCTAAGTTTTCGAAGTGTCACTTCTGGAAGAGTGAAGTGAGGTTCTTAGGCCATGTGATTTCTGGAAGTGGAATAGCGGTTGATCCCGCTAAGGTGGCAGCAATCCAGGATTGGGTTAGACCTAAGAATGCATCTGATGTGAGAAGTTTTCTTGGATTAGCAGGATATTATCGACGGTTTATCAAAGACTTCTCCAAGATAGCTGCACCGTTAACAGGATTGACGAAGAAGAACAAAGTGTTCAGTTGGGATGCTAAGTGTGAGCAAGCTTTCGGAATCCTGAAAGAGAGATTGACGAGTACTCCTGTTTTGACTATTCCTAGTGGGAATGATGAGATGGTGGTTTACACCGACGCATGTGGTACTGGACTTGGAGCAGTGCTGATGCAGAAGGATAAAGTTGTTGCGTATGCCAGTCGACAACTGAAGCCGCATGAAAGGAATTACCCAACTCATGACTTGGAGTTAGCGGCGATTGTATTTGCCCTGAAGATGTGGAGGCATTATCTGTTGGGAGTTCGATTCGAGTTGTTTACGGATCACAAGTCGTTGAAGTATCTTTTCTCCCAGAAGGATTTGAATCTTCGGCAGCAACGTTGGCTAGAGTTTTTGGCATCGTATGATTTTGGTATAGCTTATACTCCGGGAAAAGGTAACGCAGTGGCTGATGCGTTAAGTCGAAGACATGCAGGATTGGGAGCCATGTTTTCTGAATGGAAGAGTCTCGAGTATTTAGCTGGATTTGACTTCAGGCCTGGATGCGAATTGGAACCTGAAATGTTGGCAAACTTATCGATAAGACCGACTCTTGTGGAAAGGATTGGCGAGAGTCAAAAGCGAGATGATAAGCTTGTCAAGATTATCCGTGAATTGGAATCTGGATTGGAGCCAGAAAAGGATAAAGGATTCGAGGTCGATAGAGAAGGTTGGCTTCGAAAGCAAGGACGACTAGTGGTTCCCGATATAGATGAGTTGAGGAGTGAAGTTCTGAAGGAAAGTCATCACTCGAGGTTGACAATTCATCCAGGTGGAAATAAGATGTATCGGGATATGAAGAGAACCTACTATTGGGAAGGCATGAAGAAGGATGTTGGAGATTTCATTTCCAAGTGTATGAATTGCCAGTTGGTTAAAGCCGAACAGAAGAAGCCAAGTGGATTGCTTCAGCCCTTAGAAGTTCCTACATGGAAGTGGGAACAAGTGTCGATGGATTTTATTGATGGATTGCCTAGAACCAGAACGGGAAATGAAGGAATTTGGGTCATTGTGGATCGTCTGACTAAGAGTGCACGATTCATTCCTGTTCGATCGACTAGAACGGCATCAAAGTTGGCTGAGTTGTATGTTAAGTGGATAGTTCGATTCCATGGTGTTCCGAAGAGTATAGTGAGCGATCGAGACCCATTGTTCACTAGTGGATTTTGGAAGAGCTTCCAGGAAGTCTTGGGAACCGAGTTGTGTTTGAGTACAGCTTATCACCCTCAGACAGATGGCCAGACTGAGAGAGTCAACCGAGTTTTGGAAGATCTCCTCAGAGCCTGTGTTTTAGATTTCGGAGGATCATGGGAAGATCACCTTCATTTGGTGGAGTTTGCGTACAACAACAGTTACCAGTCAAGTATTGGTATGGCACCGTATGAGGCGTTGTATGGAAGACCGTGTAACTCTCCGACATGTTGGTTGGAAACTGGAGAAAAGCTGATGCTTGGGCCAGAGATGATTCGGCAGACTTCAGATTGTATAGAGATCATTCGGCAACGAATGAAAGCAGCCCAAGATCGTCAGAAGAGTTATGCCGATAAGCGTCGAAAGGATTTGGAATTCGATGTAGGAGATATGGTTTTTGTGAAGATTTCTCCACTGAAGAATGTTATTCGATTTGGAAAGAAAGGAAAGTTGACTCCGAGATTTGTTGGACCATTCCCGATTATCGAGCGAATCGGAAAGCTCGCTTACAGATTGGAGTTACCAGAGAAGATGTCGAGTGTGCACAATGTTTTTCATGTATCATATCTACGGAAGTATGTGCACGACTCGAGTACGGTGATTTCTGCTGATAGCTGTGAAGACTTAGAAGTTGATCCAGTTGATAGAAGACCTCGTAAGCCGCTTCGTGTTGTTGAAACCGACACGAAACAACTTAGGAGGAAGGTAGTTAAGTTGCTCAAGATACAATGGAGTGATGATGATAACGACTGTACGTGGGAAGTGGAAGAGAGGATGAAGGCAGCTCATCCTGAACTCTTCAAGGTATGGCCCTAAGGTGTCGTCTCATCTCGCGATATTGTAACTTGTTCTAAGTTTTAGAATTCTGTACGCTAAGTTAGAATTGGATGCATGGTTTGTTGATTGTTATGGATGGTAGGCGTACAGAATAGTTTTGATTGCTTGGAATTTCGGGGGCGAAATTTCTAAGGGGGAGAGAATGTAACGACCCGTATTTTTACGGATCGACATGTTCGTCAAAATCTGGAATTTTAGCACTTTCATGTCATTTCAGATTTTTAGGCAGATTTGTCTAAGTCCTAGGTCGTACGCGACCTAAGGGTTGTTGGCAACTTAGAGAAGGTCTGCGACTTAAGAAAAATGTTGTGAGCGACCTAAGTTTTGTTAAGTGTTAGGTCGGCTGGGAAAGTTAGCGACCTAGTAGTTGCCGAGTTAGCGACCTAGTAGTTGCCGAGTTAGCGACCTAGTAGTTGCCGAGTTAGCGACCTAGTGGTTCTGAGTTAGCGACCTAGTGGTTCTGAGTTAGCGACCTAGTGGTTCCGTGTTGGCGACCTAAGGAGTTAACAAGTTGGCGACCTAAGGAGTTAACAAGTTGGCGACCTTAGGAGTTAGGCTAAGTGTTAGGTCGTGTGTTGTTTTAGGTCGACTTGTGTTAGGTCGCAACCCAACTGAGTCTTAGGTAGTTAGGTCGTTAGGTTGTTAGGTCGCTGGGTTTCCTAAGTGTTAGGTCGCAAAGGAGTTAAGTCGTACATCTGTTAGGTCGCGTAGATTGCTAAGTTGTTAGGTCGCTAGGATAGTTTGTGTTAGGTCGCGTAGATCTATCTGTTAGGTCGCGTAGATTGCTAAGTTGTTAGGTCGCTAGGATAGTTTGTGTTAGGTCGCGTAGATCTATCTGTTAGGTCGGAGAAGCTTAGGTCGGAGAGTCTTAGGTCGGAAACGACCTAGGGAGATAGCCGTGTTAAGCGACTTAAGGAAATTTCTGCTATAAATAGGAGGGGTTGTTCTCACTTTTTGGGATCCGGATTTTGAAGCGACGAAGTGCTGCCATTTTGAGAGCTCGACTTCTACACTTCTTCACTTCTTTTCTCCACTCTAATCTAGTGCTTCCATCCATCCAAATCGAAGATCAAGATTGAAGATTCAAGAGCTTAGATTGAAGATCTTCATCTTTTCAAGAGAGATTTCATCGTTTGAAGTGAGATCTTGTCGGATCTAGCTTAGTTCTTCGCTGTCCAGATCTGAAGTTGATATCTTTTGGATTGTTTAGGTGATTTGGTGAGTGGTGATTATCTCTCACACGGATCCAAAGGAGTATATCGGATTGTTGGCTCGTTTTGGTGTTAAAATAGAGACTTCCATGCATTTTCTCCATCCTATGTGTAGATCCATATAGATCCATTGTTCATAATGATGTTGCATCCATTTTATCATATGTTAACCTATGCAAGTTCATTCATCAAGTTTGTAGAGATATAATCCATGTTTTCATGCTTATTGGACTTTCAACTCTTTAATTACGAAAATGCCATTATTGTTATAATTGTCTACTTAGATCATTTTTGAATGCTTGATTGCTTGGATTGATGTTTGATTTGATTGATTGTTATGAACTAGATGATTGATGATTAGATTAGATCGAAGATGATTCAAAAGCTAAGGGAAAGGCTCTTGAATTGGAAAAGCTGCTCGTGGCATATGTAGCGGGATGATGAAGCTCTTATGCATAGATCCGATGATGTGATGTAGAGATGGGGCTTTGCAAGGATGTAATGAAGCGAGGCAATCATATGATGAAGACTTGGTCTAATCCAGGCGGGATCATTCCAAGCATGTTGATAACTCGGTGATATGATTCGAGTTGAGGATAATGGATGCTCGAGAGGCGCTTGAGCTAGTATGGCAATAGTCGTCGAGGAGGATGACTAGGAGGTTGAGATCTCATCGTTGTTGAAGGTTCTAGCATGCTCTAAGCAAGAGTACATGGGGACGCCCAAAAGACTAAGTTGATGGTCGAGTACTCTGGGTAGATTCGATAATCCTAGGCACGGGTCACGATGACGTGCGGGAGTTATGTCTAGAACCGGGGTTACCATTAGCCCTTGACGGACGGCTGAAAGAATGTGCCGGTCATTCAATTAACGGTGATATCGCAACAATGATAACAGTGATAGCCGAGTCATGGATGTTTGGTTGTATCATCATTCGGTCTCAAGAGCGGTATTTCCTGGGTGCTTATCTGACCTTGGTTTTAGACCTTGGGATTTGTACTTGGAAAACATCGCTCTTGACTCGAGTGACAATTGCTTTACTTTAAATTGTATGCTCTGCTATGTTTGCTTCTGCTTAGTGTGTGTCTGGGGGCTATCACTGTAGAATGAGGTTGGAGTGGGAGGGTTGTATTCCTATTCCTTTTCCTTTATGCTCTTTTGGTATGTTGTTAGTTAATTTACTGCTCACTAAGACTGTTGTCTGACTCAAGGCTTTATGTTTTAATTCTTATTGCCTTGGGCTGTTCGTCCATTTTGGGACGGGCAGACTAGGTAGTAGGTGACAGGTGCTGTTCTCTTCTCACGATGCTGATATCGAAGACGAGCTAGAGGGTTGCATATTATCTTCTTATATGTACTGGATTTTTCCGCTGTTTTGTATTCTCTGAGAGTTATGTAGTGAGGCTGGATGTATTGACTATGTGGATGCTTGTATTCAACTATTATGGAGTTTTATATGATGTCATTTTATTCTGTAAAGCTTCACTATACATATGTTCTATTGTATTTTGTCCATGCGCTGTGAGTAATACGATAGATCCTGTTGTTTTAATCTTACCTTGACAATCGTCCATGGTCGCCTGGCACACTTTACAGCGCTCTATCTCTAGATTCGGTGCAGGAGTCATGGGCGGTCGTCACAGTAGAAGTCATATACTGAGGTTTGGCTAAGTATCGGACCAAGTACTGAGAGCTTTTGGAGTTAGAACCTAGAGTTTTGGAGTTAATGCTGAAAGCTTTTAAGAGGAGTGGCCAGAGTCCAAGCACTTAGAAGATGGAGCACTAAAAGAAAGGGAAAGAACTTAGCTAAAAATTAGCTATGTATACCACTTCGTACCGAGAGGTCTAGTCGGTACTGAGAGATTGGCTTTTGTTGGAATCAGAGTGAAACTTCCATGAGGGGAAGTGTAGGTTCTACAGGTCAAGCTGAAGGTGTTTGTTTGTTTTCTTGGGGTTTGATGGTAACATAGTAGCATGATGATGGTTTCATTACTTCAGTGATGACAACTCAACGATGAATAGAGTTAGGTTCCAATGATGGCGCCTCGATGTTGAAAGGAGTTGTAACAACGTATCCACAATGGGTGGGTTTTAGGAAGGGTTACTCGAAAATAGAATGTTGAATGGTTCTACCACGAACTGAAGAAATGTGGAATGGTTCCTTGAGGATAATTGAAACTATATGGAGTAAGGAAAGGGCTCGAATACACGTGCTAAGTGATTGTTGATACTTGGATTGTTTTCTGATGCACCCGAAAGTTGTGGTATTGTGGGGACGCTCACGGGTATTTTTGTAACAACCCGCATATTTTACGATTGTATATTTAAATATTTTATTTAAATATAGCGTCGTTAGTCGGTTTAAAGTCTGAAAAGCTACTTTTTGCAAACAGTCGAATTGGGACTCGAGACCACTTCGATTGAGTCCAAAATGGCGTTTGTGACTTTTTTGAGTATAAGCTTCGATATGTTTGGAGTAAGTTGAATTTTGCTAATTTTTAAGTGGGCTTTTGGGTTTGGGTTTCACCCAACTC
The DNA here is from genome assembly GCA_030737815.1 of Allium fistulosum. Taxonomy (NCBI): domain Eukaryota; kingdom Viridiplantae; phylum Streptophyta; class Magnoliopsida; order Asparagales; family Amaryllidaceae; genus Allium; species Allium fistulosum. Next base: position 694,288,673 of record CM060906.1, read on the forward strand.
ATTCTATTACCCTAACTCAGCCCCATCCTCTCCATTCACTCTCATTTTTCCTAACACTCTCATGCTCAACTGATAATGGGGGAAAAAGATTGGAAATAGAAATTCAAAACCCTAGTTTCCTTTAGCAAGCTTCAATTCTTGCTCCAAAATCAAGGCAAAGCTTTGGTAAGTATCTCCTTCTTCTTCTCCAACTCATTCTCTCTTTGAATTCAGAAATTTCCTAAACCTAACTTAGGAAATGTTCTTCTTTTGAGCTTAGATTCAAGCTTCTAGAGTTGAAGTGGTTGATTGGTTGATCTTCCTTTGCTTTCAAGCTTCTCATTCATTATTTTTGGAATTAAAGGTGAGATTTTTATCTCACATCTATGTCTATAACTATCTTTGATTGTTAGGTATGAATTCCTAGCATCTTTACATGTTCATTTGATGTTGATTTGGATTGATTTGGTGAATATTCCAATTTTTGGTTTTTAAGTTCAATTTTTGTGAAAAATCCTTTTTATGGATGTTTGAACACATTAGTGGGGCATTTCGGAGGGCCATACAAGGCTGGGTTGTCGTTTGGCATAAATCCACAGTCGAAGTTGCTCGTTCGTTCGCTTCCATCCGAGTTATTGGATTTGCCACAAAGAGGGCTAGACTGAATGTGCTTCAGAAGCAGGTTCGGTCGACTGAACCAGTGGTTCAGTCGACTGAACCAGAAGTCGAAAAATGCTTAGAAGCAGGTTCAGTCGACTGAACCAGTGGTTCAGTCGACTGAACCAGACCCAAGAAATTGCCTGGGTCTGTATCAGTCGACTGACCATCTGGGTCACTCGACTGACTCTGGGGATACAAAATATGTATCCCTGTGTCAGTCGATTGACCACCTGGTTCAGTCGACTGACTTGCTTGCTTCAGCTCCATTTGATTATTTTGCTTGAGATTCCAATGTTAATCGATTCGTGATTATCCGATTTGTTGTTATCATTTATTATCGATTTCGGTGACTTCTATTTCGGGATTTTTGGTATATCCATTTTGATGGATTCGGCATCGGTTTCTATGGATTTGATTCACGTCTTCGTATGTGAATTTTTGATGATTGATTGTTTCTACAATCATTTCTATGGCTTGTCACTTTAAAAATACAAAGGTTTCTATACTAGTAGTAAATACTCAAACTCTTTACAAAGATGATTTCAACTCTGTTTTTTTTATACAAAGCTCGTTTATAAAACTGTTTTCTAACCTATTAGTATATACAAACCTTTACCTCATTCGTACGAGAAAATCTAATTAAACGGCTTGGCAAAACAAGTGGTAAGAAACGCTTGCGTTTACTTCGTCGATTAATTCTTTGACTTGTTCGATTGAAACTCTTGTGACAATTTTCGAGTGGAAATCTACAGTTTGTTCGTAAATATTTAAGTTAAGCTAGTGGTTATGGGACATGAAGCTAAACTCTTATATTTACTAGCTTAGTGTAATCGACACTTCTTGATGATCGATGATGATAATTTTATGGTTTAGACTAGCAATGTGCGATGTCTCTTCATCCATGTGGGGGACTGTACCCAGTTTTACTGAGCTTCGTCTCATTTCTATTGTGGGCTAGTGACCCATGTTCTTTTATGGTGTTCGGTTCATCGGATGTACCATTATTGTACTACATCGATGTTCTGGCTTTTTGGTTCATTGGATGTACCGTCATTGTACTACATCGATGCTTTGGTTTTCGAGTTCACCGGGCGTACCGTTATTGCACTACGTCGTTGTTCCGAATTATTTGAGTTTCGAGTTCTTCGGGCGTACCGTTATTGCATTATGTCGTTGTTCCGAAATATATGAGTTTATGGTCCCTTGGGCGTACCGTTATTGTACTACGCCATTGCACAGGCTCAATGGTTAGCGACCATGGAATAACGTTCCATTTTTGATACACGTGTTGGGAGTTTTCATGCTCCCGTTTGTAATAGGCCTCCCCCCTTTTGATTTCTGGATTTCTAATTGATGATTTCTGGAATTTATGTTTCACCAACTTTGGCGTTTGGCATTTATATGTTTGTCAATATTTGTAGTTTGGTGAATAAAATAAAGAATATGATATTCTTTTTGGTATTTTGAGATGATTGGAGATATTGTATGATTTTTGTTGTTATTTGATGTATACTTGACACAGTATGGCATTTCTTTGTTATCATACGTTTTTGGTCACATCTCTTATCCTATCTCATTTTATCTGATAATTATAGCTAGACTGATCCGTTTATTATTTTCTTCTTAAATAATACTCGGGTCATACCGAGATATTTCAGGTGCTCTTGCTTGACTTCTTATCTGGGATTATCATCTGATTCTTTTGGCTAACTACTTTAGAATAGTAGTTATTATACATTTGAGATATGGACTCCTTGATGTATAATTATTCTTTTGTCTCGCACTTGTATCTATTCATTGTGATGTAGTGGATCTTATATGACCATTATTTGATATACACTTTCATGTGATATATTCATATCTTATTCCGCCTTTGTGATATGAATATCTGTGACTGATTTGTGTTATGTTTATTTCTATATTTGTTTCCAAAGACTACTTAGCCACTGTGTGGTAGCTTTGTGTTTATATTAGATATGTCGGATGTTATATTTTCTGACATATCGGTGCTCGCACAAAGCTATTACACAGATGGTCGCTCCTCAACAGCCTTATTCTTCGTGCTAGTCGATGGCATTACCCCGTAGTGTCCTTGGCATGCGCGAGTATAGTGGTGGGGCATCACAGCATGGTATCAAAGCCAAACTTAGGAACAATGTAGAATAATCTAGCAAGTATCATTGTCCTAAGTCTTCCTTAGGAATTGTGCCATAGGATTTAATTCGAGTCTTCGTACCGTTCTATCCTATTTCTTCTTATGATACCTTGTTTTATCAATCAAGGTTGTTTGATATTCATTTGAGAATAACCTTTTCCTCTTCTTTCTTTCTTTCTTAGAGAAGAGAAATGGTTAGACCTGGCCGTCCCAGCGCCGGTCAATCTAGTGCTACTCCCCAGGATGAAGTATTTATGTCAGCTCAACAACTTTTAGATCTTGTGAATAATGCCCAAGCTACCGGACCCGCTCCAGCGCCTACTCACCCTAAATCTGGGTTTGCACGTTTGTGTAGAGATTATACCGCTTTGGGTGGAAGGCCATTCAAGGGATCCAAAAACGTTATAGAAATCCAAGCTTGGCTTAGATCATGCCCCAAACTTCCAAAGAAGAGAGAGGGAAAGCTAAATGTTGTTTAAGCCCCTAGTGACACTTCTCTTGGTCAAGGTATTTCATTTTGTCCATGACGATATTTGTTTTGGGATTATCTTATTCGAGTTCATTTTGATTTGGGTTCATCTCATTATTTTATATCAAAAGAACTTGATAAATTCTTTCTCTTTTAATTTTTGAGGGCTTGATGACTTTATTGAGTATTGCGAATTCGATTGATGGATCCGCAACACTCAATTTACTTTGTGAAAATGTCGAGATTATTTTTGTGATTTTTCTTTCCAAGCCGATTTGCATGTCATGCGTTACTTAGGCTTAAGAATTAATTTTTATTTTAAAAGGGTTGGCTTAATCATTATGAAGTCATATCCTATGTCTCGAGTGGACTATTCATCTTCGACATTCTTAATCTGTTAAGTAGATATCTATTTTCCTTTGTGCGATTCCAATTTGATGACATCATTTTATTCTTTAAACCCACATGATGAGGAAAACGTTATTTTTCTCATTCGGGTAGTTTGTGGAATTTTCTGGTATTTTTTAGCGTGTCTTAGGATTATCACCTAAGCAGTCTTTTGAGTGGTGTTAAGGTCTTTTCAGCTCGACCTTGCCACCGGTTTTCATTTGCTACGAGTTGCGGAAGTTGGCATTCCACTTACCGCATTCCGCACTCGTTATGATTCTTATGAATGACTTATTATGTCATCCAGATTGTCCAGCTTATTTCATCCATTTTATGAATCGAGTATTCTACGAATATCTCGATGACTCCATTTTGGTATTTATTGATTTTAGATGAAAACAGCAATTTAAAATTTTGCAAATCTTTTTCATAAGATTTATTTATAAGTATGATTGGATTTTGTCCTTAAAACGAGCAAGGAATATTCTTAAAAACTTTAAGAGACATAGTTATCATATAAAAGATGATTTTGTGATTGTATTGCCCATCGAGTGCTTTAAGAAATATGGTCGATGCGCTTGATCAACGTTATCGATAGGAATCTCCTAAACGCTATGATGAGACAATCAAACACAGTAAATTGACTTGTAAAATGTAAATTTTTCTGAAAAGATTATTACATAAAGATAATTGTAATTTTGAAAGTTTTAGCTTTTCGGGAAGGAAGATTATTTAAACGAACTCTTTTCCGATACTCTTATTCTTGTGATTCCCAAAGGGAACCAAGACTTTATTGTTTATACCGATGCTAGTCGTATTGGTTTGGGTGTCGTTCTCTTGCAAAAGAGAATGTGCTATCACTTTTTCTTCTAAATCAATTAAGCCTATCGAGACTTGATATGCCACTCATGATGTAGTGCTCGCGGCTATTGTTTTCGCTTTTAGAGTTCGGCATCATTATTTTGGGGAAGAAATTCGTCCTCCACTTCGATCATAAATCTTTGAAATGTTTATTTTCTCATAAGGAACTTAATGTTGGCTTGAGTTACTTGCATCTTATGATCTTGATATTTTTATACTTCCGGAAAGGGCAATCGTGTTGCCGATGCCCTTAGTTGTAAGCAACAACCGGTTGTTTCTTTGATGATATCTGAATGGAATGATCTCGAGACTTTATCCACCTGTGAGATTCGAGATCGTGAATCCAACTTATGTTCATCTCTTGTTTTGTGTAGCCTTGAGGATCGTCCTTCTCTTTTGGACTATACTTTTTTTTGGCTAAACTCTATGTCAAATTAAATTGCATGGAGTTCTTACTTCTATTGTTAGCAATCATGATCCATTATTCTACTAGTGGATTTTGGTAAGATCTCCAAAAGCATTGGGAATAAAGCTTAATTTTAGTACCGCTTATCATCCTCGTCCGATGGACAAACCGAGCGTGTGAATCCAACTCTTGAAGATCTCTTCCGTGCATGTGTTCATGAGTTTGGTGGAAGTTAGGAAGATCATATTTCTCTTGTTGAGTTTTCTTCCAATAATAGCTTCCAATCTTGTATTGGTATGGTACCTATCGAGGCACTCTACGGAAGACCATGCCGATTTTTCTTTGTGTTGGCTTGAAGCTGGTGAGAAGCTGGTTTTAGGTCCAGTCTTTATTGGTGTTCAATTTTGTTTCACCTGTGATGGGTGTTGTGCATTTCAGTCGATCGGGAAAAGTTAGCACCTCGATATGTTGGCCCATTTTCCATCGCCGAACGTATTTTTTCCATGGCTTATCGCCTTTTATTACCGGCTCAATCTTTTACTATTTATGACGTTTTCCATGTCTCTTTACTGCAGAAATACCTTGGAATTCCGATTTTTATTCTCGAGCCCGGTGTTGTTGAAGAAATTCAAGTTTCACCAAACTTGACTTATGAGCAACATTCTATTCGTATCATTACTTTGGAGGTTAAACGCCTTCGAAATAAAGATATTCTTCTTGTGAAAGTTCAATGGTCCTCAAATCCTAAGAATTTCTCTTGGGAATCTTGAGAATTCATCGAGCAAACACATTTGGACTTACTATTTCGTGCTCTTTATGGTGAACTACTTATTTCAAATTTTCTTTTGTGTTGATATGCTTTTATGGTTGTTACTTTTATTTTCCTCTTAATTATTGCGAGGACGCAATTTCTTTAAGGAGGGGAGTCTGTAACAACCCGCATATTTTATGATTGTATATTTAAATATTTTATTTAAATATAGCGTCGTTAGTCGGATTAAAGTCCAAAAAGCTACTTTTTGCAAACAGTCGAATTGGGACTCGAGACCACTTCCATTGAGTCCAAAAAGGCGTTTGCGACTTTTTTGAGTATAAGCTTCGATATGTTTGGAGTAAGTTGAATTTTGCTATTTTTTAAGTGGGCTTTTGGGTTTGGGTTTCACCCAACTCATTCTATTATCCTAACTCAGCCCCCTCCTCTCCATTCACTCTCATTTTTCCTAACACTCTCAAGCTCAACTGATAATGGGGGGAAAAGATTGGAAATAGAAATTCAAAACCCTAGTTTCCTTTTGCAAGCTTCAATTCTTGCTCCAAAATCAAGGCAAAGCTTTGGTAAGTATCTCCTTCTTCTTCTCCAACTCATTCTCTCTTTAAATTCAGAAATTTCCTAAACCTAACTTAGGAAATGTTCTTCTTTTGAGCTTAGATTCAAGCTTCTAGAGTTGAAGTGGTTGATTGGTTGATCTTCCTTTGCTTTCAAGCTTCTCATTCATTGTTTTTAGGATTAAAGGTGAGATTTTTATCTCACATCTATGTCTATAACTATCTTTGATTATTAGGTATGAATTCCTAGCATCTTTACATGTTCATTTGATGTTGATTTGGATTGATTTGGTGAATATTCCATTTTTTGGTTTTTAAGTTCAATTTTTGTGAAAATCCTTTTTATGGATGTTTGAACGCGTTTGTGGGGCGTTTCGGAGGGCCATACAAGGCTGGGTTGTCGTTTGGCGTAAATCCACAATCGTAGTTGCTCGTTCGTTCGCTTCCATCCGAGTTATCGGATTTGCCCCAAAGAGGGTTAGACTGAACCAGAAGTCGAAAAATGCTTAGAAGTAGGTTCAGTCGACTAAACCAGACCCAGAAAATTTCCTGGGTCTGTATAAGTCGACTGACCATCTGGGTCAATCGACTGACTCTGGGGATACAAAATATGTATCCTTGTGTCAGTCGACTGACCACCTGGTTCAGTCGACTGACCTGCTTGCTTCAGCTCCATTTGATTATTTTGCTTGAGATTCCAATGTTAATCGATTCGTGATTATCCGATTTGTTGTTATCATTTATTATCGATTTTGGTGACTTCTATTTCGGGATTTTTGGTATATCCATTTTGATGGATTCGGCATCGGTTTTTATGAATTTGATTCACGTCTTCGTATGTGAATTTTTGATGATTGATTGTTTCTACAATCATTTCTATGGCTTGTCACTTTAAAAATACAAAGGTTTCTATACTAGTAGTAAATACTCAAACTCTTTACAAAGATGATTTCAACTCTGTTTTTTTATACAAAGCTCGTTTATAAAACTATTTTCTAACCTATTAGTATATACAAACCTTTACCTCATTCGTACGAGAAAATCTAATTAAACGGCTTGGCAAAACAAGTGGTATGAAACGCTTGCGTTTACTTCGTCGGTTAATTCTTTGACTTGTTCGATTGAAACTCTTGTGACAATTTTCGAGTGGAAATCTACAATTTGTTCGTAAATATTTAAGTTAAGCTAGTGGTTATGGGACATGAAGCTAAACTCTTATATTTACTAGCTTAGTGTAATCAACACTTCTTGATGATCGATGATGATCATTTTATGGTTTAGACTAGCAATGTGCGATGTCTCTTCATCCACGTGGGGGACTGTACCCAGTTTTACTGAGCTTCGTCTCATTTCTATTGTGGGCTAGCGACCCATGTTCCTTTATGGTGTTCGGTTCATCGGATGTACCGTTATTGTACTACATCGATGTCCCGGCTTTTTGGTTCATCGGATGTACTGTCATTGTACTAAATCGATGCTTCTGCTTTCGAGTTCATCGGGTGTACCGTTATTGCACTACGCCGTTGTTCCGAATTATTTGAGTTTCGAGTTCTTCGGGCGTATCGTTATTGCACTACGTCGTTGTTCCGAAATATATGAGTTTCTGGTCCCTTGGGCACACCGTTATTGTACTACGCCGTTGCACCGGCTCAATGGTTAGCGACCATGGAATAGCGTTCCATTTGTGATACACGTGTTGGGAGTTTTCATGCTCCCGTTTGTAATAGGCCTCCCCCCTTTTGATTTCTGGATTTCTAATTGATGATTTCTGGAATTTATGTTTCACCAACTTTGGCGTTGGCATTTATATGTTTGTCAATATTTGTAGTTTGGTGAATAAAATAAAGAATATGATATTCTTTTTGGTATTTTGAGATGATTGGAGATATTGTATGATTTTTGTTGTTATTTGATGTATACTTGACACAGTATGGCATTTCTTGGTTATCATACGTTTTTGGTCACATCTCTTATCCTATCTCATTTTATCTGATAATTATAGCTAGACTGATCCGTTTATTATTTTCTTCTTAAATAATACTCGGGTCAGACCGAGATATTTCAGGTGCTCTTGCTTGACTTCTTATATGGGATTATCATCTGATTCTTTTGTCTAACTACTTTAGATTAGTAGTTTTTGTTATTATACATTTGAGATATGGACTCCTTGATGTATAATTATTCTTTTGTCTCGCACTTGTATCTATTCATTGTGATGTAGTGGATCTTATATGACCACTATTTTGATGTACACTTTCATGTGATATATTCATATCTTATTCCACCTTTGTGATATGAATATCTGTGACTGATTTGTGTTATGTTTATTTCTATATTTGTTTCCAAAGACTACTTAGCCACTGTGTGGTAGCTTTGTGTTTGTATTAGATATGTCGGATGTTATATTTTCTGACATATCGGTGCTCGCACAAAGCAATTACACAGATAGTCGCTCCTCAATAGCCTTATTCTTCGTGCTAGTCGACGGCATTACCCCGTAGTATCCTTGGCTAGCGCGAGTATAGAGGTGGGGCGTCACAATTTTGTTCGGCTACCCCAGGTCGGTTGTTTGAATCCACATACTCCGGACTGGTAGAATGGGTCTATTATCAGCTTTGGGCTAAGATAAGTACGTTGAAAACCAGGATTTCTATTATTCCCTTGTAAGGGAAAGGCCATACGAGTTATCATATATCTAGAGCACATTAAGTGATAGTGAGAATTGTTTGATGGATGCTATGATTACTTTGATTGTCATTTTCCATAGTCTATCACTATAGGGATGTCACTCGAGATAGGTATTCCGGGTAGGGATACCTAGACACCCGTCATCATACTTAGTTCCTAGTATACTTTTGCGATGTTCATAGAGTAGCATATTATTTTCATTATGGGCTACTCTTTGGTTGTTGGGACCGGACAAGTATTGTTCGTATACCCTTGTTCCTTACTATATTGACTTGTATAGTATTTTGAGATTCATTAACCGCTCACACCAGACTGTTGTCTTACCTATGGTTTTATGCTTTGTTACTTATTATCTTAGGTACTTTTAAATCAGTAAACTAGGTAGAAAGTCTAGGTGAGACGCGGTAGTTGTGTAGAGGGCGAGCATGATCGAGCTTTCTCGTATTATATATGGATATTATGCTTATTCGGTTGTGCAATACCATGGATCCTTGACAACGCCTGCTTATTACTATTGATATGACATAATTATTTGAGTTTATATCCACTTTGTATAAACTCTATTACTTTAATGTGTAGTTGTGTGAATCTATGCTCTAATATTTAGTTCACCTAACTAGTACCGTCTCTTCTGTTTTAAATTTATGATATATATATATATATATATATTATTACATGCTATGTGAGATATACGACAGGTTCTGTGATTTTATTTCCCTTCTTTTAACCCTTGACATTTATCCTACATTTGGTCGGTTATGCACTATATTGTTATATTGGGTATTAGTGGTGTAGGGTGGTCGTCACATTTGGTTTCAGAGCTTACGTTACACAATTAACCTGAGTTGATACCATGGTCCTTTAAAGATAGGGAAGGAGTTATCAACCTATACATGATCTAGAATGTGAGTGTGAGTATATGAGAGAGTGCGTACTTGTTATATGTTTTGGTTTTCAAAACAATATAATAGTGTGTGTGTGTGTATTTATATATATTATATAATTCGCATGCACACACGAGTACCGTCGACATAGTTTTCTTATAGGAGAGACTGGTCATTCGAGAGACTTGCAATTATCCATTCGAGAGACTTGTTATATAGGAGATATTATTTGGGGGAGAAGTTGGTGAGTCATATCGATGGGCCATTCGAGAGACTTGTCGAGAATGCTCTTCGCTAGAGAGTTTTATACCCTAACTTGAAATCAGCTGTTGTCATTAAGGAAGAGCCAAAACTTCAACAAGGTGGTGGAGGCAAGAAGAAATGGAATGTGAAGAGAAATTTCAGGGAAAGAATGCTCAGAAAAAGGCTAAATGGAAACCCGTCTCTTAGGTTGTGGAGACATGGGTCACCTGATAATAGATTGGAAAGCTAATGGGAAGAATAAGTGTTACAACCGTGGCAAGTTCGGACATATGTAGAAAAGCTATCCTAAATGTCACGACCCACTTTTCCATACAGTTCGAACGTACGCTTTACCATGCTTGTCCAGTCCAATTTGAACAGAAAGATGGATAGTAAGAAAAGAAAAAAGAAAGAAGATAGAAAGGAAATGAAAAGAAAATAGAAACAACACAGAATCTCATAGCAGAAATGAATAATTTATAATATAAAACAAGTCTTTACATAAACAAAACTGTAACTTAAGCATATACAGCATCAATCAGACTATACAACCTATTCAGGACGGACAGTTATAACAACCTGTCCTTACAATTGCTCTGGGCTACAACTCAACTAAATGCAACGGAATATAATCATCTACATGAATACGACTCTGGGCTCCAACTCCTCTCCTGAAGCTCCAATCTTCCAGCTAAACCTGGAAATATGTTCGGTCTGACCCGAGCATATAAGAAAAACCACGCCGGGGTCAGTCTGGTAAAACCAGCGTGAGAATTTAAATCACAAGTAATTTTATTCGTTGTAACTTTCAAAATCCTTTTAAAATCAAAGTTATCCCGTAAGACCACGCCACACATAAACACGACGGGTTTTTCCCTTACGGTAACCTAAACACTTCTATAGAAAATCCAATCATATTATAATAGTGTCTAAGTACAAATACTTATTCAAATAGCTAAAATTGTTACATTAATCATATTCCAGCATACTAGGCTCTACAACCAAAACCGTAAAGGTACGTATTGGGGAATGGATTCCATACGATTGACTAGGCACTGGGGTTTCACCTGTCACAGTACTCGTCTAGAAAAATGTACCGAGGACCACGTCGGGATCCCCTGCAATATAAGACCGGACTATCCCTAACCTGGATAGACCGAATATGCTATCACCCCGGGTGTTCCCACCCTTTCCGAGCTCCTTCCATGTATCGTAGTAATAAAATAATATCCGAGGGTATCTAGAAAGGTGATAAACATGCCCTAATTGGGTGCGAACCACTTAGCCTTGCTGCATCTCCCCTGCTTTTCAGTCATTCCCGGTTGATGAGGCTAGAGGCTACGATTAGCTTTTAAAGGAATTTTCACTTAAAATGCTCATTGTCCTCCAATGACAATGTACTGATAGCATTCATCCATACAAGTCCGTTCTGGGTCCGAACGGAACCGAAGTCACTATTCCTACTACATCCATTTTGGAATCATCCTCAGGATTAGTAGCGATTATCCCTTGCACTTCACTGCTCCATCTTCGACTCCATGCTCTTGTTTTCCCTTCGAAAATGTACTCGTTGGATCGAAGTGGTTTTCGGATAAATTATCCGATCCCGGTCTCCTCTGAAACAACGTTCGATATTTCCGGTAAACTCAACCCTGGTTCTTTAGGAAATAAACAGAAGAAAATAAGATCGGAGATCACCTCCTAACCATTAGTGGACGGATTCCTTATCATCGTCCTAGAAGAACGAAACGAGTTTATATGTATAGTATAGCACCTCGAACGATAACTGTACCACATAATTCCCGTGTTTCTTCTAGATATTCCCAAAGTTACTTAATCAAAGGTTTCATTTCCCATTGAAAACATTAAGCCTTATTTAATTTAAATTTCAATAAATTTAAATTACTTAATCAAAACAGCATATGCTTATCTCACCGGATAAGTATATTCACAAACCATTCATTTCAAATATTTGAAACCCTTTTAAAATAAATCCGGAAAGCACCACTGCGATATCGACCATGGATTCACAGCTCAATGGTTACGCCTCTATCCTAGAGAAATCCAAAACTTAACTGCATGCACTCTCTGTCTCCAATTTCGCCATGAAAGTATACCACTACTTTTCGAAAACTTTACTTAATAATTTTCAAAATAATACTTATAAAGTTTTCAATATAAATTTTCCAAGTTCTAATCAAGTGAAATACTCTTTCATAAAAGTTACTATATAATAAATTATTTTAAAAACATTATTAATTTTTAATAAATTTATCTTTAGAATAAATATACTTTAGTACTAATTAACCCTTAAGTAATAATTAACTTTAAACAATCACTATAAAATAACTTTAATTAATAAATTAATTATACTTTAAACAACTTAAATAATTAAATAGCTTTGAAACAATAATTAATACTTTTCAAATAAAATAATTCCTTTAAATCGTTAACAAAATATTCACCAATTTACTTTAAAATATCATTAATAAATAATAATCATCCTTAAACAAATTTTGGTTCAGAAGTCAACCTCCAAATAGGAAAAAAGGTCTTACAAATTTCAATGGTAATTAATTAAATTACCATTCGTTCCATAACAGTCCAGAATAACAGATACAGATATCCACATCAATATGTTTTTAACAATCAATTCAACATCATATTGCCCAATATAATTATTAGGAAAATAAATAGATGTCTGTACAAATATAATTGGAGAACAGGGTTTTATTTTGGCTAGTAAATGTCCACAAACAGATATATTCAGTAATAATGGCAGAACGGTGATTTATTCTGCCAACAGGGGCTCAATTAAAAATAAATAATGGAACGGTGTTTGATTCCGCTAAACAGATGTCAAAATATCGTAATTAATTTAAATTAACTCATCAGTATTTTTATCTGGGCAAATAACTTCAATATACGGTCATATAAATTTAACTTCGATATTTGTTTATAAATCGGTATTTAAAATTTTTCCGTTTTCAAAATACCGTAAAATGCCACCGGTTCAAACTTTGCACAAGTCGTAGGACGACGTAGCGTTCGTCTTTACGAAACTATCGCAATCAGTTTTGCATCAATCGGGTTTCGTATGCATCGACTATATCATTTTAAAATTCACAAAACACACACACACACACACATATATATATATATATATATATATATATATATATATATATTTAAACATTTTTAATTTTAAAACTTCTTCATAATTTGTTTGGGCCGAAGCCCAATTCATATACCAAAAGAAAAGGGTCCGCTACCCTTCTCTTCTCTTCCCCTTCTCTCTTACTTTTTTCTCTTTCCAGTTCAAAACCCACGAACCAAATCCAAGTTCCCCAAATTTCTCGATCAACTCCTGCCTCACTGATACCGCCCACTCATATACTACTCGCGACCGACCCTGAGCTAGCCACGCACGCACCACCCTTCATGGCCCATCACATCACCGCTTGAAACCACTTGTACACACGTGATACGCGTGTACGTGCACCAGCCCACCACGCCGTGGTTCAACCCACGAAGACCACGAACAAACTCACCTCTTCACCCTCATAATGATGAACCTGCTCTCCCCTACTCCGACCAACTCAAACAAAGATCAACCCTTCCACTTTAAGTCGAGCCTACCCAGTTTTCGACATCACCACCTAAATCTACCTCCTTCGCCTGCTCCCACCACTAGAGCTCAAACCACCACCACCATACCAATCCTCGTCCACGTGGCCTCCTCCATGCCCAACCCTAAGATTTTCGATCCCCTCCTCCTTCCAAAAATCTGATCGTGTTCTAGCCTTACCCAAACCCACTCCTAAACCCTAAAACTCCCATGCTACCCCCAATCAAAACGAAAATCGATATTTGGCCATGGTGAACCTTTTCCCCATGTCACCATACCCCTCCTCGAATCATCCGCTTTTCCCCTCGATGACGTCTTTGCTAGAAATTAATTTTCGAACGAAATTTGATCATCTCCAAATTACTCACAACATTGACCCTTAAAAATCATGAAACTTTCAGTAAAAATCCTATCTTCACATAACGATCGTGATTATATACTTGAATCACTATTTTAAAAATGTTGAAATTTGCCAAAAACTTGGTTACTTACTGTAAATTTAACATTTCATAAAATACATAGCATGAATCAACCTAAAACTGTTTTTAGTGTAACCTACATTCAAAAACAAACATTTTCCTAGTTTACGACATTAGCAAATTCGAATTAGTTTGAGAGATAATGATTTTTGAAGTCAGAGCATGCAAAAATATTCATCTCTGTTATACATGACAGAGCAATGTTTTAATCATTCCAGGTATTCAATTTTAAATCCTCACCTTCCACATTGCTTTGATCTTTAAAAACTTCAAGTTGAATCCTAGTTTTAGATCTGAACTCTTGAAATCTTGAAAAGGACTTGCTTTGCTTTGGTTTTGATTTGAACAAAGGATGTTTTTCTTTTCTTTTATGTAACAGTTTTGGTTTACAGAGCAAGTTATAGTTATTTTTTTGTTTACAGGCTTGAACACTGAAGCAAACACACAAACACAAGTCTGTATGCATATATTTATACAAGTCTGGACGTGGAATGGTATGCAATTGAACAGGTTTTTGGGCTCAAAAGGGATTTGATATGCTCTACAAGAATCTTGATGGGTTAATGGATTGAAAAGAGGATGAAGTGATATATTTTTGAGTTAAAAATAAGTTTAAACTAATGATTTGGTCTTTACTGTTTCAGACCAGGCAGCATATGTATAAATATTTATTATTTCTTTTCATTTTTACTTGTTTTGCCTTTCTACTTTTCTACTTGTTAATTTTGTTACCAGGCAATTGTTTGCTACCACTTTGATTTATTTTTGCATGATTTACCTTTTGGTTATTTACTTTTTACTGAATTTTAACTTGCTCTCATATATATATATATATATATATATATATGTTTTGGAAACAATTTTGCAAAGTGATTTTAAATAAGCCATTTAAGTCCTCATGTTTATATCTATTATTATATTTAAAATACATAACTTAGAAGAATAAAAATTTTGCTATTTTATTTCAAATGTATGAATAACATTTTTGTTAACACTTTTCTTTTTATTATAATTTAAAAATGTACAATTCAAAACAAATGAAAGTTTTTGCTATACTATCTTTATAAGAATAACATTTTTACTAAAACATGATTTTGTAAAAGATTTCTTATCAAAATGATTTTATAATTCTTCTTATATCTATCATCATGTATTTTCATATGTATATTTTTCTTATATATTTACTTCTTTTAACATATTATTATATTATTTTTAGCATACGATATTTATTTGTTTATAAATACTATAATTTTCCTTTTTGAACTTATATATATGTATACATCCTTCTTATCTAATATGTGTGTATATATATCTATAAGAAAATCCTATTTTAAACTGTTCTATTTATAATACATTGTATTTTCCACAAGTCGTATCATTTCTATTTACATTATATTATTCTTATTCACTTATATTTATTTGCTATGAATTTGTTTCCAAATTATATATATATATAAATTTTATTGTCCTGAATATATATATATATATATATATATGAAATTTCCAATTAAACCAATTCCTTATTTTATAAAATAAAAATCTGGAAATTCAAAATATTATCTTGGCTTGAAAAACTGTATATTATTGCCAATTGTTATTTAACGAGGATTTTTATTTGATTAAAATACCGTATTATTGAATATTAAAAATAAATATTCAAAACTCGAGATGTCAAAACTCCTGGGTCGTTACACTAAACCAGCACAACAGAAACAGATTATGAAGGCATATGCTTTGGATGTTGTCCCGACTTTGTCGAGTGCACCCTCGACAAAGGAGAAAGGAATGAGCGTCATTATTCAAGGTATGCTTTCCATTTATGATATTCCCATACGTGTTTTATTTGATACCGGGCCTTCACATTCCTTTATATCTAGTGACCTAGTAGATAGATTGGGATAGAAACCCAAGATAGTTGACCGTCTTTTGATTATGATTAACTTTGTTGGAGGCTTCACTAGCCTGTTTATGGTTTGTCGTGGTTTGGTCTTATCAAGTCATGGATGCTCTTCCATTTATGATTGCTTAATTTTGAATTTCTTTGGGTTCGGGACTATATTGATTATGGACTGGCTAAGGAAGTATGCGGTGGTAGTAGATTACGGGAAGCTGTTGGTGATGATCGAGGTCGTGGAGGGGCGAGGTAGTGATTGGCTGCCTTCTAAAGGATTGGGTTATAGTTAGCTTTCTATATTTTCTCGAGGTTCCATAGGATGGGTTGTCATCTGTGCCTACTATTAGGGAGTATTTGGATGTGTTTAAGGAAGTAACCGGATTATCGCCACAGCAAGAGACTGAGTTTTGGATAGACTTAGCGAAGGATTCAAGATCGATCGTTATGCCTTTGAGTCATATGGCACCCAAAGAGAAAAAGGAGTTGTAGGTGCAAGTAAATGGCTGTTGAAGAGAGGGTTCATTCGTAGGAGTATATCCGAGTGGGGTGCACCAGTAGTATTCGCTACTAATGTAGATGTCTCTTTGAGGTTGTATGTAGATTACTATGAGCTGAATAAAGCGATGAAGAAGAACAAGTATCCACCTCCATGTATTGATGACTTGTTCGACTAGCTCCAATGCGCGAAGTTGTTCTCTCAATTGGATCTTGCGACGGGATTCCACCAGTTGAGAGTAGCGAATGAGAGTGTGCCGATCACCACATTTTGTATGTTGTCATGTTTCTATGAGTGGTTGCTTAAGCTATTCGGGCTAACCAATGCTTCGACATACTTTATTGATCTCATGAAACACATCTTTAGAGATCAGCTGAACAAGTTCCTGCTTGTGTTTGTGGATTATTTCTAGTGTATTCTAGGATATAGGAGGAACACAAGGCGCAATTGAGGATTGTGCTTGAAGTGTTGAGGAAGCATAAGTTGAAAGCGAAGTTTTCAAAATATCACTTCTGGAGAAGGGAAGTGAGATTCTTAGGTCATGTCTTCTCCGAGCAGGGCATCGTAGTAGATCCTGCCAATGTGGTAGTGGTTCAAGACTGGAGCCAACATAAGAATGCTTCTGATTGGAGGAGTTTCATAGGATTGGTGGGATATTATAGACTCTTTACTAAATACTTCTTTAAAATAGCCGAACTGTTGACCAACTTGAGGAAGAAGAATCAGACTTTGTTTGGGATGTGAAGTGTGAGCATGTGTTTGTGAGTCCGAAGGAGAGGTTAACGAGTGCACCACTATTGACCATTCCATCTGAAAATGAGGAGCTCACAGTATACATAGATTTTTACGCTATAGTACTAGACTAGGAGCAGTATTGATGCAGAAAGGGAAAGTTGTCGCCTATGCTAGTCGATAGTTGAAGCTGTACGAAAGGAAGTATCCGACTCATGATTTAGAGTTGGTGGCGATAGTGTTTGCTTTGAAGATTTGGAGGCACTACTTATCAGAAAATGGTTCAAGCTGTTCACGAACCACAAATCCTTAAAGTACTTTTTCTCCCAAAAGGATCTCAACCTTTGATAGCTGTGATTGTTGTAATTTTTGGCATCCTATGACTTTGACATTTTTGTACGCCTGGTAAGGGAAATGCGGTCGCGGACCCATTGAGCAGATGACATGCGAGTTTAGAAGCATGTTCCTGGAGTAGAAATAGTTCGAGTATATTTCTAGCTATGACTTCAAAGCTCATTGCGATTTAGAGCCAAGGATATTGGCAAGTTTGACGATCAGATTTACTTTGATCAAGCGAATCGGCACTAGTTAGAAACGAGACACTAGACTAGTAGAGATCATGGAAAAAATAGGAGTAGGGTCGTAGAAAAGGAATCAATATGTACTCGACCAAGAAGGTTGGTTCCATAAAGATGGGATATTGTTTGTTCCACATGTCAGTGATTGAGAGATTAAGTGGTACGTGAGTGCCATCGTTCGAGATTGACTATCCATCCCAATAGCAATAAAATATACCATGATATGAGGTAGACATTTTATTATGAAAGGATGATGTAACGACCTGCTATTTCGAACCATTCAAATCGACAATCATCCACACATGTCGACTTGAATTGCTCAAAACAACAGATTGTTAATTTATATTTGGAAAAACTTAGCATATACAGTAAAAAAATCAATCACAGAATCACAAACACAGAGTATTACAACAATAAGCAGCAGAATAGATAAATAGTAGTTCATGAACATAATTAACAATTTACAATAACTCGATTTTATGTCAATTTACAATAACTTATATTTGAATATATATTAACCTATGTGAATCCAGGTTTCAAAGTTAAATATTAAAACAACTTACAATAACTCGATTCGATAATTTTCATTTATTTTCAAAATTGAACTAAGTTTATTTAAATTTGAAATATTCACTTAATCATTTTAATAACATTTAAATAAAACCTCAAATTACAAATTTAAATAAAATCAATAATTAATACCTTCCATTATATTTAATTCTAAAATATTCACCTAATCACTTTTTATAAGCATTTTAAAATAAAATCTCAAATTACAGATTTAAATCAAAAATAAATATTCAATTTTGTTTTAAATTTGAAATATTCATTTAATCAACTTTAATTAAATCAAGTTATAAAATTTTACATTTCAAAATCTCAAAAATCAATAAGTTTCAAATCAATTCTTATTTAATTCAATTCTTAAATCAATAAATTTACAAGTCAACTCAATTTATCTTTCCAACCTTAATTTTTTTTAAAGTTAATACAAAATCTACTTTCAAACTATTAATATAAATTTAAATAAATATATAAACATATTATATATATTAGTTACTTAAATTTTTATACTAAATCAAATTAAATTAAACCTTTTTTATTAAATCTATATAAATCTTATTTTATATATTTTATATATTTTAAAAATAATAAAATATAAGTAAAATCTTAAAATTAATATTTTGACAGCTTAACTTATAATTTTAAAATTTCTAAAACATATAAATTAAAAATCTGAATTTTACACATATTAAAATAAAAATCTTTATATTAAATTTCAAAATCAAGACTCGTATATTTCCTTTCAAAACTTTGGAAATAATATTTCAAAAATAGACCAACGGTGTCCATATATAATTTTCTATCCTTTGGTCAAGTGGTACGGATATTTATCATTTCAATCCGTAATTTAAATTTAATATTTACGGGCATATATCATTACAACCCGCAATCCCAAAATTCAGAATCAATGAAAATCGCTTTGGTTTATCATTTCAACCCATAACGATTTTCCCTTAATCTATAAGATCATTCGGGTATGTATCATTTCAATCCATAGGGAATTCCTAAACTACAGGGAACTTGTAGAGTGAGAACAAATAAAATAATAATATAAAATGACATAGCATATCAATGGCAAATATGAACATAATTAACAATTCAAATATATATATTCAACATGTTATGGTGTCATATGTCAATTCACATAGGTTAACAATGGCAGATAATAACAAATCATATTTTTAACAATTAAATAACTAACAATTGAAATTTAACAACATATTTCAATCGTCATTTCATTTGAATATAAATTTACCAAACAAAAAAATGTTTATCATGAGTGATTGCTCACTTTTCGAGGCTAGAGAAGGTAGACAACACGACAAGCTACGAATCCAAACAACAAATTCCAAAGCACAGTACGATGAACACGAACTAGACTAACAAAGCAGGGTTAGAGGAACTCGAGATTGATGAAAACAAAATCTAAAATTTACTCATGTATTTAAAATAAACTTTTATATATTATATTTTAAAATCAATATTCTATTTAAAACATATATCAAAATAAAATTTACATATATATATATATTAAAATCAATATTTAATTTCAGCTCATATTAAAATAAAATATATATATATATATATCAAAATCATTATTTCTTAAACACACATATTAAAATCGAAATATATATTTTATATTTTTAAAACATTACTTAAAAAAATCAATATTAAAACAATATTTGTATAATAACCAAGAGAAGGCTGCTTTGGAGTTTGTGTTGGTAGAGTTCAAGGTCGAGAAAGGTGGCAGTGGAGATGGACAAGCAAGCTTGCGTTGGATGTGGAATGGTGGTCACGGTTGAGAAATGGGTGGCTATCATCTGCATGCTCGGGGTCAGAAACTTGGTGGTGGCTGTCATGTTGTTTCGGTCAGTATCAAGGGACGAGCAAATAGGAGAAGCAGGCGTGAGGCTACGTTGTGTGGCGAAGGCTTGGAGGGGATCGTCTGATGCGGGCTACGAGCGATATTGGGTGGCGAGCTAAAGGAAGGGGATGATGTGACTAGGTGTAGGCCGTGGGTGGAAAACGTGGGCTACTCGACTTTGGACAAGGAACGGGTGGTCGTTGTGTTGTCAGGTGGTGGTGGTGGCCTGACGGTGGGCAAGCGGATGAAGGACAATGGCGGATGAAGGGAGGAGATGGTCGGGTTATAGGTTGTTGACTAGCGTGAGGCAAACGAAGAGGCGTGAGGCCAATAGGGAAGGGTGCGTGTGTCATGGGAAGATGCGGCTGTAGGTGAAGTGACGTGGAAGGGCGGATCAAATATAAGGTGGAGAGATGAATTGATTTTCAGGGGTTATACTATTGGCGGGCTGTGCATGTGAAGAGGTTGTTCGTGCATGGTGGTGACAGGCTATGGTGGAGAAAAGGTGTGGTCAGGTGGTGCAGGTCAGCTGCGTCAGAGGCGGGCAAACAGTGGGTAGGAGGAATGGCGAACTAGAGGAGGGTGGTTTCGGGCTGTGGGAAGGCTTTTTGACGTGGCGGTGTGTTCAGTGGAGGGACGTGGGATGCTTGGCTATGCAAACGAGTAGATCTCCAAATGCAAAAGTTTAATTTTTTTCCTTTCGAAGAAGAAGGTAGAACATAAAAATAGAAAGGGAAAGAGAAATGGAACGAAGGGTGAGAAAGTACTAGAATTATAAATTTAACCATGGGAAAATGAAAAGTCAAAAATGTGAATTGAGGGAATATTTATGGTTAGAGACTATTGGTTTTTAAACCGGTGAATAAATGAATGGCATAGGGAAATCAAAAGGCTCAAACGGGTACCGATACGGTTAACCGTTTCGTAGATTTCACCGCGTACCGGATGCCGATATGCACAAATGAATATACTGCGGTGATCAACACGACGAGACGAATAGAATGGTACATAGATATCAATGATATGATCATCCTATCAAAAATCAATATTCGGTGATGAAAATGCTGCTAAAACGCCCAAAATAAGATAAACGGAGATAGAGTATTCCAAATTTGGCGAAACGAAATATGACTTCTCACTCAGAAAATGATTTACATTTTTATTGTATAAAAGTATTCAGATTACAAAGATATTTTATTTTCATAAATTTAACTGATTTTAAATTGAAATTGAAAATTACACAACAGAACTAACTTCCATATTTACCAATGAAATTCTACCATTCGCTATGCTTCAATAGACGCATACCAAATATCAAATTTTCATTACTATATTTTATTGTTTATTTTCATGAAAAAATTTAGTTAATTACGTTATAAAAATCGCTAAAATTTCCGGGTCGTTGCAGATGATGAAGGATGTCGGGACATTCATCTCGAAGTGTATAAACTGTCGGTTAGTGAAGGCAGAGCAAAGGAAGCTTATTGGATTGTTGCAACCGCTAGAAGTTCCCAAAAGAAAGTGGGAGAAAGTACCAATGGATTTTACTGATGGACTGCGGAGGACTCGAGCAGGGTACGAAAGCTTTTGGGTCATAGTCAATTGATTGACCAAGAGTGCTAGATTTATACTTGCAAGTCAAGTAGAACGGTAGCCAAACTAGCCGAGTTGTATGTGAAATGAGCTGTACAATTCCATGGTGTACCAAAAGGCAATGTGAGTGACAGAGACCCTTTATTTACCAATGGATTTTAGAAGAGCTTACTAGAGGCATTGGGGATAGATCTCCATCTAAGTACAGCTTATCACCCGCAATCGATCGGCAGACCAAGAGGGTGAATCGTATATTAGAGGCTTTTCTACGAGCTCGCATTCTAGATTTCGAAGGCTCGTAGGATGATCATCTGCATTTGGGAGAGTTTGCATACAGCAATAGCTAACGGTGTAGTATCAGTATGGCACCGTATGAAGAATTGTTTGGATGACCATGTAATGCTCCTTCATATTGGTGGAAAGCAGGCAAATGATACTTGGGCCAGATATGATTAGAGAAATTTTGCAGAAGATCGAGATCATTCAATAATAAATGAAAGCTTCTCAGGATAGGCAAAAGAGCTGCATTGATAAAAGACGTAGAGATTTGGACTTCTCTATCGGCGATATGGTGTTTGTGAATATTTCTCCATTGAAGAAGGTTATTAGATTCACAGTAAAGAGAAGGTTGCATCAAGTTTCATAGGTCCTTTTTTGGTAGTAGAGAGGATTGGGAGCCTAGGATATATGGTCGACTTACCCCAAAAGATGGACGGCGTGCACAACGTCTTCCATGTTTCTCACTTATGGAAGTTGTGCATAGCTCAGGCATGACAATTGCACCAGATTAACTTGATGATATCGAGACTGAACCAGAAGCTTCGAGACCTCATAGGCTGATTCGTATTATCGGACATGATATGAAACATCTTAGGAGGACGATAGTGGAGTTAGTAAAGGTTCAATGGGGGTGAAAGTGAAGGCGATTACACGTGGGAAATCGAGAAGAGCATGAAGGCCACATATCTAAAGCTCTTTGCATGATAAGGCCTACTGATTATCGTATTTACTTTCACATTTGATATCATATAGGGTAGTTTAGTAACTCGCATGCTTGCATAAGCTTACCTACACTATTGGTTGCATGGTTGCTTGTTTGATATTTATGGTGGTTGCATATGATTGTTAGGCATCAGGGGTAATTATGGTTGACCATCCCTTGACTTATTTGTGAATTTCCAAGGTGAAATTCCTAGGGGGAGGGAGGAAAAATGTAACAACCCGTATTTTACGTATCGAACAATTATAAAATATTTTTGATTTTTGATTTTATTCATGCGAGGTCGTATGAATCTAAAAAAATTTGGGTATTATGATTTTTGTCGAATTTAATGGGACCATTTTGACCCTGAAAATCTTGTATAGACTATAAATTTTGATAAAAGCCGAACTAGGGTCTCAAACCACTTCCGTTGCTTCAGGATGATGATTTTCCATTCCGCAGACTGGTCATAATAGAAAAACGGACTTACTATTTGAAAGTTATAACTATTTTAAATTGTGTTGCTACTAGCCTGCATTAATGGGTAGTTAACTAAGCCCATTGTAACGACGGACATTTTTGATCCCCAAATGTCGACACAAAAACATCAACGGTTTTCACATGCCGAGCATCCAAGTGTTGAAAAGACAAGTTGTTAGGATAAAATAAAAAGAAAAGGAAATAGAACAAGAAAGAAGGAACACAATATCAGAATCTTACATCAGAACGATAACATATAATATCAAAAGATAGTACAAATTGTCCTCTAAGACACATAGCATTTTAGATTTAAATTTCTAAATACTATCATTAGCCTAGACAGTCATAACAACTCGTCCTTACAAATTCTGATATGTACAATACCGTAATGCAGCATAAATAAGAATACTATGGTAGGTGAAACATAAAGCTCGTCTCCTCGAGCTCTAATGAACATCAATGAAAACCCATCTTTCTTAGACTAGTCAAAAGAGCACATGATAATTTTAAGGAAAACAAAAATCACACGTCAAACATTAAGTCCGGCATGAGAAACTCAAGTAATATGTAGCTATCATATAACCATACTTTTGAGACCGCATGAAATGCCATAACGGTTATCCCCTCAAAAGAACCACCATCTAATATGTACATAAGGTTTTATTATAAATAACGTTTAGGGTGAAGAATATAAATTAGAAAATAGCTACGATGCATACATTAATCACACAATAACAATCTTGAGGGTACAATAAAAACCGCTATGGTACATTCGCATATGGATTTTCTATTGAAGACATCCCCAGAATAATCGAGGCC
This sequence comes from Allium fistulosum, assembly GCA_030737815.1. Lineage (NCBI taxonomy): Eukaryota > Viridiplantae > Streptophyta > Magnoliopsida > Asparagales > Amaryllidaceae > Allium > Allium fistulosum. The sequence goes on from CM060906.1 coordinate 694,312,843, forward strand.
AGGCTTCGGACATAGGTCAGAAAGTACCTTCCGAGCGTCGTATTTCTCTAGATAAAATATACCATTAAGGTAAACAAGTTGGTCCATGCACAAACACTCGTGATCCAGAATATCATCAACTCCCGCGTGCAACATCCATAAGCATACTCTAGATTTGGAGTTGATATGACCTATGGGTAAATTAAAACCTGCTGGCTATGCTCCTACTCTGTTTTCTATCATTTCCGATGTCTAGGCTACGATCGGTATCTCTCACACGAGTCTTCATCACTCGAATAGGATCTCCATAAGGATCTCAGCATCTCGATCATCCCATGGATCTCCACAAGGATTCCAACATAAGTCGTCCGACGAATGCTAATGCTAACCTCTCCATTGGACATAACCTTAGGATAGACAGTTTAACTCTATAACATTTTACTACACAATTGCTTCCAAAACATATAACTCGTATCTCAGTTTTGAGGTGGTATTCGATAAGTAAAACACTTATTTGACAAATGATAACTTTGACTAATCAACTATCAAGTTCAAAATAGGCAATCATATATGGAAACCATGTCTTGTATACTTATCATGTTATCTACCTTTTTAACTTATAGTATCCCTCGGTCAAGAGTAAAGCTTGGTAAGTTAGAGGAGTGGTTAGCCTATTTCATTCTTAACTCATAGATAGACAAGCCTACTTCATTGAATTTTAATGCTAAGTACATGATAAATGCTTTCCATAAATGAGTAAACACACAAAGCTCGATCAAGTCACATAAAGCACGATCAAGTCACATAAGCGACTTCTAATCCCCCTTTAGACAATTAACCCTTTTGTCAATTAAAACCTCTTTTTATTAATAAAACTTCTTTTATCTATCTAAACTTCATTTATCAATCACCGCTATTCATTTATACTCTTTTCAATACTTCAAAAAGTATTCATATACTTATCTCAAATGGTATAAGTATATTCACAAATCTTTAAAAAGATTTATTATTTTAAACCTTTACCTTTTCTATCTTATTCTAAAAGATTCCATACTTGTTATTCTCTTTAAAATATCCATTTAAAAGGTCTAGTTACATTCACAAATCTATATCAAAAGGTTTAAGGCTAATGTAATTTAAACATTATCACTACAGACCCAAAACCATTTCACTTATGCTTATCTTTATAAAAATCTATTTACATTCATAAGAATAATCAAAAAGGGTTAAAGACAAATGTTGTTAATACATTGTCACAACAAACCGAAAACCATTCCATACTTGTCATTATCTTTAAAACATTCATTAACAAGATAATAAACTTTTGCATCACTTCACAAAACCGTTTATTATAACATAAATGTTATAATTCAAAACTTCCTTTGTTCTTTTATAAAACCTTTTACTCAATTTTCCAAACCAATATGTATAAAAAAATTATAATTTGATGAAAATAAATAAATAAACATGTTTTATATTATAAAACCTCTTTACTTTAAAAATCCATATATAATTATTAAAAATATATTTAAACTTCAAACAAACTTTAAAATACTAAAAAATATGTTAGAAAATATTCCTATAAATATTAGGAGAAAGTACTAAATTTAAATATCATTTTCAGACACTTAAAACCTCAAACAATCTGCTGCAACATTTATAAATGTTGTTAAAAGTTTTTGATGAAGAACAACATAAAAAAGCACTATCTTTTCAATTAGTTTTAACCATTTAAACAAATGATTTAAAATTTGAAATTTTTACGGTAAGTATGGTACTTAATAACAATACAAAGAAATCCCTAAGAATATTTTTCACTTTATTCATAAAAATTTCCGAAAACAAGGTGTATTTCAAAGTGTATTTATAACCACCTTTTTGCTCTAATTTTTGCCATTTTGTTTGACCAGTTTCAAAATATTTTAAAACACAATTTTTTCCAGCAATAAGTACACTACAATAATTATTTAAAATGAAAAAGAAATCCCTAAGGATGTAACGACCCTGAATTTTGAACAATTTAAATTGAGAATATTTAATTAATTTTAAATATTTGAATGATGATTTGACTTGAATTTCAAATTATCAGAATAAATTAGCGATTAAATTTTTGAATTTAATCTATTGAAAATTGAATAAAATTTGAATCTTCAATTTTAAGCCGGTTAAAAATAATTTAAAGGCTTAGAAAATTCATATTGATAATACTGAAGATAATAGAAGTTTCAGAATTGAATTTGAAAGCGATTTGTTCAGTTTTCAAATTGTATCGTTTAAATTGAATTTAAAAATAGCCTTCCGAGGCACAGTCTCGGAATTTGACGAAACCAGCTCCATTGGGTCCGTAATATTGAATTATTATCGGATTTAAAATTTTGTATTTATCAGAATTGTTGTGTGAACACACGACGTATAAACGCGTAAAGATTTAAATCGAATTCAATTTGAATTTCGGTAACAACCGGGGTTTTTGCATCGATTTGATATCATCGTTAAACGATTTCTCCGCTAGCTAATTGCTTATAGGAGTTTCGATTCGAATTGGAATTCGTTTAATAAAAATTGTTGTTGGAATTTTTGAATCGGTTAAAATTCTTTTGAAAAAAAAAATAAAAAATAATAATACTGCCCTTATTTTCTTTGATACCGTGATAAATCCAAACCCGTTTCCCTTTACCCATTCATTCAAAACCCTAGAAACGAAATAACGAACGAAAATGGTGGCGGCTCGATCTTCCTCGTCTCCAATTAGTTAGGGCTTCGTTCAAATCGAAGGCGATCGATTCTCTAGCGACTTGGACTTTGGCTTCGACTGCTCCAAAACATCGTGGCTAAGGTGAGTGTTCTCGACACTCACATCCAATTCGACTTCCGTTCTTCGCTCACGACCGCTTCATCAAAAAGGTGAGTGACCCTCACATCTAATCCAACTATGCTCGGCATTATGATTTTTGTTTTGATGCCACTGAATTTGTCGTTAAATTGCTCGGTCGTTTGAGTTTGATCGTAAGCCGTGATTTGTTTTGACTTGTTCGAATTCATGGATTTCTTGCTTTGCTCTGTTGTCCACCCTGTTGTCGATGATGATTTGGGTTCCTTTTTATAGACTTCTGATTTGATTAAACGTGTTATTCACGTTGCCTATTCTTTCCTTTATTATGTTTTGATATTTCTGGAAATTTCTTTTGAGTCACGGCTTTGATTCTTGAACGTTCGTTCTTTGATTTTAACCAGTCTTGATACTTTCCTAAATCATACATTTCTGTTTCAATGATTTAAAAAAAAACTTTCCTGTTTTCAAACATATGGTTTTGACAAATTTGATCATCTTGACTTGTTTACTGCTGTGATATGTTTAAACCCCCTCTGGTCATTCACGACTGTTTATTATGCTGCATCGGATTCGACTTGCTTAACATCTGCATTGAGTTCCCCCTGTTCTGTAGCCACTGTGTCACGTACCGAAATTTTCGACTTTCGAAAATTCGACATCGATACTCACTTTATCGACTGCCGAGCAATCGAGTGCCGGAAACTCCAATAGTGAGGGTTTTAGAAAGAAAGAAAAGGTAAAAGAAGAAGAAAACAGAAGAAGAAGAAAGAAGAACAACAACAGAACAAGAGCAGAAACAGAAAACAATATCCGAATCTCACATATCGCAGCGGAACAATATATAATAGATAAATGAATATCATTTAAAAACAAAAGAATTATATCTGTTATTACATTACATCACATCATATCATCAGAGTCAATAAACAACAATGGACAGTTATATAAACTTGTCCTCATACAGAATACACAGCGGAATAAATACTATCAGATACAAATACTACGTCTCGTCATCCAGCTTGCTTCCAAAGCTCCAGAATATCCAGAATATCCTGATAATATAACTCTAGGCTGCCCGTGTGGAAATTGGTGGGCACCCAGAGTTTAGAAGGGAACAATAAACTCCGAGTCAGTCATGGTGACTGGTGTGAGATCGTAAAACAGTTATTCTTTAAAATAAACAACAGGAAAACTTTAATGTCAATTCGCAATGCTTTTGGAAAATGAAACTACCATAAGACCTCCCACCACACACACAATGCAAACGCAGACTTGGAGGAGATTTCTTCTTATGATAGTCAAAGATGCTTACTACGCAAAATCAAATCATTTTTGATATTATTATTAGTGCATAGTGTAGAAAACATTTCGAAAGTATAATATAAATCTTAGCCAGCATAGGTACCATTATATTATGCCTGTTATAGCTGCCTCCTGAGGAGACAGGTTATACAATTGAAATCGTAAAGGCTCGTATTGTTTCTTTGGATTTTCCAACAAATGGTCAGGCTAAGGAACTTCCTTTTCCACGATGGGTACGTCCCTGGAATAGACGACCCGAGAACCTAACCGGATCTCTGCCAACACAAGGCCGGGTTACCTCTGCAAAAATAGGTAACTACTGACACGCGTATGCCATCCCCCGATCGTCACCGATCTTCCCGAGGATCCCCGATTCGCAACAACCACAAAGAAATAAATTTTTGCAGCAACCACAGAGGTTAAGTATCTGGGCTCCATACCATGATACCACCTTTATCCAGAAGGAATGACATACACTAAGGGGCGCTACTCCCTAGAACCTTGCCGCATCCTTCCTGTTTCGACCATTTCCGGGGTGTGAGGCTCGATGAAGTCTCGTCCACAAAGCTACGCTTTCTACAAAGCCATGCTTCGGGTCAAACAAAATGGTCAACCTATGATCACAAAGATATAAGATCAAACAAATGATCATATCGCAAATGATCAAACACTGATCATTTCACAGCAACACTCAGTATGCCACTTTACCAAATTGGGATATATCGCTGATAAATTTCAACTACATAACCTCTGAGCTCGTACGTCTCAGAGAAGGGTGTTAAGCTAAGAGAATAAATTCTCCGCCACCAACAGAAATGTATTTGAAAGAAATCAGCTTTATATCTCAAATTGTAACGTCAGACACACAATCCATACAAGTCTGTTCCGGGATCGAACAGAACCGAAGGCACTTCTCACGAAGCCCTTGCATATCCGGATAAATTCCTAATCACGTCCGGACTTCCCGTCACTAAGGGTGATAAAACCTCTAAATCGGAGATCAGCCGATGTAGAGTAACTCGACGGTAATCCTTCCGTTTTCAAAAATATCCGGTCTTCAACACCGGTCTTCGAATGCAATTCATAACGACGTATCACATATTCGGAATGGGTTATACGACCCCATGGTCCTTTCCCGGCTAACCCGAATAGTGAGCGATTATTCAAAAATAAGTGTGGCATTCAAATTCATCCAATTCACAACAAATACCTACTCAAGGTAATCATTGATAGTCGGTTATTTAACTATCAATAAAGATGCGCAACATCATCAGATTCCAAATAATTTTCCAAATTATTTCATCTTCAAAAATATCTTTACTAGATATATAATTTCCACACTTCAAAAATAAATAAATATTTATTTTTCTAAACAGTTTCCCTTTCCTTTATAAATTCCATAGTGAATTTATATTTTTCAAAATATCTACTGATATACGATTCTCAAATCGATTTCAAATATTCAATTTCATTTTATCTTTAAGAAGATAAAATCTCAAAAACGTTTCATTTCATTTTGGAAAACATTCCCATACTTATTTAATAATAAGTTTCACAAATCTATTTATTTTCAACACTTGGAAAATATTCGATATACTTAAATCAAATTAAGTATATATTCATTTCTTTAAGGAAAACATTTGTTATAACAATATCTATTTGAGTCAAAACGAATGTTACGTAAAACATCGTTACAACGACTCAAAATCACTAGTATAGGGATTTGGATTTTTATAGATATATAAATCCCAATACTACATCAAAACATTTCCTTTCGGAAATCATTTACTATAACAACAGTGTTATAGTCCACCATTTCCTTATATTTCTTGAAAACGTCTATTTCAACAATAAATGTTGAAATCTATGATTTCGATAGTTCACACGTTTTAAAACATCTTTAAACAATTAACTTCATTTCAAATATCACTTTCCCAAAACCATATCCATTTTACTTAACAATATATTCACTATCCAAAATCGTGAATATACTTCACTAATTACATTTCACTATTTTCTACACGTTTTATTTCAATAATAATTCGCTATCCAAAATCGCGAATATATCTCCTTTAATAATCTTCTATATTTAATTTATCAAATTCAATCGATTTCGAATTTATAAACACGGTTATAAATTCTATTTCTATTTTAATAACAACCTCGACTTATAAATCTTCTTTTTGTCAACTTCTACAATTTTACTTGTCAAAATAAGTGATTTCGGATTTATAAACAACTTTTATAAATTTCAATTCTATTTATAAAAACTTCAATCCCAAATCAATTTCGATATTGATTTCTAAATTTATTTTCCATCCCATCTCATTTTATATTGACTTTCCAAATTCGTTTCAATTTGCCAATTAATTTATAGTTGGACTTCCAACTTATTTCCTTTTTAAATAAATTCCTCTTAAAGAAAATAAATCTCTTTATCTTTTTCAAACTATTTAGAAATCCAAATTTTAATTAAATTCTTCAATTTAAAATCACTATTATACGAAATTCATTTATTTGACATTTTCACTTGATTCTGGAATTAATTCAATAAGATTTCAAAAATCAGTCTTTATTCTTTTAAATTCTTTTCTTCAAATTTATTAAATTTCTAAAATTAAATTTACTTAAAAATTTCTACTTGAACTACAAAAATTCAATTTCATTTAGTTTTGGAATCCAATGATATCAAACATCCATTCAGCTAAATTTTAGCTTTCAAGCAAATTCCAAACATCAATGTTTGTACCAAAAATGGGCACAACACTCTTCGGGAGTTGTTTGAAGAGATAAAATGAAGATTATAAATGTAAAACAGAGATTATCTAACAAAAACTCCAACAAATAGGAATGTAAAGTGCACAGACAAGCAGTTTAGAGTGGTTCGGCGTATAGCCTACGTCCACTATGAAGTTTTGATGATTTTATTGATTCTCTTTCAATGATTACAAGCGTTTTCAGCAATGAATAGCGGATTACAGTTTAGAATTCGAAATTGACAGCAAAAGTATGATGCAAATCTCAATCCGGCAGAGTCTGGACGCTTCAGAGAAAAAAGATCCTTTTTCCGTTGATTCTGGGGCTCTATTTATAGGCGTAGGAGGCTTGGATTTTGCTCAAACTCCGGGAGACTTGGTCTGACACGTGAGGGGACCCATTCGACCACTTCCAGAGAGTTTCAAGCCAATCTGTGATCGATACGAAATCATTTCGTATCGATCAAGATTACTTCCAATTGAGCTCAAAATTGGTGGAGATGTTCCTTGTTATGTGTGCAACCTTCAGTTAAAATTTCATCGTGTTTGGATCAGTGGATTGAGAGATATCATCGATACGAGACGATGTTCTTCGCTAGGCTGCCTGGTTCGAATCCATCTCTCTGAGCTGGGGGCTTCGAATCGATGGTGTCACGCGCCCCTGTGAAGACGTGGAACGCATACTTCGCCTCAATCCTGTTTCTACTCCGAGTCGACCGCGTCGACTCCATATATCTCGGCGCATTCGCATCGAGGGATGACGTAACGCGCGCGCTTCGTCTCGATCCGGTCTTTGTGCCGCATTGACTGTTTCGACTCCACATATCTTGCCTTGTTTTACTTTGATGGAAGACACGTCATCCCTGGTCAGTTGACTCATTGGATACGAACAAGTCATTAGGCATGGATTCGAAGTGAGGTCCTCTGATGGATACGAAGAGCACTGGTCCAATGGATACGAAGAGCACTGGTCCAATGGATACGAAGCAAGCACCGAGTGATGGATACGAAGTAGACGCTGAATGATGGATACGAAGCAGACGTTGGCTGAAGGATACGAGGTCCTTCAATTGTTGGTGTGTATGAAGTCCATCGATACGAGTTCGATGGATACGAAGGAAATCGAATCGAACCTGGGTACCTCGATGGATTCGGAGCTGATCGGTACGAAGCTTGATGGATTCGAACCAAGTTTTCGGTGATGGATACGAAGTTGCCCAGAGTGATGGATACGAAATCTGGGCTTTTCCCCCCAATTTGACTCGATCATAACTTGAGCGTACGAGTCCGGATTGACTTGAAATTTGAGGTGCTGATCTCTATGGCCTTTCTTGTCATGTCCTATCAATTGTAGCTCATTCTGGGCTCTAACAAAATTCAGTGATATCCATGGCATGCTATCCTTGTTCTCTAGTCGGCTCCTTGGTGTCCTGGCCTTGCCAAAAGGCGGGATAACATTTTCCCCCCAAAGTACGTCTTGTGAAAACATGACGTGCTTTGAAAAGTCGCAAACTTGCATCTCGTCGTTGGTTTTAGGTTATTGTTGAATTTTGCAGTGATTCTTTCATGGCGCCATGGTAAGAAGTCAGGATGCATTCCTTCGAATCGATGCGGGGCATCATTAATGGATACGAGATAACTATTCGCATCGATGGATATTAACAGGATGATTATCGAGTTCGTATCGATAAACCTGACTCGCTGTGAATCGATGGTTCGCGAAAGGGACATATCGAATCGATGGCGTCCGGCGAGTACTTCGACTCGATGGAGGTACAGTCTGACGGATTCGAAGAGGGCACTCGCATAGGTCCACCGCTTGACCGCTTGCGACCGGTTACGTTGTCTGGGAGATGAATCGCCCCGGTTCGACTCCATGCTCCATATAAATATCTGGGACTTAGCTCATTTTTTCACTTTTACTCTTTACTGTTGCTCTTAGTCTTCTGCGATCGATCCAGGAAGAGATAGCAACCCCGTATTCTCGACTCGATCAAACTCGTTCTTCCAGATTCTCGAATCGAATTTCCAAACTAGGTAAGCGATGGCAGATCTGAATAACAAAGCTGCCATAAATCCATCTCTTCTTCGCCAATCTTTCACTGCAGCATCTGATAACACCAGATCTGGCTCGAAAACATGATGGCCATGGCGTTCTTCGCAGATTGGGGAAGAAAGGATGGAAAGGATGATTTCGAATCGATTACGAGAGCCATGTTTGAATTTCCAAAATTAATGGCTCTTCTCTGGACCTCGCATCGATTCTTGGGACGTGTTAGCGGAGTCGATGTGATTTCGATTCGATGTTGGTGGCGATGGGTCGTATCGGCATGAAATGTCTGATAGGAAGTCGATGGCTACTTGGAAGCCCCTAACTTTGGATCGATACGAATTTCGTCACTGCGATCGATACGAAACCAAGGCCTTCCCTATCGATACGAACCGGGCCACCATTGTTCGACACGAAGACACATCTACTGTGCTCGATGCGAACCAAATCACCAATGATCGATTCGAAACATGACACTCGGCATCGATTCGAACCTTCAACCGGATGGATTCGAACAGGTCTAATGGGACCGATTCGATCTCTCCCTTTGATGGATACGAAATTCCAGGCAGTTTGAAAACATGATTCTGACAATCTTCACCCTGCATATCTGGACTTGATAATTAAACTGCACGCCTGATTCCTACGAGCTTCCGCATTGCATAACCGAACTTGATCACAACACCGCATATTTGATTGCCCTTTGAAGCTCGTAGATGGAACCGTAATCCAGCAAAGTATAACGAACTGCTAATCTAAATCGAACGACAGCCTCCAGAAGGCGCGGCCGTGACGGTCAGCGATGACGGTCATCGCCAGTCTGACTTCCGGCATTTCGTTGCTAGCGTGTTTTCTTTAATTCTGCAGAATTTGCTCAAGTCACGCACAACACTTGCACTACACGACACATTCATGCACTTTACACTGGGGAATGCACGGGCTTTTTGTCACCTAATGATGGTTTCTCGTGAGTTAGCTAGTGATGGAACCTTCAAGTTCGCAGCAGCAAGAAACTCAGAACCCTACCCTTCCTAGAATTGAGATTCCGGTCATCGAGACCGAAGCTATTGGCCCAGCTCCGGACGAGTTGCCCGATGCGTCCTTCATTAACAGTCCGCCTGATTCCGTCCCATCCAATATTTCTGAAGACATGCTAGGGAGAATATGCTTAAGGCATGGTCTGTCTTTGGATGAGGTATTATTGCCCGGACCGAATGATAGGCCACATAATCCCCCGGAGGGGTATACTGCTTTCAACCGGCATGCGTGCGCAGCCGGCACACTTCCTCCATTCAACGACTATATAAGAGAAGTGTTGGCTTATCTGGACATCGCTCCGTCTCAATTGCATCCAAACGGATATGCCTCACTCAATAGCTTGTTCATTGTATTCATGGAGTACCTCCATCGCCCTCCCCGTATGACCGACATAAGATACTTGTTTAATTTCAAGAGTCGGACTGACAGCCCATCTTATACGTTTTTGGAGTCTGTAAGGAACTGCCAAGTTGTCGCGGGGTCGTGGACTAGGCTATGCTATTTTAAGTCGGAGTGGTTCTATGTCCGATGCCCTCCGGGGTTTGCCAGAAGATGGCTTTTCAGACGTGAGCATTGTCTTTTCTTTTTCAATTAATTGACAGGGCAATTTTTGGAGTGAAATTAAACTTACGTCTTCTTCTCTTTTTCTCTCAGCTATCATCCAGCGGCCTGAGGGTGGCTATTATAAAGAAATAGTTCGGGTCTTCCAAGAGATTCCTAGCGAAGAAAGGAATATTGAACTGTTATTGACAGATCGGAATCTCAGAGTCCTTGGGCTGATCGGTCGGAGGCAGAGCATAAGACTCGATGGTGCATTAAAGACCATCTCCAGGAAAAAGGTCAAGCGGATGAAGCCCAGGGTTGTGATAATCGAGGAACCCGATTCCGAGAAAACTCATACTGATGAGGAACCGTTGGTTGGACTTGCTAATGCAACCCCGGAGTCCGATGCAAAGAGGAAAGGCAAAGCAGTGGCCTCGAAACAGCCTAAGTCTGGGAGGCGGAAGTCTGTGGTTTTGCACCGTCCTTCGCCAGGAGTTAAGATTACGGAGGTGTCCTCCCCGCAAGCTGGAGATCAATTCGAAGGGCCTGCTGACCCTCCACTCCCGGACGTCGAGCCGGAGCAACACGACGTTGGATCGGGTGGACCGCGACATATCGTCGACGTTAGCGAGCCTGATCCTGCCAGTGCGATTGACACTTCTGGTTGGTCCGGGGGGTTACACATTCACACACTCTTCACGGCACAACACACTTTTCTACCCGTAAACAACACATCGCAAACGGTTACTGATTCTTTGTGGTTTTCTTTTCAGGTACGATGTCTGGGAAAGGTTCCGTGCTTGGTAGTTTGCGTAAGCGCCGTTATCACGAGCCACGCAGGAGAGAGGGCGAGAGGGATTATGACACGGGACACTCTGGTCAGGAGAAGTCTGACAGAGATAGGGGATATGTCCGCCGATCCCGATCTCGCTCTCCTCCCCCCAGGACCTCTGCACCTCCTACGGCCGCAGTTACTCGTCCTCCCGAAACTTCACGGCCTAGGCCGCCTTCTCAAGCTTTGAGGTCCGATCCTCCGCGCAGGACCGAAATAGCCACCTCTTCGGCTACTGTGCCGGTCCCGACCGAGGCGTCTAGCGAAGGAGCGCTTAAATTGGCACAGATGAGGAAGGAATTTCCTGACATCTGTTTTGATGGGTATGTCTTCCCCCCGCACCTGAAGAGAATCCCGCCAACCGCGGAAACCACTATCCACGATTATGTTGCGGACATCTTTTTCCAGTATAGGGAGTGGGGACGGGCCGCGAGGAAGGCATCTAAAGTGGCATTTGAGCGGGGCGTCACCATCGAGAAACTCGAGAAGGAGCTGGGTCGCAACGACCAAATCATAAAAGCGCTCAACTCGGAGGCTGAGTCTTCTCGTAAGTCTGAAATGGAGGCTTTAAAGAAAGTTGATGAAGTGACCGCTGCCATGGCCAGGATGAAGCAAGAACATTACACCGCCATCGAGGACATGGGTCACAGGAACACTTCTATTACTGCCGAGAGGGATGCCGCTCTCAAGGAGCTTAATGAGCTGAAGTCAAAGTTTTCAGAGATGGCTAAGGAAAAAGACGCAGCTAATGTCTCTGCGCAGGAGGCCTGTGATCAGGCGGTGACGCTTCGTAAGGAGAAGGAAGTGGCTATACAGCAAGCCCGTGAGGCTGAGGCTGGGGTTGATGAGAAAGTACGACAGGCGGAGGCCAGGATCGAGGCCGAGGTGGAGGAGCTGCTCGTCACTTATAACGCCAATGTGCTAAGGCACCGAGACTTGACATGGCTAGACGATTACCCCATACATCTTTATAACGCCTGGAACCTACTGGTTGATGAGGAGAGATCTGGGCACCCTGATGAAGCCCTTGATGAGTTCGAGCTGGAGAACCGCATCCTTAATGATGACGAAAAGAAGGTTCTCCATGACTCCATGATTTCCCACGACAAGGTGAGGCTTGGTGCCCAGATCCAGGAAGTCGGAGAGAGCTCTGGTGCAGAACACCATGTTACGAGTTCTGAGATAGTCGTGTCATCTCAGTCTGAACCAACTCCGATGATCTACTCCCAGCCTATCCCGGCGTATGATCCAGATCAACCGCATTTATCTCCTATTAAGGAACATCCTTCTGAAGTAGTTCAGATGACCTCGAGCCAAACCGAGGAAGGTACTTTGAACTAACTTCTAGTATGTTTGGATTGAAGAACCCGCGTTGAAATGTTGCTAATGACATGTCTTTTCCTTTGATCAGTGACAGGAGTTGCACCAGCCGCGCCTCTTACCACCCAAGAATCAGGTCAAGCGCCAGGAGCCATCATCTCTGAGGCGACCTCCGTCGCGGCAATGGCACCAGTTGGAGTGACGGAGGGGAGATCACTTTCTTTCGACGAGCAGATGATAAACGAGCTCCTTGGCCGTCAAAGTGATCCTTTTGCGGACTTGCCATTTGGCTTGGGTGGATTCACGGCTACTTCTGACACCTTGTCCCAGACTACTACGGCTCCTAGCGAGGCCAGGGCACGGCGGGAAGCGGCGATGTTGGCCGAGATGGCGGCCGCGGCGCACGGTGGTGAAGTAGACGGCGGAGCAGCAGCACAGTGCCCTACTCCTCTTATGACTGTGTCTCCCAGGGGCACACTTACTGATACTGATGTGCCAGCCCCTCCTCCGGCTGCCGAGTCTGTTCCTCCCACTCCTCCTTCGGGAAGTATCCCTATAGAGTCCAGCTCAGACGAGGATGTTGACATTATGCCTCCCCCCGAAGGGAGCTTGCCTAAGGAGAAAGGCTCCAAGCGAAAGGGTACTGGTGGCTCCAGTAGCTCCTCGAGGAAGAAGAAGCTGAGGAAACAGAAGGATTAGACGTTCTTTTCATAGGCGGTTAGGGACTTTTGTTATTTTTTCTGCTTTTTCCCTTTTGTAGGCCGTGTTTAGATGTAGGTTCGGCCCCTGTTAGTAGGAATATTTTGGAAAAAACTCATGTATAAACTATTGTTCTTGAGTTAGTTGGAATAAAATTTCGTTTTTTGGCTTCAGCTGGTGTTCTTTTCTATGCTTGAATATTGCAGTGTTCGGACTTCGGTCCAGTGTACTTGCATTATTTGATTGCTTCAAGAATAGCTCATTTTACTTGTAAAGTATGGGAATCTCAGACTTGAGTTGTGATAGGGAATCGCATCGGAGCTGAGCATCGCATAGTTTCGGGTAATGATTAACATTTGCCTCTGCCCCCAGTCCCGGGGTCAAGTTGTGATGATCAGCTCGTGATGGCACCAAGCGAGGACCGAGTGGTCGAACTACGCTTGTTCTCTTATGAATCGTTCCATCCACACTTCGGGGATATGCGTCATCTCGTAAGCGGTTGTTCGTACTTTGGGAACATGGAGTTGACTGACGTTTGTATTCTGCATCGCACTCTGGGAATGCGGAGTTGAATATTTATACTCCGCTTCGCACTCTGGGAATGCGGAGTTAAATGTTTATACTCCGTCTCGCGCTCTGGGAGGATGGAGTCGACTGTTTATACTCCGCTTCGCACTCTGGGAATGCGGAGTCGAATGTTTATACTCCATTTCGCACTCCGGGAATATGGAGTTAAGTGTTTATACTCCGCTTCGCACTCCGGGAATACGGAGTTGAATGTTTATACTCCACTTCGCACTCTGGGAATGCGGAGTTAAATGTATATACGCCATTTCGCACTCTGGGAATATGGAGTTGAATGTTTATATTCTGTTTCGCACTCTGGGAATACGGAGTTGGATGTTTATACTCCATTTTGCACTCCGGGAATATGGAGTTAAGTGTTTATACTCCGCTTCGCACTCTGGGAATACGGAGTTAAGTGTTTATACTCCGCTTCGCACTCTGGGAATACGGAGTTGAATGTTTATACTCCACTTCGCACTCTGGGAATGTGGAGTTAAGTGTTTATACTCCGCTTCGCACTCTGGGAATACGGAGTTGAATGTTTATACTCCACTTCGCACTCTGGGAATGTGGAGTTAAGTGTTTATACTCCGCTTCGCACTCTGGGAATACGGAGTTAAGTGTTTATACTCCGCTTTGCACTCTGGGAATACGGAGTTGAATGTTTATACTCCACTTCGCACTCTGGGAATGTGGAGTTAAGTGTTTATACTCCGCTTCGCACTCTGGGAATACGGAGTTAAGTGTTTATACTCCGCTTCGCACTCTGGGAATACGGAGTTGAATGTTTATACTCCACTTCGCACTCTGGGAATGTGGAGTTAAGTGTTTATACTCCGCTTCGCACTCTGGGAATACGGAGTTGAATGTTTATACTCCACTTCGCACTCTGGGAATGTGGAGTTAAGTGTAGGATTGTCGTGTGTCAACCCTATTAATATCGGTGTCATGGCTTGTCCCCGAGCTCGGGTTTCACCTAGTGAGTGGCCGGTCGTATCACAGCCACTCTCCATTTGAATAAGTCCCATTGCATGATGGGATTTAGCTCTTCGTGCATCGTGATGTTGTATATCGTACATAATGAATCACAGCTCTGGCTCGAAGAAGTGGCATTTTATTGCTGAAATAAGAAAATGCGGCAAAGTCAGTTGCCTTATTACAAAATTCAAATTTCGAAATGCAGAAACAAATTGCTAAATAGAATGAAATAAATAAAGCCTGTCATATGTAGTAGCGGCGGAGACTTTCGCTGTTCCAAGCCCTCGGTAAATCGAAACCGTCAACAGTCGACAGCTTGAATGTACCATCTCCGAGCTTTCGTGTAATTACATACGGCCCTCCCCAGTTCGGTTTCATGTGTGAAGGAACTGGGTAGATTCTCTTGAGCACGAGGTCGCCGAGTTCAAAGGTTCGAGGTCGAACTGTGGTGTTGTACAATCGGGCGACCTGGCTTCGATGTGCGGCTGCTCTCAAATCAGCCTCTTCCCGTTTTTCATCCAATAGATCTAAAGACTCGGCTAGGAGTATAGCGTTTGTTTTTGGATCATAATAAGTCACGCGATGAGAGAGCACTTCTGTCTCGACCGGAATAACGGCCTCTGAGCCATAAGATAGGGAAAACGGAGTGTGTCCGGTCGCGGTTTTGTGGGTCGTTCGATAGGCCCATAACGCCATAGGAAGTTCATCGACCCACTTGCCCCCAGCCTTCTCTAATCGTTTCTTCAGGATCGATTTTATAACTTTGTTGACAGCTTCAACCTGTCCATTCGCTTGGGGGTGTGCGACAGCCGAGAACTTTTTGCGGATATGAAACCGTTGACAGAAATTCTTGAATTCCGCACTCTCGAATTGGGCTCCGTTATCAGTGATGATAGTATGCGGGAGTCCAAATCGACAGATGATGTTGCGAACCACGAAATTTATCACTTTCTTTGTCGTAATGGTTGCTAGGGCTTCGGCCTCAGCCCACTTTGTGAAGTAATCAACGGCGACGATGGCGTATTTTGCACCGCCTTTTGCTAAAGGTAGGGCGCCGATGATGTCTATGCCCCACATTGCGAATGGCCAGGGACTGACCATTTGGGTTATTTCAGTTGGCGGAGCTCTCGGAATTCGGGCATGTATCTGGCATTTATCGCACTTCCGGGCATAGTTTGCCGCATCTCGGTTCACTGTCGGCCAGTAGTACCCATATCGAAGTATCTTCTTAGCGAGAGCTTGCCCGCCGGTATGATCGCCGCACTCTCCTTCGTGCACCTCATGTAGCACTCGTTTGATTTCCTCGTGGGCGATACATCTGAGGAGAGGAACGGAATAACCTCTCCTGTACATGACTCCGTTTTGGATGACGAACCGCGAAGCTTTTCGCTGAATTTGCCTCTTCTCATTTCTAGGTTCAGGCAGCACCCCATTCTCAATGTAATTCCGATACGGAGTCATCCAAGATTCTCTACTAGGAGCGGTTTCAAATACAGAGTTCATTTCTATCAGATCGATGCTCGGAGTGGCCAAAGTTTCAACGGGGACAAGTCCCATTTGTTGCGCTTCGCCTGTGCTGGCTAACTTCGCCAGTGAATCGGCTTTCTGATTGCGTTCCCGAGGCACATAATAGATGGCATAATAATCAAACTGGTTTAGGATTTCCTGAACTCGTGCCAAGTAAGCGGCCAGTCTTCGGTCTCTTGCCTGGTATTCTCCTCGCACCTGGCATACCACTAACCGCGAATCGCAATAAATTTCTACAGCGATAATTCTCAAATCTCTGGCAAGCCTTAGGCCGGTTAGGAGGGCTTCATATTCGGCTTCATTATTAGTTGCACGAAAGTCGAATTTAAGAGCATAACATATGGATCGGCCCTCGGGAGTCTCAAGTACAACCCCAGCGCCCGAACACTGATCATTTGACGCGCCATCAGTATACAGCTTCCAGATGTATTCGGGAGATTCACTGGTTTCGGGTAAGTCTTCCGGAACGGTGAATTCGGCTATGAAATCAGCCAGGACTTGTCCTTGAATGGCCCTCCGTGGAGCGTATGCGATATCAAATTGGCTTAGCTCAATGTTCCACTTGAGTAACCTACCGGACGTCTCAGGCCGCGTAAGGACCTGTCGTAACGGCTGGTCGGTGTACACAGTAAGCGGATGAGCTTGGAAGTAAGGACGGAGCTTCCTTGAGGCAATAACCAAACAATAAGCCAGTTTCTCCAGCCTTGGATAATTTCTTTCAGCTCCTGTTAGTCGCTTACTAACATAGTAGACCGGGTTTTGCACTTTGTCTTCTTCCCGGACTAGAGCAGCACTGATCGCATGTTCTGATACTGCCAGGTAGAGATATAGTTGTTCGTGGTCAACCGGTTTTGACAAGATCGGAGGTGTGGAGAGATGCTGAACTAATGATCGGAACGCGCCTTCACACTCCGTGGTCCATTCAAAGTTTCGTTTGCCCTTCCAGATCAGGTCGAAGAAAGGAATGCATTTGTCGGTAGACTTTGAAATGAACCTGCTCAATGCTGCGACCTTCCCGTTAAGACTCTGGACTTGTTTCATAGTTCTGGGGGTTTGCAAATTTCTAATAGCCCAGATCTTCTCAGGATTCGCCTCTATTCCTCGATCATTGACAATGAACCCAAGGAATTTTCCGGATGCAACGCCAAAGTGACATTTGAGTGGGTTGAGCTTCATTCCGTACTCCCGGAGGATGCTGAACATTGAATCCAAATCTCTGACGTGATCGGTGGAGAATCGGGACTTCACTAGCATGTCATCCACGTAAACCTCCATGGTCTTCCCAATCTGATCAGCTAACATTCGGTTGACTAAGCGTTGGTATGTTGCTCCAGCGTTCTTTAGACCAAACGGCATGACTTTGTAACAATAGAGTCCCAGGTCGGTCACGAAGCTGGTATGTTCCTGATCAGGCAGATGCATGGGTATCTGATTGTAGCCGGAATAAGCGTCCATAAAGGATAGTAGTTCATGTCCGGCCGACGAATCTACGAGTTGATCGATTCGTGGAAGTGGGAAGCTATCTTTTGGACAGGCCTTATTTAGGTCAGAGTAATCAACACAGGTTCTCCACTTCCCGTTTGGTTTCCAAACTAGTACAGGGTTGGACACCCATTCTGGATACAAGGCATCTCGAATGAACCCATTCGATTGTAGTTTATCAACCTCCTCCTTAAGGGCGGCAGATCTCTCTGGATCCATACCGCGCCTTTTCTGCTTTACTGGGACATGTCGCGGATCTATATTCAGGGAGTGACTTGCAATGCTTGGCGAGATCCCGCACATGTCAGAGTGTGTCCAGGCGAAGACGTCGAGATTCGCCCGCAGAAATTCGACCAACTCCTGCTGTGTCTGCTTGTTTAGTTGGGACCCAACTTTCAGCATCTTTGAATCATCATCCTCACTGATTGGGACGTCCACAGTCAGTTCGGCTGGAGAGGCTTGACTCTCCGTTGATTCGTCTTTATCCTCGTTGTCCCTGGGGTCCAGGTCTTTCAGGAATTGGTCGTGGTGCCCGGGCCGAGGCCCAGGCATCAATTGTCAATTATCGATAGAACGGACGCAGAGAGATTCCTCTACGCCCTTCCCCTTCTCTTTACGTTGCGCCCCGCGCAGCTCAGCAACATAACAGGCCCTTCCCGAGGCCTGATCTCCTTGAACAACTCCAATCCCATGATCAGTGGGAAATTTCAGAGTCAGACACCATGGGGCGATTGCCGCCCTGAACTCGGCTAAAGCTGGCCGACCCAGAAACGCATTGTATGGCGAATCTATTTCCAGCACAACAAATTGTAACATGCGGACCCTCCGGCGTTCTCCAACGCCTAACTCGACTGGGAGTTCAGTTATTCCAATGGGTATCGTGGCACTTCCGTTGAAACCATGGATTCTGGATAAACAGGGTTTCAAATCCTTTGTCTCCATCTTCATTAGATCGTAAGCCCGTTTGAGCAAGATGTTTACAGAGCTCCCACTGTCAACCAGGATCCTCTTCATCCAAGCAGGACCTACCTGGGCAGATATGACTAGTGGGTCGATAGTAGGGGCTTCGACTTTATCGGCGTCTCGGCTCCTAAACACGATATCATCGGACATTATCTTTTGTTGCTTTGCCGGGGTCCCATCCTTGCAATTACTATAACACTCGAAGTCCGCATGCCTGATAGAACTGGCATACGACTCCATTTCCCCCCAGCTTCTGTCTGTCGGATGGGGGCCACCACTTATTGTGTTGATAACTAATCTCCCGCCCGCACGAGCGGGTTCATCCTCTCTTTCCTGATTTTGTGAACGATTTTGATTCGAGGGGCCCGCTCCGCCAGGCTGCGGCGCCCGTACAAACTGATCTAGCTTCCTCTCTCTAATCAGCTTTTCGATGAGGTCCTGTAAGTGCCGACACTCATTGGTATTATGTCCATAGCTTTCATGGAACCTACAGAATTTTCCTGTCTGAATCTGTCTCTCCGATGAGGGCTTCGGAGCAGGCTTCTTATACTGTACAGTGTTGCAAGTCTGTAAGTATACGTTTTCCAATGACGTGTTTAGCGGTGTATAACTGTCAAACATCTGAGCTCTACGTCGTGGACCTCGGTTTTCGTCTCTCTTCTTATTCTGGCCATTGTTTCCTCTCTGCTGGGTTTGCTTGTTTTGTATATTCAGCTGAACTTTCCCGGAGCTCTCGCCGGACTGTTTAACTGCCACATTGCTCTGTATTCCCTCAATGCTGGGTTTCACATCGTCCTGCTTCCTAGACTGTTTTGCATCCTCCTGCCGCAGGAATTGAGCGGCCTTGGAGTAGAAACGGTCCAACGACGCGGGCGGTTTCCCAGCTAGCCAGTTTCCGAATTCGGAATCAGGATCAATCCCCTTGGTCAGAGCCATTAAAATTGAATTATCGTTGGGATTGGTGATCTCGACGCATGCTGCGTGGAACCTCTCCAGGTAACGCCTGAGTGTCTCTCCATGAGCCTGAGTGACGCTGGACAAGGTGTTGACGTCTTTTGGCCTGGCAACATGCATCCGGAATTGTTCCACAAACCTCTTGGCCAATTGATTGAACGAAGAAATTGATCTAGGTGGTAGGCGGGTAAACCACATTGTCGCGATTCCCCCCAGAGAGATGGGGAAACTTCGACACTTCACTGCGTCGTCGGCCCTCGCAGCGCTCATCGACCATTCATACTTCAGAATATGCTGGTTGGGGTCACTATTCCCTTCATACATCGGGAGAGTCGGCATTCTGAATCGCCTAGGGGGTTCGGCATGTAACACTTCGTCTGTGAAAGGGGTATGACTACGGGAAATCCCCCAGTCATCATTAGTGAGCCCCTGACTCTCGCGGATCATTTGACGTATCATGGTTGATATATCCGAAACAGGCAGATTCGGAGCGTGATGAGCTAAGGCGTGGCCGGGTTCCACGGCGCGAGTAGGGATCGGGCGCTGTCGACGATTCGTATCTCGCCTCCTTGGCTCAACGTCTTCTGGGACATAAGGTTCAGGAGTATGTCCTCGCTGTTGATTGATCGGCTCAGATTGATTTCGGGTATCGACCCTTGTCTCTGCTGCGGCGGTTGTGGCGCGGTTATCCGTGGTGTACTGTGGGGCAGTACCTCCTCGTGTTGAGGGACCGGTTTGGAAACTGGTCGACGGTCCTACCCTCAGTTGCCCAACAGTTAAGGCGGGCTGATATTCAGCAGCTTGAGCGCGACTCCCCTCTAGTCGAGGACGGGTAGTTTGGCGGTGGTAATCAGATGAAGCTGAGCTTTCGGTAGACGCTCTGGAGACATCATCTCTCCTGGACCTTCTGTGCCCCCGGCGGTTTAGCTGGTTGGTCAGCTCGATATTGGCGCGTAACAGTTCTGCCAACTGCTGACGGCTTTGGGTCAGCTCATGGAGCAATACTTGAAACTCCTGTCGGGTGACTAGCCCCGTTGAGTCTGAATGAGTGGCATTGTCTTGATTGGAAGAAGGCGGCTGTGTTGGGTTTTGCCTGTCTCTGCTTTCTTGCTCTGTAGCGGTGGCGCCAGTTCTTGTGCTGACCATTGTCGGTGGTGGAGTCCTTTCCTAGATTTTGAGCAAATCTGAATAGAATGGAAGGATTCCGGACTGAATATCTGGATCTTCCTCTTGGATTTGTGCAATCCGGTATCGACGGCAGATCCAACGAGCAGGAGAAAAAGCTGGTTTTCTCAGTGAAAGCACCAAAGTGTTTGTACCAAAAATGGGCACAACACTCTTCGGGAGTTGTTTGAAGAGATAAAATGAAGATTATAAATGTAAAACAGAGATTATCTAACAAAAACTCCAACAAATAGGAATGTAAAGTGCACAGACAAGCAGTTTAGAGTGGTTCGGCGTATAGCCTACGTCCACTATGAAGTTTTGATGATTTTATTGATTCTCTTTCAATGATTACAAGCGTTTTCAGCAATGAATAGCGGATTACAGTTTAGAATTCGAAATTGACAGCAAAAGTATGATGCAAATCTCAATCCGGCAGAGTCTGGACGCTTCAGAGAAAAAAGATCCTTTTTCCGTTGATTCTGGGGCTCTATTTATAGGCGTAGGAGGCTTGGATTTTGCTCAAACTCCGGGAGACTTGGTCTGACACGTGAGGGGACCCATTCGACCACTTCCAGAGAGTTTCAAGCTAATCTGTGATCGATACGAAATCATTTCGTATCGATCAAGATTACTTCCAATTGAGCTCAAAATTGGTGGAGATGTTCCTTGTTATGTGTGCAACCTTCAGTTAAAATTTCATCGTGTTTGGATCAGTGGATTGAGAGATATCATCGATACGAGACGATGTTCTTCGCTAGGCTGCCTGGTTCGAATCCATCTCTCTGAGCTGGGGGCTTCGAATCGATGGTGTCACGCACCCCTGTGAAGACGTGGAACGCATACTTCGCCTCGATCCTGTTTCTACTCCGAGTCGACCGCGTCGACTCCATATATCTCGGCGCATTCGCATCGAGGGATGACGTAACGCGCGCGCTTCGTCTCGATCCGGTCTTTGTGCCGCATTGACTGTTTCGACTCCACATATCTTGCCTTGTTTTACTTTGATGGAAGACACGTCATCCCTGGTCAGTTGACTCGTTGGATACGAACAAGTCATTAGGCATGGATTCGAAGTGAGGTCCTCTGATGGATACGAAGAGCACTGGTCCAATGGATACGAAGAGCACTGGTCCAATGGATACGAAGCAAGCACCGAGTGATGGATACGAAGTAGACGCTGAATGATGGATACGAAGCAGACGTTGGCTGAAGGATACGAGGTCCTTCAATTGTTGGTGTGTATGAAGTCCATCGATACGAGTTCGATGGATACGAAAGAAATCGAATCGAACCTGGGTACCTCGATGGATTCGGAGCTGATCGGTACGAAGCTTGATGGATTCGAACCAAGGTTTCGGTGATGGATACGAAGTTGCCTAGAGTGATGGATACGAAATCTGGGCTTTTCCCCCCAATTTGACTCGATCATAACTTGAGCGTACGAGTCCGGATTGACTTGAAATTTGAGGTGCTGATCTCTATGGCCTTTCTTGTCATGTCCTATCAATTGTAGCTCATTCTGGGCTCTAACAAAATTCAATGATATCCATGGCATGCTATCCTTGTTCTCTAGTCGGCTCCTTGGTGTCCTGGCCTTGCCAAAAGGCGGGATAACAATCAATATGATCAATAACATCAATATAATCATTCACAGATTCATATCACAGTAGAAATAAATTCAATCAATATGAGAGGTCCAGTTGGATCCCTCCAACCTGTTTCCCTGTATCCAAAGATGTTAGCACAATACCAATTCCGCTCCAGTACGGAATTATCGCGGTATATGGGTTTTATAAAAATCCGCTTACTAACGGCGCAATAGGGTCTCATCCGCTATACGAGGCGGGAAATCAATCAATCCAATATATACATATGCCAATATGTATATATTGCTATATATATAGATATATCCTATCATATCTAATACCACATCCAATAGCAATCAAATCATCAATCAATAAATAACTGAAAATTCCACTTTTCATTTGAGTGAGAAGATCTCACCTTAGCTTTTATTTTGCCATCCAATTTCCAATCCAGTTTGTTTTTCTCTCGATGTATAGACCTTGTATAAACAATTTATACAACTTATCAATATTCGAAATGATCGAACAATTAATTTTCGTTTTCAATTGTTTTAAATTAACAAATTTCTCTTTAATAAATTTCTTTTAGTAGTTAAATAGATTTAATAGGTTAATAAACAAACAACCCACCCAATCCATTTTCTTTTAAATATATTAGCAAATTAAAATCTATCTATATATATAAAATTATCTACTTACTATCAATCTGTTTAAAAATAGAAATCTTACTGTATAAATTTTTTTCTCTTTTCTATAAACATTTTCATTACTGTAAACTTATTCACATATACGTATATATAAATCTATTTCAATCTGCATATTTATTTAACTTTACCTAAATCAAAAACTCAACATACATATTATTATTATTTTTCAAATTAATACAAAACTGTCAATACCTTAATGCCAAAATGCAAACCCAGGTCGTCGAACGTTGGAACGCCATCGAGATGCTTCCTCGATCAATTAGTGAAGCCGAGCCCACGCCGTGAGTTCGATCGCGCCTCGCGAGTTCTCTGTCGCAATCGAACGTATGCGACCCATCACCATTTACGAACGCACCGCTTCCTCTCCGCCTCGAACCTCGAGTGCCATTGACTTCCACTCGTCGCGACGCGAATTTGCTTCCAGGTCGAGAACCTTAGCTTGCGACATCAAGGCGAGCGCCTCCACCCTGTCTCGACCACGAAGCCGGCCTCTTCCCCAAAACCATCGCGCGCGCCACGCGATTTCCTTCTCCCCTTCGTCGATTGAAAATAGCTGCTCCTCTCTAGTTTTCGTTCGAACGAAACTGTGAAGCGGACTCCATTTTGATTTCAAAGAAGACAACATCTATTTTATTTGGTTGGTGAATTTCCTTTGAGCAGATAAAGGAAGAGGGGACTCAATTTAAACTGGAAACGAGTGGGAGGGGTTTTCATTTTGATTTGCGAAGAGGAAGGAAATTGAGATTTTAAATTGCTCGCGATTCATTCCTGAATGAAGGAGGCTTCGGCCATTTATTTTCTTTTGAAATTTTCTTTTGAAATGGAGACGAGCAGATTTTTGGTTTGAACGAAATGATTTCCTTTCGTGTATTTTGACAGAGAAGGGAGGGGAGACAAAAGAACGTGGTTAAGCAGAGAGTAGGTCGACGTAAATCAGAGAATAGGGTGGCTGATTATTTTAGTGTATAAATTTATTTTTAAATTAAATCGATTAATTATTGTCCAGCCGTTTTTATCTCGTACGATCACACAATAGCTCTGAAAATTACAAAATTTAAAATCCGATAATAAAACAATATTACGGACCCAATGGAACTGGTTTCGTCGAATTCCGAGACTGTGTGAAAATTGACTATTTTTAAGTATCGGTTCAAACAATATAATTTCAACTGAACAATTCACTCCAAAATTCGATTTTGAAACTTCTATTATTCTCCGTATTATAAATACGAATTTTAAAAGCTTTTGAAATATTTTTCTTCAACTTAAAATTGAAGACTCAAATTTTTATTCGACTACCAACAGATTAAATTTTATAATTTAATCGCCAATTTCAAAGTTATATCGGGGATTCAAATTAAATCATCGTTCAAATATTTAAAATTAATTAAATATTCTCAATTTAATTTGTTCAAAATTCTGGGTCGTTATAGATTTCCCCCCTTAAAAGAATTTCGTCCTCGAAATTACAAGTTAGAAAAAAAATGTCCTTAACTCGTCTACTATTTTTCACAATCTAATAGTTTTATCAAATTTACTAACCTAATTCTATTTACTAGAGATTCATTATCAATTCATCTAGCTTTTCCCACTTCAATTATAAGTCCAAACAACATTGTTTACTTCAAAATTCAAATTTAAGTTTAAATCGAATTTTAACTTTCAAAATTTTCTCAAAAATTTTCGAACACCCGAAATTTCCGAAAAATTTCGCCAGCGTCTCCTTTGCGCGGCTAATACGGTACGACTACAAAACGTCCCTACGGACTCTCAGATTTCAAAAAGAAAAAGAAAAAGCCAAGCGGCTAGACAAGAAATCAGCAAATCTCATATAGAAATTGAAATACTTACCTTTTGTCGAGCAATTCAAATTCTCTTCAAAATTAAAATCCCAATTCATAACACCTGTATATCCTACTAGCCATAATATCTAGTTACATATTCAATCCAATTTGCAAATTCTATTACAAAAATTTTCAATATAAACTTCTTATATCATCTCTAATTCACTATTGAAGTTATATATCTATTTTCATTCAATTTTACATTTCAATTTTCATTTGAATTCAATTCACAATTCCAATCTAATTTGGATTCAATTTATCTCCTGAATATTGAATTTCATCAGCTTTCATTTATTCAACTGCACTATTTTAAATTAGTTTCAATTACTAATTCATCACAAACTCTAATTCATTTATTCAAATTTGTCTTCAACATTCAGTTTCAATTTTATTCACTTACAATTGTGAATTCCATTCATTGAAAATTTATTTCTACTTACTTGAATTTATCTTCAATTTCGAACCATTCTTTTATTTAGTTCACAATTCAAGTTTCAATTTAACTAATTCAACTTCCATTTCTGTATTTCGTGAATTAATAAATTATCAAAGTAGCTTATTCGGATTCAATCCATTTTATTTTTCTCAGGTTTGGATTTTATTCCACTTGATTCAAGTCTCATTTCATTTTTCAATTTCAATTCGTTGCTTACACTTCAAAATGAATCTCAACTTCCAATTTCAGTTTCATTTAATTGATTCACCTGTACTTACATTTATTTAACTCCATCTTTTAAGTTAGATTTATTCTATCAAAATTCAATTTGTATAGGTTATCAACTTACAATATTTCATAAATATTTCTACATAGTATTCCAGAGTTTACCAACATTTCAAAAACCATTTTTGAAAACAGTTCAAACTATTCTTTGAATTTTCTAAAACAAAACCCAAATTTTCAAAACAACTTCCATTTAAAACCATTTGGCAGCAATTCCTCTTTTGGAAACCCGAAAATGAACACCGGTGATGTCGCGATCATCATCGGAATTATTTTCCAGCGACCGAAAAGAGTTTAGAGCTTTTCATTCCTTCAAAACATTTTTCCAAAATCCTTTGAAATTCATTTTCAAATCAAAAAGGAATTTAAACTTTCCAAATCTCCAAAATTTTCAAATTCTTTTCAAAACATTTCCAAAACTTCTCTGGAATTCCGTTTCAAATTATAAGTCACATTTATAATTTATATTCTCAAATTTCATTTGTATATGGATTCATTTCTTAACTTTGGAGTTACGATTTCAATTTCTTATTCAATTCCATATAATAATGATAACATTTCAATATTATCACTTCCTAACAACCAAGCATCCATATACTATGATAATTCATAGAAAACCATTTCTTTTATATACAAAAATAGTTTTGGGTAAATTATCTCATTTACCCTATTTTAAAATCAATACTGTGTCGGTTTATCTTGTTTAGAGTTTAGAAACCCCTATCGATTACAGTTAGCTAGACTGCACCGACCAGAATCTATAAACAATCAACCGATAAGTCAACACAATACAAAACAATTTCATATTCAAATAACAAATACGCGCTCATATCTATTTTTACACTCAACTCATTCTAGAGTACTACTGACTCTATCTCTAATGAGTAACACCCAACAGAGCAGGGTTGTCGTTTAACCATATGCTCTGATACCACGCTGTCACGTACCGAAATTTTCGACTTTCGAAAATTCGACATCGATACTCACTTTATCGACTGCCGAGCAATCGAGTGCCGGAAACTCCAATAGTGAGGGTTTTAGAAAGAAAGAAAAGGTAAAAGAAGAAGAAAACAGAAGAAGAAGAAAGAAGAACAACAACAGAACAAGAGCAGAAACAGAAAACAATATCCGAATCTCACATATCGCAGCAGAACAATATATAATAGATAAATGAATATCATTTAAAAACAAAAGAATTATATCTGTTATTACATTACATTACATCATATCATCAGAGTCAATAAACAACAATGGACAGTTATATAAACTTGTCCTCATACAGAATACACAGCGGAATAAATACTATCAGATACAAATACTACGTCTCGTCATCCAGCTTGCTTCCAAAGCTCCAGAATATCCAGAATATCCTGATAATATAACTCTAGGCTGCCCGTGTGGAAATTGGTGGGCACCCAGAGTTTAGAAGGGAACAATAAACTCCGAGTCAGTCATGGTGACTGGTGTGAGATCGTAAAACAGTTATTCTTTAAAATAAACAACAGGAAAACTTTAATGTCAATTCGCAATGCTTTTGGAAAATGAAACTACCATAAGACCTCCCACCACACACACAATGCAAACGCAGACTTGGAGGAGATTTCTTCTTATGATAGTCAAAGATGCTTACTACGCAAAATCAAATCATTTTTGATATTATTATTAGTGCATAGTGTAGAAAACATTTCGAAAGTATAATATAAATCTTAGCCAGCATAGGTACCATTATATTATGCCTACTATAGCTGCATCCTGAGGAGACAGGTTATACAATTGAAATCGTAAAGGCTCGTATTGTTTCTTTGGATTTTCCAACAAATGGTCAGGCTAAGGAACTTCCTTTTCCACGATGGGTACGTCCCTGGAATAGACGACCCGAGAACCTAACCGGATCTCTGCCAACACAAGGCCGGGTTACCTCTGCAAAAATAGGTAACTACTGACACGCGTATGCCATCCCCCGATCGTCACCTATCTTCCCGAGGATCCCCGATTCGCAACAACCACAAAGAAATAAATTTTTGCAGCAACCACAGAGGTTAAGTATCTGGGCTCCATACCATGATACCACCTTTATCCAGAAGGAATGACATACACTAAGGGGCGCTACTCCCTAGAACCTTGCCGCATCCTTCCTGTTTCGACCATTTCCGGGGTGTGAGGCTCGATGAAGTCTCGTCCACAAAGCTACGCTTTCTACAAAGCCATGCTTCGGGTCAAACAAAATGGTCAACCTATGATCACAAAGATATAAGATCAAAAAAATGATCATATCGCAAATGATCAAACACTGATCATTTCACAGCAACACTCAGTATGCCACTTTACCAAATTGGGATATATCGCTGATAAATTTCAACTACATAACCTCTGAGCTCGTACGTCTCAGAGAAGGGTGTTAAGCTAAGAGAATAAATTCTCCGCCACCAACAGAAATGTATTTGAAAGAAATCAGCTTTATATCTCAAATTGTAACGTCAGACACACAATCCATACAAGTCTGTTCCGGGATCGAACAGAACCGAAGGCACTTCTCACGAAGCCCTTGCATATCCGGATAAATTCCTAATCACGTCCGGACTTCCCGTCACTAAGGGTGATAAAACCTCTAAATCGGAGATCAGCCGATGTAGAGTAACTCGACGGTAATCCTTCCGTTTTCAAAAATATCCGGTCTTCAACACCGGTCTTCGAATGCAATTCATAACGACGTATCACATATTCGGAATGGGTTATACGACCCCATGGTCCTTTCCCGGCTAACCCGAATAGTGAGCGATTATTCAAAAATAAGTGTGGCATTCAAATTCATCCAATTCACAACAAATACCTACTCAAGGTAATCATTGATAGTCGGTTATTTAACAATCAATAAAGATGCGCAACATCATCAGATTCCAAATAATTTTCCAAATTATTTCATCTTCAAAAATATATTTACTAGATATATAATTTCCACACTTCAAAAATAAATAAATATTTATTTTTCTAAACAGTTTCCCTTTCCTTTATAAATTCCATAGTGAATTTATATTTTTCAAAATATCTACTGATATACGATTCTCAAATCGATTTCAAATATTCAATTTCATTTTATCTTTAAGAAGATAAAATCTCAAAAACGTTTCATTTCATTTTGGAAAACATTCCCATACTTATTTAATAATAAGTTTCACAAATCTATTTATTTTCAACACTTGGAAAATATTCGATATACTTAAATCAAATTAAGTATATATTCATTTCTTTAAGGAAAACATTTGTTATAACAATATCTATTTGAGTCAAAACGAATGTTACGTAAAACATCGTTACAACGACTCAAAATCACTAGTATAGGGATTCGGATTTTTATAGATATATAAATCCCAATACTACATCAAAACATTTCCTTTCGGAAATCATTTACTATAACAACAGTGTTATAGTCCACCATTTCCTTATATTTCTCGAAAACGTCTATTTCAACAATAAATGTTGAAATCTATGATTTCGATAGTTCACACGTTTTAAAACATCTTTAAACAATTAACTTCATTTCAAATATCACTTTCCCAAAACCATATCCATTTTACTTAACAATATATTCACTATCCAAAATCGTGAATATACTTCACTAATTACATTTCACTATTTTCTACACGTTTTATTTCAATAATAATTCGCTATCCAAAATCGCGAATATATCTCCTTTAATAATCTTCTATATTTAATTTATCAAATTCAATCGATTTCGAATTTATAAACACGGTTATAAATTCTATTTCTATTTTAATAACAACCTCGACTTATAAATCTTCTTTTTGTCAACTTCTACAATTTTACTTGTCAAAATAAGTGATTTCGGATTTATAAACAACTTTTATAAATTTCAATTCTATTTATAAAAACTTCAATCCCAAATCAATTTCGATATTGATTTCTAAATTTATTTTCCATCCCATCTCATTTTATATTGACTTTCCAAATTCGTTTCAATTTGCCAATTAATTTATAGTTGGACTTCCAACTTATTTCCTTTTTAAATAAATTCCTCTTAAAGAAAATAAATCTCTTTATCTTTTTCAAACTATTTAGAAATCCAAATTTTAATTAAATTCTTCAATTTAAAATCACTATTATACGAAATTCATTTATTTGACATTTTCACTTGATTCTGGAATTAATTCAATAAGATTTCAAAAATCAGTCTTTATTCTTTTAAATTCTTTTAAATTCTTTTCTTCAAATTTATTAAATTTCTAAAATTAAATTTACTTAAAAATTTCTACTTGAACTACAAAAATTCAATTTCATTTAGTTTTGGAATCCAATGATATCAAACATCCATTCAGCTAAATTTTAGCTTTCAAGCAAATTCCAGACATCAATATGATCAATAACATCAATATAATCATTCACAGATTCATATCACAGTAGAAATAAATTCAATCAATATGAGGGGTCCAGTTGGATCCCTCCAACCTGTTTCCCTGTATCCAAAGATGTTAGCACAATACCAATTCCGCTCCAGTACGGAATTATCGCGGTATATGGGTTTTATAAAAATCCGCTTACTAACGGCGCAATAGGGTCTCATCCGCTATACGAGGCGGGAAATCAATCAATCCAATATATACATATGCCAATATGTATATATTGCTATATATATAGATATATCCTATCATATCTAATACCACATCCAATAGCAATCAAATCATCAATCAATAAATAACTGAAAATTCCACTTTTCATTTGAGTGAGAAGATCTCACCTTAGCTTTTATTTTGCCATCCAATTTCCAATCCAGTTTGTTTTTCTCTCGATGTATAGACCTTGTATAAACAATTTATACAACTTATCAATATTCGAAATGATCGAACAATTAATTTTCGTTTTCAATTGTTTTAAATTAACAAATTTCTCTTTAATAAATTTCTTTTAGTAGTTAAATAGATTTAATAGGTTAATAAACAAACAACCCACCCAATCCATTTTCTTTTAAATATATTAGCAAATTAAAATCTATCTATATATATAAAATTATCTACTTACTATCAATCTGTTTAAAAATAGAAATCTTACTGTATAAATTTTTTTCTCTTTTCTATAAACATTTTCATTACTGTAAACTTATTCACATATACGTATATATAAATCTATTTCAATCTGCATATTTATTTAACTTTACCTAAATCAAAAACTCAACATACATATTATTATTATTTTTCAAATTAATACAAAACTGTCAATACCTTAATGCCAAAATGCAAACCCAGGTCGTCGAACGTTGGAACGCCATCGAGATGCTTCCTCGATCAATTAGTGAAGCCGAGCCCACGCCGTGAGTTCGATCGCGCCTTGCGAGTTCTCTGCCGCAATCGAACGTATGCGACCCATCACCATTTACGAACGCACCGCTTCCTCTCCGCCTCGAACCTCGAGTGCCATTGACTTCCACTCGTCGCGACGCGAATTTGCTTCCAGGTCGAGAACCTTAGCTTGCGACATCAAGGCGAGCGCCTCCACCCTGTCTCGACCACGAAGCCGGCCTCTTCCCCAAAACCATCGCGCGCGCCACGCGATTTCCTTCTCCCCTTCGTCGATTGAAAATAGCTGCTCCTCTCTAGTTTTCGTTCGAACGAAACTGTGAAGCGGACTCCATTTTGATTTCAAAGAAGACATCATCTATTTTATTTGGTTGGTGAATTTCCTTTGAGCAGATAAAGGAAGAGGGGACTCAATTTAAACTGGAAACGAGTGGGAGGGGTTTTCATTTTGATTTGCGAAGAGGAAGGAAATTGAGATTTTAAATTGCTCGCGATTCATTCCTGAATGAAGGAGGCTTCGGCCATTTATTTTCTTTTGAAATTTTCTTTTGAAATGGAGACGAGCAGATTTTTGGTTTGAACGAAATGATTTCCTTTCGTGTATTTTGACAGAGAAGGGAGGGGAGACAAAAGAACGTGGTTAAGCAGAGAGTAGGTCGACGCAAATCAGAGAATAGGGTGGCTGATTATTTTAGTGTATAAATTTATTTTTAAATTAAATCGATTAATTATTGTCCAGCCGTTTTTATCTCGTACGATCACACAATAGCTCTGAAATTACAAAATTTAAAATCCGATAATAAAACAATATTACGGACCCAATGGAACTGGTTTCGTCGAATTCCGAGACTATGTGAAAATTGACTATTTTTAAATATCGGTTCAAACAATATAATTTCAACTGAACAATTCACTCCAAAATTCGATTTTGAAACTTCTATTATTCTCCGTATTATAAATACGAATTTTAAAAGCTTTTGAAATATTTTTCTTCAACTTAAAATTGAAGACTCAAATTTTTATTCGACTACCAACAGATTAAATTTTATAATTTAATCGCCAATTTCAAAGTTATATCGGGGATTCAAATTAAATCATCGTTCAAATATTTAAAATTAATTAAATATTCTCAATTTAATTTGTTCAAAATTCTGGGTCGTTACACACTATAATTGCATTCTGATGATCTATATGCTTCTTAAGTCACTGTTACATATATCACTCTAGTCTGCACATTCACCTATGCTTATTGATGCTTATGTTGTAGCTTCACTTGTATCTCTTGTGATATCTGTTGAGTCTGTTTATTCTGTTGCTCTGTGTTCCTGATATTGTGATGTTGAGTTACTGATATACTTGTCTTGTTGAACTGTAACTGTGCATTTGTATCAACTTGAATATGTTGCATTTGTAATAGTTTGGTCTCTACCGAGCTTCACTTGACACCATACATGTGATATTTGTAGACTTGTACATGATACTTTTGACTATTACTTGAGTACTGCATTTGTTGATTCATCATTGTTGCCAGGTAGATTGATGTCTGCACTGTAGCATTTGTATTGATGCTGTTGTGTTCATGTGCTCTTTGAATTATGTACTGAAAACATGTGTATACATACATCGATATATGTATATATGTGTTGTCCTTGTAGTCTTCATTCCACTTTGAACCTGTAGTTGCTTCTTGTCTGCATTGATAATTTTGCTTACTTGACCTGGTCTTGAGTTTGGTCATTTGAACATCACTGAGTTGCATTTTCATGTTCATGTGTTAAATCGAGACTTTGGTGCTACAGTTGTATGCATTTGTATGTCTGTACTTGAGTCTCTTGACTTTACTTCCTTGTTGTTGCATTTGTACAGGCATTCATTCTGTTCTTTTGAGTCACTTTAACCTGTGCATTTATGTACTTGAAGTTACTTGAACTTGTTTGTTCACTTATGTTGATGATGCTTTATTGTACATATATGTGATCAGTTGCCTTCATTCCAGTCTTGTTCATTACTGGTTCATTTGGACTTGAAACACTTCATATATGTGCATGCTTGCTATAGTAACTTGTACCTGACTTTGAGTTGTCTAGCCTGTAGTTGATTCACCTATATACTTTGACTCTGTTTAGTTACTGTTTTGTTGTTCAGTTACCTGTTTCATGTTTTCACTTGTAGCTTGACCATTTGTGTTCACTGTGTATACTAAACTGGTGCACTTCTTATTGTATATTGATGAATTTCACTGTTTCATTTCTGTAGTCCCTTGAGTCTATAGATGATTCACTGTTGTATGTTCATATTCATTGTTGCAGTGATCATTGAAATTTTGGTCGAGCCCATTTCCACTTGTTTTGAATCGTATTTTGATTTGGATCGATTTGATGATTATTGTTTTTAATCGCCGTTTTCGGCAATTCCATTCTTTTCTAAATCATCTCCATTAAGAAATCTTTGCATCTATCTCTGTTGATGTTTTAAATCTGTTGATTTATTATTTAACACTGTTTAGTGTTAAAATTTTCGTTATCCGATTTCTTTGTTAAAAGGATTGGATATACGGGAATTATTGTGACTGTCGTCTATTTAAATTATTATTGCCTCTATGCACTAATAAACTGGTTTGAATTAGACTGACCTGTGTATTATTTTCTTTTGAATGTAATACTCGGGTCAGACCGAGTATTTTACAGCTTGAAGATTTTCGAGCAGCGAAGTTAGAGAGAGAGAAATAAAGAATCATTTAGTTTTCAAGAATTTTGTATTTAAAAAGATATTCCGCTGTATCAATTTAATACATTGTATAAACTCTGATGTATGTAAAAGAAAATTTATAGTAATGAAAGATTATTATTCTGTGTTTCTGTGGCTGATTCTGTTTAAATTACATAAACTAAATAACAATCCGTCTTTTTGAACGTTTCGAGTTGGTTTAATTACCGACTGGGGGCGGTCAGAAAGGGGGATTGTTACAGAGTGGTATCAGAGCTTTGGTTTACACAAAGCTTAGTTTATGGTGTTTAATATGAATAGTTGCTAGAAACACTTTAAAGAAAACATTTTTCAAATCTAAAGAAGTCTAAAATTGTTTGAATGGAATTGAAATTTAACTAAGGAAAGTTAAATAAATTGAACTGGATTTGATAAATTATTGAAATGGAAATTTAAACTTAAAAGATAAGTGATTATATAATATGAATTTGGGAAGTTTAAATTAATAAGTTGTATAACTTATAAACTGAGAAAATTTAAGTAAAACCAGTTAAAATGGTTAAACAGTTTTGTTAAGTAAAACAAAATCTGAATTTTGGATAGTGATATGAATTTGATTTTAGCAAAAGTTAAATAAAATTACTTTAGAAATGAAACATAGCTTAAGTAATGTTGAATAAGGTTGAATTTGATATCAAAATGAATTAATAAAGTGAAGTAATGTGTAACGACAGTGATTATATTACCGTCATAAATAATGTTTTCAAAATCGGTAACGATCGTAATTTTTGAATTACTGTCGGAGCGAATATTTTAAATAGAAAATTTTATATTAGATTTTGAAGAAAATATAATGTTGCAAAGTCGGTCGTATTGCGTTACACTTTTATTCACCTTCATGTTGTTGTCGCTACATTTTTCAATTAGTTGGTACAATGACTGCACTATCTTTCATATACCAATGCTAATTACTTGGAGGCAGTGGCATTTGAAAAAAAAAATAACTGAGTGCGTGCAGCTCCTTATTTCGTGCATGCATGATGAGAATACTTAGGCACCTTCTTTATTTATTATACACATGGAAAATGAATTCCTGAACTAAGTTAAAGATGTGAAAACACATTTTCGTTGCACACCTGTTCAAACCTGTTCAAAGCTGCCCACATCTTTTCTGCATGTCCTTTATATTCACTTAAGCACGTAGCATTAAATGAGAGTGTACTCAAAAGAGTAGCCAGCCTAGTTGCTTTGACTTAAGTTCAAAAGAAAAAGAAAAGAATATCTGCAACTTCCCTGCTTACTTTCAGCTAATTAAAGAATGCATTAATGGCCGAGTGATGACTTCCTCTTTCAGATCTAGGGTGTGTTTGGCTTCAAAACTAACAGTGAGTTAACTACTCACACTTCTGATATATGGGCATCCCATCTTTGGCTTGGTTTCAAAATATGGCTTTAATTGATTATGTTTGGGATATCTTTCAGTTGTATGTTAATAAATTGCGCCTGAACCATTTTTGCATGCAGATCATATTTTTTGGGTCCAGTTAGTCATTTTTGGGTATGAATGTTGAATTCCAGTTCATACGTAAATGATAGTCCAAGCAAGTCATCTTTTTACATCGGTGAGTCTGCATTTAGTATAGGGGGAGCATTCAAGTTAGTTTTGCTTTGGAGCCTCTGACCAAACAGGTTCAGACATATTTTCTTTGGAGCTTTTGACAAAACTTAATCCATGGCCTCAGCCATGTACGTGTGCAGGTAACACACGAATGTATATATATGTCCAGCCTCTTTTTTTTAACCTTGTTTGCATTCTTTGCCTTACAAAACCTGTTAGTATAGAATAATTATAAATGAATACTTGTAGTCCCTGTGAGAGTGTGCAGGTTTTGCATTTCATTTTTGCACGCATGGGACCAACTTTGGCTTCTGGTTATAGTTTCATTTAATGTTGCATGTGTTAAAATGGTCGGAGTACGTCATACTCTACTTGCATGGTCATCCTACAATTGCACATATATATGAAAATGTGTCAGGGTAGAGAGTTTCAATGCATATGCGTTACGTGCATTTTAATTTATCCGTTCATTTTAGCTTAGCCGAATATTTCAATGTGTACGTGCATTTTAATGTGTTACGTGCATTTTTAGTTTAGCCGAGCATTTTAATGCGTTACATGCAAATGGGAAGTATAATATTTCCCAACATCATATTTCATGTTTAAAATTGTTAATGCAGTCCGTTATTTAATTTGCATTGAACCGGTGTTACGTTGTAAAACGTAATTTGTTGCCGTTATTTTTATAACGGAATTTATACGCCGGTACTACATTTTTGATGCATGTTGTTTTGATGATATTTTTTATGAATGAAAATTCACGGTTATTTTAACGTTAGTAACCGTTAATTTAAAGTGACTTTCCAAGCGGTTATTCCGCAACGCTGATTTGGTATCCGTTTTTGAGGTGTTTTGAGAAGTGCAATTTCCTTGTCGAAATTGCTACAGATGTTGCTGTTTTAATCACGTGTTTTAAAAATCGTTTTAAAATAAAATTGTTTTCAAAAATTTTACAGTTTGCGCTTTCAAAAGAATGAGGAAGCGATTTAAACGCTTCAGCAAAACTGAGGACTATGAACCCTTACTTTTACTGATCCGCTTAATTCCGGACTTGTCCGTTTGAGAACGTAAAATGTATTTTTATAAAATACACAATTTCGCACTTTCAAGGAAACGATGAAGAGATTTAAACGATTTAGCAAAAGCGCGGAGTATGGAACCACACTTTTACTATTTCGGTTAAATCCGGACTCGTTAATTGAAATATTTGTTGTTTGATGATTTTGTGCGCTTTCGAGCGACTATGATGGACCTTCGGGTCATATGATGGACCTTCGGGTCAAATACCAGTACTAGACCTTCGGGTCATATGTTGGACCTTCGGGTCATATGTTGGGCGCCAAAAATTATGATGATAGTACTTGGTAGGCTTCGGCCATATGAGATGCACGTGCGGCGTAGCTTAGACTCGCCATATGATGGGATCGATCCACTTTTATGTTGATTTTCTAGTTGTCTATTTTTGATTTCTAGATTTTGATGAATTGTTGTTTTGAATTCAATTGTGAATTTGAAAGTTGATTTTGATGGAGTTTGATGTGATTTCTTCATTTAACTATGTTGATTTCTTATGTTGAATAGTCTCATTTGAGATTATTATTATTTTGCTTTGATGATATTTATGATGCATACACTTCTAAGAATAAATTAGACTGATCCGTTTATTATTTTCTTTTAAATAATACTCGGGTCAGACCGAGTTATTTCAGGATAGTCGCTATCTCTGATTCAGTAGCAGCTTCAGCTTTTGGGATCTCACATCATCTTTTATCTAGCCTTCGAGGAGTTCTTTTGGTTATTTTGACTCTCATCTTATGTATGTTGATATCCATGTATATGTGTACTTGGTTCCTATGAACTATCGATTGTTGTATCATGTATTCCAGACTTGTCTTCCGCTATATATATCTGATATTTCTGTTCTGATGTGATTATACTATCAGTGTTGTTGTTATTATGAGTTGTTCTGAATTTTTCTTTAGCCACTGTAGTTTCGTTTTAGATTTGGATTGAATATATATCTTTGGGAGTAATTTATACAACTCCTATCGATGTAATCAATACTCGTCTAAGGCATAACTTACAGATGGTCGCTCCTCACAAGCCTTATTCTTCGCAATAGCAGACGTTATTCCTTATAATAACCTTTGTTATTGTGAGCATAGAGGTGGGGCGTCACAGCTTGGTATCAGAGCTGAAATTCAGAATAAATTGTAATAAACACAGAACAGAAAAAAAAAATGGAACATGTGTTACAACTATTCGAAGGTTTTATTCGTGCCTTTCTAATCTATTCTTTCCATTTAACATGTGGAGTATGTCTAGGAATAAATTTCATATTCCGTAGTATTCCATTTGTTAAATTTCTTATCGATTGTTTGTTGTTTAACTAATCTTTACCTTCTCTTGTCTCTCAGCTTATGGCTGCAAGAGGTAGAGGGAAGCGTTCTTCTGCAGGCCCGTCTAGTAGTTCTCATCCGGACGGTGTCTATATGTCAGCTGATCAGTTTATGGAGCTATTTCGGGGTACTCAGCCTCCTATTGCTACTCCCGCAGCTCCTAATCACAAGTCTGCCTTCGCCCGCATGTGTAGTGACTATTCCCACCTTGGAGGTCAGCCTTTCAAGGGATCGGAAAGTGTTATGGAAGTTCAGACTTGGTTGCGCACTTGTGATCGCATATTTTCTCGGATGGATCTTTCGGATCATCATCACGTTCTCGTGGCATCTAGTATGTTGCAAGAGCGTGCGCTTGATTGGTATGAGCTCTTTATTTCGGAAGTTGATGAGTCCGCTCTCTCTTGGGTTCAGTTTAAGGAACGATTCGAACTTAAGTTCGTTCCTGAATCGGAAAAGGCTAATCTTGCTCGTAGTTTCCTTGAGTTAAAGCAAGGAAAGTCCTCTGTTTCTGATTATGTTGCATCTTTTGAGGCCTTGTCCAAATACGGAGTTGAGTTCATTAATACTCCACGTAAGAAGAATCTTCGTTTTGTTGATGGTTTGAAGAAGTATTTGAAGAAAGTTCTTTTGCTTCAGCTTAAGCTCTCTTTTGAGGAGCTTGTTGATTCGGCCCTTTGTCTTGAAGCTGTTGAAAAGGAACGTGATAGTTGTGATGATGTTGAGGTTTCTAAGAACCCCAACAAGAAGAGGTTTCCTTTCCATAGGCCTAATTCTTCTAATCAGAAGAAGAAGAAGCAAGCTACTTCTAGTTCTCAGCCTAGTAGTACACCTTCTGTTCAGAGGGCGTGCTATAATTGTGGTTCTTTGGATCATCTTCTTCGTGGCTGTCCTAAGCCTCTCACTTGTCGTTATTGTAAGAAAGAAGGTCATTGGGTTTCTGATTGTCCTATTGCTCCTAAGGGTTTCAAATCTGGGAAGCTTAATGTTGCTAAAGCTCCTAGTGTTTCTTCTCAGCCCAAAGGTATTACTTCTTCTGTTTTGGAAGGTTTTATTTTATTTCATGGCCGTTCTATTAGAGTTCTTTTCGATACGGGTGCATCACATTCATTCGTGTCGAAGGAGCTTGTTGATATTATTCATTTGGATGTTATTACTCTTTGCGACCCTTTGAGGATCGTAAACCCCATTGGTGGATCCGTTACTCTTGGTTTGTTGTGTGTTGATGTTGAGATTATTCTTTGTGATTTTACCTTTCATGCGAATCTTCATGTTATGGATCATCTTGGTTTTGATATGATTTTGGGTTTGGATTGGCTCGTTCGTTATGAAGTTCAAATTCTATGTCCCGAAAGAACTTTGTATCTCAAGCATCCCGATGCTAGCGAGCAGTTATCTATTATATTGCGAGACATAGATCATGCTTCTTGTGCTCTCATTTCTTCTCTCGAGTCGAAGGATGTCATTGCTAATATTCCGGTTGTTTGTGATTTTTCTGATGTTTTCGAGCCTGTTTCTTGTTTGCCGCCGAAGAGGGCAATTGAGTTCCATATTGATCTTATCTTCGGTGCACATCCTGTCAGTCGTCCTCCCACGAGGATGTCTGCTAAGGAAAATGAGGAACTCAAGCAACAATTATCTGAGTTGGAAGCCAAGCATTTTATTCGTTCTAGCTCGTCTCCTTGGGGCGCCGCCGTTGTCTTCGTTAAGAAGCCAGATGGTACTCTTAGGCTTTGCATTGATTATCGCAAGCTTAACGAGCTTACTATCAAAAATAGGTATCCATTGCCTAGGATCGATGACATGTTCGATCAGTTAAGTGGCGCCAAGGTCTTCTCCCAACTCGATCTTGCTACCGGATTTCATCAGTTACGAGTTGCGGAAGATAGCATTCCTCTTACCGCATGCCGTACTCGTTATGGTTCTTACGAATGGCTTGTTATGCCGTTCGGTTTGACAAACGCTCCAGCATATTTTGTAGATCTTATGAATCGGATATTCCGGGAATATCTCGATAAGTTCGTCTTGGTTTTCATTGATGATATTCTTATTTATTCCAAATCTGAAGCCGATCATATTCAGCATTTGGAGATTGTTTTGAGCACTCTTCGTCAGCATCAGCTTTATGCCAAATTCTCCAAGTGTCATTTCTGGGAGAATAAGGTGAAATTTCTCGGTCACATTGTTTCTTCCGATGGTATATCTGTCGATTCTGCCAAGATCGAATCTATTCAGGATTGGAAGAGGCCCGAGACCGTTACTGAGATCCGTAGTTTTCTTGGATTGGCGGGTTATTATCGCCGGTTTATTAAGGACTTTTCTCGTATTGCTTTACCGCTTACCACTCTCACGAGAAAAGCTGTTCCTTTTATTTGGTCGGATAAGTGTGAGACTTCTTTCCTGAAGTTAAAAGATCTCCTTACTCATGCTCCTATCTTAGTGGTTCCCGAAGGGAATCATGATCTTGTTGTTTATACCGATGCCAGTGGTTTTGGGCTCGGTGCGGTTCTTATGCAAAAAGATAGAGTAGTTGCCTATGCTTCTAGACAACTAAAGCCTAACGAGATTCGTTATGCTACCCATGATTTGGAGTTGGCCGCCATAGTCTTTGCTCTAAAGATTTGGCGACACTATTTATTGGGCGAGCGTTTTATTCTCTTCACTGATCACAAATCTCTGAAGTATTTATTTACTCAGAAAGAGCTTAATATGAGGCAACAGCGTTGGCTCGAATTTCTTGCTTCATATGATTTCGATATTCAGTATACCCCTGGTAAGGGTAATCGAGTTGCTGATGCGCTTAGTCGCAAGCAGCAAGTTGTTGTTTCCATGATGCTAGCAGAGTGGAATATTTTGGAAGCCTTATCTCTTTGTGATATTAGAGACCGTCCTTCAGTTTCTGATTCTCCCGTGCTTTTATTTTGCATGGGAGCTCGTCCTAGTTTGTTGGATCGTGTTGCCGATGCCCAGAAGAAAGATCCAGATCTTGCTTATCTTTTTCAGAGTTGTAAATCGGAATCCCGAAGTGATGATCTAAAGGATTTCGATATTGATATTCATGGTTGTATTCGTAAGAAGGGTAGATTAATCGTGCCTGATATTTCTAATCTTAGAAATGACATTCTTGAGGACTGTCATCGTTCTAAGTATACTATTCATCCGGGCAGTAGCAAGATGTATGCTGATATGAAACGCTTATACTATTGGGAAGGTATGAAGCGTGATATTGCAAGTTATGTAAGTCGTTGCATGACTTGTCAGCTTGTTAAAGCAGAACATCAGCGTCCCAGTGGTCTTTTGCAGCCTCTTGAGATTCCATTATGGAAATGGGATCAGATTTCCATGGACTTCATTGATGGTCTACCTCGTTCGAGATCGGGCCATACTAGTATTTGGGTGATTGTTGACCGATTGACTAAATCAGCCCATTTTATTCCTATCAAGTCCAATCGGACTGCTCCTTTGTTGGCTAAGCTGTTTATTAAGGAAGTCGTTCGACTTCATGGTGTGCCTAGTTCTATTGTTAGTGATAGAGATCCGCTTTTTACTAGTGGTTTCTGGCGGAGTCTTCAGAAAGCTTTGGGCACTAAGCTCAATCTCAGTACAGCTTATCATCCACAGTCTGATGGTCAGACTGAAAGGGTGAATCAGGTTTTAGAGGATCTCCTTCGAGCTTGCATTCTTGATTTTGGTGGTAGTTGGGAAGACCACTTGTCTCTTGTTGAATTTTCTTATAACAACAGTTTTCAATCCAGTATCGGTATGGCTCCTTTCGAAGCCCTTTATGGAAGGCCGTGTCGATCACCATCTTGTTGGTTGGAATTGGGGGAAAAGTTAGTTCTCGGCCCCGATTATATTCGTGAATCTTCGGAGAGAATTGATATTATACGACAGAGAATGAAAGAGGCTCAGAATAGGCAGAAATCTTATGCCGATCATCGTAGGAAGCCTTTGGAATTTTCTGTTGGCGATCTCGTATTCATTCGTGTTTCCCCGATGAAGGGTGTGGTGCGTTTTAGTCACTCCGGGAAATTGGCTCCTCGATATGTTGGACCGTTTCCTGTTACGGAACGCATTGGCCCAGTTGCTTATCGTGTTTCGCTACCTGCTCAGTTTTCGGGAATACATGACGTATTTCATGTGTCACAACTTCGTCGATGCCTTCGAGATTCGGATTCTATCATTGATCCTCCTATGTTACAAGATCTTGAGATCTCACCCGACTTATCTATTGTGCAAAATCCTATTCGTGTGCTAGCTTCGGAGATTAAACGCCTTCGAAATAAAGAAGTCCCGCTTGTGAAAATTCAATGGTCAGCAAACCCCAAGGATTGCACTTGGGAAACCAGAGAATTCATCGAGCGTTCTTATCCCGGTTTTCTCTCCTCTTCGGGTGGAGGTGAGCATTCGTATCTATCTTTTCTTTTTAATCTTTGTTGTGATGAATCGTGTACATTATTGACTGCTTCTAATATGAAAATTGCGGGGACGCAATTTTTATAAGGTGGGGAGTCTGTAACGACAGTGATTATATTACCGTCATAAATAATGTTTTCAAAATCGGTAACGACCGTAATTTTTGAATTACTGTCGGAGCGAATATTTTAAATAGAAAATTTTATATTAGATTTTGAAGAAAATATAATGTTGCAAAGTCGGTCGTATTGCGTTACACTTTTATTCACCTTCATGTTGTTGTCGCTACATTTTTCAATTAGTTGGTACAATGACTGCACTATCTTTCATATACCAATGCTAATTACTTGGAGGCAGTGGCATTTGAAAAAAAAAATAACTGAGTGCGTGCAGCTCCTTATTTCGTGCATGCATGATGAGAATACTTAGGCACCTTCTTTATTTATTATACACATGGAAAATGAATTCCTGAACTAAGTTAAAGATGTGAAAACACATTTTCGTTGCACACCTGTTCAAACCTGTTCAAAGCTGCCCACATCTTTTCTGCGTGTCCTTTATATTCACTTAAGCACGTAGCATTAAATGAGAGTGTACTCAAAAGAGTAGCCAGCCTAGTTGCTTTGACTTAAGTTCAAAAGAAAAAGAAAAGAATATCTGCAACTTCCCTGCTTACTTTCAGCTAATTAAAGAATGCATTAATGGCCGAGTGATGACTTCCTCTTTCAGATCTAGGGTGTGTTTGGCTTCAAAACTAACAGTGAGTTAACTACTCACACTTCTGATATATGGGCATCCCATCTTTGGCTTGGTTTCAAAATATGGCTTTAATTGATTATGTTTGGGATATCTTTCAGTTGTATGTTAATAAATTGCGCCTGAACCATTTTTGCATGCAGATCATATTTTTTGGGTCCAGTTAGTCATTTTTGGGTATGAATGTTGAATTCCAGTTCATACGTAAATGATAGTCCAAGCAAGTCATCTTTTTACATCGGTGAGTCTGCATTTAGTATAGGGGGAGCATTCAAGTTAGTTTTGCTTTGGAGCCTCTGACCAAACAGGTTCAGACATATTTTCTTTGGAGCTTTTGACAAAACTTAATCCATGGCCTCAGCCATGTACATGTGCAGGTAACACACGAATGTATATATATGTCCAGCCTCTTTTTTTTAACCTTGTTTGCATTCTTTGCCTTACAAAACCTGTTAGTATAGAATAATTATAAATGAATACTTGTAGTCCCTGTGAGAGTGTGCAGGTTTTGCATTTCATTTTTGCACGCATGGGACCAACTTTGGCTTCTGGTTATAGTTTCATTTAATGTTGCATGTGTTAAAATGGTCGGAGTACGTCATACTCTACTTGCATGGTCATCCTACAATTGCACATATATATGAAAATGTGTCAGGGTAGAGAGTTTCAATGCATATGCGTTACGTGCATTTTAATTTATCCGTTCATTTTAGCTTAGCCGAATATTTCAATGTGTACGTGCATTTTAATGTGTTACGTGCATTTTTAGTTTAGCCGAGCATTTTAATGCGTTACATGCAAATGGGAAGTATAATATTTCCCAACATCATATTTCATGTTTAAAATTTTTAATGCAGTCCGTTATTTAATTTGCATTGAACCGGTGTTACGTTGTAAAACGTAATTTGTTGCCGTTATTTTTATAACGGAATTTATACGCCGGTACTACATTTTTGATGCATGTTGTTTTGATGATATTTTTGATGAATGAAAATTCACGGTTATTTTAACGTTAGTAACCGTTAATTTAAAGTGACTTTCCAAGCGGTTATTCCGCAACGCTGATTTGGTATCCGTTTTTGAGGTGTTTTGAGAAGTGCAATTTCCTTGTCGAAATTGCTACAGATGTTGCTGTTTTAATCACGTGTTTTAAAAATCGTTTTAAAATAAAATTGTTTTCAAAAATTTTACAGTTTGCGCTTTCAAAAGAATGAGGAAGCGATTTAAACGCTTCAGCAAAACTGAGGACTATGAACCCTTACTTTTACTGATCCGCTTAATTCCGGACTTGTCCGTTTGAGAACGTAAAATGTATTTTTATAAAATACACAATTTCGCACTTTCAAGGAAACGATGAAGAGATTTAAACGATTTAGCAAAAGCGCGGAGTATGGAACCACACTTTTACTATTTCGGTTAAATCCGGACTCGTTAATTGAAATATTTGTTGTTTGATGATTTTGTGCTCTTTCGAGCGACTATGATGGACCTTCGGGTCATATGATGGACCTTCGGGTC
Organism: Allium fistulosum; assembly: GCA_030737815.1. Classification (NCBI taxonomy): domain Eukaryota; kingdom Viridiplantae; phylum Streptophyta; class Magnoliopsida; order Asparagales; family Amaryllidaceae; genus Allium; species Allium fistulosum. The sequence goes on from CM060906.1 coordinate 694,357,410, forward strand.
AAATACCAGTACTAGACCTTCGGGTCATATGTTGGACCTTCGGGTCATATGTTGGGCGCCAAAAATTATGATGATAGTACTTGGTAGGCTTCGGCCATATGAGATGCACGTGCGGCGTAGCTTAGACTCGCCATATGATGGGATCGATCCACTTTTATGTTGATTTTCTAGTTGTCTATTTTTGATTTCTAGATTTTGATGAATTGTTGTTTTGAATTCAATTGTGAATTTGAAAGTTGATTTTGATGGAGTTTGATGTGATTTCTTCATTTAACTATGTTGATTTCTTATGTTGAATAGTCTCATTTGAGATTATTATTATTTTGCTTTGATGATATTTATGATGCATACACTTCTAAGAATAAATTAGACTGATCCGTTTATTATTTTCTTTTAAATAATACTCGGGTCAGACCGAGTTATTTCAGGATAGTCGCTATCTCTGATTCAGTAGCAGCTTCAGCTTTTGGGATCTCACATCATCTTTTATCTAGCCTTCGAGGAGTTCTTTTGGTTATTTTGACTCTCATCTTATGTATGTTGATATCCATGTATATGTGTACTTGGTTCCTATGAACTATCGATTGTTGTATCATGTATTCCAGACTTGTCTTCCGCTATATATATCTGATATTTCTGTTCTGATGTGATTATACTATCAGTGTTGTTGTTATTATGAGTTGTTCTGAATTTTTCTTTAGCCACTGTAGTTTCGTTTTAGATTTGGATTGAATATATATCTTTGGGAGTAATTTATACAACTCCTATCGATGTAATCAATACTCGTCTAAGGCATAACTTACAGATGGTCGCTCCTCACAAGCCTTATTCTTCGCAATAGCAGACGTTATTCCTTATAATAACCTTTGTTATTGTGAGCATAGAGGTGGGGCGTCACATAATGAATATGAGTTTGAGTTATATAAAGGAAATTCAACTTTAATTGTAAAAGTGAGTTGTGAATATGGTAAATATTAGAATTCAATCTGAATTAGTATATAAACCAATTGAAATTAAGTGTGTTAAACCAAATTGAATGTAAGCAAAGTAAATAAATTTGGTTTTGCTAGTTGATTGTATGGAAATTCATTAAGTATTAATGAAATTGAATTAATGGAAATTGAAAGCTAAGTAATTGAATTCAAATTGAATGATAAGTAAATCTAAATAGAATCAAATTTGATTTGAGTTTTGCTAGTTGATTGTATGGAAATTCATTAAGTATTAATGAAATTGAATTAATGGAAATTGAAAGCTAAGTAATTGAATTCAAATTGAATGATAAGTAAATCTAAATAGAATCAAATTTGATTTGAATTGAAAGCAAACTAACTTGAATATAAATTAGTGAAAGTGAACTAATTGAATATGAATGAATATTAGTAAAATCCAATGTGAATGAATCAAATGTGATTAAATTGGAAATCAATTCGATGAATGATTTACTAAAGAACCAGTAGATTATTTTGGAAATAGAAAATTGATAAATTTATATAATAGTTTAAAATTGGAAATTTTGAATTATTATAAACAGTTTGAATAGAAGATTTGAAAAGTGTTGATATTATATTGGAATTATAAAATGAGTTGTATAAGCGTTGAAAATGAAATATTAATGGATTTCATAAGTGAATGGAAATTACAGAATTAAAATTTGTGAAGTTGTAAAATGAATCGAAGTTGTAAAATAAAAGGATTTATAAGTAATTTACTTATAAATTAAATTTCTGATATAATAACCGAGTTATAGTAGGAACGATTAATAAAGTAATTTTTATAAATTGAAGTTTTTATAAATAGGAATGGAATTTATAAACGTTGATTATAAATCCAAAACTGACTTATTTTGATAAGTAAATTCTTATAGCTTGTTAAAAGTAGTATATTCACAATTTTTGACAATGAATGTATTATTGAATAAAATGGACATATTTTTGGGAAAGTGATATTTTAAAACGAAGTTAATTGTTTTAAAAGATGTTTTTAAAGGCATTGAATATCGAAACCATAGATTTCAACATTCATTGTTGAAATAGACGTTTTCGAATATAAGGAAATGATGGACTATAACACTGTTGTTATAGTAAATGATTTCCGAAAGGAAATGTTTTGTATAGTATTGGGATTTATACATCTATCTAAATTTCGAATCCCTATACTAGTGATTTTGAGTTGTCGTAACGATGTTTTACGTAACATTCGTTTTAACTCAAATAAATGTGTGAAAGAGAATGATTTCATTAAAGATGAAATATATGCTTAATTTGATTTAAGTATATCGAATATTTTCAAATGTTGAAAATAAATGGATTTGTGAACTACTTATTTTTAAATAAGTATGGAAATGTTTTTCCAAATATGAAATGTTGTGAATATATTCCGTAAGGAATAAATGATTTGAAATTCATTTTTGAAGTCGAAGTTGAAAAGTTAAATGAGAAATTTGAACAATTTGTTCAATTTGAAATTTTTCAAAAATATTGAATCGTTAAGTTAAAATTGAGTTTAACTTCGACATCAAAGACAATATAAGTTGAGCTTTGAATTTCAGATGATGATTTGGATTGTATGTCTAACATTGTGAATTGATGACATAGCAATTGATCTCTATTAAATATATCTGTTGGTGGCGGAGAATTTATTCTTTTAGCTTAACACCCTTCTCTGAGACGTACGAGCTCAGAGGTTATATATCGGTAGACATCAATTCTGTGTTGAGAATTGACGATGTAGCGTGTAATTCAAATCGAATGTGAAAGTCGATAATAAATGGAATTATGAATATGAATTAGGTTTGAGATAACCTTAAATTTCCAAATCGACTAAGAGGAAATTTTTGAAATCCTCTATTTTGTTATGAATATGAAATATGTAGGTTTTCAGAACTTATATATATGAATGCAGTAAATTTGAAACCGTTATTTTAGAAAGTCATTGTTATGGAAATCTTATGTATGTTTACATAGATATGATATGTACGAAATGTGAAATGAAGTACTATATATGTATAGTATTATGTTTTCTAAACTGAGGATATGGAAAAGTACCTTCCATTTATTATTGGAGAAGGTATTGGAACTCGTGATGAGTGTCCATTTGAAATTCGTAGCTACGTAGAATTTTCCATAAGTTGGAATGTCCATTTGGACTAGAATCCCTCGTGAAGGGATCATGTTGATTGATGCTAGCGTAATTTGAGGGGCGTGATGCCTACAGTTACAAGCGATTCCACTGGGATAGTGGCGCAACCGCCGAGTAAACTGCAATCTAAATGCCAAGCAAAATTCGAGGGGCGAGATGCCTACGGTTACAAGCGATTCTACTGGGATAGTAGCGTAACCGCCGTGTGGACCGCGATCTATGGCAACAACCATGGCGAAATTCAAGAGAGATGTGAAATCTACAGTTACAAGCGATTCTACTGGGATAGTAGCGTAACCGTCGGGTAAACTGTGATCCATGGGGGAACGTGCTTTCCATATCCATTTTTAAAAAAGAATTTTTTAAAGTATTTTCACTGGGAATTGAAGCAAGTATATTTAGTACTTGGAGATTTTTAGACCTGCGCCTGGCCAGCGTATGCCTAATGTCTGTGAGAACGAAGATGGACTTGTTAAATTTCGAGTTAGCAAGTATTTTCAAACTGTAAATAGTGAATAAATAGTCTGAAAGTAAAATTTCAAAATTCCTACCTAATAAACTAAGGAAGAGGATCTTTGAAATGTTTTGAAAGTTCACAGCTTTGGAAGAGATATATTATGAAAATCTCTAACGTGAAGAATTTTAAAGTTTAAATCCGAGTTTTGTAAGTCGAAAATGTTGGTAAAAGACTTTTGTGTCTTGATTGTAGAAACTAATGAACAAAGCTAGTGAGATTAAAACAAATGGAATGAACTCTATATTTATTCATTTTAAATAAGTATTGAGCTTGGTAAAACTGTGTAGGGTATAAATATTGGTGAAATTTTAACAACCTTTCCTTTTCGAGGACGAAAAGTTTTAAGGAGGGAAGATTGTAACGACCCTGAATTTTGAAAAATTTAAATTGAGAATATTTAATTAATTTTAAATATTTGAATGATGATTTGACTTGAATTTCAAATTATCAGAATAAATTGGCGATTAAATTTTTGAATTTAATCTATTGAAAATTGAATAAAATTTGAATCTTCAATTTTAAGCCGGTTAAAAATAATTTAAAGGCTTAGAAAATTCATATTGATAATACTGAAGATAATAGAAGTTTCAGAATTGAATTTGAAAGCGATTTGTTCAGTTTTGAAATTGTATCGTTTAAATGAATTTAAAAATAGCCTTCCGAGGCACAGTCTCGGAATTTGACAAAACCAGCTCCATTGGGTCCGTAATATTGAATTATTACCGGATTTAAAATTTCGTATTTATCAGAATTGTTGTGTGAACACACGACGTATAAACGCGTAAAGATTTAAATCGAATTCAATTTGAATTTCGGAAACAACCGGGGTTTTTGCATCGATTTGATATCATCGTTAAACGATTTCTCTGCTATCTAATTGCTTATAGGAGTTTCGATTCGAATTGGAATTCGTTTAACAAAAATTGTTGTTGGAATTTTTGAATCGGTTAAAATTCTTTTGGAAAAAAAATGAAAAAAAATAATACTGCCCTTATTTTCTTTGATACCATGATAAATCCAAACCCGTTTCCCTTTACCCATTCATTCAAAACCCTAGAAACGAAATAACGAACGAAACTGGTGGCGGCTCGATCTTCCTCGTCTCCAATTAGTTAGGGCTTCGTTCAAATCGAAGGCGATCGATTCTCTGGCGACTTGGACTTTGGCTTCGACTGCTCCAAAACATCGTGGCTAAGGTGAGTGTTCTCGACACTCACATCCAATTCGACTTCCGTTCTTCGCTCGCGACCGCTTCATCAAAAAGGTGAGTGACCCTCACATCTAATCCAACTATGCTCGGCATTATGATTTTTGTTTTGATGCCTCTGAATTTGTCGTTAAATTGCTCGGTCGTTTGAGTTTGATCGAAAGCCGTGATTTGTTTTGACTTGTTCGAATTCATGGATTTCTTGCTTTGCTCTGTTGTCCACCCTGCTGTCGATGATGATTTGGGTTCCTTTTTATAGACTTCTGATTTGATTAAACGTGTTATTCACGTTGCCGATTCTTTCCTTTATTATGTTTTGATATTTCTGGAAATTTCTTTTGAGTCACGGCTTTGATTCTTGAACGTTCGTTCTTTGATTTTAACCAGTCTTGATACTTTCCTAAATCATAAATTTCTGTTTCAATGATTTAAAAAAAAACTTTCCTGTTTTCAAACATATGGTTTTGACAAATTTGATCATCTTGACTTGTTTACTGCTGTGATATGTTTAAACCCCCTCTGGTCATTCACGATTGTTTATTATGCTACATCGGATTCGACTTGCTTAACATCTGCATTGAGTTCCCACTGTTCTGTAGCCACTGTAATTGCATTCTGATGATCTATATGCTTCTTAAGTCACTGTTACATATATCACTCTAGTCTGCACATTCACCTATGCTTGTTGATGCTTATGTTGTAGCTTCACTAGTATCTCTTGTGATATCTGTTGAGTCTGTTTATTCTGTTGCTCTGTGTTCCTGATATTGTGATGTTGAGTTACTGATACACTTGTCTTGTTGAACTGTAACTGTGCATTTCTATCAACTTGAATATGTTGCATTTGTAATAGTTTGGTCTCTACCGAGCTTCACTTGACACCATACATGTGATATTTGTAGACTTGTACATGATACTTTTGACTATTACTTGAGTACTGCATTTGTTGATTCATCATTGTTGCCAGGTAGATTGATGTCTGCACTGTAGCGTTTGTATTGATGTTGTTGTGTTCATGTGCTCTTTGAATTATGTACTAAAAACATGTGTATACATACATCGATATATGTATATATGTGTTGTCCTTGTAGTCTTCATTCCACTTTGAACCTGTAGTTGCTTCTTGTCTGCATTGATAATTTTGCTTCCTTGACCTGGTCTTGAGTTTGGTCATTTGAACATCACTGAGCTGCATTTTCATGTTCATGTGTTAAATCGAGACTTTGGTGCTACAATTGTATGCATTTGTATGTCTGTACTTGAGTCTCTTGACTTTACTTCCTTGTTGTTGCATTTGTACAGGCATTCATTCTGTTCTTTTGAGTCACTTTAACCTGTGCATTTATGTACTTGAAATTACTTGAACTTGTTTGTTCACTTATGTTGATGATGCTTTGTTGTACATATATGTGATCAGTTGCCTTCATTCCAGTCTTGTTCATTACTGGTTCATTTGGACTTGAAACACTTCATATGTGTGCATGCTTGCTATAGTAACTTGTACCTGACTTTGAGTTGTCTAGCCTGTAGTTGATTCACCTATATACTTTGACTCTGTTTAGTTACTGTTTTGTTGTTCAGTTACCTGTTTCATGTTTTCACTTGTAGCTTGACTATTTGTGTTCACTGTGTATACTAAACTGGTGCACTTCTTATTGTATATTGATGAATTTCACTGTTTCATTTCTGTAGTCCCTTGAGTCTATAGATGATTCACTGTTGTATGTTCATATTCATTGTTGCAGTGATCATTGAAATTTTGGTCGAGCCCATTTCCACTTGTTTTGAATCGTATTTTGATTTGGATCGATTTGATGATTTTTGTTTTTAATCACCGTTTTCGGCAATTCCATTCATTTCTAAATCATCTCCATTTAGAAATCTTTTCATCTATCTCTGTTGATTTTTTAAATCTGTTGATTTATTGTTTAACACTGTTTAGTGTTAAAATTTTCGTTATCCGATTTCTTTGTTAAAAGGATTGGATATACGGGAATTATTGTGACTGTCATCTATTTAAATTATTATTGCCTCTATGCACTAATAAACTGGTTTGAATTAGACTGACCTGTGTATTATTTTCTTTTGAATGTAATACTCGGGTCAGACCGAGTATTTTACAGCTTGAAGATTTTCGAGCAGCGAAGTTAGAGAGAGAGAAATAAAGAATCATTTAGTTTTCAAGAATTTTGTATTTAAAAAGATATTCCGCTGTATCAATTTAATACATTGTATAAACTCTGATGTATGTAAAAGAAAATTTATAGTAATGAAAGATTATTATTCTGTGTTTCTATGGCTGATTCTGTTTAAATTACATAAACTAAATAACAATCCGTCTTTTTGAACGTTTCGAGTTGGTTTAATTACCGACTGGGGGCGGTCAGAAAGGGGGATTGTTACAGAGTGGTATCAGAGCTTTGGTTTACACAAAGCTTAGTTTATGGTGTTTAATATGAATAGTTGCTAGAAACACTTTAAAGAAAACGTTTTTCAAATCTAAAGAAGTATAAAATTGTTTGAATGGAATTGAAATTTAACTAAGGAAAGTTAAATAAATTGAACTGGATTTGATAAATTATTGAAATGGAAATTTAAACTTAAAAGATAAGTGATTATATAATATGAATTTGGGAAGTTTAAATTAATAAGTTGTATAACTTATAAAATGAGAAAATTTAAGTAAAACCAGTTAAAATGGTTAAACAGTTTTGTTAAGTAAAACAAAATCTAAATTTTGGATAGTGATATGAATTTGATTTTAGCAAAAGTTAAATAAAATTACTTTAGAAATGAAACATAGCTTAAGTAATGTTGAATAAGGTTGAATTTGATATCAAAATGAATTAATAAAGTGAAGTAATGAATATGAGTTTGAGTTATATAAAGGAAATTCAACTTTAATTATAAAAGTGAGTTGTGAATATGGTAAATATTAGAATTCAATCTGAATTAGTATATAAACCAATTGAAATTAAGTGTGTTAAACCAAATTGAATGTAAGCAAAGTAAATAAATTTGGTTTTGCTAGTTGATTGTATGGAAATTCATTAAGTATTAATGAAATTGAATTAATGGAAATTGAAAGCTAAGTAATTGAATTCAAATTGAATGATAAGTAAATCTAAATAGAATCAAATTTGATTTGAATTGAAAGCAAACTAACTTGAATATAAATTAGTGAAAGTGAACTAATTGAATATGAATGAATATTAGTAAAATCCAATGTGAATGAATCAAATGTGATTAAATTGGAAATCAATTCGATGAATGATTTACTAAAGAACCAGTAGATTATTTTGGAAATAGAAAATTGATAAATTTATATAATAGTTTAAAATTGGAAATTTTGAATTATTATAAACGGTTTGAATAGAAGATTTGAAAAGTGTTGATATTATATTGGAATTATAAAATGAGTTGTATAAGCGTTGAAAATGAAATATTAATGGATTTCATAAGTGAATGGAAATTACAGAATTAAAATTTGTGAAGTTGTAAAATGAATCGAAGTTGTAAAATAAAAGGATTTATAAGTAATTTACTTATAAATTAAATTTCTGATATAATAACCGAGTTATAGTAGGAACGATTAATAAAGTAATTTTTATAAATTGAAGTTTTTATAAATAGGAATGGAATTTATAAACGTTGATTATAAATCCAAAACTGACTTATTTTGATAAGTAAATTCTTATAGCTTGTTAAAAGTAGTATATTCACAATTTTTGACAATGAATGTATTATTGAATAAAATGGACATATTTTTGGGAAAGTGATATTTTAAAACGAAGTTAATTGTTTTAAAAGATGTTTTTAAAGGCATTGAATATCGAAACCATAGATTTCAACATTCATTGTTGAAATAGACGTTTTCGAATATAAGGAAATGAAGGACTATAACACTGTTGTTATAGTAAATGATTTTCGAAAGGAAATGTTTTGTATAGTATTGGGATTTATACATCTATCTAAATTTCGAATCCCTATACTAGTGATTTTGAGTTGTCGTAACGATGTTTTACGTAACATTCGTTTTAACTCAAATAAATGTGTGAAAGAGAATGATTTCCTTAAAGATGAAATATATGCTTAATTTGATTTAAGTATATCGAATATTTTCAAATGTTGAAAATAAATGGATTTGTGAACTACTTATTTTTAAATAAGTATGGAAATGTTTTTCCAAATATGAAATGTTGTGAATATATTCCGTAAGGAATAAATGATTTGAAATTCATTTTTGAAGTCGAAGTTGAAAAGTTAAATGAGAAATTTGAACAATTTGTTCAATTTGAAATTTTTCAAAAAGATTGAATCGTTAAGTTAAAATTGAGTTTAACTTCGACATCAAAGACAATATAAGTTGAGCTTTGAATTTCAGATGATGATTTGGATTGTATGTCTAACATTGTGAATTGATGACATAGCAATTGATCTCTATTAAATATATATCTATTGGTGGCGGAGAATTTATTCTCTTAGCTTAACACCCTTCTCTGAGACGTACGAGCTCAGAGGTTATATATCGGTAGACATCAATTCTGTGTTGAGAATTGACGATGTAGCGTGTAATTCAAATCGAATGTGAAAGTCGATAATAAATGGAATTATGAATATGAATTAGGTTTGAGATAACCTTAAATTTCCAAATCGACTAAGAGGAAATTTTTGAAATCCTCTATTTTGTTATGAATATGAAATATGTAGGTTTTCAGAACTTATATATATGAATGCGGTAAATTTGAAACCGTTAGTTTAGAAAGTCATTGTTATGGAAATCTTATGTATGTTTACATAGATATGATATGTACGAAATGTGAAATGAAGTACTATATATGTATAGTATTATGTTTTCTAAACTGAGGATATGGAAAAGTACCTTCCATTTATTATTGGAGAAGGTATTGGAACTCGTGATGAGTGTCCATTTGAAATTCGTAGCTACGTAGAATTTTCCATAAGTTGGAATGTCCATTTGGACTAGAATCCCTCGTGAAGGGATCATGTTGATTGATGCTAGCGTAATTTGAGGGGCATGATGCCTACAGTTACAAGCGATTCCACTGGGATAGTGGCGCAACCGCCGAGTAAACTGCAATCTAAATGCCAAGTGAAATTCGAGGGGCGAGATGCCTACCGTTACAAGCGATTCTACTGGGATAGTAGCGTAACCGCCGTGTGGACCGCGATCTATGGCAACAACCATGGCGAAATTCAAGAGAGATGTGAAATCTACAGTTACAAGCGATTCTACTGGGATAGTAGCGTAACCGTCGGGTAAACTGTGATCCATGGGGGAACGTGCTTTCCATATCCATTTTTGAAAAAGAATTTTTTAAAGTATTTTCACTGGGAATTGAAGCAAGTATATTTAGTACTTGGAGATTTTTAGACCTGCGCCTGGCCAGCGTATGCCTAATGTCTGTGAGAACGAAGATGGACTTGTTAAATTTTGAGTTAGCAAGTATTTTCAAACTGTAAATAGTGAATAAATAGTCTGAAAGTAAAATTTCAAAATTCCTACCTAATAAACTAAGGAAGAGGATCTTTGAAATGTTTTGAAAGTTCACAGCTTTGGAAGAGATATATTATGCAATTCTCTAACGTGAAGAATTTTAAAGTTTAAATCTGAGTTTTGTAAGTCGAAAATGTTGGTAAAAGACTTTTGTGTCTTGATTGTAGAAACTAATGAACAAAGCTAGTGAGATTAAAACAAATGGAATGAACTCTATATTTATTCATTTTAAATAAGTATTGAGCTTGGTAAAACTGTGTAGGGTATAAATATTGGTGAAATTTTAACAACCTTTCCTTTTCGAGGACGAAACGTTTTAAGGAGGGAAGATTGTAACGACCCTGAATTTTGAACAATTTAAATTGAGAATATTTAATTAATTTTAAATATTTGAATGATGATTTGACTTGAATTTCAAATTATCAGAATAAATTGGCGATTAAATTTTTGAATTTAATCTATTGAAAATTGAATAAAATTTGAATCTTCAATTTTAAGCCGGTTAAAAATAATTTAAAGGCTTAGAAAATTCATATTGATAATACTGAAGATAATAGAAGTTTCAGAATTAAATTTGAAAGCGATTTGTTCAGTTTTGAAATTGTATCGTTTAGATTGAATTTAAAAATAGCCTTCCGAGGCACAGTCTCGGAATTTGACGAAACCAGCTCCATTGGGTCCGTAATATTGAATTATTACCGGATTTAAAATTTCGTATTTATCAGAATTGTTGTGTGAACACACGACGTATAAACGCGTAAAGATTTAAATCGAATTCAATTTGAATTTCGGTAACAACCGAGGTTTTTGCATCGATTTGATATCATCGTTAAACGATTTCTCTACTAGCTAATTGCTTATAGGAGTTTCGATTCGAATTGGAATTCGTTTAATAAAAATTGTTGTTGGAATTTTTGAATCGGTTAAAATTCTTTTGAAAAAAAAATAAAAAAAAATAATACTGCCCTTATTTTCTTTGATACCGTGATAAATCCAAACCCGTTTCCCTTTACCCATTCATTCAAAACCCTAGAAACGAAATAACGAACGAAAATGGTGGCGGCTCGATCTTCCTCGTCTCCAATTAGTTAGGGCTTCGTTCAAATCGAAGGCGATCGATTCTCTGGCGACTTGGACTTTGGCTTCGACTGCTCCAAAACATCGTGGCTAAGGTGAGTGTTCACGACACTCACATCCAATTCGACTTCCGTTCTTCGCTCGCGACCGCTTCATTAAAAAGGTGAGTGACCCTCACATCTAATCCAACTATGCTCGGCATTATGATTTTTGTTTTGATGCCTCTGAATTTGTCGTTAAATTGCTCGGTCGTTTGAGTTTGATCGAAAGCCGTGATTTGTTTTGACTTGTTCGAATTCATGGATTTCTTGCTTTGCTCTGTTGTCCACCCTGCTGTCGATGATGATTTGGGCTCCTTTTTATAGACTTCTGATTTGATTAAACGTGTTATTCACGTTGCCGATTCTTTCCTTTATTATGTTTTGATATTTCTGGAAATTTCTTTTGAGTCACGGCTTTGATTCTTGAACGTTCGTTCTTTGATTTTAACCAGTCTTGATACTTTCCTAAATCATAAATTTCTGTTTCAATGATTTGAAAAAAAAACTTTCCTGTTTTCAAACATATGGTTTTGACAAATTTGATCATCTTGACTTGTTTACTGCTGTGATATGTTTAAACCCCCTCTGGTCATTCACGACTGTTTATTATGCTGCATCGGATTCGACTTGCTTAACATCTGCATTGAGTTCCCCCTGTTCTGTAGCCACTGTAATTGCATTCTGATGATCTATATGCTTCTTAAGTCACTGTTACATATATCACTCTAGTCTGCACATTCACCTATGCTTGTTGATGCTTATGTTGTAGCTTCACTTGTATCTCTTGTGATATCTGTTGAGTCTGTTTATTCTGTTGCTCTGTGTTCCTGATATTGTGATGTTGAGTTACTGATACACTTGTCTTGTTGAACTGTAACTGTGCATTTGTATCAACTTGAATATGTTGCATTTGTAATAGTTTGGTCTCTACCGAGCTTCACTTGACACCATACATGTGATATTTGTAGACTTGTACATGATACTTTTGACTATTACTTGAGTACTGCATTTGTTGATTCATCATTGTTGCCAGGTAGATTGATGTCTGCACTGTAGCGTTTGTATTGATGCTGTTGTGTTCATGTGCTCTATGAATTATGTACTGAAAACATGTGTATACATACATCGATATATGTATATATGTGTTGTCCTTGTAGTCTTCATTCCACTTTGAACCTGTAGTTGCTTCTTGTCTGCATTGATAATTTTGCTTCCTTGACCTGGTCTTGAGTTTGGTCATTTGAACATCACTGAGTTGCATTTTCATGTTCATGTGTTAAATCGAGACTTTGGTGCTACAGTTGTATGCATTTGTATGTCTGTACTTGAGTCTCTTGACTTTACTTCCTTGTTGTTGCATTTGTACATGCATTCATTCTGTTCTTTTGAGTCACTTTAACCTGTGCATTTATGTACTTGAAGTTACTTGAACTTGTTTGTTCACTTATGTTGATGATGCTTTGTTGTACATATATGTGATCAGTTGCCTTCATTCCAGTCTTGTTCATTACTGGTTCATTTGGACTTGAAACACTTCATATGTGTGCATGCTTGCTATAGTAACTTGTACCTGACTTTGAGTTGTCTAGCCTGTAGTTGATTCACCTATATACTTTGACTCTGTTTAGTTACTGTTTTGTTGTTCAGTTACCTGTTTCATGTTTTCACTTGTAGCTTGACCATTTGTGTTCACTGTGTATACTAAACTGGTGCACTTCTTATTGTATATTGATGAATTTCACTGTTTCATTTCTGTAGTCCCTTCAGTCTATAGATGATTCACTGTTGTATGTGCATATTCATTGTTGCAGTGATCATTGAAATTTTGGTCGAGCCCATTTCCACTTGTTTTGAATCGTATTTTGATTTGGATCGATTTGATGATTTTTGTTTTTAATCGCCGTTTTCGGCAATTCCATTCTTTTCTAAATCATCTCCATTTAGAAATCTTTGCATCTATCTCTGTTGATGTTTTAAATCTGTTGATTTATTGTTTAACACTGTTTAGTGTTAAAATTTTCGTTATCCGATTTCTTTGTTAAAAGGATTGGATATACGGGAATTATTGTGACTGTCGTCTATTTAAATTATTATTGCCTCTATGCACTAATAAACTGGTTTGAATTAGACTGACCTGTGTATTATTTTCTTTTGAATGTAATACTCGGGTCAGACCGAGTATTTTACAGCTTGAAGATTTTCGAGCAGCGAAGTTAGAGAGAGAGAAATAAAGAATCATTTAGTTTTCAAGAATTTTGTATTTAAAAAGATATTCCGCTGTATCAATTTAATACATTGTATAAACTCTGATGTATGTAAAAGAAAATTTATAGTAATGAAAGATTATTATTCTGTGTTTCTGTGGCTGATTCTGTTTAAATTACATAAACTAAATAACAATCCGTCTTTTTGAACGTTTCGAGTTGGTTTAATTACCGACTGGGGGCGGTCAGAAAGGGGGATTGTTACAGAGTGGTATCAGAGCTTTGGTTTACACAAAGCTTAGTTTATGGTGTTTAATATGAATAGTTGCTAGAAACACTTTAAAGAAAACGTTTTTCAAATCTAAAGAAGTATAAAATTGTTTGAATGGAATTGAAATTTAACTAAGGAAAGTTAAATAAATTGAACTGGATTTGATAAATTATTGAAATGGAAATTTAAACTTAAAAGATAAGTGATTATATAATATGAATTTGGGAAGTTTAAATTAATAAGTTGTATAACTTATAAAATGAGAAAATTTAAGTAAAACCAGTTAAAATGGTTAAACAGTTTTGTTAAGTAAAACAAAATCTGAATTTTGGATAGTGATATGAATTTGATTTTAGCAAAAGTTAAATAAAATTACTTTAGAAATGAAACATAGCTTAAGTAATGTTGAATAAGGTTGAATTTGATATCAAAATGAATTAATAAAGTGAAGTAATGAATATGAGTTTGAGTTATATAAAGGAAATTCAACTTTAATTGTAAAAGTGAGTTGTGAATATGGTAAATATTATAATTCAATCTGAATTAGTATATAAACCAATTGAAATTAAGTGTGTTAAACCAAATTGAATGTAAGCAAAGTAAATAAATTTGGTTTTGCTAGTTAAATGTATGGAAATTCATTAAGTATTAATGAAATTGAATTAATGGAAATTGAAAGCTAAGTAATTGAATTCAAATTGAATGATAAGTAAATCTAAATAGAATCAAATTTGATTTGAATTGAAAGCAAACTAACTTGAATATAAATTAGTGAAAGTGAACTAATTGAATATGAATGAATATTAGTAAAATCCAATGTGAATGAATCAAATGTGACTAAATTGGAAATCAATTCGATGAATGATTTACTAAAGAACCAGTAGATTATTTTGGAAATAGAAAATTGATAAATTTATATAATAGTTTAAAATTGGAAATTTTGAATTATTATAAACGGTTTGAATAGAAGATTTGAAAAGTGTTGATATTATATTGGAATTATAAAATGAGTTGTATAAGCGTTGAAAATGAAATATTAATGGATTTCATAAGTGAATGGAAATTACAGAATTAAAATTTGTGAAGTTGTAAAATGAATCGAAGTTGTAAAATAAAAGGATTTATAAGTAATTTACTTATAAATTAAATTTCTGATATAATAACCGAGTTATAGTAGGAACGATTAATAAAGTAATTTTTATAAATTGAAGTTTTTATAAATAGGAATGGAATTTATAAACGTTGATTATAAATCCAAAACTGACTTATTTTGATAAGTAAATTCTTATAGCTTGTTAAAAGTAGTATATTCACAATTTTTGACAATGAATGTATTATTGAATAAAATGGACATATTTTTGGGAAAGTGATATTTTAAAACGAAGTTAATTGTTTTAAAAGATGTTTTTAAAGGCATTGAATATCGAAACCATAGATTTCAACATTCATTGTTGAAATAGACGTTTTCGAATATAAGGAAATGAAGGACTATAACACTGTTGTTATAGTAAATGATTTCCGAAAGGAAATGTTTTGTATAGTATTGGGATTTATACATCTATCTAAATTTCGAATCCCTATACTAGTGATTTTGAGTTGTCGTAACGATGTTTTACGTAACATTCGTTTTAACTCAAATAAATGTGTGAAAGAGAATGATTTCCTTAAAGATGAAATATATGCTTAATTTGATTTAAGTATATCGAATATTTTCAAATGTTGAAAATAAATGGATTTGTGAACTACTTATTTTTAAATAAGTATGGAAATGTTTTTCCAAATATGAAATGTTGTGAATATATTCCGTAAGGAATAAATGATTTGAAATTCATTTTTGAAGTCGAAGTTGAAAAGTTAAATGAGAAATTTGAACAATTTGTTCAATTTGAAATTTTTCAAAAAGATTGAATCGTTAAGTTAAAATTGAGTTTAACTTCGACATCAAAGACAATATAAGTTGAGCTTTGAATTTCAGATGATGATTTGGATTGTATGTCTAACATTGTGAATTGATGACATAGCAATTGATCTCTATTAAATATATATCTATTGGTGGCGGAGAATTTATTCTCTTAGCTTAACACCCTTCTCTGAGACGTACGAGCTCAGAGGTTATATATCGGTAGACATCAATTCTGTGTTGAGAATTGACGATGTAGCGTGTAATTCAAATCGAATGTGAAAGTCGATAATAAATGGAATTATGAATATGAATTAGGTTTGAGATAACCTTAAATTTCCAAATCGACTAAGAGGAAATTTTTGAAATTCTCTATTTTGTTATGAATATGAAATATGTAGGTTTTCAGAACTTATATATATGAATGCGGTAAATTTGAAACCGTTAGTTTAGAAAGTCATTGTTATGGAAATCTTATGTATGTTTACATAGATATGATATGTACGAAATGTGAAATGAAGTACTATATATGTATAGTATTATGTTTTCTAAACTGAGGATATGGAAAAGTACCTTCCATTTATTATTGGAGAAGGTATTGGAACTCGTGATGAGTGTCCATTTGAAATTCGTAGCTACGTAGAATTTTCCATAAGTTGGAATGTCCATTTGGACTAGAATCCCTCGTGAAGGGATCATGTTGATTGATGCTAGCGTAATTTGAGGGGCATGATGCCTACAGTTACAAGCGATTCCACTGGGATAGTGGCGCAACCGCCGAGTAAACTGCAATCTAAATGCCAAGCGAAATTCGAGGGGCGAGATGCCTACGGTTACAAGCGATTCTACTGGGATAGTAGCGTAACCGCCGTGTGGACCGCGATCTATGGCAACAACCATGGCGAAATTCAAGGGAGATGTGAAATCTACAGTTACAAGCGATTCTACTGGGATAGTAGCGTAACCGTCGGGTAAACTGTGATCCATGGGGGAACGTACTTTCCATATCCATTTTTGAAAAAGAATTTTTTAAAGTATTTTCACTGGGAATTGAAGCAAGTATATTTAGTACTTGGAGATTTTTAGACCTGCGCCTGGCCAGCGTATGCCTAATGTCTGTGAGAACGAAGATGGACTTGTTAAATTTTGAGTTAGCAAGTATTTTCAAACTGTAAATAGTGAATAAATAGTCTGAAAGTAAAATTTCAAAATTCCTACCTAATAAACTAAGGAAGAGGATCTTTGAAATGTTTTGAAAGTTCACAGCTTTGGAAGAGATATATTATGCAATTCTCTAACGTGAAGAATTTTAAAGTTTAAATCTGAGTTTTGTAAGTCGAAAATGTTGGTAAAAGACTTTTGTGTCTTGATTGTAGAAACTAATGAACAAAGCTAGTGAGATTAAAACAAATGGAATGAACTCTATATTTATTCATTTTAAATAAGTATTGAGCTTGGTAAAACTGTGTAGGGTATAAATATTGGTGAAATTTTAACAACCTTTCCTTTTCGAGGACGAAACGTTTTAAGGAGGGAAGATTGTAACGACCCTGAATTTTGAACAATTTAAATTGAGAATATTTAATTAATTTTAAATATTTGAATGATGATTTGACTTGAATTTCAAATTATCAGAATAAATTGGCGATTAAATTTTTGAATTTAATCTATTGAAAATTGAATAAAATTTGAATCTTCAATTTTAAGCCGGTTAAAAATAATTTAAAGGCTTAGAAAATTCATATTGATAATACTGAAGATAATAGAAGTTTCAGAATTAAATTTGAAAGCGATTTGTTCAGTTTTGAAATTGTATCGTTTAGATTGAATTTAAAAATAGCCTTCCGAGGCACAGTCTCGGAATTTGACGAAACCAGCTCCATTGGGTCCGTAATATTGAATTATTACCGGATTTAAAATTTCGTATTTATCAGAATTGTTGTGTGAACACACGACGTATAAACGCGTAAAGATTTAAATCGAATTCAATTTGAATTTCGGTAACAACCGAGGTTTTTGCATCGATTTGATATCATCGTTAAACGATTTCTCTACTAGCTAATTGCTTATAGGAGTTTCGATTCGAATTGGAATTCGTTTAATAAAAATTGTTGTTGGAATTTTTGAATCGGTTAAAATTCTTTTGAAAAAAAAATAAAAAAAAATAATACTGCCCTTATTTTCTTTGATACCGTGATAAATCCAAACCCGTTTCCCTTTACCCATTCATTCAAAACCCTAGAAACGAAATAACGAACGAAAATGGTGGCGGCTCGATCTTCCTCGTCTCCAATTAGTTAGGGCTTCGTTCAAATCGAAGGCGATCGATTCTCTGGCGACTTGGACTTTGGCTTCGACTGCTCCAAAACATCGTGGCTAAGGTGAGTGTTCTCGACACTCACATCCAATTCGACTTCCGTTCTTCGCTCGCGACCGCTTCATCAAAAAGGTGAGTGACCCTCACATCTAATCCAACTATGCTCGGCATTATGATTTTTGTTTTGATGCCTCTGAATTTGTCGTTAAATTGCTCGGTCGTTTGAGTTTGATCGAAAGCCGTGATTTGTTTTGACTTGTTCGAATTCATGGATTTCTTGCTTTGCTCTGTTGTCCACCCTGCTGTCGATGATGATTTGGGCTCCTTTTTATAGACTTCTGATTTGATTAAACGTGTTATTCACGTTGCCGATTCTTTCCTTTATTATGTTTTGATATTTCTGGAAATTTCTTTTGAGTCACGGCTTTGATTCTTGAACGTTCGTTCTTTGATTTTAACCAGTCTTGATACTTTCCTAAATCATAAATTTCTGTTTCAATGATTTAAAAAAAAACTTTCCTGTTTTCAAACATATGGTTTTGACAAATTTGATCATCTTGACTTGTTTACTGCTGTGATATGTTTAAACCCCCTCTGGTCATTCACGACTGTTTATTATGCTGCATCGGATTCGACTTGCTTAACATCTGCATTGAGTTCCCCCTGTTCTGTAGCCACTGTAATTGCATTCTGATGATCTATATGCTTCTTAAGTCACTGTTACATATATCACTCTAGTCTGCACATTCACCTATGCTTGTTGATGCTTATGTTGTAGCTTCACTTGTATCTCTTGTGATATCTGTTGAGTCTGTTTATTCTGTTGCTCTGTGTTCCTGATATTGTGATGTTGAGTTACTGATACACTTGTCTTGTTGAACTGTAACTGTGCATTTGTATCAACTTGAATATGTTGCATTTGTAATAGTTTGGTCTCTACCGAGCTTCACTTGACACCATACATGTGATATTTGTAGACTTGTACATGATACTTTTGACTATTACTTGAGTACTGCATTTGTTGATTCATCATTGTTGCCAGGTAGATTGATGTCTGCACTGTAGCGTTTGTATTGATGCTGTTGTGTTCATGTGCTCTTTGAATTATGTACTGAAAACATGTGTATACATACATCGATATATGTATATATGTGTTGTCCTTGTAGTCTTCATTCCACTTTGAACCTGTAGTTGCTTCTTGTCTGCATTGATAATTTTGCTTCCTTGACCTGGTCTTGAGTTTGGTCATTTGAACATCACTGAGTTGCATTTTCATGTTCATGTGTTAAATCGAGACTTTGGTGCTACAGTTGTATGCATTTGTATGTCTGTACTTGAGTCTCTTGACTTTACTTCCTTGTTGTTGCATTTGTACATGCATTCATTCTGTTCTTTTGAGTCACTTTAACCTGTGCATTTATGTACTTGAAGTTACTTGAACTTGTTTGTTCACTTATGTTGATGATGCTTTGTTGTACATATATGTGATCAGTTGCCTTCATTCCAGTCTTGTTCATTACTGGTTCATTTGGACTTGAAACACTTCATATGTGTGCATGCTTGCTATAGTAACTTGTACCTGACTTTGAGTTGTCCAGCCTGTAGTTGATTCACCTATATACTTTGACTCTGTTTAGTTACTGTTTTGTTGTTCAGTTACCTGTTTCATGTTTTCACTTGTAGCTTGACCATTTGTGTTCACTGTGTATACTAAACTGGTGCACTTCTTATTGTATATTGATGAATTTCACTGTTTCATTTCTGTAGTCCCTTCAGTCTATAGATGATTCACTGTTGTATGTGCATATTCATTGTTGCAGTGATCATTGAAATTTTGGTCGAGCCCATTTCCACTTGTTTTGAATCGTATTTTGATTTGGATCGATTTGATGATTTTTGTTTTTAATCGCCGTTTTCGGCAATTCCATTCTTTTCTAAATCATCTCCATTTAGAAATCTTTGCATCTATCTCTGTTGATGTTTTAAATCTGTTGATTTATTGTTTAACACTGTTTAGTGTTAAAATTTTCGTTATCCGATTTCTTTGTTAAAAGGATTGGATATACGGGAATTATTGTGACTGTCGTCTATTTAAATTATTATTGCCTCTATGCACTAATAAACTGGTTTGAATTAGACTGACCTGTGTATTATTTTCTTTTGAATGTAATACTCGGGTCAGACCGAGTATTTTACAGCTTGAAGATTTTCGAGCAGCGAAGTTAGAGAGAGAGAAATAAAGAATCATTTAGTTTTCAAGAATTTTGTATTTAAAAAGATATTCCGCTTTATCAATTTAATACATTGTATAAACTCTGATGTATGTAAAAGAAAATTTATAGTAATGAAAGATTATTATTCTGTGTTTCTGTGGCTGATTCTGTTTAAATTACATAAACTAAATAACAATCCGTCTTTTTGAACATTTCGAGTTGGTTTAATTACCGACTGGGGGCGGTCAGAAAGGGGGATTGTTACAGAGTGGTATCAGAGCTTTGGTTTACACAAAGCTTAGTTTATGGTGTTTAATATGAATAGTTGCTAGAAACACTTTAAAGAAAACGTTTTTCAAATCTAAAGAAGTATAAAATTGTTTGAATGGAATTGAAATTTAACTAAGGAAAGTTAAATAAATTGAACTGGATTTGATAAATTATTGAAATGGAAATTTAAACTTAAAAGATAAGTGATTATATAATATGAATTTGGGAAGTTTAAATTAATAAGTTGTATAACTTATAAAATGAGAAAATTTAAGTAAAACCAGTTAAAATGGTTAAACAGTTTTGTTAAGTAAAACAAAATCTGAATTTTGGATAGTGATATGAATTTGATTTTAGCAAAAGTTAAATAAAATTACTTTAGAAATGAAACATAGCTTAAGTAATGTTGAATAAGGTTGAATTTGATATCAAAATGAATTAATAAAGTGAAGTAATGAATATGAGTTTGAGTTATATAAAGGAAATTCAACTTTAATTGTAAAAGTGAGTTGTGAATATGGTAAATATTAGAATTCAATCTGAATTAGTATATAAACCAATTGAAATTAAGTGTGTTAAACCAAATTGAATGTAAGCAAAGTAAATAAATTTGGTTTTGCTAGTTGATTGTATGGAAATTCATTAAGTATTAATGAAATTGAATTAATGGAAATTGAAAGCTAAGTAATTGAATTCAAATTGAATGATAAGTAAATCTAAATAGAATCAAATTTGATTTGAATTGAAAGCAAACTAACTTGAATATAAATTAGTGAAAGTGAACTAATTGAATATGAATGAATATTAGTAAAATCCAATGTGAATGAATCAAATGTGATTAAATTGGAAATCAATTCGATGAATGATTTACTAAAGAACCAGTAGATTATTTTGGAAATAGAAAATTGATAAATTTATATAATAGTTTAAAATTGGAAATTTTAAATTATTATAAACGGTTTGAATAGAAGATTTGAAAAGTGTTGATATTATATTGGAATTATAAAATGAGTTGTATAAGCGTTGAAAATGAAATATTAATGGATTTCATAAGTGAATGGAAATTACAGAATTAAAATTTGTGAAGTTGTAAAATGAATCGAAGTTGTAAAATAAAAGGATTTATAAGTAATTTACTTATAAATTAAATTTCTGATATAATAACCGAGTTATAGTAGGAACGATTAATAAAGTAATTTTTATAAATTGAAGTTTTTATAAATAGGAATGGAATTTATAAACGTTGATTATAAATCCAAAACTGACTTATTTTGATAAGTAAATTCTTATAGCTTGTTAAAAGTAGTATATTCACAATTTTTGACAATGAATGTATTATTGAATAAAATGGACATATTTTTGGGAAAGTGATATTTTAAAACGAAGTTAATTGTTTTAAAAGATGTTTTTAAAGGCATTGGATATCGAAACCATAGATTTCAACATTCATTGTTGAAATAGACGTTTTCGAATATAAGGAAATGAAGGACTATAACACTGTTGTTATAGTAAATGATTTCCGAAAGGAAATGTTTTGTATAGTATTGGGATTTATACATCTATCTAAATTTCGAATCCCTATACTAGTGATTTTGAGTTGTCGTAACGATGTTTTACGTAACATTCGTTTTAACTCAAATAAATGTGTGAAAGAGAATGATTTCCTTAAAGATGAAATATATGCTTAATTTGATTTAAGTATATCGAATATTTTCAAATGTTGAAAATAAATGGATTTGTGAACTACTTATTTTTAAATAAGTATGGAAATGTTTTTCCAAATATGAAATGTTGTGAATATATTCCGTAAGGAATAAATGATTTGAAATTCATTTTTGAAGTCGAAGTTGAAAAGTTAAATGAGAAATTTGAACAATTTGTTCAATTTGAAATTTTTCAAAAAGATTGAATCGTTAAGTTAAAATTGAGTTTAACTTCGACATCAAAGACAATATAAGTTGAGCTTTGAATTTCAGATGATGATTTGGATTGTATGTCTAACATTGTGAATTGATGACATAGCAATTGATCTCTATTAAATATATATCTATTGGTGGCGGAGAATTTATTCTCTTAGCTTAACACCCTTCTCTGAGACGTACGAGCTCAGAGGTTATATATTGGTAGACATCAATTCTGTGTTGAGAATTGACGATTTGATGATTTTTGTTTGGATCGATTTGATGATTTTTGTTTTTAATCGCCGTTTTCGACAATTCCATTCTTTTTGTAAAGACCCAAAAGTTGGCCTTCGAAAATCGGCACCCGTACTCCACTTGTACTCAAAATGCCGTAGATTCAAATGCCAAATCTGGTTCTCCGGAGCTTATAACACAGTTAAGTAAATAACACAGCGGAAGAAATGAATAATACATTGATATACAATATCTGATACAACAGAATGATACAATGAATATCAATATACATCAGAGATATGATACAACAAATAGCAGCGGAAAAGAAAAAAAATAAATAACTAACATCAGCAGCGGAACAAATAACTCTAAGATAGTATTCAAGAGAGAACTCCAGCAATAGCTCGAACTCCCAATACGATACACCAAGAATAAGCAAGTGCAGTCCGATCCAAAGACTGAACTAGCTCCAGAAAATCTACTGAATCTGACTATCTGAAAAACCCAACTCTAGACTGCTCGTGCAGAAAATTATGAGCACCCAGAGTTTAGGAAATGAAACAATAAACTCCAGATCAGTCATGGGACTGGTGTGAGCAACAAAAACAGTTTATCTTTAAACAAATAGCAGAGAATTTTAAAGTCAATTCGCAATGCTTTTTGAAAATGAAACTACCATAAGACCTCCCACCACACACACAATGCAAACGCAGAATTGGAGGAGATTTCTTCTTATGATAGTCAAAGATGCTTACTACGCAAAAATCAAATCATTTTTTATATGATTTAAACTTTTCAAATCCCCAAAATTTTCAAATTCTTTTCAAAACATTTCCAAATACTTTTCTGGAATTCCGTTTCAATTTACAATTCACATCTATAATTTACATTCTTTAATTTCATTCGTATGAGAATTTATTATTTCTTAACTTTGGAGTTATATTTCAATTTCTTATTAAATTTTAGTGATGATAATTCACTATTATTACTTCCTAACATCCATGCAACCATATACTATAGTATTTCATAGAAAATCGTTTCTTTTCTATACGAAAATAGTTTTGGGCAAAATTATTTCATTCACCCTATTTAAAACAATACTATGTCGTCTTGCCTCGTTTAAGTGTTTAGAAATCCCTATCGATAATATGGCGTCCCACATACCGACCAAAATTCACAAACATCTCAACGGATAAGCAAACACAATATAAAACATTTTTTTATATTCAAATAACAAATACGCGCTCATATCTATTATTACACTCAACTCATTCTAGAGTACTGCTGACTCTATCTCTAATGAGTAACACCCAACAGAGCAGGGTTGTCGCTTAACCATATGCTCTGATACCACTTTGTCACATCCTGGAATTTTCGACTTTCGAAAATTCGACATCGATACTCACTTTATCGACTGCCGAGCAATCGAACGCCGGAAACTTCAAAAGTGAGGGTTTTAGAAAGAAGAAAAAGGCAGAAGAAGAGAACAGAAGAAGAAAGAAGAAGAACAGTACAACAACAGAAATAGAAAACAATATCAGAATCTCACATATCGCAGCGGAACAATATATAATAGATAAATGAATAATCTTTAAACAAAGAACTATATCATTTTATACATACATCAAATCATCAGAGTCAATATACAACTCAGTACAACAATGGACCGTTTTATACTTGTCCTCATATAGAATACACAGCGGAATAAATACTATCAGATACAAATACTACGTCTCGTCATCCAGCTTATCTCCAAAGCTCCAGAATATCCAGAATATCCTGATAATATAACTCTAGGCTGCCCGTGTGGAAATTGGTGGGCACCCAGAGTTTAGAAGGGAACAATAAACTCCGAGTCAGTCATGGTGACTGGTGTGAGATCGTAAAACAGTTTATCTTTAAAATAAACAACAGGATAATTTTAAAGTCAATTCGAAATGCTTTTGGAAAATGAAACTACCATAAGACCTCCCGCCACACACACAATGCAAACGCAGACTTGGAGGAGATTTCTTCTTATGATAGTCAAAGATGCTTACTACGAAAAAATCAAATTCTTTTGATATTATTATTAGTGCATAGTGTAGAAAACATTTCGAAAGTAGAATATGAATCTTAGCCAGCATAGGTACCATTATAGTATGCTTGCTATAGCTACCATATTAGATGGCAGGTTCTACAACTAAAACCGTACAAGTCACGTATTGTTTCTTTGGATTTCCAACAAATGGTCAGGCTAAGGAACTTCCTATCCACGATGGGTACGTCCCTGGAATAGACGACCCGAGAACCTAACCGGATCTCTGCCAACACAAGGCCGGGTTACCTCTGCAAAAATAGGTAACTATTGACACGCGTATGCCATCCCCCGATCGTCACCGATCTTCCCGAGGATCCCCGATTCGCAACAAACCACATAGAAAAAATAATGCAGTAACCACAGAGGTTAAGTATCTGGGCTCCATACCATGATACCACCTTTATCCAGAAGGAATGACATACACTAAGGGGCGCTACTCCCTAGAACCTTGCTGCATTCGTCCTGTTTCGACCATTTCCGGGGTGTGAGGCTCGACGAAGTCTCGTCCACAAAGCTACGCTTTCTACAAAAAGCCCTGCTTTGGGTCAAACAAAATGATCAACCTATGATCACAAAGATATAAGATCAAATAAATGATCATATCCCGAATGACCAAACACTGATCATTTCACAGCAACACTCAGTATGCCACGTTACCAAATTGGGATATATCGCTGATAAATTTCAACTACATAACCTCTGAGCTCGTACGTCTCAGAGAAGGGTGTTAAGCTAAGAGAATAAATTCTCCGCCACCAACAGAAATGTATTTGAAAGAAATCAGCTTTATATCTCAAATTGTAACGTCAGACACACAATCCATACAAGTCTGTTCCGGGATCGAACAGAACCGAAGGCACTTCTCACGAAGCCCTTGCATTTCCGGATAAATTTCTAATCACGTCCGGACTTCCCGTCACTAAGGGTGATAAAAACCTCTAAATCGAAGATCAGTCGATGTAGAGTAACTCGACGGTAATCCTTTCGTTTTCAAAAATATCCGGTCTTCAACACCGGTCTTCAAATGCGATTCATAACGACGTATCACATATTCGGAATGGGTTATACGACCCCATGGTCCTTTCCCGGTTAACCCGAATAGTGAGCGATTATTTAAAAACAAGTGTGGCATTCAAATTCATCCAATCACAACAAATACCTATCTAAAGGTAATTATTGATAGTCGGTTATTTAACTATCAATAAAGATGCGCAACATCATCAGATTCCAAATAATTTTCCCAAATTATTTTATCTTCCAAAATATCTTTTCTAGATATAAAATTTCCACACTTAACCATTTGAAAACAATTCAAATATTCACTTTTCAATTTATCTTTAAAAGATAAAAACTCCAACGGTTCATTTCACATTGGAAAAGCATTTCCATACTTATTTAAAAATAAGTAATTCACAAATCATTTATTTTCAACACCTAGAAAATATTCGATATACTTAAAATCAAAATTAAGTATATATCTCATTCTTTAAGGAAATCATAAATTTCAACATCTATTTGAGTCAAAACGAATGTTGCGTAAAACATCGTTACGACGACTCGAAATCACTAGTATAGGGATTCGGATTTAGATAGATACATAAATCCCAATACTACATCAAAACATTTCCTTTCGGAAATCATTTACTATAACAATAGTGTTATAGTCCACCATTTCCTTAAATTTCTCGAAAACGTCTATTTCAACAAGAACTGCGGAAATCTATGCTTTCGATTCATAATACATTTAAAACATCTTTAAAATGTTTAACTTCATTTTTAATATCACTTCTTCAAAAACGTATCCATTTTACTTAACAATATATTCACTGTCCAAAATCGTGAATATATCTTCTTTAATAACCTTCTATAATTCACTTATCAAATTTAATCGATTCCAAATTTATAAACACGGTTATAAATTCTATTTCCATTTTAATAACAACTTCGACTTATAAATCTTCTTTTATTAACTTCTATATTCAACTCATCAAAATAAGTGATTCCGGATTTATAAACAACTTTTATAAATTTCAATTCTATTCTTCTAACCACTTCGATTTATAAATTTCTTTTATTAACAAATTCAATTTATAACTCGATATAAATATCACAAGTCCATATTATAAGTTAATAACTTATCATTCATTTTCAACTTCACAATTTATAAGTCTATAAATTTCATTCACTTACGGATTCCATAATATTTCATTTTTCACACTTATAAAAACTCATTTTATAATTTCACCATTCTTAATTTTGTGGATATCAATTTCATAAATCTTTTATATAAACCGTTTACAGAAATTTAAAAATCTCAATTTAAACCATTTCATAAATCAGTCAACTATTTATTCCAAAAATAACTTTTCGGTTATATTTCCCAAATCTATAAATTTTTGTAACTTTAAAATTTGAACGTTTATTTATTTAAAATAAATCACTTCAAAAATCCCATAAAACGTATATTTTCAAAAATCACTTTAAAATCTTTTTAAAGTAACAGTCGTTATTTTTACATTTCAAAACTGAATCCGATGATGCCACAACACCAATCAGTCCATCACAACAGTCAATATCATATATCAATATGATAACAGAATATATCAACATATCTGTAAATAATCAATACGGTGAGGAATCCAGTTGGATCCCTCCAACCTGTTTCCCTGCATCCAAAAACGTCAGCACAATACCAATTCCGCTCCAGTACGGAATTATCGCGGTATATAGGTTTTTATAAATCCGCTTACTAACGGCGCAATAGGGTCTCATCCGCTATACGAGGCGGGAAATCATCAATCCAATATATACATATGCCAATATGTATATACTGCTATATATATAGATATATCCTATCATATCTAATACACATTCAAACAGTCAATCAAATCAATAACTGAAAATTTCCACTTTTCAAATTGAGTGAGAAGATCTCACCTTAGCTTTTAATTGCAATCCGTTTCCATTTCAGTTTTGTTTTCTCGATTTTTAACCTGGTATAAATATTTTACACAATTTGTAAATATTCGAATCCATCGAATAATTTATTCTAAACCAATTTCTTTATAAATAGATTTATTTAACCAACATTCCAGTTTCAACCTAATATTCTCTAACCATTTCTAAAACAATTAAATTAAACAAATCTTCTTTCAACAAATTTATTTAACTAACAATTTTACTTTAAATTAATATCTTTAAAATAAATTGGTTTAACTAAAAATTTAATTTTTCAAACTAAATCCCCTTATAAATTTCCATTGTTTAAAATAGTAAATTCTTTTTAATAAAACATTTTAAAGTTACCAAAACAATTTAGACAAATCAATTTAAATAAATTTTCATCTCTGTAATACGTCATTTAATAAATTTGATATAAGCAAATAAATTTTAAATTTCAACTATATATATTCATATCTACATACTTTCCTTTACTGTAAACATCTATTTTAAACTAAACAGAATTGCCTTTACACATTTTATTTCCTCTGTTAATATATATTCATACTTACTCGGATATTAAATCAAAAGCATAAATTGTAAATATACCTCAGAAAAGCAAAATCGCGAACCCAGATTGATATCGCGGCCATCGATGAACGCTAACTCCTGACCTCGAGCTCCACCCTACTGCTCGCGAAAACCCTCCCCAAACTTTCGATGCCTGCTGTGGTTCGAACGCGATTGCAATGCAGTCTCGACGTCGCTTCGTTCACGAACGCCATCAACCTCCATCATCGTCGCTCCGCCTCCCCAACCCTAAATCAATCGAACGACTCCCCACCTTGACGCGCCTCGATTGCCAACGTCGAACCCAATTTGCACGCCTGCTGCCTCGCGTTGTCGCACCATCGCGACATTGCCGCCCCAGCCTAAGGCGCCGCCGCCTTCGCGAATCGATCGCGCACGCCCTCAGAGACCACGCGCCGCCTTGCCTCGTCGTCGCAGCCCCGATTTCAATTTCCACCAACAACCCACACGCGAACCCTAGTCGCGACCCACAGAGGAGTTGCCGCCGCTTCGACCCGTGCTACCCCCTCCCTTGACGCATCTCGCGTTCGAGTCCTGGCTCACGCGCCTTCGATCGGTTTTGAATTGATTTTTAGAGGCTCGCGACTTGAGTTCTTTTGAGAAGAAGCGGTCTGCCATTTTATTTTTTTATCTCGGCTGTTCGAAATGGTAAGGGAGAAGGGATATTAAAATTAGAAGGCATGGGTTACACGATTTGTAACCGTGATTTTAGGCAGAAAGAAGGGAGAAGAACGTGCTTATTTGATTTCGTATCGTGATCGTCTGCGTGTTTAAAGGAAGAAAAGTGTGCCGTCTTTGACCAATAATTTAAACATTAAAATTTCAAATTGATTTTAATTTAATTTCAATGCGTTTATATGTCGCACGCTCATATAACAACTCTGATCAATATGAAAATTTAAATCCGGTAATAATTCGATATTACGGGTCCAATGGAACAGGTTTCGTCGAATTCCGAGACTGCGCCTCGGACGGCTATTTTTAAATTCGATTCGAACGATCTAATTTCAAAACTGAACGAAACAGTTTGAAATTCGATTCTGAAACTTCTGTTATTTTCAGCATTATAAATATGAATTTTAAAAGCTTTCGAAATATTTTTCTTCAGCTTAAAACTGAAGATTCAAATTTTTATCCAGTTCAATAGATTAAATTATAAAATTTAATCGCCAATTTCTGAATTATATTCGGGATTCAAATTAAATTACCGTTCAAATATTTAAAATTAATTAAATATTCTCAATTTAATTTGGTCAAAATTCTGGGTCGTTACAGACTTCCCTCCTTAAAAGAATTTCGTCCTCGAAATTACAAGTTAGGAAAAAAGTCCTTAACTCGTCTACTATTTTTCACAATCAATAGTTTTATCAATTCATCAAAACAAATCTCTCTACTAAAGATTTGTTATCAATTCAACTAACTTTCTAAACCTTTCATAGTTTTCAAACATCATTGTTTTCCTTAACAATTCAAATTTAAATTCAAATTCAAATTTAAACTTTCAAAATTTTCTCAAAAATTTTCTAACACCCGAAATTTTCGAAAAATTTCGCCAGCGTCTCCTTTGCGCGGCTAATACGGTACTACTACAAAACGTCCCTACGGACTCTCAGATTTCAAAAAGAAAAAGAAAAGGCCAAGCGGCTAGAGAGAAATCATCAAAAACTCATATAGAAATTAAAATACGTACCTTTTTCGAGCAATTCAAATTTATCTTTGAAATCAAAATTCCAATTCCTTTATATCTGTATATCTACTAGCCATGATATCTAGTTACAGCATTCAATCATTTTGCAAACTCGATTACAAATTTTCAATATAAACTACTTATACATTTTTTTTACTTCACCATTGAAGTTACATATCCAATTTCATTCAATTTTTTTTATTTCAATTCTCATTTGAATTAAAATTTACCATTCAATTCAATTTGGATTCAGTTTTACTTTCAATTCTGAAATATTGAATTTTATCAATTATCTGTCATTTACAACTGCACTATCTTAAATTAGTTCCAATTACTAATTCATTCGTCTTCAATTTGAATTTCATTCCAATCAGATTTCAAATGTTCTATAAGTTATCAACTTATTTACATCTTGATTTATACAATCATTTATACATTCACATACTAATTTCATTCCATTAGAATTCTATTTTCACTTATAAATTCATATTTACAATTCATATTCAAAATTTTTATTCATATATGAATTTATTTCCTTATACTTTCAATTCACATTTATAGATTTCATTTGTTAATGAATTTTAATTCCAATCACAACTACATAATTTACATTAACAACTTCTATTTGTATAAGTTATCAATTCAATCATATTTCATAAATATACTTATACGGTATTCCAGAGTCTTTTCAACCTTTCAAAACCATTTTGAAAACAATTCAAATTTATCTTTTGAATTTTCAAAACAAAACTAAATTTTCCAAACAACTTTCATTTAAAATAATTTGGCAGCAATTTCTCTTTTGGAAACCCGAAAATGAACACCGGTGATGCCATGGTCATCATCGGAATTATTTTCCAGCGACCGAAAAGAGTTTAAAGCTTTCAACTCTCCAAATACTTTTCAAAACCTTTGAAATCCATTCTCAAATCAAAAAATGATTTAAACTTTTCAAATCCCCAAAATTTTCAAATTCTTTTCAAAACATTTCCAAATACTTTTCTGGAATTCCGTTTCAATTTACAATTCACATCTATAATTTACATTCTTTAATTTCATTCGTATGAGAATTTATTATTTCTTAACTTTGGAGTTATATTTCAATTTCTTATTAAATTTTAGTGATGATAATTCACTATTATTACTTCCTAACATCCATGCAACCATATACTATAGTATTTCATAGAAAATCGTTTCTTTTCTATACGAAAATAGTTTTGGGCAAAATTATTTCATTCACCCTATTTAAAACAATACTATGTCGTCTTGCCTCGTTTAAGTGTTTAGAAATCCCTATCGATAATATGGCGTCCCACATACCGACCAAAATTCACAAACATCTCAACGGATAAGCAAACACAATATAAAACATTTTTTTATATTCAAATAACAAATACGCGCTCATATCTATTATTACACTCAACTCATTCTAGAGTACTGCTGACTCTATCTCTAATGAGTAACACCCAACAGAGCAGGGTTGTCGCTTAACCATATGCTCTGATACCACTTTGTCACATCCTGGAATTTTCGACTTTCGAAAATTCGACATCGATACTCACTTTATCGACTGCCGAGCAATCAAACGCCGGAAACTTCAAAAGTGAGGGTTTTAGAAAGAAGAAAAAGGCAGAAGAAGAGAACAGAAGAAGAAAGAAGAAGAACAGTACAACAACAGAAATAGAAAACAATATCAGAATCTCACATATCGCAGCGGAACAATATATAATAGATAAATGAATAATCTTTAAACAAAGAACTATATCATTTTATACATACATCAAATCATCAGAGTCAATATACAACTCAGTACAACAATGGACCGTTTTATACTTGTCCTCATATAGAATACACAGCGGAATAAATACTATCAGATACAAATACTACGTCTCGTCATCCAGCTTATCTCCAAAGCTCCAGAATATCCAGAATATCCTGATAATATAACTCTAGGCTGCCCGTGTGGAAATTGGTGGGCACCCAGAGTTTAGAAGGGAACAATAAACTCCGAGTCAGTCATGGTGACTGGTGTGAGATCGTAAAACAGTTTATCTTTAAAATAAACAACAGGATAATTTTAAAGTCAATTCGAAATGCTTTTGGAAAATGAAACTACCATAAGACCTCCCGCCACACACACAATGCAAACGCAGACTTGGAGGAGATTTCTTCTTATGATAGTCAAAGATGCTTACTACGAAAAAATCAAATTCTTTTGATATTATTATTAGTGCATAGTGTAGAAAACATTTCGAAAGTAGAATATGAATCTTAGCCAGCATAGGTACCATTATAGTATGCTTGCTATAGCTACCATATTAGATGGCAGGTTCTACAACTAAAACCGTACAAGTCACGTATTGTTTCTTTGGATTTCCAACAAATGGTCAGGCTAAGGAACTTCCTATCCACGATGGGTACGTCCCTGGAATAGACGACCCGAGAACCTAACCGGATCTCTGCCAACACAAGGCCGGGTTACCTCTGCAAAAATAGGTAACTACTGACACGCGTATGCCATCCCCCGATCGTCACCGATCTTCCCGAGGATCCCCGATTCGCAACAAACCACATAGAAAAAATAATGCAGTAACCACAGAGGTTAAGTATCTGGGCTCCATACCATGATACCACCTTTATCCAGAAGGAATGACATACACTAAGGGGCGCTACTCCCTAGAACCTTGCTGCATTCGTCCTGTTTCGACCATTTCCGGGGTGTGAGGCTCGACGAAGTCTCGTCCACAAAGCTACGCTTTCTACAAAAAGCCCTGCTTCGGGTCAAACAAAATGATCAACCTATGATCACAAAGATATAAGATCAAATAAATGATCATATCCCGAATGACCAAACACTGATCATTTCACAGCAACACTCAGTATGCCACGTTACCAAATTGGGATATATCGCTGATAAATTTCAACTACATAACCTCTGAGCTCGTACGTCTCAGAGAAGGGTGTTAAGCTAAGAGAATAAATTCTCCGCCACCAACAGAAATGTATTTGAAAGAAATCAGCTTTATATCTCAAATTGTAACGTCAGACACACAATCCATACAAGTCTGTTCCGGGATCGAACAGAACCGAAGGCACTTCTCACGAAGCCCTTGCATTTCCGGATAAATTTCTAATCACGTCCGGACTTCCCGTCACTAAGGGTGATAAAAACCTCTAAATCGAAGATCAGTCGATGTAGAGTAACTCGACGGTAATCCTTTCGTTTTCAAAAATATCCGGTCTTCAACACCGGTCTTCAAATGCGATTCATAACGACGTATCACATATTCGGAATGGGTTATACGACCCCATGGTCCTTTCCCGGTTAACCCGAATAGTGAGCGATTATTTAAAAACAAGTGTGGCATTCAAATTCATCTAATCACAACAAATACCTATCTAAAGGTAATTATTGATAGTCGGTTATTTAACTATCAATAAAGATGCGCAACATCATCAGATTCCAAATAATTTTCCCAAATTATTTTATCTTCCAAAATATCTTTTCTAGATATAAAATTTCCACACTTAACCATTTGAAAACAATTCAAATATTCACTTTTCAATTTATCTTTAAAAGATAAAAACTCCAACGGTTCATTTCACATTGGAAAAGCATTTCCATACTTATTTAAAAATAAGTAATTCACAAATCATTTATTTTCAACACCTAGAAAATATTCGATATACTTAAAATCAAAATTAAGTATATATCTCATTCTTTAAGGAAATCATAAATTTCAACATCTATTTGAGTCAAAACGAATGTTGCGTAAAACATCGTTACGACGACTCGAAATCACTAGTATAGGGATTCGGATTTAGATAGATACATAAATCCCAATACTACATCAAAACATTTCCTTTCGGAAATCATTTACTATAACAATAGTGTTATAGTCCACCATTTCCTTAAATTTCTCGAAAACGTCTATTTCAACAAGAACTGCGGAAATCTATGCTTTCGATTCATAATACATTTAAAACATCTTTAAAATGTTTAACTTCATTTTTAATATCACTTCTTCAAAAACGTATCCATTTTACTTAACAATATATTCACTGTCCAAAATCGTGAATATATCTTCTTTAATAACCTTCTATAATTCACTTATCAAATTTAATCGATTCCAAATTTATAAACACGGTTATAAATTCTATTTCCATTTTAATAACAACTTCGACTTATAAATCTTCTTTTATTAACTTCTATATTCAACTCATCAAAATAAGTGATTCCGGATTTATAAACAACTTTTATAAATTTCAATTCTATTCTTCTAACCACTTCGATTTATAAATTTCTTTTATTAACAAATTCAATTTATAACTCGATATAAATATCACAAGTCCATATTATAAGTTAATAACTTATCATTCATTTTCAACTTCACAATTTATAAGTCTATAAATTTCATTCACTTACGGATTCCATAATATTTCATTTTTCACACTTATAAAAACTCATTTTATAATTTCACCATTCTTAATTTTGTGGATATCAATTTCATAAATCTTTTATATAAACCGTTTACAGAAATTTAAAAATCTCAATTTAAACCATTTCATAAATCAGTCAACTATTTATTCCAAAAATAACTTTTCGGTTATATTTCCCAAATCTATAAATTTTTGTAACTTTAAAATTTGAACGTTTATTTATTTAAAATAAATCACTTCAAAAATCCCATAAAACGTATATTTTCAAAAATCACTTTAAAATCTTTTTAAAGTAACAGTCGTTATTTTTACATTTCAAAACTGAATCCGATGATGCCACAACACCAATCAGTCCATCACAACAGTCAATATCATATATCAATATGATAACAGAATATATCAACATATCTGTAAATAATCAATACGGTGAGGAATCCAGTTGGATCCCTCCAACCTGTTTCCCTGCATCCAAAAACGTCAGCACAATACCAATTCCGCTCCAGTACGGAATTATCGCGGTATATAGGTTTTTATAAATCCGCTTACTAACGGCGCAATAGGGTCTCATCCGCTATACGAGGCGGGAAATCATCAATCCAATATATACATATGCCAATATGTATATACTGCTATATATATAGATATATCCTATCATATCTAATACACATTCAAACAGTCAATCAAATCAATAACTGAAAATTTCCACTTTTCAAATTGAGTGAGAAGATCTCACCTTAGCTTTTAATTGCAATCCGTTTCCATTTCAGTTTTGTTTTCTCGATTTTTAACCTGGTATAAATATTTTACACAATTTGTAAATATTCGAATCCATCGAATAATTTATTCTAAACCAATTTCTTTATAAATAGATTTATTTAACCAACATTCCAGTTTCAACCTAATATTCTCTAACCATTTCTAAAACAATTAAATTAAACAAATCTTCTTTCAACAAATTTATTTAACTAACAATTTTACTTTAAATTAATATCTTTAAAATAAATTGGTTTAACTAAAAATTTAATTTTTCAAACTAAATCCCCTTATAAATTTCCATTGTTTAAAATAGTAAATTCTTTTTAATAAAACATTTTAAAGTTACCAAAACAATTTAGACAAATCAATTTAAATAAATTTTCATCTCTGTAATACGTCATTTAATAAATTTGATTTAAGCAAATAAATTTTAAATTTCAACTATATATATTCATATCTACATACTTTCCTTTACTGTAAACATCTATTTTAAACTAAACAGAATTGCCTTTACACATTTTATTTCCTCTGTTAATATATATTCATACTTACTCGGATATTAAATCGAAAGCATAAATTGTAAATATACCTCAGAAAAGCAAAATCGCGAACCCAGATTGATATCGCGGCCATCGATGAACGCTAACTCCTGACCTCGAGCTCCACCCTACTGCTCGCGAAAACCCTCCCCAAACTTTCGATGCCTGCTGTGGTTCGAACGCGATTGCAATGCAGTCTCGACGTCGCTTCGTTCACGAACGCCATCAACCTCCATCATCGTCGCTCCGCCTCCCCAACCCTAAATCAATCGAACGACTCCCCACCTTGACGCGCCTCGATTGCCAACGTCGAACCCAATTTGCACGCCTGCTGCCTCGCGTTGTCGCACCATCGCGACATTGCCGCCCCAGCCTAAGGCGCCGCCGCCTTCGCGAATCGATCGCGCACGCCCTCAGAGACCACGCGCCGCCTTGCCTCGTCGTCGCAGCCCCGATTTCAATTTCCACCAACAACCCACACGCGAACCCTAGTCGCGACCCACAGAGGAGTTGCCGCCGCTTCGACCCGTGCTACCCCCTCCCTTGACGCATCTCGCGTTCGAGTCCTGGCTCACGCGCCTTCGATCGGTTTTGAATTGATTTTTAGAGGCTCGCGACTTGAATTCTTTTGAGAAGAAGCGGTCCGCCATTTTATTTTTTTATCTCGGCTGTTCGAAATGGTAAGGGAGAAGGGATATTAAAATTAGAAGGCATGGGTTACACGATTTGTAACCGTGATTTTAGGCAGAAAGAAGGGAGAAGAACGTGCTTATTTGATTTCGTATCGTGATCGTCTGCGTGTTTAAAGGAAGAAAAGTGTGCCGTCTTTGACCAATAATTTAAACATTAAAATTTCAAATTGATTTTAATTTAATTTCAATGCGTTTATATGTCGCACGCTCATATAACAACTCTGATCAATATGAAAATTTAAATCCGGTAATAATTCGATATTACGGGTCCAATGGAACAGGTTTCGTCGAATTCCGAGACTGCGCCTCGGACGGCTATTTTTAAATTCGATTCGAACGATCTAATTTCAAAACTGAACGAAACAGTTTGAAATTCGATTCTGAAACTTCTGTTATTTTCAGCATTATAAATATGAATTTTAAAAGCTTTCGAAATATTTTTCTTCAGCTTAAAACTGAAGATTCAAATTTTTATCCAGTTCAATAGATTAAATTATAAAATTTAATCGCCAATTTCTGAATTATATTCGGGATTCAAATTAAATTACCGTTCAAATATTTAAAATTAATTAAATATTCTCAATTTAATTTGGTCAAAATTCTGGGTCGTTACAATATTTTTCTTTGTTCGGCCATGCTTGCATTAATTGCTTCCTACTTGCCTTGCATCTCGGCTGAAAACATTATGGTTTGGTTTCACACTTGCTTGATTTAATTTACAGGCTTTTGTATTTGTTTTATACTTGTGCTTTTTTTTTGTTAGCTTGTTTCCTTTGCCAGGTTGCTTTTTCTTTCATGTACAAAGATAGATTACTTTGTGTTGAAGTGATGTTGCATTTCTACATATGTTTGTTTCATACCTGCATGTTTATACTTTGTCTCGCCTACACATTTGAATTTGTCAAATTTATTTTCTATTCCTAGTTTAAATATTTATCGTTATCTTACTTTAATATTTATTGTCTTATATTAAATTTATAATCTCAAATTATTATTAACCATCAATTTTTAATATTTAATATTATTATCAATTATTTATTTACAATTTAAACTCAAGTCAAATATATCTGTATATTTATTATTTCCAAATTCACTCATATTTGAATCGGGGAAACTCGCTCCAATTTTCTAATTAAATTTACAAATTTTTATCCAAAAATTCATTTAATTACTCAATTTAATTCAAAAATTCATTTAATTATTAATTTAAATAAATTTAAATTTCAGGGTCGTTACAAACTTCCCCCCTTAAAAGAATTTCGTCCTCGAAATTCGCAGGCACGAAACAGCACAGAGATAGATAGATTCGATCTCCTATAATTCCTCAAACTAACGATATGAATTCCAAACTCAAGTCGGAATATCTCAGAACACGTACCAATTTGTCCCTCTTCGGACTTTGGTATTCACAAGGAATTACAATAGAATTTCAAATTTTGGTTTCAAACGAATTCGTTTTATTGATTTAATTCAAATTTATCTTCATATTCTATTAATCAATTTAATTTAATTAAAAATTTCCAATTTCAAATTCATTAAGGTTTAAAATCAAAAACTGATAAGAAACCGATGAAGACACTAAGTAAGGACTTTCTACAACGATTCGTAGAACCATCATCACATCGAAACTTCTTCTTGTAGCTAGTACGAAGCAATCAAAAGAATTTGGAAACGAATCAAAGAGATTGATAAGAAAGTTATTTCCACTGTCGCAGGGTATTGACTATTTATAGTCGTATTCCCTTGTCCCCTATCTCGTCTTCTTCTTGCACTCATACTCACTATTAGTGGATAGTAAGAGAATTTACTGAGGCATTCAGGCGGATATCTGAGAATTACTCATTCTAGAGTTTACTTCACTCTATCTCTAATGAGCTACTTAACGTGTTATACTCCTGAGCTAAAGTTCAACCTTAGCTCTGATACCAAATGTAAAGACCCAAAAGTTGGCCTTCGAAAATCGGCACCCGTACTCCACTTGTACTCAAAATGCCGTAGATTCAAATGCCAAATCTGGTTCTCCGGAGCTTATAACACAGTTAAGTAAATAACACAGCGGAAGAAATGAATAATACATTGATATACAATATCTGATACAACAGAATGATACAATGAATATCAATATACATCAGAGATATGATACAACAAATAGCAGCGGAAAAGAAAAAAAATAAATAACTAACATCAGCAGCGGAACAAATAACTCTAAGATAGTATTCAAGAGAGAACTCCAGCAATAGCTCGAACTCCCAATATGATACACCAAGAATAAGCAAGTGCAGTCCGATCCAAAGATTGAACTAGCTCCAGAAAATCTACTGAATCTGACTATCTGAAAAACCCAACTCTAGACTGCTCGTGTAGAAAATTATGAGCACCCAGAGTTTAGGAAATGAAACAATAAACTCCGGATCAGTCATGGGACTGGTGTGAGCAACAAAAACAGTTTATCTTTAAACAAATAGCAGAGAATTTTAAAGTCAATTCGCAATGCTTTTTGAAAATGAAACTACCATAAGACCTCCCACCACACACACAATGCAAACGCAGAATTGGAGGAGATTTCTTCTTATGATAGTCAAAGATGCTTACTACGCAAAAATCAAATCATTTTTTATATTATTATTAGTGCATAGTGTAGCAATCATTTCGAAAGTATAATATTAATCTTAGCCAACATACGACCAGTATCGTATGCCTACTATAGCTACCATCTAAACAGTGGTGACCACCGTACGTAAATGGCAGGTTCTACAACTAAAACCGTACAAGTTCCGTATTGGAGTTTGGATTTCCAACAAATGGTCAGGCCAAGGAACTTCCCATTGCCACATGGAAACGCCTCTGGAATGACGTCCCGAGAACCTAACCGGATCTCTGCCAACACAAGGCCGGGTTACCTCTGCAAAAATAGGTAACTACTGACACGCGTATGCCATCCCCCGATCGTAACCGATCTTCCCGAGGATCCTCGATTCCAACAACCACATCAGAATAATAATGCAGTAACCACATAGGTTAAGTATCTGGGCTCCATACCATGATACCACCTCTATCCAGAAAGAAATGACATACACTAAGGGGCGCTACTCCCTAGAACCTTGCTGCATCTTTCCTGTTTTGACCATTTCTGGGGTGTGAGGCTCGACGAAGTCTCGTCCACAAAGCTACGCTTTGTACACAAAGCCATGCTTCGGGTCAAACAAATGATCAACCTATGATCACAAAGATATAAGATCAAACAAATGATCATATCACAAATGATCAAACACTGATCATCACACAGCAACACTCAGCATGCCACATTACCAAATTGGGATATATCGCTGATAAATTTCAACTACATAACCTCTGAGCTCGTACGTCTCAGAGAAGGGTGTTAAGCTAAGAGAATAAATTCTCCGCCACCAACAGAAATGTATTTGAAAGAAATCGGCTTTATATCTCAAAGTGTAATGTCAGACATGTATCCATACAAGTCTGTTCCGGGTTCGAACAGAACCGAAGGCACTTCTTACGAAGCCCTTGCAATTCCGGGTATTCACAATCCCGTCCGGACTTCCCATCACAAAGGGTGATAAAATCTCTATACCGGGGACCAGTCGGTGCAGAGACATTCGACGAGTTGTCCTTTCGTTTTCGTGAATATCCGGTCTTCAACACCGGTCTTCAAATGCTATCCATATACGACGTATCATTATTCGGAATGGGTTATATGACACAAATGTCTTTTCCCGGCTAACCCGAATAACGAGCGAAATCTTTAAAACATATGGATATGGGATTTCAATTAAGTCACAACTTAATAATTCAAACCCTTCTTCCAAAATAGTTTAAACCAATCATCATTTCAAATCTTTAAATAAAAAGATTTATTTCACACCGTTCACCTCGTTTCATAAAGATCTATTCATAGGTTTCAAAACACTTCAATTTCCAATTGGATTAACTCGTTAAATCTTTAAATTAAAGATTCAACTTATAGCTTTCAAAACAATGTCATTTCGAATGGTTTAAACAAATCATCATTTTAAAT
Source organism: Allium fistulosum (assembly GCA_030737815.1). Taxonomy (NCBI): domain Eukaryota; kingdom Viridiplantae; phylum Streptophyta; class Magnoliopsida; order Asparagales; family Amaryllidaceae; genus Allium; species Allium fistulosum. The sequence continues at coordinate 694,397,982 of CM060906.1, forward strand.
CTGTTAAAAATAAACAGATTCAATTCTTAGCTTTCAAAAAGAATTCATTCATAACTTGGAAAACCATCTTTCAATTCATACTTGAAATTCCTTTAAATTGGAATTTCATTTGTTATATATACGAAAGCTTTTATCATTTGAAAACAAACAGTTTTCATTTAAGAGAAATCCAATTTTATTTGCACGGGTTAAAGTCCTTGAATTATATTCACATTTCAAAATCAATACTTTTTAAAATAGTTTAACCCATATATAAACATCTTTAATCCCTAGTTTCAAATCATAGAATTTAATTTCAAATCTTGAATTTAAGTTTAAATCAAATTATTTAAATTTTCAAAACCCGATTAAGTTATTCAAAATAACTTTTATCCTTGAAAACTCATTTCAAAAGCTTTTCACTTTAAACCCAAATTTCTAATTTCAAAATCAATTGAAATTAAAATTTCAATTTCAAAAATATCAATTTGAATTATCTGTGACTTAACCGATTTCCACGTGAAATCCATATTTGTGTGTGTAAAGGTGTAGTCCAGGGGTTTTACACAGTAGTGCAACATCAATCATCACAGATATATCGATAAGCGGTATAATCGATAACGCTTATCTTCATTCACAGATTCATAGATAAAATAAATTTATCAGTCACAAAGATTCACAATTATAATTCGATGTGGGTTTCGGATAGCCAACTGGAATCCGACTCCCTGTCGCATCGAAATTCAAATGTCGTTTTACGGGCAAAGAGTTTCATATTCACATAGTAATATATCACAGAAACAGAAATCACAGATCACGGCATAAATCAGGACGTATCACAAAGCATCATAAATCAGATAGAACAATCAATTCAAGGCATCTCATATAATATAATCATTCATTAGTAAAGTCAAGCATTCAATGATTATTTATAAACATGATTAATTTAATCATAATTAATTTAATTAAACTTTCCAACTTAATTAATTTCTTATGAATTAATTATCCAATTCCTGATTAACTAATTACAATTCATTTTATATAAATTTATTAGTTAATCACCTTCATTAATTATTCTTAATTAATCACATTAATTAAATTCGCCTTAAGTTAATTACATAATTTATCAACCTTAATTATAAATTAATTACTTATGAGTTAATTACCCAAATTTATCACTTAATATTAATTTATGAAATTAATTAATTAATCCTAAATTATCCTTAATTGAATAATTATTCCTTAATCGTTTTTTTCTTTAACTTTTAGTTTATTAACTAATATAAAATTATTAATTCCCAAAACAATATTTTGAAAAAGTTCAACTTTCAAAATTTTTGAAACTTGTTTTTGTAATTTTAAATTCGAAGTCTTGGTCAATGTTTCTTTTGGAAATTTGTTTAACAAATTTACTCTTAAGATTTTGTTTAAAACATTTCAAATATTCCTGGACCAAACCCAAAAATCACGATCAGGAACTCAGGCCACATCCCATTCTTCCCGAGAACAACCCTGAACACCTTCCTTCTCCTTCCTTTTATCTTTTCTTTTTAAAACTCGGTTTAGTTTAGATAGAAAAAAAAACATTAAATTGAAAAACACTCACGCGATCATCACGAAGCAAGACCCGAGCTCAACCTCCCTTCTTCCCGAGTCAACCCCGAAGGAAACTTCATCGCCAAAAAAATAAAACTGTGCACCGAACAGGTGCACGTGCACCGAAATTCTGGCCATCCTTAGTTGCCGCCACGGCCACCCACACACCACCGTTGACCACCCCATCAACCCCGACCATCCAAACCTGGGTTCGAGCTCAAAAATCGAAATTGAGTTAAACTCCCAAACCTGGAACGAACGTCTTGGAACCAACTCCTCAACCTGTCATCACCTCGACTCTGCTCCTCCCACCATCGGAGCTCCAGCTCCACCGGCCACAGCTTCGTCCTCGTTCCAGCAACCACTTCCCAGAGTTCCATCGAACTCGATCGACCCTAGGCGTCGAAATGATCAAATATTTCCAGACCAACCAAAACTAGGTCTAGAAACAAAAACCCACAACCACTATCACCACCTATCTCTGACCATCCACCTGTTATTTTTCCTAAACACTCCGACCACCCATACACCTTCAAGAAGAATCGCAGCCACTCCGATCAACTAGATCGACAGATAAAACCCAAATTTCCTTTTCTAGTCAATCCTGAAATGCTAAATCAATTCTAATTTAAAAATCATGATTTAGATCTTAAAAATCATGATTTAGTTTAGGGCTTCAGTTTATATTACAGAATTGTTAAACTAACATATTTGAATTTTACACATTTTCAAATCATCCAGTTAGATTCTGGTTTCCAGATAAATTTCCCTTGTATTTTTAGTTAAATAAATTTTAAACCTAAATCTTAAAGTTAAACAAACAAGACTTGTTTAAATTCTAGATACTAACAGCAATCTGATTAAAAGGAATTGGATTCTTTTGTTTAGAAGCTATGTTTAAACTAAGAACAGGCAGAACAAATTTTACAACATCAATCCATCTATCCACCCATATATACACCGGCATTCTCAAATATATATACACGTACTTTAAACTTCATCTCAGATAAACTAGCATGCAACCATAAATGAATGTACTCAGGCATTTTAGAAAAGAAGTTACTCACTGATCTAAAGAAGAAAATACTGGGTCAAGTTGCTCACCTTTCATGATTTGAAGAACAGAGAAAGAAGAGCAGAGCTTTTAGTTTTTAAATCTGAAAACTTTGCTTGATATAGATTTGATCTTGTGCTTGAAGTTGAATTAGTTACTTTGCTCTTGATTTCCAGATTTTGAAATTTTCCCAGGTTTGAAACCAGCCTGAGACACTGCTTGCTAAAGCCTTCTTGATCTCAGGTTTGAGTTGTTTTCGAATTTAAGTTTTGTTTCAGTTTGTAGATGATATCACTTCAGAAGTCACTCAGTTTGAAATGGGACGAACTGATGTGAGAAAGTGTTGTATAGGAAAGAAGGTATAGGTGATATTATTTGTTTATACATAGGTATGGGTGATATGGTATGTTATTATTTTGTACAATATAGTGATATATTTTTCTTTGTTCGGCCATGCTTGCATTAATTGCTTCCTACTTGCCTTGCATCTCGGCTGAAAACATTATGGTTTGGTTTCACACTTGCTTGATTTAATTTACAGGCTTTTGTATTTGTTTTATACTTGTGCTTTTTTTTTGTTAGCTTGTTTCCTTTGCCAGGTTGCTTTTTCTTTCATGTACAAAGATAGATTACTTTGTGTTGAAGTGATGTTGCATTTCTACATATGTTTGTTTCATACCTGCATGTTTATACTTTGTCTCGCCTACACATTTGAATTTGTCAAATTTATTTTCTATTCCTAGTTTAAATATTTATCGTTATCTTACTTTAATATTTATTGTCTTATATTAAATTTATAATCTCAAATTATTATTAACCATCAATTTTTAATATTTAATATTATTATCAATTATTTATTTACAATTTAAACTCAAGTCAAATATATCTGTATATTTATTATTTCCAAATTCACTCATATTTGAATCGGGGAAACTCGCTCCAATTTTCTAATTAAATTTACAAATTTTTATCCAAAAATTCATTTAATTACTCAATTTAATTCAAAAATTCATTTAATTATTAATTTAAATAAATTTAAATTTCAGGGTCGTTACACTTTTCTAAATCATCTCCATTTAGAAATCTTTGCATCTATCTCTGTTGATGTTTTAAATCTATTGATTTATTGTTTAACACTGTTTAGTGTTAAAATTTTCGTTATCCGATTTCTTTGTTAAAAGGATTGGATATACGGGAATTATTGTGACTGTCGTCTATTTAAATTATTATTGCCTCTATGCAATAATAAACTGGTTTGAATTAGACTGACCTGTGTATTATTTTCTTTTGAATGTAATACTCGGGTCAGACCGAGTATTTTATAGCTTGAAGATTTTCGAGCAGCGAAGTTAGAGAGAGAGAAATAAAGAATCATTTAGTTTTCAAGAATTTTGTATTTAAAAAGATATTCCGCTGTATCAATTTAATACATTGTATAAACTCTGATGTATGTAAAAGAAAATTTATAGTAATGAAAGATTATTATTCTGTGTTTCTGTGGCTGATTCTGTTTAAATTACATAAACTACATAACAATCCGTCTTTTTGAACGTTTCGAGTTGGTTTAATTATCGACTGGGGGCGGTCAGAAAGGGGGAATGTTACAAAGGATATCTTTCAAATTAATTACAAAATTCCAAAAAAATAGGCATTTGGAAGTGCTCATATAGCGACCTTCTTCTCGCTATAACATTTCGCGACTTTGTTCTACAAGTTACCTATTAAACTTTCATATTTTCTTCATTTATAAGCACTCTTATAGTACTTATCAAAAATGCAAAGAATCCCCTAGGATGTCTCTTAAAATTGACTTTGAAAATCGCCGAACAAAAGGCATTTTCAAAGTTCAACCATGGAGGCCTTTTCGCTTCTAACTTTCACAACTTTGGTTTATAATTTCTATAACTTTAAAAATCATTTCTTTATTGTAAAATACACTAGAATATGTGTTGAGAATAATGAAATCGAATTATCCTAAGTTAGGATCATAAATCCTTCATTTACATAAGTTAAATTTAAGGGATATCAAAGTGCACTTATACTGACTATTCTTGCTTCAAACACTTTCAAACATACTTCAATACACACAAGCCAACCAACATGTAAAAAAAGTCTAAGACACATCACATATTATAGAAGGTATTAGGAGTGATGTTATACAACATAAAGCTGTCATTTTCTTTCAAAAGCAAGATGAGTCCGAAGTTATAATTTTACATAGTTAATGTCACTTTAACTTTCCATTTCAAGCACAAATCATATATATATATATATGAAAGATAGTGAGATAGCTCACTTAAATCCAAGTTTACAACAAGCCTAAATATACAAGAATCAAAGAACCACTTCCTAGCATCACCAAACTCCTAAAGATCCAACCTTTAGCACCAAAATCAAAAAGCATCTACACCCTCCATCATCTATAAGGAGCCCCTCATCCTCTTTACTTTTCTTTCACTTTGACTTTATACCCATGCTTCCTAAGGTGTTCTAAGATGTTGGTGAAAGTTTGGTGGAGTTTGGAGAAAATTTGAGTTAATTAGAAAAGGATTAGTGAAGAACAAAGTGGATTAGTGCTAATCCACTTCCACCATTTTTATTCTTTTGTTTCTTTTCAATCTTTATAAGATAATGAATGGATAAACAAGTCTAAGCCCCTCCTTTACACGGCCAAGACACCCTAGCATATTCCTTGCATGCTTATTTTACTTTACACCACACTTTATTCAGCAAAATTACCTTTTACTCTTACACACAAAATATCTTTTATGACATCATCACATTTTCTTTTCCATAAATGGCAAAATATTTTTATTTCTTATTATTGGTTTCCTAAGAAAAAAATGTGTGAAATTGTTTTTAAATAGTGACCGATGAGTAATAAGCTATTTATTAATAAAATGATTTTCGATTTCATTATCGATAGTTCTTCAAAATAACTAGTTTTGTAAACATTTTTCCAAAACAAGTTTATCATCATTAGTTATGATTTTAAAGGGGGTTAAATCAATTTAATAACATTTAATCCAAAATTTAAATATTTAAATACGAAGTTTTCAAAATTTACGGGTTGTTACATTCTCCCCCACTAAAAACATTTCTTCCTCGAAATTCCAACACGAGCAAAAAAGGAAACAATTACATAGTAATACTTAACGGTATTACAAAATTAATAGCAAACATAACTCACGGTCGCTCAAGTTCAAAAATCCTCTTATCGCAGAAGGACGATAAACAATCTACTAAGCGTACCTTATGCTCAACAGTCTCATGTAATAAATTTGTCGATCATTCATGCTACCTTATAATAAATCAAAGAGTCATTACCTAAACTCTCCATAAGCGAACAAAACATAGTATGCAAATATACTAAAGCACGTACAATGTACATGGATCATCTACACGCAATATCAAATCCGATCACTTGCTCGATCACATAGATTTCACTTCCAAACTAGTACAGATCACATGACCTCTCTAGTGTGAACTCCAATCAGGTTCCTTCATTAGAATCCTCCATTCTCCTTACATGGCAATATGCTATGATAGAACTCTTTGGGATCTTATCAAAAATCCATATCAAGTGTTTGCCATCAAGAATCGAGTGAAAGATCCTTACTCGGACCGGTGTAAATTACCTCAAAACCATGACTCAAATCCTAGATCAAGAACAGTCATGCAAATAAAATGATCTGCCTACAACTTATGCATTTATCATATTGGTTTCTTATCATTATCAATCTCATTTTAAATCACATTCATTTTTCAATTAGTATATCTCATTCATACTAAAATCATTTACGAATCATTTCATAATAGCGTAACTTCAAGTTTATAAACTTTTTATAGCTGAAGTTCTTACTCATGTAATACTCCATTGCATCCTAAGAGTATATACAAAACATCAACTTTGTTTTACTTAACAAGTAAGTTCAACAAATTTGGAACGTGTTTTAACTTACTACCTTCTTAATTAAAAAGTTACAAAAAATCAACTTTTACATATGTTTTCAAAAAAACACTTAGCTTCAAGTTCTATAACGATTCAGAAGTTTTCGACTGTCCAAAATCGTCGAAAATCACGTTTCATTTTAACAAATGAAATCTACCAAACAACATATCATAACACGATGCACATACCATACAATGCTAATGCATAGGCTATATGTGTCCATAGAATAACTTAATAAAGTTTTAATTATTTATTAAACATGCCTTTCCAAAAAGTGAAAACATGAAAAGGTTTCATCATTTATTTCTAGCTATGCCACTACCACTCAAGCCCCCAACATAACATACTTTCAAATCTTTTCTATATAGAAAGTTTATTTCAAAACATTTATTAAACCACTCTACATTTTATCTCAAATTTCTTTAAGGAAAACTTTAGAATTAAACATCATGTTTTATTTCAAATCAATTGAAATAACACTATATACATATATCTTTTCTATATCAAATCATACTTTCGGGATTAAATCAAATCTATTTTATCAAAACATCTCTGTAGCATCCTCTAGTTTGAAATCCAAAAATGAGCACCGATGATGATGTAGTCGTCATCGAAATTATTTTCAAGTTACAGAAGTGAGTTTAGTACATCTAAATCATAAATTTTTGACATAACCAAAAATCATTTCAAAATGGTATCAAATACTTCGTAAATATGACTGAATACCATGATCTAAATCTCATAAACAAATTTTCCAAATATTAACTTTTAAATAATACTATTATTATTTTCTCTAAATTCTTGAAAAACATTTTCAACGACACTGGGATTTAAGTTACCAAAATATCAATTTAATTCCTTTTCATTTATAAACCAAATTTTATAAACCATAATTATATAAAATCACTTTCTTATATAAAATCTTTTCACAAATATTTATTTCTAAAATATCTTATCGTCCCTTAGTTTTGGATAAACATCTTTTATTAAAGTTAACTCCTAACTTAACATTGTCATCGAACGCCTTATAATCAAACTGTAAAACTCAATTCACAAGGTGTTAGTTTTAATGCTTCCACAAATACTATCTACCCAGCCAATACCGTATAAAGGTAAAACTTCTCATAAACTGGTCAATCATAAATCAACAATCAACAAACAAAAACCAATGCTTATAAACTGGTCAAGCATGACTAATCAATCAACAAATGATAACAATGTTCATAAACTGGCTAAGCAATATTAAGCTAATAATTCTACAAATGATAATAATGCCAATAAACTGATCAAGCATGTCAAATCAATCTATAGAGGATAGCAATGCTTATAAACTGGCTAAGCATGGCTAAACAAATTAATGAGAGGTAACAAATGAACATTATTAATCCCTACATTAATTGAACTATACTTTAATAATTCATACTTATATAAGTTACCTTATATAAGATCTTTAATTTTCACAGTTGTAATTACCTTTAAGGCATACATTTATAACAAATACAAATACACTCTTATATATATAATACACTCACGTTTTGCTAGGGCATTCCATTACCTTATCACGTAATGAGCCATAACCAAAAAAATCTATGTTCTCGCTTAACCTTCTGGTCTAATACCAAGTTGTAATGACCGGCCTTTTTGACCCTCGAATGTCGACACTAATACATTTGTGGTATTTATGTGCTGAGCATCCAAGTGCCGAAAAGACAAGTTGTTAGGTTATAATAAAATGAAAAGTAAACAGAACAAGAAATAAGGAACACAATATAAGCATCTCACGGCGGAATGATAACATATAATATTAAAAGATAGTACAAACTATCACACTAAGATACATAGCATTTTAGAGTTATAATTCTGAAAACTATCATTAGCCTAGGCAGTTATAATAACATATCCTCAAAAATGCTGATATGTCCAATATAGTTGTAACGACCCATATTTTTAAACATTTAAAAATAGTAAATTAAATAAGATTTTTGAACAAAATTGTTAGGAATAAAAAAATTAAGATTTTACTAATGCAAGTTAAATTATAATACAAGTTATGAGCTTAAGTAAAATTTCTATTAATGGACATGTTTGCAATAATGTAAGGATGATAACAAATGCTAGTGAGTATTTTAATAACATTGGTTTGAGTGAAATTAACAATTGTCTGAATGTAAATGTCCAATTGATTGGAATAATAAATGTTAATAAAGAATAATAAATGTTACTATATTAAAGAAGAAATCATATGTTTATTTATTTGAAATGTTTGGTAGCTAAAAGATTGATTGCAGAGACGAGAAACTATTATTCTGAAAGAAATGTATAATTCTTGTTTGTTTCCAATAGTGTATAAATATGTTTAAGTTACTATTAGATAGAAAATAATTGTTCTATTTCTCATTACATTTATTTTGTCCATTTTGAAATTCACCTTTGTAATCAATTGAAATTTATGTAAAATAATTTCAATTAATGGTAGAGAGGACACCAAATTGTAAATTAATAGGTGTAATTAAACGTAGCTTATGTTTTGTGAAAATATAAGGAAAGTTGATTTAATGAAAATAACATTTATATCAAATAAAATGAATGTTTCATTTGTGATTGTAGGTTTAATTTCATTAAAATAAAGAATAGAATGATTGATTTAAAGGAAGAAATATACGTATATTTGAACTGTGTTTTAGCATACAGATGGATTACAAGAGTAGGAAAATAATTTATTTAAGTAAGTTATTTATTACTCTGCTGTATAAACAACAAATTTATAAAGGTGTTTAAATGACTAAAGGAAACAATTATTCTATTTTTCATCCATTTTAGTTGTCTGTTTTGAAATTTAACTTTGTAAGTAATTGCAATTAATGTTTTTGAAATATTTCAATTAGAAGGGAAGAAAACGTTGATTGCAATTAATAGATTTAATAAAAGAAACGCACCATTTATGTTAAATAGAAAGGATGTTTTAATGGAAATAAAAGATCATTTTGGTTAAACCAAATTGAACGTTGTCATTTTTAAGATAAGTAATTTTATTTATTATACATAGAAAAAAAACTAAATACGTACAAATTTGAATATTATTTGAGTTAATGAAGTTAATCTGGTTACGTTTCACAAATTGAAATTCAAAAAGGTTGTGCGATGTACATGATCCCTTCATCTCTTTTGTTATTAATTTTTGCATGTACGTCTTAAAATAGTGATCTCATTATTAATACTTGATCCGTTCATTTCTCCTTCTGTTTAATACCTAAGCCTAGACTTTTAGGTTGTATTTAGTTCTTGCCACCTCATTTTCGCGTATATAAAATTTCACTTTCCTTTGGTTTGCAAATTTTTCCATTCCTATGTGCATTGCTTTATGCATTATTAATGCCTGAAGTTTTGAAAAGAAAACGTGACATTTATTTTTGTCTCTCCACTTTCATTTCCTAATTATTAAATAACCTACAGCTTATTTCTTTCATTTGCAGTGTATATTTGTGTTCTTTTTTTTGGCTAAGTCTTATTGGGTTTGTTTTAGACTAATGGGCTCCTTAGTAAACCAAGAGACTCTAGAAACCCAAAGAGACTTTGGACCCTTTATTTTTCCACCCATTGACCTTCTATTTCCTATCTGACTAAAACCAAGTACGTACAGAAATTCCTCATTTGAGAAACTTTCTGCGTAATCTTCTTCTTCTTCTTGCTCGAATCTACAAAAAACTCCAAACCCCAAAACTCCTAAATCTCCAAATAAAATTCCATCCTTCCTCCTTTAAAACCCTAGCCTACCTCTCTCCTCTTGCAGCTACCTACCTCCATCACCACCCACAACCTACGGCAGTAACCCATGGCCAAAGCCCCACCTTCCCTCTCCTCTTCTTTCTCCTTTTTCCCATCTTTTTCCCTTCCCCTTTTCCCTCTTTCTTCCACTTATTACCATAGCTTATATATTCCACTAAACTACTCCAAATCTAATAATTTTGTTTGAAACCGTGTATAATTTCAATGGGAACAACTTTGTTGTTGAACCCTTCTTCCTATTCCAAATATTTCTATATCAAAAACTCCATTTTTCAAGTCCTTTCTCAGGTCCAGTTTTGGCCGAAAATACCCAATATTGTATCAATAATATCTTCTTAAGTAATGAACCAAATTATGTGATTCTTTTTGAAAATCATTTAGTTTTCTAGTGGCTTCAACTTTCTGTTAGATCAGTTCTTCAAATTCCTTAATTTGCTATGCCAAAAACTCAAATATTTTCGAAGTATTTTTGAACTCAGATTTTCAACTCAGAAAACACCTCTGCTTGTTTTGACCATAAATTCCTCAAGACTGAAGCTTTTTATATGATTCTTTTTTTGATAGTGGAGAGAAAAGAATTTTCAACAACTCTCTAGTTATTCACTTTTACAGGTTTAGTAATATTCTGGTCCGAATATTTTCTTAAAAATTACCTAGTTTCAGGTTTGTCCGTAGTTTGGATCTTGGGTTGTTTGGAAGTTGGAAGTAGTTGAAACTTGTTTATTGATTCGTGTTCGTGTCTAAGCTTTGTTGTATTTTCTTTGCATTTGGATCTTTGCTAGGAATCTCCATGTTTCTCCATTTTTAACATCACCTTCATAGCCATGAAAGGTGAGCAAACACTCAAAACTACTAGATTTTCTTATGTTAGTTAAATTGAATTTATGATGTGATTAGAAATTGATAGGTTGTTGTTTAGTATATTTTAAATTGTCATTCAAGTTAAATCTGACTTTTATTGAATTTAATTGCCATTTCATTTAATATTGAAATTTAAATTGCCAGTTAAATACCTGTTAATGATAACTACTAAAATGTTGGTTGTTACTGATTGATTTCAATGATGATTGTGCTGTATGTTCAATTGTTGATATTTGGGTGATTGGATGGAAGTTATTGGTTGACATTTTGGATGATTGGATGTTATTTATGTCTATATCTCTATTACCCCTATGGGTTGAAATGATACATACCCGAACGATCTATAAGGTTAGGGGAAAATCATTATGGGTTGAAATGATAAACCCGAGCGGTTTTCCTTGATTTGGAAATGTTGATTTTTGATACTGGTTGAAATGACATATACCCATATAATTTCTTGAATTTGGTTTTTTTATTTGGAATTGAATTATTTGAAGGGTTTAAGTTAATTCAAACTTCGGATTTGTTTTAGTTAGATGATTAAGATTGATATTTCGAATTATTTGAAACCATTTAAATAATTATATTCACGTTGTACACTTGATAGGAGATGAAAATCCCGTAACATCTATGAAACCATTGCACTAATATTTCTATTTTACTTGTTTTGATTTGACTTACATAAGATCCTTTAGTTTTGACTCGAGTGTTTTGTTTTTCATTACGCTTGGGTTAGTCTGAGCTTTTCAGTGTATTGAAGACTATTTTCTGGAGGACGGAGACCAAGATTCAGTATATTATTGCTATTTATTATTCCACTGCATTCTGTGTTCTACTGCATTATTTGTTTATTTTTGATGTATGTATAACTCTGATTTAAATTGTAAAAGTGCAATTAAATGTTATTTGTAAAACAACTTCATGAAATGTTTATTTGATTATTATATTTTATCGTTCCGCTACGAGATTCTGTGTTTTGTTTTCTTTTTTTCTTTTTTCTTTTTCTTATTTACCCCATTAACAATCCTCCCTTTTGAATGGTTTTAGTCTGACATGTGTGGTTTATTGTCGATTTGAACCGTCCAAAATGGTGGGTCGTTATAATAGTAATGTAGTGGAAATAAGAATACTATAGTAGGTGAAACATCCAGCTCGTCTCCTCGAGCTTCAATGAACATCAATGAAAACCTGCCTTTCTCAAACAACTCGAAAGTGCACATAAGGAATTTGCAGAAAACATAAACCATAGGTCAGACAAAATTCTGGTATGAGAAACTCAAGAAATATGTAGCTAGCATATAATAATACTTTTGAGACCGCATGGAATGTCATAACGATTATCCCCTCAAAAGTACCTCCATCTAATAAGTGCATAAGTTGACATAATACATAATGTCTAAGGTGAAGAATATAAATGAGAAAACCGATGTGATGCTTACATTGATCACACCATAATAATATTGAGGGTACTATCAAAACTGCTAAGATATGTTCGCTTGCGGATTTTTCATTGGAGACATCCCTAGAACAACCAGGGCTAGCCTCCTAACTGGGTCAGAAAGTACCTTCCAAGCATTGTGTGTTTTTAGATAAAATATACCATTAAGGTAAACATAGCTGGTTCACGTACGAATACTTGTTATCTCAAATATCTTCAACTCCCACATGCAACATCCACAAGCCTACTCTAGATTTAGAGTTGATATACCCTATGGGTTAGATAAACCCTACTGGCTATGCTCCTACTCTATTTTCTATCATTTCCGATGTCGAGGCCACATTTAGCATCTTTCACACGAGTCTACATCACTCGAACAGAACATGGATCTCCATAAGGATCCCGTCATAAGTCATCCGTCCAATGCTAACGCTGACTTCTCCCTTAGACTTAACCTTAGGATAAACAGTTCAGATCTATAACATTCTACTTCACAACTGCTTTCAAAACATAGAACTCGTATCTCAGTTATGAAGTGGTATTCGCTAAGTAAAGTACTTACTAATTGCGGTCTCTTCAAAATCTATTTGATGAATTTTTGATCAAGTTCGATAGTCGACTAATCGACTATCAAGTTCAAAATAGACAATCTATATGGAAACCAAGTCTCATATAATTATAATGTTTCCAATCTTTTCAACTTACATTATCCCTCCATCAAGAGTGAAGCCAGGCAAGTTAGAGCATTGGTTGCATCAAAACCTTGCCTATGCACTTCATTCTTAACACTCACAAATTGATAAGCCCGCTTCATCGGCTTTTAGTGCTAAGTACACGATTAAATGCTTTCCATAAACGAGAAACACACAAAGCACGATCAGGTCACACAAACCACGATCAAGTCACATAAGTGACTTCTAATCCCCTTTTTATTTAATTAATCTTTTTGTTAATTAAAACCACTTTTTATTAGTAAAACTTCTTTTTATTAGTGAAACTTCTTTTATCTAATAAAACTTTGTTTATCAATCATTATTATTGATTTGTGCTCTTTTCAATACATTAAAAAGTATTCATATACTTACTCAAATGGCATATGTATTATAAGCATATTCACAAATCTTTAACAAGATTTCTTACATTAAACCTTTACATTTTCTAACTTTTTCCAAAAGATTCTATACTTGTTATTCTCTTTAAAATATCCATTTAAAAGGTCTAAGCACATTCACAAATCTATTTCAAAAGGTTTAAGACTAATGTTACTTAAACTTTGTCACTACAAACCCAAAACCATTTCACTCATGCTTATTTATAAAACATTCTTTTTAATGATCTATTTACATTCTTAAAAGGGTTAAAGACAAATGATGTTAACATATTGTCGTAACAAACCCAATCCATTCCATAATTGTCATTATCTTTAAAACATTCTTTTTAAAGATCTAAATATAATTATTAACAAGATAATATACTTTTGCATAACTTCACAAAACTGTTTATTATAACATAAGTGTTATAATTCAAAATTTCCTTGGTTCTTTATAAAACACTTAACTCACTTTTCCAAACTTATATATAAATACTTTAAAGGTACTTATAAATATGTTTTAAATATATATGTAAAATATGACTTAAAAGTAACTAATTAATAATTTGATTAAAATAAATAAAAAGCATGTTTTATATTATAAAATCCCTTTACTTTAAAAATTCATATATAACTAGTAAAAATATATTTAAAATTCAAACAAACTTTAAAATATTTCAAAATATGTTAGAAAACAACACCAAAAAGATTAGGGAAAAATACCAAATTTAAATATCATTTTTAGACACTTAAAACCAGAAACAATCTACTACAGCATTTATAAATGCTGCTAAAAGTTCTAACTACTTAAACAAATGGTTTATGACTTGAAATTTTTATAGTATGTATTATCCTTATGGTACTTAAACACCATGGAAATAAACCCTTAAGGTTATCTTTTAATTTATAAAAATTCCTGAAAATAAGGTGTATTTCAAAGTGTATCTATTACCACCTTTTTGCTCTAAATTTAGCCATTTTGTTTGACCAGTTTAAAAATCTTTTATAACCTCAAATTTTCTAGTAATAATTACACATAAGATACTTATTAAACATGCAAAAGAACCCTTAAGAATGTCTTTCAAATTAATTACAAAGATTGCCAAAAAGGTCATTTCAAATTGCTCATATAGCGACATTCTTCTTGTTATAACATTTTGCAAGTTTTTTGTGCAAGCTACCAAAATGATTTAAACTTCCTTATTTTTCTAGTAATAAGTACTCTCATAGTAATTATCAAAATTGCAGAGAAGACCCAAGGATATCTCCCAATGACTTTGAAAATTGCGAAACACAAGGTATTTTCAAAGTGCATCCACAGCGACCTTTTTGCTTCTAACTTTCACAACTTTGGTTCGCCATTTATATAATTTTCCAAACCATTTATTTATTGTTCCATACACCAAAATATGTGTAGAGAACAACCAAATAAAATTATCCCATGTTAAGATCATAAACCTTCCATTTACACAAGTTAAAGTTAAAGGATATCGAAGTGCACTTATAGCGACTATTCTTGCTTCAAACACTTTCAAACATACTTTAATCCAACACACAAGCCAAACAAACATGTAAAAACAAAGTCTAGGCTACACCACATGTCAAAAAGGTAATAAGAGTGATGTTATATCATATAAAGTTTGTCATTTTCTTTGAAAAGCAAGAGGGGTCGTTATTGCTTTACTTAGTTAAGTCACTTTAACTTTATATTTCAAGCACACAACACATATACACAACATATACATACAAGATAGTGAGCCAAATCACCCAAATCCAAGCTACAACAAGTTCAGACATACAATAATCAAAAAACCACTTCCTACCATCACAAAACTCATAAAGATCCAACCTTTAGCACCAAAATCACAAAGCATCTCCACCCTCCAACATCTATTGCTCATAGCCCAAGATGACTCCTCCATCCTCTTCACTTTTCTTCCACTCTGACTTTGGATCCATGCTTCCAAAGTTGTTCTAAGGTGTTGGTGAAAGTTTTATGGAGTTTGGAGAAGATGTGGGTTAATTAGAGAAAGATTTGTGAAGAACAAAGTGGATTAGTACTGATCCACTTCCACTATTTTTATTCTTTTGTTTCTTTTCAAGATTTATGAGATAATGAATGGATAAAAAAGTCTAAACCCCTTCTTTCCATTGAAAAGACCCCCTACCATATGCCTTGTGTAACGATACGAATTTTTCGCGTTCGAAAATCGACATCCATACTTTACATCGTACTCGAATGTCGTAGATTCGACCGTTCAAATCCGAGTCGCCGGAGCTTATAACAACATTAAGTAAACAACGCAGTGGAAAAGAAAAAGAATATAGATATACAACCTCTGATACAATAAATATCTATATACATCAGAGATATGATACAAGAAATAGCAGCAGAAAAGAAAAGATAACATCAGCAGCGGATAGAATGTCCTCAATAGAATGCTCCAAGATAAGTAACATCAGTCCATGAACTCCAAGAACTGAACCAGCTCCAGATAATCTACTAAACCTGAATATCTGAGAAAACCCAACTCTAGACTGCCCGTGTGGAAAATTGTGGGCATCCAGAGTTTAGGAAGGGAACAATAAACTCCGGATCAGTCATGGGACTGGTGTGAGCAACAAAAATAGTTTATCTTTAAACAAACACAAAAGGCTTTTAACATTGAAACCCGCGATGCTTTTCAAAAATGAAACTACCATAAGGCCTCCCGCCACACACACAATGCAATCGCAGAATTGGAGGAGATTTCTCCTTATGATAGTCAAACATGCTTACTACGCAAAATCAAAACTCTTTTGATATTATTTCTAGTGCATAGTGTAGAAAAACATTTCGAAAATATAATATAAATCTTAGCCAGCATACAACATTTCATCGTATGCCTACTATAGCTACCATGTTCAATAGAAGGTTATCGCCACATTCCATAGCAGGTAATACAACTAAAACCGTACTGGGTTCGTATTGTTTCTTTGGATTTCCAACAAATGGTCAGGCTAAGGAACTTCCTTACCGAAATAGAAACGCCTCTGGAAAGACGCCCTGAGAACCTAACCGGATCTCTGCAAACACAAGGCCGACGTTACCTCACGCTTTAACCAAGCTGTAACTAGGTAACTAACACACGAGTCATGTCATCCCCCGGTCGTCACCGACCTTTATCCGAGGTACCTCGATCATAAAGCAACAACCACAAAGTATAATAACTGTACAGCATCCACATAGGTAAAATATCTGGGCTCCATACCATGATATCACCTTTTATCCAGAAGGAAATGACATACCCTAGGGGCGCTACCCCTACAAACCTTTGTCGCAACATTCCTGTTTCGACCATTACCGGGTTGTGAGGCTCGACGAAGTCTCGTCCACAAAGCCACGCTTTTTCACAAAGCCATGCTTTGACCAACAAATGATCATCAGCACTTCGTATGCCACATTACCAAATTGGGAATGTATCACTAGTAACCATCAACTACATAACCTCTGAGCTCGTACGTCTCAGAGAAGGGTGTTAAGCTAAGAGAATAAATTCTCCGCCACCAACAGAAATGTATTTGATAGAAACCAGCTTTACATCTCAAAGTGTAACGTCAGACACACATCCATACAAGTCCATTCCGAGATCGAACGGAACCGAAGGCACTTCCAAAGAAGCCTTTGCAAATCCGGATAATTTCTAATCACGTCCGGACTTCCCATCACAAAGGGTGCTAAAATCTCTATATCGGGGCCAGTCGATGCAGAGACATTCGACGAGTTGTCCTTTCGTTTTCGAAAATATCCGGTCTTCACCACCGGTCTTCAAATGCGATCCATATCGTCGTATCACTATTCGGAATGGGATATATGACACAAAGGTCCTCTCCCGGCTAAACCGAATAACGAGCGCAATTAAAAATCATATGGATACTGGGGTCTCAGTTAAATCATAGCTTAAAGCCCAAAACTTTTCATTCTAAAACAAATTACCATTTCCAATCTTTTAAACAAAAAGATTCATTTCAAAAACCTTCAATGGTTTAAACAATTTCCACACTTTTAATCTTTTAAACAAAAAGATTCAATTCACAAAGTTTACCCCGTTCACAAAGATCCATTTATGGATTTCAAAACAATTTCCATTTCAATTGAATTAACTCGTTAAATCTTTAAGTCAAGATTTAACTTATAGCTTTCAAAACTCGTTTCCAAAGATTCATTCATAGTCTTTAAAAACAATTCTATTTCAAGTTGGATTAACTCATCTGGTCTTTGAATCAAAGACTCATTTCATAGTTTTCAAAACATTTCAATTCTATTTCAAACTTGAAACCGTTCAACACAATTTGGAAATCCATTACTTATGTGAAAGCGTTTACTATTTGAAAACAAATAGTGTCGTTTCAGAAAATCCAGTTATATTTACACGAGTTAAAACCCTTTAACTAAATTCAAATTCCCAAATCAATACCTTTAAAATGGTTTTAACCCATATATAACTTGTACAGCATCTTTAATCCCTAGTTTCAAATCATAGAATTCAATTTCAAATTTTGAATTTAAGTTTAAATCAAAATTATTTAAACTTCAAAAATTTATCAAATTATTCAAAAATAAGTCTTATCTTTGAAACTCCATTTCAAAAGCTTTTCACTTTAAACCGAATTTCAAATTTCAAAATCAATTGAAATTAAAATTTCAATTTCAAAAACATTAAATTTAAATTATCTTTGACTTAACCGATTTCCACGTGAAATCCATATTGGTGTGTGTATGGTGTAGTCCAGGGGTTTTACACACAATAGTGCAACATCAATCATCACATATATATCGATAAGCGGTATAATCGATAACGCTTATCTTCATTCACAGATTCATAGATAAAATAAATTTATCAGTCACAAAGATTCACTATTATAATTCAATGTGGGTTTCGGATAACCAACTGGAATCCGACTCCCTGTCGCATCGAAATTCAAATGTCGTTTACGGGTCAAGGGTTTCATATTCACAGTAATATATCACAGAAACAGAAATCACCGATATATATATCGCAGATAATCAATTACAACATAAATCAGGATGTATCACAAAGCATCATATATCAGGGATATCAAACAATTCAACATTCACTAGAATCCAAACATCCATAAGTAAGATAAATTAATATCTGATTATAATTAATTTATACCAGATTAATTACTTTCCAAATTAATCCCTAATTATAAATTAATCTAGATCATTAATTTATAAATTAAATAAAGAAGTCATTCCTTAATTATCTTATTCATTAAATCAATTTAAAAAAATTCACTTTATCATTCAAACTGTTTAAAAAAAATTTTAAATTTAAAAACTTCTTTTATTTCAACACAAGAATTCAAATCTGTATTTGAATCCAGATTAACTCTTACTTACAAATTTAAATCATTATCTTTACAATTCAACCCACTTAAATATTTTTAGGTGGTTAAACAAATTTAAATTTTATAAACTTTATTATTATTATTATTTTTCGAAACTCGGGTTCAAACTAGATTTGAATCAGAATTAAACTTGGTTTTAAACTTAATTTAAATCCCTGCTTTCAATCTAAAACCCAGATCTAAATTTTAAAGTGCTACAGGTTTAAACTGTAACAAAACAAATAACTCGAGCCAACACTCCATTTACTTCGAGTCTTCCCTTCTTCAAACTCGAGTAAATTTTCGAGTTCTCCTCTCTCATTCCATTAAACTTAGTTAATTCTTAGAGCTTAAAACTACAGGCCTTTCACTTATAAAACTCGAGTATGATCTCGTGCCTAATACTCGGAAAACCCGAGCCTACTTCGAGACAACCACCACAACAGAAATCCACTGACACACGAGCCATCTCGTGCACATGCACTGGTCACCGCCGACCATCCAGCCCCCAAGCTCACCTACGACAAGTCGCCTTCTACCCCTACATGCCATTCGACCACCCAGAAACGCCATCCAACGTCGAAAACGAAATCGAGCTAGATTTTTGCAACCTGGAACACAAACCAAAACTTCATCGATTCCTGGAAACTTCGTCGTGCTTCCATCTCCGATCACCAGAGGCCACCAAACTCTGGCTATAGACTCGACCACCTTACCTCTATCCAACTCCAGAAGCTCGAAACACTCGATCAATCCATGGTTTCGAACGAGACAAAACATCACAGCACTCAAAAACTAGGTCACCAGATTTTAAACGCTTCTCGCCGCCACCACGTTGACCTGCCGACCAGTCCACTATTTTTCCCAAGTTCCCCCATCGCTCCTCTACCTCTCGACCAAACCACGGCGTCTTCGGTCAACTATAACGACCACGGCAACCCAATATGTTCAAAACAGTGAAGTAAAAACTACTCTTCACTCCCTTGCTTAAAAATTCTAAATCTTGCTTTAAAATTCCTAATTTTGTATGTAGTTTAGGTTTATACCCCTGAATTCTTAAAACAATAAATTTATTTTTAAACTTATTTGAAGTTGGATGTTGTTTACTTGATTTCCAGAAGCAAATACCGTTTGTTTCTACTTTAATAAATTTTTACTACTTAAATCATAACCAAACTAACCACTTTTGTTTACAACTCAAATCCTAACTGGGATTAAATCAAGTGGTAAATACCTTTTTATCAAAATCTTAGTTTTAAACAAACACAGGCAAAACAGATTCTTAGCAATACTTATGTATTTGCATATACACACAGAGGTATCATCACAAACCAAACATTTAAAAGCATATTCATTCTAGTTATCTACCTGCAACTGCTAGTTAACATTTATGGTTTAAAATGTGAAGTTACTCACCGGATTTTGTAAAAGAACAGAGCATCATCTTTATTTTTGAACAGCCTGCCATTTGAACTTGTTTTGAATTCTTTGAGAAACTGGAAAGTGTTTTCATTTACATCCTTTTGCCAAGTCCCTTGCTTTTGTTTTAGTTGTAGTTGCTGATGATGTTTTAGATGAAGACTTATTTGGGTTTTCAAATGAAGTTTTATCTTAGTCTTTTTATTTACTTAGCTCGAATTGGAAATGAAAAGGTGATAAGGGAAAGAAGTTTACAGAGTGATGTTTAAACAAGTTTCAGGGTATAATATCCTATACAAAGCAGTGTACACACTTGTACAATTTCAGAGATTTTTTTAACAAAATGGAGGCTGAAGGATTTTACTACAACTCGAATAGACTTCGTTTGCTGCTAATAAATGGAACATTAAATGCTATTGTACTTTATGTCTCATACTTCCTTATTTTTACACTTGCCTGAGCCTTAGTTTACAAGCCATATGCATACTATTTTTACTTACCAGCCTATATCTCTTTTATATTTTGTTGATTTTATTGTACTTAAGACTGCCTGCCCATGTATTCGAACCATTGTTTACATACTTATCTTATGCAAGCTTTTCTAACAAGTTACTATTAATTTTGACTTGCAGGTTTTATTTTTGAAGGCTGGCCAAATTCTTATGTATTATACAAACATATGTTACTGGTTGAAATGCAAATGAATGTTGTCCCTAACATGTTATTTGATTATTTATAGTGTATTGGTTTTAAATTTTACAAAGCTATAAAAGTTCAACTTATGTATATTTTATTTCTATGTCTACTTATCACTAAAAATCTTATATGCCTATATGTACATTTTTATTTATTATTTTTAAAGTAAACTACACATTTAACAATTCGAAATGGTTTATACAGAATATATTAGAATCCGGGGAAACTCGCTCCATTTTATTGATTTATTTTACTATTTTTATCCAAAAATTTATTTAATTATTAACTTAAATTAAATAAAAATCTAGGGTCGTTACACCTTGCATTTTTATCTTACTTTACACCTCAGGCTTTCTTTAGCAAAATTTTCCTTTTACCCTTGCATACAAAATATCTTCTATGACATCACCCACGACATCATCACATTTTCTTTTCCATAAATAGAAAAATACTTTTATTTCTTATTGTTGCTTTTTTGAGCAAATAAGTGTATGTAAAAATGTTTGAACAACTTCTGACGTGAAAAAGCTGTTTATTGATAAAGCGATTTTCGGTCACATTATCGATATTTCTTCAAAATAACTATCTTTATAAACATTTTTCCAAAAAAAGTTTACCACCATTAGTTATAATTTAAAAGGGGGTTAACAAGGTAATTAAATCAATTTAATAATATTTAATCAAAGATTCAAATATTAAAATAATCTAGATATTTAATACGAAGTGTTTAAATTTCTAAGTCGTTGCACCCATACTTAGGCCCACCAACCAATCTCGAAATTATACTAAGTGAAGGCTCTAGCAACCGATCTAAGTCATTTCCATCTTCCCCAAAGTAGCTCTAAACCTCCATTAAACCTAATTTAATAAAAAATCCTACATTTTCCTTACTAATCTTAGCATGAATCATAATTAAAGGGGTAATTACCATTGAGAGATTAGTGATTATCATTTTTTCTAATTTGCATTTATCTCCTTTGCTGTCCACTTCATATTTAAGAGGAAAAATTGGTATTTTGAGTATTTAATGAGTGGTTCTTGACCTATCACTATCTTATGCATGTTTATATAGTTAAAATTCATGCTTTAGCATGATTTTGATCCTAAAATGTTTTCTAACTTTAATCACACTTTTATACATGTTTATAGCCAAAATTTAATTGATTTAAAATGGTTTTGCAACCCCTTTTGTTAATATTCATATGCTAGTGTAAAAGGTATATATTTAGATTAGGATTTTCTTGATTATCATTTTCTTATGGATTGCATCTATGAATGGATGTATATGTATGATATTCCATGTTTGCATATTGTGCTTTGATATGGTTTGCTAGTGCTTTTAGGTAATTAGGAATCAGGTTGGTGAATTTGGTAAGTCAAAGGCAAAGTTGGTTGAAATTGGATAAAACTTGAAGGAGAGGATTTAGAGGATTGGAGGAGCCTAGCATTTAAGTCACATCAAGTTTGGAGCAAAGTAGAGGACTTGGTACCGAGAACTTTTGGTCGTTACTGAGAGCTTTCTATTTGAGGAAACCACTTAGTGGGTGATGATTCTTCAGTTTGGGGGCTAGGAGTGATGATTACAAATCAAATACCAAGGTTTGAATAATTATTAGACTATGTACTAAGAGCTTTTGAAGTTAGCATCGAGAGTTTTGGAGTTAATGCCAAAAGCTTTTATGAGGAGTGGTCGGGGTCGAAACACTTAGAAGATGGAACACTAAAAGAGAAGAAAGAGCTTAATCAAAAATTAGCTAAGTACACCACTTGGTACAGAGAGGTTATTTTTTGTTAAAATCGGAGTAAACTACATGGAGGGGAAATGTAGGCTCTATAGGTTGAGTTGAAGATGTTTGTTTGTTCACTTGGGTTTGATGGTGACATAGTTACACGATAATTGTTCTGGGACTTCGGTGATGAGAACTCGATGATGAATTGAGTTTGGTTTTGATGATGGTGGCTTGATGTCGAAAGGAGTCATGAGAACGTTATCCACAAAGGGCAGGTTCTGGGAAAGGTGACCTGAGGATAAAACATTGAATAGTTCTATCATGGAATGAAGGAATATGGAATTGTTCCATGAGGATAATGGAAACTAGATGGAGCAAGGAAAGGGCTCGATTATGCATGCTAAGCGATCGTTGGTACTCAGAGTATTTTCTGATGTACTCAAAAGCAGGGGTATTATAAGGACGCTCATGGGCACTTTGTTCGGCTACCCCAGGTCGGTTGTTTGGATCCGTATACTCTGGACCGGTCGAATGGCTGTAGTAACAGCTTTTGGCTAGAGACGAGCACATTGAAATCCATGATTTCTATAAGTCCCTAGTGGGGGAAAGGCCATACAAATTATTATTTATCTAGACTACATTGAGTGAAAGTGAGGATTGTTTGATGGATGCTTTGGTTGCCGATTGTCTTCTTCTGTAGTCTATCACTATAGGGATGTCACTCGAGATAAGTATTGGGGGTAGGGATACCTGGGCACCCATCATCGTACTTAGTTTGTAGTATACTTTTGTGATGTTCATTGAGTAGCCTATTATGTTTGTTATGTGCTAACTCTTTGGTTGTAGAGACAAGTCATGTATGGCTCGTACACCCTTGTTTCTTATTATATCAACTTGTATAGTATTTTGAGATTCATTTACCGCTTACACCAAACTATTATCTGACCCGGGGTTTCATGCTTTGCTTCTTAATATCTTAGGTACTCTTAAACGAGTAGACTGGATAACAGGTCTACATGAGGTGCAATAGATGTGCATAGGACGAGCATGATGGAGCTTTCTCGTAGTATATATGGATATTATGCTTATTTCACTGTATAACACCATGGAGCCTTAATAGCGTCTTCTTAGCACTATTGCTGAGAGATAGTTATTTGTGTGTTGATTAGGATGAAATGTTTTTTCCCATGGAAATATTCGGATAATGCTAGCTATTGCTACATTCTCTGATTATGAAATGTGGGAAATGGATGTAAATATGATATTTCTAAATGGGGATTATTGTGTGCAGCTTTTCCCATGAAATCGAAGCTAAATAGAAGCCCGTAGGGAGCAAGAATAAAAGACAAGGAAGTGAGGGGATCTTTCCACCATCATCTCTTGTGCTAGATACCCTAGGGTACCGACCAAGACATTATGACCGGTGCTTTATGAGTACCAAACCAGGGGCATTTTTGTTTGAATAAGGAAGTACCGAATTGAAGAAGCAAGCATAAGCCGAACCAACCACACAACTGACCCAACAGAGCAAGTGAGGCCTAGTCAAATAGAAATAAATTAACTTAGACAACAACCCATCCACATCCATCCAAGCTGGACTAACACCCCCCGAACCGAGTTCTCAGCCTGGCCCAACAATGCAAATAAGGAAGGAAATCACCAAGCTACAAAATCAATTGCACAACAGTGCAATTGATTACCACAATATTTGACATTCAAAAGAGGACTTTTTTGATATACAAATCTCCAAGCTACAAAATCAATTGCATAGAGCATCTGAATCACCAATTTTCTACTATAAAATATTGTATTCTTTATCACTAATCATCGGTCGGAGGTGTTTGCCCATTTTTTGAGCAAAAATATTTGGTACTTCCACCAAGAACGGATATTTCTCAACATGCCTCCTAAATCCAAGAGCAAGATTGGCGGTGCTAGTAGAAACTACATTATGGTTATATTTGAAAAAGACAATCAATCACTCAACACAGCAGGACCTGACGTTATCACCAGGGATGATCTAGATAGAGTTGTGCCAGATCTAGACACCTGCTTCGCTACCCAACAGCAAGCCATTATGGATCAAATCATGACACGCTTAGGGCAGACAAAATTAACTACATACAACACTGAAACTAAAGGAAGAGCCCAGTCCTAAGGATGTAGGAGACCGAGGAGAACGTACTCTAGCGGTGAGTCGGATCAGGATAATCAAGGAGCTGGGCAAATAAACGTCGAGGAAACAGATCAACCTAGGTTTCAGCCATGCGCTGCACCCAAGGAATGGTTTGGTACCAAACCGAAGAGGAGGCATTGAATCGGGGATGGCCATGGCGGTACCTCCCCGACCTAGGCATCGTTTCTAGTCTTGGCAGAAGTATACATCGATGGAAGGCGAACCTACCACCATCAATGATCCTAGATCAAGGAACGAAGTCAAGACCATAAATCTAATCATTATATAAGGAATGAGAGAAGCGCTCGCCTTGACAGGAAAGGACGACTCAGCTTTTCTCATCCCTCAAGTGGGAAGTAGATTACCTGAAGCGACTTATAAGGGAGTGTGTTTGTCGTGAGCAAATAGGGCAGGGAATAGGGCAAGGGTCGGTAGCTCATTTACTATAGAAATAGAAACCACTCAGAATCCTAGGAGCTTTAAGATGCCCACCATGGATTTTTACCAAGTCTTGACTGATCCAGTAGAGCACCTACAGTGATATACACAACATATGCTAATGATTGGGGGCAACGAAGTAAGTTATGTGCAAATGTTTCCTCCTTTTCTTGTCGTATTTGGAAACTTTGTAGTTCTACTATCTTCCCAATAGCACAATCGACTCATGGGAAATGTTAAAGGAACCCCAAAACTAGTATTCCTTGTCAGACGTTAAACAAACGGAGGATGAGACTTTGTGATAGTACTTAATCCATTTCAATGCTCCCATTGCCAGCATTCAGAATGCTGATGAATGCCTCACTCTTATGGCTTTGTGTGGTCGTGTTCATCTGGACATGAAGATGGCTCGGAGATAAACAAGAGAAAAACTAGCTACTCTTCAGGACTTCGTTTATAAAGCTGCAAAGTATATGCGTTTGGAGGAGGCTGTAGTAGGGCGATAGGCTGTAACAACTGCCAAACCATATTAGGCTTCTAATAGTGTAAATGCCATGATCAAGAATAATGAAGGGTGCAACATGGAGAAAAGGAAGAATAATAACCTCCATAATTTTGGTGGTAGCAAGCGGAGTGAAGAAGATTCTAACCTGGCATGAGGTTTGATACCTATACGGACCCAAACAAAACCATAGAGAACATATGTCTGGCTACTCAGGAAGAGCTTAAATACAACAAACCTACTCCAAAGAAAGAAAAAAAAGTTGGAAGAAACTTTGGGAAATACTACAGGTTCCATGAGTCACATGGACATAACACCAACGAATGCCACTATCCGTAGGACCTGAATAAGGAACACATCACGAAGAGGAAGCTGGACTGGTACGTCAAGAGCCCGGAAGCCCTTTGAGAGAGGCCCTACCAAGGAACGGAGGTGAACAGTCTAGCGCTAACCATGTAAAAGACGGGAGACTAGTCATCAATATCATAACAGGAGGATCTACGTTGTAGACAAGAGTTGGAGCGAGATAGAGAGGTATGCAAAGTCTTTAAAAAATAAAATTCCCTATGTATGCATGACAGTTGAGCAATAAAGAGCTAAGGCTCCCTGACAAAAGTAGGAAGTGATAGCTTTTGATGACAACAACTTACAAGGAAAGTAATAACCTCATACGGATTCGATAGTGATTATGGCCTTTCTTATCCCAATAGAAGTACGTAGAATTTTGGTAGATAACGGAAGTCCAGTGAAAATTCTATTCAAGAATGCGTTTGACAAGATGGAGGAAGGGGTCCTAGAGATGGAGGACTTACACGACCCACCTCTCGAGTTTACAAGTGATCCTTATAGTGAGATTGACTCGAGAGATGGAGGAGAAGGGCTGCAACTGAGCCCGGAGAGGCTTTGGAGTTTGTGGAAGTTGATGGTAGCGATCCTACAAAACTCATGAAGACCAGATCTGGTCTAGAGTAGGATCTAAAAATACAATTAATTATTTTTTAACAAGAAAACAAGGACATGTTCACATGGTCCCATGTTAATATGTGCGGGATTTCTCCCTCGGTCGCTTGTCACACCTTGAATGTCAATCAATAAATGCCTTCTGTCAAGCAGAAGAAAAGGAGTATAGGCCCGTAATGACTGGAAATGCTGAATGAAGTAGTAAAGACCTTACTGGCAAATGACTTCGTTCGAGAATCATTGTAACCAGAATGGATAGCGAACCCGAGTACCGTCAAAAAGTCGAAGCGAAAATGGCGGACTTTTGTGGAATTTTCTAACTTAAATGGTGTATATCCCAAAGTGCTCTCGAGGATTAATCAGTTATGGGCATGAGCTTCTGTCCTTTATAGATGCTTACTCCGAATATAACCAAATTGTGATGGATTCCCTAGACAAGGTAATGCCATTTGGACTCAAGAATGTGGGAGCGACATATCAACGTCTGGTGAACAAGATGTTTGCCGTGCAAACTGGCAAAACCATGGAAGTGTACATTGATGACATGTTAGTAAAGTCAAGAGAGGCTGAAGATCATACATTGAACTTGGATGAAATGTTTCAAATTCTACGAAGGTACCAGATGAGGTGTAACATCCCGAAAATTTTCGACTTTCGAAAATTCAACATCGATACTCACTTTATCGACTGCTGAGCAATCGAATGCCGGAAACCCGAAAAGTTATGGTTTTAAGAAAAAGAAAAAGTAGAAGAAGAAGAAGATAGAAGAAAAGGAGAAGAAAGAAAGAAGAACAACAGAACAACAACAGAACAGAATACAGAGACAATATCAGAATCTCACATATCGCAGCGGAACAATATATAATAGATAAAGGAATAATCTCTAAAACAAAGAATTTTATCAGTTTATACATACATCAGTCATCAGAGTCAATATACAACAATGGACAGTTATATAACTTGTCCTCATACAGAATACACAGCGGAATAAATACTATCAAATACAAATACTACGTCTCGTCATCCAGCTTGCTTCCAAAGCTCCAGAATATCCAGAATATCCTGATAACATAACTCTAGGCTGCCCGTGTGGAAATTGGTGGGCACCCAGAGTTTAGAAGGGAACAATAAACTCCGAGTCAGTCATGGTGACTGGTGTGAGATCGTAAAACAGTTATTCTTCTTTAAAATAAACAACAGAAGAATTTTAAAGTCAATTCGAAATGCTTTTGGAAAATGAAACTACCATAAGACCTCCCACCACACACACAATGCAAACGCAAAATTGGAGGAGATTTCTTCTTATGATAGTCAAAGATGCTTACTACGCAAAATCAAATCATTTTGATATTATTATTAGTGCATAGTGTAGAAAACATTTCGAAAGTATAATATAAATCTTAGCCAACATACGACCAGTATCGTATGCCTACTATAGCTACTATGTTCAATAGCAGGTTACCGCCACATTCCATAGCAGGTAATACAACTAAAACCGTACACGTCGCGTATTGTTTCTTTGGATTTCCAACAAATGGTCAGGCTAAGGAACTTCCTATCCACGATGGGTACGTCCCTGGAATAGACGACCCGAGAAATAACCTAACATTACGGTTAGATCTCTGCCAACACAAGGCCGGGTTACCTCTGCAAAAGTAGGTAACTACTGACACGCGTATGCCATCCCCCGATCGTCACCGATCTTCCCGAGGATCCCCGATTTCCAACAAACCACATAGATAATAATAATGCAGTAACCACAGAGGTTAAGTATCTGGGCTCCATACCATGATACCACCTTTATCCAGAAGGAATGACATACACTAAGGGGCGCTACTCCCTAGAACCTTGCTGCATCCTTCCTGTTTCGACCATTTCCGGGGTGTGAGGCTCGACGAAGTCTCGTCCACAAAACTACGCTTTCTACAAAAAGCCCTGCTTCGGGTCAAACAAAATGATCAACCTATGATCACAAAGATATAAGATCAAACTAATGATCATATCACAAATGATCAAACACTGATCATTTCACAGCAACACTCAGTATGCCACGTTACCAAATTGGGATATATCGCTGATAAATTTCAATTACATAACCTCTGAGCTCATACGTCTCAGAGAAGGGTGTTAAGCTAAGAGAATAAATTCTCCGCCACCAACAGAAATGTATTTGAAAGAAAACAGCTTTATATCTCAAATTGTAACGTCAGACACACAATCCATATAAGTCTGTTCCGGGATCGAACAGAACCGAAGGCACTTCTCACGAAGCCCTTGCATTTCCGGATAATTTTCAATCACGTCAGGACTTCCCGTCACTAAGGGTGATAAAACCTCTAAATCGAAGATCAGTCGATGTAGAGTAACTCGACGGTAATCCTTCCGTTTTCAAAAATATCCGGTCTTCAACACCGGTCTTCAAATGCGATTCATACGACGTATCACATATTCGGAATGGGTTATACGACCCCATGGTCCTTTCCCGGTTAACCCGAATAGTGAGCGTTTATTCAAAAATAAGTGTGGCATCCAAATTCATCCAATTCACAACAAATACCTATCTAAAGGTAATTATTGATAGTCGGTTATTTAACTATCAATAAAGATGCGCAACATCATCAGATTCCAAATAATTTTCCAAATTATTTTATCTTCCAAAATATCTTTACTAGATATAAAATTTCCACACTTAACCATTTGAAAACAACTTCAAATTAATTTCCACATTTCATTTTATCTTTGAAGATAAAATCTCAAAACAGTTCATTTCATATTGGAAAAGCATTTCCATACTTATTTAATAATAAGTATTTCACAAATCATTTATTTTCAACATTTGAAAATATTCGATATACTTAAATCAAATTAAGTATATATTCATTCTTTAAGGAAATCTATTTTCTATAACAACATCAATTTGAGTCAAAAACGAATGTTACGTAAAACATCGTTACAACGACTCAAAAATCACTAGTATAGGGATTCGAAATTAAAATAGATATGTAAATCCCAATACTAGATAAAAACATTTCCTTTCGGAAATCATTTACTATAACAACAGTGTTATAGTCCACCATTTCCTTATTTCTCGAAAACGTCTATTTCAACAATGAATGTTGAAATCTATGATTTCGATATTCAATACGTTTTAAAACATCTTTTAAAACAATTAACTTCATTTTACAATATCGCTTTTCCAAAACTATCCATTTTATTTAATAATATATTCACTGTCCAAAATCGTGAATATACTTCACTAATTACATTTCACTATTTTCTACACATTTTATTCCAAAAATAATTCGCTATCCAAAATCGCGAATATATCTCCTTTAACAACCTTCTTTATTTAATTTATCAAATTCAATTGATCTCGAATTTATAAACAACGTTTATAAATTCCATTTCCATTTCCATTTTATAACAACTTCGATTTATACTTCTTCTTTAATAACCCATTCCATTTATAAGTTAATATAACTTATATTTCATTTATCTTAAAAGAAATCGTTCTTTTAAACTTCTCAAAATTTAAAACTTTCAGATTTCATTAACTTATGAAATCCCATTTATACTTCTTTCCAACACTTATAAAAATTCGTTTTATAAGTCCAATATTTTGATTTACAAAGATATCAATTTTTATAAATCTTTCTATACAAATCGTTTATAGTTATTCAAAAAAAATCCCAACTTAAACCATTTTATAAATAAATCGACTTTTATTTCAAAAACGACACTTCGGTTATATTTCACTAAAATTATAACTTTTATAACTTTAAAATTTTACGTTTATAAATCGATTCAAAAATTCCATAAAACGTATATTTCAAAAATCACTTTAAAAACCCTTTTAAAATAACAGTCGTTATTTTTACATTTCAAAACTGAATCCGATGATGCAACAACACCAATCAGTCCATCACAACAGTCAATATCATATATCATCATATGATAACAGAATATACATCAATATCTGTAAATAAATAACTACGGGTGAGGAATCCAGTTGGATCCCTCCAACCTGTTTCCCTGCATCCAAAAACGTCAGCACAATACCAATTCCGCTCCAGTACGGAATTATCGCGGTATATGGGTTTTTATAAATCCGCTTACTAACGGCGCAATAGGGTCTCATCCGCTATACGAGGCGGGAAATCAATCAATCCAATATATACATATGCCAATATGTATATACTGCTATATATATATATATATCCTATAATATCTAATATCAACAATCCAAACAGTCAATCATCAATCAATAACTGTAAATAATTCCACATTCAATTTGAGTGAGAAGATCTCACCGAGATTTTTATTCCGATTCCAGCGTTTATTTCCGAATAAAATTAAACGGCCGTTTAATTTTATCCAAAATTTTCACTGACTCCAATCGCTTCCAAATCAGTTCCAGCGCGTAGTATTCGACGATACGATTCCAATGCAACTGATTTCGTAATTTTTCAACCTCGTATGAACAAGATATCAAATTTTAAACATCACATAAATTAAATTACAATTTAAATTACATTTCTTTTATTTATTTTCACCTAAACCCCATCTGGACCGTTCGTTTTAGCAAAGAAAATCGTGGCCGTGCTTGATATCTTCTTCCACTCCCAGGTATATGCGTGAGCACGAGACCCATCAGCCGCCGTTTTGCCCTAGATGCCGCGACCACTACGATCGTCGAGAGTCCATCACTCCACCGCCATACGAATGCCACCGACCCAAGCTACCCACGGCCAGAGCCTTGTCGAGCTCGGTCGTCTCTAGGTGGAGAAAAACGTGCCCGTTCGTGCGCGCGTTCTTGCCCTGGCGCGCCTTCCATGCTGCTCGAATATTCATCATCGCCGTATGGATGACTTCGTCTCGCCGAGATCTACAATCCTCTAGTTGAAGACTTTGGCTAGAACTTCACGGATTTTGAGAATTTAAGGGATGAAGTGGCGTTCGTTTCTGGCCATCGAACGAATTAGAGGCGGCCAGGGTTTTAGCTGAAACCCTAGTCTTTCTCGTTTGCAAAATGAAAGTGAGGGGGTGCTTTTATAGAAAATTGCCCAGTTTACTATTCATCGAATTTTTTTTCGAACTCCGATTCGAGCGTGCCGGCTGACGTTTCTAAGGTTTACCCCGCGTTCCGAACGCAATGGAACGTGTTTCGGAAGCTAATTCGATCGTCTGTGTGAGATACGGAGAAAAACGATCAAATTAAATTAAACCGATTTAAATCGATTTCGAGGCGTTTTGATTCGTACCGGACAAACGGTAACTCCAAAAATTACGAAATTTGAAATCTTACAATAATATCACATTACGGATCCGATGAAACTGGTTTCGTCGAAATCCGAGACTTTCTGAAAAATGACTATTTTAACTCGACGAATTAAATTAAAATGATATCGATGCGTTTCGAGTTGCCACGGTCAAACGATAACTCCGTTTGCTACGAAAATTGAAATCCGATAATAACTAACTATTACGGATCCAATGGAACTGGTCTCGTTAAATTCTGAGACTGTCCGAAAATTGGCTATTTTTACAGTCGATAATTAAATATTAAAATATTCAATTTTCACAATTTAACTCCAAATTCAGTTTTAAGAGTTCTATAACCTTTCTATAACTCCAGTATGATTAAATAAAATTTTACAAATCATTTTCAATCATATTAAACTCGATTTTCAATTATCTCTGGAATTTCACTATCTAATTTATCGATTTAATTACCCAGGTAAATCCAATATTCGATAAATAAATCATTCGACTTCTAAATTCCATTTATTAATATTTAAAATCAATTAAATATTCAAATTTTAATTATCAAAAATTCTGGGTCGTTACAAACTTCCCCCCTTAAAAGAATTTCGTCCTCGAAATTACAAGTTAGGAAGAAAGGTCCTTAACTCGTCTACTATTTTTCAACATCCAATAGTTTTATCAATTTATCAAAACAAATCTTCCTACTAAAGATTCGTTATCATTTAATTTCATTTTCCAACTTCAATTATAAGTTTCAACAGCATTGTTTACTTCAAAATTCAAATTCGAGTTTAAATTCAAATTTTAAACTTTCAAAATTTTCTCAAAAATTTTCTAACGCCCTAAATTTTCGAAAAATTTTGCCAGCGTCTCCTTTGCGCGGCTAATACGGCACGACTACAAAACGTCCCTACGGACTCTCAGATTTCAAAAAGAAAAAGAAAAAGCCAAGCGGCTAGAGAGAAATCATCAAAAACTCATATTAAAATTCAAATACATACCTTTTTCGAGCAATTCGAATTTATCTTTGAAATCAAATTCAATTTCCTTTACACCTGTATATCCTACTAGCCATAATATCTAGTTACATATCCAAATCATTTTGCAAACTCCATTACAAAATTTCATATATACTTCTTATATCCTCTTTAAATTCGCTATTGAAGTTACATATTCAATTTCGTTCAATTTTTCATTTCACATTCATTTGAACTTATAATTCACATTTTCAATTCTATTGGAATTCAATTTATCTTCATTTATAGTCATTGAATTTAATTCGTTCAAACCTTATCCATTTGATCAATAATCAATTAGCTTCCCTTACTAACTTTCAGTTTAATACTTCCTTTATCAAATTCAATTCCAGTTCTATTTACTTTCAAATTCAAAATGAATTTTAACATTCAATTTCATTTTCTGGCACTTGCAATCGTAATTTATTCATTCATTCACTAATTCATTCGTTTTTCAATTTGAATTTCATTCTAATCAAATTTCAATATTCTATAAGTTATCAACTTATTAATATTTCGTAAGTATTTGAAATAGGATTCCAGAGTCGTTTCAACTTTTTCAAAACCATTTGAAAACAATTCAAATTATCCTTTTAATTTCCAAAACAAAATCCAAATTTTCCAAACACTTCCATTTAAAACAATTTGGCAGCAATTCCTCTTTTGGAAACCCGAAAATGAACACCAACGATGCCGCGGTCATCATCGAAGTTATTTTCCAGCGACCGACAAGAGTTTAGAGCTTTATCTCTCCAAAATACTTTTTCAAAATCCTTTGAAATTCATTTTCAACTTCAAAAAGAATTTTAAACTTTCCAAATCTCAAAAATTTCAAATTCTTCTCAAAACATTTCCAAAAACTTTTCTGGAACTCCGTTTTAAATTATAATTCACATCTATAATTTACATTTACAAATTTCGTTCGTATGTGAATTAATTCCTTAACTTTGGAGTTTATAATTCCAATTTCTCATTTAATTTCAATGATAATAGTTTAATGTTATCATTTCTAGCAACCATGCAACCATATACTATAGTAATTCATAGAAAAATCATTTCTTTTCTATACAAAAATAGTTTTGGGTAAAATTATTTCATTCACCCTACTTAAAACAATATTGTGCCGAATTGTTCTATTCGAGTGTTTAGAGATCCCTATCAATGATCGTTAATTACTCGTATTGACCAGAATCCATATACCACTCAATAAATCAATCATCACAATATAAAACAATTTTATATTCAAATAACAAATACGCGCTCATATCTATTATTACACTCAACTCATTCTAGAGTACTACTGACTCTATCTCTAATGAGTAACACCCAACAGAGCAGGGTTGTCGCTTAACCATATGCTCTGATACCAACTGTAACATCCCGAAAATTTTCGACTTTCGAAAATTCAACATCGATACTCACTTTATCGACTGCTGAGCAATCGAATGCCGGAAACCCGAAAAGTTATGGTTTTAAGAAAAAGAAAAAGTAGAAGAAGAAGAAGATAGAAGAAAAGGAGAAGAAAGAAAGAAGAACAACAGAACAACAACAGAACAGAATACAGAGACAATATCAGAATCTCACATATCGCAGCGGAACAATATATAATAGATAAAGGAATAATCTCTAAAACAAAGAATTTTATCAGTTTATACATACATCAGTCATCAGAGTCAATATACAACAATGGACAGTTATATAACTTGTCCTCATACAGAATACACCGCGGAATAAATACTATCAAATACAAATACTACGTCTCGTCATCCAGCTTGCTTCCAAAGCTCCAGAATATCCAGAATATCCTGATAACATAACTCTAGGCTGCCCGTGTGGAAATTGGTGGGCACCCAGAGTTTAGAAGGGAACAATAAACTCCGAGTCAGTCATGGTGACTGGTGTGAGATCGTAAAACAGTTATTCTTCTTTAAAATAAACAACAGAAGAATTTTAAAGTCAATTCGAAATGCTTTTGGAAAATGAAACTACCATAAGACCTCCCACCACACACACAATGCAAACGCAAAATTGGAGGAGATTTCTTCTTATGATAGTCAAAGATGCTTACTACGCAAAATCAAATCATTTTGATATTATTATTAGTGCATAGTGTAGAAAACATTTCGAAAGTATAATATAAATCTTAGCCAACATACGACCAGTATCGTATGCCTACTATAGCTACTATGTTCAATAGCAGGTTACCGCCACATTCCATAGCAGGTAATACAACTAAAACCGTACACGTCGCGTATTGTTTCTTTGGATTTCCAACAAATGGTCAGGCTAAGGAACTTCCTATCCACGATGGGTACGTCCCTGGAATAGACGACCCGAGAAATAACCTAACATTACGGTTAGATCTCTGCCAACACAAGGCCGGGTTACCTCTGCAAAAGTAGGTAACTACTGACACGCGTATGCCATCCCCCGATCGTCACCGATCTTCCCGAGGATCCCCGATTTCCAACAAACCACATAGATAATAATAATGCAGTAACCACAGAGGTTAAGTATCTGGGCTCCATACCATGATACCACCTTTATCCAGAAGGAATGACATACACTAAGGGGCGCTACTCCCTAGAACCTTGCTGCATCCTTCCTGTTTCGACCATTTCCGGGGTGTGAGGCTCGACGAAGTCTCGTCCACAAAACTACGCTTTCTACAAAAAGCCCTGCTTCGGGTCAAACAAAATGATCAACCTATGATCACAAAGATATAAGATCAAACTAATGATCATATCACAAATGATCAAACACTGATCATTTCACAGCAACACTCAGTATGCCACGTTACCAAATTGGGATATATCGCTGATAAATTTCAATTACATAACCTCTGAGCTCATACGTCTCAGAGAAGGGTGTTAAGCTAAGAGAATAAATTCTCCGCCACCAACAGAAATGTATTTGAAAGAAAACAGCTTTATATCTCAAATTGTAACGTCAGACACACAATCCATATAAGTCTGTTCCGGGATCGAACAGAACCGAAGGCACTTCTCACGAAGCCCTTGCATTTCCGGATAATTTTCAATCACGTCAGGACTTCCCGTCACTAAGGGTGATAAAACCTCTAAATCGAAGATCAGTCGATGTAGAGTAACTCGACGGTAATCCTTCCGTTTTCAAAAATATCCGGTCTTCAACACCGGTCTTCAAATGCGATTCATACGACGTATCACATATTCGGAATGGGTTATACGACCCCATGGTCCTTTCCCGGTTAACCCGAATAGTGAGCGTTTATTCAAAAATAAGTGTGGCATCCAAATTCATCCAATTCACAACAAATACCTATCTAAAGGTAATTATTGATAGTCGGTTATTTAACTATCAATAAAGATGCGCAACATCATCAGATTCCAAATAATTTTCCAAATTATTTTATCTTCCAAAATATCTTTACTAGATATAAAATTTCCACACTTAACCATTTGAAAACAACTTCAAATTAATTTCCACATTTCATTTTATCTTTGAAGATAAAATCTCAAAACAGTTCATTTCATATTGGAAAAGCATTTCCATACTTATTTAATAATAAGTATTTCACAAATCATTTATTTTCAACATTTGAAAATATTCGATATACTTAAATCAAATTAAGTATATATTCATTCTTTAAGGAAATCTATTTTCTATAACAACATCAATTTGAGTCAAAAACGAATGTTACGTAAAACATCGTTACAACGACTCAAAAATCACTAGTATAGGGATTCGAAATTAAAATAGATATGTAAATCCCAATACTAGATAAAAACATTTCCTTTCGGAAATCATTTACTATAACAACAGTGTTATAGTCCACCATTTCCTTATTTCTCGAAAACGTCTATTTCAACAATGAATGTTGAAATCTATGATTTCGATATTCAATACGTTTTAAAACATCTTTTAAAACAATTAACTTCATTTTACAATATCGCTTTTCCAAAACTATCCATTTTATTTAATAATATATTCACTGTCCAAAATCGTGAATATACTTCACTAATTACATTTCACTATTTTCTACACATTTTATTCCAAAAATAATTCGCTATCCAAAATCGCGAATATATCTCCTTTAACAACCTTCTTTATTTAATTTATCAAATTCAATTGATCTCGAATTTATAAACAACGTTTATAAATTCCATTTCCATTTCCATTTTATAACAACTTCGATTTATACTTCTTCTTTAATAACCCATTCCATTTATAAGTTAATATAACTTATATTTCATTTATCTTAAAAGAAATCGTTCTTTTAAACTTCTCAAAATTTAAAACTTTCAGATTTCATTAACTTATGAAATCCCATTTATACTTCTTTCCAACACTTATAAAAATTCGTTTTATAAGTCCAATATTTTGATTTACAAAGATATCAATTTTTATAAATCTTTCTATACAAATCGTTTATAGTTATTCAAAAAAAATCCCAACTTAAACCATTTTATAAATAAATCGACTTTTATTTCAAAAACGACACTTCGGTTATATTTCACTAAAATTATAACTTTTATAACTTTAAAATTTTACGTTTATAAATCGATTCAAAAATTCCATAAAACGTATATTTCAAAAATCACTTTAAAAACCCTTTTAAAATAACAGTCGTTATTTTTACATTTCAAAACTGAATCCGATGATGCAACAACACCAATCAGTCCATCACAACAGTCAATATCATATATCATCATATGATAACAGAATATACATCAATATCTGTAAATAAATAACTACGGGTGAGGAATCCAGTTGGATCCCTCCAACCTGTTTCCCTGCATCCAAAAACGTCAGCACAATACCAATTCCGCTCCAGTACGGAATTATCGCGGTATATGGGTTTTTATAAATCCGCTTACTAACGGCGCAATAGGGTCTCATCCGCTATACGAGGCGGGAAATCAATCAATCCAATATATACATATGCCAATATGTATATACTGCTATATATATATATATATCCTATAATATCTAATATCAACAATCCAAACAGTCAATCATCAATCAATAACTGTAAATAATTCCACATTCAATTTGAGTGAGAAGATCTCACCGAGATTTTTATTCCGATTCCAGCGTTTATTTCCGAATAAAATTAAACGGCCGTTTAATTTTATCCAAAATTTTCACTGACTCCAATCGCTTCCAAATCAGTTCCAGCGCGTAGTATTCGACGATACGATTCCAATGCAACTGATTTCGTAATTTTTCAACCTCGTATGAACAAGATATCAAATTTTAAACATCACATAAATTAAATTACAATTTAAATTACATTTCTTTTATTTATTTTCACCTAAACCCCATCTGGACCGTTCGTTTTAGCAAAGAAAATCGTGGCCGTGCTTGATATCTTCTTCCACTCCCAGGTATATGCGTGAGCACGAGACCCATCAGCCGCCGTTTTGCCCTAGATGCCGCGACCACTACGATCGTCGAGAGTCCATCACTCCACCGCCATACGAATGCCACCGACCCAAGCTACCCACGGCCAGAGCCTTGTCGAGCTCGGTCGTCTCTAGGTGGAGAAAAACGTGCCCGTTCGTGCGCGCGTTCTTGCCCTGGCGCGCCTTCCATGCTGCTCGAATATTCATCATCGCCGTATGGATGACTTCGTCTCGCCGAGATCTACAATCCTCTAGTTGAAGACTTTGGCTAGAACTTCACGGATTTTGAGAATTTAAGGGATGAAGTGGCGTTCGTTTCTGGCCATCGAACGAATTAGAGGCGGCCAGGGTTTTAGCTGAAACCCTAGTCTTTCTCGTTTGCAAAATGAAAGTGAGGGGGTGCTTTTATAGAAAATTGCCCAGTTTACTATTCATCGAATTTTTTTTCGAACTCCGATTCGAGCGTGCCGGCTGACGTTTCTAAGGTTTACCCCGCGTTCCGAACGCAATGGAACGTGTTTCGGAAGCTAATTCGATCGTCTGTGTGAGATACGGAGAAAAACGATCAAATTAAATTAAACCGATTTAAATCGATTTCGAGGCGTTTTGATTCGTACCGGACAAACGGTAACTCCAAAAATTACGAAATTTGAAATCTTACAATAATATCACATTACGGATCCGATGAAACTGGTTTCGTCGAAATCCGAGACTTTCTGAAAAATGACTATTTTAACTCGACGAATTAAATTAAAATGATATCGATGCGTTTCGAGTTGCCACGGTCAAACGATAACTCCGTTTGCTACGAAAATTGAAATCCGATAATAACTAACTATTACGGATCCAATGGAACTGGTCTCGTTAAATTCTGAGACTGTCCGAAAATTGGCTATTTTTACAGTCGATAATTAAATATTAAAATATTCAATTTTCACAATTTAACTCCAAATTCAGTTTTAAGAGTTCTATAACCTTTCTATAACTCCAGTATGATTAAATAAAATTTTACAAATCATTTTCAATCATATTAAACTCGATTTTCAATTATCTCTGGAATTTCACTATCTAATTTATCGATTTAATTACCCAGGTAAATCCAATATTCGATAAATAAATCATTCGACTTCTAAATTCCATTTATTAATATTTAAAATCAATTAAATATTCAAATTTTAATTATCAAAAATTCTGGGTCGTTACATGAGGTTGAACCCGCTGATGTTTTCTTTTGGAGTGGCTTTTGGGAAATTCCCAAGCTTCATCGTACATGCAAAAAGGATAGAAGCTAATCCAGAACAGGTCCATGTACTATAAGACATCAAAATTCCTAAAACAAGGAAGGAAATGCATAGCCAAAATGGGAAGGTAGCAAATATCCAAAGCCAAGGACAAGTGTGTCCCTTTCTTTGAAGCGCTCAAAAAGGAGAAAGACAAGTTCATATGGACGGATGAGTGTCTGGCTGCATTCTTAAATCTATTGGAGCACTTTCAGAAGCCACTAGTCTTGTTTACACTAATCGAGGGGGAAGATCTTTACATCTACTTAGCAGTGTGACAACATGTTTTAAGCGCATCCCTAGTTAGAGAGGAAGACCGGGTACATCGTCCTATGTATTACATAAGCAAGCGCTTCAGCGGGCTAGAATCTAGGTATCCTAAGCTGGAAAAGTTGGCATATTGTTTGTTGATTGCATCTAGGAAACTAAGGCACTATTTCCAATGAAATCCAATCTGGGTACTCATAGACCAGCCCTTGCGGTAGGTTCTGCATTGGCCAGATACTTCAGGAAGATCTTACCAAATGGAGCATTGAGTTAATTCAGTAAGAGATAACATATCACCCGTGGACTGCAATCGAGGGGCAAGCACTGGCGGACTTCCTTGCTGAATTTACTATTTGAGACGATGAAGTGAAGCCGCTGGAGTAGGGTGTATGCTGATGAAGCAGCTAATGTTAACAACTCTGGTGTAGGGGTAGTATTTCTAACAAACAAAGGAAGAAAGTTGAGTTATGTGATTAGATTGGGATTCAAAGCAATAAACAACGAAGCAGAATATGAAGGTTCGATAGCCGGATTGGAGTTACTAAAGCAGCTAGGGATAAGGACGATGTGCATTCCCATTGACTCTTAGCTTGTTGTAAATCAGGCACTTGGAGAATTCCAGACCAATGGAGAATGCTTGAAATCTTACTTGGAAAAGGTGTAGGATCTATTTAGTGGGATGGAGCACTACGTGGTTAAACATATTCCTCAAGAGAAGAATCAGGATGCGGACAGATTGGCAAAGTTAGCAAGTTCACGAGATAAGTCTCTGTTGGGATAGGTACCTACTATGACCTTACATCGACCTAGTTTTGATGAAGTAAATGTGGTTGCGGTTGTGGGTGATGGGGAGACTTGGATAACCCAGTTGATAAATTATTTGAGTGAAGAAATGCTATTTGACAATGAAAACGAAGCTAGAAAGATCCTACGGAAGGCGCCCCTACTAAAATGCATCGCTGCACAGGAAGCTGAACAGGTACTGAGAGACATACACCAAGGAAGCTGTGGAGACCATATTGTCATGATGCGATGGAATACACAAGAAAGTATGACAGGTGCCAATGGTTTGCATAGATTCCTAGGTTGCCCCCAAATGAGTTGACCACATGTTTAGCCCTTAGCCCTTCGAGGTCTAGGAAATAGTCTTAATCAAAGAACATCCAATGGCACTGGGTAGAGCTAAGTATGCAATAGTGGCAGTTTACTACTTTACTAAGTGGGTAGAAGCTAAGCTCGTTACTAAGGTGTCAATAGCTAAGGTCTTAAAATTTTTAATCAGGAATGTGATTTGCAGGTACAGAGTTTTTCTGCAGATCATCTCAGGCAATGGATTGCAATTTGATAGTGCAAAGTTCGTCGATTTCTGCCAGCGGCATACAATAAAGAAAAGTTCTCTAGTGACATTTTTGCATGCTAACAGACACGGTCAACAAGGTTCTAAAGACACTCATAGAGAAGCAGCTAGAAAGAGAAAAAACAGCGTGGGTGGATGAACTGCCATTAGCGTTATGGGCCTACCACACCTATTTCAAGATGGTAACATGACATATTCCTTTCTTATTGGCTTACGGGTCAGAGGCAATGCTGCCCATTGAGACGACTATAACGACCCGAAATTTTTGATAATCAAAGATTTGTTAATTTAATAGAGTTTTGTGATTTAATGTTGGGAGAGATAAAAATTTGTGATTTAATAATAAGAATATAACTGGAATGAAATGAAATTGTATTAATTTAAGGTAATCGATAATGGCTTTGAATGTAATTCCAATTAATTAAAATGATTAAAAAGTTATAATTGGTTATAGATTGTAAATTAATTGTAATAATGTGTGTATTAATTGATAATTGGATTAATGGAGTAGTTGATAAATTAAAGGTTGTATTAATTAATGAAATAATGTGTAATAAAAGGTAATTTTATAGAATTAGTATTATGTAAGTTATTATAACATTTGTTTGTAAATAATAAACGTACAAATGTGGTTAAATGTAGGAAAGGTGACAATTGTTATTTTTTACCAATTTAATTAATCAATTACAAATAAATGTAAATAAATGTTACATTAATGTGAGTTAATACAATAACTGCAGATTGGGAATGTAATAAAATGTACAGAAATGTCAATTACACTCATAAGGCAATAAATTGATTTAATAATAAAAATGAAACCAAGAAAATGAAGTTGTGGGATTTTAAATTTTTATTAATGTCAAAGTCAACAAAGGTTCAATATTATTGGAATACTGCAACTAATAAGGTAAAAGATGATAATTGTAGAATATTTGTGTCATAAGATGTAAAAAATGTTAACTATGTCTGTAGAGAATAATCGATTGAATTAAAAGATCGAAACCAAATTAAATAAATTTATTGAAATTAAATTATATTAATTGAATTTAATTATAGTAGAAATTGAACACTGTAATTAGTGTAATAACCAACACTGAATTGTAATATAAATTTGTGTTAAGTCATTGTAAATGTCTAAGTGATTAAAAGTGATGAAATTGGTTAACTATTAAATTTGAATGAAAAATGATTTAATTAATTAATTATTAATTTATTTTATTAAGGGGAAAATAGCCATTTTGGCCACTGTCTCGTATTTCGACGAAACCAGTTTCATCGGATCCGTAACGGAAAATTATTGTAATATTTCAAGTTCTGTAGCAATCGGACATGCCGTTTGATCGTACGGACTCGAAACGCCTAGAAATCAACTAAATAAAATTTAATAGAAACCAATTTGAAATAAGCTGATTTTAGGCTAACTTCTTCATACGATGGAATTAGGACCTGAAACCTGATCCATTGAGTTTAAAAATATTAAAAACATCTATTTTGACATATGGGATGACCCATTTCCGTTTCGGGAACGAAACGGGCTTTTCGAGTCGTTTATCGTTCAACTTTCAAACCAATCTAGTCCATTCATTTCTATTTCTGATCTGCCTATATATAGCCTATTATAAACCCTAGCTATATTCTTATTCCATTTTTCTATACGTACAATTCTATCTGCTTCTCTCTTTATAATGGCAGAACCAAATCCAATTGCAAAAC
Source organism: Allium fistulosum (assembly GCA_030737815.1). NCBI lineage: Eukaryota > Viridiplantae > Streptophyta > Magnoliopsida > Asparagales > Amaryllidaceae > Allium > Allium fistulosum. The sequence goes on from CM060906.1 coordinate 694,441,335, forward strand.
CCTAATTCCCAAATTGCAAATTCAATTTCATAATTCAATTCCAAAATCAAACTCTTCAAAACCCTAACAAATTATATATCGATTTGAAGCTCTCGACGAGCGCAAGTCAAATCTGCAGTCTATTTTTCGATTTGGATCTTGGTTTGGTCGGAATTGCCTGAAACAGTCGCGGAGGTTCATTTCGTCGCGATCGACTTCAACGGATCGTCGAGCCGTTGGTGTTGGGTAGTGGAGTGGGCCGAGGGTAGTTCAACCAGGTGGTTGGCATGACGATTTGATGGTTGGATGATCGCCAAAAATTCGATCTAGGGCTGAATTTTTCGGTGACGGCTATGGGTTTTGAGCGTCGTTCGGCGCTGGGTGGCCTTCGCGAGGCGTGAGGGGGAAGACAGCACCCTCTAGCGAGGTCACGGTGGCCTCTGGCGTGGGCGTTGCCATGGCGATCAACGGCAGTTGAGGCGGCATTCAGCCTGGATTCGAGCGCGTTCGTTCGTGCATAAGGGTTTAGGTCGCGTGATGGTTCCTGGACAGAGAAGGTGACGTGGCTTTGATTTGTTATTTTATTTTATTTTATTTTAATTCGTATAATGTTCTTATGTCGATAACTCTTGCATACGAGGTACGTTTCACATGCGGTTTGTTACCCTGGGATCGTATTGAAATTCCGGACATTTTGACACTAGTTCGGTTGAATTATGAGACTGTTTGAATTTGGGCCTTTATTTGAATTTCAAATCGATTGAAATTCAAAGGTGAGTGTTTTAACCCCCTCACAACTTCTAAAATTTCTTATGTTAGTTAAATTGAATTTATGATGTGATTAGAAATTTATTGATCGATGTTTGGTATATTTAAAATTGTCATTCTAGTTAAATTTGACTTTTATTGCATTTAATCATCGTTTAATTTAATATTGAATGTAACTTGTCAATTTAATACCTGTTATTGATTATCAGTTATCTATTGACGTTTATTGATTAATTTGGAGAATGAGTGTGATGAATGTTTGATTGTTGATATTGCATGACTGGATGTTGTATTTTATGTTGTTATAACTGCAAGTTCCCTATGGGTTGAAATGATACATATCCGAATGATCTATAGATTAGGGAAAAATCGTTATGGGTTGAAATGATAGACTCGAGCGATTTTAAGGATTTTATTTAATTTAGGATTGCGGCATGAAATGATATATAACCGTAAAATTTTAAATTGCGGATTGAAATGATAAATATCCGTATCACTTGACCCTAGGGTAGAAAATTATATACGGACACCGGATTGGTTAAATTAAATGATTTTTGAATCTTTAAATTTTAAATTCATTTAACTGGTATTTTGAAATGGAAATTGGTTTGTATATACTGAATTGTTTTCGATAATCCAAGTGCTAAATGTTGAAATTGGAACTGATTAATGAATTGGAATTGATTTTAATTTGAATTTCAAAGTTGAAGTGTCAGATACAAATGAATTATAGAAATCGAGTTATTGAAATGTTTGGATATTACTTTGAAATCTATTTTTAAACTAATTTCAACTATTTTAATTAAATTAGTTATTTTAATCAATTTAAACCATTTTAATTTAATTTAATCTATTATAACCTATATAATACAATTTAATCTATTTTACCTATTTTAAACTAATTAATTTATTTAATCTATTTTAAATCTGTTTAATATAATTTAAATCTATTTAATTTATTTTAAATTTATTTAATCTATTTAAAAATCTACTTAATATAATTAACTCTATTTAATCTATAATTAATCTATTTAAACATTTTAAAATCTAATTAAATCTGTTTAATCTATATTTAATCTATTTAAATCAATTTAAATCTAGCTAAATCAAATTTAAATTTATTTTAACTATTTTACTATTTAAACTATTTTTAAAACTATATAAACTATTTATAATTACTTAAACTATTTCCTAGAATTTCAGACTGTGTAAAGTTGGAGTATTTATCTTTAAATCCTTGAGGATGATACAACCTAAGTTATAATTTGGAATTGATATCTTTTTGAAAAATGACATATTTGAGTGAATATGATTTTGGAAGTGAATGTGATTTTTGAAAGTGAATATGATTTGAAAATGATATGGTTTGAGAATATGATATTATGATATCAATTGTAAATTGACTATTTGAAATGTAAAAGAACCATCCGGTGTGAAATAAGCGTTTGGTTGTTAAAGAGACTGGGATCGGATATTGTCATACTCTCTGCCAATACTGAAAACCACTTTAACAACTGTGTACGTGGTGGAGATTCCATAAATGAAGTAGGATGGTTTGGCGAATGATTTCTGTATGAGGTATGACGTGACCCTGACTCCCGTGAGTCATCTTAGATATGACTAAAACAGGAGCCATGCCGGGCCAAGTGAGGTCTTTCCTCCTATCGGGCACACTTCTTCGATACTATATTCCGACTTTGTGATTGATTTGGTGGCCACCCTTGATTTTGATTTGGGAGTGTGTCCGAGGTGGGCGGTAGTATCTGTATGCGTTACCACCGGTCTGGATCCGCAATTGGTATATCTACCCTGGCATTGCCTCGAGTGCCATGTTCACATGCCCTAGAGCACCTTCTACAAGTTTGTTTTGTACCATACCTATGGAGTAACCTTTGATAGCCTCAAGTTTACGGAGGAGTTATGGTACTGTATAGACTATGGGAATATATAAAATGTGTTAAGGGGGATATGGGTAACGCCTTAACGCGATTTTAATACTTTACTTTAGACATTTTATAATAGCATATTGTACTACATAGTAGGTAGTTTAATGGATCCTTAGGAGATAGTAATCCCGAACATCTCTTAAGTTACTACACTCACGTTAAACACTGGATAGGCGATGTCAAACCCTATAAACATCTTTGACGTCATTCCACTCATATTTATTTACCATTGATTTAACTTACATAAGATCTTTTAGTTCTGACTCGAGTGTTTGGTCCTTTCAATTTACTCGGGTCAGCCTGAGCATTTCAAGGTTGAAGACCTTATTTCTGGAGGACGAAGACGAAGATTTGTACTATTATTATTTAATGTATTTATTCCACTACATCATGTTGTTCCGCTGCATTTATTTATTTATCTCTGTTTTATATAACTCTGATGTTGTGTTGTAAAAGAATAATCAAATGTATTTATAAAACAGCTCCATGAACTGCTATTTGATTATTATATTTTATCATTCCGCTGTGAGATTCTGCATTTGTTTTATTTCTTTCTCTTTTTATTATTTACCCCATAACAATCTGCCCTTTTGAATGGTTTGAGTCCGGCATGTGTGTCTGCTTAAAACGTCCAAAAAGACAGGTCATTACAACGACAGTCCTATCCCATATAAGACTTCATCATGACCTGAACGAGAATGAAAAGTTGTTGAACATGTCACTTGATTTGGTGGATGAAAGGCATGAGGAAGCCACCTTGAGAGATGTAGCACACAAATGAAGGGTAGCTGTGCAGTATAAGTCTAAGGTCAAGCATTTCCCATTCAAGGAAGGAGACTTGGTGATGAATCAAATCTTCCCTAGACTAGGGGCACTTATTCCAGTCTAGGGAGGACCGTATGTCATCCATAAGGACCTAGGCAACAGAGCTTTCATCCTTAGCATAGTAGATGGAGTTATATTCAAAAAGACTTGAACACACACCATCTCTGTCATTATTTTTCTTAAACTTTTATCATGCTCGTTATATTAAGGCTTTGCAACTAAAATGTTATAAAACAAATTCTAATAAAGTGTGCTTTCCTTAAAATTTTGTCTTAGCAAACAATCGATGGAAAACAAAAAAACCGTGTTACCAATTGATGATGGCGGGACAACGTAGACGCTTTGAAGGGATACTTCCTAGGCTAAGGACCTGACTCCCTGGCCTAGGAACCAAGATCGGGTGTCACACCATCCCCCTTTACAAACTGCTCTATTGACAGCGGCAAGCTCAATCAGCCCATGGTCAGGACGTGACCGCCAAGTGGGTGCTCGCTAATAACATTTAGCTAAAACTTCTTTATTGGCAGCGGTGAGACCGATCGACCCATGTTCTGGATATGACCACCAAGTGGGTGCTCAGTGTTGATGATTTGGAAAACTTCTCTACGGACAGCGGCAACCACGATTAACCCATGGTAAAGACGTGACCGCCAAGTGGGTGCTCGTCATTGACGGTCGACTAAAACTATAACGACTCAGATTTTTAATGCTGTTAATTTAAGATATTTAAATGGATTTAAATATTTAATTTGGATTATAATTTGATTTTTAATATGAAAGTTTGGTTTTATTTAATAAAAAGGATTCAGAATTTAAATATAACAATCTATTGAATAAATCAATTATTAAAGTAATAATTGGATATTAGATAAAGTATAAAATCTGGAGTTATAAGCTTGTTATAAATATTTCAAAGGCTTATAAAATTTATAGTGATAATACTGAAGATAATAGATGGGTTAAAATTGAATTTAACAATGGTTTGTTCAATTTTAAAAATACATCGTTTAAATTGATATTTAAAAATAGCCCTCCGAGGCAAAGTCTCAGAATTTGACGAAACCAGTTCCATTGGATCCATAATATTATATTATTATCGGATTTCAAGTTTCGTAGCTTTTGGAGTTATTGTGTGGCTGTACGGTTGATAAACGCGCTGAAATTAATATCAAAATCTAATATAATAACTGGGTCCAAAAAGATATCTTCTCCATACGATCGAGTTAGGACTCGAAACCTTTTCCATTGCGTTCGAAATAGGGGCATAACATTACAAACGCCTGGCGGCACGCCTCAATAGGAGGTCGAGATTTTGAGCTACGTTTTCGAGATAATTTAAATTTAAATAATATTAAATATATATTGACCAGTCAATTAATTTCACATCAGAGCTTTTTCCAGACCTTTCCAAAAGAAAACTATAGCTAACCTTCTTCTACAGCTTCTTTCTCCTTTCACGTTAACATCTCATCCTGTCTCCCCCACTTTCTTTTTTAAAAAAATGCAAGCAAGTTGATCATTTCAAAATCAAGGAAAAAAGAAGTAATAAAATGGCTGAATAAATCAACCGAGGAACGAGAATAAAAAAGGGCAGCATTCCTCTATGAGGAATCGATTCGTCCTTGAAAAAAATAAATATCGTCTCTCTCTAGTTCTAAGCTTTAATCGAATTTTCCCCTTTTCATCTTTTCAATTCGCGAAGACGTTTTAAACCGCGAATCCCATTTTCAAATCATTTGACCAAATCGAAGGAGGCCAAGGCGGGAAAGCAGCGATCGAACGAGGCAACTTCGCGATGGCACGATGGTTGATCGTTGGCGGCAATCAAGGGAGGGTGACGAAGGAGGATCGGCGTCGAGTTCAACTCGAAAAAAAAAACTCGCGGTTGCGGTGGCGAGGCGATTTCTGGTAGGCTCGTATTGATGAAAATGGTGGGGGATGGCTCGCGTGGTTTTCGATGATGGAGGAGACTCTGGTGGGAAGAGAAGGTTCTTGTCAGTGAGGTATTTTGCAAATTTGTCTTTTTATTTATTTTAATATATATTCATGGATGTATGCATATAAGTATATATATATATAGATATCTATAAAGAAAAAAAAAGAAAACCCCAGCAAGGTATACATATACAGTTTATATACAGTAAAGGAAAAGTATGAACATATATATATATACACCCACATATCTATTTTAGTTTAAAAGTATATTGATAAGCAGAAAATAATATATATATAGACAAGATAAGAAAAAAATAGAAATTTTAATGGTAAATATAGATTATTATTTTGGTATATATTTATATAAATTTTGGTATCTATATAGACTATATTTATAAGGATATGTGTTTTCAAAAAAATAAAATAAACATACATATACACATTTTTAACTTATTAGTTTAATTTCTAAAATAATAAGTTATGGTGATTAATTTGTTTTATTAACTTATTTAATAAACTTATTTAATTATTTTTAGTTACTAAAAGATTTTTAAAAGAAAATTTTAGTTAAAATTAAATTATTAGTAAATCAAACTGTTAAATGGCAATTGATAGTTCGATTTACTTCGAATATTAATAAACCGTAAATTTTATATAAGGTCGGAAATCGAGGAAGCAAGTCAAGATGGAAACGGATTGCAATTTAAAAGTCAAAGGTGAGATTTTCTCACTCATTTGGATTCCATAGTTTAATTTAAATGATAAAAGTTAAATCATTGGATGTGCTTGGTTGAATTTATAATAAAGTGGATGATATTATATATATATAGTAGTATATATATTGGAGTGATTGATATTCCCGCATTATATAGCGGATGAGACCCTATGCGCCGCATAATAGCGAATGATATTATATAAATCCCATATACCACGATATTCCACCTCGAAGTGGAATTGGTATTTTATTGTGTTAACATCTGTGGATGCAAGGATACAGGTTGGAGGGATCCAACAGGATTCCCCAAAATATTTATTGATCATATATATGTTGTTGTATATGACAGGATGGATGGATTGATATGGATTTGTTTGTGGATTGATTTATTTAGTGTTAAATAACATGGAAATTTGAATCTGGTATTTTTTAAATACCATAAATAATTTAATCAAAGGAAGTTAAAATGGAACTTGAATAGGAAATATTTATATCGAAATTGTATTTATCTCTAAAGAAAATTTAGGAAATGGGAGCATATCAATAAATGTGAGTTATACTTAATTGGTTTAAGTAGAGGTTTGAAAATTAAATTTATATAATAAAGAGCTTGAAGAAATATTTGGAATAGATAAATGGATTCGGAATAAAAAGAAGTTTTATTAAGAAATAAAAAAAGGAATTTTAGTAAGGAATGGAAAGGAACTTTATTAAGGAATGAAATGGAATATTTTTAAGGAATAATATGGAATTTATTTTGGGAATAAAATTTTAAAGATGGAATTTTTGAATAAAATTGTTTTATAAATAAATGGAAAACTCAGGGGAGTTTATAAATTTATAAATGGGGTTTATAAATAAGATAGGAAAATATCAGAGGATATGAGTCAGGGCAAAGACTTATATTGAGTTATGAGAATTTGTTTTGAAAGGAAATAGTGGAATATTTCCGAAAGTGAGAAATGAGAATATGGTCGTTGAGATAGGAATCAAGGAGAATTTATGGAGTATATTGGGTTTTCTAAAAATATAAATTTATTTTAAAGGGAATATTTTTGAATTACTATACTATATAATTTTTATAAACTATTATCTGGATTTAGAATATTCGAATTGGTTATTTTGAGGGCTAGTAAATTATTATAATAACTCTAGTTTTCTAAACCAGCTTTAAAAATTTATAACTGGATATGAATTTTAATATTTATATTTAATTTACCTTAAACCATAATTTGAAAATAAAACTATTATTCTTATTTTATAAGTCTAAATGTTTTCAAAAAAGTTTTTAAAAAAAATCCAATTAAAATTCTCTTGAGATGATAAGCAAGTTTATTAAAAGAGATAAGATTTAAGAGAAAATCTTATAAGTGGAGTTATGGAAACTTAAGTAAATTGCCGAGTATAAGATAGGAGTTTCCTTAAGGCGAAATAAAATTCACAAAGCAAAGTGGAAGTAAAAATCTGGAATTTTTATTAAGCAAGAGGGCTTTGGGAATATTAAAGGAAATTGATTAAGGAACTCTAGAAATTATAGAAGTGGAGCAAACGGGTTTGAAAATTTACAAGTAAAAGTGTAAATTGATTTTAAGAAAGAATAAGGAAATAAATGAATGTTTTCAAGAGTTGAAAATAAAATTGAAGTGAAGAAATATTCCAAGTATGGGAAAAAGACTTAAATGGTTCCATGAAAATAAAAGGAGTTTGAAAACTATTTTCAAAAGGGTTGAAAATGGAAATAATATCTGGGGGATATTTTGGGATAAATAATTTGAGGAAAATTATTTAAGACTTGATGGTTGCTTGTGGATGATTATTTGATAGTTAACTAACCGACTATCAATATTGGCCAATACGTTGATCGTTTCGAAGAGACCGAGATCGGGTTTAATTATCCGAAAACCACTTCGATCTGGTTTGAACGTAGCGAATGAAGACCGTGAAGATGATGAAGATGGTGATTCGGTTTGTCCAGACCCAGGGCAACTTGTATGGATGAATGCTTTCATAACATCGTCATGGGGACGATGAGCATTCTAAGTGAAATGTGTTCTAAAAAAGGTAACGCATAGCCTCAAGCCTCATCAACCGGGAATGGCTAAAACAGGGGAGGTGCAGCAAGGCTATGTGGGTAGCACCCATTAGGGTGAGGTCATCCCTGTCTAGATGTCCCTTTTTATTTCGGCTGTGTGGCGGTTGGTCGCGCCAACCGTGGGGTGATCTTACTCGGACTATCCAGTAAGGGGTAGCTCCGGTCTTGTGTTGCAGGGGGTTGGGCGTGATCCTCGGTACTCTGATCTAGGCCAGGTACTGTGACGGGCGGTACCCCAGTAGCCCTGCCATTGTATGGAATCCAATTTCCAATAAGCGCTTGTACGGTTTTGATTATGCCCAACTATTTTTGAAACGTGAGATGCAAGCATTTCAGCTAGATTCTATTTTACTTTAGACACTATTATAATATCAGACGAATTTGATAAAAATGTTTTGGTTATCATAAGGTAAAAACCCGGCATATTTATTCATGGCGTGGTCTTACGAGATACCCTTGTTTCAAAGGATTTTCAAAGAAAATATAATAATCCATTTGAATGTGGTTTTCTCACGCTGGTTTTCCAGGCTGACTCGGGTGTTGTTTAATTATGATGCTCGGGTTAGACCGAGTTAAACAGGATCATGTTAAAAGCTATGGAGCTCAGGAGACGAGCTGGATGACAGAGCGTACTTCCGTATTTGATTATTATTCCGCTGTGTACGGACAAGTGTTAAAATTGTCCAAGTGATGGATGTTGTTGTACTCTAATAGTGGTATGTATATATGACAGTATAGATTCTTTGTATTTAAAGCTGTGTTATATATTGTATTTTGTTCCGCTGTGATTGTGAGACTCTGATGTTGTTTTTCTTCTTCTTCTTCCACCTCTTTCTTCTTTAACCCGAAGACTCGTACTTTTGTTCCACTTTGAGATGAATTGGTGTGGAATTTTGCCAGCTCAGAGGGGTACGGATTTGCGGGCCTTTACAAAAACTTTTCTACATGCAGCGGCGAGCCCGATGAGCTTGTGGTCAGGATGCGACCAACAAGTGGGTGCTCACTGTTGATGATCAGTCTAAAACTTCTCTGTTGATAGCAGCGAGCCCGATTAGCCCATGATCAGGACATGACCGCTAAGTCGGTGCTCACTATAAAAAATTGGCTAAAACTCAACGATGAGCCTGATTAGTACTTGGTCAAGCCGCGACTACCAATTAGGTGCTCGCCATTGACGATCGGCCAAAATCTTCTCTACCGGCAGCGACGAGCCAGATCAGCCCATGGTCAGGACGTGACCGCCAAGTCGGTGCTCAATGTTGACAATCGACTAAAACTTCTCTACCGGCAATGGTGAGCCAGATCTGCCCATGGTCAGGGCTTGATGGCCAAGTGGGTACTCGCCATTGACGATCAGCTAAAATTACTTTGCCCGCAGCAGCAAGACTAATCAGCCCATGGTCAGGACGTGACTGCCAAGTGGGTGCTCGACATTGACGATTGGCCCAAACTTCTCTTCCGGTAACAGCGAGCACAAGCAGCCGATGGTCAGGACGTGACCACCAAGTCGGTGCTCGTCGTTGTTGATCAGCTGAATCTTTTCTATCGGCAACGGTCGGCCCAATCAGCCCATGGACAGGGCATAGCCGCCAAGTAGGTGCTCACCATTGACAATCGTCTAAAACTTCTATGCCGGCAGTGGCAAGCTCGATCAGCCCATGGACATGACGTGACCGCCAAGTGGGTGCACGCCGTTGGCGATTGGCTAAAACTTCTTTGCCTATAGTAGCGACCCTAATCAGCCCATGGTCAGTTAGTGACCACCAATTTAATGCTCAGCATTGATGATTGGCCCAAACTTCTATTCTGGCAACGGCGAGCCCGATCATCCCTTGGTCAAGTCCTGACCATCAAGTGGGTGCTTGCCTTTGGTGATCGGCCCAAAATTCTCTATCTGCAGCAGCGAGGCCGATCAACTCATGGTTAGGATGTGATTGCCAAGTGGTTGCTCGGCGTTGATGATCGGCCATAAAATTCTCTACCGACAGTGGTGAGCCCGATTAGCCTATGATCAAGACATGAGTACTAATTGGTACTCGTCGTTGATGATCGGCTAAAATTTCTCTACCGATGGCAGTGAGCCCAATCGACCCATGATCAGATGTGACCACCAAGCGGGTGCTTGCGGTTGATGATCAACCCGAACTTCTCTACCAACATCGGCTAGCTCGATCAGCCTACGGTCAGGACATGAATGTCGAATAGGCGCTGACCATTGACTAACAGCCTAAACTAATTCGCCTACGGTGGCAGGTTGAAGTGAACCTGACTCACCAGCCATCAGGACATGATAGCTCTTAGTTGGCTTCCTCCTAACCTACAGATGGGTACAAGGACAACAGATAATTGCATGCAACATAAAGTTATCTAGGGCGCATTGGACATCAAATCATATTGAACAAAAAATAGAGAAAAATTCTTAGGAATAATCAAAACGCAACTGAGACAAGCTATCTGGCATACTAGTATATGCGAGACAAAAAATCCTAAAATATCAGGAGACACTACGCGCTTGACATAAATAAACACATCAAAATTGGTCATGTGCGAGTAAAGATGTTTGGTAAAAAATGAATTATGTGAGCATAGAATGTATATTTGGCGTTAGCAAAAAAAAGATGAAATGAAAATGAGCCCATCATTTCGACCCAGATTTTGTAGATTCGGGATTGGAAACAGTTTGCTTCGCACGGTGCCTTGAACTCTTGTGCCCATGTGGGTCCTTAAGCCTTCTTTCCTTCCTCTCTTTTCCCTCCTCCACTTCCCTCTTGGTAGCAGCGGGAGCATTAAGCTGAACTTGTTTCTTCTTCTTAAGCTTCTGGTCCTCTATGGCTTCAAGTTTCACTTTGGCCAAATCCGTAGGGAAGTTCTCCAAGACTTGTTGTTTCAAAGCATCACCTATATTCAACTCCTCTATAGGGTCAATGGCATCTATAAACTCGATGTTAGCATCTTTTTGTAGAGCAATGATCATCTCATCATGGGCCTTATTAGCTGGAGGATTGGCAGGGCATGAGGGTACGGTGTTTGAGGAGAGAACAACAAAGGCGACCACAATACCAGCAGGACACGTCATATGCACCTCATCTGTAGGAAAGCGAGAAAGGCTATCAGATGGGGACCCATTTAAACAAAAACAAATGTACCGAGCAGTAGCTTGTGGACTGTAAAGAAAAATCCCACCTATCTCAGAAAGCTTAGGAGCATCGCCCAGGACCTGAGTTTGAGTTGCAGGGGGAGGAACATTCAGGACCTTGCTCCTAGTGGGTGGATATAAAGAAACATGGAAAATAATTAGTGGAACATCGTGCATGGGTACGTAAATCACTGGTTTTTGAGCCTAACCTTGTATTTCTATTTTGGAGGTTGAGCTACCATTCTTATCATTTCCTGCATCTTCCTCCCGTGCCTTCTTAGCCTTAGCTAATTTGATATAACCTACGTGGATGAACTCCATCTCTTCCGTTGAAAAACAAGAATCAATGGCTTCGAGACTGAATGGTGGACTGTCTTGTTCATTAGTGGTCTTTGCCCCTCTAATCAAACGCTTGTGGATGGAGACCATGACCTCTTGGTAGTTGTCCATCCACGCTAAGCTCTTTTCTATGTAGATTCTATAATAGATCTCCTCTAGGAGCCACTCCACTTGGCCCGATTGGTTGTTCAATTCGTCGCACTCAACTTGTAGTTTATCAGCCCTAGTGGCATCAGTAGCTTTTCTCGTGTTCAAGGCCTTCACTTCGGCCTAAAGAGAAACTCTTTCGGCCATTCACTTCACAACTTTTTTCTTTTAAGTCTGCAACACTAGACTCTGCCCTATCATCCATTGCTCAGATTTCTTCTAACCTTTTAACTAGCTTGTCCTTCACATTTTTATAGTCCTCGAAGAAGCAAGCAATTTTCTCATTGTATTTCTTTTTGGCTTCTTTAATGTTAGTGGAGTAGTATTTGTTCATTAATTCCAATTCTCTAGCGTGAGCGGCCTAAACTCAATTATCTCTTTAGCTTGCTTATTAGATTCGTCAGTCTGGGAGCACTCCAATGCCTCCACCACCTTCTTGTGATCCATAGAACAGACCTCATTGATAATGATTACACCTGTCAGTTGCTTTCCCTTATCCTTTTTCTCAACGGTAGGGACCACCGCTCTTCTAATGTCGGTATTCTGCTATTGCTTAAAGGCTTCTAAATAAGACACGGGAAGGAAGAAAGCCGAGGAGATTTGGAAGGTTAGGCTGGAGTCCGGACCTCGATTTACTACAAGGAGAACAGACCTCTTTTGGGAGCCGTTCATGGAGTCTTGATCGCATGTGTCCCCGGTGGGGTGATAACTGACAAACTCTCCCATCTTGAATGCTGTCGGTGATTGCCCGATATTCTCGCTTGGTCCGAATGAAGACGATACTTTCTTTACATCCTAGGGAGGAGCCAATTGCTTCATCATGGCCGCAAGTTTTCCCTCTTCGAACTCATACCTCCTGCAATAGTAAAACACAAAGAATTAGAATCATCCAAACACCAAGGAGGATACATGATTGTGCAATCGTGGTAATGCAAGTGCGTGTAACTATGACACGAGCCCTTTGGGTCCTCATGGGACCGTAATTGCTATTGAATTTCGATAATGGATGTAGGGTCCCCATAACTGATCCCTAATTCCGGTTCCAATAACATAATCTAAAACATCAACATCTCCGCGGGTGAAAGTTTCTCTCTTTTTTGGGACCAAACACTACGCACAAGGCCTCATCCACCTCTGGATTGGGCGGGGTATCTGAACCAATTCCCCTGAAGGAGTGAGCATCATCATCATGATCTAAAGCACTGTGATCACTTTTATAAGAATGGAAGCATGTCTCTTCCTCCGCCGTTATGTGAATGCTATCATCTTCCCACTCCCCAAAGTCTTCAGCCAGCCGCTTCTATTGGGAATTGTCTTAAGGGCACTTAATTTTGGATCTTTCGAACCTGATATCATAGTAGGGATGACTTCGAAAACGAAAGGTTAAGAAGATGGTGCCTTGCTTGTTTCCTAAGTGATTGAGTCTTCTTTCTTATTCTTAGCTTTAGTAGGCTTCTGGATGGAAGGTTGCCTAACCCTTCTAATCGAACGACTGACTGCCAGCAATCCAAGCTGTCGTAAGTTATCATCAGCAATAAGGCAGGGAACCTACCGAAACTCCCTGTGAATTTTTTGATGCCTTTTTAGCATGTCATCCAAATCTTTTCCAAAAACTACTCGTACAACACCTGGAAAAGAAGCCCCAAGGAAGGTAAATTAGCGATTCACACGAAACTAAGACATGAGGTGAATGAAAGAATTGAACTTACAACCTGAATTCCATTAGTGAAAACATAAGAAACTATCTGAAACAAAGAAATACTCTTTCTTAAACATGTTGTATTTAGAGTACAAGTCTTTGATCGGCCTAAACCTTCTTGCCGCCTCAAGAAAAATGGAGGAACCCTCCTGCTTTCTTTTCACAATATATAAGAATTTGATTTGGGGATGAGTCGGAGGCTCCTGGAACTCCCTCATGAAAATGGAATATAAGCTAGTGAGGATAGCATAACCGTTCGGATGCAGCTGGAAAGGAGAAATATTTAAGTACACAAGGAATCCTGCAATCCACTAAGGAAGAGGAGGTGGGACTCTGGTGGTACAATGATTGTGGGAATAAGCCATGTATCCCTTAGGAGGAGTGTGCGCATGCTATCCTTGAGTGGGTAAAAGAAGGTCCTCCCTTGGAATGCCATGGGTGGCAATGATAAGATTGAGTTGTTTAGCCTTCAAGGTTGAATCCTCGGAGTCTGCAGGATTTGTCAGCAATACTGATGGTCTGTATCCATGAATAATAGAATGAGTAGAGCCATGCTAGTGGAACGCGCCCCGGCTAAACAAGACCCGAAGGAGCATAAGTTGAAGGAGCCTAATCCCCGGATGTAGTTGAAGAATGGGTGTGGCGATATCCCAACGTACTAATCTAACATGGTTAATTGCCTCACACGTTATTACAAAATATGGAAACATTCATGTGTATGCGTGTGTATGCATGCTTACTTTTAATTTTTTTCGGTCGAACACCAAATTGCTTAAATTACCGATCGGCTGTGAACCAAGCCAAAACAACACCAAGAATGGCCAGTCCGAAGGAATTGCGGCATTGAGTTTATAGAATCGAGATGGAAATAAGGAAGGAAATCATCATATAATAGGAAACAAATAACTATAGATGACATATTTAGGAATATTCCTTCTAACTGAGATATACATGGAAACTTCATAATTTTCTGGATTAATGACATCCAATTCCTCACCCTTATAAATACCACTACATTTGACATTCAAAAGTGGACTTTTTGGATTAACAAATCTCTGAGCTACAATATAAATTGCACAGAGCATTCGGATCATCAGTTTTCCACTATAAATCACAATATTCCTTATCAAATTCTTGTAACATTAACATATAAGAAAAAGGAATATAAAAAAGCAGTGAACGTACACCCATTACGGCTGAAACACTATAAATTATGGTGTTCTTTACTTTTATCACTTTTTATTCTGCATCTAGTTTATCACTAAACATCGATCGGAAGTGTCTGCCATTTTTTGAGCAAACGGTGATTTAGATGAGACTGTCTATATGTCACAGTCTGAGGCTTTCAAGGTCAATGGGACTGAGGGTAAAGCTTGCAAGGTTTAAGATCTTTTTATGGCTTACGCAAGCTTCAAGAAGTTGGAATAAGTGTTTTGATAGGTAATGAAATAGTTTGGTTTTTATTAGAACGCGGAGGAAGCACGCATATACAAGGAATAAGGAAGTGCTATAGTGTTTTTAGTTTTATACGTCAATGGTCTACTGTTGATTGGGATGACATTTCGCTCTTGCAGTTAGTGAATGCTTGGATTCCATAAACTTCCCAATAAAGGATTTGGTTAAAATGGTCTATATACTAGGTATAAAGATCTATAAACATATATCTAAGAGGCTACTAGGATTATCCCAATCCTTAGACATAGAAACCATACTGAAAAGGTTTAAGATGGAGAATTCCAAGCATGGAAATGTTCCAATGCAATATGGAATCGTATTTTTTTAGGAAGGACACTTCTCAGCTGATGAGGATAAAGAGTGTACAAAGTGGACATCGTATTAGAAATCTTTCCCATAATGTGCTATGTACTAGATCAGATGTGGCATGCACATTAGGATGCGTAAGTCGATACTGGTCTAATCCTGGAGAAAAGCATTATATTGCCATAAAATGTATAAGTGCTTAAGAAATACTAGGGGTGTATTCCTTATGTATGAAAATGGAGACCTCCTTATGAAATGATATACACTCTATCTTTCAAAGTCATATAGGCGATAGTAAGTGTGTGTCAGTTTACATCAAGGTAGGGCTTTAATTGAAAAAGTAAATGGTAGTCGATTAACCAATGGAGGCCGAGTATATCGCTCTCAATAAAGCACCTAAGGAAGCGGTCTGGATGCACAATTTTATAAGTATGAGTGATTCCTGACATGGATAATCCGATGCGACAACAATCCTACGATGCAGATCGCAAAGGAGCTTAGCTCACACAAGAAACCAAGACATATTCTTTGAAAGTTCCACCTAATTATAGAATTTGTTGAGAAGAAGGAGGTCGTGATTCAAAGAGTAGATACAAAGGACAACATAGTTGATCCATTCTTAAAGGGTCTTCATCGATCAGTTTGCTCAATCAGTTCTCATCAAACTGATTGGTGGGATGAGATTGAGATTCCATAATTGGCATACAATGCAAGTGGAAGATTGATAGAGGTAGTGGTATGCCTAAGGGGCAATTCTTTAATTTATTATAAATTATTAACTTTGTAATAAAATCTCATTTGAAATAAAATAAGTTTTTCTTTCTATTATATACTTGTTAGAATGCGTTATGTTAATTATTTAATTAAGTATATTTTATAAAAAAATCCATATATGGTATGTTTTGTGATAATAGTTACAACGTGCTATGATCATGAGCAATTTATCATAACGAAAATAAACATATCGTTTTAACGATTCCTAGTTAAGATGTATCGGGATCAGATATTTATACATCCATTGAGACTAAAGTACGTAACACTTTCCAAATGTTAGGGATCATATTATTATGCCTCTTGGGGGCACCTAAGGGTTATGTTCTGATAGTTATTAGATAACTATGAAATGATTCACTCAATGGTTTTCTATTGGTTAATATAACAAAGGTCTAATAAAGAATAGCAAAGTAACAATATTACATAGTTCTCTCAACTTGAGAATACCATTTAACTTCAATGTGAACACACCACTTTATTATAGTTAAATCGTATCACGACATCCATCAAATGACTATAGTTGGGTCTGATTTGAAGCATTGGAAGTAAAATAATATTCAATAGGGAAATTTTCTCCTCAGTCAAACGAGGTTAGTATCATAGTTAACAGTAGTCAACTCAAAGTCAAAGTATCTAACTAGAGCAGTTTAGTTAATAGTAATTGTTATTATTGAAATAAAGACTATGTATTTGGACTATAGAAGTTGAATGCGGACGATAGTGGAGTTTAGACCAATATCAAATTCCATAAGTCCTAATATGATATAATTTTGACGAAGAGAATTAGTGTAAATAAGCGTCACCACCGGTGACTGCTTAAAATTGTGAAATAAAATTGGGTTTTACTGAAATTAAGTAATCAATAAATTCGGCCAAACTGTCATACCACTAGCTAAGGTGATGTGTGAACATTAATATTCGAATTGTTTGATATTAATCGCTAAATGAATTTACATCTATGAGTCACAAAACCACAATATTGAGTACTCCAAATGCTACTTGTTAGTTAAATTTTAATTGTTATGAATTAATTAAGCTAATCAATATTTGTAGGATATCAATTATAAGACTTTTATTTGATTTATTTGAATCGGTATTGAAAATAGTGCGTAAATAAAAGTTAAATATGTACGTATCGATATACGATATCAATGTACAGTTGAATTGGGTTTAAAATGTGTAATTACTATTCTAGTTTGAAAATCCATATAGGCCCATTAGCCTATGGGGGCGGTCGCCCATGTAAATTAGGTTAGGAAGGTGTGATAATTTGATATATAGGTCTGAATTGGTAGATAAAGAAAGGATAAAAGATGAGATTAAGATCCAATTTTTCCTCTCCCTTCCTTTCTTATTTAAACCTCAAAACCCTTTTTATTTTAAACTTGACAAATGCTAACTGCATTCTCCCACTTTAAGCCGCAACCATCTAGCCATCTCCACTCCCACTTTTCAAACCAAATTTAAGATTAAATAAAATAAAAGGTATGCAGATCTCTTCAATTACCAACATATTCTAGAAGGGACCAAATTAGATTAGAGGAGTTCTTTTGATTAAAAATTTAAGGGGTTACAAATAGGCCGTAGTTGGGGCAATTTTTTATTTATATCAATTTTATATATGTAATCGTCTATGTAATTGTATATAAATAGGTTAGAATTATGTCATGAATTCATATATATGTTTATTGTCGTTTTAAACATGAATGTGTCATAATTTTTTTTAAAGCACATCCTTTACTTTTGGCTAAAACCTTAAAAGACTTTTTTTGAATTTAAAATTATTTTAAAACATATTAAATCAAAATTGAATTTTTAAAACCATTATTATATATATAAAAATATGAAATATTTTATTAAATTTCAATACTTATTACTTTCATATGCATATAATAAAAAAATTTCTTATATATGTGTGTGTGTTTCTTATTTAAAAACTGAAATTTATTATTAAATAATTTGATAGTATTAAATTGTAATTTGTAATTCATGCATATATGCAAACATAAATACATACATACATATATAGATATACACATATATATATTTATAAAATAAAATTTTCTATCTACAAAGATTCAATATTGATTTTTGTGGAAAAATTAAAATTAAAAAATTACAATTTAATCCTTATGGATTAATCTATAAAAAGAAGATTTTGTCAAAAGTTTTTATGGTCAAAAATGAAATTTTTTATATATTTTTTATTTTATGTGTTTTATATATTATTATTTGTATTTACATATGAATTAAAATTTTCTATAATTTATAATATTTGCATATATTATTTATGCAATTTCAAAAATAAAAGTAAAAACTTTTATTTTGTATATACATATAAATAATATATTAAAATTAACTGTACGATATTTAAATTCAAATTTGAATTTTGAAACAATATATTTTAAATCTAGTTCTAACATAAATTCGAACTTTTCTTAGATATTTTAATTATGGATTTTAATTATTCTATATTATAATATATATATATAATTGATTTATATATAGTTATAAACATATAAATATATTTAATAATATTTACTTTTAAACATAAATGTATACATATATAAGTATATTTTATGTTGTATATTAATTTTAAATAACAATTGACGGAATATAGATAGATGAAGAGGCTAATTTGTCCATTGTATAAATCCTAGCACTTAGATATAGGTATGTTAAACCATGTACACATTATATATTGCATGTGCTTGTATACATATATGTATATTTGATACCCATGTAAATATTATATATCATTTATATAAACAAACAAATTCTTTATATTAATCAATTAAATAAAAGATGATCTTATTTAAATTTATTTAGATTAAATCTAAATTAATTGAAACTTCATAGGCCCAATAAGATCCAAAATAGTAAAAAAAAATCACCCATTTAACACGCTGCATACTGGTCTAGATCCAACAACTAGTGGACCCTTGGTATTGTAATGCTAAGTACTTATCCTAATAAATTAGTGTATCACACCCGATTGTTCAACATCCTAAACGAGGCAAAGCACTTCTAGAATGGTCAATGTTGTTGATAAGTTTGTAAGATAAAACAACTTTAGATAATTTATTATAATAATAGTTTAGTTGAATAGCATTTAACCTTATTTTGTGTATAAATTGACATGGATCGGTTATAGGTAAAGCAACTGACTTGTTGAAGAAAAATTTGATCGGTTGTCATTCTAAAGAAGATGCAACATACAACGAGAAACCGCAGACATTTTGAAAGAAGCCTTTAACGAATAAGGTAAATAGGAGAAATGCAAGAAAGGAATGAATGATCCGAGGGGATGAAAAATGGCTTCAATTTATAATATATTTTGGTAACTTTCGTTAGTTTCTGTAATGTATATGAAAATTGGACACACTCCGTTCGCCTTGGCATATGGCTTAGAAGTAATGATTCTTGTCGAACTAGAAGTCCCCTCTCACCGAAGGCAAAACTTTAATCAGAAACAAAACGAGCAGTTCCTACTCGAATCACTAGATATGATTGACGAAAGGAGGGAAGAAGCCGAGTTGAGAACCACTGCCCACCAAAAAAGGATCGTGCGATACTTCAACTCTAAGGTTCACAACCAAACCTTCAAAGTGGGAGACCTCGTCCTCAAAAGAATCTATCCCGTGCCGGAATCCTTCGAACCAAACTAGGAAGGGTCGTACGTAATCAATCAAAAGCTAAGGGATGGAACTTTCAAATTAACTACCGTCGATGGAATCCAAATGACCAGAGCATGGAATAGAGAATCGCTACACCGCTACTTGACCTGAAAACTACCTTATATACTTTCTTTTTTTAAGCAAATAAGTCGTTCCAGGATGCCGGGGCATTGTAAATAGGCAAAAACTTGCCCAATTTATATTAGTAAAATTAATTCGCCTTTTGAACCAAAAAAATTTTGTTCATAATAGTAACCTACTGAGTCGACGTGGTCAAATCGACTCAAGACCATACAATTGCTACTTGAGAAAGTGGAATCATGCTCGAGTACGCCTCATCCACCCGCCAGGTTGACAGAAGCAAATCGACTCAAACCGCTAGATCGGCGGAACTCGATCCTCGCCTTCTAAGAACTAGTGTTGCCTCGGCAGCGTTGGGAAGGCTCAACTAAAAAGCTGTGCATCTCGTAAGCCATGCATTAACTCTTAAAACACAAACTCCTCACGTTGCCCGAAGATAGGCAACGCTGAGAAGTATCAAATGTCGCACATTAACTCTTAAAACACAAAATCCTCGTGTTGCCCGAAGATAGGAAATGCTGAGAAGTATCAAAAGCCGCACATTTCATAAGCCGCACATTATCTCTTAAAACACAAACTCCTCGCATTGTCCAAAGATAGGAAACAATGAGAAGTATCAAAGCTGCGCATTTTATAAGCCACGCACCAGCTCTCCGAGTCGTGAAATCACGCTCTTAAAACAAGTTGCCCGAAGAGTGGCAACATTGAGAAGTATTTCAGGTACCGAAATTGCCCCAGCAATACTAGGAAACTCGTCTATTATAGGAATTGCGAAGATCAACCAACTCCCATTATCGGGGGTGACGGGTGCGACTCCAACAAAATCGGAGTGCTACGAACTAGCATAAAACTCCAATTGCTAACACCCCATGATAAACTGTAACATTTAACGTGAATAACGTTTAGCTGCTTACATGTAATTCGTATGATGTACATGCCCGGGGCAATGAAGTGCATATTGGAAGATTACAAAAATCCGAAGAAATAATACTCATGAGCACCAACTCATATTTTTGAGAATTGATGAGAAGTTTAACTTCCAAGAATTTGCAAAGATTATTCGGTAAGTTAATCTCCTAACTGTATGCTTATAAATTTTCTAGTAATTAGTCTCATAACTGTATGTTTTGCACTAAGTTTATGCTTTCGTGCACATTTTAAACATGCATATGTTATATACTTTCAAGAATCGAATTAAAACATAAGCTACAAAACTTGTAAAAGTAAAAAATAGAATTGTGACTTAGTCAAATTCCAAGTTTTGGCATGCAAACTATTCAAACCATAAGTTACCAGTCGTTTTTCAAGTGTTTAAAGTAAACAGCCCTGTGAAGTGGGGGGCATACACCATCACTTAAATAAAAATTCCATGCTTAAAAACAAAAATTTCACATTTCACAAGTTCTATTACTCCAAACAAAGAATTTGACAGTAATCACAGGACTAGATAAAGTGAAATGGAAGTAAAAAAAATAGACATAAGTGCACAGAACACATATGCGCAGATAAGTAAAGGTAGAGTCAAAATATCAACAGTATGTTACTTTTAATTTTCTTCTGTACAAGGTCAAAACATGGGGTCCGTACACACACAATACCGACCAACAAAAAAAAGTACAGACGATATAATAAAAACACTAAGTGCAGACTCTGCACTTGAACAAAAAAATGCAAAATGAATCAAAACCAGATCAGCTACCACCCAAGCTTCTCAGCGCTTCTTTCCATTACTCCCCTTCCCGCCTTTTGTTTGAAGATTTTTCTTAGAAACGCGACTAGTGTCACTACCAGTGATCTCGATGATCTCCTCGGTGTTGATGTCCTCTTCCCGCTCTTTGACTTTTTCGGAAGACTCGTCTTTCATTTTACACTTCCGAGATCTGCGAAAGCTCTTAAAGGCCTTGATCGCTTCGACTTTCTCTTTCTTAATAGCGCCCGGTTCTTGTTGAGATTTATGTGGCTGCTCAATCTGAGTTTCCTACTCCCAAAATTCGGCCGTTGTGAAGTCACCTTCCAAAGACACGGAAGGGTCATCCAAGCCATGCAGTGTGGCGATCTTTTCAGATTCCGGCCCCGACTGTGAACCAGACACGGACACGGCGACCAGAGAAGGTATAGAAACGAGCACGGAAGCGGTAGAGATAACAATAGGTCCATGCATCGAGGAAACTTGCAGATCAGAAGATAAGGAAAATGTACGTATAAGATATAAAATGAAAGGGTTAAATTTTTCTTGCACTTGTGGTGTGAGTTGAAAGTTCTCTAACTCGAAAGAAACAAGTAGATTGTCTGCACCGGAAAAATGACCTAGAATGTCAACTTCATATTCACCGCCTTCACCCCCCTTTGACGGCTCTACAAACTTAGGGGAAGCTTTAACCCCAGAACTTACTGACGGATCATAGGACTGCCCCGATGGTACGCTGGCACCAGAAATAAAATGCTCCAGAAGCGCTTCGGCAGTTGCTGTCGTGGTAGCATCGGCAGCTTCCTTTTCTTTCTGAATCCGCAAAACTTCCTGGCCCTCTAGCAATGCCTTCTTTGATTCTTCATTGAGGTAGATGTTCTCTAACTCCCACTTGGTATAAACATCTCCACTATAACAAAAGCGGGTCAAGATCTCCTCTCAAACCACAGCGAGAGTGCACGGGAATTTAGCGCTTAAGTAGCTGAGACTCCCCTAGTGTAGCAGGGAGTTGACTTAGAAATTCAAGATGGTCTCATCCATCTTCTCCATCTTTCTCTCAAAAGTATTCTAAAGCTCCAAATAATCCACCGTGACGGAGGCCTTTTCAAATTCAATACGATTTTTATCGGCGCTAAGCTGCGCGACTCGGTCCTAGAGCTTGACAATCATCTCAGCCTGGTCGGAGATTATTTTATCGCGCGACTTCACGACTCCTTCATATTCAGTGATCATCTTATTGTGATTTTCTACGATCTTGTCGTGGTCGGAAAAAAGTCTTCCTTTGGGCATCAATGATCATAGCGCGGGCTTCAAGTTCCGTTGGCAATTTAACTTCCTCGGCATGTGCTTTTTTGATTTATTCTCTCAGGACGATCTCAATCTTCGCATGCACCTCTTTTAGCTCCTTTAGCGAGCCAGCGTTGTTCTTGCTTTCTCGAAGCGCTACATCCTTTTCTTCTTCCTGTAGTTTTATTTTGGTGTCACGCTCTGCCAATGCTCTCTCAAAATCATCCTTCTCTGATTCGAAGAAGTGGATTTCTTGATAGTTGTTGCGGTTCGTGTCCGCCAGCTGTTTTCATAATTTCTCCCACCCTTCGGCTTTCTCGAAGAAGTGGCTTGCTCAAAATCTCTACGAACTGAATGAAGATCACGACCATACTTAACCCCCCTTAAAAACCACCCGGGGAGCGCTGCCTCAAGCCTGGGAGGACCAGATGGAAGAATATAGGCAAACTCCGGTAGAGGCATGAAGAGCCGAGGGCGAGAGCTACATGAGATGTCGGGACTTGAGTTGAAGATGGAATGTGTACAGAAGAAACCGGGACTTCAGAACCAATCGAGGCGGGGGCCGGAGCGAAGGCCTGTTGTTCTAAGGAATGGGAACCATGATCAAATTTTGACTTTTTCGGCAGCTCCACTCTCTCATCGAAAGTTTCCCTTTTTCCATACCCACCTTTGTATACTCGGTCCCGTTTCCACTTGTCTTGACGGTGAGTTTCAGCCTCTATGTTTTTATTGTCCGATATTCCTCCTCTGTTTCGCGAGGCTGGTGATGGCTGGAAGACCGTTTCGACCAGCGTTGAGAGTTAGTGAATTCTTCGAGATCATCATAGAGACCGCGTCCCCTCATGGTACCTGACATTGAAGATAAATAAAAAGTCTTAGAAATGAAGAATAGGGACGAAAAGTATATGTGTGAGTGAGTGTAAACATAGTGAAACATGTAATGTGTTTTGGGGGAGGGCCTAAAGCGACGTCACGAACTGAAGTGAGCAGCCATCGTGGAAGAAATTTGGCTGATTTCGGGTGCAATATGGCCCAAACGAGGAGGCATCTCTTTGAATTTGAAGTCTTCCCCCATGAGTGTATCAAAATTGACGTATACATTGCTCAGATGTCTGAAATCTACGTCGGCATCTTTGATCGGGGAATCCCGACGTCGTCTGGCTTCTGGAGTGTCATCTTTTTCGCTTATCTTTGGGGGAGGGGAATTCGAGATAGCAAGGCTCATCCCTGGAGTCTCATCACATGATTTAGAATCCCCATCATCAGATTTTGCATAGAAATCATCACTAGAAGTGGGATCATCGCTACTGCTCCCAATCTCTCCCTCCTCTTTTTCTATGTCCACCGCGGCCTTGCCTTCCCATTGATTAAACTCTTCTTCCTCTTCCCTTGGAATCAGGGGCATTCTAGTCGGGCAACTGGCTTCGATCGCGGTGTCTTTTCCCTTACGAGTCTCTTCAACCGACTCGTCGGACGGGCCTTCCCATTCTTGAAAGGCGTCCTTTTCGGAACTGTAAAATGAGGAGGTGGATCGCATGCGTACTCTGGATCAAGAAGGGGATGGGACTTCATCTGGAACTATGGATCTCCCCGGATGCAACAGTCCATATCGAAGCAAGTTTTTGTCAGTCAACAAGACTTTAACAGATCTTTCCCCAACATCGATAGCCTTCAGGGCTCGGAAAGTTCCATCGAGAGACAAGTCCCTGTTCGACCTCGGAATAACTGTAAGAAGTATTTAACTTACTAGAAATTCCAATAATGACATACTGGAACTCCATGTGTAAGAAAGGGAACTTACCCCTCGTTGTCCAAAGACGGTTGAACCCCTCAGGACATCTGATAAAGAAGTATTGAGTCTTGAATTGGGATAAGTTGCTCTACTGTCACAATACAATTTTACGATTCCTTTGGGCCTGGATTACAACCAAGGAAGGACACTCATCTCTTCTCTTGAATAAAAGAAAGTATCTCAACTCGTCAAAGCTCGGGGCACGGTTGAATGTTCGCATGAAAAGGACATGCAGACAAGTTAAGATGGCGTATCCGTTGGGGTGAATCTGAAACGGAGCAATTCCTAAGTTCGAGAGAGAACCTATCAAGAAATCATTAAAGGGGGTATGGCTCTGTTCAAGCACATATACTGATGACAAGCGGTATACCCCGAGGGTGGCATATGAGCAAATTCATCCTTCTCTAGGAGGCGCACATCTTCCTCCGAGATGCCGTGTTGCTGGCAGATATTATGCAAGACTTTCGAAGAAATTACGGAGGAAGCTCTCTTCGGCGGATTGAGAAGAACTCTAAAGTTAGGAGGAGTTCGATCCATGACCGGACCAACTAGAACTAACTGGTTGTACTCAGCCTGTGAAGTGGGAGAAGAAGGGGGGGCAGAAGATGAGTCACCTCCGAAAGTGCAGGACTTCCTCCGCTAGATTTACGACGAGAAGACGGGTACTTCATTCTAAACAACAGAACTTAAAACGGTCAGGTAATTCTACTTTAAAATATGAATTTCCTATACTACACTTGAATTCTGAAGAAATACCGATTTGCACCAATGCATCGGACTTCAATTATGTGCCAGGGCAAGTGCGGTGTGTTTTCTATCGATGATGGGCTCGGTGTCCTGAACACTACAAACGCTCTACCCGTATAGATAGTATGCTCGAAGCTGAGAGGTAAAAGGACTTAGCGTATCACTTTCTTTTCAAAATTACTTCTCCTACACTTACCGATTATCAATCAACGATCGATAACGGATCCGATGTTCGAAACAACGTGGAAAGTCCCTTCCAGTACAGGTACACCGTGCATGCAAAAGAAAGCAAAATCAATCTGAATCCTCTAGAAGGACGAAACCAATTCACGATGTATCGTGCGGTATCGGCTATGGGACATGGCACAAGTCAATTCTGGCTCAATGGACGAAGATAGCAAAACATGTCAAGCACCGGGGCAAGGCCCGAATGTCATTTCGCGAGGAACTCAAGACTCGATTTACTATCTTCCTCCATTAAGCCGCAATCAACTCGGACCCATCACGATTAACACCAATAATACAACTCTGTCGCCAAATCAATAAAGAACATGGTAATCAGCGAACCCACCTTGAATTAACCATAAAAACAAGAAGATGGTCAAAGCTTTAAGATCAGTGAGCCAAATAAGGTGGATCGACAGCAACCCTAGAAAGCAAACTAAAGGACAAGGGTTTAGCGTGAAAGAAATCGAGGAGATGGTCGGAGTTCCAGAGTCGGATGCAAAGTAAGTTCAGCAGCGTTAAGGAAATCGCAATGGAAAATTGGACGGATTTGGATCGAGTCGCTGAGGAAGATGGATTAGGTCGTTGAAGGAAGCTTGAATCGCTAGAGGAAATTGAAGGCTCGGGTCCTGAAATGAGAACGGGATAAGTCGGCCCGTAGGGTATAGATAGGATTAGGAATGACGGAGAAGAAAATACGCCAAAATAAATACTAAGTAGTCAGATCGCTAGTGATCCATCTACCATGGATCGCTAGCGATCCATAGGGTCGCATGCTTTTTATTTTGAATTTGCCAAGCAACATCCATATGCCACTTCGAGACATGTTGGGAAGTTATAGAAAATAGTTCGGTCTTCTATGACAAGAAATGGCAGTCTAGGGCAAAACTTAGCAAGCATTAGTTTAGTCAAATTCAAATTCTTGTAACTCTAACACGACTACATGAAATTCAACAATCAGAGACTAAAAAGTGATTATTTCCAGAGCACGCCTTATTTTCAACGAAGACGTACTTTGGGGGGCAAATGTTATCTGGGTTTTAAACCCATTAGAATCCAAAAGATGATGGAACAAATTGATCAAGCCAGAATAACTCAAAAGCCAACCAAAAGGACTAGAGCAACAAGCCAAAGGGAGCCAAGGAAAAAGAATGAAGAAATAGGCTAAGGACATGGATCGTCAGCGATCCATGGCCTATGGATCGCTAGCGAACTATGGGATTAACCCGTGAGTTCACCGAGCCTCTTGAATCATGATTTGATCAATATGATAAGGGAAAGGACCGAGTCTGATGAGGTTCCAAGTTAGTTAAATCAAGAAGACAAGCGTTTGTCTAGTCCAATCTACAGCCAAATACAACTGGTAAGCAAAATGTCATCAAAACAAGGCGACGTGCTATGAAACTACACGGACAAAATCAACACAAGACGACAAAGGCAACCCGACAATCAAAGTTCAAAAATAGGCTAACTGTACGGATCGCCACCAGTCCATACAATTTCATCAAGTGGCTACTGATTTCATGGGATGAGTGAAAGGATAAATGCCAAGGAGTCGCCTAGCATACGAGCTAACAATATGGATTGCTAGTGTTCCATAGACTATGGATCGCTAGCGAACCATTGTTTTAGCTCGAGTCCCTATGAAAACTCCAGTGCACCTCCCTGTGATCTTCTGCAAGTATCTAGCAAATTGGCTTGGTCCAGTAACTCTCAAACCTCTATAAATATTATCCTACCTGCAACACGGATGGGATCCAAAAGACTGGTGGATGAAACTATGTTGGAAGCTTTCTTCACTCTTCATCTCCCCCACAACAATCTTCATAAGGGTTCACTGTGATTCTCCGGTGGATCCCAACCTTGGAGATTCAATCTAGATAAGGATAATCAAGAGCTTTGTAATCAAATACATCTTGTAATAGCGATCAGTCTATAATAAAAACTATAAAGTGGATGTAGGCTTCATTAACAGCCGAACCACTATAAAAATCTTCTTGTCTCCTTTCTATTTCTACATTCTTCTTATATCTATTATCCATATTATTGTCTTATGAGAACAGGGCTAGTGCTTTCACACTCAAACCAGGGTGTTGATCCATTTTTTGGGTTAATAATTATTAATCCACTTAATTCATATTTAAAACAAGGAAAATATGACCAATTACTTTACCAATTTCTCATGATAATTTATAATCCATTTTAATATTGCCATGTATATTTTCGTTATTAATATGTGGAAATTACACCTCTTCATAAAAGAGCATAATGCCATAAATTAGAATATGTTCATCATTGAATACTCGCGACATTAATATGGTCGATATGGGATGTCGCATCCCTTCATATCAAAACTAAAAAAAAATCGATTTTATAAAATATGAGGCTATAATGTTGATATCAATGTTGTCGTAACATAGAAATTTATAGGTTGTCGAATCTATTAAATTTTGCCTTTTATACATAAAATGCATAGAAGCCGACATTGATGACATGCGACATCAACATCAGAAAATAATTGATATTGGGTGCTTTAAAACAGTAAGGTCAACATTGATGACTTCCGACATCAATGCCTTAAAATAGTTGACATTGAATTCATAAAACTGGGCTACTATGATGTTATATTAATGATGCAGAAATTGATAGCATGTGGCATCAATACAATGAGCCGAGATAAATACTTACGGCATCATTATAAGCAAGTCATCATTATCATCAGCTATTATGCCGCATACATAGAAAGATTAGCGCCGTCCCTACCGCAAAATAGATTGATACCAAAATTGATGACTTGCGACATTAATTTAAGAATGCTAAAAACTTCAGCATATATAACTCACGACGTCAATATCTCATATACCCACGAGATGCAGTATTCCCGTAACGTCAATGCCAAATGCATGACTCAATGCATCACATACTTACGGTATAAGTATCACATGCATTGCTTTATGTCAATGTCGCATATTTCTGATATTGCTTACAACTGTAAAGTGGTACCACTTATTGTTAATGCCAAACGTCATGGGAATGCCACATATCGATGGCATTATCGTAATTATTATAAAATCTATCTTATTTTAATTAAGAGTGATTTCTTTTTATCAACTCTTATTTCTTATTAACTTTCTATTGGTTGAAAACAAACTTTATCTATTTCGTTTTAGAAAAATGTTGCAAATTAGTTTTATACTTCCAAAAATATTAATCAAGTTAATTATTTAATACCCTTAAATAATATTAATTTAAATGCTTTTCTAGCATAATAAATTCATAGAAATTCATAATCACTTGAGAAAATTCCAAAAATTCACCATAAATCAAAATTAACATATTCTTTAACGTATAAAAATTTTGGGACCAAAATCTTTATTTTATTATTTTTAATAATTAAAACATGAGATAAATGCAATTTCTTTCTTTGGAATTCATAAAATATTCCTATTAATTTGGAAAATTATGAAATTAAAAACCCATCTTCAAAATTATGTTTTACACCACATACCCAAAAATCAAATTCGTTTGGAGATTAAAAACTAAAGTTTTGACCAAAAACCTATCATAATAATTTCATAAAATTTAAATAATTCATTATTTAACCAAACAATGGTAAAAATCTAACATGGCACATCATAAAATCATCGATAAATCAAAACCAATCAGATTCGAAGCCAAACAAGAATAAAAATGAGACGGTCTTATTATTACTCACCTAGAATTGGACAATGGAGTTGACATTTGATCGAGAATGATATCCCTAGCTTTCCTTCTCAAATTCCTTAGCTTTATTCTTCTAATCCTTCTTAGTTATGGTCTCCCTCTATGGTTTTCAATCAGATTGTTGTGAAAATGAGAATAAAATGGGAGAGGTAGGGTTTAAGGGATAAAAGAAAGATATATTCCTAATTTGCTCCCTGTCATTTATTCTCTTCTATATTATATTTCAAAAAATCTTATTAGTTAATTAGTTAAGGCCTAACCCAATTAATTAACATATCTCAATCTCCTTATCAATCCACACATTATTTTAGTTAATCTATTTAATTAAATCTCCTGAATAATGTTAATCAAAATTAGGGGTGTTACATTGTGTTACACCGTATTTTTTATATTCAACGGTTAACTACCACCATTCAATGTTGTCATAGGTCAGCTACAATTAACCGTCAACTTTGCCACTTTCTCTATTTGAAGTATTAATCAACCATGTAGTTATAAATGGTTTGAGCTTTAATTTCTTTCACATCAGCAAATCAATAAATGTATGTGTTTTTTAAAGACAGTTATGAACAGTTTTCCAATTCAAACAATTGGTGTGATAAAAATATTAATTACTACAACTCAAAATTTTCATAAAAAACATATTATTTGTTAATGTTTCCTAATAACCTAAATAACAACCATGCATTACATATATACCTATAACAGTTCTTCTACCAACTAATAATCAAATAAAAAAAGAATACAATGGCTAATATGAGCATTCTTGGTTTTCATATTTGGTGGCTTAATTTTATGGAGTTCGACTTGTCGGGCCAAATAAAATTCACTCCATGGTTTTGCTTCTTCAGATGCAAATCAACACCAAAAAGTAGCCAAAGGTAGAACTGGTGCTTCATCTTTAAGATTCATTTAGACGAAACAGTAATCAAGAATATGTGTAAAAGATACAATCAATGTTCTCTCATACACTTTGATCGATCTAATGTGGATATTATGTCAAACTTTGACGATTCTATATTTATTCACTACCCATTTGAATGTTTTAGCAATCTAGTTCCTTATTTCATTCACAATCATTCATTTATTTGATAATATGGACTAGCATCACAATCAATTTTCAATTTTTCATAAAGAGAAATAT
The DNA here is from genome assembly GCA_030737815.1 of Allium fistulosum. NCBI lineage: Eukaryota > Viridiplantae > Streptophyta > Magnoliopsida > Asparagales > Amaryllidaceae > Allium > Allium fistulosum. The sequence continues at coordinate 694,471,814 of CM060906.1, forward strand.
TAAAATTCCTAACATATAAATGCCAATGTGTAACATCCCTGAACTATATCATCTTGATTTTGAATATTTAATGAATTTTAAATATTTATGTGACGACCCACCTTATCAACCCTTAGAAATCGATTGATAAATTCATGGTATTCACATATATTCAAGTGCCAGAAAGACGGATTGATTAAGGGTAAAAGGAAAAATAAAGAAAGAACAGAACCTTAAACAAACTGAATAACATACATTATTTCAATATATAATCTTTACAGTGGAAAATTCAAATGCATATATCAGAGCTATCATAATCTCAGCCTGGCCAATTATAAATCTCTACCCCTACTAATGCTGAATACAAATAATAAAAATGCAGTGAAAAAGAAATGGATAACTATCTACAATGGAAACTCAAGCTACTATAAAATATTCCAAGCTAGACATGAACTACTTAATTACTCGGAAAAATAGGGCATTGAGGTTTAAGGGAAAAGAAAATAACTCTGGATCAGTCATGGGATTGGTGTAAGAAAACTCAAAACATAGATATTTTTTTAAACAAAGGGTATCTCATAAGACCACTTCGCACATTAACATGGACATGTTTTACCTTATGATAACCAAAACTTTGCTATGTAAAATCCAGTGATATTATAGTAGTGTCTAAATTAAAAATACATATTAATCTTAGCCGAAATTGTTACATTGACTAAATTCCAGCATAATAGGTATACAACTAAGTTCAAAGGCACTTATTGGAAATGGATTCCATAAAATGGCAGGTAAGGGACTACCTTTCATACACTACATTTCTAGAGAAATGTACCGAGGATACACTGATAGTCCTCTGAATCTGGAAAGACCAGCCTACCCCTTTCTGGTAACCAACACAATGGTCTTGGATAGTACCGAATATCACATCACCTTGGTCGTACATGACCTATCAGAGACGCCCATAGCATACACAACAAACTCGATATATAGAGGGTAATCTAGAAAGGTGATGACCATATCCTAATCGGTGCGACCCACATAGCCTTACGACATACTCTATTTTAGCCATTCCTGATGTGTGAGGCCTGAGGTAAAGTTTTACCTTTCATGAAACAAATCCAATTTGAAATCCACATTGCCACTTCTGATAACATATTATCGATTTCCACAAAAGTATAACCTCAAGCTTGTACTTTTCAAGGAAGGGTGTTAAGTGTAAGAGGGTTTACCACCTACACCACCAACAGATGTACATTTGTAAAAATCAATGTACATAATCTTAGAAATGCAATGTTAGACACTCGTCCATACAAGTTGTCCAGAAATAGGACAAACCAAAGCCACTCCTCCTACTACATCCTATTTTGGGAATCACCCCTAGGAGTAGTAGCAAGTAGTCCTTGCAAATCAAAGATTTTTAGAGTAAGGCATTACTGCCACCATATATATATAATATAGGAATCATTCTAGGTTAGTGGCAATTAGCCCTACATTATGAAGACCTCAGTCTTCAAAAATCATCATCTTCAACACGTCTTTACTTTCGAACGTATATTTGTTTAAAGTTGTTTTTGGATAGGAATCATCCACATCCAACCCCGGTTTCTCCGAACCAATTATCGATAAAAGATGTCAAGTATATGAGTGATTATTATTTAATTAATCAATATCTTTTATCCAAGTAAAATATCTCTTTAGAGACATACATCTTTAAATCATAATCTGCTTCAGTATATACAGGATAATTAAAACTCATTTATAAAATTCTCTGGTTAATTAAACTCTTTTTAAATCTTGGAATAACTCCGAATCATTTCTCCTTTTATTTAAGAAAATATTTCCAAATCATTTGTTTAAATCTTAACAAAGATTTCTTATTTTCATATCATAAATTTTAAATAGGTCAAAAACAATGTTATTTAAGACATCATTTACAATAAACCCAAACCAATTTGTATTGTGTAAAAAGGATCCATAGAAATTGTACTAATTATACTTCAATACTAATTTCCGTATTCAACCTGTACTATTCGTCGAATAATGGTAAAATCACCTTCTAAATTCATATAGATAGTACGAGTTCCCTCCTCGGAATTTAATACAGAGTTTAACCAATACATTTCATATATCACCAAAATCTTATTATTCTAAAATCTTGTTTAACTTTTGGAAATCTCCAAATCTCTTTTTATCTTAGGAAAATATGGTTCGAGTAAATCAAATTTACTATCCCCTCCGTTGGGCCAGTTCGAATAGCTAGAGCGGAACTCATACACTAGTTATCCAAACTCAGGTCAAGAGACTATCTCTCTATCACCCATAAGGTAGTGAAGTTATTTGATCAACTCTAAACTCTTTATATGATCTTATAGAGATGATTTTCATTTAGTTAACACAATTCCAAATATTGTTTAAAACAATCTTCCTTTAACCATTTATTTAAAATCCTTTAAAATAATCATAAAACTTCCAAATCATCTTTAAAATACTTAATTATTTATTTGAAAAGATTACTAAAAATATTCGGAAAAAATAATTAAGTTAAAACCATAATTTATAAAAGTTACCGAAACCGCTGCAAGAACTACTGCAAATAATGTTTTTAAAGCTTCTTTGTTCAAAACAATAATTTCGTTTTATCTATATTCGATTTAATAACTCAAATCATTTAACAACCCAAAATTTAACCCATAATAATTAATTCATTAATTAATTAAATAATAAAATAACTTTGTGAAATTATTAGAATTGAGCCATGGGAGTTGCACCATTGTGTTCGTGGTAATTTTCTGGTCAATTTCCATATATAGAACGTCAGAATTCGAGCTAATATGAACAAGTTACAAATTAAACAAGATGCAAAGGAATATATATATATATATGAAGGTCAACCAGGAGGTCGACCAACCCCTTGCCTAGGTAAATCGGCCGGTCGACCTAGATAGAAGGGAGGTTGATCCCTAGGTCAACCCGCCTCTTGTTTTGAACGAAGAATTAATTCTTCATGGCAGGTGCGATTATAACAGCTCATTTGCATTCTTTTGCTCCATCTAGTCCTTCCATGCTTCCATCTGATGGCTCTTATTCAGCCTATGACGTGGTTGCATCCTATTCAATCTCCAAATCCAACGTTCTAAGATCCACTTCTACCCCTATAAAGAAGACCCTAGGCTTAGCTATTTTTCTTATTCTAGATTTTCTCCATTTGGGTTAACCTTTTCAGGAAGGACCCTAAAAGGAATAATTTTCCGAGGAGAATATCTTTTTAAATTAAAATATTTAATAACTCCAAGTGGATCCGGGAAGACCAAGGGAAGTGCTTGGGACCGTAGGTGAGTGATTGTAATTATTTTTGATTTTTAAGCAATTTAAAATAATAGGGTTTCCAATAGTTGTAGTTTTACTATGATGTTGGAATAACCTTTTTAGTAGTTATTTATAGTTTTAGATTTATTTTCAGTCTATTTCTTTTTCGCTATTCTTTTCAGTTAATTCTAGTTTATTATTGTTAATTATAGCTTTTCCATTTTATTTACAGTTTATTTACAGTATTTAAGTTTATTTACTGTTATTTATGCTTTATTTACATCTTTTTCTACGCTTTGGATTTTCTTCTGTAATTGCCGATTTTCTTCTATTTCTCCTTTTTCTTGCGAATGGATTAGAATAGATTAAACGCGAATATGGATTAAATTATAAGAATACTGAAATTACAGAAAATAAGACGTAAACTATGAAGACTGTAATTAAGATGGAATTGGACTGAAATTAAGCCTAATTATTGGACTTGGACTGAATTAAAGAGATTGGCCTAGTTATAACTTATAATTATAACTAAAAAGATTAAATGATGAAAGAAGCTTATTTTTACACTTAGACCTTGGGTTAAGTAATAAGCATGATTATAACGTAGGTTATAATGAGAAACAGAACATAATTAGGCTTATTTTGAGACTTAGGATAAATTAATAAGCAAAGATAGCAAGAATAATAGTAAAGGCTTGTTTAAATAATTTATCTTAGTTAATAAGCAAAGACAAGAGTAGGACCGGTACCAACCGCATTCCCTATTAGACAAAATAGCGGTCTCGCATTAGCCTGAAGTGAGATGAGGGCACGCTTATGCGGGTCGTGGTAAATAAATGGTCAATAAATAAAAGTTCAAATCACGGGGGATTTGGACAAGGGGCGCAACTAGATATTGTTTGGAAGACGGGCCAGTACCAACAGCATTTCCCCTATTTTCTATGGACACCCGGTGGTCTCACATTAGCCTGAAGTGAGATGAGGGGCATGCTTATGCTGGAGTTGAGGTAATAAGAAGACCCAATAAGTGGAACAACAGGTAACATGAGCAAAGTGGCGGTTACGCGTGCGACTTCCATTCAGTGCTCAGTAATCGTTACGATTTCCAAGCGCTTATTGTGTGTCTTTCGTAGACACCAATGTCTACTGTGTAGGGAGCTTAAGCATCTAGTCGATAGTTGATTCTATGGATTAGCAAGCCGATTAAAGGGTAGAATTAGGATTTCAGCCTAATTAAAATAGGATTGGGAATTCAGCCTAATCAAAGCCGCTATCTAAGACAAGTGCAAACAATCAAAGTTATCCAATCGTATTAATTTAGCAATAGTTAAATCATATTTATTTCCAGCTCTATCTTTCTTTCTATTTACTTTATTTCCTTTTATAACTAGAACTGTTGCAAAGTCTATTATCTTTACTTTGGTTAAGTTTGCTAGTAATTACAATCATTCACCATACTTTTAGTCTGACTCACTCCTCTATTTTCCCCTTTCCCCCCATAAGCAATCAGGGCAAGGGCTGTAGACGGCAGATTCTTGGAGACTCCTTTGGTAGAGATTCTAGCATGTATTCCTTTTCTTCATTTCCAGTTTTTAGCTCTTTTGTTGTATTGGCACTATTTGAGGAATGTTTTGTACTCTGATTTTATTAAGACTATGGTTTTTAATTTCGCAAGACATGTATGGGTATTTTGACATATGATGTATTTGGTATTTGGCGACTTATTTGATTTTTAAAGTAATTATGAAGTTTTGTTCTAAATAAGTTATTATTTTAATTGTTTTCGCTGTTTTTATCTATTTTTGTCTTGTGAATCTTAGTCTCTGCTAGCTTTAGTTATACCTACAATGCACCACACCATTTAGTTTGTCCCTTTTGGTATACTAAGGGGTATGGGGTGTTTCATTTGGTATTAGAGCCAGATTACAGGATTCCTAAAATTTGTTTTAAAAATAAAGTATTTTCCAAAATAACTTGTTTTAAAAAGCATTTTTAGAAAAGAAACTCTTAGAAATAGTTTTCGAGTATAAAAGAGTTTTTTATAAAAATCCCCTCAAAGTCCAGTTCAACCTTCTTTCGATTCTTTCAAGCCTAAGTTTCCTTTTCTTTGCATAGTATGGCTGACTGGTTCCGTAGAGCTACGGGAACAGAGGTGCAAGGGTAAGTGCCCAATACAACACTGGTACGTGGAAATCCCTTTAATCCACCTACACCACCCGATTTTTCTAAGCTATGCAAGGACATCGCTCGCATAAGGGGTGGAACGTTTTCTGGCATGGAGGATATGAAGCGAAGGTTTAGGCGGTTAGGTTTAGAGGACTGACAGCGAATTCAACCTACATATTGGCAGCTGAAGGGAGAACTTAAGGAGGTTTCTACATGTTCTAAGAAGCAGTGGTGAAAGGACAAGAGGAAAGAGGAAGGCCTTGGAAGCAAATCAAGAAGGGAGCGAAGTGCCATAGTTGTGGGATTATTGGTCATTACCCAAGAAACTGCAAGAAAAAAAAGATGAAGGGAAAGTGTTATACTTGCGGACAGCCCGGTCGCCTGAGTAGGAATTGTCCCCGGAGGACGGGACATGGAGTGCACCAGCGGCGCAGATTCAGGCGTTAGACTTAACACCTTCTAGCAGCATTCCGGATAGAGCTAGGAAAGTCACTGTTGAAGGTTTGATTTTTATTTCTGATTTTCCCATTCGGACTCCTTTTGATTTTCCCATTAGACATCTCATTAGTAGTAGACTCCATTGTTGTTTCAAACCCCATAGGTGGATCGGGACACTTGTCTATGGTTTGTAGGGGTTTGAAAATTTTTATCCTAGGCGTAGAGTCTGACTATGATACCTAAGTATTGGGATTTTTGGGATATGGGATGATTTTGGGAATGGATTGAGTATCCACTTATGGGTTATATTAGATTGCGAAAGGAGAGTCGTTAGACTAGAAACATGCAGCGGTAGGACTCTCGAGGTTCCTTGTGACCTGCAAGGGTCAGTCATGTTAAGCTTCCTTTATTTCCTCGATTCATCATCGGCAGGGTTAGATTCGGTTCATGTCATCAAGGATTTTCCGAACGTCTTTGAGGAGGACAGAGGACTACCCCCTAAGAGAGTGATTGACTTCAGGATTTATTTGACTGATAATGCTAAGCCAGTAGCATTACCCATGAGGCACATGGCATCTAGGGAGAGGAATGGGTTGAGCAAGCAGATTCGTGAGCTTTTGGAGGAAGGCTTCATGATAAGGAGCATATCGAAGCGGGGAGCACCAGTCGTCTTCGCTACTAAGGCAGATGGTTCCCTTCGACTTCACATAGACTATAGAGAATTAAATAGGCTCATAAAGAAGAACCGTAATCCACTTCCTAGGATAGATGATCTTTTCGACCAGTTACTTGGCTCTTCGGTATTCTCTTAGCTTGATTTAGCCACTGGATTTCATCAGCTTAGGGTCACTGATGACAGCATTGATAAGACAGCATTTATTACACTCGATGGATTCTTTGAGTGGTTGGTTATGCCTTTTGGGCTAACCAATGCCCTGGCCTATTTTGTAGATTTGATGAGCCGTGTTTTTAGAGATGTCCTAAATAAGTTCGTGGTGGTATTCGTGGACAAAATTTTGGTGTTTTCCAAGAGTATGGAGGAGCATGTTGTTCATCTAGAGGAGGTTCTTCATCAGTTGAAAGCAAAATTCTTGAAGTGTCACTGCGGTGTAAGGAGGTGAGTTTCTTGGGGCATGAAGAAGGTCTACACATGGTAGGAGTTTGAGAAATGGTTTTGTACACTTAGGCTTGGATTATGGAAATCCAAAAGGTGGTAGGCAAAGATTGGAAATGTACAAGAGATGCAGTTGATAAGAAAAGAAGAAAACCCATGTGTAGATAAGCAGATATTATAATTGTTTCATATAAATGAATTTATCGGTAATGCTTCAGAATAAATATAAACATATAAGAGGAATTGGAATAGTAATAAAAGACTTTAGTTTTGGTAGGGTACTCCTAAGGTAGTAAGAAGGAAAACCCACTTTATGTCTTGCCCAATAAAAGGGAATGGTTGAAATTAGAAAGCTGATAATATAATTGATAGAATTGAAAATTTTCATTGTCTTTTAGAAAATGAATATGGGGTTTTTGAAAAATGGTATGAAATTTAAAATGGTTTTTATATGATATAAATTTTGTTAAAAGTGAGATTCTTTTTGAAGAATTATAACTTGCTAGTTTCTTTGTAGGAAACAAAGATTTTAAAATATAAAGACCTAGAGTTTATTAAGTATCAAAAACATAGGTTACAACATTTATTGTTGTAATAGATGTTTTCATGAAAAGTAAAGGGAGCATAGACTATAACACTATTGTTATAGTAAGTGACTCCTAAGAGAAATGTTTTTACATAGTATATGAGATTTATGAGTATTTATTTAAATCCAAACACTAGTATTTTTGGGTTGTAGTAACGTTGTTTTATGCAACATTCGTTTTAGCCCAAAAAAAGGATAATTTCTAAGAATAGAAATAAAGTAATTTTTTAATACACTTATTATTTAAATAAGTATAAGAAAATGTTTTCTAGTTATGGATATATATTAAACAGTTTTGAAGATGAGTTTTTCTAAAGAAAAAAATGTATGTAAGTTAGATTTTAGAAAATGTCTATCATGGGAGAATATAAGTTAAACACACTTTAATATATTGGGATGAAAATAATAATGGTATAATTTTCTATGAAACCAATATAATGATTTGTGCAAGTTATAAGGAATACGTGAAAGAGATATACAAGGTATGGAAAGCACTATATTTTGTATAACCTATTTCGAAAAAAATATAAAATAAGTTCCTTGTAATTTCATATAAACATAAATCCTCTTTTAAAGGATTTATAGAACGTTTTAACGTTAATAATTTCTCATAAGAGAAAGTAGTTCCAATACATTAAGGCATGAGGCAGTTAGGTGTATAAGAAAATGTTTTGAAAACACATTTTTTAAAGATATTTTAAAAAGAAATTGGTTTGTGAAAAGTAAATAAGTTTTTGGAAATGAAAACTTAATAAAAGTAAAATTTAAAGATCCTAATTTTTATAAAAAGCTGCAAAAGTGTTTAAAAGAAAAGAGAAATAAGTTTTAAACTTAGAATTTGGAGTTTTTCCCCTCTAGGATTGGGAAATAAGGTAAATTCAAAAAGCTGTAATGATGCAAGTCTAGAAAGATAAAATGTTAAGCAACCAAGTATTTTTGAATTTAATATAAACTTAAAAATAACACTTTTAAAGACAAAGATTTTGGGATTTGATATTTTAAAATTTTAGAAACCTTAGTTTTTGAAATGATAAATACCCAAGCAAACTTATAAGTATGGAGTAGATAGGAGCCATTTCCTAGATATGACGGAAAAAGGTGTAAGGCTATAAAGGAGACGGCAGTATTACTTTTAGAAGTAATAATAGAAGTCCCCGTAAAGTGTATAGGACACTAATGAGAACCTGGGAGTGTTGATTCATGTGTGCAGACTAAAGAAGAACAGTAAAGTGAAATTAGTAAGATTGTAAGGCACACATGGTTGAGGACGTGTATTTTTTATTTTGGAGAAACTTGGGACAAGCATCTTCCTTTAGTGGGATTCTCATATGATAATAGTTTCCTAGCTAGCATTAGAAGTGGCACCTTTCGAAGCTCCTTATGGAAGACCGCGCAAGTTGCCTTCATGTTGGATAGAGTCTACGGAGGGATTGCTTTGGTTCTGACATAGTTAAGGAGACTTCGGAGAAGATTAGTTTGATTAGGAGAAAATTTGTATCTCATATCCACATCTCTTTGATAGTAAATTTCGAATTTCCTATTTCCATCTTTAGTTTTGAATAGGTTCTTTCCTTTATTATCCTTTGGGATGGTAGAACATAGGATTTAACCTACGGATGGTAGGATTTGATGTAAACATGTTATTAGAACATGTTATGTATGATGTATGCTAGTGATTGCAAGTGTTTGCTAGTGGATGCTAATGGACGCATATACTTACACTAGGCATTATTATCCTTTAAGGATCGGCCTAACTAGGACACTAGAGCATATGCATATGGATGTGTGTGCATTTACATTTTTATTTTATTTTATGGTTGCTATAAATGGGTGATTATCACATTATTGTTGCATTTGGATGATAATTGTAGCACGCATATAGAACTATCAGTTATCATTAGGAATTTTTGCATTCATTTGGATACATGGCACGGACATGATTGCATAAAAGGAGGTCAACTAAATCAGTGCACGACCTAATCTTTTGCATTAGTTAGGGACATTGACACTACACTAATTGCATAAGTATCATAAATTGCATTAGAAAAACTTAAGGACAATGGATAAATGGGTGATGATTGAGCAGTTAGTTCTAGCACTTGGATGAAAACACTTAGTACATTCTTTTATCCTTAGAGATTTCGGGGACGAAATCCCTTAAGGAGGGGAGAATGTAACAACCCAAAATTTAACCCATAATAATTAATTCGTTAATTAATTAAATAATAAAATAACTTTGTGAAATTATCATAATTGAGCCACGGGAGTTGCAGCATTGTGTCCGTGGTAATTTTCTGGTCAATTTCCATATATAGAACGTCAGAATTCGAGCTAATATGAACAAGTTACAAATTAAACAAGAATCAAAGGAAAATATATACATATACATATATATACATATACATAGACATATATATACATACACATATACATATACATATATATAGGGAGGTTGACCAACCCCTTGCCTAGCTCGACCAACCGATCGACCTAGCAAGAAGGGTGGTCGACCCCAAGGTCGACCTGCCTCTTGTTTTGAACGAAGAATTAATTCTTCGTGGAAGGTGCGATTTTAACAGCTCATTTGCATTCTTTTGCTCCATCTAGTCCTTCCGTGCTTCCATCCGATGGCTCTTATTCAGCCTATGACATGGTTGCATCCTATTCAATCTCCAAATCCAATGGTCTGAGATCCACTTCTACCCCTATAAATAAGACCCTAGGCCTAGCTATTTTTCTCATTCTAGATTTTCTTCATTTGGGTTCACCTTTTCAGGAAGGACCCTAAAAGGAATAATTTTCCGAGGAGAAAATCATTTTAAATTAAAATATTTAATAATTCTAAGTGGATCCGGGAAGACCAAGGGAAGAGCTTAGGACCGTAGGTGAGTGATTGTAATTATTTTATATTTTTAAGCAATTTAAAATAATAGGGTTTTCAATAGTTGTAGTTTTACTACGATTTTGGAATAACCATTTTAGCAGTTATTTACTGTTTTGGATTTATTTTCAGTCTATTTCCTTTTAGCTATTCTTTTCAGTTAATTCTTGTTTATTATTGTTAATTATAGCTTTTCCATTTTATGTACAGTATTTAAGTTTATTTACTATTATTTATGCTTTGTTTACATCTTTTTCTACGCTTTGGATTTTCTTCTGTAACTGTCTGTTTTCTTCTATTTCTCCTTTTTCTTTGCGAATGGATTAGAATAGATTAAACGCGAATATGGATTAAATTATAAGAATACTGAAATTACGGAAAATAAGATGTAGACTGTAAGAATTGGACTGAAATTAAGCCTAATTATTGACTTGGACTGAATTAAAGAGATTGGCATAGTTATAACTTATAATTATAACTAAAAAGAGTAAATGATGAAAGAACCTTATTTTTACACTTAAACCTTGGGTTAAGTAATAAGCATGATTATAACATAGGTTATGATGAGAAACAGAAAAAAATGAGGCTTATTTTGAGACTTAGGATAAATTAATAAGCATAGATAGCAAGAATAATAGTAAAGGCTTATTTAAATAATTTATCTAAGTTAATAAGCAAAGACAAGAGTAGGACCGGTGCCAACCGCATTCCCTATTAGACAAAATGGTGATCTCGCATTAGCTTGAAGTGAGATGAGGGCAAGCTTATGCGGGTTGTGGTAAATAAATGGTCAATAAATAGAAGTTCAAATCAAGGGGGATTTGGACAAGGGGCGCAACTAGATATTGTTTGGACGACAGGCCAGTACCAACAGCATTTCCCCTATTTTCTATGGACATACGGTGGTCTCACATTAGCCTGAAGTGAGATGAGGGGCACGTTTATGCTGGAGTTGAGGTAATAAGAAGACCCAATAGGTGGAACAACAGGTAACATGAGCATGGTGGCGGTTACGCGTGCGACTTCCATTTGGTGCCCAGTAACCGTTATGAGTTCCAAGCGCTTGGTGTGTGTCTTTCGTAGACACCAATGTCTACTGTGTAGGGAGCTTTAGCGTCTAGTCCACAGTAGATTCTTTGGAGTAGCAGCCGATCAAAGGTAGAATTAGGATTTCATCCTAACTAAAATAGGATTGGGAATTCAGCCTAATCAAAGCCGCTATCTGAGACAAGTGCAAACAATCAAAGTTATCCAATCGTATTAATTTAGCAATAGTTAAATCATATTTATTTGCAGCTCTATCTTTCTTTCTATTTCCTTTTATAACTAGAACTGTTTAAAAGTCTATTATCTTTACTTTGCTTAAATATGCTAGTAATTACTATCATTCACCGGACTTTTAGTCTGACCCACTCCTCTATTTTCCCTTTTTCCCCCATAGGTAATCAGGGGCAAGGGCGGTAGACTGCAGATTCTTGGAGACTCATTTGGCGGAGATTCTAGCATGTATTCCTTTTCTTCATTTCCAGTTTTTAGTTCTTTTGTTGTGCTGGCACTATTTGAGGGATGTTTTGTACTCTGATTTTATTGAGACTACGGTTTTTAATTTCGCAAGACATGTATGGGTATTTTGACATATGATGTATTTGGTATTTGGTGACTTATTTGATTTTTAAAGTAATTATGAAGTTTTGTGCTAAATAAGTTATTATTTTAATTGTTTCCGCTATTTTTATCTATTTTTGCCTTGTGAATCTTAGTCTCTTCTAGCTTTAGTTATACCTACAACGCACCGCACCTTTTAGTGTGTCCTTTTGGGTATACTAAGGGGTGTGGGGTGCTTCAGATCCATTTTAAAACATTTTAATATATTTATAAAATTTATTTAATATTTTTAAATTTTTAAAAACATCCATTTTAAAGAGTTGAAATCCATATATGAACTGCCAAAACGTGATGTTTTTGGAGACTTGATTTGGACATATCTCAAAATTTATAAAATGAAATCTTGATTTTTCTTTTTCATTTGAAAACTATAACCCCAAGGGTCCAAAAAATTCTTATATCAAAGAATTCCAACTTAAAATCCACCCTACACATTCGTTTAACTTTTCGGGTCACAAAATTGCAAACAGGTGAAACGCAATGGCTTGTTTTGACTCTAATTTCGTATTTTTTAAAACTTTTACGAAATGAGTTTTAATGTTTATAAAACATTTATAAATCATTTTAAACCATTTTTATTCATGTTTAAAGAGGTTTAACTATGCCGTAACACCTTTACAATTCATAAAAGAAGTGTTTCTTTTTGTGTAAATTCGACGTATATTTACCGTGAATCATTTCCATATCAAACAAGCATATAATCAACATGCAAAACATGATAATCAAGCAACCAATATTCAATCAAACAACACTTCAACTACATCTCCTACTTCATCAAAGCATCACCAAAACCCTTCTCCTACCTCCTAAGTGCACGGCCATCATCACCACCACCATAGAGCTCATGGCCTCCAACTCCACCACCATCATCTAGCTCATGGCCTACCACTCCCCTACCATAGTGCTCACGACCCAAGGAGGTTTCCCACCATCTCCATTATTTTCTCACTTCTAAGATTCTAGACCATATTGTCTAAACGATATAAGAACTTTGGTAGAGTTTAAAAGAGAATGGAGTTTAATTGATATGAGTTTAAGGAAGTTAGAGAGCAGATAAGAGAGAAGAAGAAGCCATTAGAGAGGCTTTGGAGAAGAAGAAGGAGATGATGAAGAACAAGATTTTTGAATGAAAGGAGTGTGCATGGATGGGTATTTATAGGATTAGAAAGCTTAGCATTTAAGCATGCATATGGGCCAAAATACACTTAGATGTTTTCAAAATATCTCATATACACCATCTTTTCCATTACTTTACATCAGCATATCACATTTTCCTTTGCCTCCCTTCTTAACACTTAAGTAATGACATGAAATGACATAATTTGATGTTTGCTTTTTGTGAAAATATCTTCTTAATTTACATCACTAATTATATTCTAGAATTTCCTAAACATTCTTTAGTTTAATTAATTAAATTAGTGCTAAATACAATCATGTTTGTTAAATTTATATATGTACAAATGTGTGCAACAACATCACAACGACTGTCATTCGATAACAAGTCAAAAATCCAAAAAACGATCTTCTATCACATTTTCATTTTTTAATCAAATTATTTATTTATATAAACCAAAGTTGAAAATAAATTTCTTATCATCTATAAATAATTAAAACAATATTATTTAAGCTATAAAACAATATTAAATAATATTAAAATCCAATTGTAAAAATACAACGTCGATCTACTAAAATGCGACGAAGTTTGTTTATCTTTTTAAAACAAGTATATATTTATAAAATCATTATAAATCACATATTATCATTATATAATAATTAAAATGAATTATTTACCATTTATTTTTGAGAAAAACTCATTTTTATCGAAAACCGATTTTTGTCACTTTTCCGACGAAAATCCAAACTATCTATTTTTGTAAACAAATTTCAAAAATTAGTTTACCATTTTTATTTATCATATAAAATATGATTATTTGTGTTTATTAAATCTGTGTTTAAATATTTAAAATTAATTAAATATTCCAATTCAAATTGACAAAATTACGGGTCATTACAATTTAAATTAAGGATGTTACGGTTGCGGTAACCATTGCTATTACCACCAACAGTAACTGTAATTGTTTTTTACGGTTATAATTTCTTATAATCATTACTACAGCCGTCTATATGGTTAGCCATCAATATTTTCAATTTTAAAGCATGTTGTACAAATATTTTTAATTAAATGCATTATTAACGATAAATTCATATAGCTCTAACTGTTTTCTGCAAATTTAATCATTTGTTTATAAAACAACCATGCATGCACATATTATTAGTTCATGAAGGCAAATATTATTAATGTACGAGTTATTCCTTTAGCTTAAATTACTAAGTTTTATAATTTAGTGTTAAATATTATACAAAGAACATGTATGGTTGGTATGGTTAACCATGGTTATCAAATTCTTCAACTGTTACCATAACCGTTATCGTTATAGATGGTAACCGCATGAACGGTTGGTGTAAAGACCCGTAATTTGATCACTTTAATTAAATATGTTTAAATTATTTTAAATATTCAAATATAGATTATTTTTCATAAATAATCAATTTTTAAGTGATAATTAATAATAATGAACCTATTCTGGAAGAATGTTCCAAAATAGAGTTCCTTTGGAAAGATATGCCGATAAAATGGCCGAAAATCGTTTCGTCAATAAACAATGCTATAATCGTAAAACATCGTGCATGGAGCTAGATATGTACACTTAATTTTATAATTGAACAAGAATATGAAATAAAAATCAATTATTTTATTTTTGGAAATTAAATGTATCAATGACATCATTAGTGATGCCATTATACTTGAATATAGATGTTTGAACTTAAATTGAGATTTAATTATTTAATAATTATTAAAATTATTCAAATAATTGTTTTTAAATGATAACAATTCATTCTAAATAGTTATAACATGATAATAAATCATTTGTAGTAATTTTATGAAGATATATACTTGATTTGAAAATATAAGAAAATTCGTATCATTTTATTGATATAATAGCAATTTTTTTAATAATTGTTAATATTAGTTTATATGGTTTTATAAAAAAAATTTGATCATTTTAAATTAGTTAAAAATGGTAAGAAATTATTTTTACATTTATCTGTAAATTAATTTATAAGTGAAAATGTGACCAGGAATCGGTTTCTCGATTTTCAACGGTTTAGCGAATGGAAGTTGTTAAAAGTTGTTGCAACCTTGTTTATATGTCATGTGCATATATATAACATACATATGCGCATCTAACATATACATGAACTTATGTATACACACAAATATACATATACACTTAAATATATATATATATATATCAAAATATTAAAAACTTAAGACTTAAGCAACCAAAAAGCAACCATTAACTCATCTTACACACTAAAGTACACACACATGGGCTAGCACCTGGAAGAGAGGACATAAGGGGGTGACCGTGTAAAATGAAGTGATTGGGGGGTGTGGGTTGAGGGTAAAAAGGTAATTAGTTGTAGATTTTTTCTAAGTTTTTCCTATAAATACCCATCCCTTTCTTCATAAATTCCTATTTCTTATTCTTCATCTTCTTCCTCCTTCTTCAAGCTATTTTAATGGCTTCCTATGTTAGCAAAATTATGGAGAAAATAATTACAAAAAGAAATTAAATTATTAGTGTGTGTGTGTGTGTAACGACCCAATATTTTCAACCATTCGCATCCGCACATGTCGGACTTGAATTGCTCAAAATACCGCGTTGTAAATAAAAATTTGGAAAACTCATCATATTTAGTAAATAAATAATCACAGATCACAGACACAGAGTAATATAATGCAGCGGAAACAAAGAAATAGTAGTTCATGAAGCTACTATATAAATACATCAAAGTTAAATAAGATACCGTAGGAATACCAAGGTATAACAGGAGTAACAGTATGATAATCAGGTACAACTCAGAATACAACTGGAATCAACTGGATAACAAAAAGAATAGATATCGGGATCTTCAAAGCAAAACTCCAGCTCCAAAGGTGAGTCTCAAATGTTGTATCACTCAGTCTGACCCTAGCGTAAAGCAAAACACAAAACATTCGAGTCAAGACATACATACTTATACAATGTAAACCAACTCAAGTGAACTGTAATAAAGGTACAAATAACTTAAAGAATGTTTGGGATCGCCCATTCTTTAAGGATCCGTTAAACTATCTACTATGTAGTAATATTCGCTATTATAATAATGTCTAATCATAAAATAAACAAACTTTTAAATAGTGTTAAGGCTTTACATTTTCCACCTTAACACGTAATAGTCCCAGTAGTCTATCCAGTATTAGCATACTCCCAAAATAGGGGCTGCCCTCGATACTCCACAGACTACGGGAGAAATCACAAATCGTGGTAAAGCTCGATATGGTAAGTGACACGGCACAACTAGGAAATGCCAGGGTAGATATACCAATTACGCATCCGGGTGGTGACGCATAGCAGCCACTACCGCCCACCTCGAACAACACTCCCAAATCAAGGGGTGCACCCAATCAATCATAAAGTAATAGAATGGTATCGAAGAAGTGTGTCCGATCAGAAGTGCTACCTCATTGGCCCGTCAATCGCTCCTGTTTTAGCCACTTTGTGCCAACTCACGGGAGTTGGTCCACGTATATACCTTTAGGATCGTCGCCACCATCCTACTTCATTCTGGAAACTCCACCGCGTACACAGTTGTTAAAGTGGTTTTTGGCATCGACAGAGAGTATGTCCATATCCGATCCCGGTCTCTTTAACAACCAATCGTTATTATAACCCGTGGTTATAATTTAAAAACAGTTTATACTTCAAAATAGAATATCATTTCAAATCCAAATCTTTATCAAAATAAAGATTAAATCAATTCCAAACCATTTCAATATATTTAAAATATCGTATCATTTCACAGACTTCATTTCAAATCATTACAATATATTAAAATATCATATCTTTCCAAAAATTCATTTCAAACCATTTAATATATCAAAATATCATATCTTTTCAAAACTTCATTTCGAATCATTTTAATATGTCAAAACATCATGTCAATTCAAAACTTCATTTCAAATCATTTTAATATATCAAAATATCATATCCTTTCAAAAACTTCATTTCAAATCATTTATTTGAGTTCAAATCTAAATATTCAACTTTAAATACCTTTTAAATTCAAAGATATCATTCATTTATTATCATTTCAAGTGACCTTTAAATACTTTATATTTCAATCAAAATAATTCATTTAAACCATTTAAAAGTGTAATTATTATACTTCCAAATCAAGTATTCAATTACCAAAGTTTCAAACCATTCTTAGCTTATTTACTAAGTCAAACCCATAATTATTAAAAATTCCAGCCTTTCCCAGCATTTAGAAAAAGCTGTTATAAGTTATATTTGAAAAGCATTTTAATTCAGCAAAGACAGCACTAAAAAACTGCTGTTATATCTCATTTTAGTTGAAATTTGGTTTTAAACAGCAAAGACAGCATTTTCATAAATGCTGTAGTAGCTCAGGTTTCAAAATAAGGGTTTTAAATTTATTCAGCAAAGACAGCAGACCACTACAGCAGTTACATAACTGCTGTAATAGACCTGAGCCAAGCTTTAGTCTATTTAGTTCAACTACAGCACCTACAGCATTTCAGAAATGCTGTAATAGCTCTTTAATTCAATTTTAATTCAAATCAGAAATCATAGCATTTTTGAATGCTATTAAAGAAAGTTCCAGATTTTAGTGTATTTCCAGCAAATAATAAACTTCATTTTAAACCCTTTTACACATTATAAAAATCACATCTTTAACATTCAAAAATGTTCATTTAAATATCCTTTTTTTTACTTATGATTTTTATAAAGTAACTTTACAATAAAATCCAATTTTCCAATAATTTTACTTAACAAATTCAAATGTAAAATTTTCCCATTTTTACCTTTTACAATTTATTAACACTTACATTTTCAAATTACCATTTCACAAATTAAACTAAATTTCCAATTTAATTAATTAAAACCAAATTTCCCATTTCCAAGTCAAGTTATATTTTAAAATTACACATTTAAGCATTCATTCATTTAACCATTTTAGTTCATAGAAAAATCAATAATACTTTATTAAAGCATTTAAATTCAAATTTAAATCAAATTATCATATTTCCCATTTTCCAAATATAATTAAATTTCCATTTTATTTATATAACTAAAATATCATTTTAAAACCAAAGTTCCAAATTTCCAAACTTAAGTTATATTTCAAAAATTCACTTTTACCATTCATTTAAATTACATTTTTAACTTCTAGAAAAATCCAAATTTCTTTATTTAAACATTAAAAATCCAATTTAAATCAAATTTTCATAATTTTACACTTTTAAAAATATTTAAAATATTCAAAATACTTTATAAAATAACCATGGGCCTGTATATAGTTTTCTAACCTAGGTCAAGTGATACGGATATGTATCATTTCAATCTGCAGTTTAAAAAAAACAAAAATCCGGGTTCTATCATTTCAAACCCGCAATCCCAAGTTAAAATAAAATAAATAAAAACCGTTCAGGCCTATCATTTCAGCCCATAACAATTTTTCCCTATTCTAAAGTCCGTTCGGGTATGTATCATTTCAACCTATAGTGATCTAATCTACAGGGAACTTGCAGTGTGATAAACAGATATAAATGAACAGTTTAACAATAATTAACAGTAACATATGAGATGACATATAAATTAACAAGTTTAACATCATATATAAATAATCACAGGCAGTTATAACATCATATATAATATTCTACACATTCAATTGTTGTCAATTCACATTTGCATAAGTATAAATGTCAGAGTGAGAAAGACTCACCTTTTCAAGCTGAAGTTAGCAAATCAAACTACACGAATAAATTCCAGAAAAGCACGATAGGGCACGACACAGCACGACAATTGATTCAAGTGAGTGAAGAGAGCCAAGGTTTGATCATGCAAACAACAATAAGCAAGACAATATAACACATGAATTATTTAACACAAAACATCATTGAAATAAATGGAAATACGAAGCAACAAAGACAAGAATGATTAGACCTTGCTTTAATCACTCCAATTGCTTGACCATGGGGTTCATATGCTCAACTATGAAGGTGCTATAGGTCAGGTATGGCATCAATATGGTGCGGCTACAAGTGGAGATGTGAAGTGGTAGGGTGAAACATGGAGCATACAAAAGAAACAAGACAAAAAGGCAACTTGGACGCACATTTTGGCTCGGCCTATGGGTCAATTGGGCTTGGCTCATACTTAGTACAGATCTAGACAGTAGTGAAAGGGGTGGCCAGAGGTGAAGTAGATGATGGTGGTGGTGGCTAAGGGGGTGGCCAAGGTGATAGATGAAAGTGTTAGGGTGAAACATGTGGTCTAGGCAAGGTTTCAAGGGTGGAACTTGCAAATTTTGTGGTGCAACTTCCATAGATGGTCACGGCCTGGTTATAGTCAGAGGAGGAGGAGAGGTTGCTGCTGTAGATAGTGGTGGAGCTGATGGAGAAGAGGCTAGGCCGAGCAACTAGAAGAAACAAAGGCAAAAATCAATAGAAAATATGAAAAGAAATCAAGAAAAGATGCCAAAAAGAACTTACAAAGTTTTCAGAAAATAAAGCATGGCCGTGAGTTTTCTTTTGATGGAGAGAATATTTCACGTGAAAAAAAAGATGAAGGGAGTGTACAGCCAGCAAGAGAAAAGTAAAAGGCAAAGCAAGCAAAGAGACAGGGCAATGAAAGGTCATAAGCAAATGAAGAGTCAAAAAAGCAGATGAAGAGGCTTGTCTCTTGGAATTTCCAAATTTAATTATACAAAATAAACTAAATAAATTTCAGTAAATAAGAATAAAAAATGAAAAAAATAAAGTGAAAAACAAAATAAAAAAATATATTTAAGTAAAAATAGAAAATAATTAAGAAAATAGCTAATATATTGAAACTAGCATTTAAAAATATAAACAATGTACAATAAACATTTAAAAATTATAACAACACTTCTAAACCAATAAAAGTCAAGTAAATAAAATAAATGCTGAACAAAATAAAGTGGAAATGAAAATAAAATAAGATTTTAAGAAAATAGAAAATAAATAAAGAATTTCTTTAATTAAATGAAACTGGAAATTAGAAATTATAAACAGAATACAACTGACATTGGAAAATGTCAATTACACTTTGAAAAATGTTTTAAAACCAAAATATATATATAACAAGTTATTTTACCCATATAAACATAAATTAGAACATTACATGACCAAATAAAATATTATTTATATAATTTAAAATAAACAATTTTGTTAAATACCGCAAATTACACACAATATTTAAAAGGGCATAACTTTCACATTATAAATCAGATTTCAACGAAACAAAAAGCAGTATTCTTGAAATTTTATTTACTTTCATAATAAAAGATAAAATTCAAATATTTAAATATTTAAATTTTAAATTTAAAAGTCAAAGTTTGACCATATTGACCAAAATTCACATTTCTGGAAAATATCTTATTTATTCATGTTTGAAATTATAATTCACATCCAAATCAAAATTTATATTTAAAATAACAAAATTTATCCATTTAATAAATAAAATAAAGTTTTTTTAAAATCAGAGATTCAATTAAGATAATTAAAATATACAATTAAAATAATCAAAAAAATACAGGGTTGTTACAGTGTGTATTAGTATAAATACCTCAAAACCACTTCAAATTACTCCATTCTCCCATCAAAACCCACTGCCACACTTTCTTTCACCCTAGGCCGAAGCATCCACCATCCAAACCTTTGGCTGTGAGCACCCAAGGCCAAGGCCGACTCATTCAAAGCTTAGGAGCTCAACTCCATAGAGTTTAAAGCGGTCGTAGCGAAGCTATAGCCGATTCAAAATTAGTTCAAGTCAAAATGAAGGTGAGAAATTCTATTTATATTATTGTTGGGTAAATTTCACACCCAGGGGATCTCAAGACCAAGAAGAGCTAGGCTTCATCCGGCATCCCTACCACTGCCGAACTAGACATCACCGGACCACAGAACTACCGGACCAGAGCTCAGCCCATTCATCGCCGAACCAACTCACCTCCCATGCTTCTGCCGAACCAGCTCACCTCCCATGCTTCTGCCGAACCAGCTCACCTCCCATGCTTCGCCGAACCAGCTCACCTCCCATGCTTCGCCGAACCAGCTCACCTCCCATGCTTCGCCGAACCAGCTCACCTCCCATGCTTCGCCGAACCAACTCACCTCCCATGCTTCGCCGAACCAACTCACCTCCTACCACCGGACCAAGACGTGCCAGGCCAGATCACATCAGCCCAGGCCCACCAGCAGCTATATACATCCAAGACCCCTGCTCCCACCCTCACTCTATAAATAGAGGGGCAGGGGTACAACAATGGGGGACAAGTTTGAGAGCTCAAGCACGGAAGGAACTTTCAAACAACTTTCTTTTACTTGTATCAAAGCTTTGTACTTGTAATCAAAAGAAGAGAAGAGAAATAACATATAAAGTGGACGTAGGCACATTTTGGCTGAACCACTATAAATCTGCGTGTCTTTTTACAGTTTAGCCCCTGCTTTTCATATATTTGCATGAATCACTCAAATTGCTAAGAACAACATAAGATCTACTAAATCATACAACTTTGAGGTGTTTGTCCATTTTTTGTGCAAACATTTTTGGTGCTTTCACTGAGAAATAGAAACTCGAAGCTTCAGCTTCATCCATTTAACAGTTTTCCTAACGGCATCATTCGCCACTCAGAAAACATGCCTCCCAAACAGAGAAAAGATGTTAATAAAGGAAAAAACATCGCATCCAGCAGTCTTCCGGATCCAGCTGTCACGGATCAAGTAAATCGTCCTCCTCCAGCAACAGTAACAAATGAAGAACAGGCTAACCCAACTACTCCTGCCACAGAACAGCCCGCAGCAATTACTAGAGCAGATCTGGACAGAGTTGTGGTTGAAGTAACTAACCGCTTCACGTCCCAGCAGGAAGCCTTGGTGGACCATCTCATGTCACGCTTAAGGGACGCTGAAGAATCCAACCGCAACACTGAATCATGGGGCGAGTCCCAGTCTGGAGGATCTCAGAGACAACAAAGATCTTCCTTCTTCGAAGGAGCTAACGGCAGAAGTAGCCGTGGTAGGAGCCGAGACCGAGCACAGCCCGAAGTTAGGCCTGAGGAAGCGTTTGGTACCGAACCCAACGGGGAAGGTACCAGGCGAAGGTCAACTGTAGCTGAGCCTGTCATGCTGCCTAACCACAGAAACGCCAGTGAACGGGGCCGAGCTGGAGTCCAGCCCGAAGTTGGACCCGAGGAAGTGCTTAGATCAGAACCCAGCAGGGGAAGATCGAGGCAAGAGCCAACTGTAGCTTACCCGAGCATGCTCCCAGAAGATCAAAGGCAGCCATTGGAAAATATGAGGAATGATAGACGATACCATCCCTACAGGTCATCTAGACGGAATCAATCCCACAGAACAGAACCAAACTCATTTCTATCTGCTCCAAGTTCTGATGAAAGGATGGCACGCTTATTCAGAGAGTGTGTCCAACGGGAGCAAAGAGATCGAGGGATAGGCGCTAGGGTAACCAGCCCTTTCGCCCGCAATATCGAAATTGCTATCACCCCCCGAGAATGGAAGATGCCAACAATGGAACCCTACAAAGGAACCTCCGATCCCGTTGTACACTTACAGAGGTACACGCAGCATATGCTCATGAGTGGAGCAACAGAGGGAGTACTGTGCAAATGCTTTCCGCTCTTCTTAGCAGATCTTGCTACCTCTTGGTTCTGTCATCTACCCCAAGGATCCATCAGCTCGTGGGAAATGTTGAAAGAAAAATTTATCAGTCAGTTCCGCATTCATGTGGAGCAACCTAAGGACGCTTATTCCTTATCCAGCGTCAAACAGAAACCTGGAGAAAAGCTGCAGCAATACCTAACCAGATTCAACGCCGCAGCAGCCGCAGTTCAAGATGTCGATGAGAAGCTTATCCTAATGGCCCTCTGTAGTGGTGTGCATCCGGATACTAAATTCGCTAGAAGACTAACAAAAGAAAAACCAACTACTTTACCCGATTTCTTCCATGAAGCCAGGAAATATATGAGGCTTGAAGACGCTGCCACTGAGGGGCAGTCAAGGCAACAAAATAAGGCAACTCACAGCAACACGCCCGCTGTAGCAAAGGACATTCGAAGAAATGACTCTAGAGACAATGCTGGGGGCAAGAAGGGAGAAAAGGCGCCTATATCGGCCAGGACCGAGAATCGACACTTACACTCCTTTGAATGAAACTGTCGAAAAACATCTTCCTTGCCACCCAAGGCGAAGTTAGATACGAACGCTCACCGTACAAGAAGGAATCAGATAACGCACAGAAGTCTGGGAAGTTCTGCCGCTTCCACGAATCTCATGGGCATGATACCGATGAATGCCATCATCTCCGGGACCTGATTGAAGAACACATCAGAAGGAAGAAACTACAACGCTTTCTTGGGAAGGCCAGCCCTGTCTGACTTCCAAATTGTCTTGGCTCCATAGTGCTTAAAGATGAAATTTCCAACGGACAAGTGCGTTCCCTTCTTCGAAGCTCTAAAGAAAGACAAAGGAAAGTTCGAATGGACTGACGAATGCTTAACCGCTTTCCTTAACTTAATCGAACACCTCCAGAAACCACCGGTACTCTCGACTCCAAGCGAAGGCGAAGAATTATACCTATACCTTGCTGTGTCATCTCACGCCCTAAGCGCTGCCTTGGTAAGGGAAGACAACCGCACACAGCGGCCAGTTTACTTCGTCAGCAAGAGGTTTACTGGGGCAAAAGTCAGATATCATAAACTTGAGAAGCTAGCATACTGTTTACTAATCACATCACGAAAACTGCGTCACTACTTCCAGTCCCATTCCATCAAAGTTCTGACCGATCAACCACTGAGGCAGGTACTCCATCGTCCCGACACTTCTGGGCGACTACTTAAATGGTGCATTGAACTGAGTCGGTATGATATCACCTATCACCCTCGCACCGCCATCAAGGGACAAGCCATGGCTGATTTCATTGCAGAATTCACTACCCAACGGGCGTAATGAAGTCAAGAAAATCTTGAGGAAAGCTTCCCGCTACACAATACAGGAGGACACCCTCTATCGGCGCGGATTCTCTAACCCCCTATTAAGGTGTGTCGCTGGAAGGGAAGCCAAGGAAATCTTATCCAACATTCATCAAGGGAGCTGCGGAGATCACATCGGAGGACAGACTTTGGCAGAAAAGATACTCCGATATGGATATTTCTGGACCACCTTAAGCAAGGACGCCTTAGATTTCGTCAGAAAATGTGACAGATGCCAGAAGTTTGCTAAGATTCCGCGACTACCAACAACTGAGATTACTCAAATGACTAGCCCATGGCCCTTTGCAGTATGGGGAATTGACTTAATCGGCAAACTACCGATGGGCAGAGGCGGGGCCAAATATGCTATAGTGACAGTCGACTATTTCACCAAATGGGTGGAAGCAGAACCCCTGAATAAAGTATCTTCAGCAAAATTTATTAATTTCTTGATCAAAAATGTTCTGTGCAGGTACAAAGTCCCATTCAAGATCATATCAGACAATGGACTTCAATTTGACAGGAGGAATTCGCCAACTGGTGCCAAGAGCACGGAATTCACAAAAGCTTCTGATCCGTAGCGTATCCCCAGGCCAACGGAAAAGTCGAAGCCGCCAACAAAATTCTCAAAACTCTAATAAAAAAGAAACTCGAAAAGACAAAAGGCGAATGGGTGGATGAACCTCCTACGGCACTATGGGCCAATCGCACGTCTTTCAGAACATCAACGGAGCATACTCCTTTTCTCTTTGGCATACGGATCGGATGCTATGCTTCCAGTTGAAACTATAGTGCCTTCCCAGTGTAGGATCCACTACAACCCAGAAGAAAACGAAGAGTTCCTCCTCATGTCTTTGGATCTAATTGAGGAAAGAAGAAATGATGCAGCCCCCAGGGCAGCAGCTCACAAGCAAAAAGTGGCAACGCAATACAACCCCAAAGTCAAGCATCGTACCTTACAAGAAGGGGATCTTGTCCTCAAGCGAGTCTTCCCTCGTCCCGGAGCACTAGACCCAATCTGGGATGGATCATATGTAATTCATAAAGATCTCCACAACGGAGCCTATATTTTGTCAACAGTGGACGGAGAGGTGTTCCAGAGGGCATGGAACATCCAACACCTTCGTCGATACTTTTCTTAACTCATACTGCCCATATGAAGTGAATTAACAAAGAGAATCAGTGGACGTAGGCATTTTCGTGCCGAACCACTTTAAAAAACTTGTCTCTTTTTAACTTGTTCCTTCATATCTTGGCTACTTGTTAACTGTATCCTTTTCTGTTGAACAAAATCCTGTGCAAATAGCATTTTCATTCAAGGCACTCCATGGCGCAACTTCTCCTGGACAAGACCTAACAGGTACTATGCGAATCTATGCCCTCGCCAATGAGACACTTTCGCTCCGGCATCCCTCTGCTGCGAGTTAACTCATTGCTCGCGACGGCCCTTAAAGCCAACTGTAATGAGCCGATTATAAGCCACCGAGAAGGCCGACTATAGCCGAGGCAGCTCATTACGGCGTTAGGCTCGCCGGCAACTGTGAACCGACTATAAGCCCCAACATAAGGTGTGGCCAGCCAGGGGCATTTCACAGTTGACGATCGGCACCCACGCTAGCCGGCCACAGTAGATCGAATAATACCCACGATTACGGGCCATAATGGCCCGGGTAGTTACTGTGCGCGATCTCGGCTCCGATGTGTCTTAAGTGCGGCTGTGGTAAAAAAGAATTAACTCCCCGCGGAGGCGTAAGATTGGTGACAAATGTCTCCAAGACCCACAGCTAGGGAAAGTGACTACAAAACTCGTTTGCCACGAACTTAAGCACATCGAAGGCCTTCCGTGATTGGAAGTTTTACTATTTCACATATTTCAATTTTACTTAAGAAACTTTTCTCCTATCCTCTGTAACAATCCCTGAAGTGCAGGACACAAAACAAGAGACACTCACTAATAGAAGCGGATACTCACAGCAAGACACTAGACCGCATCCCTAACTCGGTCATGCAGGATATTCAAAGCTGCCATCTACAAGCAAAATATAAAGGACGGTATTTCCTTCTTTCATATATACCTATAATTTGTTCACACCTCACGCTAACCCTGCAAGTCATGAAATTATGTTCTAAACAAGAACCTGACATCAAACACAATCTAATTACAAGAATATGCATAGCTATATTTCTTATGCAACATGTCAAAATAGCAAAAACATTCAAAAGACGACAAAATCAGCTTAAGTTAAAGAATTACACATCAAGAATAGAGCTATTTATTACAAGTAGCAAGAATTACAACCTAAAAGTTACTCTACTGTTTTAAGACCAACATATACAACCATGTCAAGTCCACAAAAAGAATTTTCCAGGCCTAATCAGGGAGCCGGCTGCGTCGGAGTCTTGTCCTTGCCCTATTGCCCACCTGTCCGGTCAGAAAAAGAATTCATTAGCGATAAGCAACCAAGTTAACGGAAAGACTAGAAAGGAAGACTTACCAGCATCTGCTCCTCGATCATCTCGGTCATCATCCTCTACTTGCACACCTGCCTCCTCAGCTGCAAGCAACCGCATGCCCTCCTTTACTGCCACCTTCTCCTCCTTGGTAAACTGGGCAGTAACCGCATCAATCCTGAGGGCCGTACCTATCTACTAGTGACCTCGAGGTGGGCCCATGACGTCCCGGTTCTAACTGAGCTGGGGGCACCTCGGAAGGATCTTCTCTGTCCTGGGATTTCTTCTTTTCTGATCGGGTTTCAACTCTGTGAGACATTATCTGCAACGAAAAAGAATACATCTTTAAAAAGGATGTAGAGATATGAAGAAGCGAGTGTGTGCAGTCTAGAATTTCACTCAAAATGCTCAAATTCCTATTGTCATTCGGTATCCAGAGTCTCAAGGTTCATTCGGCATTCCCCGTGTAAAATTCATTCGGTAAGGTGAAGGTTAAAATTCATTTGGTATTCAGAGTCCCAAGGTTTATTCGGCATTCCCCGTGTAGAATTCATTCGATGATCCAAATAAGAATACTCATTCGGTACACACGAGTTTCATTCGGCGAGGGGAAGTTAGGTACCTTATTCGGCAGGCTAAAGCAGCTCGGTAGATTGATTCGGCTATGCAACTGATTTGGCTCAAGTCCTTCATTCGGTAGGAAATAACAAGGGCCCTAGCTCCGTACTTATAGGCGAAGGTGGACCTCCGGACCAACCGGTTCAGTACTAGAAGTCGAAGGGGAAATTGGGTAACTTAAAACAAAGCACGCCATATACAGGCATATGCCCTACTTTGGGGGGCAAATGTTGGGTAAATTTCACACCCAGGGGATCTCAAGACCAAGAAGAGCTAGGCTTCATCCGGCATCCCTACCACTGCCGAACTAGACATCACCGGACCACAGAACTGCCGGACCAGAGCTCAGCCCATTCATCGCCGAACCAACTCACCTCCCATGCTTCTACCGAACCAGCTCACCTCCCATGCTTCTACCGAACCAGCTCACCTCCCATGCTTCGCCGAACCAGCTCACCTCCCATGCTTCGCCGAACCAGCTCACCTCCCATGCTTCGCCGAACCAGCTCACCTCCCATGCTTCGCCGAACCAACTCACCTCCCATGCTTCGCCGAACCAACTCACCTCCCATGCTTCGCCGAACCAACTCACCTCCTACCACCGGACCAAGACGTGCCAGGCCAGATCACATCAGCCCAGGCCCACCAGCAGCTATATACATCCAAGACCCCTGCTCCCACCCTCACTCTATAAATAGAGGGGCAGGGGTACAACAATGGGGGACAAGTTTGAGAGCTCAAGCACGGAAGGAACTTTCAAACAACTTTCTTTTACTTGTATCAAAGCTTTGTACTTGTAATCAAAAGAAGAGAAGAGAAATAACATATAAAGTGGACGTAGGCACATTTTGGCTGAACCACTATAAATCTGCGTGTCTTTTTACAGTTTAGCCCCTGCTTTTCATATATTTGCATGAATCACTCAAATTGCTAAGAACAACATAAGATCTACTAAATCATACAACTTTGAGGTGTTTGTCCATTTTTTGTGCAAACAATTATGATATATATGTTTTGCATATGCTTGGTTGTGATAATTGTTTATCAAGTTTCGATGTTGATTATATGTTGTTTGATTGTATTAACATGTCAGGTTTAATACACGTCGAAAATCACAAAGGGAATCACTTTCCTTTAATAAATAAAATGGTGTATATGAGATTGTTAAACCTCTTGAAAATATTTTAAAATAGTTTATAAATGTTTTATAAACACTAAAATCCAATTTTGTAAAGTTTTGACAAGTTACGAAAATTAAGTCAAAAATAGGCACATCGTGTAATAGTAGTTCACAATTTCGCATCGCCGAAGTTAAATTCATTTAAACAGTGGATTCGGAGTCAGAATTCCTTGTAATAAGAATTTTCTGAATCCTTATAATCATAATTTTCAAATGAAGAAATAAAATCAAGATTTCGTTTAGTAGATTTTGAAACATGAGCAAAACAAATTTTTTAAATAGTCGTGGTTTTGGCTGTTCGGAAACAAAGCGATAAATTCTTTATAAATGATATTTTTAA
Source organism: Allium fistulosum (assembly GCA_030737815.1). Taxonomy (NCBI): domain Eukaryota; kingdom Viridiplantae; phylum Streptophyta; class Magnoliopsida; order Asparagales; family Amaryllidaceae; genus Allium; species Allium fistulosum. Next base: position 694,500,682 of record CM060906.1, read on the forward strand.
TTCTTTAAAAATGTGGAATAAATTCCATAAATCTTTAAAAATGTTTTAAAAGAGATTTGAGATATAAAAATGAATTTCTAAATAATCGGAAAGTTGTTTTGATAAAATTAGGATTGAAAACACTATTTGTAGATTCGCAACACTTTTTGCAGCTCTTTCTGATAACTTTTGCAAATAATGGTTTAACTTAATTATTCTTTGCCAAATCTTTTGTGAACCTTTTAAAATAAATATTTAAGTAATTTAAAGATGATTAAGAGGTTAAAAAATGAGTATGCGGAACGACTAGTACATTCGTTCCATTTGTGAGTGTCATAGAAAATCCGACCGAGGAATGAAATAATTGAAGGAAAAGCCCAGATGCTCTAAAATAATTAAAAGTAAATTAAGCATGTTAAAAGACTTAGAGTCGATTAAATAACTTTACCACCTTTTGGATGACAGAGAGGTAGTCTCTAGGCTTAGGTTTAGGAAACCAGTTGCCTACCCTCCCTAGCTACCCGGACTGGCCCGATGGAGAGGATAGTAAATTTGATTTACTTGGATCAAAATTTCCCAAAGGATAAAAGATATAATTTTCCAAATTCAAACAACTTGGAGGCCTTATACATAGTATTAAATCCAAAGAGGGAATCCATACTATCCGTGTGAATTTCAAAGGATCTCACCGTTATTCGACGGATAGTAAAGGTTGAATACGAAAATTGATATTAAGTAGAATTATTATAATTTCCATGATCATATTTACTCAATAATGTTTTCTAAAATGATTTATGAAATTGATTGGGTAAATCCAAAGTTAAAGAGAGGTTTAATGATTCCGTATATACCGAAAAGAATGTTCTAAAGATATATATCTCTAGAAGATATTTTGATTAATCAATCAACGAATAATTCCTTATTCATTAACCTGTTTTTATCGAAGATTGGTTTGAAGGAACCAGGGTCGGATTTGGGAGATTTCAACCCGAATACCACTTCGAACCAATTTACATGTTTGAAAATAAAAACATGGGATGATATGATTTGGAAGATGGAATGTAGGGCGGCCTGTTACTCACCCTCGGGGGAATTTTCCCATATCACTTATTAGTAACAGTAGTTCTCCATTTAAGATCTTCGATGCAAGGACTTCTCACTACTAATCCTAGAGGTAATTCCCGATAGGATGTGGTAGGAGAGTACCTTTGGTTTATCCTTTTCCTGGATAACTTGGATGGACGAAGGCCTAACATTGCATTTATAAAACGCACGTACATTGATTTTTACAAACGTACATCTGTTTGGTGGCAGAGAAGGCAACTTCTCTTTGCTTAACACCCTTCTCTAAGACATAAGAGCTCAGAGGTTGTACATTTGTGGAAATCACTAGTGTGTGATGGAATTGGCAATGTGGCATTCAAATTGGAATGTGGTAGGTGAAAGGTAATTTTTATCTCAGGCCTTATCACCCGATAATAGCTTAAACAGGGTACACCGTTAGGCTATGTTGTTCGCAACTATTAGGGTATGATCATCACCTTCCTAGATAACCCTCAATATTTTAGGTATGTGATGTTTGCTATGAGACGTCTTGGATTGGTCGGTAATGACCGGGGTGATGACATATTCGGCTTCAATCCAGGTCATGTCTAAGTGCCAAAAAAAGGATAGATCGGTCTTGCTAGATGCAAAGGGTTGTTTGTGTATCCTCAGTGCATCTCTCTAAAGATGTACTATATTAAAGGTAGTCACTTACCTTGCTATTGTATGGAATCCATTCCTCAATAAGTGCTTTTAGACTTGTTTGTAGAGCCTAACATATCTGGAATTTAATAATGGTAGCAATTTCGGCTAAGATTAATTGCAAAGTGTTTATAAAAGAATTTCACTGAAAATAATATCCCCATATTTTGCATAGTAAATGTTTTGGTTATCATAAGGTAAAAACCTGTTTCGTGTTTATATGTGGCATGGTCTTATGAGATACCTTTATTTTTGAAAATGCATATTTTATGTTTCTCACACCAATCCAATGACTGATCGGAGTTTATTTTCCTTTTCCCTTAAACTATGGGTTCCTTAATTTTCCAGGGTAGCCAAGTAGTTCACGTTTTACTTGGAGTAATTGGATGGAGCTTGGAGCTTAAGATTACCTGTAGATAATTACCCATTCCCACTATATTTTTATTTTTTTGTTTTTAGCATTTGTGTGGACAGACATTTATAACTGTCCAGGCTAAGCTTAGGATAGACTCTGATAAATGTATTTAAATTTCCACTATAAAGATTATATATTGAGATAATATATGTTATTCCATTCGTGTAAGATTCTTTTATATTTATTTTTTTTCTTACCTCTAAAGAAACGCCACTCTAGCACTTGGATTTGCGATACGTGAATACCGAGGATGTATTAGTGTTGATTTCAGAAGGTCGAAGAAACGGGTCTTTACATTTAGTACCAGATCTTAGGTTGACTGAACACCTAGACTTTGGTAGGGGTAAAATCTTGTTAGAGATAGGGTTAGCAATGCCCTAGGAAGAGTAACTCATTAGAGATAGGGTTAGTAACATCCAAGAATGAGTTTGAGAGTATTATATGTGAGTGCGTATTTATTAATGATATATACAAATGATTTTGATTTTGAAAATTTGTAAATGAAATAATTTTACCTAGGATTATAATTTGAATAAAAAGATATCTTTGAAAATTTTAGTTTTGGATGATTAAAATCAAGTTTGTTAAAACAAGTATAAACATCTTGTGATTAGAATTTTACAATTTGACTATAAGATGTTTATAATAACACTGAAAGGATTAATAAGGAATGTTTATCTTGACAAAGTATTTCGAAAGGATTTTGAAGGAGATAAAACATTTTGATAAAAATCTTATTTTTTTTAAAAGATTGGTTTGGTGGAAAATAACACCATGTACTTGAAAAATCCATTCCCTTAAAGATTATACTTGAGACGATTTATATTAGGATATGCCTAAGTAAATAAGATACTAATAATTTGACATTTGAATGAGTTAGAACAAGTAAACTTCCTAGTGTCTATATCTAAGCAGTTGTGTTTACATTTGTAGAAACCATACGGAAGAAAGTATTTTAAAGGGGAGTCCTCATGAGTAAATTGGGGAGAAAAGGATAATCTCGTTATCCTCTCCAGCGATGAGGAAGAAACATCAAAGTAGTCAGCAAACAACGTTTTTCCTTGGATTAATGAGGGGTGTATCCCGCACAACAAAAGGGATGAAGACGGGCACCCAATAGTAGAAATACTCATCCCACCCACTACTCTGGAAATGATCGGTATATCAGCGAAGATAGGGCTCCACAAGCCTCGGAAGGAATGTGGGTAACAGATCCGACCAGTTTTTAATTGGAACCTATAGAGAAGTCCGAACCTATGGAAGAGGAATCCAAACCTATGGAAGAAGAATCTGAACCTATGGAGGACCCAGAAACCATGATATCAAACCACAGTAGCGTAGATAGTAATATGATTTGGGAGATGGAAGGAGAAAACATCATCTGGTAAGAAAAATCATCCAGTTCTTACACCAACTAGAATGAAGTGGAAGGAGACAATGAGGAAGTAGTTGAGGATGAAGCTGGAGTGTTTAAAAACCCATCGGAGGTTGAAATGCAAAAAAAAGCAGTGAGAAAATGTAGGATGTATCGATTGGTCTCGGTTATGTTCCATGGAACCAACCATTCCTACCTTATGTTGAAGGAGAGATGCAACATTTGGAAAATTGAAATTATATGGACGACGAGCATGAAAGTGACGAGGAAGGGATTGGAGAAGTTATGATTGACTTCGAATATTAGGACGCCCCATCGACCTCCAATTCAGAAGAGTGTATGAGGAGTATGATGGGTAAGGGCAGTTTTCTTTTTATCTATTTAATATATATATATATAGCTTATGTATGGAATGAGATGAGATGTGATGATGGTTAGCGATGAATAGTATTAGCACTATGTGCTTAGATGGGAGTTGATTGTTTAGGTATGACCTGTATCGGAATTGGAAGATTGATGTAAGATTATAAAGTGTATGATATGCTATTTTGTTTTCAACTTCTGTCATTGCAGTTACATTGATCTCTTAAAACAAATCAATAAGAATTCTTGATTAAAGAAGAAAAATTTAAGTGGAAAATCTTCTTTTTAATTCGAAACAGAATTTTTCTAAACATTTGTGAAAAAGATATATTTATTTATACATGTGAAGGAAATTCTGATTAATGAAAAGGAAATAAGTAAGTTTTGACTAACAAAGAAGTTTTTTTAAATAAAAATGTATTGCAAGTAATGTTGATTTAAAAAGAAGTAAAAGGGTTTATTATAATAAATGGTAAGTTATATTTTTAACATGAATGGTTTCTTTGGAAAGAAGATAGAAGTTCTCGGAGAATATACTTCTATGAAAAGTTTCATAAATATTTTGGAAAAGTTAATAAGTACATATGAGGTACATAAATTATTTCGTCACACGATTCTGATCTAAGATTCAAGTATGGAACTTGGAAGTGTTTACACTAGTTAGAAAAAGAATTTATCACTCGATTCTTGATGATGAACATTGATGAGGGTGATTGGATACTTAAGTTCTCTATCATAGTTTAGAGCTATGCAAGGAAAACTAAAAATTCTGATCGGAAGGCCTGATCGAAGTCCGCACTAGAGGATCATGGGATCAATACTAGTTTGGAAGTAAAGTTGTGGATTCGAATAAAAGATTGAATCAGATGTTATGGATGATCTATGTATATAATATAGAATTCAGTTTATAAAATAATGTTTTGGCACGAATTACCGAGTTTTGTTTTGGTGTAATTTCGATTACGAAATTGTTTTAAGGGGGAGTATGTAGTGACCCGTAATTTGATCACTTTAATTAAAGATGTTTAAATTATTTTAAATATTCAAATATAGCTTTTTTCGTAAATAATCAAGTTTTAAATTATAATTAATAATAGTGAACTTGTTTTGGAAGAATATTCCAAAATATAGTTCTTTTGGAAAGATATACCGATAACATGACCGAAAATGGTTTTATCAATAAACAGCTCTATAATCATAAAATATCATGCACGGAGCTGGATACATACACTTATTTTTATAATTGAATAAAAATATGAAATAAAAATCAATTATTTTATTTTTGGAAATTAAATGTAATTATGACATCATCAGTAATGCCCTTATATTTAAATATTAATGTATGAATTTAAATTGAGATTTAATGATTTAATAATTATTATAATTATCCAAATAATTATTTTTAACTGATAATAATTCATTTTAAATAGTTATAACGTGATAATAAATCATTTGTAATAATTTATGAAGATATATACTTGATTTGAAAACATAAGAAAATTCGTATGACTTTATCGATATAATAGTAATTTTGCAAATAATTGTTAATATTAATTTATATAGTTTTATAAATAAAATGTGATCATTTTAATTTAGTTAAAGATGATAAGAAATTATTTTTCAAATTTTGTTTAGATTTATATGTAAATTAATTTATAAGTAAAAAATGTGACCTGGAATTGGTTTCCCAATTTTCAACAGTTTAACAAATGTAGGTTGTTCAAAGTTGTTTCAACCTTGTTTATATGTCATGTGCACATATATAACATACATATGCACACTCAAGCATACACATGAACATATACACACACATACATACAAATACACACACACATATATATTTCAAAATATTAAAAAGTTAAGATTAATCAAACAAAAAGCAACCATCAACTCATCTTACACAGTACAGTACACACACATGAGTTAAGTCTATGGGTCGCTAATGACCCATGCTTTTGCCTTGGTTTGCGAGCCAAACTCTCCTGGGTCATTCCCTACCTACCTGCGAGAAGATGATGAAGTGGCCTGGCCTAGAAGCTCTCTAATCCATATAAATGCCATCCTACCTGCAACACAAACGGGATCTTCTCCGGACTGGTTGCCGAAGCTCTGTTGGAATTATTCTTCACTCTCTACCTCCCTCACAACAAGCTCAAAAGGAATTCACTGTGATTCTCCAATGGATTCTAACTCTGGGGAATCAATCTAGCAAAAGATAATCAAAGCATTGTAACCAAACATCTCTTGTAACAGCAATCATTCTTTAATAAAACTCTAAAGTGGACGTAGGCTTCATTAACAGCCGAATCACTATAAAAATTCTCTGTCTTCTTTCTTTTACTATACTTTTTCTATATCTGTGATATTGCTCTGTCATAATATGGCTGGTGCTTTCAAATTCAAACCAGGGTGTTGGTCCATTTTTAGGTCAACATTTTGGTGCTTTTACTGAGAACTCCAACTCAGGATCCAGATCTAGCTATCTACTTTGGATCCCATAGGTCCAGAAGTTAGATCCTTAATCTTTGCTTGAAGAATCCCTTATTTGGAATCAATAGCTCCTGGAAGAAGAAGAACAGCCTCTGGAAGGTCCATAGGAGCAGTAGTAGCTGGAGAAGATGTTAATCACCAACAAATCAAAGTAAATGGCGCTAACTTAGGGAATCAGGCACCAGCCTCCTCCAGTCAGCATGAAGTTGTTACCAGTAATGAGTTAAATAAAATGGTTGATGAGATCAACCAAAAAATGGAGAGAAGCCAAAAGGCTCTAATGGATAAGCTTAACGTTATCCTAACCCTACAGTCAAATCCCGCTCCAAGGACTATGCCCAAACCCGCGGCTACTATGGAACAAAAGAATTCCTCTGTTTCTGGTCTACGTAGATGAAACGGAAAACAGCCATAAAAAAGGGTGATAACAGGACTTAACGTGGATAGAAATGCAAGTACACCATTTCCCACAAGGCAACCTATTCTTAATTTGAGTCAAGGGGAAAAGACCCCCATAGAAGACATAGTTATGGATCTTTCAGACTCAGAGGACGGAGATGCAGAGGACAAATTGGAAGAAAACATCAATGCATTTGACAATGTAAGGAATACCCAAACTGCCCCAGTTAGACCAACCGCAAGCCAACAAGACCTTGCAGGAGTGGCTCTCCCGAAGACAGGAGAGCCTAGGTCTCATCCCACTCACCAAGACCTTTTGCAAAGTCAAACACTTGGCGCAGTGACTGACTGTCCTCCTCAGGACTACCAGACATCAGAGGCATACATAGCAGACATGGTTAAACGATTAATGGAGGAGAGAAAAGATAGAAGAGATGATGAATGGGGATCTACGCCAAGTCGAACTCCCTTCACCGATGAAATCTTGAATGAGAGATATCTAGAAAAATTCACAATGCCAACTATTCTGTCCTATGACGGAACAAAGGACCTGAAGCCTCACTTGTACAAATACAGTTGGTATATGGATGGAGCGAATGCTTTTGAAGTTGTTCGATGCAGATGATTCCCTATCTTTCTTGAAAGGGTTGCGTCAATGTGGTTCACTAGGCTTCCACCAAAATCTATCCCTACTTTTGACCAACTAGCAACAAGGTTCCTTGATCAGTTCAGACTCTATACTGCGCAACCAAAAGACGTCATGTCCCTATCCGGGTTATTCCAAGGGCGTGACGAATCACTGAAGTCTTTCATGAATAGGTTTAACACCGCAATGACGGAAGTAAGCAACTTCAATGAAGACATGGTTTTTATGGCATTAGTTCGTGCCATTCACCCGAAAACTGAATACGGAAAGTGGATTAAAATGAAGCAACCTACCACCAAGAAAGATTTCAATCGCAAAGCAAGTCAATACCTAACGTTAAAGGAAGCGCAGGAATTGGAAGGGATGTAACAACCCGAAATTTAACCTGTAATAATTAATTTGTTAATTAATTAGATAATAAAATAATTTTGTAAAATTATCATAATTGAGCCATAGGAGTTGCACCATTGTGTTAGTGGTAATGTTTTGGTCAATTTCCATATATAGAACGTCGGAAACCAAGCTAATATGACCAAGTTATAAAATAATCAGAGAAATATATATATATATATATATATGTATAGGTCGACCGGCCAGTCGACCTGAGCAAGGGGCGGTCGACCGCCCAGTCGACCTGCCTCTGCAATTTGCGAATGAACGGATGTTCGTTCGTTCAAACGATTCCAGAGCCTCTTGTGACGTGTTTTGCATCCTTTAGTTTAATCTGGTCCTGTAATGACCAAAGATTTTAGGAATTTATTCTGAAAAATATAAATGAATTCAAAATAATTTTTGAATAAATTTTGAAAGGGGATTGATATAGCTTGATAGTGTATCAGTATGTGTGTACATGTGTGCACAGGAAATGCACATGAACTAAAGCTAAAAATCCCTGAACTCTAAGAATAAATACATATTGATATGTATGGGAATATATATATATGTAGATTAAATCCTTAAAAGCTGTATGCATAAGCAATATATATATATATATATATATATGAATGCTACTGAGTATTTTTGAGTGTACATGTACATGTGTGTGTCAGTACAAAATAATGTATACAGATGAGTATACTAATTAATTTAGTAAGCTTTATATACATATATACATATATATATAGATATGTTAATAAGGTACTAGAGTTCAAATCAGCAAAACAAAATATACCAACATATTTTAAATATAGGCAGAAATAAAAAGAATGAAGATATAAAAAGGAGTAATCCTCTTATAAATAAATGAAGGAAGTACATACCATTTACATGAAAGCTAAAAATAGAAAAAAAGTAAGATAAAACAGAGAAATACTTGGTATAGGCAGAATTAGGAAGAGTATTTGATAAATAATAAAATCAAGTCACACTTTTAGCATGATAGTAGACAAAGGAAAAAGTATTTTCTGGAAAAGCAAAAAATCTGAAATTAACCAAAAAGATATAACCACTTTTCTCTTCACAAACTCAAGCCGGGGAGGGTAAGATTTTGGGTTTGAAAATTAAATACAAATGGCATAATTTTTGATGGGCAAAAATGTCTTTAGCTAGTGCCTTAAACCCTAAGAAAAACCCTGCATAAATAGGCAGTGAGAGGAGAAACCTTCTTCTTCCCGGATAACTCTTGAGAAAATATATAGATATTATATAAATATAATACAAGTGAAGAAAAGATTTGAAGGCAGAGGCTTACCAGTCAACTAGGAAGTGAAAGAGAGCTAGGTGAGAAAACTCACTCAAAATCTAAGGCAATAAGTCCTAATGTAGGCAGCCAGTTATAAGTAATTTTCTTGAAAGTGTATTTTCATATGTGAATGCTTATCTGTGATTTTAGAACTAAAAATGTTTTGATTCTCTTTGGTTGTTCTACTTGTTTTATTATATGAAAGTTTTAAGTGTTGTTAGTATACATATATGTTTTATAAACCCAGATCTCTGATATGTTAATGTTTAGAAACATAAACAAATACCCAGAAAATAAAATGTTGAAAATAGGCAAGTAGTATTGGTTTTGGCCCAACCCAGAAAGATGTAAATAATGTTGAGCTGCAATATACTCATGTATAAGTGCTGAGGCTTGAGACAAAAAGGAATTAGGGGTGCAATAGGGTTGCCTATGTGCTGATGCTCCTGATTCAATGAAAATATATAAATGTTCATATGCATAGCAAACAAAATTTTGTGATTCAGAGAAACTAGGTCATTCTGAGTTTAACTCAAGCACAAATGTTTGCAAAAGGAAAAACTCTCTCAAAAGCCATAAGCCAATGTTAGTTGCCTATACCCCTTTTTAAAAATACCAGAATATATATACATACAGAATCTTATTTATTTAGTCACCAATGGTTGTTTGCTTGTTTGTCTCTGTTTGGTTATGAATAATATGAGATGCCATGATATGGATGTTTTTAATTAGTAAAATGGATCACTGAATGGTTTAGTCATGAAAAATCAAAAGAGTTATTATTAACTTAAACATGATTAGGAAATTGGGGTCAAGAACACTGCAGGAATGACTTGTTTTCTTGAGTAATACAAGTTGACACATGGCTTGATTAAGTCCTGAGATCTTTGTGCAATGGAGTGAATTAGTTCATTACAGTGTGTCCATTGATTCAATTAATTGCAGATGAGACCAAGATAGATAAATATATATCAAGATAAGAGAATTTGATATAAAGAGGAACTAGAGTTTTCCTAGAATGGAATCTGGATTGTGAATAAATGATTTAATTCATTTTGGGTGATTTCCTTGTTGTATGGATGTTTACTTGATTCATGATTAAATTATAGGAAAGTATGAATGTACCATGTTTTTCTTGAGGTTCTCGGAAGGACAGATTAAAGTGTGCACCTTCATACTGACACAGAACATGCACACATGAATTGCTTGTTTTCTAAAGGAAGAGTTATATACAACTATCCACGTTTAACTTTAACTTGACTTTCAAATTGTTTTGGTGGATTTTCTCATACCAGACATGTGTCTGACCCTAGTGTGCTATTGGCATATGGGGTGTCCCATTTAATATGGGGCAGCTTCAAATGCATTTTCAGGGATTGCAGCAACTAAGTAGGAGTAGGAGCAAGGCTTTGAGAAGAAGATTATAGCATGCTAAACTTAGTTAGATAAGAGCCTAGATGTTGAAATCTGCATGTATTGATAATTTAAATTGCTACTTGTATTAAGTGTTGAATATTGGATGGATATTTTGTTAAGTATTTTGTTAAGAGATTGACTTGTATCTGGAATCTATAAACCTAGTTAAATATCTGATATGTTAAAGAAGTTAATCAAAATCTTGTAAGTGGATTTAGCAAGAACACTATGTTAAAATTGAATGATTACATTTTATAAATGTATTAGTCAATCTTGAGTCTTTAGAAAGGATTCAAGTTTTGGGAAATCTGGATAGTTGATTCTCAGAAAAATTAAATGGTTTTATCTTTCTACCATGGCATATGTATACAAAAGATAATAGGCATAGGTTGAATGTTTTTATATGACTGCAAGGTTTCCATAATTTAACTTGTTTTATACAAATGTTTCATGCCTTATTTTTAAATAAAGAAAGAATCTGTAATATGGGAGTTGAAAGCCAGATCCAAAATAGTTGCGGTTATATACACACATAAACATGTTTTGTACAGATATTAACACACCTTTTCCTTTGTCCAATTAATAGGAATCTGAATTCCATTTCACTCAGATTTTAATCAAATGCATATTAAGACCAGATGGGTTACACCAGAACAAAGAGTCTGGTTGAACCATGTGATTGACACCCATGGTTACAGGAAACCCACTCAAGTTTGCACTTCATTTAATTTAAAGCATTCTGACATCAAAGAATCAAGATGTTAAATGTGTTAGATCACTTTAAACTATTCAAAAAAAAAAGAGCCTGCATTCCAGACAGATTTTATAAGAAAAAAATCAAACATGGATAATGATAAACACTTCTATCATTTTTCAGAACCCAAGCACCAGACCATTAATTTATAGACAATCATATCACAATTATCTGGTTTCTAGAATTTATACTCCCTAGAGAATTTAGCAAGGAATCAGGAGTTTAAAAATATATATATAGGTATTCATGCATGAATGGAATTTTTATTGCATATAACACTGAACTATGTGTGGATTGATTAAATTCAATCCATCCAATATCCTCTTGTTTTCCAGAACTCTGATTCAAACAAGAGAGGCATATACATCCTCACATGTATGTGCATATCCTTGTGAATGTACTGATATATTTATATTGGTTAATTATTTTGATCCTGGATATATTTTGTTTATTGGAAAAAGAAAATGACCCTGGGAAATATATTTGTAATGAATGATATATCTATATATCATCTCTGTAAAAAAAATCCTTATGAAATTATGGTAGAAATAGGAGGGTCATTTCATTTGGTATCAGAGCTATGTTATTCAACATAGTAGAAGTAAAGATCAAGTTCTTAGATAGAAATAAAATTTAAAGGAACTAAATATATATATCAATGTTTTCAGTGTGAAAAAAAAACCACTGAAATAATAAAATTACCAATCAAACTAACCAGCTATGTAAATTATTATTAGCAAACTATTGTAGGGAGACCACCAAATCAGGGAGCAGGATCTTCCCATGCACCACCAATGGTCAATCTGCAAGACTTGGTGAGAGCATTTAGGGATGGGGCAGGACAAAGGCAAGAAAATCCCTATGAAGAACTCTCAAAATTACTTAAGACATATACTCATTTAGGAGGCAAAAGCTTTAAAGGGACAGAGAGTATCATGGAAATTCAAACATGGTTGAGAACATTGGAAAGAATTTTCAATGACATGCAACTTGATGATCAAAGAAAGAGGCAAGTGGCTTCAAGACAGCTAAAAGGAGTAGCTTTAGGCTGGTGGGAAGTAATCATTGCAGGAAGAAATGAGAATGAAATCACTTGGAATCAATTCAAAGAGATGTTGGAAGCAAGGTTTGTACCAGCATCAGCAAAGACTACCTTGCTAGAAGAATTTATTAGACTTAGACAAGGAACCATGACTGTCACAGAATACACTCAAAAGTTTGAGGGGCTTTCCACATATGGAGCAATGCTTGTGGCAGATGAGGCATCCAAAAATGATAGGTACATAAAAGGGTTGAACCCAGGACTTAGCAGAGCCATGTTACCCTATGCAGACAGGACTTTTGACCATGTGATAGAATTAGCTTTGAGGTTGGAGCAGCATGACAAGGAAAGGGAGAAGTTCAGAAATTTTAAGAACAATAATACCAAGAAGGGTAAGGGGAGGTATCACCCTTATGATAAGAAGAAGGAAGAGGCCAGTAACAAAGGCACTGGAGATGTCAAAGCTAAGGAAACCAAGAAGAAAATTGTGTGCCATCAGTGTGGAAAGGAGGGGCATATCAAGCCTAGGTGTCCAGAATTGAAGGGAGGAGCTTTCAAGTGCTATCTATGTGGGAAAGAGGGGCATATGAAGAGGAATTGTCCTGAGTACAAACAGCAAGGAAAATTGGCAAATTTGGAAGGAAAAGGCAAAGCCACAGTGGAGAGTAACACTGAAAACCATAGCCAAGTGGAAGGTACATTACTTATTTGTACCATACCCATAGCAGTAGTATATGATACTGGGGCAACTCACTCTCTAATTTCTTATGAACTAGTTAAAATGCTAAAACTGAATTGCATATTGGTTGAAACCCCATTGCATATACAAAGTCCACTGGGGAGTTCTAGTGTTTTAAATATGATTTGTGTGGATGTGGAATTAAACATAGGAGGAAATATTTTTATTTCCAATTTATATGTTTTGAATTACCCAAATATAGGTGTTATATTGGAGGTAGACTGGTTAAGGCAATTTAAAGCCATAATTAATTTAGACTCATCCACCATATCATTGCAAAATTCTAGAGGTCAGAGAATCACAGTTTTATGTGAAGTAGCTAAGGAAGGAAAACTATATCATTTAGTTGACTCAGAAAAAGATTTCAGTGAACTAACCATTGAAGAAATTCCCATAGTCAATGAATATTTGGATGTGTTTGGTGAGGTCAAGGGTGTTCCACACCATAGACCAGTAGAGTTCCAGATCAATCTAGTTCCAGGAGCAAGCCCAGTGATTAAAAAGCCAACTAGAATGGGGGCAAATGAACTAAAAGAATTAAAGAAACAGATAGAAGAATTGGAAGAAAAGGGTTTTATAAGACCAAGTAATTCTTGCTGGGGAGCACTAGTGGTATTTGTTAAGAAACAAGATGGAACTTTGAGACTCTGTATAGATTATAGAGAATTAAACAAAGTAACTATTAAAAATAAATACCCATTGCCAAGAATAGATGATCTTTTTGATCAATTAGCAGGAGCAAAAGTATTTTCTAGACTAGATTTAGCATCTGGTTTTCATCAAATGAAGGTGGAAGAATCAAGCATCAAGTACACTGCCTTTAACACTAGGTATGGGTTGTATGAATTTTTGGTTATGCCATTTGGCTTGACCAATGCACCATCATACTTTGTTGATTTAATGAACAGAACCTTTAGAGATTATTTAGACAAGTTTGTGCTTATTTTTATAGATGACATTTTGATTTATTCCAAAACAGTGGAAGAACATAAGCATCATTTGCACCTGGTTTTGTCTAGATTAAGGGAAAAAGATTTAAAGGCAAAATTTTCAAAATGTGTATTTTGGAAAGAGGAAGTACATTTCCTTGGCCATGTTATATCTGCCCAAGGAATTTCTGTGAACCCCAATAAAGTAGTGGCTATTCAAGCATGGAAGAGGCCAAGCACTGTGAGTGAAGTGAGGTCATTTATGGGGATGGCAGGGTATTATAGGAGGTTTATAAAAGATTTTTCAAAAATTTCTACACCACTCACTAACCTAACCAGGAAGAACCAAGCTTTTGTTTGGTCAGAAAAATGTGAAAAGTCTTTTGAACAGTTGAAGGAGGCATTGGTGAATGCTCCAATTTTAAAGGTACCTCATGGAAATGAAGAATTAGTTGTATACACTGATGCTAGTGGATTTGGCTTGGGTGCAGTGTTGATGCAACAAGGCCAAGTCATTGCATATGCATCCAGACAACTTAAACCCCATGAAGTGAGGTATGCCACACATGATCTCGAATTAGCAGCTGTGATCTATGCTTTAAAACTTTGGAGACATTATTTGTTAGGCACAAAGTTCGAACTTTACACTGACCACAAGTCTCTAAAATATTTATTTTCACAAAAAGATTTGAACATGAGGAAACATAGATGGGTGGAGTTCTTAGCTGCCTATGACTTTGACATACTCTATACACCAGGCAAAGCAAACAAAGTTGCAGATGCTCTAAGTAGACAGCATGCTAAATTGGCTATGATGATGATAGAAGAATTTAAGGGCTTGTCTTTTCTAACTGAGTTAGAAATTGGGGAGAATGGTTGTGTGCACATGGATGAGCAGATGCATGGTGCACAAGAAGATAAAGGGAGGTTAAGCTTAATGACACTTCAACCAGATTTAATTCTGAAGGTAAGAAAAATGCAAGAACAGGATGCCAACTTATTAGAGAAGAAAATGCTCCTGTCAAGAGGGGAGGAAGTGATGAATCACCATATTGATAAAAATGGTTATATGAGATACCAAAATAGGATGTGTGTACCAGAGGATCCAGAATTGAAGAAAGAGATATTGAATGAATATCACAGAAGTAAATACTCCATACACCCAGGCAGCACAAAAATGTACCAAAATTTGAAAAGAGACTTCTGGTGGAAGGTGATGATATCTGATGTAGCTAAATACATTGCCAAATGTATGACTTGCCAACAAGTCAAGGCTGAAACCCAAAGGCCATCAGGGTTGATGCAGCCTCTTAGTGTACCACAGTGGAAGTGGGAAGACATATCTATGGACTTCATAGATGGACTGCCTAGATCTAAGAGAGGTAATACAAGTATATGGGTGATAGTTGATAGGCTAACCAAGGTAGCACACTTCATCCCAGTCAAGTCAGAAAGGACAACACCAAAATTAGCTCAAATTTTTATAAAGGAAGTGGTAAAGTTACATGTCATTCCCAAAACCATTGTGAGTGATAGGGATACCATCTTCACTTCAAAATTCTGGAGAAGCTTTCAAGAAGCAATGGGAAGTGAACTATGTTTAAGTACTGCCTACCATCCTCAATCAGATGGGCAGACTGAGGTAGTAAACAAAGTTTTGGAGGACATGTTGAGGGCATGTATACTGGATTTTGGGGGCAACTGGGAAGATTATCTTCATCTAGTTGAATTTACATACAACAACAGCTACCAAAGCACCATAGGAATGGCTCCATTTGAAGCCTTATATGGTAAACCCTGTTTGTTACCTGTTTGTTGGGTGGAAGCAGGAGAAAGGTCTATTTTAGGACCTGAGTACATACAAGAAACTAAGGAGAAAATTGAGTTGATAAGAAGGAGAATGGCAGCAGCTCAAGATAGGCAAAAGAAATTTGCAGACATGAAAAGGAGGCAGGTGGAATATGAAGTGGGAAATTTTGTTTTCATCAAAATCTCACCTATGAAAAATGTGTTGAGGTTTGGGAAACAAGGCAAGTTAACCCCAAGATATATTGGACCATACAAAATTCTGGAAAGAATTGGTCCCTTGGCATATAAGTTGGAATTACCAAAAAACATGCAAGGTATACATGATGTTTTTCATGTATCACAATTGAGAAGGTGGGTCCATGACAAGGCAGAAATTCTTGAGAACCCAACCCAAGTGCAGATAAATTCTAATTTGATTTATGAAAAGGATCCAGTGGGAATTTTGGCAAAAGATGTGAAGAAGTTGAGAAATAAATCTCTGAAACTTGTGAAGGTACAGTGGAGTCTTGATCCTAGTGATTGCACATGGGAATTAGAAGACAAAGTTAGGATGAATTATCCTAAGCTATTTTCAGATTAAAGGTAATTCTGATTTTTGATTATTTTCTTTTTTTTTAGATGCATATGTTTTTAGTTATTATAGAACTAAAAATCTATTTGGTTGAGAATGTACTTGTTCTCTGAATTAAGTTTAAAATTTATTTTAAGCTTAGGAAAATTGTGGGACACAATTTCTAAAAGGAGGGGTGTATGTAATGACCCAAGATTTTAGGAATTTATTCTGAAAAATATAAATGAATTCAAAATAATTTTTGAATAAATTTTGAAAGGGGATTGATATAGCTTGATAGTGTATCAGTATGTGTGTACATGTGTGCACAGGAAATGCACATGAACTAAAGCTAAAAATCCCTGAACTCTAAGAATAAATACATATTGATATGTATGGGAATATATATATATATATATGTAGATTAAATCCTTAAAAGCTGTATGCATAAGAAATATATATATATATGTATATATATATATGAATGCTACTGAGTATTTTTCAGTGTACATGTACATGTGTGTGTCAGTACAAAATAATGTATACAGATGAGTATACTAATTAATTTAGTAAGATTTATATACATATATACATATATATATAGATATGTTAATAAGGTACTAGAGTTCAAATCAGCAAAACAAAATATACCAACATATTTCAAATATAGGCAGAAATAAAAAGAATGAAGATATAAAAAGGAGTAATCCTCTTATAAATAAATGAAGGAAGTACATACCATTTACATGAAAGCTAAAAATAGAAAAAAATAAGATAAAACAGAGAAATACTTGGTATAGGCAGAATTAGGAAGAGTATTTGATAAATAATAAAATCAAGTCACACTTTTAGCATGATAGTAGACAAAGGAAAAAGTATTTTCTGGAAAAGCAAAAAATCTGAAATTAACCAAAAAGATATAACCACTTTTCTCTTCACAAACTCAAGCCGGGGAGGGTAAGGTTTTGGGTTTGAAAATTAAATACAAATGGCATAATTTCTGATGGGCAAAAATGTCTTTAGCTAGTGCCTTAAACCCTAAGAAAAACCCTGCATAAATAGGCAGTGAGAGGAGAAACCTTCTTCTTCCCGGATAACTCTTGAGAAAATATATAGATATTATATAAATATAATACAAGTGAAGAAAAGATTTGAAGGCAGAGGCTTACCAGTCAACTAGGAAGTGAAAGAGAGCTAGGTGAGAAAACTCACTCAAAATCTAAGGCAATGAGTCCTCATGTAGGCAGCCAATTATAAGTAATTTTCTTGAAAGTGTATTTTCATATGTGAATGCTTATCTGTGATTTTAGAACTGAAAATGTTTTGATTCTCTTTGGTTGTTCTACTTGTTTTATTATATGAAAGTTTTAAGTGTTGTTAGTATACATATATGTTTTATAAACCCAGATCTCTGATATGTTAATGTTTAGGAACATAAACAAATACCCAGAAAATAAAATGTTGAAAATAGGAAAGTAGTATTGGTTTTGGCCCAACCCAGAAAGATGTAAATAATGTTGAGCTGCAATATACTCATGTATAAGTGCTGAGGCTTGAGACAAAAAGGAATTAGGGGTGCAATAGGGTTGCCTATGTGCTGATGCTCCTGATTCAATGAAAATATATAAATGTTCATATGCATAGCAAACAAAATTTTGTGATTCAGAGAAACTAGGTCATTCTGAGTTTAACTCAAGCACAAATGTTTGCAAAAGGAAAAACTCTCTCAAAAGCCATAAGCCAATGTTAGTTGCCTATACCCCTTTTTAAAAATACCAGAATATATATACATACAGAATCTTATTTATTTAGTCACCAATGGTTGTTTGCTTGTTTGTCTCTGTTTGGTTATGAATAATATGAGATGCCATGATATGGATGTTTTTAATTAGTAAAATGGATCACTGAATGGTTTAGTCATGAAAAATCAAAAGAGTTATTATTAACTTAAACATGATTAGGAAATTGGGGTCAAGAACACTGCAGGAATGACTTGTTTTCTTGAGTAATACAAGTTGACACATGGCTTGATTAAGTCCTGAGATCTTTGTGCAATGGAGTGAATTAGTTCATTACAGTGTGTCCATTGATTCAATTAATTGCAGATGAGACCAAGATAGATAAATATATATCAAGATAAGAGAATTTGATATAAAGAGGAACTAGAGTTTTCCTGGAATGGAATCTGGATTGTGAATAAATGATTTAATTCATTTTGGGTGATTTCCTTGTTGTATGGATGTTTACTTGATTCATGATTAAATTATAGGAAAGTATGAATGTACCATGTTTTTCTTGAGGTTCCCGGAAGGACAGATTAAAGTGTGCACCTTCATACTGACACAGAACATGCACACATGAATTGCTTGTTTTCTAAAGGAAGAGTTATATACAACTATCCACGTTTAACTTTAACTTGACTTTCAAATTGTTTTGGTGGATTTTCTCATACCAGACATGTGTCTGACCCTAGTGTGCTATTGGCATATAGGGTGTCCCATTTAATATGGGGCAGCTTCAAATGCATTTTCAGGGATTGCAGCAACTAAGTAGGAGTAGGAGCAAGGCTTTGAGAAGAAGATTATAGCATGCTAAACTTAGTTAGATAAGAGCCTAGATGTTGAAATCTGCATGTATTGATAATTTAAATTGCTACTTGTATTAAGTGTTGAATATTGGATGGATATTTTGTTAAGTATTTTGTTAAGAGATTGACTTGTATCTGGAATCTATAAACCTAGTTAAATATCTGATATGTTAAAGAAGGTAATCAAAATCTTGTAAGTGGATTTAGCAAGAACACTATGTTAAAATTGAATGATTACATTTTATAAATGTATTAGTCAATCTTGAGTCTTTAGAAAGGATTCAAGTTTTGGGAAATCTGGATAGTTGATTCTTAGAAAAATTAAATGGTTTTATATTTCTACCATGGCATATGTATACAAAAGATAATAGGCATAGGTTGAATGTTTTTATATGACTGCAAGGTTTCCATAATTTAACTTGTTTTATACAAATGTTTCATGCCTTATTTTTAAATAAAGAAAGAATCTGTAATATGGGAGTTGAAAGCCAGATCCAAAATAGTTGCAGTTATATACACACATAAACATGTTTTGTACAGATATTAACACACCTTTTCCGTTGTCCAATTAATAGGAATCTGAATTCCATTTCACTCAGATTTTAATCAAATGCATTTTAAGACCAGATGGGTTACACCAGAACAAAGAGTCTGGTTGAACCATGTGATTGACACCCATGGTTACAGGAAACCCACTCAAGTTTGCACTTCATTTAATTTAAAGCATTCTGACATCAAAGAATCAAGATGTTAAATGTGTTAGATCACTTTAAACTATTCAAAAAAAAAGAGCCTGCATTCCAGACAGATTTTATAAGAAAAAAATCAAACATGGATAATGATAAACACTTCTATCATTTTTCAGAACCCAAGCACCAGACCATTAATTTATAGACAATCATATCACAATTATCTGGTTTCTAGAATTTATACTCCCTAGAGAATTTAGCAAGGAATTAGGAGTTTAAAAATATATATATATATATCGGTATTCATGCATGAATGGAATTTTTATTGCATATAACACTGAACTATGTGTGGATTGATTAAATTCAATCCATCCAATATCCTCTTGTTTTCCAGAACTCTGATTCAAACAAGAGAGGCATATACATCCTCACATGTATGTGCATATCCTTGTGAATGTACTGATATATTTATATTGGTTAATTATTTTGATCCTGGATATATTTTGTTTATTGGAAAAAGAAAATGACCCTGGGAAATATATTTGTAATGAATGATATATCTATATATCATCTCTGTAAAAAAAATCCTTATGAAATTAGGGTAGAAATAGGAGGGTCATTTCAGGTCCCTCCGTTTCTGCATCCAATGGCCCGTATTCAGCCTATGACGTGGTTGCATTCTATTTAATCTCTAAATCCAACGATCCGAGAGCCACTTCTACACCTATAAATAAACCCCTAGACCTAACACTTTTTCTCATTCTAGGTTTTCTCCAATTGGGTTCACCTTTCTAGGAAGGACCCTAAACGGAATAATTTTTCCAAAGGAGAAAATCGTTATAAATTAAATTATTTTACAACTTCAAGTGGATCCAGGAAGATGGAAGGAAAAGCTTAGGACCGGAGGTGAGTGATTGTAATTATTTTAAGATTTCTTTAAGTAATTTAAAACAATAGGGTTTCCAATAGTTGTAGTTTTACTACGATTTTTGGAGTAGCCTTTTTAGTAGTTTATTTACCATTTTTAGAATTATTTTCAGTCTATTTCCTTTTAGCTATTCTTTTCAGTAATTTTAATTTATTTCTGTTAATTATAGTTTTTCCATTTATTTACAGTTATTTATAGTATTTTAGTTTATTTACTGTTATTTATACGTTATTTACATCTTCTTTTTACGCTTTGGATCTTCTTCTATTTTTAGTTTTATTTTATTCCTCTTTCTTCTTCGTGTATGGATTAGAATAGGATTAACGCGAATATGGATTAAACTGTAATAAAACTGAAATAATGGAATATAAGATGTAAATTTCAAAGACTGTGATATAAATGGAATTGGACTGAAATTACGCCTAACTATGACATTAATTGGACTGAATTAAAAAGATTGGCCTAGTTATAACTTAAATTATAACTAAAATGAATAAAAAAATGTAAGAAGCTTATTTTCACACTTAGACCTTGGGTTAAGTAATAAGCATGATTATAACGTAGGTTATAATAAAAAGAACAGAATAAGGCTTATTTTAAGACTTAGGATAAATTAATAAGCACATATAATAGAGAAAAATGTATAGGCTTATTTAAATAATTTACCTATGTTAATAAGCAAAGATGAAAGTAGGACCTATACCAAATAGCATTCCCTATTAGCCTGAAGTGAGATGAGGGCATGCTTATGCTAAGAATGGTAGTAATTGGTCAAATAGGAATCCAAATAATAAGGGATTTGGATAAGGGGCGCACCTAGATATTGTTTGGATGAAGGGCCAGTACCAACAGCATTTCCCCTATAGATTCTATGGACACGAGGTGATCTCACATTAGCTTGAAGTGAGATGTGGGGCACACTATGCTAGACGTTGGAGGTAATAAGAAGACCCAATAGGTTGAGCAAATGGTAGCATGGGCATGGTGGCAGTTACGCGTGTCTTTAGTAGACACCATTGCCTTTAGTAGACACCATTTCCTTTTGAGTAGGGAGCTATATATGTCGTCCGGATCCACAATAGTTGCTCTGTGCATCTTCCATAGATGCCATTGGCTGCTGTGTATGGAGTTATATAGCGGTTGGTCCGCAGTAAGGTTTATGGAGTAGTAGGCCAATCAAAAAGGGTAGAATTAGCATCACATCCTAATTACAGGATTAGGAATTCAGCCTAATTAAACCAGAACAAGTGCAAGCAATCGAAGTTAACCTATCTTATAAATTGAGCAATATTTAATCGTACTTTTTTCCAGTTTATTTCTTTCCTATTTCCTTTATTATGCTTATTTATGCTAGAACTGTTGTAGAGTCTATTACTTTTATCTTGCTTAAAGACTCTAGTAATTACTATCATTCACCAGACTTTTAGCATGTCCCACTCCTCTATTTTCCCCCTTAGGCAATCAAGGGAGAAGCCAGTAGATTGCTGCAGCTTGGAGTTCTTCTTGAAGGAGATTTCTTCTATGTACTTTCTTTATTTTCAGCTTTTGTTCTTCTATGTAATGGCTTATTATGAGGGATATTACGTACTCTGATTTTAAGACTATGAATTTTTATTTCATAAGACATGATGGGTTTTGAGATATGGATGTTGTATTTGGTAATTGACTTATTTTTGAAGTAATTATGAAGCTTTGTTTTAATTAAGTTATTATTTAGTTTCCGCTGTTTTTACCTATTTTTGTCTTGTGAATCTTAGTCTCTATTAATTTCAATTATACCACCAATGCACCGTGCCTTTTAATGTGTCCTTTTGGGTATATTAAGGGGTGTGGGGTGTTTCACTTGGTATCAGAGCCTAAGTTTACAGGATTCCTAAAATTTATTTTTGAAAGTAAAGTATTTTTCAAAATAACTTGTTTTAAAAGTATTTTTCAGAAAAGAACTTTTAGAAATGATTTTTAGTATAAAAGAATTTTTATATAAAAATCCCCTCATAATTCTTGTTCAATTCCCCTTTGACTCTTTCCTAAACTATCCTTTTCTTTTCGCATAATGGCTGATACCCCGAACTTTCCCGAGGGCATTCCAGTCCCAGCCGGTTTCATAGGTACTTACAAGCCACGACTCCAGAGGTGCACGGGCCTGTGCCCAATCCTGCACCAGTGGGTGGGAATCCCATCAACCCACCTGCTGCCATCAATTTCTCTAGGCTTTTTAAAGATTTTGCGAGTTTGGGCAGGAAGACTTTTTTTGGCAAGGAGACTTTTGTTGAGGCGAGAGCATGGCTTAGGGACACAGAGAGGATTTTTGGTCTTTTGGGATTGGATGGTCGACAGCGAGTTCAGCTAGCCGCTTGGCAGCTAAAGGAGGAGGCATCTTATTGGTGGGAGGTGATCGAGTTGGAGGGTAGAAATGTTACGTGGGATGGATTCCGGGAGCAATTCGATAGGAAGTTTCTATCTCAGGCAGGAGAGAGTGTTTAGCTGGAGAGGTTTATCAATTTGAAGCAAGGGAGTTTGTCTGTTAAGGAGTACATCAATCAATTCAATGAGTTGTTGCGGTTTGGTATGGATTTGGTGAACACGCCGCACAAGAAAGCTATGAAGTTTGCGAAGGGATTGAATCAACCCCTTCAGGGATTATTGCTGACTCATGTACCAATGGGAGCTACTTATGAGTCTTTGGTCGAGATGGCGCTTATGTCGGATATAGTTAAGGAGGGAGAGTCTAAAGAGGAGGTTAAGTCAGAAGGCTCAAAGAAGTGGTGGGAAAAGAATAAGAAGAAGAAGAAAGGTGATGGTCCTCAGAAGCAGATTAAGAAAGGAATAAAGTGCCATGGTTGTAGGAAAGTTGGACATATGGCCAAGGATTGTTGGAAGGAGAAGATGAAGGGTAAGTGTTATACTTGCGGGCTGCCCGGTCATATAAGTAGGAGTTGTCCCCAGGGAGCGAGTGCACCAGCTGCGCAGATTCAGACGTTAGACGCAGCACCTTCCGGTAGCCTTCCAGATAGAGGTAGGAAAGTCACAGTCGAAGGTTTGATTTCTATATCTGATTTTCCCATTCGGACTTTATTTGATTCTGGAGCATCACATGTTTTGTCTCTAGTTCTCTTGTAGATTGTTTGCACTTGGACATATCATTAGTAGTAGACCCCATTTTTGTTTCAAACCCCATAGGAGGATCGGCACACTTATCTATGGTTTGTAGGGGTTTGAAAATCTTTATCCTAGGTGTAGAATTTGACTGCGACGCCTATGTTTTGGGATTCTCGGGGTATGGGATGATCTTTAGGGATGGATTGGATATCCACATACGGAGCTATCTTAGACTGCGAGAGGAGAGTCGTTGAACTTGAGACTTGCAGTTGTAGGACTCTAGAGGTATCTTGCGACCCACAAAGGTCAGTCATGTTGAGTTTTCTCTATTCCCTCGATTCATCGTCATCAGAGTAGTATTCGGTTCTTATTGTCGGAGATTTTGCAGACGTCTTTGATGAGGTTAGGGGACTACCCCCTAAGAGAGAGATTGACTTCAAGATTTATTTGACCGAGAATGCTAAGCCAGTAGCATTACCTATGAGACACATGGCACCTAGGGAGAGGAAAGAATTGAGCAAGTAGATTCGTTAGCTTTTGGAGAAGGGATTCATAAGAAGGAGCATATCAGAGTGGGGAGCACCGGTCGTCTTCGCTACTAAGGCGGATGGGTCTCTCTGACTTTGCGTGGATTATAGGGAATTAAATGAGCTCACCAAGAAGAACCGATATCCACTCCCTAGGATTGATGGTCTTTTTGACCAATTGGTAGGTTCTTCGGTTTTCTCTCGGCTTGATTTAGCCATGGGATTCCAGCAGCTTAGAGTCGCTGATGACAACATAGATAAGACTGCCTTTAGGACACCAGATGGGTTCTTCGAGTGGTTGGTTATGCCTTTTGGGCTAACCAATGCTCCTGCCTATTTCGTTGATTTGATGAGCCGCGTCTTTAGGGATGTCCTAAATAAGTTTGTAGTGGCATTCGTGGATGATATCTTGGTATTTTCCAAGAATATGGAGGAGCATGTTGTTCATTTGGAAGAGGTTCTTCGCACACTTCGTAGTCATTGTTTGACAGCTAAGTTTTCGAAGTGTCATTTTTGGAGAGAGGAAGTTAGTTTCTTGGGGCACGTAGTCTCGAAGGAAGGTTTGGCCGTTGACCCTGCCAAGGTTATTGCAGTGAAAGATTGGAAGGCCCCTAAGAACGTTACCAAGGTTAGGAGCTTCCTAGGATTGGCAGGCTACTATAGGAAGTTCATTAGAGACTTTGCCAAGATTTCGGCACCACTCACGTGCCTTACTAAGAAGAATAAAGCTTTCGTGTGGGACGTAGATTGTGAGGATCCTTCACTAAGCTTAAGAGAGCCTGTACTAGGGCACCAATGTTAGTTTTACCCGACGGAACTAAGCCTTTCACTGTATACACTGATGCATGTGGAACGGGCCTAGGAGCGATGTTGATGTAAGAAGGGAGGGTAGTGTGTTATGGTAGTAGGCAGTTGAGGACGCATGAGAAGAACTACCATACCCACGATTTGGAGTTGGCTGCCATAGTTTTTGCACTCAAATCTTGGAGGCACTATTTGCTTGGAGAGAGGTTTGAGCTTTTTACCGACCATAAGTACTTGAAGTACCTATTCTCGCAGAATGACTTGAACTTGAGGCAACGGAGGTGGATGGAGTTTTTAGCCTCGTATGATTTTGAGATAGCTTATACCCCTGGAAAGGGTAATGTGGCTGTCGATGCATTGAGTAAAAAGAAGGCAACCCTTAGTCCTTTGTTCGTAGAGTGGAGGAGCTTGGAGTTTATTTCTACCTTTGATTTTAAGCCCTCTACGGACATTACCCCCGGATTGTTGGCGACATTAGAGGTTAGGCCTACACTTATGGATCAGATTGGCTCGATGCAGCGGGAGGATTCGAAGCTCATGAACATTATGGATAGGATTAGCCGAGGAGAAGTCTCAAGACATCTCCAACGCTATTCCATTGATAGCGGAGGGTGGCTTAGGAGAGATGGGAGGCTTTTTGTTCCACGCGCCAGTGACTTGTTGAGAGCAGTTTTAAAGAAGGCGCACCATTCCCGTATGACTATTAATCCGGGTGGTGACAAAATGTATCGGGATATGAAAAGGGTGTTCTATTGGGGTGGCATGAAGAAGGACATGGCGGAATTCGTAACTAAGTGTCTCATATGCCAATGGGTAAAAGCATAGCAGCAAAAGCCCGGTGTATTACTTTAGCTCTTAGATGTGCCAGAGTGGAAGTGGGACGGTATTTATATGGACTTCATTGATGGTTTACCCTGTTCTAGAAAAGGGAACACTAGCATTTGGGTGATTGTTGATAGATTGACCAAGAGTGCTCACTTCATCCCAGTTAAGAGTAAGTGTACGGTTTCATATTTGGCATCCTTGTATATTCGAGAGATAGTCTGTCTACACGGAGTTCCTTCTAGTGTTGTTAGTGATAGAGATCCCATTTTC
The DNA here is from genome assembly GCA_030737815.1 of Allium fistulosum. Lineage (NCBI taxonomy): Eukaryota > Viridiplantae > Streptophyta > Magnoliopsida > Asparagales > Amaryllidaceae > Allium > Allium fistulosum. Next base: position 694,526,744 of record CM060906.1, read on the forward strand.
ACTAGTGAGTTTTGGAGAAGCTTACAGGAGGCACTAGGGACGCAACTTAGGTTGAGTACGACCTATCACCCCGAGAATAATGGCTAAACGGAGAGGGTAAATAGGGCACTTGAGGATTTGCTGCGGATGTGCATTTTGGACTTTCAAGGAACTTGGGAGGAGCATCTTCCGTCTGTTGAGTTTTCATACAATAATAGTTACCAAACAAGTATAGGAATGGCACCATTTGAGGCTTTATATGGGAGACCTTGTAAGTCCCCATCATGTTGGGTAGAGTCAACGGAGAAGTTATTACTTGGACCCGATATGGTTAGGGAGACCTCTGAGAGGGTGGATTTGATTCGGCAAAGGATGAAGACGGCTCAAGACAGACAGAAGTCGTATGCGGACAAACGGAGGAGAGACTTAGAGTTTGAGGTTGGAGACTTAGTCTTTATCAAAGTATCCCCGCTTAGGAAGCTGTTAAGATTCTGATCAAATGGAAAGTTAACCCTAGATTTGCTGGTCCATTTACTATCACAGAGAGAGTTGGGAAGATGGCATACCGAGTGAAGCTACCAGATAGGCTTGCAGGAGTGCACGACGTTTTCCATGTTTCGCACTTGTGAAAGTGCTTACATGACTCGATGGAGGTTGTAGAGCCTAGTCAGTTAGAGGAGGTGGAGGTAGAAAGGGAAGCTTCTATTCGGCATATCCCTATGAAAATTGTTGGAAGAAACATCAAGCGACTAAGGAATAAGGAGGTTCCTCTGGTGAAGGTGCAATGCGGAGATGATGCTGCAAACGTCACTTGGGAAGCAAAAGAGAAGATTCGTACTTCCTATCCTCATCTTTTTGATGGTAAGTTTTAGAATCCCTTTTTCCATCTTCAGATTTGAATAGGTTCTTTCCTTTATTATCCTTTGGGAGGGTAGAACTTAGGATTTAACCTATAGATGGCGGGATTTGATGTAAACATGTTAATAGAACATGTTATGAATGATGTATGCTAGTGGTTGCAAGTGTTTGCTAGTGGATGCTATGGACGCATATAGGTATACTATGCACTATTATTCCTTAGGGATCGGCCTAACTAGGACACTAGAGCATATGCATATGGATGTGCGCATTTTTATTTTATCTCCATGATTGCTATAAATGGATATTTATCACATGATTGTTGCATTTGGATGATGTTTGTAGCACGCATATAGAACTATCAGTTATCATTAGGAAATTTTTGCATTCATTTGGATACATGGCACGGACATGATTGCATAAACGGGGGTCAACAGAATCAGTGGACCGCCTAATCTTTTGCCTTAGTTAGGGACATTTACACTACACTAATTGCATAAGTATCATAAATTGCATTAGAAAAATTGAAGGACAAGGGTTGATTGGTTGATGATTGAGTAGTTGGTTGTAGAATTGGATGAAAACATTTAGTACATTCTTTTATCCTTAGAAATTTCGGGGATGAAATCCCTTAAGGAGGGGAGAATGTAACAACCTGAAATTTAACACGTAATAATTAATTCGTTAATTAAATAGATATTAAAATAACTTTGTGAAATTATCAGAATTGAGCCACGGGAGTTGCACCATTGTGTCCGTGGTAATTTTCTGGTCAGTTTCCATATACAGAACGTCAGAAACCGAGCTAATATGACCAAGTTATAAAATAATTAGGGAAAAATATATATGTACAGGTCGACCGGCCGGTCGACCTGAGCAAGCGGTGGTCGACTGCCTGGTCGACCCGCCTCTGCAATTTGCGTATGAACGGATGTTCGTTCGTTCGAACGATTCCAGAGCCTCTAGTGACGTGTTTTGCATCCTTTAGTTTAATCCGGTCCCTCCGTTTCAGCATCCGATGGCCCTTATTCAGCCTATGATGTGATTGCATACTATTCCATCTCCAAATCCAATGGTCTGAGATCCACTTCTACACCTATAAATAGACCCTTAAACCTAACACTTTTTCTCATTATAGGTTTTCTCCAATTGGGTTCACCTTTCTAAGAAGGACCCTAAACGGAATAATTTTTCCAAAGGAGAAAATCGTTATAAATTAAATTATTATACAGCTCCAAGTAGATCCGGGAAGACCGAAGGAAAAGCTTAGGACCGGAGGTGAGTGTTGTAATTATTTTAAGATTTCTTTAAGTAATTTAAAATAATAGAGTTTCCAATAGTTGTAGTTTTACTACGATTTTTGGAATAGCCTTTTCAGTAGTTTATTTACCGTTTTTAGAATTATTTTCAGTCTATTTCCTTTTAGCTATTCTTTTCAGTAATTTTAATTCATTTCTATTGATTATAGCTTTTCCATTTATTTACAGTTATTTACAGTATTTTAGTTTATTTACTGTTATTTATACGTTATTTACATCTTCTTTTTACGCTTTGGATCTTCTTCTATTTTTAGTTTTCTTGTATTCCTCCTTCTTCTTTGCATATGGATTAGAATAGGATTAACATGAATATGGATTAAACTGTAAGAAAACAGAAATAATGGAATATAAGATGTAAATTTCAAAGACTGTAATATAAATGGAATTGGACTGAAATTACGCCTAACTATGACATTAATTGGACTGAATTAAAAAGATTGGCCTAGTTATAACTTAGAATCATAAATAAAAAGAATAAAAAAATGAAAGAAGCTTATTTTCACACTTAGACCTTGGGTTAAGTAATAAGCATGATTATAACGTAGGTTATAATAAAAAGAACAGAATAAGGCTTATTTTAAGACTTATGATAAATTAATAAGCACAGATAATAGAGAAAAATGTAAAGGCTTATTTAAATAATTTACCTAAGTTAATAAGCAAAGATGAAAGTAGGACCTGTACCCAATAGCATTCCCTATTAGTCTGAAGTGAGATGAGGGCACGCTTATGCTAAGAATGGTAGTATTTGGTCAAATAGGAGTCCAAATCACGAGGGATTTAGATAAGGGGCGCAACTAGATATTGTTTGGATGAAGGGCCAGTACCAACAACATTTCCCCTATAGATTCTATGGACATGAGGAGATCTCACATTAGCCTGAAGTGAGATGAGGGGCACGCTAGGCTGAACGTTAGAGGTAATAAGAAGATCCAATAGGTGGAGCAAAAGGTAGCATGGGCATGGTGGTAGTTAAGCATGCGACTTCCATTGCGGGTGCTCAGTAATAGCTATGAGTTCCAAGCGCTTAATATGGGTGTCTTTAGTAGATACCATTGCCTTCTATGTAGGGAGCTATATATGTCGTCCGGATCCACAGTAGTTGCTCTGTGCATCTTCCGCAGATACCATTGGCTGCTGTGTATGGAGTTTTATAGCGGTTGGTCCGCAGTAAGGTCTATGGAGTAGCAGGCCGATCAAAAAGGGTAGAATTAGCATCACATCCTAATTACAGGATTAGGAATTCAACCTAATTAAAGCTGAACAAGTGCAAGCAATCAAATTTAACTTATCTTATAAATTGAGCAGTATTTAGCCTTATTTCCAGTTTATCTCTTTCCTATTTCCTTTACTATCCTTATTTATGCTAGAACTGTTGCAGAGTCTATTACTTTTATCTTGCTTAAAGACTCTAGTAATTACTATCATTCACCAGACTTTTAGCCTGACCCACTCCTCTATTTCCCCCTTTTCCCCTTTAGGCAATCAAGGGAGAAGCCAGTAGATTGCTGCAGCTTGGAGTTCTTCTTGAAGGAGATTTCTTCTACGTACTTTCTTTATTTTCAGCTTTTGTTCTTCTATGTAATGGCTTATTATGAGGGATATTACGTACTCTGATTTTGAGACTATGAATTTTTATTTCATAAGACATGATGGGTTTTGAGATATGGATGTTGTATTTGGTATTTGACTTATTTTTGAAGTAATTATGAAGCTTTGTTTTAATTAAGTTATTATTTAGTTTCCGCTTTTTTACCTAGTTTTGTCTTGTGAATCTTAGTCTCTGTTAATTTCAGTTATACCTACAATGCACCACGCCTTTTAATGTGTCTTTTTGGGTATATTAAGGGGTGTGGGGTGTTTCAAGGGAAGTCTACTAGTGTGCAACCAGCAAATGCCAGGCAAAGCGATGTAGCAATGAATAAAAATGCGCACACTTCTTGGGGTGCTGAAGGAACCATTGGGAAAGATGGGAATTCAAAGAGAAAAGGTCAAAACTCAAATAAAAAGAATGGAAATGGTAGCAATAAAAAGCTCAAACGGTTTAGGCCCGAAGGCTACACTCCCCTGAGCGACACACACTGTAGTAGCTTTGCTACACATTACTTTTGATAAACAAATTTTAATTTACATTTCCATATATGTTTTGCTATGCAAAAGATATAAGTATATATTATTTTGAGATGATTTGCAATGAAATCTAGTATTTAGTTCTTAAGTTTTCTATTAATCAATTATTTTTAGTTATTGTAATAGAATGAACTCTTCACTATTTTAATAAGTTGGAAACATTCAAATTGAAATGTTAATTAAATGGTAATTGTTTAATGAAAATATGATAAATTGGAGACTTGTAACTTGTAAATTAAAAGATAATGAAAATTAAGAAGATGTAAACTATTGAGCATTTTTGTTAATTAAAATGAATAGGATAAATTTGTATAACATTCAAATACATTCTAAAAGACATATATAAAACTTACCAGAAATGTTAAGAAAGGTTTAAATGTTAATTATGAATATGTAATAGAATATTATACAAGTGAAAACTTAAGTAATAATAATGTTCAAAAATGAAATCATGTCCTTATGTAAATAAAAATTTAAGATGTACAAGAAATGTTGTAAACATGAGTTAAGTTTTAGAATGCTTAATAACTAAATTGAATAGTAAAAGGGAATATCACTTAAGTAAATGATTATAAACATAGGTTTATGTTTTGAAGTGAATTATAATTAGATTGAATAGTAAAAAGTGAATGATATCTAATAAATGATTATAAACTCTAAGAAATTCTAAAACGAGTCACAAATAAGTTTATTATTAAACGATACTGTATGTGAAGAAATGAATGTAAATTTATAAGTTAAGAAACTTAAGTTGAAATGACCTATTAATGAATACTAATATTAAATTGAAATCAAGCTATATAAACAATGAACGCGAATTAGATTTCAAGAAAACTTACATTATATTTTAAAGAATTGATTTATTGATGTTCTAAATAATTGAGTTTGAAATAATCTATGTGAATAAATGAATGTAAACTAATAAGAGGTAGTCTTGAATGAATAAATTGAAAATAAATGAAATGTATGTGATACTATAACAATGTATTCAATGATGATTTCAAATATTGAATGGGAACTGAAAATAAATGAAAGAAAATAATGTGAAAAAGGGAAACCGATTGATTAAACTAAAATAACATTCAAATTCTATATTGTTTTGGCTGATGGGAAGTTTGGGAAATGATACTTCAAATTGTTTAAGGATGTATGAATAATCTATTAAGTAATTTTCTAAGGCTGTTGAGCATAAGGTACGATGAAAGGTTTCTGACTAAACAAATAATTAGTTTTGGTTGTTATGGATGTGCGATAGATTCTTTTGTTGCATATGATGGTCGTGTTGTTTTGTTTGAATATGTTTTGTGTTGATTTGCTTTTGTTACTAATTGAAACAACTAAATATTTCTTTTGTACATAATCCTCACTATTTTTGATTATATAAGTAAAATATAGGTTTATGGAAGCAATAGCTACTGCTTTTGGTTTCATAAATAAAGCTGTTTGCCCGACAAATAGGTACGTTTTAGGAATACGGGTTTTGGAATGATATTTTATTGTTTTTCCCATAGTTTGGGATGTTTTATTATTGAAATATTATATATATATATATTGTGACGCCCCACCTCTATACTCACACTAGCCAAGGACACTACGGGGTAATGCCGTTGACTAGCACGAAGAATAAGGCTATTGAGGAGCAACCATCTGTGTAATTGCTTTGTGCGAGTACCGATATGTCAGACAATATAACTTACATTTCATTTCAAGAGGAAATCCGACATATCAAATACAAACTCAAGCTACCACACAGTGGCTATGTGGACTTCGGAAACAAATATAGAAATAAGCATAACACAAATCAGTCATAGATATTCATATCACTAAGGCGGAAACAGATATGAATATATCACATAAAAGTGTACATCAAAGTAGTGGTCAAACTAGATCCACTACATCACAAAAGAATAGATACAAGTGCTAGACAAAAGAATAAGTATACAATAAGGAGTCGCTATCTCAAATGTATACTAACAAAAACTACTATGCTAAAGTAGTTAGCCAAAAGTCAGATGACGGACCCTGATAAGAAGTCAAGCAGGAGCATCTGAAATACCTCGGTCTGACCCGATATTATTTAAGAAGAAAATAACAAACGGATCAATCTAGCTATAAATATCATATAAAGTGAGATAGGATAAGAGATATGACAAAAAACGTATGATAACAATAATGCCATATTGCGACAAGTATACGTCAAATAACAACAAAAATCATACAATATCCCAAATCATCTCAAACATCCAAAAAGAATCGCATTCTTTAAATTATTCACCAAAAACACAAATAATTGATAGAGCTCATCAATGCCTATCATCAAAATTGGTGAAACATAAATTTTAGAAATCATCAACTAGAAATCCAAAAATCACAAAGGGGGGAGGCCTATCATAAACGGGAGCATGAAAACTCACCAACACGTGCATCACAAACGGATCGCCAACCCATGGTCGCTAACCATAGAGTCGGTGCAACGACGTAGTACAATGGTACGCCCGAGGAACCTAAAACTCAAATAAGCCGGAACAACGACGTAGTACAACGATACGCCCGATGAACCGAACTCCATAAAACTCATAGGTCGCTAGCCTATAAAAAATGAGACGAAGCTCAACAGAACGGGGTACAGTCCCCCATGCGGACAAAGAGACATCGCATATCGCTAGTCTAAACAACAAAATGATCATCATCGATCATCAAGAAGTGTCGATTACACTAAGCTAGTAAATAAATGAGTTTAGCTTCATGTCCCATAACCACTGGCTTAACTTAAATATTTACGAACAAATTGTAGATTTCCACTCGAAAATTATCACAAGATTTCAATCGAACAAGTCCAAGAATTAACCGACGAAGTAAACGCAAGCGTTTCATACCACTTGTTTTGCTAAGCTGTTTAATTAGATTTCTCATACGAGTGAGGCAAAGGTTTGTATATACTAATAGATTTGAAAACGGTTTTAAAAGAGAGCTTTATATTTAAAATAGTGTCGAAATCGTTTTTATGAAAGAGTTTTAGTATTTACTACTAGTATAGAAACCTTTGTATTTAAAAGTGACAAACCACAAAAATGATTGTAGAAACAATTAATCACCAAAAATTCACATACGACAATGTGAATTAAATCCATAAAAATCGATATCAAATCCATCAAACGGATAGTCCCAAAAATCCAAAGAAAGAAGTCATCAAAGTCGATAATAAGTGATAACAACTAACCGAATCGACAAGAATCGACTAAAAATCGGAAACTCACACAAAACTGCCTCAAATAGGCAAAATGCAGATTTCCCAGATTCAGTCGACTGGACTGTATGGTCAGTCGATTGATACATGCCTAGAAACTCTCGGTTTCTAGGTTCAGTCGACTGACTATACAGTTCAGTCGACTGACTATACATTTCGGTCGACTGATACAGGGATAGGAACTTTCTATTCCTAGTTTCAGTCAACTGAACTGTATAGTCAGTCGACTGATCTGATACCCAGAAACATTCTGTTTCCAGGTTCAGTCGACTGAACTGTAATTTGCAGTAAAATCAGTCTAGCCCCACGAAGGGCAAAAATCCTAACCAGAAGCGATCAAACGAGCAACGGAGACTAGGGATTTATGGCAAGCGACAACCCAGCCTTATAGGCTCTTTGATACACCCCAACAACATGTTCAAACATCAAAGATAGGATTTTTAAAGATTTGACTTCAAAACACCAAAAATTGGAATATTCATCAAACCAATTCAATTCAAAGGCAAATGGACAAGGAATAGATGTTAGGAATTACTACCTAACAACTATCAAAGATATAGACATATATGTGAGTTTGAAAACTCACCTTTTAAACTAAAAACAACAAATGAGAAGCTCTAGAATAAGCAAAGATTGATTTCTCTTCAACAACACCTCTAGAATCTTCAATCTATTATCAAAGGTGAGGTTTTTCCTAAGTTAGGTTATAGGAATTTCTGAAAATTGAAGAGGTATTGAGATGGAGAAGATGAAGAAGATGCTTACCTAAGCTTCTCTTGGATTTTGGACTTGAATTTGAGTTTCCTAATCAAAGCTAGGGTTTAGGAATTTTAATTTCCTCTTCTTTCCCCCATTTTTACTTTAGCTTGAGAGTGTTAGGAAATGAGGAGTGGAATGAATGAAGAGGAGTGGAGTTGGGTTATTGGTTAGGTTGGTGGGCTGAAACCCAAACCCAAAGCCCTAAATGAAAATATCAAAATTTTACTCAACTCCAAACATATCGATGTTTATACTCAAAAAGGTCGCAAATGCTATTTTGGAGTCAATGGAAGTGGTCTCGAGTCCTAATTCGACTGTTTGCAAAAAGTGACATTTCGAACTTAAATCCGACTAATGATGATATATTTAAATAAAACATTTAAATATACAATCGTAAAATATGCGGGTTGTTACATACATACATATATATATATTGAAATTATCGATATTACTATTTTTCGGACCTAACCGCGCAAAGGAGACTCTGCCGAAATTTTTTGTAAATTTAGGACTCAGAAATTTTTTGTGAAAGTTGCGTTATTTTTCAAATTTTTATTAAACTAAATTATGCAAATTAATTTTTTATAAATTGATTATTTTGAATAAAAATACATCAAACTTCTTAATTCTTTCTTGTTCCTTTTCGGGGACGAAAAGTTTTGATTGCGGGAGAGTGTAACGACCCGTATTTTTTATAATTAAAAATATTAAATTTAATGAGATTTTTGGAATTTAATATTGTGAGAAACTAAAATTTATGATTTATAAATGGAGAAAATAATTAGAATATAATTTAATTTTATTGTTTGAATGTTATTGACAACTATTTTAATGTAATTTCAATCAATTGAAATTATTGAAAAGTTAATTTGGTTATAATTGTTAATAAGGAAATAAATTAAATGTCGTAGTTAATGATGAGATCGTATGTAATTAATTGAAATTGGTTAATATAGAATAAGAAATCGATAATGTGGTAAGTAGTTATAATCTTTGTTTGTGAACAATAAATTTATAAATGTGATTAAATTACATAAAAGTGACAATATTTTTAACTACTATTTTATTGTTTAATCCGTTGTAATTAATTTGAAAATCAATGAAATTTAATGTAATTAATTATTTCAGTTAATCCGAGTTAAGATGGTAACTGTAGTATGTGAATGTAATAAAATATAAACTAATGTTACTTATATTCATAAGGTTTTGGTTGATTTAGTAATAAGAATGTAAATTAAAATAAAAGAATTGTTGAAATTTAAATTATAATAAAATAGTTTTTATTTCCATTGTAATTGAAAGTTGAATTTAGTGAAATATTTAAATAGTTGATTTAACATCAAATATTTAATTTAAAAAGATTATTAATTTCTATGTAATCAAGAATGATAAAATTGTTAACTTTTAAATTTGATTTTAAAAGTGATTAAATCAATTTAATAATAATTTATTTAATTAATGTGAAAATTAACCATTTTGACCACCGTCTCGAATTTCGACGAAACCTGTTTCATCGGATCCGTAATAGTGAATTATTATAGGATTTCAAGTTTCGTAGCGATCGGACTTATCGTTTGATCGTGCGAGCTCGAAATGCATAGAAATCAATTAATATAATTTAAATGAATATAATTTGATTTTAAAAGCTAACTCTGCGTATAATTTTTTTGGGTTCGAAACTAGTTCTATTAGTTTAAAAATATCGAAAACTTATATTTCGATATATTGGATGATCTATTTTCGTTTCGGAAACGAAACGGGCTTGTCGGGTCGTTGTTATCGTTTCGACCCAATTCGGTAAGTCCATTCGTTCTTATCTATCTCTGCCTATATATAGGCTGTTATAAACCCTAACAGATTTCTTATTTCATATTTTTGTACGTACTGTCATCTTCATCTACTCTTTCTCAAAACCCTATTTTCAGTTTCAATCAAAACCCTAATTCCGAAATTCAAAATCAAATTGAAAATTCAAACTCTTCAAACCATATCAGATTATATATTGTTGGAAAGCTCTCGATGAGCGTAATCTAGATCTACTGTTCATTTTTGCAATTGAGTCTCGGATTGGCCAGAAATCATTGATGTAGTTTCGGCCGTCCATCTTGGGGATTTCAATTCGATGGTGGATCGTCGATTATACGAAGATCGGAGGGTACCATGGCGTAGAGCTTGACAAATGGAGTCAATCCATGCAGTTGCTTAGTTGAGAACGTCTTTGAGATCGCCAGAAATTGGCCATTTTACGAACGGCGGTGGAGCGGCTAAAGGGGACCGGAGGTGGCGCGCCTGGTGTCTAGGTGGGTGGCGTGAGGCGTAGGGTGAGGCGCGGTGGTCTGACCTGGGTCGTGGCTCACATAGTGGCAGCGATAAACGTCTATAGGTCGGTGGCAGGCTATTGTCGAGGTCGCCTCCGAGAGGGTTAGGGTTTGGAGGTATACGAATTTACTATTATGCCCTTTGATTATTTTAATTAATTTTTTTTTCAAACTTCTAACTATCATAACTCGTTCATACGAACTCAGATTTGGACGCGGTTTTTTCCGTTGCGATCGTATCGAAATTCTGGATAGCATAGAACTTGTTTTGTTGAATTCTGAGACTTTTCAAATTTTGGGCTTTGTTTGGATTTTATATGGACGATAAATCAAAGGTGTGTGATTTAACCCACTCACAAATACTAAACCTTCTTATATTAGTTAAATTAAATTTATGATATGATAAGAATATTATTGAATTCTATTTGGTAATTTAAATTGTTATTTAAATTTAATTTGAATTTATATTGAATTAAATTGCCATTTAAATTAATATTGAAATTAAATTGATGGTAAATACCTGATAATGATAACCAGTTAATTGTTGTGATTTATTGGCCAATTTGGATGTTGATTGTGATGGATTTTTATATTTTTGACATTTTGGATGATTGGACGTTTATATCCCTGTTATCACCATGGGTTGAAATGATACATACCCGAACGATCTTATAGATTAGGGAAAATCGTTATGGGTTGAAATGATAAACCCGAGCGATTTTATTGATTTAGAAATTTTTTGATTCAGGATACGGGTTGAAATGATATATACTTGGAAATTTAACTAATTTGGGTTTAAATGATACATACCTAATCACTTGACCTTAGGGTAGAAAATTATATACGGACACCGTTGGTCGGTTTTAAATTATTTTCTAAATGGTAAAGTATGTTTGATTTTTAAATTTGATTTTTAAATTTAATTAAATGATTTCATTTAAAAAAAATTATATGTGGATAAATATTTTATTTTATAAGTTTTAAAGCTTCAAATTATAGGTTAATATATGGTTTTAAATGAAAATTTAAGAATTTAACTTATAATTTTATTTAGTTTTTAAATATATAATTTAAATAGTTTAAAATTTAATTTAATAAAATATTTAATATAGTTTTAAGAGATTTATTTAAATTTAATTTAATATGATAAATATAGTTTTAATTTAATATAATAAATATAGATTTTTATATAATAACTTTAATAAATAAAATTTAAGAAGTTTAGTGGGGAATAATTTGTAATTAAATTTGATTTAAAGGATTTTATAAAAGATTTTTATAAAGGATTTTATAATGGCTTTATAAAGGATTTTATAAAAGATTTTTATAAAGGGTTTTATAAAGGGTTTTATAAAAGAACTTGTATAAAAGGGATTTGGTAGCGTTCTAAAGGAATTTGCGTAGAAGCTTATGAAAAGGGGAAGAATTGTAAACTGTTTTGGAATTTATAAATAGCTTTATAAATAGTTTATAAATGGTTTAAGAGAGATTTATAAATTATTTTAGAAATTAATTGAAAGAAATCTTCCTCGGTATTTATGAATATATTTATACTTTTGAAATAAGTATATGGATATCTTGATATGAAGGTATAAACTATTTTCTGGAATTATTATTAAATTTGTTTTATAAAATGACCACGGTGTGAAAAATATAACAATTGGTTGTTAAAGAGACCGGGGTCGGATATTTTCATACTCTCTGCCAATTTCGAAACCACTTTAACAACTGTGCACGTGGTGGAGAATCCAGAATGAAGTAGGATGGTTTGGCGAATGCTACTTGTATGAGGTAATAACGCAGCCTTGACCCCCTCGGGTCAGCTTGATATGACTAAAATCAAGAGCCATAACCAGCCCAAGTGAGGTCGCTCCTCCGATCGGACACGCTTCTTCAATACCATATTTGTTACATTGTGATTGATTGGTGGCCACTTCGATTTGATTATGGGAGTGTTGTTCGAGGTGGGCGGTAGTAGCTGCTATGCGTTACCACCAGCCTGGTTCCGCAATCCGGTAGAATCCTACTGTGGGTATAGCCTCATGTGCCCTGTCATATGCATTACCGAGCCAACTACGATTTTGGTTTTTGTCATGCCTATGGAGTGATCCCTGATAGCCCACTAGTTTGGTGTAGTTTACAATACTGTATAGACTACGACATTTATAAAATGTGTTAATGGGGATATGGGTAACGCCTTAACGCTGCTCTAATATTTTACTTTACTGATAGACATTATATATATAGCGTATATCACTACATATAAATAGTTTAACGGATCCTTAGGAGATGGAAATCCCGAAACATCTCTTATTATTAAGAAAGTTGGGCAAGTTCTGCCTATTTACAATGCCTTCGGCATTCCGAGATGGCTTATTTGCTGAAAATAAGAAGCATATAAGATAGTTTCAGATAAAGTAACGATGTAACGACCCAGAATTTTGAATAAATTAAATTGAGAATATTTAATTAATTTTAAATATTTGAACGACGATTTAATTTGAATCCCGAATATAATTCAGAATTTGACGATTAAATTATAAAATTTAATCTGCTGAAAGTTGAATAAAAAAATTTGTATCTTCGATTTTAAGCTGAAGAAAAATATTTCGAAAGCTTTTAAAATTCGTATTGATAATACTGAAGATGATAGAAGCTTCAGAATTTAATTTCGAACTGTTTTGTTCAGTTTTGAAAATAATCACTCGAACCGATATTTATAAAATAGTCAATTTTCAAACAGTCTCGGAATTCGACGAAACCAATTCCATTGGGTCCGTAATATTGAATTATTACCGGACTTCAAATCTCGTATTGATCGGAGTTGATATGTGACCGTACGGTGAGTAAACGTGTTGGATTTTTAAATCGAATTCAATTTTAAAATTTAAATTTTTAATCGTTGCCGACATCCACACGTTCACGCCTAAATTCACGCCTACAATCACGGATACGAAATCGTGTGGAGCATGTTAAAAACACTCGATCCTCTCCTCCCTTCTATTCACAATCAAAACAAATCAGAAACGAAGGAAAAAAATGCCGAACTTATATTCTTCTTTCCCTCAATTTTAAATCCTCGAAGACGAACGAAAGTTTCGTTCAAAAACAACTCTCGTTCCTTCCCCTTCTTCTCGAGCCAGTCCCAATTCGTTCGTGACCAAAGCCCTCGGCTGCGTGCAATCAATCGTTCAAAAAGGGAGGAGGCCTCATCGTCGTTCGATTGGGATGAAGGGTATTCGACATCTCGACGTCGCTCGAAGCAGTGGAGTATGGGTTCGCGAACTAGGGTTCAGCCATGGTCGTAGCTGGTTGGGTCTTCGGTGATGTCGCGATTTGGTAGAGGCGGCGACTCAGGCGATGTCGATTGGGGGACGCGTTAGATGTTGGGATTCTCGGGGTTGCTGTGGGTATGCAAATCGCGACGAGGTTAGGGAGCAGATTACGAGACGGCAGCGTGGTCGCGACTGCGACTAGTGATGATATCCAGTCCTCTTTGACTTTTCACAGTAAGGTAATTCCAGTTTCACTAAATTTGATTTATAAATATGTATATAGATTTGAAAAAAAAAATGATGAATGCAATTGATAATAACAGAAAAAGGGGATTTCTGTTTTGTATAGATTAAAAGAAAAATATACATATACATATATATTTAATTTTATGAGTAAGGTATAAATTTTAAACTTAAAAATTTTTATTTTAAAATAAATGTTAAATTAGTTAACTGCGGAAAGAAAATTTAAACAGCAAAGTAAAGACAAGCATACATAGTAAAATTTATTACTGTTTTAATTTGTAGAAAGAAAAAAATGGGTTTAAGGAAATTAATGATCAGTTTAAGTTATTCTAGTTTACTAAGATATTTTTTAATAAGTCACTGGTTAATTAATATATTTAAAAAGGGAATTTAGTTCAAATTGAAATTCTAGCTAAATTTATTGTAAAAGGAGAAATTAGTTTTAAATTTGAATTCTTGTTAAATAAATTTATTAAAAGAAATTTGGATAAAAGAATTTTTCTATTTGAATTTAATGTGTAAGTTGAGACCAGAAAATTTATTTACTAGAAATTATATAGGGTTGAAACAGGAATTTAAAAATGAAATAATTATAGATCATGAAGATATGAAATTTATCTAAAGGAAATTAAATCAAAGTAGTCAAATGAAAATTTATTTCTCGATCTGCTCGAATATTAATAAATTTGTATAATTACTTGTACAAGGTTAAAGTCGAGAAAAAAACGAAAGAAGAATTGGATTGGATTGCAAAATTAAAGCGAAGGTGAGATTGTCTCACTCGATTTAAAAGTGGAATTTTTGCAGTTATTGATTGATTTGTTTGAATGTGCTATTAGATATGATAGGATATATCTATATATATAGCAGTATATACATATTGGCATATGTATATATTGGATTGATGATTTCCCGCCTCGTATAGCGGATGAGACCCTATTGCGCCGTTAGTAAGCGGATTTATAAAAACCTATATACCATGATAATTCCGTACTGGAGCGGAATTGGTATTGTGCTAACGTCTGTGGATGCAGGGAAACAGGTTGGAGGGATCCAACTGGATTCCTCACCAGTAGTTATTTATTTACAGAAATTGTGATGTATTCTGTTATCATATGTTGAGATATGATATTGACTGTTGTGATTGACTAATTGATGCGTTGCATCATCGGATTCAAATTTTGAAGTTTAAAAATAACGATTTTAATTTTAAGAAGAGATTTTAAAAGTGATTATTTGAAAGTATACGTTTTATTTGAATCTTTGAATTGGTTTACTTTAAATAAATAAATGTTATAAATCTAAAGTTATGAAAATTTTAAATTGTGAAATATAACTGAAAAGTGATTTTGAAATAAATAGCCAAGTAATTTATAAAATAGCTTAAGTTTGGATTTCTTTTGAATTACTAAAAATGACGTATATAAAAGATGTACAGAATTGATATTTATCAATTTAAAGTGTTGGAATTTTAAAACGAGTGTTTATAAGTGTTAGAGATTTATAGAATTATAAATTGTAAAGACATGAGATTTATAGAATTATAAATTGTGAAAATATGAATTTTATAGATTTATAAAGTATGAAGTTATAAAATGGATGAAACGGTAGCATAAAAGATTTATAAGAGATTAACTTATAAATTTGATTTTTGCTTTTAAATGGAATATTGATCGAACTCGTTAATAAAGGGGATTTATAAATCAAAGTTATTGTGAAATATAAGGTTGAATTTAAAAACGTTGTTTTATAAATCTGAAATCACTTATGTTAAATAAGTGTATTATAGAAATTAATAAAAGGAGATTTATAAACCGAAGTTGTTATAAAACAGAAATGGAATTTGTAAGCGTTGTTTTATAAATTCGAAATAAATTGAATTTGATGAATTAAATAGTGAAATGTGATTAGTGAAGTATATTCACAATTTTGGACGGTGAATATATTGTTAAGTAAAATGGATATTGTTTGGGAAAGCGACATTATAAATGAAGTGGATTGTTTTTAACGATGTTTTAAAATGTATTATGAATCGAAAGCATAGATTTCAACATACTTGTTGAAATAGACGTTTTCGAAAAATAAGGAAATGGTGGACTAAAACACTGTTGTTATAGTAAATGATTTCCGAAAGGACATATTTTATATAGTATTGGGATTTATATATCTATCTTAATTCCGAATCCCTATACTAGTGATTTCGAGTCGTCGTAACGATGTTTTACGTAACATTCGTTTTGACTCAAATAAATGTGATTTAAGAATGATTTCCTTAAAGAATGAGATATATACTTAATTTGATTTAAGTATATCGAATATTTTCAAGTGTTGAAAATGAATAGATTTGTGAAACACTTATTTTTAAATAAGTATGGAAATGCTTTTCCAATGAAATGAACGTTTTGAGAATTTATCTTTGTAAAAGATAAATTGAAATTGAATATTGAGAATCGATTTGAAAAATCGTATATCAGAAGATATTTTGAAATATAAATTCAACATGGAATTTATAAAGAAATGGGAATTCGTTTTAAAAATAAACGTTGATTTATTTTTGAAGTGTGGAAATTTTATATCTAGTAAAAGATATTTTTGAAGATGAAATAATTTGGAAAATTATTTGGAATCTGATGATGTTGCACATCTTTATTGATAGTTAAATAACCGACTATCAATAATTACCCTGAATGGATGTTTTGTTGTGAATTGGATGAATTTGAATGCCACACTTATTTTTAAATAATCGCTCACTATTCGGGTTAGCCGGGAAAGGACCATGGGGTCGTATAACCCATTCCGAATAAGTGATACGTCGTTATGAATTGCATTTGAAGACCGGTGTTGAAGACCGGATATTTTTGAAAACGGAAGGATTACCGTCGAGTTACTCTACATCGACTGATCTTCGATTTAGAGGTTTTATCACCCTTAGTGACGGGAAGTCCTGACGTGATTGAAAATTATCCGGATGTGCAAGGGCTTCGTGAGAAGTGCCTTCGGTTCTGTTCGATCCCGGAACAGACTTGTATGGATTGTGTGTCTGACGTTACAATTTGAGATATAAAGCTGATTTCTTTCAAATACATTTCTGTTGGTGGCGGAGAATTTATTCTCTTAGCTTAACACCCTTCTCTGAGACGTACGAGCTCAGAGGTTATGTAGTTGAAATTCATCAGCGATATATCCCAATTTGGTAACGTGGCATGCTGAGTGTTGCTGTGAAATGATCAGTGTTTGATCATTTGTGATATGATCATTTGTTTGATCTTATATCTTTGTGATCATAGGTTGATCATTTTGTTTGACCCGAAGCAGGGCTTTTTGAGAAAGCATAGCTTTGTGGACGAGACTTCGTCGAGCCTCACACCCCGGAAATGGTCGAAACAGGACGAATGCAGCAAGGTTCTAGGGAGTAGCGCCCCTTAGTGTATGTCATTCCTTCTGGATAGAGGTGGTATCATGGTATGGAGCCCAGATACTTAACCTATGTGGTTGCTGCATTATTATCTATGTGGTTTGTTGGAAATCGGGGATCCTCGGGAAGATCGGTTACGATCGGGGGATGGCATACGCGTGTCAGTAGTTACCTATTTTTGCAGAGGTAACCCGGCCTTGTGTTGGCAGAGATCCGGTTAGGTTCTCGGGTCGTCTATTCCAGGGACGTACCCATCGTGGATAGGAAGTTCCTTAGCCTGACCATTTGTTGGAAATCCAAAGAAGCAATACGCGACTTGTACGGTTTTAGTTGTATTACCTGCTATGGAATGTGGCGGTAACCTGCTATTGAACATAGTAGCTATAGTAGGCATAAGTGCGGAATGCCTATGCTGGCTAAGATTAATATTATACTTTCGAAATGTTTTCTACACTATGCACTAATAATAATATCAAAAATGATTTGATTTTACGTAGTAAGCATCTCTGACTATCATAAGAAGAAATCTCCTCCAATTCTGCGTTTGCATTGTGTGTGTGGTGGGAGGTCTTATGGTAGTTTCATTTTCCAAAAACATTTCGAATTGACTTTAAAATTCTCTGCTATTTATTTTAAAGATAAATAACTGTTTTACGATCTCACA
Source organism: Allium fistulosum (assembly GCA_030737815.1). Taxonomy (NCBI): domain Eukaryota; kingdom Viridiplantae; phylum Streptophyta; class Magnoliopsida; order Asparagales; family Amaryllidaceae; genus Allium; species Allium fistulosum. The sequence goes on from CM060906.1 coordinate 694,544,954, forward strand.
CCAGTCACCATGACTGACTCGGAGTTTATTGTTTCCCTTCTAAACTCTGGGTGCCCACAAATTTCCACACGGGCAGCCTAGAGTTATATTATCAGGATATTCTGGAGATTCTGGAGCTTTGGAGATAAGCTGGATGACGAGACGTAGTATTTGTATCTGATATTATTTATTCCGCTGTGTATTCTGTATGAGGACAAGTTATATAAATGTCCATTGTTGTATATTGACTCTGATGATTGATGTATATATAAACTGATATAGTTCTTTGTTTTAAAAGACTAGTAATTATTTATTGTATATTATTCCGCTGCGATGTGTAAGATTCTGATATTGTTTTCTGTTGTTCTGTTGTTCTTCTTCTTTTTTTTTCTCTCTTTTCCTTCTATCTTCTTCTTCTTCTACTTTTTTCTTTTTCTTAAAACCATAACTTTTCGGGTTTCCGGCATTCGATGGCTCAGCAGTCGATAAAGTGAGTATCGATGTTGAATTTTCGAAAGTCGAAAATTTTCGGGATGTTACATTTGGTATCAGAGCATATGGTTAAGCGACAACCCTGCTCTGTTGGGTGTTACTCATTAGAGATAGAGTCAGTAGTACTCTAGAATGAGTTGAGTGTAATAATAGATATGAGCGCGTATTTGTTAGTGAATATAAAATTGTTTTATATTGTGATGATTGGTTTATTGAGTGGTATATGAACCTTCGTCGGCACAGTCTTGCAAAACTGAATCGAAGGGGTTTCTAAACACTTGAATAGAACAGTTCGGCACAGTATTGTTTTAAAATAGGGTGAATGAAATAATTTCGCCCAAAGCTATTTTTGTATAGAAAAGAAATGGTTTTCTATGAATTATCATAGTATATGGATGTTTGGATGTTAGGAAGTAATAATAGTGAATTATCATCACTAAAATTAAATAAGAAATTGAAATCGTAACTCCAAAGTTAAGAAATAAATTCACATGCAAATGGAATTTGAGAATGTAAATTATAAATGTAATTTGTAATTTAAAATGGAATTCCAGAGAAGTATTTGGAAATGTTTTGAAAGGATTTGAAAATTTTGGAGATTTGGAAAGTTTAAATCATTTTTTGATTTGAAAATGAATTTCGAAGGTTTTGAAAAGTATTTTGGAGAAATGAAAAGCTCTAAACTCTTTTCGGTCGCTGGAAAATAATTCCGATGATGATCGCGACATCACCGGTGTTCATTTTCGGGTTTCCAAAAGAGGTATTGCTGCCAAATTGTTTTAAATGGAAAGTGTTTGAAAATTGGGCTTTGTTGTTGAAATTCAAAGGATAATTTGAATTGTTTTCAAAATGGCTTTGAAATGTTGAAAAGACTCTGGAATACTATATAAAAATATCTATGAAATATTATGGAATGGATAACTTGTAAAGTTTGAAGTTTAAATAAAAATCCATTTAACGAATGAAATTTTAAATATGAATTGGAAGCATAAAGAAATGAATTCATATATGAATAGAATTTGTGAATATGAAATATTAATGTGAGATATAATTTGAAATAAAGTTCCAGAAAAATATTTGAAGATAAAATTCATAAAGGAATGGAATTAGTAATATGAATGTATAGATGATTTATAAATCAAGATGTAGATAAGTCGAAGACTTATAAATTATTTGAAAATTTGATTGGAATGAAATTCAAATTGAAGACGAATGAATTAGTAATTGGAACTAATTTAAGATAGTGCAGTTGTATATGATAGATAATTGATAAATTCAATATTCGGGAGATAAACTGAATCCAAATTAAATTGGAATTGTAAATCGAATTCAAATGAAACTTGAAATGTGAATATTGAATGAAATAGATATGTAACTTCAACAGTGAAGTAAAAATGATATAAGTAGTTTACATTGAGAATTTGTAATTGAATTTGCAAATTGGATTGAATGTTGTAACTAGATATAATGGCTAGTAGGATATACAGGTATAAAGGAATTGGGATTTTAATTTCAAAGAGAATTTGAATTGCTCGACAAAAGGTAAGTATTTGAATTTTAATATGAGTTTTTGATGATTTCTCTCTAGCCGCTTGGCTTTTTCTTTTTCTTTTTGAAATCTGAGAGTCCGTAGGGACGTTTTGTAGTCGTGCCGTATTAGCCGCGCAAAGGAGACGCTGGCGAAATTTTTCGGAAATTTAGGGCGTTAGAAATTTTTTGAGAAATTTTGAAGGTTTAAATTTGAAATTTAAATTTAAATTTGAGTTTTGAAGTAAAACGATTTGGTTTGAAAACTATGAAAGTGTTTGGAAAGTTAGTTGAATTGATAACGAATCTTTAGTAGAAGATTTGTTTTGACGAATTTGATAAAACTATTGGATTGTGAAAAATAGTAGACGAGTTAAGGACCATTTTTCTTAACTTATAATTTCGAGGACGAAATTCTTTTAAGGAGGGAAGTTTGTAACGACCCAGAATTTTAAATAAATTAAATTGAGAATATTTAATTAATTTTAAATATTTGAACGACGATTTAATTTGAATCCCGAATATAATTCAGAATTTGACGATTAAATTATAAAATTTAATCTGCTGAAAGTTGAATAAAAAAATTTGTATCTTCGATTTTAAGCTGAAGAAAAATATTTCGAAAGCTTTTAAAATTCGTATTGATAATACTGAAGATGATAGAAGCTTCAGAATTTAATTTCGAACTGTTTTGTTCAGTTTTGAAAATAATCACTCGAACCGATATTTATAAAATAGTCAATTTTCAAACAGTCTCGGAATTCGACGAAACCAATTCCATTGGGTCCGTAATATTGAATTATTACCGGACTTCAAATCTCGTATTGATCGGAGTTGATATGTGACCGTACGGTGAGTAAACGTGTTGGATTTTTAAATCGAATTCAATTTTAAAATTTAAATTTTTAATCGTTGCCGACATCCACACGTTCACGCCTAAATTCACGCCTACAATCACGGATACGAAATCGTGTGGAGCATGTTAAAAACACTCGATCCTCTCCTCCCTTCTATTCACAATCAAAACAAATCAGAAACGAAGGAAAAAAATGCCGAACTTATATTCTTCTTTCCCTCAATTTTAAATCCTCGAAGACGAACGAAAGTTTCGTTTAAAAACAACTCTCGTTCCTTCCCCTTCTTCTCGAGCCAGTCCCAATTCGTTCGTGACCAAAGCCCTCGGCTGCGTGCAATCAATCGTTCAAAAAGGGAGGAGGCCTCATCGTCGTTCGAGTGGGATGAAGGGTATTCGACATCTCGACGTCGCTCGAAGCAGTGGAGTATGGGTTCGCGAACTAGGGTTCAGCCATGGTCGTAGCTGGTTGGGTCTTCGGTGATGTCGCGATTTGGTAGAGGCGGCGACTCAGGCGATGTCGATTGGGGGACGCGTTAGATGTTGGGATTCTCGGGGTTGCTGTGGGTATGCAAATCGCGACGAGGTTAGGGAGCAGATTACGAGACGGCAGCGTGGTCGCGACTGCGACTAGTGATGATATCCAGTCCTCTTTGATTTTTCACAGTAAGGTAATTCCAGTTTCACTAAATTTGATTTATAAATATGTATATAGATTTGAAAAAAAAAATGATGAATGCAATTGATAATAACAGAAAAAGGGGATTTCTGTTTTGTATAGATTAAAAGAAAAATATACATATACATATATATTTAATTTTATGAGTAAGGTATAAATTTTAAACTTAAAAATTTTTATTTTAAAATAAATGTTAAATTAGTTAACTGCGGAAAGAAAATTTAAACAGCAAAGTAAAGACAAGCATACATAGTAAAATTTATTACTGTTTTAATTTGTAGAAAGAAAAAAATGGGTTTAAGGAAATTAATGATCAGTTTAAGTTATTCTAGTTTACTAAGATATTTTTTAATAAGTCACTGGTTAATTAATATATTTAAAAAGGGAATTTAGTTCAAATTGAAATTCTAGCTAAATTTATTGTAAAAGGAGAAATTAGTTTTAAATTTGAATTCTTGTTAAATAAATTTATTAAAAGAAATTTGGATAAAAGAATTTTTCTATTTGAATTTAATGTGTAAGTTGAGACCAGAAAATTTATTTACTAGAAATTATATAGGGTTGAAACAGGAATTTAAAAATGAAATAATTATAGATCGTGAAGATATGAAATTTATCTAAAGGAAATTAAATCAAAGTAGTCAAATGAAAATTTATTTCTCGATCTGCTCGAATATTAATAAATTTGTATAATTACTTGTACAAGGTTAAAGTCGAGAAAAAAACGAAAGAAGAATTGGATTGGATTGCAAAATTAAAGCGAAGGTGAGATTGTCTCACTCGATTTAAAAGTGGAATTTTTGCAGTTATTGATTGATTTGTTTGAATGTGCTATTAGATATGATAGGATATATCTATATATATAGCAGTATATACATATTGGCATATGTATATATTGGATTGATGATTTCCCGCCTCGTATAGCGGATGAGACCCTATTGCGCCGTTAGTAAGCGGATTTATAAAAACCTATATACCGCGATAATTCCGTACTGGAGCGGAATTGGTATTGTGCTAACGTCTGTGGATGCAGGGAAACAGGTTGGAGGGATCCAACTGGATTCCTCACCAGTAGTTATTTATTTACAGAAATTGTGATGTATTCTGTTATCATATGTTGAGATATGATATTGACTGTTGTGATTGACTAATTGATGCGTTGCATCATCGGATTCAAATTTTGAAGTTTAAAAATAACGATTTTAATTTTAAGAAGAGATTTTAAAAGTGATTATTTGAAAGTATACGTTTTATTTGAATCTTTGAATTGGTTTACTTTAAATAAATAAATGTTATAAATCTAAAGTTATGAAATTTTAAATTGTGAAATATAACTGAAAAGTGATTTTGAAATAAATAGCCAAGTAATTTATAAAATAGCTTAAGTTTGGATTTCTTTTGAATTACTAAAAATGATGTATATAAAAGATGTACAGAATTGATATTTATCAATTTAAAGTGTTGGAATTTTAAAACGAGTGTTTATAAGTGTTAGAGATTTATAGAATTATAAATTGTAAAGACATGAGATTTATAGAATTATAAATTGTGAAAATATGAATTTTATAGATTTATAAAGTATGAAGTTATAAAATGGATGAAACGGTAGCATAAAAGATTTATAAGAGATTAACTTATAAATTTGATTTTTGCTTTTAAATGGAATATTGATCGAACTCGTTAATAAAGGGGATTTATAAATCAAAGTTATTGTGAAATATAAGGTTGAATTTAAAAACGTTGTTTTATAAATCTGAAATCACTTATGTTAAATAAGTGTATTATAGAAATTAATAAAAGGAGATTTATAAACCGAAGTTGTTATAAAACAGAAATGGAATTTGTAAGCGTTGTTTTATAAATTCGAAATAAATTGAATTTGATGAATTAAATAGTGAAATGTGATTAGTGAAGTATATTCACAATTTTGGACGGTGAATATATTGTTAAGTAAAATGGATATTGTTTGGGAAAGCGACATTATAAATGAAGTGGATTGTTTTTAACGATGTTTTAAAATGTATTATGAATCGAAAGCATAGATTTCAACATACTTGTTGAAATAGACGTTTTCGAAAAATAAGGAAATGGTGGACTAAAACACTGTTGTTATAGTAAATGATTTCCGAAAGGACATATTTTATATAGTATTGGGATTTATATATCTATCTTAATTCCGAATCCCTATACTAGTGATTTCGAGTCGTCGTAACGATGTTTTACGTAACATTCGTTTTGACTCAAATAAATGTGATTTAAGAATGATTTCCTTAAAGAATGAGATATATACTTAATTTGATTTAAGTATATCGAATATTTTCAAGTGTTGAAAATGAATAGATTTGTGAAACACTTATTTTTAAATAAGTATGGAAATGCTTTTCCAATGAAATGAACGTTTTGAGAATTTATCTTTGTAAAAGATAAATTGAAATTGAATATTGAGAATCGATTTGAAAAATCGTATATCAGAAGATATTTTGAAATATAAATTCAACATGGAATTTATAAAGAAATGGGAATTCGTTTTAAAAATAAACGTTGATTTATTTTTGAAGTGTGGAAATTTTATATCTAGTAAAAGATATTTTTGAAGATGAAATAATTTGGAAAATTATTTGGAATCTGATGATGTTGCACATCTTTATTGATAGTTAAATAACCGACTATCAATAATTACCCTGAATGGATGTTTTGTTGTGAATTGGATGAATTTGAATGCCACACTTATTTTTAAATAATCGCTCACTATTCGGGTTAGCCGGGAAAGGACCATGGGGTCGTATAACCCATTCCGAATAAGTGATACGTCGTTATGAATTGCATTTGAAGACCGGTGTTGAAGACCGGATATTTTTGAAAACGGAAGGATTACCGTCGAGTTACTCTACATCGACTGATCTTCGATTTAGAGGTTTTATCACCCTTAGTGACGGGAAGTCCTGACGTGATTGAAAATTATCCGGATGTGCAAGGGCTTCGTGAGAAGTGCCTTCGGTTCTGTTCGATCCCGGAACAGACTTGTATGGATTGTGTGTCTGACGTTACAATTTGAGATATAAAGCTGATTTCTTTCAAATACATTTCTGTTGGTGGCGGAGAATTTATTCTCTTAGCTTAACACCCTTCTCTGAGACGTACGAGCTCAGAGGTTATGTAGTTGAAATTCATCAGCGATATATCCCAATTTGGTAACGTGGCATGCTGAGTGTTGCTGTGAAATGATCAGTGTTTGATCATTTGTGATATGATCATTTGTTTGATCTTATATCTTTGTGATCATAGGTTGATCATTTTGTTTGACCCGAAGCAGGGCTTTTTGAGAAAGCATAGCTTTGTGGACGAGACTTCGTCGAGCCTCACACCCCGGAAATGGTCGAAACAGGACGAATGCAGCAAGGTTCTAGGGAGTAGCGCCCCTTAGTGTATGTCATTCCTTCTGGATAGAGGTGGTATCATGGTATGGAGCCCAGATACTTAACCTATGTGGTTGCTGCATTATTATCTATGTGGTTTGTTGGAAATCGGGGATCCTCGGGAAGATCGGTTACGATCGGGGGATGGCATACGCGTGTCAGTAGTTACCTATTTTTGCAGAGGTAACCCGGCCTTGTGTTGGCAGAGATCCGGTTAGGTTCTCGGGTCGTCTATTCCAGGGACGTACCCATCGTGGATAGGAAGTTCCTTAGCCTGACCATTTGTTGGAAATCCAAAGAAGCAATACGCGACTTGTACGGTTTTAGTTGTATTACCTGCTATGGAATGTGGCGGTAACCTGCTATTGAACATAGTAGCTATAGTAGGCATAAGTGCGGAATGCCTATGCTGGCTAAGATTAATATTATACTTTCGAAATGTTTTCTACACTATGCACTAATAATAATATCAAAAATGATTTGATTTTACGTAGTAAGCATCTCTGACTATCATAAGAAGAAATCTCCTCCAATTCTGCGTTTGCATTGTGTGTGTGGTGGGAGGTCTTATGGTAGTTTCATTTTCCAAAAACATTTCGAATTGACTTTAAAATTCTCTGCTATTTATTTTAAAGATAAATAACTGTTTTACGATCTCACACCAGTCACCATGACTGACTCGGAGTTTATTGTTTCCCTTCTAAACTCTGGGTGCCCACAAATTTCCACACGGGCAGCCTAGAGTTATATTATCAGGATATTCTGGAGATTCTGGAGCTTTGGAGATAAGCTGGATGACGAGACGTAGTATTTGTATCTGATATTATTTATTCCGCTGTGTATTCTGTATGAGGACAAGTTATATAAATGTCCATTGTTGTATATTGACTCTGATGATTGATGTATATATAAACTGATATAGTTCTTTGTTTTAAAAGACTAGTAATTATTTATTGTATATTATTCCGCTGCGATGTGTAAGATTCTGATATTGTTTTCTGTTGTTCTGTTGTTCTTCTTCTTCTTTTTTTTCTCTCTTTTCCTTCTATCTTCTTCTTCTTCTACTTTTTTCTTTTTCTTAAAACCATAACTTTTCGGGTTTCCGGCATTCGATGGCTCAGCAGTCGATAAAGTGAGTATCGATGTTGAATTTTCGAAAGTCGAAAATTTTCGGGATGTTACAAACGACGTAGCAGTTCGTTGTTCCATACTCGGGAAATTTGGATTCCGTCAACGGTTGCCAGTTTGAATTTTCCATCCCCTACCTTTTGACTGATTACATACGGCCCTTTCTGGTTTGGTCCAAAGGCTCCCGGTATGGGATAGACTCGTTTGAGGACGAGGTCTCCCACTTTGAAGGTTCGGTTGTGAACTTTGGAGTTGAAGTACCATGCGACCCTTTTTTGGTGAGCAGCGGTCCTTAACTCGGCTTCTTCCCTCTTCTTGTCGATCATATCAAGTGACTTGAGTAGAAACTGCTCGTTTTGCCTTTGATTGAAATTCTGCCTTCGATAAGAGGGGACTTCTAGTTCGATGGGGATCATTGCTTCTGAACCATACACGAAGGCGAACGGGGTATGCCCGGTTGTTGCTTTGTGTGGTGTTCTGTAAGCCTATACTGCGAGTGGAAATTCATCAACCCAATTCCCTTTAGCTTTAGTTAGCCTCTTTTTGATGGTGGACTTGATGATCTTGTTTATTGCTACCACTTTCCCGCTTGCTTATGGACAAGCGAACGCGGAAAAGCTCTTCTCGATTCGGAAGCATTTGCAAATGTCTTTGAACTCAGTGCTTTCAAATTGGGTCCCGTTATCAGTGATGATTTTCTGTAGCGCACCAAACCTGCAAATAATGTTTTTAGTAACAATGTTAATGACTTTCTTTGTGGTAATGGTGGCCAGCGGTTCCGCTTCGGCCCATTTGGTGAAATAGTCAACGGCAACTATAGCATACTTAGCCCCTCCTTTAGCTATTAGCAATACGTCAATTAGATCAATTCCCCATATTGTGAGGGCTGACCGTCTGCGTTAGCTCTGTAAAGGGAATTCTTTTGATCTTGCTAAATCTTTGGTATCAGTCGCACCGTCTGGCATAATCTGCTGCATCGTGGTTTACTGTTGGCCAGAAATACCCATTAGGAGGATTTTATTTGCAAGAGTTTGCCCCCCATTATTGTCTCCACGGTCGCCTTCGTGAACTTCTCTCGGGATCCTTTGAGCTTCGTCATCGGTCACACATCTAAGCAGAAGGGGTAGAGAACCCCCTTCAGTAGAGTATCCTATTCTATATTATGATTCGTGGTTCCTTTCGGAGAAACTTTTTCCACTGGTTCTATCTGCGGGAAGAGTTCCTACAAGAAAGTAATCTTTGATTGGCGTCATCCATGTTACTGGTTTAATGGTGGTTTCAAAAATCCATTTGATATCCATTTCGCTTATGCTTGGAGTGGTCAGAGTTTCAACCGGGACTAGTCCCAACGATTGAGCTTCTCCAGAACTACCAATTTGGCTAAGTAGTCGACCTTCGTGTTTTGCTCCCTCGAGAGGTGAGTTAAGGTGTAATGTTCGATATCGTTCAGTAACTTTTGCACTTTAGATAGATATAGAGCAAGGTTCTCCTCTTGAGCCCGGTATTCATCTTTCACCTGACAGACGACTAACTAAGAGTCACCATAGATGTGTATGGATTTTATCTCCAGCTCTTTCACAATTTTTAGCCCAGCTATCAATGCCTCATATTCTGCTCGTTATTTGTCGCTGGGAATTCTAATCGTAAGGCATAGCAAACGGCTCGTCCTTCAGGAGTCTCAAGTACTACCCATACCCTCGAGCAGAAGTTATTAGATGCGCCATCAACGAAGAGCTTCCATCGTCTTTCCACTTCCGATGTAATTTCTTCTTCTTCATCCCGTATGGTAAGTTCGACGATGAAATCTGCCAATGCTTGCCCATTGATTGCCCTTCTAGGATGGTATGTGACTACATATTGACTCAATTCGATATTACATTTGATGAGCCACCCGGAAGTCCCAGGACGGTACAATACTTTCTTTAAGGGTTGGTCGGTCAATGCTTTGATCGGGTGTGCTTGGAAATACGTTCGTAGCTTCCTGGATGCGATCAAGAGACAATATGCTAGCTTTTTCAATTTCGTATAATTTTTTTTGGCTCTAGTGAGCCGTTTATAATGTAGTAAACGGGTCGCTGGATCCTAGCTTCTTCACATACAAGAGCAGTACTTAATGCGTGAGGTGAGATCGCTAAGTAAATGAACAAGTCCTCTCCGTCTACTGGCTTTGATAGGATTGGCGGGGTTTCCATATGTCGTAGCAACTCATCAAACGCGGTTTGACAAGCCTCATTCCATTCGAAGTTCTTCTTTCCTTTCTTTAGTGCATCAAAGAACGGTATACATTTGTCGGTGGCTTTTGAAATGAACCGGCTTAGTGCTGCGACTTTCCCATTCAGGCTTTGTAACTCCTTCTTGTTCTTTGGGGATTCGACTTCTCATAAGGCAGTAATTTGCTTTGAATTTGCTTTGATGCCTTTGGCACTCACTATGAATCCCAAGAACTTTCCGGAGGCTACCCCTAAGTGACATTTGAGTGGATTGAGCTTCATCGCATATTTTCGGAGTATTTCAAACATTTTGGCGATATTTTCCAAGTGATTGACAGCTATTCGCAATTTAACCAACATGTCATCTACATATATTTCCATTGTCTTCCCAATCTGATGCTTAAATATGGTGTTTACCAGTCGCTGGTAAGTTGCCCCAGCATTCTTTAAGCCAAACGGCATCACTTTGTAGCAATAGAGTCCCAAGTCGGTAATAAAACTGGTATTTTCTTGGTTCGGTTCATGCATCATGATCTGGTTGTACCCCAAGTACGCATCCATAAATGATAGCAGTTCATGTCCGGCCATCCCGTCCATAAGCCGGTTAATTCTAGGCACTAGAAAGTTGTTTTTCGGGCAGACTTTGTTTAAGTCCGAGTAGTCGATACAAGTTTGCCTTTTTCCATTGGATTTCTTGACCAAAACCAGGTTAGATACCCATTCAAGGTAGGTTGCATCACGGATAAAACCATTGGCCATCAGCTTGTTTACTTCTTCTCTTAACGCCTTGGACCGTTCGGGGCCCAGGCTGCGCCTCTTTTGCTTTACCGGTGTATACTTGGGATCAATGTTGAGTGCGTGACATGCAATTTCCGGTGATACCCCACACATATCGGAATGTTTCCAGGCGAACACATCCAAGTTGGCAAGAATAAATTTAGTGAGTTCCAATTGCATCTTGTTTCCATGGTGCGATCCAATTTTCAAGACCCGCGTTGGGTCGGCCATGTTAACTGGGACAGATATCGTCAATTCTACCGGTGCTGCCCGATCCTCCCCTGAACTCTTCTTTCTATGGTCCAAACCTTGTCGAATTGGCTATGGTCTCCAAGCCATGGGCGGCTCTGCAGTTGCTATTCGACAGGTTCGTGAATGTGGAGAGTTCTTCCCACATTCTTCCCCTCTTCTTTTCTTTTAGATTCGTGCAGTTCTACGATATAGCATTCTCTGGCGACACATTGGTCTCCTTTGATCACCCAACTCCATTCTCCGTTGGGAATTTCATGGTAAGGCACCATTGTGCTAAAGCAATTCTAAAATGCGCTAGTGTGGGTTGTCCCAAGAAGGCATTGTATGTGGATGTTTCGTCTACGATCATGAAACTTTGGATGAGGGTGACTCTTCAGTCGTCTTCCCCAAGTACTACAAGCAAGTCAATCGTTCCGATGGGTTGTTTGGGTTCGCCGGTAATCCTTGAATTTTGGTTTGATAGGCGGATACGTCTTTCATGCTGATCTTCATCTGATCAAAGGTGCATTCGAAAAGGATATTCACATAATTACCATTGTCTGCCAATACTTGTCGGACCACAACGGGTTTGATTCCTGTTGTCATGACTATGAGATCGAGAGTTAGAGCTTCTACTCCCTCAGTGTCTCGATTTCTAAATACTATGTCGTCGTTTAGGGTTCTTTGCTGCTTAGCGGAGGTTCCATTTTCGATTACAAGGCATGCGTCTTTCGAAGCGTGCTTTAATGAGCTCGCATACTGCTCCATTTCTCCCCAACTCTTCTACGTAGGATAAGGTCCTCCAGATATTGTTCCAATGATGAGTCTTTGGTCAGTTCTTCTAGATCCCTGTTTGTTGGTTCCAGCTTGGTTCCCTCGATCTCTAGGAGCTTGTGGAGCCGCGGGTTGGTCAGAATTTTGCAATTTCCTTACGTATTGCTGAAGCTTGTTTTCTCGAATCAACTCCTCAATCAAGTTCTTTAGGTGACGACACTAGTTCGTGTTGTGGCCATGCGTTTCGTGGAAACGACAGTACTTCCCGTAATGCTTTTGTTGTACAGGTGCTTCCTTTTTAGGAGGTTTCTTGTACTCCTCTGTTCCTTATGTTGCAAGGTAGAAGTTTTCTGGAGTATCGTTGAGCGGGGTGTGATCTTCGGGCCTGAAGCCTTTAAGCCGCTTATTGTTACCATTTCTTTTGTTGGAATTCATATTTTTCCTTCTCTGATTTCCATCTTTTCCCCTACTTCCTTCAGCCGTCCCGGAGGTATTTATGTCTTGGTTCATCGTCATGCCACTCTGCCCAATGTTCACCGGTTGTAAGCTAGTAAATTTCCTTTCTAACTCTTGCGCCTCTTCCAATCTCAAGTATTGACTCTCCTTACGGTTGGAGTCTTTCCTAGTGGTAGGTCGTTTCATTTTGATCCATTTTTTGAATTCAGTTTCGGGGTGGATGGCGCGGACCAAGGCCATAAAAACCATATCCTCGTTCGGATATCTTACTTCTATCACCGCGATGTTGAACCGATTCATGAAAAACTTCAGAGATTCATTTCGTCTCTGGAATAGACCGAACAAGGACATCACATCTTTAGGCTGCACCGTGTGAAGTCTAAATTGATCAAGGAGTCTTGTTGCTAGTTGATCGAAAGTAGAAATGGATCTTGGCGGAAGCCTAGTGGACCACATGGAAGCAATTCCCTCCAGAAAAATCGAGAAACATCTACATTGAACAACATCTGAAGCAATTCGCTCTGTCCATGTACCAATTGTACTTATATATACCGGGTTTCGGGTCTCTCGTTCCGTCATAGGACGGAATAGTTGGCATAGTGAACTTTTTTGGATACTGCTCATTCAAAATCTCATCAGTGAAAGAAGTCCGACTTGGAGCTAATCCTCATTCATCATCCCTTCTATTCCCGCTCCCATCCATCAGTCGCTTGACCATGTCCGCGATATATGCCTCAGATGTCCGGTAATCCAGAGGTCGGCTGTCAGTAACTATACCGAGTGTTTGGCTTTGCAAACGATCTTGGTGAGTAGGGTGAAGCCTAGGTTCTCCAATCTTCGGGAGAGCCACTCCCTCAGGATTCCGTTGGCTTGCGGTTGGCCTGATTGGGCCAGTTTAGATCTCCCTGGCGTTATCGAATACATTGGCATTTTCTTCCAACTTGTCCTCGTTAAGTTTCTCACCGTCTTTTGAATTAGAGAGGTCTAAGGCTATATCCTTCTGTGGGGTCTTCGCTCCTAGATTTAAGTTCGTAGCAGGTTGCCTCACAATCGGTGGAGTGCTTATGTTTCCTTCTATGTTGATTCTCACAGTTCCAGCTATCACTCCTTTCTGGGGCTGCTTCCCATTCCTTCTGTTTAGATCAGAAGCGGAAGGAATTTCTTTTTCTACGACAACCGTCATGCTTCTTGGAGAAGGATGTGATTGTAAGGTTAAGAGGGTATTAAGTTTGTTTATAAGAGCTCTCTAATTGCTTTTCATTTTCTGATTGATTTCGTCAACCATTTTATTCAATTCATCTCTGGCAACAACTTCGGTTGATTAGAGGATTCTAGCACCTGACCTCCTGTGTTGGCACCATTGACTTCGATTTGCTGATGATTCATCTCTTCTCCAGCAACTACCGCTTCTATGGATCTTCCAGAAGCAATTCTCTTTCTTCCTAGAGTCATTGATTCTTAGCACCAGATCTTTCGAACAAAGATTAAGGATCTAATTTTTGAACCTCTCTGATTCAAAGTAGATAGGTAGATCTTTGCCTGAGTTGGGTTCTCAGTGAAAGCACCAAAACGTTAACCACAAAAATGTATCACCACCCTGGATTGAGTATGAAAGCATCAGTCTTGTTTATCAAGGCAAATAAAGTAGAAAGAGCAATAGTGAAGTGAATCGCAGAGAAAGTAAATGAACAAGAGATTTTATAATGGTTCGGCTATTAATAAAGCCTATGTCCACTTTATACCTTTTATTATTGACTGACTGCAATTATAAGTTGAATATGACTACAATGCGATTGAATCCTGTAGGTTAGATCAAGTCACTAGTGTTAGAGTTCACTGGAGAATCACAGCGAACCCTTTAGACGACTGTTTTATGGGAGGAGAAGAGTGAATAGTAGTTTCTGCAGAGTTTTAGCGGTCAATCCAGAAGATCATGTTTATATTGCAGGTAGGATCATATTTATAGGGGTTGGAGAGCTATTGGGCAAAACCGTCTTGCCAGAAGCTTGCGTTTGAAAATACGAAGGTGCTCTGAAAATTTCATAACGATCTGAGCCAATCTGATGGATCACTAGCGATTCATAGGTGATGGATCGCTAGCGATCCATGGTTTCTGGGTTGCTAACGATCCAATTACTTAGGATACTCTCCTTCATTCTTTCCTCAAATTTTGTGGCAATCTAACATGATCTTATGGATCGCAAGCGATCCATGTAATTAGTAGATTTTTGAACTCCATCTTTTGGATTGCACTTGTTGTCTTATGTAGGTACTCTCCATGTAATTTCGTAGCTTGTCGTTTTATTTTGATGATGATTCATACACTTGTTGCATTGGACTGCTGATTGAATCAGACGAATGCTCATTTCTCGATCTAACTAGCTTGGAATTTCGTCAAACTTAGCAATCATTCCATCAAACTAGCATTGAATCATGGTGCAAGAGGATTGGAGGATCTACTAGTGATCCTCATGGATCGCTAGCGACCCATAGAAGATGGATCGCTGGCGATCCATCACTTTAGCATATTTTTGGCTTTTTTTCCTCTAACTTTTCTTGGTTGATTCTTTTAGTCCTTTTGGTTAGCTCTTGAGTTGCTCTGACTCGACGTAGCTGTTCTGAATTTCTTTGAATTCTGTTGGATTAAAAACCCGTATATCATCTGTTATTGAAATAAGTTTTTGCCATAGCTTGACCTAGAATAATAGATGCGGTTAACTCCAAAAATCGGGTCTTTAAACTGATGATATGCACGCAACGAACATGGTCCACGCAATTGATGTGCCCCCGTACCTAAAATTAATTGGGTTGGTTTACCTAAAAATGGTCCTTGATGAAAAATGACGTCAACAGCAGAGGATGTGCTTGTTATCAATTATATAAATTGTTGAGGGCGAAATGATGGCTATAGAACTTGGTGTTAATAAGCTTAATCGTTATGATTCTATCATTGTAGACAATGCAGCTAAACATCATCTAAATTGAGAATGTTGAAACTTGCCACTCTGGACAGTTACTGCTAATGTGCTTTTAACGTTGGCGGATCAAAAAATCATTCTGTTGATGTAAGCTTTAAACACTTTCCGCATTCAGCTAACTATATAATTTATGGACTAGATAAATTTATTTTTATTAAGCAATTTATATATATATATATATATATATATATATATATATATAAAGATCATGTATCTTCCTTGATAATATACAAATTAATTGTTAAAACTAGATTGCCACATGGAAACAGAGGAAATGGGAATGCAGGAACGCAGGTCACTATTTTATGTCTTGATTAGAACGAGGAATGATTATAAATAATATCTTCTTCAATGTGCAACGGATATAATATTTTCACGACAGCAACTCCATTTACCAATATTTTGATAACAACTTCACAGTCTACGAACTATTTCATCATGCAATGTTGATTACAATAATTTTATTTAGTATAACATTCAAATTTAATAAATAGGTAACGTTATGGATGAAATGTATAGTCCAACAGAATTTAGAGAAAAGAAGTAAAATATATTATTTGTCGTATGATCACCTGGATTAAACACTCGGCCCCTGGCCTTAACAATATACCTTTTCACGCCAGAAGCAACGATGCAGAATGTGTCCAGACCCTTTTCAATTTAGACACATAATAAAAAAATATTGATTAAATTAGTAAATATTAAGTAATGTTAAAGTGGACAGGATTAATATTAATTAGATTAAACGTTGAAATCACCTGAAATTTTCCTACACCATCCAATTCAAGCGAGTGTGTAAGTGACTCCAAATAAAACACCCAAAAGTTTTAAATACAGTTTATTTATCGTTAAAGTTACAAGGAATAGTTTTTATTGTATTTTATTTATTTAATATATAAGATTAAAACAAAACTAAAACTCTAAATTTCAGTATGCCTTTCAAACTTTTTAACGTTTTGAAGTAGTTTAATCTGAATGGTGGAAATAAGGACTGACCAGCAGCGGTACCGTATGGTAATAAAAATGCACATGACATATATACGTGAATTAGTGCTGCACACAACCCATATCCAACCCGACCCAACCCACCAACCCGACCCAACCCACATAAACCCAATCCAACCCATCCTAGTTCGGGTCGGATATGGATTACAATTTGTAACTCATACTATATATGGGTCGAGTGTGTTATTTTGTTCAACCCAACCCTACTTTAATCCAACCCAACCCTATATTAAAAACCTAATTTAATATCAATACACTTAAAATTAGAATAGTCTAATCCTAGAATAATGTTTATGTATTCTACAGTAAATATATGAAAAAACATATTTTATGTCAACCCAAACAAGATAGAATTTGGCAAAGATATTGCAAATGGCATTTTAATGTATTTTAAAATGAAACACTTGTTCTACTATGTAGTGAACTAATTTCATATGATGTGTTTTACAATGAAATTTTAATAAAATATATGTTATAATGAATTAGTTAGTTTAAGTGCGTTATGCTAGCTAAAATCTAATATATTATGTTGAACATTTTAATGTTATTTTTTAAAAATATTCCCTTATATTTTCATTTTTTATTAGATTCATGCAACCCAACCCAACCCTACTAAACCCGACCCAACTCATACTTCGACCCAACTCATATCCAACCTCATATAGGGTCGGATACGGGTTGGGCTACCTTAAAACCATACCTATGCGGATCGGATGAAATATTTGGTCTGACCCAACCCAACCCATACTTTGTGCAGCCCTAACGTGAATAACAAAATAAAAAATAAAATTCAATAACTATGTGCATAGTTTTCATGACCGTGTCGTGCATCGAATCGTGATGATTGAAGGTTTAAGGTTTTGATGGTTCAACCTCTCGAGCCGTCGAAACCGTGATTTATTTTTTCGAAAAATTTGTATAATTAACTATAAACTATACACAAAAATATTGAAATAATAATGTTATGTACACACGTTGTAGATGGTCTTCAAGGCCTGCAACCGAAGTTGTGTATTGTTGCAGTGCACAATTATAGCTTTGTATATAGTAGAGTAGTGCATAGTTTAATGATGACAAACTTGACGAAGCTTACAGTCGTATTAGAGGAGTTTGTAGCAGTGAAGAACAAAGTGATGAAGTTAGTGGTTTAGATTTTGGAACGATTATGATTTTTGAAATATATATTTACTTATTTTTTTCAAAACAATGCGAAAGATGAAAATGAGAAAGAATTACACGATTAGAAAGTAGAAAAAAACAAAAGAACCGTGGCTCAATCAGGTAAAATTGACGGTCGGACCGTTAGTTTGAAGGTCCGACCAAGGTTCATGGATAAACGAGATCCGATTGAGTTCCGGACCGTGGTGGTCCAAGGTTCGGATTTATTCGAGGTCGGACCGAGACAGAATAGGGTCTCGAAAACATGTACTATGTGAGAATAAATACTTCAAAAAAATCTCAATCAAGACTAGGGAGTAATTTAACAGTTTGATTTTGTAACATTGTTATAAAAGTCAAATGAACTGATAGTTCACAGTAGCAGAAAGCACTTTTTTTAAAACTGGAAGTGTAGTGCTGCGTAGGCACCTAGCTTTTGACACAATTAGCGATCGTTTGGCAGTTAAAAGAGCAGAAAAAAATAATGAATGGAAAACACAAAACACTTGCTACAGTAAGTGAATTGAAATGTCTTATTATAAGTTAAAACTAATATGTAGTAAACAGCTTTTTAATGTTTAGGAAAACATGCAATATACACACAAGCTTTTGACTGCAAACAAACATACCAAATCTTGGGTAGCCACAACCAAACACAGCAACAAGTTGAAGAAGTCGCTTAAAATTGAAGCAGGAGGACTCTGCCTCTACAAACAGGGCAAAGCGGTATTTTGACGAGCCAGGAATCTACACAGTGAGCGTGAAAACTATGCCTACAAACAGGCAAAAGCCTGCATTTTTCGCCTTTCCTGAAGCTTTCTAAGCAAACCGAACAGTCGTCGTCTCCGCCGTTGAAGTCGTAGCAAGGCAAGGTGTTTAATTCTTCGATGGATAACCCATCCTCTCCTTTGAATTCGAAATCTTCTGCTCTTGACATGGTGCTCGATCCTCTTCTTACTGCTTTGCCAACTATGGAAATATGAAGCAGAATCAGGAAACTTAAGCCTATGAATAGGAGGATTATTGAAGTAATTGCCGATATCCCCATTATTTGGGTTGCAATCGTTAAAAGCTTGGCACTCATTTTTCTTCTTCTCTCGCTTGGACAAATGCAAAGGGGCTCGAGGCTTTATGTTGTCCTATCAATGTTACTTCAAGAAACCCTCGTGGTAGTTACGTTTTTTCAATTAGATCGTTGAGCTATGATTATCGGATTCTTTTGGTTATTTTATATTACGCAGTAAAGGTTAGTTTCTTTAGTAATATCCACCCATTAACCACTCAGATTCTCTTTTAACAATCATTGGGATATTAACTATCAGTTTAGTAAATTCAACTAAGTTGTCGTCACAATTTTGGGTTACTGATAATTTAAAATTGCATGACCGCTATGGTGGTAGATCGTTAACCGTTATACTTGATAATTGTACAATGTTAAACTATCATTTGTTTAAAAAATAAAAATATTATTTACAATCTAATTATGTTTCAATATATATTTCTGAAACTGAATGTATAAATATCCAGGTGTTATTAATGTACTGTTGATAAATTATATAATATAATTTTACTCGTTTCTTGTATCAAAGCCCAATACATAACGCGCGGAGAGAAACAAAACGCGTGGCCTAACGTGAACTCGAAATTTTGATAAGAATTTACTGTTCAACAACAAGTTTTGCATACAAATCTTAGTAAAATACTGAACCTTAATCATTCATTTCATTTTAAAAATATCTTTAATTTATGGGATATCATTAAGTTTGGTGAGTAGTTGATGTTGATCCACATTTGTGCAAAGTTCGTAATAACATATGAAGATACGTACCCACCTGCTTCTAATTTAGATTTCTTAGCTACATATTCATTTGTTATGTATTTACGTACCTAACTATGCAAGCATATGAATTTGGGTTAAATGAGTCTCAGCTTATACGCTGCATAAACTTTGATTATCCGCTACGATTCAAACACAAAAGTTTTCCTAGTGAAATGTTGCTATCGTTATCTCCTGCAAAATTAAACAAATATTCTTTTTAAGTTTTCACTTTTAAATCTCTAACGTTTTAGATAGTCAGGCTGCGATTGGTTTGCCATTTTTCAACCTTGAATTTTCGTACATACAACATTGCGTACGACGTATGTATATTATGAAAAATAATCGATTTAAAAAACGAAAATAACACACAAAATAAAAACAGTTTTTTTTTTATTTTTCGTATTTTGAGAAATAACGGAAGCACAAAAGAGTTCATTCTTCCGTAACTCCATCGTCCCCTTCTTCATCTTCCTTCCGTCCCTTCTGTCGTTTCTCTACTATTTTCATATTTTGTAATTAATGTTGAAAACTCAAAACACAAAATACAAAATAAACCAAATGGACCCAAAAAATTTTTTGTTCAATCAGTCCTACACCTAATCATTTGTATAGTTTATTAGGTATCTTTTTTTTTTCCTTTTTACGGATTGGGAATACAATGTTTTAAAATGATTCATGTTTCACGTTTAAGCAAGGACCATTGATTAATTTTAAATTTGCCACGTGATACACTTAACAACATTAAGAAAAGAAAGCGTAGCATTGAATAGCCCATATATATATAACTCGTACATACGAGCTGTCTGTACCGACCGCATATCATGACATCAACTACAGGTTTCATATTTAAAACTTTACCACGTAAGACGCGTAAGTAACTTCCAAATGAAATAAAATATTCCAAAGCCCGTGTTCAAAAGTGGACAAAGCACAGCAAGTGGCAATAATAAAGTACAAAATCAAACAAACTGTTTATGCGTCAAATAATATACTTTCAGATAACAATCAAGATGGTATTTAATTCAATGTCTTTCTTCTTCCAAACAAAATAACTGAAGCATTCAAAAATATATTCAAGGAAAGATCAAATACGTACAAGCGAAACAAAAAACAACTGTAATGTAGGTATACATACAGATATCAATCATACTTGCAAAAGGCAATGTCTACAGTGGGCTAGCAAGTTTCTTTATGTGCTGAGGTAACACGAAGAACAGCATTTGCATTCAAAGGAGAAAGTTTAGATTGACAGAAAGCTTCCCAGGAGTTATCAATAGTGTTATTTTCCGAGTTTTCTTCATTTTCATTCGATGCTTGTGATTCTTGAAAGCTTTTTCGCAGTTCTAAAATGAGCGTTCGTGCAGATTCTCTTGACTCAGGGAGCTGGTCGTTTAGTTGAGTTGCAGCAATTTGGAGTAGCTTATCCATCCCATATTCTTTGATGCCTTGCGCACCCTGAATGAGTATGATTTTGAATTGTAAAGAATGGTATATCTGTAAATATGTACATGCATTGTCCAAACAGTTTTAGCTTATTCAAGTGATAAAAGCATGATAACGAACTTGACAAATTACTCAAATGGGATTTCGGTTCAGATGGAGATAGCGTCAAATGGCTAGCTTACCAAGTTGAGGATTGTGCAGAGTTTGAAAGACAAATGAATCATTTGATTTGATTACAGGAATTGCACATAACCTCGGAGACAGTTAGTCAAGCTAACACGGTTATAGTCATCATGACAAAAACAGAAGCAGCACATGGACCTTACAAAAACAAATGCTAAAAAAATAGATGAAAATTGACTCACGGTAATATGGTTGTGGGGATAAAGGTGAGGTTAAAGGCACTCAAAAAATGCAGCAAAGATGTTGATAAAAATGACATGATATATTCCTCTCCTATATTACTAGAAACCAGAGGCATGCTCACATATTGGCAGCTTATTCTCACTCTCAGTCAGAAACATGTATGATGCTAGTGATGATCATAATATGACAAATGCCAAGGTCGTTAACAAAGCGCAAATTACTGAAATTGATTTTGATCATTAATGCATCAATATAGAGTTTAGACTAAAAGGAAGATAACTCACAAGTTGAGATACACTTTTGCTAAAACACACAGAAGTCTTTGCTCTAATTCTAGGATTCTTGTGCTTGAGGTAAGCTAGCAATTTTGGCAATAGCAAGCAAGGAGAAACCCATGTTGTCATTGCTATTAAGGCTGTCTCAGCAGCTTCACATACAAAACGCTTATCTTGAGAAGATTTCAGAAGCAATTGTGGAAGCTGAAACCAAACATTGTTAAAGTGCATGTCATGATGTCAGCACATGTCATAATGGAGAGGGAAAAAAATAGTTAATTAAAAGTTTGTGGTACCATCATATCCAGTAAATCAATTACAGAATCTCTATAAATTTTAAAGATGTCAGCACATGTCATGATTGCAGTTTTGCAAACAGCACTTCTTGGATTTTTCAAGGATTTTACAATCAATGGAATCACGTGTTCACTGCAAGACGTATGGAAGTGTACTGAGGTTAAAGCTAAAATACACATGTACCTTACCAAAGGAATGCATTGACCAAGAACTTACATTATCTCAAGTAATTTTTCCCTGTGATACAAGGAAAATTGGCGTACATTATTGAGTGCCTCACAAACCAAAATCCAGTCTTTTGAGTCCAGTCTTGATAACAGTGTCTAAATAAAGCCAAACAAAATCAATCAGACAATTGTGGCGCAACTATAATGAAAGACTCAGGAAGTAACACAATATTAAATAGAAGCTCGACTTCACTATTTATACTGAAGTGGCATAAACTTTCAGAAGTCAAATACTGAAGTGGCATAAAATTTCAGAAGTGGCATAAAATTTCATATTTATACTCTTACATCAAAAAATTATCAAAACAGGGATACTGAACTTCCGACAAAGAACCATGCATATTTTATATTATCACCAACTTAATTAACTTCATTTTGATCAGTCATCCTAACTATACTTCATAGTTAATCACGTTGCAGAAGCACAAAATTATCATCTGCTCACTGATGCTAACGGCTGTTGGTGGTATCCACATTTTATATTGGTCCTAAAATATATACTTCTCTGCTATTAATAACCGAAACTCTTAATTTTAACCACTTGATAAATCATAGAGCTCAGGTAAGCACACAAGGCATGTCCATATTTCATTCGGGAGTTGAAAAAAAAAATCGAAAAGTGAAAAGAGAAAACACAAACAAACAAACAAATAAAAGAAATAAAAAAAAAGGGAGGAGGAGGAGGAGGAGGAGGGAGAGGGAGAGGGGGAGAAAGAGAGAAACGGAAAGCATGCAACAAATATTTATGTAATTTCAAGCATTGTGAGTGCTTATATGTCAATCACCATAACTACAACACCTCAATTATAATCGCCATTCCAATATTTGATGAAATAATGGAATATATCCTTCGCTGGTCTCCTAAATCTAAGGGTGGAAATCAGACTATGTTTGTTAAGAGACTGAAATCTCATACCAGACAATTTAAGTTCGAACAAAACATGAACCATCGAACAGATTTGACAAACAATTATTAGATGTCATAAATCAAGTCCATAGAAAAAGAATCCAACAAGGACAAAAAAATTTCCCCGCCAGCTAAAATTGGAATTCACGCTGTTCTTTGTTTTACAGCCATACCCACTTTCAACAATGGATTGGAACGTTTACCTCAACATTTTAAGATTATGTTTTAATCATTATACAATTCTTACATTTGTTTTATACAAAATTTCTGACTCAAAGTTCTAAATTAGACATATCAATAGTCCAAAAGTATTATAAGCCGAAAATCTAAAACCGATCTCCATTTTAGAAGACAATTATAACGTGGATCCCTATCTAGGGCTGGATGGAAGTTTTACAATCCATTTACAGAAAAACATAAGTTTCCAGTTTGACTTTATCTTCAACTACTTAATGACCCTATCTGAAATGAGCCGATGAAAAGCACAAAAATATGATTCTAGCTTTTAGGGAAGCATCAGTTGTTGCAACTGAATAAGCATGAGAACATGATATGTGTTTCTACTTTTTCTGTTTATGATTTTCAGCAGCCTTTTTGTCGAGGGTAAAACCACAATGTAAAAATAAAAAGCAACAGCAGATAATAGTAATGTCAAGGACCACTAGCTCAAAGTGTCAAGTGATATAAAGGTTGAGATCCTAGAGGCCATGATCATGAATCTCCGAGACATCAAAATGAGTGCTCTGCTTTAATAAAATTACCACTCTTATTATCAAATGATAATATAATAATAGTAACAGTAGTAGTAGTAAAGAAGGAAGAAGAATTCTAGATGTAAGAAAAATATTCGCTATAAATTTGTGTGTGAATTCCCGTTCATTCAACCATTTTATTTTGAACTTTGAAGAAGAGAAAAAGCAGTATTTGAGAGTGTTTGTAGTGATTGTTGTTTCTATAAAGAGAGATTGTGTTAATTAATTTGAGATGAGTTTTCGTTCAAACTATTTATCATGTAAACTTTTCATGACTGTTTTCTGTGTGTCTCATTTCTACTTTTATCTTCTCATTTGTGCTTTCGGTACCACAACTAAAATCCTAATATATTTCACCTATTCATTTCACTCGTTTATTTTGACCCTTTAATTTTTTGTTGAAATTGAAAAAATGGATTGTGTATCAATTTTCTTTTTGATGATAAGAGTGGTACTTTATTCAAGCAGAACATCCATTTTAATGTCTCATGAGTTTGAATTCATGACTTTAGAGCGGCATACTACTAACCAGTTGAGCTAGTGGTCCTTGATGGATTGCCATCCATTTTAGGTTGAAAATTTACGAGTCTTCTAACGATAGCATTGTTTATACGTAAAAATCCATTTTGCATAGTTAATATTTCAAAATTTTGATAATTTTACATAGAAAACGAAAAGATGATTTGTCATCACCGTTCAAACATACATAATGAAAACTTTTAGTCATATCTAATATGTACAATAGCCATTATTTTTACACCGCGTTGTATTCATTAGGCAATAGACTTCACTTTTATGTTGTTTGTTGTTTCCCATTTCCACGTTTATCATTATTTATGCTTTGGTACCACAACTAAAACCAGGATATATTCCTCCTACTCATTCCTCTCATTTGTTTTGATTCTTTGAAAAACGATATGTTTTTCTTATAAAATCGAGTTGCATCTCCATTTTCAATTAAATTACAAATTTTATGAGTTTTCCAATGATAGACGTGGATACTAAAACCAATTTTTGTAAAAGTAGTATTCTATAAAAGTAGTTTTTTAAATATTTGACTTATTTATATAGATATTAAGCGATAATTTATCCTATTTAAATCTACGAAATGAAAGTTTCTAATGATATTTAGTATGTTGTGTGCAATAAATTTTTTTGTACCACCTTTTGTTCAAAAGGCTTAAACTTAGTTTTGTTCAAAAGGCTTTCATTGCGGTAAAGCTTTGTTCAAAAGATAAGTAAATTATATTTTTTCCAAAGGAACTTAGCATTTCCACTGCAATAGGTATTAAATTTATCCTTAAATCAAGGTACAAAATTTTGATTCTCATTTCATTCATTTAAGTTTTTCAAAATTCTAATTAAATTCGAAAATACCAGAAATTTTGGTTATAATTTCGTTTCGGAATTAATTTTTTTTGTAGAAATACATTAATAGATGTTACATGTATTTACGAAAATTAAATATATATTAAACATGAAAAGGTTATTTCGATCATGGGTTTTTATTGTTTTTTCTTGTTATGTCTGCCCAATCAGGGAATTGTCAAAGCTATCGCGATTATTTTTGAAATTATTTTGTCATTTGTCCATGTTTTGTTATCTTGTCTGATTTACTGTCTTTTCAAACTTTTACATTTTATTGCAAAAAGAATAATCCATTATCTACTATGTTTTCTAATTTTTTAGCACATAAAAAGTCAAATCCGAAATTTGAACCAAAACCAGAATTCAAACCGAATACTATTTCGATTGCGACCGAAGCCAAACCGGAATTCAAACCGAATATTCAATCAAAATTTCAAACCATGATTTAAAAGTCCTTTTGTCCAAAAGGAAGTCATCTTTTTTACCTAAAAGACGAATTAGCCGCCTTCCTTTTGTATGAAAAGCAATTAAAATCTCTTTTGTCTAAATGATAGTTTTGTTTTTTTGATAATTGATACTTGATTTAAGCAGAGAACTCTTTTGTCTAAAAGATAGTTAAATTATTAACTTTTTCTAAAAAGCAACAAACTATCCTTTTGTTAGAATTTCCAACCATTATTTAAATGTCTTTTTTCCACAAGCAAGTAAAATCATCTTGTTGAGATTGTAGAGGAAATTGTATGAAAGGTTTGGCCACCTTTTGTATGAAAGGTGATTAAAATATCTTTTGTCGAAAAGACAGTTAAACTATATTTTTCCTAAAAATCAGTGAATTATCCTTCATTCTGATGTTTCTACAAATTTTTTTACAGAATTCTAATAATTCAAGTTTAAAACTAGTTTTGGATGTGTTGAGAACATTATAAACAATGACAAAGATGATGGACTTTATTTATTTTTATTTCTATGTTTTATTTTGAATGCTCAAATAAATCAAATGTTGTAGGTAATCCATCTGTAAACATCCTGATTAAGTTTACGATGGAGATTTTATTTTTATTATGACTAATATGGGAAATGTTTATTATTCTATTAAAAACATTATATTTATAAAAGGGTGTTTGATAATAGCTTATAAGTTGTTGTCAAATGGGCTCTAACAATATTGGATTGCAAAAAATAGTGTAATTCCAAATTATTTTCAGTTTACGTATAAATACGAGCGTTACGGCACACGCTTCGCGCATGATAAAGAATGCTGAATTATTTTTCTACAAATTGTATTTATCTAATATGTTCAAAACGAAAATGATTTCCACATATATTTAGTCATATTTCTGTGTTGAATCATAAGTAGGTAATTTGAAATTTTATTTCTAAATTGCAATATCTAATTTCTTGTGAGTTTAAATTTTTATTTATATTCTTAATTAATAAAAAACAATTTGTAAAGTAGTTTATTTGCTAGATCCTATTTTATGTGATATTAAGACTTGATAAATATTTGTAGAGGAAATTTTGAATTTGTAAAAGAAGTTTAACTGTCAGATCCTAATTTTAAGCGATGCTAAATTTTAATAATATCTATTGAGAGCAATTTTTGGTGTTTTATGCTGGTATCAAAAAAATGTGACAGCAAATACATCACAACTGTTAATAAAGACTTACATATAAAGTGCAAGTTTGAAAGTTCGCGATTGGACCAAAAGTTTGCGATTACAAACCAACTGTTAATAGAGATATAATGGAAGCAAGATAACTTGTATATGATTTTTCAAAATAAAAACAAATATGCATGCTCATCATGCATGATAGTATGCTGATAAGCATCTAAACATTGAGAATTATATTTATTAAGTGTGCCTTACACTGAAACTTGTGTCAACAGAAGAAAGATCTGGAAGGTTCTCGGATTCTATGTACTCTACTTCAATTAATGCATTCACTGTGCATTCAGGGCTCATATCAATTTCTTTTACTGGATCTGGTGACATGGACACACCAATTTTGTTTGTTCTTCTCTCAACCATGTCATTGCTATTTTCAGTATCAAGTTTAAGGTCTGCTTTAATAACACCATTGTTCTTCTCTAATCCTGAAACTGGCAGAGTATTTAAATCTCTGAGAGCGGTTTCCGCCATCTTTTCATAAAATCTGTTTGAAGCAAAATACAAACAAAAAAAGAAGTGAGAACACTGCTTGTGAACTGTGCAAAGAAAGACACTTGACATCAGAAAGAATTTGCCAACAGATAGGATTGCTTCAGACTACACAGTAATAGACAAAACATCACAATGATTATTAGTCAGCCTGTACAGTTTCATTATGAAGTAATAAGACTATATTAAACATGAAAAGACTCTGATGAGAAGATAATAGGTTGATTTGTGCAACAATACATAGTAGATTGGGATGATATGCGCATCTTTTAAGCGCTTCTACCATTATACAAATTATGTCCGCTTCCCAAAAACTTTTGTGTAACCTTCTTTGGTTTCATTACACTGTAACGACGGTTTAACACTAAAACATAATTGTAAGAAAAGAACTATTAGACATGCAAAATAATAATATATAATGCAGATATTACACGATTCTACTGTTAATAAGGAAAAAAAATCGCATATGATTCAACCATGCTCACAGTTTCAATTATCATCCAGATTACATAAACATCATCAAGGTTTTCCCATTCTATTGCACCTAACTCCAGAAACGAATTTATTTCTTCGATTGTCAAATATTGAGATCCTCATGTATTTGTGTGCATGCACGCATGGTACACCTAGATACACAAGTGCATGTTAAAAGAATATAAAAAGGTAAATTATTTTCCAAATTATGATAATTAAACTAAGGTTTGATTGTTTGAAATTCCATTTTTCTGATCCGTTACGGTCATTTAGAAATTTAGAAATTTTGGTTCTGTTTCCAAATCTTTGGAATTCCGTTCCGATTTGAATTTGGGTATTCTACATTACCTTTTTCAATATATATACATTGATGAATATTACAAACAAAATGTATACCAAATATATATGGATATTATAAACGAAATAATTACAAAATAAATTTGAGTGCTTTTATTTTGATGTATGTTTTTAACATAATTTGAGTTATGTTTTGAGGTATATTTATTAATAAACAATTGAGAGCCGATTTGAAAATAATATAGTTTGAGGTGTATATTTTGTTTTCATGCTTTTACTCTTCTGTGAATCTCTATTCCTCTATTATAAGCATTGAAAAGTAGATAATCATTTGATTTAACTGATTAAGCACCTATTTTAAAGTTAAATTTGAGTCACTTGAATTGAGGAGGAAAATCAATCAATATCGCACTGGATTTATATATAAAAAAATAAAATATTCAGAACTGTACTTGATTTTTCTTTGATAAAACATGTTTTTTTTTTCATGTTAACTATTGGTACCGGAACTGGAATGTCGCCCCAAACTGGATCTTGTTCCTCACTGAAACAGGGATGGAATAAACAGAATTCAACCCCACAGTTCTTCAATCAAACACCATATTCCATGTGAGAATGGTCATCCACGATATTGACTACAACATAAAATATTATGGTGTCAATAGAAACCCAAACGTTTACCAAGGTTACAAAATGTCACTGAGCCATCGATCAAACAGTCACGCATCCCTTTCCACATTTCTAAGACACGAGTGCAATTGTGTTCTACAAATTAATGAACATTTAGACTATGCTCGATGTAGCTGGTTATGGACATGCATTTTATTGCTAGACAGACATTACAAAACCTCCAGGTTGGTGGCACTTGTTATGGAGTGAATGTTATATAGATAATTTAAAAGCTATCAAAGGCAAAATACAGATGTGTTAAAACAGATAAATATTTATTCCAAATCGGTTATTTTCAAAGTACAAATTCTAACTGTTGTTTGTGTGGAAAGAAAAGCCACCACTAATTATTTCTTTACTTTAAAATAAATGAAACGTAGAAAGGAAATTATTTCTCTTTCTAATTAGGACAATTTTAGAACTAAGCATCATAAATAAACATATTCCAAGTATAGGCATCAATCCAAAGTTATTACAAAACTAGACCCTATTTTCACATGGTTAGATTTTGTGCTTGCGCACTTTTAAATTGCCAAGCACAAATCTTACGCACTTCTGCGCAAGCATAAATTTTTGAAGTGGCTTTTGATCGAAGGGGTCTATTCTATAATCTACTTACTTTTTATGCGCCGACATAATAAAATTTTAAATTGAGGTCTTCCACTTAATAAAATTATTTTAGTATCCTTTTAATAATTCAATAATTGTGACAATTGAAACACGTCTACTTAATAAGGTAAGAATATACTTTACCTTTCATAAACCAAAATAAAATCCACCATCATTCAAAAAAAAAAATCAACGTTGATTTTCATTAATTATGTATCAAAATAGATAAATATGCATACCAGAATAGGTATATACATACATAAGGACTGTTATATACCTGTATTAGAATTAATATACATACATAAACGCATACACACACACATACACACGTGTATGTATAAAGTTTGATAAATATCTATATCAAAAATGAAAATTTGGTTTAATGTACGAGAAGATATTTTAAAGTTGAGCATAGTTTTATATTCAAATCAAATTATTGATTTGATTATAAAAAAAATTGATTTGAATATAGCAATTTTTTTACATATATATATAAAATAGTTTTATATTTGTAAAAAAATATTTTGATTTATTGTATATGTATAGCACGTGTGTATGCTTAATAGCTTACAAAACTATACATATGAATCACACGTGTGTGTATGTGTTTGAAACTATTATATATACATATATACACACATGTATCAAAGATCATAAATATCGGTATCTTAAACGAAATTTGATTTCAATGTATCAAAAGTTATCAAGCGCATAATCTAATATTGAAGTTAGAACTGCCAAATGTGTATCAAAACGGATATATATATATATATATAGACACACACATATGTGTGTGTGCGCGCGCTAAGGATCGACTACACCTCATTTTTGCTACACGTCAAATCACATTGATTTCAACCACATATCCCAAATTAAATAATTATACTCTCTTTTGTCACTTCATTATATTACTTAATTCGGAACATGTGGTTGAAATCAAAAATGTGACTTGAGGTGTAGCAAAAATGTGACGTAGCTGATCATTGCCATATACACACGTACGTATGTATCAAGGTTTATAAATATTTATACCATAAATAAAAATTTAGTTTAATGTATCAAAAGTTATTTTAAAGTTGAACACAAAATTATATTCACATCAAAATTGCTACATATATGTTTTAGAACTTATATTTGTATATGTATGCGTGTGTGTTAAAACTGATATACATGCATACATATACATGCACCTATATCGAAGCTGATAAATATCGGTATCATAAACGAAATTTGGAGTTAATGTATCAAAATTTACTGTATAGCTGAGCATAAATTAACATTCCAATTAGAAATGCTGCATACATGTATCAAAACCGATATATATATATAGGTACATATATACACTAAAAATATCAATATTATAAGACAATTTGATTTATTGTATCGAATGACGATTTTAAGCATGAGCATAATTTCATATTCAAATCAAAACAATCTATTGCATGTCTTAAAACTATCATGTGTGTCTTTACATATACACACACACATACATACCTGCGTGTATATCAAAGCTGATAAATATTATTATCATACGTGAAATTTTAGCTTAATGTATAAAATGCTATTTTAAAGTCGAGCACGGTCTTATCATGAAGTCAGAACTACACACACGAGCATCACGGCACGCACTTCAAGCGTGAATTTTGTTTTCTACAAATGCACAATATTAAGATATAACTTAAAATTCAATTGAGATATAATTGATTGACTCGATTATAGCATATTTAAATTGGGGCATTTCACCAGAAGGACAAACTTTGCAGTCCAATTAGTTTCTAGGACATACATCCAAAGAAATTACTTTCAATGTCAAAGTCGGCAGGATAATTACTTTCAATGACAAAGTCGGCAGTCCAATTACTTTCAATGACATAATTTCATAGGTTTTTAGACCCTAGAAACTAATTATTTTACGTTTTGTCCTTGAAAGTAATTATTTCAGTTGTGTGTCCTAGAAACTAATTTCACTTACTAAAGAGACCCTTGTGGCTAATTTCCACATTTTTTAAAATAGTATTTTACCTAATGAAAATTTTGCATTTTAGTTAACGCATGAGCAATTTTAGATATAAAACTAATTGACTCGGTTTTAAAGGACAAAAAACTAGCATTTTAATTAAGTTATGAGAAGTTTTAGTTAGAAGACAAGGGTGATTGAGCAAGTAATAAAATATAAAAAAATTAATTTTAATTAAGGTGGAAGCAACGAAAATTTTGCATTTTAATTAAGATATGAGCAATTTTAGGTATAAAACGAACCGACTCGGCTTTAGTAGGTGAAAACTTTTGTTTTAATTAAGATACAAGAAGTTTTAGTTAAAAGATAAGGGTGATTGACCAAGTAATAAAATATAAAAAAATTAATTTTAACTAAGGTGGGATTAACGAAAATTTTGCATTTTAAGTAAGGCATCATCAATTTTAGGTATAAAACTAATTGACTCGATTTTAGTAGGTGAAAAAAATGCATTTTAATTAAGGTAGAAGAAGTTTTAGTTAAAAGATAAGGTGGTTGACCTAATAATTAAATATAAAAAAAATTAATTTTAACTAGGATGGGAGTACAATTAGATATATTTGAGATATAATTTGAATTTAAAATGGCATTTTGAAAAGTTTACGTTTACACCAAAAAAGTGTGATACCAAAGGTATTACAACTATTATTAAATATATATATATGGGCAAGGATCGGTTCTCCCTCACTTTTGCTACACCTCAAATCCTCTTGATTTCAGCCACACGTTCTGTATTAAAATATATAGTTTCTCTCCTTGACAAGAGAGAAAAGCTACATTATTTTAATCGGAATATATGGTTGAAATCAAAGGAATGAAATCAAGGGGATTTGAAGTGTAGCAAAAGTGAGGGGGATTTGTTCCTTACCTTATATATGTATGTATGTATATCATTGTTTTAAAACGCGAAAACATACATGAAACGTTTTCAGGTCCATAAGGCGAGACGTAAACCTCGAAACGTTGAGGCGTAAGCTTTTTGGGTAAAAATAAAACGCAAAACATATAATGAAATATGACATTTTAAACTAACATATGCAAAAAATAAAAAACAAATCATTTAACTCTGAACAATTATACGTCTCTTTTTTAAAAAAAATTAAAAATAAATAACTAGAATCCATATGATTCCAGTTTCGATTTCGAAAAATTTATTTGGAGATTCCGTGAAATTACAGTTTCAGTTGCTTCTACCAATTCAAATTGATCCACAAAATTTATTTAGAGATTCAGTGAAGTCTATTAAGAAAAAAAATTAAATAGCAGCGAGAAAATTTATTACATAGCTCTTGATTGTTGTTTTAGAAGCAACCTTGCTTAATCATGTCGATATTGAAATCGAAAAGTAAAAAAATACTAACTTTCATTTTCTTCAATTTTTTTTGTTTTCCATTAAATAATTAAAGTTCAATAATTTTTGTTAGTGTCAATAAATGCAACAAAGGGTAAAAAGATTCTTGAGTCGCATACCTCATCAGTTTTAGCCATGCGACGCATACGTTTTGTATGCCTCAAGTTGTTGAGGCATAAGTTTTAGAGGTAAAAAGCCTTTTGAACACCCCTCAAGGCAAGTATCAAGGCGGATTTTTTAAAACAATGGTGTATATATATGTGTATATGTATATATATGTATGTGTAACTATAAATACAAGTATAATAAACGATATTTTGGCTTAACGTATCAAATGTAATTTGTAAACTTAAGCAAAGTCTTACATTTAAATCAAAGTTGTTTTATGCATGCATCGGAAGTAATATACACATATACACACGTGTGTATAAAAGTTATAATAACTCGATTATATATACGAGTGTTATGACACGCGTTTCACGCGTGAATTGTTTTTCTTATAATTCGTATATGTTTAAATCAGTGAAAAAAATGATTTTTATTTTCAAGTCATATTAAAATTTGTATATTTGTAAGAAGTATTTTGAATTTGTAAAGAAAGTTTAATTTTAGATCATATTTTTAGAAGTGTTTTGAATTTGTAAAGCATGTTTAATTGTTAGATCTTACATTTAAGGGCATTTGAATTTGTAAAAGAAGTTTAATATTAGACCTTATTTTTAAGTGAGCAGAATTTGATAATATATAAATGGACGTATTTGATAGTTCACGTTAATACCAAAAATGTGTTACACCAAAGCTATTACAATATATATAAGCGATACGGCACGCGCTTCACGCGTGATGATGGCACATATTTCGCACATGAATTGTTTTTTACAAATTGTATATGTTTAACTCATTTGAAAAAAAAAATTGCAGAAATATATAGTCATATTTTTGTATTAAAATGATATTCAATTAGTTTTAATTTTTCTTTCTAAATTGCAACATCTGATTTTTTTTGTTAGTTTGAATTTTTTTTTCTATTATTAATTAATAAAGAATGAATTAATTTTTATTAGTTTGAATTTTTATTTCTGCTATTAATTAATAAAAACAATTTTACAAAATGTTAATTTGTTAGATCCTATTTTTAAGTGAAATTAAGATTTCGATAATATTCGGAGATGGACATTTTGAATTGGTAAATGAAACTTATCTGTTAGATCCTAATTTTAAGTGATATTAATATTTAATAATATTTGCAGAAGGGCATTTTTGGTAGTTCACGTTGATACCAAAAAAGTGTGACACCAAAGATATTACAACTATTATTAAATATATTATATATATGTATGTATGTGTATATATATGTATGTAAGTATATGTATGTATATGTATGTATATGTGTGTGTATGTGTGTACATATATATCTCAAAGCCGATAAATATTAGTATCATAAACGAAATTTTAATTTAATGTATTAGAAGTTGTTCTAAAGTAGAACTCAATCTTATATTGAAATAAGAAACTAAGATACAATTTTTTGTAAATCTAATAAAATTTTATAACAAAGCATGAAAATATAATGAAAATCATATAATTTTTAGATTAAAAAAATAAAACAAGATTTGATCGATTTATACACGATAAAATAGCAAAATGTTAGTCGCTTTTCAATAAAAATATTTTACAAACTTCTCCCAAAAAATGGTGTTGATTTGATTCACACTGAATATGAAATGATACTATTTATATTTATGCAAAGAGTATAAATGTCCTTACAGATTCCTAGAAAAAATGGGCATTTTTTAGATGTGGAGCTTAAATTTAAAAAACATGCCTATTTTTTAATAAAACAAATGTCAGACTTAAATTTTAATTACTTGATATTAATAAGTTATTCTCACAAATTTCCACTAAGCTAGTAAAAAACCAAGTCTATTTTCGTAATAAGTTTGTATTTAAATTTTATACTTAAATATTTTTATAAAAAAAGCTTAGGCCCCGTTCACGGATAATCAAAACGCTTTTGAAAAAGCAGTCAGCGGGAATTACGTCCGATTTATCTCGGACGTATCTAATACGTCGACGTTTTAATGTAAAGCGTTTAGACTCTTGAAAATGCAATGGTTGGATAAGGCGTAAAAGATACGTCTGATTTATCTGAGACAAGTCGAACGTAATCCCTTTATAAACTTGGCCGGGAGCTGGAAAGAAAAACACAGCAACTCAAATATCGCTGCATCTTTCTCTTCTACAATTTCTAACATACAAAATTGGCTTCCTCATCCATTGCCTTTTAACAAAAAAACCGATTCCAAGAATGGTCCGATAATGAAATGTCCATATTCGTCGATACGTGCTTTTGCTCCACTTCAAATGTTTTCAAAGCGAAAAAGTTCCCAAAAAGTTAGTTAGTGAACGTGTCCGTTCCATGATCAGATACATTTCGACGTCCCTCTATTTTTGTCCTATGACGAAGTTGTGTGTCTAGTCAAGCCGGGGGTGTGACAAAAGTACGAAAGAGATAATGATGGGACTGAATACTACTGATCTGCTTCAATTTGATGACATCTTTTACTCCAGATGATACGTTACAAACTCCTCTGCCTCGTTCTATTGTACACCACCGGTTTAGTCGAAAGGCCAAGCATCATGTTGTGGGACCTTCCACTACTCTTGTTTATGCTCTTGCTCATGATCGTCATGATGCTGCAACCTCCAACCGGTATAAGGAGATTATGAAATGGCTTCGTCGTTTGAGCCAGTTATCTGCATAGGACAGAGCTACTGCTAGTGTTGAGTTGTTGGAGCTAGAGAAACTGAACGTGGTTACGTCGACGTTGGAAATCAATGGTCCACATACAATTGTTGAGATTGACCACCTTTTTATCGTGAAATACCATTTTTAGTTGTACTATTTGTCTAAAAAAATTGTGTTTGCATTTGCAGTAGGTGTTCGAATTTGTATTGAAAATTGTATTTGAATTTGAATTTGAATTTGGAATTGGATTTGGATTTTAACTATTGCTTGTTGAATATTGAATATGAAATATTTATTAATTAATGATTAATAATTAATGATTATTGCAACTAAAAATTAGACAATATACATTACACAATACTTCATCTACAAACTTTAATCGATTTTTTGTCCACGGACGCCACAATCTCTAACCTCTAATCCAATTTGACCGCAAACACACCCTTAGTTTCAGATTTTGTCCTTCTAATTAAGGTAAAGTTATTTGCTAGCGCAAGGAGCTGGTTAACATTGCAATACAACAAGACCATCATGCTTAAATATAAGGCAACAAACAACAATCTGAGCATACGTACAATTTAACTACTTGGTTAAAATAGGTTTTATTCCGAGACTATCCATTAAAATGGCAGTTATATGTCACAAGCATCAGCTCAACATCCTAAATCTTGTAACTTTACTTTTACCAAAATTCATATATTTAAAAGCTTGTAATGCATCGTTGTTTCATTTAGCCTTGAAGCTTTCTGAGGGAAAGATGATGAAAAGTAAACTTAAGCAGAACTCCAAAACGGATGGTCTAAAATATAAATCATATTGCATATTCTTGGTAACAATAATAAGAACCTTGCAATTGCTAAATTGGATCGCATGAAACCAAAAAGACTTTTAACTCAAATTTATACCACATAGATGCCTCAGAAATGCCAACATAAATATACAATTAGCTAATGTAGGGAGCCTTAACATCTGAATCCTGTAAGTGGATCAAATAAGCAAACTACAGGAAAAAGTATAAACTATACTGAAACATAAATATTTTTGCTGATGGCATAGAAACGTAAAACTGAATCAGTTTTTTATATCCAAACAAGCGAAAACAATAACTAGGAAGATGCAAACCAATTTGTAATATTATTGTCTACAAGTCTATTAAAACCTTAGAATGATTAACTGAACTGTCTCCACACAGTCAACATATTTGTGGTACCAGAGCATTTTATTTGAAAATATTATGCAGCTAAGCTTCAAGTAGTAAAAGAATGGTTCTAAATAGAAATAGAGCTGCATATAGAACCTAGAAGGAGCAATTCAAAGTTCAAACACTTGCAAGGAGAATGTAGAAAGTAGGAACAATGTCCATCAACTATTTATTTAATCTTTTATTTACACCATCCATCTAAGCTACACGAACCTCCAAAAAAATTCAGATATATACTTAAAACATATCTGATTTGAGGAATTTAGTCAAAGTTGGACATTGAGGGTTTGACACTTTACAATGTTTTATTTAATTATTTTCATGTTAATTATTTCGTTAAAGGAGTTTAGGTTCGGAAGTTAACAAATTTCAACTTCTCTTGATCAAACATTTATTTTCAGTTTTAAGAATATTGACTTACTATACAGCCTAGTATATAAAATGGTTATACTACTGTCATTTATTGAATAATATACAGATACTTCTAAATTGAGCTGCAAGTTGCAACTAAATTACAAATGATGGCTTTCACGAAAGCCAAATTGAGAAGTCGTGCTCAATATTTTTCTTACCCTCTCCAGCAAATTTTCATAAGCAAGAGGTTTTATGATGCACAACCCTAAAAAAGCTGGGCCTTGTTTAGCTAAAGAATTAAGGAAACTAAACAATCTTTTCTGCACAAACCTATGAACATATAAAGTGATAAATCATACACATTAACAAATTGTTTTGTAAATACAATGTCTTTGCTAAAACAAGGTGCGTCAAGCATCCTAAATTCACAAAAGATATTTTTAAGTACCTGCAACTATCACAACTGTGATCCAAATTTCTAGTGGTGGGCATAGGTTACAAGTTGTGGTCAACCTCCACCTTCCTTGGTTTTAAACCCGACTGCATATTTCAAGTGAAGTCTGTATATAATGGCCATTATCTAACCCACTCATAATAGGAAATATTCAACACTATGCTTTCCCTTTAGTTTTGTACCCGTCCTCCAGTAGGGCTTAGCCTTCCAACTGGGAGTTGATATTACTACAGTTTTCTTAGACCGGTAACCTTGATATTTTAAAATCATCCAACTTCAAAGCAAATCAATTTAATCTTTTCCAAAGTCATTCTGAGATCCAGTGCTGTTAAGCACTTGATGATCAACAAACAACACAAAAACTAACATATGCTTAATAACATCAGTGTGTAACACTTGCATATAATACTCCCACCTCAAATGCATTTGATATTTAAATCCTTTCTAGGTAAACAGACACACCACAAAAGTCAAACGCAGCATTATGAATAGAGATCTAAATCCATACAAAATGGATCCAACTACACTATAAAATGGATCATACATCGACAACAGGAACAGAACAAAAATTCAATAAATAAGAGAAAGGGCTTACCAAAAAAGAGAAATGGCGAGGACTGAATCTCGGAGAGAAGGGAGAGGAATAAAAATTTGATTTATTAGAGGGAGAATCGGCGGAAGTTACCAAATTTTTTTGATTGTTTTTCCAAAATGGTGAAAATAATAAATGTGAGCAGTGTATTTTGACTGCAGAAATTGACCGGTTAAGATTTGGTATTGGCGGGACCGAAAGTAGAATTGTGGCCATTGGCCAATTGATGACACGAGAAAAGGGCCGGCCAAAATCGGATTAAATAAATGGCGGTTCCGACAACCAAACCAACCCAATTTGATGAATTTAGCGGCTGTGAACAAACGTTGAACAAAAAAGCGTTTATCGTATATTCCAGCAGCGTAACTGAATGGAGGATGGAAACGGATGCAAACAGGTGTATTCTTCGATGATACTTTTACTTGAAGATGAAAATCAGGTCCTTCCTCTTTTCCAATATTGATACACGAAAAATTCATCTAAAATACCCATTTTAATACATTCTAAAAAAAATATTCTAATTTTTATTGATTTTTTTCTCCAATGCACTTGAGCACAGGTTTCTATGAATGAGCGTTTGCATATGTATATATTTGATTTTTTTTGGTAAATTGCTAAAATTAAAAACATAAATGTTTTTTATGATATGTTTCTAAGAATGTACGACCGTGTATTTTAAAAATTCTACATATTGTTTTACAGAAGTTTCATTTATTTAATTTTATTATGTAATTAACATGTATATATCTTCTTTATTAATAGTTGCAATATACTTACAATTTATTTCTTTACTATGTAGATGTTAGGATCATGAGGTCATGAGTTCTAATCCCGCCAACGGCAAAAATTAATCTCTATTATTATTTGTAAAATTTTAAATAGTATTGAATTCATAGGTCTTGTTCTCAATAACGACAAACTTTCATATAAATATTTTCTTTCTATTTGTCTTTTCACTTGTAAGTATTGTAAATATTATAGATTTTTCATTTATTCCAAATCCATATTGAATGCACTCTTTATTTCGATTTTCGTATAGTTTTAGTTCTCCAAGTGGAAAATTATTTTCTTTCAAATATTTGAAAATATAAAACTGTTTCACTTAATCGTAAATAAAACCATTTTTAATTAACATTTTGTGTGTATTAAATTTTTCTGATATTTGAGGAAATTTATTACAATATAATACTAAGATTTTATATATACGAGCTTTACAGCACGCGCTTCACGCGTAAATTATTTTTCTACAGATTGTGTATGTTTAATCATATTTTTGCATTGAAATAAGGTGTAGTTAGTTTTATTTATTATTTCTGAGTTGCAACATCTAATTTTTTGTTTTAATTTTTATCTTTATTGCTAATTAATAAAGAATGAATTTCTAAAGAATATTTATTTGTTAAATCATATTTTTAAGTGATATGATTTGATTTGATAAAGGGGCATTTTGAATTGGTGAAGAAAGTTTATTTGTTAGATCCTATTTTTAAGCGATATTAAGATTTGATTTGGTAATATTTGCAGAGAGGCGCATTGAATTAGTAAAGTAAGTTTATTTGTTAGATCCTATTTTTATGTGACAATGGGATTTTGATAATATATGTGGATGGACATTTTTGTGTAATCATGCTGACACCAAAATAGAGTGATACCAAATGTAACCACCCGTGTTTTTGATAATTAAAAATTATTAAATTTAATAAGATTTTGGAATTTAATAGTGTAAGAAATCAAAATTTATGACTTATAAATGGAAAAAAATTATTACAATATAATTTAATAATGTTGTTTGAATGTTATTGACAACTATTTTAATGTAATTTCAATTAATGGTAATAATTGTAAGTTAATAAGGAATTAAATTAAATGATTGAATTAATGGTAGGTTAATAAGAAATAGATTAAATGTTGTGTTGAAGATAGAAATAATATGTATATAATTGAAATTGGTTGTAAACAATGAATTAATATATATAAATTACTAAGTTGTAACAATTGATTTATTATCATCTCAGTAATTAAATCAGTTGAAATTAATTTGGAAATCATTGAAATTAAATGTAATTGAAATATTGCCGTTAATATAAGAAAAGACGGTAACCGTAGAAAATGAGTATAATAAAATGAAAACTTATGTTAAATAAATTCATAACGAAATGCTTCGGGGGTATTGATGATTTAATAAAAAGAATGTAAATCAAAATAAAAGAAATTGTTGGAATTTAAATTATAATAAACTGGGATTTTACTACGGTTGTAATTTAACGTTGAAATTAATGTAATATTTAAATCTTGAAATCAACACGGAAAACTGTATTGTGAAAGATTGTCAATTTTTGTGTAATCAAGAATGATGAAAATTGTTAACTATTAAATTAGAATTTAAAAGTGATTAAATCAATTTAATATTAATTTATTTAATTAACGTGAAAATTAGCCATTTTGGCCACTATCTTGGATTTTGGCGAAACTGGTTTCATCGGATCCGTAACAGTGAATTAATATAGGATCTCAAGTTTCGTAGCAATCAGACTTATCGTTTGATCGTGCGCGCTCGAAACGCGTAGAAATCAATCAATGGAATTTAAATGAATATAATTTGATTTTAAAAGCTAACTTCTATACACAATGGAATTAGGGTTTGAAACTAGTTCCATTGAGTTTCGAAAACATATATTTTGATATATTGGATGACCTATTTTCATTTCGGAAACGAAACGGGCTTTTTGGTTCGTTATCTTTTCGACCCAAATTCAATATGTTCCATCTGTTCTTATCCATCTCGGTCCATATATAGGCTGTTATAAACCCTAGCAGCTTCTTATTTCATTTTTCTGTACGTACAATTTCTATCTATCTGTTCCTTCTCAATGGCAGACATTCCAAAACCCTAATTTCCAATTCCAGATCAAATCGAAAATTCAAACTCCTCAAAACCTATCATATAATATATCGTTGCGAAGCTCTCGACGAACGTAATCTCTGTCTACAGTTCATTTTTGCAATCGAGTTTTGGTTTGTCAAGAAATTTCCAAAACAGTCTCGGCCGTCCATACTAGGGTTTTGTTTTCAACGGTGGATCTTCATCAATGGGATGATCGGAAGGTACAGACTTGTAGAGGAGGAGGAGCAGTCGTCATCCATGGTCTTCGTTCGTCGTGGTTTGGCCGGAGATCGCCAGAAAACGGTGATATATGGCACGGCGGCGGAGCTTGAAAGGCAGCGGCATGGTTGGCCGCGTGGGGTCCAGAGGGTCGCCTCGACCTGGGCAGCACGGCGGCAGGCTTGGAATATCGTGGTGAATCGGCGTGTAGGAGGCGGTGGCAGTGGATGTAGGTGGCGGCTATAATGGTTAGGTTGCGTGCGTTGATCTATTGCTCGCGTTTAGGGTTGCAAGGTGAGGAGATAATTACCTTTTTGCCCTTCAATTTTATTTAATTTTATT
Source organism: Allium fistulosum (assembly GCA_030737815.1). Taxonomy (NCBI): domain Eukaryota; kingdom Viridiplantae; phylum Streptophyta; class Magnoliopsida; order Asparagales; family Amaryllidaceae; genus Allium; species Allium fistulosum. Next base: position 694,586,442 of record CM060906.1, read on the forward strand.
TTATTTTAAATTCAAATTTCTAACCATCGTAACTTTTGCATATGAACTCGGATTTGAACGCGGTTTCTTCCGTTGGGATCGTATCGAAATTCCGAACAATCTGAAACTCATTTGGTTGAATTCAGGACTGTTCAAATTTTGGACTTTTATTAGATTTTTAATCGACTATTAATCAAAGATGAGTGATTTAACCCACTCACGCAATACTGAACCTTCTTATGTTAGTTGAATTAAATTTATGAAGCGATAAGAATTTTATTGTCTGTTGTTTGGTGTTTTAAATTGTCATTTAAATTTAATTTGAATTTATATTGAATTAAATTGACACTTAAATTAATATTAGATTTAATTACTAGTTAAATACCTGATGTTGATAACTAATGAATTATTGTGAATTATTGACTGATTTGGATGTTGACTGTGATGGATGTCTATTTGTTAACATTTTGGATGTTTGGATTGTTTATTTATTTTTATATATCTCTGTTATCACCTTGTATATTAATTGAAAGCATATAAACTGTTATTTAAATTATTTCAAACAAATAAAAAAATATGTTGAAATGATATATACCTATGACACTTAGATTTGGATTGAAATGATATATATCCATCCCTGTAACTAAAATGGAAATAACTGATCACTTGGCCATAGGGTAGAAAATTATATACGGACACCAGATTGGTTAAATTAAACGGTTTTAAAAATCTTGAATTTTGATTTTGATTAAATATTATTGTTTAAAAGAAATAAATTTTGGATTTATATGAATTGAATTATTTCTAATTCAAGCTTTGAAAGGTTGGGATTGAAATGGGTTAAGGGAAATTGTTTTAAAGAACTGAATTAGAAATGTGAAGTTATAAATCGATATATGACTTTAAATTTTCGGAAATTGAACTATTTTAAGATTTGGACCTTAAAATTGAACAACTGGGTTTAAATTGATTTAAGTGTTTTAAATCAGTAGATTGAAATTAGGATTGAAATTGATATAAATTGAAATGGTTTAAAATAAGAATTGAATTGAAATTTAAATCATTGAATTGAATGGTTGAACCGAATTTGAAGTTAAAATGAACATTTCGAAAATTGAAGTTAATTCGAATTGAAATTGAAATCAAGTTGCTTTGAAATTTAATTGAAATATAGTTAATTGAATTGAAAGATTGGAAATTGAGTTTATTGATTTGAAATTGGACATGGTTCCAGATTTGTTGAAATGGAAAGAAGTAGTTTGATTTGATATTATTTTCAAAATAAATTATTTTAATATAAACTATTTAAAAATCTATTTTTTTAATACTCAAATTATTTAAGATTTTCCAAACTATTTTACTATATAAACCATTTTTAATACTCAAATCATTTTATACTAAACTATTTTAAAACTTTAAACTATCTAGGCTATTTAACTACTTAAACTATTTTAAACTGTTTAAACCAATTCAAACTATTTCTATAAGTTTCAAACTGTGCAAAGTTGGAATGTTTATATTTAAATCGTGGATTTAAATGCGAATGTGGTTAAATGAGATCATAACCGAAGTTTGAATTTGAAATGATATTTTCAAGTGAAAATGACATATTTTGAGTAAATATGATGATTTTGATACTTTTAAGTGAATATGATATTTTGATATCAAATATAAATCGATTTTGAAATGTAAAAGAACCAACTGGTGTGAAAAATGACATTTGGCTGTTAAAGAGACCGAGTCCTCTTATTGGCATACTCTCTGTCAATATTAGAACCACTTTAACAACTGTGTACTTGGTGGATGATCCAGAATGAAGTGTTTGAATTGGAGGCGTTTGCTGGATTTGAAGAAAGAGAACGCTGATGGATGACCCCAAAACTTTTTCCAATTTGAAATGACTAAAACAGGACGGCTTGTTAGATCCAAGTAGGCTAGCTACCCCTAGCGGATACACCTCTTCGTATTACTATATTGATGTTGGCTCGATCGGTGCACCTTGATTTGATTTGATTTTTGGGGGTGTTGGACGAGGTGGGTGGTCGTAGCTACGATGCGTTACCACCAACCTTGCGACCCAAACTGGTAGTATCCTACCTTGGGCATTGCCTCACGTGCCTCATCATACTCTTTATCCTTATTCGCGACCACTACGATTTGTTTTAGTATGGTACCTATAGGGGACTCACTGGCTACCGACGTTACTGGTTATGTTACAGGACCTGCATAGACTACCTGCTTAAAAATGTGTTAAGGGGGATCAATGTAAAGCCTTAACGCTATTTAATACTTTACATTACTGATAGACACTGCATATATGGCATATCTTACTACATATAGATAGTTTAATGGATCCTTAGGAGATGGAAAATCCCGTAACATCTCTTAAGTTATTGCACGCACGTTATACAATGGATAGGAGATATGAAATCCCGTAAACATATCCGAAGCTATTACACTCATATTTACTTGTTGTTGATTTAACTTACATAAGAAATTTTAGTTCTGACTCGAGTGTTTTGTCTTTTCATTATGCTCGGGTTAGCCTGGGCATTTCAGTGTTTGAAGACATTATTTCTGAAGGACGAAGACGAAGTTTGGTATATTATATTATTAGTATTATTCCGCTGCATCATTATTGGTATGTTATTGTTGTACTCTAATTATGTTATAAAATTGTGCAATCAAATGTATATTGTAAAACAGCTTCATGAACTGTATATTTGATTATTATATTTTGTCATTCCGCTGCGAGATTCTATGTTTGTTTTCCATCTTTCCCTTATTTTTTTTTATTAAACCCCATTGATAATCTACCCTTCTGAATGGTTTGAGTTAGACATGTGTGGTTTATTGTCGATTTAAACCGTCCAAAAAGGTGGGTCGTCACAGTTGGCATCAGAGCTTTGGTTTAGAGATACCTTAGCCTGATTGGGGATAAACTCATTAGAGATAGGGTTACCGATACCCTAGAATGAGTCTAAGTGTATACATACTAGAGAGTGTATTTGTTAGTATTATAAAATTGTTTTATATTGTGTTAATTTGTTCTGTTGAGTATTTATAAATTCTGGTTGGTACATAGGACGCTATGGCTTCGATAGAGATTTCTAAACACTTGAACATGGTAGGCAGACACAATATTGTTTTTGAAATAGGTAAATGAAATAATTTTACCTAGTAATTATATTTTGTATATATAAAAATAAATATATATGTACATATAATTTTTCATAAATTGATTTTGTTATTTTTGTTGTGTTGGATGTTTGTAAATGATAATGTTTAATTATTGTCATTATTGTTTGGATAGTCAAGGTCCTTAAAACTATTGACTATTGTATGTTATAAGAAAATGTAATTTTATAAATATGGTATTAATTAAGATTTATAAATAAAATGAATTTCATTGGAAATTTGATAATTTAAATTCCGGTGTTTTGAATTTGGTTTTCATGGATTTGAGAAAAAATAATATTAGTATTATTTGGGAGAATTTGCAAATAGAAATGTCTTCAAAATGTTTTCAGACTGCACTTGAAAGAAATGTTTTCAAAGAATTTTTGAAAGGAAACAAATTCTGTACTCCCCTCTTCTGTCGTTGGAAAATAATTTCGGTGATGACCGCGGCATCATTGACTTTCATTTTCGAGTTTCAAAGTGGAAAGACCACTATAGTAGCTTTGCTACACAGTTGTTTGGTGAAACAAATTTTAATTTTAAAATTTCTAAATATGATTTGATATAAATAAAAGATATGAGTATACATATATTATTTCAAAATGATTGAAATGAACCCAGTATTTGAATTCTAATTTCCTGTCAATGAATGATTTTCAGTGGTAGAAATAAAGTGAAATTTTAATAAGTTGGAAACATTCAAATTGAAATCTGAATTAAAGGGTAATTGTTTAATGAAAATATAAGAAATTGGAGATTTGTCACTTGTAAACTAAAAAAATAATGAAAATTAAGAAGATGTAAACTATTGAACATTTTTTTAACTAAAATGAATAAGATAAATTTGTATAATACTCATTACATTCTAAAAACATATATAAAACTTACCATAAATGTTTAAAAAGTTGCAATGTTAAACATGAATATGTAGTAGAATATTATACAAGTAACAAAATGCATCAAAATGAATATATGTTTATAAATAAAAGAATTAAGATGTTACAAGAATATTATAAACTTAAGTTAATATTTTGAAGTGATTTATAATTAAACTGAATAGTAAAAAGTGAATACTATTTAAGTTAATGATTATAAACTCATGGAAATGTTGAAATGATTCATAAATAGATTTAATATTAAATGATAATATATATGAAGGAATAAAAGTGAATCAAAGAATACAGAAACTTAAGTATGAAATGATTCATTAATGTATATTAATATTTAAATGGGAATCAAGTTATATAAGTAAATAAATGTGGATTAAACTGCAAGAAACTTATGTAATACCTTAAGAATTTATTCATTGCTAATTTTAAATAATTGAATAGGGAATAATTTATGTAAGTAAATGAATGTAAATTAATAAAAGATACCTTGTATGAATGAAATAAAATAAGTGAAAAGTGAATATTGTGTGAAAGAAACCAATCGTATAAACTCAAATAACATTAAATTCTTTGTTTGGCTTATGGGAAGTTCGGGAATTGAAACTGGTATCAGAGCTTTGGTTTAGAGATACCTTAGCCTGTTGGGGTTAACTCATTAGAGATAGGGTTACTAATACCCTAGAATGAGTCTAAGTGTGTGTGTGTATATATATATATATATATGAGAGCGTATTTGTTTATGCTATAAAAATGTTTTGTATTGTGTTAATTTATTCTATTGAGTATTTATTAATTCCGGATGGTACATGGGACGCTATGGCATCGATAGGGATTTCTAAATACTTGAATAGGGTAAACCAACACAATATTGTTCTTGAAATTGGTAAATGAAATAATTTTACCTAATATTATATTTTATTTTGTATTTAAAAGAATATTTTTTCATAAATTAATATTGTTATTTTTGTTGTGTTGGTTGTTAGTAAATGATAATATTCAATTATTGTCATTTATTATTTGGTTAGTCAAGGTTCTTAAAACTATTGACTATTATATGTTATAGGAAACGTATATAAATATGATAATAATTATGATTTACAAATAAATGAATTTAAATGGAAATTTGAGAACTTAAGTGCTAGTGTTTTGAAATTGGTTTTCAAAGCTTTTGACAAAAAAAATATTAGTATTATTTGAAAGTATTTCGGGTAGAAATATTGTCAATGGGATTTAAAAGAAATGTTTTAAAAGAATTTTAAAACGGAAGTAAGTTCTGTACTCCCCTCTTTTGTCGTTGGAAAATAATTTCGATGATGATTGCGCAGCATCATCGACTTTCATTTTCGAGTCTCAAAGTGGGAATACCGCTGTAGTAGCTTTGCTACGCATTTGGTTCGATAAACAGATTTTGATTTAAAATTTCTAAATATGATTTGATATATATAAAAGATATGAGTATATATATTATTTCAAAATGATTTGAATTGAACCAGGTATTTGAATTCTTAAGTTCCTGTTAATTAATGATTTTCAGTGGTAGAAATAAAGTGAAATTTTAATAGTTGGAAACTTCTAAAATGAGAAATAAGAAACTAGAAGCTAAGTGTTTAACGCAACTGTAAAGAAATTGGAGATTTGTCACTTGTAAATCAAAAGATAATGAAAATTAAGAAGATGTAAACTATTGAACATTTTTGTTAACTAAAATGAATAAGATAAATTTGTATAACACTCAATTACACTCTAAAAACATATATAAAACTTACCATAAATGTTTAAAAAATAATTGAAATGTTAAATTTGAATATGTAATAGAATATTATACAAGTGAAAGCTTAAGTAACAAAAATGATTCATAAATGTATTTAATATTAAATAATACTATATAAGAAAGGATAAATGTGAATTAAAAAGTATAGAAACTTATGTATGAAATGTTTCATTAATAAATATTAATATTAAATGGAAACCAAGTTATATAGATAAATTAATTTAAATTAAACTACAAAGAAACATATGTAATATTTTAATAATGGATTCATTGATGATTTCAAATATCAAATGGAAAATAAATTTTTAAGTAATGAATATAAATTAATAAAAGATTTGTATAAATGAGTTAGAATTGAAAATAAATGGAAAGCAAATGATGTGTTAAAGAAACCAACAGAATAATATTTAAATTCTATGTTGTTTGGCTTATGAGATGTTTGGGGAATGATACTTCAAATTGTTTAAGGTTGTATGAATATGTTTCAAAAATTTATAAAATGGCCTAGTGACCGCTTATGGATGTTATTTGATAGTTAAATAACCAACTATCAAAATTTGGCCAATTTTGTTGATCGTTTCGAAGAGACTGAGATAGAGTATGGATGTTATTTGGTATCAGAGCTGATATAGAAATAAATTAAATGTTCGAAATCCGGGTCGTTTCGAAGAGAACAGGATATATATGAATGTAAATTATTAAAAGATAATCTTGGATAAATGAGTATGGATGTTATAAAATCTGGTCAGTTCATTACAAAGTGGTATCAGAGCTGAAGGTTAAGCGAGAACCTTGGCTTTGGTAGGGATTACTCATTAGAGATAGAGTCAGTAGTATTCTAGAATGAGTTCGAGTGTATTAACATATATGAGTGCATAATTGTTAGTGAATATAAAATGTTTTATATTGTGTTGATTTATCTGTTGAGTGGCTTATGAATTCTGGTCAAGTAGTGGGACGCCACTAAATCGATAGGAGTTTCTAAACACTTGAACACAGAAAACTGACACAGTATGGTTTTGAAGCGGGTAAATAAAATAATTTTACTCAAATTATATTTTGATATGAAAGAAATAATTTTCTAGAAATTATTATAGTAAATTGGTGTGTTTGGATGATATTATTATAATCGAAACAAGATTATAAAATTAAAATGGTTATATATAACCAAATGAAAATTGTATAAGTATGGATTATACAATTGAGTTAAAACTAAAAATGGATTCAAACCAGAATTTGGAAAATCAAATCCCGGAGATTTTTGGAAATATTTTCCAAAGTGTTTTAAAATGAATAATAGTGATATTATTTGGATATTTTGAATAGAAAATTGTTTTAAATGGATTTTGGAAGTGATAAAGCACTGAACTCACTTCAGTCCCTGGAAAATAATCCTGGTGATGACTGCGCAGCATCATCGGTATTCATTTTCGAGTTTCTAAGTGAGGGATTGCTACCGGAATAATTTGTTATGGAGATTTTTGGTGAAAACATGTGTTGTTTTTAGAAATTTCAAAAGGAATTGTTTTGGATAAAATTAGGTTGACTTTGAAAATTTCAAAGAAATGGTTTGTTAAAACCAAAAAGCTATATATTGGTTTCAAAATGATTTGGAATGAAACCGGATATTTGAATTCTGGAATCCTTATTTAAATGTTTTTGGCAATACCAAGAAATAAGTTTTTGAACTTATAAGTGGAGAATGATGTTAATAAGGAAAGAAGTGTGAAAATTGAATTTTGGAATTTAAATTTAAATTGAGAAAGTTAAATGGAATTCAACTTAAGTTGAGTTGAATAAATTAGATTTTAGACATAAAATTGATGTGGATTTGAATTGAATTAATGAGGTGCATAAATGAAATGGAAAATGGAATAGAACAACAAAAATAAAAATGGTGTGATATTTTAAAGTGAAGAAATAAAGTTCAAACTTGATTTATAAAAATGAATTTGAACTCAAGTAAATTAAATGGAGTGATTTTTGAATAAATATCGGGTATTGAATACAAAAATGGGACTTAACTTAGTTGAATAAATTGGATTGTGGATTGAAATAGAATGACTTAAGTTATAAATAAATTCAATGTAAGTAAAAATAAATTGAATATGGCTTTGGATATCATTTAAATGAATTCGAGAATGAATTTGAGTATGGAATTAAATTTGAAGTGGATTAAATGAATGGACTAATTAAATTAATTAGTAAATGAAATAGAATTTGATTGAATAAGAATCAATCTAAAATTGAAATGGGATTTGGTTGCAAGGATAATAAACTCAAGTTATATAGTTGAATTAGTTAAAAATAAAAAAATAAACTTAAGTTAATAATTTTGGATGGAAACTGGGTTCAAATAAATTTATGAAATGGTTATTTAATAAATTAACATGGGATGATTCCGAGTTAATAAAATGGAATTGAATACAAGGAGTTTGGATAAGAATGGAAATGCAAATGAATGGATTGAGAATCAATTTGAAAAGGAATAAAATTGAATATAAATTGATTTGGAATCAATTTAAAATAACTATAAACTTAAGTGGTTATTTTATTAAATGAATATCGCCAAATTTACATGAAAAAAAATCGTCGTTTGACGTAAACGGAAGCAAATAAAATTCTGTGAATTATTAGAAAGTGAATAAATTGATTTTTAAATCAATTTGGAATGGATATGAGTTTTTTTGGTATAAATATGAATTGAATGCAAATAATTGGGTTGTAAATCATTCGAATTGAATGAAATGATATATATAAATCGATTGAAATGATTAATCAAATGTTGGAACCTTGTGGATAATAATAAATTCATGCTATGACATGGTTGTTAGTGAAAAATTATGTGTTAAAGTTGTTAAAGGAATGAAATGTTATTGATTTTCGTATTTATGAAACTTACATGGTTTAAATTGAGTAAGTACAGGTACCGGGAGGCTATTTAGCTAGATTTGGGTTGTGTAATTTCATATAAAATAAGCTCGCTCGCTTAAAATGCTAAATAAGGTACGTTTTCGGATTAAATACCGCAAAAATATAAATATTGATATATATTGTGTTTTCCGACCGTGTGGGTCGATGTATATATTTTTATCTCTCTTGTCATATTGCAAAAGGCTCTCCGTATAAGGGAGACTCTGCCAATTTTTTTTGAACTTTTTGGAAAATTTTTGTTAATTAAAAAGCTGATTTTTGAATTGTAACGAAACTAAAGGGATTCGAACTAAATGGAAACTAATTGAATGGTTGAAACTAAGGGATTTATAAATGTGAAATAAGCAAGTTAACTAAGTGGGTTTTTGGAAAAAACAATGGGTTTGGATCATTCGTCCTACTTAGCAATTCCGGGGACGAAATTCTTTTAAGGAGGAAGGAATGTAATAACCCGGATTTTTAGTCGCTTGATTTCAAACATTTAATTTATTTTAAATGTTGAATTTGAAATGTAAATGGAATTTTAATATGAAGTTTATCGATCGAATAGGTGGAATAAGATTAAAGTTCCAAATATAGCGATTTATTGAATAAACTTAATTGTTGAATTTATAATTGAAAATCGTTTAAATAATTGAATTGAAGTTGAATATGAATCGGAAATGATTTCTAATGGTGATATAAATTCTATTTGAAATAGAATTGAGTTAATAAGTTTTTGAAACTGGAATTTCGAATGATTTTGCCAATTTTTGAAATCGTCGATTTAATCGACGCGTTAAAATAGCCTTCCGCGGCATATTCTCGGAATCCGACGAAACCAGTTCCATTAGATTCGTAATAGTGTATTATTATCAGATTTCAAATTTCGTAGCATTTGGATTTACCGTTTGGTCATACGATCTAAAAACGCCTAGAAATAATTTAATTGAATATAATTTAAATAGTCGATTTAAAAAGCTATCTTCTACATACGATCGAATTAGGACTTGAAACTTGTTCCATTGAGTTTGGAATAGCGGTATAACATTAGGAACGCCAGGCGACACTCCTCAATAGGAGTTTAAGATTGCCCTGTATATAAAACGAGATATTTTGGGTTTAATTAATATTATAAAAGGTTAAAGTCAAAACCTATGTACACATTAGCCATCCTAACTTGTACAGGTAGCCAACCTACCTTATCCTATGGCCGCCCTCATCATTTTAAAACCCGTTTGCCCTTATCTTTTTCACGAAGCCAATATCAGAAAACGAAATCGAATCCTCACATAAAGAAAAAAAAAGAACGAACGAGAGTCACGCATGCGAAGGTTGCGGTAGGAAGCGAGGCGCGTAGGGTGGTGGTTTGCGTAGGGGTAGCGGCTCGAGCAGCAAGGTGTGCGGCCGTTTTGGGCACTGAGCTGGGTGGTGGCGTAGGGAGGGTCACATGCGACGATTGGGCGGAGCTGGGGAGACTCGGCGTTCATTTCGCGTTTAGGGTTTAAGCCGCTGGTTCACTCATGAGCGACTAAAAGGAGCGAAGGGCGGAACTTGGCAAGGCGATGGTTGGTAAAAGCATAGGACGACGACGGCGATTAGATGGATGGGGAAGATGGAGTGGTTAGTTCGCGAGCGAGAGCATGAGAAGGAGATGGAGGCAGTTAGTTTAATGATGGTAATTTTTCGTTAATTTCGTGATTAAGGAAAATAATTATTTTAATTAAGTCGAATACTTATTAATTTAATTACTTGCTATACGAGGTCCAAAATGAATATAAAAAGTCATGTTTAGTTCGTAGTGGGGATAAATTTGGAATTGGAACGATTAACAATTTCGGAAAAATCAAGGTGAGTAAATGTCACTCATTTGGATTGCTAGTATTTTTAATTCGAAATATTAAAAATCATTGATTGATTGATTGGATGAATTGATTATTATTAATATCAGTTGGATGTTATAATATATATATATATAGTAGTATATATACTAGTAGTTGGATATATTTCCCGCCTATTGGAGCGGATGAGACATTATGTGCTCCGCATAATAATGGATGGCCCTATATACCGCGATATCCCCCTCGAAGTGGGACTGGTATTTTAATATTGTATTAACATCTACGGATGTAGGGAAACAGGTTGGAGGGATCCAACTATGTATGATCGATTTCACCCTAGAGGGGAGGTGAATAGGGTGATACTAATAATAAAATTAAATGTGGAAATATATAAAATAATTGTAGCACAGATAATAGCAGAATAATAAAATCAGAAATAGAACAACATAGATTTACCCAGCTTCGGCAAAACCCTGCCTACGTGCTGCCCCAAGGTTTCTACTAGAAATTAAGTAGTCGGACGCTTACACACGTAAACTCGCGACACCCGCTATCGACTAACCTAACTCTACGCTCAAAACCCTGCCACAACTCAGCCATAGAGTTGCGAATTCTCGAACTACACCACCGTAGTTCGTCCCCTAGTCACACGACTAGACAATTTCATAAGTTAAAAAGAAATTACAAAATAAAAAACAAATTTAAAATACAAAACCCTATATAATCACTAAAGCTCAAATAGATCGGCCCAAAAGAGAAAGAGTTCGGCCCAAAGGAAATATAATAAGTTATCCCCCTTTATCTTTTAATTTTGTCCGCCAATTCCTTTTGCTTTCGTTCGTTCCTCTATGAGAAATTAGGGCTTTGCAAATTTGAAGCCACTGCTCTATAATCAATCGATTGAATTGATGGATTTGCATTTCGTTGCTTTGTCAATCGACTTCTGGCTTCGTTCGTATGTGCAGTTGCTTCAATTATCGAGTTCGAACCTTTGAAATTGGTATGTGATTTTTGCTGTTTTAATTCCTCTGTTGATTGCTTTGGTTCGAACTTGATTCGAGTTGTTGATTTTGGATTTTAAATTGAAATTGGCTCTGTGATTTTTCTTAAACTCGAATACTTTAAATGCCGATGATGACTTGGGTTTTTATAGGGATTGATTCCCTTAATTATCGTTCGTATTTATTTTGTTCGAATGCTTCACTTGCTATGCTTGGCCATTGATTTTCGATTGAATGCTGGTGATTACTCTGACTTGTTCATTATTGATTTTCTTTAGTCGGTTTCTTCTTTTCACCCATAACTTGGTCACCACGGCTTTGATCCTTTTGCATTTAATCTTGACTTGGTTTGAAACTATTATCTTGATTCTTGTTCAAACTGTACCTTGATGACCCACGGCTTCTGACCTTTTTTGATTCATACTTGCTGTGTTGATGATGCTCCAAACTTAATAGCCTTGAATGAATTTGACATGTCCATTTTGAAATCCCTGCGACATTGACTTTGTTCATTGAAGTATGTTGACATGGTCTTTGCATTGAATTGAATTTGCGGTCTGCACTTTCGTATTCTCTGGCATAGCTTTGCATTTGCTTCGGGTTGCACTGCTTGCATATCCATATGAACTTGGTGTATCACCATATATGTACATACATACATATGTATGTGTGTATATATGTGTTATTGATCTATTGTTGCCTCTGGTTGTGGTTTACTCGAGTCTGATCTGTGTTTGCATTGCTTCGAGTCATGTGTATTTGATTTGTGCACTTATATTTCCATATAAACTTCGAGTCACTGAACATTTTGCTTGTATATTTCTTGTGTCTTTACTATGATCATTGCTGTTGCATTTCATGTGAGCTTCAAGTGCTCCTTTGTATAGTTCGTATTGATGTCTGACTGCATTTTGTTGTTGCACATTTGAGTTTAAGCTTGTGCCTGGTCTGGTTGCATATGTATATAGCTTGGTCTGGTTCCATTAAATTCACATTCATACTTGAGTTTGTTTGAACTGATGCATGCTTTGTGTTTGTATTGGGTTGTTGCTTCGAGCCAGTTGTATTCATTCTGGATTGGTCTTTGTTGCTCCTTTTGAGTTACAGTCTGAAGTTTTGTGTACACTTTCATTTGGATTTGTTTTTCGTATTGCACCTGAGTTAAATCCAGCTTATGCTTGGGTTTGACCTTGTGCTCACCTATCCCTACAGTTTTATCAAGTGTATATCGGTGTGCACGGCCTTGTGGCATGTACAATGATACACTGTGCATGTCACAAGCTGTTCGTGTAAGATGAATTCAAAATAAATGATGACGAACAACCTAAATAACTGAGGCAAGTAATATTTTCAAAATACACATTTTATTTTACACTGCAAAAAAAATTCCTTTTCGATTTTACTGCGTTGGTGTTTATTTTGTAGATAACTTAGATGCTAGATTCGAGCTGGAGCAAAGTCGAAAATAAAATACGAGTGAGTGAGTGATATGTAGTGAGGTGAACAATGTAAAGTGAAATTTGAGATGTAATCGAAATTGTATTGAAATTGAAAAATGTATATATGTAGTGAGAGCTCAAATTTGTACTTTTCAAAATTGTAATAAAATATTTGTTTGAATAAAATATCTGTTTGAATTTAAATTCTGTGTTATTTATTTTATTCAGTAAATATTTATTTAATTATGTGAAAATAAAATAGTACAATAACAAATACATTTAAATGAATATATATATATATATATATGTTTATTATCATCAAACAAAAATCATATACTAGCATATTCAACAAACTGGATTCCTCAAAATGTATATATTGATTGTTTTTCATATATAGTAATATATGATGGAATTGAATAATCTGTTATAGATTGTTGTGTGATTTGAATGTTTGGATGCTATAGTAGCACTGGCCTGAATTTTTGTATTTTAAATACCATAAATATTATTTTTGAATTTGAAGGGATTAAAAAGAGAATTTGGATATAAAAATATTTATGTTGGAATTTGGATTATTTTAAAGGAAATTGATTTGGATAAAATAATAATTTGATTTGGAATTGTACTGACTATTCGTAAAATGTTTTAATTAGAGTTTTAAGAAAATATAAATTGTATAAAGGATTTTTAATAGTGGAATTTTTAAGTGATATTTTGGATTTATGGAAAAGAAGTTCAAATCGATATTAAAAATAGATTTGAAAATATAAATGGGATTTTTGAAGGAATGGATTTATAAAATGATATTTTATAAATGGAATTAGTTTATAAACAAGTGAAACTCAAAGGAGTTTATAAATTTATAAACGACGTGTATAAATAAGGGAAAATGAAATCAGTTGATAAATTGGAGATATAAAATTTACGATGTGAATTTATATTGAGTTATGGAAATCATTTTGGAAAAATTAGTGGAATCTATTTTTGATTATGAGAATGATTATGAAATTGAGATGTGGTCGATGTGATATGAATCGAGAGGGATTTATAAATTGAAATATGTAATATTGGATTTTTAAATATAGATTTTTTTCGAGAAATTAATATTGTTTTAAATTGGGATTTTTATTTAATAAACTATATAGTTAAAGCTGTTAGTATTGAAATAGTTCGGAATAATGGATTATTCAAATATTTAATGTTTATTGAAATGAATTCACATTTTTATAATAAGCTTTGTAAATCGATTGGGTTTATTTTCAAAATAAATTGGAAATGAATTATTGATATTATTCAAAATGTTTTAATATTTTAAATAATTACTTAAATATGTTTTTAAAAATAAATTATTATTCTTTAAAAATACTTATCATATATATATAGAGTTTTAAAGCGATTGAAATTTATTTATAAACTCTCTCGAGATTCGTAAATGGGGTTTATAAAATGGATATGATTTTGATAAGAGGAATTTTATAAGGGATTTGGAGAAAATGAAATTTCAAGAATGTTGAATATGGGAACTTTGAAAATGAAATCCGAATTCATAAAAGAAGTTATAAATTATTGGTTGGATTTATAAAAGAGTATAAATCGGTTTTGGACATTGTAAGAAGGAATTTATTAATAATTCCAGAGATTATGACATAAGTTATGAAATATTCTTCTAAGTATTGAAAAGAGGGTTTTGGAAAATATTTTAAGTGTGAAATGATTTATATAGAAATATTTTTCTATGTGTTGTAAATTGAATTCAGAAATATTTTTAAGTGTTGAAATGGTTTAAAATTATCCAGTTATGGATAAGTATTTGAAATTGTTTTAAAATATTGAAATACTGGAAGAGATTTGGATAAATATCTTCGGAATGATATTTTGGAATGAATGTTTCAAAAATTTATAAAATGGCCTAGTGACGCTTATGAATGTTATTTGATGGTTAAATAACTGAATATCAAAATCTGGCTAATTTCGTTGATCGTTTAGAAGAGACCGGGATTAGATTTATTTATCCGAAAACCACTTCGATCCGATTTGAGCATTACAAATGGATATCGTGAAGATAGCGAAGGTGGTGATTCAGTTTGTCCAGACCCAGGACAACTTGTATGGATGAATGCTGTCATTGCATCGTTGCCTGGAAGGCAGTGTTAGCATTCCAAGAATGAATGCTATTCTAAAAGGTAAACGTTAGCCTCAAACCTCATCAACCAGGAATGACTAAAACAGGGGAGATGCAGCAAGGCTAAGTGGGTCGCACCCAATTAGGGTATGTTATCACCTTTCTAGATACCCTCGAAAATATATTATAAATTATGGATATGGTTGTGCATGGAAAAGTGAGCGCTTGATTAAGGGTAGGAACACCCGGGTGATAACATATTCGGTACTATCCAGGTTAGGGGTAGGCCGGTCTTGTGTTGGTAGGGGATCCAGGCGAGGTCCTCGGTGCATTTTTCTAGAAGTGTACTATGATGGGCGGTACCCTAGTAGCCCAATCATTGTAGGAATCCATTCTCCAATAAGCGCCATACGGTTTTGATTGTGCCCAACTATGCTGAAATGTGAGATGCAAGCATTTCGGCTATTTTCTATTTACTTTCTATAGACACTATTATAATATCAGATGATTTTGATATCAAATGTTTTGGTTATCGTAAGGGAAAAACCCATCGTGTTTATGTGTGACGCGGTCTTAGGAGATACCTTTGTTTTTCAGAGGATTTTGATAACTTTAATAATTCAAATTGAGTGTGTTTTCTCAATCTGGTTTTCCAAACTGACTCGAGTGTTATTTTATTATAATGCTCGGGTCAGACCGAGTATAGTTTTAGGATAGGATGTTATGGAGCTCGGGAGACGAACTGGTTGACAGAGACATATCTCCGTACTTGGTTTATATTTCCATCGTGTGAGGACAAGTTATTATAATTGTCCAGATTGATGTATTGATTGTTGTACTCTGATGATTGTAAGTATAAAACAGTTATAGATTCTTTTGTATAAAAATCTGTTATTATATATTATATTTCGTTCCGCTGCGATTGTGAGATTCTGTGTTGATTATTTCTATTCTTCTTCTACCTTTTCTTCTTCACCCCTAACAATCCACCTTTTTGTTCAATTTGAGTTGACAAGTGTAGTTTATTGTCAGCTTAGACTTTACGGAAAAGTGGGTCGTTATAGTAAATTAATAAAAGATAATCTTGTATAAATGAATGAAAACTAAAAATAAATGGAAAGCAAATGATGTGTTAAAGAAACTAACAGAATAATATTTAAATTCTATGTTGTTTGGCTTATGAGATGTTTGGGGAATGATACTTCAAATTATTTAAGGTTGTATGAATAATCTATTAAGTAATTATCTAAGGCTATTGAGAGTAAGGTACACTTGGTAGTTTATTTATCACTCTTGTACAATGAAAAGTTTCTAAACCTGGACAAACCATTAGTTGATGTATGATGGATTCTTTAGTTGCATATAATGGTTGTACTTCTTTTGTTTGCATATGATTATTACATATTGTATGTTGCTTGTGCTAATTATTGAAACAGCTAAAATATTACTATTTTACATAGTTTTAACTCTTTTTGATTATATAAGTAAGATACAGGTTTATGGAAGCAATAGCAGTTGCTTTTGGTTTCATAAATAATTTTGTTTGCCCGACAAATAGGTACGTTTTCAGATTACGGTTTTTGGAGCGATATTTTATTGTTTTTCCGATGGTTTGGGATGTTTATTATTGAAATATGATATATATATATATTGTAATTATTGATATTATTATTCTTCCGGACCTATCCGCGCAAAGGAGATGCTGCTGACATTTTCCGTGAATTTAGGACTTAGAATTTTTTTGCAGAAGTTGAGTTATTTTAAAAATTTTGTTAAACTTAAATATGCAAGTTAAATTTTTATAAATTGACTATTTTGAATAAAATATACCAAATTTCTTGATTCTTTCTTGTTCCTTTTCAAGGACGAAAAGTTTTGAGTGGGAGAGATTGTAACGACCCGTATTTTCAGTTTAAAAATATTAAATCAAATAAGGTTTTTGAATAAAGTTGTTAGAAAAAAAAAGAATTTAAGATTGTATTTGTAATGACCCGCCATTTCGAACCATTCAAATCGACAATAAATGACACATGTCTGACTTGAATTGCTCAAAACAATAGATTGTTATTTATATTTGGCAAAAATTAGCATATACAGTAAATAAATCAATCACAGAATCACAGACACAGAGTAATACAATAATATGCAGCGGAATAGATAAATAGTAGTTCATGAAACTACTACAACATCAGAGTCTAAAGCAAATACAACATAAGTCCAAATACAAAGAAGTCTCTAATACATAAGCAAATGATAAGACTGAACATAAATAATTGGAAATAACTGAAGTAACTGAAAAGCTGAATAGATAAAAGATAGATCTCTAAGCAAAGCTCCAAGCTCCAAAGGTGAGTCTCAAATGCTATGATACTCAGGCTGACCCAAGCATAAAGCAAAACACAAAACACTCGAGTCAGGATTAACATTCTTTTGTAAGTATATCAACTCAAGTGAAATATCCAAGTGAAATGCAATACAACTTATAGGATGTTTGGGATTCCATCCTTTAAGGATCCATCGAACTATCTACATATATAATACAATACGCTACATAGATAATGTCTACAGTAAAGTAAAGTATTAAAATAGTGTTAAGACATTACCCATATCCCCTTTAACACATTTTAATATAAATATTATAGTCTATACAGATACTGTAAGCTCCACCAAACCAGTGGGATACTCAGGGAGCACT
Source organism: Allium fistulosum (assembly GCA_030737815.1). NCBI lineage: Eukaryota > Viridiplantae > Streptophyta > Magnoliopsida > Asparagales > Amaryllidaceae > Allium > Allium fistulosum. The sequence continues at coordinate 694,604,273 of CM060906.1, forward strand.
CCATAGGTACGATACAAACCAAAGTCGTAATGGGCTCGATAAGGCATATGACAAGGCACGTGAGGCAATGCTCAGGTAGGATACTACCTTGCAGAACTGGGCTAGTGGTAACACATAGCAGCTACTACCGCCCACCTCAAGACATACTCTCATAATCAAAGGTGCGCACCAATCAAATCACAAAGTAATAGATACGGTTTCGAAGAAGCATACTCGATCGGAGGAGCAACCTCACTTGGCCTAGGTATAGCTCCTGTTTTAGTCATATCAAGCTGACTCGAGGGAGTCAGGGCTGCGTTCATACCTCGTACAGTAGCGTTCGCCAAACCATCCTACTTCGTTTTGGATTCTCCACCATGTGCACAGTTGTTAAAGTGGTTTTCGGTATTGGCAGAGAGTATGACAATATCCGATCGCGGTCTCTTTAACTACCAAACGCTTATTTCACACCGTGGTCATTTTATAAAATCACTTTTATAAACATTTAAATAAAATCTCAAATTACAAATTTAAATCAAAATTAAATATTCAACTTCAGTTTTATTTAATTTTGAAAATATTCACTTAATCACCTTTAATCAAAATCAAGTTATAAATTCATATCCTTTAAAATCTCAAATCAATAAGTTTCAAATTAATTTCTAATTATATTCAATTCTTATCCAAATTAACTTACAGATAAATTCTAATTTATCTTTCCAACCTTTATTTATTAAAGCTATTACAAAAGCTTATTAAATATTATTAAATATTACATAAATTCAATTTTTTTTATTTTATTAAATATTATTAAATTAAATCTTATTTTATTAAATTTTATTTTAATTTATATTAAATCTTATTTTATGTATTTTAAAAATAATAAAGCTATAAGTAAAATCTTATAATTTACATTTTTAAAACTTAACTTATAATTTTAAATTTTCCAAACATATAATTTAAAAATCTAAATTTTACCCACATATTAAAATAAAATCTTTATATTATATTTTAAAAATCAATATTTATTAAAACATATATTTTCCAAAATTTTGGAAATCATTTTAAAATAGACCAACGGTGTCCGCATATATTTTTCTATCCTATGGTCAAGTGATATAGATATTTATCATTTCAACCCGCAATATTTAAATTTTACGGGTATATATCATTTCAATCCGCAATCCCAAAAATTCAAATGAGTAAAATCGCTTGGGTTTATCATTTCAACCCATAATGATTTTCCCTAATCTATAAGATCATTCGGGTATGTATCATTTCAACCCATAGTGATTATCCTAGCTAACAGGGAACTTGCAGTGTGAGAACAAAGAATAATAACATAATATCAATTACAACATGTATCATAATTAACAATTTAAATATAATATATATACTAACATGTTATTGGTGTCGTATGTCAATAAACATAGGTGCACAAATTTAAATAATAACATATCATACTCAACGATTTAATCATTAACCAATTCAAATTTAACAACATATTTCAATCGTCATTTCATATGAAATAAATTTACTAAACATATGAATGTCAATCATGAGTGATCGCTCACCTTTCGAGGCTAGAGAAATAACGAGAATAAGAAGCAAACAGACACGGATAAGCACGGAAAAGCAACAAATCACCAAACAGACACGAGCAAGCACGGGACAACGAAGAACGCGACAAACTACTGCTGAAATTTTCCGGACAGTGGCAAAGCGAAGAAAATAACTTGAGTTCGATGAAAAACAATATATATATATATATATATATTAGAAGAGGAGAAGGCTAGGGGTTTCGGTGGTTGGAGTGGCTGGTTGGCGAGGTCTGGGGGCTAGGTTCGACGGTTGCTGTGTGGAGGGGCGGAGCCGGGGAGGTTCAGGTGGTGAGGCCGGAGAGTGGAGCAAAGGTTGATGGCGGGTGGAGTGAGGCCAGGGAAGTGGCACAGGCGGAAGGAGTGTTACGGCGTGGGTGTGGCTGCTTGCTCAGTAGGAGGAAGGCGTAGGGTGTATGGGGAAAGTGGAGGGGAGGAGGATGAATGTGACGAATCACAAATCCGTACCCTTTGAATCAACAATAAACCACACATGTCCGACCCAAAAAGCATAGACTGACAGAAAATCATGAGAAAGAAAAGAAGAGAGAAGAAGAGAAGAGAAGAAAGAGAGAAAAGAGAACCAAACAGAACAATACAGAATCTCACATCGCAACGGAAAACATATAATATCATATCAATGATCTTTACAAAACAGAAACTGTATATACATACATCAATCAGAGTTTAACAATCAATCACACATCATCAGCCTGGACAGTTATAATAACATGTCCTTACAATTGCTGACAATATACAACAACAACAACAATGCGCAAAGCAGATAATCAAAATAGATACGTGTATACGAAAATGAATATCTCCAGCTCTCCTGCTGAAGCTCCAAAAGCACCAATATTTGAACCTGTAAATATACTTGGTCTGACCTGAGCATTGAAAGGGAAGAACGCCCGGATCAGTCTGGTAAACCAGCGTGAGAAACACACTCAACTGAATTTATTAGATTACCAAACTTTCCTTTCAAAACAAAAGTATCTCGTAAGACACGCCAATACATAAACAAGGACGGGTTTTTACCTTACGATAACTAAAACCATTCATATCAAATCATCTGATATTATACTAGTGTCTAGTATATACAAATAATATTAATCATAGCCGAAATGGTTACCCATATAGCATTCCGGGGCTATTCATTACGCCAATACAAACAAAATCGCAGCTCGTGGTGGGGTTTGGATTTCCATACAAATGACCAGGTGAAGGGACCACCTTCCAAAGGGTACACCTCTAGATGGATGTCCCGAGGCACAGAACATCAACCCTCTACCAACACAAGACCGACCTTCCTCTGTAACTAGGTAGTACCGAATATGTCATCCCCCGGTCGTTACCGACCTTTTCCGAGGGCCCTCATAGCATACAAACCACAATAATTTACATCCCGAACGTCATAGCGGAAAGAAATATATCTAGAAGGGGATGATCATATCCTAATTGGGAATGACCCACTTAGCCTTGCCGCATCTAACCCTATTTCGGTCATTTCTGGTTGATGAGGTCAAAGAGGTAACGATTACCTTTCACAGATAACATATAACTTTTGAATTCCACATTCGCCATTTCCATTGACTACTAATTGCCTTTCACAAAAATACAACCCTTGAGCTCGTACGTCTCAAGGAAGGGTGTTAAGCTAAGAGAAGTTGCCTTCTCCACCACCAAACAGATGTACGTTTGTAAAAACAAATGTACCTAATCGCAGAAAATGCAAATGTCAGACATTCATCCATACAAGTTGTCCAGAAACAGGACAAACCGAAGGTGCTTTCCTACCACATCCTGTCGAGAAATCCATAGGATTAGTAGCGAATAGTCCTTGCATTGGATATTTCTAAACGAAGAGACTACTGCTACTATATGTATATTGGGATTTTAACCCCAAATGATCAACAAGCAGTCCTTCACTATGAAAATCCTAAACATAAATATCATCGGCCAACCTGCACAATCGTCATATAAATGTTGGTCCGAAGTGGTTTTCGGATAAATCGATCCTGGTCTCTTCGTACCAACAACGCAAAAGCGTTTCTCAACCTCATACAGAAACTAAGTCTCATAGACTTATCACGTTTCCAACTTTCAACTTGCTATCCTTCGGCCAAGAAGGAAGCTCGATAGATTGGAGTAATACTCCGCACTACACGAATCAACATCCTAAACACAAACGATAATCAAGCCTACACAAATGGCTACGTACTAAGTGTACGACTAAATAGTTCCCACATCAAGTCGAGGAACTAAAATTTGGCTAAATTTGATAGTCGGTTATTTAACTATCAAAGCAAATAAACAAATATTTAGGACCATAAGCAATCACCAGGCCCTTTTAATTAATCTTTAATTAATTAAATCACTTGCTAAATATTCACGTCAAATTATCTTTAAAAGATATAATTCCAAAACCATTTCAATATTCTACTATTTGGAAAACATTTCCATATACTTATTTAATAATAAGTAAATCACAATTCTCTTTATTTTCAACACTTTGAAAATGTCACATATACTTAAATCATGATTAAGTATATATTTTATTCTTTTAAGGAAAACATTCTCTTAAACACATTTATTTATTTGGGTCAAAACGAATGTTCCGTAGAACATCTTACGACAACCCAAAATCATTAGTATAGGGATTCGGTAATTAGATAGATATATAAATCCCATATACTATACAAAACATTTTCTTTCGAAAATCATTTAATATAACAACAGTGTTATAGTCCATCATTTCCTTACTTCTCGAAAACGTTAATTTCAATAATGAATGTTGAAATTTATGTATTCGATACTTAACATATTTTAAAACATCTTCAAACCATTTAACTCCATTTTATAATATCATTTCTCAAAACATTTATTTAATTTAAAGAATTATTCACCGTCCAAAATCGTGAATAAAATTCGTTTACCAAATTCCAAACTTCTACTCATTTAATTAAAAGGATTATCCACTGTCCAAAATCGTGAATATAATTCCTTTAATAAACTTTATATTTAACTTATCAATTCGAATTTATAAAACAATGTTTATAAATCACATTTCTATTTTGTAAAAACTTCCATTTATAAAATTCTTTTATTAACAAATTCCATTTATGTAATCTATATGCCAAAATCCAATTATAAGTTTATTTACTTATAAATCTCTTTATTTACAATTTCATTCCTTTATAACTTTATAAATTCGTAAATCTTATCTACTTATAAGATTCATTTATACTTCATTTTAAACACGTACAAAAATCCTTTATAATTCCATTACTTTGATTTATAAAAATTCAATTTCATAAATCTTATCTATAAACCGTTTATAATAAATCAAAAATCTCGATTTAACTAAATTTACAAAATGATCCCCTCCATATTTCAAAAATCACATTTTGATTATATTTCACAAAAATCATAATTTTTATAACGTAAAAATTATAACTTTTATTTATCTAAAATAAACCCATTTCCTTAACAATTCAAAAATCATATATTTTCAAAATCACTTTGAAATCCTTATTAAATTGAAATCATCAATTTAATATTTTAAATCTCCAAAATAAGGCCTAATGCTGCATAAATGCTAAATAAGATGATCACATCAATCCTGGAATCCAAAACATCATATATCATGTCATAACAGCATATATATATATATATATCAATATCTGTAAACAAAATCAACATTGGTGAGGAATCCAGTTGGATCCCTCCAACCTGTCACGGGAACGAATAGGGTCTCATCAGCTCCAATAGGCAGGAAATATGTCCAAACCAATCAATATATATATATAATATCGTATATCATCTAAACAATCATCAATCGGCACAAAATAAATTTATTCTCACTTATATAAAAATATAAGCGAGACAGAAAGAGTGAGTTGTACTCATTTTGGTTCCAATAGCCGTTGTAGTGTTTTATTCTGAATAAAATTAAACAGGCGTTTAATTTTACCCAAAATTTTCACTAGCTCTAATCAACTTCAAACTAGCTCTAAAATGTAGCGCTCGTCAATATGGACCCAATGCAACTTGTTTCATAAAAAACGGACATCGTATGAAGAAGTTATGCATTTTTAAAGTTTATACGAATTAAATATATAGTCATTTTCAATTTTCTTTTAAATTTTAAAACCTAGATTCAATCGCAGCTGCACGTTCCTGGAGATGAAATCAAGGCCGATCGTTTCTTCCTTCTTCCCCCTTGTTTCATCACGCATCTGAAACCCAATGCCGCCATCTTCATCGAATTTTTGCTCCTCCATCTCGACGTTTGAAGATGATCGGTGGCCATCATTTCAAAGCCCTTGCCGAGCTCCACCCATGGCCACGACGCCGATGAAATCAGCTACCCCATGATCACGGAAATCGTGTTCGAACGCCCTACGTTCATCATCATTTTTCCGCCGATCCATAGCTCTAATACCCATCATCAACGTTCACCTCGAAGATCTCGTCGTGCTCTACGATTTTGCAGTTGGATGTTTTTGATGAAAGTCGACGGATTTGAAGAGATCGATGGGGAAAGTTTCGAGCAATTTCGTCCATTCAATTGTAAACGGCGGCTAGCCCTAGTTAGGTTAGGGTTTTGTGAAAAGAAGAAATTTATACGGCATTATATAGAAAATTTTCGTGCACTATTCATCCAGAAAATTTTTGAACTCCAAACGAAGCGTGCCGCCTGGCGTTTATAATGTTTTACCCCTATCCCGAACATAATGGAAAATATATCGGAAGCTAATTCGATCGTATTTGAAAGATAGGGTTTCGAATCGACTTATTTAAATTTAAAATTTACTTAAATAAATTTCTACGCGTTTTAGCTTGCCACGACTAAACCGTAAATCCGATTGACGCGAAATTTGAAATCCTACAATAATATAACATTACAGATCCAATGAAACTAGTTTCGTTGAAATCCGAGACTGCGTCAAAAATGACTATTTTTACACGTTAATTAAATATTAAAATATTCAATTTCTATAAATTAGCTTTTAATTCAATTTTAAAAGTTCTCTAACATCATTCTAATTCAAATAGAATTTAATTCACTTTTATAAATCATTTTCATTCACATTAAATTCAAAATCAAATTATTTTTGCAATTTCAAATATTAAATTAACAATTTAATTATCCAATTAAATACTTATATTTCAAATATAAGTTATTCAACTTATAAAATTAACTATTGAATATTTAAAATTAATTAAATATTACCATTTCGAATGATAGAAATTCTGGGTCGTTACAGTGAATGTGTGTTCGGTGGAGGAAAGGGTTGAGCAAGGGAGGTTGCGTGCATTCGGGTGAGTAGAGAGGCGGAGGGCGGAGGAAGGTTGATGGTTCGGGTTCGGCTTTAGAGGGTAGCTGGGTGTTGGAGGGGCGCTACGTGGAGAGGCGATGTGGGATGCGAAGGAGGAGAGAAGGGGTTCTAGCGGCAGAGAGGTCTCGGCGGCTGGGCAAGGAAGGTGAGGGTGGTGGGATAGAGCGGCGGAGCTGATGGGTGGCGCTGGCGGAAGGCGGAGAGGAGAGGCAGGGTGAGGAGGTTTCAGAAATGAAAGGGGAAGGAAAAAAAAGTAGGTTTCAGAGAATATATAAGTAACTTTATATTATATATATTTTTCAAATGAAAGAACAGAACGAACAGAGAGGAAAGAGAATGAGAATGAAGGAACGAACATCATATATATCAAAACCAAGAGAATAACAAAAGTCAAATATTAAATTCTGGGAATTTCAATGGTTAGTGGCCATTTGTTTTCTCCCGGTGGATAAATGAAAGGACATAGAGAAACCCAAAGGACTCAAATGCGAAACCGATACGACTAATCGTTTTGCTGATTTCGCCGTATACCGAACGCCGAAATACACAAATGAATATATTGCAGAGATCAACGCGATGAGACGAACAAGATGGTACACATATACCAATGACACGCCCTACCTATCAAAACTCCATTTTCGCTGCCGAAAATGCTGCTAAATCGCTGAAAATAAGATAAACAGGGCTAGAGATTTCCAAATTTGGCGAAACAAATAATGACGTCTTACTTAGAAAACGGTCTACATTTTTCTTATGTAAAAATATTTAGATTTCGAAAATAATTTATTTCCATCAAATTTTAAATGATTTTAAATTTAAATTTCACTACCGAACAAACTTACATATTTTTCGACGAAATTCATTCTCTTGCTATGTTTAAATAGACGTATCCCAAATATCAAATTTCGTTGCAAAAATTGTTATTGTTTATTTTCATGAAAAAAAATTAGTTAATTACGTTATTTAAATTGTTAAATTTTTGGGTCGTTACAGTATTGATATAAATTAAATTATAATATAAGGTATAAACTTAATTAAAATTTCTATTAATGAGATATGTTTTGCAATAAGGTAAGAATGATAACATATGTTAATCAGTATTTTAATGACATTGGTCTGAATGAAATAAATGACCGTCTGAATGTAAATTTCCAATTGATTGGAATAATAAATATTAACAAATAATAATAAATGTTCCTTTATTAAAGAAGAAATCATGTGTTATTTATTTGGAATGTTTGGTAGTTGGAAGATTTATTATATGAATAAGAAATCAATTATTATGAATAAGTGTTAATTTAATAAGGAATAAAATGAATAAGTTTAGTAAAGGAGTAAACATATGTTTATTTATTTGAAATGTATTTTAGCTTACTGTTTAATTATAGGGATGGGAAACTATTATTTAGTAAGAAATGTATAACTCCTGTTTGTATCCAATAATGTATGAATATATTTAAATTACTATTAGACAGGAAATAATTGTTCCATTTGTCTTTACATTTATTTAGTCCATTTTGAAATTCACCTTTGTAAACAATTAAAATTAATGTAATTAAATAATTTCAACTAATAGTAGAGAGGACACAAAATTGTAAATTAATAGGTGTAATTAAACGTAGCTTATGTTTTATGGAAATATAAGGAAAGTTTGATTTAATGAAAAGAACATTTATATCAAATAAAATGAATGTTTCATTTGTGAATGTAGGTTTAATTTCATTAAAATAAAGAATAGAATGATTGATTTAAAGGAAGAAATATATGTATATTTGAACTGTGTTTTAGCATATAGATAGATTACAGGAGTAGGAAAATAATTTATTTAAGTAAGTTATTTATTACTCTGCTGTATAAATAACAAATTTATAAACGTGTTTAAATGACTAAAGGAAACAATTGTTCTATTTTTCATCAATTTTAGTTGTCTATTTTGAAATTTAACTTTGTAAGTAACTGCAATTAATGTAATTGGAATATTTCAATTAAAAGGAAAGAAAATGTTGATTGCAATTAATAGATTTAATAAAAGAAACGCACGTTTTGTTATAAACAGAAAGGGTGTTTTAATGGAAATAAAAGATCATTTTGGAAAAACCAAATTGAACGTTTTCATTTTTTAAGGTAAGTATAATTTTATTTATTATGCATAGATAAAAAACTAAATGCGTACAAATTTAAATATTATTTGTGTTAATGAAGTCAATTTGGTTACGTTTCACAAATTGAAATTCAAAAGGTTGTGCGATGTACATGGTCCCTTCATTTCTTTTGTTATTAATTGTTGCATGTGCGTTTTAAAATAGTTACCTCATTATTAATACTTGATCCATTCATTTCTCCTTCTGTTTAATACCTGAGCCTAGACTTTTAGGTTGTATTTAATTCTTTCTACCTCATTTTCACGTATACAAAATTTCACATTCCTTTGGTTTGTAAACTTTTCCATTCCTATGTACATTTCCTTATGCATTATTAATGCCTGAAGCTTTCAAAATAAAATGTGACATTTATTTTTGTCCCTCCACCTTCATTTCCTAATTATTAAATAACATGCATCTTATTTCTTCATTTGCGTTTTGTTTCCCCTGACACCTCATATTCATTTAGTTCAAATTGTTCTCTGTTGAAGGAATATTCTTATCATAAAATTATTCACGCTTTAAACTTGTCCCTTCATATTTTTTTTATCCCTCCACCTTCATTTCCTAATTGTTAAATAACCTGCAGCTTATTTCTTCATTTGCGTTTTGTTTCTCCTGACACCTCATATTCATTTAGTTCAAATTGTTCTTTGCTAAAGGTATATTCTTATCATAAAATTATTCACGTTTCAAACTTGTCCCTTCATATTTTTATGTCACCACCTCATTTCTTATGTTCAGATCTCCATTTCAAATCTTCCTTTCCTCGAGTCATTTTAACATAAGCTTGCAAATTCTAAAGCTCTCATTTTTGCAAATTCAAAAGCTTTCTTTTATGAAATATGAGTTTCATCTTTTCATTTTTCCTACACATCCTGCCCTCATCTTAGTTTGTTCTTCCATCTTTGCCTGAAGCCTCATCTTGAGAAAAACGTAAGTATTAAACTTTGTTTATTTTTTAATTAAACGTGTACCAATTATTATTTTAGTAATATTTCTTATAACACGAATATCTTTTGCATATAAACTTCGATTCACGTGAGATTTCTTCTGTTGGATTCATATTTAAATTCCGGACAACATGAAATTAGTTTGGTTGAATTTGGAGACTGTTCAAATTTTGGGCTTATATTGGATTTTTAAATCGACTATAAATCAAAGATGAGTGATTTAACCCACTCACGTAATACTAAATCTTCTTATGTTAGTTTATTTAGGTTTATGAAGTGATAAGAATTTTATTGATTGCTATTTGGTAATTTAAAATGTCATTTAAATTTAATTTGAATTTATATTGAATTAAATTGACATTTAAATTAATATTGAAGTTAATTGCTAGTTAAGTACCTGATATTGATAACTAGTTAATTGTTGCGATTTATTGGATGATTTGGATGTTGATTGTGATGGATGTCTATTTGTTGACATTTTAGATGATTATTTATTTTATATATCCCTGTTACCACCCTGTATATTAAGTGACAGCATATAAACTGTTAATTGAATTATTTCGAATAAATTAAAAAATAAGTTGAAATGATATATACCTATGGCACTTTGATTTGGATTGAAATGATATATATCCATCCCTATAATTAAAATCGGAATAGCTGATCACTTGACCATAGGGTAGAAAATTATATATGGACACCAGATTGGTTAAATTAAATCGTTTTTAAAATCTTGAATTTGGGTTTTTGATTAAATGATATTTTTTTAAAGGAAATAAATTGTGGATTTATATGAATTCAAGTTTTGAAAAGTTGAAATTTAAATTAGTTAAAAGAAATTGTTTAAAAGAATTGAATTGGAAATGTAAAGTTATAATCGATATATGACTTTTATTCGGAAGATTGAATTATTTTAAGATTTGAACCTTAAAATTTAACAATATGGTTTAAATTGATTTAAGTGTTTAAATCAGTAAATTGACATTGGACTTGAAATCGATGTAGAAATGGTTTAAAATAAGAATTAAATTGGAATTTTAAATCATTGAATTGAATTTGAAGTTAAAAATGAATGTTTCGAAAATTGAAGTTAATTCGAATTGAAATTGAAATTAAGTTGATTTAAAACTATATCGAAATTAAGCCAATTGAATTGAAAGATTGGAAATTGAGTTTGTTGATTTAAAATTTGGACATGGGTCCAGATTTGTTGAAATAGAAGGAAACAGTTTGATAATATTATTTTTAAAATAAATTATTTTAATATAAACTGTTTAAAATCTATTTTTTTAAATACTCAAATTATTTTGATTTTTTTCCAAACTATTTTACTATATAAACCATTTCCAATACTCAAACCATTTTATATTAAACTGTTTTAAATCTCTAAACTATTTAAACTATTTTAAACTATTTATAACTATTCAAACTATTTTCTAAAAATTTCAAACTGTGAAAGTTGGAATGCTTATATTTAAATCGTTGATTTAAATGCGAATGTGGTTAAATGAGGTTGTAACCTAAGTTGGAATTTGAAATGATATTTTCAAGTGAAAATGACATATTTTGGGTAAATATGGTATTTGAAATGAAGTGATATTTTTGAAGTGAATATGATATTTTGATATCAAATATGAATCGGTTTTGAAATGTAAAGAACCAACCTGTAACAACCGCATATTTTACGATTAAATATTTAAATGTTTTATTTAAATATAGCATCGTTAGTTGAATTAAAGTCCGAAATGTGGTTTTTTGTAAATAGTCGAATCCGGACTCGAGACCACTTCCATTGAGTTTAAAATGACGTTTACAACTTGGTTAAGTATAAACATCGATATGTTTGGAGTTGATTAGGATTTTGGTATTTTGTTTGGGCTTTGGGTTGTGTTCTAGCCCACTAACCCAATAAGAGAACCCAAACTGTAACGACCCGCCATTCATTCCACAGAATAACGCATCATTAATAAGAAAGAAAGGGATAGAAAAGAGAAAAGAAGAGAAGAAAGAACTCAACAACATCAGAATCTCAACAGCGGAACGAATAAATTATATTAATAACATAAACTATTACATAGTATATAATACTTATCAGAGTTTACACAACATATACATCACATACTAGACAGTTATAAACATCTGTCTAGACATTACAACTCAATACACTACAAGACACTATCACAGATCAATACAAAGATCAACACAGCGGAACTACTATATATATCTATAACGCTGAAGCCTCCTGTTCTATTGCTCCTCCACAATTCGTCAAAGCTAAACCTGAATCCCTTGGCTACTCGTAAAAATTTGAGTACCCAAGAGTTTATAAAACAGAAAATAAACACTTGGGTCAGACATGGGTATGGTGTGAGTAACAGGTTAAACTTGCTTAACTTTGAAAATCCTTTGAAAGAAAAGGTATCACGTAAGACTCCCCATACATAAACATGGGTAAGTTTTTACCTTACGCTAACCAAAACTTTGATACGAAATTCGGTTATATTATAATAGGGTCTATGGTTTTCAAATAAGTATTCACATAGCCGAAATTGTTACATTCATTAAATTCCAGCATACATAGGTATACAATCAAGTCCGAGATCACTTATTGGAAGTTGGATTCCATACAATGGCAGGGCTATCGGGGTACCGCCCATCACAGTATGGGGCCTAGATCACCGTACTGAGGATTACTCCCAATCCCCTGCAACACAAAGCCGGAACCATCCCTTACTGGATAATTCCAAATAAAATCACCCCACAGATGGCCATCGCCAACTGCACCACTAAGCCGAAATAAAGGAACTCTCTAGACAGGGATGACCTTACTCTCAGTGGGTGCTACCCACGAAGCCTTGCTGCACCTCCCTTGTTTTAGCCATTCCTGGTTGATGAGGCTTGAGGCTACGATTACCTTTAATCAGACCACATCACTTAGAATGCTCATCGTCCACCTGACGATGTTCTGAAAGCATTCAATCCATACAAGTTCGTTCCGGGTTCGAACGAAACCGAAGGCATTATCTCGTTACACTTGTTTTGGAATCACCCTCAGAGTTAACGACAATAACCCTTGCACTCTGAATCTTCATCTTCACTTGAGATTCACGACCTATCGTTAATTTGGATCGATGTGGTATTCGGATATCCAAATCTGGAAACCCGATCCCGGTCTCATCGAAATCCAAAACGTATCTTTTAAGGCCAAGTTGTTTTAAAGTTAAAACAATTCAATTCTTTATCTATATACACAGAGATAGATAACTCACAATAATAAATAATTCCTATTATCATCACAAACAGATAATTCACATTATCATTACAATTCAACCAAAACATCCATATCATAGATCAGCACATATTTCATGAGAGATATCAAACAATGCAAAGCATTCAATATCATTCATCCATCCCTAAGTAATGATTTATACCAGCTTTAATTAATTTAAAGTGAATTAAATTAATTACTTCATTCTATAAATCCTACTTACTTAATCATTAATTAAACCAATTAATTAATCATACTCTATGTAACGACCCGTATTTTACGGATTGAAACATCGTAAAACAGTTGACATTTGGTCGCATTGTTGGTAAGTCATCTAGAGTCTTAAGTCCTAGGTCGTATGAAGGTTTGGAGCGACTTAAGGAAAGTTGGCGACTTAAGAGATTTGGCGAGTTAACGACCTAAGGGGTAGGTCGGCGACGACCTAAGGAAGCTGGGGTAGCAGTGAGCGACCTAAAGAGGTTAAGTCATAGACGACTTGGGAGTAGGTCGTATGATAAGTTAGGTCGTATAGGAGATAGGTCGGGTAGTGGTTTAGGTCGTGGAATAGGTTAGGTCGAGTGAGCAACCTAGGAGATTGCAGCGACCTAAGAAAGCTAGTGAGCAGCGACCTATAGGAGATAGCGACCTAAGGAATGAAGCAGCAGGAAGTTTGCGACCTAGTGGTAAGCGACCTAGTGGTTAGCAAGTTAGAGTAGTTAGGTCGTAGACGACTTAAGGAGTTAAGTCATAAGTTTCTGTGTTGAGTTAGTTCGTAGACGACATAAGTTAGTTAGGTCGCATATGTATTATGTCGCAGGTGTGTTAGGTCGTAAGTCGCGTAGTTGTTAAGTCGTAGGTCGAAAGTGTTAACTCGGCATGTGTTAAGTCGCGCATGAGTTAGGTCGCGCCTGCGTTAGGTCGGAGACCCTGTTAAGTCGCACATATAAGTTAAGTCGTTAGATCGTAGGATGTGGAGTTTCGATAGGTCGTAGGTCGCAGGATCTCTTTAGGTCGTGGACGACTTAAAAGTGGACGACCTAGGGATATTTCAGCCTATAAATATGGGAGTTTTTCTTCATTTTTGGGATCCGGATTTCGAAGCGACGAAGTGCTGCCATTTTGAGAGCTCGACTTCTACACTTCTTCACCTCTTTTCTCCACTTTAATCTTGTGCTTCCATCCATCCAAATTGAAGATTAAATTGAAGATTCAAGAGCTTAGATTGAAGATCTTCATCCATCGAAGAGAAATCTCATCGTTTGAAGCGGATTGGTGACAGATCGAGTTAGATCCTTCGCTGTCCAGATCTGAAGTGTGTTGCTTTTAAGGTGTTTAGGTGATTTGGTGAGTGGTGATTATCTCTCACACGGATCCAAAGGAGTATATCGGATCGTTGGCTTGATTTGATGTTAAAATAGTGATTTCCATGCATTTTCCTAATCCAAATATAGATCCATATAGATTCATTGTTCATAATGATTTGGCATCCATTTTACTACATGTTAACCTATGCAAGTTCATTCATCAAGATTATAGAGATATTGCTCATGTTTTCATGCTTATTAGACTTTTGACTCTTTAATTATGAAATTGCCATTATTGTTATAATTGTCTATTTAGATCATATTGAATGCTTGTTTACTTGGATTAATGTTTGACTTGATTGATTGCTATGAATTAAATGATTGATGATTTGATTTAGACCGAAGATGATTCAAAAGCTAAGGGAAAGGCTCTTGAATTGGGAAAGCTGCTTGTGGCATATGTGGCGGATGAGGAAGCTCATATGGATAGATTTGATGATGATGTTGAGATGAAGCTTGGCTATGATGATGATGAGGCGAAGCATGATATGAGATAGTCTTGGTCTAATCCAGACGGGATCATTCCAAGCAGATTGATAACTCGGTGAAATGGTTCGAGTTTGAGGATAATGGTTTGCTCGAGAGGCGCTTGAGCTAGTATGGAAATAGTCGTCGAGGAGGATGACTAGAAGGCTGAGATCTCATCGTTGTTGAAGGTTCTAGCATGCTCAAAGCAAGAGTACGTTGGGCAGATTCGATAGTCCCTGAAGGCTACTGATTGGTAGTCAAGTACTCTGGGCAGATTCGATAGTCCTAGGCACGGGTCACGACGACGTGCGGGAGTAATGTCTAGAACCGGGGTTTCCATTAGCCCTTGACGGACGGATGAAAGAATGAGCCGGTCATTCAATTAATGATGATATCGAAGCAATGATAATAGTGATAGCCAGAGTCATGGATGTTTGGTTGTATCGTCATTCGGTCTCAAGAGCAGCGTTTTCTGGGTGCTTATCTGATCTTGGTTTAGGCCTTGGGGGTTTGTGCTTGGAAAACATCGCCCTTGACTCGAGTGATAATTGCTTTACTTTAAATTGTATGCTCTGCTATGTTTGCTTCTGCTTAGTGTGTGTCTGGGGGCTATCACTGTAGAAAGAGGTGGAGTGGGAGGGTTGTATTCCTATTCCTTTTCCTTTATGCTCTCTTGGTATGTTGTTAGTTCATTTACCGCTCACTAAGACTGTTGTCTGACTCAAGGCTTTATGTTTTAACTCTTATTGCCTTGGGCTGTTCGTCCACTTTGGGACGGGCAGACTAGGTAGCAGGTGATAGGTGCTGTTCTTGCTTTCCACGATGCTGATGTCGAATACGAGCTGGAGGCTTGCATATTATCTTCTTACTATATGTACTAGATGTTCCGCTGTTTGTATATTCTCTGAGTGTTATGTAGTGAGGCTTGATGTATTGACTATTCAGATGTTTGTATTCAACTATTATGAAGTTTTATTGATGAGATTCTATTCTGTGAAGCTTCACTATGTATATATTCTATTGTATTTTGTCCACGCTGTGAGTAATACGATAGATTCTATTGTTTAAATTTACCCTGGCAACCGTCCATGGTCGCCTGGCACACTTTACAGCGCACTATCTCTAGGTTCGGTGCAGGGGTCATGGGCGGTCGTCACATTTGGTATCAGAGCTTTGGTTAATCGATTTTACCCAACGCTCGCTGACGTAAATACGTATGAGAGACGTAATTGTATTTTGATGGATGATTACTATATATAATATAGTAGCTTAGTAGAGTTTGAATTCCTTATGCAGTTGTTTCTCTAGGTGTGCTAACCATTCCTTTTTATAGATATTGAGGATGAGTCGAAGAGGGAGACCAGCTGCTAGGGAAAGCCGTGCTACTGAAGGGGCTGCTGATTATGCTGCTATGTTCGAAGCTATGATGACTTCGATCATGAGAAGGATGCCAGCTCCGGGGCCATCGGTGGATGTTGGAGTTCAAGTTCAAACTCCAAGACCGGTGGATTTTGCTAAGCTGTGTAAGGACTACACTGCTCTTGGAGGAAAGGTTTTCTTGGGAACAAAATCAACCATTGAAGTCCAGAGGTGGATAGATGCTTGTAGAAGGATCTTTGGTGATTTGGGAATCGATGATGCAACTAAAAGGAAACTTGCATCAAGACAGCTTCAAGGGAAAGCTTCTGATTGGTGGAACTCTATTACCATTAATACTCCGGAGGAAGAGATTACTTGGGTGCAATTCCAAGCCAGATTTGAAGCTAAGTTCATTTCTACAGCTCAGAAGTCTGTTCTGTTCAAGAAGTTCGTGGAGCTCAAGCAAGGAGGAAGACCAGTTCTTGAGTATGTTTCTGAGTTTGAAGCTTTGTCCAAGTATGCCCGGTCGTATATCGAATCTTCGTATCAGAAGAATGAGAAGTTTGTGACAGGCTTGGATAGTTATCTTGGGAGACAGTTGGTGGATCATTTGGACGATTCATTTGAGAAGCTTGCGGAGAAAGCTCTCAGACATGAGAGTCTGTTTCCCAAAGAGGGATCTGTTGTTGCTGTAACCAGGGAAGAGTCTAAACCACAGCAGGGTGGAAACAAGAAGAGGAAGCAGCAACAACAGAAGGGTAAGGATGGCCAGAAGAAGTTGAAGGGCGAAGTGACCTGCTACAATTGTCAGCAGAAGGGCCATTTCTCCAGGGATTGCAAGAATCCGAAGGTGCCGGTGAAGTGTCACAACTGTGACAAGCTGGGGCATGTTAAGAGGAATTGTCCAGAACCGAGGAAGGACAAGCAGATTGTGGAAGCTTATGCTTTGGGAGCTATTCCATCATCTTCGAAAGCTCCTACCGCTGAAGAGAAAGGAAAGAGTGTGGTAGTTCAAGGTACTCTTTTCCTATGTGGTGTTCCAGTCAGAGTGTTGTTTGATACTGGGGCGTCGCATTCGTTTGTTTGTAATGAACTTGTAGGCCGGTTAGGTTTGGAACCGGATATTGTTGATAGGCCATTGGTTGTGACTAATCCAGTTGGGGGTTCGTCTTGTTTGTGTATGTTATGCCGTGGTCTGATTGTGTCGAGTCATGGTTGCTCTTTTGTTTGTGATTGTTTTGTTATGAACTTTGCGGGGTTCGGAATTATTTTGGGTATGGACTGGCTTAGGAAGTATGCGGCAAAGGTTGATTGTGAAAGGTTGGAGGTGACAGTCGAGAATGTGGAAGGGCGAAAGATTGTGATACGATGTAAGCATGAAGAAGGCATCTTCATGAGCTTCATGTATTCGCTGGTTGTTCCACGGGATGGACTGTCATCTGTGCCAATCGCTAATGGATTTGAGGATGTCTTTGACGAGGTCAAAGGGTTACCGCCGCATAGAGAGATCGAGTTTCGTATAGATCTAGTTGAAGGAGCCAGACCTGTTGTGATGCCTCTTAGGCGGATGGCGCCTAGGGAACAGCAGGAGTTGAGGGTGCAGGTTGATGACCTTTTACAGAAAGGATTCATTCGGCGTGGTGTGTCCGAATGGGGTGCACCAGTTGTGTTTGCAACCAAGGCAGATGGGTCATTGAGATTGTGTGTGGATTATCGTGAGCTGAATAAAGTGACTAAGAAGAACAAGTATCCATTGCCGAGGATAGATGACTTGTTTGATCAGCTTCACGAAGCTAAGGTGTTTTCTCAGATGGATTTGGCAACGGGATTTCACCAATTGAGAGTGGATAAGGATAGTGTGCCGAAGACTGCTTTTCGAACACCATTCGGTTTCTTTGAGTGGCTGGTAATGCCGTTTGGATTAACTAATGCGCCAGCATATTTTGTGGATCTTATGAATAGAGTGTTCAGAGATCAGTTGAGCAAGTTCGTACTTGTGTTCGTGGATGATATTCTGATTTATTCCAAAACTGAAGAAGAGCACAAGACGCACTTGTGTATTGTTTTGGAAATCTTACGAAAACATCAGCTGAAGGCTAAGTTTTCGAAGTGTCACTTCTGGAAGAGTGAAGTGAGGTTCTTAGGCCATGTTATCTCTGGAAATGGAATAGCGGTTGATCCCGCTAAAGTGGCAGCAATCCAGGATTGGGTTAGACCTAAGAATGCATCGGATGTGAGAAGTTTTCTTGGATTAGCAGGATATTATCGTCGATTTATCAAAGACTTCTCCAAGATAGCTGCACCGTTAACAGGATTGATGAAGAAGAACCAAGTGTTCAGATGGGATGCTAAGTGTGAGCAAGCTTTCGGAATCCTGAAAGAGCGATTGATAAGTGCTCCTGTTTTGACTATTCCAAGTGGGAATGATGAGATGGTGGTTTACACCGACGCATGTGGTACTGGACTTGGAGCAGTGCTGATGCAGAGGAGTAAAGTTGTTGCGTATGCAAGTCGACAACTGAAGCCGCATGAGAGGAATTATCCAACTCATGACTTGGAGTTAGCAGCGATTGTATTTGCTCTGAAGATGTGGAGACATTATCTATTGGGAGTTCGATTTGAGTTGTTTACAGATCATAAGTCGTTGAAGTATCTTTTCTACCAAAAGGATTTGAACCTTCGGCAGCAACGTTGGTTGGAGTTTTTGGCATCATATGATTTTGGTATAGCCTATACTCCGGGAAAAGGTAACGCAGTAGTAGATGCGTTAAGTCGAAGACATGCAGGATTGGGAGCCATGTTTTCAGAATGGAAGAGTCTCGAGTATTTAGCTGGATTTGACTTCAGGCCCAGATGTGAATTAGAGCCTGAGATGTTGGCAAACTTATCGATAAGACCGACTCTTGTGGAAAGGATTGGCGAGAGTCAAAAGCGAGACGATAAGCTTGTCAAGATTATCCGTGATTTGGAATCTGGATTGGATCCAGAAAAGGATAAAGGATTCGAGGTCGATCGAGAGGGTTGGCTTCGGAAGCAAGGACGACTAGTTGTTCCCGATATCGATGAATTGAAGAGAGAAGTTCTGAGGGAAAGTCATCACTCGAAGTTGACAATTCATCCAGGTGGAAACAAGATGTATCGGGATATGAAGAGAACCTATTACTGGGAAGGTATGAAGAAGGATGTTGGAGATTTTATTTCCAAGTGTATGAACTGCCAGTTGGTAAAAGCCGAACAGAAGAAGCCAAGTGGATTGCTTCAGCCGTTAGAAGTTCCTACATGAAAGTGGGAGCAAATATCGATGGATTTTATTGATGGGTTACCTAGAACAAGAGCGGGAAATGAAGGGATTTGGGTCATCGTAGATCGTCTGACTAAGAGTGCAAGATTCATTCCTGTTCGATCAACTAGGACTGCATCAAAGTTGGCTGAGTTATATGTTAAGTGGATAGTTCGATTCCATGGTATTCCGAAGAGTATAGTGAGCGATCGGGATCCATTGTTCACTAGTGGATTTTGGAAGAGCTTCCAAGAAGTTTTGGGAACCGAGTTGTGTTTGAGTACAGCTTATCACCCTCAAACAGATGGTCAGACCGAGAGAGTCAACCGAGTTTTGGAAGATCTCCTCAGAGCTTGTGTTTTAGATTTCGGAGGATCATAGGAAGATCACCTTCATTTGGTGGAATTTTCATATAACAACAGTTACCAGTCAAGCATTGGTATGGCACCATATGAGGCATTGTATGGTAGACCGTGTAACTCTCCGACATGTTGGTTAGAGACCGGAGAAAAACTGATGCTTGGACCAGAGATGATTCGACAGACGTCAGATTGTATAGAGATCATTCGGCAACGAATGAAGGCAGCCCAAGACCGTTAGAAAAGTTATGCCGATAAGCGTCGTAAGGATTTGGAATTCGACGTAGGTGATATGGTTTTTCTGAAGATTTCTCCACTGAAGAATGTTATTCGATTCGGGAAGAAAGGAAAGTTGACTTCGAGATTTGTTGGACCATTCCCGATCATTGAGCGAATTGGAAAGCTCGCCTACAGATTGGAGTTACCAAAGAAGATGTCGGTTGTGCACAATGTTTTTCATGTATCGTATCTACGGAAGTATGTGCACGACTCGAATACAGTAGTTTCTGTCGATAGCTATGAAGATTTCGAAGTTGATCCAGTCGATAGGAGACCTCGTAAGCCGCTTCGTGTTGTGGAAACCGACACGAAACAGCTTAGGAGGAAGACAGTTAAGTTGCTCAAGATACAATGGAGTGATGATGATAACGACTGTACATGGGAGGTGGAAGAGAGGATGAAAGCAGCTCATCCTGAACTCTTCAAGGTATGGCCCTAAGGTGTCGTGTCATCTAACGACATTGTAACTTGTTCTAAGTTTTAGAATTCTGCATGCTAAGCTAGAATTGGATGCATGGTTTGTTGATTGCTATGGATGGTAGGCATGCAGAATAGTCTTTGATTGCTCTTGTTTGTTTGGAATTTCGGGGGCGAAATTCCTAAGGGGGAGAGAATGTAACGACCCGTATTTTACGGATTGAAACATCGTAAAACAGTTGACATTTGGCCGCATTGTTGGTAAGTCGTCTAGAGTCTTAAGTCCTAGGTCGTATGAAGGTTTGGAGCGACTTAAGGAAAGTTGGCGACTTAAGAGATTTGGCGAGTTAACGACCTAAGGGGTAGGTCGGCGACGACCTAAGGAAGCTGGGGTAGCAGTGAGCGACCTAAAGAGGTTAAGTCGTAGACGACTTGGGAGTAGGTCGTATGATAAGTTAGGTCGTATAGGAGATAGGTCGGGTAGTGGTTTAGGTCGTGGAATAGGTTAGGTCGAGTGAGCGACCTAGGAGATTGCAGCGACCTAAGAAAGCTAGTGAGTAGCGACCTATAGGAGATAGCGACCTAAGGAAAGAAGTAGCAGGAAGTTTGCGACCTAGTGGTAAGCGACCTAGTGGTTAGCGAGTTAGAGTAGTTAGGTCGTAGACGACTTAAGGAGTTAAGTCGTAAGTTTCTGTGTTGAGTTAGGTCGTAGACGACATAAGTTAGTTAGGTCGCATATGTATTATGTCGCAGGTGTGTTAGGTCGTAAGTCGCGTAGTTGTTAAGTCGTAGGTCGAAAGTGTTAACTCGGCATGTGTTAAGTCGCGCATGAGTTAGGTCGCGGCTGCGTTAGGTCGGAGACCCTGTTAAGTCGCGCATATAAGTTAAGTCGTTAGATCGTAGGATGTGGAGTTTCGATAGGTCGTAGGTCGCAGGATCTCTTTAGGTCGTGGACGACTTAAAAGTGGACGACCTAGGGATATTTCAGCCTATAAATATGGGAGTTTTTCTTCATTTTTGGGATCCGAATTTCGAAGCGACGAAGTGCTGCCATTTTGAGAGCTCGACTTCTACACTTCTTCACTTCTTTTATCCACTTTAATCTTGTGCTTCCATCCATCCAAATCGAAGATTAAATTAAAGATTCAAGAGCTTAGATTGAAGATCTTCATCCATCGAAGAGAGATCTCATCGTTTGAAGCGGATTGGTGATAGATCGAGTTAGATCCTTCGCTGTCCAGATCTGAAGTGTGTTGCTTTTAAGGTGTTTAGGTGATTTGGTGAGTGGTGATTATCTCTCACACGGATCCAAAGGAGTATATCAGATCGTTGGCTTGATTTGATGTTAAAATAGTGATTTCCATGCATTTTCCTAATCCTAAGTATAGATCCATATAGATTCATTATTCATAATGATTTGGCATCCATTTTACTACATGTTAACCTATGCAAGTTCATTCATCAAGATTATAGAGATATTGCTCATGTTTTCATGCTTATTAGACTTTTGACTCTTTAATTATGAAATTGCCATTATTGTTATAATTGTCTATTTAGATCATATTTGAATGCTTGTTTACTTGGATTAATGTTTGACTTGATTGATTGCTATGAATTAAATGATTGATGATTTGATTTAGACCGAAGATGATTCAAAAGCTAAGGGAAAGGCTCTTGAATTGGGAAAGCTGCTTGTGGCATATGTGGCGGATGAGGAAGCTCATATGGATAGATTTGATGATGATGTTGAGATGAAGCTTTGCTATGATAATGATGAGGCAAAGCATGATATGAGATAGTCTTGGTCTAATCCAGACGGGATCATTCCAAGCAGATTGATAACTCGGTGAAATGGTTCGAGTTTGAGGATAATGGTTTGCTCGAGAGGCGCTTGAGCTAGTATGGAAATAGTCGTCGAGGAGGATGACTAGAAGGCTGAGATCTCATCATTGTTGAAGGTTCTAGCTTGCTCAAAGCAAGAGTACGTTGGGCAGATTCGATAGTCCCTGAAGGCTACTGATTGGTAGTCAAGTACTCTGGGCAGATTCGATAGTCCTAGGCACGGGTCACGACGACGTGCGGGAGTAATGTCTAGAACCGGGGTTTCCATTAGCCCTTGACGGACGGATGAAAGAATGAGCCGGTCATTCAATTAACGATGATATCGAAGCAATGATAACAGTGATAGCTAGAGTCATGGATGTTTGGTTGTATCGTCATTCGGTCTCAAGAGCAGTGTTTTCTAGGTGCTTATCTGATCTTGGTTTAGGCCTTTGGGGTTTGTGCTTGGAAAACATAGCCCTTGACTCGAGTGATAATTGCTTTACTTTAAATTGTATGCTATGCTATGTTTGCTTCTGCTTAGTGTGTGTCTGGGGGCTATCACTGTAGAAAGAGGTGGAGTGGGAGGGTTGTATTCCTATTCCTTTTCCTTTATGCTCTCTTAGTATGTTAGTTAATTTACCGCTCACTAAGACTGTTGCCTGACTCAAGGCTTTATGTTTTAACTCTTATTGCCTTGGGCTGTTCGTCCACTTTGGGACGGGCAGACTAGGTAGCAGGTGACAGGTGCTGTTCTTGCTTTCCACGATGCTGATATCGAAGACGAGCTGGAGGCTTGCATATTATCTTCTTACTATATGTACTGGATGTTCCGCTGTTTGTATATTCTCTGAGTGTTATGTAGTGAGGCTTGATGTATTGACTATTCAGATGTTTGTATTCAACTATTATGAAGTTTTATTGATGAGATTCTATTTTGTGAAGCTTTACTATGTATATATTCTATTGTATTTTGTCCATGCGCTGTGAGTAATACGATAGATTCTGTTGTTTAAATTTACCCTGGCAACCGTCCATGGTCGCCTGGCACACTTTACAGCGCACTATCTCTAGGTTCGGTGCAGGGGTCATGGGCGGTCGTCACATTTGGTATCAGAGCTTTGGTTAATCGATTTTACCCAACGCTCGCTGACGTAAATACGTATGAGAGACGTAATTGTATTTTGATGGATGATTACTATATATAATATAGTAGCTTAGTAGAGTTTGAATTCCTTATGCAGTTGTTTCTCTAGGTGTGCTAACCATTCCTTTTTATAGATATTGAGGATGAGTCGAAGAGGGAGAACAACTGCTAGGGAAAGCCGTGCTACTGAAGTGGCTGCTGATTATGCTGCTATGTTCGAAGCTATGATGACTTCGATCATGAGAAGGATGCCAGCTCCGGGGCCATTGGTGGATGTTGGAGTTCAAGTTCAAACTCCAAGACCGGTGGATTTTGCTAAGCTGTGTAAGGACTACACTGCTCTTGGAGGAAATGTTTTCTTGGGAACAGAATCAACCATTGAAGTCCAGAGGTGGATAGATGCTTGTAGAAGGATCTTTGGTGATTTGGGAATCGATGATGCAACTAAAAGGAATCTTGCATCAAGACAGCTTCAAGGGAGAGCTTCTGATTGGTGGAACTCTATCACCATTAATACTCCGGAGGAAGAGATTACTTGGGTGCAATTCCAAGCCAGATTTGAATCTAAGTTCATTTCTAAAGCTCAGAAGTCTGTTCTGTTCAAGAAGTTCATGGAGCTCAAGCAAGGAGGAAGACCAGTTCTTGAGTATGTTTCTGAGTTTGAAGCTTTGTCCAAGTATGCCCGGTCGTATATCGAATCTTCGTATCAGAAGAATGAGAAGTTTGTGACAGGCTTGGATAGTTATCTTGGGAGACAGTTGGTGGATCATTTGGACGATTCATTTGAGAA
Source organism: Allium fistulosum (assembly GCA_030737815.1). Taxonomy (NCBI): domain Eukaryota; kingdom Viridiplantae; phylum Streptophyta; class Magnoliopsida; order Asparagales; family Amaryllidaceae; genus Allium; species Allium fistulosum. The sequence goes on from CM060906.1 coordinate 694,628,838, forward strand.
GCTTGTGGAGAAAGCTCTCAGACATGAGAGTCTGTTTCCCAAAGAGGGATCTGTTGTTGCTGTAACCAGGGAAGAGTTTAAACCACAGCAGGGTGTAAACAAGAAGAGGAAGCAGCAACAGCAGAAGGGTAAGGATGGCCAGAAGAAGTTGAAGGGCGAAGTGACCTGCTACAATTGTCAGCAGAAGGGCCATTTCTCCAGGGATTGCAAGAATCCGAAGGTGCCGGTGAAGTGTCACAACTGTGACAAGCTGGGGCATGTTAAGAGGAATTGTCCAGAACCGAGGAAGGACAAGCAGATTGTGCAAGCTTATGCTTTGGGAGCTGTTCCATCATCTTCGAAAGCTCCTACCGCTGAAGAGAAAGGAAAGAGTGTGGTAGTTCAAGGTACTCTTTTCCTATGTGGTGTTCCAGTCAGAGTGTTGTTTGATACTGGGGCGTCGCATTCGTTTGTTTGTAATGAACTTGTAGGCCGGTTAGGTTTGGAACCGGATATTTTTGATAGGCCATTGGTTGTGACTAATCCAGTTGGGGGTTCGTCTTGTTTGTGTATGTTATGCCGTGGTCTGATTGTGTTGAGTCATGGTTGCTCTTTTGTTTGTGGTTGTTTTGTTCTGAACTTTGCGGGGTTCGGAATTATTTTGGGTATGGACTGGCTTAGGAAGTATGCGGCAAAGGTTGATTGTGAAAGGTTGGAGGTGACAGTCGAGAATGTGGAAGGGCGAAAGATTGTGATACGATGTAAGCATGAAGAAGGCGTCTTCATGAGCTTCATGTATTCTCTGGTTGTTCCACGGGATGGACTGTCATCTGTGCCAATCGCTAATGGATTTGAGGATGTCTTTGACGAGGTCAAAGGGTTACCGCCGCATAGAGAGATCGAGTTTCGTATAGATCTAGTTGAAGGAGCCAGACCTGTTGTGATGCCTCTTAGGCGGATGGCGCCTAGGGAACAACAGGAGTTGAGGGTGCAGGTTGATGACCTTTTACAGAAAGGATTCATTCGGCGTGGTGTGTCCGAATGGGGTGCACCAGTTGTGTTTGCAACCAAGGCAGATGGGTCATTGAGATTGTGTGTGGATTATCGTGAGCTGAATAAAGTAATTGATCCTTAATTAATTTCACAAATTAATTATCTTAAACCATTACAGTAATTAATCTTTAATTACTTCTTTAATTAATTAACTATACTTAATTACATTAATCCTTAATTAATTATAATTAATTAATTACTTTAATCACTTATTAGTGATTAATTAGTTTAAATTAATCAACTCTTAATTACATCATTAATTATATTAATTAATGATCCTTAATTACTCTTTAATTAATTATCCTATTTAAATTAATTACATTTAATAATTAATCTTTAATTAGTCATATTTATTAATCACCTTTGATTAATCTCATTTAGTAATTAACTACCCTTAATTACTCCATTTCATAAATTAATTACTTCTTAATTAATTATCTTTTAATTAATCCCTTGATTAATTATACAAAGTAATTAAACTCAAATTACTTTCATTATTAAATCTCCTTTAATTAATTACATCCAGTAATTACCTTTAATTACTTTCCTAAGTAATTACACTTCATTAATTACATTTAAGTAATTATTCTTATCAAATCACCAAGTGATTATCTTAAATTAATTTAATTAATTAATTTAAACTTATCAAATTTATTTAATTAATTACCTTAAGTAATTAATTCCTTTAATTACTTCCATTAAGTAATTATACTTAACCAATTTCATAAATGATTATCATTAATTAATTAATCTAATTGATTATCAAAATTAATCACATTAATTAATTATTTAATAATCCTTAGTTAATGATCTTCATTAACTATTTACAATTCTTTAATTACTTTTCTTAAGTAATTTAAACTTAGATTAATCATTATAAATTACAAATCAATTAATCTTTAATTACACATTAATTAATCTCTAATTATTTAATTAATTAAGTGTTTAACTGTAACTTAATTAATCTTTAATTACTTGATTAATTTATTTCTAACCATTAATTAATAATCTTAACTGATCTAATTAATGATTCTTAATTACAAATTAATTAACCCTTAAATTAATTTACTTAAAATCCTAATTATTTAATTAATTAACACCAAATCATTAATTAATTAATTTACCCTTTAATTACCTTATTAATTTAATGAATCTCACATCATTATTCTTAATTATCTTTAAGATAAATTATTTCGTATAAATGACTTAATTATCATTTCCAAATGCATTTGAAACTGTTTGCTTTTAAATTTTCCTTTAGATTTCATTTCAAATTAAATATCTCAAATAATTACAATTTAAACTTTAACAATATTTAAACAAATTTAAAAACATTTTTTAAATCAAATGTTAAAGAAACATTTATTATTTACAAGAACTAGTTTAAACAAAATTGTTTTAAATAAAACTTGATTTTTGTTTTAAAAGTTAAAACTGTTTTTGTACCAATCTCCAGACCCGAGTCAAAATATCAAAATACCCGAGCCAAATTTGAAAACACCCGAGATCAACTTCGAGATTTCCCCTTCTTTTTATTTTAAACTTTATTATGTTAACTTTTTAAAAACTGTTATAAAACCCACACGAGTCTCCCCTGAAACGAATTCGAGCCAGGACCCAACTTTCCCGAGCATGACTTCGAGCTCCCTCCTCCTTCTTCTTCTCAACAACACTACCCATTACTGATACCATGTGCACGTGCACAGGCGAATCGATCGCCTTCAACCATCGATGCCAACGCCGGCATATCGACCACGATCTCCACTCTCGATCCCGACCACCAAAGCCTCGAACAAACTCAAAAATCGAATTTGAGCAAAATGATTATCACCTGGAACAGAACTACGGTCACAAAATCGACTCGCCTCGTCGATCAAGACCACCTGAAGCCTCACCATCACGATCAGTTCTCCGTCGACGATCCGTGCTTCATTTCCACCTGCCCCGGCCTTGATCGATTCACCATTGACTACGAAATTGTCTCGAGAACAAACACGACAAAAACTGGCCTTAAACCCTAAATCACCTCCGCCAAACCACCACAGCGATCGGAAAAACGTAGCTCCATTTTTCCCCTGTCCCCCATCACTTCGACCTCCTCTGATCAGAACCCCGAAGTTCAATATCACCATGATCGCCAGAATTCGATCGAAACCCAATTTCCGTTCATACTAGAATATCTCACCATTTACAAATTTAAAATTTGTGATTTCTCTTCTAAAAATCATAATTTAGTTTAGGGATTCAGTTTATAATCCTGGATTGCTAAATTAACATGTTTGAATTTTATACAAAACCCAAACTTTCCTGTTCATTCTTATTTCCAGAGTAATTCCCATTTTATTTTAACTTAAATAAAATTTTAAACACTAATCCATGATTAAACAAACAAATGTTGTTTAAATCCTAAGCCCTAAAAGAGATTATATCAAGAGGAATTGAATTTTGATCATAATTTTAGCTTTTAAACTAAGAACAGACAGGAACAATACAACAACAACATGCATCTATACATCCATATATATACACAGAATTTCAATCATATACATCCACACAATACACATTTTATTTCCAGAAATTCACATGCAACCAGATATTCATATACTTAAGTTTTAAAAAGAATGTTACTCACCAGATTTGAAAATGAACAGAGCACAATTTGAAAAGCTTTTGACACTTTTAAAACTTTGTGTTGCCTTTGCCTATTTGAAAACTTTAAACTTGAATGCTTGTTACTGGATCTTGCATGCATGCTATAACTTGCTTGTTGAGATTTGTTGCTTTAGATCAGGTTTGAGGAAGAAAGTATTCAGGCTTAAAGAAATGCAGGCTGGAGTTCCAGATTGCAGAAAAATGAACTACAGATTGATCATTTGATTTGCAAACTTGATTTGGAAATGTATTGCAGGGTTTACATTTGCAGGCTGAAGATTTGGTTGCAAATTTTGATTATAGGTTGTTTACTTTGATTTGGGAAAACAATTTACACGGCTTGTTTCTGGTTTGAGAGGAGGATTGATTTTCAGATTTTCTTTTGAAAATGAAGGTTAGAAAAGAAATGAAGATGAGGAAAACATGTTTTTATAAGCTGAAATTTATTTTAAAAAAAATAAAAGAAAACAAAAATTAAATATGACACTTGTCTTTCACCCTATTTAATTACTTAACACATGTTATAATGAAGCCTTAGGAAAATAACACATGTCTCTTTAATTAATTAGTATTTATTTTAAATGTTAATAAAGGTTAATGTAAGATTATACTTAATTAATTAGTTAATAAGCACTTATTTATATATACTCTTAAATCATATTTATTAAGCAATATTTAAAAAGAAAATAAAATAAACCTTATTATTAATCTTATTTAAAACCATATAGTTATTTGTTTAAATAGCTTTGAAAAGCTTAATATTAAATAAATCATAATTTCCAAACTATCAAAATGCATATTAGAAATTTAAAAACAAGATCTTATTTATTTATTAAATTTCAAACCGAAGCTTATCTATTTACAATATATACACACATATATATACATTATAAATAGAAATCATTTTATTAGTTTTAAAAGATAAAGTTCACTAATTAAATATTTATTTAATTAGATTATTAAATCAATTCAAATTTTATTATCAAAGATTATCAAATCAATTTAATTATTTAAACAGATTATTAAATTGATATTGTCCAAAAATTCCGGGATATCACATTCCTCCCCCCTTAAAATAATTTCGTCCCCGAAATTTAAAACAAAGGTAATTTAATAATCTAATTAAATCACAAGCATATATTATCATCCATATGCTAACAACCATAGCAACCAATTCACTCAATCAAACAATTCTAATTATCCAGACAAAATTCTGAATAGAATTCCCTAGAGTTTCCCAAGTATAAATACCGGGATACTCACTCAACAGAATCCAAACAATCAATACTACTAAGCTATAGAGTTTCCACTCATCTAGATCTACAAAACTAAACATGATATCAGACTACAGACGAGTCTGACTCAACAACCATATCCTCCAGAACTGCTGTTTCCAAAACCAGAGATAGATCAAACACGTACTCCCTCAGAGATACGTAAAATACATTGAATTCTAGTCATCCAAACTGACAATTCAATCCAGTAGATCAAAGCACTTATCCAAATCAGAACACAGAAAAGATCCTATATTCCTCCGTCTCTTATCCACAAAATCCTTCTAACAATCCTGGGCTTCCTACAACCCTTTTGATCAGCTCAACCTTCGCTGATGCTTCTTGAAACAAACAGGACCAAAAATAACTCAACAAAATGATCCTCTCAAGATCTACCCATAATCCAAAACATAACTCTACTTTAAAATTACCAGTAGATTCCAAACTTACTTCTCTTATCCAGAGATGCACTCCCAAACTGCTTCCGCTGCACCACTCTGATCTGGAAAAGATGAGAAAAATGCTGATGAAGAACACAAGCATAGACTGGACAACACATCCCAGAAAATCTCAGATAACTCAAGAGAATACTCAAACTATCGCAAGTCACTTTTGCGATCAACCCATCCTAATTCCAAAGAAATTGTTCTCTTTTTACCAATCAGAACAACTTATACTTAACTATCCAATCCATCGAAGAAATGGATCCACTCTGCTGCTTCTAAACTTCACCTCTAGAATACTGCTTAGCTAAAGATCTCCTTGCCGGCACACAGAACACTCCAAGCTGCAACGCTGCCACCGATGCCAAAGACTCCTAACCCAAAGCTCTTCGAGAAACTCGAACCTTTAAACCAAACAGAAACACCATGCTGAACTCAGCCACAACACCGAAACAGACACACTTCCTTAACTTGTTCCAAAAGAAAACATCTTCGGGAACATCCATAGTCACTGTATCTCATCACACAGCTACTTCTTCCAGAAGTTACCAACATACCATCACTCGCTTCTGCCTAACCGACATATCCAACTCTACTCATCCAACTTCAAAGATGAACTCCGAACCTTAACAAGTTTCCTTCATAGATTGGTGAAATCCTTACACCACTGCAAAGCTTACTCGAGACGGTATTAGGTCTATAGTCTCGACAGATACACTTCCAACCTCAAATATTCAAACTCCAACCATTGGTAGTTGTGTTACACACACCACTACCTCATCTACCTTTATGACTCATATTGGAAAACCCGAACAGGTAACCCAACAAATAGGTAGAATATATATATATATATATATATATATATATATAGTTATATAAAAATTACAAATACGCGCTCTCAAGATAGACACCACTCCAGAGCCTAGGTATTCACTCAACCTATCGCTCTGATACCAACTGTAACAGATAAATTTACATTTTATAGCAGTTTAATTTTTTTTTGAAAACAGAGCAGGTATATTTACTTACTAGTATTTACTTTAGCACAGATTTTAGAAAGAAGAACTGTTTTTAAAATAAAGAAATTTACTCACATTTAAAGAAGATTATTAAACCAATTCAAATTTTATTATCAAAGATTATCAAATCAATTTAATTATTTAAACAGATTATTAAATTGATATTGTCCAAAAATTCCGGGATATCACACAAACCTTCTACCAAATACCTCCCACTCCACTCCTCTTCATTCATTCCTCTCATAATTTCCTAACACTCAAAGCAAAAGAAAAAATGGGGGAAAAGAGGGGAAATTAAAATTCCTAAGCCCTAGATTCTTAGGAAATTCAAATCCAAGTTCCAAAATCAAGGAGAAGCTTAGGTAAGCATCCTCTTCATCTTCTCCATCTCAATTCCTCTTCAATTCTTGATTTTTCCTATAACCTAACTTTGGAAATTCATTGCATTTGATCATAGATTGAAGGTTCTTGAAGTGAAGTTGAAGAGAGATTGATCTTGCTTTGTTTTAGAGCTTCTCATTCCTTGTTTTTGAATTCAAAGGTGAGTTTTTGAACTCACATCTATGTCTATACCTTTGATAGTTGTTAGGTATGAATTCCTAACATCTATTTCATGTTCATTTGCTTTTGATTTGAATTGGTTTGGTGAATTTTCCAATTTTTGGTATTTTGAAGTCAAAATCTATGAAAATCCTACTATGGATGTTTGGACATGTTGTTTGGAGTGTATTGAAGAGCTATAGGGCTGGGTTGTCGCTTGGCATAAATCCCTAGCCACCATCGCTCGTTCAATCGCTTTCGAGTTGATTTGGCCATCACTTGCCTAGGCAAATTTTGCCCTGAGCTTCAGCTCAAACGTCTGGTAAAACACTCAGATGTCTGAGGCAAAGGAATAAACGTTCCAGACCTTAAGTTTAGACATCTGAGTGATTTGGAAAAAATTCCAGACCTTCAGCTCAGACGTCTGGGGAGAACCACCAGACGTCTGACGCTGTTAAAATCATCCAATTTGCCTGTTTTTATGCAAATTTCCATTTTAATCAATTTTTGTTGATTCGGTTGGTTGTTTTCATTTATTATCAACTTTGATGACTTCTTTTCTGGATTTTTGGGAATATCCATTTGATGGATTTGATATCAATTTTCATGGTTTTAAATTCACGTCGTCGAATGTGGATTTTTGGTGATTAATTGTTTTTACAATCATTTCTATGATTTGTCACTTTAAAATGCAAAGATTTCTATACTAGTAGTAAATACTCAAACTCTTTCACAAAAACGATTTCAACACTACTTTTAAATACAAAGATTGTTTTTTAAACCGTTTTCCAGTCTATTAGTATATACAAACCTTTACCTCATTCGTACGAGAAATCCAATTAAACGACTTAGTAAAACAAGTGGTATGAAAAGCTTGCATTTACTCCGTCGGTTAATTCTTAGACTTGTTCAATTGAAATCTTGTGACAATTTTCGAGTAGAAATCTACAATTTGTTCGTAAATATTTAAGTTAAGCCAGTGGTTATGGGACAAGAAGCTAAACTCATAAATTTACTAGCATGGTGTATTTTACACTTTTATTGATCTATGATAATCATTTTTTGGTTTAGACTAGCGATATGCGATGTCTCTTTGTCCGTATGGGGGACTGTACCCCGTTCTATTGAGCTTCGTCTCATTTTTTTATAGGTAGCGACCTATGGGTTTTATGGAGTTCGGTTCATCGGGCGTACCTTTGTACTACGTCGTTGTTTCGGCTTATTTGAGTTTCAGGTTCCTCGGGCGTACCGTTGTACTACGTCGTTGCACCGGCTCTATGGGTTAGCGACCCATGGGATAGCGTCCCGTTTGTGATACACGTGTTTGGTGAGTTTTCATGCTCCCCTTTATGATAGCCTCCCCCTTTTATGTTTTCTGGATTTCTAATTATTGACTTCTAGAATTTTTGTTTCACCAATTTTTGTGATTTGTATTGATAAGCCCTATCAATATTTGTGGTTTAGTGAATAAAAATAAAGAATATGACATTCTTTTTGGTGTTTGAGGAGACTTGAGATGTTGTATGATTTTTGTTGTTATCATATATATATGTTATATCTCTTATCCTATCTCTTATCCTATCTCTTCTTACTTGATAATGATAGCTAGACTGATCTGTTTATTATTTTTCTTCTTAAATAATATTCGGGTCAGACCGAGGTGTTTCAGGTGCTTCCACTTGACTGCTTAACAGGGACTAGCTTCTGACTTTTGGCAACTACTTTATCTCAGTAGTTTTTTTTGTTTTTATACATTCGAGATAGAGACTCCTTGATGTATACATATTCTTTTGTCTAGCACTTGTATCTATTCTTTTGTGATGTAGTGGATCTTGTATGACCACTACTTTGATGTACACTTCTATGTGTTATATTCATATCTGTTTTCGCCTTAGTGATATGAATATCTTTGACTGATTTATGTTATGCTTATTTTATATTTGTTTCCGAAGGCCACATAGCCACTGTGTAGTAGCTTTGAGTTTGTATTTGATATGTCAGATTCTCTTGAAATGAGATGCATGACATACTATCTCACATATCGGTATTCGCACAAAGCAATTACACAGATGGTCACTCCTCAACAGCCTTATTCTTCGTACTAATTGACGACATTACCTAGTAGTGTCCTTAGTTAGTGTGAGTATTGAGGTGGGGCATCACAACTTGGTATCAGAGCCAAACTTCGGAACAATGTAGAATAATCTAGCAAGGATCATTGTCCTAAGTCTTCCTTAGGAATCGTGCCTTTGGATTTAATCCGATCCTTAGGACCCATTCTATCCTATTTTCTTTTATGATGCCTTGTTTTATCAATCAAGTTTGTTTGATATTCATTCTGAGAATAACCTTTTTGCTCTTCTTTCTTTCTTTCTTAAAGAAGAGAAATGGTTAGACCTGGTCGTCCCAGCGTCGGTCAATCCAGTGCTACTCCTCAGGATGGCGTATTCATGTCTTCCCAACAGCTTTTGGATCTCGTAAGGAATGCCCAAGCTGCCAGACCTGTTCCTGAGCCTACTCATCCTAAATCTGGGTTTGCACGCTTGTGCAGTGATTATACCGATTTGGGTGGAAGGCCATTCAAGGGTTCCGAAAGCGTTATAGAAGTCCAAGCTTGGCTTAGAACATGCGATCGCATCTTTTCTCGCATGAATCTTGTGGATCTATATCGAGTCCAAGTGGCTTCTAGCATGCTCCAGAAGAGAGCATTAGATTGGTATGAGCTTTTGATTTTGGAAATTGTTGAAGCAGATCTTACTTGGGAGCAATTCCGGGAAAGGTTTGAGTTGAAGTTTATGCCGAAAGCTGAAAAAGTAACTTTAGCCCGATGCTTTATTGACTTTGTTTAAGGTGAATCTTCTATGACAGATTATGTCGCATCTTTTGAATCCCTCTCTAAATATGCGGTCGAGTATATTAATACCCCATTGAAGAAAAATTAGAGGTTTATCTATGGGTTGAATAAGAATCTCAGAAAGCCTTTACTTCTGAAACTAGAAGTTTCTTTCGATCAGCTTGTAGATATCGCTCTTCGACTTGAAGAGGCCGATAAAGAAAGTGATGGTGATATTGGGGGTGCCAAATAGAACTTCAATAACAACAAGAAGAGGCAACTCAATAGTAAGTTCAAAGGCTCTAATCCCAACAAGAAAGCGAAGCAAGCAACTTCGGTAGCAAAGACTCCTACCTCTAGTCGTGGACAATGCTACAATTGTGGTTCTAGAGACCATTATGCAAATAGGTGTCTGAAACCCCTTTATTGTCGCTATTGTAAAGGTTCGGGTCATCTTATATCTTCCTGTTCCAAAATTCAAAGTAGGAAAGAGGGAAAGCTGAATGTTGTGCAAACCCCTAGTAACACTTCTCTTGGTCAAGGTATTTCTCATTCCGTCCTTGATGGTATTATTATATTTCGTGATCATCCTATTCGAGTTCCTTTTGATACAGGTGCATCTCACTCTTTTATATCAAAGGAACTTGTTGATACTTTGTCTTTAAATGTTATGGGCTTAATGACTTCATTGAGAATTGTGAATCCAGTTGGTGGATCCGCAACACTCAGTTTATTTTGTAAAGATGTTGAGATTATTTTATGTGATTATGCTTTCCGAGCCGATTTGCATGTTATGCGCTACTTAGGTTTTGGAATGATTTTGGGAATGGATTGGCTTAATCGTTATGAAGCCCACATCCTATGTCCCGAGAGGACTATTCATCTTTGACATCCCCAATCTGTTATGCAGATTTCTATTGTTCTTAAAGATTCAGATTCCAATTCGGTAGCATCCTTGTATTCTCTAAAGCCGCATGATGACGATAATGATGATGAGGAAGATGTCATTTCCCTCATTCACGTTGTTCGTGAATTTCCCGATATATTTGAGCCCGTTTTAGGATTACCACCTAAGCGAGCAATTGAGTTCAGAATTAATCTAATCCCTGGAGCTCTACCTATCATTTGTCCTCCTTATCGTATGTACAATAAGGAAAATGAGGAGATGAGTAAACAATTATCTGATTTGGAAGCAAAGCAGTTTAGTCGTTCTAGTTCCTCTCCTTGGGGAGCTTCAGCTATCTCTATGAAGAAATCCGATGGTACACTTAGGCTTTACATTGACTACCACAAGCTTAATCATCTCACCATCAAGAATAAATATCCCTTACCTTGGATTGATGATCTATTCGATCAACTTTGTGGTGCTAGAGTCTTTTCACAGTTAGACTTAGCAACCGGTTTTCATCAGCTTCGAATTACAGAGAATAGTATTCCTTTGACATCGTTCCGTACTCATTATGGATCTTATGAATGGCTTGTTATGCCATTTGGTTTAACGAATGCTCCAGCTTATTTCGTTGACCTTATGAATCGAATTTTCAAAGACTTCCTCGATCGATTTGTTCTCATCTTTATAGATGATATTCTTGTTTATTCGAAAACCGAGGAAGAGCATGAAAAACATCTTTGAATTGTGTTGGAAACCCTTAGGAGCAATCAATTGAAAGCAAACTTTTCTTAGTGCCACTTTTGGCAATCTCGTGTGAAATTTTTAGGACATATTATTTCTAAATCTGGAATTTCCGTGGATCCTTCAAAGATTGAAGCGATTCAAAATTGGAAGAGACCGGAGAGTGTGATGGGAATTCGTAGCTTTCTTGGATTGGTGGGCTATTACCGTCGGTTCATAAAAGACTTTTGTAAAGTTTCCATACCTCTTACTAGTTTGACAAAGAAGGGAGCTAAGTACATTTGGTCAGACAAATGTGAAGCTGCTTTTCAGAAATTAAAAGAACTTCTTTTCGATGCTCCTATTCTTGTGATTCCCGAAGGGAACCAAGGCTTGATTGTTTATACCAATGCTAGTCGTGTTGGTTTGGGAGCCGTTCTCATGCAAAGGGAATGTGTTATTGCTTATGCTTCAAGGCAATTAATGCCTGCCGAGACTAGATATGCCACTCATGATTTAGAGCTCGCGGCTATTGTTTTTTCCCTTAGAATTTGGCGTCATTATCTTTTGGGAGAGAAATTTGTTCTCTATACTGACCATAAATCTTTGAAGTATTTGTTCTCTCAGAAGGAACTTAATTTGCGGCAACAACGTTGGCTCGAATTCCTTGCAACTTATGATCTTGATATTCTTTATACTCCTGGAAAGGGAAATCGTGTTGCCGATGCCCTAAGTCGTAAGCAACAAGCGGTTGTTTCCATGATGGTATCCGAATGGAATGATCTCGAGACTTTTCTCACTTGTGAGATTCGAGATCGTGAATCCGATTCATGTTCGTCTCTTGTTCTATGTAGCCTTGAGGCTCATCCATCTCTTTTAGACAGCATTCTTGAAGCTCAAAAGCATGATCCCGAATTGGCTCATCTTAGCCAAAGTTGTAGGGATAGAAATATTGATGGTTTGAAAGACTTTGAAATCAATGCTCGTGGAGGCATTCGAAAATTTAGTAACTTATCGTGCCGAATATTAGTAATCTTCGTAAAGACATTTTAGAAGATTCTCATCGTTCTAAATTTACCATTCATCCCGGTAGTAGTAAAATGTACGCAGACATGAAGCGACTTTATTATTGGGATGGAATGAAATCTGATATTGCTAACTTCATTAAGCGTTGCATGACTTGCCAACTCGTTAAGGCCGATCATCAAAGGCCCGGTGGGTTATTGATACCTTTAGACATTACAGTTTAGAAGTGGGATCAAATTTCCATGGACTTTATTGATGGTCTTCCCCGTTCTCGTTCGGGTCATGACAGTCTATGGGTGATTGTAGATAGACTTACAAAATCTGCCCATTTTATTCCCGTTCGGTCCAATCGGACCGTACCTCTTTTGGCCAAACTTTATGTTAAAGAAATAGTTAAATTGCATGGAGTTCCTACTTCTATTGTTAGCAATCGTGACCCATTATTTATTAGTGGATTTTGGAAGGGTCTTCAAAAAGCTTTGGGAACGAAGCTTAATTTTAGCACCGCTTATCATCCTCAGTCCGATGGACAAACAGAGCGTGTGAATCAAACTCTTGAAGATCTCCTTCGTGCATGTGTTCTTGATTTTGGTGGAAGTTGGGAAGATCATATTTCCCTTGTTGAGTTTTCTAATAATAATAGCTTCCAATCTAGTATTGGTATGACACCTTTCAAGGCACTCTACGGAAGGCCATGCCGATATCCTTCGTGTTGGCTTGAAGCCGGTGAGAAGCTGGTTTTAGGTCCAGATTTTATTCGTGATGCTACATAAAAGATTGACCTTATTCGTCATAGGATGAAAGAAGCTCAAAGTAGACAAAAATCCTATGCTGATAACCGAAGAAGGAAATTAGAATTTTCTGTGGGAGATTTGGTATTTATTCGTGTTTCACCTATGAAGGGTTGTGTGCGTTTCAGTCGATCGGGAAAGTTAGCACCTCGATATATTGGCCCATTTCCCATCACCGAACGCATTGGTTCCATGGCTTATCTTCTTTCATTATCGGCTCAATTTTATGCTATTCATGACGTATTCCACATTTCTCAACTACGGAAATGTCTTAGAGATTCCGATTCTATTCTTGAGCCCGTTGTTATTGAAGAAATTGAAGTTTCACCTAATTTGACCTATGAGAAACATCCTATTCGTATCATTGCTACGGAGGTTAAATGCCTTCGAAATAAAGATGTTCCACTTGTGAAAGTTCAATGGTCCGAAAATCCTAAAGATTGTTCTTGGAAATCCAGAGAATTCATCGAGCGAACACATCCGGACTTACTCTCTCGTGCTCTTTAAGGTGAACTTCTCACTTCAAAATTTTCTTTTGTATTGTTATGCCTTAGAGTGGTTGTTACTCTTTATTTTCTTCTTAAGTATTGCGAGGATGCAATTTCTTTAAGAAGGGGAGTCACCAACAACCTGCATATTTTACGATTATATATTTAAATGTTTTATTTAAATATAGCATCGTTTGTTGAATTTAAAGTCCGAACTGTGACATTTTGTAAACAGTCGAATCCGGACACGAGACCACTTCCATTGAGTTCAAAACGAGTTTTCAACTTTTTTGAGTATAAACATTGATATGTTTGGAGTTGATTAGGATTTTGGTATTTTCATTTGGGCCTTGGGTTTTGTTCTAGCCCACTAACCCAATAAGAGAACCCAAACTTCTCTACTAAATACCCTAACTCCTCTACTCTTCATTCATTCTACTCATAATTTCCTAACACTCGAGCTAAAAGAAAAATGGGGGAAAAGATAGGAAATTAAAATTCCTAAACTCTAGATTATTAGGAAATTCAAATCCAAGTTCCAAAATCAAGGAGAAGCTTAGGTAAGCATCCTCTTCATCTTCTCCATCTCAATTCCTCTTCAATTCTTAATTTTTCCTATAACCTAGCTTAGGAAATTCATTGCATTTGATCATAGATTGAAGGTTCTTGAAGTGAAGTTGAAGAGAGATTGACCTTGCTTTGTTTTAGAGCTTCTCATTCCTTGTTTTTGAATTCGAAGGTGAGTTTTTGAACTCACATCTATGTCTATACCTTTGATAGTTGTTAGGTATGAATTCCTAACATCTATTTCATGTTCATTTGCTTTTGGTTTGAATTGGTTTGGTGAATTTTCCAATTTTTGGTATTTTGAAGTCAAAATCTATGAAAATCCTACTATGGATGTTTGGACATGTTGTTTGGAGTGTATTGAAGAGCCTATAGGGCTGGGTTGTCGCTTGGCATAAATCCCTAGCCAACATCGCTCGTTCGATCACTTTCAAGTTGATTTGGCCATCATTGGCTTAGGCAAATTTTGCCCTAAGCTTCAGCTCATATGATTGGTAAAACACTCAGACGTCTGAGGCAAAGGAATAAATGTTCCAGACCTTAAGCTTAGACATTTGAGTTATCTGGAAAAAATTCCAGACCTTCAGCTCAGACGTCTGGGGAGAACCACCAGACATCTGGGGCTGTTAAAATCATCCAATTTGCCTGTTTTTATGCAAATTTCCATTTTAATCAATTTTTGTTGATCCAGTTGGTTGTTGTCATTTATTGTCGACTTTGATGACTTCTTTTCTGGATTTTTGGAAATATCCATTTGATGGATTTGATATTGATTTTCATGGTTTTAAATTCAAGTTGTCGAATGTGGATTTTTGGTGATTGATTGTTTTTACAACCATTTATATGATTTATCACTTTAAAATGCAAAGGTTTCTATACTAGTAGTAAATACTCAAACTCTTTCACAAAAACGATTTCAACACTACTTTTAAATACAAAGCTCGTTTTTAAAACCGTTTTCCAATCTATTAGTATATACAAACCTTTACCTCATTCGTACGAGAAATCCAATTAAATGACTTAGCAAAACAAGTGGTATGAAACGCTTGCGTTTACTCCGTCGGTTAATTCTTAGACTTGTTCGATTGAAATCTTGTGACAATTTTCGAGTGGAAATCTACAATTTGTTCGTAAATATTTAAGTTAAGCCAGTGGTTATGGGATACGAAGCTAAACTCATCTATTTACTAGCTTGGTGTATTTTACACTTTTATTGATCTATGATGATCATTTTGTAGTTTAGACTAGCGATATGCGATGTCTCTTTATCCGCGTGGGGGACTGTACCCCGTTCTGTTGAGCTTCGTCTCATTTTTTTATAGGCTAGCGATCTATGGGTTTTATGGAGTTCGGTTCATCGGGCGTACCTTTGTACTACGTCATTGTTCCGGCATATTTGAGTTTCAGGTTCCTCGGGCGTACCGTTGTACTACATCATTGCACCGGCTCTATAGGTTAGCGACCTATGGGATAGCGTCCCATTTGTGATACACATGTTTGGTGAGTATTCATGCTCCCATTTATGATAGGCCTCCCCCTTTTATGTTTTTTGGATTTCTAATTATTGACTTCTAGAATTTGTGTTTCACCAATTTTTGTGATTTGTATTGATAAGTCCTATCAATATTTGTGGTTTGGTGAATAAAAATAAAGAATATGACATTCTTTTTGGTGTTTGAGGAAACTTGAGATATTGTATGATTTTTGTTGTTATCATATATATTTTTTATATCTCTTATCCTATCTCATCTTACTTGATAATGATAGCTAGACTGATCCATTTATTATTTTTCTTCTTAAATAATACTCGGGTCAGACTGAGGTGTTTCAGGTGCTTCCACTTGACTGCTTAACAGGGACTAGCATCTGACTTTTGGCTAACTACTTTAGCACAGTAGTTTTTTTGTTTTTATACATTCGTGATAGAGACTCCTTGATGTATACATATTCTTTTGTCTAGCACTTGTATCTATTCTTTTGTGATGTAGTGGATCTTGTATGACCACTACTTTAATGTACACTTCTATGTGTTATATTCATATCTATTTCCGCCTTAGCGATACGAATATCTATGTCTGATTTATGTTATGCTTATTTTATATTTGTTTCTGAAGGCCACATAGCCACTGTGTAGTAGCTTTGGGTTTGTATTTGATATGTCAGATTCTCTTGAAATGAAATGCATGACATAATATCTGACATATCGGTACTCGCACAAAGCAATTACACAGATGGTCGCTCCTCAACAGCCTTATAATTCGTACTAATTGACGACATTACCCAGTAGTGTCCTTGGTTAGTATGAGTATAGTGGTGGGGCGTCACAGTGATTATGCTTTCCGTGCCGATTTGCCTATTATGCGTTACTTCGGTTTCGTAATGATTTTGGGAATGGATTGGCTAAATCGTTATGAAGCCCACATCCTATATCCCGAGAGGACTATCCATCTTCGACATCCTCAATCTATTAAGCTGATTTCTATTGTTCTTAAAGATTTAGATTCCAATTTGGTGGCATCCCTATATTCTCTAAATCCACATGATGATGATGAGGAAGATGTCATTTCCCTCATTCACGTTGTTCATAAATTTCCCGATATATTTGAGCCCGCTTTAGGATTACCCCCTAAGCGAGCAATTGTGTTCAAAATTAATCTAATCCCTGGTGCTCTACCTATCACTCGTCCTCCTTATCGTATGTCCAATAAGGAAAATGAAGAGATGCGTAAACAATTATCTGAATTGGAAGCAAAACAGTTTAGTCGTTCTAGTTCCTCTCCATGGGGAGCTTCAACTATCTTTGTGAAGAAATCCGATGGTACACTTAGGCTTTGCATTGACTACCACAAGCTTAATGATCTCACCATTAAGAATAAATATCCCTTGCCTCGGATTGATGATCTATTCGATCAACTTAGCGGTGCCAGAATCTTTTCACAGTTAGACTTAGCAACCGGTTTTCATCAGCTTCGTATCGTAGAGGATATCATTCCTTTGACATCATTCCGTACTCGTTATAGATCTTATGAATGACTTATTATGCCATTTGGTTTAACGAATGCTCCAGCTTATTTCGTTGACCTTATGAACTGAATTTTCAAAGACTTCCTCGATTGATTTGTTCTCATCTTTATAGATGATATTCTTGTTTATTCTAAAACCGAGGAAGAGCATGAAAAACGTCTTTGAACTGCGTTGGAAACCCTTAGGAGCAATTAATTGAGGGCAAAATTTTCTAAGTGCCACTTTTGGCAATCCCGTGTGAAATTTTTAGGACATATTATTTCTGAATCCAAAATTTCCGTGGTTCCTTCAAAGATTGAAGCGATTCAAAATTGGAAGAGGCCGGAGAGTGTGATGGAAGTTCATAGCTTTCTTGATTGGCGGGCTATTACCGTCGGTTCATAAAAGACTTTTCTAAAATTTCCGGACCTCTTACTAGTTTGACAAAGAAGGGAGTTACGTACATTTGGTCAGACAAATGTGAAGCTGCTTTTTAGAAATTAAAAGAACTCCTTTTCGATGCTCCTATTCTTGTGATTCCCGAAGGGAACCAAGACTTGATTGTTTATACCGATGCTAGCCGTGTTGGTTTGGGAGCCGTTCTCATGCAAAGGGAACGTGTTATCGCTTATGCTTCTAGGCAATTAAAGCCTACCGAGACTAGATATGCCCCTCATGATTTAGAGCTCGCGACCATTGTTTTCGCCCTTAGAATTTGGCATCATTATCTTTTGGGAGAGAAATTTGTTCTCTACACCGATCATAAATCTTTGAAGTATTTTTTCTCTCAAAAGGAACTTAATTTACATCAACAACGTTGGCTCGAATTCCTTGCATCTTATGATCTTGATATTCTATATACACCTGGAAAGGGAAATCGTGTTGCTGATGCCCTTAGTCGTAAGCAACAAGTGGTTGTTTCCATGATGATATCCG
The DNA here is from genome assembly GCA_030737815.1 of Allium fistulosum. NCBI lineage: Eukaryota > Viridiplantae > Streptophyta > Magnoliopsida > Asparagales > Amaryllidaceae > Allium > Allium fistulosum. The sequence goes on from CM060906.1 coordinate 694,647,054, forward strand.
AATGGGATGATCTCGAAACTTTGTCCACTTGTGAGATTCGAGATCGTGAATCCAATTCATGTTCATCTCTTGTTTTATGTAGCCTTGAGGCTCATCCATCTCTTTTAGACCGCATCCTTGAAGCTCAAAAGCAAGATCCCGAATTGGTTCATCTTAGCCAAAGTTGTAGGGATAAAAATGATATTGATGGTCTAAAAGACTTTGAAATCGATGATCGTGGAGGCATTCGAAAATTTGATAGACTTATCGTGCCAAATATTAGTGGTCTTCGTAAAGACATTTCAGAAGATTCTCATCGTTCTAAATTTACCATTCATTCCGGTAGTAGGAAAATGTATGCGGAAATGAAGCGACTTTATTATTGGGATGAAATGAAATCTGATATTGCTAACTTTATTAAGCATTGCATGACTTGCCAACTCATAAAGGCCGAGCATCAAAGGCCCAGTGGGTTATTGCAACCTTTGGACATTCCTGTTTGGAAGTGGGATCAAGTCTCCATGAACTTTATTTACGGTCTTCCCTGTTCTCGTTCGGGTCATGACAGTCTATGGGTGATTGTAGATAGACTTACAAAATCCGCCCATTTTATTCCCGTTTGGTCCAATCAGACCGTACCTCTTTTGGCCAAACTCTATGTTAAAGAAATTGTTAAATTGCATGGAGTTCCTACTTCTATTGTTAGCGATCATGATCCATTATTTACTAGTGGATTTTGGAAGGGTCTACAAAAAGCTTTGGGAATGTAGCTTAATTTTAGCACCGCTTATCATCCTTAATCCGATGGACAAACAGAGCGTGTGAATCAAACCCTTGAAGATCTCCTTCGTGCTTGTGTTCTTGATTTTGGTGGAAGTTGGGAAGATCATATTTCTCTTGTTGAGTTTTCTGATAATAATAGCTTCCATTCTAGTATTGGTATGGCACCTTTCGAGGCACTCTACGGAAGGCCATGTCGATCTCCTTTGTGTTGGTTTGAAGCCGGTGAGAAGCTGGTTTTAGGTCCAGATTTTATTCGTGATGCCACAGATTGACCTTATTCGTCAAAGGATGAAAGAAGCTCAAAGCAGACAAAAATCCTTTGTCGATAACCGAAGAAGGAAATTAGAATTTTCTGTGGGAGATTTGGTATTCATTCGTGTTTCACCTATGAAGGGCGTTGTGCATTTCAGTCGATTGGGAAAGTTAACACCTCGATATATTGTCCTATTTCCCATCACCGAACGCATTAGTTCCGTGGCTTATCGCCTTTCATTACCGGCTCAATTTTCTGCTATTCATGACGTATTCCATGTTTCTCAACTACGGAAATGTCTTAGAGATTTTGATTCTATTCTTGAGCCTAGTGTTATTGAAGAAATTGAAGTTTCACCTAATTTGACTTATAAGCAACATCCTATTTGTATCATTGCTACGGAAGTTAAACGCCTTCGTAATAAAGTCATTCCTCTTATGAAAGTTCAATGGTCCGCAAATCCTAAAGATTGTTCTTGGGAATCTAGAGAATTCATCGAGCGAACACATCCGGATTTACTCTCTCGTGCTCCTTAAGGTGAACTTCTCACTTCATTTTTTCTTTTGTGTTGTTATGCTTTAGTGTGGTTGTTACTCTTTATTTTATTCTTAAGTATTGCAAGGACGCAATTTCTTTAAGGAGGGGAGTCTGTAACAACTCGCATATTTTACGATTAAATATTTAAATGTTTTATTTAAATATAGCATCGATAGTTGAATTAAAGTCCAAAATGTGATTTTTTTTGTAAACAGTCGAATCCGGACTCGAGACCACTTCCATTGAGTTTAAAATGATATTTACAACTTTTTTAAGTATAAACATCGATATGTTTGGAGTTGATTAGGATTTTGGTATTTTGTTTTGGCTTTGGGTTGTGTTCTAGCCCACTAACCCAATAAGAGAACCCAAACCTTCTACAAAATACCTCCCACTCCACTCCTCTTCATTCATTCCTCTCATAATTTCCTAACACTCAAAGCAAAAGGAAAAATAGGGGAAAAGAGGGGAAATCAAAATTCCTAAGCCCTAGATTCTTAGGAAATTCAAATTCAAGTTCTAAAAATCAAAGAGAATCTTAGGTAAGCACCCTCTTCATCTTCTCCATCTCAATTCCTCTTCAATTCTTGATTTTTTCCTATAACATAACTTAGGAAAAACTTTGCATTTGATTATAGATTGATGGTTCTTGAAGTGAAGTTGAAGAGAGATTGATCTTGCTTTGTTTTAGAGCTTCTCATTCCTTGTTTTGAATTTAAAGGTGAGTTCTTGAACTCACATCTATGTCTATAGCTTTCATTGTTGTTAGGTATGAATTCCTAACATCTATTTCATGTTCAATTGCTTTTGAATTGAATTGGTTTAGTGAATTTTTCAATTTTTGGTATTTTGAAGTCAAAATCTATGAAAATCCTACTATGGATGTTTGGACATGTTGTTTGGAGTATATTGAAGAGCCTATATGGCTGGGTTGTCGCTTGGCATAAATCCCTAGCCACCATCGCTCATTCAATCGCTTCCGAGTTGATTTGTCCATCATTGGCCTAGGCAAATTTTGCCCTGAGCTTCAGCTCAGATGTATGGGAAAACGCTCAGACGTCTAAGGCATGGGAATAAAAATCCCAGACTCTCAGCTCATACGTCTTAGGTTATTCCCAAACATCTGAGCAATCTGGAAGAAAATTTCCAGATCTTCAGCTCAGACATCTGGGAAAACTACCAAAAGTCTAGCGCTGTTAAATTCAGCCAATTTGCCTATTTTTATGTGTGTTTCCGTTTTAATCGATTTTTGTTGATCCGGTTGGTTGTTGTCATTTATTATAGACTTTAATGACTTCTTTTCTGAATTTTTGGGAATATCCATTTGATGGATTCGATATCAATTTTCATGGTTTTAATTCACGTCGTCGTATGTGAATTTTTGGTGATAGATTGTTTTTACAATCGTTTATGTGATTTGTCACTTTAAAATACAAAGGTTTCTATACTAGTAGTAAATACTCAAACTCTTTCACATAAATGATTTCAACATTTCTTTTAGTACAAAGCTCGTTTTTAAAACCGTTTTCCAATCTATTAGTATATACAAACCTTAACTCATTCGTACGAGAAATCCAATTAAACGACTTAGCAAAACAAGTGATATGAAACGCTTGCGTTTATTTCGGTGGTTAATTCTTAGACTTGTTCGATTGAAATCTTGTGACAATTTTCGAGTGAAAATCTACAATTTATTCATAAATATTTAAGTCAGCCAATGGTTATGGGACTTGAAGCTAAACCCATTTATTTACTAGCTTGGTGTAATTTACACTTATTGATCTATGATGATCATTTTGAGGTTTAGACTAGCGATATGCGATGTCTCATTGTCCGCCTGAGGGACTAAACCCCGTTCTATTGAGTTTCGTCTCATTTTTTTATAGGCTAGTGACCTTTGGGTTTTATGGAGTTCGGTTCATCGGGCGTATCGTTGTACTACGTCGTTGTTCCGGCTTATTTGAGTTTCAGATTCATCGGGCGTATCGTTGTACTACGTCGTTGCACTGGCTTTATGGGTTAGCGACCCATGGGATAGCGTCCCGTTTGTGATACACGTGTTGGTGAGTTTTCATGCTCCCGTTTATGATAGGCCTCCCCCTTTTTATGTTTTATGGATTTCTAATTATTGATTTCTAGAATTTGTGTTTCACCAATTTTTGTGATTTGCATTGATAACCTCTATCAATACTTTTGATTTGGTGAATAAGCTAAAGAATATGACATTCGTTTTTGGTGTTTGAGAAAACTTGAGATATTGTATGATTTTTGTTGTTATCATATATATTTGTCATATCTCTTATCCTATCCATCCTACATGATAATTATAGCTAGACTGATTCGTTTATTATTTTTCTTCTTAAATAATACTCGGGTCAGACCGAGGTGTTTCAGGTGCTTTCACTTGACTTCTTAGCAGGGACTAGCTTTTGATTTTTGGCTAACTACTTTAGCTTAGTAGTTTTTGTTTTTATACATTCGAGATAGGGACTCCTTGATGTATACATATTCTTTTGCCTAGCACTTGTACCTATTCTTTTGTGATGCAGTGGATCTTGTACGACCACTAATTTGATGTACACTTCTATGTGATTATATTCATATCTGTTTCCACCTTAGTGATATGAATATCTATGACTGATTTATGTTATACATATTTTATATTTGTTTCCTAAGGCAACATAGCCACTGTGTAATGGCTTTGAGTTTGTATTTGATATGTCGGATTTCCTCTTGAAATGAAATGCATGACCTTTTATCTGGCATATCGGTACTCGCACAAATCAATTACACAGATGGTCGCTCCTCAACAGCCTTATTCTTCATGCTAGTCGATGACATTTCTGTAGTGTCCTTGGCTAGTGTGAGTATAGAGGTGGGGCGTCACAGGTGTGAAAAATGACGTTTGGTTGTTAAAGTGGCTGGGCTTCTTATTGCCATACTCTCTGTCAATATTGGAACCACTTTAACAACTGTGTACGCGGTGGAAGTTATCCAGAATGAAGTGGTTGAATTGGAGGCGTTTGCTGGATTTGAAGAAAGATAACGATGATGGATGACCTCGACACTTGTGCCAATTTGAAATGACTAAAACAGGATGGCTTTTCAAGGCCAAGTGGGCTAGCTACCTTTAGCGAACACACCTCTTCGTATTACTATATTGATGTTGGCTTGATCGGTGCACCTTGATTTGATTTTGGGGGTGTTGGACATGGTGGGTGGTTGTAGCTACGATGCTTTACCACCAGCCCTGCGACCCAAACTGGTAGTATCCTACCTTGGGCATTGCCTCACGTGCCTTGTCATACTTTTATCCTTATACGTGACCACCACGATTTTGTTTTAGTATGGTACCTATAGGGGACTCACTGACTACCGACGTTACTGGTTGTTTTACAGGACCTGCATAGACTACCTGCTTAAAAATGTGTTATGGGGGATCAATGTAAAGCCTTAACCCTAGTTTAATACTTTACTTTACTGATAGACACTACATATATAGCGTATCTTACTACATATAGATAGTTTGATGGATCCTTAAAAGATGGAAAATCCCGTAATATCTCTTAAGTTATTGCACGCACGTTATACACTGGATAGGAGCTGTAAAATCTTGTAAACATCTCTGAAGCTATTACACTCATATTTAATTGTTATTGATTTAACTTACATAAGAACTTTTAGTTCTGATTCAAGTGTCTTGTCTTTTCATTACGCTCGGGTCAGCCTGAGCATTTCATTGTTTGAAGACATTATTTCTGGAGGAGGAAGACGGAGTTTGGTATATTATATTATTAGTATTATTCCACTGCATCATTAATGGTATGTTGTTGATTGTACTCTGATCTTGTTGTAAGATTTGTGTAATCAAATGTATATTGTAAAACAACTTCATGAATTTTTTATTTGATTATTATATTTTGTCATTCCGCTGCGAGATGACCCACCTTTTGGACGGTTTAAATCGACAATAAACCACACATGTCTAACTCAAACCATTCAAAAGGGCATATTATCAATGGGGTAAATAAGAATATAAGAGAAAAGAAGGAAAGCTAAACACAAAATATCGCAGCAGAATGACAAAATATAATAATCAAATAAACAGTTCATGAAGCTGTTTTACAATATACATTTGATTACACAATTTTTACAACATAATCAGAGTACAATCAACAGACATACCAAAATGATGCAGCGGAATATTACTAATAATATAATATACCAAACTCCGTCTTCGACCTCCAGAAATAATGTCTTCAAACACTGAAATGCTCAGGCTGACCCGAGCGTAATGAAAAGACAAGACACGAGTCAGAACTAAAAGTTCTTATGTAATTTAAATCAACAACAAGTAAATATGAGTGTAATAGCTTCAGAGATGTTTACGAGATTTTACATCTCCTATCCAGTGTATAACGTGCGTGCAATAATTTAAGAGATGTTACGGGATTTTCCATCTCCTAAGGATCCGTCAAACTATTTATATGTAGTAAGATACACTACATATGTAGTGTCTATCAGTAAAGTATTAAACTAGCGTTAAGGCTTTACATTGATCCCCCTTAACACATTTTTAAGCAGGTAGTCTATGCAGGTCCTGTAACACAAACAGTAATGTCGATAGCCAGTGAGTCCCCTATAGGTACCATACTAAAACAAAATTGTAGCAGTCGCGTATAAGGATAAAAGTATGACAAGGCACATGAGGCAATGCCCAAGGTAGGATACTACCAGTTCGGGTCGCTGGGCTAGTGGTAACACATCGTAGCTACGACCGCCCATCCCATCCAACACCTCCAAAATCAAATCAAGGTACACCGATCAAGCCAACATCAATATAGTAATACAAAGAGATGTGTCCGCTAGGGGTAGCTAGCCCACTTGGCCCTAACAAGCCGTCCTGATTTAGTCATTTCAAATTGGCACAAATGCCGGGGTCATCCATCATCGTTCTCTTTCTTTAAATCCAGCAAATGCCTCCAATTCAACCACTTCATTCTGGATAACATCCATCGCGTACACAGTTGTTAAAGTGGTTGCAATATTGACAGAGAGTACGCCAATAAGAGGCCCCGGTCTCTTTAACAACCAAACATCATTTTTCACACTGGTTGCTTCTTTTACATTTCAAAACCGATTCATATTTGATATCAAAATATCATATTCACTTCAAAAATATCACTTCATTTCAAATACCATATTTACTCAATACACTTGAAAATATCATTTCAAATTCCAACTTAGGTTATAACCTTATTTAACATTCGCATTTAAATCAACGATTTAAATATAAACATTCCAACTTTCACAGTTTGAAATTTTTAGAAAATAGTTTGAATAGTTATAAATAGTTTAAATAGTTTGGAGATTTAAAACAGCTTAATATAAAATGGTTTGAGTATTGGAAATGGTTTATATAGTAAAATAGTTTGGAAAAAATCAAAATAATTTGAGTATTTAAAAAAATAGATTTTAAACAGTTTATATTAAAATAATTTATTTAGAAAATAATATTATCAAACTGTTTCCTTCTATTTCAACAAATTTGGACCCATGTCCAAATTTCAAATCAACAAACTCAATTTCCAATCTTTCAATTCAATTGGCTCAATTTCGATATAGTTTCAAATCAACTTAATTTCAATTTCAATTCGAATTAACTTCAATTTTTGAAACATTCATTTTTAACTTCAAATTCAATTCAACAATTCAATTCAATGATTTTAAATTCCAATTCAATTCTTATTTTATACCATTTCAATTTATATCGATTTTAAGTCCAATCTCAATTTACTGATTTGAACACTTAAATCAAATTAAACCTCATTGTTAAATTTTAAGGTTCAAATCTTAAAATATTTCAATCTTTCGAATTAAAGTCATATATCGATTATAACTTTACATTTCCAATTCAATTCTTTTAAACAATTTCTTTTAACCAATTTAAATTTCAACTTTTCAAAACTTGAATTAGAAATAATTCAATTCATATAAATCCATAATTTATTTCTTTTAAAACAATATCATTTAATCCAAAATCCAAATTCAAGATTTTTATAACCATTTAATTTAACCAATCCGGTGTCCATATATAATTTTCTACCCTATGGCCAAGTGATCAGTTGTTTCGATTTTAATTATAGGGATGGATATATATCATTTCAATCCAAACCAAAGTGTCATAGATATATATCATTTCAACCTATTTCTTAATTTATTCAAAATAATTCAATTAATAGTTATATGCTATCACTTAATATACAGGGTGGTAACAGGGATATATAAAATAAATAAACATCCAATCATCCAAAATGTCAACAAATAGACATCCATCACAATCAACATCCAAATTAGGGTAGAGAATTATATACGGACAGCAGTTTGGTTAAATTAAATGATTTTTGAATCTTTAAATTTTGAGTTTAGTTAACGGGTATTTCGATATAGAAATTGATTTATATAAACTGAATTATTTTCGATAATCCAAGTGTTAAATGTTGAAATTGGAAGTGGTTTAATGAATTTCTAAAAGGATTAAATTTGAATTTCAAAGTTGAATGAATTTATTTGAATTGAGTTACTAAAATTGTAACGACCCGTATTTTTACGGATCGAAAGATTGTAGAACTGTTGTCATTAGGTCGTTAGTGTTGTTAAGTCATCCAGAGTTAGGTCGTGTAGCAGGTTGGGTTATGGAGCAACTTAGTGGCTTAGGTGAGCGACCTAAGAAGGTTAACGACGTAAGGAATGGAGCGGCTTAAGGGGTTTAGCGACCTAGGGGTTGAGTGAGTTAACGACCTAAGGAAGTTAGGTCGTGGACGAGTTAAGGATAGGTCGTTGAGACCCTGTGTAAAGTGTTAGGTCGTTGAGTCGCTATGCCGTGTTTAGTTAGGTCGTAGACGACCTACGTTAGTATGCTGGGTGTAGTTAGGTCGTGGGACGACCTAGTTAGGTCGCCTAAAGGCTAAGTTGTTAGGTCGCGTGAAGGCGTGTGTTAGGTCGGTACTCCTGTTAGATCGATAGGTCGGCTATGCGTTAGATCGTTAGGTCGTGTAGCGTTAAGTCGCTAAGCCGCTTATGAGTGTTAGGTCGTAGGTCGCGTGAGGGCTTATGTAGTTAAGTCGTAGTATTTGCTAACTCGTTAGGTCATGGATGCACATAGGCTTGGGTCGTTAAGTCGTAGGTCGGGGATAGTTAGGTCGTGGACGACTTAAGGGGGCGGACGACCTAAGGATTCCAGCCTATAAATACACGTCCTTGCCTCACTTTTTGGGATCCGGATTTGGAAGCGATGAAGTGCTTCCATTTGAGAGCTCGAGAACTACACTTCTTCACTTCCTATCTCTTCTTAAATTTAGTACTTCCTTCCATCCAAGATCGAAGATCCAAGAGCTAAAGTTGAAGATCTACATTCTTCGAAGAGAGATTTCATCGTTTGAAGTGGAATTTTGACAGATCAAGTTATATCCTTCGCTGTCCAGATCTGAAGTGTGTTGCTTTTGAAGTGTTTAGGTGATTTGGTGAGTGGTGGTTATCTCTCATACGGATCCAAAGGAGTATATCGGATCGATGGCTTGATTATGTGTTAAAAATAGTGATTTCATGCTTTTCGTAAACTTGAGTATAGATCCATTGTTCATGATGATTTGACATCCATTTTACTACATGTTAATCTATGCAAGTTCATTCATCAAGTTGTAGAGATATTGCCCATGTTTCATGCTTGTTAGATTTGGACTCTTTATTTACAAAATTGCCATTTTAGTTATAATTGCTTTTAGATCTTGTTTGCATGATTGATTACTTGGATTAATGATTGATTTGATTGATTGTTATAAATTAGTTGATTAGTTGTTGGATTTAGACAAGATGGTCGAAGACGATTCAAAAGCTAAGGGAAAGGCTCTTGAATTGGAAAAGCTGCTCGTGGCATATGTGGCGGATGATGAAGCTCGTATGGATAGATTTGATGATGATGATGAGATGAGGCTTTGCTATGATGTGATGTAGCCTTGGTATAATCCAGACGGGATCATTCCAAGCATGTTGATAACTCGAGGGATGGTTTGAGTTCGTTGATAATGGTTGGCTCGAGAGGGGTTTGGGCTAGTATGAGAATAGTCGTCGAGGAGGATGACTAGAAGGCTGAGATTTCATCGTTGTTGAAGATTCTAGCAGACTCAAAGCAAGAGTACGCTGGGCAGATTCGATAGTCCCAAAAGACTACAGTTGGTAGTCGAGTACTCTGGGCAGATTCGATAGTCCTATGCACGGGCTGCGACGACGTGCGGAGTTCTGTCTAGAACCGGGGTTACCATTAGCCCTTGACGGATGGCTGAAAGAATGTGCCGGTCATTCAATTAACGGTGGTATCGAAGCAATGATAACAGTGATAGCCAGAGTCATGGATGTTTGGTTGTATCGTCATTCGGTCTCAAGAGCAATATTTTCTGGGTGCTTATCTGATCTTGGTTTAGGCCTTGGGGGTTTGTACTTGGAAAACATTGACCTTGACTCGAGTGATAATTGCTTTGCTTTAAATGTTTGTTTTACTATGTTTACTTCTGCTTAGTATGTCTGGGGGCTATCACTGTAGAAAGAGGTGGAGTGGGAGGGTTGGGTTCCTATTCCTTTTACCTTTATGCTCTTTTGGTATGTTGTTAGTTAATTTACCGCTCACTAAGACTGTTGTCTGACTCAAGGTTTTATGTTCAACTCTTATTACCTTGGGCTGTTCATCCATTTTGGGATGGGCAGACTAGGTAGCAGGTGACAGGTGTTGTTCTTAGTTTCCAACGATGCTGATGACGAAGATGAGCTGGAGGCTTGCATATTATTTTCTTATTATATGTACTGGATGTTCCGCTGCTTGTATATTCTCTGAGTGATATGTAGTGAGGCTGGATGTATTGACTATTCAGATTTTTTTTGTATCAAACTACTATGAGGCTTATTTGATGCGATTCTGTTCTGTGTAGCTTCACTATGTATATTTTTCTCTATTGTATTTTATCCATGCGCTGTGAGTAATACGATAGATTCTGCTGTTTTAACTTACCTCTGACGATCATCCATGGCTGCCTGGCACACTTTTTAGCGCACTATTTCTATGTTTAGTGCAGGGGTCATGGGCATCGTCACATTTGGTATCAGAGCCTTGGTTAATCGATTTTACCCAACGCTCGTTGACATAACTACGTATGAGAGACGTAATTGTATTTTGATGGATGATTACTATATATAATATAGTAGCTTAGAAGGATTTGATCCCTTTATGCAGTTGTTTCTCAAGGTGTGCTGATCATTTCTTTTATAGATATCAAGAATGAGTCGAAGAGGGAGACCAGCTGCTAGGGAAGGCCGTGCTGCTGAGGGGGCTGCTGATTATGCAGCTATGTTCAAAGCTATGATGGCTTCGATCATAAGAAGGATGCCAGCTCCGGGGTCAGCAGTTGATGTTGGAATTCAAGTTCAAGCTCCAAGACCGGTGGATTTTGCTAAGCTGTGTAAAGACTATACTGCTATTGGAGGGAAGGTTTTCTTGGGAACAGAGTCAACCATTGAAGTCCAGAGATGGATAGATGCTTGTAGAAGAATCTTTGGTGATTTGGGAATCGAGGATGCAACTAAAAGGAAGCTCGCATCAAGACAGCTTCAAGGGAGAGCTTCTGACTGGTGGAACTCTATCACCATTGATACTCCGGAGGAAGAAATTACTTGGGAGCAATTCCAAGCCAGATTTGAAGCTAAGTTCATTTCTACAGCTCAGAAATCTGTTCTGTTTAAGAAGTTTGTAGAGCTCAAGCAAGATGGAAGACCAGTTCTTGAGTATGTTTCTGAGTTTGAAGCTTTGTCCAAGTATGCCCGGTCGTATATTGAATCTCCTTATTAGAAGAACGAGAAGTTTGTGACAGGCTTGGACATTTATCTTGGGAGGCAGTTGGTGGATCATCTAGACGATCCATTTGAGAAGCTTGTGGAGAAAGCTCTCAGGCACGAAAATCTATATCCTAAAGAAGGATCTGTTGTTGTTGTGGCCAAGGAAGAGTCTAAACCACAGCAGGGTGGAAACAAGAAGAGGAAGCAGCAGCAGCAACAAAAGGGTAAGGATGGCCAGAAGAAGCCGAAGGGCGAAGTGACCTGCTACAATTGTCAGCAGAAGGGCCATTTCTCCAGAGATTGCAAGAATCCAAAGGTGCCGGTTAAGTGCCACAACTGTGACAAGCCGGGGCATATTAAGAAGAATTGTCCAGAACCGCGGAAGGACAAGCAGATTGTGCAAGCTTATGCTTTGGGGGCTGTTCCATCATTTTCAAAAGCTCCTACCGCTGAAGAGAAAGGAAAGAGTGTGGTGGTTCAAGGTACTCTTTCCATATGTGGTGTCCTAGTTAGAGTGTTATTCGATACTGGGGCATCGCATTCTTTTGGTTGTAATGAACTTGTAGGCCGGTTGGGTTTAAAACCGGATATTGTTGATAGACCATTGGTTGTGACTAATCCAGTTGGGGGTTCATCCTGTCTGTGTATGCTATATTGTGGTTTGGTTGTATCGAGTCATGATTGCTCTTTTGTTTGTGTTTGTTTTGTTCTGAACTTTGCGGGGTTCGGAATTATTTTGGGTATGGACTGGCTTAGGAAGTATGCGGCAAAGGTTGGAGGTGACAGTCGAGAATGTGGAAGGGCGAAAGGTTGTGATACGATGTAAGCATGAGGAAGGCGTCTTCATGAGCTTCATGTATTCGCTGGTTGTTCCACGGGATGGACTGTCATCGGTGCCAATCGCTAATGGATTTGAGGATGTCTTTGATGAGGTCAAAGGGTTACCGCCGCATAGAGAGATCGAGTTTCGTATCGATCTAGTTGAAGGAGCCAGATCTGTTGTGATGCCTCTTAGGCAGATGGCGCCTAGGGAACAGTAGGAGTTGAAGGTGCAGGTTGATGATCTTTTACAGAAAGGATTCATTCGGCGTAGTGTGTCCGAATGGGGTGCACCAGTGGTGTTTGCAACCAAAGCAGATGGATCATTGAGGTTGTGTGTGGATTATCGTGAGCTGAATAAAGTGACTAAGAAGAACAAGTATCCATTGTCAAGAATAGATGACTTGTTCGATCAACTTCACGAAGCTAAGGTGTTTTCTCAGATGGATTTGGCAGCGGGATTTCACCAGTTAAGAGTGGCTAAGGATAGTGTGCCGAAGACTGCTTTCAGGACACCATCCGGTTTCTTTGAGTGGTTGGTAATGCCGTTTGGATTGACCAATGCGCCAGCATATTTTGTGGATCTTATGAATAGAGTGTTCAGAGATCAGTTGAACAAGTTCATACTAGTGTTCATGGATGACATTTTGATTTATTCCAGAACTGAAGAAGAGCACATGACGCACTTGCGTATTGTTTTGGAAATCTTACGGAAACATCAACTGAAGGCTAAGTTTTCGAAGTGTCACTTCTGGAAGAGTGAAGTGAGGTTCTTAGGCCATATTATCTCTGGAAATGGAATAGCGGTTGATCCCGCTAAGGTGGCAGCAATCCAGGATTGGGTTAGACCTAAGAATACATCTGATGTGAGAAGTTTTCTTGGATTAGCAGGATATTATCGCCGATTTATCAAAGACTTTTCCAAGATAGCTGCACCATTAACAGGATTGACGAAAAAGAACCAAGTATTCAGATGGGATGCTAAGTGTGAGCAAGCTTTCGGAATTCTGAAAGAGCGACTGACAAGTGCTCATGTTTTGACTATTCCAAGTGAAAATGATGAGATGGTGGTTTATACCGATGCATGTGGTACTGGACTTGGAGCAGTGCTGATGCAGAAGGGTAAAGTTGTTGCGTATGCGAGTCGACAACTGAAGCCACATGAAAGGAATTATCCGACTCATGATTTGGAGTTGGCAGCGATTGTATTTGCTCTGAAGATATGGAGACATTACCTGTTGGGAGTTCGATTCGAGTTGTTTACAGATCATAAGTCGTTGAAGTATCTTTTCTCCCAAAAGGATTTGAATCTTCGGCAGCAACGATGGCTAGAGTTTTTGGCATCATATGATTTTGGTATAGCCTATACTCCGGGAAAGGGTAATGCAGTAGCAGATGCGTTAAGTCGAAGACATGCAGGATTGGGGGCCATGTTTTTAGAATGGACGAGTCTCGAGTATTTAGCTGGATTTGACTTCAGGCCCAGATGTGAATTGGAACCTGAGATGTTGGCAAACTTATCAATAAGACCGACTCTTGTGGAAAGAATTGGCGAGAGCCAAAAGCGAGACGATAAGCTTGTCAAGATTATCCGTGATTTGGAATCTGGATTGGACCCAGAAAAGGATAAAGGATTCGAGGTCGATCGAGAGGGTTGGCTTCGGAAGCAAGGACGACTAGTTGTTCCCGATATAGATGAATTGAGAAATGAAGTTCTGAAGGTAAGTCATCACTCGAAGCTGACAATTCATCCAGGTGGAAATAAGATGTATCGGGATATGAAGAGAACCTATTACTGGGAAGGTATGAAGAAGGATGTTGGAAATTTTATTTCCAAGTGCATAAACTGCCAGTTGGTAAAAGCTGAGCAGAAGAAGCCCAGTGGATTGCTTCAGCCATTAGAAGTTCCTACATGGAAGTGGGAGCAAATATCGATGGATTTCATTGATGGGCTACCTAGAACAAGAACGGGAAATGAAGGGATTTGGGTCATCGTATATCGTTTGACCAAGAATGCAAGATTCATTCCTGTTCGATCAACCAGGACTGCATCAAAGTTGGCTGAGCTGTATGTTAAGTGGATAGTTCGATTCCATGGTATTCCGAAAAGTATAGTGAGTGATCGAGACCCATTGTTCACTAGTGAATTTTGGAAGAGTTTCCAGGAAGTTTTGGGAACTGAACTGTGTTTGAGTACAGCTTATCACCCCCAAACAGATGGTCAGACCGAGAGAGTCAATCGAGTTTTGGAAGATCTCCTTAGAGCTTGTGTTTTAGATTTCGGAGGATCATGGGAAGATCACCTTCATTTGGTAGAATTTTCGTATAATAACAGTTACCAGTCAAGCATTGGTATGGCACCGTATGAAGCATTGTATGGAAGACCGTGTAACTCTCCGACATGTTGGTTAGAAACAGGAGAAAAGCTGATACTTGGGCCAGAAATAATTCGACAGACTTCGGATTGCATAGAAATCATTCGGCAACGAATGAAGGCAGCCCAAGACCGACAGAAAAGTTATGCCGATAAGCGTCATAAGGATTTGGAATTCGACGTAGGTGATATGGTTTTTGTGAAGATTTCTCCACTGAAGAATGTTATTCGATTCGGGAAGAAAGGAAAATTGACTCCGAGATTTGTTGGACCATTCCCGATCATCGAGCGAATTGGAAAGCTCGCTTACAAATTGGAGTTACTAGAAAAGATGGCGGGTGTGCACAATGTTTTTCATGTATCGTATCTACGGAAGTATGTGCACGACTCGAATACGGTGGTTTCTGCTGATAGCTGTGAAGATTTTGAGGTTGACCTAGTTGATAAGAGACCTCGTAAGCCGCTTCGTGTTGTGGAAACTGACACGAAACAGCTTAGGAGGAAGGTAGTTAGGTTGCTCAAGATACAATGGAGTGATGATGTTAACGACTATACATGGGAGGTGGAAGAGAGGATGAAGGCAGCTCATCCTGAACTCTTCGAGGTATGGCCATAAGGTGTCGTGTCATCTCACGACATTGTAACTTGTTCTAGTCTTAGAATTCTGCATGGTAGGCTAGTAATTGGATGCATGATTTGTTGATTGCTATGGATGGTAGGCATGCAGAATAGTTTTTGATTGCTCTTGTTTGTTTGGAATTTCGGGGGCGAAATTCTTAAGGGGGAGAGAATGTAACGACCCGTATTTTTACGGATCGAAAGATTGTAGAACTGTTGTCATTAGGTCGTTAGTGTTGTTAAGTCGTCCAGAGTTAGGTCGTGTAGCAGGTTGGGTTATGGAGCGACTTAATGGCTTAGGTGAGCGACCTAAGAAGGTTAACGACCTAAGGAATGGAGCGGCTTAAGGGGTTTAGCGACCTAGGGGTTGAGTGAGTTAACGACCTAAGGAAGTTAGGTCGTGGACAAGTTAAGGATAGGTCGTTGAGACCCTGTGTAAAGTGTTAGGTCGTTGAGTCGCTATGCCGTGTTTAGTTAGGTCGTAGATGACCTATGTTAGTATGCTGGGTGTAGTTAGGTCGTGGGACGACCTAGTTAGGTCGCGTGAAGGCGTGTGTTAGGTCGGTACTCCTGTCAGATCGATAGGTCGGCTATGCGTTAGATCGTTAGGTCGTGTAGCGTTAAGTCGCTAAGCCGCTTATGAGTGTTAGGTCGTAGGTCGCGTGAGGGCTTATGAAGTTAAGTTGTAGTATTTGCTAACTCGTTAGGTCGTGGATGCGCATAGGCTTGGGTCGTTAAGTCGTAGGTCGGGGATAGTTAGGTCGTGGACGACTTAAGGGGGCGGACGACCTAAGGATTCCAGCCTATAAATACACGTCCTTGCCTCACTTTTTGGGATCCGGATTTGGAAGCGATGAAGTGCTTCCATTTGAGAGCTCGAGAACTACACTTCTTCACTTCCTATCTCTTCTTAAATTTAGTACTTCCTTCCATCCAAGATCGAAGATCCAAGAGCTAAAGTTGAAGATCTACATTCTTCGAAGAGAGATTTCATCGTTTGAAGTGGAATTTTGACAGATCAAGTTATATCCTTCGCTGTCCAGATCTGAAGTGTGTTGCTTTTGAAGTGTTTAGGTGATTTGGTGAGTGGTGGTTATCTCTCATACGGATCCAAAGGAGTATATCAGATCGATGGCTTGATTATGTGTTAAAAATAGTGATTTCATGCTTTTTGTAAACTTGAGTATAGATCCATTGTTCATGATGATTTGACATCCATTTTACTACATGTTAATCTATGCAAGTTCATTCATCAAGTTGTAGAGATATTGCCCATGTTTCATGCTTGTTAGATTTGGACTCTTTATTTACAAAATTGCCATTTTAGTTATAATTGCTTTTAGATCTTGTTTGCATGATTGATTACTTGGATTAATGATTGATTTGATTGATTGTTATAAATTAGTTGATTAGTTGTTGGATTTAGACAAGATGGTCGAAGACGATTCAAAAGCTAAGGGAAAGGCTCTTGAATTGGAAAAGCTGCTCGTGGCATATGTGGCGGATGATGAAGCTCGTATGGATAGATTTGATGATGATGATGAGATGAGGCTTTGCTATGATGTGATGTAGCCTTGGTATAATCCAGACGGGATCATTCCAAGCATGTTGATAACTCGAGGGATGGTTTGAGTTCGTTGATAATGGTTGGCTCGAGAGGGGTTTGGGCTAGTATGAGAATAGTCGTCGAGGAGGATGACTAGAAGGCTGAGATTTCATCGTTGTTGAAGATTCTAGCAGACCCAAAGCAAGAGTACGCTGGGCAGATTCGATAGTCCCAAAAGACTACAGTTGGTAGTCGAGTACTCTGGGCAGATTCGATAGTCCTATGCACGGGCTGCGACGACGTGCGGAGTTCTGTCTAGAACCGGGGTTACCATTAGCCCTTGACGGACGGCTGAAAGAATGTGCCGGTCATTCAATTAACGGTGGTATCGAAGCAATGATAACAGTGATAGCCAGAGTCATGGATGTTTGGTTGTATCGTCATTCGGTCTCAAGAGCAATATTTTCTGGGTGCTTATCTGATCTTGGTTTAGGCCTTGGGGGTTTGTACTTGGAAAATATTGACCTTGACTCGAGTGATAATTGCTTTGCTTTAAATGTTTGCTTTACTATGTTTACTTCTGCTTAGTGTGTCCAGGGGCTATCACTGTAGAAAGAGGTGGAGTGGGAGGGTTGGGTTCCTATTCCTTTTACCTTTATGCTCTTTTGGTATGTTGTTAGTTAATTTACCACTCACTAAGACTGTTGTCTGACTCAAGGTTTTATGTTCAACGCTTATTACCTTGGGCTGTTCATCCATTTTGGGATGGGCAGACTAGGTAGCAGGTGACAGGTGCTGTTCTTAGTTTCCAACGATGCTGATGACGAAGACGAGCTGGAGGCTTGCATATTATTTTCTTATTATATGTACTGGATGTTCCGCTGCTTGTATATTCTTTGAGTGATTTGTAGTGAGGCTGGATGTATTGACTATTCAGATTTTTTTTGTATCAAACTACTATGAGGCTTATTTGATGCGATTCTGTTCTGTGTAGCTTCACTGTGTATATTTTTCTCTATTGTATTTTATCCACGCGCTGTGAGTAATACGATAGATTCTGCTGTTTTAACTTACCTCTAACGATCATCCATGGCTGCCTGGCACACTTTTTCAGCGCACTATTTCTATGTTTAGTGCAGGGGTCATGGGCGGTCGTCACAAAAATGTTTGGATATAATTTTGAAATCTATTTTAAATTAATCTAAACTATTTTAATTAATTTGAAACTATTTTTAATTTATTTAATCTATTATAACCTATTTAATCCAATTTAATCTATTTTACCTATTTTAAACTAATTAAATTTATTTAATCTATTTTAAATCTATTTAATATAATTTAAATACATTTAATCTATTTTAAATTTATTTAATCTCTTTAAAAATCTACTTAATATAATTTAAATCAATTTAATCTATAATTAATCTATTTAATCATTTTAAAACTAATAGAATCTATTTATTATATTTTAAATCTATTTAATCTATTTTAAATCTATTTAAATCATTTTAAATCTAATTAAATCAAATTTAAATCTATTTAAACTAATTTACTATTTAAATTATTTTAAATCTATTAAACTATTTTTAAACTATATAAACTAATTTTAATTACCTAAACTATTTTCTAAATTTCAGACTGTGTAAAGTTGAAGTATTTATATTTAAATCCTTGATGATGATACAACCTAAGTTGTAATTTGGAACTGATATCTTTCTATGAAACGACATATTTGAGTAAATAAGATGATTTTGAAATGAAGAATTAATTTACATAACTTATCGATAATTTCAAAGTGAATGTGATTTCAAAAGTGAATATGATTTTGAAGTGAATATGACTTTGAAGGTGAATATAGTTGCGAAAGTGAATATGAATTCGAAAGAGATATGATTTGAAATTGAATATGATATTTTGATATCAATTGTAAATTGACTTTTGAAATGTAAAAGAACCATCCGGTGTGAAATAAGCGTTTGGTTGTTGAAGTGACCGGGATCAGATATTGTCATATTCTCTGCCATTACCGAAAACCACTTTAACAACTGTGTACGTGGTGGAGATTCCAGAAATGAAGTAGGATGGTTTGGCAAATGATTTCTGTATGAGGTATGATGTGACCCTGACTCCCGTAAGTCAGCTTAGATGTGACTAATACAGGAGCCACACCGGGCCAAGTGAGGTTATTCCTCCTATCAGACACATTTCTTCGATACCATTCTATTGCTTTGTGATTGATTTGGTGGCCACCCCTTGATTTTGATTATGGGAGTGTGTTCCGAGGTGGGCGGTAGTAGCTGCTATGCGTTACCACCAGTCCGAATCCGTAATTGGTATATCTACCCTGGCATTGCCTCGAGTACCGTGTTCACATGCCCTAGCTCGCCTTCTACGAGTTTGTTTTGTACTGTACCTATGGAGTGCTCCCTGAGTATCCCACCGGTTTGGAGGGGCTTACAGTATCTGTATAGACTACGGGAATATATAAAAATGTGTTAAGGGGGATATGGGTAACGCCTTAACTCTATTTTAATACTTTACTTTATTGTAGACACTATTATAATAGCGTATTGTACTACATAGTAGATAGTTTAACGGATCCTTAGGAGATGGTAACCCCGAACATCTATTAAGTTATTGCACTCACGTCAGACACTGGATAGGAGATGTTAAATCCCGTAAACATCTATGATGCTGTTCCACTCATATTATATACCGTTGATTTAACTTACATAAGATCTTTTAGTTCCGACTCGAGTGTTTTGTCTTTTCAATTCGCTCGGGTCAGCCTGAGCATTTCAGGGTTGAAGACCTTATTTCTGGAGGACGAAGGCAAAGATTTGTACTTTTATTATTTAATATATATTTATTCCACTACATCATGTTGTTCCGCTGCATTTCTTTATTTAATTCTGTTTTATGTAACTCAGATTTTGTATTGTATAAGAATAATCAAATGTATTTTTAAAACAACTTCATGAACTATTATTTGATTATTATATTTTGTCATTCCGCTGCGAGATTCTGTATTTGTTTTCTTTCTTTCTCTGTTTTTCTTATTTACCCCATAATAATCTGCCCTTTTGAATCGTTTGAGTTTGACATGTGTGTCTGCTTAAAACATCCAAAAAGGCAGGTCGTTACATTATCTTAAGTTACATTTTAATATTCAAGGTTAAATTTTAAAATTCAATCCACTAATTAGATAATTGGTTCATTACCAATTTCTAGAATTCAAAACACGTTTTATTTCAGAAATCATTTTGAAACTATTTAAACATACATAACTCCTTTGTATATCAAATCATACTTTTCAATTAAAACAAAGTTTGTTTTCCCAAAACAACTTCCATAACAAATCAATCCTTGGTAGCAATCCGTCACTTAGAAACTTGAAAATGAATATCGATGATGTCGCGATCATCATCAGAATTATTTTCCAGCGACTGAAGTGAGTTTAGTGGTTTTATCACCTTCAAAACCCACTTAAAACAATTTCTATTCAGAATATTTCAAAATAATACCACCATTATTTATTTCAAAATGCTTTGGAAAACATTTGCAAACTTTTCGGGATTTTAAATTTCCAAATTTTGGTTTAAGTCCAAATTTAGTTTAGCTCATTTGTATAAATCGTTCTTATAAAAATTCTATTTGGTTATATATAACCATTTAAATTTTATAATCTTGTTTTGATTATAATAATATCAACCAAACACACCAAATATCAATAATAATTTCGGAAAATTATTTTCTTTTATATCAAAATATAGTTTGGGAAAAATTATTTCATTTGCCCACTTCAAAACAATACTGTGTCGATTTAACTTGTTTAAGAGTTTAGAAACCCATATCGGTATAGTTGTCCAGACTATGCCAACCAGAATTCATAAACACTCAACCGATAAGTCAATACAATATAAAACAATTTATATACACTAACAAATACGCACTTATATTTATAATACACTCACACTCATTCTAGGGTACTACTGACCCTATCTCTAATGAGTAATCCCCACCAAAGCTAAGGTTCTCGCTTAACCTTCAGCTCTGATACCAAGTGTAATGAATCGGGATTTTTGACCCTTGAAAATCGACATCAATACGTTCACTGTATAGCATGCCAAATATTCAAGTGCCGAAAATACTAGATTATTAGGGGTGAGAAGAAGAGGTAGAAGAAGAAACAGAAACGATAACACAAAATCTCATAATCACAGCGGAACAATATATAATATATAATAACTGATCTTTATACAAAAAGAAACTGTAACAATTAATATTCATACAATCATTAGAGTACAATAGCCAATAATATCAATCCGGACAGTTATAATAATTTGTCCTCATAAGTGCTGAATATACAGCATACACACATAGTGGAATATAATCAAGTAAGTGGGATACGCCTGAGACTCCTCCAGCTCATCTCCGGAGCTCCATAGCATCCTAACCTGAATCTGTAATACTCGGTCTGACCCGAGCATTATAATAAAATAACACCAGAGTCAGTTTGGAAAACTAGTGTGAGAAAACACACTCAGTCTAAATTATTACTGTTATCAAAATCCTTTGAAATCAAAGGTATCTCGTAAGACCACGCCATACATAAACACGATGGGTTTTTACCTTACGATAACCAAAATATTCTATATCAAAATCATTTGTTATTATAACAGCGTTTATAGAAAATAAACTATAAAATAGCTGAAATGCTTGCATCTCACGTTTCATCATAGTTGGGCACAATCAAAACCATACATGCATGTATTGGAGAATGGATTCCATACAATGACTGGGCTACTAGGGTACTGCCCATCACAGTCAACCTCTAGAAAAATGCACCAAGATCGTACCTAACCGAAACACCCCACACCCCTTAATATACCCAAAAGGACACATTAAAAGGAGTGGTGCATTATAGGTATAACAGAAACTAACAGAGACTAAGACTCACAAGACAAAAATAAGTAAAAAACAGCGGAAATTAAGATAATAACTTATTTTAAAACAAGACTTCATAATTGTTTCATAAGTCAAACAAGTCAAATACCAAATACACATATATGTCTCAAAACCCAAAATGTCTCATAAAAACTCATAGTCTCAAAAATCAGAGTACATAATATCTCTTATAATAAGCCAGTACACAGAAAAAGCTAAAGTTAGAATAAAAGAAATACATGGTAGAAATCTTCTCTAAGAAGCCTCTGAGCAACTACAACTTACTTCCCTCTCCCTTGATGGCCTATGGAGGTGGGGGGGGGGGGGGGAAGGGAAAATAGAGGAGTGGGTCAGACTAAAAGTCTGGTGAATGATAGTAACTACTAGAATCTTTAAGCAAAGTAAAAGAAATAGACTTTACAACAGTTCTAGTATATAAAAGGAAACAAAGGAAATAGGGAAGAGATAAAATGGAAAATACGATTAAACTATTACAGTTGATAAGATGGGTCAACTTTGATTATTTCCACTTATCTTTGATAGCTGCTTGATTAGGCTGAATTCCTAATCCTATAATTAGGCTGAAATACTAATTCTACCCTGCGATAGACCTGCTACTCCATAGACATTACTACGGACTAGACGCTATATAACTCTCTACACAACAGCCAATGGTAACTACGAAAGATACACAAAGCACCCACTGTGGACTAGATGATACATAGCTCCCTACACAGAAGGCAATGGTGTCTACGAAAGACACATATACTAAGCGCCTGGAACTCATAGCGATTACTGAGCACCGAAATGGAAGTCGCACGCGTAACTGCCACCATGCCTATGCTACCTGTTGCTCCACCTATTGGGTCGTATTATTACCACGACTCAGCATAAGCATGCCCCTTGTCTCACTTCAGGATTTTGTGAAACACCGTGTCCATAGAAAATATAGGGGAATGCTGCCGGTACTGGCTCGTCATCCAAACAATATCTAATAGCGCCCTTGTCCAAATCCCCCGTGATTTGAACATCTCTATATTGACCAATTACTACCACTACTAGCATAAGCGTGCCCCTCGTCTCACTTCAGGTTTATGTGAAACACCATACCCATAGAAAATAATAGAGGAATGCTATCTGGTATAGGTCCTACTTTAATTCTTTGCCTATTAACTTAGATAAATTATTTAAATAAGCCTTTACTCTTGTTCTTACTATCTATGCTTATTAATTTATCCAAAGTCTTAAAATAAGCCTTATTCTGTTATATTTCTTATTATAACCTACGTTATAATCATGTTTATTACTTAACCCATGGTCTGAGTGTGAAAATAAGCTTCTTTTCTTCTTTTATTCTTTTTAGTTATAATAAGTTATAACTAGGCCAATCTCTTTAATTCAGTCCATTTAATATCATAATTAGGCATAATTTCAGTCCAATTCCATTTATATTGTAGTCTTTTTTAATTTACATCTTATATTCCATTATTTCAGATTTCTTATAATTTAATCCAATTTCACATTAATTCTATTCTAATCCATACGCGCGAAAAAGAAGGAGGAATAAAAGAAAACTGAAAATAGAAGGAAATCCAAGGCGTAAGTAGAAGATGTAAATAATGCATAAATAACAATAAATAAACTAAAATACTGTAAATAAACTGTAAATAAATGGAAAAGCTAGAAATAAACTGAAATTAATTGAAAAGAATAGCTAGAAGAAATAGACTGAAAATAATTCTAAAAACTGTAAATAAATTACTAAAAAGGTTACTCCAAAAATCGTAGTAAAACTACAAATATTGGAAAACTTATTATTTTAAATTACTTAAAGAAATTTAAAATAATTACAATCACTCACCTCTGGTCCTTAGCTCTTCCCTTTGGGCCTTCACAGATCCACTTGGGGTTGTTAAATATTTTTATTTAAAACGATTTCCTCCTTGGAAAATTATTCCGCTTAGGGTCCTTCCTGAATAGGTGAACCAATTGGAAAAAATCTTAGAATGAGAAAAAGTGTTTGGCCTAAGGTTCTATTTATAGGGGTAGATGTGGATCTTAGACCATTGGATTTGGGGATTGAATAGGATGCAACCACGTCATAAGCTGAATAGGGGCCATCGGATGCAAGAATGGAAGGACCAGATTGAGCTAAAGAATGCAAAACACGTAGAAAATAGGCTAACTAACTTTACTGGACGAAGGAATTTTTCTTCGTCCAATTTCTAAGGCTGGTCGACCGCCAGGTCGACCGCCTTTATACCCAGGTCGACCGACCGGTTGACCTAGGGTGAGGTTAGGTCGACCTAGCCAATATTTTTTTTGTTTAATTATCTTGTAACTTGTTCATATTAGCTCGGTTTTTGACGTTCAATATATGGAAATTGACCAGAAAATTACCACAGACACAATGGTCTAACTCCCATGGCTCAATTCTGATAATTTCACAAAGTTATTTTTATTATTTAGTTAATTAACGAATTAATTATTACAAGTTAAAT
This sequence comes from Allium fistulosum, assembly GCA_030737815.1. NCBI lineage: Eukaryota > Viridiplantae > Streptophyta > Magnoliopsida > Asparagales > Amaryllidaceae > Allium > Allium fistulosum. Next base: position 694,671,293 of record CM060906.1, read on the forward strand.
TTTGGGTTGTTACATTCTCCCCTCCTTAAGGGATTTCGTCCCCGAAATCTCTAAAGATAAAAGAATGTACTAAATGTTTTCATCCAATTCTACAACTAAATACTCAATCATCAACCATTCATCCATCGTCCTTAAGTTTTTCTAATGCAATTTATGATACTTATGCAATTAGTGTAGTGTAAATGTCCCTAACTAATGCAAAAGATTAGGTGGTCCACTGATGCAGTTGACCTCCTTTTATGCAATCATGTCCGTGCCATGTATCCAAATGAAGGTGAAAATTCCCTAATGATAACTGATAATTCTATATGTGTGCTACAAACATCATCCAGATGCAACAACCATGTGAAAATCATCCATTTATAGCAAATATGAAAAATAGAATAAAAATGTGCACACATCCATATGCATATGCTCTAGTGTCCTAGTTAGGCCGATCCCTAAAGAATAATAGTGCCCAGTGTACCTATATGCGTCCATTAGCATCCACTAGGAAACACTTGCAATCACTAGCATACATCATTCATAACATGTTCTATTAACATGTTTACACCAAATCCTACCATCCATAGGTTAACTTCTAAGTTCTACCCTCCCAAAGGATAATAAAGGAAAGAACCTATTCAAAACTAAAGATGGAAAATAGGAAATTCGAAAAATTACTATCAAAGAAACGCGGATATGAGATACGAATTTTCTCCAAATCAAATTTAGTCTTCTCTGAAGTCTTTTTAACCTCTGTAGACTATATCCAACACGAAAGCGACTTGCGCAGTCTTTCCTAAAGAGCTTTGGAAGGTGCCACTCTGATGCTAGCTTGAGAGCTACTATCTTATGTGAATTCCACTAAAGAAAGATGCTTTTCCCAAGTTCCTCCAAAATAATGAATATCTATTCTCAACCAGCATGCCTTACTACCTTACTCATTACACTTTACTGTCTTCTTTAGTCTGCACACATGAATCAACATTTCTAGGTTCTTACTAGTGTCATATACATTCCACGGGAACTTCTATCATTACTTCCAAAAGTAATCACTGCTATCCCCTACATGGTCTTGCACTTTTTCCGTTACACCTAGGAAATGATTTCTCTATACTCCATATTTATAAGAGTTCGGTTGGGTATTTATCGTTTCAAAAGCTAAGACTTCTAAATTTTCAAAACATCAAATCCCAAAATCTTTGTCTTTAAAAAGTGTTATTTTTTAGTTTCTATTAAATTAAAAAATACTTGGTTACTTAACATTATTTCCCAACCTAAAGGGAAAAACTTTTAAATTCCAAGTCCAGAACTTATTCCTTGTTTGCTTTTAAAGACCTTTTCAGTTTTCTATAAAAATTTGAATTTTCAAATTCTACTTTTATTAAGTTTTTCATTTCCAAAAACTTACTTACTTTTTCACCAAACCATTTTCCTTTAAAATATCTTTAAGATGTTTTTATGTGTTTCAAAACATCTTCTTATTATGCCTCACGGTCTCATACCTTAATGTATTGGAACTACTTTCTCAAGTGAGTAATTATTAACGCTAAAATCTTCTATGAACCTTTTAAAAGAGAATTTCATGTTTATGTGAAATTACAAGGAATTTATTTTATATTTTTCGAAATAGGCTATACAAAATATGGTGCTTTTCATACCTTGTATATCTCTTTTATGTATTCCTTATAACTTGCGCAAAACATTTTTTTATTGGTTTTATAGAAAATTATACCATTACTCTTATCATTCCAATAGATTAAAGTATGTTTAATTTATATTCTTCCATGATAAATATTTTCTAATATCTAACTTACACATTTTCCTTTCAGAAAAACTCATCTTCAAAACTGTTTTAATATTTCCATAACTGCAAAAACACTTCCTTATACTTGTAAAAAAATAATAAGTGTACTTTACAAACCATTTTGTTTCTGTACTTAGAAATTATCTTTTAAAATACATTTTTATTTAGGTTAAAACGGATGTTGAGTAAAACACCGTTACTACAACCCAAAAATACTAGTGTATGGATTCAATTAAATAAATACCAATAAATCTCATATACCTATGTAAAAATATTTCTCTTGGGAGTCGCTTACTATAACAATAGTGTTATAGCCTATGCTCCACTTATTTTTCATGAAAATTTTTATTACAACAATAAAAGTTGTAATCTACGTTTTCGATACTTGATACACTCTAGGTTTTTATATTTAAAATCTTTGTTTACTTACAATGAAACTAGTGAGTTATATATATACACACTCCATAATTCTTCAAAAAGAATTCCAATTTTTCATTATATAAAAACCAACTTAAATTTCATACCATTCTTCAAAACCCCATTTTTATTTTCTAAAAGAAAATGTTAACAATGAAAATTTTCAATTCTAACAATTACATTTTTTTTCCACTTTTTAAATTTCAAAAATTTCATTTTATTTGGCTTGGCATAAAGTGGATTTTGTCCTTACTAACCTAGGAGTACTTTTCTTAAATCTTGGAAATCCCATTTCCTTACTAAAGTCTTCTATTAGATTTATTCTTAGGTACTACCGTTAAATCCACTTATATGAAACAATTATAATTTCTGTAATTATCTACACGTGGTTTTTCTCCTTTTCTATTGTACATCTCCAATCCTTGCCTACCTCTCTTTGGGTTTCCACAATCTAAACCTAAATGTACAAAACCATTTATCAAACTTATTCTATACATAGACATTCACTATTCCCCAAAAACACGCTTCCTTATGCCAAAAGTGATACTTCAAGAACCTTGCTTTCAACCGACAAACATGAAGCGTACAAAGAACCTCCTTTAGACGAATAACATTCTCTCCTATACTTCTTGGAAAACACCAAAATGTCGACCATGAATACCACCCCGAACTTTATTTTAGGACATCTCTAAAAACATGGTTCATCAAATCTATAGAATAGGCTGGGACATTGGTTAGCCCAAAAGACATAACCAACCACTCAAAGAATCCGTCGGGTGTCCTAAATGCAGTCTTATCTATGTTGTTATCAGCGACCCTAAGCTGATGGAATCCAGTGGCTAAATCAAGCTGGGAAAATACTAAAGAGCCAACTAACTGGTCGAAAAGATCATCTATCCTAGAGAGTGGATAATGGTTCTTCTTTGTGAGCTTATTCAATTCTCTATAGTCAATGCAAAGTCGAAGAGAACCACCTGCTTTGGTAGCGAAGACGACTGGCGCTCCCTATTCTGACATGTTCCTTCTTATGAAACCTTTCTCAAAAGCTCACGGATCTGCTTGCTCAATCCCTTCCTTTCCCTAGGCGCCAAATGCCCTACGGGTAATGCCACTGGCTAGTAAAATAAATTTTGAAGTCAATCTCTCTCTTAGGAGGGGTAGTCCCCTAACCTCCTCAAAGATGTATGGAAAATCTCTGACGATAGGAACATAATCTAACTCTGATGATGATGAACTGAGGGAATAAAGGAAGCTCAACACAACTGACCATTGCGGGTCGAAAGAAATCTCGAGAGTCCTACTGATGCATGTCTCTAGTCTAACGACTCTCCTCTCGCAATCTAATATAGCTCAATATGTGGATAGCCAATCCATTTCCAAAATCATCCCATACCCCGAAAATCCTAAAACATAGGCGTCATAGTCAAATTCTACGCCTAGGATAAAAATTTTCAAACCCCTACAAACCATAGACAAGAGTGCCGATCCTCCTATGGGGTTTGAAACAAAGATGGGGTCTATTAATAAAGAAATGTCTAAGTGCAAACAATCCACAAGAGAACTATAGATAAAAGAGTGTGATGCTCCAGAATCGAAAAGAGTCCAAATGGGAAAATCAAAAATAGAAATCAAATTTTCCTACCTTGATTTGGTCTGCTGCTGGAAGGTGCTGTACCCAAAGTCTGAATCGGTGCTCTAGGTGCACTTGCTGCCTGCCCTGTTTTCTTAGGACAAATCCTACTAAAGTGACCAAGCTGTCCACAATTGAAACACCTCCCCTTCATTCCTGCCTTCTTACAGTCTTTTGCGTAATGACCCATCATTCTAGAACGCTTACATTTCCCACTTTTCTTGATTCGCTTCTGAGGTCCTCCCTCTTTCCTCTTGTCGTTATCCTTCCACTGCTTCTTAGAGCTTGTAGGAACCTTCTCATGCTCCCTCTTCTGCCGCCAAGATGTAGGCTGAACACTCTATTGGTCCACCAAACCTAACCGCCTAAACCTTTGCTCCATATTATCAAAACTAACCCGCCTCTCCTCGGAATCCTCCGTGCCATAAAACATTCTGCCTTCTATACTAGCGAAGTCCTTGCATAGCTCAGAAAAAGGGGTTGATGTGGGTGGATTAAAGGGATTTCCACCGACTGGTGTTGTATCGGGCACATGCCCTTGCACCTCTGGTACCGTAGCTCTACGGACCAGTCAGCCATTCTATGCAAAGAAAAGAGAATTTAGGCTTGAAAGAATCGAAACAAGATTGCATTGGACTTAGAGGGGATTTTCATAAAAACTGTTTTATACTTAAAAACTATTTCTAAGAGTTCTTTTCTGAAAAATACTTTTTAAAAGAAGTTAATTTGGAAAATACTTTTACTTTTAAAATAAATTTTTAGGAATCCTGCAACCTTAGGCTCTGATACCAAGTGAAACACCCTACACCCCTTAATATACCCAAAAGGACAAATTAAAAGGTGTGGTGTGTTGTAGGTATAACTGAAACTAACAGAGACTAAGATTCACAAGACAAAAATAAGTAAAAAACAACAGAAATTAAGATAATAACTTATTTTAAAACAAGACTCACTACGCCATAGATGAGCTTCTACAACATTTTTGCAAGGTGTTGCCAGCTAAAATGTTGCGATAGCTATAAAATTTTGGTCCTACTGCAACGTTGTATTTTTGGTGTTACCTTAGCCATAAAAATGTGTTGCTCTAGCTAAACAAGTGTAACACGATGCAACATTTTTATATAGTGTTGCTATAGATATATTCTAATTAAACAATTAAAAAAAATTTACACCTCAGCGATCCACACCATTAGTTAAAACAAAATCTCAACCATTCATCCACTATCTACTACGTTTCCTTTATTTCCCGCTGACATTTTCATTCACGCGCTTCCTTTTCATTTCGTTCTCCCCAAATCGCAGAAATAAAAAATTAGGTTTTCTCCCCCAAACTAGTACGAATATTTGGTTTGTGCCCTAATTTTTGTTCTTGAATCCACAGGAATATTCAAAATCAGGAGACTCGGCATACGCTGCCTTGAAATCCATTCTCGAAAAGCTCGAGAATCCTTCGACCAAATCCGATGCTCGAATCTTTCTCGCCAATGTTCAGAAGAAGTTCGATTCTGATGAAGCTTCACTCGATTGCTTCAAACAGTACCATTTTCGAATTCATTACGTCGTCTTCACAAAGGCGAGAGCAGAGAACGTTTTTCAATTTGTATACAAATGTATGCGTTGAAGCGTATACTGCTACAAGGGTTATGGCTTAACAAAGAGGTAGGGATTGGATTCCTGGTAGCTTGCTCCTTCGTTCTCCTTGATTGATTGCTCAAATTGCTTTGACTTCGTCGTCGGGTGCGATGTGATATTATTTGGTATGTTTTCTGCCTTCTGGTTTACTTGATTATTCTCGATTTTGGTTACACTCGCACACTTTTGCCGATGATGAATTGGGATTTATTTATAGGCTTTATTTCCTATAATCTCGAGTTTAATCTTTCTGTTGGACTTTGAGAAATCTGGTATGTTGGATTGCGATGATGTATTGGTATGTTGGATTTTGGTTCACTGGCTTGATTTTGCTTTGCCGATGATGAATTGCGATGTGATATTATTTGGTATGTTGGATTTTGGTTCACTGGCTTGTTTTTGATTTCTGATCTGAGCTTGTTAGCTCCTTTCTACTGCATTTGTTAAACTAGAACTTGAACCTTTGTTAAACTTGTTCACATACCTTTGTACCTTGCTGCATTTGTTAAACCAGAACTTGAAGTATTTGTATTCTGCTGTCCTCTTGAAAACTGCTTCACTTGAAAACTTCTGCATTTTTGAAAATCAGAACTTTGAAAGTGATCTTTGGTTTTCTAAAACTGTTGACTAATCTGAACATTGAGTTTTGATTTCCACGATATATACAAACATATGTGTGTTGAGCTTTGTTGGTTTTGCTTGGTCTGGACTGAACAGGTACCATGCTAAGCTAGTTCTTTAACATGAACTGATGCTCCAAGTCCTCTGTATATCATATTACTGCCTATGTTTCTCTTGTACATGCCTGATGCATTCACTGTTTTTGCTTGATGGGCTGCCTATGTGTACTGCTGTGTTTCTTGCACTGGCTTGTCTACATTTTGCTGAACCTGGTTCTTGTTTGTTTTGTTGGTTGCTTGACCCTGAGTTGAATCCAGTCGATGACTCGGGTTTGACCTTGTGCCGTGTCCATTTTTTTTGGCTTGTCTACATATCTGGCTGCACTTGAGTATGAACTTGCACTTGAGCAGTTGCACTTGAGTAGTTTCTTGTACCAAGCCTTATGATGCATGTATGTTCATCCATGTACATGCATTTCTTGGTCATGTTATGTTGCTTGCTGTGTTGAGTACTACTTTGTGCACTTGGCTTCTCCTTTGTGCATTTTTGCTTGAACTGTTGCTTGGTGTCTTCCATACTGTGTATATCACAGGTTGTCCGTGCAAATATTTGGTCCCTGTCAGAAAAAAATATGAAAAGAAACAACCCAAATACCTGAGGCAAATAATATAACAAAAATATTTTCATTTTCTGTTCGAGTTAAATATTATTTTCCAGATTACTTCTTTTGAATTATATGTGACAGGTATTGAAGACTGGACAGCTGGATACAAGCTTGAAGACAGAGTCAAATCAAATGTGCATGAGCTTGAAGACAGGTTTCAAAGAAGGCTCGATCTTCCGAAAGCTGGATATAAGGTCGATCCCCGCCGGGACTGCGGGGCCCCGGACCCTCGCCGGCGCTGCGCCCGGACCCGCTACTCAGCTCGCCTTCGGCTCGGCACTCGGCTCGTCATATATTTGTCAATGTCGGTGTTTGTATAAATTGAAACTGCATATGTAATGAGTGAACTGAGTGATGTAGTGAGGAATATCTGTATATGTGAATATCAATGTTATATATCATTGAATTGTAAAATAGTGGAGTCAAGAATTTGTACTATTTTAAATGTTGAAATAAAATATTTATTTAAATAAATTACTGTTTGAATATCAAATTCTGTACAATAGCATTTTATTAAATAAATATTTATTTCTATTAAAAAATCAAATATGCTCTACATTGTGGGCCCCACAACTTCAGAAAGTTAATATCTATAGCAACATTTTTGGAATGTTGCTACAGATACCTATGGGTGTTGCCATAGACCCAAATAAGGTTCTATTGCAACAATATTACTTATGTTGCCTTAGATAGTCAAAATGTTGCCTTTGAGGTCTAAGGCAACGGCAAAAATTGCATCACCCTAAAAGTGTTGCCATAGACCTATGGCAACATTTTTCGGGCCTGAGCCAACATTTGTTTTGTGTTGCAGAAGGCCATTTATGGCGTAGTGACTTCATAATTGTTTCATAAGTCAAATAAGTCAAATACCAAATACACACATATGTCTCAAAACCCAAGATGTCTCATAAAAACTCATAGTCTCAAAAATCAAAGTACATAATATCCCTCATAATAAGCCAGTACATAGAAAAAGCTAAAGCTAGAATAAAAAAAATACATGGTAGAAATCTTCTCCAAGAAGCCTCTGAGCAACTGCAACTTACTGCCCTCTCCCTTGATGGCCTATGGAGGTGGGGGAGGGGGGAAAGGGAAAATAGAGGAGTGGGTCAGACTAAAAGTCTGGTGAATGATAGTTATTACTAGAATCTTTAAGCAAAGTAAAAGTAATAGACTTTACAACAGTTCTAGTATATATAAAAGGAAACAAAGGAAATAGGAAAGAGATAAAATGGAAAATACGATTAAACTATTACAGTTGATAAGATGGGTCAACTTTGATTGTTTGCACTTATCTTTGATAGCTACTTGATTAGGCTGAATTCCTAATCCTATAATTAGGCTGAAATCCTAATTCTACCCTGCGATCGGCCTACTACTCCATAGACATTACTACGGACTAGACGCTATATAACTCTCTACACAGCAGCCAATGGTAACTACAAAAGATACACAAAGCACCCACTGTGGACTAGACGATACATAGCTCCCTACACAAAAGGCAATGGTGTCTACGAAAGACACACATACTAAGCGCCTGGAACTCACAGCAATTACTGAGCACCGAAATGGAAGTCGCACACGTAACTGCCACCATGCCCATGCTACCTATTGCTCCACATATTGGGTTGTATTATTGCCTCAACGCAGCATAAGCGTGCCCCTCGTCTCACTTTAGGATTATGTGAAACACCGTGTCCATAGAAAATATAAGGGAATGCTGCCGGTACTGGCCCGTCATCCAAACAATATCTAATAGCTCCCTTGTACAAATCCCCCGTGATTTGAACATCTCTATATTGATCAATTACTACCACTACTAGCATAAGCGTGCCCCTCGTCTCACTTCAGGTTTATGTGAAACACTGTACCCATAGAAAATAATAGGGTAATGCTATTTGGTACAGGTCCTACTTTAATTCTTTGCTTATTAACTGAGATAAATTATTTAAATAAGCATTTACTCTTGTTCTTACTATCCGTGCTTATTAATTTATCCTAAGTCTTAAAATAAGCCTTATTATGTTCTATTCCTTATTATAACCTACGTTATAATCAAGCTTATTACTTAACCTAAGGTCTGAGTGTGAAAATAAGCTTCTTTTCTTCTTTTATTCTTTTTAGTTATAATTCTAAGTTATAACTAGGCCAATCTCTTTAATTCAGTCCAATTAATATCATAATTAGGCATTATTTCAGTCCAATTCCATTTATAATGCAGTCTTTATAATTTACATCTTATATTCCATTATTTCAGATTTCTTATAATTTACTCCAATTTCACGTTAATTCTATTCTAATCCATACGCGAAGAAGAAGGAGGATTAAAAGAAAACTGAAAATAGAAGGAAATCCAAGGCGTAAGAAGAAGATGTAAATAATGCATAAATAAAAGTAAATAAACTAAAATACTGTAAATAAACTGTAAATAATTGGAAAAGCTAGAAATAAACTGAAATTAATGGAAAAGAATAGCTAGAAGAAATAGACTGAAAATAATTCTAAAACTGTAAATAAATTACTAAAAAGGTTACTTCAAAAATCGTAGTAAAACTACAACTATTGGAAACCCTATTATTTTAAATTACTTAAAGAAATTTAACATAATTACAATCACTCACCTCTGGTCCTTAGCTCTTCCCTTTGGGCCTTCACGGATCCACTTGGCGTTGTTAAATATATTAATTTAAAACGATTTCCTCATTGGAAAGTTATACCGCTTAGGGTCCTTCCTGAATACGTGAACCCAATTGGAGAAAATCTTAGAATGAGAAAAAATGTTAGGCCTAGGGTTCTATTCATAGGGGTAGAAGTGGATCTCAGACCATTGGATTTGGGGATTGAATATGATGCAACAATGTCATATGCTGAATAGGTGCCACCGGATGCAAGAATGGAAGGACCAGATTGAGCTAAAGAATGCAAAACACGCAGAAAATAGGCTAACTAACGCTACTGAACGATGGAATTTTCCTTCGTCCAATTTCTAAGGCGGGTCGACCGCCCCTATACCCAGGTCAACCGGCCGGTCGACCTAGGGTGAGGTTAGGTCGACCTAGTGGTCGACCTAGCGAATATTTTTTTTGTTTATCTTATAACTTGTTCATATTAGCTCGGTTTCTGACGTTCTATATATGGAAATTGACCAGAAAATTACCACGGACACAATGGTGCAACTCCTGTGGCTCAATTCCGATAATTTCACAAAGTTATTTTATTATTTAGTTAATTAACGAATTAATTATTACGAGTTAAATTTTGGGTTATTACACTAACGATCCCTATAACACAGGACCGACCTACCCCTTGCTGGATAGTACCGAATATGTTATCACCCCAAGTGTTCCCACCCTATCGAGCGCTTTGTTTTACTTGCATAACCATATCCTTAATTATAATATATCCGAGGGTATCTAGAAAAGTGATAACATACCCTACTTGGGTGCGATCTACTTAGCCCTGCTGCGTCTCCCCTGTTTTAGTCATTCCCAGTTGATGAGGCTTGAGGCTACCTTTTACCTTTAAAATTGCATTCATACTTGGAATGCTAACACTGCCTGCCAGACCACGATGTAAATGATAACATTCATCCATATAAGTTGTTTTGGGTCTGAACAAACCAAATCTCCAAAATCACCATCTTCATTATTTTCACAATATAACAATTTGTAATGCACAAATCGGATCGAAGTGGTTTTCAGATAATTAAATTCGATCCCGGTCTCTTCGAAACGATCAATGAATGTGGCCAGATTTGATAGTCGGTTATTTAACTATCAAAGTTCACACATAAGCAGTCACTAGGCCCAATTTTATAATCTTTCAAACATTCTTTCAAAATATCTTTACAAAATATATATTCAAATCTCTTCCAGCATATTAAATAATTGAAAACAATTTCAAATACTTATAGCCATAACAGGATATTTCCGAATCACATCAATACATAGAAATATTTTTCCAATTCCATTTATAATTCCACACTTTGAAAATATTTCTATAATAATAATCTCGTAGTTAAAATATTTCAAATCCTTCTAGTGCAATAATTAGGAAATATTTATAAGTATATTTTCCTAAAATCATTTTATTGCCAATACTTAGGAAATATTCCATTTATTTCCTATTTCTCAAAATCCTTTACAATTTATTTGTAAATTCCTTATCTCATTTATAAAGGATTCTATAAGTTTCCGGAATTCATTAATTAATTTCTTTTAAAATTTCCAAAATCGATTACACTTGTCTATAATTCCATCTACCCATTTCTAACTTCTTTTATGAATTCTAATTCATCTTCGAAGTTCTTATATTTCAACATTTTGGAAGTTTCCTTAAGTTTCCAGAATTCCATTTCCAGATTTCTCTTATAAAAATCATATCCGTTAAATAAACCCCGTTTACAAATCTCGAGAGGATTTATACATAAATTACAATCAATTCAAAACTCTCTATATATAATAAGTATTTTTAAAGAACAATAATTTATTTTTAAAACACGTTTAAGTAATTATTTAAAATACTAAAACACTTTAAATAAACATCGATAATTCATTTCCAATTCATTTTTAAATAAAACTAATCAATTTACAAAGCTTATTATAAAAATGTGAATTTATTTCAATAAATATTAGATATTTGAATAACCCACTTTTCGAAATATTTCGATACTAAAACATCTTAAACTATATACTTTAATAAATAAAATCCCATTTTAAAACAATTTTAATTTCTCGACAAAAATCTATTTTTAAAATCCAATATTACCAATTTCAATTTATAAATCCCTCTCGATTCATATCACATCGACCACATTTCAATTTCATAATCATTCTCACATCTCAAAAATAGAATCCACTATATTTTTTTTTTCAAAAATCGATTCCCATATCTCGATATAAATTCACACTATAAATTTATATTTCCAATTTATCAACTAATAATCATCTTCCTTTATTTATAAATGTCGTTTATAAGTTTATAAACTCATTTAGGATTCACTCCTTTATAAAAATAATCTCATTCATAAAATTTCATTTATGAATCCATTTCCTTATAAATCCCATTTATTTTACAAATCTATTTTAAATATCGATTTCAACTTCTTTCCCATATTTTGAGAAATATCATTTAAAAATCCATTGTTAAGAATCCTTTATATAAATTATTTTTAAAATCTCTATTTAAAACATTTTACGAATAGTTAAGTACAACCCAAAATCAAATCACTGTTTTATCCAAATCAATTTCCTTTAAAATAATCCAAATTCGATATAAATAATTTTATATCCAAAATCTCTTTTTAATTCCAAATAATATTTATGGTATTTAAAATACCAAAATTATGGCCAGTGCTACTATAACATCCAATAAAACAAATCACACAACAATCCATAACAGATTATTCAATCACATCATATATCACTATATATGAAAAATAATCAATATATTTGTGAAATCTAGTTGGATCTGTCCAACCCATTTCCCTGCAACCACAGATGTTATAGAACATAAAATACCAATCCCGCTTCGAGGCGGGATATCGCAGTAATATAAGGTCATCCGCTATTATGCGGGGCGCATAGTGTCTCATCCACTCCGATCGGCGGGAACATACCCAATTACTAATATATATACTACTATATATAATATAATATTCAGCTGATAATAATATATCAATTCATCCAATCATCCAATAATAAATTTTAATTATTATAAATTAAATCCAGTAATCCAAATGAGTGAGATTTACTCACCTTGAATTTTATTTTGCCCAGCATCCCGATTTTGAATTAAATCGAACAAAGTTCGATTTAATCTAAAATTCCAACCAACTCTGAAAAATCCTAAACCAATTTTGTTGCATGGCACTCATCGATACAAATCTGACGCCGCTTGTTTCGTTCCAATCGGGTGTCGTATGAGAGAGTTATTAAAATTATAAGATTTCTATTTTTAAACTATAATTAAATTTACTAATTACACTTAAGCTAATTAATTGCCCAATTAAAACACACCTTCCCCAATTATCTCTTCCTTGTACACGAACAATTTCTTCCCCATGGTCGTGCACGACATATAGAGATATGACGCTTGGCTTCACGAAATTTGATTTCGTCGATTCCATCAGACTTCTCATCTCGATCTCCACATGTCTGCACCCAAGTCGACAACTCCGGCGCATCCAGTCAAAATGCATCATCTAGGTTTTCGCCCCTCCGTATGCGACTTTCACGATCCTTAATAGTGGCCGGACCTCCCCAAACTCCGGCCGAACGTGCCATTCGACTTCTCGAACTCGAAAACACCATCCACTTCATGAATTTCATCCCCAATCGAAGGCAACATGGAACCCTAGTTCCAAGCATCGGGTTGGCCATCTTAAATCCTCAAACGCACGCGAATATGAGCATAGCAATGCGAAGTTCTTATTGAAACAAGAATTTTACAATTTGTTTCAAAATTTTCCAGGAATTATTTTACTTGATTTTGATTTTTAAAGTTTCAAAATTTATTTTTCTTTCTACGTTTATAAAGAAGGAGAATGAAGGGAGGCACAGGAGTAGAGTGGGTTTGTTTCAGCATAGGGTGGGCTGGTTCAGATAAAAGTGGGCTGATGTGAATGTATGGTCAAGTTAATATATACATATTATTATTATAATTCAAAATATCTAGATATTTAATTACGAACCCCGATCGAGGCATGCCGCCCGACGTTCCTAATGTTATATCCCTATTCCAAACGCAATGGAACAAGTTTCGACACCTAACTCGATCGTATGTGGAAGATAGCCTTTTGAACCCAATTATTATATTCAATTTCCAATATCAATTTCAACGTGTTTTTATCCCGTACGACCAAACGGTAACTCCAAACACTCCGAAATTTGAAATCCGATAATAATACACTATTACGGATCCAACGGAACTGGTTTTGTCGAATTCGAGATTGTGCCCCGGATTGCTATTTAACGCGTCGATAAAATCGACGATTTTAAAAATTTGCGAAAACACTGGAAATTCTAGTTTTAAAAACTTATTAACTCAATTATAATTCCAGTAGAATTTATATCAATATTAGAAATCATTTTGATTCATATTCAACTCAAATTTCAATTATTCACTATTTCCGTATTACGATAAATCGCTATTTTTGAAATTTAAATTCATTTTATAATTTCAACCAAAATCTTCATATTCATAAATAATTTATATTCCAAATCCAATATTTAAAACCATTTAAATATTCAAAATCAAATGATGGAAAATCCAAGCCGTTACAGAAGTTATAAACCGATATGTGACTTTAAATTTTTGGAAATTGAACTATTTTAAGATTTGGACCTTAAAATTGAACAATTAGGTTTAAATTGATTTAAGTGTTTTAAATCAGTAAATTGAAATTGGGATTGAAATTGATATAAATTGAAATGGTTTAGAATAAGAATTGAATTAAAATTTAAATCATTGAATTGAATGGTTGAACCGAATTTGAAGTTAAAATGAACGTTTTGAAAATTGAAGTTAATTCAAATTGAAATCAAGTTGCTTTAAAATTTAATTGAAATTGAGTCAATTGATTTGAAAGATTAGAAATTGAGTTTATTGATTTGAAATTGGACATGGGTCCAGATTTGTTGAAATGGATAGAAACAGTTTGATTTGATATTATTTTCAAAATAAATTATTTTAATATAAACTGTTTCAAAATTTATTTTTAAATACTCAAATTATTTAGATTTTCCAAATTATTTTACTATATAAACCATTTTTAATACTCAAATCATTTTATACTAAACTATTTTAAAATTTTAAACTATCTAAGCTATTTAACTATTTAAGCTATTTTAAACTATTTACACCAATTCAAACTATTTCTATAAGTTTCAGACTGTGCAAAGTTGGAATGTTTATATTTAAATCGTTGATTTAAATGTGAATGTGGTTAAATGAGATTATAACCTAAGTTGGAATTTGAAATGATATTTTCAAGTGAAAATGACATATTTTGAGTAAATATGATTATTTTGATACTTTGAAGTGAATATGATATTTTGATATCAAATATGAATCGGTTTTGAAATGTAAAAGAACCAACCGGTATGAAAAATGACGTTTGGTTGTTAAAGAGATCGGGTCCTCTTTTTGGCATAGTCTCTGTCAATATTGGAACCACTTTAACAACTGTGTACGTGGTGGATGATCCAGGATGAAGTGGTTAAATTGGAGGCGTTTGCTGGATTTGAAGAAAGAGAACGATGATGGGTGACCCCCGCACTTGGCCAATTTGAAATGACTAAAACAGGACGGCTTGTCAGGGCCAAGTGGGCTAGCTACCCCTAGCGGATACACCTCTTCGTATTACTATATTGATGTTGGCTCAATCCGTGCACCTTGATTTGATTTTTAGGGGTGTTCGACGCGGTGGGCGGTCGTAGCTACGATGCGTTACCACCAGCCCTACGACCCGAACTGGTAGTATCCTACCTTGGGCATTTCCTCACGTGCCTTGTCATACTCTTTATCCTTATTCATATGATTTTGTTTTAGTATGGTACCTACAGGGGACTCACTGGCTACCGACGTTAGTGGTTGTGTTACAGGACCTGCATAGACTACCTGCTTAAAATTTGTTAAGGGGGATCAATGTAAAGCCTTAATGCTATTTTAATACTTTACATTACTGATAGACACTACATATATATCGTATCTTACTACATATAAATAGTTTAACAGATCCTTAGGAGATGGAAAATCCTATAACATCTCTTAAGTTATTGCACGCACATTATACACTGGATAGGAGATGCGAAATCGCATAAACATCTCTGAAGCTATTACACTCATATTTACCTGTTGTTGATTTAACTTACATAGTGTTTTGTTTTTTAATTATGCTCGGGCTAGCCTGGGAGTTTCAGTGTTTGAAGACATTATTTCTGGAGGACGAAGACGAAGTTTGGTATATTATATTATTAGTATTATTCCGCTGCATCATTATTGGTATGTTGTTGTTGTACTCTGATTATGTTGTAAAATTGTGTAATCAAATGTATATTGTAAAGCAGCTTCATGAACTGTGTATATGATTATTATATTTTGTCATTCCGCTCTGAGATTCTGTGTTTGTTTTCCTTCTTTCCCTTATTTTTCTTATTAAACCCCATTGATAATCTACCCTTCTGAATGGTTTGAGTTAGACATGTGTGGTTTATTGTCGATTTAAACCGTCCAAAAATGTGGGTCTTCACCCCAAATGTGTTATAACTATTATTAAAGATGTGTATAAGCGAGCGCATGTGCATGTGTGTATGGTATATATTGAAAGTAGTTTTTTTTATAATAAGTGATACTTTATTCAAGTAGAACACTCATTTTGATGTTTTGGGGGTTTGAACTCTTGACCTCTAAGATCTCAGCCTACGACATCATACCTTTGTCATTTGAGTTAGCGGTCTGTCTTTGACATATATAGATATGTAGTTTTACATTATGTTAATATAGAATTCAATATTTTGAAATTATTTCTAACTATGACTTTTCTCATCGGATTACAATAACAAAAACTAATGGTAAATTTTTGATTATTTCAATTATGTATTTTGTTTAAAAGTATCTTTCTTAAAACATGTGCAATGCTTGTGTCAAAGTACTTACAGCTTAATATAAAATATTAACTTTCTTTTTAATCTCATTAGAGCAATTTCCAATCAATTTTGTTTTTGTTTTTTATGTTAGTAAATAATGACAAATTATGAGCTAAGTCTAATAAAATAAACACTAATTATTTAGTCCGTTAGAATTATCGCAAGAAATTCTACACAATTAGATTTGAGAAGAGATAAGAAGCGAAGAGAAACAATATACAGATAATTTCTTTAGTGATTCTTCCAAAAGATTACAAGCGAAAGTCTTAAATTTGAGAAAAAAGTTCCAAATCCCCGAAACCCTAATACAATAATTATTTCCTCACTTGTTACAATGACCTACATAGAAGCATATTTGTAATGCCAAAAGTAATCTTAGTCATTGGATCAATATATGCAGAGATCTAAGGTTAGACTTCTAAAACACCCTGAAAATGGCAAAATTTCTCCTGAAATTCAAGGCCCAACTTCTTCAAATTTCCCATTCCAATCGATTGGAATTATCATCAGTCGACTAGTACCAGTCAATTGATGGAGTCAACCAGTCGACTAGATACATTAATGTGCTCTTGGTTTCTATTTGCTTCAAAATCCAGTCGATTGGATTGATCTACCAATAGACTGGATGCCCATAGATCATGCTACAGGGCTTCAATGCTCCATTTTTCTTATTCGTCTTTCTTCATCTTCACTGCTTCTCTTCTACAACTCCATGCGATGCCTTTCTACTTCATTCTACAAATATCGCATCATAAATTCCCAATCTTCACCTTGATACTATATTTACATAAAACTACCAAAACTCCACCTACAATCTAAGCTTCAAGCAAACTCCAATATCGTTATGGAAAAAAAGCCTCCACCCTTAAAGGAAAAAAAACCTATCTCTAAACCACAAAATTATGCATGCTTCTTAATCGAACATTCACATCATCAATGAATTAAAAATGCTTGTAATATCACAAAGGACTCTATGCGGACTTTGCGGCTTTCTGTTGTTGGCTCACCTTGATTCAAAAAAATTTGTCTCTTCAACACCATTTTGAGAACTCCCTTCATTCTCCATCATTTTTCCAAGCAATATATATATATATATAATTACTTTCTCGTTTTGTGCACAGGACCTTCCTATTACTCTTTCAAACCCTTATGACTCCACCTCCAGTTGAAAGTTGCAACATTTTCTTTCTAACTGTCATGTCATATAGAAATAAGATACTTCTTAATTTCAGGGGCATGTCTGAATCCCGTTAACTTCACCTCCTTTCCATCATACAATTTCATCCTAAACCCAAACCTATGTCATTAACATGCAAGTCTCCACCATTGGCAGATTCCACCTTGCTTTCTTGCTTCTATAGTTAATGAATGCTCCATTTTTTGCTGAATATATGGAAACATGCACCCGAATCCAGCATCTTCTCATTTTCTTTTATTCCATCAACATAGAGCACATCAATGATAATACCAAAATTTATCTCATAATTGATGCCTTCTTCAAGCTTGTCTTTGCCTTCCTCCAATTATGAGAATAAATGCATAGCAAAATTAAGGGCATCAACCATATAATGTTATACAATTATGGACACCAACCATATAACGTTATACAATTTTTGTTTATAAACTGGAAAATATAACATGTTATATGTATAGCAGTGATATTGATCTATTAAATTTTCAATAAAAAAAACTTAGTAAAGTATTTATGACCATTAGACATCACTCGGTAGCATATACCATGAATAACGTTACATAATATTCGACCATATCAGTCAATTAAGATTTCTCTAGACCGTAGTTTTTTCCCATCCTGATCCGAAAATTTCTAAATCAATGAATGAGTTAAGTAACTACAGATGAGTTAAAATAGATGCGATATGCATATCCAAACCCCTTAATCGGTCCAACATAGAAATATTCAAGCTGTGACGCCCCACCTCTATACTCACGCTAGCCAAGGACACTACGGGGTAATGTCGTCGACTAGCATGAAGAATAAGGCTGTTGAGGAGAGACCATCTGTGTAATTGCTTTGTCCGAGTACTGATATGTTAGAAAATATAACTTACATTTCATTTCAGAAGGAAATCCGACATATCAAATACAAACTCAAAGCAACCACACAGTGGCTAAGTGGCCTTCAGAAACAAATATAGAAATAAACATAACACAAATCAGTCACAGATATTCATATCACAAAGGCGGAATAAGATATGAATATAACACATGAAAGTGTACATCAAAGTAGTGGTCATAGAAGATCCACTACATCACAAAAGAATAGATACAAGTGCTAGACAAAAGAATAAGTATACAACAAGGAGTCTCTATCTCAAATGTATACTAACAAAAACTACAATGCTAAAGTAGTTAGCCAAAAGTCAGATAATAGTCCCAGATGAGGAGTTAAGCAGAAGCACCTGTAACATCTCGGTCTGACCCGAGTATTATTTAAGAAGAAAATAATAAACGGATCAGTCTAGCTATAAATATCAGATAAAATGAGATAGGATAAGAGATATGACCCAAAACGTATGATAACAAGGAAATGCCATACTATGTCAAGTATACATCAAATAACAACAAAAATCATACAATAACTCAAATCATCTCAACGCACAAAAAAGAATCACATTCTTTAAATAATTCACCAAAACACAAATATTGACAAAACATATCAATGCCAATCCACGAAAATAGGTGAAACACAAATTCTAGAAATCACAACGAGAAATCCAGAAATCACAAAAGGGGGAAGGCCTATCACAAACGGGAGCATGAAAACTCACCAACACGTGTATCACAAACGGATTGTTAACCCATGGTCGCTAACCATATAGCCTGTGCCACGACGTAGTACAACGAACGCCCGAGGAACCAAAAACTCAAATAATCCAAAACATCGGCGTAGTACAACGTTACGCCCGATGAACCTGAACACAAATAATCCGGAACAACGACGTAGTACAGCAAACGCCCGATGAACCGAACTCCACAAAACCATAGGTCGCTAGCCTATAAAAATGAGACGAAGCTCCATAAATCGGGGTATAGTCCCCCACGTGGACAAAGAAACATCACAAATCGCTAGTCTAAACCGTAAAATGATCATCATTGATCAATAAGAAGTGTCGATTACACTAAGCTAGTAAATAAATGAGTTTAGCTTCATGTCCCATAACCACTAGCTTAACTTAAATATTTACGAACAAATTGTAGATTCCCACTCGAAAATTGTCACAAGAATTTCAATCGAACAAGTCCAAAAATTAACCGACGAAGTAAACGCAAGCGTTTCATACCACTTGTTTTGCTAAGCCGTTTAATTAGATTTTCTCATACGAATGAGGTAAAGGTTTGTATATACTAATAGATTAGAAAACGGTTTTATAAACGAGCTTTGTATTAAAAATAGAGTTGAAATAATCTTTGTAAAAGAGTTTGAATATTTACTACTAGTATAGAAACCTTTGTATTTTAAAGTGACAAATCATAAAAATGATTGTAGAAACAATCAATCACCAAAATCCACATACGATGACGTGAATCAAATCCGAAGAAATCGATACTGAATCCATCAAAATGGATATTCTCAAAAGTCCCAAAAAAGAAGTCATCAAAGTCAATAATAAATGATAACAATAAATCGGACAATCACGAATCGACAAAAATTGGAATCCCATACAAAATAGGCAAATTGGGTTGAGACAAGCAGATTCAGACGTCTGACTTGTATATTTCAAACTTCTGAACCTGGGGCTCAGGCAATACTTGGCCTAGGCCAATGAAGGCCAAATAATATCGGAAGCGATCGGATGAGTGACGATGGCTAGGGGTTTACGCCAGCCGATTACCCAACCTTAAAGACTCACCGATACACTCCGACCAACATGCCCAAACATCCATATAATGATTTTTCATAGATTTTGACTTCAAACACCAAAAATTGGAATATTCATCAAACCAATTCAATTCAAAAGCAAATAGACAAGGAATAGATGTTAGGAATTGCTACCTAACACTATCAAAGATATAGACGTAGATGTGAGTTCAAAAACTCACCTTTAAACCCAAAAACAATGAATGGGAAGCTTAATCACAAAGGAGAGATCAACCACTCTTCACTTCAACCCAAGAAGCATGAATCTAAGCTCAAAAGAAGAACATTTCCTAAGTTAGGTTTAGGAAATTTCTGAAATTAAAGAGAGAATGAGTTGGAGAAGATGAAGAGGATGCTTACCTAAGCTTCTCTTTAATTTTGGAGCTAACACTTGGATTTGTAAAAGAAACTAGGGCTTAGGAATTTCTATTTCCTCTTTTCTTCCCCCATTTTTCTTTTAGCTTGAGTGTTAGGAAATATTAGAATGAATGAAGAGGAGTTGGATGAAAGGGTAAGTTATTAGAAGGTTGATGGGCTGAAACCCAAACCCAAAGCCCTAGTTGAAAATCTTGAAATTTTACCCAACTCAAAACATATCGATGTTTATACTTAAAAAAGTTGCAAACACCATTTTGAACTCAATGGAATTGGTCTCGAGTCCAAATTGTTGAATCTCAATTTTAATCTTCATTCAGACGTCTGAAATTTCCAAACCAGACGTCTGAATCTGGAAAAATATGAGCTTTCAAACTTCATTCAGACGTCTGAAATGAACGATTCAGACGTCTGAATCTGGTAAAACAGAAGTTGTCTAGAACAATATTAAGACGTCTGAATCGTCCATTTCAGAAGTCTGAAAATGGTAATTTTAGCCTATTTCCTTTCTGGATTGACTCGAACAATTTCAGACGTCTGAACGACCCATTTCAGACGTCTGAATTTGAGTTTGAATGTGTTTTCAAATAGGCACTTCCAAATAGCACGATCCACATAGACTTTTCACTAATTCAACTGTTCTTCTACGAATAGTGACTTTTTCGGACTAAAATCCGACTAACGATGCTATATTTAAATTAAACATTTAAATATACGAATCGTAAAATATGCGGGTTGTTACACAAACTGCATAACATATTCATAACATAACATTCTAGAAATATCTACCAAATCCTATAAATGCCACTCACTCTATTCATCCAAATTCACATCCCATTTCCACTTCTCTCTCATGTCATCTCCATTCAAATCTCTCACCACCACTGTTTCTTTTTGGACATGCTTCATTGAGTTACTCGCTATCATTAATCTCCGGTATCATAGCTTTGGGTTAGTGTAATTATACCACTGAGACCGTGCTTTACACTATAGACCTATCTTGCACTTATATATTTTAATCTTATTCTACGGGAAAAATAATCATTTCTGCGACTGCAACTTCTACACTTTTTCTTTATATTAAAAAGATTTTTTTGCACTTTTTAGAATTTGTTTGTATTAGTTATTTAAGTGCATTGCTCTGTGTATTCTCAAAATAGTTTCATGATAACATGTTATTTACGGACATAAAATCAACCGATCAATGAAAATTTATTATTTTTTCATGTTATTTTTTACTTTTAAATATATTTCAATCTTATTCTACAGGAAAAAAAAATCATTTCTGCGATTGCAACTTTTACACTTCTGTTTTATGTTAAAAAGGTAATTTGCACTTTTTAGAATTTATTTTTATAGTTTATTTAAGTGCATTGCTCTGTGTATTCTCAACATAATATCATGATTACATATTATCTACGGACATAAAATTAATCGATCGATGAAAATTTATTCTTTTTTCATGTTATTTTTTATTTTTAAATATGAATAAAAATTATGCTTCTTATAAAAAATGTTCAAGAGTACATGTCAATCATCATGTTATTATTACTTTACTCTATATATTAAAAAATCAATTTCAACATACAACACAATTTATTAGCCAATCAATGGATATTAAACACTCTGATAAGCAAAGGTCGACTAAAAAATATGATATATCTCCAAAAGTATCTTCAACGAAAAATGGTGTACATGTCCAAAAATCAACAAATGACGATAAAAAAATCCCCCTCAAAAGATGATTATGGCTGGGTTGATAAGTTTACTTCTGAAGTGGTAAGTGATATATCATTCAAAAATTTCGAAAAGATAATATAATCAAATTGTATTATCTTATCGGTTTTCTCTTCCTGTTTTTGCTATCAGCGTAAACTTCCACAAATACCACTCTGAAGATATTACCATTTTTTTTGAAAATTGGTTAATTTTATTTCAAACTCCAATGGGCTTTGCGGCCCAATACACCAACATCCGAAATTACAGATCGAATAAATACAACTGAACAGTTTATACGGAAAGCAAGCTTTAAACTCAAACATTCCTCTTTTAGGGCTCAGAAATTAGCTATGGCGGCTCCTAGTTCCTTAGTTGATCTTCTCAGCTCGCTGCCATCCAGCTCATCCTCTCCGGTGCTTGTGCTTCTTGTACCATTAAGCTGGTAAAGTTCCTTCTAGCAATTTTACCGATTATGATACTAGTATCTCGATTAATTTGAGTGGTTAGTGACAAAACTTCCTTCTAGCCTGGTAGTTGCGCTCTCTCCAGAGGAGCCAAACGGTGGTTGTGAGGCTAATTTTAATCAGTTCATCAGATTCGACATGTGGCTCCGCTCGTTCAGGTATTCCACCTCCTCTTTTAAAGAATTTACTTTGTTTGTTTGAATACATCTAAGTTTTTGGATGCTCCAGATTCTCTTACTAAAAGAGCAGTTGAAGAATAGGTGTTCATGACTTTTTGCTTCTGAATAGCATAAATTACAATTCATGTCTTCTAGAATCCCCTAGTTATGTAGTCGATCTTTGGTGGATAGTTTGTTCAACAATGCTTTGTATAAGGTATGGGCCATTTTAGGGTTATTTGATCTACTCCATACTAGTTGGTGCCATGGTACAATAGAGAATTTTCCCCTAATGTCTTCTCATGCATTGTGAAGTTTAAACCGACCGTCTGTTGAACTTTTCCAAGCCCAGGTATCTTCTATCTTGTCTCTGTGTATATGAATTTCTTGTATTTCCTATTTAAAATTCCTCATAATAATCTGCTTGTCACAATCCCATTTTGTTTCATTGATAATACTAGCCACTCTGCATGAAGGGGTACCATAAGTAGAATACCCTTCCCATCCCAATCTGTCTACAAAGCTTTTACTTTTGAGCCATGTATCCTTCCAAAGATCAGTGCTTTCACCATTAGCGATGTGTCTTTCAATTAAAGGTTTTAGATCGTCTCTAAGTTTCATAATATTATTCCAAGTTACAGAAGCATTGTTATCTATTTTAATAGTCCATAAATTGTCTTTCAAGTATTTAGCTCTCATCCACCTAGCCCACAGATTATTTGAAACCAGTATTTTCCAAACTAGTTTCATTATGTACACTCTTTTCAGCTCAAATAGATTTTTGAGTCCCACTCCTTCTTCTTTTTTAGGTTTGCACAAGTCTTTATAATTGACTTTATGTAATCTTCCCCTCCAAATGAAATTAGCACAGATTACATTTATTTTTGCAATAGAACAGTCTGGTATTTGAAATGTCTGCAACCAAAATCTAACCTTCAAAGTAATAACTATGTGAACTAATTCTACCCTTCCAGCAAATGATAGAAGTTTTGATCTCCATCCCTGCAATTTCTCTCTTATACTATCCACCAATTTTCCACATTCAGCATCAGTAATAGTATTATTTGAGAAAGGAACATCCAAATATTTGATAGAGAGAGAACCCTCTGCAATACCGATTCTACTTAGCAGATTTTGTTTATTTCTACAGAACTTGTTGAAATAGCATTTTGCCTTAGATTCATTAAGTTTCAGCCCTGCTATTATTTCCAATTCTTTAAATAGTTCATTGATTCTGTCAACAGCAGTTAAACTAGCCTTTGTCACAATAATGAGATCATCATCATATATGTGGTGGGACACTAAAGGTTGTAATCGGTAAACTTGGCTGATCTTATGTTGAAGGCATGCTATTTACATTTGCAGGGAAAACCACTCCATTGCAACATCAAATAAGTAGGGGGATAGAGGATCTCCCTTTCTAATCCTTCTATTGCTATGAATGTAACCTTTGGGAACTCCATTGATAAGTATGGAGAATGTGGGAGAATTTAGACAGTGGCCTATCAGCTTTAGTAGTTTGTCTCGAATTCCCATAGATCTTAGCTATGAATGATAAATTTTCTGTTTACTTTGTATATGCTTTATGCAAATCTACTTTTATGCATATTTTATCTACTCCATGTTTATTGAAATCTCTAATTAGTTTGGGCCATTATAGAGTTTTCTAAGATAAACCGACCTTTAATAAAAGCACTTTGACATTGAGAAATCAAATCTGGAAGCACCTTGTTCAATCTCATGCATATAATTTTACTTAGAATTTTATAAGTGACATTACAGCAAGCAATTGTTCTTCAATTCTTTTTGGTTTTTTAACCTTAGGGATAAGCGAGATAAAAGTGTGATTGATTTCCTGAATGTACTCACTAGTATTAAATGCTTCTTGATAGGCTCTTACCATCTAATCTTTTAGGTGTGTCCAACTCACGTTGAAGAAACTGCCCCCATTCCGTCAGGGCCTGGATTGGAATCATTGTGAATGGAGAAAGTGGCTCTCTTCAGTTCCCCTTCCAGAATCCTAGCTGTCAGCATGGCACATCCCTCCTTGTAAATTTTCCTTCTACTCTGGATTGCTGGTAAGTTTTGCTCATATTTCCCATTGTATAATTCAGAGAAGTATGCAATTGCCTTATCCTTTATTTCTTTATGTTTTCAGTAGCATTCCCCCGTTCATTAAGACAGTTAAGCAGGTTATTATGATGATGCCTTTGTAACATTTTAGTGTAAATTTTTTTATTGCATTCATCTCCCTGTAGAAGCCATTTTTCTTTAGATTTTTGTTTAAGATCTACGGCTTGCTTTTTAAGTTCATCTTTAAGCTTCTTTTGAAGAGAGTAAAAGTTTGCATTAAGTCCTTCATGTAGAGGGTAATCATCCAGTTGTTGTTGAGTGGCCTCTAGGTGGCTTTGAATTTTTGTAACTAGATCATTATGTTTTTGTCTTATCCGATTCCACTCTTTCAATCTATTTTTCATCTTTCTAACCAGCATGACATACTGATACATCTGTGTCCCTTGAGGAATGTGTACTACATTAAAATCCACTACCTCATTATAACCCTCTAACATATGTCAATGGTTATCATATCTAAAAGGTTTACCCTTTGTGATGTTTGCATCATTGTTAAATTGAATGAGGAGGGGAGTGCGATCACTTGTAGAACTAGGAAGCACAGTTATTTTTATATCAGGAATTGCATTAAATAATTCTGCATTTCCTAATGCTCTATCCAGTCTTGAAGTAATCTTCTTTGCCTAACCACTTCTCCATGTGTATTTCAGGCCAGAATGGAATGCCTCTACCAATCCACTAGCGAGCACACAATTATTGAATTCTGCCACTTGGAAAAGCTTCAATGTAATTCCTCTCTTCTTTTCACTTATACTAAGCACTGCATTAAAATCCCCCATAACCAACCAAGGTTGGGTAATAAGTTTAGAATCTGTAGTGAGTAGCTTCCATAGGTTAGTTCGTTCTGAAGCAAGATTTCTAGCATAAACAAAAGTGATAATGATATCTAGCCCACCTATATTTTTGAAGTGCATCGACACTTGTTGATCATCCTTATTGACAACTGTACCAACCCAAATATTGTTTTCCCATACGATCAAGATTCTACCCTTAACTTGATTTGTGCTATTATAAATTAAGCTCCAATGATCCCCCAGTTGATTTTTAAACATATCTATATTCTGTTCAGTAAATTTATTTTCTAGCACAGCTATAATAGATGGCCTGTATTTGGCCATTATATTATGGAGGTCTAACTAACGTATGTCATTGTTAAGACCTCTCACATTCTAACAAATAATAGACATTAATGTTTGATAGATTTGCTCCTAGTCATTGGAGCAGAACCTATCTTAACTGATTTATCAGCAGTCTTCCCCACTTTAGATGTGAATTGTTTATCATAATCCACATTCACTTCGTATAAACATTAATGTTTTCTTCCTCTTCTTCTTCTTCAGATGTTTCCAAGTGAATATTAAACTGATGAATTTCCTTTAGAGATTCAGGAAGCACCTCCTCATCCTTCTCAATATTGTCATCAGGAGGTTCAACAATTGGGGAATGATCTCCAAGGGATTCAACAATTGGGGAATGATCTGCCTCAGGAGGGGGACCCTCTACTTTTTGATCCTGAATTGGAGGAACTGTTGGCTCTGATCCAAAGCCCATCTCACTAGCTATAGGGTGTATATTTGGTAGGGGGAATCATTAACTGTAGCTTCTTGTATGTTATTTTTTGTTGCTGCTTCATTTTTTGAACCACTAACCCCAGGATGATCTTGTGCAGCTGTTTTTGGGGTGATGTTTTTTGTCTTTTCCACCTAAATCTGCGTTGGTTTCTCTGTGTAAATGTTACAGTGTTGATTACTATGACCAAAGCACTTACAATCACTACACCGGGGAGGTACAAATTCATTCTCTACTTCCTACACATAGACATTTCCCTATTTGTCAATGGCTTTAACTTTTTTTGGAAGTTCAAAATTAGCATTAATTTCCATTAATATACGGGCATATTTGATTCGTTTCACCTGCTTGGTATTTTCATCAATATCCAAGGGCTTGCCCATTAGACTTGCTAGTTTACTTATACATCTCATGTTCCATCAGACAAGGTTTAGATTGTTGAGTTTTATCCAAACTGGGTAGGTTGTTAGCATTGCACGTTCAAAATTGAAATCTGGTTACCAATTACGCATGAAAATCAATTTACTGTCCATAAACCATGGACCCCCTTTAAGAATCCTACAGTAATCATCTTCTCGTTCAAACTTGATTAAGTAGAACCCATTATTCCGTGGGAAAATATCCCAAGTGCCTTTAGGATTCTAAACTTTTAGTATAAGCATTAAAATAGACATAGTAAGGCCTTTTACCTGCCATGTAGACATAGATTGAGTTTTTCCACATACTTTTGGATTCAACATAATCCTCCGCATCTATTAGTTGACATAATTCTTTACCATCCGATTGAGGTTCAAAGAAATCCACTTTACCTTTCATTTCAATCTTATGTCCCAATGCTTCGATCTATGATTTAGGGTTTTGGGCTGGTTGCCTAGGGTTTTTCTTTAGAGCTTCCACAAACGATTGCTTCTCTTTCCCCTTCCTCTTAACCTCTTTCCATCCATCTCCATCATCATCTTCTAATTCAGCTGCTAGGGTTTTGGGAACGCTAGATGTGGTCGCCATTTTAAAATAGGATCTAGCAACTATACTTTTTTACAAATTCAATATGCACTCTTACATATATTACCAAACTTACTATCACTTAAATATATGATCTAATAACTAAACTTTATATACGTTTTCGCTCTTTATTAATTGATAATAAAAATGAAAATTCAACCTAACAGAAAATTAAATGTTCCAACTTAGAAATGAAATTCAAACTGATTACACATGATTCAAAAGCAAAAACATAACTACATATTTAAGATAATTATTTCTCCTAAATATGTTAAACACATATAATTTGTAAAAAAATCAATTTACTCGCGAAGCATGTGCTATTATCACACGTGAAGCGCGTACCGTAACACTCGTATAATTAAAAAGGTAACATGTGAATGGTAATGGAAAGCTTGTTAATGTGGAGTAATATGGGAATTTAAATTCTATAAGTAATTGAAATGAACTAAGTTTAGGAAAGAAAATATTGGTACAATGATAGTGAATGAATTCAAATAAAGGATGGATAATTATTTTGTCAATGTGTGGCGATAAAAAGAGTAGCTCGTGATTTCATAATTAATAGGGTATTAACGCCAATAATGGATTTATTGTGATAAACACTCTTTAGGGAAATATATTATATTAAAGAGGAAAGTTGCATTAGTTTTAATTCAAGTGGGCAAACTCTATTTTATAAGGAATGAAAAGTAAAAGTAAACTTTATAAAATGTTAAAATAAATAAGGTAGAATAGTTTGTTATAGGAATGCAAATTTGAAATTTCAACTTTAAAAGTTGATGTTAAAGACTAAAAACATTGTTTATAAAGGTGAAGGAAAAGGAGAATAAATTGTTTTATTAATAATGGATTTTTGGTTTGGTTAGATAACCATGTAGCCAATTTAGTAAATAAAAGAGAACCATTTCTCTTTATTTTATTATTCTGAACATCTTTTTCATCAAAAGATAGAAAAGAGAAACTAAAGCTTCTCCTCCACTCTTAGAAACCCAGCGCCTAATAAAATAAAATCCAATAAATTCTCTAAAATTACAAAACTCAAAACTATGTTTCTCAATGCCACAGTCCACCAAATAAACCTGGAATATACAATTTTGGGCAGTTTTGGGGTAAGCTTTGGATTTGGACAGCAAAGAAAAATGAAGAAGAAGGTGCTAACGATGATAGCATGGCAAAGAGAACGAAGATATAGGAAATTTTAGAGCTTTTTGGGTGTTTAGGTGAGTAATTCTCACCACTATCCCTTATTATATTTGCATGTTTATATCGTCTGGTTGTTTGTGACTTCTGTATGAATTTTTGGATGATATAGTGACTGCCTGAATTAATGCTGTGAAATGAGTACAGTAAACCCTGTAAAATCACTTACTATAACTCCTGTCTCTTTTATAAGTCATTGTGAAATAGAGGATTGTGTGCACATATAGCAGTAGTTTTGGTTTCAAAATTCCACGTTTCAGATATCGAAATGCAAGTAGTCGTTGATGGAGACGATGTAACAACCTGAATTCCAATGGGTCCGGATTTTTCGCAAAAATGCTAGAATCCAAGCCCACTGAAGCCCAAGTTGGATTTTTTGGTATCCTGCAAATAGGTAAAGACAAATATATCAGAGCTCAGATGAATATATCACAGCGGATCTGACTAAAATATAATAGTAAGTAAATACTCACCAAAATAATAGCACTTTCTAACGAGTGTCTCAAAGCTGGAAAGTCTCTACCATCTACTTAACCTGTAGGATGTTATGAGGAGGGGGTCAGAACTAAAGTTCCGGTGAATGGACAAATTATATACTTCTAAGTTTAATTCTACATATACCGTTTTATTTCCATTTACTGTTATATTAGGTTTACCGGGTTCATAATACTCTCGCCTCTGTGCGTGAATCGTGTCCTTCTACTCCCTAGTAGATTAAAACCTAATAACTAATATATAAGTAGCTATATGCCCAATGACCGCATCGGTCCTAGGTACCACCCATAGTACCTTTCGTATCCTCCTCGAAAAGGACTCCATCGTCTTGCTCCTATAGCGTTCTATGACTACATCTGTAAAGGACTGCCTCGTAAGGCCTACAATACAGATGTTCCATCGTCTTCTATGAAAACATAAAACTGCGTCCGCACTAGCCTATACTAATGCTTGGACATCCACAATGTACCACCGTGTGCGTGCCTTGAGGACTATAGGTAATCGTTCTGTCTACTCCCTGAATCCCGCTAAACAAGGTCTACCTTGTACGGAACTCAGTCGGAGATTTTCTATATCTATAAAGGACTACCTTTTCTATATCTGTAAAGGACTGCCTCGTTAGGCCTACAACACATATATTCTACTTAGTTTGTCCCTTTTCTTATCGTGGCTATGGCCCCATGCAGCCACCCCTCAACTAATCGAAAGGCCTATAAAGAGCTAAGTGGCTGTGCCCTACTGCAAACAATCTAAACATCCAATTGGCTACGCCCTCCCATCCAATGTCTCGATAGTGAAAGAATCATTGGACTGTTGGTTTAACTTTAGTCTTTCCCGAACTTGCTTCTCAGTTTTGATGCTGGTCCGATATCCGCATGTGACTATCCTTTTGGGTCCTGCCCACTAAAACCTACTCGCAAGTCAAATACGGTGACATACGAATATCCTACTCCAAACATCTACCCCTTTTGACTACCTACAATGGTCCAGCCATGCAAAAAGCAATCAAGGCTTACTCTTTTGATGGAACACCTACATACCTACCTCCAGGGGACTGCTCCATTATGCCTACCCCAGAGGGCCATCCTAGAGTACCCTCACGTCCTGTTGAAGTCTCGTACTTCCTCTAGCCTAAAATATCTAAGTTGGACGTGCTCCTTCTGAGCTGAAATCTGTGATGAACTGCTTCCTTAGGCTCTTCATCCTTTGAGCTGCTCCAAATGCATCTTACACTTTTATTAGACCCTAAGTATAATCTTTTATTTTGCGTTTAGTTACTTTTCTTATTCTATTGGTTACTTATTTACCCTAATTAGCGTAATCTTGTCCCAGCCTCACCAAACTATTGTGAGACCATCAGTTCCTGACTGAAGGGGAATGCTGTTTGTATGGGCCACTTCTATTATCTTGCTTATTAATTTAATCCAAGATCTAAGTTTATTAAAATAAGTCCCTTCTATTATTTCTGCTCTATTTGCTTATTAACTTAATTTAAGTCTTAAAATAAGGCTTTTCTGTTCTTTCTACGTAATTATAACATATGTTATAATTTTACTTTCATTTGTCACTACTATATTCTTTTATAATCAATATATTATAAATATAATCACAAGCATTTCTTTTCTATTCTAGTTTGTCTTTATTATGATATCAAATTATGTTTAATTCTCTTATATTATATGACAATCTTGCCTTGGGATTATGCCTGACTGTCACAAATTTACTTATCATAATAACTTCTTTGCTTTTGTTCTATTATCTGCGCAGTAAATGCAGACCTAGGTACATTTCTGTTAATTACTTCTAGTCTTGTCTTAATTATTAACTTGATTTCTTCTTTACTTCCTTTAATCTTCACTTTATTTTCTTATATTCCAGGAAGTAGTTCTATTCTATTTGGTTGGTTACGAAAACTGTGCTAAAACTCCATTTCCATATTTTAATACTAAATGAAGATATAAACAATAATCCGTAATTGCAAGATATTCCTATTATTATTTCTTTACTTTTTGGGTAGTGCAAAATACAGTAGTGTCTCTATTTTACACTAATTCCCTTTTTCTTTCCTTTATTCTTGCAATTACGTTTATCGTTATCTTTTAAATATTAAACTATGGATATGTATTCTATTTTCTAAGCCAACCAACTAATCTATCACTAGCTTCCCTATCAAGTTACTAAATTTTCCCTTTTAATTTATTTTTCCCCGTTTTAGCATAATTTACTGCAAATTTCTATTTTTCTCTTTTTATTTCTGCTTTTCTTATTTACATCTAATTTCTGTAAGTCTAGTGTTCTTCTATTTTAGTCCGTATTTGCGAATTCTTCCCTTTACTATTTTATTCGTGTAAAAAAAGGAATAAAAAGAAGCTAACATTTACAGGCTAAATTTCAACTTTTAAAATAGATGTAAATAACTGTAAATTTCTTATTTTAGGCTTATGCCTTTCTCTAACTATCAAGCCTAATATTATTCATATTTAATTTGATTACTATTTTCTATGTAAATAATAATTACATATAAGCTCTCTTATACAATTTACTGTCTCAGCATAACTAACTAACATAATTAATTACTGAAATAAATACTGAATAAAATTATTTAACGGGAATCTAATGATAATATATCATAAATGTAAAAGATATATAATTAAATCCACTCACCTGGAAAGAAAACACTTCAAGTTTCAGATCTGATTTTTAACCCAGTTCTATTATCCATAGCCTTCCCTATTGCAACCCTATTTGGATCCACAAATTGGGATTTATATGGATTTAGAAATCCGGATCTAATTGAAGAAAAATAAAATAAATAAACTAGAGAACCAGATCTGTAAACTTTACCTCATTCGGACGACTTTATTTGAACATATCTATTTTAGACCTATAATTTCTATCTCCAACTTGTAATTCAGAAGGCGTAAATCTAAAATAGCTAATTTCTGAAGAATTGGAGGAGAAAGAAGAGTGACAGGGCTTCCGCATCCATTTAGAAAAAATATGAGTTTGAAGGCTAGCCCTGCCTCTTTATTTATAGAGAGTCAAAACAGTGTCGTCCGTCCGCTTAAAACGATGCAAATCAGGCCGTTCAAAAGGGTGCAAAATGAGCACACCCGATTTGTTTTTAAACATTTTATTTATTATAAACGTTTAACGTTTAAACGTTTCCTATTAATTCCAATTAACCCTCATTAATTCTCTGATTTAATGCTCTTTATAACGCACGTCTATTTTGGATTTTAAACGTGCCTTATTTGTTTTATTAAATGTTATTTATAAACGTTAACTTTTAAACGTTATAAATTATAAACATTTAACTTTTTTTTATGTTGCTTGTTTATTCTAATTAATCACCTTCAATTGCTTGATTAATTTCCCAATATAAAACTTGTCTATTTTGAATTTCACATGTGACCGATTAATGTAAATTAATTTCATCCAATAGATAATTTGATTACATTGCATATTAATGTTAATTAATTGCCTTTATTTACTGATATCAATTAATTTCCTTTATGATGGCAATGTTAATTAATTACATTTATGATGCGCGTCTATTTTAAAATTCAAATGCGCATTTTTTCTGGAATTTCATACGCACATATATTTATTTATTACAAATATATTTACGTACATTTACATGTATAATTATTTCTCGATACAAAACTTCGAACGTCAATAACTTTTTCATACGAACTCTGTTCGAGACATATTCTATATGTAAAATAATCAGAAAATCGCCACGAACACAATGTAATAAGTTTCAAGGCCAAATTCTGATAATTCCAAAAACGATTATTTTCACCGTTCTTAATTATTTGATTATTTAATTATATAAAAATACGGGGTGTTACATTCTCCCACCCTTTAGGAAATTTCGTCCCCGAAATTTGGCAATGGTAAAACTATGTAATTCCTAGCATTAATTACATCCATTTTGTGTACATCCAATTTTTCAACCATCCGTGTCATTGTGCAAAGTGCAATACATTATAAAATATATGCGTGTACAATAATTTCTAAGCGGTACCTTCTATATGAATGTTTTTTCTTTTAGAAATTCCTTTTAAAACATGATGCACACATCCTAAATATACTTGCAATTTCTATATGAATGCAATCTTTTGAAAACTCAAAACATTTTTCATCCAATTTTCCCACACTCCTACTTAATAGAAGCATAGTTCAACAAATTTTACGTCCAAACCTACCACACAACTTTTAATTTTTAGAAAATTTTAATTTTTCAAATTCGATTTCTTATGTTATAAAGAAGGTGGAAAACGAAAAAACTTCACATTTCTCCATTTTACTTTTGCGTACCTCTCTCCGTACTTGGAACTTATGCCGCTATCCTATAAAATCACTATTTTCTTTCCCAAGCACGGTTTACATAAGAAATATTTTTCTTTTCAAACTTTTTTCCCAAGCTTAATTTATGAGAAAGATGTATTTTTCTTTTACAATTCTCATTTATTTCTATTGACGTTTCTGTTGCTTTCTTTAGATCTTACTGTTTTTCTTTAGTTACCTTTTATCTGCTTTTACTCTTCTTTTAATATAGCAACTAAACACAGCTATCATCTAGGGCAAGGAAGTCTAGGACCATGTCCACTCTGACACAGAAAGGTCCTACTCTAGGAATCCAAGTAACTCATATGCTCCTCCTACCGCCTATTATTTTTTACCAACTTACGCTGTGTTACTCATGACGAACAAGATCTATTCATCTCTTCTATTCTAGGTCTCATTTACTGCAATGGATAAGGGTTTCAATCTATGCAGTCTCTATCTAAAGAGGCAACTAAGCTTGGGGAAATTTTCTCTTTACCTTTCATTTTTCCCCAACTAAGGTCTACTTTTCCCAACCACGTATGTCTTACTATCTTATTAATACCACTTCACTATTCTTCTATAGTCTACACGCATGAAGCAACATTTCTAGGTTTTCACTAGTGTCCTATACACCTTACGGAAACTTTTATTATTACTACTAGGAGTAATTACTGCTATAGCTTTACA
Organism: Allium fistulosum; assembly: GCA_030737815.1. Taxonomy (NCBI): domain Eukaryota; kingdom Viridiplantae; phylum Streptophyta; class Magnoliopsida; order Asparagales; family Amaryllidaceae; genus Allium; species Allium fistulosum. The sequence continues at coordinate 694,705,713 of CM060906.1, forward strand.
CTTTTCCTATTACACCTAGGAAATGATTCCTATCTACTCCATATTTAAAATTCGGTTTGGTTTGATATTTATCATTTTACTTCAAAAATTAAAGCTTCTAAATTATTGAAACATCAAATCCCAAAATTCTTGCCTTTGAAAGTGTTATTTTGAAGTTTTCTGTTAAATTCAAAGGTACTTAGTTACTTAAAATTTTATCTTTCCAAAAACTTATTTACTTTTCCACCAACCTTTTTTCTTTAAAACATGTCTTGCTTGTTCTTAAAACATTTTTCTTTTTTTTTTCTTGAAAAAAATGTCCTCACATGTTTTCAAAATATCTTCTTTTCATAGATTTTCAAATTTACTAAAACTGGAGTAGATAAGAACAATTATTTTATCAAAAATCTCCTAGCTTTTCTACTCTTCCAACTACTTAACCTCGGAGGAGTTTCTAACTTACTACACTTAATGGTTTTATACCTTAATGTATTGGAATTACTTTCTCTTATGAGAAACCATTAACGCTAAAATCTTCTACGAATCCTTTAAAGGAGGATTTCATGTTTATGTGAAATTATAAGGAATCTATTTTATATTTTTTTTCTTTCGAAATAGGCTATACAAAATATGGTGTTTTCCATACCTTGTGCATCTCTTTCATGTATTCCTTATAACTTGCACAGAACATCTTTATTTGTGATTCATAGAAAATTATATCATTATTCATTTCATTCCAATAGATCAAAGTATGTTTACTCTATATTCACTTACATAAGATATTTCCTACTAAATTCATTAATTTAACGTACATTATTTTTCAAAAGAACTCATTTTCAAAACTACTTTAATATTTTAATAAATAGAAAATATTTTCATATACTTATTTAAATAATAAGTGTACATACACACCACTTTAGAAATTATCTCCAAAACTCATTTGGGTCAAAACAAATGTTGCGTAAAACACCGTTACTACAACCCAAAAATACTAATATATGGATTTAATTAAAATAAATATTAATAAATCTCATCTGCTATGTAAAAACATTTCCTTTGGGAGTCACCTACTATAACAATAGTGTCATAGCCTATGCTTCTTTAATTTTTACCGAAAACATCTATTACAACAATAAATGTTGTAACCTACGTTTTCGATACTTAACACACTCTAGGTTTTTGTATTTAAAATCTTTGTTCACCTACAAGGAAACTAGCGAGCTATACATGCTCTATAATTCTTCAAAAAGAATTTCACTTTTAATAAAATTTACATCATATAAAAACCAATTTAAATTTCATACGACTTATATATATATATATATTTTTTCAAAAACCCAATATTTACTTCGTCAAATATATTAACAATTATATTTTTAAACTTTTCAATTCCAAAAGTTTCATTTTATTGGGCCAGACGTAAAGTGGATTTTCTTCTTACTAAAACCTCTCACTCCTTCCAAAATAAAAACACTCCCCCTACCATCCCTAGGGAATTTCCCTACTTCCTATAACATATGGACACCAATCTTCTCTCAAAACATGGCTTATTTGTACGCTATAAATTGGTAATAACATAGGGCTCAACATACTTGGGTCATCCCAAAACCAATAAGCAAACTATGCACAAATATACTTCTAAAAACTTTCCATATGTTAAAATCTATAATTGGGGACTCTTTGGATTTTAGTACATAATATATTTATATTTTATTCAAAAATACAAATACGTTCACTCACTATCTACCTAAGAATCCTAAACCTAGGCTCTGATACCAAATGTAACAACCTAAATTCTAGTGGGACCGGATTTTTCGCAAAAATGCTAGAATCCAAGCCCACTGAAGCCCGAGTTGGGTTTTCTGGTATCCTGCAAATAGGCAAAGACAAATATATCAGAGCTCAGACGAATATCTCATAGCGGATCTGACTAAAATATAATTGTAAGTAAATACTCACCAAAATAATAACACTTTCTAACGAGTGTCTCAAAGCTATAAAGTCTCTGCCATTTACCTAACCTGTAGGATGTTATGAGGAGGGGGTCAGAACTGAAGTTCTGATGAATGGACAAATTATATACTTCTAAGTTTAATTCTACGTATACTGTTTTATTTCCATTTACTATTATATTAGGTTTACCTGGTTCATAATACTCTCGCCTCTGGGAGTGAATCGTACCCTTCTACTCCCTAGTAGCTAATAACTAATATATATGTAGCTATATGCCCAATGACCGCATCGGTCTTAGGTACCACCCATAGTACCTTCCGTATCCTCCTCGAAAAGGACTCCATCGTCTTTTACCTATAGCGTTCCGTGACTACATCTGTAAAGAACTGCCTCGTAAGGCCTACAATACAGATGTTCCGTCATCTACTATGAAAGCGTAAAACTGTGTCCGCACTAGCCTATACTAATGCTCAGACATCCACAATGTACCACCCAGTGCGTATCTTGAGGACTATACGTAATCCTTCTGTCTACTCCCTGAATCTCGCTAAACAAGGTTAACCTTGTACGGAACTCAGTCGGGGATTTTTTATATCTGTAAAGGACAGCCTTTTCTATATTTGTTAAGGACTGCCTCATTAGGCCTACAATATAGATATTCTACTTGGTCTGTCCCTTTTATTATCGTGGCTATGGCCCCTTGCAGCCACCCCTCAACTAATCGAAAGACCTCTAAAGAGCTAAGTGGCTGTGCCCTACTGCAAACAATCTAAACATCCAATTGGCTGTGCCCCCCTCCAATGTCTTGATAGTGAAAGAATCATTGGACTATTGGTTTAACTCTAGTCTTTCCCGAACTCGCTTCTTGGTTTTGATGCTGGCCCAATATCCGCATGCGACTATCCATTTGGGTCCTGCCCACTAAAACCTACTCACAAGTGAAGTACAGTGACATACGAATATCCTACTCCAAACACCAACCCCTTTTGACTGCCTACAATGGTCCTGCAAGGCAAAAAGCAGTCAAGGCATACTCTTTTTATCGAACACCTACAGACCTGCCTCCGGAGGACTGCTCCGTTATGCCTACCCCAGAGGGCCATCCTAGGGTACCCTCACATCCCGTTGAAGTCTCGTACTTCCTCTAACCGAAAATATCTAAGTTGGACGTACTCCTTCTGTGCTGAAATATGTGATGAACTGCTTCGTTAGGCTCTTCATCCTTTGAGCTGCTCCAAACACATCTTACTCTTTTATTAGACCCTAAGTCTAATCTTTTATTTTGCGTTTAGTTACTTTTCTTATTCTGTTGGCTACTTATTTACCCTAATTAGCATAATCTTGTCCCAGCTTCACCTAACTATTGTGAGACCATCAGTTCCTGACTGAAGGGGAATGCTGTTGGTATGGGCCACTTCTATTATCTTGCTTATTAACTTAATCCAAGATCTAAGTTTATTAAAATAAGCCTCTTATGTTATTTCTACTTTATTTGCCTATTAACTTAATTTAAGTCTTAAAATAAGCCTTTTCTGTTTTTTACTTAATTATAACCTATGTTATAATTTTACTTGCAATTTTCACTACTATATTCTTTTATAATCAATATATTATAAATATAATTACAAGCGTCTCTTTTCTATTCTAGTCTGTCTTCTTTTATTATGATATCGAATTATCTTTAATTCTCTTATATTATATGACAATCTTGGCTTGGGACTATGCCCGACTGTCACAAATTTACATATCATAATAACTTCTTTGCTTTTATTCTATTATCTGCGCAGTAAGTGCAGACCTAGGTACATTTTTGTTAATTGCTCTAGTCTTGTCTTAATTATTAACTTGATTTCTTCTTTACTTCCTTTAATTCTTCACTTTATTTTTTTATATTCTAGGAAGTAGTTCTATTCTATTTGGTTGGTTATGAAAACTGTGCTAAAAATCCATTTCCATATTTTAATACTAAATGAAGCTATAAAAAATAATCCGTAATTGCAAGATATTCCTATTTTTATTTCTTTACTTTTTGGGTAGAGCAAAATACAGCAGTGTCTCTATTTTACACTAATTCCCTTTTCTTTCCTTTATTCTTGCAATTACGTTTATCGCTATCTTTTAAATATTAAACTATGGATATGTATTCCCTTTTCTAAGCCAACCAACTAATCTATCACTAACTTCCCTATCAAGTTATTAAATTTCCCCTTTTAATTTATTTTCCCCCGTTTTAGCATAATTTACTACAGATTTCTATTTTTCTCCTTTTATTTCAGCTTTTCTTATTTACATCTAATTTCTGTAAGTCTAATGTTCTTCTATTTTAGTCCGTATTTGCGAATTCTTCTCTTTACTATTTTATTCACGTAAAAAAATGAATAAAAAGAAGCTAACATTTACAGGCTAAATTTCAACTTTTAAAATAGATGTAAATAACTGTAAATTTCTTATTTTTAGGCTTATGCCTTTCTCTAACTATCAAGCCTAATATTATTCATATTTAATTTGATTACTATTTTCCATATAAATAATAATTACATATAAGCTCTCTTATACAATTTACAGTCTCATCATAACTAATTAACAGAATTAATTACTGAAATAAATACCGAATAAAATTATTTAACGGGAATCTAACGATAATATATCATAAACATAAAAGATATATAATTAAATCCACTCACCTGGAAAGAAAACACTCCAAGTTCCAGATCTAATTTTTAACCCAGTTCTATTATCCATAGCCTTCCCTATTGCAACCCTATTTGGATCCACAAATTGGGATTTATGGGGATTTAGAAATCCGGATCTAATTGAAGAAAAATAAAATAAATAAACTAGAGAACCAGATTTGAGAACTTTACCTCATTCGGACGACTTTATTTGAACATCTCTATTTTAGACCTATAATTTCTATCTCCAACTTGTAATTTAGAAGACGTAAATCTAAAATAGCTAATTAGCGAAGAATTGGAGGAGAAAGAAGAGTGACAGTGCTTCCGTACCCATTTAGAAAAATATGAGTTTGAAGGCTAGCCTTGCCTCTTTATTTATAGAGAGTCAAAACAGTGTCGTCCGTCCGCTTAAAACGATGCAAATCAGGCCGTTCAAAAGGGTGCAAAATGAGCACGCCCGATTTGTTTTTAAACATTTTATTTATTATAAACGTTTAACGTTTCCTATTAATTCCAATTAACCCTCATAAATTCTCTGATTTAATGCTCTTTATAACACACGTCTATTTTGGATTTTAAACGTGCCTTATTTGTTTTATTAAATGTTATTTATAAACGTTAACTTTTAAACGTTATAAATTATAAACATTTAACTTTTTTTTATGTTGCTTGTTTATTTTAATTAATCACCTTCAATTGCTTGATTAATTTCCCAATATAAAACTTGTCTATTTTGAATTTCACATGTGACCGATTAATGTAAATTAATTTCATCCAATAGCTAATTTGATTACATTGCATATTAATGTTAATTAATTGCCTTTAATTACTGATATCAATTAATTTCCTTTATGATGGCAATGTTAATTAATTACTTTTATGACGCGCGTCTATTTTAAAATTCAAATGCACATTATTTTTGGAATTTCATACGCACATATATTTATTTATTACAAATATATCTACATACATTTACATGTATAATTATTTCTCGATACAAAACTTCGAACATTATTAACTTTTTCATACGAACTCCGTTCGAGACATATTATATATGTAAACTGATCAGGAAATCGCCACGAACACAATGGAACAAGTTTCAAGGCCAAATTATGACAATTCCAAAAATGCTTATTTTCACTGTTCAGAATTATTTGATTATTTAATTATATAAAAATACGGGGTGTTACAAACGATGTCTGGAGCATCCACGCTCCTGCGTTCCCACCGGTCGTCTGATGGCTAATGACCAATCGATCGGTCGTGACCTAGATCATGTGCTCCAAGCGATCTTCTTCCCCTTAGATTGTTGTGTGTGTTTAGTTCTTTGTGTAGTATTTTTCTTTGCTCCCTTCCTGATTTTGATTCCCTTTTGTTGCTATGAGATAACATCATTTCTTGTTGTGCTATGTTTTCTCCTTTGCTTTGCTTTTCGATTTTGATTTCTTGACTCTTGTTGCTTTGTGATGTCATGGAATTTTTATTCTATGAATACATACATACATACATACATATACATACATACATACATACATATACATACATACATACATACATATATATATATATGTGTGTGTGTGTTAACTAAAAGGGTTATTTATAAAGAAGAATTTCTTGAAAAGAAAGTTATAAAAAAGGTATATAGTTTTCAAATCACTTTTATAAAGTCAATATAGTCTATAAAACTATCTTCAAATTAAGAGTTTAAATTTTGTAAATAAAACCATATTTATAAATCTATCAATTTTAATATTCATTAGACTAATATTTAAATGTTTTCAAAAGGAGTAATTTCAATATAAAACTAATATTCTAATTAAATGAGAAATCTAATAAAATGATTTGGTAGTACAAGTGGTATGGACATTTGTATCACTTTATCAATTAATTCTTGGACCCATTTGATTGAGTATTTTACTTGAGTGGGATTTACGATCTTGTAGTAAATATTCGAGTATCGCTAGGTGGTTATGGGACATTGGACGACACTCGTTTGATTACTAATTGAAAGTATTTAACACTTACTATTTAGCAGAGTGGAATTTATGATCTTTTAGCAAATATTCAAGTATCATCTGGTGGTTATGAGACATTTAGGCGATTGTTCGTCGACGGTAATTCTATCGGTTTAGAAAACCGTCGAACGAATTTAGAAATAAAAATAACCGCAAGCGCACGGCATACACTTGTAGTACGTGGCGAATACGGGTCGATCCGCAAGGAATTGATGATTTTAAAAATCTATTCAATCAAATTAAACCAAAGTCGAGTGAAAGTTAAGCTAGAGAATTAACTAACTAACTAAAAGAAAAGAAATGCAAATATAAGAGTTAAATGACAATTTAGAGAATAAATCCACTCTCTATATCATGTGGTTCAAACATATGAAATCATGATCTCTCTTTTTTGGTCATTAGTGCTTTAATTGATGTGTTTATCATAAGTATGGCATATTTGTGCTATTGATTAGGCAACATAAGCCATCAAACTATAACACACCCCTTAAACCACTTACTAACTTTCATGAAATTTGACAATGAAAATGAAATCTATTTTAAGTATGACCTATTAACTATTGATTAGAAATATAGACCATTAAATTTTAATTTCAAATCACTTTCTTTTGCCATAATCATATTTTGATGAAGAGGCAATTAGTGTTAGTGATTGTTTAAGCATAGCCTATTTGATGTCAACAATATAGGCTATCAAATTCAAAGCAAAAACAACAATTAAACCACTTCAATCATTCTTCATTAAGCACAAAAAGAGAGCATGAATTAACAAATAGTTGAAGCTACATAATTAGATTGCTTCATTACCTTTAAATTGAAGGGGTTTAGCCTCTCATATTTTTCATTTGATTAACAAATGTAGCTTGCAACATGAAAGAAAAAAGAAAGCAAAATGAAAGCTAAATGAAAGAAAACTATTCTAATTGCATAAAAGAAAATCTACACTACTAACATGAAAGGAAATGAACATTTAATTAAAAGGAAACAATAATTACATTGCATAAAAAAAGGAAAAGTATATGAAATAAAAATGGCTAAGTAGCCATGAAAAGAGAAAGAGAAGAGCTTGTTTATTTGTGAGCCTAAACTAAACTAAGAGAGACTAAGGGAGGGGGTTACATGAAGATATGGGGTATTTATACAAGTGTTAAACCCTAATTCATATTTTTAGGGAATGCCCAAAATACCCTTGAGAAAGTGTAGAGGCCAAGTAATCATTAGCTTCTACTAATCATCATTTAAGTGTACATGAAGCCATTAATTCCATAAGCATGTGCATTAGCCTCTAATTTGTACATTAAGGTAGGTGGGTAGGTGTGGTCCTCCATTATTTTTCACTTTGAATTATTTCCATCTTCATTTGTTCTCTTCACTCTTGTGCATGCATATATCATCATGAGACAACTTGTATATGAATTCAAATTCCTACAAAACAATATAGAAATTTTCAATTAAATTTTAGAAAATTAATATATGCACAAAAATGACCATTTTGCCCTTGGATGAAGATGAATATGTGACAATTTGAAATAATTTGAATTTTGGTTTAAACAAGTTAAAATACCCGATATGATCATTTATTTAATTTAAATTGATTAAATATGGTGGTAAAAATATGCACATTTACGTGCACATCAGTGACACTCGTTTGATTACTAATTGAATGTATATAACATGTAACGACCCGTATTTTTAACGATGGAATATTTAAATAATTGATTTAAATATTTAATTGTTAATTAAATGAAGGCCTAAAAATATGAATTTTTGCATATAGCCAAATCAGGACTCGAGACCACTTCCGTTGAGTTCGGATTAACGTTGCAAATTAAAATGAGTATAAGCATCGCTATATTTGAAGATCGGGCAATCCGATGGCCGAAACGATCTCGAAATGCACGAAATTAGCATCCGAGGACGCAATCTTAGATAGCAATGAGATTTATACTATTAGAACCGGAAAAATAAGGTGATGTACGCATATGGGTTTTGTTACAATCGGACGCGTCGTGTGATCGTATGGGCTCGAAATGTACGATGATTTATTTGAGAATTCAAATAAATCATAATATAATACTAGTATAAATATCCCCAAATCATTCCCTCTCTCTAATTTTAATTTCTCGGTTACTGTTCCCTTGAAAATCCATGGTAAGAATGTTTATCACTCACACATGACTTCTTATTTTGAGATTATTTCATACAATGAGGTGATGATTCATTCATAGGAGTATATTTGGGTAGGATACACCTATAGCGTTTTCCACTAAGGCAGATGGCTCTTTGAGGTTGTTTGTTGATTATTGTGAGCTGAATAAGATGATGAACAAGTATCCACTCCTGCTTATTGATGGCTTGTTCGATCAGCTCTATAGTGCAAGGATGTTCTCTTAGTTGGACCTTGCGGTAGGATTCACCAACTGAGTAGCTAGGAAGAGTGTGCCGATTACAGCATTTTTTATGCTATTTTGATTTTTGATTTTTGATTTGGATTACTCATGCCATTCGGGCTAACCGACGTGTCGGCATACCTTGTTGATCTCAAGGACCGTGTTTCGAGGAGTCACTTGAGTAATTTGTGCTTGTGTTCATTGGTGGTCTACTCATGGACGAAAGAAGAGCACAAGGCACGATTGATAGCTATATTGTAGGTGTTGAGAAGACATTGATTGATGATGAGATTTTTATAGTATCACTCTAAAGGAGGGAAGTGAGATGTTTGGATCACACTGTTTCAGAGTAGGACATCGCTGTAGATCATGTAGAGGTCACGGCAGTCTAGAATTTGAATAGACCCAAGGTAGCAGCATCGTTAACCTATTTGATGAGAGAGGATCAGACTTATATTTGAGACACGAGGATCAGACATGCGTTAGTGAGTTTGACCGTGAGGTTGACGAGTGCACCGATGCTGCTCATTCTAAGCGGGAATGAGGAGGCGGTTGTACACACATGCCTATGGTACTTAACTGAGAGCGGCATTGATACCGAAAGGTAAGGTTGTCGCATGTTAGTCGACTACTGAAACCGCACGAGAGGAAGTATCTGACTCTTGATATAGAGTTAGCGGTGATAGAGTTCGCTTTATGTATTTAGAGGCACTATCTATTAGGAGAGCGGTTTGAGATGTTCGGTGATTCCACATCATTGAAGTATCTCTTCTCTGAGAAGGATCTCAACCTTCCTTGGTAGCGATGGCTAGAATTCTCAGCCTTCTACGGTTTTGACATTTCCTATACATCTGTAAGGGAAATGCAGTTATTGATGCTTTAAGTTGAAGACATACCATTTTGGGAGCAATACTCCTACTGTGGATATTGCTTGAGTTTATCGTTGGTTATGACTTCGGAACTCGATGAGCTATGGCCAAAGGTGATGACTGGTTTGACCATCAGACCTACTTTGATTTAGCAAATCGGTACTAGTCAGAAGTGTAAAACTCGACTGGCGGAGATCATGGCTAAGTTAGAGAAATGAGTAGTGTCTGTAGAGGTGATGCAGTGCGGACCCGACCAATACTGTTGGTTCCATAGAGATGAGAGATTACTTATTCTCGAGTAGTGGGAACATATGTGTAATGACCCTAATTTTTACAAACATTATTTAGGACATTTAATTAGATACATTAAATGAAATAATGTAGATGGCTAAAGGATTGAGATTTGTAAATTTATAAAGGAGCCATGCCTTAATGAATACATAAGCAAAAGAGAATTAACGATAAGTAAGTAGGAGGAATATGATAAGAGAAAAATAGGAATAGTCTTTGTTCTTATACCCTAAACCCTTCTATCCTTCATTTCTCATTCATTTCAACATTCATAAACAAAACTAAAACCCCAAGAGCTTGGCCGACCACCATTAAGAAGAATCAAAGGACGAAAAGCTAGGATTCAAGTAGGAAGCTTAAGCAATTCAATCAAAGATCAAATTTCAACCTTCTTAACACCAAGCTAAGGTGAATAATTTGGTTTACATATTACTTTTGTTAATGCTTTCGGTTTCAAGATTGGATCCGAATTATTTTGAAAATATTATGCCATGTTATGTTTGTTTAAATAGATATATATGCTTGTTGATGATTTATGATGTTTCATATAGATTTTATTATAAGTTTAGATTGGGAAACCTATTAAATGACATCCAAATGATTTGCGTATTTTATATATAGTCAAAGACATTATTTAGAAGTGGGTATCTAGTTTCATAATTTTCTAAGTTGTTGTGAAATTATTATGAATTTTATATGAAAGAAAATAGTTAATATTGAGTTTAAATTATTTAAAGCAATTATAAAACGATTTTGGGTTTGAAATTTAAATATCTTAGAAAACATATTAAAAGTGAATTATGGTGATTTTTGGGGAATTTTCCTAAGTATTTTATTACGGTTATAAATTTATTTACGTTGAGGGACTTAAGTGCTTCATATGCTTTAACCAAGGAGAAGGGCTTATTAATTAAAATGTTTTAATTGATAATTCTAAAATTCGATAGCATTTTTAGAAAAGCAATTTTGATAAAGAAATGGCAACCAAGTACATTTTGACCAATAAGACAGATTAGTTGGAAAGAAGTTACTTTGTAAGGCATAAAATCAGTTTTGACATAATTTAGCACTTCGCCACTTTCATCCGTTAGCTTTCGACACCAAACCACCACTTACAAACCCATTCGAAACAAATACACATGGTATCAAGCCATTAATATGTAGTGGATATGAGAAAGGTGGAAGGGACAATGTCGAAACCTTGCTTTCGAAGGGGTTGAAGCCACTTTAAAATGGCTTTTGAATCAATCAGTTTCTATTGGATTTCCGCTTGTTTTATTGTAATAAAGAAGCTTTTGAATGAGCTGTCGCTTGTTTTGTGTTAAAAAGGAGATTTCGAAAGGGTAGCCGCTTTTGTAACCTATTCGTAACCTAGCTGGCCCATTCTTACCATTCGAACTAGTTAAGGCCGCTTTTCTTTATAGCCTAAAGGCAATGTGTTCGAAAGGATGCTTTTGCCTTTTACTTTGAAGCCGGCTTCTTCATGCTTTCGAAAGGGCCATACGGCCGCTTTCAAAATGGTTTTGGAGGCAATGATTTCAAAAAAGTGGGTTTCAAAACTATGCTCTTTCTTTTACTAGGGATTAATGATTTTGAAAGAATTGCTTTCGCCTCGGTTCTTTATGTCCCAATAATTATACTGTATGTTAAACCCAAAGGTTTCGGAAGGAATGGTTTTAAATGGTTTCGAAGCAATGTTTCAACAAACTTTTACTTGAACCCAATACTTTCGAAAGGTACGTTTTAAGTGAAGGATTTCCAATGTTTTTGAAAGGTTATAAGAGTTTCAAAGAGGATAACCTATTGTTTTCGTAAGGTATATTTAAGCGTACCAGACTTTTGTTTTAACTATTTTGAAAAGAAGGTTTCCAATGCTTTCGAAAGACAAGTTTAATGGTTTCAAAAGAGGATGTCTAAGGGTTAAGTAATGAATTCGAAAGGCATATTTTCAATACATTCGAAAGGGATGTTTTGACCTTTCGGCCTAGTGTTTTCAAGGATAAAGTAGTTATCTTATTTTGAAAGGGGTACTTTCAATGAATCCGAAAGAGATTGTTTTAGGTTTTAAACAAAGGTTTCAAAGGTATTGTTTTGGTCTTATAGCCTAAAGGTTTCTAAGTTAAAAAGGGGTTTTAACTTATTTTGAAGGGATAGATAACCCATCAATTAGATTTCATCAACATTGTTTTGTGTAAAGCATATAACATGTCATAAGTATTTTGAGTAAAGCAAAGAGTATGATTTCCTTGTCTTACAAAGTCATGATTTCAGGGGTAAATCATTTACAAAGATTTTTTGAAAGGAAATGAAATTTGAATAGGGTAGTTAACCCTAAGTTTATGACTCAAATATTAGAAGACCAGATGGGACAAGTGTGGGGTCGCGCCCTATACTTTAGCTAATAGCCCCTAGCTAATATAAGTCCAAAATTCCAGTGTTTAAGGCTTTGTCACGGATGGGACTAAAATAATGTTTGGGCTTTGTCACAGATGGGAGTAAAATAATGTTACACACAGAAGGGAATATACAGAGTAAAGAGAGGTTATTGGTGAGCACGCAAAACCATTAGGATCAGTTGACCCAAGAAGAAGATAGTTAAGGGCAGATAGCCCAGCATTGCTTCTAAAAGAAGTTAGATAATTGATTATGTCTGGTAGGCCCGAGTCTGCCAATGGTTAATAATTAGCTAGATAATACTGTAGTGTGAACATATAGTCCATTGATTTCCTGATTTTTATGCATATATGCATTTGCTATTGTTGTTATAATTAGTTTGATTGTAGGATTTTGATTTGCAAAAATATGCTTTTAAAGGGATATTAGTGAGGAGAAACCCGTTCCGCTAAGCGATGTGGTCTCACTTAATATCAGTAAATCGAGATGCAATAGTATTATTCACACCAGGCATTATGTCCGACTTGAAGTTTATGTTTTCTCCTTAAACTCTCAGGTGCTCAAAATTTTATTTGAGTAGATTGAGAGTTAAGGACTTTTCAGGTTTAGTAGATTGGATGAATAAGCTTCCAAAGACGTGCAAGAGGCAAGCTAGCTATGCAGGAGCTATTTAGTATTATTTTCGTTGTGATGTATTATGATTGATATGTCTATTCAGTACTCCGATCATCCAAAGGGGCATCTTCATATGTCGCTCTTGGCGTAATTTGTAATAATTTTATTTGATCAAAACCTAGGAATCGTTTTGGAATTATGTAACTGAATATGAAATATTGATTTGCAATGTAATCAGAAAAGTAGTTTTGAGTTCTTTGTTGATTTTATTTCATATTCATGTGCTTCTAATATTATGGATACTATCAACATTACCGTATTTTGTCACCGGAAGTTAATACTATGGATGAGTGCAACATCTATAGCGCTTAGCTTCAGGCCTTAAGATATGGGATGCTACAACTTGATATCAGAGCCTAGGTTTATGAAAACTTAAAAGAAATTTAAATTAAAATGATTTTGAAAATATAATCCTAAAGAATTAGAGAAAAGATTGGGGTATGGAATAATGCTATAGTAACGTACTTGTATTAGCTATATATAAGTATACGTTTTACCTTTATTCTCCCATCTCTCTTAGGTTATTCTTCAATATCTTACAAAGATTTGAATGTAGATTTTATGGAAGTAAGATATGGATGCTAGGAGTGGAAGAGTTAACATTGGTGGAGGAAGTGCCACAACCAATGGAAATTCCAAACCAAACACTATAAGGAATCCAGGTTGGGCACAAGTTGTTAATGAGGGCGCTAGAGCACCGCAAGTTGATATAGGAGCCATGTACCAGTTCTTTATCAACATGATGCAAGCTGGAGCCGCAACGGGATTAGTTGGAGGAAATCTGGAAGCTCCGATGGTTAATAACCATGCATTACTAAGTAGAGATTATGCTAGGCTTGGAGGAAAGCCGTTTATTGGGACTGAGGACGCAATTGAAGTTGAAAATTGGCTGCTTCATTGCAAAAGGATTTTTACTGATCTGGGACTCAATGATGAGCAGAAGAGGAGACTTGCTTCTAGGCAATTGCATGGAGCAGCACTGTATTAGTGGAACAATGTTAATGTAGGAGTAAATGAAGAGACCATGACTTGGGCAGAATTCAGAAGATGGTTTGAGGAAAGATTCATGTCGGAGGTTGCTAAGTCGACTCTGCTCAGGAAGTTTGCTGAGTTGGTGCAGGTAGACATGACAGTGGTGGAGTATGCTACTAGATTTGAGAAGTTGTTGAGATACGGATATGCTATAGTTAATACGGTTATCAAAAGGAATGAGAAGTTCATCCGCGAACTGAAACCTGAGCTTGCTAAAGCAACTCTGCCACATATTAGAGATCTGTGTGATGTAGTTGTTGAGATGGCTTTGAGGCAGGAAGAGATGCTTGCTTTTCTTGATGGTAATAAAGCATGGGAAGCTTAAGATGGGCAAAACTGGAAGATAAAGTTTTTCCATAAGAAAGGCGCTTAGAAAGGAGGAGCAGCCAAGAAAAGGAAAGATGATGTAGTTTTCTATAAGTGCGATAAGAGGGAACACTATGCTTATCAGTGCTGGATAGGCAAAGGGAAGAAAGCTGCTGATAAGAAAGGAGGATCAGATTGGACATTATAAGAACCAGTGCAAGGAGCCAGCCAAGGATGGAAAGGGAAAAGTGTTTGCATTGGAACCAACTACCATAAGGCCAACAACAGAGGAAAAAGGAAAAGCTATTTTGGGAGGTATGCTTTTGATTCATAGTATGTCGGTTAGAGTTCTATTTGATACTGGTGCGTCGCATTCTTTTATATCTTATTGTTTGGTAGATAAGCTTAACCTAGAACCCTTATACCTAGTTACTTCCTTAAGGGTTGCGAATC
Organism: Allium fistulosum; assembly: GCA_030737815.1. Classification (NCBI taxonomy): domain Eukaryota; kingdom Viridiplantae; phylum Streptophyta; class Magnoliopsida; order Asparagales; family Amaryllidaceae; genus Allium; species Allium fistulosum. Next base: position 694,720,745 of record CM060906.1, read on the forward strand.
CGATAGGAGGCTTTGCGACTCTTGGGATGAGATGTGAACACCTAGAGTTTGAATTAGTAGGTCATGTATTTGCTTGTAGTTTGCATGTGTTTGATTTCGTAGGGTTTGGAATTATTTTGGGTATGGATTGGTTAAGTAAGTACGATGCTAGGATATTTTGCCATGGTAGGAAAATATAACTTAGACACCTTGATTGTAGTGATCAGATTATATACTCCGTAGAAAAACCTAGTTTTGAGGTTAATGCTTTGTTGGGTGTTTTGGAAACAAAAGATGAGTTGAATCGAGTTTTCGTTGTTAGAGAATTCACAGATGTCTTTGAGCCCGTGCTAGGACTACCATAGAAATGAGCCATTGAGTTTCAGATAGATTTAGTACCAGCAGCAGGACCGGTGAGTAGACCGCCAAGTAGAATGACACCTACCTAGATGAAGGAGTTAAAGGTGTAGATGGTGGATTCAGAAGGTAAGAATTTTATCACCCCAAGCAATTCACCTTGGGGGCAGCCGTAGTGTTTGCGAAGAAATCGGATGGAGCTTTAAGGTTGTGTATCGATTATCGTTAGTTGAATGAGAAGACGATAAAGAATCGATATCCGTTACCTAGGATTGCCGATTTGTTTGATCAGTTGAGTGGAGCCAAAGTAATTTTCCAGTTGGATTTGGCAACAAGATTTCATTAGCTTAGAGTAGTAGAGGATAGTATTCCTTTGACGGCGTTTATGACCAGATATGGATCGTACGAATGGTTAGTGATGCCATTTGGACTAACTAATGCGACATCATTCTTTGTGGATTTGATGAACAAGATCTTCCGAGAACCTTTGGATAGATTCATGTTAGTGTTCATAGATGACATTTTGATATACTCCAAGGATGAAAGAGAGCATAAAGTTCATCTTAGAGTGGTGCTTGAGACGTTGACTCAACATCAACTCAAAGCGAAATTTTCGATGTGTCATTTCTGGAAGAAGGAAGTGAAGTTTCTTGGTTATGTAGTCTCAGAGAAAGGGTTATCAATAGATCTGGCTAAGATCGAGGCAGTGAATAGTTGGAAGACACCCCAGACAGTGATCGAGATAAAGAGTTTTCTTAGATTAGCTGGTTACTATTGGAAATTCATTAAGAATTTTTCGAGGATAGCAACACCGATAACTAAGCTAACTCGAAAAGATGTGAAGTTTGTCTGGACTGATAAGTGTGAGGAGGCATTCCAGAAACTGAAACACTTATTGACTAATGCACCTGTGTTAGTTATTCCAAAAGGGAACCAGAACTTAGTGGTGTACACGGATGCATGTGGAACCGGATTAGGAGCTATGTTAATGCAAAGAGGTAAAGTGGTTGCCTATGCTTCTCGACAACTCAGACCGCATGAGATTCGATATCCAACTCATGATTTGGAATTAGCTGCAGTAATTTTTGCATTAAAGGTGTGGAGACATTACCTTTTGGGAGAAAGATTCAAGTTTTATACGGATCATAAGTCACCGAGGTATTTTTTTCTCTTAGAAGAAGTTGAATATGAGACAACAGAGGTGGTTAGAGTTTTTAGCCGCTTATGACTTTGGTATTGAGTACACACTAGGAAAAGTGAATAAGGTTGTAGATGTATTTAGCAGAAAATATCAGAATGTAGTATCGGCAATGATAGCTGAGTGGAAAGACTTAGAGGCATTGACTACATGTGGAGTGCAATGGAGATCTAAGAGTAGTTCCAGTCTAGAAACAGCTAGGTTGTCATGCTTAGAAGTCCGACCAGTTCTGATTGAAAGGATTGCTTCTAAGCAGAAAGAGGATTGTTAGCCGAGAAGATTAGAAGGCTAGAGGTCAGAACCGAGATTGATGACCTGAAGGATTTTTGTCTTAACCAGAAGGGGTGGTTTAGAAAGAAGGGACGATTGTGTGTCCCGAATGTAGAGAACATGAGGAAGGAGGTCCTTAGAGAATGTCATCGATCAAAACTTGCGATTCATCCTGAGGAGACCAAGATGTATTAAGACATGAAGAGGAGTTTCTACTAGGAAGATATGAAGAAGGATGTTGGCTTGTGAGTAAAGCAGTGTGTGAACTATCAACAAGTGAAGGCCGAACATCAGAAGCCGAGTGGGTTGCTTCAACCTTTGGATGTTCCAGTTTGGAAATGGGATTCTATCTCAATGGATTTCATAGATGGATTTCCAAGGATGGATCGAGGAAATGAAAGTATATGGTTTGTAGTGGACAAATTGACCAAGAGTGCCCATTTCATTCCAGTTAGGTCGACCGGGACAGAAGTAGATTTAGCTAAGTTATTCATGAGGAATATAGTTAGACTACATGGAATTCCTAGTAGTATAGTAAGTGATAGAGATTCCTTTTTCACTAGCGAGTTCTGGAAGAGTCTACAGGAGACTTTAGGTACCAAACTCAAGATGAGTACTGCTTACCATCCACAAACATATGGGCAAATGGAGAGAGTTAACAAAGTCTTAAAAGATTTGTTAAGAGATTGCGTGCTAAATTTTAGAGGATCATGGGAAGACCATCTACACTTATTCGAGTTTTCGTATAAAAACAGTTATCAGACTAGTATAAGGATGGCACCATTTGAAGATTTGTATGGAAGGCCATGCAAATCTCCCGTTTGTTGGTTAGAGACCATGGATAGATTAGTTCTAGGTCTCGATTTGGTTAGAGGAGCTACAGAAAAGATTGAGTTAATTCGAGCTAGGATGAAGGAAGCTCAGTCTAGGCAGAAGAGTTACGCTGATAAAAGACGAAAAGACTTAGAGTTCTCAATTGGAGATCATGTCTTCGTCAAGATGTCACCGATGAAAGATGTAACCCGATTTGGAAAATCAGGAAAATTGGCACCAAAATTTGTTGGACCATTTCCCATTGTAGAAAGGATCGAGAAACTCGCGTATAGAGTAGAGTTACCAAATAGTTTGGCAGGAGTCCACAATGTTTTTCATATTTCTCATCTAAGAAAGTGTATTCGAGATCTAGAAACTACTATTACACCGACCATGTTAGATGATCTAGTAGTGGAACCGAATATGACTACAGTTTGAAAACCAATTCGTATAGTTGTGAGTGATGAGAAGAGACTAAGGAACAAGGCAGTCAGATTAGTCAAAGTCCAGTGGAGTGACGACGAGAGAGACTGTACTTGGGAAACTGAGAGCAGGATTAGAGACACTTATCCTTACTTGTTTCATGGTATGTTATACCTTTATGTTTGATTGTTATGGGTACCTTATCGAAATTTTTAGGACAAAATTCTTTAAGGAGTGGAGTCTATAATGACCCTAATTTTGACTAACATTATTTAGGACATTTAATTAAATAAATTAAATGAAATAATGTAGATGGTTAAGGGATTGAGATTTGTAAATTTATAAAGGATTCATGCCTTAATGAATATATAAGCAAAAGTGAATTAAAGATAAGTAAGTAGGAGGAATATGATAAGGGAAAAATAGGAAAAGTCTTTGTTCTTATACCCTAAACCCTTATATCCTTTATTTCTTATTCATTTCAACATGCATAAACAAAACTAAAATCCCAGGAGCTTGGCCGGCCATTATTAAGAAGAATCAAAAGAAAAAAAGCTAGGATTCAAGTAGGAAGCTTAAGCAATTCAATCAAAGAGAAAATTTCAACCTTTTTAACACCAAGCTAAGGTGAATAATTTGGTTTACATCTCACTTTTGTTAATGCTTTCGGTTTCAAGATTGGATCCGAATTATTTTGCAAATAATATGCCATGTTATGTTTGTTTAAATGAATATATACGCTTGTTGATGATTTATGATGTTTTATATAAATTTTGTGAAAAGTTTAGGTTAGGAAACTTTTTAAAAGACATCCAAATGATTTGCGTTTTTGATATATGGTCAAAGACATTATTTTAGAAGTGGGTTTCAAGTTACATAATTTTTTAAGTTGTTGTGAAATTATTATGAATTTTCTATGAAAGAAAATAGTTAATACGTGGTTTAAATTATTTAAAGCAATTATATAACATTTTGGGTCTGAAATTTAAATATGTTAGAAAACATATTAAAAGTGAATTATGGTGATTTTTAGGGAATTTCCCTAAATATTTTATTATGGTTATAAAATTATTTAAGTTGAGGGACTTAAGTGTTTCATATATTTGAACCAAGGAGAAGGGCTTATTAGTTAAAATGTTTTAATTGATAATTCTGAAATTCAGCAGCACTTTTAGAAAAGGATTTTTGATAAAGAAATGGCAACCAATTATATTTTGACCAATAAGATAGGTTAGTTGAAAAGAAGTTACTTTGTAAGGCATAAAATCAGTTTTGACATAATTTACCACTTCGCCACTTCCATCTGTTAGGTTTCGACACCATACCACAACTTAAAAACCCATTCGTAATCAATACACATGGTATCAAGCCATTGATACGTAGTGGATTGGAGAAAGGCGGAAGGGACAGTGTCGAAACGTTGCTTTCAATGGGGTTGAAGCCACTTTAAAATGGCTTTCAAATCAATCAGTTTCTAATGGATTACCGCTTGTTTTATTTTAAGAAAGAAGATTTCGAATGAGTTCCTGCTTGTTTTGTTTTAAAAAGGAGCTTTCGAAAGGTAGTGACTTTTGGAACCCATTCGAAAACTAGCTGCCGCATTATTACCTTGTGAACTAGTTAAGGCCGCTTTTCTTTATAGCCTAAAGGCAATGTGTTCGAAAGGGTGCTTTCGCCTTTTACTTTGAAGCCGTCTTCTCCATGATTTCGAAAGGGCCATACAGCCGCTTTCAAAATGGTTTTGGAGGCAATGGTTTCGAAAGAGTAGGTTTCGAAACTATCCTCTTTCTTTTACTTGGGATTAATGCTTTCGCCTCAGTTCTTCATGACCCAATAATTATACTATATGTTAAGCCCAAAGGTTTCAAAAGGAATGATTTTAAATGGTTTCGAAGCAATATTTCCACAAACTTTTACTTAAATCCAGCACTTTTGAAAGGTACGTTTTAAGTGAACGATTTCCAATGTTTTCGAAAGGTTATAAGAGTTTCAAAGAGGAAACCCCAATGTTTTCGAAAGGTATATTTAAGCGTACCATGAGGTTTTTTAAGTGTTTTGAAAAGAAGGTTTCCAATGCTTTCGAAAGACAAGTTTAATGGTTTCGAAAGAGGATGTCTAAGGGTTAAGTAATGAATTCGAAAGGCATATTATCAATACATTCGAAAGGGATGTTTTGCCCTTTCGGCCTTTCGGCCTAGTGTTTTCAAGGATAACGTAGTTATCTTATTTTGAAAGGGGTACTTTCAATGAATCCGAAAGAGATTGTTTATGGTTTTAAAAAAAGGTTTCAAAGGTATTGTTTTGGCCTTATAGCCTAAAGGTTTCTAAGTTAAAAAGAGTTTTAACTTATTTTGAAGGGATAGATAATCCCATTGATTAGATTTCATCAACATTGTTTTGTGTAAAGCATACAACATGATATAAGTATTTTGAGTAAAGCAAAGAGTATGATTTCCTTGTCTTATAAAGTCATGATTTCAGGGGTAAATCATTTACAAAGATTGTTTGCAAGGAAATGAAATTTGAAAAGGGTAGTTAACTCTAAGTTTATGACTCAGATATTAGAAGACCAGATGGGACTGGTGTAGGATCGCACCCTATACATTTGCTAATAGCCCCTAGCTAATATAAGTCCAAAATTCTAGTGTGTAGGGCTTTGTCACAGATGGGACTAAAATAATGTTACACACAGAAGAGAATATACAGAGTAAAGATAGGTTATTGGTGGGTCTGCAAAATTATTACAATTAGTTGACCCTTGAAGAAGTTAATTAAGGGCAGATAGCCCAGTAGTGTGTCTAACAGAAGTTAGATAATTGATTATGTCTGGTAGGCCCAAGTCAGCCAATGGTTAATAGTTAGCCAGTTAAAACTATAGTGTGGACAGACAGTCCATTGATTTTCTGATTTTTATGCATCTATGAATTTGCTATTGCTGTTATAATTAGTTCGATTGCAGGATTTTGATTTGCAAAAGATATGTTTTAAAGGGATATTAGTGAGGGGAAACCCGTTCCGCTAAGCAGCGTGGTCTCACTTAATATCAGTAAATCGAGATGTAATAGTATTATTAACACCAAACTTTATATCTAACTCGAAGTTTATGTTTTCTCCTTATAATCTCAGGTACTCAAAATTTGATTTGAGTAGATTGAAAGTTAAGGACTTTTCAGGTTTAGTAGATTGGACGAATAAGCTTCCGAAGACGTGTAGGAGGCAAGCTAGCTGTGCAGGAGCTATTTAGTATTATTTCCACAGTGGTGTATTATGATTGATATGTCTATTCAGTACTCTGATCATCCAAGGGGGCATCTTCATATGTCACTCTTGGTGTAATTTGTAATTATTATATTTGATCAAAACTAGGAATCATTTTGGGATTATGTAACTAAATATAAAATATTGATTTGAAATGTAATCAGAAAAGTAGTTTTGAGTTATGTGTTGATTTTATTTCATACTCATGTGCTTCTGATATTATGGATACCATTAAAATTACTTATTTTGTCACCGAAAGTTGATACTTTGAATGACTGCAACATCAGTAGCGCTTAGCTTCGAGCCTCAAGATAAGGGATGTTATAAGATATCTATAGGCTGCATCGATGGATTGCCAGTAACAGAGGATGGTGTGATAGTTTGATTCAAAGTCGAAATATTTAGGAAGAATGCTAGATTTGTATTCCTTAAGTTTGGTAGAACGGTATCCGAATTGTGGAGTTATATGTAGGATGCATAATGTGATTCTACTGTATGCCAAGAGCATTGTAAGTGGTCGAAACCCGTTGTTCGATAATGGGTTTTGGGAGAACTTACAAGAGGTGTTTGGGAATTTAGCACCGAATCGATTATATGATATCGAGAGTTGAACCAAGGACTTTGAGAGCGTAGGCTTATTCGTACCGATAGATGTGATACGAAATAGGTTAGGATAAAGGTAGTGAAGTAGTAAAGGTTTAGTGGAATTAAAGCGAAGACGATAGGATATGGGAAACCGAGAAGAGCATGAGAACTGCTTGTCTAGAGCTCTTCACTTGGTGAGATTTCACATTTATCGTTGCCTTTCATATTGGATATCATATTTGATGTTTTGTACTAGATAGTTTAGCATCCTGCATGTTAGGATAGGCATGGATGTTACTTTTTGATGTTTGATCTTATATGCGTGTTTGATGTTGGACTGTTAGCGTTTGATATGGTAGCTTATGCTTATGTGATTATTAGGCATGCAAGATAGTTATGGTTTGATATAGCATACTTATTTGAGATGATTACTATATATGATCTATTATGTTTAAACACATGATGATGTTACATTTGTGTTTAATCCTCATTGTTGAGTATATATTCAGGTACATGGAAGCAAGTGTTGCCTATTTGGATGCTTACCCACTTGTATTTGCATCTAAATGGTATGCTCTTGTTATAAAAGAGGTATGTAACATTTGTAGTGTAGATTTGGTGATATATGTTTGGTTGTCCTTAGAAATGAGACGCCTCAGATATGAGATGTATATATATATATATCGTTGTTGTATTAGGATTTTACCCGGACCTAGCCGCACAATGGAGGTGCTGGCCATTTTTTCCAAAATCTGAGTGGCTTTTGAAGTCCTATGGATTAGAAGACATTCTCCTTACTTTGTGATTTCGAGGATGAATCCTTTAAGGAAGGGAGAATAAAACTACCCATATTTTTAACGATGGGATATTTAAATAATTGATATAAATATTTAATCGTTAATTAAATAAAAGCCCAAAATGTGGTTTTTTGCATACGACCGAATCAAGACTCAAGACCACTTCCATTGAGTTTGGATTGAAGTTGCAAATTCAATTGAGTATAAGCATCACTATATTTGGAGATCGGGTGATCCGATGGTCGAAATGATCTCGTAATGCACGAAATTAGCATCCTAAGGCGCAGTCTCAGATAGCAATGAGATTTATACCATTGGAACCAAAAAAATGAGGTGATGTACGCAGACGAGTTTCGTTGTGATCGGACGCATCATGTGATCGTACTGGCTCGAAATGTATCATAATATAAAATTAATATAAATATCCCCAAATCATTCCCTCGCTCTAATTTCAATTTCACGGTTACTGTTCCATTGAAAATTCATGGCCACTCCTCTCCTTACCCTTAAAAAATAAAAATCAATCGATGCGCTCAACGATAAATTACGAAACTAGATCCTATGAGCTTGTATCAATGAGAGCTTCGATTTGGTGGTGCCAATCTAGGGTGCGATCACCGTTGGAGATGTCGACCTCCTCCACGACCGATCTAGAGTTTTGGTTAGGCGAAGCTATAGGCGACGATAGACGAAATGGGGATCGTCATTGGATTTCTCTTGATGAATAGCACTTCCACTGAAGCTTGTCAGATCTGATCAACTACACCAAAATGCGTCGAAAGCCAGGTCGATCGCACGACATCAGGTCGCGAATTCCTATAGGTGATCGAGCTTCTTCCATTCGATTCCAGGGTGGAGAGGATGCGTACTCGAGCGCGTAGGCAAAATCCGTTCGTTGATTCATCGAGAAATGAGCGAGATAGAAAAGAGAGAGGTATAGAGCATGGTGGGATATGTATGTACAGGTGGTATGCGTGTACGGCGATGGATTATAGAAGAAGGATTAGTAGTTAATCAAAGTGGTTAGCATTTTAATTAGTAAATTTTCTATTTAATTAATCTTGAATCGTATTTAATCATATCTTTTGTATACGAGGTCCGTTTGGATGCGGTTTCTTGCACTGCGCTCATGGTGGAGTGCTCTACGTTTTGGCATTGGTTTGGACAGTTTTTGTTGAGGTGAGTGATACTGTCTCCCACCATACTATGATTGTTTGTATAGTATTAGATCAACATTCTAGAATGGTTTTTAACTTTAAAAATGTGATTTTATTATACCTGAACATCCACTAGATTATTACAAAAGAAACTAAAATTATTTGAAATGGTTTAATATCGAATATCATATTTTTCCCATCGGCTTGCTATTTTTAGGGAATTATTAGATTTGAGATATTTTTGATATGATTTCCCTCATTGGTTGATATGGATGCATTGTACATGTTTTATGCATGCTATATCGGATGTATGTATGCTTGTTGGTTGCATGTTTACTTGTTTTCGGTTGAAAACGCCGATTTAGCTGCGATCGAGTGTTAGGGAAATATTTTGTGCATTAGAGTTTCGTACACGTGAAAATCCAACGAATGAGATAATTTGTAGAAGAGCGTTATGATACGTGCTGACTGATCTGTAGGTGGAAGACAAGGCTTCAGACTTCAGGATGGATGTCCGACATTTCCATTTGGTTTGTACTTGTCAATTTTGGTTAAGTACACAACCAAAGTGGTTGGTGTTGACCATCATAGAGTGGTTAATGTCCATCACTATTGATGATTGGCAATTTGGTTGATCTTCGGCATGGACATTGAGGAGCTTTCGAGGTGTGCGATGTGATGGTTTGTTCATGCGACTGCCTTAGAGTCTTAATGTTATTGCTCTATGACGAGCGATTTTGATGGTGAGGCGATGATGTGATGCTTTGACATGATAGTTTGGTACTTCGTATAGTGACTAGATTGTGTATGGAGTTAGGTTCCGAGGTTGATAATTTCAGGACTCTGTAGATCATGCTGGAGGTGTTGGCTTGTTCACAGCAGTGGTGGATAGCGATGTAACAGCATGATAAAAGCTTTGTATTTTTGATTAGTGACTCGTGGTGGGAGTAGGTAGCGAAGATTAGAGACTCCGTACCTTCGGTTTGCGACTCATATAGGGAGTAGGTACTAAAGAGGCTTGTGTTGGGAGTCGTGGAATGGAGGGACATGGTGGGTTCCTGGATAGTGGAAACTAGATTGAGCGAGTAGGGCTCGGATCGATGTGCATGTGCTAAGGGATCATTGATGGCTCGGAGTGCTTTATGTTGTACTCGAAGCAGGGGTATTATAAGTGGGGATGCCCATGGATCATGTTGGTATCTATATACCCTAGATCTGTGGCTTTGGTTCAAGTGTCTAGCTTTAGGCTACGAGACACGTATCGAGCTTTGAGCTGCGTGATATGAGAGTTCAACTAAAAACCAAGATTTTCCATTAGTCCCTGGCATGGTGGTCATACGAGTTATCATATATCTAGAGCACATCGAGTGACAGTTAGTATTGTTTGATGGATGCCATGTTTGTTATTGTTTCTTCACTATCCAACTGTCACTCTAAGGATGTCACATGAGGTAGATATTGTGGATATTGATACCTAGGCACCCTGATAGTTTACTTAAAATGGAATACCCCTTTTATGATATTGTAAAGTAGTATATTATCGATGTTATTTGCTAACTCTTTGGTTGTAGGGACATGTCAGGTATGATTCGTGTACCCTCTATTCTGTATACTATATCGACTTTTATCGTATTTTGATATTATTTATCGATCACTCCAGACTATTGTCTGACCTGAGATCTTATGATTTGCTTCTTATTATCTTGAGTACTCTGAAATGAGTAGACTAGAGAGTAGGTGTGGACTACATATGGAGTTTTGCAGATGGACTAGCAGGAGGTGATGTTTACTCATACTTATATTTGAGGTTTTTATTGCATATTCCGTTGTATGACACTATGGAGCCTTGACAGTGTTTGACTTTCTATTATTAGAGACAGTTTATTAGTTGAGTTAATTTATCAGCTGTATAAACTATATTACTATTTTGTATAACTGTATGATTTCTTGTACTCTAATTTTATGGTTCATGTAGTCATTACTGTTTTTATATCTATGATGACTATTATATTTTATTCGATGTGACGTGAGATATACGACATGTTATGTGATTGATTGATGTTCCTTTCTCTCTTTTTCTCTTCTATTTCTCTTTTTTAATTCTCTTTCTTTCTTTTGACAATCGTGCTACATATAAGGTGTAGGGTGGTCATTACATAACACTTTTGATCAGTTATGATCACTTCGGCGTAGCCTTTGTGCTCGTCTTATGATTCGGCATAGCCTTCATGCTCGTCTTATGGCTCGGCGCGCTTTATCCTCATCTTATGGATGACTCGCTTTCATGCATGTCCTTTGACTCATTATTCATTTTATGAGATTTTGATATTGACTTTCTTTCAAACTTGTTTTTTGGTTTCGTCTTGCTTTCATGCTTGTCTTAGATTTGGACTTGTGAGATATTTTGATTCACTATATTTGAGATAAATGTTTGTAATAAGCATGATACGTTTTATGACCTAGTGAATTACTATGATTATGCCGTCTATTATTTAGATATTGGCATATTATATGGTTATGACTATATTGTTGAAATTGACTTATGTTTCACTTATAATCTCACATTTGTTGAATTATAGATAGTCTGATCCATTTATTATTTATTAATACTCGGGTCAGATCGAGATTTTTAGCCACTAGGACTCATTGACCATGGATGTTGGGCTAGCTTATGTAGATAGATATATTTAGATATGCATGTATATAGGTTTTCGTTTAGATCCTAGACCTTTATACATGTTGTACACTTTGTATGAGTTGCTAACTTTTATGTCATGAATATGTTTGAGACGTTGTTGTTTGTATCTACATCTGTATTATGTGAAACTTCTGTTTCTGTTTTGTTGACTCAGTTATGTATGTATCTTCATTTCTACATTATATATTCCGATGTATTATGTGATTCTGTGTTCTCTGTGACATAGTATATATTGTTTTATTATTATATAGCCAACATGTCTATTGTGTTATGCCGAGACCGTACACGCCATATGTGATTTATGAGGTATAGTAAAACGTATCTATATGTAATGACCCGGAATTTTATCAATTTGATTTGTGAATATTTAATAAATTTTAAATATTTAATTAATGGTTTTTATTGGTCTAATAACCCTTTTTAATTAATAAATAATGGTAGTAAACTCATTTTGGAAGTTTAAAAAATAAATAGTTCCATGAAAAATTGAAAATGTGACCAAAAACGGTTTTTCGGATTTTCGACTTTTTATCGAACGGAAGTCGTTGCAATGTCGTTGAAAACATATGCACACACATTTACACATTTGAAAACATGTCAAACATATGTAAAGAGAATTAGTAAAAAGTAAATATACTTAAAGGATTTAAAAAGGTTATTAATTAAGTTAATAAAGTAAGCAAAAAACACTTCTTTCTTATTTTAAGTATAGAATACAAAAAGTTCATAGATTTAAGTGCTTCATTTTTGTAATGTGACGACAAGTCCTTTAGCACAAGGCATGGAATGGTTTTGAGGGTAATTTGGTCATTTTGCTAAAGAGAAAGTAAAGCCATTTTCCACTTTTTCAAATTTTATATAAGGAGCATACCTCTTTCCCTTTTCCACTTTTCATTTTTCACTTCCATTCTCATTTTCTTTCTCTCTTTCATTCTCTTTCCTTACTTCCTTCTTCCTCCAATTTCTAAAAGAAACCAAGTCAAAACTTCTTCTTTTCTTCTCAAACTTCTTCCATCATCTTAAAATAACATTGCAAACATCTCTACCTCCTCAAAATCCAAACTTAAGCACCCAAAACCCATATTTGGCCTATGGCCGTGAGCATGAGTGTAATGACCCACAAAATTATCAATTTGATAAATTATTTTTATTTTTAAATATTAAAATATAAGCTTATTAAAACATAGATAATGATGTTTTGAACAATAATGATAGTAATCTTATTTTGAATAACTATTTACGAAAATATATACTTTGGAAAAATATCGATAAAACGACCGAAAACCGTTTTATCGATAAACAGCTCTATAATCATAAGAAATCGTGCATGAAGCTGGATACATATACTTATTTATATATTTAAACAAGAATATGAAATAAAATTATTTATTTCATTTTGGGAAATACAATGTATTTATGACATCATCACTGATGTCATCATATTTAATAATTAATTTATGAATATAAATTGAGATTTAATGATTTAATAATTATTATAATTATTCAAATAGTTGTTTAAAAATAATAATTCATTTTAATTAGTTATATAGTGAAAATAAATCATTTATAATAGTTGGTTAAAAGATATATACTCGATTAAAAAATATAAGAAAATTTGTATCGCTTTATCGATATAATAGCTATTTTGTAAACAATTATTTAATATGGATTTTTATGGTTTTATAATTCAAATGATATCATTTTAAATAATTAAGAATGATGAGAAATTAGTTTTCAAATTTTGTTTACAAATATATGTATGCCAACTAAGAAGTAAAAATACGACCGAAAATAGGAATTAGAATTTGTGACGATTTAACGAATAGAAGTTGTTTTAAGTGATTGCAACCTTATAAGATAAATATGCACACACATATGCATGTCATGCATATGTATGCACATACATATACAAATAAACATATATACATACATGTATACAAATGAAACAAATATCATGATATTTCTCTTATACTTCACCCTTAAGCATCCTTAAAGTCAATGCACATGCCATGAAGAGAAGTGAAGTGATGGAGGCACATGGAGGGGGGATCAACGTGAAAAATGATGGGAAGGGAGGGGAGTGGGTTGGCACATGGTGTAGGAGATGTGATGGAAGATATTTTCCAAGTTTTTTTTTCTTATAAATACACCTCTATACCCTCTCGTTTCCTCACACTTACCACTTCTTCTTTTCTTCTTCTTCGTCTTCTTCATTCTAAGCTATTTTAATGACTTCCTTAGTCATGGCAAAGTTATGCCATAATATCTCCAAAAAGAAATAAAATTATATATATACACAAAAGAGATCAAAACTCCTCAAGACCAAGTGCAATCACCATCCCTACCCACCTATAGCTCAAGGCCGCACTCCATCCCCATAAAAGTCGAGAGCATCTACCCTTCTAGGCAAAGGCCAAGAGCATCAAAGAAGAAGGAGCAAGTTCGAGGAGCTCCAAAGTCAGGAAAAGAGGAGGAGTGCTACCGAAGTGCAGTCATTTCAATTTTAGAAAGCTAAGGAAAAATTTGTAGAAGTGAAACTATTAGTGAGTACTCAATGTTTATTAAATGATAAATAATCTCTATAACTATTTTTAAGCATGATAATATGACCATTTAATCTCTTAATGATTTGTATGAATGTTTGATAGCCTGGTTAATTATATGGTTGATTATATGGATGATTATATGGTTGATAACTTGGCTGAGATAAATTATGAGAAATCATTATAAGAAATGGTTAAGTGAATAACCATAGTTAATTTATGGAAAATAAATCCATATAAATATGTGTATGGAGTTTATTGAGCCTCTTAATGGTTTTGAAATATAAAAAGATTGAAAATAAATATTATATTAATATAATATTATGAAATAGTTTAAAAGTGGATATGAGATTTAATATGGAAAATGTAACGAACCGTAAATTTCAACGGTTTTTATAACGTAACTAACTGAATTTTTGCTTGAAATTTAACAATAAAATTTAGCAATGAAAATTTTATATTTGTAATGCGTCTATTTATACATAGCAAATGGTAAATTTTATCGAAAATATGGATGTTAGTTGCAACGACCTAGATTTTTGGCTATCGAATATTGGGTGATTAATTGATTTTAATTATTGAAATATTGAATTTTATTAGTCAATTAAATAAATTTTCTGATATTTAAATATTTGAATACATATAAAATTGATTTAAAAACTATATTCAAATTTATGTTATAACATTCTAGTTATGATAAATTTTGTAGAAAAATATATAAACTCCACCATCTAAAATAGTGTGTATGAAATCTCCATATACTTGTATGTGTGTGTATATATAGGATATAGACAAGTTTTATGATGTTTAAATGTAAATATATATATAAGTACATAAATATGTATATATATATATATATATGTGAGGATTAGAAATACATAAGTATATGTATATATGTGAGATAAAATAGTGAATAGCTAAATATACATGTTTGTGAAAATATTGTATATGTAAGTAAGTGTATATGCATAAAGATACAAGCTTCATAAATGACAAATTTCAAAACATTTGAGTAAATAAGCATGTAAATATAAATAAGTGTAAACATATGAACATATTGATGACAAAAATATGTAAGTATATATGTGAAGTATGTATGTATGTATGTATACAAGGAGACAAGGTTAAGTGTATGAACAAATATATATATATATATATATATATATATATATATATAAGACAAAACAAGACAAAAACTATGTTGTAGATATATGTATGTGGTATGTATATACATAAGGATATATATTCATGTAAACATACAAGGGAACATGGCATTTAATGCACATTCCCTCAAGCACATAATACATCAAATCCCTTTTTCAAATAACCAAATCAGGTCATTTTCCAAGAAAAAAAAGCTTACTGTACAAAGAACTGCAGCCTACTTCCTCTATATATACTCATTTTTTTTATTCGAACAACTAAAAAAAAATTCCTATCACTCAATCTAGTGAGATTTAGGTTAGGATGTTAAAAGGGAAAAGGATTTTTTTTATTATACTTTGTATTAAAATTAGTTTTAGTAAATATTTTCTAGTGTAGAGAAATGGAAATGCAATTTACAGTAGGTTAGCCAACATAGTCAGGAACTCAAGTATTTTATTTTGGATTTTTAGTTATATAATCATGATCGGCTTTGAAAAAGAGGGTTTTTGGAAGAGGTTTCGTGATTTTTAATCATGTATGCGTCGAGATAGGAGGAGTTGAACGGTTTTGGGTCATTGACCAATTTCCGGCGATCTCGGTGGTAATAGGCGTAGGCGTTTGGTCGGGAGGAGGCTGAAGCGAAGTGGGGGAAAAATGGAATGGTAGCTTGCCAATCGACGTGATGGCCGGTCGAAGGAGGAGTAGGGTTTGGGGACGAGTTTTGGTCGTGGTCTGTTGTCTGGTCGTAGTGGCCTCAAGGAGGGGTTTGGGTGCTTCGGTATGGGGGGAAAAGGTGGAGAGGAGAGAGGCGGAGCTTCTGGTGAAAAGGGTTGGAAAAGGTGGAGAAGTCGAGGGGGTCGGGGTCGACTAGGAGGAGAAGTCGGAGAAGGTCGGCAAAGCTTCATCGAGGTGTGTACGTGCACGTTGGAGTCGTGCAGGAGCAAAGAAGAAGGAAGAAAAGGGAAGTAGCAGGAGAAAATAAAAGAGAAGAGAAGGGGGGAAAAGGTTTGCCTGGGTTTTGATTTTAGGCCGATGGGCCTAGCTGTTATATATATATATTCCTAAAAGTTTATCTTTCCAAATCTATTTACCTTTAAAACTTTAATTTCCTGAATTTTATAAAATATAGGAACTGAGATTTTGTCCTATCATTTAAACACCTTGGATTAATACACTTGTTAAGTATTAATATGGAATTAAATTAATTTAATGATTAATGTAAATAAAACAATTTAAACTTTAAATTAATTAAACTCTAGGTTAATTTATACATGATAATTATCGATTAATTTCTAAAAATTTATTTAAATTTAAAAATAATAGTTTTGTAATTAATTTTAATTATAAGTAAACAGGATTTGAAAAATGATTAATTTTGTTTTTAAATTTAATAAGATGGTGGATTGAGGTTGGTTAACATAGACCATAAATCATGTAATAGTTCAGGCTATGTGGATTGTCTGGATTTCTCTGGTGTGTTCTTTTCAGTTATTCTGTGATATGAATACCCTGAACTGAATGGTTAAATATAAACGTGAGGCGTTTTATTGGAAATAGATATTTGTATTGAAATTTCTATATGAATGTTGGTATTCTGAAATTGAATCATTTTTGTTAAAAACAACTTGGCCTTAAAAGATGTCATTTGGATTCGAAGAGACCGGGATCGGATATCAGTGTTATCTGGAACCACTTCGATTTGAAAATCACTCCGAACTTTATGGGTTTGATTATAGAGTTTAATAGACCTGGATTGGATTAATGTCACAAATTTAATTATTTTAAATAAGTACTGTTCTTAGACATTTTATAAAATCGATGGGTTTTCTACAAAACTGTTTTCATTATAATCTGACAAAAACTCGTCGTGTGGTACGAGTTACCGTGGTTTTCAAAGAAGTTTGTAACTTAAGTATTTCAAGTTAAATGTGTTTACTCACGCTGGTTTCCAGCCTGACTCGGGTGTTACTTTATTGTAATGCTCGGGTCAGACCGAGTATTACAGAATTATAGGTTAGGATGCTTTGGAGCCTAGAGACGAGTTGGATGGCAGAGACGTATTGATTACATTCCGCTGTGTATTATAGACTGTATAGTTAGCATTTAGGGACAAGTTATTATAACTGTCCAGATTTATTTGTTGATAATTGTACTCTGATAACTTGTGTGTATGATAACAGTTACAGCTTTCTTTATATAAAATGCCGTTTTGTATATTATATTTTGTTCCGCTGCGATTGTGAGATTCTGTGCTGTTGTTTCTGTTCTGCTTCTATCTCTTTTTCTTCTTAACCCTAATAGCCTGGTATTTTCGGTACGCGATTGCTCGGCACTCTATACAGTGGGCGTATTAGTGTCGCTTTTCGGGGTCGAAAATCTCCCGGCCGTTACATTAGTTCTGTTGTGTGATTTTCAATTTCAATTTAAAATCAGTTAACTTTGATGATAATAAAATATTTTCAAAATCTGAATATTTTTATATAATAAAAATGTAGACCATTTTCTGAGTGAGGCGTCATATTTTGTTTCGTCAAATTTGGACTGCTATAGCCCCGTTTATCTTATTTCCGGCGATTTAGAAGTAGTTTGGCAGGGAAAAATCGACTTTTGATAGGATGATCATATCTCTAATATTGGTGTACCATTCTGTTCGTCTTATCATGCTGATCTCCGTAGTATATTCACTTGTGTGATTCGGTGTCCAGTACGCGGCAAAATACCGTGAAACGGTTAGCCATATCGGTACCCGTTTTGAACCTTTGGTGTTCCTTTTGCCCTTTCGTGTATCCAAGGTGAGAAATTGAATAGCCACTAGCCATTAATATTTCCATCAATTCAACCTGTGGCTTTTATTATTCCTATCTGGTTTGAATATATTGATGGTTCGTTTCTATTTCTCATTCTCTCCTTCTTCTTTTCCATTTCGTTTCGTTGTTATATGCTTTGAAGCATATATATAAAATAATAATATAAAGCTTCATATTTGTATAAACTGCATTCGTTTTTTTCGTGCTCTGCCACCAAAGCACGTCAGCCACCAAACATATTGTTGTCGACCATCACCGTCTAGCTTACTTCTCCAAACGAACGACCACCTCCCTTGTAGCCGCCACCCAATAGCGCCAGCAACCCACCCGAGCACCGCAACCAAGTCAACCACCTGACAGCCTCACAACTTCCACCCACACTCGACCGTGACTACCTTCACCTATGACCTTGCCACGCAAGCAACCATCCTCCGCCCAATGCCCAGCGAGTGCAGCTCCTCCCCTTCAAAGTAACACCGCCGAAGTCGCCACGCAGCCTCGCTCCGCTCCAAACCCTCCTCCGACCATTCCCTAACGCAGACCTGACAGCCTCCGCCGTGCCTGACCTTCCTCCGAAACCCCTGGCCGCAGCCACCACTCGTCCCCGACCACCATTCCACCGAGACCATATTTTCTTCCACCATCTACTTGCTTTGCTCCGCTGTACCTACCACAGC
The DNA here is from genome assembly GCA_030737815.1 of Allium fistulosum. NCBI lineage: Eukaryota > Viridiplantae > Streptophyta > Magnoliopsida > Asparagales > Amaryllidaceae > Allium > Allium fistulosum. The sequence continues at coordinate 694,739,453 of CM060906.1, forward strand.
AACCCTCCGAACCCGTTTGCCTTTCCAGTCTGTCGCCTTGGCCTTCCAATCATTTTCCCTCACCATGGTCCTCCGCCTCACTGACCAGTCCATATCCTTGCTCAGCCATTCCTCCCTGACCATCCGAGTAGCTTGCAAACCTGCCACTTTCTCCTCTTTTATATAAAAATGGTATATTTATATCATGTTAAAGTATTTCAATTTAATTGTTTGTAGTATTTATGTATTATTCCAATTTCAAGTTATGTTTAAAACATTTATATAATATATTTAAATATAATAAGTATCTCAAATTATAGTATGTAATTTTAAATAGTTTGAAATATAATCAAGAGGAGATTTTGAATTTTTAATATGGTTTAAAATAAAAATATATACATAGATATTTGGATTTTATTTGATGTGTTTTAAGAGAAAATGATTTTCGAAATATATATGTGAAGATTTTTATTTTAAATACGTGTTTTAAATTTAATATTGATTTTTAGGTAAAAGAGATATAATAATATAATATATATATTTTCCATTTATATCAAGCTAGTTTTGATTCTTGAATTCGTTGATTCGGGTCCATTGTGCTTTGCTTTTGGTTTTGCCACTATCCAGAATTGATCGTAGCAGTTAGTTGCTTTGACTTGTCGCTTTCCCTGTGCGTGTCTGTGTCATCTTCTTCGCCATCGTTGTTCTCTAGCCTCGAAAGGTGAGCAATCACTCTTGATTAACATTATTATATTTAGTAAATTTAATTCACATGAAATGACAAATGAAATGTGCTGTTGAATTTGAATTGTTAAGTTATTTAATTGTTAAATATGATATGCCGTTATCCGTAATTGTTTACTTATGACACATGACACCATAACCTATTGTATAGATTATATTTAAATTTGTTACCGATGATATATGCCTGTTGTTGATATGTTGTATTATTATTTTATTTGTTTTCACTCTGCAAGTTCCTTGTTAGTTTAGAAATTTCCTATGGGTTGAAATGATACATACCCAAACGATATTTTAGATTAGGGAAAAATCGTTATGGGTTGAAATGATAAACCCAAGTGATTTTAATTGATTTTGAAATTTTGGTATTACGGGTTGAAATGATATATACCCGTAAATATTAAATTTAAATTGCGGATTGAAATGAAAAATATCCGTATCTCTTGATCATAGGATAGAAAACTATGTACGGACACCGTCGGTCTATTTTGAAAATGATTTTCAAAGTTTTGGAAGGAAATATATGGATTTTAATAAATATTGATTTTTAAATATAATATAAAGATATTTTATTTTGTAAAATTTAGACTTTAAATTATATGTTTATAAATTTTAAATTTATAAGCTAGTTTAAGATTTTAATAATTTTATTAAAAAATGTATAATTTTTTATAATAAAATTAGATTTAAAATTGATTTATTAATAAGATTTATTTCAATATAATTTAATTTAATAAAATTTAATTAGTATATATATAATATGTTTAAAATATTTATTTAAATTTAAATTTATATTTTTAATTAGATTTTTGTAATAACTATAAATAAATAGAGGTTGGAAAGATAAATTAAATTTGACTTGAAATTTAATTTGGTTAATAATTGAATTTAAATAAAAATTGATCTAGACTTACTGATTTTGAGGTTTTAAAGATATGAAATTTATAGTTTGATAACTGATTTTGAGTAAAGGTGATTAAATGAATATTTTCAAATTTAAATAAATTGAAATTGAATATTTAGTTTTGATCTAAATGTGTAATTTGAGATTTTATTTAAATGTTTATAAAAGTGATTTGGTGAATAATTAAATATAATTTAAGCTAGATATTTAATTATTGTTTTAATTAAACTTGTAATTTGAGACTTTATTTAAATGTTATTAGAAATGATTAAGTGAATATTTCAAATTTGAATAAAATTAAAGTTGAATTTTGAAATGTAAATGAGAATTATCAAATTGAGTTATTGTAAATTGTTTGAATATTTAGACTTTAAAATCTATTGAAATTGGAGATGGTTTTAAATTTGTAATTCAAACCTGGATTTGAAATTGGTATAAATTAAAATGGTTTAATGGGGATCTGAATTGATTTGTGAAACTGGAAGGAACAATTCTAATTTGAAACTATTTTCGATATAAACTCTTTTAATATATAAACCATTTTAATTTATAACTATTTCAATATATAAACTATTTTGAATATTTAAAACTGTTTAAGTTGGAACTGTTATGATTCAAAGTGAATATGATTTCGAGAAAGATAAGATTTTGGGAATGATATGATTTCAAAAGTGATATGATTTCGAAGTGAATATAATTTCGAAAGCGATATGATTTAAATGAATGTGGTATTTTGATATGAAGTATGAAGTGTTTTGAACTAAAACGACCACGATGTGAAATAAGCGTTTGGTTGTTAAAGAGACTAGGATAATATATTGTCATACTCTTTGTCAATACCGAAAACCAGTTTAACAACTGTGTACGTGGTGGAGATTCCAGAATGAAGTAAGATGGTTTGGCGATGATTCTACATGAGGCATTTACGTAACCCTGACTCCCGCGAGTCAGCTTAGATGTGACTAAAACAGGAGCTATACCGGGCCAAGTGAGGTCATTTCTCCTATCAGGCACATTTCTTCGATACCATATTATGAATTTGTGATGACTTGGTGGCCACCCCTCGATTTGATTATGGGAGTGTGTTCCGAGGTGGGCAGTAGTAGCTGCTATGCATTACCACCAGTCCGAGAGTGCAAATGGTAGAATCCTACTCTGGCATTGCCTCGAGTGCCGTGTTCACATTCCATATCGCGCCTTCTACGAGTTTGGTTTGTACCATACCTATGGAGTGCCCTCTGATAGCCCTCCAGTTTACGGAGCAGTTACGGTACTGTATAGACTATGGGAATATATAAAATGTGTTTAGGGGGATATGGGTAACGCCTTAACGCTATTTTAATAGTTTACTTTACTTTACTTTAGATATTATCTATGTAGCGTATTGTACTATGTATGTAGATAGTTTAACGGATCCTTAAAGGATGGGAATCCCAAACATCTTTTGAGTTACTTTGTATTTCACTTGAGATTTCACTTTAGTTGAATTTACTGACATAAAAATGTTAATCCTGACTCGAGTGTTTTGTGTTTTGCTTTATGCTCGGGTCAGACTGAGTGTCATAACATTTGTGACTCACCTTTGGAGTTTGGAGCTTTGCTTGAAGATTTGTCTTTGTCTATCCAGCCTCCCAGTTACTCCAGTTATCTCTAGATGTTTTATTCAGACATGTCATCTGTTTATGTATTCGAGACTACTTTTAATTTGAGATTTCAATTGTAATTTATTTCAGACTCTGATTTTATATAGTAGCATCATGAACTACTATTTATCTATTTCCTCTGCTTATTATTGTATTACTCTGTGTTTGTGATTCTATGATTGGTTTATTTACTGTATATACTAAGTTTTGCCAATATAAATTAACAATCTGTTGTTTTGAGCAATCCAAGTCTGACATGTGTGGATGATTGTCGATTTGAACGGTTCGAAATAGCGGGTCGTTACAAGTGGTATCAGAGCTCTGGTTTAGGCAAAACTTAGTATATAGAGTAAAACTCATTAGTAATTGGGTAGTACTACCCTATAATGAGTAAATTAATTACAGGATCATATTTGTTCGGGCTTGAAATTCTTGGTTAGGTTCCTCTCCTATTAGGATTTCTCTTGGATTTCGGAACTTTCCCCTTTGTTATGAAATCCATTAGTGTCCTTTCCTATTTGTGTCCTTCTTAATACTAGAGCATCCCATAGCTCCATTTCTGTTCCGCCAACCTTAGTATGATTTTTAAAGGGTGAAACTCCTTTACAGCAGGCATCGATTCACCGGAGATTTCTACATCCTCGGTTTTGACGCAGTTATTTCTTGCATAGCCCGAACCGTTCTCTAATAGACGACCAAGGTAATTCTCTTATGATTTAATGTCAATTGCCTCAGGATTATGCAGGCAGTTTTATCTTTTCGCTTGATTCTCAGTCTAGTAATCTTGACTCCACCACTGTTGCCCAACTCTTTTCGGATGTTTTGGGTGAAGTCACTCCTCCACCTCCTCAGTGGGAAATTGAATTCCACAATCGATCTTATTTCTAGAGCTTGACTTGTTGTCCGTCCTCCTGGATGAATGGTTTCTATGAATGGTTAGTCATGCCTTTTGGATTAACCAATGTTCCCGCCTCCTTCGTCGATCTCTTGAGTCGCATTTTCCACGATGTTCTCAACAAGTTTGTTCTGGTTTTCTTTGATGATATTCTCATCTTTTCTAAGTCTCGGTTGACCCGGTTAAGGTCACCCGTGATTTTTTTGAGTCTATCCATCTTTACTCCTATGTAATTAAATCATTCTGTCATACCTTGGAGTCTATCCTCTTAGTTAGAATTCGCTTGATCATGGTCCCTTTAAATTTGGATCTCTATCCTTGTATAACATCCATTCTTAAATCATCTTGTGAGGGGGTGTAATTGTAATTAATATAAGATGTTTTATAATGTGTTGTTTGAGTTGTTAAGTTTGATTTAGGGTTTCGATCGATTTGTCTGGCCAGCGCTATCGATAGAAATTCCAAACACTTGAATGGAGCAAACTAACACAATATTGTTTTCAAAATTTGTGAATGAAATAATTTTGTGTTTGATTATATTTTATATATAAGAGTAAAATTTTATGAAATTAAATAGTTAAATTAATTGGTTGTTAGAAATGATAATACTAGATTATCATTTATTGCTGTCAATATTTCTAAACCATTAACCATTGTTTTATGTTATAAGGATTTGAAATTTTATAATTATGATTTATAAATCTGATTTGCAAATAAAATGAATTTAAATTAAGGATTTGAGAATTTAATTTCTGGTACTTTTCAAAGTTTGGTTTTCAAATTTGAAAAGTATTATTATTTGAAAGTATTTTCGAATAGAAATTTTTTTCAAAGAATTTTGAAAGAAGTAAGTTAGTACTCTCCTCTTTTGTCGCTGGAAAATAATTTTGGTGATGACTGCAGCATCATCGACATTCGTTTTCGAGTCTCAGAGTGAGGACACCACTTTGTAGCTTTGCTACACTTTGGTTTTGGAAAATGGATTTGATTTGAATTTCTTGAGTATGATTTGATTTATAAATTATATATATATATATATATATATATATATTTCAAAATGGGTTGAAGTGAAATTGGAAATTTAACTCCAAAAATCTTATGTTAAGAGATGGTTTTCAATTATTGAAATAAAGCAGGAAAATTTAACTCCAAAAATCTTATGTTATGTGAATATGTAATTGAAGGTTATACAATAAAATTTAAGTAATGAAAATTATTCAAATTAAAATTTTGTTAATAGAAATGCTGTAAATAAAGGGTAAATTTGTATAGTGCTCAATTACACTCAGAACATATATAACTTACCTGGAATAGTTTGAATGCAATTAGAATATTTAATTGAATAATATACAATAATAAATATAAGTAATAAGATGTCCAAAATGAAGTTTTGATAAGGGAATTTATAAATAAAAAATTTGAGTTGTTATAATGAACGTTTATACACTTAATCTATGATGCAAGATATGTTGAATAAATTGAATAAATAGAGAATGATATTTAAGTAAATCAATATGAACTTAGGAATAGTAAAATTTGAATATTGAGGTGGAATTAACTTAAGTAATTTATGTTAAATAAATATGAATGGATTGGAACCAAATTTGTTGAATATTAATCAAATTAAAAACTAATGAAATTTATTTGGTTTTAAAAATTAATTGTTGTATTTGGTTCTTTGTATTTTGAATCTATCTATCTTTCTGGTTGCTTCTATTCTCCTATCCCATTCCTTTACGGGGATGAAAAGTTTTGAGTGGGGGAGAGTGTAACGACCCATAAATTTCAACGGTTTTTATAACATAATTAACTAAATTTTTGCTTGAAATTTAATAATAAAATTTAACAATGAAAATTTTATATTTGTAATGCGTCTATTTAAACATAACAAATGGTAAATTTTTATCGAAAATATGGAAGTTAGTTCTGTTGTGTAATTTTCAATTTCAATTTAAAATCAGTTAAATTTGATGATAATAAAATATTTTCAAAATTTGAATATTTTTATATAATAAAAATGTAGACCATTTTCTGAGTGAGACGTCATATTTCGTTTCGTCTAATTTGGACTGCTATAGCCCCATTTATCTTATTTCCGACGATTTAGCAGTAGTTTGGCAGCGAAAAATCGACTTTTGATAGGATGATCATATCTCTAATATCGGTGTACCATTCTGTTCGTCTCGTCGTGCTGATTTCCGCAGTATATTCATTTGCGTGATTCAGTGTCCTGTACGCGGCGAATAACTGTGAAGCGGTCAGCCATATCGGTACCCGTTTTAAACCTTTGGTGTTCCTTTTGCCCTTTCGTGTATCCAAGGTAAGAAATTGAATAGCCACTAGCCATTAATATTTCCATCAATTCAACCAGTGGCTTTTATTATTCCTATCTGGTTTGAATATATTGATGGTTCGTTTCTATTTCTCATTCTCTCCTTCTTCTTTTCCTTTTCATTTCGTTGTTCTATGCTTTGAAGCATATATATAAAATAATAATATAAATCTTCATATTTATATAAATATGAAGCATATATATAAAATAATAATATAAAGCTTCATATTTATATAAACTGCATTCGTTTTTTCGTGCTCTACCACCAAAGCACGTCAGCCACCAAACATATTATTGTCCACCATCACCATCTAGCTTACTTCTCCAACCGAACGGCCACCTCCCTTGTAGCCGCCACCTAATAGCGCCAGCATCCCACCCGAGCACCGCAACCAAGTCAACCACCTGACAGCCTCACAACTTCCACTCACACTCGGCCGTGATTGCCTTTACCTATGACCTTGCCACACAAGCAACCATCCTCCGCCCAATGCCCAGCGTGTGCAGTTCCTCCCCTCCAAAGCAACACCACCGAAGTCGCCACGCAGCCTCGCTCCGCTCCAAACCCTCCTCCGACCATTCCCGAACGCAGACCTGACAACCTCCGCCGTGCCTGACCTACCTCTGAAACCCCTAGCCGCAGCCACCACTCGTCCCCGACCACCATTCCACCGAGACCATATTTTCTTCCACCATCTACTTGCTTTGCTCCGCTATTCCTACCACAGCAACCCTCCGAACCCGTTTGCCTTTCCAATCTGTCGCCTTGGCCTTCCAATCATTTTCCCTCACCATGGTCCTCCACCTCACTGACCAGCCCATAACCTGTTAGTCCCTGAGAAGTTGGTTTTGATGACAACAACCTTAGAATAAGATTATAAAATATAAATACTAACATTATTGTTTTTATATATATATATGTATATGCAGCATATATATACAGGTACCAAAGAATGAAGACTGTATAGTATAGAGATTCAAGAACTGATGAACTCAAGATCGAAGATATCAAGATTCAAGACTCATGAGTATCAAGATTATCAAGAGTTCAAGATTTCAAGATAAGTAATTTAGTTAGGAATTTTGTTAAAACTCCTAGAAAAGCACTGACATCTTAAAATCCATTTTATTCGTGGAATGGAATCCACTACGAGCCCGTTAAAAGGATGGAACCTACGAAAAATCTAGTGGAACATTGTTTTGTATCCACTAACTTTTATTCAAATGTTTTACAAAATTATATCTTGTTTTCAAAATGATTTCAAAATCTTCCTTTTTAAATCAAAAACATCTATCCTGGTTTTAAAATACTTTTAGCCTCAAAATAATCTTTATTTTCAATATCAAATTATCCTTGGTTTTAAACTATCTTTTAATTATAATATATTTAACTTTTAATATTTATACTTAGATTTAAATATAAAATTATAGTAAAATTTTATATATACCAAAATATTATTCTCTATACTTATTTATGTATTTTAACTATAGTTAAGTATATTTATAAAGTTTAAAATAGTTTTAATACAAGATAGAAGTTATTTTCAAAGAAAAACAAATTACCAAAAATAACTTAGGCTTGTCGACAACCCCAAGGACCCCTTGTCGACAAGGTGACAGTTTATTTCAAAAGTTTGAATTTCAAAGGAAGTGTCTATTCGTCATATCCTTTCATAAATGGACATGGCTGTTGTTCTACTATAAATAAGGGCTGTTTTAAATGAATTACAATCATATTTTATCTGATTTCACTCCTCTTCTTCTTCCACATTTATTTATATACATTTTTACCATTACTCTGCCGAAATCCCCATTAAATCTAACTAGATTATCTCTGGTTTGATTCTCTATCACTATCTCAATAAGATCCCAGTGCTATTCAGAGTTATAGACTTCTTTGTATTCAATCGAGCGAGAAAAGGTGTGATTGTAGCCTGGAAAATCAATCGGGTGAACTTGTTGCCCGTAAAATTAAGTATCTCTACCCAGAGGATTGTGAATCTGGAGCGGTGTACCTCGTGGACTTGAAATCGAGGGTGTAATTATAAGAATTGATTTTGAAAGGAAATCCGTACTTGTGTTGCGGACTGGATGTAGGGTAACTCCGAACCAGTATAAAATCCGGTGTGTTCTTTCCTTTATTGCTTTTACTTTATATCTGCATCTGTGTTTGATTCTGTGATCATATCTGTGTCCGAATATTGCATACATTTGTGTTCAAATTAATATAAACTGAAAAAGAATTAGTAATTCCTTAAAACACTATTCACCCCCCTATAGTGTTAATTCTAGCCTTAAGATCTGTAATCCACATTTCTCACATAACCTTGCTCAGCCATTCCTCCCTAACCTTTCGAGTAGCCTGCAAACCTGCCACTTTCTCATCTTTTATATAAAAATGGTATATTTATATCATGTTAAAGTATTTCAATTTAATTGTTTGTAGTATTTATGTATTATTCCAATTTCAAGTTATGTTTAAAACATTTATATAATATGTTTAAATATAATAAGTATCTCAAATTATAATATGTAATTTTAAATAGTTTGAAATATAATCAAGAGGAGATTTTGAATTTTTAATATGGTTTAAAATAAAAATATATACATAGATATTTTGATTTTATTTGATGTGTTTTAAGAGAAAATGATTTTCGAAATATATATATGAAGATTTTTATTTTAAATATGTTTTTTAAATTTAATATTGATTTTTAGGAAAAAGAGATATAATATATATATATATATATATATTCCATTTATATCATGCTAGTTTGGATTCTTGAATTCGTCGATTCGGGTCCATTGTGCTTTGCTTTTGATTTCGCCACTATCCAGAATTGATCGCAGTAGTTAGTTGTTTTGACTTGTCGCTTTCTGTGTACGTGTCCGTGTCATCTTCTTCGCCATCGTTGTTCTCTAGCCTCGAAAGGTGAGCAATCACTCACGATTAACATTCTTATATTTAGTAAATTTAATTCACATGAAATGACAAGTGAAATGTGCTATTGAATTTGAATTGTTAAGTTATTTAATTGTTAAATATGATATGGCATTACCTTCAATTGTTCACATATGACACATGACACTATAACCTACTGTATAGATTATATTTAAATTTGTTACTGATGGTATATGCCTGTTGTTGATATATTGAATTATTATTCTATTTTTTCTCACTCTGCAAGTTCCCTGTTAGTTTAGAAATTCCCAATGGATTGAAATGATACATACCCGAATGATATTTTAGATTAGGGAAAATCATTATGGGTTGAAATGATAAACCCAAGCGATTTTCATTGATTTTGAAATTTTGGGATTACGGGTTGAAATGATATATACCCGTAAATATTAAATTTAAATTGCGGATTGAAATAATAAATATCAATATCACTTGACCATAGGATAAAAAACTATATACGGACACCGTCGGTCTATTTTGAAAATGATTTTCAAAGTTTTAGAAGGAAATATATAGATTTTAATAAATATTGATTTTTAAATATAATATAAAGATATTTTATTTTGTAAAATTTAGACTTTAAATTATATGTTTGGAAATTTAAATTTATAAGTTAGTTTTGAAAATATAAATTTTAAGATTTTATTTATAATATTATTATAAAAAAATGTATAAAATAAGATTTAAAATAGATTTATTAAGAAGATTTATTTTAATATAATTTAATTTAATTTGTATATATATAATATGTTTAAAATATTTATTTAAATTTAAATTAATATTTTTAAATAATTTTTTGTAATAACTGTAAATAAATAGAAGTTGGAAAGATAAATTAAATTTGACTTGAAATTTAATTTGGTTAATAATTGAATTTAAATAACAATTGATCTGGACTTATTGATTTTGAGGTTTTAAAGATATAAAATTTATAATTTAATAACTTGATTTTGAGTAAAGGTGATAAAATGAATATTTTCAAATTTAAATAAATTGAAATTGAATATTTATTTTTGATCTAAATGTGTAATTTGAGATTTTATTTAAATGTTTATAAAAGTGATTAGGTGAATATTTAAATATAATTTAAGCTAGATATTTAATTATTGTTTTAATTAAACTTATAATTTGAGACTTTATTTAAATGTTATTAGAAATGATTAAGTGAATATTTCAAATTTGAATAAAATTAAAGTTGAATTTTGAAATGTAAATGAGATTTATCAAATTTAGTTATTGTAAATTGTTCGAATATTTAGACTTTAAAATCTATTGAAATTGGAGATGGTTTTAAATTTGTAATTCAAACCTGGATTTGAAATTGGTATAAATTAAAATGGTTTAATGGGGATCTGAATTGATTTGTGAAAGTGGAAGGAACAATTCTAATTTGAAACTATTTTCGATATAAACTCTTTTAATATATAAACCATTTTAATTTATAACTATTTCAATATATAAACTATTTTGAATATTTAAAACTTTTTAAGTTGGAACTGTTATGATTCAAAGTGAATATGATTACGAAAAAGATTAGATTTTGGGAATGATATGATTTCAAAATTGATATGATTTCGAAGTGAATATAATTTCGAAAGCGATACGATTTAAATGAATATGATATTTTGATATGAAGTATGAACTGTTTTGAACTAAAACAACCACGGTGTGAAATAAGCGTTTGGTTGTTAAAGAGACCGGGATCAGATATTGTCATACTCTCTGTCAATACCGAAAACCACTTTAACAACTGTGTAGTGGTGGAGATTCCAGAATGAAGTAGTATGGTTTGGCGACGATTCTACATGAGGTATTTACGTAACCCTGACTCCCGTGAGCCAGCTTAGATGTGACTAAAATAGGAGCTATACCAGTCGAGCACATTTCTTCGATACCATATTATGACTTTGTGATGATTTGGTGGCCACCCGTCGATTTGATTATGGGAGTGTGTTCCGAGGTGGGCGGTAGTAGCTGCTATGCGTTACCACCAGTCCGGGAGTGCAAATGGTAGAATTCTACCCTGGCATTGCCTCGAGTGCCGTCTTCACATGCCGTATCGCGCCTTCTACGAGTTTGGTTTGTACCATACCTATAGAGTGCCCTATGATAGCCCTCCAGTTTACGGAGGAATTACGGTATTGTATAGACTATGGAAATATATAAAATGTGATAAGGGGGATATAGGTAACGCCTTAATGCTATTTTAATAGTTTACTTTACTTTGGACATTATCTATGTAGCGTATTGTACTATGTATGTAGATAGTTTAACGAATCCTTAAAGGATGGGAATCCCAAACATCTTTTGAGTTACTTTGTATTTCACTTGACATTTCACTTGAGTTGAATTTACTGATATAAGAATGTTAATCCTGACTCGAGTGTTTTGTGTTTTGCTTTATGCTCTAGTCAGACTGAGTGTCACAGCATTTGAGACTCACCTTTGGAGTTTGGAGCTTTGCTTGAAGAACTATCTTTGTCTATCCATCTTCCCAGTTACTCCAGTTATCTCCAGTTGTTTTATTCAAACATGTCATTTGTTTATGTATTCGAGACTACTTTGTATTTGAGATTTCATTTATATTTTGTTTCAGACTCTGATTTTATATAGTAGCTTCATGAAGTACTATTTATCTATTTCCGCTGCTTATTGTTGTATTACTCTGTGTCTGTGATTCTATGATTGGTTTATTTACTGTATATGCTAAGTTTTGCCAAATATAAATTAAAAATCTGTTATTTTGAGCAATCCAAGTCTGACATGTGTGGATGATTGTCGATTTGAATGGTTCGAAATAGTCGGTCGTTATAGAAAATATTAGTTGAAATGGTTTAAATTTTTTTATAAATGTTTTATAAACGTTAAAACCCAGTTTGGTGAATTTTTGACAAGTTATGAAAATTGAGTCAAAAATAGGCGCATCGCGTCACGACGATTCGCGATTTCACGCCGTAAATGTTTAAATCCATTTATACGATGGAATCAGAGTCAGAATTCTTTGGAATAAGAATTTTCCAAACTCTTATAATCATAGTTTTCAAACAAAAGAAAATGATCGAGATTTTGTGTAACAACCCGAGATTGTAAAAGTTAGTTATCATCATTATACGATTAAAGTGATGGAAGATATTGAATTTGATCGGGTGGAATCCTTTGATAAATTTGCTACCAAGATTGCAATTGGATTTTTATAAAGTTAAAACTCTTTTATAAATTGTAAATGGGTATTGGACTTTACGAATTGGAAATATCGGCCCACATTGGTTCGTGACCGTGATATCAGTGGATACCCATTCTTTTCCCTCATCATCTATTTCAGTTCGTAACCCTAAATCGCGAGATCGAAAAGAAAAAGGAAATGGCGGCTTCGCCCTCACCTTCGCTCTTCTGCAAATTTGGGTGTCGTAGAAATCAAGGATAATGGCTGCTAGGGTAACTTCGCTCGTTCCCCTCGTTTACCACGACCTCAGATTCGATCGTTGAAACAGGTGAGTGATGTTATATTCACTCACATCTAATTTAAATTTAGATGGTTTCTGTCTTGTTTTAATTCGTGAGTTTCATTGGGTTTTTGTTGGTGATTTTTGGAAATAGTTAAATCTTTCTCTCAGCCATTCGTTTTCGTTAGGCTGTTTGATATTGATTCAGACTTCTTCAATTCGTATATATTTTGGTTGCTTGACATTCACGGCATTGACTCATTTCGTGATGACCACGGCTTGAATTTGGCTTTAATTTGTGACATTTGACTTTGTCACACTCGCGTATTTTTTTTTATGATTACTAGGTTGAATCCTTGGCCATGTGTTCATCTGAGTGTCGTTAGCATTGCATCACCACTGTTGACCTTATCTGAGCATTGTTCATTTTTTGATTGAGTCTGGATTTACATATTATGTCTCTGGCCATTCTTAGTACAACCTGTCCTGGATTACCATATTGTTGTGATGAGCTTGGGTCGTCTGCACTTGTTGGTGTACTCATGAGTCGCATTGAGTCAGTCTTGTACTGTCCGGATTCATCAATCTTAGTTGTATTTGTACATTTTGATTTTGGTTTCTTGATGGTGCACCATGCCTTGTGCTTGTAGTCTCGGCTCTAGTTAGTTGTGCAGTTGCTTTATTACTGCCTGGTCTGTCGTAGAGGTACACTTGTAGTTCCTTTTACTGGTCTGCCTTTGATCTTGGTTACAGTCTTGCATAGTATCCATACGCATTGGGTCCAACCATTTTGTTCTTGTATATCATGTGATGGTTAGTTTACATCAGTTACTTATGCATCCCTTAACTGTTGTAGTCTGGTCCATTTGTAGCCTGGTCTGATTACTTGTCTGATGGTTCTGTCCACTGTCCCATTTTGTTATACCATACTTCTGTTCATTCAAGACTGTATATGTGCATACATACATATGTATGTGTGTATGCGCATATTCTTGAATGTAGGCTAAGTCCCTGATGTTGATATTCACTCTGGTTGCATTGTAGACTTTTACTCTGACCATCTTTGTTTTAGTCTTGGCCTCGAACTCTTTGTCATGTGCACACTGTATTTACTTCTGACTTTCGAGCGAGTTCGTTGTTGCATCCATGGGGTTACCTTGAGCATGTTACATCTGTGCTCGAGTCCGGTACCTTTTTGTAGCTTTGAGTTGCACTGCATTTGTCTTGTCCACCTGGGTTCACATGTATTGAGCCCTTGTGTCGTCTTCATGTACATGTCCAGTCATGTAAACCTTATTAGTACACTAGTTGGTTTAAGGGGCATTTGCTTTATACTTGTACTACCTGAACAAGTTTGCTTCTTCGATTTGTAGTGTCATGTTGTTTAGTTACAGTACATTGTTGGTTGAGATTTGAGTATGTTCATACCTGAACTAGTCTGGATGGCATTTGTAGCTTGCACTGTTGTAGTTTTGAGTTTGTACTGAGCATGCACATACATATATTTGACTGCAGTTCAAACCACTTCAATGTTACTGGCTTTCAATACATATGCATAGATATGGAATTCATTGTCGTCCATTTATATTCACTGATCTTGCTTCTATCTGGTCATGACTTGGAATTTAGTTGAACAGTGGCTTTGTGATTTTAGTCATATATACATGAATGAAGTTGCAATGTTGCTTGATTCAATTGAAGCTGCATTATGGTTTCATCCAGGTTTGAGTTTATAATTGACTTCACTGCACTTGAGTTTGTAGTCCTTGCATTCGAGTCTGGTACTTGCATTTTTCAGTCTTACAGTTGCATACATGTTGTACCTTAGGCACACCTAATTGCTCCTGACATGTTGCTCCCATTTGTTCAATTTGCATATAATACTTACCTGACCAGTCTAACCAGTGACTGTTTCTTGTATTTGACTCACCATGTTGTGGCAGTCAAGTCTGCACTGTTTTATCCACTTGGATTCAGTTGTATTTCATGTATATGAAGTATTGTAGTAAGGCATTGTCATTTGAATTTGTTACCATGAGGCCGTATCTTTTGGTGCCTCCCCTCATTCTATTTTATACTTTGTTACTTGAGTTTGCTTGAGTATATGTAAACAGTTACATATTGGACTTGCCATGTTAAAATCGTGTTGGGTGCTATCATTCTGTTGTGGCTGCTGACATGCGTCACTGGTGCATGTTGCAGTGATATTTCCTTCACACTGGTATACTCTATGTTGCCACTGCCTGTTGGTTTCGAACCTGTAGCCTTTGTGTTTACTTGTTCATTTATTTGTTGTGTCACTTACTCATGTATTTATGTGTTGTAGTGCCATATCTTTGGTGCTCTCACTTTCAGTTTGCTATTCCACTGTGCCTTGCTTGTGACATGTTGAACTCGATTCACTTGTTGCCTCTGATCTTGTTTAGTATTGTTTGAGTTGTTTTGTAGTGGCGAGGCAGTACACGCGTGCGTGTACTGCAGCCCTAACAGAATTGACAGATTTTAATTGATATTTCTTTTGTTCTTGATTCATTGACCTATTGCGTAATTCGTAGGCTGTATTGGTGAGGCAGTACACCTTAGCGTGTACTGCAGCCAATCAACATTGCCATTTTTAAATTGACATTTCAATTGATTAAATTGATTTGGATTGTTAATTGTTGTTTAACACTGGTTAGTGTTATATCTGCCGTTATCCGATTCTTTTATCGAGGAGTCGGATATACGAGATTTCTGCGACTGTCGTCTATTTGATAATTAATTATTAATGTTTCTGTGCACTAATAACTGAGTTTGAATTAGACTGACCCGTGTATTATTTTCTTTTGAATGTAATACTCGGGTCAGACCCGAGTTATTTCAGGTTGTAGATTTCCTGCTTTGAGTTGCTGTTTGAGCTATGAAGACTTTTCACATCTTTTGGAGTAATAGTGTCATAGTATAGGTTGATATGTATTCATGTATATTAGTTTATAATGTACGTGTATATATAACTTCCAGAGTCGACAATTGTAGTTGTATCATATGTATTGTATCAACTGTATTGTAACTGACATCAGTTATATATATATGAGACTTTTGTTTTTATCTGTGTTCCGCATTCTTTGTGTATCTGTGTTGTTTTTATATATATTGTCCTAAACCATTATGAACCATCGTAGTTCGTTTTATACTGGAATTGGATATGTCGATGGGAGTGAATGAATAAGAGATGAAAAATTTAAAATATATACCACTCCTGTCGAGGTAACCAATACTAGTGTAAGGCCAACTACGGATGGCCGCTCCTACCCAGCCTTATTCTTCATAATAACAGACAGTATTTCTTTTAATACTCTTTGTTATTGTGAGTATAGAGGTGGGGCGTCATAGTTGGTATCAGAGCTTGGGGTTTATGGACATAATATAAAACATAACTTGGATGGAACATGTGTTACAACTATTTGTCGACGTTTTCTTTGTGTTTTGAGTCAAAACTAAAGATTAAAATTTTTGATGAAATTTTTAAATATCTTTATTTAAAAGATAAAAGTGAAACTGTCTTCGCTGAGTACAACTGATAATCTTTTTGATTTTTTTTTTTAAAAAAAAAAAATCAAAATATGAAATTGAAATAAATTTCATTTGCTGTTTACATAGCTGTGTTTATTTTGTTTCTTTGAGAATTTCGAATCCGAATTGAGGATTCGAAATGATTGCAGTTATGTGATTCTTGTTGAGATTTTTTTTTTGCTGATTTTCTTTTATGCTAATCACATGTTGATTAGATTTTTGCTGTTTTGAATTATCTTCATTGAAGATATATTCGAATGATTTCTTTGTTCATTTTGTAGTACGTGCAAATTTGAGTTGCACGTTAATGCATTAATTTTACGTTGAACCGATGCTTGGTTATGAAACGTATTTTGTTGCCGTTACCTATATAACGGGATTTTTACACTAGTGCTATATTTTGAAGCACGATGTTTAGATGAAAATTTTTATGAATGAAAATTCACTGGTGTTACATTGTGGTGTAAATTGTTTTGATGAGATTTTGACGTTTAAAAATTACTGTCGCTTTGGCTTCAGTAACCGTCAAATTTTAAAGTGGGTTCCCAAGCGGTTATACCGCAATGCTGATTTGTGACCCGTTTTTACGGTATTTTGAGAAGTACAATTTCCTTATCGAAATTGTTACTAATATTGCTGCTTTAATCACGTAATTGGGAAATCATTTTAAAATGAAAATTGTTTTATAAAAATTCCTAACAGTTTGCACTTTCAAAAGAAGAGGAAAGTAAGTGATAATCACTTATGAGATTTATGGCATTAAGCCCCAAGTAAGGGCAACCAATTATTTTATATGAAAATCATATTATGATTTCTGTTAATCTTTATTTCTCTGAATAAATATATGATGATCATGAATGACATTTTGGTTGAATTTTTGGTTACTGTTTTGATTTGCTTTTGGAATTGACTAATTTTGTTTTAAAAATTGTTTAATCAATCATATAACCCGATTACAGAAATGAATTTGTAACTCAGTTTTTATAAGAAAATAATTTGATTAATTTACTGAGAAATATGATATTGAATAATAATAATAATGGATTAGGCAGTATGAACAAAGAGGTTTATGCTCATGTCTAGTTCATTCAAAAATTGATATGAACAAAAAAAAAAAAAATGTGATCAAGCAGAAATGACTTTGAAATGGGTTGTAAAATTTGGCATGAATGTTGGTATGTTTAGATATGATTTTTAAAGAAATTAAATTCCCTACTTATGAAATGAAGAAAGGATTACAAGAATATTTCTGGAGTTAAAAAGGAAAAATTCCTTAAATGAATGAATATGTATGGTCTCTAAATTACCAAGTAATTTAGGGGAGTTGCCTTGATCTACTCATCATCAGGTGGATGGTGGGTATGTGCATGACTTGTTAAAGTCCTGAAGGCCTCTGTGCAAAGGTTAACAGAATTGAGTCCTTTGCAATGCACACTTTGTGTTCAAAGGCAAGAGTTTGGACCATATAAAAATGTAAAATGGAACTGGAAAATAAGCTAGGCAGTGTGAACAAATGAGGTTCATGCTTATGTCTAGATTGTTTTAAATTGGAGATGAACAATGCAATAAATTATTTATGTGCTGATTTGTTCAGATCTAAAGCTAAAATGTTTTATAGGTTTTTCTTTAAAAACCTTACCCTATGTTCACAATAGAATTGAGTATAAGAATTTTTATAGAATTCTACTGGATTTGTTTAAGAGATCATGACATTCTTGAATATAGGAGATATGCAAGTGATAAAACAAATTTTGAATGAGACAACTGGAGAAATGAAATAAAACATTATTTTCATGAATGAAAGTATGGACAGTTGAGATTTTCTGAAATAAGAAATGAGATTGGTCACTAGATTATAAAACTAATCTAGGAGAGAAGCCTTGATCTATTCATCATAAGGAGTATGATGGGTATGTGCATGACTTGTTTAAGTCCTATAGGCCTTTGTGCAAGGGTTAACAGATTGAGTCCCTTGCAATGCACACATGGTGTTCAATGGCAAAAGAAATATGACCAAATTAAATTGATAAATTGAGATTTAGAGCTGAGCTATGGAATTAAAATGAGTTAATTCCATAAGAGTATGTGTACATGTATACTGTATTGAACAATTGAATATTTGTTGATTTGAGATTCGATTATCATTTTTGATAATTGAATATTTGTTGATTTGAGATTCGATTATCGTTTTTGATAATTGAATATTGTTGATTTGAGATTCGATTATCGTTTTTGATAATTGAATGTTTGTTGATTTGAGATTCGATTATCGTTTTTGATAGTTGAATAATTGTTGATTTGGTATTTCTGATTATCGTTTTGATAATTAGGCAATTGCTAATTTTGCTGATTGTAAGATTTTCTAGTCTCTAATTGATTCTAGATTATGTTGATTATATTAAACTGTTGTTTTCTATCTATCTCTCTTGATAGTTATAGTTTGCTGATTATGAAGTTCGTGTTTTCTATTTATCTGTTGGATAACTAGATATTTGCAGTTTTGCGATTTGTGAATTTTGTTTTCTAATTATCTTGGTTGATAATTAAATATTGCTGATAATTGCATTTATTCAGTTTTGTTGTTTTCTGATTATCTATTTGATAATTAGATTCTGTGAGAATTTGTAGATTTCTTTTATGGAATTAAAAGCTTTCTTCGGTGTTGGTGTTCTCGATCTTTATTTTTTTTAGCTTAACCAGTCTATGTTAGAAAAATAATTGTTATTGACAACCTTAATTATGAAAATTGCGGGGACGCAATTTCTATAAGGAGGGGAGTCTGTAACAACCCGGGATTGTAAAAGTTAGTTATCATCATTATACGATTAAAGTGATGGAAGATATTGAATTTGATCGGGTGGAATCCTTTGATAAATTTGCTACCAAGATTGCAATTGGATTTTTATAAAGTTAAAACTCTTTTATAAATTGTAAATGGGTATTGGACTTTACGAATTGGAAATATCGGCCCACATTGGTTCGTGACCGTGATATCAGTGGATACCCATTCTTTTCCCTCATCATCTATTTCAGTTCGTAACCCTAAATCGCGAGATCGAAAAGAAAAAGGAAATGGCGGCTTCGCCCTCACCTTCGCTCTTCTGCAAATTTGGGTGTCGTAGAAATCAAGGATAATGGCTGCTAGGGTAACTTCGCTCGTTCCCCTCGTTTACCACGACCTCAGATTCGATCGTTGAAACAGGTGAGTGATGTTATATTCACTCACATCTAATTTAAATTTAGATGGTTTCTGTCTTGTTTTAATTCGTGAGTTTCATTGGGTTTTTGTTGGTGATTTTTGGAAATAGTTAAATCTTTCTCTCAGCCATTCGTTTTCGTTAGGCTGTTTGATATTGATTCAGACTTCTTCAATTCGTATATATTTTGGTTGCTTGACATTCACGGCATTGACTCATTTCGTGATGACCACGGCTTGAATTTGGCTTTAATTTGTGACATTTGACTTTGTCACACTCGCGTATTTTTTTTTATGATTACTAGGTTGAATCCTTGGCCATGTGTTCATCTGAGTGTCGTTAGCATTGCATCACCACTGTTGACCTTATCTGAGCATTGTTCATTTTTTGATTGAGTCTGGATTTACATATTATGTCTCTGGCCATTCTTAGTACAACCTGTCCTGGATTACCATATTGTTGTGATGAGCTTGGGTCGTCTGCACTTGTTGGTGTACTCATGAGTCGCATTGAGTCAGTCTTGTACTGTCCGGATTCATCAATCTTAGTTGTATTTGTACATTTTGATTTTGGTTTCTTGATGGTGCACCATGCCTTGTGCTTGTAGTCTCGGCTCTAGTTAGTTGTGCAGTTGCTTTATTACTGCCTGGTCTGTCGTAGAGGTACACTTGTAGTTCCTTTTACTGGTTTGCCTTTGATCTTGGTTACAGTCTTGCATAGTATCCATACGCATTGGGTCCAACCATTTTGTTCTTGTATATCATGTGATGGTTAGTTTACATCAGTTACTTATGCATCCCTTAACTGTTGTAGTCTGGTCCATTTGTAGCCTGGTCTGATTACTTGTCTGATGGTTCTGTCCACTGTCCCATTTTGTTATACCATACTTCTGTTCATTCAAGACTGTATATGTGCATACATACATATGTATGTGTGTATGCGCATATTCTTGAATGTAGGCTAAGTCCCTGATGTTGATATTCACTCTGGTTGCATTGTAGACTTTTACTCTGACCATCTTTGTTTTAGTCTTGGCCTCGAACTCTTTGTCATGTGCACACTGTATTTACTTCTGACTTTCGAGCGAGTTCGTTGTTGCATCCATGGGGTTACCTTGAGCATGTTACATCTGTGCTCGAGTCCGGTACCTTTTTGTAGCTTTGAGTTGCACTGCATTTGTCTTGTCCACCTGGGTTCACATGTATTGAGCCCTTGTGTCGTCTTCATGTACATGTCCAGTCATGTAAACCTTATTAGTACACTAGTTGGTTTAAGGGGCATTTGCTTTATACTTGTACTACCTGAACAAGTTTGCTTCTTCGATTTGTAGTGTCATGTTGTTTAGTTACAGTACATTGTTGGTTGAGATTTGAGTATGTTCATACCTGAACTAGTCTGGATGGCATTTGTAGCTTGCACTGTTGTAGTTTTGAGTTTGTACTGAGCATGCACATACATATATTTGACTGCAGTTCAAACCACTTCAATGTTACTGGCTTTCAATACATATGCATAGATATGGAATTCATTGTCGTCCATTTATATTCACTGATCTTGCTTCTATCTGGTCATGACTTGGAATTTAGTTGAACAGTGGCTTTGTGATTTTAGTCATATATACATGAATGAAGTTGCAATGTTGCTTGATTCAATTGAAGCTGCATTATGGTTTCATCCAGGTTTGAGTTTATAATTGACTTCACTGCACTTGAGTTTGTAGTCCTTGCATTCGAGTCTGGTACTTGCATTTTTCAGTCTTACAGTTGCATACATGTTGTACCTTAGGCACACCTAATTGCTCCTGACATGTTGCTCCCATTTGTTCAATTTGCATATAATACTTACCTGACCAGTCTAACCAGTGACTGTTTCTTGTATTTGACTCACCATGTTGTGGCAGTCAAGTCTGCACTGTTTTATCCACTTGGATTCAGTTGTATTTCATGTATATGAAGTATTGTAGTAAGGCATTGTCATTTGAATTTGTTACCATGAGGCCGTATCTTTTGGTGCCTCCCCTCATTCTATTTTATACTTTGTTACTTGAGTTTGCTTGAGTATATGTAAACAGTTACATATTGGACTTGCCATGTTAAAATCGTGTTGGGTGCTATCATTCTGTTGTGGCTGCTGACATGCGTCACTGGTGCATGTTGCAGTGATATTTCCTTCACACTGGTATACTCTATGTTGCCACTGCCTGTTGGTTTCGAACCTGTAGCCTTTGTGTTTACTTGTTCATTTATTTGTTGTGTCACTTACTCATGTATTTATGTGTTGTAGTGCCATATCTTTGGTGCTCTCACTTTCAGTTTGCTATTCCACTGTGCCTTGCTTGTGACATGTTGAACTCGATTCACTTGTTGCCTCTGATCTTGTTTAGTATTGTTTGAGTTGTTTTGTAGTGGCGAGGCAGTACACGCGTGCGTGTACTGCAGCCCTAACAGAATTGACAGATTTTAATTGATATTTCTTTTGTTCTTGATTCATTGACCTATTGCGTAATTCGTAGGCTGTATTGGTGAGGCAGTACACCTTAGCGTGTACTGCAGCCAATCAACATTGCCATTTTTAAATTGACATTTCAATTGATTAAATTGATTTGGATTGTTAATTGTTGTTTAACACTGGTTAGTGTTATATCTGCCGTTATCCGATTCTTTTATCGAGGAGTCGGATATACGAGATTTCTGCGACTGTCGTCTATTTGATAATTAATTATTAATGTTTCTGTGCACTAATAACTGAGTTTGAATTAGACTGACCCGTGTATTATTTTCTTTTGAATGTAATACTCGGGTCAGACCCGAGTTATTTCAGGTTGTAGATTTCCTGCTTTGAGTTGCTGTTTGAGCTATGAAGACTTTTCACATCTTTTGGAGTAATAGTGTCATAGTATAGGTTGATATGTATTCATGTATATTAGTTTATAATGTACGTGTATATATAACTTCCAGAGTCGACAATTGTAGTTGTATCATATGTATTGTATCAACTGTATTGTAACTGACATCAGTTATATATATATGAGACTTTTGTTTTTATCTGTGTTCCGCATTCTTTGTGTATCTGTGTTGTTTTTATATATATTGTCCTAAACCATTATGAACCATCGTAGTTCGTTTTATACTGGAATTGGATATGTCGATGGGAGTGAATGAATAAGAGATGAAAAATTTAAAATATATACCACTCCTGTCGAGGTAACCAATACTAGTGTAAGGCCAACTACGGATGTCCGCTCCTACCCAGCCTTATTCTTCATAATAACAGACAGTATTTCTTTTAATACTCTTTGTTATTGTGAGTATAGAGGTGGGGCGTCACATTTTGTTTTGTAGATTTTGAAATATGAGCAAATCAAGTTTTCTAAATAGTCGTGCTTTGGCAGTTCGAAATCCAAAGCGATAAATTCTTTAGAATGGATATTTTTAATTTTTTAAAAATATGGAATAAATTATATAAATATTTTAAAATGTTTTAAAACATATTTGGGTTATAAAATGAATTTCTAAATGATCAAAAAGTTGTTTTGATCAAATAAGCTTTTACAGCAATATTCGCAGCACTTTTTAATAACTTTTGAAATATGGCTTTAAACTTAAGTAATTTTTCCCAAATCTTTTATAAATATTTTCAAATAAATAATTAAGTATTAAAGATAATGTCGATGTTTTACAATTTATTTTAAAGAGTTTAAATAAATGATTTAAAGAAAAGCTGTTATAACTAAGTTATTTAATCTTGACTCTAATAGCCGATGAATATACTAGATTTTCTATTCGTGAGTGTAGAATACAATAGCCTATGATTTTTGTTTGATGATAATAAACAAATATATATATTCATTTTAAATGTATTTGTTATTGTACTATTTTATTTTTCCACATAATTAAATAATATTGTTGAATAAAATAAATAACTCAGAACTCATATTTAAACAAATATTTTATTACAAATTCAAATAGTACAAATTTGAGCTCTCACTAGATTTACACATTTTCAATTACAACACAATTTTCACTTTACAATTTTACCTCACTGCATATTCACTCATAACCCGTATTTGATCTTCAACTCTGTTCTAGCCTCTAAATTATCTGCAAAATAAACACCGACGCAGTAAAATTAAAATAGAAATATTTTGCAGTACGAAATGAAGTGTGTGTTTGAAAATATTGTTTGCCTTAGTTATTTGGGTTGTTCGTCATTATTTTCTTTCAATTCATCTTACACGAACAACTTATGACATGCACAGTGTATCATTGTACATGCCACAAGGTCGTGCACACTGATATACACTTGCTGTTTAAAATAGCAGAGACAGGTGAGCACAAAGTCAAACCCAAGCAAATGCTCAATTCAACTCAGGTGCAAAAAAATACAGTCATGAAAATAACACAAGAATGAAGCAATTTAACTCGAAGCACATCAACACACAAACCAGACTTCAAAGTGCAAGTACTCAAGTAAACAGTTCAAGTGCAAGGCTAACACAGCAATACAAAAGCAGCTCCATATGAAACCAGATTACAGGAACACAATGAAGAAATGAACACGTGAAAATAAGTGGACATGGACAGATTTGATGCCAGATTCTAACCAACACCAAAACAACATGTTGAGCTCTCAAAATCAAGTACAGACTCCAAATGTACATGAACACATGAAAACATGATGGCTCAAATCAACATAAGACCAGATCACACAATGCAACATGAAATCGAACAAGTCAACAACAACATGTGGAACCACGCAATGCAAACATTCAGGCAATGATTCAGACATGAGACCGAAAACTCCAAATGTACAAAGGCCAGTGCATATGAAGGCATGAATCCACACATAAAGCAACAAAGTTGCAGACATACTCAAGTTCAATAAGGAAACATGACTTGAACTAAATTAACAAATGTACATGAATATGCAAAGCAGTTAACATGAATGTGTAGGCATAAGTCAAGGGATGAAGCAATATGCAACCACATGAAGACTCAAGTAGAAACAACATACTCAACTCAACCAGTCAGCATTAACATACAACCAGGACTCAATACAAGGGCTCGAAGCAATTGCAAGGAACCAAACTTCTAACAATACAAAACTGAAGTGAACCAGATCAACATACAATTAGACTCAAGTGAACAACACAATTGTGAACATGCAATCCAACATGCAAACAGAAAAGGTCATCATTGAACCCAGACTGGTCAGAGCATTCAATGCACACAACAACCACAAGATCAGTTTTAACAATGTAACATGAAGACTCAAATGCAAACTCAGGCATGAGTACACACACATATGCAACAGTGAAAACAAAGGCATGAACACACTTAAACCAGACACAATGCAACAGTACCATACAATGCAACTGTACCAGACAAACAGAAGAGAACATTCGAATACATCAACTAATGAACAAGTCAAGGAGCAGTTTCAAAGTGTAATGGGAAATCGAAAATTATCTGTTGAAGCCGTGGTTCAGTAGCAGTTCAAAAATTGCCCCTAAGTCAATGATGAACCAGTCAATCAAAATGACAGTGAAGCAGTTTGAATAAAGTTGTAGAGAAATTCAATGAACAAGTCATAGCCAGAGAATCAGAATATCTCTAAAATTCAAATGCCGAAGTCAAAGGAGCAAAAAAGAATGGAACCGACTCAAGCAAGTTCAAGTTCATCAGAGGTATATGCAGTAACACGTAAACAAAAGAAAAAGTCAAATATCATCACCAATATTCAATCAGTAATCGAACGGCCAAGCAAAGTGTTTGAAGAATTCAAATAGAAATAAACGAACGATAATTTAGGGTTTCGTTCCCTATTTAAACCCAACATCATCATCAGCAAAAGGCATTCGAGTTCGTGAAAAAATCAGAGAGCATACTCAGAAAATATCGTAGAAAATATTCAAAACTCGAATCTGGCAAGTCGAGCATAGTAAAAATCGAAAACGGGCAAACTCATATATCATTTTCATACTAGTCAAGCTCGACTCAATTGAAGCAGCCATGAACTATCAAGGCCAGCGAATCGGTTGACGAAGCCAATCAAGGGAAAGCATATTCCAATCGATCAATTTCCAAGCGGCGCTTCAATTTTTGAAAATCCCTATTTCAGGTCGTAAAAAGAAACGGCACGAATGAAGCAGCCGGCAACAAAATAAAAGGGAAATAATTTTGTCTCTTTGGGCCGACGATAGTACAAAAGAAAAGGAGCATTCTTCGTTAATTAATTGTTTGAGCTGGCTTTTATTTTTTTATTGGGCTTCAAATTTAAAATTAGGCTTTTATTTAGTTTTCATTTTTCTTTTTGTAATTTCCTTTTTTGAATTGTGTGACTCTCTAGTTGTGTAACTAGGTACAAACTACAGGGCGTAGTTTGAGAATTCGCAACTCAATGGCTGAGTTGTGGTAGGGTTTTGAGCTTAGAGTTAGGTTAGTCAAGGTAGAGGGTGTCAAAAGTTTACGTGTATAAGTGTTTGACTACTTAATTTCTAGTAGAAACCTTGGGGGCAGCACGTAGGCAGGTTATTGCCCAAGCTGGGTAATTCTGTGTGTGATCTCTTCTGCATTACTTTCTGTTATTGTTTTTATTTCAGCATTAACTTTTATAATTATTAGTACACCCTATTCACCCCCCTCTTGGGTGAAAATGACCCTACAAGTGGTACCAGAGCAAGGTTAATAGCATAGATGTCTAACCCTAGTTGCAAATCTAGCGAGAGTCAGTCCAATATTATTCCTCCTATTTTTGATGGAACAAATTTTTTAAATTGGAAATTAAAAATTGAATTTTATTTAAAATTTGTTATTTCTTAATGTTGGGATATTATTGAAAATGGGTGTGATATAGTAGACAAGAAAAATACTTCGATTAATGCTCTTGCTATGCATATACTATATTCTCATATTAATCGAGATAATTTTAACCATATCTCTCATTGTGTAAGTGCACAAGAAATCTGGAATACTTTTAATGCAATATATGGTGCAAAAGTCAACAACGGTAAGAAATCCTCCACAATCGACTCTGTTGAAGAAACGTGCTTGACAGGATTTGCAAAAGACAACAGTGATAAAGATTCAATAACCGATAAGATAAGTGATTTTTCATTCAATAATTTAGCTCTCTTGTGCCGAAAATTAATTGAAAATAATGAAGCTCTTGAGATGAAAAATAATAAGTTGAGGAACAATCTAAACTGCGTTAGAAAAATAATGATTTGGAAATGAGCTTAAAAATATTAAGAAAAATAAAAATTCTAATTGCAAAAGGTGTTTGGACTATGAAAAAGAATTTTCCTGTTTTCATGAAAACTTTCAAAAGTTAGAAAATGAAATTTTAATTCGGGAGAAGAACAAAACTGAGTTGATTTGTAAAAATAGTATTTTGCAAAAAGAGTTGGATAGTTTTAAGAGGTCGGAAAGTTCCAACGTGCAATTTTTGAAAAGAAATTAAATGAGGTCAACGAAAATTTCAAAACCTTGGAAATAAAAACGTGATTTTGAGCAAATATGAAATTATTCAATTAGATCACGAGTTTGAAAAGGAGATTGAAAAAAATCAAGGATTTTGAAAAAACTGAATTTAAAAAACTCCAACTTTTTGAAGCTGAGATGCTAGAAACCGAGACTAAAATTAGAGAGCTTGAAAATGAAAATATTAGGTTGAAAATGAATAATTTTGAAAAGAGAGATAGTACCATTAGTTGTTGTTCGAAGCTAATAAATGAAAATAAACTTTTAAAATCCAAAGTTAATAAACTTGAGTTGATTACTCGGAAATTTTTCACTAAAGAAAAATCATTTTATATGCTCCTAGAAAATCAACTCTTCGTGAATAAAAAGAAAGGATTTGGATTTGCAGAAGTGTCAAAATATGAACAAATGACTAATAACACTGTTAAAGGGAAAAGTGTGATACCTAAATGCGTAAAGTGTGAAAATATTGGACATGGCAAGAATAATTGTCAAAATATATACAAACACAAAACCGTTAAACAAATATGGATTCCAAGAAGTACTAATATAAATGGTTTGAAATTTAAACAAATTTGGATTCCCAAGGGTACAATTGTAGATGCTACCGGTTTGTTATATAAACAAATTTGGGTACCAAAGATGTCAATATATAATAATAGTGGTCCTACATCCTTGGTTAGACCACTTGCCTTCTCCAAAATTTAGACACATAAGTGGGCTAAGGAACAAATTTGGTGGAGATAGATTTTGAGTTGTTCTAGGTGATTGATAAACTAAAATTTAGATGTTCCTTAGGCTATAAAGATTAGATGGAGATCATCGCATTTTGAATATCACGACATCGAATGAAAGTGAGGTATGATCTCTTAACTCAATTTTGTTCACATATTGTTAATTATGTTTCCATCGACATTGTTGAAGTATTTCTTCCATAGCTTGAGCTTCTTAACTCCGATTTGTAAAATTCAAGATGTTCTAGAAATTAGATTTAAAATGCTACAACTTTTGTTTTTTGTGCTTTCCAGAATCTAAACTTAAATGGGTGAAAAGCTGCAAATCATTTGGAGTATCGTTTGAAAATAGTTTCAAAACTTTCTTAACATAGCTGTAGTAATTTGATCATATCTTGAACATATCAACTTAAAATTTTGAAATTCTTGAAGTTCTGGAAAGCTAACTGATAATGCTACAACTTTTCTGTTTTTCGTTTTTATTGATTCACTATGGAATGTCATGATAAACTACTTTGACGAATTTTTTTTTGAATGTGTTTTTTTGCTCAATATAAATTACTTTACTAGTCCTTGATATAAATTGACATATGTATATTATTTTATTTTATTCATAGGATGTATGTATATTATTTTATTTTATATGTAGGATGTATGTATATTATTTTATTTTATATGTAGGATGTATGTATATTATTTTATTCGCATAGTGATTTGATCCAGATTCGAGCACAGAATTTCGAGATAGTTATATCGATCCGAGTTAGGATTTTTCACTCGATTTTCGACGGCGAACCCTAGATATGGATTTTGATTGATTCTGGATATTCTCTGTCATAGTTTGTGTCTATGCAAGGAGAATGACGGTTTCTGATCAAGAAATCAGATCTGAGTCCGCACTAGGAAGTCGGGTGGACGATACTAGTTCGGAAGTGAAATTGTGTGATCGAGTAAGCGATCGGATTTGGTATTGCGTACAGATGATATATGTGCATCGTACGGGCTTAAGTAAAGTAGATATTGAAAATTTTGTAAAGAAATGAAACGACTAGATTTTTCATACCCAAAAAATCGAACCATCAGGATTAAAGAAGAAGGGGGTAGAAGAAGAAAATAGAAAACAACATCAGAATCTCACATCGTAGCGGAATAAAATATAATAGATAATAACTGATTTTATAGAAAGAAATTATACCTGTTTATACATACATCATCAGAATACAACATCAGAGTACAATACAATCAACATCACAATTCAGGACAGTTATAATAACTTGTCCTCACAATATGACTATACCACTTATGATACACAGCGGAATACAACAAATACGGGTGATACGTCTCGCCATCCAGCTCGTCTCCTGAGCTCCTCAATATCCTTTCCTATAATCTATAATACTCGGTCTGACCGAGCATTATAATAAAATAACACCCGAGTCAGTCTGGAAAACCAGCATGAGAAAACACACTCAATTGGATTATTAAAGTTTTCCAAACCCTTTGAAATCAAAAGCATCTCGTAAGACCACGCCACAAATAAACATGTCGGGTTTTTACCTTACGATAGCCAAAACATTTTATTATCAAAATCCTCGGATATTATAGTAGTGTCTATATACAAATACTTATTTAAATAGCTGAAATTGTTACATGATTAAATTCCAGCATACTAGCCACAAAATGGGTTCTACAAACAAAAACCGTAAAGGCACGTAGGGAGAATGGATTTCCAACTAATGACTACGCACTGGGGTACCACCTGTCATAGTACCTGGTCTAGATCAGCGTACCGAGGATCCACCCTATATCCCCTGCAACACAAGACCGGACTACCCCTTACCGGATAACTCGAGTAAGATCACCCCGCAGTTGGGATCAGCAACCGCCCACATAGCCGAAATAAAAAGGGATATCTAGACAGGGATGAACTCACCCTAATGGGCGCGACCCACTTAGCCTTGCTGCATAACCCCTGATTTTCAGTCATTCCCGGTTGATGAGGCTTGAGGCTAAGCGTTACCTTTTTAGAACACATCTCTTAGAATGCCCACCGTCCACCTGACGATGTTCCGAAAGCATTCATCCATACAAATCTGTTCCGGGTTCGAATGGAACCGAAGGCACTATTCCTACTACATCCATTTTGGAATCACCCTCAGGATTAGTAGCGACTAGCCCTTGCACTTTACTACTCCATCTTCGATTCCAAACTCGTTTCCCCACGAAAACGTACAAACCGGATCGAAGTGGTTTTCGGGAAATAAATCCCGATCCCGGTCTCTTCGAAACGATCGGCGCATTTTCCAATATTGATAGTCGGTGATTTAACTATCAATTAACATTCACAGACATCCATCAAACAATAAATAATTTTCCAAATTATTTATTTACCTCACAAATATCTTCGCAAGATATATTTCCATTTTCAACCCTTTTGAAAACGGTTTCAAAAACCACCTTTCTCTCACGGAGTGAATTACTCAAATATTTTCTATTTCCACTGATATATTACTTGACCTTTATAAACCCAGTTTATAAATTCCATAGTCTCATTTCCCTTTTAAAATTCCAATTTTAAACACTTAAATCAAATTTCTAATTGATTTTCAAATTACTCCATTTTTTTGAAATAAACTCCTTTACTTACTCAATTTATTCAAATCCGTTAACTTCAGATTTTATTTCTTCATTATGATAAAAATCTTTTTAACTGAAAATGCCAATTTCAGATGTCCCAAATTCCTTCTTTATCCTTTTAAATAAATTCAAACCTTGAATTTAAAAAAATAAATTCTTTATTTCTTGATATAATATCACTTAAGTTTAAAATTTAATATTTCTCTGTTTATTTAAAATTCCCTTTCTCATACTCAGGATTTATTTATTAAAATTTTAGAATCACTTTTATTCTTTTCCAATTCATTCTTAAATTTATTCAAATTCTCTATAATTTATTTTACTTAAAAATTCACTCTTTTATTTTCTTTCCAAAAATCTGCTTCTATAGATTTAGATAACTCAGTATACCAAAATATATTAAATCAAACCATAGCATCCAACATTTCCCATTATCGATATAATTCATCACAGAATATCAAATAATTATATCATAGAATATTTTAACAAATCTAAATATTTTGAGGAATCCAGTTGGATCCCTCCAACCTGTTTCCCTGCATCCACAGATGTTAGCACAATACCAATTCCACTTTGAGGTGGAATATCGCGGTATATGGGATTATATAATATCATCCGCTATTATGCGGCGCATAGGGTCTCATCCGCTATATAATGCGGGAAATCAATCACTCCAATATATATATATATACTATATATATAATATCACCTCCAATCAATTAAATCATTCAACCAAAATTTAAATTTAACTATTTAAATTTAAATAATCATCCAAATGAGTGAGATTAACTCACCTTTGATTTTTACTTGCAACCCAGTCCAACCGGTTTGTTTTCTTCACGATTTCAGACCTTGTAACAAACATTTTACATTTTATTAACATTTTAAATAAATCGAACAGTCAATTTCCATTTATTAATTTAATTTTAAACTAATTTTCCTTTAATAATTTCTTAGTAGCTAAATAATTAAATAAGTTAATTTAACAAACTAACTCCCTAAATACATATTTTTAAATAAATTAGTAAGTTTAAAATGTGTAAATGTATATTTATTTTATTTTATTGAAACTACATATATATACTTATAAAAGTAAATTGGAATCTATAATTTATATAAACTTTCAACATCTTAAAATTCCTATTTACTTTTCCCAAACCCTTACCTATATTTATTTATCCTTTTAGTCTAAAATATGTACGTGAATGCATATATACTTATTAAAACAGACTTATTTTATACTTCTCTGGTCATCATTTTTTCTTCTACTTTCTGTAAAAATAGTTTATACTAAAAGTATATATATATATATATTTTGAATAGGTAAAAATAATTTTCAGTGTTCATCATTTTAAATTTCAAAACAAAGGGAAAAACAAAAATCAATACCTTACTGTTAGAAAACATCCTCTCAAGTACGCTCGACACCCAAACTCCGATCTGCCATCGATGAACCCCCAAACCTCAGCACCTTGCCGAAGACCGACACCCCCCCAAACATCCCCACGAGTTCGTCGAAGTCAACCACACAGCCGCTCAACTTCAGCCAACTCCTCAGGCGCCTCGTCCCCTCTCGAATCGCGACCCACAATCGTGCGCTACTCAAATCGAGTGGCCTCCAACCCCTCCGCGACTCTGACGCCACCACCGAAAGTCGCGAGCCAACAATTTCGAACAACTTATTATCATATTCTTTCGAACTGGATTTAGAAATTGGAAAGGCAGTAGTCTCGATTTCTCATTTGTTTTCCCTTCCTTGATTTCGTGGATTCAACTGGAAGAGCGAAGGGTTTTTACGTGATTCCTGTTATGAACTTAAATCTCATTTTTGTTTAAATGGTCAGAAGAGGGAACGCGATTTGTTTTGAAATGAATTGGAGATGGAATTTGATTTATAAAGAAGAGGAATAAAGAGAATATGCAGGCGAATTTTTTCTCGATGGAAGGCTTCTGCTGTTTATTTAAAAAAAATGAGGAGGGGATGCGTGCCTAAAAAGAATGAAAGGATGAAGTGACCTGATTTCAAAAAGAAGAAATGATGCCTTGCGTGTTTGAATGGTTTTGCTACAGCATCCTGAGGTGATAAAACAGCTGATGTGAAGAATTGAAATATATATATATACATTTATATCTATATTTAAAATTTAAATTTAAATCGTCTCGAAATCATAACTCAAAATCTTGACCTCCTGTCGAGGTGTGCCGCCAGACGTTTATAATGTTATATTCCTATTTCGAACGCAATGGAAAAGGTTTCGAGTCCTAATTCGATCGTATGGAGAAGATAGCTTTTTGGACCCAGTTATTATATTGAATTTTCGATATAAATTTCAATGCGTTTACCTACCGTACGGTCACACTTCAACTCCAAATGCTTCGAAATTTTATATCCGATAATAATACAATATTACGGATCCAATGGAACTAGTTTCGTCGAATTCCGAGACTGTGCCTCGGAAGGCTATTTTTAAATACCGATTTAAACGATATATTTCAAAACTTAACAAAACACTTCCAAATTCAAGTTTAACACTTTTACTATATTCAGTACTATCAATATAAATTTTACAAGCCTTTAAAATATTTTTAACAAGCTCAAAACTGAAGATGCAATATTTTACCCAATTTCATATTATTAAATTCAATAATTTAATTTCCAAATTTATAGTGATATTTGAAATTCAAGTTAAACTAACTTTCAAATATTTAAAATCAATTAAATATTCCAATTTCAAATATCTAAAAATTCTGGGGCGTCACATTAGGGAAATGCACAAATTATTCCTTTATTGAAAATATCAAACTCTTGTCACTATATAAAATTTTCCATAATCCCACCATTTGTCTAAAGTGGATTTTGTTTCTAATTAATAAAATATTATGATTTTTATTTGATTAATTGGAATTTGAAATTAATATCTCCCTCTTGATTTGATTTTATATTTTTAATCAAAATCATAACTATTTCAATTACTATTATTATTTTTGATGATAACAAAAAGGGGAGAGAGGTTAAGATTTTGATTTTCGAGCGATATTCTTACAAATAGTCGAGAGTGTTTTTATTCAAAGTTATTTTTAATTAATGCTTCAGTTTTAACTACACGCATCTTGTAACATCCCACCTTTTTGGATGTTTTAAGAAAACACACATGTCGACTCAAACCATACAGAAGGGCGGATTATTATTGGGGTGAATAAGAAAAAAGCAGAGAAAGAAAAAAACAAAACAGAATCTCGCAGCGGAATGGCAAAATATAATAATCAAATAACAGTTCATGAAGCTATATACAAAACATTTGATTATACTTATACAATACAAAGTCAGAGTTACACATATCAGAGATAAATAAATGATAATGCAGCAGAACAGTATGATGTAGTGGAATAATATAGTAAATAATAGTAGTACAAATCTTCGTCTTCGTCCTCCAGAAATAAGGTCTTCAAATCCTGAAATGCTCAGGCTGACCCAAGCAAATTGAAAAGACAAAACACTCGAGTCAGAACTAAAAGATCTTATGTGAGTTAAATTAACGATAAATATTATGAGTGGAATGACGTTGGAGATGTTACGGGGTTTGACATCTCCGATCCAGTGTCTAACGTGAGTGCAGTAACTTAAGAGATGTTCGGGATTCACATCTCCTAAGGATCTGTTAAACTATCTACTATGTAATACAATACGCTATTATAATATGTCTATAGTAATATAAACTATTAAAATAGCGTTAAGGCGTTACATTTTCCCCCTTAGCACACTTTTATTTCCCAAAGTCTATACAGTACCGTAATCTCGCCCGTACTGGACGTCGTCAGAGGGCACTCCATAGGTATGGTACAAACCAAACTCGTAGAAGGCGCGCTAGGGTAGGTGACATGGCACAACTAGGCAATGCAGGGTAGATATACCAATTACACTTCCGGACCGGTGGTAACGCATAGCAGCTACTACCGCCCACCTCGGAACACACTCCCGAATAAAAATTATCGAGGGTGGCCACCAAATAAATTGCAAAGTCAGAATATAGTATCGATGGAATGTGCCCGATCGGAGGAATGACCTCACTTAGCCCGTCAATTGCTCCTGTTTTAGCAACCTTAATCTAACTCATGGAAGTCTGGTCCACGTATATACCTTTAGGATCGTCGCCACCATCCTACTTCATTCTGGAATCTCCACCGCGTACACAGTTGTCAAAGTGGTTTTCTGTAACGACCCCGGATTTTATATGAATTTAAATTGATAATTAATTGAATTTTTGAATAAAAAATTGTGAAATTAATCGATAAATTGATACGAGTTTCCCCGAATTCAAATAAAACATATATTAAATCATATGAATTTAAATATTGTATATATATGTGAATATATGTATGTATATGTAATATATGAGTAAATTTGAAATTATATATATATATATATATATATTGAATTTGACATTAAAATCTCAAGTAAATGGTTTAAAAATAATTATAAAAATATAGATATTTGACACAAGTATAAAAGTAAATAAATAAATAATTTAAATTCAGAATTGATGGTTTTTATAATAGAAATAAAAATAATAATAATATCTGAGTTAAAATAGAAATGAATAAAAGATAAATTATGAAAATAAATAAATAAAAATAAATTACAAACATATAAGATAAATTAACACTTAGATAAAATCTAAAGCAAAATTTAAATGGAAATTTATTATATTTTAAAGTGATATTGCAAAAGAAAAGAAAATAAAATAAAAATACATTCAAGTATATTCTAGTGTGAACAAATATACATAGCTATGTATATACACTTGCAAAAGAAAACATATATTCAAGTGTAAACAAATAATATATAGTGAAGCTTGCAAAGGAAGAAACAAAATAAATATATATATTTGTACAAATGATAATAAATGCAGCCACCACACAACCTCATCAACCAAGAAAAAAATCTGATGATGTACAAAACACAAAAATATCAACTTGTACTAACCAGATATCATCACCCTATATAAAAACGACATACCCTGTAACTCATTTTTTTTACATATCAGTCTCGTATATTCTAAACTGAGTAATATCTCTGAAGTGATATCATCTTAAAATCAGAACAAACTTCAACTACAACAACACAAACTCAAATCAATGGAATCCAGAGATCAAAAGAAGCTTCAGCTTGCAAGTTTCAGGCTTTGTTCTTTTTCTCTTGAAACACTGTGAGTAACTTCTTTTTAAATATGGATCTATTGCGAGTTAAAGCTCTGATAAGTATCTTGATATATATATATATATATATATATTTAAACTCTCTGTGTATAAGTGAATGGTAGAGGAATTGTGTGCAGGCTTTTGTTCATATGGATGTTCTCTGTTTTAAAACTTTGAACATAAGTTTGCTTCAAAAAAAATAATATTAATTTCTCTTGATCTAGTGACTTTTTGAACTTGGGATCAAAACAAAAATTGTTTGTTACAGTATATATTAAGTTTTAAAAATGTATACAAGTTAAAATAACTTGTTAATGTTTCTGGAAATTAAAAGAACAGAGAAAAACTTTAATTTAGTCAAATTTCAAACGTGTTAATTGATGAATTCAGGTGTGTAATTTGGATTCGTATACTAAAACATGAATTTTAAAGCTTAAATCATAATTTTTAGAGTTAGGGTCAAAGAGCAGTTCGAGTTTGTTCGAAATTCATCGACTTGGCGATTTCCGGCGATCTGTTAGTTCGTGAAGCTCGGGGTTTCATGTGGAGGTGGAGGAGTCTACGGTGGTTGTAGGAAAAGTGGTGGATGGGGGTGTAGATGGTCGAGGTGGCAGCGGCGAACGTTGGAAGTTCCTAAACCTAGTGTTACTAAGCCTGAGAAATTTGATTCGTACGTTCTCGATAGTCGACCGAGTGCGACGTGGCTCTGGGAAACGATAGAGGGGATGTTGTCGAGGTCGTGGCCGGAGTTGCACGAATTCAGGTGATCGGAGCCGCGTGGACGAAGCGTTGACAGGTTTTGGATTTGGGGTTCTGTCTGAGTTCCAGGTTTTGATTTAGCTACCCGATTTTTGATTCGAGCCAATGTGATGATTTCTGGGGGTCGTCATCGTTTGTGATGATGATCGGCGATGTGAAGCAAGTGTAGGCGGTGGCCAGAGATGGCCAGAGCCACAGTGCACGTGCACCGTGCATTTGTCTGGAAGTTTGGAAAAATCTGGGTAGTTGTGTGAACACTCGTGTGTGACTCGAAGCTTTACTCGAGTATTTCCGGGTAGGACTCGAAGCAGGAAAT
Organism: Allium fistulosum; assembly: GCA_030737815.1. Classification (NCBI taxonomy): domain Eukaryota; kingdom Viridiplantae; phylum Streptophyta; class Magnoliopsida; order Asparagales; family Amaryllidaceae; genus Allium; species Allium fistulosum. Next base: position 694,776,227 of record CM060906.1, read on the forward strand.
GGTGAGGCCCGGGTTGCTTTGTTCCAAGTTTACAACCCTGTTTTTGTCTTCTGAAATTCAAACTGAAATTTAAGTTTTTAAATCAAGGTTAAAATGAATTTCAAATCTAAGTGTAAATGTAAGTTCAAGTTTGATTTGGATTTAGTTTGGAAACAAATAAAGTTTTAAAATTAAATTGTTTTAATACTTAAAAATGTTGAACCTGAATTTTAAATCTAGCCTTGAATTTTGGATTTGGAGATAAAATGAAGTTTTATAAATTTAAATATTTAGAATGAATTTAAATGTTAAAGTATATTTCAAAATGTGACTTTAAAAAGGAATTCAATTTAATTCTTTAAAATTTCTTTTATAATAAGAATATTACTTTAACATGAGAATTTAAAGGTTTTAAAATTTGGTTTTAAACTTTATTAGAAATCAATTGGTATTTATTTTAAATTTTGAATTTAGAATGAATTAGAAAGTGAATTGAATATAAATGTCCCAACATATTTAGAAGTGACAATAAAATCATTAATAAAAATGAGATTGGTTTTAAATTAATAAAGATTTAATGATGATTTATTAATGATTTGGATTAATGAATTAAGTAATTAAAGGGTTAAAATCATTAATGAAGAATTATTAATTAAATATTAATTAATGATCAAAGCTGATTAATCAAGTGATTTATCAATATTTAATACAATGTATAATGTGATAAATTAATTAAGGTAATTAATTTGAGATTAATTAATTTAAGTTAAAGGTTAATTAACTAATGGAAATGATTAAAGATAATTATTTGTTAAAAGAAATTGATTAATGGTTAGAGTTAATTAAGTAATTAGGGAAAATTAATTATTATGATTAATTAAGGATAATCAAATAAATGGAGATTAATTTAATTAATATGATTAATTAAGTATAATTGAATTAATTAAAGTATTTAATTAAATTATTTATATCAAATGATTTGTCATCAATTAATCAGGATTGGATAACTAATTCATAAGAAATTAATTTAATTGGAAATAAATTTAATTAAGTAGGATTAAAAAATTAATTAATCATATCTATGAGTAATCTCTGAATGCTTGATCCTACTTATGGATGATTGTATGGTATGAGATGCCTTGAATTGATTGTCCTATCTGATCTGTGATATCTTGTTTTGTGGATTGAGCTGTGTATAATTTAATCATTTATTTGTGATACATCTGTATATTATCTGTGAATCTGTGAATGAATGATGAGCGTTATAGTTTATACCGCTTATCAACTATATTTCTGTATTTAAATCTGTGATGATTGAATGATGTTGCACTATTGTGTGTGAAACCCCTGGACGACACTTTTACACACACAAATATGGATTTCACGAGGAAATCGGTTAAGTCACAGATGATTTAAATTTAATATTTTTGAAATTGAAATTTTAATTTCAATTGATTTTTCAAAATAGATTTGGGTTAAATGTTAAAGCTTTTGAAAAGGAGTTTTCAAGATAAGAGTTATTTTGAATAACCTGGTAAAGTTTCCAATTTAAATAATTTAATTTGAATTTGAATTCAAAATTTGGAATTAAATTCCATGTTTGGAAATTTTGGTTAAAGATGCTATAAATGTGTTTATATGAATTTAAACCATTTTAAAAGTAGGGTTTTGAGAATTTGAATTTAACCCAAAAACTTTAACTCGTATAAATGAATCAGATTTTCCGAAATGAAAACTATTTGTTTTCAAATGATAGAAGCTTTCATATAAGGAATGAATTTCCAATTGTGTCAAAAGAATTTCGAGTTTGAAAGGAAATGGTTTTCCGAATTATGAATAAACCTTTGTGGAAAATTGTTGAACTTTGTTTTGAAATTGGAAAGGAGTACCTTTTATATAAAAGGTCAAAACGGAATTGTTTTGAAAGCTATCAATTAAATCTTTGTTTAAAGATTGGACGAGTTAATCCAATTGAAATGGAAATCGATTTGAAAATCTGTGAATGGATCTTTGTGAAACTGGGTGAACTTTGTTAATTGAATCTTTTTGTTTAAAAAGATTAGAATGGTAATGTGTTTAAACCATTTGAAGAAAAGTTTGGGTAATAAATTGTGACTTAATCAAAATCCCAATATCCATATGTTTTGAAATATTGCGTCACTATTCGGTTTAGCCGGGAGAGGACTTTGTGTCATATAACCCATTCTTAATAGTGATACGTCGTATATGGATTGCATTTGAAGACCGGTGTTGAAGACCGGGTGTTTGCGAGAACGATAGGATAACCTATCGATTGTCTCTACACTGAGTTGCTACGGTATAGAGATTTCCAAAGTGATGGGAAATCCGATCGGGATTGTGGATACCCGGATTGCAAGGGCTTCTTTGGAAGTGCCTTCGGTTCTGTTCGAACCCGGAACAGTCGTGGGGTTTTTAAGTCGCAGGATGTTAGGTCGCGATCTTTGATAGGTCGCTAAGCGCTGGTGTGTTAGGTCGTAGGTCGCGCGCTTGCGCTAGGTCGTAAGTCGTAGACTAGGGAATCTGTTAAGTCGTAGGATGGGGTGTTTCACTAGGTCGTGAGTCGTGGCATTTTCTTAAGTCGTAGGTCATGGCTCTATAGGTCGTGGATGACCTAATTCCGAGTGACGACTTAAGGAGGATTTCAGCTATAAATACTCGTCCATTTCCTCACTTTTAGGGATCCGGATTTCGAAGCGACGAAGTGCTGCCATTTTGAGAGCTCGACTTCTACACTTCTTCACTTCTTTTCTCCACTCTAATCTAGAGATTCCATCCACCAAATCGAAGATCAAGTTGAAGATTCAAGAGCTTATCTTCATCCATCAAAGATAGATTTCATCGTTTGAAGCGGATTTGTGATAGATCGAGTTAGATCCTTCGCTATCCAGATCTGAAGTGTGTTGATTTGGGGTTGTTTAGGTGATTTGGTGAGTGGTGATTATCTCTCACACGGATCCAAAGGAGTATATCGGATCGTTGGTTTGATTTTGGTGTTAAGATAGTGATTTCCATGCATTTTCCCAATCATATGTGTAGATCCATATAGATCCATTGTTCATGATGATTTGACATCCATTTTTCTACATGTTAACCTATGCAAGTTCATTCATCAAGATTATAGAGATATTGCTCATGTTTTCAGGCTTGTTAGACTTTCGACTCTTTAAGTACGAAATTGCCATTATTGTTATAATTGTCTATTTAGACCATATTTGAATGCTTGTTTACTTGGATTAATGTTTGATTTGATTGATTGCTATGAATTAGATGATTGATGATTTGATTTAGACCGAAGACGATTCAAAAGCTAAGAGAAAGGCTCTTGAATCGAGAAAGCTGCTCGTGGCATATGTAGCGGATGATGAAGCTCTTATGCATAGATTTGATGATGATGATGTTGAGATGAAGCTTTGCGAGGATGTGATGAAGCGAGGCATGATATGAGATAGTCTTGGTCTAATCCAGACGGGATCATTCCAAGCATGTTGATAACTCGGTGATATGGTTCGAGTTGAGGATAATGGTTGGCTCGAGAGGCGCTTGAGCTAGTATGAAAATAGTCGTCGAGGAGGATGACTAGAAGGCTGAGATCTCATCATTGTTGAAGGTTCTAGCATGCTCAAAGCAAGAGTACGTTGGGCAGATTCGATAGTCCCTGAAGGCTAATGATTGATAGTCAAGTACTCTGGGCAGATTCGATAGTCCTAGGCACGGGTCACGATGACGTGCAGAGTTATGTCTAGAACCGGGGTTTTCCATTAGCCCTTGACGGACGGCTGAAAGAATGTGCTGGTCATTCAATTAACGATGATATCAAGGCAATGATAACAGTGATAGCCAGAGTCATGGATGTTTGGTTGTATCGTCATTCGGTCTCAAGAGCGGTATTTTCTGGGTGCTTATCTGATCTTGGTTTAGGCCTTGGGGGTTTGTACTTGGAAAACATCGCCCTTGACTCGAGTGATAATTGCTTTACCTGAAATTGTGTGCTTTGCTATGTTTGCTTCTACTTAGTGTGTGTCTGGGGGCTATCACTGTAGAAAGAGGTGGAGTGCGAGGGTTGTATTCCTATTCCTTTTCCTTTATGCTCTTTTGGTATGTTGTTAGTTAATTTACTGCTCACTAAGACTGTTGTCTGACTCAAGGCTTTATGTTTTAACTCTTATTGCCTTGGGCTGTTCGTCCATTTTGGGACGGGAAGACTAGGTAGCAGGTGACAGGTGTTGTTCTTGCTTTCCACGGTATTGATATCGAAGACGAGCTGGAGGGTTGCATATTATCTTCTTATTATATGTACTGGGTGTTCCGCTGTTTGTATTTTCTCTGAGTGTTATGTAGTGAGGCTTGTTGTATTGAGTATTCAGATGTTGTATTCAACTATTATGAAGTTTTATTGATGAGATTCTATTCTGTGAAGCTTCACTATATGTATGTTCTATTGTATTTTGCCTATGTGCTGTGAGTAATACGATAGATTCTGTTATTTTAATTTACCCTGACAATCGTCCATGGCTGCCTGGCACACTTTATAGCGCACTTTCTCTAGGTTTAGTGCAGGGGTTATGGGCGGTCGTCACAATTTCAAACCGCAATCCCGAATTAATAATAAAATCCATAAAATCGCTCGAGTCTATCATTTCAACCCATAACGATTTGTCCTTAATCTATTGATCATTCGGGTATGTATCATTTTAACCCATAGTGAACTTGCGGTTTATAACGATATAAAATACAACATCCATTCATCCAATATCAACAATAAACATCCACTACAAAAATCATCCAAATCAATCAATCAATATCAATATAGAACTGATAATCAATAACAGGTATTTAATTGGCAATTTATATTCAATAATAAATTAAATAACGATTTAATTCAAATAAATTCAAATTAACTGAGATGATGATTTAAAATATACCAAACAGTCATAAATAAATTTCCAATCACATCATAAATTTAATTTAACAAACATAAGAAATTTTAGAAGTTGTGAGTTGGTTAAAACACTCACCTTTGAATTTAAATCGAATTTAAATTCAAAATAAGCCCAAAATTTGAACGGTCTCAGAATTTGTCCAAACTAGCGTCAAAATTTCTGGAATTCCAATACGATCCTAGCGGAGAAAACCGCGCGTGAATCCGAGTTCGTATGCAAAATTTACGTAAGTTAGAATGCTTGAATTAGAAATTTAAATAAAATAAAATAAAAACAAAAGAATATACCACACATAGACACGTAAGCGAATGAAACCCTAGCTCTAGAAAAATTCGTGACCTCGCGCTCTACAACCAGCCGCCGCTCTTCCAACAAAAACCACGGCCGCCACGTGGATCATCGCTTCGATCAAGCCTCACCGTTACTTCCACCATGCCAGGCCGAGTCTTACAGTGCCACGCGGCCCCTCGCGTCATCCCCACGACGAACCCATCGTCGTCGCCTAGGACTGGCGTTTACGGCCAACACGTGCACCTCTGACAATAACGAACACCCCTGGTGATCACTGCTCGACCCCCTCTACGCAACGCACACCTTCGATCGTCGATCGGAAGACGATCGACCGTTGGATCGCCAAAGTTTCATATGGACGGCCGGGACTAACTTAGGGGTTTCTGGAAATTTTTGATTCGATCTCAAAGATGAATTGCAAAGCTGAGATGCGCTTGTTGAGAGCTTCAAATTGACATATGATTCGATAGGTTTTGAGGAGTTCAAAATTTTTGATTTGATTTTGAAATTGAATTGAATTGGAAATTTGGTTCTGGTTTGTCTGCCATTGGGAATGAGGAGTTGAGAAGGAATTGTACGTACAAACAAATGAAAATAAGAAGTAGCTAGGGTTTATAACGGGCTATTTATAGGTAGATCAGAAAATAAACATGATTGATTTGGGATTGAACGATAAATGACCCGAAAAGCCGGTTTCGACTCCGGAACGAAAATGCGGCAACCCATATATCAAAATAGATGCTTTAAAATATTTTAAACTCAATGCTACTAGTTTCAGGTCCTAATTCCTTCGTATGAAGAAGTTATGTTAAAATCAGCTTATTTCAAATTGATTTCAAGGCGTTTCGAGCCCGTACGATCAAACGACAAGTCCGATCGTTACGAAACTTGAAATCCTACAATAATTTACCGTTACAGATCCGATGAAACTGGTTTCGTCGAAATCCGAGACAGTTGCCAAAATGGCTATATTTCACGTTAATTAAATAAATTAATAATTAATTAATTAAATCACTTTTCCAATTCTGATTCTATAATTAACAAATTTTATCACTTTTGGTTACTTAGACATTTATAACAATTTAAAACAAATTTTCAAGTTAATTCAATGTTAATTATTTCAATAATTTCCATCTTTACTTCTAATTTCAATAAATTCAGTAATTATAAATCAAATGTCCAATAATTCCATTTAATTGACCTTTCATCCTATTTTTCAATCCATTATTATCAAATGGATGAAATTAACATTGGTTCATGATTTATTACATTAATATTCTCGAATTTCATCTTAATTTCCCATTAACGTGATACTTAAATATTTAATTTCATTTATTTGCAATTAATCCAATTATTATAATTTGGATTCCAATAAATTGATAAATCTTTATTTCCATTCTTTTAATTCAACTAATTGTCATAATATGAATAAAATTAACATTATTTCCAATTATTACCTTAACTTACACCAACATAACATTTAATTTAGATTTATTGCAATTGATTACCAATTTTAATTTAATAGACTAAATAAATGGTTAAGTTTTAATTACACTATAAGTTTATTACTTTCAAACAAAGGTTATAAATACTTACATTACACCAATTTTATTCAATTATCATTTATTTATATACTAACTCATAAATTGGTTCAATATTTACACTTGTTCCTTATATCTAATTTATAGCCAAGTATAGCATTTAAATTATTTTGATTAATTGGCATTTCATTCAATTCATTAATTATTAACTTTAATTAACCTTGTTACATTTCATCTTAGTTATTATTTCATTTTTAATTTACAAAATTTTTATTTCTTCAAATATTAAATAACAAAATATATTAAATTAACCATTTTAATTATCAAAAATTTACGGGTCGTTACACATCTGTGTATGGGGAGTTTTGTTGTAGGGGGAGTATTCAAATAGAGGGAGCTAATAGAATTCATCAAAACCAAATACATTTAATAGAGTCAAAATCTTAATATATTTTTGTTATCATCAAAAGGGGGAGATTGTAGAATACAATAGCCTATGATTTTTGTTTGATGATAATAAACATATATATATATATATATTCGTTTTAAATGTATTTGTTATTGTACTATTTTATTTTTCCACATAATTAAATAAATATTTGTTGAATAAAATAAATAACTCAGAATTTATATTTAAACAAATATTTTATTCAAATAAATATTTTATTACAAATTCAAATAGTACAAATTTGAGCTCTCACTAGATTTACACATTTTCAATTACAACACAATTTTCACTTTACAATTTCACCTCACTACATATTCACTCATCATTCATATCTAATCTTCAACTCTGTTCCAAGCTCTGAATTTTCTGCAAAATAAACACCGACGCAGTAAAACTGAAATATAAATATTTTGTAGTACAAAATGAAGTGTGTGGTTGAAAATATTGTTTGCCTCATTATTTGGGTTGTTCGTCATTATTTTCTTTCAATTCATCTTACACGAACAACTTGTGACATGCACATTGTATCACTGTACATGCCACAAGGTCGTGCACACCGATATACACATGCTTGTTAAAATAGCAAGGACAGGTGAGCACAAGGTCAACCCAAGCAAATGCTGGATTTAACTCAAGTGCAAACACAATATAGTCATGAAATTAACACAAGAATGAAGCAATTTAACTCGAGGCAAATCAACACACAATAGACTTCAAAGTGCAATCACTCAAGTAAACAGTTCAAGTGCAAGGTTAACATAGCAATACAAAAGTAGCTCCACATGAAACCAGATTACATGAACACAATGAAGAAATGAACACATGAAAATAAGTGGAGAAGGACTGATTTGATGTTAGATTCCAACCAACACCAAAACAACATGTTGAGCTCTCAAAATAAAGTAAACACTCCAAATGTTCATGAACACATGAAAACATGAAGGCTTAAATCTACATAAGAGCAGATCACACAATGCAACATGAAATCGAACCATACATCAACAACATATGGAACCACACAAAGCAAACATTCAGGCAATGATTCAGACATGAGACCGAAAACTCCAAATGTACAAAGGCCAGTGCATATGAAGGCATAAATCCACACATAAAGCAACAAAGCTGCAGACATACTCATGTCAATGAGGAAACATGACTTGAACTAAATTAAAAAATGTACATGCAAACCAGTTAACATGAATGTGCCGGCACAAGTCAAGGGATGAAGCAAAATGCAACCACATGAAGATTCAAGTAGAAACAACATACTCAACTCCACCAGTCAGCATTAACTTACAACCAAGACTCAACACAGGGGCTCGAAGCAATTGCAAGGAACCAAACTTCGAACAATACAAAACTGAAGTGAACTAGATCAACATACAATTAGACTCAAGTGAACAACACAATTGTGAACATGTAATCCTACATGCAAATAGACAAGGTCATCATTGAACCCAGACTGGTCAGAGCATTCAATGCACACAACAACCATAAGTTTAGTTTTAACAATGTAACATGAAGACTCAAATGCAAACTCAGGCATGAGTACACACACATATGCAATAGTGAAAACAAAGGCATCAACACACTTAAACCAGACACAATGCAACAATTTCTATTAATTTACGTTTCAAAACTTCCAAATTCATAATTTCAAAATCTTATAATTCAATTTCAATCTTTATTTAAACAATTCAAATATCAATTTAAATTCGTATATAAGGTTCATTCCGAAATCATTTAAATCAATTTAATTTAACATTCAAATCAGTTTAACTTCATTTATCGATTTATTCAATATTCGTTAAGTAAATTTATCATTCAAACAATTTCTATTAATTTCCAATTCATTAAATCAATTTCTTAAGTTCAACTTCATTATATCAAAACTTACAAATTGAATTAAATTAAATTCGTCAAATCAAATTCTTTAAATTTCAAGTCTTACATTAATTTCAATAAATCACATTTTTATTTCTCGTTAAAGAAATTCAATTTCACTTATTTACTTACCTAAATAATTTTCCAAACTTAATTTATAAAGAAACTCCATTTCAATTATTACGAAGTAAAATTCACTTATTCAAAAATTCAATTTCACTTATTAAAGAATTCAATGCAATTTAATCATTAAATAATTCAATCTTATTTAATTATTAAATAATTCAAAACTTAATTATTAAATAATTTAGTTTAATAATTTCAAACTTAGTTATAATTTCAAACTTAATTCAATAATTTCTCAAATTAAACAACATTCTTTCATCAATTACATTGTTAATATTTTGTTTTAGATTATTATATATTAACATTTTTCTTTATTAAAATTCAAATTTCAACTTCATTTCAAAACCATATTATTTGTTCAAATAAAATCTTCAATTTATTTTCAAATCAAATTATTGACCAATCGGGTTTTTATTTAATTTTCTATCCTAGGTCAAAGTTTAATTTGGGTATTTATCATTTCAACCCGATTCCAATTCAATTCAAAATCAGAACATAGCAAAGGGAACTTGCAGTGTGATAACAGGGATGGTGTCAAAGTAAATAAACAAGCAATAACAACAATCAATATCCATCCAATAATCAATTCAAATAATCCCGAAATAACCGTATTAATTCGCATTGTTATTTGTACGAATTAATATAATTATTTCTAGAATCTACACTATCATTTCATGTAGATTAAAGATTATTACATTACGGTTTTCACTTGTCATCTATTTACAATTTCATACATCATCAGTTTAAACAACATACAATTGATGGTTCAAGGTGTAGTTAACACTATTTTTCTACGTGTCAAATAATTAAACATTTAAGGGGTCAGATTAAATAAATTTAACTAACCAAATTTAACACATATGTCGATTCAAATTTTAACTATTCTACGACAAATTCAGTTGCATAATATTTATCACTTTATACATTAAAATTTACATCCAATATAAACATCAATCATTAATCAATTAACAGCCAAACTGTATTATCATCGCATAAATAATTAACAGATAATGGCGTCAGATGTCACAGGTGGACTGATACAGGTAATAACAGTGTAAATAACTCACAGCAACAATATTTCAATTGTCGTTTCAATTGAAATCAAATTTAATAAATAAAAGAATGTTAATCGTAAGTGAGTGCTCACCTTTCGAGGCTAGATAGATTTCAGAAGGTGACACGGATACGCACACTGATACGGACACTGAAATCGAATTTCGAATCCACGCAAAGCAAAATCGGCACGAATTTCAACGATCAAAGCTGATTGGCCCGAATTTATGACAACAGATCAGATCAGAACTGGAACGATAAAGATAAACTATATAAGCGAATTGTATAACCGTCTATATTATATATACATGTATGTTTTTTATCAAAATTCGTTATTACAAATTAAAACACACACATAAATGCTTACTTTTTAAACATATATACATTATATTTTGAAATACATATAATTGCAAAATACTTACTTTATAAACCAATATATACAATTTCTAAAGCCATCATTTTCCAGTAAAATAACATCAAAGTATATGACTAGCATGGATATTCTTGAACATATAAACAGACCACTATCTACTAGTAAACTGTAAAACACGTACACACCAACTTATCCATGATAAAATATATAGCATAAATCTGTAAATATAAATATCTTACAAAACTATCACTTTATTTTAAAACGTATACATAAAGAAAATTAACGAATGCATATTTATTCAGATCGTAACAAGTATGCAAGCACTTTATACCCAAACAGTCTTACCCTTATATGACATGAATATCTCTTTATGTAATATATACATGTTATGACCAACTCGCCTACTGCAACATGAATATGTATGAAAGTATGGGATTGCATAAACCCATATTTATATATAACTAGAAAACTTGTACGGTTTAAATCTGTACTATATTTATATATCCAAACTTCGACGTACATAAACTCTGGACACACTTAAGAACTAAGACAAAGGATTACATTAAGTAGTTACAGCCTGCATAACGCATATATATAAATATCTATATACGGCTAGTAAAACTTCCCAAGTTTGATATAATATAATAAAATCTAATATAATATAAGATAAAATAATATAATATGGTATGAGTAAAAAAAAAACCTTAGCTGCTCGGCTATAAAGGAAGAGGTGGAGCACTGCGTGGAAGAGAAGAGGAGCACGCATGGAGGGATTTACGGCAGGCGGAGGTGCGTGAAGGATGGAGGCTGGGTTGCGTTTGGGTCATGGGTGGTGGGAAGGAGCTGTTGTGGGTGCTTGCGGTGGCGGTGGCGGTGAGGTCGGCGAAAGGGAGGAAGAGTGGAGGTTGCAGGCGGGTTGGAGGCAGCGGTTCGCCGGGAGGAAGCGGGGCAGATAGGCTGAGTTAGTGGGTTGTTTGGTCGGAGATGTTGTTGTGGGGTTCGGCAAGGAGGAGGTCAAGGCGAGTGATGCGAGGCCATCAGGAATTGGTGGTGGGCGGAATTTGAGGGTAGGCATGTTTTGGTGGTCAAGGCTGGGCTTGGCTGAGACTGTCTCGCATGGAGGAGGGAGGAAACGATGGGTGCTTGCGGTGGTTTCGGGTTTGTTGCTAGGTGGGAGATGAAGCTCGCGTTAGGTAGGTGAGGTGAGTTGGAGGATTACATGAGAAAGATTGAACAGGGAAAGAAGAATTTGAAGGGAAGTGAAGAAGCGGTCTCAGGAAAACCAAAGTAAATATGTTCATTTATTTATTTTTTTGCAACCGATAAAGATTGGAACCAAGCAAAAATAAAAGCAACCAGTAGGTATGGTAAGAGTCCAGCGTTGGTTTCTATAGAATAATAAATGATAGTGGTAAATGACAGTGGCTGCTCAAATTTCTCACGTTGGAAAATCAAGAGGCACACGGGAAACAATAGGTCTAAAATTGCTACCGATATGGTTATCCATTGGACAGATTTCGCCGCGTACCGGACTCCCAAAATTTAGAAATAAATATACCGTGGTGATCGGCGCGACGAGATGATCAAAACGGTATACAGATATCAGTGGTACGATCGAATTATAAAAAATCGAATTTTCTAATAGCGGACAATGCAAGAAAAACGCCGAAAAATAAGATCGACGGAGCCAAAGATGTCCGAATTTGGAAAAACGACAAACTGACATCTTGCTCAGAAGATGGTTTAGAATTTTTCTATGTAAAAATATTTTGGTTTTGGAAACATTTTATTTTTATCGCTTTTTAACTGATTGAATTGAAGTAAATTTTCGCGCGAAATAAACCTTCATATTTTCGAACGAAAATTTACCAGTTGCTATGTTTAACTAGACGTATTCCAAATATTAATTTTTTTTTAAAATTTTATCGTTTAAAATTTCACAAAATTTCAACTAATTACGTTATTAAAACAGTTGAAATTTACGGGTCGTTACACTCTCCCCCACTCAAAACTTTTCGTCCCCGAAAAGGAACGAGGTAGGAGAATAGAAACAATCAAAAAGAAAATAGATTTGAAATACAAATAAAAATTAATTTAAACCATATGAATTCAAATTTAAATTAATTGATATTCAATAAATGATTTAATCCATTTGATTTCACTAAAATCAATCTCAACTATTTCTAAATTCAATATCTTATTATCCCATTTCTTCAATTTAAAATTTCTAAAACCATAAATTTGAATAATCTTTTATTATAATCATATTTTATTTTCAACAATTTTAATTCCTCTTTATTCCATATTATTGTTAAATTTATTCTACTTAATTTATCTACCCACATATATTTATCCCATATAAATTAATTTAAACATAAAAGTTTCGATTTAAATTAATTTACATCTATTAATTTCTTTTAAATTCAAGGTATTTTCATATGTTGATAAAATTTCAATTTGTTGATTCTTTCAAACAAATTTATTAATTCTTTCAAAACAAATTTATTTCATTATTAACTGAGTTTTACTTATTATCCTATCTAACTCTATTAACATCTTTAAAATCAAAATTTAGTGTATAACATTCATTATAAACACTCAAATTTATTTATAAATTCAATTTATCTTATATATTATCCAATTACATATTCAACTTCTGAACGATTTAGGCAAGTTGTATTAGAATGCAGTTGAACAGTATACAAATAAAATTTTCCAAATTCAATTGTTCAAGTTTAATTTTTATTCCAAATTCCGGTTTTATTTATAATTTAAAATCATCTTTTAACAAAATTTAAGAATTATATTTCCGATTAACTTTAAACAATTTAGAGATATATATAATATATTTATATCAAATCAAATTAAATTTAAAATAAGATACCTATATATATGTAAATCAAAATATACTGAAGAAATTCAAATCAAAATATATTTTTCAAAACAAAACCGTAGCAAAGCTACAAAATAGTATCTTCACTTCGAAACTCGAAAATGAATGTCGATGATGCGGCCGCCATCACCGAAATTATTTTCCAGCGACAAAGAGAAGAGCACTGATTTCAACATTTTAAAAATCCTTTGAAAACGATTTCTATTCGAAAATACTTTCAATAATATATACTTTAAAATTTTAAAACCAAAATTCAAAATCACCGGAAACTAAATTCTCAAATTTCTGAATTAAATTCATTTCAAATTTCAAATCAATTTATAACCAAGTTTATGAATTCATTTATTTATATTATGCAATAATCAATAGTTTACAAAACAATAAATGAAAATCAAATATTATTATTTCAGACAACAAATTCATTAACAATTTAATTTCAAAAAACTTACATTTATATATAAGTTAATCATACAAAACTTCTATTTTATTTATCAAATTTGAAAACGATATTTTAAAATTAATTTTCAATACACTTCCTCACTTAACGATACAATAATGGATTTCAAAGCAAGGATAGGGATTCAAATTTTTGATAGACTCAATCAAAAAGAATTTCGATTCGAAGATAGGTTTGAACAAAGACGAGATAATTAAATAACAAAATAAGGCGATGGATAAGTTTATATAAATCGCGGGCAACCTTAACCGGGTCGACCGTAACTTGAAAAATAAGATCGGTGTAGAATTCCGAGGTAAATCGACATTCGATCTCAAGAATTAAATTCAGGTATAGCAGGAGAAGAGATAGCATCGTAAACCGAGGATACAAAAATCTCCGGTAAATAAATGCCTATTGTAAAGGAGTTTTGCTCCTTTACAAATCATTCGAAGATTGGCGAGACCGCCGATCTATTATAGATATCATTCAAAATGGAGTTATTGGGTGCTCCAGAACTGAAAGAAACGAATAGTGAAGGACACGAATGAATTTCGGAACCGAGGGGAACGTTCCAAAATTCAAAGGAATTGAGTCAAAGGAAGAGATTGAAACTCGAATGAGAGTGATTCTGTAAATACATTTACCCTATATGTTAAGTTTTGCCTAGAGCTACCAAAGCTCTGATACCAACTGTAACAACCCAGAATTTTGGACCATTCGCATCCATTATAAGTGTATAGGTAGACACTCATGCCGGTGTTGAATTGCTCAAAATACCGCGTTGTTAATTTAAATTTGGCAAAACTGAACATATACAGTAAATAAATAATCACAGATCACAGACACAGAGTAATAAGTGCAGCGGAAATAAAAGAGATAGTAGTTCATGAAGTTACTATATGAATATATAAAATACATCAGAGTTTACAACAGAAGAGTAATACGATACATCAGAGTTAAATCAGAATACATCACTGGAATCATCGAATATCTGAAAGCTGGATAGCTAGCTGGATCTCCAAGCGAAGCTCCAACTCCAAAGGTGAGTCTCGAAAGCTGAACTACTCAGTCTGACCCGAGCGTAAAGCAAAACACAAGACACTCGAGTCAGGATTAACATTCTTATATTAATAAATCCAACTCAAGCGAAATAGCAATTGAAATACAAGTAACTCAAAGGATGTTTGGAATAACCATCCTTTAAGGATCCGTTAAACTATCTACTATGTAGTAGTGTACGATAAGTAGATAATGTCTATCAGTAATATAAGAAGATATCAAAATAGCGTTAAGTCATGGCCCATTCCACCCTTAACACATTTTTATTCCCAAAAGCATATACAAGACCGTAGTTTCCCCAAAACCGGAAGTCACCAGAGGGCAATCCATATACTAAAGGTACAAATCAAAATCGTAGTGGTCGCGCATAAATGGAATACAAGTATGACAAGGCACATGAGGCAATACCCAAGGTAGTGATACTACCGTTCGCCTGATCCGGACTGGTGAGAACGCAACGCCGCAGCGCCCGCAACACCGTGAAACACACTCCCAAAATCAAGGGTGCACCAATCGACAACAAGTATAAGTAGTTCGAAGAAGTGTGTCCACTTGAGGTAGCTAATCCTCCATTGGCCCGGCACAGCTCCTGTTTTAGTCATTTCCAATTTGACACAAGTGTCAAGGCTATCCATTATCGTTCTCTTTCTTCAGTCAACACGTACATCATTCCAACCACTTCATTCTATATCATCACTCCGCATATAGTTATTAAAGTGGTTTTCGGTTTAGATAGAGAGTATATCCATAACCGACTCCGGTCTCTTTAATAACTTTCGTAATTATAACACCGATTGGTCGTTTATATATTTCAAAAACCAAATCAATTTCAATTTCAATTTCAATTCGTAAACCAACATTTCATTTGTCTTTCTAAATCAATTTCCAATATTTACGTTTCAAAACTTCCAAATTCATAATTTCAAAATCTTATAATTCAATTTCAATCTTTATTTAAACAATTCAAATATCAATTTAAATTCGTATATAAGGTTCATTCCGAAATCATTTAAATCAATTTAATTTAACATTCAAATCAGTTTAACTTCATTTATCGATTTATTCAATATTCGTTAAGTAAATTTATCATTCAAACAATTTCTATTAATTTCCAATTCATTAAATCAATTTCTTAAGTTCAACTTCATTATATCAAAACTTACAAATTGAATTAAATTAAATTCGTCAAATAAAATTCTTTAAATTTCAAGTCTTACATTAATTTCAATAAATCACATTTTTATTTCTCGTTAAAGAAATTCAATTTCACTTATTTACTTACCTAAATAATTTTCCAAACTTAATTTATAAAGAAACTCCATTTCAATTATTACGAAGTAAAATTCACTTATTCAAAAATTCAATTTCACTTATTAAAGAATTCAATGCAATTTAATCATTAAATAATTCAATCTTATTTAATTATTAAATAATTCAAAACTTAATTATTAAATAATTTAGTTTAATAATTTCAAACTTAGTTATAATTTCAAACTTAATTCAATAATTTCTCAAATTAAACAACATTCTTTCATCAATTACATTGTTAATATTTTGTTTTAGATTATTATATATTAACATTTTTCTTTATTAAAATTCAAATTTCAACTTCATTTCAAAACCATATTATTTGTTCAAATAAAATCTTCAATTTATTTTCAAATCAAATTATTGACCAATCGGGTTTTTATTTAATTTTCTATCCTAGGTCAAAGTTTAATTTGGGTATTTATCATTTCAACCCGATTCCAATTCAATTCAAAATCAGAACATAGCAAAGGGAACTTGCAGTGTGATAACAGGGATGGTGTCAAAGTAAATAAACAAGCAATAACAACAATCAATATCCATCCAATAATCAATTCAAATAATCCCGAAATAACCGTATTAATTCGCATTGTTATTTGTACGAATTAATATAATTATTTCTAGAATATACACTATCATTTCATGTAGATTAAAGATTATTACATTACGGTTTTCACTTGTCATCTATTTACAATTTCATACATCATCAGTTTAAACAACATACAATTGATGGTTCAAGGTGTAGTTAACACTATTTTTCTACGTGTCAAATAATTAAACATTTAAGGGGTCAGATTAAACAAATTTAACTAACCAAATTTAACACATATGTCGATTCAAATTTTAACTATTCTACGACAAATTCAGTTGCATAATATTTATCACTTTATACATTAAAATTTACATCCAATATAAACATCAATCAATCAATCAATTAACAGCCAAACTGTATTATCATCGCATAAATAATTAACAGATAATGGTGTCAGATGTCACAGGTGGACTGATACAGGTAATAACAGTGTAAATAACTAACAGCAGCACACTACAAGAAAATCTGCCTTTAGTTGCAATAAGTGGTAGCGTTACTTGCTAAGTGCAACTAATAATATTTTATCCTACGGTACTTGCGCAACCAAATATTTCACGTCCTTCCCGCCTTGTAAAATTTTCACCGCTCTAAATTTTTTTCTCCCTTTGTTCTGTCACGTTTCCCTCCATCATCAATACTTAGAAAAAAAA
Source organism: Allium fistulosum (assembly GCA_030737815.1). Classification (NCBI taxonomy): domain Eukaryota; kingdom Viridiplantae; phylum Streptophyta; class Magnoliopsida; order Asparagales; family Amaryllidaceae; genus Allium; species Allium fistulosum. Next base: position 694,793,824 of record CM060906.1, read on the forward strand.
TTTAACCCTTCCTTTATTCCTCTTCAATACTTCAATTTTTTTTTGCCTTTTCACTTCAGCAAATTTTACCTCGTGCTCCGATTCCTCTATCCTCATCGTCACGCTAATGCTCTCCATCCTCATCGTCGCGCTAGCCCTCGCCGTCTTCATCGACTATTTCAATCGGATACGATGTCTAATTGCTCGAGATTTCTACATAAACCCTAAATAGGTATGAATTTTATATTTCAACTTGATCGACTATTTCGATCTGATTTTGTGATTCTACCATTTGGGTTATGCTGATTTTGTGCAAATATCATTTCTGTAGTGTAACGTTTTAAAGGTTTGAGTTAAAAGCGGATTTGAATTATAGATAAAATAGAAGCGAAAGGTTAAAGTACGTTCATAGCAGTATTCTTTTTATTTCTTCTATCATTGTATGTTTGTCATTCCAAGAAGAAAATGAATTGAAATTGGTGTTGACTATGCAACAGTTTAAGATGTAAAAAGCTAAAATGGTAAAATTAATGTAAGATAAAATAGGAAAAGGGAGTAGAAACGAATAGCATAGCAGGCATGAAAAGTTTTATGAAAACATTAAATAGGAGACTGATTGGAAACTATAGAAAAATCCCATTAGGAATTAAATACAAGAGAGAACGTGATTTTTTTTTGAAAATCGAGATATCCAAATCAATAAAAAGAAGAAAAAAAAAACTTAAAAGGGTGTTCTATTTCACAAGATAAGAATCTGTAAAAAGTTCAGAGTGTAGAAAAGTTGTGAAGAGAATTATGCAGAGATATTGGCTGTCTTCTTGGATGAACGGAAAATTTAAACTGGATATTTTTGAATCTTTAAATTTATGTATATGTGTTTCTTTCCCTAATCAACAGGCGAAGCGAGCACCAAGAGCATTGAAAGGACTGGTGAAGCTACCAGCACTAGTAAGAGGACACAATGTAAGAAAGCAAGCAAATAGGACATTAAGATGCATGCAAGCTCTAGTGAGAGTGAGTTCGAGATCAACGAATCAGATTATCTCAAGATGGAGCAGGTTGTAGTAGCATAAAGTCTTCTCTAAGTAACTGCGATACTTCTCTTTGGGACTCAAGGTACTTCCAAGAAATGGCAGAAAGAAGATCAATGGTGATGTTCCATCTCACTTCTTTTCTCTTTTTCATAATATCATATTTCTTTGTTTAACAAATATATATCTTTGTTTAACAAATATATATCTTTGTTTAACAAATCTCATTACTGCTATTTGAAAATAAGATTAAACTAGAGATAACAAATGAATAACAGCAAACAAGTGAACCGGTATGTAATATACTGAAGCGGATATGGTTTATGTACTCGGCATGTATTCGGCCCATATAACAAGTGAATCATGCCTATAAATACATTGTAAATCAGTGTACATTGTGTGTACAGTTTTGATAAATATACAAATACAATACTTCTTCCGGTCAGTTTTCCTCACATAAACAAATTCAAAAAAGATTGGTTGATGACTTTGGAAGTCGATAGCCTATTTCTGTCAGTATCGATCGAAAGTGTGTTGCTTCAAATTTATGTTATGGTACTTATGAATTCTACATACTTTCAATGCCGACAGTGTTGAGTAACAAGCCTTGGAAATTAATTTACATGGTTTAACAAGTTGCTTCTGAGTAACAAGCCTTGGTAATAAAATTTGTGCCTTGGAATTAAATTACATGGTACTTGTTAAATCAGTCAATACCGACAGTACTGAGTATTCTTTGCTTTTTGATATTTTGCTTTATTGTTCAGTATAGCATTATTTCATGAAATCTCCACGCATGGAAAATATTATTTTAATTAATATAGATTTATGTCAGTATAACTTTGCATATAGTTTTGTGCACAGAATAACGCATATTTGTTGGTGACTAGTTCTGCAGTTTTACTAGTTCAATAATCCCTGCTTTATAGGACCATGTGTTTTAAATTTTACTGTTTCTTAGTATCATGTACCACGTACACTGTTTAGTGCAGTAGTGGGTTGCTTTGTTTTCTCAGTTTTTGCTGTGTAAGGCTATATATGCCTCTTCCTGCAAGTAATAAAGTGAGCATTTTGTATCCTCTCAAATATATATCTCTGCAACTAACATATTTGGTATCAGAGCGACCATTGATACATATTTTGTATAGAATTTATCAAGCCACCGTTAATATGGATAATATATACGATTTTAATTATCAGACTTCTTAAGTTATTTTGAACTAGGGAGTCTTTATTGGTAAATCATCCTTTTCAAACATTTGATGTTTGTGTTGCATACCAAAAATATGCATGCAACATGTATGAAATATGAATACGTGCATCATTATTCTACTAAAAGACAGGACATATATCAGTATCCACAGTAGTAAAGCAATTCAATTTGATTAAAAAAGCTGTAACAATTTTAAAGAATCTTGTACAAGTATTATGAAAGGATTTGGTATTAATATCTTACTCGAGAAAAGAATCTGTAGAGCATTTCTACATACATAATACCCACACATATGAATTTCTTCATATGTGTTTGAGTATAGTTTGAAATAGATGAAAGATAAGGAAGGTACTTTGATGAATGCATATATTCAAGGAACAACCACCAAATGAACCTTCAGATAATTCATTCTGATAAATGTACTGTTTGGAACTATAATAAGTTTAGCGAGTATGGATAATAACTCAATCAAAAGAAACATCCATCAATTTGTAGAAGCATGAATTATGCAGTATTTGATTGGTCAAAAATGCTTTGAATCTTCAACAATAAAAGTAGCGTTGCCCAAGCTTATGATTCTAGCATTGCCAAGCAATATTGCTCATCACTTCAATTTGAAGGATGAATGATTAACTTGACCAACACACCAATATGTTACCTAATTCTTTCATAGCATGATTTCTGATATCTGATAAGCATTATGTATCATGTAAAAGGTGAAAATATATGGAATATGTAATGAATGTTTGCTTTTTTACTATGAATTATACAACAAAAACAAGCAACGGAGATCATAGCAGCTAGTGATAACAAGTTTACTGATTCAAATAAAATAATAACAAGAAGATAAAATATATTCATATTATTTTGATTCCGACCTTTGACATGGGTTCTTTTGTTTCAGCTTCAGTTGCCATTACATGCGAAAATTGTTGCTTGAGATCAAGATATGATGAATGTCTGGAGTTGCTGTTCTTTAGCAAACAGTTCATGATAGTCTATCCAGCTGTACATGTAAGTGCATTCATATACCGATGTTTGTCCTTTTATCATATAAATTATTTGATGAATTCATTTCATAAAAGTTAATATGCTTTTATAACTTTTATTTAGGCATAATCAATAATATTTTGGTTTGGTATAATATCTATTGAGGAATATGCATCAGATGACAAAATGACACCTAATTTAAATGCTTATATTACTGTTGGTCATATCTAAGGTCCCTTTCTTTTGATGACATGCTTTATTTTGGTGGGCTCTTTAACTCTTTTTTAAAACATTTGATATACATAAGGGTGCAATAATTTTCTCTGTTATTGGTGTGAACATGCACTTATGCAATGAGAATTGAAACCATGCCAAAAATAATGTAGGAAGAAGTACATGTCTTGTGATTCATAAAGGATGCTTAATTTGATGAGGTTGTGGTCATGGCTTTTTTACTATTGCTAATATCCAATTCTTCTGGCTTTACCATAGAGAAGAATAAAAGAAGTTATTACTTTACGAGGTTTTATGGAAAATGCTATTATTAACTTCATTCCTCATACAACTAGATTGTCAAGTTTATGATGAAAGAAAGAATATGGGATTTTACAATCTAAGGTGTTATCAAATTTTAAAAATTTCTCAGTCCTTGTTCGCTTCCTAAAATAAATATTTATAAGAACTCCACAATTTAAGGTTACTGTGAATCACATTTGATTCTTTTTTTAATAAAAGGGAAACAAAGGAAGTAAAAGTCTTGAGTGGATGAGTTTAATTGGTAGTGATTTGTTGTTGTGAACATGAAGGAGTGAAGACTAGGTGTGGATATAACAGTAATCGTCGAAAAATTCTTATGCAAGTCTATCATGTTATGATATAACAGTGATATTAATAAACCTTATGTAGTTTACCACTTGGGATTCAAGACTATAACAATTTAGAACTCAAGGATGCAAATCATCATGAATGAGTCAAATCACTCCCTCCAATATTACAATCTCATTCAAATTTATATAGCATTTACGTAGTGAAGTCATATGAGTTTTTTTTATTGGAACACGAATTGAGAAATACCCTGATGGTTAGAGATTAGCAAATTATATGCAATGAAGTCAAATACCTTAAAAATAATGTAGTGAATCTAATAAAAGTCTGGTGGTATTTAATTATCCACCTAATCAAAGTGTTAAGCACATTAGATGTTTCCTCGCACCGTTTATATTTGGGCCTGCTTGCTTAAATCCTTTTCAGTTTCAATTTTCAACTTCTGTGTATATAGTATTATGATGTCCACTTATTGCTTCACTTACAAAGATAACTAGTTCACATACTTCTGTGTGTATAGTAACATATGGAAGCAGATGGTGAAGTAGTCAGTTTCAACTTTTTTGTATTTATGTGGTCCACCATCTATTACTTAAATAGGAAAGTAGAATATTAGGTTACACCTCAAGTGTGTGTGTGTGTGTTTGTGTATATATATATTTGCCTTTGTTTTTTAAATGAATCTTTGCTTTCAATCTTCTGCTCACTTGCTTTTTTAGTCTACTGAATTTATTTTTTGAGAAGATGTTTGGAGTGAAGGATAAGTAAGGGGTACTTCGGACTGTGTAGCAGTAGCTAAAGAGGAGTTTGTTGTGAATGAAGTGGGAATAAGATCAGTTTGCGGGGTGAAATGAGTTGGGGCATGAGGTTATTATGTGTCCGTTACATGGTTGGAACTGAGATTTTGTGGGAAACATTGTTATGACTGGTTTGGAGCAGAGACTAGATGATACATGAGGTGAGCGACTGCCCTACCCAATATTTTGAAATAATAATAATTACTAGAGGAGCATGGGCTATGTTAAAGTTGTGTACATACATGGGTTTTGGTTTTAGTTGTCATCCATACATAAAGGGAGCATCTATTGATATAATAGAGGAGCATAGGCTATGTTAAAGTTCCATTTTAAGCGATTTTATCTAAGAGAAATAGTTTACCTACTCACTGCATCCAATTATAAAAGTTGCAAATACAACGGCAATAGTTGCAAGAGTAAACAAAATTATCTATTACATAAACATATAAAATACATAATTTTCAAAAGACAATACTACTGTGGCCATTCAATCACATTTATATATTCACTTAAACCAAAAGATGTTAGTCATATCATGTCTGTAAAGTGATATTAGCACATAGGGATACATAATGCATTATATCTGTAAAGCTACTGCCTTAATGAATTTACATAAGCAAAACTACTTCAGGATTCTGGTACGTTTTTAATTTTTTTGCTTGCACCTTATTTTCTAGCATTGTCTAACCAAACTATACCAATTGTTTTTCATTATTTCAGGGGTTTTTAAGCAACATACTTCCAGCATAAAAGATACTCATGCTCATGTTCAGAATTTCAAAATCCAATAAGGACTCTTATTGAGAACTCATTTTCAGGTTTGCATCCTGCTGCTTCATCATCATCTAAGCATATGTGCAGGTTCTGTTCCACTCAATTAGTATACAATCACCAGCACTTCCTACTCTCTCTTATATCTTTTTTGCTTGCGGAACATTTATGTTTTAAAACTTGGTTTTAGTAAAATTTACATCATGGTTTTACTTTAATTTTATCTACTTATTTTTTTCAAGTAAACAGTTCATTCTTTCAAGATTAGAGCAAGATATTTAAAAACATTGTACCAAACAGCCAGCATGGTGTTTCAATTCAAAATGAATAGTCATCTTGTTAAAAAAGAAATTCTGGAACAAATTGGAATTGGATATTAAGATAGTTTTAATAATATTAATTGTATTAAATTTTGGAACAAAGCATTTAAACCTGTGATTGGATGAGTGTATTGAATTGTACTGATTTATGCATATAATAGATCTTCTAAAGTCCAAACCGTGCTCCATTCGACATTAACTCTTGAAATATGAATAACTTAATATTTTTTCTCTACATTTACTTTTATTAAATAAACATATAATAACCATTTAAAATTATTGAATAGATCAAATTGATGACTTTTCTGGTACAACATATAATGCTATGGGGACCTACATCTGAGTGTACGTATATAGGATGCATATAAAAATAGAACAATTTTTGTTAATATGTGTTAATATAGAATATCGAGTTATAGATTACATGATTTTCATACACACACACACACACACACACACACATATATATATATATACATATATATATATTGTTGATTGTTAAACTCGTTTGCAGGTAATTAGCTATTTCGAAACGAAGACTGTCGACAACAAAGAACTATTGGTAATCAAGCAATGAACATGAATTTAATTGTTATATATGTTGTCGTATTTTGTTAGTACCATTTGTGGAAACTTGTCTGTGAATGCTTGTAGTATGTGACTTATTTTGTTGGAAAACTACTATCGAATTGATTATGGATATTATATTTGATTGTGAGATTAGCATGTTTTTGCAATTATTTGAATATGATGATCATATGATTGATTGTTTGTATATGCTAATTATGTGATTTAATTGTTTGTTTGAATATATGAAAATTATGCGATTGATCGTTCGTTTTAATATGAATAGTATATAAGCGATTGCTGGAAATGGTATAAATCATCAACCGTAAATAGTAGAATTTAAAATATGCTACCAAACAACCAATAACTTTTAGTAGTGTTTCAGAAATGCTACAGAAACAAATGAAGACTTATGGTAGCGTTTTTTAACCCTACAGAAAAAACCTATAGCTGCATTTAAAAGTGACTTTTGGTAGCGTTTTTTAAATCCTACAGAAAATACCTATAGTTGCATTTAAAAATGACTTTTGGTAGCGTTTACTACAACGCAACAAAAGGTTTTAGACTTTTAGTTGCATGTCGTATAACAGCGTTCTCTAAAACGCTACCATAAGTTATGGTAGCGTTTTTTCAACGCTACCAAAAGTCTTTTCTGGTGTAGTGGCAATATTTCAATTGTCGTTTCAATTGATATCAAATTTAATAAATAAAAGAACGTTAATCGTGAGTGAGTGCTCACCTTTCGAGGCTAGATAGATTTCAGAAGGTGACACGGATACGCACACGGATACGGACACTGAAATCGAATTTCGAATCCACGCAAAGCAAAATCGGCATGAATTTCAACGATCAAAGCTGATTGGCCCGAATTTATTACAACCGATCAGATCAGAACTGGAACGATAAAGATAAACTATACAAGCGAATTGTATAACCGTCTATATTATATATACATGTATGTTTTTTTTCAAAATTCGTTATTACAAATTAAAACACGCACATAAATGCTTACTTTTTAAACATATATACATTATATTTTGAAATACATATAATTGCAAAATACTTACTTTATAAACCAATATATACAATTTCTAAAGCCATCATTTTCCAGTAAAAGAACACCAAAGTATATGACTAGCATGCATATTCTTGAACATATAAACAGACCACTATCTACTAGTAAACTGTAAAACACGTACACACCAACTTATCCATGATAAAATATATAGCATAAATCTGTAAATATAAATATCTTACAAAACTATCACTTTATTTTAAAACGTATACATAAAGAAAATTAACGAATGCATATTTCTTCAGATCGTAACAAGTATGCAAGCACTTTATACCCAAACAGTCTTACCCTTATATGACATGAATATCTCTTTATGTAATATATACATGTTATGACCAACTCGCCTACTGCAACATGAATATGTATGAAAGTATGGGATTGCATAAACCCATATTTATATATAACTAGAAAACTTGTACGGTTTAAATCTGTACTATATTTATATATCCAAACTTCGACGTACATAAACTCTGGACACACTTAAGAACTAAGACAAAGGATTACATTAAGTAGTTACAGCCTGCATAACGCATATATATAAATATCTATATACGGCTAGTAAAACTTCCCAAGTTTGATATAATATAATAAAATCTAATATAATATAAGATAAAATAATATAATATGGTATGAGTAAAAAAAAAACCTTAGCTGCTCGGCTATAAAGGAAGAGGCGGAGCACTGCGTGGAAGAGAAGAGGAGCACGCATGGAGGGATTTACGGCAGGCGGAGGTGCGTGAAGGATGGAGGCTGGGTTGCGTTTGGGTCATGGGTGGTGGGAAGGAGCTGTAGTGGGTGCTTGCGGTGGCGGTGGGGTCGGCGAAAGGGAGGAAGAGTGGGGTTGCAGGCGGGTTGGAGGCAACGGTTCGCTGGGAGGAAGCGGGGCAGATAGGCTGAGTTAGTGGGTTGTTTGGTCGGAGATGTTGTTGTGGGGTTCGGCAAGGAGGAGGTCAAGGCGAGTGATGCGAGGCTGTCAGGAATTGGTGGTGGGCGGAATTTGAGGGTAGGTGTGTTTTGGTGGTCAAGGCTGGGCTTGGCTGAGACTGTCTCGCATGGAGGAGGGAGGAAACGATGGGTGCTTGCGGTGGTTTTGGGTTTGTTGCTAGGTGGGAGATGAAGCTCGCGTCAGGTAGGTGAGGTGAGTTGGAGGGTTACGTGAGAAAGATTGAACAGGGAAAGAAGAATTTGAAGGGAAGTGAAGAAGCGGTCTCAGGAAAACCAAAGTAAATATGTTCATTTATTTATTTTTTTGCAACCGATAAAGATTGGAACCAAGCAAAAATAAAAGCAACCGGTAGGTATGGTAAGAGTCCAGCGTTGGTTTCTATAGAATAATAAATGATAGTGGTAAATGACAGTGGCTGCTCAAATTTCTCACGTTGGAAAATCAAGAGGCACACGGGAAACAATAGGTCCAAAATTGCTACCGATATGGTTATCCATTGGACAGATTTCGCCGCGTATCGGACTCCCAAAATTTAGAAATAAATATACCGTGGTGATCAGCGCGACGAGATGATCAAAACGGTTTACAGATATCAGTGGTACGATCGAATTATAAAAAATCGAATTTTCTAATAGCGGACAATGCAAGAAAAACGCCGAAAAATAAGATCGACGGAGCCAAAGATGTCCGAATTTGGAAAAACGACAAACTGACATCTTGCTCAGAAGATGATTTAGAATTTTTCTATGTAAAAATATTTTGGTTTTGGAAACATTTTATTTTCATCGCTTTTTAACTGATTGAATTGAAGTAAATTTTCGCGCGAAATAAACCTTCATATTTTCGGACAAAAATTTACCAGTTGCTATGTTTAACTAGACGTATTCCAAATATTAATTTTTTTTTTCAAAATTTTATCATTTAAAATTTCACAAAATTTCCACTAATTACGTTATTAAAATAGTTGAAATTTACGGGTCGTTACAAACTAGGTACAAACTACGGGGCGTAGTTTGAGAATTCGCAACTCAGTGGTTGAGTTGTGGCAGGGTTTTGAGCTTAGAGTTAGGTTAGTCAAGGTAGCCGGTGTCGCAAGTTTACATGTGTAAGCGTCTGACTACTTAATTTCTAGTAGAAACATTAGGGGCAGCACATAGGCAGGTTATTGCCGAAGCTGGGTAAATCTGTGTGTGATCTCTACTGCATTGATTTCTGTTATTGTTTTTATTTCCGCATTGAATTTTTATATTATTAGTACACCCTATTCACCCTCCCTCTTGGGCAAAAACGATCCTACAGTGAGATCCGGATGTGTGGTGCTTAAACTAAGGAGATATTCAGGAGCATCCAGTACCCTGGCTCACCTGGCCTTTTTCCTGGACGAGGAACAAATAAGGTCAAAATGTCGGAAATGAGATAAGTATAAAATATTCAAATTTACAAATTTAATTTCATACAACTTGGATTGTTTAGAAATAATCATCTTTTACTTCGTATTAAATTCCGAAAAGGGAACCCATACTATCCGTGCGAATTTAAAAAGCGATTTCACCATTATTCGATGGACAGTAAAGGTTGAATACAGAAATTGATATCGAGTAGAATTAATATAATTTCTATGAATCCTTTTCTACTAAATGTTATTTGGTTTGGGTTTACAATAAATGTTGTCTTAAATAACATCGTTTTTGTAAAAGTTATGATTTGAAATAAGTAATCTTTGTTAAGATTTAAATAAATGTTTTGGAAATGTTTTCCTAAGTAAATGGTGAAATGACTTGGAATTATTCCAAATTAAAAAGGTTTAATTAACCAAAGAATTTGATAAACGAGGCTTACTGATTCCATATATTCTTAAGAAGATAAATGGAATAGTTTAAAGAACATATCTCTAAAAGTTATTTGATTTGATTAAAATGATAAATTGATTAGATGATGTTTGATGATTCCCTATATACTTGACATCTTTTTATCAATAATTGGTTTGGAGAAACCGGGGTCGGATTTGGGTAACACCTAACCACTTCGAACCAATGTATACGTTCGAAAGCGAAGATATGTTAAAGAAAATGATTTTGAAGATGGAGATCTTCATGATGAAGGGCTGCTTGCCAATAGCCCCACGATTTTATATTATATATCAATGGTGGTAGTAGTGCTTTATTATGAAAATCTTCGATGCAAAGACTACTCGCTACTAATCCTAGGGGTGATCCCCGACAGGATGTAATAGGAGAGTACCTTCAGTTTGTCTTGTTCCTGGACAACTTGTATAGACGAGTGTTTGAATTGCATTTCTAGAACCATGTACATTGATCTCTACAAACGTACATCTATTTGGTGGTGTAGGAGGTAACCCCTCCTATACTTAACACTCTTCTTTGAGACATATGAGCTCAAAGGTTGTACTTTTGTGGAAATCTATATGTGTTGTTAGAAATGGCAATGCGGCACTTTTACTGGATGCTTTGTGAAAAGCAAAGCGTGGCTTTGTGAAAAGCAAAGCGTGGATTTGTGGAAAGAAGAGCGTAGCTTCAAGAGCCTCACATCCCGGGAATGCTACAGGATACTATGTGGTCAGTTGGATATTTTAGGCTATCGGTTTTATTGAGGAAAGGGCATATATTGCCTTATGGGCAGGTATTGGAGGCTCGACTGAGAAAGAGAAAAGCCACCGAAATATGCTGTCCATAGTAGTGTGACAATGTTATACGGAGGCTTGCTTGAGATAAGTGAATAGTCACCAAGAATTGTTATGCGTGGATTTCCTATCAGAGAAATGACCACTAGTTCCCTATCATGTTGGAATTTCAATTTCAATACGAGCTTTGTGGTTTTGCTTGTATTCCCAAAATAGCTGTAATGCTTTGTAAACATTTCAGCTACCCCTTTGGCATCATATACACCGTTTGACATTATCCGGGTATTGATACCTACTTTGTGTATATATTTAAGTGAAAAGTGTTTTTAAACTAATGTCATTAATGATAATATCAAATTTGTTTTGGTATAAAGTATTTTGGTTATCGTAAGGTAAAAACCCATCGGTGTTTATGTCCGGCGTGGTCCTACGAGATACCCTTCTTTTCTAAAGGTTTTGATTGGCATCAATCTGATTTATACATTTAAAATTCGAGTTTTCTCAAGCTGGTTTATAAGCCTGATCCGGGTATTTTTAATACTCGGGTCAAATCCAAGTAGTTTTAGGTTTAGCTGAAGATGCTTGAAGTTTCCCAAAGAAGAGCTGGAGATTTTCATCTACGTATGAACTTATTCTATTTTTCCGCTACATTTGTTTTGTTATTTTTCAGCATTTGTAAGGACATAATTTGTAACTGTCCAAGCTGAGCTTAGGTTAGACTCTGATATATGTATTTCAAAATTTTCCACTATAAACGATTTTTTGATTAATAATATATGATTATTCCATTCGTGTGAGATTCTATTTTTGTTATGTTATGTTCTGTCTTTATTTCCTTTTCCCTCTAACTATCCGCCTTTTCATTCAAATTGGGTTGGACTTGCATAGTTAATTGTCAACTTAAAAAGTACGGAATTGTGGGTCATTTCAATTGGTATCAGAGCTTAAGTTGAACGAACACCTAGGCTTTAGTTGGGTAAAAATCATTATAAATATGGTTAGTAATACCCTAGAATGAGTGACTCATTAGAGATAGGGTTAGTAACACCCAAAAATGAGTTTGATAGTATTATATATTTGATTGTGTATTTGTTAGTAAATATGAAAATGTTTGGTGTTGATTAATCTATTGAGTGGTTCATAAATTCTGGTCGGTGCATGAAGAGCTCCATGTAATCGATAGGGATTCCCAAATAATTAAACACGATAAATCGTACATTGTTTTAAAAGGATTATATTTTATATACAAAAACAATATAGATAATTTTGGAAATTATAAGATACATTCCCTTTGGAAAGTTCAATGAATAAGGTCTTGATCTATTTTGTGATGATTGGAATAATCTACTAAGTATCGATCATTTATCGGCTTGGGAAAATGGTATCGTACACTTAATAAATTATTTGTAATGACCGGGCGATTTTCAATCCCCGAAAATCGACACTAATACGTTCACTGTATAGAGTGCCGAGCAGTCGAGTGCTGGAATACCAAGTTGTTAGGGTTTAAGAAGAAAAGGAGATAGAATAAGAAACATTAGCACAAAACCTCACAATCGCAACGGAAGAAAATATAATACCCAATAACAACATTTATACAAGAAAGCTATAACTGTTATATACACACAAGTTATCATAGTACAATCACCCACATATAAAACTGGACAATTATAATAACATGTCCCTAACTGCTGAATATACAGCCTACAATACACAGTGGAATATAGTCAATTACGTATAATACGTCTCTGCCATCCAGCTCCTCTCCTGAACTCCAAAAGCGTTCTAACCTGAAATTCTGTAATACTCGGTCTGACCCGAGCATTACCATAAAGTAACACCCGAGTCAGGTTGGGAACTAGTGTGAATAAACACACTTAATTTGAAATACTTAAGTTATGAAAATATTTGAAACAGGGGTAACTCGTACAACACGACGAGTTTTACCTGTTTCTAACCAAACCACTTTTTCTAAAACCATTGATATTATAATAATATCTAAGTACAGTCACTTGTTTAAAATAGTTGAATTAATCCAATTCCAGCACATTAAACTCTAAATCAAACCCGTAAAGGTTCGTAGTGATTTTCAAATCGAAGTTGTTTTGGATAACACTGATATCCGATCCCGGTCTCTTCGAGTCCAAGCAATAAATTTTAAAAGGGTAAATTGTTTTAAAACAACAATTTATATTTAGGGTGGAATTTCAATTTCAATACGAGCTTTGTGGTTTTGCTTGTATTCCCAAAATAGCTGTAATGCTTTGTAAACATTTCAGCTACCCCTTTGGCATCATATACACCGTTTGACATTATCCGGGTATTGATACCTACTTTGTGTATATATTTAAGTGAAAAGTGTTTTTAAACTAATGTCATTAATGATAATATCAAATTTGTTTTGGTATAAAGTATTTTGGTTATCGTAAGGTAAAAACCCATCGGTGTTTATGTCCGGCGTGGTCCTACGAGATACCCTTCTTTTCTAAAGGTTTTGATTGGCATCAATCTGATTTATACATTTAAAATTCGAGTTTTCTCAAGCTGGTTTATAAGCCTGATCCGGGTATTTTTAATACTCGGGTCAAATCCAAGTAGTTTTAGGTTTAGCTGAAGATGCTTGAAGTTTCCCAAAGAAGAGCTGGAGATTTTCATCTACGTATGAACTTATTCTATTTTTCCGCTACATTTGTTTTGTTATTTTTCAGCATTTGTAAGGACATAATTTGTAACTGTCCAAGCTGAGCTTAGGTTAGACTCTGATATATGTATTTCAAAATTTTCCACTATAAACGATTTTTTGATTAATAATATATGATTATTCCATTCGTGTGAGATTCTATTTTTGTTATGTTATGTTCTGTCTTTATTTCCTTTTCCCTCTAACTATCCGCCTTTTCATTCAAATTGGGTTGGACTTGCATAGTTAATTGTCAACTTAAAAAGTACGGAATTGTGGGTCATTTCAATTGGTATCAGAGCTTAAGTTGAACGAACACCTAGGCTTTAGTTGGGTAAAAATCATTATAAATATGGTTAGTAATACCCTAGAATGAGTGACTCATTAGAGATAGGGTTAGTAACACCCAAAAATGAGTTTGATAGTATTATATATTTGATTGTGTATTTGTTAGTAAATATGAAAATGTTTGGTGTTGATTAATCTATTGAGTGGTTCATAAATTCTGGTCGGTGCATGAAGAGCTCCATGTAATCGATAGGGATTCCCAAATAATTAAACACGATAAATCGTACATTGTTTTAAAAGGATTATATTTTATATACAAAAACAATATAGATAATTTTGGAAATTATAAGATACATTCCCTTTGGAAAGTTCAATGAATAAGGTCTTGATCTATTTTGTGATGATTGGAATAATCTACTAAGTATCGATCATTTATCGGCTTGGGAAAATGGTATCGTACACTTAATAAATTATTTGTAATGACCGGGCGATTTTCAATCCCCGAAAATCGACACTAATACGTTCACTGTATAGAGTGCCGAGCAGTCGAGTGCTGGAATACCAGGTTGTTAGGGTTTAAGAAGAAAAGGAGATAGAATAAGAAACATTAGCACAAAACCTCACAATCGCAACGGAAGAAAATATAATACACAATAACAACATTTATACAAGAAAGCTATAACTGTTATATACACACAAGTTATCATAGTACAATCACCCACATATAAAACTGGACAATTATAATAACATGTCCCTAACTGCTGAATATACAGCCTACAATACACAGTGGAATATAGTCAATTACGTATAATACGTCTCTGCCATCCAGCTCCTCTCCTGAACTCCAAAAGCGTTCTAACCTGAAATTCTGTAATACTCGGTCTGACCCGAGCATTACCATAAAGTAACACCCGAGTCAGGTTGGGAACTAGTGTGAATAAACACACTTAATTTGAAATACTTAAGTTATGAAAATATTTGAAACAGGGGTAACTCGTACAACACGACGAGTTTTACTTGTTTCTAACCAAACCACTTTTTCTAAAACCATTGATATTATAATAATATCTAAGTACAGTCACTTGTTTAAAATAGTTGAATTAATCCAATTCCAGCACATTAAACTCTAAATCAAACCCGTAAAGGTTCGTAGTGATTTTCAAATCGAAGTTGTTTCGGATAACACTGATATCCGATCCCGGTCTCTTCGAGTCCAAGCAATAAATTTTAAAAGGGTAAATTGTTTTAAAATAACAATTTATATTTAGGGTGACAATATTCACATATGGAAATTTATTACAAATATCTATTTCCAATAAAACGTCTCAACGTTTCTATTTCAGTCATTCAATTTATTCGGTAACTTAGTATCACATGCATAGAATAACTAGAAATAAACACTCTAGAGAAATCTAGTCAAATCACATATCCTAAACTATTTTAAACAATTTATAGTCTATATTAACCAATCGCAAACCATCATCTATTTTATTTAAACATAAAATTTATTATCCTTCAAACCCTGCTTACTTATAATTAAAAATTAATCATAAAACTATTTATTTTTAATTTAATTTAAATTTAGAAATCCATCAATATTTACCTTATAAAAATTAACTTAGGGTTTATCCATATAAAGGTTAAATTTGTTCATTAACTTTACCTATTAAATTAATTAAAATTTTACACTACCAACTTAACAAAATAATTTAGGCATGTATGATTTAGGTGATAGGATAAATTACAAGCCCTATAATGTTTTAATTTAAAGAAAATAAATGTTTAAAAGTTTATAGGTTTGGGTGAAACATTTATAACCTTTATAACCTTTTATATTTAAAAGTTTATAGGTTTTATATTTTATAGGTTTATACATTTAAAAAAAAACAAGACTGGCCCATCGGCCCAAACCCAAAAACAAGACAACCCACCTCTCTTCATTTCTACAGCTCTTCCCTCCTTTCCCATTTCTTTCCTTCTTCCTCTTCTCTTTGCTTTCGACCTGCACACAAACCTCGCTGTGCACGTGCACACGCCGACGACGCCTCGCCGTCCACCACTGGACGTCGTCCCACATAATCTCTGACCTCCGAAACCCCCTGGTCATCCCAAAATCCCACGACACACACCCTAATTCAAAAAATCGAACTCGAGTCCAAAGCAGGAACGAACCGATCACCCTTTTCCCACCTCGTCATGGTGAATCATGAGTTTTGATTCATGACAAAAAGCTTAAAAAATCAATGATGAGACTATACAATCAAGCGACAAAAAGAGAATGAGATATGCTATTAAACTACAAAGGACACAAGACTTCAAATCTAAGTATAATATGTTTATTTATTGAGGTTTTAGTCATTAGATATAGGTTGAAATTGTTAAAATCTATCCTCGAGTAGTTTACACAAAATCAAAGTTTGTTTTAAGATTCAAATTCTTTAAAGAATGTATAAACTGTGCACTGACAACCAGGTCAGTCGACTGACCAAAAACGACCAGTCGACTGAACCTGTTCAGTTGCACAGCTATACTATGTTTTACACAGTCTTTGAATATACAGTTGACTGGTCGATTTTCCTCAGTCGACTGAACGATTCAAACAGCTATTTTTTCTGAAGAGACACTTCCATTTGCGAAGAGTTACGATCCAAATTGAAGAGATATGGCTGCATCTTTTGATCAAAACTCTTCGTGAATAGTTGTAGCTGTTTGTCTACTATATAAACACATCAAAATCATTTTCCAAACTACCGAATTTCATTTTGCTTTCTGACCATACTCTCTACTCTCTATCCCTGCATTCTAAAAGCAATCACAATCTTTATATTGCTTGAATCTCTAAACTAATCAATATATTCTTTGATTCTAAACAATATCTTCCATTCATATCTTCACACACACAATATATACTTGAGGATTTGATTATAGGAAGGTTGTATACTTAAAGATATATCAGTGTTATACAGAACACAATTGATAACTATTTTCTTATATCAGTAAAAGTCCTATTCGGTTGTTCAGGTGGTAAAAGTCCTCTTTCGGTTGTTAGAGGCGGAAAAACCCTGTTCGACTGCTCATGTGTTGTATATTTATTCCTCTGGGTTAAGTGAGGGGTTATTGAGTTTAAATTCCAGAAGGAAGTCTGGGATTGGACGTAGAACGGGAAGTTTGATCAGTATAAAAACTCCTGGTGTGCTTATTCTTATTTGCTTTATTATTATTATTTGTTTCCGCATTTAGATTATAATACATTCCATACTACACGATCCTAAGTGATAACTAGGCATACAGTAGGCACTTTCATTTGGTATCTGAGCAAGGACATTCTATAACCGTAACATAGTTATTTGATAATTTTTTTGTAATATGGATAGTAACACCAATTCTAGCATTAACATTAACTCTAGTTTCACTGAAGGTCAGTCAACTGCTCGACCACCACTATTTAATGGTCGTAACTATAATTACTAGTCAACTAGAATAAGAATATATATGCAAGCTAATGGTTTTGAAACCTTGAATATTACCCAAAAGGAATATACCATGCCAACAGAAGATTTTTCAACTTGGACTACTGCACAAAAAACTGATGCTACTTTAAATGCTAAAGCTATGAACATGTTATTCTGTGTGTTAGATAAAAATGAGTTTAATAGAGTCAGTACGTGTACAACTGCTTATGAGATATGGAGAACTCTAAAAATAACTCATGAAGGAACTAACAAAGTCAAACAAAGAAAAATCTCTATGTTGAAAAATCAGTTCCAAAATTTCAAAATGAAACCAAACGAAACTATAAATGACATGTACTCTAGATTTCAAGATATATATCACTCACTATTGGCACTGGGAGAATTTTTTTTTTGACTTTGATATAGTATCAAAAATCCTAAATTCTTTAACGGATGAATGGGAAAGAAAGGTCTTAGCTATTGGAGAAGCAAACGATCTTGCCACTATGAAACCAGAAGAGTTAATAGGAAATCTAATGTCATATGAAGTGAATTTGCTGGCAAAGAAAGTTCAAGCACATGATAAGAAGAATCTAGCATTTCAAGCAGAAATAGATGATTCTGATTCAGATGAAGAGGATATGGCACTTATTGCTAAAAATTTCAAAAAGTTTTTGAAATTCAAAAAGAATAACAAGTTCAGGAGTTACAAAAATAACTTTAACAACAACAATAATAGCAATAAACCATCATCTTCTGTCATAGAATGTTATGAATGTCATAAAAAGGGTCATTTGAAGAAAGATTGTCCAAAGAAAACGAAAAATAAATTCAAGAAGGACAAATTCAGGAAGAAAGCATTTTCAGTAACATGGGATGATTCAGATTCTTCATCATCATCAGAGAGTGACAGTGACAGTGACACAGAGCAAGCAAATGTATGCTTCATGGCTACAAGCGATGATGTAAGTGAACTAAGTTTTGAAGATTTGGTTGAAATTAATTGAACTAGTGGACTTTGTAAAACAAACTAAAAGCAAAATAAAGAGTTATAAGGAAAATTAAATAGATTTGAATTAGAAATTAGTATGCGAAGAGATGAAAAGAAAATTCTAGAAGAAGAACTTGAAATATCTCAAGAATCTAATTCTAATTTAACATCTTAACTTTCTATGATAACTCAAGAATTAGAAATTCAAAAAAATAAAAATGATGATTTATCAGCAGAAATTAATGATTTAAAATCTAATACTAAAGTATTAGAGTTAGAAAAATCTAGTCTCAAAACTAAGTTAGAAGATATTAATAAAAATATTTCTAACTTCAATAAAGGACGAGAAAATCTTTCTACAATAATAGAAAATTCTCGGTCTACTTCAAATAAAATGGGACTAGGATATAAGAAAATTGAAAATCCAAAGAAATCTGGAAAGTTTAAAAATAAGTTTAAAAACAAAATTAAGAAAGATATTAAGAAAACAGTTTCTAACGATCTTAAAACTATTAAGATATGGATTCCTAAAACAAATAACAATTTAATTAGGAATAGACATATCAAAACATTTATGGAAACTATTCATAAAAATAAGAATTATATTTATAAAGGGAATGCTGAACCCGCTTGGGTTTGGTTTCCTAAGACCTAACTCTTAGGATCCTAAAAAGAAAAGTGGGTACCAACTTAATCTTTATTTTTTGCAGGTACCACTTAAAAAGAGAGGAAAATGGATTTTAGACAGCGGTTGCTCGAAACACATGACTGGTAATAAGGACATGTTAACTAACATTGTCTACTCAAATGGAGGATCAGTCACTTTTGGAGACAATTCAAAAGGTTATATCATCGGCAAAGGTGATGTGAGCAATAACGGTATTTCTAACTTACCTCTCATTTCTGATGTTTTATTAGTCAAAAACTTAAAACATAATTTATTAAGCATAAGTCAATTATGTGATAAAGGTTTTAATATATCCTTTTCATAAAATAAATGTAATATTTCTGATAAAAATCAAAATTTAATTTTTGAAGGTAAAAGAGATAGAAATATTTATATTTTAAATATGAATATAAATCATAACACATACATGTGTTTAGTAGCTACAGAAAATGATTCCTGGCTATGGCACAAAAGATTTTGCCATATAAATATTAATACTATTAATAAAATAGCTAAAAATAAACTTGTTAAAGGACTACCTGATATGAAATTCAAAATTGATAATATTTGTGATGCATGTTAGATAGGAAAATTAACAAAGTCTTCTTTTAAATCTAAGAAAATCATATCTACAACACAACCACTTGAATTACTACATATGGACCTCTTTGGACCTACTCAAGTTCAATCTATTAATCACAATAGATATGTGTTTATCTTTGTAGATGATTTTCAAGATATACATGGACTATTTTCATGAAACATAAAAGTGATACTTTTGAGAATTTTAAAATTTTTGTAAAAAGAATTCAAAATATAAAGAATTTAAAAGTTAAAAATATTAGAAGTGATCATGGAGGTGAATTTGAAAATGAAGATTTTGAACATTTTTGTAACAAGAAAGGAATTAATCATAACTTTTCTTTTCCTAGAACACCACAACAAAACGGAGTTGTAGAAAGGAAAAACAGAACATGTCAAGACCCGCAAATCCGTCTTCCGAAAACCCGACACTGCTACGTCCACTGTAGCAACTGCCGAACAATCGGATGGCGGAAACGCGAACTTTAATGTTTAAAAGAAGAGGAAGAAGAAGAGATAGAAGAAAAAGAGAAGAAAGAGGGAATAGAGAAGAACAACAACACGGAAGAACAACAGAACAGAAAACAATATCAGAATCTTACACATCGCAGCGGAATAACATATAATAGATAATCAATAGTCTTTTAAAACAAAGAACTATATCAGTTTATACATACATCAATCAAAGTCAATATACAACAATGGACAGTTATATAAACTTGTCCTCATACAGAATACACAGTGGAATAAATACTATCAGATACAAATACTACGTCTCGCCATCCAGCTTATCTCCAAAGCTCCAGAATATCCAGACTATCCTAATAATTTAACTCTAGACTGCCCGTGTGGAAATTGGTGGGCACCCAGAGTTTAGAAGGGAAACAATAAACTCCGAGTCAGTCATGGTGACTGGTGTGAGATCGTAAAACAGTTATTTATCTTTAAAATAAACAACAGAAAAATATTAAAGTCAATTCGCAATGCTTTTGGAAAATGAAACTACCATAAGACCTCCCACCACACACACAATGCAAACGCAGACTTGGAGGAGATTTCTTCTTATGATAGTAAAAGATGCTTACTACGCAAAATCAAATCATTTTTGATATTATTATTAGTGCATAGTGTAGAAAACATTTCGAAAGTATAATATAAATCTTAGCCAGCATAGGTACCATTATATTATGCCTGCTATAGCTGCCTCCTGAGGAGACAGGTTATACAATTGAAATCGTAAAGGCTCGTATTGTTTCTTTGGATTTCCAACAAATGGTCAGGCTAAGGAACTTCCTATCCACGATGGGTACGTCCCTGGAATAGACGACCCGAGAACCTAACCGGATCTCTGCCAACACAAGGCCGGGTTACCTCTGCAAAAATAGGTAACTACTGACACGCGTATGCCATCCCCCGATCGTCACCGATCTTCCCGAGGATCCCCGATTTCCAACAAACCACATAGATAATAATGCAACAACCACATAGGTTAAGTATCTGGGCTCCATACCATGATACCACCTCTATCCAGAAGGAATGACATACACTAAGGGGCGCTACTCCCTAGAACCTTGCCGCATCCTTCCTGTTTCGACCATTTCCGGGGTGTGAGGCTCGTCGAAGTCTCGTCCACAAAGCTACGCTTTCTCAAAAAGCCCTGCTTCGGGTCAAACAAAATGATCAACCTATGATCACAAAGATATAAGATCAAACAAATGATCATATCACAAATGACCAAACACTGATCATTTCACAGCAACACTCAGTATGCCACGTTACCAAATTGGGAGTATATAGCTGATAAATTTCAACTACATAACCTCTGAGCTCGTACGTCTCAGAGAAGGGTGTTAAGCTAAGAGAATAAATTCTCCGCCACCAACAGAAATGTATTTGAAAGAAATCAGCTTTATATCTCAAATTGTAACGTCAGACACACAATCCATACAAGTCTGTTCCGGGATCGAACAGAACCGAAGGCACTTCTCACGAAGCCCTTGCACATCCGAATAATTTTCTAATCACGTCCGGACTTCCCGTCACTAAGGGTGATAAAATCTCTAAACCGGAGATCAGCCGATGTAGAGTAACTCGACGGTAATCCTTCCGTTTTCAAAAATATCCGGTCTTCAACACCGGTCTTCAAATGCAACTCATAACGACGTATCACATATTCGGAATGGGTTATACGACCCCATGGTCCTTTCCCGGTTAACCCGAATAGTGAGCGTAAATTCAAAATAAGTGTGGCATTCAAATTCATCCAATTCACAACAAATACCTATCTAAAGGTAATTATTGATAGTCGGTTATTTAACTATCAATAAAGATGCGCAACATCATCAGATTCCAAATAATTTTCCAAATTATTTCATCTTCAAAAATATTATTTACTAGATATAAGATTTCCACACTTAACCGTTTGAAAACAAATTTCAAATATTCACTTTTCAATTTATCTTCAAAAGATAAATTTCAAACCCTTCGTTTCATATTGGAAAAGCAATTCCATACTTATTTAATAATAAGTAATTCACAAATCTATTTATTTTCAACACTTAGAAAATATTCGATATACTTAAATCAAAATTAAGTATATATCTCATTCTTTAAGGAAATCATTCTTTAAACACATTTTATTTGAGTCAAAACGGATGTTACGTAAAACATCGTTACGACGACTCAAAATCACTAGTATAGGGATTCGAAATTTAGATAGATATATAAATCCCAATACTATATAAAACATTTCCTTTCGGAAATCATTTACTATAACAACAGTGTTATAGTCCACCATTTCCTTATTTCTCGAAAACGTCTATCTCAACAATAAATGTTGAAATCTATGATTTCGATATTTAACACATTTTAAAACATCTTTAAAAATGTTTACTTCATTTTTAATATCACTTCTTCAAAAATGAATCCATTTTACTTAACAATATATTCACTGTCCAAAATCGTGAATATAATTCACTTAACCCAATTTTCAATCATTTCTACACATTTTTATTTCAATAGAAATTCGCTATCCAAAATCGCGAATATATCTTCTTTAATAATCTTCTATATTAAATTCATCAAATTTGATTTATTTCCGAATTTATAAAACAACGTTTATAAATTCCATTTCTATTTTCTAACGACTTCAATTTAACAAATCTCCTTTATTAATAATTCGATAAATATTCCATTTAAAGGCAAAAATCCCCTTTATAAGTTAATCTCTTATAAACCTATTATTCTACAGTTTCATCTATTTTATAACTTCACAATTCATAAATCTATAAATTTCATTCATTTTAACTTCACAATTTATAAATTTATAAATTTCATATCAATTTTCCAATTTCGTTTCAATTTGCCAATTTAAATTTCAAATTGGACTTCTCACTTATTTCTTTTTAAATAAATCCCTTTTTAAAGAAAATAAATTTCTTTGTCTCTTTCAATCTATTTAAAAATCCAGATTTTAAATTAATTTCCTCAATTTAAAATCACTATTATACGAAATTCATTTATTTAACATTTTCACTTTATTCTGGAAATAAATTCGATAAGATTATAAAAATTAATTTTTTTACTTTAAAAATTCCTTTCTTCAAAATTTATTCAATTTCTAAAATTAATTCACTTAGAAATTTCTATTTTGATTTCAAAAATTCAATTTCGTTTATTTTTGGAATCCAATGATATCAAACATCCATTCAGCTAAATTTTAGCTTTCAATCAATTTCCAGACATCGATATGATCAATAACATCAATATAATCATTCACAGATTCATATCACAGTATAAATAAAACCAATCAATGTGAGGGGTCCAGTTGGATCCCTCCAACCTGTTTCCCTGCATCCAAAGACGTTAGCACAATACCAATTCCGCTCCAGTACGGAATTATCGCGGTATATGGGTTTTTTTTAAAAATCCGCTTACTAACGGCGCAATAGGGTCTCATCCGCTATACGAGGCGGGAAATCATCAATCCAATATATACATATGCCAATATGTATATATTGATATATATATATATATATATATAGATATATCCTATTATATCTAATATTACATCCAATATCAATCATCAATCAATAACTGTAAAACCCAATTTCATTTGAGTGAGAAAAATCTCACCTTAGCTTTAAATTTTGCAATCCCATTTATCATTTTGACCATTTCTCCATTTCAGACCTAGTATAAACAATTTTTATAAAATTCATTAATATTCGAAATAAATCGAATCATAAATTTCCATTGAATAGATTTATTTAATTTAAACTAAAAATTAAATTTCTTAAACCCATTTCCCTTTAACAATTTCTAAAATTCATTTACTCAAAATTTTAGATATAATTTATTTTTTTGAAACTTCATATACTAAAATAAAATCTACAGCGACAAAAACTGCATATATATATATATTCTACACTAAAATTATTTGCTGAAATTTTTCTTCAACCATTTTCAAAAATAATTAAACAAGTTTATCTCTGTTTTATACTTTACTGTTAATAAAACATATTACTTTTCTTCATAAAAACTTACTGCAAATAAAACATAACATTTTCTTTACTGTTTTACTAGATAAATTTTAAATCTATTTATATATATATATATAAAAATAAAATTGTATTAAAGATAAAAAAAAACAAAAATATATACCTTACTGCTAAGGAAAATCCAGATCCACCCTACGACCCTCTCGCGTGCCCCAAATCGATCATTTCTCCCATCGCCATCGCGATGCTCATCACCTGAGCACTGCACGCCGACACCCCCAGGCTTCCACCACCACGCCGATGCTTCCACGCCTCAATTTTCCACGCGATTAAATCGTAACCTTCCTCGCGTGCGCGAGCGTACGCCGCTGCCAAGCTCGACATCGAGCCACTGCCTCGCGATTCCCAATCTCACAAACCCAACACAAATGTCGCGAGACCCCACCAATCCAACCTCGACGAACTGCCCCATCGCGACATCCATGAATCGAACTCGCGAAACCCATCGCGAACGCCTCGTCGGTCCAGATCAAATGACTATCCTACTCCCCTGTCACAGCGCACGCGAGCGCGAGCTTGAATCAAAAACTCGATCGCCACGTCCCAATCGCCTCAACCCTAACATGCCCTCCGCGAGTTTAGTTCGCGACGCGCCACGATGATTGTCTCGGATCCAATTCGCGTCTTCTTTTGTTTTTTTTTCCTTTTTAGGCTGGGTTCGATTTTGGTTTCCTTTTTGAACTGAGGTTGATTTCGGTTAGAACGAGAGAGGGAGGGAGATAAGTTTCACTCGGTAGTTATTTCTTTTTCTCGAGGCCATTGATTTCTTGAACTGCTCGATTTTGAAGAAATGAATGAGCGGCCATTTAATTTTTCTTGCTTTCATTTATTTTTTCTTTCTTCGAAACTGATTTAGAACGGAGTTATTGAAAAGGGATGGAGGCATGGGTTACGTGATGGGTTGCCTGATGTTTGTTCGGGATCTTAGGCGTGATTTTATGGGAGAAAATATGATAAGGTTGACCAATTCAAATTTTTAAATTTAATTGAATTCTAGTAAAATTTAAACGCGTTTATATGTCGTATTCGCACATAACAACTCCAAATGCCACGAAATTTGAAATCCGGTAATAATTCAATATTACGGACTCAATGGAACTGGTTTCGTCGAATTTCGAGACTGCGCCTCGGACGGCTATTTTTAAATATCGGTTGAACGATATAATTCAAAACTGAACGAAAAAGTTTGAAATTATATTCTGAAGCTTCTGTTATCTTCAGTATCATCAATACGAATTTTAAAAGCTTTTGAAATATTTTTCTTCAGCTTTAAATTGAAGATTTAAATTTTTATTCAACATTCAGCAGATTAAATTTTATAATTTAATCGCCAATTTCAAAGTTATATTGGGGATTCAAATTAAATCGTCGTTCAAATATTTAAAATAAATTAAATATTCTAAATTTAATTCGTTCAAAATTCTGGGTCGTTACAGACTTCCCCCCTTAAAAGAATTTCGTCCTCGAAATTACAAGTTAGGAAGAAAGGTCCATTACTCGTCTACTATTTTTCACAATTCAATAGTTCTCTCAAATTTTCAAAACAAATCTTTCTAATAAAGATTCGTTATCATTCAACTAGCTTTCTAACTTCAATTATGAGTTTCAAACAACATTGTTTAACTTCTCAATTCAAATTCGAGTTTAAATTCAAATTTTAAACTTTCAAGATTTCTCAAAATTTTCTAACACTCGAAATTTTCGAAAAATTTCGCCAGCGTCTCCTTTGCGCGGCTAATACGGTACGACTACAAAACGTCCCTACGGACCCTCAGATTTCAAAAAGAAAAAGAAAAAACCAAGCGGCTAGACAAGAAATCATCAAACCTCATATTCAAATTTAAATACATACCTTTTCCGAGCAATTCAAATTCATCTTTGAAATAAATTTTCCAATTCCTTTTATAACACCTGTATGTCCTACTAGCCATAATATCTAGTTACACATATATTCAAACCATTTTGCAAATTCTATTACAAAATTTTCAATATATACTTCTTATACATTTACTATTGAAGTTACACATATTCATTTTCATTCCATTTTACACTTCACATTCATTTGTATTTAGTTTACCATTTCAACTAAATTTGGATTCAATTTCACATTTCAATTTCCTATCTGAGTTAAATTCATCATTCAATTCAAGTTGGATTCTATTTTTCTTCATTCAATTAGCTTCACTTACTAATTTTAGTTTAATCCTTCACAATCAAATTCAAATTCAGTCTTACTTTCTTACAAATTCAAAATGAATTTTAACATTTCAATTTTATTCTCTTGCACTTACAATTGCAATTTTTTATTTATTCATTCTGAAACTCATTCACTAATTCATTTACATCAGACTGATTCAACATTCAATTAGTTCAATAGCTTAATTCATTTATCAATCCAATTCAGATTCTCTATTTTATTTAACTTTACCAAGGTCAAATTTCATCACTTAATCAAAATCACATTTTATTTTCATAATTCAATACTCAATTCCAGAGTCTTTTCAACCTTTTCAAAACCATTTTTGAAAACAATTCAAATTATCTTTTGAATTTTCTAAAACAAAATCCAAAATTTTCTAAACAACTTCCATTTAAAACAATCGGCAGCAATTCCTCTTTTGGAAACCCGAAAATGAACACCGGTGATGTCGCGATCATCATCAGAATTATTTTCCAGCGACCGAAAAGAGTTTAGAGCTTTCAACTCTCCAAAATACTTTTCAAAACCTTTGAAATCCATTTTCAAATCAAAAAGGAATTAAACTTTCCAAATCTCAAAATTTTCAAATTCCTTTCAAAACATTTCTAAAAACTTCTCTGGAGTTCCGTTTTAAATTACAATTCACATCTAAAATTTACATTCTTCAATTTCATTTGTATGTGAATTTTATTTCTTAACTTTGGAGTTATAATTTCAATTTCTTATTTAATTTCAATGATAATAATAATAATTCAATGTTATCATTTTTCTAACAACCAAACATCCATATACTATGATAATTCATAGAAAATCAATTCGTTTCTATACAAAAATAGTTTTGGGCAAAATTATTTCATTTACCCTATTTAAAAACAATACTGTGCCGAATTTTTCTATTCAAGTGTTTAGAGATCCCTATCGATAGAGTTGTACGGACAATACCGACCAGAATCCATATACCACTCAACAAACCAATCATCACAATATAAAACAATTTTATATTCACTAACAAATACGCACTCGTATCTATTATTACACTCAACTCATTCTAGAGTACTACTGACTCTATCTCTAATGAGTAACACCCAACAGAGCAGGGTTGTCGCTTAACCATATGCTCTGATACCAAATGTCAAGACCCGCAAATCCGTCTTCCGAAAACCCGACACTGCTACGTCCACTGTAGCAATTGCCGAACAATCGGATGGCGGAAACGCGAACTTTAATGTTTAAAAGAAGAGGAAGAAGAAGAGATAGAAGAAAAAGAGAAGAAAGAGGGAATAGAGAAGAACAACAACACGGAAGAACAACAGAACAGAAAAAAATATCAGAATCTTACACATCGCAGCGGAATAACATATAATAGATAATCAATAGTCTTTTAAAACAAAGAACTATATCAGTTTATACATACATCAATCAGAGTCAATATACAACAATGGACAGATATATAAACTTGTCCTCATACAGAATACACAGTGGAATAAATACTATCAGATACAAATACTACGTCTCGGCATCCAGCTTATCTCCAAAGCTCCAGAATATCCAGACTATCCTGATAATTTAACTCTAGACTGCCCGTGTGGAAATTGGTGGGCACCCAGAGTTTAGAAGGGAAACAATAAACTCCGAGTCAGTCATGGTGACTGGTGTGAGATCGTAAAACAGTTATTTATCTTTAAAATAAACAACAGAAAATTTTTAAAGTCAATTCGCAATGCTTTTGGAAAATGAAACTACCATAAGACCTCCCACCACACACACAATGCAAACGCAGACTTGGAGGAGATTTCTTCTTATGATAGTCAAAGATGCTTACTACGCAAAATCAAATCATTTTTGATATTATTATTAGTGCATAGTGTAGAAAACATTTCGAAAGTATAATATAAATCTTAGCCAACATAGGTACCATTATATTATGCCTGCTATAGCTGCCTCCTAAGGAGACAAGTTATACAATTGAAATCGTAAAGGCTCGTATTGTTTCTTTGGATTTCCAACAAATGGTCAGGCTAAGGAACTTCCTATCCACGATGGGTACGTCCCTGGAATAGACGACCCGAGAACCTAACCGGATCTCTGCCAACACAAGGCCGGGTTACCTCTGCAAAAATAGGTAACTACTGACATGCGTATGCCATCCCCCGATCGTCACCGATCTTCCCGAGGATCCCCGTTTCCAACAAACCACATAGATAATAATGCAACAACCACATAGGTTAAGTATCTGGGCTCCATACCATGATACCACCTCTATCCAGAAGGAATGACATACACTAAGGGGCGCTACTCCCTAGAACCTTGCCGCATCCTTCCTGTTTCGACCATTTCCGGGGTGTGAGGCTCGTCGAAGTCTCGTCCACAAAGCTACGCTTTCTCAAAAAGCCCTGCTTCGGGTCAAACAAAATGATCAACCTATGATCACAAAGATATAAGATCAAACAAATGATCATATCACAAATGACCAAACACTGATCATTTCACAGCAACACTCAGTATGCCACGTTACCAAATTGGGAGTATATAGCTGATAAATTTCAACTACATAACCTCTGAGCTCGTACGTCTCAGAGAAGGGTGTTAAGCTAAGAGAATAAATTCTCCGCCACCAACAGAAATGTATTTGAAAGAAATCAGCTTTATATCTCAAATTGTAACGTCAGACACACAATCCATACAAGTCTGTTCCGGGATCGAACAGAACCGAAGGCACTTCTCACGAAGCCCTTGCACATCCGGATAATTTTCTAATCACGTCCGGACTTCCCGTCACTAAGGGTGATAAAATCTCTAAATCGGAGATCCGCCGATGTAGAGTAACTCGACGGTAATCCTTCCGTTTTCAAAAATATCCGGTCTTCAACACCGGTCTTCAAATGCAACTCATAACGACGTATCACATATTCGGAATGGGTTATACGACCCCATGGTCCTTTCCCGGTTAACCCGAATAGTGAGCGTAAATTCAAAATAAGTGTGGCATTCAAATTCATCCAATTCACAACAAATACCTATCTAAAGGTAATTATTGATAGTCGGTTATTTAACTATCAATAAAGATGCGCAACATCATCAGATTCCAAATAATTTTCCAAATTATTTCATCTTCAAAAATATCTTTTACTAGATATAAGATTTCCACACTTAACCGTTTGAAAACAAATTTCAAATATTCACTTTTCAATTTATCTTCAAAAGATAAATTTCAAACCCTTCGTTTCATATTGGAAAAGCAATTCCATACTTATTTAATAATAAGTAATTCACAAATCTATTTATTTTCAACACTTAGAAAATATTCGATATACTTAAATCAAAATTAAGTATATATCTCATTCTTTAAGGAAATCATTCTTTAAACACATTTTATTTGAGTCAAAACGGATGTTACGTAAAACATCGTTACGACGACTCAAAATCACTAGTATAGGGATTCGAAATTTAGATAGATATATAAATCCCAATACTATATAAAACATTTCCTTTCGGAAATCATTTACTATAACAACAGTGTTATAGTCCACCATTTCCTTATTTCTCGAAAACGTCTATCTCAACAATAAATGTTGAAATCTATGATTTCGATATTTAACACATTTTAAAACATCTTTAAAAATGTTTACTTCATTTTTAATATCACTTCTTCAAAAATGAATCCATTTTACTTAACAATATATTCACTGTCCAAAATCGTGAATATAATTCACTTAACCCAATTTTCAATCATTTCTACACATTTTTATTTCAATAGAAATTCGCTATTCAAAATCGCGAATATATCTTCTTTAATAATCTTCTATATTAAATTCATCAAATTTGATTTATTTCCGAATTTATAAAACAACGTTTATAAATTCCATTTCTATTTTCTAACGACTTCAATTTAACAAATCTCCTTTATTAATAATTCGATAAATATTCCATTTAAAGGCAAAAATCCCCTTTATAAGTTAATCTCTTATAAACCTTTTATTCTACAGTTTCATCCATTTTATAACTTCACAATTCATAAATCTATAAATTTCATTCATTTTAACTTCACAATTTATAAATTTATAAATTTCATATCAATTTTCCAATTTCGTTTCAATTTGCCAATTTAAATTTCAAATTGGACTTCTCACTTATTTCTTTTTAAATAAATCCCTTTTTAAAGAAAATAAATTTCTTTGTCTCTTTCAATCTATTTAAAAATCCAGATTTTAAATTAATTTCCTCAATTTAAAATCACTATTATACGAAATTCATTTATTTAACATTTTCACTTTATTCTGGAAATAAATTCGATAAGATTATAAAAATTAACTTTTTTTACTTTAAAAATTCCTTTCTTCAAAATTTATTCAATTTCTAAAATTAATTCACTTAGAAATTTCTATTTTGATTTCAAAAATTCAATTTCGTTTATTTTTGGAATCCAATGATATCAAACATCCATTCAGCTAAATTTTAGCTTTCAATCAATTTCCAGACATCGATATGATCAATAACATCAATATAATCATTCACAGATTCATATCACAGTATAAATAAAATCAATCAATGTGAGGGGTCCAGTTGGATCCCTCCAACCTGTTTCCCTGCATCCAAAGACGTTAGCACAATACCAATTCCGCTCCAGTACGGAATTATCGCGGTATATGGGTTTTTTTTAAAAATCCGCTTACTAACGGCGCAATAGGGTCTCATCCGCTATACGAGGCGGGAAATCATCAATCCAATATATACATATGCCAATATGTATATATTGATATATATATATATATATATAGATATATCCTATTATATCTAATATTACATCCAATATCAATCATCAATCAATAACTGTAAAACCCAATTTCATTTGAGTGAGAAAAATCTCACCTTAGCTTTAAATTTTGCAATCCCATTTATCATTTTGACCATTTCTCCATTTCAGACCTAGTATAAACAATTTTTATAAAATTCATTAATATTCGAAATAAATCGAATCATAAATTTCCATTGAATAGATTTATTTAATTTAAACTAAAAATTAAATTTCTTAAACCCATTTCCCTTTAACAATTTCTAAAATTCATTTACTCAAAATTTTAGATATAATTTATTTTTTTGAAACTTCATATACTAAAATAAAATCTACAGCGACAAAAACTGCATATATATATATATTCTACACTAAAATTATTTGCTGAAATTTTTCTTCAACCATTTTCAAAAATAATTAAACAAGTTTATCTCTGTTTTATACTTTACTGTTAATAAAACATATTATTTTTCTTCATAAAAACTTACTGCAAATAAAACATAACATTTTCTTTACTGTTTTACTAGATAAATTTTAAATCTATTTATATATATATATATATATATAAATAAAATTGTATTAAAGATAAAAAACAAAAATATATACCTTACTGCTAAGGAAAATCCAGATCCACCCTACGACCCTCTCGCGTGCCCCAAATCGATCATTTCTCCCATCGCCATCGCGATGCTCATCACCTGAGCACTGCACGCCGACACCCCCAGGCTTCCACCACCACGCCGATGCTTCCACGCCTCAATTTTCCACGCGATTAAATCGTAACCTTCCTCGCGTGCGCGAGCATTCGCCGCTGCCAAGCTCGACATCGAGCCACTGCCTCGCGATTCCCATCTCACAAACCCAACACAAATGTCGCGAGACCCCACCAATCCAACCTCGACGAACTGCCCCATCACAACATCCATGAATCGAACTCGCGAAACCCATCGTGAACGCCTCGTCGGTCCAGATCAAATGACTATCCTACTCCCCTGTCGCAGCGCACGCGAGCGCAAGCTTGAATCAAAAACTCGATCGCGACGTCCCAATCGCCTCAACCCTGACATGCCCTCCGCGAGTTTAGTTCGCGACGCGCCACGATGATTGTCTCGGATCCAATTCGCGTCTTTTTTTTTTTCCTTTTTAGGCTGGGTTCGATTTTGGTTTCCTTTTTGAACTGAGGTTGATTTCGGTTAGAACGAGAGAGGGAGGGAGATAAGTTTCACTCGGCAGTTATTTCTTTTTATCGAGGCCATTGATTTCTTGAACTGCTCGATTTTGAAGAAATGAATGAGCGGCCATTTAATTTTTCTTGCTTTCGTTTATTTTTTTCTTTCTTCGAAACTGATTTAGAACGGAGTTATTGAAAAGGGATGGAGGCATGGGTTACGTGATGGGTTGCCTGATGTTTGTTCGGGATCTTAGGCGTGATTTTAGGGGAGAAAATATGATAAGGTTGACCAATTCAAATTTTTAAATTTAATTGAATTCTAGTAAAATTTAAACGCGTTTATATGTCGTATTCGCACATGACAACTCCAAATGCCACGAAATTTGAAATCCGGTAATAATTCAATATTACGGACTCAATGGAACTGGTTTCGTCGAATTTCGAGACTGCGCCTCGGACGGCTATTTTTAAATATCGGTTGAACGATATAATTCAAAACTGAATGAAAAAGTTTGAAATTATATTCTGAAGCTTCTGTTATCTTCAGTATCATCAATACGAATTTTAAAAGCTTTTGAAATATTTTTCTTCAGCTTTAAATTGAAGATTTAAATTTTTATTCAACATTCAGCAGATTAAATTTTATATTTTAATCGCCAATTTCAAAGTTATATTGGGGATTCAAATTAAATCATTGTTCAAATATTTAAAATAAATTAAATATTCTAAATTTAATTCGTTCAAAATTCTGGGTCGTTACAGAACATTACAAGAATGTGCAAGAACTTTATTAAATGGAAGCACTCTACCTAAGCATTTCTGGGCAGAAGTTGTTGCAACTGCTTGTTATGTTTTGAATAGTGTTTCTATTCGATCATTAACAAAACACACTCCATATGAACTTTTAA
The DNA here is from genome assembly GCA_030737815.1 of Allium fistulosum. Classification (NCBI taxonomy): domain Eukaryota; kingdom Viridiplantae; phylum Streptophyta; class Magnoliopsida; order Asparagales; family Amaryllidaceae; genus Allium; species Allium fistulosum. The sequence goes on from CM060906.1 coordinate 694,827,269, forward strand.
ATGGCAGAAAACCTAATATATCCTATTTCAAAGTATTTGGCGTTCAAAATGTTTTATACTTAACACTAAAGATCAACTTGGCAAGTTTGATCCAAAATCCGATGAAGGAATATTCATAGGATATTCGAAAAGAAGCAAAGCTTATCGAATTTTTAATATAAGAACTAAAGTAATCGAAGAAACTCTTCATGTTTCATTCGATGAAAATGTCAAAATTTCTTCTAATATTACAAACTTGGAAAATAATTCTAATAAAATCATAACAAATAATTCAGAAGATGATGATATTATTTTTCAAAATAATAACATTAACAATATTAGATAAGATGAAAACATTGTTTATAATGAAAATCTTGTAAGATCCCCTCCAAGAATTCTTAGATATCACCCTGTTCAAAATATAATTGGAGAAGTAAATTCAAATGTAAGAACAAGACATCAATTAAATCAAATGGGCCATGTAGCTTTTCTCTCTAATATAGAACCTAAAAATATTAAGGAAGCCTCCACTGATGACTATTGGATTATAGCTATGCAAGAAGAGTTAAACCAATTTGAAAGAAACGAAGTCTGGGAATTAGTTCCTAGACCAAGTGATCAATCTGTGACGACCGCCCATGACCCCTGCACCGAATCTAGAGATAGAGTGCTGTAAAGTGTGCCAGGCGACCATGGACGATTGTCAAGGTAAGATTTAAAACAACAGAATCTATCGTATTACTCACAGCGCATGGACAAAATACAATAGAACATATGTATAGTGAAGCTTTACAGAACAAAATGACATCATATAAAACTCCATAATAGTTGAATACAAGCATCCACATAGTCAATACATCCAGCCTCACTACATATCTCTCAGAGAATACAAAACAGCGGAATATCCAGTACATATAATAAGAAGATAATATGCAACCCTCCAGCTCGTCTTCGATATCAGCATCGTGAGAAGGGAACAACACCTGTCACCTGCTACCTAGTCTGCCCGTCCCAAAATGGACGAACAGCCCAAGGCGATAAGAATTAAAACATAAAGCCTTGAGTCAGACAACAGTCTTAGTGAACAGTAAATTAACTAACAACATACCAAAAGAGCATAAAGGAAAAAGGAATAGGAATACAACCCTCCCACTCCAACCTCATTCTACAGTGATAGCCTCCAGACACACACTAAGCAGGAGCAAACATAGCAGAGCATAAAGTTTAAAGTAAAGCTAATATCACTCGAGTCAAGGGCGATGTTTTCCAAGTACCAAGGCCTAAATCAGATAAGCACCCAGAAAATACCGCTCTTGAGTCCGAATGACGATACAACCAAACATCCATGACTCTGGCTATCACTGTTATCATTGCTTCGATATCACCGTTAATTGAATGACCGGCACATTCTTTCAGCCGTCCGTCAAGGGCTAATGGAAACCCCGGTTCTAGACATAACTCCCGCACGTCGTCGCAGCCCGTGCCTAGGACTATCGAATCTGCCCAGAGTACTCGACCATCAACAGTTGGCCGTTGGGACTATCGAATCTGCCCAAACGTACTCTTGCTTAGAGCATGCTAGAACCTTCAACAACGATGCTATCCAAGCCTCCTAGTCATCCTCCTCGATGACTATTCTCATATCCATTCATTATCCTCAACTCGAATCATATCACCGAGTTATCAACATGTTTGGAATGATCCCGTCTGGATTAGACCAAGTCTTCGTCACATGATTGCCTCGCTTCATTACATCCTCGCAAAGCCTCATCTCAACATCACATCATCACATCTATGCATAAGAGCTTCATCATCCCGCTACATATGCCATGAGCAGCTTTTCCAATTCAAGAGCCTTTCCCTTAGCTTTTGAATCACCTTCGATCTAAATCTAGTCATAAATCATCTAGTTCATAACAATCAATCAAATCACACATCAATCCAAGCAATCAAGCATTCTAAAATGATCTAAGTAGACAATTATAACAATAATGGCATTTTCGTAATTAAAGAGTTGAAAGTCCAATAAGCATGAAAACATGGATTATATCTCTACAACCTTGATGAATGAACTTGCATAGGTTAACATATGATAAAATGGATGTAACATCATCATGAACAATGGATCTATATGGATCTACACATAGGATGAAGAAAATGCATGGAAATCACTATTTTAACACCAAATCGAGCCAACAATCCGATATACTCCTTTGGATCCGTGTGAGAGGTAATCACCACTCACCAAATCACCTAAACAAACCCAAATCAACACGCTTCAGATCTGGACAGCGAAGGATCAAGCTTGATCTATCACGAATCCGCTTCAAACGAAGAAATCTCTCTTGAAAAGATGAAGATCTTCAACTTAAGCTCTTGAATCTTCAATCTTGATCTTCGATTTGGATGGATGGAAGCACTAGATTAGAGTGGAGAAAAGAAGTGAAGAAATGTAGAAGTCGAGCTCTCAAAATGGCAGCACTTCGTCGCTTCAAAATCCGGATCCCAAAAATGAAGAGAAGCTCTCCTATTTATAGCAGAAAAATACCCTAAGTCGTAACTCGGCTATCTCCTTAAGTCGCTGCCGACTTAACACTATGCCGACCTACGACCTAAAAACCCCCACGACTTAACAGAGCCTCCGACCTAACCCTTGGCGACCTAAAGCAAATGCACTTTCTTCGACCTACGACTTAGCAATTGGTATGACCTAACACTTAGGAAACCCAGCGACCTAACAACCTAACGACTTAACTACCTACGACTCAGTTGGGTTGCGACCTAACAACTTAGGCTTCTACGCGACCTAACATATGTCGACCTAAGACAACATACGACCTAACAGTTAGATCCACGCGACCTAACACTTAAACTATCCTAGCGACCTAACAACTCACGCGACCTACGACTTAGCAAACTCGCGACCTAACACATACGCGACCTAACCATCTTAGGTCGCCTACGACCTAACTCAACACAGAACTAACGACCTAACTACGCTAACACTTAGGTCGGTCAATTCCATAGGTCGCTAACCCCTATAGGTCGCAAACTGCTTATCCCTTAAGTCGTTAATTCTACTAGGTCGCTACCTCCTATCTCTTAGGTCGCTAACTCGAACTGCCGACCTAACACTTAACAAAAACTTAGGTCGCTCACAACATTTCCTTAGGTCGCCTAAACCTCTTAAGTCGGTCACGACTCATCACTTAGGTCGGTCACTACCTTAAGTCGGCAACTCGACCCAGACTTATTCTTTAACTTACCTATCCCCTTAGGTCGCAGATCTTCTCTAAGTCGCCAATAACATTTAGGTCGCGTACGACCTAGGACTTAGACAAATCTGCCTAAAAATCTGAAATGACATGAAAGTGCTAAAATTCCAGATTTTGACGAACATGTCGATCCGTAAAAATACGGGTCGTTACATTCTCTCCCCCTTAGAAATTTCGCCCCGAAATTCCAAGCAATCAAAAACTATTCTGTACGCCTACCATCCATAGCAATCAACAAACCATGCATCCAATTCTAGCTTAGCGTACAGAATTCTAAGACTTAGAACAAGTTACAATATCGCGAGATGAGACGACACCTTAGGGCCATACCTTGAAGAGTTCTGGATGAGCTGCCTTCATCCTCTCTTCCACCTCCCACGTACAGTCGTTATCATCATCACTCCATTGTACCTTGAGCAACTTAACTATCTTCCTCCTAAGCTGTTTCGTGTCAGTTTCAACAACACGAAGCGGCTTACGAGGTCTTCTATTGACTGGATCAACTTCGAAGTCTTCACAGCTATCAGCAGAAACAACTGTATTCGAATCGTGCACATACTTCCGTAGATATGATACATGAAAAACATTGTGCACACTCGACATCTTCTCTGGTAACTCCAATCTGTAAGCGAGCTTTCCAATTCGCTCGATAATCAGGAATGGTCCAACAAATCTCGGAGTCAATTTTCCTCTCTTCCCGAATCGAATAACATTCTTCAGTGGAGAAATCTTCACAAAAACCATATCACCAATGTCGAATTCCAAATCCTTTCGACGCTTATCGGCATAACTCTTCTGACGGTCTTGGGCTGCCTTCATTCGTTGCCGAATGATCTCTATGCAATCCGAAGTCTGTCGAATCATCTCTGGCCCAAGCATCAGCTTTTCTCCAGTTTCCAACCAACATGTCGGAGAGTTACACGGTCTTCCATACAATGCCTCATACGGTGCCATACCAATGCTTGACTGGTAGCTGTTGTTGTACGCAAACTCCACCAAATGAAGGTGATCTTCCCATGATCCTCCGAAATCCAAAACACAAGCTCTGAGGAGATCTTCCAAAACCCGGTTGACTCTCTCAGTCTGACCATCTGTTTGAGGGTGATAAGCTGTACTCAAACACAACTCGGTTCCCAAGACTTTCTGGAAGCTCTTCCAAAATCCACTAGTGAACAATGGGTCTCGATCGCTCACTATACTCTTCGGAATACCATGAAATCGGACTATCCACTTAACATACAATTCAGCCAACTTTGATGCAGTCCTAGTCGATCGAACAGGAATGAATCGTGCACTCTTAGTCAGACGATCTACAATGACCCAAATCCCTTCATTTCCCATTCTGGTTCTAGGCAATCCATCAATAAAATCCATCGACACTTGTTCCCACTTCCATGTAGGAACTTCTAAGGGCTGAAGCAATCCACTTGGCTTCTTCTGTTCAGCCTTTACCAACTGGCAGTTCATACACTTGGAAATGAAATCTCCAACATCCTTCTTCATGCCTTCCCAGTAGTAGGTTCTCTTCATATCCCGATACATCTTATTTCCACCTGGATGAAGTGTCAGCTTCGAGTGATGACTTTCCTTCAGAACTTCACTCCTCAATTCATCTATATCGGGAACAACTAGTCGTCCTTGCTTCCGAAGCCAACCCTCTCCATCGACCTCGAATCCTTTATCCTTTTCTGGATCCAATCCAGATTCCAATTCACGGATAATCTTGACAAGCTTATCATCTCGCTTTTGGCCCTCGCCAATCCTTTCCACAAGAGTGGGTCTTATCGATAAGTTTGCCAACATCTCAGGTTCCAATTCGCATCTAGGCCTGAAGTCAAATCCAGCTAAATACTCGAGACTCTTCCATTCGGAAAACATGGCTCCCAATCCTGCATGTCTTCGACTTAACGCATCTGCCACTGCGTTACCTTTTCCCGGAGTATAAGCTATACCAAAATCATATGATGCCAAAAACTCTAGCCAACGTTGCTGCCGAAGATTCAAATCCTTTTGGGAGAAAAGATACTTCAACGACTTGTGATCCGTAAACAACTCGAATCGAACTCCCAACAGATAATGTCTCCACATCTTCAGAGCAAATACAATCGCCGCTAACTCCAAATCATGAGTCGGGTAATTCCTTTCATGCGGCTTCAATTGTCGACTTGCATACGCAACAACTTTATTCTTCTGCATCAGCACTGCTCCAAGTCCAGTACCACATGCGTCGGTGTAAACCACCATCTCATCATTCCCACTTGGAATAGTCAAAACAGGAGCACTCGTCAATCTCTCTTTCAGGATTCCGAAAGCTTGCTCACACTTAGCATCCCAACTGAACACTTGGTTCTTCTTCGTCAATCCTGTTAATGGTGCAGCTACCTTGGAGAAGTCTTTGATAAACCGTCGATAATATCCTGCTAATCCAAGAAAACTTCTCACATCTGATGCATTCTTAGGTCTAACCCAATCCTGGATTGCTGCCACCTTAGCGGGATCAACCGCCATTCCATTTCCAGAAATCACATGGCCTAAGAACCTCACTTCACTCTTCCAGAAGTGACACTACGAAAACTTAGCCTTCAGCTAATGTTTCCGCAAGATTTCCAAAACAATACGCAAGTGCGACTTGTGCTCTTCTTCCGTTCTGGAATAAATCAGAATATCATCCACGAACACAAGTACGAACTTGTTCAACTGATCTCTGAACACTCTATTCATAAGATCCACAAAATATGCTGGCGCGTTAGTCAATCCAAACGGCATTACCAGCCACTCAAAGAAACCAGATGGTGTCCTAAAAGCAGTCTTCGGCACACTATCCTTAGCCACTCTCAACTGGTGAAATCCCGTTGCCAAATCCATCTGAGAAAACACCTTAGCTTCGTGAAGCTGATCAAACAAGTCATCTATTCTCGGCAATGGATACTTGTTCTTCTTAGTCACCTTATTCAGCTCACGATAATCCACACACAATCTCAACGATCCATCCGCCTTGGTTGCAAACACAACTGGTGCACCCCACTCGGACACACTACGCCGAATGAATCCTTTCTGCAAAAGATCATCAACTTGCACCCTCAACTCCTGCTGTTCCCTAGGCGCCATCCGCCTAAGAGGCATCACAACAGGTCTGGCTCCTTCAACTAGATCTATACGAAACTCGATCTCTCTATGCGGCGGCAACCCTTTGACTTCGTCAAAGACATCCTCGAATCCATTTGTGATTGGCACTAAAGACAGTCCATCCCGTGGAACAACTAGCGAATACATGAAGCTCATGAAGACGCCTTCCTCATGCTTACATCGTATCACAATCTTTCGCCCTTCCACATTCTCGACTGTCACCTCCAGCCTCTCACAATCAACCTTAGCCGCATACTTCCTAAGCCAGTCCATACCCAAGATAATTCCGAACCCCGCAAAGTTCAGAACAAAGCAATCACAAACAAAAGAGCAACCATGACTCGACACAACTAGACCACGGCATAACATACACAAACAAGACGAACCCCCAACTGGATTAGTCACAACCAATGGCCTATCAACAATATCCGGCTTCAAATCTAACCGGCCTACCAGTTCATTACAAACAAACGAATGCGATGCTCCAGTATCAAACAAAACTCTAACTGGAATACCACATAGGAAAAGAGTACCTTGAACCACCACACTCTTTCCCTTCTCTTCAGCAGTAGGAGCTTTCGAAGACGACGGAACAGCTCCTAAAGCATAAGCTTGCACAATCTGCCTGTCCTTCCTTGGTTCTGGACAATTCTTCCTGAAATGCCCCGGCTTGTCACAGTTGTGACACTTCATCGGCACCTTAGGATTCTTACAATCCTTCGAGAAATGGCCCTTCTGCTGACAATTGTAGCAAGTCACCTCGCCTTTCGGCTTCTTCTGACTATCCTTACCCTTCTGCTGCGGCTGCTTCCTCTTCTTGTTTCCACCCTGCTGGGGTTTAGACTCTTCCCTGGTCACAGCAACAACAGATCCATCCTTAGGAAACAGACTCTCATGCCTGAGAGCTTTCTCCACAAGCTTCTCAAATGAATCGTCCAAATGATCCACCAACTGCCTCCCAAGATAACTATCCAAGCCGGTCACAAACTTCTCGTTCTTCTGATAAGCAGATTCAATATATGACCGGGCATACTTGGACAAAGCTTCAAACTCAGAAACATACTCAAGAACAGATCTCCCACCCTGCTTGAGCTCCACGAACTTCTTGAACAGAACGGACTTCTGGGCTGTAGAAATGAACTTAGCTTCAAATCTGACTTGGAATTGCTCCCAAGTAATCTCTTCTTCCGGAGTAGTGATGGTAATAGAGTTCCACCAATCAGAAGCTCTCCCTTGAAGCTGCCTCGATGCCAACTTCCTCTTAGTTGCATCATCAATTCCCAAATCACCAAAGATCCTTCTACAAGCATCTATCCACCTCTGGACCTCAATGGTAGATTCTGTTCCCAAGAAAACCTTCCCTCCAAGAGCAGTATAATCCTTGCACAACTTAGCAAAATCCACTGGTTTCGGAGTTTGAACTTGAACTCCAACATCAACTGCTGCCCCCGGAACTGGTATCCTTCTCATGATCGAAGTCATCATAGCTTCGAACATGGCTGCATAATCAGCAGTCTCTTCAGTAGCACGGCCTTCCCTAGCAGCTGGTCTCCCTCTTCGACTCATTCTCAATATCTATAAAAAGGAATGATTAGAACATCTAGAGAAACAACTGCATAAAGGACTCAACTCTACTAAGCTACTATATTATATATAGTAATCATCCATCAAAATACAATTACGTCTCTCATACGTAGTTACGACGGCGAGCGTTGGGTAAAATCGATTAACCAAAGCTCTGATACCAAATGTGACGACCGCCCATGACCCCTGCACCGAATCTAGAGATAGAGCGCTGTAAAGTGTGCCAGGCGACCATGGACGATTGTCAAGGTAAGATTTAAAACAACAGAATCTATCGTATTACTCACAGCGCATGGACAAAATACAATAGAACATATGTATAGTGAAGCTTTACAGAACAAAATGACATCATATAAAACTCCATAATAGTTGAATACAAGCATCCACATAGTCAATACATCCAGCCTCACTACATATCTCTCAGAGAATACAAAACAGCGGAATATCCAGTACATATAATAAGAAGATAATATGCAACCCTCCAGCTCGTCTTCGATATCAGCATCGTGAGAAGGGAACAGCACCTGTCACCTGCTACCTAGTCTGCCCGTCCCAAAATGGACGAACAGCCCAAGGCGATAAGAATTAAAACATAAAGCCTTGAGTCAGACAACAGTCTTAGTGAACAGTAAATTAACTAACAACATACCAAAAGAGCATAAAGGAAAAAGGAATAGGAATACAACCCTCCCACTCCAACCTCATTCTACAGTGATAGCCTCCAGACACACACTAAGCAGGAGCAAACATAGCAGAGCATACAGTTTAAAGTAAAGCTAATATCACTCGAGTCAAGGGCGATGTTTTCCAAGTACCAAGGCCTAAATCAGATAAGCACCTAGAAAATACCGCTCTTGAGTCCGAATGACGATACAACCAAACATCCATGACTCTGGCTATCACTGTTATCATTGCTTCGATATCACCGTTAATTGAATGACCGGCACATTCTTTCAGCCGTCCGTCAAGGGCTAATGGAAACCCCGGTTCTAGACATAACTCCCGCACGTCGTCGCAGCCCGTGCCTAGGACTATCGAATCTGCCCAGAGTACTCGACCATCAACAGTTGGCCGTTGGGACTATCGAATCTGCCCAAACGTACTCTTGCTTAGAGCATGCTAGAACCTTCAACAACGATGCTATCCAAGCCTCCTAGTCATCCTCCTCGATGACTATTCTCATATCCATTCATTATCCTCAACTCGAATCATAACACCGAGTTATCGACATGTTTGGAATGATCCCGTCTGGATTAGACCAAGTCTTCGTCACATGATTGCCTCGCTTCATTACATCCTCGCAAAGCCTCATCTCAACATCACATCATCACATCTATGCATAAGAGCTTCATCATCCCGCTACATATGCCATGAGCAGCTTTTCCAATTCAAGAGCCTTTCCCTTAGCTTTTGAATCACCTTCGATCTAAATCTAGTCATAAATCATCTAGTTCATAACAATCAATCAAATCACACATCAATCCAAGCAATCAAGCATTCTAAAATGATCTAAGTAGACAATTATAACAATAATGGCATTTTCGTAATTAAAGAGTTGAAAGTCCAATAAGCATGAAAACATGGATTATATCTCTACAACCTTGATGAATGAACTTGCATAGGTTAACATATGATAAAATGGATGTAACATCATCATGAACAATGGATCTATATGGATCTACACATAGGATGAAGAAAATGCATGGAAATCACTATTTTAACACCAAATCGAGCCAACAATCCGATATACTCCTTTGGATCCGTGTGAGAGGTAATCACCACTCACCAAATCACCTAAACAAACCCAAATCAACACGCTTCAGATCTGGACAGCGAAGGATCAAGCTTGATCTATCACGAATCCGCTTCAAACGAAGAAATCTCTCTTGAAAAGATGAAGATCTTCAACTTAAGCTCTTGAATCTTCAATCTTGATCTTTGATTTGGATGGATGGAAGCACTAAATTAGAGTGGAGAAAAGAAGTGAAGAAATGTAGAAGTCGAGCTCTCAAAATGGCAGCACTTCGTCGCTTCAAAATCCGGATCCCAAAAATGAAGAGAAGCTCTCCTATTTATAGCAGAAAAATACCCTAAGTCGTAACTCGGCTATCTCCTTAAGTCGCTGCCGACTTAACACTATGCCGACCTACGACCTAAAAACCCCCACGACTTAATAGAGCCTCCGACCTAACCCTTGGCGACCTAAAGCAAATGCACTTTCTTCGACCTACGACTTAGCAATTGGTATGACCTAACACTTAGGAAACCCAGCGACCTAACAACCTAACGACTTAACTACCTACGACTCAGTTGGGTTGCGACCTAACAACTTAGGCTTCTACGCGACCTAACATATGTCGACCTAAGACAACATACGACCTAACAGTTAGATCCACGCGACCTAACACTTAAACTATCCTAGCGACCTAACAACTCACGCGACCTACGACTTAGCAAACTCGCGACCTAACACATACGCGACCTAACCATCTTTGGTCGCCTACGACCTAACTCAACACAGAAATAACGACCTAACTACGCTAACACTTAGGTCGGTCAATTCCATAGGTCGCTAACCCCTATAGGTCGCAAACTGCTTATCCCTTAAGTCGTTAATTCTACTAGGTCGCTACCTCCTATCTCTTAGGTCGCTAACTCGAACTGCCGACCTAACACTTAACAAAAACTTAGGTCGCTCACAACATTTCCTTAGGTCGCCTAACCTCTTAAGTCGGTCACGACTCATCACTTAGGTCGGTCACTACCTTAAGTCGGCAACTCGACCCAGACTTATTCTTTAACTTACCTATCCCCTTAGGTCGCAGATCTTCTCTAAGTCGCCAACAACATTTAGGTCGCGTATGACCTAGGACTTAGACAAATCTGCCTAAAAATCTGAAATGACATGAAAGTGCTAAAATTCCAGATTTTGACGAACATGTCGATCCGTAAAAATACGGGTCGTTACACAATCCGTCATTGGTACAAAATGGGTTTTCAAAAACAAAGCTGATGAACTAGGTAATATAACTAGAAATAAAGCTAGATTAGTAGCACAAGGATATAATCAAGAAGAGGGAATAGACTATGAAGAAACGTTTGCTCCTGTCGCAAGATTAGAAGCTATACGTATTCTATTGGCTTTTTCATGTTTTCATAACTTTAAATTATATCAAATGGATGTTAAAAGTGCTTTTCTAAATGGATATATAAAAGAAAATGTCTATGTTGAACAACCTCCTCTTTTTACTCATGAAAAATTTCCAGATCATGTTTATAAACTTAAGAAAGCATTATATGGTTTAAAACAGGCACCTCGTGCTTGGTATGACCGACTTAAAAGCTATCTAATAGACTTTGGTTTTGAAATTGGAAAAGTTGATCAAACTTTATTTATTAAGAAATCTAAACAAGATATTTTAATTATACAAATATATGTTAACGATATTATATTTGGTTCAACTAATGAATAATTATGTTAGGAATTTTCGACTATCATGACAAATGAATTTGAAATGTCATATATGGGAGAACTATCATATTTTCTTGGACTACAAATCAAGCAATTGCAAAATGGCATGTTTATTAATCAAGAAAAGTATTGTAATAATCTAATTAAACATTTTGGTATGGAAAACACTTCTGCCAAGCCAACTCCTATGAGTACAACTATACATCTCGACAGAGATGAAGATGGTAAAAGTATCGACCAGAAACTATATCGTAGCATGATTGGATCATTACTTTACTTAACTGCAAGTCGACCTGATATTATGATGAGTGTTTGTTTGTGTGCTCGATTTCAAGCAAATCCTAAAGAATCACATATGCGAGCAGTAAAACGTATAATTCGTTATCTTAGCAAGACCAACGATTTAGGACTATTTTATCCAAAAGAATGTCCTTTTGAATTAGTATCCTATAGTGATGCTGATTTTGGAGGAAGTCAGACAGATAGAAAAAGTACAAGTGGAACTTGTCATTTCATCGGACAATCCTTAGTATCTTGGTTTAGCAAGAAACAAAAATGCATTTCACTATCGACATGTGAAGCAGAATATATATCTGCAGCTTTAGCATGTGCTCAAGTAATCTACATGCAACAAACACTGCAAGATTTTGATATAAAATTAAAAAAATCTATAATATATTGTGATAACACCAGTGCAATAAATTTATCTAAAAATCCTATCAATCACTCACGAACTAAACATATTGACATTCATCATCATTTTCTTCGTGATAATATTGAGAAGGATATAGTAAATTTAGAATTTATAAATTCTGAAAATCAGTTAGCTGATATTTTTACTAAACCACTCAATGAAAATTGTTTTATAAAGCTAAGAAGAGAACTAGGTATAATTTCTTTAAAAGAATTATAACATTTCAATAATAATTTTTTTTTAAAAAATTTTGATACTTGAACTCAGCACCTCTATCTTGGAAATTCTATGTCTTTACCATTTCACTATTTGTTGTTTCACAACTGATTTTATAATATATTTTATTTACTTATTTCACTCTTCTCATGGATAATTCTCAACCATGAAAATTCTAATTATTTTCCTTCTCTAATTATTTTTCTGGTTATCCTTTATTTCATCTATCTACTACTATTTTTTTCATTATTATATATACTTAAAGAGTGTCTGTTTACCTCTCCATCTCATTTGCTTTAATCATATATTATTTCTTTCTTTCAACAATGTCCTCCCAAGACACTCCCCACATGGCTCTGCATATTCCTCTGTCGATTTCTCCTCACCTTCCTCTGGATCTTCATATTTACCTACACCTACTCCATGTCATGAACCGGGCAGACCATCTAACTATCATACTGGTCATACTCCAGAAAAAAAGAAGGCACGTCATTTTTTATTTTTTGGTTCTCCATTAACAAAACAAAAGATTGATGATTTACATCATTATCAAAGGGAATCAATAGCAATTCAACGAGAAATGTACTATGAACAAAAGAAAAATTCAAAACGACTTAGCTTTCTGGAGCAACTTGGCTGGAAATTTTGCGGCTCGTCTTCATCCAATGTTCATCAACCCACAATGTCTTCTTATCATCAGTCACCACAACCTCCTCCCGTGTCTCCAAATTCATGTGAACGTGGAAATCACTGGTCTCCATTAAAACCATACAAAGAAAACACTAAAGTCGAACCAGAAAATTGCAAGACTCCGCATTCATCCACTTCTTCTTCATCTAACTAATTTTTTATTATTTCAATTTGTGTTGTATGCTTCATTTATTAATATATTGAATATATTAATATCTATTTGTTAACACATGCTAAAAGACCGATAATGCTGTAAAAGAGCATTCAGTCGATTGAACGAATTAGGTCAGTCGACTAATTCTGGAAATAGAGAGTTTCAGGATATTGATCAGTCGACTGACCATATACGACCAGTCGACTGAATGACTAATCTGAACATACTAACTTCTGTTTCACCTAATTTTTACCCTTTTAACCTACCTTCTTCTTTTTAACTTTTCACTTTTACTTTCCCTCATCAGAATTTCAAAACCCTAGCTCTCAAAATTTTCAAATTCCTTTACTCAATTTTAATTTCAAATGGCTCCAAGACACCCTAAACGATCTAGACAAGCCTCATCCTCTTCCTCTGAGCCTATTAACACCTAAATAGCTCAATGGCTTTATGATGCCACAGCTGTCCAAAGATGGAACAAAATGAAGGAAGTACACTTTCTCGAAGGATCTTTTGTTGTGCTTCCTGACTTCTCTACATACAGAATTCAAGAGCTTGCAAGGAGAAGTCGTCTAGAATCTCTTCTTGACCACAATCAGAACAATCTCAAAATTAATCATACAATGGTAAAACTCTTTTACGCCAACTTAAATTTGGGTCACCAAAATCCATGAAATCGTGACAATTGCGTATGGAGTTTAGTTTGTGGTCAACAAGTATTCTTGTCATTAGATAGAATTGGACACATTCTTCACGCACCAACTAATGGTATTCCGTTAGAAGATTTAAATGTTCTTATAGGCAAACGAGATGAAGTAAGTCATAGGTTTTTGGAAGTTGACATGACAGATTTAAAATCTATCGCCTTACGCCCTACAGCTCGAGTTATGCATCGAGCCTTAATGCATACAATTCTTTCTCGTATTGGTTCTTATAAGCTTGTATATCCGGAGAATTATAGGGCTTTATATGCAATTTGGGGAGATGTTCAAATCAATTGGCCTATGCTCATTATTAACGAATTCTTATCCTTCAACCAAGGTCGAATGAACATCATATATTACAGAGAGTATATTATGCGGCTACTTATGAACCTACAAGTTCCTATTCCAGAATTCGATACCTCTGCTACTAAAACTCTAAATAGCCGCACAATTAGTCTGATGAAATTGCCTCCTAGACCTCTCACTATCATATCTTTCCAAGATTGGCAATCAAGACCTCATCAGCAAGCTACTACTCCACAGCAACAAAGAGATGACATTCGTACCCCAACCCCATCCCAAAGCACCCGAGAGTCCATTGATCTACTTGCACGTAATCAAGTCATTTTGGATTCTCGCATCAAAAATCTCGACAAGAAGATCGACAAAAAGTTTGACAAGATCAAAAGCTTTTTCGGGATTTTATGGGATGCAATCTCTTGTTCCTCCTCCACAGCTGCGGACACTTCACATCGGGATCCGGGCAAACGTCCAGCACCTCGTTTTACTTGGTCTACATCCGAAGGACATACAAGTTCTGACACTAGTGGAAATGGGGGTGGCAGATAATTTGTGGAAAGTTCTTCACGAGGCAAAGGACCAGTGCAAGTGGAAGAAGAAACAGATTCAGATTCTGATGAGTGATGTTGATATCTCTTAATTGGTGGTAGTAAGTTTTTTTTTAATTTCACAAACATTCTACTACTATTTATTTTTGTATGAGCTTGTATAAATAGCTCGGTAAAATTTAAAACAATTTGTTTGTTTGTGATTGTTATGTTCTTAGTTCACAATGATATAATTATTGTTTATTTCCTTTTTGTTGATGACAAAGGGGGAGAAATTTGTATGACTAACCAATTCTATGGAGGATTAGATATGTCGCTAAATATTCAGAGGGAGATATATATAACTTTCGTTAATAATTCTTAAAATATAGTATCATCTAAAACAGGTTGTCATCAATCAAAAAGAGGGAGAATGTTGAATCATGAGTTTTGATTAATGACAAAAAGCTTAAATAATCAGTGATGAGACTATACGATCAAGCGACAAATAGAGAATGAGATATGCTATTAAACTACAAAGGAGACAAGACTTTAAATCTAAGTATAGTATGTTTATTTATTGAAGTTTTAGTCATTAGATATAGGTTGAAATTGTTAAAATTTATCCTCAAGTAGTTTACACAAAATCAAAGTTTGTTTTAAGATTCAAATTATTTAAAGAAGGTATAAACTGTGCACTCACAACCAGGTCAGTCGACTGACCAAAAACGATCGGTCGACTGAACCTGTTCAGTTGCACAGCCATACTCTGTTTTACACAGTCTTTGAATATTCAGTTGACTGGTCGATTTTTCTTAGTCGACTGAACGATTCTAACAGCTATTTTTTCTGAAGAGACACTTCCATTTGCGAAGAGTTACGATCCAAATTGAAGAGATATGGCTGCATCTTTTGATAAAAACTCTTCGTGAATAGTTGTAGATATTTGTCTACTATATAAACACATCAAAATCATTTTCCAAACTACCGAATTTCATTTTGCTTTCTGACCATACTCTCTACTCTCTATCCCTGCATTCTAAAAGCAATCACAATCTTTATATTGCTTAAATATCTGAACTAATCAATATATTCTTTGATTCTAAGCAATATCTTCCGTTCATATCTTCACACACACAATATATACTTGAGGATTTGATTATAGGAAGGTTGTATACTTAAAGACATATCAGTGTTATTTAGAAGTTAATTGTCAACTATTTTCTTATACCAGTAAAAGTCATGTTCGATTGTTTAGGTGGTAAAGTCCTCTTTCGGCTGTTAGAGGCGGAAAAATCTTGTTCGGCTGCTCAGGTGTCGTATACCTATTCATCCGGGTTAAGTGAGGGGTTATTGAGTTTAAATTCCAGAAGGAAGTCTGGGACTGGACGTAGAACGGGAAGTTCGAACCAGTATAAAAACTCCTGGTGTGCTTATTCTTATTTGCTTTATTATTATTATCTGTTTTCGCATTTAGATTATAATACATTCCATATTACACGATCCTAAGTGATAACTAGGCACACAGTAGTCATTTTCACGTCCAGTCATGTGACGCCCCACCTCTATACTCACGCTAGCCAAGGACACTATGGGGTAATGCCGTCGACTAGCGTGAAGAATAAGGCTGTTGAGGAGCGACCATCCGTGTAATTGCTTTGTGCGAGTACCGATATGTCAAATAGTATAACATGCATTTCATTTCAAGAGGAAATCCGACATATCAAATTCTAACTCAAAGCAACCACGCAGTGGCTATGAGGCCTTCGGAAACAAATATAGAAATAAGCATAACACAAATCAGTCACAGATGTTCATATCTCAAAGGCGGAAACAGATATGAATATAACACATAGAAGTGTAAATCATAGTAGTGGTCAAACAAGATCCACAATATCACAAAAGAATAGATACAAGTGCTAGACAAAAGAATATGTATTCATCAAGGAGTCTCTATCTCAATTGTATAACAACAAAAACTTCCAATCTAATGTAGTTAGTCAAAAGTCAAAAGATGATCCCAGATAAGGAGTCAAGCAGAAGCACCTGTAACATCTCGGTCTGACCCGAGTATTATTTAAGAAGAAAATAATAAACGGATCAGTCTAGCTATAATTATCATATATAAATTGAGATATGAGTAGAGACATAACAAAAACGTATGATATCAATAATGTCAAACTGTGACAAATATACTTTAAACAACAATAAAATCATATAATATCTCAAGAATCTCAAAGCACCAAAAAGAATGTCATATTCTTTATTATATTCACCAAACCCCAAATATTGACAAACATAACATTGTCAATCGCAAAAGGAAGTGAAACACAAATTCTAGAAATCATCAACTAGAAATCTAGAAATCACAAGGGGGGAGGCCTATCACAAACGGGAGCATGAAAACTCACCAACACGTGTATCACAAACGGAACGCTATTCCATGGTCGCTAACCATAAATTTTGAGCCAAAGCTCCACAAATGGCCCGAAGGCCATGGGTCGCTACCCCGCCAAATTGAACCGAAGTTCCACAAACGGGGTTTTTAGTCCCTAAACAAATAGACATCGCATATCGCTAGTCTAAATCACAAAATGATCATCATCGATCAATAAAAAGTGTCAATTACACTAAGCTAGCAAATAAATGAGTTTAGCTTCATGTCCCATAACCACTAGCTTAACTTAAATATTTATGAACAAATTGTAGATTACCACTCGAAAATTGTCACAAGAATTTCAATCGAACAAGTCCAAAAATTAACCGATGAAGTAAACGCAAGCGTTTCATACCACTTGTTTTGCTAAACCATTTAATCAGATTTTCTCATACGAATGAGGTAAAGGTTTGTATATACTAATAGATTAGAAAATGGTTTTATAAACGAGCTTTGTATTAAAAATAGATTTGAAATCATCTTTGTAAAAGAGTTTGAATATTTACTACTAGTATAGAAACCTTTGTATTTTAAAGTGACAAATCATAGAAATGATTGTAGAAACAATCAATCACCAAAATCCACATACGAAGACGTGAATCAAATCCAAAGAAATCGATACCGAATCCATCAAAATGGATATTTTCAAAAAAATCCCGAAAAAGAAGTGATCAAAGTCAATAATAAATGATAACAACAAATCAGACAATCACGAATCGATAAAAATTGGAACCTCAAGCTAAATAGGCAAAATAGACTGAAACAAGCAGGTCAGTCGATTGACTGCAGAGGCCAGTCGACTGATCCAGAAACCTGAAAGTTTCGATTTCTGCAGTCAGTCGACTGACTGCAGAAGCCAGTCGACTGATCCAGAAACCCAAAAGTTTCTGTTTCTACAGCCAGTCGACTGACTACAGAGGCCAGTCGACTGATTGGCACTGGAACTGTTTTTCTAGCCTAGCAAATGAAGGGCAAACTCTCAACACTTGCAACCGGACGAGCAATGGGCGCTAGGGGTTTATGCCAATCGACAACCCAACCCTATAAGCTCTTCGATACACCACCAAAAGCATGTTCATGCATCAAGGCTAGGATTTTTAGAGTTTTTGACTTCAAAACACCAAAAATTGAAATGTTCACCAAATCAATTCAAATAAAAAACAAATGAACATGAATAGATGTTAGGAATTCATACCTAACAACAATGATAGAATAGACAAAGATGTGAGTTCAA
The DNA here is from genome assembly GCA_030737815.1 of Allium fistulosum. NCBI lineage: Eukaryota > Viridiplantae > Streptophyta > Magnoliopsida > Asparagales > Amaryllidaceae > Allium > Allium fistulosum. Next base: position 694,845,661 of record CM060906.1, read on the forward strand.
AAACTCACCTTTTAAACCCAAAAACACAAGAGAGAAGCTATAGAGCAAGGCAAGAACAATCACTCTTCAATTATTAACCAAGAAGCTTCAATATAAGCTCAAAAAAAACATTTCCTAAGTTAGGGTTTAGGAAATTTCTGAAATTGAAGAGGAAATGAGATGGAGAAGATGGAGAGGATGCTTACCTAAGCTTCTCTTAGATGTTGGAGCAAGAACTTGAGTTTGCAAATGAATCTAGGGCTTAGGATTTTCTAATCTCTTTTCTCTTCCCCCATTTTTCTAAAGCTTGAAGTGTTAGGAAATAATAGAGTGAGTGAAGAGGAGTTGGATGAAGGGTTAGGTTATTAGAAGGTTGATGGGCCGAAACCCAAACCCAAGCCCAAAGTGAAAAAGTCATAATTTTTACTCAACTCCAAACATATCGATGTTTATACTCAAAAAAGTTGTAAATGCCATTTTGGACTCAATGGAGGTGGTCTTGAATCCTAATTCGACTTTTTACAAAAAGTAGCTTTTTTGGACTTTAATCCGATGAACGATTCTATATTTAAATAAAACATTTAAATATTCAATCGTAAAATATGCGGGTTGTTAAAGACTCCCCTCCTTAATGAAATTGCGTCCTCGCAATCTTTAAGAAATAAATAAGAAGTAACAACAATAAAAGCATATCAACACAAAAAGAAGAATTTGAAATAAAAAGTTCACCTTAAGGAGCACGAGAGAGCAAGTCCGGATGTGTTCGCTCGATGAATTCTTTGGATTCCCAAGAGCAATCCTTAGGATTTGAGGACCATTGAACTTTCATAAGAGGAACATCTTTATTTCGAAGGCGTTTAACCTTCGAAGCAATGATACGAATAGGATGTTGCTCATAAGTCAAATTAGGCGAAACTTCAATTTCTTCAATAACACCGGGCTCAAGAATAGAATCGGAATCTCGAAGGCATTTCCGTAGTTGAGAGACATGGAATACGTCATGAATAGCAGAAAATTGAGCTGGTAACAAAAGGCAATAAGCAACGGCGCTAATGCATTCGGTGATGGGAAATGGCCCAATATATCGAGGTGCTAATTTACCTGATCGACTGAAACGCACAACACCCTTCATAGGTGAAACACGAATAAACACAAAATCTCCCACAAAAAATTCTAATCTCCTTCTTCGATTATCGGCATAGGATTTTTGTCTACTTTGAGCTTCTTTCATCCTATGACGAATAAGGTCAATCTTTTCTGTGGCATCCCGAATAAAATCTAGACCTAAAACCAGCTTCTCACCAGCTTCAAGCCAACACGAAGGAGATCAGCATGGCCTTCCGTAAAGTGCCTCGAAAGGTGCCATACCAATACTAGATTGGAAGCTATTGTTATAGGAAAACTCAACAAGAGAAATATGATCTTTCCAACTTCCACCAAAATCAAGAACACATGCACGAAGAAGATCTTCAAGAGTTTGATTCACACGCTCAGTTTGTCCATCGGACTGAGGATGATAAGCGGTGTTAAAATTAAGCTTCGTTCCTAAAGCTTTTTGAAGACCTTTCCAGAATCCACTAGTAAACAATGGATCACGATCGCTAACAATAGAAGTAGTAACTCCATGCAATTTAACAATTTCCTTGACAAAAAGTTTAGCCAAAATAGGTACGGTCCGATTGGACCGAACGGGAATAAAATGGGCGGACTTTGTAAGTCTATCAACTATCACCCATAGGCTATCATGACCCGAATGAGAACGGGGAAGACCGTCAATAAAGTCCATGGAAATTTGAACCCACTTCCATATTGGAATTTCCAAAGGTTGCAATATCCTACCGGGCCTTTGATGCTCGGCCTTTACAAGTTGGCAAGTCATGCAACGCTTAACAAAGTTAGCAATATCGGATTTCATTCCATCCCAATAATAAAGTCGCTTCATATCCGCGTACATTTTACTACTACCGGGATGAATGATAAATTTAGAACGATGAGAATCTTCTAAAATGTCTTTACGAAGATCAATAATATTTGGTACCATAAGTCTACCAAATTTTCGAATACCGCCACGAGCATCAATATCAAAGTCTTTCAAACCTTCAATATCAATTTTATCCCTACAACTTTGGCTAAGAAGAACCAATTCGGGATCATGCTTTTGAGCTTCAAGAATGCGGTCTAAAAGAGAAGGATGAGCCTCAAGGCTACACAAAACAAGAGATGAACATGAATTGGATTCACGATCTCGAATCTCACATGTGGATAAAGTCGCGAGATCATTCCATTCGGATATCATCATGGAAACAACTGCTTGTTGCTTATGACTAAGGGAATCGGCAACACGATATCCTTTTCCGGGAGTATAAAGAATATCAGGATCATAAGATGCAAGGAACTCGATCCAACGTTGTTGATGCAAATTAAGTTCCTTTTGAGAAAATAAATACTTCAAAGATGTATGATCGGTGTAGAGAACAAATTTCTCTCCCAAAAGATAATGACGCCAAATTCTTAGAGCGAAAACAATAGCCGCGAGCTCTAAATCATGAGTGGCATATCTAGTCTCGGCAGGCTTTAATTTCCTAGAAGCATAAGCAATAACACGTTCCCTTTGCATGAGAACGGCACCCAAACCAACACGACTAGCATCGGTGTAAACAATAAAGTCTTGGTTCCCTTCGGGAATCACAAGAATAGGAGCCACGGAAAGGAGTTCTTTTAGTTTCTGAAAAGCAGCTTCATATTTGTTTGACCAAATGTATTTAACTCCCTTCTTTGTCCAACTAGTAAGAGGCACAGAAATTTAGAAAAGTCTTTTATGAACCGACGGTAATAGCCCGCGAATCCAAGAAAGCTACGAATTTCCGTCACACTCTCCGGTCTCTTCCAATTTTAAATCGCTTCAATCATTGAAGGATCCACGGAAATTCCGGATTCAGAAATAATATGCCCCAAAAATTTCACACGAGATTGCCAAAAGTGGCATTTAGAAAATTTTGCTTTCAATTGGTTGCTCCTAAGAGTTTCCAACACAATCCGAAGATGATTTTCATGCTCTTCCTTGCTTTTAGAATAAATAAGAATATCATCTATAAAGATGAGAACAAATCGATCGAGGAAGTCTTTGAAAACTCGATTCATAAGGTCAACGAAATAAGTTGGAGCATTCGTTAAACCAAATGGCATAACAAGTCATTCATAAGATCCATAACGAGTATGGAACGACATCAAATGAATGCTATCCTCTACAATACGGAGCTGATGAAAACCGGTTGCTAAGTCTAACTACGAAAAGACTTTAGCACCACTAAGTTGATCGAATAAATCATCAATCTGAGGCAAGGGATATTTATTCTTGATGGTGAGATCGTTAAGCTTGCGGTAGTCAACGCAAAGCCTAAGTGTACCATCAGATTTCTTCACAAAAATAGCTGAAGCTCCCCATGGAGAGGAACTAGATTGAATAAATTGCTTTGCTTCCAATTCGGATAATTGTTTACGCATCTCCTCATTTTCTTTATTGGACATACGATAAGGAGGACGAGTAATAGGCAGAGCTCCAGGGATTAGATTAATTTTGAACTCAATTGCTCGCATAGGTGGTAATCCTAAAACGGGCTCAAATATGTCGGGAAATTCACAAACATTGTGAATGAAAGAAATAACATCTTCCTCATCATCATTATCGTCATCATGAGGATTTAGAGAATATAAGGATGCTTTCGAATTGGAATCTGAATCTTTCAGAACAAGAGAAATCTGCTTAACAGATTGAGGATGCCGAAGATATATAGTCCGTTCAGGACATAGAATATGGGCTTCATAACGGTTAATCCAATCCATTCCCAAAATCATTTTGAAACCAAGTTAACGCATAACGTTTAAATCGGCTCGGAAAGCATAATCACATAAAATAATTTTCATATCTTTACAAAGTAAACTGAGTGTTGCGGATCCACCAACCGGATTCGCAATTTTCACTGAAGTCATCAAGCCAATAACATTCAAAGACAAAGCATCCACAAGTTCTTTTGATATAAAAGAGTGAGATGCACCCGTATAAAAAAGAACTCGAATAGGAAGATCACGAAATATAATGATGCCATCAAGGATAGAATGAGGAATACCTTGACCAAGAGAAGTGTTAGTAGGGGCTTGCACAACATTTAGCTTGCCTTCCTTCTTGCTTTGAAGTTTGGGACACAAGGATATAGTATGACCCGAACTCTTGCAATAGCGGCAAGAAATAGACTTCGGACACTTGTTTGCATAATGGTCCTTAGAACCACAATTGTAACACTCTCCACGACGAGATGTAGGAGTATTTGCTACCGAAGTTTCTTGCTTCCCTTTCTTGTTGGGATTAGGCTTGAGCTTAAAAGGTCTCTTCTTATTGATGTTTTGTTTGACTTTAACATCACTTTCTTTATCGTCCTCTTCGAGTTGAATAGCGATATCAACAAGCTAATCGAAAGAAACTTCTAATTTCAGAAGTAATGGCTTTTTGAGGTTCTTGTTCAACCCATAAAAAAATCTTTGATTTTTCTTCAATGGGGTATTAATATACTCGACCCCATATTTAGAGAGAGATTCGAAAGAAGCGACGTAATCCGTCACAGAAGATTCACTTTGAACAAGGTCAATGAAGCGTCGAGCTAGAGATACTTTTTCAGCTTCCGGCACAAATTTTAACTCGAATCTTTCCCGGAATTGCTCCCAAGTAAGATCCGCTTCGATAATTTCGGAAATCAAAAGCTCATACCAATCTAATGCTCTCTCCTGGAGCATGCTAGAAGCAACTTGGACTCGATGTAGATCAATAAGATTCATGCGGGAAAAGATGCGATCGCATGTTCTAAGCCAAGCTTGGACTTCTATAACGCTTTCGGAACCCTTGAAAGGCTTTCCACCCAAGTTGGTGTAATCACTGCACAAGCGCGCAAACCTAGATTTAGGGTGAGTAGGCTCAGGAATAGGTCCGGCAGCTTGAGCATTTTTCACAAGATCTAGAAGTTGCTGAGCAGACATAAATACTCCATCTTGAGGAGTAGCACTGGGTTGACCGGTGCTGGGACGGCCTGGTCTAACTATTTCTCTTCCTTAAGAAAGAAAGAAAAGAGGAAAAAGGTTATTCACAAAATGAATATCAAACAAACTTGATTGATAAAACAAGGCATCATAAAAAGAAATAGGATAGAACGGTATGAAGACTCGCATTAAATCCTATGGCACGACTCCTAAGGAAGACTTAGGACAATAATTCCTTGCTAGATTATTCTACATTGTTCCGAATTTTGGCTTTGATACCAAGCTGTGACGCCCCACCTCTATACTCACGCTAGCCAAGGACACTACGGGGTAATGCCATCGACTAGCGCGAAGAATAAGGCTGTTGAGGAGCGACCATCCGTGTAATTGCTTTGTGCGAGTACCGATATGTCAGATAGTATAACATGCATTTCATTTCAAGAGGAAATCTGACATATCAAATTCTAACTCAAAGCAACCACACAGTGGCTATGAGGCCTTCAGAAATAAATATAGAAATAATCATAACACAATTCAGTCATAGATGTTCATATCTCAAAGGCGGAAACAGATATGAATATAACACATAGAAGTGTAAATCAGAGTAGTGGTCAAACAAGATCCACAATATCACAAAAGAATAGATACAAGTGCTAGATAAAAGAATATGTATACATCAAGGAGTCTCTATCTCAAATGTATAACAACAAAAACTACCAATCTAATGTAGTTAGACAAAAGTCAGAAGATGATCCCAGATAAGGAGTCAAGCAGAAGCACCTGTAACATCTCGGTCTGACCCGAGTATTATTTAAGAAGAAAATAATAAACGGATCAGTCTAACTATAATTATCATATATAAATTGAGATATGAGTAGAGATATAACAAAAACGTATGATATCAATAATGTCAAACTGTGACAAATATACTTTAAACAACAACAAAATCATACAATATCTCAAGAATCTCAAAGCACCAAAAAGAATGTCATATTCTTTATTTTATTCACCAAACCCCAAATATTGACAAACATAACATTGCCAATCGCAAAAAGAGGTGAAACACAAATTCTAGAAATCATCAACTAGAAATCTAGAAATCACAAAGGGGGAAGGCCTATCACAAACGGAAGCTTGAAAACTCACCAACACGTGTATCACAAACGAATAGCTCTTCCATGGTCGCTAACCATAAATTTTGAGCCGAAGCTCCACAAACGGCCTGAAGACCACGGGTCGCTACCCCGCCAAATTGAACCGAAGTTCCACAAACGGTGTTTTTAGTCCCCATACAAACAAATAGACATCGCACATTGCTAGTCTAAATCACAAAATGATCATCATCGATCAATAAAAAGTGTCTATTACACTAAGCTAGTAAATATATGAGTTTAGCTTCATTTCCCATAAACACTAGCTTAACTTAAATATTTACGAACAAATTGTAGATTCCCACTCGAAAATTGTCACAAGAATTTCAATCGAACAAGTCCAAAAATTAACCGACGAAGTAAACGCAAGCGTTTCATACTACTTGTTTTGCTAAGCCGTTTAATTAGATTTTCTCATACGAATGAGGTAAAGGTTTGTATATACTAATAGATTAGAAAACGGTTTTATAAACGAGCTTTGTATTAAAAATAGAGTTGAAATCATCTTTGTAAAAGAGTTTGAATATTTACTACTAGTATAGAAACCTTTGTATTTTAAAGTGAAATCATAGAAATGATTGTAGAAACAATCAATCACCAAAATCCACATACGAGGACGTGAATCAAATCCAAAGAAATCGATATCGAATCCATCAAAATGGATATTCTCAAAAAAATCTCGAAAAAGAAGTCATCAAAGTCAATAATAAATGATAACAACAAATCGGACAATCACGAATCGATAAAAATTGGAACCTCAAGCTAAATAGGCAAAATAGACTGAAACAAGCAGGTCAGTCGACTGACTGCAGAGGCCAGTCGACTGATCCAGAAACTTGAAAGTTTCGGTTTCTACAGTCAGTCGACTGACTGCAGAAGCCAGTCTACTGATCCAGAAACTCGAAAGTTTCAGTTTCTACAGCCAGTCGACTGATTGGCACTGGAACTGTTTTTCCAGCCTAGCAAATGAAGGGCAAACTCTCAACACTTGCAACCGGACGAGCAATGGGTGCTAGGGGTTTATGCCAATCGACAACCCAACCCTATAAGCTCTTCGATACACCACCAAAAGCATGTTCATGCATCAAGGCTAGGATTTTTAGAGTTTTTGACTTCAAAACACCAAAAATTGAAATGTTCACCAAATCAATTCAAATAAAAAACAAATGAACATGAATAGATGTTAGGAATTCATACCTAACAACAATGATAGAATAGACAAAGATGTGAGTTCAAAAACTCACCTTTTAAACCCAAAAACACAAGAGAGAAGCTATAGAGCAAGGCAAGAACAATCACTCTTCAATTGTTAACCAAGAAGCTTCAATATAAGCTCAAAATAAAACATTTCCTAAGTTAGGGTTTAGGAAATTTCTGAAATTGAAGAGGAAATGAGATGGAGAAGATGGAGAGGATGCTTACCTAAGATTCTCTTAGATGTTGGAGCAAGAACTTGAGTTTGTAAATGAATCTAGGGCTTAGGGTTTTCTAATCTCTTTTCTCTTCCCCCATTTTTCTAAAGCTTGAAGTGTTAGGAAATAATAGAGTGAGTGAAGAGGAGTTGGATGAAGGGTTAGGTTATTAGAAGGTTGAAGGGCTTAAACCCAAACCCAAGCCCAAAGTGAAAAAGTCATAATTTTTACTCAACTCCAAACATATCGATGTTTATACTCAAAAAAGTTGTAAAGGCTATTTTGGACTCAATAGAAGTGGTCTCGAGTCGCAATTCGACTATTTACAAAAAGTAGGTTTTCGGAATTTAATCCGATGAATGATTCTATATTTAAATAGAACATTTAAATATTCAATCGTAAAATATGCGGGTTGTTACAAGCCATCACTAACCACCTGCCAATGCCACACTTCACCAACAGGACCGCCGCCATCTCCTTATTCTTTTCCTCCCATACCGCAGCTTCCTTTCTCCTCATCGACGCCATAGTCGACTCAAGTCCGACCACGACCAAACTCTACCTTGAAACCCAACATCAACCCCGTCCGACCACCACGCCGTTAGATAAATCGTGTAGCGACCCGCAGTTCCGTACCCCTTGAATTGACATTAATCTCCATCAAATCAACTCAAGAAGAATGGAAATATGAACCATTAGGTTAAAGAAGAAGAAGGTAAAAGAAGAAAATAGAAACAACATCAGAATCTTACCAACGCAGTGGAATAAAATATAATAGATAATAAATGATCTTTACACAAAAGAAAATACATCTGTTTATACATTACATCATCAGAGTACATAATCAGAGTATAATACAATCAACATCACGATTCAGGACAGTTATAATAACTTGTCCCACACATAATACACAACATACACAACACAGCGGAATATGCATCATATACGTGTGATACGTCTCGCCATCCAGCTCGTCTCCTGAGCTCCACAGCCTCATATCCTGTATCCAATAATACTCAGTCTGAACCGAGCATTATAGTTAAATAACACCCGAGTCGGTCTGGAATACCAGTGTGAGAAAACCACACTCAAATTGATTATTAAAGTTTCAAAATCCTTTGAAATCAAAAGCATCTCGTAAGACCACGCCACAAATAAACATGTCGGGTTTTTACCTTACGATAGCCAAAACACTTTTTATCAAAATCCTTTGATATTATAATAGTGTCTATATACAAATACTTATTCAAATAGCCGAAATTGTTACATCTATTAAATTCTAGCTAATAGGTATACAAACAAAACCGTAAAGGCACGTAGGGAGTATGGATTTCCAACTAATGACTAGGCACTGGGGTACCACCTGTCACAGTACCTGGTCTAGATCAGTGTACCGAGGACCACGCCCGAATATAAAAAGGGACATCTAGACAGGGATGACCTCACCTTAATGGGCGCTACCCACATAGCCTTGCTGCATGACCCCTGATTTTCAGTCATTCTCGGTTGATGAGGTTTGAGGCTAAGCGTTACCTTTTTAGAACGTAACACTTAGAATGCTCATCGTCCACCTGGCGATATTCCGAAAGCATTCATCAATACAAGTCTGTTTCGGGTTCAAACGGAACCGAAGGCACTACTCCTACTATATCCATTTTGGAATCACCCTCAGGATTAGTAGCGACTAGCCCTTGCACTTCACTGCTCCATCTTCGATTCCAAACTCTTGTTTTCCACACAAAAATGTACAAACCAGATCGAAGTGGTTTTCGAGAAATTAATCCCGATCCCGGTCTCTTCGAAAGGATCAGCGCATTGTCCAATATTGATAGTCGGCTATTTAACTATCAAATAACATTCACAACAACCGTCAGACACATAAATAATTTTCCAAATTATTGATTTACCTCAAAATACCTTCGCAAGATATATTTCCACTTTTAAACCCTTTGAAAACAGTTTCAAACCGTTTTTCTCTCATGGAATAAATTTCCCAAATATTTTCTATTTCCACTGAAATCACAAAGTACATACACTTTAGATTTTAAAAATAATTTAAAAACACTTTATTATAAAATATACTTTAAAACATTTAAATTAAATTACTTAAACACTTATTCAAAAATATGAATTTTAAAAAAATATTTAAAGTAAAACTACTTTATAATATATAAAACTAATTTTGAAATAAAAGTTAAGTCACACTAAATTTTAAAATAATAGTTATGAAATTCTATACAAGTTTTCAAATTATAAAACTTTAACTAACCCATCTTTAAAATAAAACTATTTATAAAATATAGATATTTATAATTATCCTTTTTAAACGTAATACCTATTTACCCTTTTAAATAATTATCACTAAAACTAAATTAATAAATCTTTACCTTTAAAAATTTAACAACTTAATAATTATTTCTTAAAAACATTCCTTTAAACAACTTAAACTTTTAATTTATACTTAAAAGTTTGTTTTGAAAACGTACTTGGCTTTCCAGGGAAATACACTTCTCTTTTACACCTTTTAAAAATAAATCACTATTTATTTTTAAACAAATTTACCCATTTCATTAATAAATTCCCACCGTGAATTTATTCTTCCAAATATCCACTGATATTTTACTTCACTTTTCTAAACCCAGTTTATAAATCTCATAGTCTAATTTCTCCTTTAAAATTCCAATTTCCAAATGCTTAAATCAATTTTCAAATTGATTTCCAATTTACTTCACTTTGAAATAAATTCCTTTACTTACTCCATTTATCTCAAAATCCATTAACTTCAGCTTGTCTTTCTTTATTATGATTTAAAATCTTTTAAATTGAAAATATCAATTTCAGGTTTTCCAAAATCCTTCTTTATTCTTTTAAATAAATTCAAACCTTGAAATTTTAAAGTTAATTCTTTGTTACTTTAAATAACATCACTTTAAGTTAAAAATCCATTATTTCTCTGTTTATTCAAACCCCATTTTCATACTCGGAATTTATTTACTAGGATTAAAAAAATCACTTTTATTCTTTTCCCAATTCATTATTATTTTATTATTCAAATTCTCTATAGTTATTTCACTTAAAATTTTACTCTTGTATTTCTTTCAAAATCCAATTCTATATATTTTATAACTCAGTGTTCCGAAATATTTCAATCAGACCATAGAATCCAATATCCCAATTATCATTATAAATTCATCACAGAATATCAAATATTCATACCACAGAATATTAATAATCTAAATAATTTTGAGGAATCCAGTTGAATCCCTCCAACCTGTTTCCCTACATCCACAAATGTTAGGACAATACCAATTCCACTTCGAGGTGGAATATCGCGGTGTATGGGATTAATATAATATCATCCGCTATTATGCGGCGCATAGGGTCTCATCCGCTATATAATGCGGGAATATCAATCACTCCAATATATATATATATATATACTACTATATATAATATCACATCCAGTCAATTCAATCATTCAACCAATAATTTAAACTAACTATTTAAATTTAAAGGGTAATCCAAATGAGTGAGATTAACTCACCTTTGAGTTTATTTGCATTCCAATCCAAACCAGCTTGTTTTCTTCACGATTATTGACCTTGTATAAATATTATACAATTTATTAATATTTGAAATAATCGAATAATTTATTACCATTTATAAATTTATTTTTATCTAACAATTTGAATTTAAACTAATATTTTCCTTTAAAAATCCTTTAGTAACTAAAATAGTTGAATTGGTTAATACAACAAATTAATCACCAAAACACATTGTTTTAAAATAAGCTAGTAGATTTAAACATGTGTATATTTTATTTTATTTTCAAAATAATCTACATGGGTTTTAAAATCTAATTTCCATATAGACTTTTCAACATTTTAAAATTTCCCTTATCTATATACATATTTACCATGTCCTATATATGTTTTAAAATAAGTATGAGTATATGTATTTAAATTTATTCTTATCTCATACTTTTCTTTACTGTCAAAACTTCTCTTTTTTTTATGCATTAAACATTTTTAACATAAATCCAAAAATGTTTTCAAAATCAACTACCTCGACAATTAGAAAGAAGATCGTCAGTAACCTGCGCAAAACCCAAATCCCTACTGCCTCGACCACCCTATAGCGCCGCCGAGCTTCGCGAACCATCAACCCACGACACCGCTTCATCAATTCCATCGCGACACGCCGGCTACTGCCCACGCCCCCACGCGAGCCCTAGAATATCACGACGTTGCCTCCGTCGAGCTATCGCACGCGAACTCGAGTTCGCGTAAACCTAACTACGAGCTTCCTGCTCACCAACGGACCTGCGCCTCCGCCCCTCAGCCTCGTGCTATCGCGATAAATCGCATAGTCAAACTCTTTTTTTTAACAGGAGGCAAATCGATTGAATTTGATTTTGAAAGGAAGAGAGACGATCGCAGTTTTGATTTTTGATTCGAGTTTTGTCTGGGAAGGGGAAATGAAGTCGTAGTTTTAACGGAAGGAGCCATTTTTTTTTCGATTTTAGAAGGAGGAGGGGGAAACGAATGAGCAACCCTAAATGAATTTGATTTCCCTTTTCTATTATATTCACGGAGGTCTGCCATTATTTCTCCTTTAAATTTTATTTTGTAAAAATCTGCTACGTGCTTATCAAAAGAAGAATGGAGAAGACAAGTGGGGATGTTGGCGTGTTGAAGAAGGGATTGCTACAATGATTGAAGAGGGACAGAATTGCAACTGATGTAGATATAATTTCAACTGCAATTGACAAGTAAAAATATATATATAATTTAAAATTCAAATTCAAATCGTTCCGATAAATGCAACTTAAAAACTTGACCTCCTGTCGAGGCGTGCCGCTAGGCGTTTATAATGTTATATCCCTATTCTGAACGCAATGGAAAAGGTTTCGAGTCCTAATTTGATCGTATGGAGAAGATACTTTTTGAACCCAGTTATAATATTGAATTTTCGATATAGATTCAGCGCGTTTATATCTCGTACACTCACACAACAACTCCAAGTACTACAGAAATTGAAATCCAATAATAATACACTATTACGGATCCAATGGAACTGGTTTCGTTGAATTCCAAGACTGCGCCCCGGAAGGCTATTTTTAAACGTCGATTTAAACGATGTATTTTTAAAACTGAACAAACCACTTTCAAATTCAATCTCTACACTTTTACTATCTTCAGTACTATCAATATGAATTTTCTAAGCCTTTAAAACAATATTTTTAACAAGCTTAAAATTTCAAATTCAACCATTTACCCAATTTCCAATTATTTAATTAAATAGTTAAATCACTCAATAAATAGTGGAATTTGAAATTCAAGTTAGAAATTAATTAACATTTAAATATTTAAAATCAATTAAATATTCTAATTTCAAATGTTCAAAAATTTCGGGTCGTCACATTCCTCCCCCCTTAAAAAAATTTCGTCCCCGAAATTACTAGTTAGGAAGAATGGTCCAACACCCGTTAACTCTTTCCCAAGACCAAACAGTTTTTAAACATCTTTTCAAAATAATCTTTTCATTAAAGACACATTATTACTTACTAACTTCCCCGACTCTTCCATGGGTTTCAAACAATACTATTTACTCAACCATTCAAATTTCAATACAAATTCAAATTTTAAATTATAAAAAAAAATTTAAAATTTTTCTAACTCCTCAAATTTTCGAAATTTTTTGCCAGCGTCTCCTTTGCGCGGCTAGCTCGGTACAACTACAAAATGCCTCTACGGGCCCTCAAATTTCAAAAAGAAAACAAAAAGCCAAGTGGCTAGACAAGAAAGTCATCAATTTTCATACAAAAATTTAAACACATACCTTTGTTAGCAATTCAAATTTATCTTCGAAAATCATAACATCCATTTATCCTTTGCCTTTAGATACCTATATCCTACTTAGTAATGATATCCAATTACAGATTTCAAAATCATTTTATACCTTTCTTTACAAAAATTTCAATATCCATTTCACTCACATGAGTCACATCCGTACGATGCACATATATCATCCGTACGCAATTCCCAATTCGATCGCTCACTCGATCACACAATTTCACTTCCGAACTAGTATCGTTCACCCTACTTCCTAGTGTAGACTCAGATCTGGTTTCTTGATCAGAAACCGTCATTCTCATTGCATAGTCACAAACTATGATAGAGAATTTCCAGAATCAATCAAAATTCCATATCCAGGGTTCGCCGTTGAAAATCGAGTGAAAAATCCTAACTCGGATCGATATAACTATCTCGAAAATCTGTGCTCGAATCTGGATCAAATCGCTATGCGAATAAAATAATATACGTACATCCTATTAATTCCAATTGATTATCAACTATATCAATTCCCTTTTTATTCACATTCATTTTGATTTCCATTCACTTATTTACAACCATCCCATTTTCCCATTTCCAGTTTTAAATCTTCATTCAATTATTCACTTAGTATATTATTATTATTATTTTTTATTTTTTAGTTTTTTTTCCAAAATTACTTGGTATATTCCAATACCAAACTTACTTAATAATTTCATCATTCATTCCTTAAGTTTAATATAAGCATTTATATACTCTTATATTATTACTTTCACTTCACTACTGAAGTTTATATTCAAATTGAATTCCAATTCCATATAAATTTCAATTTGCTCAATTTACCCATTAATTTCAAATCTAAATACTTTTTCCCAATTTCCATTCAACTTTTCATTTTCAATTCTACTTGAGTTCAACTCATCTTCAAACTCCGAATATTGAATTTTATCTACAATCTTCCATTCACAACTGGCTCATATCAATATTTTAAATTAGTTCCACTTACTAATTTATTTTAAATCTCAAATAAAAGTTTATTTGCAAACTTTTCTTCCTTTAGTTTCTTCGAACAATTTCTTTGATTTCACCTTACTTTACATACACAATTTAAAATTAGATTTCAATATTTAGTTTCAATTCTATTTGCTTACCAATTTTAAATCATTTGTCGTTAGTGAAAATTTTAAAAAATTTCTAACTCCGAAAATTTCAGAAAATTTTGGTAGAGTCTCCTTTGTACGGAGGAGCTTTTGCAATTTGACAAGAGATATAAATATATATACATCGACCCACACGTTCGGAAAAACAAAAACAGTTCATATTTCCTATTTTTATTGCGTAGGCGTACCTTTATTTAGCATTTTTAAGCAAGCGGCTTATTATTTTAGCAATTAGCGCAGCCAAACGGCTTCCAAAAACCTGTACTTACTCAATTTAAATATGTAAGTGACAAATATACAAAGTTTATTAACATTTCACTTAATTTCAATAACTAAACACATGCATAACATAAGCAATAAGCACTAAACACTTCCCATAAGCAATTTATAAGGTTTCGACACAAATTTAGTTGCTTACAACAAAATCACACCTCATTTTCATTCAATTTAAGTGATTTACAACTCACTTTCCTACATTCTATTCATTTTTAACCCAAACAACTCACATTTATTTCAATTGATTCCAAAAATCAATTTTATTTACTTCTACCAAGTCATAGAATTTTATTCAACCACATTTCCAATTATATTCAATTCACCCACAATCCAAGTTGAATTTTTATTTACCTTTATCTCAAATTCCAATTTTATACCCAATATTTGATTTTTATTTCAAAAATCACTTTAACTATTTTACTTGAGTTCAATCTATTTTATAATTCAAGTTTTGGATTTTTATTCATTTTCCAAAATACAAAACAATTTGGCAGCAATTCCTCTTTTGGAAACTCGAAAATGAACATCGATGATGCTGCAGTCATCACCGAAGTTATTTTCCAACGACCGAAAGAGTTCAATGCTTTATCTCTTTAAAACCCCTCTAAATATTTTTAATTTCAAATCTCTCTAGATTTCAAATCCAATTCAAAATATTTCCAAAATAATATCATTATTATTCCTTCAAAACCTTTGAAAACCATTTTCAAACTTAAAGGAATTTTGTTTCCAAAATTCCGAATCCCAAATCCTTTCAATTCATATTCAAATATCACTCTAGAATTTTATTTTATTATAAATCACATTTATAAATCTACATTTACAAATCCCATTTGTATATGAATTTATTTCTTAGCTTTTAGTTATGATTTCAATTTCTTATTCAATTTTCCCACAATAGTGATAATAACTTAATATTATCACCCCTAACAACCAAGCATCCAAATACTATAATAATTTACAAAAATTATTTCCTTATATACAAAAATAATTTTGGCAAAATTATTTCATTTACCCATTTTAAAACAATACTATGTTGAATTGTTCTATTCAAGTGTTTAGAGATACCTATCAATAACATTAATTACTCGTACTGACCAGAATCCATAAACCACTCAACAAACCAACAAACACAATATAAAACAATTTTATATCCACTAACAAATACGCGCTCATATCTATTAATACACTCAAACTCATTCTAGAGTACTATGGACTCTATTTCAAATGAGTAATTCCCACCAGAGCCAAGGTTATCGCCAGCCTAAGCTCTGATACCAAATGTAGCGACCCGCAGTTCCATACCCTTTGAATTGACATTAATCTCCATCAAATCAACTCAAGAAGAACAGGACGAACCATTGGGTTAAAGAAGAAGAAGGTAGAAGAAGAAAATAGAAACAACAACAGAATCTTACCAACGCAGCGGAATAAAATATAATAGATAATAAATGATCTTTACACAAAAGAAAATACATCTGTTTATACATTACATCATCAGAGTACAGAATCAGAGTATAATACAATCAACATCACGATTCAGGACAGTTATAATAACTTGTCCCACACAGAATACACAACATACACAACACAACGGAATATGCATCATATACGTGTGATACGTCTCGCCATCCAGCTCGTCTCCTGAGCTCCACAGCCTCATGTCCTGTATCCTATAATACTCGGTCTGACCTGAGCATTATTATAGTTAAATAACACTCGAGTAAGTCTGGAATACCAACGTGAGAAAACCACACTCAAATTGATTATTAAAGTTTCAAAATCCTTTGAAATCAAAAACATCTCGTAAGACCACGCCACAAATAAACATGTCGGGTTTTTACCTTACGATAGCCAAAACACTTTTTATCAAAATCCTCTGATATTATAATAGTGTCTATATACAAATACTTATTCAAATAGCCGAAATTGTTACATCTATTAAATTCCAGCTAATAGGTATACAAACAAAACAGTAAAGGCACGTAGGGAGAATGGATTTCCATCTAATGACTAGGCACTGGGGTACCCCCTGTCACAGTACCTGGTCTAGATCAGTGTACCGAGGACCATGCCCGATCCCCTGCAACACAAGACCAGAACTACCTAAGGGTAATTCCGAGTAAGATCACCCCACGGTTGGGATCAGCAACCGCACCACTAAGCCGAATATAAAAAGGGACATCTTGTAACGACCCGATATTTTCAACCATTCGCATCCGCACATGTCGGACTTGAATTGCTCAAAATACCGCGTTGTAAATAAAATTTGGCAAATCTCAGAATATACAGTAAATAAATATAATCACAGATCATAGACACAGAGTAAAATAATGCAGCGAAAGTAAAAGAAATAGTAGTTCATGAAGCTACTATATAAATATATCAAAGTTACATAAGATATAACAGAAGAAATAGAGTACAACAGAAGTCTCAATAAAATAACCAAGTACAAGCCGAGTAGAACAACGGAACTGAAATAGATATGACAAGACAAGCAGATAATCTCCAGCGATTCAAATCTCCAAGAGAGTGGAAATCCAAATCTATGAATAACTCAGGCTGACCCGAGCGTAAAGAAAAACACAAAACACTCGAGTCAGGACAATATATACTTATATAATGTAAACTAACTCAAGTGAACTGTAATAAAGGTACAAGTAACTTAAAGAATGCTTGGGATCGCCCATTCTTTAAGGATCCGTTAAACTATCTACTATGTAGTAATATTCGCTATTATAATAATGTCTAATCATAAAATAAACATACTTTTAAATAGCGTTAAGGCTTTACATTTTCCACCTTAACACATAATATGCTAATAGTCTACACAGTACCTGCATACCTCGCAAGGCTATAAGAAGATACTCCAAAGGTACGACACAAATAGAAACTCGTAGTAAAGCTCGATATGGTAGGTGACACGGCACACAAGGCAATGCCAGGGTAGATATACCAATTACGCACACGGACTGATGGAAACGCATAGCAGCCACTACCGCTCCACCTCGAACAACACTCCCAAATTAAGGGTGCGCACCAAATCAATCACAAGTAATAGAATGGTATCGAAGAAGTGTGTCCGATAAGAGGTGCTACCTCACTAGTCCGAGATCGCTCCTGTTTTAGCCACCTTATGGCAACTCACGGGAGTTGGGTCCAAGTATATACCTTAGGATCGTCGTCACCATCCTACTTCATTCTGGAAACTCCACCTCGTACACAGTTGTTAAAGTGGTTTTCGGTATCGACAGAGAGTATGTCCATATCCGATCCCGGTCTCTTTAACAACCAATCGTTATTATAACCCGTGGTTATAAATTTAAACAGTTATATTTCAAATCAAAATACTTCAAACTAGAATATCATTTCAAATCCAAATCTTTATCAAATAAAGATTAAATCAATTCCAAACCATTTTAATATATCAAAATATCATATCTTTCCAAAACTTCATTTCAAATCATTTTAATATATCAAAATATCATATCTTTCCAAAACTTCATTTCAAATCATTTTAATATATCAAAATAACATATCTTTCCAAAACTTTATTTCAAATCATTTTAATGTATCAAAATATCAAATCTTTCCAAAACTTCATTTCAAATCATTTTAATATACCAAAATATCATTTGAGTTCAAATCTAAATATTCAACTTTAAATACTTTTTAAATTTAAAGATATCATTCATTTATTATCATTTCAAGTCACCCTTTTAAATAGTTTATATTTCAATCAAAATAATTCATTTAAACCATTTAAAACTGCAGTTATTATACTTTCAAATCAAGTATTAAAATTTCCAAAGTTTCAATTCAATTCAATCATTTATTTCAATTAAATTTCCATAGACCATTTCAAATCTTATAAATTTCAAATATAGATTTAATCCACAAAATAACTATTCAAATTATAAAATAAATTCCAAAGCTTTATTATCCAATATTTCATAAGTCCAATATCTTTTAAATAGATTCAAATTACAAGTAAACCAAATATTTTTCATACTAATATAAACTTCAATTATTCATTCCAAGATTTAATATCATTTATTTAATTTAAATTTAAATACCATTTAATCACATTTCAAAATAGTTGTAATTCCCAATCAACTATTCCATTTAAATCATTTAAAATCAATTCATTATATTTAATAATTAAATATTTAATTTCAAAAATTTTATCTTTTTCAAAGATCATTTATTCATTTGAATTTAATAAACAAAGAAAATTCAACTTTCGCAGCACTTAGAAAATGCTACGAAATGTTATGTTTAAAAACAGTTCATTAACCAAAAGACGACATTTAAATGCTGTAATATCTTAATTTAGTTTCAATTAAAATTTTAGTTAAATTTAACAACTATAGCACTAACAAAGTGCTATAATAACCCTTAGTTCAAATTTGCTATTAGGTTCATTTAAAACAACTACAGCATTTTCCAATGCTGTAATATCTTTACATTACATTTCAAAAATGCTGTCAAATCAAATTCAGAGTTTTATTTACAATTTCACACATAATTAACTTTTAATATAAATCATTTTAACTTATAAAATCATATATTTTCACATTTAAAACAATCATTTAAATACCTTTATTTCTATGATTTTATAAAGTCAAATTTCCATACAAAATTCAAATTAAATAACAATTAAATCTTCATTTCTTTAATTAAATTCTTAACTTAACAACTAAGTTTAAATTTCCAAAATATGACTTTTTTACATTTATTTTACTTAATTAAAATTTCACTTTTAACAAAATTCACAATTTCCCAATTTAAGTTATATCTCAAAAATTTCAACTTAAAATTCATTTATTCCATATTTTAATTTATACAAAATCATTAACACCTTTAAAACATTATTATTACTTAATAAAAATCATTAAATTCATCTTTAAATCAAATTTGTCATATATTCTTACTTTACATAAATTCCATTTATAAACAAAATCATAAATTCCAAAATTAACTTATATTTCAAATTCTACTTCACCATCTACTTAATTCCCTTATTTAATTTGTAGAAAATCACTAATATTTTATAGAAATCATTTTAATAAAATTTAAATCAAAATATCATAATATTTACATTTTTAAATATTTTAAAAATTTCAGAAAAATATATAAACCACGGGTCTGTATATAATTTTCTAGCCTAGGTCAAGTGATACAGATATGTATCATTTCAATCCGTAGTTTACAAAGAAAAACCGGGTTCTATCATTTCAAACCCGCAATCCCTAGTTAAATAAAATAAATAAAAAGTCGCTCAGGCTTATCATTTCAGCCCATAACGGTCTTTCCCTATTCTAAAGTCTGTTCGGGTATGTATCATTTCAACCCATAGTGAACCTAATCTACAGGGAACTTGCAGTGTGATAAACTGATAAAATGAATAGAATAACATCATATAACAGTAATAGATGATATAACATATGTAATAACAGGGTAAAAATTATATGATCATAATATAACAGTTATAATAGGATGATATAATTTTACAGATTCAAATGGTGTCAGTTTACTAGTTATATAAGTACACATCGTCTGGTGAGAATCACTCACCTGTTCAGAGCTGGAGATATCCACCAAAGAACACAACACAAACATAATAAAGGCACGATGACATGGATATGACTTGAAAGTGAAGAGCCAAAGCAATTTGACTTGTTCAAACATTTACACAAAACAATACAAATATATGTAAGTTTCAACACGATTTAAACATCAAATAACATTAGAATTCAAAGCCCAAAACAACATCGAATGAATTGCACTTGTTCTCAACCTCATGTACTTCAGTTAGGAAGTGATTAGGCTCAGCTAACACAGGCAGTGGGTCTGGTTTGGGTGTGCAAGAGGTCGGCGTACATGGTGTTAAATGGTGAAGAGGTATAGGTGCATCAATCTACCACTACAAAGCTAAGTTCATCAATTTCTAGGCTACAACTAGGTTCGGCCATGTGTTATGTGGGCCTAACCAGAGGTGCAGGTGGTGGTGGGTGATGTGGCAGGGGGTGGAGGTCAGGTCAGAGATGGTGGTGGTGGAGGAAGTGGCGGCTAGAGGTGGTAGAAGGTGATGGTGAACAAACTAGGTCTAGATTTGCATGTAGGTGATGGATTCTTGGATTTTTGTGGAGAGGCAAGCCATAGGGGTGCTCGGCCTGGGGATGAGGGTGGTCTAGGGAGGTTGCTGGTCGGAAAGTCAGGTGGTGGAGGTCGGGTCAGAGCTGGAGGAGGAGGAGCCAAGCCTAGAAGAAGAGAGCAAGTGCAAAAATCAATGTAAACAAGTAGAAAAAGAATAAGAAAAAGTTGAAAATCATTACCCAAACTTTCCTTAATAGCCATGGCCGAAATTCTTTTGTTTCAGAAATGAAAATGAATGTACGTGAATAGAAAATAGAGTATGTGTAACGTCCCAGATTTTCGCGCTCGAAAATCGACATCCATACTTTACATCGTACTCGAATGCCGTAGATTCGATCGTTCAAATCCGAGTCGCCGGAGCTTATAACACATTTAAGTAAATAACACAACGGAAAAGAAAATGAATATAGATATACAACATCTGATACAATATCCAGATACAATGATGATACAATGAATATCTATATACATCAGAGATATGATACAACAAATAGCAGCGGAAAAGAAAACGATAACATCAGCAGCGGATAATCTCCATCTTCAAAGCACCAATCCAGATATAGCTCGAACTCCCAATAATGATGCACAAAGATAAGCAAGTGCAGTCCGATCCAAAGACTGAACTAGCTCCAGATAATCTACTAAACCTGAATATCTGAAAAAACCCAACTCTAGACTGCTCGTGTAGGAAATTATGAGCACCCAGAGTTTAGGAAAGGAACAATAAACTCCGGATCAGTCATGGGACTGGTGTGAGCAACAAAAACAGTTTATCTTTAAAAACGAACAACAAAAGAATTTTAAAGTCAATTCGCAATGCTTTTTGGAAAATGAGACTACCATAAGACCTCCCGCCACACACACAATGCAAACGCAGAATTGGAGGAGATTTCTTCTTATGATAGTCAAAGATGCTTACTACGCGAAATCAAATCATTTGATATTATTACTAGTGCATAGTGCAGAAAACAATTTCGAAAGTAGAATATAAATCTTAGCCAGCATAGACATTTCGCACTTATGCCTACTATAGCTACCATGTTCAATAGCAGGTTACCACCACATTCCATGGCAGGTAATACAACTAAAACCGTACAAAGTTCGTATTTGGAAGATGGATTTCCAACAAATGGTCAGGCTAAGGAACTTCCTATTCCATGAAAGAAACGCCTCTGGTGGGACGCTCCGAGAACCACACCGTTCTCTGCCAAACAAGGCCGGCAACCCCTTTTCCCAAGGGATAAAAGAAACCTCAGATATGCCACCCCCGGTCCTTTGGGACCTTTAACCGAGGTACCTCTAATCCAACATCACACGTCATAAATAAAGTGTGTCCACATGAGTAAGTATCTGGGCTCCATACCATGATACTACCCTTTTCCAGAAGGAATGGTCATACCCTAGGGGAGCTACCCCTGAAAACCTTTCCGCACAATTCCTGTTTCGAACATTACCGGGTTGTGAGGCTCGACGAAGTCTCGTCCACAAAGCTACGCTTTTTCAAAAAGCCACGCTTTGGGTCAACAGATGATCAACCTATGATCACAAAGATAAATGATCAAACAAATGATCATATCACAAATGATCAAACACTGATCATCACACAGCAACACTCAGCATGCCACATTACCAAATTGGGATATATCGCTGATAAATTTCAACTACATAACCTCTGAGCTCGTACGTCTCAGAGAAGGGTGTTAAGCTAAGAGAATAAATTCTCCGCCACAAACAGATATGTATTTGAAAGAAATCAGCTTTATATCTCAAAGTGTAATGTCAGACACGTAACCATACAAGTCTGTTCCGGGTTCGAACAGAACCGAAGGCACTTCTCACGAAGCCCTAGCAAATCCGGATAATTTCCAATCACGTCCGGACTTCCCGTCACAAAAAGAGTGATATAAATCTCTATACCGGAGCAACTCAGTGCAGAGACATTCGACAGGTTGTCCTTTCATTTTCGAAAATATCCGGTCTTCATCACCGGTCTTCAAATGTCATCCATATACGACGTATCACTATTCGTAATGGGTTATATGACCCAAAGGTCCTTTCCCGGCTAACCCGAATAGTGAGCGCAATTAAAAAGCATATGGATATGGGATTTCAATTATGTCACAGCTTATTACCCAAAATCTTGCTTCAAATGGTTTAAACAAATTACCATTTTAATCTTTTTAAACAAAAAGATTCAATTCACAAAGTTCAACTGAATTTCACAGATTCATTTACAGATTTTCCAAATCGATTCCCAATTCAATTTAATTAATTCGTTAAATCTTTAAATCAAAGATTTAACTAATAGCTTTCAAAACAATTCCATTTCAAATGGTTTAAACAAACATCAATTTTAAATCTGTTAAGATAACAGATTTAATTCATAGCTTTCAAAAAGAATTCATTCATAACTTGGAAAAACAATTTTCAATTCAAACTTGAAATTCCTTTAATTAAATTGGAATTTCATTTCCTATCTGAAAGCTTTTATCATTTGAAAACAAACAGTTTTATTTCAGAAAATCTGATTTATCCATACGAGTGGAAATCCTTGGTTTAAATTCAAATTCCCAACTTATACTTTTAAAATGGTTTAATTCATACAAACACATTTATATCATCTTTAATCCCTAGTTTCGAATCATAGAATTTAATTTCAAACTTGAATTAAAATTTAAATCAAATTATTTAAATTTTCAAAAACTCGATTAAGTTATTCAAAATAACTTTCATCTTTGAAATCCTATTTCAAAAGCTTTTCACTTTAAACCCCAAATTTCCAATTTCAAAATCAATTGAAATTAAAAATTTCAATTTCAAAAACATCAAATTTACATTATCTGTGACTTAACCGATTTCCACGTGAAATCCATATTTGTGTGTGTAAAGGTGTAGTCCAGGGGTTTAACACAATAGTGCAACACAATGAATCATCACAGATCAAAATACAGGATATAGTTGATAAGCGATATAACTATAACGCTCATCTTTTATTCACAGATCACAGATATATATAAATTTCAGATAAATAAACTGTAGTAAAAATTTCACACAAATCAGAATATATCACAAAGCATCACAGATCAGGAAATATCAAACAATTCAATCATCCAATCAAATCCAAATATTCATAAGTAAGGTCAGTTAATTATCTGATTTATTCAAATCAAATTAATTTCTTATGAATTTCTAATCCAGGTTAATTAATCATTAATTAATTACAAACCAATATAATTAATTATCCTTTAAATCATTTATTAACTAACCATTAATAAATAATAAATTATTCTTAAATTAATTATCCTTAATTAATCACATTGATTAATTAGCCCTTAATTTATTTTCTTTCCTTAATCACCTTTATTAATTTATAATTTCTTAATTAATTAACTTAATTAATTAATCCTCAATGACCCATTAATTAACCATTAATTATTTAATTAATTCAAGTTTTTAAATGTAACTTAATTAACCTTTAATTACAGATTAAATATTCTTTAATTATTAATTAATAAACCTTAATTATTAATTAATAAACTTAATAACAAGTCAATTAATCCTTAATTAATCTCTATAGATCAATTATTTCTTATTCATTAATTAATAAATTTACTTAATTATTCTTAAGTTAATCACTTAATTAACCCTTATCCTTAATTAATTTAATTAAACTCTTAATTATTAATAAATCAAGTCATTAAGTTCCTATTGTAATTAATTTAATAATTACAATTCATTAAATCTTTATTTATCTAAAGATAAAAACTTTTAACAAGTTAAAGAATCATTTATCCTATACTAGAAGTTAAGATAATTCAAAGCCCAATTTCATTTTAAATTCAAATCTTATTTAAAAATACACTTAATTATTCAAGTTATTTTAAACAATTTAAATTTTTAAAACTCCTCTCATTACAAAACTGGAGTACAGACAATCTTGGTTTCAGTTAACTTAGATTAAAAACTTCCCTTACAAATTTAAACTTCATCTTAAAAATTCAAACCACTTAAACTTCTTTAAAGTAGTTAAACAAATTAAATTTAAAAACTTCATTAA
The DNA here is from genome assembly GCA_030737815.1 of Allium fistulosum. NCBI lineage: Eukaryota > Viridiplantae > Streptophyta > Magnoliopsida > Asparagales > Amaryllidaceae > Allium > Allium fistulosum. The sequence goes on from CM060906.1 coordinate 694,870,717, forward strand.
AAAAACTGAGATTCAAATTTACTTTAAACCAGATTTAAACTTGAATATAAGCTCCTTTTAAAACTTACTTCCCATTTAAACTTAGCTTTTACATTTGTACTCAAATCTGGAAATAGGGTAACAGGTTTTCAATGAAACCTGTAACCATCAAAATCCCCCGAGACCCTAGTATATGCTTCGAGTCCAGCCTACCACGTCTGCGAGTGAAACCCCAATATACTCGAGAACTTCACCGAGTACCCAGACCCTTTCTCCTACTGATACATATGCTAATTCGTGCACGTGCACCGGACTGCGGTGACCTTCTGATGAACGACGAGGTCTCAGGCAAGTCGCGACTGGCCACTACGTCAACCTCAGCCCCTCGATCGACTCATTCACCTTAACAACCAAAATCGAGCATTTAACTCCAAACCTGGAAACGCCAGAACCACCACGACCAAAACTGTCAACACCTCGTATAGCCTCCACCGACCACCAGAGCGCCTCAAACTCCGACCATCAACTCGTCCATGTTTCCCCTACCATCGCCCCAAAACTCGTCGCACTCGATCAACTCGAGAGGACGTGTCGATCAAAATACGCAGCCTAGCTAAAACTAGGTTTACGAACTGGAATCCACCACTGCCATTTCCACGATCATCTAACCACCATCACAACATTTTTCCTAGAACCCCCACTCGTCCCTCTATCACCAGACCAACTTTCGATCATCACCCACCCGTGGATCACCAGCAATCGACAATAACCCATATTTTGTTCAAACAAGAACTGCCGCTTCTATTCCAAACTAAAAACTATGCTTTTAGTTTTAAAAATCTAGTTTTTACATATGGTTTCAGATAACAAGCCTGAAATTTTAAATTTGAATGTTTGAATTTTTCACTTTATACAAGTTTGCTATGTTATTTGATTTCAAGAACCAATACAAGGTTATAGTATCTGGAATAGATTTTTTTAACTTAAATCTTTGATAAACAAACAAATTTTGTTTGAACTAATACCCTAACTTAGATTAGAAATGAGGTAATGAGTTTGATTTACAACTTAGGTCTGGAAACAAAAGTCTGGGAGAACCCAGATACACAACAGCATGCACAGAAATATATCCACAAATATATATATAAAGATACTCACTTATGTATACTTATAACAGAGATTACCAAGCAACCATATTTATTTAAGTTTTTAAAAGTTACTCACAGACATTTCAAAGCAGAGAAGGTGAAGTTTACTCACAGGTAAATAAGAAAAGTTGCTCACCTTAAAAAGAAAGAATCAGAGGACTCAAGTATTTGAAACAGGTTTTGGTTCTTCTTGCATTGTTTTAGTTGTCTCAAACTTTTCCTTCGATCTGGATTGTTGAATTCCTTTAGACCTTTGTTTTACAGATCTTAAAGTTTGAATTTCTTTTGTTTATTTGCTTAGTTGTGATGGAATGAGCTGAAGGGAGAGAGTTGATATAAAGAGAAAAAGAAGTTCACGGGGATTGTTACTTTGTACAGGTGAAAAAATATATTTGTACAAAGGTATGGCTGAAGTGTTTTTACTAAAGATATGGTATGGGTTGCCTTACTTGCTTAAGTCCTTTTATCTTTGTTTATCCTTGCTTACATTTTTATTTCGGCTGATAGATGATATTATGGTGGCTGAAGGTGCTTGCATTTATGAGTTTTGTACAATATACATTTATTTTCCCTCGGCTGTGCAGATATTTGAAATGGTGGTGGCTTATAATAATTGTTGTTTCTCATTTTGTTTACAACAATCTATTTGCTTTGTACTTAGATGTTTCTTTTTCTTTGCTTTAGTCTGGTTGCTTAGCAATATGAATGAAGTTCTATTCTTATCATATTAAAATTTAGCTAATTTGTTTTTAACTTTGTATTGTAAATAAGTTTCTATTTTAAATTACGTTGTTTGAATTTAACTATATATTATTTTATATTAAATTTATAATTTCAAATTATTATTAACCATAAATTTTAATATTCGTTATCATAAATTACCATTATTAAACCATTTATTTAAGATTTAAACACAAATCAAATATATATTATATTATTTCAAATTTAGTCAGATATGTTCAAATACAGATATATACATTCTCATATATACAATATTTACATTTAAATGATTTAACAAATTTTAATTTGGATCCGGGGAAACTCGCTCCAATTTTCTAATTAAATTTACAAATTTTTATCCAAAATTTTATTTAATTACTCAATTTAATTCAAAAATTCATTTAATTATTAATTTAAATAAATTTAAATTTCGGGGTCGTTACAGTATGCAGCTGAAAGATGTGGATAGTAAAGGCTAATTGATGAAAAGATAAGTTACAAATGTGAAAGGTTGGAAGATAAAAGGCCTTAGGCAAATCAAAAGTCATAACCTTTCAAATTTCTTTTAATTTCTTTATATAAGTTTATATTACTGAAAATAATAATACATTCAGTCACAAATTCGAAAATATAACAAAATATAAAATATATTTAAATATTTATTAATTATATAAGGTTAAAATAAGAAAATAGCACAAAATTGCAAACTAGTCTAGAAAATTTGAAAATAAATGCAATGAACTTTGGAAAATTTTTATGTACTTGAAAAGTATTTATAAATAAAGATAAGAACATAAAATAAAAATGAATTCACAAAATAAATTTTAATTAAATATAATTTTAATGAAGAAAATAGCAGAAAATGGAAACTAGCCTTTAAAAATAGAAAATAAATGCAACATTTTGGAAAAATCCTATTATCACTTTAAAAATATTAAAAGACAAAAATATACATAAAATAACATATTAACACATATTAAAATAAAATATGACAAAGAAAATAAAATTTATATCATTTAAAATAGACAAAATTGTTAAATAAAACAAATTATACTAATAATTGAAATGTACATAACTTTCACATTTTAAATCCGTTTCCAATGAAACGAAAAGAAGTATTCATGTTATAAAATCTATTTTCATAATAAAAGATAAAATTTAAGAATTTAAATATTTAAATTTGAAATTTAAAAGTCAAAGTTTGACCAGTTTTGCAACGACCCTAGATTTTAATTTAATTTAAATTAATAATTTATTGAATTTTGGAGTTAAATTAATAATTAAATGAATTTTTGAATAAAATAGTAAAATAAATCGATTGAATGAAAGCGAGTTTCCCCGACTCGATTTCGAGTGAATTTGAAAATAATAAATATATAGATATATATTTTGACTTGAGTTTAAATTGTAAATAAATATTGAAACTAGGAATAGAAAATAAATTTGACAAATTCAAATAGAAATATATAATAAGATAAATTATAAAATATAAAGTAACATATAGTTAAATTCAAACAACGTATTTAAAATAGAAATTCATTTTTTAAATTTATAAAATAATAAAAAGCAAAGAACAAAATATATTTAGATATGAACAAGGCATAACAATTTATGCCATATACCTCTAGCTTACAAAAGTATATCATAGCCTACAACACTTAGAAAACAAAACAAATACAAGTATGCAAAGTAAAGTAAACTAATTTAACAATAAAAATATCAAATACAACTTGAACAAATACAAACTGAATTGTAAACCACAAAACAAAAGAAAGCAAACAAAAGAAAGTATAAGTATAAAAGTATCTTTGTGCACTTGTAAAAGGAAGAAACAACATGGAACAAAACAATGCACCAACCAGAAAAGAATATGCAGGCAAAAAGAGGGAAAGGAAATAAATAAAACAAAGTATAGGTGAATAGCTTGTAAAGATAGCCATCATGTTATCTCAAAACATTTACAGCCGAAGTCAAGAAGAAATAAACAAAGGTAAATGTACAAAGCAAATATCTCTAGCCCATACCTCTAAAGCAACTTCAGCCATGCCCTGTACAAAGATCAATACATCACCTTGTACAAGTGTTATATACTGTAAACTCTCTTTTATGAATATCAACCTCATTCATTCGTTTATTTGAAACTGAGAAACAAAGATCTAAAATAACAACACATCAAAAACAAGGCAATGTCTTCAGCCTGGAAAAGCTTCAGTTTGCAAATTTTTACAACCTGTTCAAAAAGAAAAAAAGTAAAGCTCTGTTCTTCTCTGCCATTTTCAAAGTGAGCAACTCTTCTTATTTCCTGTGAGTAAACATCAGCAGTGATAAGTATGTTTATGTATATATATATATGAGTATGAATGTATTCATGCCTGTACAAATTTGGGTATCTCTGTTTTGTTTCCCAGACCAGATTTGTAAACAAATTCGAATCTTTTGTTCTAACCACTGTTAGCACTGGGAACATAAACAAAAGTTGATTGTTTGATTGTGAACCAAGTTTAAAAATTAATTTAAATCAAAAACAACTTGTAAATACCTCTGAAACTCAAGAAACCTGAGTAAAACTTTAACTTAATCCAAATTCAAACATTTTAATTTTTGAATTCATGTATCCAAACCGTATTCTCATGGGAAGACATGATTTTTAAAGCATAAACCATAATTTCTAGAGTTAGGCTTCGAGGGCAGTTTGAATTCGTTTGAAAATTGGTTTTTGGCCAATCTCTGGTGATGGGTCGACTCGTGGAGGTCGTGTTCGTGGCTGGAGATGGAGGAGGCTACGGGGTGTTGGCGAAAAATGGTCGGGGGTGGCGAAAACGTCGGAGGCGACGGCGGTGTAGAATTTAAATCTGTAAACCTAGTTTTGTCACGCATTGGAAACTCACGCTCTATTGTCTCGTGCAAGCATCGAGTGTCTCGAGGTTGTGGGCCATGGTAGGGGTTGAGTTGATGAAGTCAACACCGGAGTTCTAGGGGTCACGGTGGTCGGAGGGACGAATGCGAAGCGTTGCCAGGTTTTGGGTTCAAGTAGTTTTGCTGTTCCAGGCTTGGATTCGAATGCTCGAATCTCGATTTCGAGGTGATGATGTGATTCGTATGGTAGGAGCGTGGTTTGGAGGAGATTGTCGACATGTTCGACAATGTGGTGACGCCGGAGGATCGCCAGCGACGATGTACACGTGCACGTGCACGTTTCGTTTACTGGTCATTCCAGTTTTGGGGTAGAAGGATTGGACTCGGGAAATGTTCGAGTCATTCGAGCTTTTGACTCGAAGTAGCAGGGGAGATGACTCGAAGCGGTGATGGTTTGTCTCGAGCATATGTTTGTTCCAGGCTTGGAAAACTGGCAGCATTTGAGTTCTTAAACAAATTCAAATGAAACTTTTAATTGTAAACTAGATCTAACGAGTTTTAATCCAGATTTTAGTTTAAATTCAAATTTATTTTTGAATTCAAACCTGAAAGGAAATAAAAAGTTAAAATATTTAAAATGGGGTTTCGAACCTGATAGTTTTCAGATTTTTGAAATAAAATTTAAACTATGTTTTAAAAAGTATAATTTCAAATGAACTTTTGAATTTAAGGTTTTAAAAACTTGAAATTCGTCTGTTTAATTTTAAACAGAACTTGAATTTAAAACGTATTTTAGTATAAGTTTAAAATCAGAATTCAAAAGATGGAATGCAAATTAACTTTATTTATAAATTAATAAATTTAATTGATTAGAAATGATTAATAGTGAACTATTTCTTAAGTAAGTAGTCAAAGAAATATTATTAGTTAATGAAGATAATTAACTAAGGATTATTAAGTATTTGATTTAAGGTGATTAATTTTAATAATTAATTGGATTAATTAATTTAGATAATCAATTATAAATTATTTAAATGAAATTACTAAATGAAAGTAATTTAGAATTAATCACTTATTGTAATTAAATTTGGATATTTTGATTTATTAAGGTAAATTAATTATGCAATTGGATTAAAAGGTTGATTTAAATTAATAAGATTTATTAGGATAATTTAATTTATTTAAAGTGTTTGATAATAAATTTATATCAAATGATGTGTAATTAATTAATTAATCAGAATTTGATAATTAATTCATAAGTGATTAATTTACGTGGAAATAAATTGAATTGATTAGGATTAAATGATTAATTAATCCTACTTATAAATGACTATTGAATACTTGACCTTACCTATGGATATTTGGATTCTATTGGATGATTTAATTGTTTGATATCCCTGATATATGATGATGTTTTGTGATATACCCTGATTTATGCTGTGATCTGAAATTTCTATTTCTGTGATATATTACTATGTGAATATGAAACCCTTGACCTGTAAAACGACATTTGAATTTCGATGCGACAGGGAGTCGGATTCCAGTTGGTTATCCGAAACCCACATCGAATTGTAATAGTGAATCTTTGTGTCTGATAAATTTACTTTATCTATGAATCTGTGAATGGAGATAAGCGTTATCGATTATACCGCTTATCGATATATCTGTGATGATTGATGTTGTGCACTATTGTGTGTGAAACCCCTGGACTACACTTTTACACACACAAAAATGGATTTCACGTGGAAATCAGTTAAGTCAGAGATAATTTAAATTTGATGTTTTTGAAATTGAAATTTTAATTTCAATTGATTTTGAAATTTGAAATTTGGGTTTAAAATAAAAAGTGAAAAGCTTTTGAAATGGAATTTCAAAGATAAAAGTCATTTTGAATAACTTAATCGAGTTTTGAAAATTTAAATAATTAGATTTAAATTTGAATTCAAGTTTGAAATTAAATCTATGATTTGGAAACTAGGGATAAAAGATGATATAAATGTGTTTGTATGAATTAAACCATTTTAAAAGTATAAGTTGGGAATTTGAATTTAAACCAAGGATTTCAACTCGTATGAATGAATCAGATTTTCTGAAATGAAACGGTTTGTTTCCAAATAATAAAAGCTTTCAGATAAGAAAAGAAATTCCAGTTTAAATTAAAGGAATTTCAAGTGAATTGAAAAATGGATTTTCCAAGTTATGAATGAATTCTTTTTGAAAGCTATGAATTAAATCTGTCTATTTTTAACAGATTTAAAATGATGTTTTGTTTAAACCATTCGAAATGAAATTGTTTTGAAAACTATAAGTTAAATCTTTGATTTAAAGATTTAACGAGTTAATTAAACTGAAATGGAAATCGATTTGGAAAATCTGTGAATGAATCTTTGTGAAATTTAGTGAACTTAGTGAATTGAATCTTTTCGTTTAAAAAGATTAAAATGGTAATTTGTTAAACCATTTGTAAAGAAAGTTTGGGTTTAAGTTGTGACTTAATTGAAATCCCAATATCCGTATGTTTTTAAATATTTCGCTCACTATTCGGGTTAGCCGGGAAAGGACCTTTGGGTCGTATAACTCATTCCGAATAGTGATACGTCGTATATGGATAGCATTTGAAGACCGGTGTTGAAGACCGGATATTTTTCGAAAATGAAAGGACAACCTGTCGAATGTCTCTGCACTGAGTCGCGCCGGTATAGAGATTTATATCACTCTTTTGTGACGGGAAGTCCGGACGTGATTGAAAGTTATCCGGAATTGCAAGGGCTTCGTGAGAAGTGTCTTCGGTTCTGTTCGAACCCGGAACAGACTTGTATGGATACATGTCTGACATTACACTTTGAGATATAAAGCCGATTTCTTTCAAATACATTTCTGTTTGGTGGCGGAGAATTTATTCTCTTAGCTTAACACCCTTCTCTGAGACGTACGAGCTCAGAGGTTATGTAGTTGAAATTTATCAGCGATATATCCCAATTTGGTAATGTGGCATGCTGAGTGTTGTTGTGTGATGATCAGTGTTTGATCATTTGTGATATGATCATTTGTTTGATCTTATATCTTTGTGATCATAGGTTGATCATCTGTTTGACCCGAAGCATGGCTTTGTGACAAAGCGTAGCTTTGTGGACGAGACTTCGTCGAGCCTCACACCCCGGAAATGGTCAAAACAGGAAGGATGCGGCAAGGTTCTAGGGAGTAGCGCCCCTTAGTGTATGTCATTCCTTCTGGATAGAGGTGGTATCATGGTATGGAGCCCAGATACTTAACCTATGTGGTTACTGCATTATTATTCTGATGTGGTTGTTGGAAATCGAGGATCCTCGGGAAGATCGGTTACGATCGGGGGATGACATACGCGTGTCAGTAGTTACCTATTTTTGCAGAGGTAACCCGGCCTTGTGTTGGCAGAGATCCGGTTAGGTTCTCGGGTCGTCTATTCCAGGGACGTACCCATCGTGGAAAAGGAAGTTCCTTAGCCTGATCATTTGTTGGAAATCCATCTTCCAATACGAACTTTGTACGGTATTAGTTGTAGAACCTGCCATCTAATATGGTAGCTATAGTAGGCATAATATAATGGTACCTATGCTGGCTAAGATTTATATTCTACTTTCGAAATGTTTTCCACTATGCACTAATAATAATATCAAAATTATTTGATTTTTGCGTAGTAAGCATCTTTGACTAACATAAGAAGAAATCTCCTCCAAGTCTGCGTTTGCATTGTGTGTGTGGTGGGAGGTCTTATGGTAGTTTCATTTTCCAAAAGCATTGCGAATTGACTTTAAAAGTTTCTGCTATTTGTTTTTAAAGATAAACTGTTTTTGTTGCTCACACCAGTCCCATGACTGATCCGGAGTTTATTGTTCTTTCCTAAACTCTGGATGCTCAAAATTTTTCTACACGAGCAGTTTAGAGTTGGGTTTTTCAGATATTCAGGTTTAGTAGATTATCTGGAGCTAGTTCAGTTCTTGGAGTTCATGGACTGACGTTGCTTATCTTGGAGCATTCTATTGGAGACATTCTATTCCGCTGCTGGTGTTATCTATTTTTCTTTTCCGCTGCTATTTGTTGTATCATATCTCTGATGTATATTGATATTCATTGTATCACTCTGTTGTATCAGATATTGTATATCAATCTATATTCTTTTTATTCCGCTGTGATATTTACTTAACTGTGTTATAAGCTCCGGTGACTCGGATTTGAACGGTCGAATCTACGGCATTCGAGTACGATGTAAAGTATGGATGTCGATTTTCGAGCGCGAAAATCCGAGACGTTACATTTGGTATCAGAGCTAAGGTTGAACTTTAGCTCAGGAGTGTAACACGTTATGTAGCTCATTAGAGATAGAGTGAAGTAAACTCTAGAATGAGTATATCCCTAAGATATCAGTCTGAATGTCTCAGTAAATTCTCTTGCTATCCACTAATAGTGAGTATGAGTGCAAGAAGAAGACGAGATAGGGGACAAGGGAATACGACTATAAATGGTCAATACACTGCAACAGTGGAAACAATCTTTCTCTATCAATTTTCTTTGATTCGTTTCCAAATTCTTTTCATTTCTTCGTATCAGCTCCAGAAAGAAGTTTCGGTGTGATGGTGGCTCTACGAACCATTGTAGGAGATTCTTATTTCGTATCTTCATCGACTTCTTATCAGCCTTTTGGATTTAAACCTTAATGAATTTGAAATTGGAATTTGAAATTGAATTAAATTGAGTAATAAAATATGAGGGTAAATTGAATTGAATCAATTAAAACGATATCGTTTAAAACCGAATTTGAAATTCTATTGTAATTTCTTTTGAACACCGAAGTCCGAAGAGGGACAAATTGGTATGTATTCTGAGATATTCCGACTTGAGTTTGGAATCCATATCTTGTGTTTGAGGAATTATAGGAGATCGAATCTGTCTATCTCTGTGTTATTTTCGTGCCTGCGAATTTCGAGGACGAAATTCTTTTAAGGGGGGAAGTTTGTAACGACCCTAGATTTTAATTTAATTTAAATTAATAATTTATTGAATTTTGGAGTTAAATTAATAATTAAATGAATTTTTGAATAAAATAGTAAAATAAATCGATTGAATGAAAGCGAGTTTCCCCGACTCGATTTCGAGTGAATTTGAAAATAATAAATATATAGATATATATTTTGACTTGAGTTTAAATTGTAAATAAATATTGAAACTAGGAATAGAAAATAAATTTGACAAATTCAAATAGAAATATATAATAAGATAAATTATAAAATATAAAGTAACATATAGTTAAATTCAAACAACGTATTTAAAATAGAAATTCATTTTTTAAATTTATAAAATAATAAAAAGCAAAGAACAAAATATATTTAGATATGAACAAGGCATAACAATTTATGCCATATACCTCTAGCTTACAAAAGTATATCATAGCCTACAACACTTAGAAAACAAAACAAATACAAGTATGCAAAGTAAAGTAAACTAATTTAACAATAAAAATATCAAATACAACTTGAACAAATACAAACTGAATTGTAAACCACAAAACAAAAGAAAGCAAACAAAAGAAAGTATAAGTATAAAAGTATCTTTGTACACTTGTAAAAGGAAGAAACAACATGGAACAAAACAATGCACCAACCAGAAAAGAATATGCAGGCAAAAAGAGGGAAAGGAAATAAATAAAACAAAGTATAGGTGAATAGCTTGTAAAGATAGCCATCATGTTATCTCAAAACATTTACAGCCGAAGTCAAGAAGAAATAAACAAAGGTAAATGTACAAAGCAAATATCTCTAGCCCATACCTCTAAAGCAACTTCAGCCATGCCCTGTACAAAGATCAATACATCACCTTGTACAAGTGTTATATACTGTAAACTCTCTTTTATGAATATCAACCTCATTCATTCGTTTATTTGAAACTGAGAAACAAAGATCTAAAATAACAACACATCAAAAACAAGGCAATGTCTTCAGCCTGGAAAAGCTTCAGTTTGCAAATTTTTACAACCTGTTCAAAAAGAAAAAAAGTAAAGCTCTGTTCTTCTCTGCCATTTTCAAAGTGAGCAACTCTTCTTATTTCCTGTGAGTAAACATCAGCAGTGATAAGTATGTTTATGTATATATATATATGAGTATGAATGTATTCATGCCTGTACAAATTTGGGTATCTCTGTTTTGTTTCCCAGACCAGATTTGTAAACAAATTCGAATCTTTTGTTCTAACCACTGTTAGCACTGGGAACATAAACAAAAGTTGATTGTTTGATTGTGAACCAAGTTTAAAAATTAATTTAAATCAAAAACAACTTGTAAATACCTCTGAAACTCAAGAAACCTGAGTAAAACTTTAACTTAATCCAAATTCAAACATTTTAATTTTTGAATTCATGTATCCAAACCGTATTCTCATGGGAAGACATGATTTTTAAAGCATAAACCATAATTTCTAGAGTTAGGCTTCGAGGGCAGTTTGAATTCGTTTGAAAATTCGTTTTTGGCCAATCTCTGGTGATGGGTCGACTCGTGGAGGTCGTGTTCGTGGCTGGAGATGGAGGAGGCTACGGGGTGTTGGCGAAAAATGGTCGGGGGTGGCGAAAACGTCGGAGGCGACGGCAGTGTAGAATTTAAATCTGTAAACCTAGTTTTGTCACGCATTGGAAACTCACGCTCTATTGTCTCGTGCAAGCATCGAGTGTCTCGAGGTTGTGGGCCATGGTAGGGGTCGAGTTGATGAAGTCAACACCGGAGTTCTAGGGGTCACGGTGGTCGGAGGGACGAATGCGAAGCATTGCCAGGTTTTGGGTTCAAGTAGTTTTGCTGTTCCAGGCTTGGATTCGAATGCTCGAATCTCGATTTCGAGGTGATGATGTGATTCGTATGGTAGGAGCGTGGTTTGGAGGAGATTGTCGACATGTTCGACAATGTGGTGACGCCGGAGGATCGCCAGCGACGATGTACACGTGCACGTGCACGTTTCGTTTACTGGTCATTCCAGTTTTGGGGTAGAAGGATTGGACTCGGGAAATGTTCGAGTCATTCGAGCTTTTGACTCGAAGTAGCAGGGGAGATGACTCGAAGCAGTGATGGTTTGTCTCGAGCATATGTTTGTTCCAGGCTTGGAAAACTGGCAGCATTTGGGTTCTTAAACAAATTCAAATGAAACTTTTAATTGTAAACTAGATCTAACGAGTTTTAATCCAGATTTTAGTTTAAATTCAAATTTATTTTTGAATTCAAACCTGAAAGGAAATAAAAAGTTAAAATATTTAAAATGAGGTTTCGAACCTGATAGTTTTCAGATTTTTGAAATAAAATTTAAACTATGTTTTAAAAGGTATAATTTCAAATGAACTTTTGAATCTAAGGTTTTAAAAACTTGAAATTTGTCTGTTTAATTTTAAACAGAACTTGAATTTAAAACGTATTTTAGTATAAGTTTAAAATCAAAATTTAAAAGATGGAATGCAAATTAACTTTATTTATAAATTAATAAATTTAATTGATTAGAAATGATTAATAGCGAACTATTTCTTAAGTAAGTAGTCAAAGAAATATTATTAGTTAATGAAGATAATTAACTAAGGATTATTAAGTATTTGATTTAATGTAACGACCCGGAAATTTCGATCCCGAAATTTCCAGATAGTTAGAGAAAAGAAGAAGAGATAGAAGAAAAAAGAAGAAGCAGAAGCATCAAAACACAGAAACCTCACATTCGCAGCGGATAAAATATAATAACAAATAATAGCATTTATGCAAAGAAAAGCTGTAATTGTTACTTTACATTCAATACATCAGAGTTACAGCATATACACAAATAGACTAGATAGTTATCAACCTGTCCCAGACTACTATCAATAAGCTCTCAAATACACAGGGGTAAACTCCATACGTTCCTGCCATCCAACTCGCCTCCTGAGCTTCAGAACGTCCTTACCTGGAAATCTGTAATACTCGGTCTGACCCGAGCATTACATCAAAGTAACACCCGGGTCAGGCTGGAAACCAGCGTGAGTAAACCCATATAACATGAAATACTAAGTTATAAACTTATTTGCAATCCATGGTAACTCGTACCTTTCTACGAGTTCCAAAAGTCCATCACTTATTACAACAATGTTCACGAACCATTACTTAGTTAAAGGTCAAGTTACTTAATTTATTCCAATTCCAGCCTGTTGGTTCTAAACTCAATTTATAAAGAATTGAAGTGGTTTCAGGTATTTACTGATACCCGACCCCTGTCTCTTCGAATTCAATGTGATCCCTAATCCAAATTGTTAAGTTCAGACAATACAATTCATATTCAGGATATCATACAACAATCCAACTCAGATAGGTAACCTACATTATCACAGTTTAACCCATTCATATCACAGCACATCTCAATTGTCCATCAGAGATAAAATCAATCCAAGTCATCTAATATTATTCAATCACCCAAAAGCAAGATTTATTTATTAATTCATGATCAATTTAATTTTTCTCCAATTAGATTAATTACCACTTAAATCACTTGGTTTACCTAAATCCTGCTTACTTCAAATTAATTACAACCCAATTAATTAATCATCCTTAATTAATTTTCCTCTAATTTCATCAAATGATTAATCAAGTATATTAATTATACTTAATTATTCACATTAATTACTCTTTACATTAATTAATTACTTGAATTAATTAACTAAAATTAATCATGTTCATTAATTACAATTGGATAATTCATTCTTTAATTACCTATAAACAAATTAATAAATCTTTAATTTTAGATTAATTATTCTTTTAATTATTAATTAATAAACCTTAATTATCAATTAATAAAACTTAATTACAAATTTAATTAACCTTAATTATCAGTTAATTAGTCCTTATTTAATCTTTATAGATTAATTATCTCTTAGTTTATAAAACTTAATTATTAATTAATAAGCTTAACCAAGTACTTCTTAATTACCAGTTACCAATTCTCTAATTACTTAATTATTAATTTCTAATCAAAATAAATTAATCTCCAATTATAAATCAATAATCTTAATTACTTGATTAATAATCCTTAATTTTAAATTAATCAATCACTAATCATTAGTTAATTAAATAAATCAATTTTCTTAATTAATTTCTTAATTAGTCCTTTATCCTTAATTAATTACATTAATTAATCATACTTTAATTTTCTTAAATATATTTAAAACTTGGTTAAACCTTTATCTTTGCTTAAAACTTAGTTAATACATTTTTGAAAACTTGATTTATTTAAGTTACTTTTGGCTTTTAAAACCTGGTTCATATTTACCCTTCAAAAACTTTAACTTGGTTATTATTTTACATAGTTTAAAATCTGGTAACAATTCAAAACAACCCGAGCCTATCAGATAAACACTCGAACAAAAAAACGAGTCTCTCGCATCACTTCTTCCTCGAGTCACACCCGAACCCTTACTCGAGATCATCCCGAGTCCATGTTCTTTCCCAAACTTCCAAGCTTTCCGATGCACGAAACGTGCACGTGTACGTGTACAGATCGTCGGAGCTCCTCCGACCTACACCGCCACCGCCACTAAGTCGCCGTCGACCTGCTCCATCGTTCCGACCTCCCAGCTACCTCGATTAACCCATAAATCAGAAACGAGCCATTCGTTCCAAAACTGGAACTCGAACGATCAACCATCGACCCCACGTTCCACCACCATAGACCACCGATGATCCCGAGATTCCAGCCAAAACTTCATCTTCCTACACTCCAGCTTTTCCTCCTATACCGCATCCTTCAAAGCCCACCACGATGCCACCATTGCCAAGAAACAACTTCGACCCCAAAACTCGAACAAAACCCTAAATCTACCTCTCGCCGTCGCCTCGGTGACTGATAAAATCATCGAACAATTTTCCCCGATTCGTCAACCTTTCCCCTTTCTCTAACATTGATCCCGACCTTCCACATCATCTCGATCACCCGCAATTGCTTAAAACCCAATCCACGATCAACTTACAATATCCCTTGATTTGCAAATCTAAAAATCATAATTTTATTCTTAAAAATCTTTTTTCTTGATAATGAATCAGATTATAACTTTGAATCAATGAATTATTATAGTCGAGATTTTTATAAAATTAAGATTGTACTGTAATTCTTTACCCTGTTAAAACTATCTTCAATTTCTACTAAAATATTTTTAAAACTTAAATTTTTGTTGTTACAGACATAATTGGTTTATATATCTAAGCCTGAACAAAATTAGGGAATGACACTTTGATTTCTTTTGAACATATTTTAAACCAGTAGATGAAAAACAGAACATATGTATTGATGTTCAGACATGCACAGAAGAATCTATATACATATATACATGCATTCATCTTAAAACAATCATGCAGCATTTATGCAAACATTCATCACAATTTACTTGAGATATTAATTGCATGCATCCAGATTTAAAATCAGATTTAAAACTTTTAAAGGGAATTGTTTACTCACCTGTTAAAAAGAAAACAGAGAACAGACTTCCTCTTATGATCTGGAACCGTTCTGTTTTTGAACTGATCTTTGAAACTGAAGTTGATAGTTGATGATTTATTTACTTGTTGAGTTGATCCTGAATCTACTATGTTGCTAGGAACTTGAGCTGAATGATTTTTCCTACCGATCTGATTAGTTGTACTTGAATTTTGAAAAGCTTGCCTTTAGATTTGAATTCTTAGAGAAGATTTGCTTGAATCAATTTCTGGTTTGATTTTCTTCTTACAGGCTTTCGTTTCAGGTTTGTGATGCTTTGATTTTTGTTTTGCTAGGTTTTAGTTTGAATTCACTAAGAAAATGAGAAAAAGGAGAAGTATGGATATATATATAGTCTGGTTTCTTCTTTTTAGAAAAATAAAAGATAATTAAAATTGGACACTTGTTATATTTGCATGCTAATTTATCTACACTTGTTTACCTCATATATTAAGATAGTTACACATATCTAATTTCATGATGAGATGATTACACTTGCATTTATCTTCATGTATAAATGTTTAAATATATTTTTATGTAATTTCCTATTTTATACATATATAAATAAATTCCTTTAAAAAGAAAATAATATAAAACAATTTATGTTTTTAAATAAAATCATATAAAATACATTTTAAAACCAAAGTATAATTTAAGATATATTTTATTACCAGAATCATTTATCAATATTTCTATTAAATCCAGTTAATTTACTAATTATAGCTATTCTAAAAATCCGGGTTATCACATTCCTCCCCCCTTAGAATCTTTTCGTCCTCGAAAAGGAACAAAGCCAATTTTATTAAATTGCTTAAAATCAGATAAATTTTCTTTGATCATTTTTTTAAAAACACTTTTTAAAATCTATATAATATTACTATAATAGTTTTTATAAAAATACTTTTTATAACTCGATGTTTCAACAAGTCCATTCTCGTTCTCACAGAAATTCGGTCATACGTTGATCAGGCGTAAGACTGAAAATCTATAAGTACTTAGCAGATCCATTTTCAACACCCAGTGAAAATATTTTGGAAAATAATTTTATTTAAAATATAGAAATCAGTTTTGAAAATAGAGGAATATCTTTGGTGAGAATGCTCTGGAAATCATCACTCCCATCCATGGTCACAGTTACATCACGGGTTACGTTGCCATCGCAGCAAAAGTCCATGTAACTAATAACAGCATGGAACCCACAACAGATCGCAGTTACATTCCAGGGTTACGTTGCTGTCGCAGCAAAAGTCCATGTAACTGTTGGCTCTCAACGGCACACACGATTTCGCTGTCTAAATGAAACTTCTCCCACATAGGTCGCAGTCTACCGATATAAAATCAAACGCAGACTGTTGGCTCTCAGCGGCACAAACGACTTTCGCTATGTTACCATAGTGTCACAGTCTACCGATATAAAATCAAACGTAGACAGTTGGCTCTCAGCGGCACACATGACTTTCGCTATGGTCTGCAGTAGATCGCAGTGACATCGAGTTAAACTCTCGTCACAGCATAACCCAAATGCCTCTGTGGGCACCAGCCCCTCGACTTTCGCTACACAAATAATCCTCAGGAACTAGTTTATTCCGGACTCCTCACAGGATTAACTTTAGAATCCCCCCTTGGGGTTCAAGGCAGTACCACCCAGTGGCACTCCTGAGAAGTTCATTTCAAGGAAGTGCCTTTTTCCCCAGAGCTATACTCAAAACATTTTATACTATACATTTATAGTATCTTCAAATCATACCCTTTATGATTTATATCAAAATCTCCTTTACACAAATCGATATCCAAAATCGATAATTCTCAAACTAGGCTTTCCAATTTCCCAAAATTGATTTTCCCAAAAATCAAAAGCCTTTTCCAAATTATATAGGTTCCCAAAACCTTTTCCAAAATCATTCTCATAAAACCCTTTATATATATAGATATATATAACATTGAAAATCTTTGGATCACTTAAACTTGTATAAAACCTCTTTTATACTTCAAATACTTCCAAAATCCCTTTTTATTCTGGCTAGATTCAATAAGGGAAGTTTATCATATTACAAAATATAACTTTATTTATTGCCAAATCAAATATTCAAGTTTGATTTCTTTATAAAGTTATTTACCATATTACTTACCTCTATAAAGTAAATTTCAACCAAAGAAATATCCAATTCCATTATATTTCACATAATATACCTTTTCATTTCAAAAACCATTTCAAATTTCTTATCCACAAATTTTCAATGCCAATTTCATTCAAACCCGTACGATGTACACATATCATCCGTACGCAATATCAATCTGATCGCTCAATCGATCACACAATTTCACTTCCGAACTAGTATCGTCCACCCGACCTCCTAGTGCGGACTCAGATCTGGTTTCTTGATCAGAAACCGTCATTCTCCTTGCATAGTCACAACTACGATAGAGAATATCCAGAACCAATCAAAAACCCATATCCAGGTTCGCCGTCGAAAATCGAGCGAAAAATCCCAACTCGGATCGATAATATTATCTCGAAATTCTGTGTTCGAATCTGGATCAAATCACTATGCGAATAGAATAATATACGTATATCCTACGTATTTATCTTCATTGGTTATTAGCCAAATCAATTTTCTTTTCTATTCATATTTCCTTTAATTTCATTCACTTATTCTCAATTGCTTCCATTTCCAATTGAGTTATTACTTTAATTATAAACAGTTTGAACTTTGACCTATTTAAATTTAAAAATAGCTTGAAAAAGTTTAAAATAGATAAGTAGTTGGAAAATAGTTGTTAGTTTGTAAAATAGCTGTAAAATAGTTAAGTAGATATAAAATAGTTAGATAATTGCAAAATAGTTTTTAAAATAGTGATTAGATGTAGGTAACTGAAAAATAGTAATGAGTTTATAAGACAGTTTCAAAATAGTTAAATAGTTCCAAAATAATTGTAAAATAAGTATAAGATAGTTTAGGGGTTTAAGAAAAAAGATAGTATAGTAAATAGTTTGAAAAAATATATTTGTATTAAAACAATTTATTTTGAAAATAATCCAGAGCCAAACTGTTTAATTTCCCAATTTCCATTTCCAATTAAATTGACTTAATACTTCAATTTCCATTGAAATTGATTTAATCCCAATTCAAGTTGAATTAACCTTAATTCCTATCCAAATTCAAATCAAATTCCATTTGATTTTTAAACTTATTCAACTTTAATCACAATTCCAAATTATTTCAAATCAATTTGGATTAATTTCAAATTGAACCAGCTTCAATTTCAAATCATTTTAATTCTAATTTACCATTTGAATTTTTAAACTTATACATCTTCAATCACAATTCTAATTAATTCAAATCAAATTCAATTTGAACTAATTCTATTCAAACCTCAACTTATAACCATCTCGAATTTCATAAATTTGAGTTAAAATTTTTAAATGTTAATTTAATTCCTTAAGTCAAATTAACCTTTACTTTTAAATTAATTCAACAACTTAAATCTTTAAACCATTTAATTCTGAATTCAAATTTCAAAATTCCATTTTAAAATTATCTTTACTTAACTTATTACAAAGTTCAAATAAGAATTCAAAATCAATTTAATCTTCAGATTTTAATTTATTATCTATTTTCAATTTCCAGATCTCAAACCCATTTTGAGATCACTCATAAATCCCATTTAAAATCAACCATTTAACTACCCAAATTAAATTCCAATTTCATCTTGAAATTTTCAAATCAGATTGTTCATTCCAAACTTATTTAACTTCTTCTAAGTTAATTTCAATTTAATCCCATTAACCTTACTCAATTTGAATCCCCATTTCAAATTTTAAACTTTATATTAATAATCTTCCCACTTATAAGTTCAAAATTTATCACTTTTGGTTTTCATATCACATTCCAAGGAAAAATTTAAAACTCAACACTTAGAGTTTATTTCAAATCATTTTTGATATTATGTATATCCTCATTTATACATTTTCTTTATTCTGATAACACTTCTACAAATTCAAGATTTTAATTTCAGTTTGAATTCATTTCAAACTTATCTTCCTTTAATTTAAATTTGGTTGTATTAATATTACTACTTATATTTAATTCAATAATTTAACAACCAATTATCTTAATAGAAATATTGCTTTATATATCAAATATAATTTTATATAAAATCATTTACCTTTAAAACCATTTAAAATCTTTATATAGAAAAATAACAAGTACGTTCTCTCATATATATATACACTCAACTCATTTTAGGGTACCATTGACCCTATCCTTAATGAGTAATCCCACCAGAGCCAAGGTTCTCGCTTAACCTTCAGCTCTGATACCATATGTAACGACCCGGAAATTTCGATCCCGAAATTTCCAGATAGTTAGAGAAAAGAAGAAGAGATAGAAGAAAAAAGAAGAAGCAGAAGCATCAAAACACAGAAACCTCACATTCGCAGCGGATAAAATATAATAACAAATAATAGCATTTATGCAAAGAAAAGTTGTAATTGTTACTTTACATTCAATACATCAGAGTTACAGCATATACACAAATAGACTAGACAGTTATCAACCTGTCCCAGACTACTATCAATAAGCTCTCAAATACACAGGGGTAAACTCCATACATTCCTGCCATCCAACTCGCCTCCTGAGCTTCAGAACGTCCTTACCTGGAAATCTGTAATACTCGGTCTGACCCGAGCATTACATCAAAGTAACACCCGAGTCAGGCTGGAAACCAGCGTGAGTAAACCCATATAACATGAAATACTAAGTTATAAACTTATTTGCAATCCAGGGTAACTCGTACCTTTCTACGAGTTCCAAAAGTCCATCACTTATTACAACAATGTTCACGAACCATTACTTAGTTAAAGGTCAAGTTACTTAATTTATTCCAATTCCAGCCTGTTGGTTCTAAACTCAATTTATAAAGAATCGAAGTGGTTTCGGGTATTTACTGATACCCGACCCCTGTCTCTTCGAATTCAATGTGATCCCTAATCCAAATTGTTAAGTTCAGACAATACAATTCATATTCAGGATATCATACAACAATCCAACTCAGATAGGTAACCTACATTATCACAGTTTAACCCATTCATATCACAGCACATCTCAATTGTCCATCAGAGATAAAATCAATCCAAGTCATCTAATATTATTCAATCACCCAAAAGCAAGATTTATTTATTAATTCATGATCAATTTAATTTTTCTCCAATTAGATTAATTACCACTTAAATCACTTGGTTTACCTAAATCCTGCTTACTTCAAATTAATTACAACCCAATTAATTAATCATCCTTAATTAATTTTCCTCTAATTTCATCAAATGATTAATCAAGTATATTAATTATACTTAATTATTCACATTAATTACTCTTTACATTAATTAATTACTTGAATTAATTAACTAAAATTAATCATGTTCATTAATTACAATTGGATAATTCATTCTTTAATTACCTATAAACAAATTAATAAATCTTTAATTTTAGATTAATTATTCTTTTAATTATTAATTAATAAACCTTAATTATCAATTAATAAAACTTAATTACAAATTTAATTAACCTTAATTATCAGTTAATTAGTCCTTATTTAATCTTTATAGATTAATTATCTCTTAGTTTATAAAACTTAATTATTAATTAATAAGCTTAACCAAGTACTTCTTAATTACCAGTTACCAATTCTCTAATTACTTAATTATTAATTTCTAATCAAAATAAATTAATCTCCAATTATAAATCAATAATCTTAATTACTTGATTAATAATCCTTAATTTTAAATTAATCAATCACTAATCATTAGTTAATTAAATAAATCAATTTTCTTAATTAATTTCTTAATTAGTCCTTTATCCTTAATTAATTACATTAATTAATCATACTTTAATTTTCTTAAATATATTTAAAACTTGGTTAAACCTTTATCTTTGCTTAAAACTTAGTTAATACATTTTTGAAAACTTGATTTATTTAAGTTACTTTTGGCTTTTAAAACCTGGTTCATATTTACCCTTCAAAAACTTTAACTTGGTTATTATTTTACATAGTTTAAAATCTGGTAACAATTCAAAACAACCCGAGCCTATCAGATAAACACTCGAACAAAAAAACGAGTCTCTCGCATCACTTCTTCCTCGAGTCACACCCGAACCCTTACTCGAGATCATCCCGAGTCCATGTTCTTTCCCAAACTTCCAAGCTTTCCGATGCACGAAACGTGCACGTGTACGTGTACAGATCGTCGGAGCTCCTCCGACCTACACCGCCACCGCCACTAAGTCGCCGTCGACCTGCTCCATCGTTCCGACCTCCCAGCTACCTCGATTAACCCATAAATCAGAAACGAGCCATTCGTTCCAAAACTGGAACTCGAACGATCAACCATCGACCCCACGTTCCACCACCATAGACCACCGATGATCCCGAGATTCCAGCCAAAACTTCGTCTTCCTACACTCCAGCTTTTCCTCCTATACCGCATCCTTCAAAGCCCACCACGATGCCACCATTGCCAAGAAACAACTTCGACCCCAAAACTCGAACAAAACCCTAAATCTACCTCTCGCCGTCGCCTCGGTGACTGATAAAATCATCGAACAATTTTCCCCGATTCGTCAACCTTTCCCCTTTCTCTAACATTGATCCCGACCTTCCACATCATCTCGATCACCCGCAATTGCTTAAAACCCAATCCACGATCAACTTACAATATCCCTTGATTTGCAAATCTAAAAATCATAATTTTATTCTTAAAAATCTTTTTTCTTGATAATGAATCAGATTATAACTTTGAATCAATGAATTATTATAGTCGAGATTTTTATAAAATTAAGATTGTACTGTAATTCTTTACCCTGTTAAAACTATCTTCAATTTCTACTAAAATATTTTTAAAACTTAAATTTTTGTTGTTACAGACATAATTGGTTTATATATCTAAGCCTGAACAAAATTAGGGAATGACACTTTGATTTCTTTTGAACATATTTTAAACCAGTAGATGAAAAACAGAACATATGTATTGATGTTCAGACATGCACAGAAGAATCTATATACATATATACATGCATTCATCTTAAAACAATCATGCAGCATTTATGCAAACATTCATCACAATTTACTTGAGATATTAATTGCATGCATCCAGATTTAAAATCAGATTTAAAACTTTTAAAGGGAATTGTTTACTCACCTGTTAAAAAGAAAACAGAGAACAGACTTCCTCTTATGATCTGGAACCGTTCTGTTTTTGAACTGATCTTTGAAACTGAAGTTGATAGTTGATGATTTATTTACTTGTTGAGTTGATCCTGAATCTACTATGTTGCTAGGAACTTGAGCTGAATGATTTTTCCTACCGATCTGATTAGTTGTACTTGAATTTTGAAAAGCTTGCCTTTAGATTTGAATTCTTAGAGAAGATTTGCTTGAATCAATTTCTGGTTTGATTTTCTTCTTACAGGCTTTCGTTTCAGGTTTGTGATGCTTTGATTTTTGTTTTGCTAGGTTTTAGTTTGAATTCACTAAGAAAATGAGAAAAAGGAGAAGTATGGATATATATATAGTCTGGTTTCTTCTTTTTAGAAAAATAAAAGATAATTAAAATTGGACACTTGTTATATTTGCATGCTAATTTATCTACACTTGTTTACCTCATATATTAAGATAGTTACACATATCTAATTTCATGATGAGATGATTACACTTGCATTTATCTTCATGTATAAATGTTTAAATATATTTTTATGTAATTTCCTATTTTATACATATATAAATAAATTCCTTTAAAAAGAAAATAATATAAAACAATTTATGTTTTTAAATAAAATCATATAAAATACATTTTAAAACCAAAGTATAATTTAAGATATATTTTATTACCAGAATCATTTATCAATATTTCTATTAAATCCAGTTAATTTACTAATTATAGCTATTCTAAAAATCCGGGTTATCACATTTAAGGTGATTAATTTTAATAATTAATTGGATTAATTAATTTAGATAATCAATTATAAATTGTTTAAATGAAATTACTAAATGAAAGTAATTTAGAATTAATCACTTATTGTAATTAAATTTGGATATTTTGATTTATTAAGGTAAATTAATTATGCAATTGGATTAAAAGGTTGATTTAAATTAATAAGATTTATTAGGATAATTTAATTTATTTAAAGTGTTTGATAATAAATTTATATCAAATGATGTGTAATTAATTAATTAATCAGAATTTGATAATTAATTCATAAGTGATTAATTTACGTGGAAATAAATTGAATTGATTAGGATTAAATGATTAATTAATCCTACTTATAAATGACTATTGAATACTTGACCTTACCTATGGATATTTGGATTCTATTGGATGATTTAATTGTTTGATATCCCTGATATATGATGATGTTTTGTGATATACCCTGATTTATGCTGTGATCTGAAATTTCTATTTCTGTGATATATTACTATGTGAATATGAAACCCTTGACCTGTAAAACGACATTTGAATTTCGATGCGACAGGGAGTCGGATTCCAGTTGGTTATCCGAAACCCACATCGAATTGTAATAGTGAATCTTTGTGTCTGATAAATTTACTTTATCTATGAATCTGTGAATGGAGATAAGCGTTATCGATTATACCGCTTATCGATATATCTGTGATGATTGATGTTGTGCACTATTGTGTGTGAAACCCCTGGACTACACTTTTACACACACAAAAATGGATTTCACGTGGAAATCAGTTAAGTCACAGATAATTTAAATTTGATGTTTTTGAAATTGAAATTTTAATTTCAATTGATTTTGAAATTTGAAATTTGGGTTTAAAATAAAAAGTGAAAAGCTTTTGAAATGGAATTTCAAAGATAAAAGTCATTTTGAATAACTTAATCGAGTTTTGAAAATTTAAATAATTAGATTTAAATTTGAATTCAAGTTTGAAATTAAATCTATGATTTGGAAACTAGGGATAAAAGATGATATAAATGTGTTTGTATGAATTAAACCATTTTAAAAGTATAAGTTGGGAATTTGAATTTAAACCAAGGATTTCAACTCGTATGAATGAATCAGATTTTCTGAAATGAAACGGTTTGTTTCCAAATAATAAAAGCTTTCAGATAAGAAAAGAAATTCCAGTTTAAATTAAAGGAATTTCAAGTGAATTGAAAAATGGATTTTCCAAGTTATGAATGAATTCTTTTTGAAAGCTATGAATTAAATCTGTCTATTTTTAACAGATTTAAAATGATGTTTTGTTTAAACCATTCGAAATGAAATTGTTTTGAAAACTATAAGTTAAATCTTTGATTTAAAGATTTAACGAGTTAATTAAACTGAAATGGAAATCGATTTGGAAAATCTGTGAATGAATCTTTGTGAAATTTAGTGAACTTAGTGAATTGAATCTTTTCGTTTAAAAAGATTAAAATGGTAATTTGTTAAACCATTTGTAAAGAAAGTTTGGGTTTAAGTTGTGACTTAATTGAAATCCCAATATCCGTATGTTTTTAAATATTTCGCTCACTATTCGGGTTAGCCGGGAAAGGACCTTTGGGTCGTATAACTCATTCCGAATAGTGATACGTCGTATATGGATAGCATTTGAAGACCGGTGTTGAAGACTGGATATTTTTCGAAAATGAAAGGACAACCTGTCGAATGTCTCTGCACTGAGTCGCGCCGGTATAGAGATTTATATCACTCTTTTGTGATGGGAAGTCCAGACGTGATTGAAAGTTATCCGGAATTGCAAGGGCTTCGTGAGAAGTGTCTTCGGTTCTGTTCGAACCCGGAACAGACTTGTATGGATACATGTCTGACATTACACTTTGAGATATAAAGCCGATTTCTTTCAAATACATTTCTGTTTGGTGGCGGAGAATTTATTCTCTTAGCTTAACACCCTTCTCTGAGACGTACGAGCTCAGAGGTTATGTAGTTGAAATTTATCAGTGATATATCCCAATTTGGTAATGTGGCATGCTGAGTGTTGCTGTGTGATGATCAGTGTTTGATCATTTGTGATATGATCATTTGTTTGATCTTATATCTTTGTGATCATAGGTTGATCATCTGTTTGACCCGAAGCATGGCTTTGTGACAAAGCGTAGCTTTGTGGACGAGACTTCGTCGAGCCTCACACCCCGGAAATGGTCAAAACAGGAAGGATGCGGCAAGGTTCTAGGGAGTAGCGCCCCTTAGTGTATGTCATTCCTTTTGGATAGAGGTGGTATCATGGTATGGAGCCCAGATACTTAACCTATGTGGTTACTGCATTATTATTCTGATGTGGTTGTTGGAAATCGAGGATCCTCAGGAAGATTGGTTACGATCGGGGGATGACATACGTGTGTCAGTAGTTACCTATTTTTGCAGAGGTAACCCGGCCTTGTGTTGGCAGAGATCCGGTTAGGTTCTCGGGTCGTCTATTCCAGGGACGTACCCATCGTGGAAAAGGAAGTTCCTTAGCCTGATCATTTGTTGGAAAACCATCTTCCAATACGAACTTTGTACGGTATTAGTTGTAGAACCTGCCATCTAATATGGTAGCTATAGTAGGAATAATATAATGGTACCTATGCTGGCTAAGATTTATATTCTACTTTCGAAATGTTTTCCACTATGCACTAATAATAATATCAAAATGATTTGATTTTTGCGTAGTAAGCATCTTTGACTAACATAAGAAGAAATCTCCTCCAAGTCTGCGTTTGCATTGTGTGTGTGGTGGGAGGTCTTATGGTAGTTTCATTTTCCAAAAGCATTGCGAATTGACTTTAAAAGTTTCTGCTATTTGTTTTTAAAGATAAACTGTTTTTGTTGCTCACACCAGTCCCATGACTGATCCGGAGTTTATTGTTCTTTCCTAAACTCTGGATGCTCAAAATTTTTCTACACGAGCAGTTTAGAGTTGGGTTTTTCAGATATTCAGGTTTAGTAGATTATCTGGAGCTAGTTCAGTTCTTGGAGTTCATGGACTGACGTTGCTTATCTTGGAGCATTCTATTGGAGACATTCTATGTAATATCCCGGAAATTTAGGGCAATATCAATTTAATAATCTGTTTAAATAATTAAATTGATTGATAATTTTTGATAATAAAATTTGAATTGGTTTAATAATCTAATTAAATAAATATTTAATTAGTGAATTTTTCTAATAAAATGATTTCTATTTATAATATATATATATATAAGTGTATATATTGTAAACAGATAAGCTTGGGTTTGTAATTTAAATAATAAATAAAATCTTGTTTTTGATTTCTAATATGCATTTTTGATAATTTGGAGATTTGGATTTATTTAATATTAGTTTTTCAAAGTTATTTAAACAAAATAACTATATGGTTTTGAAATGAAATTAATAGTAAGGTTAATCTATTTTCTTTTTAAATATTGCTTAATATGATTTAAGAGTATATATAAGTTTAAATACCATTTACATATGGTATGTTAATTCATTTAATAAATAGTAGTAATTTATAATCTCCTTTATAAATTTTTTTTTTAAAATAGATAAATATGTTAATTTCAAACAATATTAACAGAGTATTGTTTTTATAATAAAAAGACCTTAATAAAATAGGATTGTTATTTTCAAATTGGATGTGTTGTTTTAAATTTACTTTAAATTGGATTTTAAGAATATAATTTGAATTTGAATTTGAAATTCGAAAGAGGTAATATTTAAATAGTTTTAGATTTTAAATATATATGTATAAGCTTTTATTTATAAGTATAATTGGTTGGTTCTTTAAAAAGTTATCTTTATATATATAAATAGATAAGTAATAAGTGTTTAATAAATAAAGAAAAGATTTATTTACACTTAAAATATATATAAATTAAATAAAAAGACATGTGTAATTCTCCAAATGCTTTGTTATAACAAGTGTTAACTAATTAACCACTATAATGACAAATGTCAAAATGAGGTAATTTTGTTTTTCTTTTATTTGTTAAATCATTTTATTCTATATAAACATATGTTCTTATCTACATTTCTTTTTCTCTTTTTCAAAGACAAGAAAACTTCAGCCTAAACTAAATATCTCAAAAACAAAATCTGATTTAAATCTCTCAAAGACAATCAGTAAAATTACTTTCCTCTCAAACAAATCCTCAAATCATAATCTCAAATAACCTGTAACTCATTTTCCAAAATCAAGCTTCAACCTGCATTTCTTTAAAACCTGTAACCTCTCTTCAATCTGAAACAAAAAGATTGCATTTTCTTCAAATCTGGAATTAAAACAAACCTGAAATCAATCCTCTGTAAAGCTTTTTCTTCAAACCGTAATTCATCTTCAAAACCAACAACCTGTTATATATTTTCCAAAAAAATCAAACAAAGCCTGCATTTTTCTAAAGCCTGGAAATTAGGCTACCTGCATGCAAACCTGAGATGATTAGGCCTGCATTTTCTTTTGAGCTGGGAGCATGCATGAAGTCTGTAAATCAAGGAGCAAAAGCATTTCAGCAAAACAAGTTTAAAGTTTCAAAACATCAACAACTCAAGTTTTTAAAGTTCAAAGTTTTCAAAGGCTTTTCAAAATAAAGTGCTCTGTTCATTTTTCACTGGTGAGTAAACATTTTTAAAGCAGTTTAATCTGGATTTAACTATCATGCATGTAACGACCCAGAATTTCGACCAAATTAAATTGAGAATATTTAATTAATTTTAAATATTTGAACGATAATTTAATTTGAATCCCCGATCTAACTTTGAAATTGACGATTAAATTACAAAATTTAATCTATTGTAAGTTGAACGAAAATTTATATCTTCAATTTTAAGCTGAAGAAAAATATTTCAAAAGCTTTTAAAATTCGTATTGATAATACGGAAGATAACAGAACCTTCAAAAATTGATTTGGAAACAATCTGTTCAGTTTTGAAATTAAATCGTTCGAATCGATATTTAAAAATAGCCGTCCGAGGCACAGTCTCGGAATTCGACGAAACCAGTTCCATTGGATCCGTAATGTTGAATTATTACTGGATTTCAAATTTCGTATTATTCGGAGTTGTTACGTGAGCATACGGTAAGCAAACGCGTTGAAAATTAAATCGAATTCAATTTGTTTTTAAATTTGAATTTGGTCAATTCAGAACACTGTAGCTTCCCTTCATCCACGCCGAGAATCACGAAATTTATCGTGCAACCCATGTTCTCCTGTCTCCCTCCTTCTGTTGAAATACACGAAAGAAGATTTTTTCGTTCAAAAGTTAAAACTCTCGTTCGAAAGTAAATAAAAATGGCGACCCTTTTTATTCGTTCGAATGAACAAAAATCTCGTTCCATCCTCCCCTATCTCCCAGTTTGAAATCCTCACATTCAAAATTTATTAGAACGAAAGGGGGAGGGGCGGATTCAATTCAATTTCACTAAAATCAAACTCGAGATTTCAGTGGCCTCTGCGCTATAGGTGGGCGCGCGCGCATAGACCGGTGTAGGTGGGAGGTAGCGCGGCGACGAGGCAGTATCGCACGCGAACGCGTGGCGCAGCAGTGTGGGGCCGCGGAGGCGCGACTCAGGCGAAATAGCAGTCGTGCGCGCTAGCGATCGAGCTAGGGTAGAGCGGCTTTGGGGTAGTCGCGGCAACGGCGTCGCGATCAATCACGGCAAGCTATGGCGACAGGAAGGAGTCGAGTTGGAGGCAGTAGTTGGTCGCGAAGTCCAAGGAGGGGAGGCGCGCAGTTCGACGTCGAACTCGAGATCTGGGGCACGGCAATGAATGGTGGCTGGAGGCATTCGCGAAGTCGAGCCGAGGTTGTTAAATTTACAGTAAGGTATTTTCTTTATTTAATTTATTCATACATATTTTTTTTTTTATATAGAGTAGAAAGAAAAAAAATGTGAACCGAGTATTTAAATTTTTACAGTAGGCTAAGTTGTTGTAGGAAATTTATTTTTTTAAAGTAAATTTAGTTTTAAAATTTAATTCTACTTAGATAAAATTGTTAAAAGTAATCTGTTTAAAATTTATAGAAATTTAGTTTAAATTTAAGTTATTTGGGTAAAAGGAAAATTTGTTGGAATAAAATAATTTGTTAGAATAAATTTTGTTAAAGGAGAATTAATTTTGAATTTGATTTTCTTATGAAATCAATTTATTTAAAAGAAATTGATTTAAAGATATTAAAGTAAAATTGTTAGTTAATGAAATAATTTAATAATTAGTTAGTTAACTCAATCTGTTTAAAATAGGAAAAATATTTGTTCGTCTGTTCAAATATTAATGAATTTGTATAATTATTTATATAAGGTATAAATCAAAGAAATCGAGTCAGGATGGATGGGATTACAAAATAAAAAGCAAAGGTGAGATTTTCTCACTCGAAGGAAATTTGATTTTTACAGTTATCATTGACTGTTTGATTTCTATTGAATGTGATATTAGATATAGTAGGATATATCTATATATATAGCAGTATATACATATTGGCATATGTATATATTGGATTGATTGATTTCCCGCCTCGTATAGCGGATGAGACCCTATTGCGCCGTTAGTAAGCGGATTTATAAAAAAACCTATATACCGCGATAATTCCGTACTGGAGCGGAATTGGTATTGTGCTAACATCTTTGGATGCAGGGAAACAGGTTGGAGGGATCCAACTGGATTCCTCACCCGTATTTATTCATTTACAGATATTGATGTATATTCTGTTATCATATTGATATATGATGTCTGCTGTTGTGATTGACGAATTGGTGCTGTTGCATCATCAGATTTAAATTTTGAAATCTAAAAATAACGATGTTGATTTTAAAAGAGAATTTTTAAAAGTGATCTTTGGAAATATACGTTTATTTAAATTGTTGAATTGGTTTATTTTAAATAAATAAACGTTAAAACTTTAAGGTTATAAAGTTAGGATTTTGTGAATTTTAACAAAAAGGTAATTTCTTTTGAAATAAAGAATTAAGAAATTTATAAAATGGAAACGATGTTAAAATGATTTATAAAGGAATAAACATTTCAGTTGTAAAGTTTTAAAAGAACGATTTTGAAAATAAAGGAATTATAAGTTATTAACTTATAATATGGATTGTTGGTATAAAGTTTGAGTCATGAATCGAATTGTGAATAAAAGGAGATTTATAAAACGAAGTTGTTATAAAATGGAAATAGAATTTATAAACGTTGTTTTATAAATTCGAAATCAATTGGATTTGATAGATTAAAATGTTAAAGAAGGTATATTCGTGATTTTGGATAGCGAATTATCCTTTAAGTTAAATGTGTAGAAATTGTAAAAATTGGGATAGTGATTATATTCACGAATTTGGACAGTAAATATATATTATTGAATAAAATCAATATATTTTGGGAAAAAGAATATTGTTAAATGAAGTTGTTTTAAAGGATGTTTTAAACCGTGTTAAGTATCGAAACATAGGTTTCAACATTTATTGTTGAAATAGACGTTTTTCGAAAAATAAGGAAATGGTGGACTATAACACTGTTGTTATAGTAAATGATTTCCGAAAGGAAATGTTTTTATTTAGTATTGGGATTTATATATCTATCTTAATTCCGAATCCCTATACTAGTGATTTCGAGTCGTCGTAACGATGTTTTACGCAACATTCGTTTTGACTCAAATAGGTGTTAAAAGAATGATTTCCTTAAAGAATGAATATATACTTAATTTGATTTAAGTATATCGAATATTTTCAAGTGTTGAAAATAAATAGATTTGTGAAACACTTATTTTTAAATAAGTATGGAAATGCTTTTCCAAATGAAATGAACGTTTTGAGAATTTATCTTTGTAAAAGATACATTGAAATTGAATATTGAAAATCGATTTGAAAATCGTATATCAGAAGATATTTTGAAATATAAATTCAATATGGAATTTATAAAGAAATGGGAATTCGTTTTAAAAATAAACGTTGATTTATTTTTGAAGTGTGGAAAATTATATATCTAGTAAGATATTTTTGAAGAATAAATAATTTGGGAAAATTATTTGGAATCTGATGATGTCGCGCATCTTTATTGATAGTTAAATAACCGACTATTGATAATTACCTTTAGGTAGGTATTTGTTGTGAATTGGATGAATTTGAATGCCACACTTATTTTTGAATTTACGCTCACTATTCGGGTTAACCGGGAAAGGACCATGGGGTCGTATAACCCATTCCGAATATGTGATACGTCGTTATGAATTGCATTTGAAGACCGGTGTTGAAGACCGGATATTTTTGAAAACGAAAGGATTACCGTCGAGTTACTCTACATCGACTGATCTTCGATTTAGAGGTTTTATCACCCTTAGTGACGGGAAGTCCCGACGTGATTAGAAATTTATCCGGATGTGCAAGGGCTTCGTGAGAAGTGCCTTCGGTTCTGTTCGATCCCGGAACAGACTTGTATGGATTGTGTGTCTGACGTTACAATTTGAGATATAAAGCTGATTTCTTTCAAATACATTTCTGTTGGTGGCGGAGAATTTATTCTCTTAGCTTAACACCCTTCTCTGAGACGTACGAGCTCAGAGGTTATGTAGTTGAAATTTATCAGCGATATATCCCAATTTGGTAACGTGGCATACTGAGTGTTGCTGTGAAATGATCAGTGTTTGATCATTTGTGATATGATCATTTGTTTGATCTTATATCTTTGTGATCATAGGTTGATCATTTTGTTTGACCCGAAGCAGGGCTTTTTGTAGAAAGCGTAGCTTTGTGGACGAGACTTCATCGAGCCTCACACCCCGGAAATGGTCGAAACAGGACGAATGCGGCAAGGTTCTAGGGAGTAGCGCCCCTTAGTGTATGTCATTCCTTCTGGATAAAGGTGGTATCATGGTATGGAGCCCAGATACTTAACCTCTGTGGTTACTGCATTATTATTATCTATGTGGTTTGTTGGAAATCGGGGATCCTCGGGAAGATCGGTGACGATCGGGGGATGGCATACGCGTGTCAGTAGTTACCTATTTTTGCAGAGGTAACCCGGCCTTGTGTTGGCAGAGATCTAACCGTAACGTTAGATTCTCGGGTCGTCTATTCCAGGGACGTTCCCATCGTGGATAGGAAGTTCCTTAGCCTGACCATTTGTTGGAAATCCAAAGAAACAATACGAGCCTTTACGATTTCAATTGTATAACCTGTCTCCTCAGGAGGCAGCTATAGCAGGCATAATATAATGGTACCTATGCTGGCTAAGATTTATATTCTACTTTCGAAATGTTTTCCCACTATGCACTAATAATAATATCAAAAAGAATTTGATTTTTACGTAGTAAGCATCTTTGACTATCATAAGAAGAAATCTCCTCCAAGTCTGCGTTTGCATTGTGTGTGTGGTGGGAGGTCTTATGGTAGTTTCATTTTCCAAAAGCATTGCGAATTGACACTAAAGTTTTCCTGTTGTTTATTTTAAAGATAAATAACTGTTTTACGATCTCACACCAGTCACCATGACTGACTCGGAGTTTATTGTTTCCCTTCTAAACTCTGGGTGCCCACCAAATTTCCACACGGGCAGCCTAGAGTTATATTATTAGGATATTCTGGATATTCTGGAGCTTGGAGATAAGCTGGATGGCGAGTCGTAGTATTTGTATCTGATAGTATTTATTCCGCTGTGTATTCTGTATGAGGACAAGTTTATATAACTGTCCATTGTTGTTTATTGACTCTGATGATATGATGTGATGTAATGTAACAACAGATATAATTCTTTTGTTTTTAAATGATATTCATTTATCTATTATATATGGTTCCGCTGCGATATGTGAGATTCTGATATTGTCTCTGTTCTGTATCTGTTGTTGTTTTGTTGTTCTTCTTCTCTTTTTCTTCTATCTTCTTCTTCTACCTTTTTCTTCTTCTTAAAACCATAACTTTCCGGGTTTCCGGCATTCGATTTCTCGGCAGTCGATAAAGTGAGTATCGATGTTGAATTTTCGAAAGTCGAAAATTTTCGGGATGTGACAAAGTGGTATCAGAGCATATGGTTAAGCGACAACCCTGCTCTGTTGGGTGTTACTCATTAGAGATAGAGTCAGTAGTACTCTAGAATGAGTTGAGTGTAATAATAGATATGAGCGCGTATTTGTTATTTGAATATAAAATTATTTTATATTGTGATGATTGATTTGTTGAGTGGTATATGGATTCTGGTCAATACGAGTAATTAACGATCATTGATAGGGATCTCTAAACACTCGAATAGAACAATTCGGCACAGTATTGTTTTAAATAGGGTAAATGAAATAATTTTACCCAAAGCTATTTTTGTATAGAAAAGAAACGATTTCTATGAATTACTATAGTATATGGTTGCATGGTTGCTAGAAATGATAACATTAAACTATTATCCTTGAAATTAAATGAGAAATTGGAATTATAACTCCAAAGTTAAAATAAATTCACATACGAATGAAATTTAAGATGTAAATTATAAATGTGAATTGTAAATTGAAACGGAATTCCAGAGAAGTATTTGGAAATGTTTTGAAAAGAATTTGAAAATTTTGGAGATTTGGAAGTATAAATCGTTTTGATTTGAAAATGAATTTCAAAGGTTTGAAAAGTATTTTAGAGAGATGAATGCTCTAAACTCTTTTCGGTCGCTGGAAAATAACTTCGATGATGACCGCGGCATCACCGGTGTTCATTTTCGGGTTTCCAAAAGAGGAATTGCTGCCTAATTGTTTTAAATGGAAGTTGTTTAGAAAATTTGGGTTTTGTTTTGGAAATTCAAAGGCTGATTTGAATTGTTTTCAAAAATGGTTTTGAAAAGGTTGAAAAGACTCTGGAGTTGAGTATTGAATTATGAAAATAAAATTGAGAATGAATGAATCAATTTGCAATTGCAAGTACATGAATGTAAATTGAATTCGAATTGAAATCCAGTTTAATATAAGTGATTGTAAACCAAAATAGCAAACTGCAAATAAATTTTGGAAATGAGTAAAAGAATAAAACTGGAATTAAAACTGAATATTGAAAATGAAGTTGAATTGTGTGAAATTAAATGAAGTTTTGAGATTAGTTTGAAGTGAACTAAAGTTAATTGATAAAATTCAATATCCAGAAGTAAACTAAATCCAAATTAAATTGGAATTGTGAATTGAATTCGAATGAGAATTGAAATGTAAAATTGAATGAGAATAGATATGTAACTTCAATAGTAAGTTAAAAATGTGCAAACAGTTTATGTTTGAAATTTGTAATCAAATTTGCAAAATGATTTGAATGCTGTAACTAGATATAATGGCTAGTAGGATATACAGGTGTATAGAGGGATTGGAAAATTTATTTCACAGATAATTTGAATTGCTCGACAAAAGGTACGTATTTGAGTTTTAATATGAGTTTTTGATGATTTCTCTCTAGCCGCTTGGCTTTTTCTTTTTCTTTTTGAAATCTGAGAGTCCGTAGGGACGTTTTGTAGTCGTACCGTATTAGCCGCGCAAAGGAGACGCTGGTGAAATTTTTCGGAAATATAGGGCGTTAGAAAATTTTTGAGAAATTTTTGAAAGTTTAAATTTGAATTTAAATTTGAATTTTGAAGTTAAACAGTGTTGTTTGAACTTACAGTTGAAGTTGAAATTTAGTTGAAATGATAACGAATCTTTAGTAGAAAGATTTGTTTTGATAAATTGATAAAACTATTGATTGTGAAAAATAGTAGACGAGTTAAGGACCACTTTTCCTAACTTGTAATTTCGAGGACGAAATTCTTTTAAGGGGGGAAGTCTGTAACGACCCAGAATTTCGACCAAATTAAATTGAGAATATTTAATTAATTTTAAATATTTGAACGATAATTTAATTTGAATCCCCGATCTAACTTTGAAATTGACGATTAAATTACAAAATTTAATCTATTGTAAGTTGAACGAAAATTTATATCTTCAATTTTAAGCTGAAGAAAAATATTTCAAAAGCTTTTAAAATTCGTATTGATAATACGGAAGATAACAGAACCTTCAAAAATTGATTTGGAAACAATCTGTTCAGTTTTGAAATTAAATCGTTCGAATCGATATTTAAAAATAGCCGTCCGAGGCACAGTCTCGGAATTCGACGAAACCAGTTCCATTGGATCCGTAATGTTGAATTATTACTGGATTTCAAATTTCGTATTATTCGGAGTTGTTACGTGAGCATACGGTAAGCAAACGCGTTGAAAATTAAATCGAATTCAATTTGTTTTTAAATTTGAATTTGGTCAATTCAGAACACTGTAGCTTCCCTTCATCCACGCCGAGAATCACGAAATTTATCGTGCAACCCATGTTCTCCTGTCTCCCTCCTTCTGTTGAAATACACGAAAGAAGATTTTTTCGTTCAAAAGTTAAAACTCTCGTTCGAAAGTAAATAAAAATGGCGACCCTTTTTATTCGTTCGAATGAACAAAAATCTCGTTCCATCCTCCCCTATCTCCCAGTTTGAAATCCTCACATTCAAAATTTATTAGAACGAAAGGGGGAGGGGCGGATTCAATTCAATTTCACTAAAATCAAACTCGAGATTTCAGTGGCCTCTGCGCTATAGGTGGGCGCGCGCGCATAGACCGGTGTAGGTGGGAGGTAGCGCGGCGACGAGGCAGTATCGCACGCGAACGCGTGGCGCAGCAGTGTGGGGCCGCGGAGGCGCGACTCAGGCGAAATAGCAGTCGTGCGCGCTAGCGATCGAGCTAGGGTAGAGCGGCTTTGGGGTAGTCGCGGCAACGGCGTCGCGATCAATCACGGCAAGCTATGGCGACAGGAAGGAGTCGAGTTGGAGGCAGTAGTTGGTCGCGAAGTCCAAGGAGGGGAGGCGCGCAGTTCGACGTCGAACTCGAGATCTGGGGCACGGCAATGAATGGTGGCTGGAGGCATTCGCGAAGTCGAGCCGAGGTTGTTAAATTTACAGTAAGGTATTTTCTTTATTTAATTTATTCATACATATTTTTTTTTTATATAGAGTAGAAAGAAAAAAAATGTGAACCGAGTATTTAAATTTTTACAGTAGGCTAAGTTGTTGTAGGAAATTTATTTTTTTAAAGTAAATTTAGTTTTAAAATTTAATTCTACTTAGATAAAATTGTTAAAAGTAATCTGTTTAAAATTTATAGAAATTTAGTTTAAATTTAAGTTATTTGGGTAAAAGGAAAATTTGTTGGAATAAAATAATTTGTTAGAATAAATTTTGTTAAAGGAGAATTAATTTTGAATTTGATTTTCTTATGAAATCAATTTATTTAAAAGAAATTGATTTAAAGATATTAAAGTAAAATTGTTAGTTAATGAAATAATTTAATAATTAGTTAGTTAACTCAATCTGTTTAAAATAGGAAAAATATTTGTTCGTCTGTTCAAATATTAATGAATTTGTATAATTATTTATATAAGGTATAAATCAAAGAAATCGAGTCAGGATGGATGGGATTACAAAATAAAAAGCAAAGGTGAGATTTTCTCACTCGAAGGAAATTTGATTTTTACAGTTATCATTGACTGTTTGATTTCTATTGAATGTGATATTAGATATAGTAGGATATATCTATATATATAGCAGTATATACATATTGGCATATGTATATATTGGATTGATTGATTTCCCGCCTCGTATAGCGGATGAGACCCTATTGCGCCGTTAGTAAGCGGATTTATAAAAAAACCTATATACCGCGATAATTCCGTACTGGAGCGGAATTGGTATTGTGCTAACATCTTTGGATGCAGGGAAACAGGTTGGAGGGATCCAACTGGATTCCTCACCCGTATTTATTCATTTACAGATATTGATGTATATTCTGTTATCATATTGATATATGATGTCTGCTGTTGTGATTGACGAATTGGTGTTGTTGCATCATCAGATTTAAATTTTGAAATCTAAAAATAACGATGTTGATTTTAAAAGAGAATTTTTAAAAGTGATCTTTGGAAATATACGTTTATTTAAATTGTTGAATTGGTTTATTTTAAATAAATAAACGTTAAAACTTTAAGGTTATAAAGTTAGGATTTTGTGAATTTTAACAAAAAGGTAATTTCTTTTGAAATAAAGAATTAAGAAATTTATAAAATGGAAACGATGTTAAAATGATTTATAAAGGAATAAACATTTCAGTTGTAAAGTTTTAAAAGAACGATTTTGAAAATAAAGGAATTATAAGTTATTAACTTATAATATGGATTGTTGGTATAAAGTTTGAGTCATGAATCGAATTGTGAATAAAAGGAGATTTATAAAACGAAGTTGTTATAAAATGGAAATAGAATTTATAAACGTTGTTTTATAAATTCGAAATCAATTGGATTTGATAGATTAAAATGTTAAAGAAGGTATATTCGTGATTTTGGATAGCGAATTATCCTTTAAGTTAAATGTGTAGAAATTGTAAAAATTGGGATAGTGATTATATTCACGAATTTGGACAGCAAATATATATTATTGAATAAAATCAATATATTTTGGGAAAAAGAATATTGTTAAATGAAGTTGTTTTAAAGGATGTTTTAAACCGTGTTAAGTATCGAAACATAGGTTTCAACATTTATTGTTGAAATAGACGTTTTTCGAAAAATAAGGAAATGGTGGACTATAACACTGTTGTTATAGTAAATGATTTCCGAAAGGAAATGTTTTTATTTAGTATTGGGATTTATATATCTATCTTAATTCCGAATCCCTATACTAGTGATTTCGAGTCGTCGTAACGATGTTTTACGCAACATTCGTTTTGACTCAAATAGGTGTTAAAAGAATGATTTCCTTAAAGAATGAATATATACTTAATTTGATTTAAGTATATCGAATATTTTCAAGTGTTGAAAATAAATAGATTTGTGAAACACTTATTTTTAAATAAGTATGGAAATGCTTTTCCAAATGAAATGAACGTTTTGAGAATTTATCTTTGTAAAAGATACATTGAAATTGAATATTGAAAATCGATTTGAAAATCGTATATCAGAAGATATTTTGAAATATAAATTCAATATGGAATTTATAAAGAAATGGGAATTCGTTTTAAAAATAAACGTTGATTTATTTTTGAAGTGTGGAAAATTATATATCTAGTAAGATATTTTTGAAGAATAAATAATTTGGGAAAATTATTTGGAATCTGATGATGTCGCGCATCTTTATTGATAGTTAAATAACCGACTATTGATAATTACCTTTAGGTAGGTATTTGTTGTGAATTGGATGAATTTGAATGCCACACTTATTTTTGAATTTACGCTCACTATTCGGGTTAACCGGGAAAGGACCATGGGGTCGTATAACCCATTCCGAATATGTGATACGTCGTTATGAATTGCATTTGAAGACCGGTGTTGAAGACCGGATATTTTTGAAAACGAAAGGATTACCGTCGAGTTACTCTACATCGACTGATCTTCGATTTAGAGGTTTTATCACCCTTAGTGACGGGAAGTCCCGACGTGATTAGAAATTTATCCGGATGTGCAAGGGCTTCGTGAGAAGTGCCTTCGGTTCTGTTCGATCCCGGAACAGACTTGTATGGATTGTGTGTCTGACGTTACAATTTGAGATATAAAGCTGATTTCTTTCAAATACATTTCTGTTGGTGGCGGAGAATTTATTCTCTTAGCTTAACACCCTTCTCTGAGACGTACGAGCTCAGAGGTTATGTAGTTGAAATTTATCAGCGATATATCCCAATTTGGTAACGTGGCATACTGAGTGTTGCTGTGAAATGATCAGTGTTTGATCATTTGTGATATGATCATTTGTTTGATCTTATATCTTTGTGATCATAGGTTGATCATTTTGTTTGACCCGAAGCAGGGCTTTTTGTAGAAAGCGTAGCTTTGTGGACGAGACTTCATCGAGCCTCACACCCCGGAAATGGTCGAAACAGGACGAATGCGGCAAGGTTCTAGGGAGTAGCGCCCCTTAGTGTATGTCATTCCTTCTGGATAAAGGTGGTATCATGGTATGGAGCCCAGATACTTAACCTCTGTGGTTACTGCATTATTATTATCTATGTGGTTTGTTGGAAATCGGGGATCCTCGGGAAGATCGGTGACGATCGGGGGATGGCATACGCGTGTCAGTAGTTACCTATTTTTGCAGAGGTAACCCGGCCTTGTGTTGGCAGAGATCTAACCGTAACGTTAGATTCTCGGGTCGTCTATTCCAGGGACGTACCCATCGTGGATAGGAAGTTCCTTAGCCTGACCATTTGTTGGAAATCCAAAGAAACAATACGAGCCTTTACGATTTCAATTGTATAACCTGTCTCCTCAGGAGGCAGCTATAGCAGGCA
Source organism: Allium fistulosum (assembly GCA_030737815.1). Lineage (NCBI taxonomy): Eukaryota > Viridiplantae > Streptophyta > Magnoliopsida > Asparagales > Amaryllidaceae > Allium > Allium fistulosum. Next base: position 694,910,191 of record CM060906.1, read on the forward strand.
TAATATAATGGTACCTATGCTGGCTAAGATTTATATTCTACTTTCGAAATGTTTTCCCACTATGCACTAATAATAATATCAAAAAGAATTTGATTTTTACGTAGTAAGCATCTTTGACTATCATAAGAAGAAATCTCCTCCAAGTCTGCGTTTGCATTGTGTGTGTGGTGGGAGGTCTTATGGTAGTTTCATTTTCCAAAAGCATTGCGAATTGACACTAAAGTTTTCCTGTTGTTTATTTTAAAGATAAATAACTGTTTTACGATCTCACACCAGTCACCATGACTGACTCGGAGTTTATTGTTTCCCTTCTAAACTCTGGGTGCCCACCAAATTTCCACACGGGCAGCCTAGAGTTATATTATTAGGATATTCTGGATATTCTGGAGCTTGGAGATAAGCTGGATGGCGAGTCGTAGTATTTGTATCTGATAGTATTTATTCCGCTGTGTATTCTGTATGAGGACAAGTTTATATAACTGTCCATTGTTGTTTATTGACTCTGATGATATGATGTGATGTAATGTAACAACAGATATAATTCTTTTGTTTTTAAATGATATTCATTTATCTATTATATATGGTTCCGCTGCGATATGTGAGATTCTGATATTGTCTCTGTTCTGTATCTGTTGTTGTTTTGTTGTTCTTCTTCTCTTTTTCTTCTATCTTCTTCTTCTACCTTTTTCTTCTTCTTAAAACCATAACTTTCCGGGTTTCCGGCATTCGATTTCTCGGCAGTCGATAAAGTGAGTATCGATGTTGAATTTTCGAAAGTCGAAAATTTTCGGGATGTGACAATGCATGTGATGATACTGGCTTGTATTGAAGTTCTTAATTTGAATTTATATGAATTGGTATAAATATGTTGTGTGAGCCTGTCTGTTTACATATACAAGCCTGTCCTCTGTTATTTATCAAGTGAGTAAACATTTTTTAAAAAAGTTCAAAATTGGTTGTATATTGTGATGCATGTGCTAAACCTTTAAGGTAAAGTTGTAAAAAGGGTTGCTTGGAAGTATATTAGTGAATTACTGTGTGTGCTTGTTTGCGTACATGTAATTATATATCTCTCGGTGTATAACAGGTTCAACAAATTCAAATAAAATTTATATCTCTTTTTATAAACAGTTTTATATTACAATACTTAAATGAAACTTGTTTGTATTTACCAGATTCAAATTCTAAAAATGCTTTTAAGCATAAATAACAAGTAATTTTACTGGTAGTAGAGATTTACAGTGAAAAATAAATTAAGGTCAGATCTCAAATCATCTTAATTCCATACTTTGATTTTCTAAACCAAATCGTATTGTAAAATGATGATTTTAGACATTGGTTTCATGATTTTTAAGTTAGTATATGTCGTGAATTTTTGAGTTGATCAGATATTGGGTTTTCGTAAATTGCTGTCGATCGGCGATGAGTGGTGCGACGTGGTCGTTGCTGGAGGTAGAGGGAAGGATGATGATCATTTGAAAAATGATTGCTTGATTTTTAGATCGACGTGGAGGTCGAGCGACGTCGAACTAGGGCTCGAAGCCTGGTTTTGGTCAGGGAGGTTGTCGTGACATTTTCGAAGTCGTTGATGTACCGGACTGGATCTCATAAGGGAGGATGGCTTCGGTGGTTCGAGGCGCGTCTGGGGTTGCAGCAGTTTGGGTTCAGGTGGCGTGGTTCGTCGCCGATAGTTGAATTTCCGATCGTGTGCATTTGCCTGTTTCGATCGAATTGCGATTTTGTGGTTGCCTTGGGTTTTCGTTGTGCTGCATCGACATGGTGGTTGTCGAGGTCGAGTGTGGGTTGGCGAGGCCCGGAGGGATGGTCGGCGTCGAGTTTTTCGGTTGTGCACGTGCACATTGTATCAGTAATGGTGTAGAGTTGTTAAGTTAGAGGAAGAAGGAGTGGAACTCGAGTTTTCTCGGGTAGTTCGTGTGAGTAGGTCGAAGCAGAGAGGGTTTTTACTCGAAGCATTTTAGGGTGGCACGGGTCATTGACCTGTTACAGGTTTTTAAAATCTATTTGTTTTTAAATTTTAAAACTTATTTTAAAATTTGAAAGCAAGATTTAAATCCAGTTTTAAATCAAGTTTAAGTATGGATTCAAATTTGATTTGTATCACTAGTTTGAAATAAATAAGTTTATAAATTTATAATGTTTTAACAAATTTAAAATGTTTAAAGTATATTTTAAAAAGGTTTAAATTTAAATAAATTGGTTTAAAAATCTTATAAATTTCTTTTATAAATGTTAAGTGTTTCTTAACATTTGAATTTAAGAAGATTTTGTAAATCTGATTTAAAATTGGTTAAAGTTAAATTGTAATTTATTTTGAATCTTTTAATTTAAAATGAATTAAAAGAAAGATATTAAAGTTAAATCTTTTAAAGTCTTGGTTAATAATAATTAAAGTAGATGGAAGGTAAATACTTTAATTTAGAAAGTAATTAATGTTTAATGATTTAAGATTCAATTAAATTAATAAAGTAATTAAAGAATAATTTATTAATTTAATTTATTAATTAATTCAGTGTTAATTAATTAAATGATAAGTAAATTAATAAATCAAATGATTAAGAGATTAATTAGGTAATTAATTTAGTAATTAGAAATTAATTAAATGGTATTTAAGAATTAATTAATTTGTAATTAATAATGTTGATTTAAGTTTAATTACTTAAATAATGAATTGTTAAAAATTAATGATAGATCATTAATTAGAGAATATTAAATAATTAACTATTAATGTTTAAATTTGATAATTAACTAGATAAATTAGTTAATTAAAAATTGGTTAAGTAAATTACTTAATAAAGTAATTAAAGTAATTACTTAAGGTAATTAATTAAATAAATTTGATAAGTTAAATTAATTTTGTTTAATTAATTTAAGATAATCACTGGGTGATTTGATAATTACTTAAAGGTAATTAGTGGAAGTATAAATTACTTAGAAAAGTAATTAAAGTTAATTAGGGGATATAATTAACTAAAGGTGGTTTAATAAAAGTAATTTGAGTTTAGTACTTTTAATAATTAATCAAGGGATTAATTAAAGGATAATTAATTAAGGAGTAATTAATTTAGGAAGTGTAGTAATTAAGAGTAGTTAATTACTAAATGTGATTAATCAAAGGTGATTAATAAATGTGATTAATTAATTATTAATATAAATAAGATAATTAATTAAGAATAATTAAGGATCACTAATTAATATAATTAATGATGTTATTAAGAATTGATTAATTAAGATTAATTAATAAATAATAAGTGATTAAAGTAATTAATTAATTGTAATTAATTAAGGATTAATGAAATTAAATACAATTAATTAATAGATGAAGCAATTAAAGATGAATTACTGAATGGTTTAAGTTAATTAATTTGTGAAATTAATTAAGAGTTAATTACTTAAGGTAATTAAAGTATAATTAATCAGGATTGATTAATTAAGATGATACTTAAATATGATTAATTAATTGGTTTAATTAATGATTAAGTAAGAAGGATTTATAAAATGAGGTAATTAATTTAATTCACTTTAAATTAATTAGAAATGATATAAATCATTACTTAGGGATGGATGAATAATATAGAATGCTTTGCATTGTTGTTATCTCTGATAAGAGATGTGCTGATCTATGATATGGATGCTTTAGTTAAATTGAAATGATAATATGGATTATCTGTTTGTGATAATGTAGATTATCTGTTGTGAATTATCTATCCATGTAGTATAGATAACTGAAATGAATTGTTTTAACCTTAAAACAACTTGGCCTTAAAAGATACGTTTTGGATTTCGATGAGACCGGGATCGGGTTTCCGTATACCGGAATTCCAGGTCTGGAGACCCGAATACCACATCGATCCAAATTAACGATAGGTCGTGAATCTCAAGTGAAGATGAAGATTCAAAGTGCAAGGGTTATTGTCGTTAACTCTGAGGGTGATTCCAAAACGAGTGTAACGAGATAATGCCTTCGGTTTCGTTCGAACCCGGAACGAACTTGTATGGATTGAATGCTTTCAGAACATCGTCAGGTGGACGATGAGCATTCTAAGTGATGTGTTCTGATTTAAAGGTAAATCGTGACCTCAAGCCTCATCAACCGGGAATGGCTAAAACAGGGGAGGTGCAGCAAGGCTTCGTGGGTAGCACCCACTGAGAGTAAGGTCATCCCTGTCTAGAGAGTTCCTTCTTTTATTTCGGCTTAGTGGTGCAGTTGGCGACGGCCATCTGTGGGGTGATTTTATTCGGAATTATCCAGTAAGGGATGGTTCCGGCTTTGTGTTGCAGGGGATTGGGAGTGATCCTCGGTACGGTGATCTAGGCCCCGTACTGTGATGAGCGGTACCCCGGTAGCTCTGCCATTGTATGGAAATCCAAATTCCAATAAGTGATAACGGATTTGATTGTATACTTATGTATGCTGGAATTTAATAATGTAACAATTTCGGCTATTTCATATTTATTTGAAAACCTTAGACCCTATTATAATACAATCGAATTTCCTATCAAATGTTTTGGTTAGCGTAAGGTAAAAACTTACCCATGTTTATTTGTGGGGAGTCTTACGTGATACCTTTTCTTTCAAAAGGTTTTGAAGTTAAACAAGTTTAACCTGTTACTCACACCAGACCCATGTCTGACCCAAGTTGTTTATTTTTGTTTTATAAACTCTTGGGTACTCAAATTTTTACGAGTAGCCAAGGGATTCAGGTTTAGCTTTGACGAATTGTGGAGGAGAAATGGAGCAGGAGGCTTCGGCGTTCGTAGATATAGTATTCCGCTGTGTTGATATCTGTGTTAGAGTCTTGTATTGTAATTGAGTTGTAATATCTAGACAGATGTTTATAACTGTCTAGTATGTGTTGTATAGATGTGTAAACTCTGATAAGTGTTGTATAATATAGCTTATTTATGTTATTAATATAATTTATTCGTTCCGCTGTGAGATCGTTGTTGTTGTTTCTTTCTTTCTTCTCTTCTTTTCTATTTTCTACCTCTTTCTTTCTTATTGTCGATGCGTTCTTCTGTGGATAGAAGGGCGGGTCGTCACAGTTGGTATCAGAGCTCAGGTTGAGAGAATGCCTAAGCTTTTGGTTAAGTGAATATCAGAACACTAGGTTGAGTGAATACCTAGGTTCGGAAGGGTTGTTCATTAGAGATAGGATCTGTAGAAACCTGTTTGAGTCTGAGTGTATATATATATACGAGAGCGCGTATTTGTTAGTTATATAAAATGGTTTTATATTGTGTTAATTGATCGGTTGGGTGGTATATGGATTCTGGTCAATACGAGTAGCTAACGTTATTGATAGGGATCTCTAAACACTTGGACCAGGCCAACGGACACAATATTGTTTTAAAAGGGAAGGTGAAATAATTTTACCGAGATATATTTTCTATAATATAAAAAGTATCATTTTAAAAGTATATGGTATTTGTAATGATTGGTTGAGATGATAATAATTTATCATCTAGGATTAGGAATCTGAGTGTTGAGGTTGGAAGTGTATTTGTCGAGACTGTAAACCTAATACCGTCTTGAGTAAACTTTACTGTGGTAAAGGATTTCATCGATCTCCGAAGGAAACTGTTATGGTTCGGAGTTTATCTTTGTGGTTGGATGAGTAGGGTTGGATCTGTCGGTTGGGTAGAAACGAGTGATGGTATCTTGGTATCTTCTGGAAGGAGTAACTGTGTGATGAGATGCAGTGAATATGGATGTTCCCGAAGATGTTTTCTTTGGAACAAGTTAATGAAGTGTGTCTGCTTCGGTGTTGAGGCTGAGTTCAGCAAGATGTTTTTGTTCTGTTTGAAGTCCGAGTTTCTCGAAGAGCTTTGGATTGAGAAGTCTGTGGCATCTATGGCAGCAGTGCAGCTCGGAGTGTTCTGTTTTCGGCAGAAGTTTTTCTGGCTGAGCAGTTTTTCTGAAGGTGAAGTTCAAAAGCAGCAGAGAGGATCCATTTCTTCGATGGATTGGATAGTCAAGTGTGAGCTGTTTTGATTGGTAAAGAGAGAACAGTTTTATTTGGATTTTGGCTGGGTGGATCGCAAAAGTGACTTGCGATAGTTTGAGTATTCTTTTGAGTTATCCGATATTTTCTGGAATGTGTTGTCCAGTCTGTGCTTGTGTTCATCATCAGCATTTTTCATTCTACTCCAGATCAGAGTGGTGCAGCGGGAGCAGTTTGGCAAGTGCTCCTGTTTATCTTTTCCAGATAGGAAAAGTTAGTTCAGTCTACTGATATGGTAAAGTAGAGTTGTATTTTGGATTATTGGTAGATCTTGAGAGGATCATTGTTGATTGGGTTATTTCTAGTCCAGTTATTGCTAGAAGCATCAACGAAGGTTGAGTTGATCAGGAAGGATCTGTAGACAGCCCAGGATCGTCTGAAGATTTTTGTGGATAAGAGACGGAGGAATTTTGAATTCGAAGTTGGAGACTTCGTTGTTGTTGAAGTTTCTCTGATAAAAGGGAACTATAAGATTGGGTAAGTCTGGGAAGTCAGCTCCGAGTTATTTTGGATCTCTTCTGTATGCTGATTTGGATAAGTGCTTTGATCTACTGGATTGAATTGTCAGTTTGGATAACTGGAATTCATTTTGTTTCACGTATCTCTGAGAGAGTACGTATTTGATCTATCTCTGGTTTTGGAACCAACAGTTCTGGAGGTTTGGTTGTTGAGTCAGACTCGTCTGTAGTCTGATATCCTGTTTAGTTCTGTAGATCTAGATGAGTAGAAGCTCTATAGCTTAGTAGTATTGATTGTTTGGATTCTGTAGAGCGAGTATCCCGGTATATATATATACTTGGGGAAAACTCGAGGAAATTTTATCCAGAATTTTGTCTGGATAATTAAAATTGTTTGATTGAGTGAATTGTTTGCTATGGTTGTTAGCATATGGATGATAATTTATGGTTGTGATTTAAATAGATTATTAAATTACCTTTGTTTTAAATTTCGGGGACGAAATTATTTTAAGGGGGAAGGAATGTAATATCCCGGAAATTTAGGGCAATATCAATTTAATAATCTGTTTAAATAATTAAATTGATTGATAATTTTTGATAATAAAATTTGAATTGGTTTAATAATCTAATTAAATAAATATTTAATTAGTGAATTTTTCTAATAAAATGATTTCTATTTATAATATATATATAAGTGTATATATTGTAAACAGATAAGCTTGGGTTTGTAATTTAAATAATAAATAAAATCTTGTTTTTGATTTCTAATATGCATTTTTGATAATTTGGAGATTTGGATTTATTTAATATTAGTTTTTCAAAGTTATTTAAACAAAATAACTATATGGTTTTGAAATGAAATTAATAGTAAGGTTAATCTATTTTCTTTTTAAATATTGCTTAATATGATTTAAGAGTATATATAAGTTTAAATACCATTTACATATGGTATGTTAATTCATTTAATAAATAGTAGTAATTTATAATCTCCTTTATAAATTTTTTTTTTAAAATAGATAAATATGTTAATTTCAAACAATAATAACAGAGTATTGTTTTTATAATAAAAAGACCTTAATAAAATAGGATTGTTATTTTCAAATTGGATGTGTTGTTTTAAATTTACTTTAAATTGGATTTTAAGAATATAATTTGAATTTGAATTTGAAATTCAAAAGAGGTAATATTTAAATAGTTTTAGATTTTAAATATATATGTATAAGCTTTTATTTATAAGTATAATTGGTTAGTTCTTTAAAAAGTTATCTTTATATATATAAATAGATAAGTAATAAGTGTTTAATAAATAAAGAAAAGATTTATTTACACTTAAAATATATATAAATTAAATAAAAAGACATGTGTAATTCTCCAAATGCTTTGTTATAACAAGTGTTAACTAATTAACCACTATAATGACAAATGTCAAAATGAGGTAATTTTGTTTTTCTTTTATTTGTTAAATCATTTTATTCTATATAAACATATGTTCTTATCTACATTTCTTTTTCTCTTTTTCAAAGACAAGAAAACTTCAGCCTAAACTAAATATCTCAAAAACAAAATCTGATTTAAATCTCTCAAAGACAATCAGTAAAATTACTTTCCTCTCAAACAAATCCTCAAATCATAATCTCAAATAACCTGTAACTCATTTTCCAAAATCAAGCTTCAACCTGCATTTCTTTAAAACCTGTAACCTCTCTTCAATCTGAAACAAAAAGATTGCATTTTCTTCAAATCTGGAATTAAAACAAACCTGAAATCAATCCTCTGTAAAGCTTTTTCTTCAAACCGTAATTCATCTTCAAAACCAACAACCTGTTATATATTTTCCAAAAAAATCAAACAAAGCCTGCATTTTTCTAAAGCCTGGAAATTAGGCTACCTGCATGCAAACCTGAGATGATTAGGCCTGCATTTTCTTTTGAGCTGGGAGCATGCATGAAGTCTGTAAATCAAGGAGCAAAAGCATTTCAGCAAAACAAGTTTAAAGTTTCAAAACATCAACAACTCAAGTTTTTAAAGTTCAAAGTTTTCAAAGGCTTTTCAAAATAAAGTGCTCTGTTCATTTTTCACTGGTGAGTAAACATTTTTAAAGCAGTTTAATCTGGATTTAACTATCATGCATGTGATGATACTGGCTTGTATTGAAGTTCTTAATTTGAATTTATATGAATTGGTATAAATATGTTGTGTGAGCCTGTCTGTTTACATATACAAGCCTGTCCTCTGTTATTTATCAAGTGAGTAAACATTTTTTAAAAAAGTTCAAAATTGGTTGTATATTGTGATGCATGTGCTAAACCTTTAAGGTAAAGTTGTAAAAAGGGTTGCTTGGAAGTATATTAGTGAATTACTGTGTGTGCTTGTTTGCGTACATGTAATTATATATCTCTAGGTGTATAACAGGTTCAACAAATTCAAATAAAATTTATATCTCTTTTTATAAACAGTTTTATATTACAATACTTAAATGAAACTTGTTTGTATTTACCAGATTCAAATTCTAAAAATGCTTTTAAGCATAAATAACAAGTAATTTTACTGGTAGTAGAGATTTACAGTGAAAAATAAATTAAGGTCAGATCTCAAATCATCTTAATTCCATACTTTGATTTTCTAAACCAAATCGTATTGTAAAATGATGATTTTAGACATTGGTTTCATGATTTTTAAGTTAGTATATGTCGTGAATTTTTGAGTTGATCAGATATTGGGTTTTCGTAAATTGCTGTCGATCGGCGATGAGTGGTGCGACGTGGTCGTTGCTGGAGGTAGAGGGAAGGATGATGATCATTTGAAAAATGATTGCTTGATTTTTAGATCGACGTGGAGGTCGAGCGACGTCGAACTAGGGCTCGAAGCCTGGTTTTGGTCAGGGAGGTTGTCGTGACATTTTCGAAGTCGTTGATGTACCGGACTGGATCGCATAAGGGAGGATGGCTTCGGTGGTTCGAGGCGCGTCTGGGGTTGCAGCAGTTTGGGTTCAGGTGGCGTGGTTCGTCGCCGATAGTTGAATTTCCGATCGTGTGCATTTGCCTGTTTCGATCGAATTGCGATTTTGTGGTTGCCTTGGGTTTTCGTTGTGCTGCATCGACATGGTGGTTGTCGAGGTCGAGTGTGGGTTGGCGAGGCCCGGAGGGATGGTCGGCGTCGAGTTTTTCGGTTGTGCACGTGCACATTGTATCAGTAATGGTGTAGAGTTGTTAAGTTAGAGGAAGGAGTGGAACTCGAGTTTTCTCGGGTAGTTCGTGTGAGTAGGTCGAAGCAGAGAGGGTTTTTACTCGAAGCATTTTAGGGTGGCTCGGGTCATTGACCTGTTACAGGTTTTTAAAATCTATTTGTTTTTAAATTTTAAAACTTATTTTAAAATTTGAAAGCAAGATTTAAATCCAGTTTTAAATCAAGTTTAAGTATGGATTCAAATTTGATTTGTATCACTAGTTTGAAATAAATAAGTTTATAAATTTATAATGTTTTAACAAATTTAAAATGTTTAAAGTATATTTTAAAAAGGTTTAAATTTAAATAAATTGGTTTAAAAATCTTATAAATTTCTTTTATAAATGTTAAGTGTTTCTTAACATTTGAATTTAAGAAGATTTTGTAAATCTGATTTAAAATTGGTTAAAGTTAAATTGTAATTTATTTTGAATCTTTTAATTTAAAATGAATTAAAAGAAAGATATTAAAGTTAAATCTTTTAAAGTCTTAGTTAATAATAATTAAAGTAGATGGAAGGTAAATACTTTAATTTAGAAAGTAATTAATGTTTAATGATTTAAGATTCAATTAAATTAATAAAGTAATTAAAGAATAATTTATTAATTTAATTTATTAATTAATTCAGTGTTAATTAATTAAATGATAAGTAAATTAATAAATCAAATGATTAAGAGATTAATTAGGTAATTAATTTAGTAATTAGAAATTAATTAAATGGTATTTAAGAATTAATTAATTTGTAATTAATAATGTTGATTTAAGTTTAATTACTTAAATAATGAATTGTTAAAAATTAATGATAGATCATTAATTAGAGAATATTAAATAATTAACTATTAATGTTTAAATTTGATAATTAACTAGATAAATTAGTTAATTAAAAATTGGTTAAGTAAATTACTTAATAAAGTAATTAAAGTAATTACTTAAGGTAATTAATTAAATAAATTTGATAAGTTAAATTAATTTTGTTTAATTAATTTAAGATAATCACTGGGTGATTTGATAATTACTTAAAGGTAATTAGTGGAAGTATAAATTACTTAGAAAAGTAATTAAAGTTAATTAGGGGATATAATTAACTAAAGGTGGTTTAATAAAAGTAATTTGAGTTTAGTACTTTTAATAATTAATCAAGGGATTAATTAAAGGATAATTAATTAAGGAGTAATTAATTTAGGAAGTGTAGTAATTAAGAGTAGTTAATTACTAAATGTGATTAATCAAAGGTGATTAATAAATGTGATTAATTAATTATTAATATAAATAAGATAATTAATTAAGAATAATTAAGGATCATTAATTAATATAATTAATGATGTTATTAAGAATTGATTAATTAAGATTAATTAATAAATAATAAGTGATTAAAGTAATTAATTAATTGTAATTAATTAAGGATTAATGCAATTAAATACAATTAATTAATAGATGAAGCAATTAAAGATGAATTACTGAATGGTTTAAGTTAATTAATTTGTGAAATTAATTAAGAGTTAATTACTTAAGGTAATTAAAGTATAATTAATCAGGATTGATTAATTAAGATGATACTTAAATATGATTAATTAATTGGTTTAATTAATGATTAAGTAAGAAGGATTTATAAAATGAGGTAATTAATTTAATTCACTTTAAATTAATTAGAAATGATATAAATCATTACTTAGGGATGGATGAATAATATAGAATGCTTTGCATTGTTGTTATCTCTGATAAGAGATGTGCTGATCTATGATATGGATGCTTTAGTTAAATTGAAATGATAATATGGATTATCTGTTTGTGATAATGTAGATTATCTGTTGTGAATTATCTATCCATGTAGTATAGATAACTGAAATGAATTGTTTTAACCTTAAAACAACTTGGCCTTAAAAGATACGTTTTGGATTTCGATGAGACCGGGATCAGGTTTCCGTATACCGGAATTCCAGGTCTGGAGACCCGAATACCACATCGATCCAAATTAACGATAGGTCGTGAATCTCAAGTGAAGATGAAGATTCAAAGTGCAAGGGTTATTGTCGTTAACTCTGAGGGTGATTCCAAAACGAGTGTAACGAGATAATGCCTTCGGTTTCGTTCGAACCCGGAACGAACTTGTATGGATTGAATGCTTTCAGAACATCGTCAGGTGGACGATGAGCATTCTAAGTGATGTGTTCTGATTTAAAGGTAAATCGTGACCTCAAGCCTCATCAACCGGGAATGGCTAAAACAGGGGAGGTGCAGCAAGGCTTCGTGGGTAGCACCCACTGAGAGTAAGGTCATCCCTGTCTAGAGAGTTCCTTCTTTTATTTAGGCTTAGTGGTGCAGTTGGCGACGGCCATCTGTGGGGTGATTTTATTCGGAATTATCCAGTAAGGGATGGTTCCGGCTTTGTGTTGCAGGGGATTGGGAGTGATCCTCGGTACGGTGATCTAGGCCTCGTACTGTGATGAGCGGTACCCCGGTAGCTCTGCCATTGTATGGAAATCCAAATTCCAATAAGTGATAACGGATTTGATTGTATACTTATGTATGCTGGAATTTAATAATGTAACAATTTCGGCTATTTCATATTTATTTGAAAACCTTAGACCCTATTATAATACAATCGAATTTCCTATCAAATGTTTTGGTTAGCGTAAGGTAAAAACTTACCCATGTTTATTTGTGGGGAGTCTTACGTGATACCTTTTCTTTCAAAAGGTTTTGAAGTTAAACAAGTTTAACCTGTTACTCACACCAGACCCATGTCTGACCCAAGTTGTTTATTTCTGTTTTATAAACTCTTGGGTACTCAAATTTTTACGAGTAGCCAAGGGATTCAGGTTTAGCTTTGACGAATTGTGGAGGAGAAATGGAGCAGGAGGCTTCGGCGTTCGTAGATATAGTATTCCGCTGTGTTGATATCTGTGTTAGAGTCTTGTATTGTAATTGAGTTGTAATATCTAGACAAATGTTTATAACTGTCTAGTATGTGTTGTATAGATGTGTAAACTCTGATAAGTGTTGTATAATATAGCTTATTTATGTTATTAATATAATTTATTCGTTCCGCTGTGAGATCGTTGTTGTTGTTTCTTTCTTTCTTCTCTTCTTTTCTATTTTCTACCTCTTTCTTTCTTATTGTCGATGCGTTCTTCTGTGGATAGAAGGGCGGGTCGTCACATTCTATTCCGCTGCTGGTGTTATCTATTTTTCTTTCCCGCTGCTATTTGTTGTATCATATCTCTGATGTATATTGATATTCATTGTATCACTCTGTTGTATCAGATATTGTATATCAATCTATATTCTTTTTATTCCGCTGTGATATTTACTTAACTGTGTTATAAGCTCCGGCGACTCGGATTTGAACGGTCGAATCTACGGCATTCGAGTACGATGTAAAGTATGGATGTCGATTTTCGAGCGCGAAAATCCGAGACGTTACAAGTTTGAACAGAAATTCACCTTTCATTGAAATATCCAATTTATACTAGTTTGAAACTATAATTCACTTAATAATCAACATTTATATTTTTAAAATGAAATGTTTGAAATAAAATAAATTTAGAATAATTTAAAAATAAAAGAAAGTCCAATTTAAATAATATACAAGAATCTAGGGTGGTTACACATCTAGACAGGGATGACCTCACCCTAATGGGCGCTACCCACGTACCTTGCTGCACGACGCCTGATTTTCAGTCATTCCCGGTTGATGAGGTTTGACGCTAAGCGTTACCATTTTAGAACGTATCACTTAGAATGCTCATCGTCCACCTGACGATGTTCCAAAAGCATTCATCCATACAAGTCCGTTCCGGGTTCGAACGGAACCGAAGGCACTACTCCTACTACATCCATTTTGGAATCACCCTCAGGATTAGTAGCGATTAGCCCTTGCACTTCACTGCTCCATCTTCGCTTCCAAACTCTTGTTTTCCACACAAAAACGTACAAACCGGATCGAAGTGGTTTTCGAGAAATTAATCCTGATCCCGGTCTCTTCGAAACGATCAACGCATTGTCCAATATTGATAGTCAATTATTTAACTATCAAATAACATTCACAACAACCGTCAGACACATAAATAATTTTCCATATTATTTATTTACCTCAAAATATCTTCGCAAGATATATTTCCACTTTTAAACCCTTTGAAAACAGTTTCAAACAGTTCTTCTCTCATGGAATAAATTTCCCAAATATTTTCTATTTCCACTGAAATCACCAAGTACATACACTTTAGATTTTTAAAATAATTTAAAACACTTTATTATAAAATATACTTTAAAACATTTAAATTAAACTACTTAAACACTTATTCAAAAATATGTATTTTAAAAAAATATTTAAAGTTAAACTAATTTATAATATATAAAACTAATTTTAAAATAAAAGTTAAGTCACACTAAATTTTAAAATAAGAGTTATGAAATTCTATACAAGTGTTCAAATAAAACTTTAACTAACCCATCTTTAAAATAAAACTATTTATAAAATATAGATATTTATAATTATCCTTTTTAAACGTAATACCCATTTACCCTTTTAAATAATTATCACTAAAACTAACTTAATAAATCTTTACCTTTAAAAATTTAACAACTTAATAATTATTTCTTAAAAACATTCCTTTAAACAACTTAAACCTTTAACGTATACTTAAAAGTTTGCTTTGAAAACGTACTTGGCTTTCCAGGGAAATACACTTCTCTTTCACACCTTTTAAAAATAAATCACTATTTATTTTTAAACAAATTTACCCATTTCATTAATAAATTCCCACCGTGAATTTATTCTTCCAAATATCCACTGATATTTTACTTCACTTTTATAAACCCAGTTTATAAATATCATAGTCTAATTTCCCCTTTAAAATTCCAATTTCCAAATGCTTAAATCAATTTTTAAATTGATTTCCAATTTACTTCACTTTGAAATAAATTCCTTTACTTACTCCATTTATCTCAAAATCCATTAACTTTAGCTTGTCTTTCTTTATTATGATTTAAAATCTTTTAAACTGAAAATATCAATTTCAGGTTTTCCAAAATCCTTCTTTATTCTTTTGAATAAATTCAAACCTTGAAATTTTAAAGTTAATTCTTTTACTTTAAATAACATCACTTTAAGTTAAAAATCCATTATTTCTCTGTTTATTCAAACCCCATTTTCATAGTCGGAATTTATTTACTAGGATTAAAAAAAATCACTTTTATTCTTTTCCCAATTCATTATTATTTTTTTATTCAAATTCTCTATAGTTATTTCACTTAAAATTTTACTCTTGTATTTCTTTCAAAATCCAATTCTATATATTTTATAACTCAGTGTTCCGAAATATTTCAATCAGACCATAGAATCCAATATCCCAATTATCATTATAAATTCATCATAGAATATCAAATATTCATACCACAGAATATTAATAATCTAAATAATTTTGAGGAATCCAGTTGGATCCCTCCAACCTGTTTCGAGGTGGAATATCGCGGTGTATGGGATTAATATAATATCATCCGCTTTTATGCGGCGCATAGGGTCTCATCCGCTATATAATGCGGGAATATCAATCACTCCAATATATATACTACTATATATAATATCACATCCAGTCAATTCAATCATTCAACCAATAATTTAAATTTAACTATTTAAATTTAAAGGTTAATCCAAATGAGTGAGATTAACTCACCTTTGAGTTTATTTGCATTCCAATCCAAACCGGCTTTTTTCTTCACGATTATTGACCTTGTATAAATATTATACAATTTATTAATATTTGAAATAATCGGATAATTTATTACCATTTATAAATTTATTTTTATCTAACAATTTAAATTTAAACTAATACTTTCCTTTAAAAATCCTTTAGTAACTAAAATAGTTGAATTGGTTAATACAACAAATTAATCACCAAAACACATTGTTTTAAAATAAGCTAGTAGATTTAAACATGTGTATATTTTATTTTATTTTCAAAATAATCTACATGGGTTTTAAAATCTAATTTTCATATAAACTTTTCATCATTTTAAAATTTCCCTTATCTATATACATATTTACCATGTCCTATATATGTTTTAAAATAAGTATGAGTATATGTATTTATATTTATTCTTATCTCATACTTTTCTTTATTGTCAAAACTTCTCTTTTTTTATGCAGTAAAAATTATTAACATAAATCCAAAAATGTTTTCAAAATCAACTACCTCGATAATTAGAAAGAAGATCGTCAGTAGCCTGCGCAAAACCCAAATCCCTGCTGCCTCGACCACCCTACAGCGCCGCCGAGCTTCGCGAACCATCAACCCACAACACCGCTTCATCAATTCCATCGCGACACGCCGGCTACTGCCCACGCCCCCACGCGAGCCCTAGAATATCGCGACGTTGCCTCCATCGAGCTATCGCACGCGAACTCGAGTTCGCGTAAACCTAACTATGAGCTTCCTGCTCACCAACGGACCTGCGCCTCCGCCCCTCAGCCTCGTGCTATCGCGATAAATCGCGTAGTCAAACTCTTTTTTTAACAGGCGGCAAATCGATTGAATTTGATTTTGAAAGGAGGAGAGACGATCGCAGTTTTGATTTTTGATTCGAGTTTTGTTTGGGAAGGGGAAATGAAGTCGAAGTTTTAATGGAAGGAGCCATTTTTTTTCGATTTTAGAAGGAAGAGGGGGAAACGAACGAGCAGCCCTAAATGAATTGATTTCCCTTTTCTGTTATATTCACGGAGGTCTGCCATTATTTCTCCTTTAAATTTTATTTTGTAAAAATATGCTACTTGATTATCAAAAGAAGAATGGAGAAGACAAGTGGGGATGTTGGCGTGTTGAAGAAGGGATTGCTACAGTGATTGAAGAGGGACATAATTGCAACTGATGTGGATATAATTTCAACTGCAATTGACAAGTAAAAATATATATACAATTTAAAATTCAAATTCAAATCGTTCCGATAAATGCAACTTAAAAACTTGACCTCCTGTCGAGGCGTGTCGCTAGGCGTTTATAATGTTATATCCCTATTCCGAACGCAATGGAAAAGGTTTCGAGTCCTAATTCGATCGTATGGAGAAGATAGCTTTTTGAACCCAGTTATAATATTGAATTTTCGATATAGATTCAGCGCGTTTATATCCCGTACGCTCACACAACAACTCCAATTACTATAGAAATTGAAATCCAATAATAATACACTATTACGGATCCAATGGAACTAGTTTCGTCGAATTCCGAGACTGCGCCCCGGAAGGCTATTTTTAAACGTTGATTTAAATGATGTATTTTTAAAACTGAACAAACCACTTTCAAATTCAATCTCTACACTTTTACTATCTTTAGTACTATCAATATGAATTTTCTAATCCTTTAAAAAAATATTTTTAACAAGCTTAAAATTTCAAATTCAACCATTTACCCAATTTCCAATTATTTAATTAAATAATTAAATCACTCAATAAATAGTGACGTTTGAAATTCAGGTTAGAAATTAACATTTAAATATTTAAAATCAATTAAATATTTCAATTTCAAATGTTCAAAAATTTCGGGTCGTCACAAATCGCCTCTCCATTTTTCCCAAGTTCCCCCTCCTCCGTGCTTCCTTCTGACCAAGCGCCGACCCCCACCATTAACTGCCTCGCCGTAATTTGACCCAAGACCAAAAACTGGTCACCTCCAATTATCTCATCATATACGAAATGAAAAATCGTGAAACCACCTCTAAAATTCATCATTTTCAATGACGATCACACTTATATAAGCAAAATCTCAAAACATGATGTTCGAATTTCTTCCATTTTTGGTTGCTTACTGTAAAAGCATTTTTTTCAATACGTATACTTTATAATATCCAACTAAACCACTTTTAAAACAAAGTACCATAAAAAACAAACAGTTTTTCTTTTAACGTTATAACCTAAATCTAATTAGGTTGAGAGATAAGAAATTTAGAAGCTAAGCCTAACTTTTTTTTAATACACAAAACAAAGGTAAAAAGGTTGTTGTACAAGCCTGGGTTTTCTCTGGTTAAAACACTTAACATATATTCGTCTATAAGTGTATATCTACATTCCTGCTCAAGCATACATGTCAACAACACTTCTATTTCCATATCCAAGCATTATAACCCAAATTACAGTATATAAGGAATTAAGTTCTACTCACCTTTTCTTTGAACAGAGCAGTGTTTCTCTTTTTTTTAATTTGAAAATGTTTGCTTGCTTTGGTTTGATCCTCTCTAAACTTGAGTTTTTTTTTTTTTACTTAATTTATAATGGCAGCTTGCATTTTATTTTATTTTCTTGTTCGAATGAAAAAAATGAAACAAGGTAGTGTTATTTATAATAGAATGGGAATAGTTGTAGCTTCATTATGTACAGTAAGTTTATTTTTTTTATCTCTTTTTTTTCTCTTAATTTGTTTTCAACAATGACCTGATTTGAATAAGAATTAGATTGACTTGATTTGATTATTTAAAAGAGGATTTGATGTATTATATGCTTGAGGGGATATGCATTTAATGCTATGTTCCCTTGTATGTTTACATGTATACATTCATCTTTGAATATACATATATACTACATGTATATGAACATAGTTTTGTCTTATTTATCTTATACAATATATATATATATATATATTTATCATGCCTAAGCCTTGTCTCATTTATATAAATTTCTACTTATATTACACACAAACAAAAATATTAGCCACTTATGTATTTATTCTTACTCTTATATGCATATATTTTATTTTAAATTTTTATATCAAAGCTAAGCATATATACACACAATTATATCTATATATATATATAATTGTATCTCTTAATAGAAAAGTGGAGTTTATATACACATTTATAATAATTTTCATATCTAGAAAGTTATAATTTAAATTTGAATATAGTTTTAATCAATTTATATATTCAGATATTTTAATTATAAGAAATTTATTTGTTCGACTTATACAATCAATATTTCAATAATTTGAAATCAATTAGTTATCCCAATAACAAACGTCAGAAAACCCGAGTCGTTACATTCCTCCCCCCTAGGACTTTTCATCCTCGAAAAGAAACGAAATGAAAATTTTAATTTTGATGTTTATTATTAATTAAATCATTCTTTAAACATTTAAACTCCTTACTCTTATATTATACATTTAAAAAAAATACATACTCTTCCAATTATATAGTATTACCAAACTAGTTTTATATAAAAATATTTTTCATAACTCGATGGCCAAACAAGTCCATCCTTGTTCTCATAGAAATTCAGTCATACATAAATCAGGCGTAGGACTAAAAATCTATAAGTACTTAGTAGACCCATTTTCAACACCCAGTGAAAATACTAAAAAAACTTTTACAAAAATGCTATGGAAAGTATCACCCCCACCCCTCCACCACCATGGATCGCAGTTAGCACGATGATTGTGCCGCCATCCCGGCGAAATCCATAAGAAAACTGTAGGCATCCGCACCTCTCGACTTTCGCCATGGGAACACCACAGATCGCAGCTACCCCAAGGTTACGTTGCTATCACAACAAAACCGTAAGTAGTCTATATGCAATCATTGCCCCTCGAATTACGCTGTAAAATGAAACTATACCACATAGATCGCAGGCTACACAAAGTTGTGTCACTGTTCTAGTGGAACCCAGTGCAGACTGTAGGCACTCGCTGCCACTCGAATTACGCTATGGAACAAAACCACATAGATCACAATCTATCGATGTTACATCGCTATCCTAGCAAAATCAAATGTAGATTGTAGGCAATCACTGCCACTCGACTTACGCTATGGAACTGCGATAGATCGCAGTTACACAAATGTTACATTGCCATCACAGCGAAACCCAATGTAACTGTAGGCATCAGCACCACTCAACTTACGCTACCCAACAAATGATCATCATGAACTCATAAATTTTGTCCGGAAGTCCTCTAGGATCCCAATTTCATTGAACCCACCATTAGGATTCCTAGGCAGAACCACCCAATAGATCTCCTACTACATGTTTTGACTTTCATTGGGGGTGCCTTCCCATACTTTTGTCTCAAAACATATCATACTATATACATATATAGTACCTTTCGAATCATACTCTTTATATATATCACATATAAACTTCATCTGTACAAAATCAATAGTTTTCAAAATTTGGTTTACCAAATTTCCAAAATTGACTATTTGCCAAAATCAAAAGCCTTTCAAAATCAATGGGTTTCGAAACCATTTCAGTTCCATTCTCATATACATATAAAATTATTCTTTTCAACTCGAATAATTTTCAGATCAAAATTTTTTGAGTCCACTTCATACTTATATAAACTTTATTTATCCTTCCAAATATCTTTCAAAGATCATTTCTTTTGGCTATAAATTCAACAAGGGGAGTTTGAATATATAATTAACATTTATATTCTTATTAATGCCAAATCAAATTTCCAAGTCCGATACCTTTACCAAGTTATTTGTCACATTTCTTACTTCTCATAAAGTAAGTTTCAATTATAGTAACTATTAAGTCTTCATTTTAGAACCATCATATTTATTCAAAATACACTATTTCACTTCAAAATCATTTTTGCCTTAATATCTCGATTTCGATTCCAATTCAAAATTTGTCTCGAGTTTCATTTTGGGTTATAACTTCAATTTATCCCAATTTGTATTTGAATCCATGATTTAAATATAAACAATTTTTTACTCTGACTAGTTTGAATTTAGAAATAGCTTGAATAGTTGTAAAATAGTTAAATAGTTAGTATAAGATAGCTTGGGTATTAAAAGAATGGTTTATATAGTAAATAGCTTGGAAAATCCAAAATAATTTGAATATTTAAGAAGATAGTTTTAAAATGGTTTATATTAAAATAATTTTGTTTGAAAATAGTTTCAAAGTCAAACTGATTAAATTCCCAATCTCCAATTCAAATCAATTTCAATTCCCACATTAGTAATTTAGAAATTAAAAATTTTCGTTCAAGCCAATATAAAAGTGATTTTATATAAGATCGTATTTCTACAAAATATTTCACAACATTGATAGACTACACACTAGCGAGTTCAAACATTACATCCATTTATCCATATAAAAGCCTTACAAAAGGTCGTAAATCTAGATGCCCTAATAACTATCTATGGTTTAGAAAAGGACAGAGCCCTAACATCCTTTATAAACACTTTTCTTAAGGACTTCCTACCAACCTGCCAAACCCGTCCATACAATCTGTAACAATGTGTCCCCACTTATAGCATTTTCCACACAAAAACTCCACACTTCCATCTTTATGGATGACTTTCACATCTTCCGCGGGGCATTCCACAACCTTCTCTTTCTTCCATCTCTTAGGACAATCCCTAGCGATATGTCCCGTCATTTTGCAATGTAGCAAATGGTTGATCCATCGATTGGTACTATGGGTTTACGCTTCACCTTCCTCACTTTAGGGCACTGGTTTAGGAAATGTCCTTTCTTTTGACACTTAAAGCATAAAATCTCAGAGCGAAATAGTTTGACTTCTTTATTCCTTTCATTTCTTGGTTTACTGCACTTAGCTGCGTAATGCCCTTTACTGTGACATCTATAGCATGTGACATCATCATAAGGACCTGGTCCAGCCCTTTCCCTAAACCGTTTCTCATGCTCCAGTATTGCTTCTTCCCGTGCCTTACGTGCAGCTGCTCTTCGCTCCCTACGCCTTGCCTTTCATTCTTCTCCTTTTGCCATCTCTCACAACTCCGGGCTAGATTCTAGTAGGACTTCCTAACCTATAATTAAACCTTGATTAGTCGAATTTTCAGCTTTATTCTTATTTCCAAATGTTCTTTTTTTTGTTCCCGGTAATTTTTATAATTTAATCCACTAATTCGATAATCTGGTTCATTTTAATTTCCAGAATTCAAAACCCGTTTTATTACTTTTTAAACTTACTCAATTTAATTTTTTTTATCAATATCACTTTCCACTTATAAGTTCAATAACTTACTTTTCTTTGGGTTTTACTTCTCGTTTTAAGGGGGGATTCTAGAATTCAAACACCCAGTATTTATTCTAAATCAACTTTGAAATCATATATATATATATATCCCATTTACATATCAAATCACACCTTATTTTTAAACCATCCTTGGGTTTTATCCAAAACAAATTCATCCTCAAACAACTCTTGTTTTAAAACAAAGATTTCTATATTTAAAAATATTCTAAATAATATTATTTATTATTCCCTTAAACACATTGAAACACATTTGAAAATCTTCGGGTCCTAGATTCAAAATTTCCCATTTTGAATTCATTTTAATTTATAAGTCACATTTATAAATTCAACTTATATAATTTCACTTCCATAACATTTCACTCTTTTTTATCATTGTTTATTTTTTAATAAACTTCCTTTATTTAGACACAACAACAAATTTATGATAATAACCAATATTAGCACATCTAGAAACCAAACACACCATATTCTTCACAATAATTTCCTGAGAGATTATTCCTATATATAAAATATAATCAGGGTAAATTTGTTTCATTTCAAAACACTTTTTGAAAAACATTCCCGAAATTTCTGGAATTTAAAATTCCGTTTTGAGTCTACTTTTAGCTTAACTTATTTGTATAGTTCATTCTTACCCAACATTGCTATTTGGTTTTATATGTTTTACCACTTAAGTCTTATAATCTTATTCAATTTCAATAACAA
Organism: Allium fistulosum; assembly: GCA_030737815.1. Lineage (NCBI taxonomy): Eukaryota > Viridiplantae > Streptophyta > Magnoliopsida > Asparagales > Amaryllidaceae > Allium > Allium fistulosum. The sequence continues at coordinate 694,932,595 of CM060906.1, forward strand.
CAACCAATCAACTTAATATACTATAATAATTCAAAAAAATCATTTCAAAATATAATCTTATAAAATTATTTTTAAAACCGTTTTAAAATCATTATATAAGAAAATAACAAGTACGCCCTTATATATAATACACTCAACTCATTCTAGGGTACTACTGACCCTATCTTTAATGAGTAATCCCCACTAGAGCCAAGGTTCTCGCTTAACCTTCAGCTCTGATACCACGTGTAATGACCGGGCGATTTTCGACCCCCGAAAATCGACACTAATACGTTCACTATATAGAGAGCCGAGCAATCGAGTGCCAAAAATACCAGGTTGTTAGGGTTTAAGAAGAAAAAGAGATAGAATAAGAAACAACGGCCCATAATCTCACAATCGCAGCGGAACAAAATATAATATACAATAACAGCATTTATACAAGAATGCTATAACTATTATATACACACAAGTTATCAGAGTACAATCACCCACATATAAAACTGGACAGTTATAATAACTTGTCCCTAACTTGTAACAATCCGACTTTTTCTCCACAGAAAGTCGCATCGTTAATTAAGAAAGAAAGGGATAGAAAAAGAAAAGATAGAAAAGAAGAAAGAACAACACATCAGAATCTCACAGCGGAACGAATAAAATATAATATATCACATAAAATATTGCATAGTATCATATTACATCAGAGTACACAACTTATACAACACATATTAGACAGTTATAAACATCTGTCTAATTCATACAACTCAAGTATCACAGATACAGACACAACATATACACAGCGGAATCATAATATATCTACACGGTGAAGCCTCCTGCTCCAAATCTCCTCCAGAATTCGTCAAGCTAACCTGAATCACTTGACTACTCATATATAATATGAGTACCCAAGAGTTTAATAAAACAGAAAATAAACACTTGGGTCAGACATGGGTCTGGTGTGAGTAAACGGTTTAAAATTGCTTAACTTTGAAAAACCTTTGAAAAGAAAAGGTATCTCGTAAGACTTCCCGCACATAAACACGGAAAAGTTTTTACCTTACGATAACCAAAACATTTGATAGGAAATCCGATTATATTATAATAGGGTCTAGGGTTTTCAAATAAATATGAAATAGCTGAAATTGTTACATTATTAAATTCCAGCATACTAGCCAACAAAGTGGGTTATACAATCAAGACCGATGGCACTTATTGGAAATTGGATTCCATACAATGGCAGGGCTACTGGGGTACCGCCCATCACAGTACGTGGCCTAGATCAACGTACCGAGGAGTACGCCCGCTCCCCTGCAACACAAGGCCGGAACATCCCTTACTGGATAATTCCCGCATAAGAAACCCCGCGGTTGTAGCTAGCAACCGCCCACACAGCCGAAATAAAAAGAAGGGACCTCTAGACAGGGGAATCTTATACTACTTGGGTGCTACCCACTAACCTTGCTGCACCTCCCCTGTTTTAGCCATTCCCGGTTGATGAGGCTTGAGGCTACGATTACCTTTAATCAGAACACATCACTTAGAATGCTCATCGTCCACCTGACGATGTGCTGAAAGCATTCAATCCATACAAGTTCGTTCCGGGTTCGAACGAAACCGAAGGCATTATCTCGTTACACTCGTTTTGGAATCACCCTCAGAGTTAACGACAATAACCCTTGCACTCTGAATCTTCATCTTCACTTGATTCACGACCTATCGTTAATTTGGATCGATGTGGTATTCGGGTCTCCAGACCTGGAAATCCGGTATACGGAAACCCGATCCCGGTCTCATCGAAATCCAAAGCGTATCTTTTAAGGCCAAGTTGTTTTAAAGGTTAAAACAAATTCAATTCATTATCTTTATACACAAAGAAAGATAATTCACAACAGATAATCAACATTATCAGATAATCCATACAATTCAACTAACATCCATATCATACAGCATATATCTCATCAGAGATATCAATCAATGCCAAGTATTCAATACTATCACCCATTCATAAGTAATGATTTATATTATCTTTTAATTAATTTAAAGAATTAAATTAATTACTTCATTTTATAAATCCTTCTTACTTAACCATTAATTAATTACAATTTAATTAATTAATCATCTTTTAATGATCATAATTAATCTTCCTTGATTAATTATACTTTAATTACATTCAAGTAATTATCCTTAACCATATACAGTAATTAACTTTTAATTACTATCATTAATTACAATAATTAATGAACCTTCATTAATTAATTAAGCATATAATTAAGCATACTTTAATTAATTACTTTCATTAATCAACCTTGATTAATTCATTAATTAAATAATCCTTACTAATTAATTAACCTTTTAATTAATTAAATAATTAATTTTAATCAACCACTTCATTAATTAGTCTTAATTAATCATAAACGGTAATTAACAATTTGTAATTGCTTATCTTAATTAATTACTTCTTAATTAATTATATTAACCTTGATTAATTAATCTAATTAATTAATCTTTAATTATTTCATTAAGTAATTATTAATCAATTTAAATTAACAAATAATCCTTAATTAATTACTTTATTAATTAATTACTCTTAGTAATTAATCTTAAATTAAACACATTTAATTAATCACATTTATTAATTAACTAAACTAAAATTAAGTAATTAATTCTTAATTACTTACATAAGTAATTATCTTCTAATTACTTGCATTAAAAATCTTGATTACTTTCTTAATTAATTACTTAACCAAAATTAATTCCATCATTAAATAATTCTTAATACTTTAATTAATTAATTACTTCATAATTAATTAACTTTAAAATAATTATATTAATTAATTCCTTAATTGATAACATTAAGTGATTACCCATTAATCACTTCAACTAATTACTTCCATGAGTAATTTTCCATTAATTACTTCCATAAGTAATTACATTCAATAATTAACCATTAATTACTTCTTTAAGAATTTACACTTAATTAATTCATAATTAAGTGATTATTTAAAAATTAAATAAATAATTAACTCATTATTTAAAATTAATTAAACAATTAATTAATTAACATCTTATATTTAAAAATCCTTAATTAAATAAGAAAACCATTTATTTTAATTAATCTCTACTTATTAACAAATCATATTTAAATTAAGTATTCTTAAATTCATATCAATACTAATTTAACCTTATTATCCTTATAAATAAATTATTTGAATTATTTTAAATCTTATTATTCAAAACAAATTATTTAACTTGATTTACAAAATCATAATAATAACCTTATTTGGAGATAAAGTATTTATAAATCATTTTCAGATTTACCAAATACTTGAAAAAAACTTGTTTATTCTTTAAATTTTAAAACCCAAATATGATTTTCTTTTAAAATCTCAAACCCAGGCTACTGGAATCAAAACAACCCGAGTAAACCCCTAAAAACCCCGAGTCTTTCCCGAGTCCCTTGGCAACATCATCCACTTCGAGTTTTCACGCGAAAATCCCGAGACCGTCTCGAGCTTCACTCTTCTTCCCCAAACTTTCGAACTCCAGTACACCCAAACGTGTACATGTGCACGTGGTGCACTTGCACCAACGTCTCCGACCACAGATGATCGTCGCGATGCTCCTCTTCGACTCCACGAACCCACGCGATCACTACTCCACACCCAGATCGACGAGAATCTCTACGAACCAAAAACGAGCCTCTCGAGCACGAGTTAAAACTGGAACCCAACTCCAGTGTCGAAGAAATCGCTTCGCCGCCGTCGATCAAGTTGACTGGAAGCTCCAGTATTCCTTCCAGAGCACCGTAGCATCACTACTTCACCATTCTTCCACTCGCGATCGCCTCCGATCAGATATTCCAGTCTCAATGTCACGACAATCGAGCCGAGCAACATTTCAAGCTAAAACCCTACTTCGTTCGAATTCGATCAATTCAGCAAATAAAAAAAATCGATAGTATTTTCCCATCATCCTCCTCATATAAGCAAGCTCCGACCAAAGTTTCGCTTTCGCTCATCACGCCGATCAACTCAATTCGACAAAAATGATGAAACTGACCAACTCCACATATCTTGACGAATACTATTCTAAAAATTATGATATTCACATTAAAATTCATCATTTGTAAATACAAATCATATTCTATAATCACTGATTTAAATTAGTATAATTGATTCTACCCATTTTTCGATTAGCCCAGTAAACTATAAATTTTGAGATGAATTCTTGGTATATATCTCTGAAATTATTTTTAAAATTTAGCTTATATACTTACAATCAATTTCTATTTACAAATCCTAACCTACCATTATATATATGGAAAGATATGAAATTTGTAAAGGTAAAACAGCAGTTCGAGACAAAGACAGAGAAACATTTACATACTATTTTCACAGACTATCTTTATATATGCAGCATTCACATTCAACATTCAATTAACATCTTAAACTAGACTACCATTACTACTGATATGAATTATAGGGTCAGACTAAAAACTGTTTTCAAAATATGGTTTACTCACCAATTTATAAGCATAGAACAGAGAGCATATTCCATGTTCGTTTTACTTCACAGGCATTCAATCACACATAATACAACATGCATCCAATTCAATTTAATAATCCAGGAAGACATCTTGATTTTCATACATATATCAAAGAGAAGAACAAGATTTAAGCTGTTTTTAAAATCTGTTTACTCACCTTTTTTTTCAGAGAATAAAACAGAGTAGTGTTTCCAGGCTTTTGTTTTCAATTTGAATTCTTGAACTTGTATTTGATTTTGTTTCTGGCAATACTTTTGATTTGAATTTTGCTTGCTGTTGAAATCCCTTGCATGTTTGTTAATAGTTGAAATCTGGAAGCTTGATTGTTGTTGTGATACTTTGCATGCTTGATCTCAGGTTGAAGATGAAATCAGGCTATTTTACTTTCTTTTGTTTTCAGTTTTTAGTTTATTAGAAAAGAGGAGAAAGAGTTTTGGAAATGTTTTGAACCGAGAAAAATGTTTTGAACTGAAAGAAAAATGCCAGGCTTCTCTATACATATGTCATTTAAGATAATTTAGTTTTCTAAATTTTCAAATAATTATTAAATGAAGGCCACTTGTAATTTTTATAAGTTAGACAAATGTCCATGCATGTTTAGTTTTCTTACAAATGTTATTACCATGTGTTAAGATATTAACACATGTCCTTTAATACATTAAATAAATTTTTAATTAATTTAAATGTTAATATAAAGCTTTTCATACTTACTTTATTAATTGCTAACATTTATCTTAGTATATGTATATATATAAACTATTTTTAGAGAAAATATTATAAAACCAAATACCCTTTGAAAAATATTTATATTTTAAAACCTTATTTACAAAAGTATTTATATATATGTGCAATATGAATTTCTATTATTTATGTAATTGTGAAATTTAGTAATTTATGTATATATTACTTATGTTTACAACTATTCTAGTTTAAAAGATGTTAAAAAGAAAGGTTTAATTAAATCTATATATATTTATAACCACTTAAATTTAAACATTTCAAAGAATACAAAATAAAACTTTATTTAAACTATCATAATTAAAATAAACAATTATCTTATATTTTGAAAATAATGGAATTAATCTAAACTAAACTTTGAAAAATATTAATTTTAAAACAAAGCTTTAAATCATACTTCATACATATATAAATTATCAATAGATTAAATTAAATTCAAAACAATCCAAATTATAACATATGCATACATATATATTACAATTTGAAAATACAATCTTTAATTTAAAACAAAAGATATTTCCATTCACAATATATATCAAATATATATATTATAAATAGAATAAAATTTTATTAGCTTTAACAAACAAGTCTTATCAATATTGCCAGATTAAATATTGATTATCCTTTAAAGATTAAATTACCAATTTAAACTAAAATTATAAATAAAATTTATCAAATTAATTAAATTATTAATACAGATTATTAAATTTATATTACCCAAAAACCCGGGATATCACATTCCTCCCCCCTTAAAATAATTTCGTCCCCGAAATTAAAAACAAAGTTAATTTAATAATCCAGCAAAGATTTCAATCTCTAACAGCAAAGCATACCTATCATCCAATTACTAACAACCAAAGCAACCAATCAAACAATTAAACCTAACTAATTATCCTGATACAAATCAGAATAAATCTTACTAACACTATCTAGAGTTTCCCCAGATATAAATCACCGGGAGACCCGCTCTACGGAATCTAAACAAACTACACCCCATAATCCAGAGCTTCCCTTATCTCTAGATCCACTAATCTGAACAGAATATCAGATCATACTCAAGTCTAGCTCAACTTCCAAATCCATCTGAACTGCAGATTCCACACTAGCAATGCATCATACACGTACTCCCTCAGAGATACGTGAAATACAATGAATTCCAGATATCCAACTGGCCATTCAATCCTGTAGACAAAAGAACTACTCCTCTCGAGAACACAGGGAAAATCCAAAATACTTCAGTGCTAGCTTCCAGACTTACCAATCTTATAGCTTTATAATCGGAGAAAAACTTAAACAATTTCCAATCTCCAACTGCGAATTCCAAACTCCTTGTCTCATATCTGCATAACTCACTAGACGATTCCTGGGCTACCTCATCTCTTCCTGATCAGCTTAACCTTCGCTGATGCTTCTTGAAACAATTCTGGATCAAGAACAAAATGATCTCTAGATCCTATCAACAAGATGATCCTTCCAAATTCAGTTGAAATCCAAACTTGAAAACTAGATCTGACCAATCCATTTCAAAAATATTTCTGAGCTGCTATACCAACTCTTCTTTCTCTAAGAACCATCCTACTACCAGACTAACTACCGGTATCGCTTCTGGAACCAAGTCGATACGGAACTCAAACTCCAAATGCAGACAACTTCTACTTCCTCGAAGACATCCGGAAAAATTCTGACTACTTTAGTAGCTCCTACTTCCACATGAGAAACCTCAATCTCAAACAAAAGATTACCCAAGATGAATTCCCAAACCAATCGCAAGTCACTTTTGCGTTACTACCTAGTTCGGATTCCAAAGAAACTGTTCTCTCTTTACTAATTAAAAAGAGTCTTAAGCTTTTCCAAATAAGGTTAACCCTTCAAGAAAGCCTTCACCATCTTCCCGGACTGTTGATAGAAGAACCACAAAGATTCTTGAACCATCGGAGAAACGAGCCACACTACTGCTTCCAAACTCTATCTCAGGGACACTGCTAAGCCAGAAAATCTTCTTGTCGGCACACAAACACTACCGAGCTGAAACTGCTATCACAGCTAATCAAAGACTTCTAATCCAAAGGTTCCTCGAGAAACTCGGACCCCAAACCAAACGCCAACAACTTACTCTTCTTAATCTTACTCCAAAAAGAACATCTCCTTCGGGAACATCAATAGATACTGCGTTTCATCACACAGCTGCTCCTTCCTGAAGTCGCCAAGCTACCGTTACTTACTTCTGCACAACCGACAGATTCAAGTCTAGAAAATCTGCTCACCCGAGCTCAACCAAACTTATACTCCAAAAATGGACTCCGAATCTTGAAAAATATTTTCTTCAGAGATCCGAGAAATCCTTACACCAAACTGCCCAAACTTACTCGAGACGGTATTAGGTCTACAGTCTCGACAGATACTCTTCCAACCTCAACATTCAGACTTCAACCAATGGTAGTCGTGTTACACACACCACCACCCTATCTACCTTTATAACTCATATTGGAAAACCTGAACAGGTAATCCAACACCTAGGTAGAATAGGTATATATATATATAGTTATATAAAAATTACAAATACGCTCTCTCAAGATAGACACCACTCCAGAGCTAGGTATTCACTCAACCTAATGCTCTGATACCACTGTAACAATCCGACTTTTTCTCCACAGAAAGTCGCATCGTTAATTAAGAAAGAAAGGGATAGAAAAAGAAAAGATAGAAAAGAAGAAAGAACAACACATCAGAATCTCACAGCGGAACGAATAAAATATAATATATCACATAAAATATTGCATAGTATCATATTACATCAGAGTACACAACTTATACAACACATATTAGACAGTTATAAACATCTGTCTAATTCATACAACTCAAGTATCACAGATACAGACACAACATATACACAGCGGAATCATAATATATCTACACGGTGAAGCCTCCTGCTCCAAATCTCCTCCAGAATTCGTCAAGCTAACCTGAATCACTTGACTACTCATATATAATATGAGTACCCAAGAGTTTAATAAAACAGAAAATAAACACTTGGGTCAGACATGGGTCTGGTGTGAGTAAACGGTTTAAAATTGCTTAACTTTGAAAAACCTTTGAAAAGAAAAGGTATCTCGTAAGACTTCCCGCACATAAACACGGAAAAGTTTTTACCTTACGATAACCAAAACATTTGATAGGAAATCCGATTATATTATAATAGGGTCTAGGGTTTTCAAATAAATATGAAATAGCTGAAATTGTTACATTATTAAATTCCAGCATACTAGCCAACAAAGTGGGTTATACAATCAAGACCGATGGCACTTATTGGAAATTGGATTCCATACAATGGCAGGGCTACTGGGGTACCGCCCGTCACAGTACGTGGCCTAGATCAACGTACCGAGGAGTACGCCCGCTCCCTTGCAACACAAGGCCGGAACATCCCTTACTGGATAATTCCCGCATAAGAAACCCCGCGGTTGTAGCTAGCAACCGCCCACACAGCCGAAATAAAAAGAAGGGACCTCTAGACAGGGGAATCTTATACTACTTGGGTGCTACCCACTAACCTTGCTGCACCTCCCCTGTTTTAGCCATTCCCGGTTGATGAGGCTTGAGGCTACGATTACCTTTAATCAGAACACATCACTTAGAATGCTCATCGTCCACCTGACGATGTGCTGAAAGCATTCAATCCATACAAGTTCGTTCCGGGTTCGAACGAAACCGAAGGCATTATCTCGTTACACTCGTTTTGGAATCACCCTCAGAGTTAACGACAATAACCCTTGCACTCTGAATCTTCATCTTCACTTGATTCACGACCTATCGTTAATTTGGATCGATGTGGTATTCGGGTCTCCAAACCTGGAAATCCGGTATACGGAAACCCGATCCCGGTCTCATCGAAATCCAAAGCGTATCTTTTAAGGCCAAGTTGTTTTAAAGGTTAAAACAAATTCAATTCATTATCTTTATACACAAAGAAAGATAATTCACAACAGATAATCAACATTATCAGATAATCCATACAATTCAACTAACATCCATATCATACAGCATATATCTCATCAGAGATATCAATCAATGCCAAGTATTCAATACTATCACCCATTCATAAGTAATGATTTATATTATCTTTTAATTAATTTAAAGAATTAAATTAATTACTTCATTTTATAAATCCTTCTTACTTAACCATTAATTAATTACAATTTAATTAATTAATAATCTTTTAATGATCTTCATAATTAATCTTCCTTGATTAATTATACTTTAATTACATTCAAGTAATTATCCTTAACCATATACAGTAATTAACTTTTAATTACTATCATTAATTACAATAATTAATGAACCTTCATTAATTAATTAAGCATATAATTAAGCATACTTTAATTAATTACTTTCATTAATCAACCTTGATTAATTCATTAATTAAATAATCCTTACTAATTAATTAACCTTTTAATTAATTAAATAATTAATTTTAATCAACCACTTCATTAATTAGTCTTAATTAATCATAAACGGTAATTAACAATTTGTAATTGCTTATCTTAATTAATTACTTCTTAATTAATTATATTAACCTTGATTAATTAATCTAATTAATTAATCTTTAATTATTTCATTAAGTAATTATTAATCAATTTAAATTAACAAATAATCCTTAATTAATTACTTTATTAATTAATTACTCTTAGTAATTAATCTTAAATTAAACACATTTAATTAATCACATTTATTAATTAACTAAACTAAAATTAAGTAATTAATTCTTAATTACTTACATAAGTAATTATCTTCTAATTACTTGCATTAAAAATCTTGATTACTTTCTTAATTAATTACTTAACCAAAATTAATTCCATCATTAAATAATTCTTAATACTTTAATTAATTAATTACTTCATAATTAATTAACTTTAAAATAATTATATTAATTAATTCCTTAATTGATAACATTAAGTGATTACCCATTAATCACTTCAACTAATTACTTCCATGAGTAATTTTCCATTAATTACTTCCATAAGTAATTACATTCAATAATTAACCATTAATTACTTCTTTAAGAATTTACACTTAATTAATTCATAATTAAGTGATTATTTAAAAATTAAATAAATAATTAACTCATTATTTAAAATTAATTAAACAATTAATTAATTAACATCTTATATTTAAAAATCCTTAATTAAATAAGAAAACCATTTATTTTAATTAATCTCTACTTATTAACAAATCATATTTAAATTAAGTATTCTTAAATTCATATCAATACTAATTTAACCTTATTATCCTTATAAATAAATTATTTGAATTATTTTAAATCTTATTATTCAAAACAAATTATTTAACTTGATTTACAAAATCATAATAATAACCTTATTTGGAGATAAAGTATTTATAAATCATTTTCAGATTTACCAAATACTTGAAAAAAACTTGTTTATTCTTTAAATTTTAAAACCCAAATATGATTTTCTTTTAAAATCTCAAACCCAGGCTACTGGAATCAAAACAACCCGAGTAAACCCCTAAAAACCCCGAGTCTTTCCCGAGTCCCTTGGCAACATCATCCACTTCGATTTTTCACGCGAAAATCCCGAGACCGTCTCGAGCTTCACTCTTCTTCCCCAAACTTTCGAACTCCAGTACACCCAAACGTGTACATGTGCACGTGGTGCACTTGCACCAACGTCTCCGACCACAGATGATCGTCGCGATGCTCCTCTTCGACTCCACGAACCCACGCGATCACTACTCCACACCCAGATCGACGAGAATCTCTACGAACCAAAAACGAGCCTCTCGAGCACGAGTTAAAACTGGAACCCAACTCCAGTGTCGAAGAAATCGCTTCGCCGCCGTCGATCAAGTTGACTGGAAGCTCCAGTATTCCTTCCAGAGCACCGTAGCATCACTACTTCACCATTCTTCCACTCGCGATCGCCTCCGATCAGATATTCCAGTCTCAATGTCACGACAATCGAGCCGAGCAACATTTCAAGCTAAAACCCTACTTCGTTCGAATTCGATCAATTCAGCAAATAAAAAAAATCGATAGTATTTTCCCATCATCCTCCTCATATAAGCAAGCTCCGACCAAAGTTTCGCTTTCGCTCATCACGCCGATCAACTCAATTCGACAAAAATGATGAAACTGACCAACTCCACATATCTTGACGAATACTATTCTAAAAATTATGATATTCACATTAAAATTCATCATTTGTAAATACAAATCATATTCTATAATCACTGATTTAAATTAGTATAATTGATTCTACCCATTTTTCGATTAGCCCAGTAAACTATAAATTTTGAGATGAATTCTTGGTATATATCTCTGAAATTATTTTTAAAATTTAGCTTATATACTTACAATCAATTTCTATTTACAAATCCTAACCTACCATTATATATATGGAAAGATATGAAATTTGTAAAGGTAAAACAGCAGTTCGAGACAAAGACAGAGAAACATTTACATACTATTTTCACAGACTATCTTTATATATGCAGCATTCACATTCAACATTCAATTAACATCTTAAACTAGACTACCATTACTACTGATATGAATTATAGGGTCAGACTAAAAACTGTTTTCAAAATATGGTTTACTCACCAATTTATAAGCATAGAACAGAGAGCATATTCCATGTTCGTTTTACTTCACAGGCATTCAATCACACATAATACAACATGCATCCAATTCAATTTAATAATCCAGGAAGACATCTTGATTTTCATACATATATCAAAGAGAAGAACAAGATTTAAGCTGTTTTTAAAATCTGTTTACTCACCTTTTTTTTCAGAGAATAAAACAGAGTAGTGTTTCCAGGCTTTTGTTTTCAATTTGAATTCTTGAACTTGTATTTGATTTTGTTTCTGGCAATACTTTTGATTTGAATTTTGCTTGCTGTTGAAATCCCTTGCATGTTTGTTAATAGTTGAAATCTGGAAGCTTGATTGTTGTTGTGATACTTTGCATGCTTGATCTCAGGTTGAAGATGAAATCAGGCTATTTTACTTTCTTTTGTTTTCAGTTTTTAGTTTATTAGAAAAGAGGAGAAAGAGTTTTGGAAATGTTTTGAACCGAGAAAAATGTTTTGAACTGAAAGAAAAATGCCAGGCTTCTCTATACATATGTCATTTAAGATAATTTAGTTTTCTAAATTTTCAAATAATTATTAAATGAAGGCCACTTGTAATTTTTATAAGTTAGACAAATGTCCATGCATGTTTAGTTTTCTTACAAATGTTATTACCATGTGTTAAGATATTAACACATGTCCTTTAATACATTAAATAAATTTTTAATTAATTTAAATGTTAATATAAAGCTTTTCATACTTACTTTATTAATTGCTAACATTTATCTTAGTATATGTATATATATAAACTATTTTTAGAGAAAATATTATAAAACCAAATACCCTTTGAAAAATATTTATATTTTAAAACCTTATTTACAAAAGTATTTATATATATGTGCAATATGAATTTCTATTATTTATGTAATTGTGAAATTTAGTAATTTATGTATATATTACTTATGTTTACAACTATTCTAGTTTAAAAGATGTTAAAAAGAAAGGTTTAATTAAATCTATATATATTTATAACCACTTAAATTTAAACATTTCAAAGAATACAAAATAAAACTTTATTTAAACTATCATAATTAAAATAAACAATTATCTTATATTTTGAAAATAATGGAATTAATCTAAACTAAACTTTGAAAAATATTAATTTTAAAACAAAGCTTTAAATCATACTTCATACATATATAAATTATCAATAGATTAAATTAAATTCAAAACAATCCAAATTATAACATATACATACATATATATTACAATTTGAAAATACAATCTTTAATTTAAAACAAAAGATATTTCCATTCACAATATATATCAAATATATATATTATAAATAGAATAAAATTTTATTAGCTTTAACAAACAAGTCTTATCAATATTGCCAGATTAAATATTGATTATCCTTTAAAGATTAAATTACCAATTTAAACTAAAATTATAAAGAAAATTTATCAAATTAATTAAATTATTAATACAGATTATTAAATTTATATTACCCAAAAACCCGGGATATCACATAACTGCTGAATATACAGCCTACAATAAACAGCGGAATATAGTCAATTGCATACAATACTTCTCTGCCATCCAGCTCATCTCCCGAACTCCAAAAGCATTCTAACCTGAAATTCTGTATTACTCGGTCTGACCCGAGCATTACAACAAAATAACACCCGAGTCAGGCTGGAAACCAGCGTGAGTAAACACACTTAATTTGAAATACTTAAGTTATGAAAATCGTTGAAACATGGGTAACTCGTACAACATGACGAGTTTTACCTGATTATAACCAAACCACTTTTTCTGAAATCCATCGATATTATAATAATGTCTAAGTACAGTCACTTGTTTAAAACAGTTGAATTAATCCAATTCCAGCACATTAAACTTTAAATCAAACCCGTAAAGGTTCGTAGTGATTTTCAAATCAAAGTGGTTACGAATAACACTGATATCCAATCCCAGTCTCTTCGAATCCAAGCAATAAATTTTAAAAGGGTAAATTCTTTTAAAATAACAATTTATTTAGGGTGACAATATTCACGTATGGAAATTTATTATAGATATCTATTTCCAATAAAACGTCCCAACGTTTCTATTTCAGTCATTCAATTTATTTGGTCACTTAGTATCACAGGCACAGAATAACTAGAAATAAATACTCCAGAGAAATCCAGTCAAATCACATATCCTGAACTATTTTAAACAATTTATAGTCTATATTAACCGATTGCAAACCATCATCTATTTTATTTAAACAAAAAATTTATTATCCTTCAAACCCTGCTTACTTATAATTAAAAATTAATCACAAAACTATTTATTTTTAATTTAATTTAAATTTAGAAATCCATCAATATTTACCTTATAAAAATTAACTTAGGGTTTATCCATTTAAAGGTTAAATTTGTTCATTAACTTTACCTATTAAAATTAATTAAAATTTTACACTACCAACTTAACAAAATAATTTAGGCATGTATGATTTAGGTGATAGGATAAATTACAAGCCCTATAATGTTTTAATTGAAAGAAAATAAATTTTTAAAAGTTTAAAGGTTTGAGTGAAACATTTATAACCTTTTATATTTAAAAGTTTATAGGTTTTATATTTTATAGGTTTATACATTTAAAAAAAACAAGGCTGGCCCATCGGCCCAAACCCAAAAACAAGACAACCCGCCTCTCTTCATTTCTACAGCTCTTCCCTCCTTTCCCTTTTCTTTCCTTCTTCCTCTTCTCTTTGTTTTCGACCTGCACACAAACCTCGATGTGCACGTGCACACGCCCGACGACGCCTCGCCGTCCACCACTGGCCGTCGTCCCACATCACCTCTGACCTCCGAAACCCCCTCGTCATCCCAAAATCCCACGACACACCCTAATTCGAAAAATCAAACTCGAGTCCAAAGCAAGAACGAACCGACCACCCTTTTCCCACCTCGTCCAGCCATCACCGACCACCTGCTAATGCCACACTAGACCAGCAGGACCGTTGCCATCCCCTCCTTCTTTTCACCCATACCGCAGCTTCCTTTCTCCTCATCGACGCCACAGTCGACTCAAGTCCGACCATGACCAAACTCTACCTTGAAACCCTACATAAACCCCGTCCGACCACCACGCCGTTTGATAAATCGCCTCTCCATTTTTCCCGACTTCCCCCTTCTCCGTGCTTCCTTCTGACCAAGCATCGACCCCCTCCATTAACTGCCTCGCCATAATTTGACCCAAGACCAAAAACTGGTCACCTCCAATTATCTCACCATATACGAAATGAAAAATCATGAAACCACCTCTAAAATTCATCATTTTCAATAATGATCACACTTATATAAGCAAGATCTCAAAACATAATGTTTCAATTTCTTCCATTTTTGGTTGCTTATTGTAAAAACATTTTTTTCGATACGTATACTTTATAATATCCAACTAAACCACTTTTAAAACAAAGTACCATTGAAAACAAACAGTTTTTCTTTTAACGTCATAACCTAAATCTAATTAGGTTGAGAGGTAAGAAATTTAGAAGCTAAGCCTAACTTTTTTTTAATACACAGAACAGAATTAAAAAGGTTGTTGTACAGGCATGGGTTTTCTCTAGTTAAAACACTTAACATATATTCGTATATAAGTGTATATCTACATTCCTGCTCAAGCATACATGTCAACAACACTTCTATTTCCATATCCAAGCATTGTAACCCAAATTACAGTATATAAGGAGTTAAGTTCTACTCACCTTTTCTTTGAACATAGTAGTGTTTTTCTTTTTCTTTTTTGAAAATGTTTGCTTGCTTTGGTTTGATCCACTTTGAACTTGAGTTGTTTTTTATTTTACTTAAGTTTTAATGGCAGCTTACATTATATATTTTTTCTTGTTCGAATGAAAAAAATGAAACAAGGTAGTGTTGTTTATAATAGAATGGGAATAGTTGTAGCTTTATTATGTACAATAACTTTATTTTTTTATCCCTTTTTTTATCTTAATTTTTTTTCAACAATGACCTGATTTGAAAAAGAATTAGATTGACTTGATTTGATTATTTAAAAGAGGATTTGATGTATTATATGCTTGAGGGGATATGCATTTAATGCTATGTTCTCTTGTATGTTTACATGTATACATTCATTTTTGAATATACATATATACTACATGTATATGAACATAGTTTTGTCTTATTTATCTTATACAATATATATATATATATTTATCATGCCTAAGCCTTGTCTCATTTATATAAATTTCCACTTATATTACACACAAACAAAAATATTAGCCACTTATGTATTTATTCTTACTCTTATATACATATATTTTATTTTAATTTTTTATATCAAAGCTAAGCATATTTATACACAATTATATATATATATATAATTGCATCTCATAATAGAAAAGTGGAGTTTATATACACATTTATAATATTTTTCATATCTAGAAAGTTATAATTTAAATTTGAATATAGTTTTATTCAATTTATTTATCTGGATATTATAATTATCAGAAATTTATTTGTTCGACTTATAAAATCAATATTTTAATAATTTAAAATCAATTAATTATCTCAATAGCGAACGTTAGAAAACACGGGTCGTTACATTATTCTCCTTATCATTGGAGGATCCGGGCAAGTTCAAATCTGAACAAGTTGAAATTGTTATTTAGATAAAAAGTTTTTTTCAGAAATGGATGGTATAAAACTTCCAATGAAATCTTGGTATATCACTTAGGTGCAGGATGGTTTTTTATATGCCAGGTAATGAGAGCATCCAAAGCAGGCATAAAGAATGCGTGCACAAAAAAGCAGAAGAAAAAAAAAGACTAAGATCTTATGTTGGCATCTACTGTTACAGATGTGGTAAAGAAGGGCGTTATGCAGTTCGGTGTAAGGATAGGAAAATAAAGAAAAAGGAAAAGAAGAAAATAAAGGAAATGAAGACAGAAGAATCTTTTAGGGATGATATATTCTGTTTCAAATATAAAAGGCAAGGACATTTTGTAACGACCCACTATTTTGGACCATTCAAATCGACAATAAATCCACACATGCCGGACTTGAATAATTCAAAACAATAGATTGTAAATAAAATTTGGCAAAACTCAGAATGTACAGTAAATAAATCATAGACACAGAGTAATATAACAATGCAGCGGAAGCAAAGAAATAGTAGTTCATGAAGCTACTATATATACATCAGAGTTAACAAGATACAACATAAGTCTCAATATGATAATCAAGTATAAATCAGAATACATCTCTGGAATCAACTGGATAACTAAAAGCGAAATAGATAGCTAGATCTCCAAGAAAAGCTCCAACTCCAAAGTTGAGTCTCGAATGTTGTATCACTCAGTCTTACCCGAGCGTAAAGCAAAACACAAAACACTCGAGTCAGGACATATATACTTATACAATGTAAACCAACTCAAGTGAATTGTAATAGAAAAGTACATGTAACTTAAAGAATGCTTGGGATCGCCCATTCTTTAAGGATCCGTTAAACTATCTACTATGTAGTAATAGTCGCTATTATAATAATGTCTATAATAAAATAATTTTACTTTTAAATAGCATTAAGGCTTTACATTTTCCACCTTAACACATAATAGTCCCAGTAGTCTATCCAGTATCAGCATACCCTCAGATCGGGAGCTACCCTCAATACTCCACAGGCTACGGAACAAATTCAAACTCGTAGTAAAGCTCGATATGGTAGGTGACACGGCACAACAAGGCAATGCCAGGGTAGATATACCAATTATGCATTTGGGCTGGTGGAAACACATAGCAGCCACTACTGCCCACCTCGGAACACACTCCCAATCAAAATCGAAGGGTGGCCACCAAATCACTCACAAAGTAATAGAAATGTATCGAAGAAATGCGTCCGATCAGAGGTGCTACCTCATTGGCCCGAGAATCGCTCTTGTTTTAGCCACCTTATGCCAACTCATGGGAGTCGGGTCCACGTTCATACCTCCATAGGATCATCGCCACCATCCTACTTCATTTTGGAATCTCCACCGCGTACACGGTTGTCAAAGTGGTTTTCGGTATCGACAGAGAGTATGCCCATATCCGATCCCGGTCTCTTTGCCAACAGATCGTTATTATAACCCATGGATATTTATTCAAAAATCATTTATACTTTAAAATCCAAAATATCATATCCATTTCAAAACTAAATACTATTTTTTTTCATTTCATAGCCAAATCAATATATCATTTCCATTTCAAAAACCAAAGCCATAATATCATTTAAATTCAAAAGCCAAATCAATATATCATTTAAATAAAACCCAAATTTCCAAATCACTGAATACTTCCTTAAATTTATTAAACTTGAAATATTCCTTTAAATCATCTTAAACCAAACCACTTTATAAAGTCACATTCTTAAATCTTCAATTTCAATAAGTTCCAAGTTAATATATTTTAAGACAATTCTTAATTAAATACAGTTTCACACAATTTCATTGTTCAAAACCATAGTACTTTTCAAAGTTATAACAACTCTGAAACCCAACACTTTGAAACCATAATATTTTGAAATCATAACAATTTAGAAAAGTTATTCTTTCAAAATCATAATACTTAGAAAATCATAACACCTTTAAAATAAAATTCATTTAAACCATTTAAATTCAACGTCAAATAATATTCATTTCAAAGTTATAGCATTTCTAAGTTCATTCATTCAATTATAAAATTTCCAAAACATTGAAAATTTCAGCTGTAGCAGCATTTATAAAGAGTTACGGTAGATATATTGATATTTCAAAAACATTGTCAAATTCAAAACAGCTTACTTTCAAAAAAACAGCAAACAGCAGCACATACCAAGTGCTACAGTAGCCTTTATTATCATTTTAGAATATAGTTTGGTTTCAGCAACAACAACACTTACAAAGTGCTGCAGTAGCTCTTTATTATTTCCAAATATAGTTTAATTCCAGAATTGATAGCGCTTAACAAATGCTGTCTTAAAACTACAGCATTTCTGAAGTGCTACAAATATAAATTCCAGCTTTATTATAAAATTCCAGAAACATTAAAAATTCAATTTTAGCCATTTTAAACTTAATAAAAAAATCATATTTTTCGCTTCAGAAAATATTCATTTATATCATTTAACTTATGGTTTAATAAAATAAACCTTTATGAACCAATATCCAACTTTAAACAATAATTCATTTATTAAGTCAAAAGTACATTGTTTTCTTAACTTTATATTTTTTTCAAATAACTTAATACTTTATTTTAAAATTCCCATTTCATAAATAAAACCAAATTTCCACTTATTTTCTTAACTTAAATTTCTCATTTAAAACCCAAATCTCCAAATTCCAAGTTAAGTCATAATTAGAGTTACATTCTTCCATTTAAAAATCATAACTATTTATTTTACAAAACATAACATTTCACAAAAGAATATTTTATCATAGTTAATATAACAATCAAATCTTTTTCTTTTAGATCTATTCATTTAGACATCAATTAACTATGATTTTCTATTTAAATACATTTTATCACAAAATGTCCAATTAAAACTGTATTCCATTTTATCAGTTCAAAATACATTATTTATTACACAAAACATGTCTGTTTCATAAAGTAAAATTCATAACAATTACTAGGTTAGATTTAAACTTCCATATTAAGTCAAATTCAATTATAAAGTTATTTATCATCAATAAAGATCCTTAATTTCTATTTAAAACCAACACATCTTTATAATTTCAATTAAAGCCACTTATAGACTTATAAAATTTTAACTTATAGGAAACCAATATATATAATTTAAAATCCTTAAATCAACTTTAAGTTAACATTTCATATATTAAAAATTCAAAATACTTAATAAACCTTTAGAAAAATATTATATTAAAAGTTTATCCCTGGGTCTGTATAATATTTTCTAACCTAGGACAAGTGATACGGATATGTATCATTTCAATCCGTAATTTAAAAAGAAAAATCCCGGGTCTATCATTTCAAACCCGCAATCCCAAGTCAAATAAAATACAATAAAAATCACTTGAGCCTATCATTTCAGCTCATAATGATTTTTCCTTATTCTAATGTTCGTTCACGTATGTATCATTTCAACCCATAGTGATAGAGAACTTGCAGTGTGAGATACAGTAATTAAAATGAACAGTATAACATATAATAACATATCAGGTAATGTAATAGGTATATAAACAGCATTTAACATCATATATTATATCATAGGCATGTATGAATAACATATCAATTTATACAGATTCACTTGTCATCATTTCACAATAATATAAGTACATATGTCTAGAGTGATAAAACTCACCTTTTTTTAAAGTTGGAGATAACAAACCAGAGACACAAAACAAATTCCGAAAGCACGACTAGGCACGAACAAGATTTTTTTTTTGTGATGGAGAGTCAAGATCCAATCTTGTATACAAACAATTTACAAAATTATAAGAATAAAATTCAACACAGAGATTTATAGATTAAAACAATGAAAAGAATGAATCAAAGTGACATAACCTTGCTTTAAATCAATCAAGTGGCTAGGCCATGGTCAAGATCTGAGGTAAATGGTTCGGCCTAGGTTGTTTCAAGGAGATATGGTGATGTTGTTTGGGTTTAGGGTCACAGCTAGGCATGGGATAGTGGTGATGGTTAGTGGAGGCGATCATGGTGGTGGTGTGATGGTCGGCAAGGCATGGACAAGGTGGAGCCGAGCATATGCATGAAGAAAGAAGACAAAAGAAAAAAGAAATGGAAAAGGAAGAAGAGAAGGAATCCATGGAAATGGATATTGAGAAATGAAAAGAGAAGAGATGGAATGAATTTTGTACGTGAATTGCAAGTAAAAGGCACGGCTAAAGGAAAGAAGTAAATGTTAGGAAAACAAAAGAGCAAGAATTAAGGAGTTTGAATTGTCAGAAAAAGGAAAAGAATCTTGGGTATAATTTATTCTTAAATGCAAATGGAAATGAGAAGTGGGTAATAAATCTTTGTACGTGTAAACAAGTAAGAATGCACGACTAAAGAAGTTTTGGATGGCAAGCAAAGGAGTGAATGCTCGGGTAAGTAATAAAGAGGGTAGGTAAATAAAAGCAAGAAATTATATCCCTTTTGATTCTTCCAAACCATAAATAAAAGATGTAAACAAGTAACAATTTAATAAATAAAACGAATGTCTAGGCAAAATAAAATAGAAATAAACAGAGATGGATAAAGGAAAATATATAAGATAAGAATACATAAATTTATTACGTGTAAAACGCTAAAAGTTATCAAATTTAAAAAGTATAAAATGGAATTTGACGAAACGAAAAGCAGCACGAATATCAGAATTTTATTCTACTTCAAAAAAAAAGAATAAAATTTAAACTTAAATTCAAAATTTGACCAAAGTTGACCAAAATATAAAAATTTCAGAAAATGTTCATTTCATTGTATTTGGAAAATGAATTACAAACAAATCCAAATTTTACATTTATTATAATTAAAACCTTAATCAATTTATTCAACTTGGTTTCATTCTTTTATTTTTATCTATGAATAAAATATACATTTCCATTTATTTCATTATATTTGCACTTTACAATTATTGTCCTATCTCATATTAATGAACATTTACTTACATTTAAATGTAATTGATTTCCTACTTTAAATTTAGCAGCCTAAATAAAATGTAACTTGCAATAAATGTTATCATTATCTTTATATTACACTCAAGTTTATTATGTCCACTAATTATCATAATTGCTTACATAATGCTTAATTCATTCAATTACCATAAATTATATACTAATTCATTTATCCATACAACACTTACATTTATTTACTTATATTTAGTTTTATACCCAAATGTAACATTTACAACTAGATTAATAGACCAATTAAATAGTAACTTACAACCGTTACTATAACTTTTAATCACACTTTTGAATTCATTGTTCACAACATATGTTACCATTCTTATATACCTAATCTTTATTCAATGGTCATTTATTTCGTACTAAATCATTTATAAATTTTAATGTTTGCATTTGTTTTCTTACATAAATTTATAGCCAAGTATAACAATTTACATTACTTTAATAAATTGTAATTTCATTTCAATTGTTAATAATCAGTTTTTAAATACATTGTTACATTTCATTTTGGCATTCATTTCACTATTAAATTACAAAGTTTTATTATTTCTTCCAAATTTATTTACCAAAATCTTATTAAATTGACAACTTTAATTATTGAAAATTTACGGGTCGTTACACATTTTCTACGTGGATGCCCTAAAATAGAGAAGAAACCCAGAATTCGACCAGGAAAGGCAAAGGGTTGCTACCATTACAAAGAACTAGGACATATAGCCAAAGTGTGTCCCAAATGGACTTGTATTTGGTGCTACAAATGGAGAAATTTAATGATGGACTGTCCAAAGATAAGGTTGGTTGACTTAGGTACCGAGGATAAAGCACCGTCTACCTTAGAAGGAATCCAAGAATAGTGTACAACAGTTCAAGTATCTATATATATGATGGTGGTGTATGGTAGACTGTATTCCCTAGGGGTTATCTTTAAAATTTTGTAATATAGGCTAGCGTTTGGAATGGGTGTACAAGTACGATATTAATTAATAAACCTCATTTTGGATTATTCTCTCTGTGCATTTCTTCTATCTTATGTCAGATTTATTTAAATAAGATATTTAGATCAAGAAATTCATTTAAGAATATATTTTATAAAATAAAGAGTAAGTTGCTAAAATAAAAGGATTTTTGTAAAAGATGGATTTGAAATATATGTTTTATAAAAAGGGAAAGTTATGAAATAAATTTTGAATATTAAAATGAGATTTATTAATAAAGAAATTTCAAAAGAAGTTTGTAATAAAATTATAATAGTATTATTCCAAGTTAAGGATAATTGATTTCTTTTGAAAAGGAGATAGAAATATTTTGGGGCAAATATTTTGAAGTGATTATCAAAGTGTTAAAATAAAAAGTTTTATAGAATGATTTCATAAAGATTTTTTAATATTAATAAGTACGTATGTTGTAAGTAGATCATTCCATCGCACAATTCTGATCTAAGATTCGAGTGCGGAACTTTGAGGTGTTTACACCAATCCGAAAAAGGATTTATGTAACATCCCGAAAATTTTCGACTTTCGAAAATTCAACATCGATACTCGCTTTATCGACTGCTGAGCCATCGAATGCCGGAAACCCGAAAAGTTATGGTTTAAGAAAGAAGAAAGAGGTAGAAGAAGAAGATAGAAGAAAAAGAAAGAAGAACAACAACAGAACAAGAGCAGAAACAGAAACAGGAAACAATATCAGAATCTCACATTCACAGTGGAACAATATATAATAGATAAATGAATAATCTTTAAAACAAAGAACTATATCACTTTATACATACATCAATCATCAGAGTCAATATACAACAATGGACAGTTATATAAACTTGTCCTCATACAGAATACACAGCGGAATAAATACTATCAGATACAAATACTACGTCTCGCCATCCAGCTTGCTTCCAAAGCTCCAGAATATTCAGAATATCCTGATAACATAACTCTAGACTGCCCGTGTGGAAATTGGTGGGCACCCAGAGTTTAGAAGGGAACAATAAACTCCGAGTCAGTCATGGTGACTGGTGTGAGATCGTAAAACAGTTATTCTTTATAATAAACAACAGGATAATTTTAAAGTCAATTCGAAATGCTTTTGGAAAATGAAACTACCATAAGACCTCCCACCACACACACAATGCAAACGCAGACTTGGAGGAGATTTCTTCTTATGATAGTCAAAGATGCTTACTACGCAAAATCAAATCATTTTTGATATTATTATTAGTGCATAGTGTAGAAAACATTTCGAAAGTAGAATATAAATCTTAGCCAGCATAGGTACTGTAACATTCCCCCTTTTGACCGCCTCCAGTCGGTGATTAAACCAACTCGAAACGTTCAAAAAGACGAATTGTTATTTAGTTTATAAGGTTTAAACAGAATCAGCCACAGAAACACAGATAATAACAATCAATTAAAAACAAATGAGAATTTATTTCATTTCTATAAATCTTTTTATATACAACAGAGTTTATACAATTTTAATACTGATACAGCGGAATATTCTAAAAATACAATTTTCTCGAAATAAATGATTCTTTACTCTCTCTCTAACTTCGCTGCTCGAAAATCTTCAAGCTGTAAAAATACTCGGTCTGACCCGAGTATTATATTCAAAAGAAAATAATACACAGGTCAGTCTAATTCAAACCAGTTTATTAGTGCATATAGGCAATAATAATTTAAATAGACGACAGTCACAATAATTCTCGTCTATCCGATTCTTTTAACAAAGAAATCGGATAACGAAAATATAACACTAAAATAGTGTTAACAATAATCAGCAGATTTAAATCGTCAACAGAGATAAATAAACAATATACCAATCGACTAAATCAATTTAAAACGATTGAAATTGTCACTTTAAAAATCATCAAGAACTCGATTGGCTGCCGTACACGCACGCGTGTACGGCCTCGCCAACAACCAAAGGTGTGGCTGCAGTACACGCTAACGTGTACGGCCTCGCCACTACAGTGATGAATTACACAAAACTCAGTGGATTAAAATGAAATGAATACAGTGGTCAATGCTATGCACGACCCAGTCTGGACTACAGCCACACAAGGATACAAGGGCAAAGCATACTCAAGGCATAGTGCACACCCAACTAAAATTGAAATGCAGACACATGAATGCACCAAACTCAACAAGACCAAGATCACAGAAGCATCAACATGAAAACAGTGCTCAAGAGGTGATACTATTGACAAATACACTAAGTAAATGAAAGCTGCAGCAAAACCCAAACAATAATTTGAATGTGCTACAAGAGTGAACACATAAACAATACCCAATGAACAAGGAATCATGATATAGCAGTACACACAGGTGAAAGCAACTGAAATGTCAAGACTCAACCAAGATCACAAGCAATGTAACCAGCTGCAAGCTTCAACATGAATAGCACATATATACATACAATGGCAACTGACTCAACAAGGCAAAGAATGAACTTCAATGAACAACTCCAACATGAATATACAGGTTACAGGTGTCGCAGACCTGAGTGCAGCAGTGAATGGTCACAAGTGCACCAGTTCAAAATTTCACAAGTACAAGACCATATTCAAGTAAAGACTACAGGCAACTGAGCACATATATGTACAACAAACAGCATGCAGCATAGATGAAATAGAAATGGAATACAACTGCAACCATGATCAGGCAAAGGTTATGGAGACCAGAGCATAGGAATGTGCAGACTCAAGCTACAAGTTCAAATGTCAACAAAGCACATCAGTATGGCAACACAACAGCATGCACCTATATGAAGACTACACTGTCAAGTGCAGAAATGTACAGTGCAACATGGTCAACTACACAATGCAAATGAATATGGTCAGAACACAAATAGCCAGACAACACAAATGCAAGTATAACCCAGTGGTCAAGACAGCCTATTCATATACGAACTGCCTCAACACAACTGCAAAGCAACTCAACTCGAATTTGACCCAGTGCACAAGGCAACTAGACCATCAAAGTGCAACAAGATGAAGTCAGTGCCAATAGTAATGACAGCAACTCCACCAAGTCGTAATTCAATCCCAAAATACAGTCAATCATCCCAAGAGAAAATAAAATGCAGTTCGAACATACATATATACATATCAATTTAATGTATATACATACATCACTGCATACATATGTTTGAAGACTAGAATGCAACTGGGTGCAGACAGTCTCAAAAAAAAAAACATAAGTGTACGAAAGGTAACATATATAATACTGTAACTGGATAGTATTTACTTCATAGTCTAGAACAAGGCAAAATGCCAAAGTCGAAGCACATAGGCGAAAACAACAAACCAGATAAAAGAATGCCAACATGATGAAGTTAGTGCCAACAATAATGACAGCAACTCGATCACCTCACGACTTATTTAAATGCAGACAGCAATGAAGTGTCATATCCAAACCAACCCCAAAAATCATCATATAAACTAGTCCCGAATTTTACTTAAGGTAAGTTCAAAATCATGGTACAACAGTCTTACAAAACTGGACTCCGGCAATTTAAAATAAACCCAATCAGTTTAAGTATGCAGAGGGCAACATAAAGACTATACTGACAAGTGCACAACATGAACAAACTATATGTGAAGACTGCAAGGTGATGTCAGTACATACAACAGTGAAGCTATCTAAATGAAACCATGATCAAGTGAACACATGTACATCGATTCAGAAATCAAGGACCAAGAATGTATAGGCAGTATGCATGTGAAACCATACTTCATGAATGTACAGAGGCTACAAGTTAGAGAAACTAGTTCAAGTGGCTAATGCACAAAAGACATAACAAGGAACTCAAGTTTATATGCAAATAAACAGTGTAGTGATGGAATTTCAATGATATGCAAATGCGACAGATAAGGGATGATTCAAAAGCTACACCATATCAAAGTGCTACTAGAGGCAGTGGATAATATGGCAAAGCCAACAAGTGTGCAGCCGAAGGCAACTACAGGTCAAAGTCGATGCCAAAGCCAACAAGTTAAAAGAGGAAAGTTATTTGCCGTATGACTCAAGGAAAAAAATCAAATGCCACAAAATCAAAACCGTGGGAATCAAGTTGTCACAATATCAGGAAATCGAGAAATAGGGAAGTCTCGAAGTTCATATAAATTCAACCCCAAAGAATCATCACAAAATCAAATCAAATTTGCCGATCATCATAGTAGGCATGAAATAGATGTGAGTAGGGGGGAACTACTCACCTTAGAACGAATTGGAGCAGGTCGAAGGAGCCACGATTTTTGAGGGGAATTGAAGCGCCATCGCGTTCGATTTGGCAAAGCGGCGATCTCATACTCGAAGCCCTAATTTTCTTTGTGGAGGAGAACGAACGAAAGCCCCACCTTTTTCTGAAGCCCTACGTTTCTAGATTGAAGAACGAAGCCGCCATAGAATCGAGACGACGCCAAGGCTAATTCTTTTGGGGACGAAGAAGAACCTCGTGGCCGCCATTTTTTATCTTCGTTCGATTGATTTAGGGTTTTGAATGAATGGGAAGTAAAGGGATCGGGTTTGGGTTTTAACCGAGACAAGGATGGCTTAGGGTATGGTTTTATTTTATTTTTTTATTTTTTTTTGTTTTTATTAATAAACTTATGCTATTTAAATTTTGTAGATAAAATTTATTTCCTTTTAAACATCATTATTTATTTTACATTTATTTGCATATATCTTAGCAATTTCAAAAATGTAGAGTTTTAATTTAAATTGAACAAGATGAACTTGATTTTAAAATTCAAAGATTTTATATTGTAAAATTTTAAAGAAAATTTCCTTTTATAAACGTTGTTTATAAATCCCGATTCAAATTTAAATTCAAACACATTTCTCATTTTAAACTTGAAAAATTCGAACAATTTCACAAATTTAAATCAAAATTTAATTCAATTATTAATTTAAAATAATCTGAATTTTGGGATCGTTACAAACTCCCCTCCTTAAAAACTTTTTGTCCACGAAAAGGAAAGGTTGTTAAAATTTCATCGATATTTATACTCTAGTAAAAAATTTTACTAACTTAAAACTTATTACAAATAAATGAATATAGGATTCATTTCATTTGTTTAATCTCACTAGTTTTGTTTATATTCTCTTTTATTCAATGATTTCTACAATCATTGATTTCTAAAATCAAAACACAAAAGTCTTTTATCAACATTTTTAATTTACAACTCAGATTCAAACTTAAAAATTTTTCACGTTAGAGATTTTCATAATATATATCTCTTCCAAAGCTGTGGACTTTCAAAACATTACAAAGATCCTCTTCCTTAGTTCATTAGGTAGAAATTTCTGTAATTCTACTTTCAAATCATTGATTTGCTATTTACAGTTTGAAAATACTTTCTAACTCGAAATTTAACAAGTCCATCTTCGTTCTCACAGACATTAGACATACGCTGGCCAGGCGCAGGTCTAAAAATCTCCAAGTACTAAACATACTTGCTTCAATTCCCAGTGAAAATACTTTTAAAAAAATTCTTTTAAAAATGGATATGGAAAGCACGTTCCCCCATGGATTACAGTTCCACCCGGCGGTTACGCTACTATCCCAGTAGAGTCGCTTGTGGCTGTAGATTTCTCATCTCTTAAATTTCGCCATGGTTGTCGCCATAGATTACAGTACACACGGCGGTTACGCTACTATCCCAGTAGAGTCGCTCGTGTCTGTAGGCATCTCGCCCCTCAAATTTCGCCTGGCATTAGATTGCAGTTTACTCGGCGGTTACGCCACTATCCCAGTGGAGTCGCTCGTAACTGTGGGCATCTCGCCCCTCAAATTACGCTAATCATCATCAATCAAATCTAATCTCATCGCGATGAACTATCGCGAAGGATTTCCGATTCAAATAGTCACTCTGACTAAAATTCTACGTAGCTACGAATTTCAAATGGATACTCTTCACGAGTTCCAATACCTTCTCTAATAATAAATGGAAGGTACTTTTCCATATCCTCAGTTTGGAAAACATAATATCATATATGTAGTACTTTCATTTCACATTTCGTACATATCATATCCATGTAAACATACATAAGATTTCCATAACAATGTCTTTCTAAACTAACGGTTTCAAATTTACCGCATTCATATATACAAGTTCTAAAAACTTACATATCCATATTCATAACAAAATAGAGGATTTCAAAATTTTCCTCTAAGTCGATTTGGAAATTTAAGGTTATCTCAAACCTAATTCATATTCATAATTCCATTTATTATCGACTTTCACATTCAATTTGGATTTCACGCTTACATCGTCAATTCTCAACACAGAATTGATGTCTATCGATATATAACCTCTGAGCTCGTACGTCTCAGAGAAGGGTGTTAAGCTAAGAGAATAAATTCTCCGCCACCAACAAATATATATTTAATAGAGATCAATTGCTATGTCATCAATTCACAATGTTAGACATGCAATCCAAATCATCATCTGAAATTCAAAGCTCAACTTATATTGTCTTTGATGTCGAAGTTAAACTCAATTTTAACTTAACGATTCAAACTTTTTTTTTTTTGAAAAATTTCAAATTGAACTAATTGTTCAAATTTCTCATTTAACTTTTCAACTTCGACTTCAAAAATGAATTTCAAATCATTTATTCCTTACGGAATATATTCACAACATTTCATATTTGGAAAAACATTTCCATACTTATTTAAAAATAAGTAATTCACAATTCCATTCTATTTTCAACATTTGAAAATATTCGATATACTTGGATTTAAGTATATATTTCATCTTTAAGGAAATCATTCTCTTTCACATATTTTATTTGAGTTAAAACGAATGTTACGTAAAACATCGTTACGACAACTCAAAATCACTAGTATAGGGATTCGAAATTTAGATAGATGTATAAATCCCAATACTACACAAAAAATTTCCTTTCGGAAGTCATTTACTATAACAATAGTGTTATAGTCCACCATTTCCTTATATTCGAAAACGTCTATTTCAACAATGAATGTTGAAATCTATGGTTTCGATATTCAATGTCTTTGAAAACATCTTTTAAAACAATTAACTTCGTTTTAAAATATCACTTTCCCAAACATGTCCATTTTATTCAATAATATATTCACTGTCCAAAATCGTGAATATACATCTTTTAACAAGCTATAAGAATTTACTTATCAAAATAAGTCAGTTTCGAATTTATAAACAACGTTTATAAATTCTATTCCTATTCATAAAGACTTCAATTTATAAAAATTGCTTTATTAACCCATTCCTTTATAACCCAATTTTATATCAGAATTTTAATTTACAAGTGAATTACTTATAAATTCTTTAATTTCGCAACTTCGAATCATTTTATAACTTCACAATCTTAATTCTGTAATTTCCATTCACTTATGAAATCCATTAAATATTTCACTTTTAACACTTATACAATTTATTTTAAAATTCCAATATAATATCAACCCTTTCAAATCTTCAATATAGCCCGTTTATAATAATTCAAAATTTTCCAATTTAAACTATTATATAAATTTATCAGTTTTCCATTTCCAAGATAATCAACTAGTTCTTTAATAAATCATTCATCGAATTGATTCTCAATTTAATCGCATTTGATTCATTCACATTGGATTTTACTAACATTCATTCATATCCAATTAGTTCACATTCACTAATATATATTCAAGTTAGTTCACTTTCAATTCAAATCAATTCTATTTTGATTTACTTATCTTTCAATTTGAATTCAATTACATAGCTTCCAATTTCCATTAATTCAATTTCATTCACACTTAATGAATTCTATACAATCAACTAGCAAAACCAAATTTATTCAATTTAACCAAATTTATTTACTTTGCTTACATTCAATTTGGTTCAACACACTTAATTTCAATTGGTTTATATTCTAATTCAGATTGAATTCTTATACTCACCATATTCACTAATTCACTTTTACAATTAAAGTTGAATTTCCTTTATATAACTCAAATTCATATTCATTCTTCACTTTATCAATTCATTTTGATATCAAATTCAACCTCATTCAACATTACTTAAGTCATGTTTCATTTTATCTCCACTTGCATTTATTTTCACCATAAAACTTAAGTTCGTCTCAAATTTATTTGAAATTCCATCTTATTTAACTTTTACTAAAGTCAAATTCATATCACATTAAAATTCAGATTTTGTTTTACTTAACAAAACTGTTCAAACATTTAACAACTGGTTTTACTTAAATTTTCTCATTTTATAAGTTAAACAACTTATTAAATTTAAACTTCCCAATTCATATCATATAATCACTTCTCTTTCAAGTTTAAACTTCTATCTCAAAAATTTATCAAATCAAGTTCAATTTATTTAACTTCCTTTAGTTAAATTTCAAATCATATATTTATTGATACTAATTCAATTCAATTTAACTTTTCTTAAGTTAAAAATCTTTATTTCAAAAACAATTTTATACTTCTTTGGATTTGAAAAACATTTACTTTTAAAGTGTTTCTCGTAACTATTCATATTAAACATCATAAACTAAGCTTTGTGTAAACCAAAGCTCTGATACCACTCTGTAACATTCCCCCTTTTGACCGCCTCCAGTCGGTGATTAAACCAACTCGAAACGTTCAAAAAGACGAATTGTTATTTAGTTTATAAGGTTTAAACAGAATCAGCCACAGAAACACAGATAATAACAATCAATTAAAAACAAATGAGAATTTATTTCATTTCTATAAATCTTTTTATATACAACAGAGTTTATACAATTTTAATACTGATACAGCGGAATATTCTAAAAATACAATTTTCTCGAAATAAATGATTCTTTACTCTCTCTCTAACTTCGCTGCTCGAAAATCTTCAAGCTGTAAAAATACTCGGTCTGACCCGAGTATTATATTCAAAAGAAAATAATACACAGGTCAGTCTAATTCAAACCAGTTTATTAGTGCATATAGGCAATAATAATTTAAATAGACGACAGTCACAATAATTCTCGTCTATCCGATTCTTTTAACAAAGAAATCGGATAACGAAAATATAACACTAAAATAGTGTTAACAATAATCAGCAGATTTAAATCGTCAACAGAGATAAATAAACAATTTACCAATCGACTAAATCAATTTAAAACGATTGAAATTGTCACTTTAAAAATCATCAAGAACTCGATTGGCTGCCGTACACGCACGCGTGTACGGCCTCGCCAACAACCAAAGGTGTGGCTGCAGTACACGCTAACGTGTACGGCCTCGCCACTACAGTGATGAATTACACAAAACTCAGTGGATTAAAATGAAATGAATACAGTGGTCAATGCTATGCATGACCCAGTCTGGACTACAGCCACACAAGGATACAAGGGCAAAGCATACTCAAGGCATAGTGCACACCCAACTAAAATTGAAATGCAGACACATGAATGCACCAAACTCAACAAGACCAAGATCACAGAAGCATCAACATGAAAACAGTGCTCAAGAGGTGATACTATTGACAAATACACTAAGTAAATGAAAGCTGCAGCAAAACCCAAACAATAATTTGAATGTGCTACAAGAGTGAACACATAAACAATACCCAATGAACAAGGAATCATGATATAGCAGTACACACAGGTGAAAGCAACTGAAATGTCAAGACTCAACCAAGATCACAAGCAATGTAACCAGCTGCAAGCTTCAACATGAATAGCACATATATACATACAATGGCAACTGACTCAACAAGGCAAAGAATGAACTTCAATGAACAACTCCAACATGAATATACAGGTTACAGGTGTCGCAGACCTGAGTGCAGCAGTGAATGGTCACAAGTGCACCAGTTCAAAATTTCACAAGTACAAGACCATATTCAAGTAAAGACTACAGGCAACTGAGCACATATATGTACAACAAACAGCATGCAGCATAGATGAAATAGAAATGGAATACAACTGCAACCATGATCAGGCAAAGGTTATGGAGACCAGAGCATAGGAATGTGCAGACTCAAGCTACAAGTTCAAATGTCAACAAAGCACATCAGTATGGCAACACAACAGCATGCACCTATATGAAGACTACACTGTCAAGTGCAGAAATGTACAGTGCAACATGGTCAACTACACAATGCAAATGAATATGGTCAGAACACAAATAGCCAGACAACACAAATGCAAGTATAACCCAGTGGTCAAGACAGCCTATTCATATACGAACTGCCTCAACACAACTGCAAAGCAACTCAACTCGAATTTGACCCAGTGCACAAGGCAACTAGACCATCAAAGTGCAACAAGATGAAGTCAGTGCCAATAGTAATGACAGCAACTCCACCAAGTCGTAATTCAATCCCAAAATACAGTCAATCATCCCAAGAGAAAATAAAATGCAGTTCGAACATACATATATACATATCAATTTAATGTATATACATACATCACTGCATACATATGTTTGAAGACTAGAATGCAACTGGGTGCAGACAGTCTCAAAAAAAAAACATAAGTGTACGAAAGGTAACATATATAATACTGTAACTGGACAGTATTTACTTCATAGTCTAGAACAAGGCAAAATGCCAAAGTCGAAGCACATAGGCGAAAACAACAAACCAGATAAAAGAATGCCAACATGATGAAGTTAGTGCCAACAATAATGACAGCAACTCGATCACCTCACGACTTATTTAAATGCAGACATCAATGAAGTGTCATATCCAAACCAACCCCAAAAATCATCATATAAACTAGTCCCGAATTTTACTTAAGGTAAGTTCAAAATCATGGTACAACAGTCTTACAAAACTGGACTCCGGCAATTTAAAATAAACCCAATCAGTTTAAGTATGCAGAGGGCGACATAAAGACTATACTGACAAGTGCACAACATGAACAAACTATATGTGAAGACTGCAAGGTGATGTCAGTACATACAACAGTGAAGCTATCTAAATGAAACCATGATCAAGTGAACACATGTACATCGATTCAGAAATCAAGGACCAAGCATGTATAGGCAGTATGCATGTGAAACCATACTTCATGAATGTACAGAGGCTACAAGTTAGAGAAACTAGTTCAAGTGGCTAATGCACAAAAGACATAACAAGGAACTCAAGTTTATATGCAAATAAACAGTGTAGTGATGGAATTTCAATGATATGCAAATGCGACAGATAAGGGATGATTCAAAAGCTACACCATATCAAAGTGCTACTAGAGGCAGTGGATAATATGGCAAAGCCAACAAGTGTGCAGCCGAAGGCAACTACAGGTCAAAGTCGATGCCAAAGCCAACAAGTTAAAAGAGGAAAGTTATTTGCCGTATGACTCAAGGAAAAAAATCAAATGCCACAAAATCAAAACCGTGGGAATCAAGTTGTCACAATATCAGGAAATCGAGAAATAGGGAAGTCTCGAAGTTCATATAAATTCAACCCCAAAGAATCATCACAAAATCAAATCAAATTTGCCGATCATCATAGTAGGCATGAAATAGATGTGAGTAGGGGGGAACTACTCACCTTAGAACGAATTGGAGCAGGTCGAAGGAGCCACGATTTCTGAGGGGAATTGAAGCGCCATCGCGTTCGATTTGGCAAAGCGGCGATCTCATACTCGAAGCCCTAATTTTCTTTGTGGAGGAGAACGAACGAAAGCCCCACCTTTTTCTGAAGCCCTACGTTTCTAGATTGAAGAACGAAGCCGCCATAGAATCGAGACGACGCCAAGGCTAATTCTTTTGGGGACGAAGAAGAACCTCGTGGCCGCCATTTTTTATCTTCGTTCGATTGATTTAGGGTTTTGAATGAATGGGAAGTAAAGGGATCGGGTTTGGGTTTTAACCGAGACAAGGATGGCTTAGGGTATGGTTTTATTTTATTTTTTTTATTTTTTTATTTTTTTTTTGTTTTTATTAATAAACTTATGCTATTTAAATTTTGTAGATAAAATTTATTTCCTTTTAAACATCATTATTTATTTTACATTTATTTGCATATATCTTAGCAATTTCAAAAATGTAGAGTTTTAATTTAAATTGAACAAGATGAACTTGATTTTAAAATTCAAAGATTTTATATTGTAAAATTTTAAAGAAAATTTCCTTTTATAAACGTTGTTTATAAATCCCGATTCAAATTTAAATTCAAACACATTTCTCATTTTAAACTTGAAAAATTCGAACAATTTCACAAATTTAAATCAAAATTTAATTCAATTATTAATTTAAAATAATCTGAATTTTGGGATCGTTACAGGTACCATTATATTATGCCTGCTATAGCTGCCATATTAGATGGCAGGTTCTACAACTAAAACCGTACAAGGCTCGTATTGTTTCTTTGGATTTCCAACAAATGGTCAGGCTAAGGAACTTCCTATCCACGATGGGTACGTCCCTGGAATAGACGACCCGAGAACCTAACCGGATCTCTGCCAACACAAGGCCGGGTTACCTCTGCAAAAATAGGTAACTACTGACACGCGTATGCCATCCCCCGATCGTCACCGATCTTCCCGAGGATCCCCGATTCGCAACAAACCACATAGTAAAAATAATGCAGTAACCACAGAGGTTAAGTATCTGGGCTCCATACCATGATACCACCTTTATCCAGAAGGAATGACATACACTAAGGGGCGCTACTCCCTAGAACCTTGCCGCATTCGTCCTGTTTCGACCATTTCCGGGGTGTGAGGCTCGACGAAGTCTCGTCCACAAAGCTACGCTTTCTCAAAAAGCCCTGCTTCGGGTCAAACAAAATGATCAACCTATGATCACAAAGATATAAGATCAAACAAATGATCATATCACAAATGATCAAACACTGATCATTTCACAGCAACACTCAGTATGCCATGTTACCAAATTGGGATATATCGCTGATAAATTTCAACTACATAACCTCTGAGCTCGTACGTCTCAGAGAAGGGTGTTAAGCTAAGAGAATAAATTCTCCGCCACCAACAGAAATGTATTTGAAAGAAATCAGCTTTATATCTCAAATTGTAACGTCAGACACACAATCCATACAAGTCTGTTCCGGGATCGAACAGAACCGAAGGCACTTCTCATGAAGCCCTTGCACATCCGGATAATTTTCAATCACGTCGGGACTTCCCGTCACTAAGGGTGATAAAACCTCTAAATCGAAGATCAGTCGATGTAGAGTAACTCGACGGTAATCCTTCCGTTTTCAAAAATATCCGGTCTTCAACACCGGTCTTCGAATGCGATTCATAACGACGTATCACATATTCGGAATGGGTTATACGACCCCATGGTCCTTTCCCGGCTAACCCGAATAGTGAGCGCTTATTTAAAAATAAGTGTAGCATTCAAATTCATCCAATTCACAACAAAACATCCATTCAGGGTAATTATTGATAGTCGGTTATTTAACTATCAATAAAGATGCGCAACATCATCAGATTCCAAATAATTTTCCCAAATTATTTATCTTCAAAAATATCTTTACTAGATATATAATTTCCACACTTAACCGTTTGAAAACAAATTTTCAAATATTCACTTTTCAATTTATCTTTAAAAGATAAAATCTCTAAACAGTTCACTTCATATTGGAAAAGCATTTCCATACTTATTTAAAAATAAGTATTTCACAAATCTATTTATTTTCAACACTTAGAAAATATTCGATATACTTAAATCAAAATTGAGTATATATATCTCATTCTTTAAGGAAATCATTCTCTTTAAACACATTTATTTGAGTCAAAACGAATGTTACGTAAAACATCGTTACGACGACTCAAAATCACTAGTATAGGGATTCGAAATTAGATAGATATATAAATCCCAATACTACATAAAAACATTTCCTTTCGGAAATCATTTACTATAACAACAGTGTTATAGTCCATCATTTCCTTATTTTTCGAAAAACGTCTATTTCAACAATAAATGTTGAAATCTATGATTTCGATAGTTCACACGTTTAAAACATCTTTTAAAACAATTAACTTCATTTTAAATATCACTTTTCCAAAACCATATTCATTTTACTTAGAGATATATTCACTGTCCAAAATCGTGAATATACTTCACTAATTACATTTCACTATTTTCTACACATTTTATTTCAATAAAAATTCGCTATCCAAAATCGCGAATATATCTTCTTTAAAAACCTTCCATATTAAATTTATCAAATTCTATTGATTTCGAATTTATAAAACAACGTTTATAAATTCTATTACTATTTTCTAACGACTTCAATTTAATAAATCTCCTTTATAAATAATTAGATAAATATTCCATCTAAAGGTAAAAATCCAATTTATAAGTAAATTACTTATAAATCCTTTATTCTACAATTTCATTCATTTTTAACTTCACAACGTAAATCTATTAATTTCATTCACTTATGAAATCCATTTATACTTCTTTTTCACACTTATAAAATTCGTTTTATAAGTCCAATATTTTGATTTATAACATATCAATTTTATAAATCTTTTTATACCAATCACTTATAGTTATTCAAAAATCCCACTTAAACCATTTTATAAATAAATCGACTTTTATTTCAAAAACGACACTTCGGTTATATTTCACTAAAAATCATAACTTTTATAACTTTAAAATTTTACGTTTATAAATCGATTCAAAAATTCCATAAAACGTATATTTTCAAAAATCACTTTAAAAACCTTTTAAAGTAAAAGTCGTTATTTTTACATTTTAAAACTGAATCCGATGATGCAACAACACCAATCAGTCCATCACAACAGTCAATATCATATATCAATATGATAACAGAATATATCAAAATATCTGTAAATAAATAACTACTGGTGAGGAATCCAGTAGGATCCCTCCAACCTGTTTCCCTGCATCCACAGATGTTAGCACAATACCAATTCCGCTCCAGTACGGAATTATCGTGGTATATAGGTTTTTATAAATCCGCTTACTAACGGCGCAATAGGGTCTCATCCGCTATACGAGGCGGGAAATCATCAATCCAATATATACATATGCCAATATGTATATATTGCTATATATAGATATATATCCTACTATATCTAATATAACATCCAAACAGTCAATCATCAATCAATAACGGTAAATAATTCCATATTCAAATTTGAGTGAGAAGATCTCACCTTAGCTTTAAAATTGCCATCCATTTTCCAATCCAATTTGTTTTTCTCCATTTATACCTTGTATAAATAAATTATACAGTTTGTAAATATTCGAGATAATCGAATAACCAATTTTCGTTTGGTAATTTTTTTATTATCCAATAAATTAAATTTCTGACAAATCTCCTTTTAAATAAATAATTTCCATTTGAAACTAAAATTTTAATTCAATTAATAATTTAGTTTTAAACAAATTTTCCTTGCTGTAAACTGCAGAAAAATGAAATTTACTTTACGGTTATTATTTCTAACCTATATTTTATTTTGTTCAACTGTAAATCTTTTGTACATATATATTTTCAAAACTGCAAATATCCAGTGTTTTAAATCTCGGATTTTGGCCAATATCTCGAGAAAATATCTCGGCTATCTCGGGCGATATTTAAAACACTTATAACTAAATAGGCTGCCAAATCTCGGATTTTGGCTGATATCTCGGATTTTTCATCTCGGCCATCTCGGGGAGATTTAAAAGCCTGCAAATATCTCACGGTATATCTTCACGTATAAATTTAAATTTGAAAATAAATTATACCTTTATATTTATATTTTCTTCTCTATAAAAGAAAGTACAGAAATTCTTTTACTGTAAAAATTATATCTTTCTATATATGTATATACCAAAAATGTGAAAACTGTATAATATTTCTCTGATAAAAAGCACTTTAAATTACAGTTAAATTTAACAACAGAAATGTATACCTCACTTGACAAAATCGAACGAACCCAAGCAAGCCCTCGACCATCGATCGGACTTGCAGCCACCAAAACGACCACATTATTGACTGTGCTGCCATCGCGAGTTCACATCTGACACTTCCACTCGCTCGAACTCAGAGACGCCACCTCCACGCCTTGACTTCGAACTGTGACATCCCAGACCCGATTCGAACTCATGGAGGCTGCCTTCATGCTTAGCCGAGCCTCCTCGTCGACTACGCGACACTGCGATTTCCCCTCTGACCTTCTAACGCGCGAGCCTCCCACCACCATTGCTATCGCAAAGTCCTCCACGACTGTTGCTCGACGAGCCACTGCAAACGCCGCTCCCAAGCTTCCGCCACCACGCCGTGCCCTAGCTCGCGTAACCCCTGAACTCGCGGTCGCGACTTTGACTTTATTTGAAACCGAACGAGATGATTTTCCCCCTTGAAGAAATCGAACGGCGAAGGATGGTTCGATTTTTTAAATGGTGAGGAGAAAGAGTTCGAATTCAAACTGGAACGAGGAAGAGATTTTTGATTTCATTTGGGAAGGGGAGTTGCGATTTCTTTTGAACGAGACTTCTGCCATTTATTTTCTTCGTTTGATTTTTTTTTGTTTTCAAAACTGTTTTGCGTGATGATTTAAAAAGAGATGGAGGGAGACCGAAGTACGCGATAAACAGAGAATAGGTCGACGCAAATCAGATAATAGGGTGTCTGTTGATTTGAGTGTATAAATTAATATTTAAATTAAATCGATTAATTATTGTCCAGATGTTTTTTTATCTCGTACGATCACAAATTAACTCCAAAAAATACGAAATTTGAAATTTTACAATAATATCACATTACGGATCCGATGAAACTGGTTTCGTCGAAATCCGAGACTTTTTGAAAAATGACTATTTTAACTCGACGATTAAAAATTAAAATGATATCGATGCGTTTCGAGCTGCCACGGTCAAACGACAACTCCGATTGCTACGAAAATTGAAATCCGATAATAACTAACTATTACGGATCCAATGGAACTGGTCTCGTTCAATTCTGAGACTGTTCGAAAATTGACTATTTTTCAGTCGATAATTAAATATTAAAATATTCGATTTTCACAAATTAATTCCAAATTAAATTTTAAAAGTTCTATAACCTTTCTATAACTCCAGTATGATTAAATAAAATTTTCCAAATCGTTTTCAATCATATTAAACTCCATTTTCAATTATTTCTGGAATTTAACTATTAAATTATCGATTTTAACATTCAAATTAAATCCAATATTCGAAAAATAAATCATTCGACTTATTAAATTCATTTATTAATATTTAAAATCAATTAAATATTCGAATTTTAATTATCAAAAATTCTGGGTCGTTACAATTTATCACTTGATTCTTGACGACGAATATTGATGAGGGTATGTAGTTAGATACTTGAGTTTTCTGTCATAGTTGAGTGCTATGCAATCAGAAAGCCTGATCGGAGTCCGCACTAGAGGATTGTGAGATCAATACTAGTTTGGAAGTAAAGTTGTTGATTCGAATAGTAGATCGAATCAGATATTGCATACAGACGATCTATATAAATCATGCGGGTGTAAGTTTAAAAAAATAAATATTTTGAGCAAAAACCTTTGGATTTTGTGTTATAATATCGAGGATGAAATTCTTTTAAGGGGGAAGTATGCAACGACCTGCAAATTCATCAATTTGATAAATTATATTTATTTTTAAATATTCAAATATAAGCTTTTTAAAACATAGATTATGACGTTTTGAACAATAATGATGGTAATCTTATTTTGAATAAGTATTTACGAAAATATATACTTTGGAAAAATATCGATAAAATGGTCGAAAACCGTTTTATCGATAAACAACTCTATAATTGTAAGAAATAATGCATGGAGCTTGATACATACACTTATTTATATATTTAAACAAGAATATTAAATAAAATTATTTATTTTATTTTTGGGAAATAAAATGTATTTATGACATCATCAATGATGTCATCATATTAAAACAAAGGTATCTCGTAAGACCACGTCACAAAAAACATGTTGGGTTTTTACATTATGATAACCAAAACATCTTTATCAAATCCGTCTCATATTATAATAGTGTCTATACAAAGTAAATAGAATCTAGCTGAAATGCTTACATCTCACGTTTCAGCATAGTTGGGCACAATCAAAACCGTACGGGCGCTTATTGGAGAATGGATTCCATACAATAGCAGGGCTACTGGGGTACCGTCCATCACAGTACCTGGCTTAGATCAGCGTACCGAGGACCACTACCGATCCCTGGCAACACAAGACCAGACTACCCCTTACTGGATAGCCCGAATAAGATCACCCCGCGGTTGGGATCAGCAACCGCCACACAGCCGAGATCAAAAGGGACTCTAGACAGTGATGACCTTACCCTAATTGGGTGCTACCCACTTCGCCTTGCTGCACCTCCCCTGTTTTAGCCATTCCCGGTTGATGAGGCTTGAGGCTAAGCGTTACCTTTTTAAAGAACACATTCACTTAGAATGCTCATCGTCCTCCAATGACGGTGGTCTGATAGCATTCGTCCATACAAGTTATCCTGGGTCTGGACAAACCGAACCACCAGCTTCATCATCTTTACGGTATTCATTCGCTACGTTCAAACCGGATCGAAGTGGTTTTCTGATAATTAAATCCGATCCCGGTCTTTTTGAAACGATCAGCGCATTGGCCAATATTGATAGTCGGTTATTTAACTATCAAATAACATTCACAAGCAACCATCAGGCCTTAAATAATTTTCCAAATTATTTAACTCAAAATATCTACTCAAGATATTATTTCCACATTTTGACACTTTGAAAAATAGTTTTTCAAATCCCTTTTATTCTCACGGAACAAATTTCAACCTTTACCCAACACTTAGAATATTCTTCCCACTTTATTAGTTACTCAGAACTTGGAAAACATTCACTCATTTCCTATTTTCTTTTCTCAAAAACCATTTACAATTTTATTTGTAAATTCCCAACTCATTTTGTACGAAAAACTATTTTTAAGAAAATCCAATATTCACCCATTAAATTCATAAATTCCTCTTGATTCGTATCACATCGATTATACCCAAATTTATTACCATTTCTCATATTTGAAATATATTCCTCTATTTCTTTTTCAAGACAATTCTCATAACTCGATATAAGTCCACACCATTAATTTATATTTTCCACATATCCACTGATATCATTTTATCTTATTTATAAACCTCATTTATAAATTTATAAACTCCTTTGAGTTTTCCATTTATTTATAAAAAAATTCTATTTATAATTCTACTTTATACTCTTCCCTTAATAAAATTCCATTTTATTTCAAATCTATTTATCGCTTTCCAATATCTCTTCAAGCCCTTAATATATAATTTAATTTCAAATCTCTACTTAAACCAATTTTCAAATAGTTAAGTATAACCCCAGTTAGTTAATATATTTTTATTCTACTTAATTCCCTTTAGAATAAATCCAATTTTCAATATAAATAATTTCTTTCAAATTTCCTTTTAAATTCCTTCAATTTAATTATTTATGATATTTAAATATTCTAATTCAATTCCCATGCTATTTAACATTTAATACTTTAATTCACACACAATCCATATAAATTTATCCATCATATCATATATCAATATATATGAAAACAATAAATATTTTTGAGGAATCCAGTTGGATCCCTCCAACCTATTTTCCCTGCATCTACAGATGTTAGTCAACAAATAAAATACCAATCCCACTTCGAGGGGGATATCGCGGTATATAGGGTCATCCACTATTATGTGGGGTGCATAGGGTCTCATCCGCTATATAATGCGGGAATATCAATCACTCCAATATATATATATATATACTACTATATATATACTACTATATATATATACTACTATATATAAATAACATCCAACAGATAAATTATAAATTTATCAATCAAGTCAGGCATCCAACAATTTAAATTTAACATTTAATTTTAACCAGGTAATCCAAATGAGTGAGAAAATCTCACCTTTGATTTTATTTGTAGTCCTTCCCACACTCGACTGGGTTTCACGATTTTCGATCTTGTATAAAAAATTTATGATTTATTAATATTTGAAATAATCGGACAAATAAATTACCATCTAATAATTTAATTTAATCTAATAATTTAATTTAAACTAATAATTTTCCCTTTTTTTAAAAAAAATCATTTTGTAACTAAAATAATTAAATAAGCTAACAAAACAAGTTAATCTCCATAATACATTATTTTAAAATAAACTAGTAGATTTAAGATGTGTATATATATGTTTATGAAATCACATACATTTGTAAAAATGATTTATATAATTTTCAATTAATCAATTTTTTGATAATTTTCCCAAATCTGTTTTCAAAAATATTTTCTGTTTTACATATTTTTTTCTCTGATTACCTATATATATAAACATATGTTCTTTGATTCCCTATATATATAAATATTGGATTTAAAAAGAGAGAGAGAAAAAAAATACCCAATAGTATCACCGCCTTAACCCTCACGACTAATTAATTTATCGATTTAATTTGAGATTTAATGATTTAATAATTATTATAATTATTCAAATAGTTGTTTTAAAATGATAATAATTCATTTTAATTAGTTATATAGTGAAAATAAATCATTTATAATAGTTGGGTAAAAGATATATACTTGATATAAAATATAAGAAAATTCGTATCGCTTTATCGATATAATATCACTTTTTGCAAACAATTATTTAATATGGATTTTTATGGTTTTATAATTCAAATGATATCATTTTAATTAATTAATAATGATGATAAATTAGTTTTCAATTTTTTTTACAAAGATATGTATGTTAACTAAGAAGTAAAAATATGACCGAAAATCAGAATCGAAATTCATAACGATTTAACCAATATAAATTGTTTTAAGTCATTGCAATCTTATAAGATAAATATGCACACATATATGCATACATATGCATGTCATACATGCACATACACATAAAAATAAACATACATACATACATGTATACAAATGAAACAAATATCATGATATTTCTCTTATACTTCACCCTTAAGCATCCTTAAAGTCAATGCACATGCCATGAAGAGAAGTGAAGTGATGGAGGCACATGGAGGAGGGATCAACATGAAAAATGATGGGAAGGGAGGGGACTGGGTTGGCACATGGTGTAGGAGATGTGATGGAAGATATTTTCAAGTTTTTTTCCTACAAATACACCTCCATACCCTCTCATTTCCTCACAGTTTCCACTTCTTTATCTTCATTCTAAGCTATTTTAATGGCTTCCTAAGTCATGGAAAAGTTATGCCAAAATATCTCCAAAAAGAAATAAAATTATATACATACACAAAAGAGATCAAAACTCC
Source organism: Allium fistulosum (assembly GCA_030737815.1). Taxonomy (NCBI): domain Eukaryota; kingdom Viridiplantae; phylum Streptophyta; class Magnoliopsida; order Asparagales; family Amaryllidaceae; genus Allium; species Allium fistulosum. Next base: position 694,976,388 of record CM060906.1, read on the forward strand.
TCAAAACCAAGTGCAATCACCTCCCCTACCCTCTTATAGCTCACAGCCACACTCCATCCCCATCAAAGTCGAGAGCTTCCACCCTTCTAAGCCAAGGCCGAGAGAATCAAAGAAGAAGGAGCAAGTTCGAGGAGCTTCGGAGCAAGGAAAAGAGGAGGAAGTGCTGCCAAAGTGTCGTCGGTTCAATTTTAGAAAGCTGCGAAAACGTTTGGAGGAGTGGAACTAATAGTGAGTACTCAATGTTTAATAAATGATAAATAATCTCTATAACTATTTTTCAAGTACGATAATATGACCATTTAATATCTTAATGATTTGTATGAATGTTTGATAACTTGGTTGATTATATGGTTGATTATATGGATGATTATATGGTTGATAACATGATTGAGATAAATTATGAGAAAGCATTATAAGAAATGGTTAAGTGATTAACCATGGTTAATTTATGGAAAATAAATCCATATAAATATGTGTATGGAGTTTATTGAGCCTCTTAATGGTTTTGAATAATAATAAGGTTGAAAATGAATATTATAATATAATATTATGAAATAGTTTAAAAGTGAATATGAGATTTAATATGGAAAATATTAGTTGAAATGGTTTGAAATGGTTTAAAAATGTTTATTAAACACCAGAACCCAATTTGGTGAAGTTTTGATAAGTTATGAAAATTGAGTCAAAAATAGATGCGTCGCGTAATGGTAGTTCGCGATTTCGCGTCGTAAAGTTTAAATCCATTTATACGATGAAATCGGAGCCGGAAATCTTTGGAATAAGAATTTTTCAAACTCTTATAATCATTGTTTTCAAACAAAAGAAAAAGATCGTGATTTCGTTTTGTAGGTTTTGAAATATAAGCAAATCAAGTTTTCAAAATAGTCATGCTTTGGCAGTTCGGAACTGTAACGACCCAGTTTTTCAGTCGTTCAAATTTGGAATATTTAATTGACTTTAAATATTCAAAAGTTAATTTTATAAGTTGAATAACTTATATTTCAAATATAGTGATTTATTTGGATAATTAAATTATTTAATTTAATATTTGAAATTGTGTTAATAATTGAATTTGGAATCTAATATGGATAAAAATGATTTATAATGTTGTTTTAAATCCTATTTGAATTTGAATGGAGTTAGTGAACTTTTAAAATTGAATTAAAAGTTAATTTATAGAAATTGGAAATTTTAATATTTAATTAACATGTAAAAATAGTCATTTATGACACTGTCTCGGATTTTGACGAAACCAATTTCATTGGATCCGTAATAGTTATAGGATTTCAAATTTCGTGTCAATCGGACTTACGGTTTGGTCATGCGAAGCTGAAACGCATTGAAATTTATTTAAGTAAATTAAAATTAAAATAAATCGATTCGAAAACCTATCTTCCAAATGTGATGGAATTGGCCTCCGATATAAATTCCATTGTGTTCGGAATGGGGGTAAAATATTATAAACGCCAAGCGGCACACTTCGTTTGGAGTTCGGAATTATTTCGGATGAATAGCGTGCGAATAATTTTCTATAAAAGGACCCTAAGATTTCTATTTGCAAACCCTCTCTCTCTTTAAACCCTAGCCGCCGTTTTCAAACCTATGGCCAGAAATGCATCTTCTTCCTCCTCCAATATCTCTCGATCCACTCGTTTTCATGCTTTAGCTACAACTAGAAAATGTAAAGCTAGTCGAGCTCTACAACAAGATCAACGGTGGTAATCTAATTTTATGGCACGTAGGTAGAGAAATTGGCTCGCGTTCGCCTAGGGTTTGGGGATGTTTTTCTGGATATCGGAAAGTAGAGGGGAGGCCGCACTTGGCAGGGAGGTCGAGGGGAGGATGGCGCACGCATCGAAGGTCTCTAATCGTGTTCTAGTTCGTCGAGGTAGGCGTGGCCATCAAAAAACGTGCGTGCGTGTTGGGTTTCTCGGTTGGAACTAAAATGATGGTGAAGAAGCAAAAACGAGTGGTGAGATCTGGTTGAGGCAGAGATCAACGGCCCTGATTTAGCAAGGTTGAAAAAAAAATTGTGAATTAATTATATAATAAAATTGTTAATCTTATAAATATGATAACTTCTTCATACGAGGTCGAAATTGGACGAAACAAATTGCGTTAGGTTCTTATTGACGAGCACTACATTTTAGAGTAGGTTTGGATAGATTTAGAGCTAGTGAAAATTTTGGTTAAAATTAAACGTTCATCGAAATAAATCGCTATCGCGACGACTGCAAGCAAAGTGAGTACAACTCACACTCTCTGTCTCGCTTATATTTTTATATAAGTGAGATTAATTTTATTTATAATGATTTATGATTGTTTGGGTGATATATGATATATTATATATGTATATATATTGATTGGTTTGGATATATTCCCGCATATTTTAGCGGATGAGACCCTATACATTCCCGTGTATGAGCGGATGACCCTTTGTACACGCGTCTGCCTCGAAGCAGATATTGTACATATTTTCTCATATATATATTTGTTGTAGGTGACAGGTTGGAGGAATCCAATTGGATTCCTCACTGTTATTGGTTTTTATCTACAGATATTTTTATATATGCTGTTATCATGAAATATATGATGATTGGATGCCTTGATTGATATGATTGATGTGAATTCCCTTATTTAGCGCTTTTGCAGCATTAGGCTATATTTTTGGAAATTTAAAAATATTAAAATGATGGTTTCAATTGAAAAGGGATTTCAAAGTATTTTTAAAAAATATATAATTTTTGAATGATTAAAGAAATGATTTATTTTAAATAAATAAAATTTATAAATTTTATGTTATAAAAATTATGGCTTTGTGAAATATAATCAGAATATGGTTTTTGAAATATGAGTTAACTATTTCGTCAAAATAAGTTAAATTGAGATTTTGAACTTATTATAAATGGTTTATATATAAGATTTATAAAATTGATATTTTATAAATAAAAGTAGTGGAATTATAAACAGCGTTTTATAAATATTAGAAATGGAATTGTAATCAAATTTATATATGGATTTGCAATTGAAATTTAGAAATGAATTTATAATGGATTTTATAAATAATAAGATTTTAAAGGAATGAATTTGTAAATAAAAAAGATTCATAAGTAATTAACTTATAATTGGGTTTTGACTTATAAATGAGATATAAATGGAATTTGTTAGTAAAGGAATTTTGTATATCGAAGTTTATAAAATATAAATGGAATTTATAAACATTGTTTTATAAATATGAAAGTTTATTAAAGGAATTATATTCAAGATTTTGGACAGTGAATAATCCTTTAAATTAAATGTGTAGAAGTAATGAATTAGGTATGGAATTATATTCACGATTTTGGACTGTTAATAATCCTTTAAATTAAATGTGTATAAGTAATGGATTTGGTAAAGGAATTATATTCACGATTTTGGACAGTGAATAATCCTTTAAATTAAATATGTAGAAGTAATGAATTTGGTAAAGGAATTATATTCACAATTTTGGACAGTGAATAATCCTTTAAATTAAATAAATGTTTTGGAAAGTGATATTATAAAATGTAGTTTAAATGGTTTGAAAATAAAATGAGTTGTGAATTTACATATTATTGAAATAAGTATATGAAAATGTTTTCTAAATATCCAATAAGTGAAATGGTTTTGAATATAATCCTTTTAAAGGTATTTTGAAGTGAATAATTGGAAAGTGATTTGATTTATAAACGATTAATAAAATCAGGCCCAGTGACTACTTATGTGCTAGATTTTGTTTGTTGCTTTGATAGTTAAATAACCGACTATCAAATTTGGCCATTTTAGTTTCTCAACTTGATGGAGAAACTAATTATTTGTACACTTAGTACGTAACTGGTTGTGTAGACTTGATTATCGTTTGTGTTGAGAATGTTGATGCATGTAGTGCGGAGTGATTACTACAATCTATCGAGCTTCCTTCTTGGCCGAAGGATAGCAAGTTGAAAATTGGAGACGTGATAATTCTATGAGACTTAGTTTCTGTGTGAGGTTGAGAAACGCTTTTGCGTTGTTGGTGCAAAGAGACCGGGATCAGATTTATTTGAAAACCACTTTAGACCAACATTTACACAACGATTGTGCAGGTTGGTCGATGATATTGATATTTAGGATTTTCATATTGAAGGACTGCTTGTTGATCATTTGGGGTTAAAATCCCAATATACATATAGTAGCAGTAGTCTCTTCGTTATGAAATATCTAATGCAAGGACTATTTTCTACTAATCCTAGGGATTTCCCGACAGGATGTGGTAGGAAAGTACCTTCGGTTTGTCCTGTTCTTGGACAACTTTTATGGACGAGTGTCTGGCATTGCATTTCTAAGATTACATACATTGGTTTTTACAAACGTACATCATATGGTGGCAGAGAAGTCAACTTCTCTTAGCTTAACACCCTCCTTGAGACGTACGAGCTCAAGAGTTGTATTTTTGTGGAAGGCAATTATTAGTCAACGGGAATGGCACTGTGGCATTCAAAGATGATGTGATATGTGATATGTGAAAGGTAATCAATACCGCTTTGGCCTCACTCCCCGGAAAATGACCGAAACAGGGATAGAAGCAGCAAGGCTAAAATGGGTCGCTCCTATTAGGAGATGTCATCACTCTTTTAGATATATCTTTACATGCTATGATGTTGTGTATCTGATTATTGTTGTGTATGCTTGTGGCCATGGATTTTAGGTCGGTAACGACCGGAGTGATGACATATTCGGTACTATCCAGGGATGGGTAGGCCGGTCTTATGTTGGTTTAGGCGCCTAGTATCTGGACCCTAGTCATTTGTATGGAAATCCAAAATCAAATACGTTCCTGCCATTTTGTATGTAAACCTATTACACTGGAATTTAATAATGTAACAATTTCAGCTATTTAATTTATTTTTTGTATAATAGACACTATTATAAAATAATAGAATTTGATATGAAATGTTTTGATTATCGTAAGGTAAAAACCTTATCGGTATTTATTTGTGACTCGGTCTTACAAGATACCTTTTGTTTTGATAAAGGAAAAGTTTTGATAACTTTATAAATTCAGTTGAGGTGTGTTTTCTCACGCTGGTTTACCAGACTGATTCGGGCGTTCTTCCCTTTTAATGCTCGGGTCAAACCGAGTATATTTACAAGTTCAGATTTGGTGCTTTTGGAGCTTCAGCAGGTGAGCTGGAGATCTTCATGTCGTATACACGTATCTGTTTATTTTTCCGCTGCATTGCATTGTTGTTGTTGTTGTTGTTGTTGTAAATTATCAGCATTTGTGAGGACATGTTATTATACTGTCTAAGCTAATGATTATTTATTATGTACTCTGATATTGATTTATGTATATTACAGTTTCTCTTTGTAAAGATTATTGATCTGTATTATATGTTATTCCGTTGCGATGTGAGATTCTGTATTGTTTTGGTTCTGCTTCTCTCTTCTTCTTCTCTTCTCTTCTTCTTTCTTCTCTCTTTCTTCTCACCCTCTCTTTTCTCTCTCATGATCATCTGCAATCAGTGCACTCTGGGTTGGACATGTGTGGTTTATTGTTGGATTCAGAGGGTGCCGAGTGCGGGTCGTCACAGCGTGGTATCAGAGCTTAGGATAGTATATTCCTAGTCTTTGATGTGTACTCAGTATAGATAGGGTCAGTAGCGCCCTAGAATGAGTTTGAGTGTATTATATATATGAGCGCGTATTTGTTAGTGAATATAAAAATGTTTTATATTGTGTTGATTGAGCTGTTGAGTGGCTTATGGGTTCTGATTGTTGCGTCTGGCTAAGGTCATCGACATGGATCTCTAAACACTTGAGCATGGAGATTTGACACAATATTGTTTTCGAAATTGGGTAAATGAAATAATTTTACCTTGATTATATTTTATATAGTAGTATATAAGTTGAATGATTGGTTAATGAATGGTAATATTTGATTGTTATCATTTGTTATTAATTATTGTGTTTAATAAAAGTTGTTATTATTATAAATCTAAATGATATAAATAAATTTGAAATGAATCTTATATAAGTAAAGTGAATAAGTGAAATTATATAAGTATAAAATTTATAAATGTGATTTATAAATATAAAAAGGGATTTTGAAAGAAAGAATATAAAGCACTGAATTCACTACCATTGTTGGAAAATAATAAGGGTGATGACTGCAACATCATCGGTATCATTTTCGAGTTTCTGTATGATTGATTTGCTACCATTAGTAAATTGAAAGTTTAAGTTTTGTGTGATAAACAAATTTGAATTTAAAATCCAAGTTTGAAATTGATAAATATAAGTGAAATGAGTTTGAACTTATAATTGGAGTTAGTATAAATAAGAAAATTTAATTTGAGATATGAAATTAAAATTTAACTTAAGTAAAGTTAAATAAATTTGAGTTTGTGTAATAAAATATATGAGTTGAAATTTAACTAAAGAAAAGTTAAATAAATCTAATTGAATTTGAAATGAATTAGATCAATATTTGAAATGAATCAAATAAAAATGAATATACACTTAAGATGTAAAGTGATCATATAACTATGAATTGAAATGTAGCATGTGAATAGGCTTAAGTAAATATTCATGAATCTTAAGTAAATATTCATGAATCTTAAGTAAATAAGTTTATAACTTATAATTTGAGAAATAAAAAGTTAAAACAAATTTTAAATTTTTGGAATAAGCTAATGAGCTAAGTAAATGAAATGTGTATAAACATAAATTGTATGTGATTATATAACAAAATGGAATTATGAAATGTGAATAAACTTAAGATAAGTTTAATGGAATGATTTTGTATTAGAATTTAACTAGAAGTCTAAATGAATTAAATGAGCTAAGTGAAGAAATTAAAATGAATATAAACTTGAGTTAATAGATTTTCGAAAATATAATAATCCAATTGAGTGTGGTTTTCTCACGCTGGTTTTCCAGACTGACTCGAGTGTTGTTTTATTATGATGCTCGGGTCAGACCGAGTTGAACAGATACAGGATAATATGCTATGGAGCTCGAGAGGTGAGATTGATGATAGAGACGTATTTCCATACTTGATTATGTGTAAGGACAAGTATTAGACTGTCCAGATTTGATGTATTGGATTGTTGTACTCTGATAAATGGTATGTATATTAACAGTACAGATCCTGTATTTAAAATCTGTTATTATATATTGTATTTTGTTCCACTGCGATTGTGAGATTCTAATGTTTTTTATTTTCTTCTTCTACCTCTTTCTTTTCTTTTACCCTAGTTATTCGCGCTTTCGTACACTTTGGATTGAATGAGGAAGAATTATTATCAACTCAAGGGGTACGGAACTGCGGGTCGCTACACTTGGTATCAGAGCTGAAGGTTAAGCGAGAACCTTGGCTCTGGTGGTGATTACTCATTAGAGATAGAGTCAGCAGTACTCTAGAATTAAATCGGGTTCAAACCTGAATTTGAAAATCTAAATCCTAGAGATTTTTGAATGTTTTCCAAAGTATTTGGAAATAAATAATAGTAATATTATTTTGGAAATTTTTTTGAATATAAAATGTTTTTAAATGAATTTTGGAAGTAATATAGCACTGAAATCACTTCCGTCGCTGGAAAATAATTCCGATGATGATCGCGACATCATCGGTGTTCATTTTTGAGTTTCTTAGTGATGGATTGCTACCGGGGTTGTTGTTTCGGATTGTTTTGAAGAAAAGCAAGTTTGGTTTGAAATCTCCGAAGGGAAAATTGTTTGGGATGGAGCCAACTGAATTTTAAGAAATTCCAATGGAATGGTTTATTTGAAACAAAAAGGTTATATGTATATGTATATAGGAGATTTCAAGGTGATTTAAAATATTATATCGGGTGTTTAAAAATTCTGAAATCCTTATTTAAATAAATTAAAGATCATCAGAAAATAAGTTATAAACTTATAAATGGAAGATGATTCGGAATAAGAAATGAAGACAAGGAATTTGAGCTTGGAAATAAACTGCAACTGGTGTAAAGTTAAAGGAATAAATTTTTAACTTAAGCAAAGCAATGAAATAAATAAAAATAAGGAAGATGGTGGAATAAATTCAAAATTTTGGATTAAAGTTCCTACTTAATTAATTTCAGATGAATTATGTGAGGTGAAGATTTACTTATGCAAGTTAAACAAATAAATTAGTGAAAGGAAATGGTGTCAATTTAAGCTAGCTAAATAAATTCTAATTGGACTTGAATTAAATTGAAATAGAGTTGAATTGAAATGAAATTGAATCGAGTTGTAGATGATAGTGAATGAAATTAAATTCTTACCTAAATAAAATTCAAAAGAATGGTATGAAGTTGAATTTAGCGTAAGATAAGTTAAATAAAAATTAAATTGGGTTATAAATGATTTTGAATGGAATAAATAAAGCTTCAATGGCTTATAAAAATTGAAATGAATTGGGTAAAAATATATTTAGGCTATAAATAAATGTATAGTCTTGAATAAAAAATATATAGGAATATACCTGAGTATAGAATTGATGGAAGTATGAAAAAGAAGTTGTGTGACTTATAAAAAGTGAAAAGTAAAACAGAAAACCCAAAAATAATATTGTTTGATATTTTAGTAAAGGAAATAAATTCCAACTTGAATTATAAAATGGGATTGAACTCAAGGAGATTTAAGTGAAGTAATTTTGGAATAAAAAAAATCAAGTATTGAATTATAGAATGAAAGTGAGCTAATTAGATAATTAATTAGTTAATTGGATATAAAATGGATATAAATGGGGTTAAATAAAAAATTGGATTGATAATTAAAAATGGATTTTTGAAATAAAGCTTGAGTTATAAATAGAATTCGACATATATTGTAAATGGATTAAATAAAATTGAAATGTTGTCGAATGAAATGGAATTGGATTAAAATAGAAAGGGTTAGAGTTGCAAATAAATCCAATCAGAGTATAAATAAATTAATTATGGCCTTGGATATTATTTTAATGAATTCAAATATGGGAATTAAAATGGATGAAGTGAATGGATTAATAAAATTTATTAGTAAATGTGTAACGATCCGTAAATTTTAGTGGTTTTATTTATTTAATTGATTGAAATTTTGTGGAATTTTAAATAATAAAATTTTGGAATAAAAAATTTTGATATTTGGAATACGTCTATTTTAACATAACAAATAGTAATTTTTCATCTGATAATATGGAAGTTTATTTTGTTGTGTAATTTTATTTGAATTTAAATCAGTTAATATTTGATGATAATAAATTTTTTTTCAAACTTGAATATTTTTCTATAGAAAATTTGTAAATTATCTTTTGAGTGAGATGTCATAATTAGTTTCTCCAGATTTGGACTTCTATTGCTCCGTTTATCTTATTTCTGACAAATTTGCAGCATTTTCGGTACCGATTATCGACTTTCGATCGGATGATCGTACCACTTATATCTGTATACCGTTCTGTTCGTCTCGTCGTGCTGATCTCCGCAGTATATTTATTTGTGTGTTTCGAAGTTCGGTACACGGCAGAATCAGCCAAAACGATAACCGTATCGGTCCCCGTTTCGTGCCTTTTGGGTTCTTGAGTCGACTCAAATTCCACCTGGTATTAACCAACGACCATAACTTTTATTATCTCGGTAAATTTAATATATTGGTCTACCAATATTACCATGGCTTCATTTTGCTGTGGTCCGATCCATTTCCTATTGTTAACATTTCAAAATCATTTCCGTTATTAGAAAGCAAATTATATAATAAAATTTTATAATACATGAAGTCGCATAGTCCTGTAGCTCATTCTTCTCCTCACGAGACCATTCTTCTTTCTCACTGTGTTTCTTTGAAAAATTTATATCACAAAGTTTGAACCAAAAGTTACATTCTTTGATTTGAAAGTCTGTTGCCTTTGCTTTGAAAAAGTGGCAGCACCTGAGAGCTTTGATTTTTATATTTGCATACTAGAAGCTTGCACGTTTTTCTCTTCTAGATGTTTCCTATTAGTACTTTATTATATGATAATATATGTTATAACTAGCTTGCATTTATTCTTTTGAAATCAGTCACTGTTCTCTACCTTTCGCCTGAAAGCTGCTATCATCTTCATTTTGCCAAACCAAGTTTGTAATCTTCCTCCGGCCTTCAACGCACCTCCACTTCGTCGCAAATGCCACGTGCCAACGTCACCGCCTAACGCACCTTCCTGTTTTCTTCCATCTCTTCCAGCATTTCCTCCCATCTCCTCACCTATGTGCGGCAAGCCAAGCATTTTTCTATTGAGGTACTGATTTTGCAAAATAGTGTTGCTATATTTTCGGTTGTATATACATATAAGCCATACAGTTTTGTTTCTTTATTCGTATATTATAAAAATATATACATATATTTAGGTATGCGAGTTATATTGGGTTGCAGTCTTCTTTTCTTTTGCTGAATGGGTTTTGTTTTAAACTATATATACGTTTAAAAAAAATTTGTAATATAATATTTGTGTAAGTTTATAACAGTACAAGTTTTATATTTTGAAAGTATAGAGTGTGTTTTCTGTAGTAGCTTATATATATATTACGTACGTTCTCATTTTGCTAGCAACATAGGTATATCTGGTATGTTTCATTTTTTTTAGTATAATATATTATTATATATATATATAAAGTTATATATATGGGTTATATATTTGACAGTATTATATTTTGTACAGAGTGTATACATATAATTTATATTACAAGCTATTTGATTTGGAGATACATACAGTATGGTATTATGGATCAAGGCGCATATGAAGTAAAATATTGAGATAGATGTTGTACAGTGACAGTATGGGTTGCTGCATTCATAATATTTTAAAAGGAATATATATATATATATGTTTTATTTGGAAGCTTGTATGTATTTCTGGTCATGTTGGATTTCGAAACCTGTTATTTATACATATATATATGCATTAAAGCAGGAATGGTTGACTTGGTAATATATGTATTACGTGTTTGATTTTAAAAGTATGTTTAATTTTACTGATATTTAAGTAAAAATATATAGGGATATTATATGTATATATTGACTTTAAAGTGTATGTGTCTTAAGAATAATGATTTACATATATATTCTATTTCAATATTTGTCTTAAGTTAAAAATTGATTTTATAAAATAATTGATATATATATATATATATATATATATATATATATATATATATATTCAGCGTAATAATGTATAGATTTTTGTTTTTTTTAACAACAAGGAGAAAAAAAGCACTACAACAAAATTACCCTTTCACAACTGCCAAAAACAGTTGTAATAGGTCTATTACAACTCGCACCCGCCAGTCTTTATATCCGCAGTTGTAATAGAGCTGGATTATTTTACAACGAGTACGTACAGTTGCAGAAGCAGTTGTTAAAAGTCTTTTTACAACTACAAGTAGCAGTTGTAAAAGTGTTATTTACAACTGCTTTCGACGGTTGTTATAATACTCTTTTGCAACTATCAATGGCTGTTGTAATAGAATCTTTTACCACTGCTTTTTGCAGTTGTAAAAAACTTATTACAACTATTTACGACAGTTATAATAATATTTTAACAACTGTTTCTGTCTGTTGCGTTAACATTTTACAAGTTTGTAATAGTTGTAGTAGGATCTACTACAACTAGTGCTGACAGTTGCAACAAATATTTTTACAACTGCTACAAACTACTATGATTCATCTTTTTACAATTGGTATTAACCATAAATTTCATGATATTATAATTAAAACCAATATTTCGTTAATAATAATCACAGTCATTCAAATACTTGAAGCAAAACAATTCATTAACATTCAAAAACAATTCAAGATTACACCATTTATGAATTCATAACTTCGTTCCAAAACATAACTAAATCCATAACATAAATCAGTAAAATACATATACGTACTAATCAAAAGAGATAAATTCTTTTTGTCAAGCGATAGATGCCCCAATCGCTTGTCCAATCGTATAGATATCTGAAGTAGGCCTAAATAGAAGAGCTTCAGGTCCACCACCGCATCGACCCAAACTTTCCAGGTATCTGCTCGTTCTTACCTATAGATGTAACAAGTTCAAGCTTCTTTCTCCGAGTGATCAACCTGGAAAAACACCATAATATGTAAAAAAAATATATGTGAAAACCCACTGTGGCCCAATCTTCATGGTTATTCATGTGGATACCCACTGTGGGCCAATCTTTCTTTGGCGTGGAGCTTACCAGCCTTTGCTTCTCCCCCCACACCTTCGCATGCGTAAATCTGAGCCCTAATCCTTTTCCTTATTTACATCATTATTTATTCATTTATAAATCATGGAAATATAAGAGTCCAAAATCTAACACCTTTCATTTGATGCATATTAATAAAACAACATCATTTCATTTCAAATCTTGATGTGTTATGATCTAACCGTATTGATCGTTATATAAACTTCGCTGGTTATTAAAACTTGAAACTTTGTGACTGATAGTGAAATGCTTGTTTTATGAGAGAGAAGATGGAATGGAAATAGAAGATGCACAGACAAAAAATAACCGACCAAAAATTGGGATGGAGCAAAGAGAGAAAGAGACCCATAGTTTCCTGTATTGAGAAGCAAACGTAATATTTCAAACATTTGTTTTCTTTCGGAAATAGAAGGCGAAACAATACATGCACAGTTATTATATATTAAAGTTGAAATATCAGTATGAACAATGAGGGTAAAGAGAGCATGCAATATTGTCACGAAATTTTCAATATGAAATAGAATACGACTTAAAAAGATTGATACCAGTTAGCACTCTCATTTCTTCATCTCCATTCTATCGTTCAGGTTAGGGGAGAAGAATTATTAGCCGTTATAATTTTCAATGAACAACTTGCTCAATGCTTCATCATCTTCAAGCTTTTCTTCTTTCTCCTCGTTTTTAGATTATGGACCTCGAGCTTGTCCCAGTATACATGTTTAATGTTTGTATAACCGTCAAGCTATGCCAACATGTTCAATGTTTGTCCAATGCTTATTTAACCTTTTGTTTGACCTTCACGCTGTATCAAGTTGCAATGCTTGTCTTAGTACAGGTTTTACAAAGCCAAACATACATTAAGGAGAAAAAAATTATGAGAAATTCTATTTGAATACAAAGTGATAACAAAATTGGTAATATAACAGATGTTAGCTGCGAGGATTCATTTAGTTTCCAAATGTAACACTTTCTTTGAATATCAATTACCTGACATCAGTAACACTTTCTTCTGGGTTGGACTGAGGTGGTGCAGTACAACAGCACTTGTACAGATTGATATCCACTGCATATAGATTATTCCTTTTGAGGACCATTAAAATTAATAGGAGCAGTACTTACAACTATGAGATGAGTTGGATTAGTCATATCTAAATTGGTTGAAGATCGTGGCCATTAACAACCAGTGCGCGCACACGTGTGTGTATACACATATATATTGTCTAGTATATATATATAGAATACAACAGCAAGATGACTAGAGAAAGGAGGTTAAAACATGAAATACCTCAAAAAGTAAGGACATGTGATGTTCTAAGGCTAACAACAGTAAGTTATATATGTATATTTGTTCTTTTATTCAACCCTATACACATTCAACACCACATACATACACCCAAACAAACAGCCGCACTCATGCACACACATCTACACACAAAGAATCACCAGCACTGCTTGAAACTGTCACACACATGTAACATAGAATAAAAGCAGCAAATCGAATTTAATAGCCTATCCTACTGGGCGGTTGGCATAAGGCTTATGACGTAATATTTTTTTCTTTCAAATGACAGGCATGCTAAATATGAGGCAAAAAGATTGCTGCTGTCATCTTTGATTTCTCATGCCACAAGACTAAAGGTGGTATAAACGTAGCATAGATAACAAGTTCAAAAACCAACATCACAACAAGCATATAAAATTCAAAGATTATAAATTTTGACATAAATATGTTCGTGTTTACTCACCTAAAACCGAGTTACCCTTTCTGCATTCCAGCTTTTTTGCATTCCAAGCAGTGGAAGCAGTATCTCCAGTCAACAAAAGCAGAGGCTATTTGATTTTCAAGCAGCTACATGACATTTGTGATGACAATAGATTGTTTGATGGCAATGCAATTTAGTTCACCATCATCTAACATTGGTAAATTTAAATAAAGATTAGAGTAATAAACAATATTCAAAAACAAATAAGAACAAAAGAAACGAGTATCAAGTGTTTATGATTAAAAAATTACATAATTTTTAAGGAACTACAAACTGAATATTCACAGTATATATTTGTTGCAATTTTTATTTTATTTTAAAATTATTTCATCAATATTGTAGTTATTTCCCACTAAACATGTTTTGCATGAAAACTAACTATTCAAGCATCCAATTCCAAAGTAAAAAAGTAAATAAATTATCTAATCACTAATTGTCTCTATTATATGAGTTTGTAGAAGCATACAATTTATAATCGGCAAGTTCATTAAAAAATCAAGCAGGCATCCAAACACGGAAACAAAAATTTGAAATTCGAAATAACACGTACATCCCCATTTTTGAGTTATGTTATAGTATTGAATGCATCCAAACATTAAGATTTTAAATGGTAACATACTCAAGATTTAATGGGCAGTCACATTACTTATTTACATGGTCATATGGACATTGGATTGTAAATTTAGAAACTGAGGAAAACAATTAACTTTTGACAAATAAATATTTCGTTTGAATGGTTGAGTCAAATTCACAAACATATACACACATACATATATATACACATATATACATATATACGCATACATGTGTGTGTGTGGGGTTAGCCTTCCAGTTAGGCCACAACATTTAACTTATAATAATAACAAAATCTGAAGAATATTTCGTATATTCTCAGGAGTAGAAAAACAATTCAAAAGTACATGCAGCCATAAAAAAATTACTCTTTCAAATCTTACTAAAAGAAAATTATCATATTATTAAATTGGGTAGTGTTCTTCGGGGGAAAATTACTTATTTCCAAAAGTATGACCTAATGCTCAAGTGAATAGTATAATCTAAAAGAACCATTATTAAAAATAAACGCATCGAACGATTAAAAAAAATCTTCAAATTGTAAAACCACCTAGATCTATAAATGCACAGAATATTTATTTCCTTCAAAAAGGTAGATGTTAGGATAGACCAAGATAAGCAACATGAAAGTATGACAAAAACTTTGAAGAATACAAATCAAAGACATTTAATAGCACCATCCCAAAAAGGATGACATAATAGTTAATCACAAATGCATATCAGCTCAATTTGCATCAATTTTTAATTGAACATTTGGCTCAACTGGTATCTTTGCTCGCAAATAGTATGAACATTTATCCAAATATACCTAAGAGAAATCAAGCAAATAGGGGATACTGATTAATTAAAATCAAATCTAAAATACTGAAGAGTAATTCAGGGCATGTTTAATCTGACAAGGTGTCAGATTGAATCAATCACAATGGAAATCAAATGCGCACACTGTAAATGAGAACAAATAATTAAATACGTACCTGAAACTAAGCATGGTTTAAAGAAAAAGAGACGGCATGTTAAAATTGGAAGGTTTCGTAGCAATAGGCCAGCATAAATGAGCTCAGATCAGCAAAACGTTGGATACCTGTACAAAAATTAAAACGAAAAAAAAAGTTGACAAAATATTGCTAATGTGGTTGATGAGTACATGTTGCTCCACATGTTGCTCCAGCAATATATAATGATAATGATAATCAGGCCAGCATAAAGGAAAAAGATGACAAAAACAAGGATCCTACAGCCCACATGTTGCTCCAGCAATATATAATGATAATGGTGACAAACAAAATGACCCTACTACCCATGGTGCTTCTGCAATTGATGACAAAGGAAAAAATCCACACAAACTTAATGAAGACAATATTTGACGGCATAAACAATAATCATGCAAGTAAATTAAAGGGACAGGAAATTGTACCTGATCTTTCAACCACAGACTTGGAAGGTGGCCTAGCAATAGATGAGGGGATGTTGTCAGAAAGTACAATGGAGAATAAAGGTAATAATTTAAATAAATTTGACGTATCTAATACTGGTAGTGAAGCCTCATCACATAAATCCAACAACTTAGATCCACATAATGGATAATATACAAAATACAGCTAGCAATTAACTAATAACTACGATTTACATGTAACAATACATATATGAAATGACTTATCTTTTATTCAACTGCAAATTAACCAAATAAAAACATTGCAGTCATAAAATAATTTTATGATCTAATAACACTGCATGTTAAAATCTGACTACTTAACTTTGGTGAGGCAAACTTTGCTTCTTCAGTTCTTTTCATTAAGTTTAATCAGTAAGGATTCTAAACTTTTAATCCAAATGAGCCTATAGGATGCAAAAAGCCTGTCCAAATACCATCTACATAATTTACAATTGAAAAACTGCATCAAATCGTGGAGCTTATTATTCATGAAACCATCACAGTTAACTTCTACCTAAACTCTCCAAACAAAAATATTGGGTTATCCAATTATGGTTAACATGCTTAGTTTACGCTGCTTTTTCCCCAAATGAATGAAAATTGATTTAACAAGCAATAAAGCATCACAGACCTTTCGATTCATGAATATGTCTACGGTCGTGGTCGCTATGTTGGTGAATGGTCCTCCGCCGTCATCGTCGGTAGGTTCACAGACGACAGTCCACTGCTGCCGCGATGTGGTATAGACAAATCGAGTCATGATTGAATGATTGTAAATCGAGTCGTGATGCGACGGTTGATGCTGCAAGGTAGATCTAGGGTTTGCAAATTTGAAAGGAAAGTTAGCGATTAAAGGAGCGGAAGAGATGGAGGTAGGTTGAACAAGAAGGAAAGGTTAGGAGACAAGGTTAGAGTGAAGGAGTAGGTAAACGAGGAGATAAGGAAGAGATGAGGGTGGTGGCTGACAATTTGACTCCATTTTTATTTAGGTTTTTCTAATACAAACATGTAAGCGTAAGAAAGAAAGACGAGCGGCCAAATAAAAGTTTCATCAAAATTTTACCAAATTATTGGCGCCAAACAATTAGTAGCGCTGATTTATTTATTTTATTGGCGCCAAACAATTAGTAGCGTTGATTTATTTATTTTTGATCTTCTAAATATGTAGTGGTTGCACTTGGCTTTAAACGCTACCAATTAATGCATCTAATAACGAGTTTTCTTGTAGTGATTTAATAGTGATTATTAATTATTAATATTAATTATTATTAATTTTAAGGTTATTATTAAGTAGTGTTATTTATTAATTATTTAATAATAATTATTATTTATTAATTATCAAATGGTGATTATTTGTATTAATTATTTATATTTTCAGATTAATTATTATTATTTAATAGTAACTATTCATTATTAATAAAAAAAATTCATTGTTAATTAGTAATTAGTAATTAGTAATTATTATTATTTAATTATAATTATTAATTAATTATTACAATGGGCAAACAAAAAAGGTTGCAATATAGATCTATTACAACTGACAAAAAAAAGTTGTAAAAAATAGATATCTATTACAAGTGGCAAACGAAAAAAGTTGTAATAGGCATCTATTACAACTGACAAAAATGAAAAGTTGTTAAAAATCGGTATCTATTACAACTGGCAAAAAAGAAACGTTGTAATAGGCATTTATTACAACTGGCAAAATAAAAGAGTTGTTGAAAATAAGTTTATTACAACTTTCTGAAAAAAAGAGTTGTAAAAAACCTTTATTACAACTGCCATTTTTTAGCAGTTGTAAAAATACAGTTGTAATATGGTCTTTTTGTTGTAGTGAAGCCTTTCTCCGGAAGCTCACAAAAGAGATCAACGCATATGAAAATATGCCTACCCTAATACCGAAAACAGATACAGGCATATAAAGAACACAAGACAAGAAAAAAGGATCCACAGCTAGAATAAGTCATAACATCCCGGCGGAACCAAAAGGAACAAATAGCCCTCTGAACCAGCTACCCCGCTACACCCGAACAGGTGTAGGCCAGACCACCATATAGAAAACCAACCACCGCCATACAGAAAGAAGGAGGAATACCAGCAAAGAGTACCAAAGAACCAACCAAAGCCAAAGACAACAGCGATGACTCAACGTAACAATACCAGAACTGGGCAGTCGAAACACCGCGAAGATACCTAATCCTGAAAAACTAGCAAACACATCAAAACCAAAAGTATGGGGGGTGGGGGGATCGAGAGCGCTGGATGAAGGCCAGCGACCCGCCTGGAGGACTTAGCCAACGCCGATTCTGGCGGAGCTCGACACACAAGAAATGGAAAGAAGACGCACTAGACGCTGACTACTGGAGCCCGAGATTCCCCTGAAAGGTCTTCCTCGGAAAGCAAGGAAAACGTCATTCCTAACGTGCCGAATAATGGTCGAGGGGTCCATAGGAGAGCTCTCGAAGATTGCCTTATTCCGAGCACACCAAATGTGCCAGCAGATAAGACAGGGTATCAGGCGATGAATGATCGAACGAAGCAATTTCCTAGCGATCCCAGACCACCAGGTAAATGGAAGATCATTAGCAGATCTGGCAATCCCTCGGACACTGACTAGGTTTCCGAAGTAATTCCAGCAAGATCTGGCAGAGGAACTCTCGAAGAATAAATGGTTCAAGGATTCTGATTCCCCGTTGCCACAACATCTGCAACGGGAAACTAAGGGGATGCCTAACCTTTTGAGATTCTCATCGAATGGCAACCCATCATGTAGGATACGCCACATCAGAAGAGAAACTTTAGGAGGAGAGCGAGAATCCCAAATGAAGGAAAACAAAGGACGAATGGGACTAGGGATTCTAACCGAAGTCCAAGCTCTCTGAATGGAAAACGAGCCGCCGTCCCAGCCCGCAAGTCCGCCATGAGAATCAGATTCCAGCCTTACTTTGATATATATATATATATATACACACACACATTTATGTACATATCAGGCTTATTTGATTTGATTGATCTCATCGATACCAGCCTTACTTTGATCGTCAAATTCATGCCCACTTTGCTTTGCTTTGATATCGGTCATTGGATTAATCGATTTTCAAGTCTGTGATCCAATTTGTAGCTTGTCGTATTGCAAAACTCTCTAGCCTCGAAAGGTGAGCAATCACTCATGATTAATGTTCTTATATTTATTAAATTTGATTTCAATTAAAACGTCAATTGAAATATGCTGCTGTTAGTTATTTACATTGCCATATATATATGCTGTTATCGGTAACTGTTCACCTGTGACATCTGACACCATTATCTGTTAATTATATTGATGATGTATGCCTGTTATATTATTATCATATCTGTTATCACTCTGCAAGTTCCCTGTTAGTATAGAATTCACTATGGGTTGAAATGATACATACCCGAACGATCTGTAGAATAGGAGAAAATCGTTATGGGTTGAAATGATAAACCCAAGCGATTTTCATTGACATTGAATTTGGGATTACGGGTTGAAAAGATATATACCCGTATATATTTAAATTACGGATTGAAATGATAAATATCCATATCACTTGACCATAGGGTAGAGAATTATATACAAACACCGTTGGTCTATATATATATATATATTGAAAAATGATTTCTATGGTTTTGAAAAGAAACATATGGTTTTATTAAATATTGATTTTAAAGATTTATTAAAGTTGATTTAATAAAGCTGATATATAATATGTTTAAGAATTTTACTTAAATAAGTTTGATTTGAAATTTTAAAGATATGTTTTATAACTTGAAATTGATTAAAGGTGACTTGAATGAATATTTCAAATTTACATAAATTTAAATGGGATATTTTGTTTATTTAAAATTTGTAAATTGAAGTTGTATTTAGATGCTATTGAAATGATTAAGTAAATATTTCAAAATTAAATAATAGTAAAGTGAATTTGATATATATATATATATATATATGAAATTATCGAATTTAGTTTTGAAATGTTGAATATTTAAAGCTTTGAGATATATTGAAATTGAAATGGCTTATTTTATGGTTCAAATATGTATTTGAAATTGATAATTTGAAATGGTTTATTGAGAAACTGAATCGAGTTGAAATTTATGAATTGAGTTTGAATTAAAAATTGAATTTTGGAATTCGAGTTGATTTGAATTGATTGGTGAAATTTGAGGAAACTATTTTATTATATAAAGTATTTTAAATTATATTTAAAACTATTTTATATTATTTTTAATATAAACTATTTTTAATATAACCATTTTAATATAAACTATTTTAAATATACTAATTATTTTAATATAAATTGTTTTAACTTATAACTATTTTATATAAATTATTTTACTTTATAAACTATTTTATTTTATATACTATTATTAATATCTAAATTGTTTGAAGGAAAGTGTTATGATTTCAAAGTGTTATGATTTCCAAAGTTATGAATTTCAAGGTATTATGATTTCCAAAGTATTATTACTTCAAATTATTTTGGTTTCGAAAGTATTATATCTTTGAAAGTACTATGATTTTGGAAGTGAATATTTTTGAAATGGAAATGATATCGTATTGATTTGGGTTTTGAAATGGAAATGATATTTTGGTTTTGAAGTATAAACTATTTTAAAATGACCGCGGTGTTATAATAACGATTGGTTGTTAAAGAGACCGGGATCAGATATGGGCATACTCTCTGTCGATACCGAAAACCACTTTAACAACTGTGTACGCGGTGGAGATTATAGAATGAAGTAGGATGGTGGCGATGATCCTAAAAGTATATACGTGGACCCAACTCCCGTGAGTTCGCATAAGGTGGCTAAAACAGGAGCGATTCCAGGCCAATGAGGTAGCTCCTCTGATCGGACACACTCCATTGTATGCATTCTATTACATTGTGATTGATTTGGTGCGCACCCTTGATTCGAGAGTGTGGCTCGAGGTGGACGATTGCTGCGGCTCTGCATCACCACTAGTCTGGATGTGTAATTGGTATATCTACCTTGGCATTGCCTTGTTGTGCTGTGTCACCTATCATAGTGTAACGACCGTATTTTTACGGATCGAAACATCGTAAAAACAGTCGTCATTAAGTCGTATTGTTGATAAGTCGTCCTGAGTCTAAGTCTTAGGTCGTAGTTGGCGACCTAAGAAAGATGCGAGCTAAGGAGTAAACGACCTAGTGGAATGAGCGACTTAAGAATTAGGTCGTATGATAGCTTAGGTCGTGAAGGAAGTTATGTCATAGGCGACCTAAGGATTGGGATAAGTCGTATGGAAGATAAGTCGTATGGCGGCTTAGGTCGTGGGATAGAATTAGGTCGGAGGAGAGACTTATAGAAGTTGGCGACTTATAGCAGTTAGCGACCTAGTAGGCTGGACGAGGTAAGGACTTAGGTTGTATAGCAGTTAGGTCGCGTAGTGGTTTAGGTCGTGTGTTAGTTGGAGCGACCTATAGGATGTTAGCGACCTAAGGTTGAAACGGCTTAAGGGGGTTAGCGACCTAAGAGTTAGCGAGTTAACAACCTAGTATTTAGCGACCTAGTGGATAGCGAGTTAGAGTAGTTAGGTCGTAGACGACTTAAGGAGTTAAGTCGTAAGTTTCTAAGTTAGTTAGGTCGCGTGTGTGTTAGGTCGCAGGTGCGTTAAGTCGTAAGTCGTGGAGTTTCGTTAGGTCGCGAATGCGCGTAGGGGTTGGTCTGTTAGGTCGCGCGCATATGCTATGTGTTAAGTCGCGAGCGACTTAGGAGTTAAGCTGCTAAGTCGTAAGTCGTAAACAGGTGGGTCTGGTAGGTCGTGAGTGCGCCTGGGCTTAGGTCGTTAGGTCGTAGGATGAGGAGTTTCGATAGGTCGTAGGGCTCTATAGGTCGTGGACGACCTAAAGGTGGACGACCTAAGGGTTTTTCAGCCTATAAATAGGAGGGGTTTTCTCCATTTTTGGGATCCGGATTTCGAAGCGACGAAGTGCTGCCATTTTGAGAGCTCGACTTCTACACTTCTTCACTTCTTTTCTCCACTCTAATCTAGTGATTCCTTCCATCCAAGTCGAAGATCAAATTGCAGATTCAAGAGCTTATCTACATCCTTTGAAGAGAGATTTCATCGTTTGAAGCGGATTTGTGATAGATCGAGCTAGATCCTTCGTTGTCCAGATCTGAACCGTGTTGATTTGGGGTTGTTTAGGTGATTTGGTGAGTGGTGATTATCTCTCACACAGATCCAAAGGAGTATATCGGATTGTTGGCTTGATTTTGTGTTAAAGTAGTGATTTCCATGCATTTTCCTAATCCTAAGTATATATCCATATAGATCCATTGTTCATAATGATTTGGCATCCATTTTACTACATGTTAACCTATGCAAGTTCATTCATCAAGATTATAGAGATATTGCTCATGTTTTCATGCTTGTTAGACTTTTGACTCTTTAATTACGAAATTGCCATTATTGTTGTAATTGTCTATTTAGATCATATTTGAATGCTTGTTTACTTGGATTAATGTTTGACTTGATTGATTACTATGAATTAGATGATTGATGATTTGATTTAGACCGAAGATGATTCAAAAGCTAAGGGAAAGGCTCTTGAATTGGGAAAGCTGCTTGTGGCATATGTGGTGGATGAGGAAGCTCATATGGATAGATTTGATGATGATGTTGAGATGAAGCTTTGCTATGATGATGATGAGGCGAAGCATGATATGAGATAGTCTTGGTCTAATCCAGACGGGATCATTCCAAGCATGTTGATAACTCGGTGAAATGGTTCGAGTTAGAGGATAATGGTTTGCTCGAGAGGCGCTTGAGCTAGTATGGAAATAGTCGTCGAGGAGGATGACTAGAAGGCTGAGATCTCATCGTTGTTGAAGGTTCTAGCATGCTCAAAGCAAGAGTACGTTGGGCAGATTCGATAGTCCCTGAAGGCTAATGATTGATAGTCGAGTACTTTGGACAAATTCGATAGTCCTAGGCACGGGCCACGATGACGTGCGGAGTTATGTCTAGAACCGGGGTTTCCATTAGCCCTTGACGGACGGCTGAAAGAATGTGCCGGTCATTCAATTAACGGTGATATCGAGGCAATGATAACAGTGATAGCCAGAGTCATGGATGTTTGGTTGTATCGTCATTCGGTCTCAAGAGCGGTATTTTCTGGGTGCTTATCTGATCTTGGTTTAGGCCTTGGGGGTTTGTACTTGGAAAACATCGCCCTTGACTCGAGTGATAATTGCTTTAATTTAAATTGTATGCTCTGCTATGTTTGCTTCTGCTTAGTGTGTGTCTGGGGGCTATCACTGTAGAAAGAGGTGGAGTGGGAGGGTTGTATTCCTATTCCTTTTCCTTTATGCTCTTTTGGTATGTTGTTAGTTAATTTACCGCTCACTAAGACTGTTGTCTGACTCAAGGCTTTATGTTTTAACTCTTATTGCCTTGGGCTGTTCGTCCATTTTGGGACAGGCAGACTAGGTAGCAGGTGAAAGGTGCTGTTCTTGCTTCCCACGATGCTGATGTCGAAGACGAGCTGGAGGCTTGCATATTATCTTCTTACTATATGTACTAGATGTTCCGCTGCTTTGTATAATTCTCTGAGTGATATGTAGTGAGGCTTGATGTATTGACTATTCGGATGTTTGTATTCAACTATTATGAAGTTTTATTGATGAGATTCTATTTCTGTGAAGCTTCACTATATATATATATTCTATTGTATTTTGTCCATGCGCTGTGAGTAATACGATAGATTCTGCTGTTTTTAATTTACCCTGACAATCGTCCATGGTCGCCTGGCACACTTTACAGCGCACTTTCTCTAGGTTCGGTGCAGGGGTCATGGGCGGTCGTCACATTTGGTATCAGAGCTTTGGTTAATCGATTTTACCCAACGCTCGCTGACGTAACTACGTATGATAGACGTAATTGTATTTTGATGGATGATTACTATGTGTAATATAGTAGCTTAGAAGAGTTTGAGTCCTTTAAGCAGTTGTTTCTCAAGATGTTCTGACCATTTCTTTTTATAGATATTGAGAATGAGTCGAAGAGGGAGACCAGCTGCTAGGGAAGGCCGTGCTACTGAAGGGGCTGCTGATTATGCTGCTATGTTCGAAGCTATGATGACTTCGATCATGAGAAGGATGCCAGCTCCGGGGCCATCGGTGGA
The DNA here is from genome assembly GCA_030737815.1 of Allium fistulosum. Taxonomy (NCBI): domain Eukaryota; kingdom Viridiplantae; phylum Streptophyta; class Magnoliopsida; order Asparagales; family Amaryllidaceae; genus Allium; species Allium fistulosum. Next base: position 695,000,545 of record CM060906.1, read on the forward strand.
TGTTGGAGTTCAAGTTCAAACTCCATGACCGGTGGATTTTGCTAAGTTGTGTAAGGACTATACGGCTCTTGGAGGGAAAGTTTTCTTGGGAACAGAATCAACTATTGAAGTCCAGAGGTGGATAGATGCTTGTAGAAGGATTTTCGATGATTTGGGAATTGAGGATGCAACTAAGAGGAAGTTAGCATCAAGACAGCTTCAAGGGAGAGCCTCTGATTGGTGGAACTCTATTACCATCTATACTCCGGAGGAAGAGATTACTTGGGAGCAATTCCAAACCAGATTTGAAGCTAAGTTCATTTCTACAGCTCAGAAGTCTGTTTTGTACAAGAAGTTTGTGGAGCTCAAGCAGGGAGGAAGACAAGTTCTTGAGTATGTTTCTGAGTTTGAAGCTTTGTCCAAGTATGCCCGGTCATATATTGAATCTTCGTACAGAAGAATGAGAAGTTTGTGACAGGCTTGGACAGTTATCTTGGGAGGCAGTTGGTGGATCATTTGGACGATTCATTTGAGAAGCTTGTGGAGAAGGCTCTCAGGCATGAGAATCTGTTTCCTAAGGAAGGATCTGTTGTTGCTGTGACCAGGGAAGAGTCTAAACCACAGCAGGGTGGAAACAAGAAGAGGAAGCAGCAATAGTAGAAGGGTAAGGATGGCCAAAAGAAGCCGAAGGGCGAAGTGACCTGCTACAATTGTCAACAGAAGGGCCATTTCTCTAGAGATTGTAGGAATCCGAAGGTACCGATGAAGTGTCACAACTGTGACAAGCCGGGGCATGTCAGGAAGAATTGTCCAGAACCGCGAAAGGACAAGCAGATTGTGCAAGCTTATGCTTTGGGGGCTGTTCCATCGTCTTCGAAAGCTCCTACCGTGGAGGAGAAAGGAAAGAGTGTAGTGGTTCAAGGTACTCTCTCCATTTGTGGTGTTCCAGTTAGAGTGCTATTTGATACTAGGGCATCACATTCTTTTGTTTGTAGTGAACTTGTAGGCCGGTTGGGTTTAGAACCGGATATTGTTGATAGGCCATTGGTTGTGACTAATCCAGTTGGGGGTTCGTCTTGTTTGTGTATGCTATGCCGTGGTCTGATTGTGTCGAGTCATGGTTGCTCTTTTGTTTGTGATTGTTTTGTTCTGAACTTTGCGGGGTTCAGAATTATTTTGGGTATGGACTGGCTTAGGAAGTATGCGGCAAAGGTTGATTGTGAGAGGTTGGAGGTGACAGTCGAGAATGTGGAGGGGCGAAAGATTGTGATACGATGTAAGCATGAAGAAGGCGTCTTCATGAGCTTCATGTATTCGCTGGTTATTCCACGGGATGGACTGTCATCTGTGCCAATCGCTAATGGATTTGAGAATGTCTTTGACAAGGTCAAAGGGTTACCGCCGCATAGAGAGATCGAGTTTCGTATAGATCCAGTTGAAGGAGCCAGTCCTGTTGTGATGCCTCTTAGGCGGATGGCGCCTAGGGAATAGCAGGATTTGAGGGTGCAGGTTGATGATCTTTTGCAGAAAGGATTCATTCGGCGTAGTGTGTCTGAATGGGGTGCACTAGTTGTGTTCGCAACCAAAGCGGATGGATCGTTGAGGTTGTGCGTGGATTATCGTGAGCTGAATAAGGTGACTAAGAAGAACAAGTATCCATTGCCAAGAATAGATGACTTGTTTGATCAGCTTCACAAAGCTAAGGTGTTTTCTCAGATGGATTTGGCAACAGGATTTCACCAGTTAAGAGTGGCTAAGGGTAGTGTGCCGAAGACTGCTTTCAGGACACCATCCGGTTTCTTTGAGTGGCTGGTAATGCCGTTTGGATTGACTAATGCACCAGCATATTTTGTGGATCTTATGAATAGAGTGTTCAGAGATCAGTTGAGCAAGTTCGTGCTAGTGTTCGTGGATGATATTCTGATTTATTATAGAACTGAAGAAGAGCACAAGACGCACTTGCGTATTGTTTTGGAAATCTTGCGGAAACATCAGCTAAAGGCTAAGTTTTCGAAGTGTCACTTCTGGAAGAGTGAAGTGAGGTTCTTAGGCCATGTGATTTCTGGAAATGGAATAGCGGTTGATCCCACTAAGGTGGCAGCAATCCAGGATTGGGTTAGACCTAAGAATGCATCTGATGTGAGAAGTTTTCTTGGATTAGCAGGATATTATCGACGGTTTATCAAAGACTTCTCCAAGGTAGCTACACCATTGACAGGATTGACGAAGAAGAACCAAGTGTTCAGATGGGAAGATAAGTGTGAGAAAGCTTTCAGAATCCTGAAAGAGCGATTGACAAGTGCTCCTGTTTTGACTATTCCAAGTGGGAATGATGAGATGGTGGTTTACACCGACGCATGTGGTACTAGACTTGGAGCAGTGCTGATGCAGAAGGATAAAGTTGTCGTGTATGCAAGTCGACAACTGAAGCCGCATGAAAGGAATTACCCGACTCATGATTTGGAGTTAGCGGCGATTGTTTTTGCTCTGAAGATGTGGAGACATTATCTATTGGGAGTTCAATTTGAGTTGTTTACAGATCATAAGTCGTTGAAGTATCTTTTCTCCCAAAAGGATTTGAATCTTCGGCAGCAACGTTGGCTAGAGTTTTTGGCATCATATGATTTTGGTATAACTTATACTCCGGGAAAGGGTAACGCAGTGGAAGACGCGTTAAGTCGAAGACATGCAGGATTGGGAGCCATGTTTTCAGAATGGAAGAATCTCGAGTATCTAGCTGGATTTGACTTCAGGCCCATATGTGAATTGGAACCTGAGATGTTGGCAAACTTATCGATAAGACCGACTCTTGTGGAAAGGATTGGCGAGAGCCAAAAGCGAGACGATAAGCTTGTCAAGATTATCCGTGAGTTGGAATCTGGATTGGATCCAGAAAAGGATAAAGGATTCAAGGTCGATCGAGAAGGTTGGCTTCGGAAACAAGGGCGACTAGTTGTTCCCGATATAGATGAATTGAGGAGTGAAGTTCTAAAGGAAAGTCATCACTCGAAGCTGACAATTCATCCAGGTGGAAATAAGATGTATCGGGATATGAAGAGAACCTATTACTGGGAAGGTATGAAGAAGGATGTTGGAAATTTTATTTCCAAGTGCATGAACTGCCAGTTGGTAAAAGCCGAACAGAAGAAGCCAAGTGGATTGCTTCAGCCATTAGAAGTTCCTAGATGGAAGTGGAAGCAAGTATCGATGGATTTTATTGATGGGTTACCTAGAACAAGAGCGGGAAATGAAGGAATTTGGGTCATTGTAGATCGTCTGACTAAGAGTGCAAGATTCATTCCTGTTCGATCGACTAGGACTGCATCAAAGTTAGCTGAGTTATATGTTAAGTGGATAGTTCGATTCCACGGTATTCCGAAGAGTATAGTGAGTGATCGAGATCCATTGTTCACTAGTGGATTTTGGAAGAGCTTCCAGGAAGTTTTGCGAACTGAGTTGTGTTTGAGTACAGCTTATCATCCTCAAACAGATGGTCAGACCGAGAGAGTCAATCGATTTTTGGAAGATCTCCTCAGAGCTTGTGTTTTGGATTTCGGAGGATCATGGGAAGATCACCTTCATTTGGTGGAATTTTCATACAACAATAGTTACCAATCAAGTATTGGTATGGCACCGTATGAGGCATTGTATGGAAGACCGTGTAACTCTCCGACATGTTGGTTAGAGACAGGAGAAAAGCTGTTACTTGGGCCAGAGATGATTCGACAGACTTCGGATTGCATAGAGATCATTCGGCAACGAATGATGGCAGCCCAAGATCGTCAGAAAAGTTATGCCGATAAGCATCGTAAGGATTTGGAATTCGACGTTGGTAATATGGTTTTTGTGAAGATATCTCCACTGAAGAATGTTATTCGATTCGGGAAGAAAGGGAAGTTGACTCCGAGATTTGTTGGACCATTCCCGATCATCGAGCGAATTGGAAAGCTCGCCTACAGATTGGAATTACCAGAGAAGATGTCGAGTGTGCACAATGTTTTTCACGTATCGTATCTACGGAAGTATGTGCACGACTCGAATACAATGGTTTCTGCTGATAGCTGTGAAGATTTCGAAGTTGGTCCAGTCAATAGAAGACCTCGTAAGCCGCTTCGTGTTGTGGAAACCGACACGAAACAGCTTAGGAGGAAGATAGTTAAGTTGCTCAAGATACAATGGAGTGACGATGATAACGACTGTACATGGGAGGTGGAAGAGAGGATGAAAGCAGCTCATCCCGAACTCTTCAAGGTATGGCCCTAAGGTGTCATGTCATCTAACGACATTGTAACTTGTTCTAAGTTTTAGAATTCTGCATGCTAAGCTAGAATTGGATGAATGGTTTCTGATTGCTATGGATGGTAGGCATGCAGAATAGTCTTTGGTTGCTCTGTTTGTTTGGAATTTCGGGGGCGAAATTCCTAAGGGGGAGAGAATGTAACGACCCGTATTTTTACGGATCGAAACATCGTAAAAACAGTTGTCATTAATTCGCATTGTTGATAAGTCGTCCTGAGTCTAAGTCTTAGGTCGTAGTTGGCGACCTAAGAAAGATGCGAGCTAAGGAGTAAACGACCTAGTGGAATGAGCGACTTAAGAATTAGGTCGTATGATAGCTTAGGTCGTGAAGGAAGTTATGTCGTAGGCGACCTAAGGATTGGGATAAGTCGTATGGAAGATAAGTCGTATGGCGGCTTAGGTCGTGGGATAGAATTAGGTCGGAGGAGCGACTTATAGAAGTTGGCGACTTATAGCAGTAGCGACCTAGTAGGCTGGACGAGGTAAGGACTTAGGTTGTATAGTAGTTAGGTCGCGTAGTGGTTTAGGTCGTGTGTTAGTTGGAGCGACCTATAGGATGTTAGCGACCTAAGGTTGAAACGGCTTAAGGGTGTTAGCGACCTAAGAGTTAGCGAGTTAACAACCCAGTATTTAGCGACCTAGTGGATAGCGAGTTAGAGTAGTTAGGTCGTAGATGACTTAAGGAGTTAAGACATAAGTTTCTAAGTTAGTTAGGTCGCGTGTGTGTTAGGTCGCAGGTGCGTTAAGTCGTGGAGTTTCGTTAGGTCGCGAATGCGCGTAGGGGTTGGTCTGTTAGGTCGTGCGCATATGCTATGTGTTAAGTCGCGAGCGACTTAGGAGTTAAGCTGCTAAGTCGTAAGTCGTAGATAGGTGGGTCTGGTAGGTCGTGAGTGCGCCTGGGCTTAGGTCGTTAGGTCGTAGGATGAGGAGTTTCGATAGGTCGTAGGGCTCTATAGGTCGTGGACGACCTAAAGGTGGACGACCTAAGGGTTTTTCAGCCTATAAATAGGAGGGGTTTTCTCCATTTTTGGGATCCGAATTTCGAAGCGACGAAGTGCTGCCATTTTGAGAGCTCAACTTCTACACTTCTTCACTTCTTTTCTCCACTCTAATCTAGTGATTCCTTCCATCCAAGTCGAAGATCAAATTGCAGATTCAAGAGCTTATCTACATCCTTTGAAGAGAGATTTCATCGTTTGAAGCGGATTTGTGATAGATCGAGCTAGATCCTTCGCTGTCCAGATCTGAACCGTGTTGATTTGGGGTTTTTAGGTGATTTGGTGAGTGGTGATTATCTCTCACACGGATCCAAAGGAGTATATCGGATTGTTGGCTTGATTTTGTGTTAAAGTAGTGATTTCCATGCATTTTCCTAATCCTAAGTATATATCCATATAGATCCATTGTTCATAATGATTTGGCATCCATTTTACTACATGTTAACCTATGCAAGTTCATTCATCAAGATTATAGAGATATTGCTCATGTTTTCATGCTTGTTAGACTTTTGACTCTTTAATTACGAAATTGCCATTATTGTTGTAATTGTCTATTTAGATCATATTTGAATGCTTGTTTACTTGGATTAATGTTTGACTTGATTGATTACTATGAATTAGATGATTAATGATTTGATTTAGACCGAAGATGATTCAAAAGCTAAGGGAAAGGCTCTTGAATTGGGAAAGCTGCTTGTGACATATGTGGCGGATGAGGAAGCTCATATGGATAGATTTGATGATGATGTTGAGATGAAGCTTTGCTATGATGATGATGAGGCGAAGCATGATATGAGATATGAGATAGTCTTGGTCTAATCCAGACGGGATCATTCCAAGCATGTTGATAACTCGGTGAAATGGTTCGAGTTAGAGAATAATGGTTTGCTCGAGAGGCGCTTGAGCTAGTATGGAAATAGTCGTCGAGGAGGATGACTAGAAGGATGAGATCTCATCGTTGTTGAAGGTTCTAGCATGCTCAAAGCAAGAGTACGTTGGGCAGATTCGATAGTCCCTGAAGGCTAATGATTGATAGTCGAGTACTCTGGGCATATTCGATAGTCCTAGGAACGGGCCACGATGACGTGCGGAGTTATGTCTAGAACTGGGGTTTCCATTAGCCCTTGACGGACGGCTGAAAGAATGTGCCGGTCATTCAATTAACGGTGATATCGAGGCAATGATAACAGTGATAGCCAGAGTCATGGATGTTTGGTTGTATCGTCATTCGGTCTCAAGAGCGGTATTTTCTGGGTGCTTATCTGATCTTGGTTTAGGCCTTGGGGGTTTGTACTTGGAAAACATCGCCCTTGACTTGAGTGATAATTGCTTTACTTTAAATTGTATGCTCTGCTATGTTTGCTTCTGCTTAGTGTGTGTCTGGGGGCTATCACTGTAGAAAGAGGTGGAGTGGGAGGGTTGTATTCCTATTCCTTTTCCTTTATGCTCTTTTGGTATGTTGTTAGTTAATTTACCGCTCACTAAGACTGTTGTCTGACTCAAGGCTTTATGTTTTAACTCTTATTGCCTTGGGCTGTTCGTCCATTTTGGGACGGGCAGACTAGGTAGCAGGTGACAGGTGATGTTCTTACTTCCCACGATGCTGATGTCGAAGACGAGCTGGAGGCTTGCATATTATCTTCTTACTATATGTACTGGATGTTCCGCTGCTTTGTATAATTCTCTGAGTGATATGTAGTGAGGCTTGATGTATTGACTATTCGGATGTTTGTATTCAACTATTATGAAGTTTTATTGATGAGATTCTATTTCTGTGAAGCTTCACTATATATATATTCTATTGTATTTTGTCCATGCGCTGTGAGTAATACGATAGATTCTGCTGTTTTTAATTTACCCTGACAATCGTCCATGGTCGCCTGGCACACTTTATAGCGCACTTTCTCTAGGTTCGGTGCAGGGGTCATGGGCGGTCGTCACACATAACGTGCTTTACTACGGGTTTGATTTGTGTCGTACTTATGGAGTATCCTCTGGTTGCTCCAGTTTACGGGGTACTACGGTACTGTATGACTATTGGCATACCTAAAAATGTGTTAAGGTGGAAATTTTAAAGCCTTAACGCTATTTTAAAATAGTATACTTTACTGTAGACATTATTATAATAGCGTATATTACTACATAGTAGATAGTTTAATGGATCCTTAGAGGATGGTTATCCCAAACATCCTTTAAGTTACTTGTATTTCAGTTGATATTTCACTTGAGTTGGATTTATTGATATAAGACTGTTAATCCTGACTCGAGTGTTTTGTGTTTTGCTTTACGCTCGGGTCGGACTGAGTGGCTCAGTGTTCGAGACTCACCTTTGGAGTTGGAGCTTCGCTTGGAGATCCAGCTATCCATCTAGCTTTGAGTTATTCAGTTGATTCTAGTGATGTATTCAGATCTTGTATTTGACTATTGTATTGAGACATCTATGTATTCGTGACTTCTGTTGTATCTTGTTTAACTCTGTTATATATATAGTAGCTTCATGAACTACTATTCTTTTGTTTCCGCTGCATTATTTTATATTACTCTGTGTTTGTGATTATGTGATTATTTATTTACTGTATATGCTGAGTTTTGCCAAATTTAAATTAACTATCTGATAATTTGAGCAATTCAAATCCGACATGTGTGGATGCGAATGGTTGAAAATTTCAGGCTGTTACAAAATTGAAGGTGATTTGATTGAGTAAGAATCAATTTAAATGGAAAGGAAATTGTTGCAAAGAGAAGTGAACTTAAGTTTTTGGTTAAGATGGTTGAAATAAATAACTTAAGTCAATATTGAATGGAATCTCGGCTTAAATAAATTGGGGAAATGGTTATTTAATAATATGGAATGCTGTCGAGCTAAATAAAAAGGATTTGGAAAACAATGGAAGTGGATTTTAATGAAATGCAAAATGAATTGGATTAGAATTAATTAAAAGTGGAATGGGATTAAATATAAATTAATTTGGAATCAATTTAAAATAGTTATAAACTAAAGTGGATATTCTATTAAATAAATATCGTCGAATTTGCATAGAAAAGTTTGTCGTTTAATGAAAACGGAAGAAAATAAAATCTATGAATTAATGGGGAGTTAATAAAATTGATTTTTGAAATCAATTGGAATGAATATGAGTTCGTTGGTTTAAAAATGAATTGAATGTGAGAAATTGAGTTGTAAACCATTTAGATTGAATGAAAATAGTATATAGATTGATTGAAAACATTCGAAGTAATGTTGAAATCATATAGATTGCTTATAAATATTGTTAAATCTGCATTACTTATAAAATTATGTGTTTAGCTATTTAAAATAAATGAAATGTTATGAATTTCATATATTTAGTACTTACGTGTGTAAATTGAGTAAGTACAAGTACTTGGAGGTTGTCTGGCTGGATTTTGGTCGCGCAAATTGCTAAATAAATAAGCCGCTTGCTTAAAATGCTAAATAAAGGTACGCCTACGCAATAAAAGAAAGAAAAATATAAAATATCGTTGTATTTTTGTATTTCCGACCATGTGGGTCGATGTATATATATTTATCTCCCTTGTCAAAATGCAAAAGCTCCCTCCGTACAAGGGAGACTCCGCCAAAAATTTTCGAAAATTTTGGGAGTTAGAATTTTTTGAATTTTTTGGAAAATTTTGTTAACGACAAATTGGTTTCAAATTGGAATTGAAATAAAGGAGTCTGAAATTTGAATTGGAACTAAATAGTTTGGATGAAACTAAAGAGTTTAGAAAGGGTGAGATATCGAGTTTTCACTAAGTGGGTTTTAGTAAGTTAATGGGTTTGGGGCATTCTTCAGCCTTAGCAATTTCACGGACGAAATTCTTTTATGGGGGGAGGAATGCTATCGTTAATTTTGAATATTTTAATGGTTTTAAATATTAAAATTTGAATTATAAATTGATTTTTAAATATGGAAGTTTGGTTTTTATTTAATAAAATGGATTCAGAATTTAAATATAGTGATTTATTGGATAAGTTAATTATTGAATTTTAAAAATTGAATATTGGGTAAAATATTGTATCTTGAGTTTTAAGCCCGATAAAAATAATTTAAAGGCTTGTAAAATTTATATTAATAATACCAAAGACAATGTAACCTTTAAAATTTGATTTGGAAGTGATCTGTTCAGTTTTAAAAATACATCGTTTAAATCGACGTTTAAAAATAGCCTTCCGAGGCACATTCTCGGATTTCGACGAAACCATTCTCATTGGATCTGTAATAGTGTATTATTATCGGATTTCAAATTTCGTAGCTTTTGGAGTTATCGTGTGGCCGAACGGTATGTAAACGCGTTGAAATTTATATCAAAATTAATTTAAATAGTCGATCCAAAAAGCTATCTTCTCCATACGATCGAATTAGGACTCGAAACCTTTTCCATTGCGTTCGAAATAGGGGTATAACATTATAAACGCTTGGCGGCATGCCTCGATAGGAGATCGAGATTTTTAGTTACGAAATCGAGACGGTTTAAAATTAAATTATATATATATTTTTATAGATTGACATTTATATTCACTTCAGCATCCTTTCACCTCTTTTCGAGACTACTGTAGTAGGCATTCAACACGCTACCCATCACGTACTAGGCGATTTCTTTCAACCTTTTAAATCGATCCCCTCTTTCCTGTTTGCACAAAAAATGGGCAAACACCTCCAAGTCGTATGATTTAGTCGATTTTATGTTGTTTCTAGTGATCTGGGTGATTTATGCAAATATGTAAAAAGCAGGGACTAAACTGTAAAAGACACACAGATTTATAGTGGTTCAGCAAGAATGTGCCTACGTCCACTTTATATATTATTTCTCCTTTCTTGTTCAGATTACAAGTACAAAGCTTTGATACAAGTATATGAAAGTTGTTTGAAAGTTCTATCCATGCTTGAGCTCTCAAACTTGTCCCCCATTGTTGTACCCCTACCCCTCTATTTATAGAGTGAGGCTGGGGGTAGGGGTCTTGGATGTATATAGCTGCTGGTGGGCCTGGGCTGGTGCAATCTGGCCTGGCCAGGTTGGTTCGGAAACGCCTTGGTTCAGAGGTGGTTGGAGTGGCTTTGGTTTGGAAGTATGTTGGTTCGGCAGTGGCTTCCCCTGCCTCTGGTTCGGCAGTGGATTGAGGTAGCTGGTCCGGTAGTGGATTGGCTCGGCAGTGGCTTCCCCTGCCTCTGGTTCGGCAGTGGATGGAGGTAGCTGGTCCGGTAGTGTATTGGCTCGGCAGCGGCTTCCCCTGCCTCTGGTTCGGCAGTGGATGGAGGTAGCTGGTCCGGTAGTGGATTGGTTCGGTAGACAGTTGGTCCGGTATTGGTGGAAACGCACCCATCATTTGCCCCCCCAAAGTGGGGCATATGCCAACATATGTCTCACTTTGTTTTAGGTCATTCGGTTTCAAGTGTCGAACCGGTTGGTTCGGTCGTCCATATTTGCCTATAAGTAGGAGCCTCATGCCCCTGTTATTCCGTATTATCCGAACCAAAATTTTTGCCTTTGCCGAATCAACCGATCACCGAACCATACCTCAACTGCCGGACCAGGTGAGGCCCTCTTCTGCCAGATGAGCTTTCGCTTGGTCTTACCGAATGGACTCGGGGATTCCGAGTGCCGAATAAACTAAACTGTCTTGATTTATCGAATGGACTAGGGGTTTCCGAGTGCCGAATGAACTAAACTGTCTTGACTTACCGAATGAATCTGCGAGTCTGAGTGCCGAATGACCTTTCGGCCTTGAACTACCGAATGCACTCCTATGTTTTGAATCACGAGTGAAACTCCAGTCTACATACACTTGCTTGTTTTTATCTCTACATCCTTTGTTTTAACGATGTACTCTTTTGTGTTGCAGATAATGTCTCATAAAGTTGAAACCCGATCAGAAAGAAGAAAACCCAGGACAAAGAAGATCCTTCCGCAGTGCTCCCAGCTCAACCAGGACCGGGACGTCATGGGCCCACCCCGAGGTCACTAGTAGATGGGTACGGCCCTCAGGAGCTTCTGAACTCACCTCTTGACTGTTTCCCTAGCTCTCTCAAAGGCGAGCAGCTTGATGTTATTTCTCGCTCCTTTGGGATTGACAGAGCGCGTATGCTATTGCCGGGGGAGGGAGTGATGCCATATAATCCCCCGAAGGATATTTCGCCTATAGCCGATACCATTGTATGTGTGGGGCCATTCCCCCGATCAATGCTTGGATAATCAGCTTCATCACCTACTTGAAGGTGGCTCCATTTCAGCTTCAGCCTAACTCCTACGCCATCCTAGTGAGTCTGTTTGTCATTTTCCAAAGGAGATACGGGCGTCCTCCCTCCAACCGGGAGATCCGGTATTTTTACAATTTGAGAGGCTATAAGAAGGGGTCTCCATACATCAGCCTGGAATCCGCCGTATCTTTCAAGCCAGTCCTGGACTTATATTCGAAGTTCAGCATGTTTAAGAAAGAATGGTTTTTCGTTAAGGATGACTCTGTTTCCATCCGTCGCTTCACCTCTAGCTGTAAGTTGAAGCTTATTTATGATTTCTATTCTGACTGCAATGCTTCTTCTCATGTGCTTTTATTTCTTGCTAGCGACAGGTGGCTTTGCGGTCGTGGCGAACGATCGCCTAGTTCAGATGGCTATGGAAATAGAAGCCATTTCGGGAAGGGATAGGTCGGCTTCTTACTTGATCAGGAATGCTACACTCCTGGGGCACAACCTGATTCTACCACATCATTCCGTGGTCAAGCAGAGAGACACGGCGGATAAGAGGGCTGCCAAGGCTCCAAAAGGGGCTACGGCGAAGAGCAGCAAAAGGAGACCCTTCTCAACACATCCAGTCGCCAGGGGGAAGAAACTCAGGAAGTCCGACGGACCCTCCCCCAGCACATGTCCAGATGTTTCGGAGGAGGAAAATGTGGAGGAGGAAAGAGGCGGGGATGAAGGCGGTGAGGCGGAGAGTGGAAGTGGTAAAGAAGGCGACGGTGATCGTCACGGCGATGATGGTGGCGAAGGACAGGGCGGTGATGGCACCGGGGCTTTGCCTCCTGGGCAGGCAGGCGTGATTCAAGGTGGACAGATGACGCTCTCCGCCAAGCCTTCGAAGAGTTGGAGGAAGGACCGGCCTTGGCGGAGAAGCCCAAGAAAGCTGGTAAGGTCGGGACTGGCGCCTATTTATCTTCCGGGAGTGCTTCTACTGAGGCAACTTCTGCGATTCAAGGTGAATTTCTCTTTATTCTTTTTAATTCTTGAATGATGGCTCAATGCATGCTGGTGACACTTTGCTTTCATTCCAGGAGCGGGCAAAATGGCCAAGACCTCAGATTTTCGGCACAGGCTTGAACAATACAGACTTCTCAAAGCTCCTGCCAAACCAAAGCCTTCGACTAACCGTCCTGAGATGTAGTCGGCTACCGTCCCCTTCTTGGAGTTATCGAAGAGGATATTCAAAGGAAGAAGAGGAGTCGCTCCTTGTTCAAATCTTCACCTGGTCCTCTGCCCCCACTCCAGCCTATTCACGATATCACGGAGGGGGATACTGAGTTCATACCTTCTCTGCATCTGTCTGAAAATCCTACCATTACCCCGATAGATCACCCTGGCTTGGCTCGTAATCCGTTTGTGGGTCATCCAGATCTGGACCCGTCTTCTCATGATATCTCCTTCGATGAGGCTACTGGTGAACACCTTCTCCCTCGCAATCCTATGGTACGGGTGCTTGATGAGGCTAAGTCCCTGGATCTTGATTTTCTTACCACTCGGGTTGTGACCCTGGGGGATGAAGCTAAGGCGAACATCGACCGGGTTGCCGAGGAAACCAAGAAGCTGATGGGGCATCATGCTCGACTGGTCAAGGCTGGGGAGGAAATCGGGAGCGCCAATATTCAACTGCGGTTAATTGTTTCTGACCAGGCTAAGCAACTCGCCGATCAAGCCATTCAAATTTCTCAGCACGAGGCCGTATCCAGGCAACTGAAGAAGACTATGGAAGAGGCCAGCAGGGCATAGTTGCGAAAAATGGAGGCCGCCTGCAAGGAGCGGATTGACATGGCTATTGCGACGGTGGATGAGGTTCGACAAGCGGACCTCGAGCGGGCACAGGAATTATCGGGGAGACTTGAGGCCGCGGAGCTTGCTCAGTCCAGGTTGAAGGAGGAGATGGAGATGATGAGGATATCCTTTCAAGCTGACCGCTCACGATATCGATTGGAGAGGGATGATGCCGTTGCAAAGCTGCGTGCTTCTGAGGCCCGAATGAGGGAGCTTGAGGGAAACGAGGGGATGATGGATGAGATGCTCCAGGATATGTATTTCCGCACTTGGAAACAGGGTGACTTATCCTGGATGGATGATTATCCCCGAGTTATGGCCAGTATTTATCTCAGGGCTCTGGAGGAGGCTAGGGCTGATGCAGATAAAGAGGGTGGCGCGGTCTTTAGAATGGATGTGGTCACTACCCAGTTTACCAAGGAGGAGAAGGTGGCGGTGAAGGAGGGTATGCGGCTACTTGCCGCTGAGGAGGCAGGTGTGCAAGTAGAGGATGATGATCAGGATGGTCAGGAAGCGGGCGCTGGTAAGTCTTCCCTTCTAGTCTTTCCGTTAACTTGGTTGCTTATCACTAATGAATTCTTTCTTTGATCGGACAGGTGGGCAACATGACAAGGGTAAAGCTCCGACGCAGCCGGCTCCTTGATTTGACCTGGATATCTTTTTGTGGACTTGATATTGTTGTATATGTTAGTCTCAAAACAGTAACGTAACTTTTAGATTGTAATTATGTTACTTGTAATAAACAACATTATTCTTGACGTGTAATTTTTTAACTTTAGCTGATTCTGTCGTATTTGAATGCTTTTGTTATTTTGACATGTTGTATGAGAAATATAGTTATGCATATGCTTGTAATTCAGTTGTGTTTGATGTCAAGTTCTTGCTTAAAACATAATTTCATGTCTTGCAATGTTAGTGTGGTGTGTGAATAAATTATAGCCACGTATTTATACACGGAAGAAGAAAATACCGGGCTTCATATTTTACTTGTAGATGGCAGCTTTGAATGTCTTGTGTGACTGAGTATGGAATGCGGCCTAGTGTCCTATTGTGAGTTCCCACTCCCATTAGCGAATGTCTCCTATTCTGTGTCTTGTACTTTAGGGATCGTTATAGAGGATAGGAGGAAAGTTTTTTAAATAAAATTGAAATATGGGAAATAGTAAAACTTCCAATCACGGAAGGCCTTCGATGTGCTTAAGTTCGTGGCAAACGGGCTTTGTAGTCACTTTCCCTAGCTGTGGGTCTTGGAGACATTTGTCACCCATCTTACGCCTCCACGGGGAGTTAATCGTTTTTACCACAGCCGTACTTAAGACACATCAGAGCCGAGATCGCGCACAGTAACTACCCGGGTCATTATGGCCCGTAATTGTGGGTATTATTCGATTTACTGTGGCCGGCTAGCGTGGGTGCCGATCGTCAACCGTGAACTACCCCTGGCTGGCCACACCTTATGTTGGGGCTTAAAGTAGGTTCACAGTTGCCGGCGAGCCGAACGCCGTAATGAGCTGCCTTGGCTATAGTCGGCCTTCTCGGTGGCTTATAATCGGCTCATTACAGTTGGCTTTGAGGGCCGTCGCGAGCAATGAGTTAACCCGCAGCAGAGGGATGCCGGAGCAAAAGTGTCTCATTGGCGAGGGCATAGATTCGTATAGTACCTGTTAGGTCTCGTCCAGGAGAAGTCGCGCTGTGGAGCACCTTGAATGAAAATGCTATTTGCACAGGGTTTTGTTCAACAGAAAAGGATAAAGTTAACAAGCAGCCAAGATATAAAGGAACAAGTTAAAAAAGAGGCAAGGTTTTTAAAGTGGTTCGGCATGAAAATGACTACGTCCACTGATTCTCTTTGTTAATTCACTTCATATGGGCAGTACAAGTTAAGAAAAGTATCGACGAAGGTGTTGGATGTTCCATGCCCTCTGGAACACCTCCCCGTCTACTGTTGACAAAATATAAGCTCCATTGTGGAGATCTTTATGAATTACATATGGTCCATCCCAGATTGGATCTAGTGCTCCGGGGCGCGGGAAGATTCGCTTGAGGACAAGATCTCCCTCTTGTAAGTTACAATGCTTGACTTTGAAGTTGTATTGCGCTGCCACTTTTTGCTTGTGAGCTGATGTTTTGAGTGCTGCATCGTTTCTTCTCTCTTCAATTAGATCCAAATACATATGGAGGAGTTCTTCGTTTTCTTCTGGGTTATAGTGGATCCTACGGTGGGAAGGCACTATAGTTTCAACTGGGAGCATAGCCTCCGATCCGTATGCCAAAGAGAAAGGAGTATGCCCCGTTGATGTTCTGAAAGATGTGCGATAGGCCCACAGTGCTGTAGGAAGTTCATCCACCCAAGCGCATTTTGACTTTTCGAGTTTCTTTTTTATTAGAGTTTTGAGAATTTTGTTGACGGCTTCGACTTGTCCTTTTGCCTGGGGATAAAACGGATGAGAAGCTTTTGTGAATTCCGTGCTCTTGGCACCAGTTGGCGAACTCCTCACTATGAAACTGAAGTCCATTGTCCGATATGATTTTGAATGGAACTCCGTACCTGCATAGAACATTTTTGATCAAGAAGTTAATAACTTTTGCTGAAGATACTTTATTTAGGGGTTCTGCTTCCACCCATTTGGTGAAGTAGTCGACTGCAACTACAGCATATTTGGCCCCGCCTCGGCCCATTGGCAGTTCGCCAATCAAGTCAATCCCCCATACTGCAAAGGGCCAAGGGCTGGTCATTTGAGTAATCTCAGTTGTTGGTAGCCGTAGAATCTTAGCAAACTTCTGACATTTGTCACATTTTCTGACGAAATCTAAGGCATCCTTGCTTAAGGTGGGCCAGAAATATCCATATCGGAGTATCTTTTTTGCCAAAGTCTGCCCTCCAGTGTGATCTCCGCAGCTTCCTTGATGGATGTTGGATAAGATTTCCTTGGCTTCCCTTCCAGCGACACACCTTAATAATGGGTTAGAGAAGCCGCGCCGATAGAGGATGCCTTCTTGTATTGTGTAGCGGGAAGCTTTCCTCAAGATTTTCTTGACTTCGTTACGCCCGTTGGGTAGTGTGCCGCTTCGTAAGTAGTCTCGGATGGGAGTCATCCAAGTTGCTTCTTCGGTTGCAGCTATCAGATTCACTTGCTCAAAACTTGGGGTCAGTTGCTTTGAGATGGCTACTGCTCCGGAAATAGCGCCGTCTCTCATGCTAGCTTGCTTCGCCAGTTCGTCGGCCTCTTGGTTCTCTTCCCGAGGGATGTGTTTGATTAAATAGCGATCCAATCGATTGAGAAGCAACTTGGTCTTCTTTAAATATGCCATGAGTCGTTCTTCTCGAGCCTGGAATTCTCCTAGTATTTGATTTACAATAAGTTGAGAATCGCTATGAAGACACAAAGAATTGGCTCCAATTTCTAAGGCAAGTTCTAATCCAGCTGCCACTGCTTCATACTCTGCATCGTTGTTGGTGGCAGCAATTCCAACCTTATAGCATAGTGTAGCTTATTTCCCCTGGGAGTGATTATTACCACACCTGCCCCCGAGCCTTGTTCGTTTGACACACCATCCACAAAGAGATTCCACTTGATGTCTTCTGCTATTTCCGATTGCTCCTTACCTTCGTTGGTAGTGAATTCGGCAATGAAATCGGCCATGGCTTGTCCCTTGACGGCGGTGCGAGGATGGTAGGTGATATCATATTGACTTAGCTCAATGCACCATTTAAGTAGTCGCCTAGAAGTGTCGGGACGATGGAGTACCTGCCTCAGTGGTTGACCGGTCAGAACTCTGATGGAATGGGACTGGAAGTAGTTACGCAGTTTCCGTGATGTGATTAGCAAACAGTACGCTAGTTTCTCAAGTTTAGGGTATCCGGCTTCCGCCCCTGTAAACCTCTTGCTTACGAAGTATACTGGCCGCTGCGTGCGTTCGTCTTCTCTAACCAATGCGGCGCTTAGAGCATGAGATGACACAGCAAGGTATAGGTATAGCTCTTCGCCTTTGTTCGGAGTTGAGAGTACTGGTGGTCTCTGGAGGTGTTCGATTAAGTTAAGGAAAGCTGTTAAGCATTCGTCAGTCCATTCGAATTTTCCTTTCTCTTTCTTTAGAGCTTCAAAGAAGGGGATGCATTTGTCGATCGCTTTGGAGATGAATCTGCTCAGGGTGGCCACCTTCCCATTTAGGCTCTGCATTTCCTTTCGGGTAGAAGGTATCCTGATATCTTTCGGAGCTCGGACTTGTTCAGGGTTTGCTTCAATCCCTCTGGCATGGACGATGAATCCTAGAAACTTTCCTGATGATACTCCGAAGGAGCACTTTAGGGGATTCAACTTCATTCCATATTGGCAAAGTACTTGAAACATTTCATCCAGGTGGCTTACATGATCGTCGGCTCCCCTTGACTTTACCAACATGTCATCCACATAAACTTCCATAGTTTGTCCTATTAGCCCTGCAAACATCTTGTTGACAAGGCGCTGATAGGTGGCCCTTGCGTTTTTTAGTCCGAAAGGCATTACCTTGTAGCAGTACAATCCCCGATCAGTGATGAAACTAGTGTGGTCTTGATCGGGAGCATGCATAGGAATTTGGTTATATCCTGAGTATGCGTCCATAAAAGATAAGAGTTCGTGCCCAGCTGTGCTGTCCACAAGCTGATCGATTCGGGGAAGTGGGAAGCAATCCTTCGGGCAGGCGTCATTTAAGTTGGAGAAGTCAATGCATGTTCGCCACTTCCCATTAGCCTTCTTTACCAGCACCGGGTTGGCGATCCACGCTGGGTAGATGGCTTCTCGTATGAAGTCATTGGCAAGTAGGTTCTTTACTTCTTCATCGAGGGCTGCTGATCGTTCTGCCCCCATACTTCTCTTTTTCTGTTTCACTGGCGCCCTGGTAGGATCAATGTTTAGTACGTGGCATGCTATGTCAGGGGAGATTCCGTTCATGTCAGCGTGTGACCATGCAAATACATCCAAGTTGTGGTGGAGAAAATCAATGAGTTGTTCCTTCAATTCTGCTTTTAGTTGGGACCCGACTTTCAATAGTCTACTCGAGTCATGTCGGTCTACAGATACAAATTCCATAGCCTCTGTAGGCTCGGCGGTGGCCTCCTCCTCTTTGTCCCTGGGGTCTAATTCATTGAAAGGGTCGCTGGTATATCGAAGAGGAGGGGCTTTCTTTAGTTGCTATGCTTCCAAACTTTTTGTGCAGAGGGCAGTCTCTGCACTTTTCCCTATATCCTTCCTGCGGTTATTGCGGAGTTCGGTTACATAGCAATCTCGAGCGATGTCCTGATCTCCCTCTACTTCCCCTATTCCATTGTCCGTTGGAAATTTCATCTTCAGGCACCATGGGGCCAGGACAATTTGGTAGTCAGACAAGGCTGGCCTTCCTAAGAAGGCATTGTAGGCCGAGTGGTTTTCTATCAGCACAAATGTCTGTTTCCGCACAACGGAGCGGGGATGACTTCCAATTTCAACAAAGAGGTCCAGTTAACCGAGGGGCATCTTCGCATCTCCAGTGAAACTGTGTAGTGGTTTATTGCAGGGAGAACATCCTTTATTGACAGTTTCATTTTGTCGAATGCATGCTTGAATAGGATATTTACTGAGCTTCCAATGTCTACTAGAATTCAGAAAACTTCGGCTGGACCGAGCCGGGCAGAGATAACCATGGGATCCATGTGAGGGTACTGCCTCCCCTCTAGGTCACGCCTACTGAATGTGATGGTATCACTCTCTTTCCGCTTCGGCTGCCGTTCTTCTATAACAGAGTTAACGCAGTCTTCATTGTTTCTAAGTGACTTTCCATATCTTTCCATCTCTGCCCAGCTTCTGTCGGCGATGTGTGGTCCTCCCGAAATGGTATGGACCACTATCTTCTCTTGACTGGAGCCGCTAGTGTTGCGGTTTCCTCTGCCTATCTCTGGGGAGGGTAGCCTTGGGTTCTCATTGGCAAGAGCTGGAGTCCTGTTCTGACCTTTTACATAGCGTTCCAGTCTCTTCCTTCTGATGTGTTCTTCAATCAAGTCCCGGAGATGATGGCATTCATTGGTATCATGCCCATGAGATTCGTGGAAGCGGCAGAACTTTCCAGATTTAAGTGCGTTATCTGATTCCTTCTTGTATGGTGGGCGTTTGTATCTAACTTCATCTTGGGTGGCAAGGAAGATGTTTTCGACGGTTTCCTTCAAAGGGGTGTAAGTGTCGAATCTTGGTCCTGGCCGATATAGGCGCTTTTCTCCCTTCTTGCCCCCAGCATTGTCTCTAGAATCATTTCTTCGAACATCCTTTGCTACAGCGGGCGTGTTGCCGTGAGCTGCCTTATTTTGTTGCCCTGACTGCCCCTTAGTGGCAGCGTCTTCAAGCCTCATATATTTCCCGGCTTCATGGAAGAAATCGGGTAAAGTAGCTGGTTTTTCTTTTGTCAATCTTCTAGCAAATTTAGTATCTGGATGCACACCACTACAGAGGGCCATTAAGATAAGCTTCTCATCGGCATCTTGGACTGCGGCCGCTGCGGCATTGAATCGGGTTAGGTATTGCTGCAGCTTCTCTCCAAGTTTCTGTTTGATACTGGATAAGGAATAAGCATCCTTGGGTTGTTCCACATGAAAGCGGAACTGGCTGATAAACTTTTCTTTCAGCATCTCCCACGAGCTGATGGATCCTTGGGGTAGATGACAGAACCAGGAGGTAGCTAGATCTGCTAAGAATAGTGGAAAGCATTTGCACAGTACTCCCTCTGTTGCTCCACTCATGAGCATATGCTGTGTGTATCTCTGTAAGTGTACAACGGGGTCGGAGGTTCCTTTGTAAGGTTCCATTGTTGGCATTTTCCATTCTCGGGGGGTGATGGCAATTTCGATATTGCGGGCGAAGGGGCTGGTTACCCTAGCGCCTATCCCTCGATCTCTTTGATCCCGTTGGACGCACTCTCTGAACAAGCGTGCCATCCTTTCATCAGAATTTGGAGCAGATAGAAATGAGTTCGGTTCTGCTCTGTGGGACTGATTCCGTCCAGATGACCTGTAGGGATGGTATCGTCTATCATTCCTGATATTTTCCAGTGGCTGTCTTTGGTCTTCTGGGAGCATGCTAGGGTCAGCTCCAGTTGGCCCTTGCCTTGATCTTCCCCTGCTGGGTTCTGATCTAAGCACTTCCTCGGGTCCAACTTTGGGCTGGACTCTAGCTCGGCCCCGTTCACTGGTGTTTCCGTGGTTAGGCAGTACGACAGGCTCAGCTACAGTTGACCTCCGCCCGATACCTCCCCCGTTGGGTTCGGTTCCAAGCGTTTCCTCAGGTCTAACTTCGGGCTGAGCTCGGTCTCGACTCCTACCATGGCCGCTTCTGTCATTAGCTCCTTCGAAGAAGGAAGATCTTTGTTGTCTCTGAGATCCTCCAGACTGGGACTCACCCCATGATTCAGTGTTGCGGTTGGACTCTTCAGCATCCCTTAAGCGTGACATGAGTTGGTCCACCAAGGCTTCCTGCTGGGATGTGAAGCGGTTAGTCACTTCAGCCACAACCCTGTCTAGATCTGCCCTAGTAATTGCTGCCGGTTGTTCTGTGGCAGGGGTTGTCGGATTTGCCCGACCTTCATTTGGTACTGCTGCTGGAAGGGGACGATTTACTTGATCGGTACCACTGGATCTGGAAGACTGCTGGTTGCGATGTTTTTTCCTTTGTTAACATCTTTCTTCTGCTTGGGAGGCATGTCTTCCAAGTAATACGCGACGCTGATAGGAAGAAAGTTAAGTGGGAGAAGCTGAAGTCCGGGGTTCAGTGTTCTCAGTGAAAGCACCAAAAATGTTTGCACAAAAAATGGGCAAACACCTCCAAGTCGTATGATTTAGTCGATTTTATGTTGTTTCTAGTGATCTGGGTGATTTATGCAAATATGTAAAAAGCAGAGACTAAACTGTAAAAGACACACAGATTTATAGTGGTTCAGCAAGAATGTGCCTACGTCCACTTTATATATTATTTCTCCTTTCTTGTTCAGATTACAAGTACAAAGCTTTGATACAAGTATATGAAAGTTGTTTGAAAGTTCTATCCGTGCTTGAGCTCTCAAACTTGTCCCCCATTGTTATACCCCTACCCCTCTATTTATAGAGTGAGGTTGGGGGTAGGGGTCTTGGATGTATATAGCTGCTGGTGGGCCTGGGCTGGTGCACTCTGGCCTGGCCAGGTTGGTTTGGCAACGCCTTGGTTCAGAGGTGGTTGGAGTGGCTTTGGTTCGGAAGTATGTTGGTTCGGCAGTGGCTTCCCCTGCCTTTGGTTCGGCAGTGGATTGAGGTAGCTGGTCCGGTAGTGGATTGGCTCGGCAGTGGCTTCCCCTGCCTCTGGTTCGGCAGTGGATGGAGGTAGCTGGTCCGGTAGTGGATTGACTCTACAGTGGCTTCCCCTGCCTCTGGTTCGGCAGTGGATGGAGGTAGCTGGTCCGGTAGTGGATTGGTTCGGTAGACAGTTGGTCCGGCAGTGGTGGAAATGCACCCAACATTTCCCTTCCAAATCACAAAATCATTCAAGAAAAAAAAACGCGCTGTCTTCTAATTTAAATTCGTGAGCCTTTTCCACCTTTCTTGCTCCAGTACAAAATTAGAAACATTTCAATTCAAGACCGAGTAAAATGATGAAATACCAAACGAAAGAATCGAAGTTGTTAAAGCCGAGAATCTTGAAACAGCAAAGTTGGGATGTTCGTGTGTGTGGGATGCGATCGAACATTGGGGGAATGGTTCGGTAGTATAGGGAAGCTAGGTTTTGATTCTGGGCATCGATTTTAGGGCAAGTATGGATCGCGAGTTGCTCACGTGGACGCAAGTCGGCGAGGTCGGCGTCTTCGTGGTGTTGGGTGCAGATGGGAGGCAGAGGCCAGAGAATTTTTGGTTGGGTGTTCGATCGGCGAAGCTTGGCAGGTCACGAGGTTGTTTTGGTGATGATGGTCTAAGAGCTTGTCGTGGTCGTGAGGGTTAAGGCAGTGATAGTATTGGGTATTTTCTCTCTCTCTCTCTCTTTTAAAATCCAATATGTGTATATATATATAGGGAATCTGAGAACATATGTTTATATATATAGGTAATCAGAGAAAAAAATATGTAAAACAGAAAATATTTTTGAAAACAGATTTGGGAAAATTATCAAAAATTTGATTAATTGAAATTTATATAAATCATTTTTATAAATGTATGTGATTTCAGAAAAATATATATACACATCTTAAATCTATAGTTTATTTTAAAATAATGTATTATGGAGATTAACTTGTTTTGTTAGCTTATTTAATTATTTTAGTGACTAAAAGATTTTTTTAAAAAAAAAGGAAAATTATTAGTTTAAATTAAATTATTAGATTAAATTAAATTATTAAATGGTAATTGATTTGTCCGATTATTTCAAATGTTAATAAATCGTAAATTGTTTATACAAGGTCGAAAATCGTGAAACCCAATCGAGATTGGGAAGGACTGCAAATAAAATCGAAGGTGAGATTTTCTCACTCATTTGGATTACCTTGTTAAAATTAAATGTTAAATTTAAATTGTTGGATGCCTGACTTGATTGATAAATTTATAATTTATCTGTTGGATGTTATTTATATATAGTAGTATATATATATTGGAGTGATTGATATTCCCGCATTATATAGCGGATAAGACCCTATGCGCCCCGCATAATAGCAGATGACCCTATATACCGCGATATCCCACTCGAAGTGGGATTGGTATTTTATTTGTTGACTAACATCTGTGGATGCAGGGAAAACAGGTTGGAGGGATCCAACTGGATTCCTCAAAAATATTTATTGTTTTCATATATATATATCGATATATGATATGATGGATAAATTGATATGGATTGTGTGTGAATTAAAGTATTAAATGTTAAATAGCATGGGAATTGAATTAGAATTTTTAAATATCATAAATAATTAAATTGAAGGAATTTAAAAGGAAATTTGAAAGAAATGGTTTATATTGAAAATTGGATTTATTCTAAAGGGAATTAAGTAGAATAAAAATATATTAACTAACTGGGGTTATACTTAACTATTTGAAAATTGGTTTAAGTAGAGATTTGAAATTAAATTATATATTAAGGGCTTGAAGAGATATTGGAAAGCGATAAATAGATTTGAAATAAAATGGAATTTTATTAAGGGAAGAGTATAAAGTGGAATTATAAATAGAATTTGTTTTATATATAAATTGAAAACTCAAAGGAGTTTATAAATTTATAAATGGGGTTTATAAATAAGATAAAATGATATCAGTGGATATGTGGAAAATATAAATTAATGGTGTGGACTTATATCGAGTTATGAGAGTTTTCTTGAAAAAGAAATAGAGGAATATATTTCAAATATGAGAAATGGTGATAAATTTGGATATAATCGATGTGATACGAATCAAGAGTAATTTATGAATTTAATGGGTGAATATTGGATTTTCTTAAAAATAGTTTTTCGTACGAAACGAGTTGAGAATTTACAAATAAAATTGTAAATGGTTTTTGAGAAAAGAAAATAGGAAATGAGTGAATGTTTTCCAAGTGCTGAGTAACTAATAAAGTGGGAAGAATATTCTAAATATTGGGTAAAGGTTGAAATTTGTTTCGTGAGAATAAAACGGATTTGAAAAACTATTTTTTCAAAGTGTTGAAATGTGGAAATAATATCTTGAGTAGATATTTTGAGTTAGATAATTTGGAAAATTATTTAAGGCCCGATGGTTGCTAGTGAATGTTATTTGGTAGTTATATAACCGACTATCAATATTGGCCAATGCGCTGATCGTTTCGAAGAGACCGGGATCAGATTTAATTATCCGAAAACCACTTCGATCCGGTTTGAATGTAGTGAATGAATATCGTGAAGATGATGAAGATTTGTCCAGACCCAGGACAACTTGTACGGACGAATGCTATCAGACCATCGTCATTGGAGGACGATGAGCATTCTAAGTGAATGTGTTCTTTAAAAAGGTAATGCTTAGCCTCAAGCCTCATCAACTGGGAATGGCTAAAACAGGGGACGTGCAACAAGGCTAAGTGGGTAGCACCCAATTAGGGTAAGGTCATCCCTATCTAGAGTCCCTTTTGATCTCAGCTATGTGGCGATTGCTGATCCCAACCACGGAGTGATCTTATTCGGGCTATCCAGTAAGGGCTAGTCCGGTCTTGTGTTGTAGGGGATCGGGAGTGGTCCTCGGTATGCTGATCTACGCCTGGTACTATGATGGGCGGTACCCCAGTAGCCCTGCCATTGTATGGAATCCATTCTCCAATAAGCGCCAGTACGGTTTTGATTGTGTCCAATAATGCTGAAACGTGAGATGTAAGCATTTCAGCTAGATTCTATTTACTTTCTATAGACACTATTATAATATCAGATGGATTTGATAAAAATGTTTTGGTTATCATAAGGTAAAAACCCGACATGTTTATTTGTGGCGTGGTCTTACGAGATACCTTTGTTTTAAAGGATTTTCGAAAATATAATAATCCAACTGAGTGAGGTTTTCTCACGCTGGTTTTCTAGACTGACTCGGGTGTTGTTTTATTATGATGCTCGGGTCAAACCGAGTTGAACAGATACATGATAATATGCTATGGAGCTCGAGAGGCGAGCTGGATGACAAAGACGTATTTCTATACTTGATTATTATTCCGCTGTGTAAGGACAAGTATTAGACTGTCCAGATTTGATGTATTGGATTGTTGTTCTCTGATAAATGGTATGTATATTAACAGTACATATCTTGTATTTAAAATCTATTATTATATATTGTATTTTGTTCCACTGGCGATTGTGAGATTTTGATGTTGTTTATTTTCTTCTTCTACCTCTTTCTTTTCTTTTACCCTAGTTATTCGCGCTTTCTTACACTTTGGGTTGAACGAGGAAGAATTATTATCAACTCAAGGGGTACGGAACTGCGAGTCGCTACATAAAATATAGTCATACTTAACAAACTAAACAATACGATATAATACAATTTTTATAACAATAACAAATACGCTCTCCTATAGGATGATTCAAGAATGAATTTTAGAACAAAGATAGAGATTCAAATTTAGAGGGACCCTAATCAAAGAAAATCCTAACTAAGAAGATAGGCTCGAAAGGAAAAATGATTCCGTAATTGATTCTACTCATTCTAGGGTATTCCTACCCTATTTCTAATGAGTTTTTACTCTATAAACTAAGTTTTGCCTAAACTAGAGCTCTGATACCAACTGTAACGATCCACTATTTTGAACTATTCAAATCGACAATAAATCATGCATGTCAAACTTGAATTCATCAAAATAACAGATTGTTATTTATATTTGGCAAAACTTAACATATACAGTAAATAAATCAATCACAGAATCACGAACATAGAGTAATACAACAATATGCAGTGGACTAGATAAATAGTAGTTCATGAAGCTACTACAACATCAGAGTCTAAAGCAAATACAATAGAAATCCTGAATACAAAGAAGTCTCTAATACATAAGCAAATGACAAGTCTGAACATAAATAACTGGAAATAACTGAAATAACTGAGATAACTGAAAAGATGAATGAATAAAAGATAGATCTCCAAGCAAAGCTCCAAGCTCCAAAGGTGAGTCTCAAATGTTGTAATACTCAAGCTGACCGGAGCATAAAGCAAAACACAAAACACTCGAGTCAGGATTAACAGTCTTATGCAAGTAATACAACTCAAGTGAAATGTCAAAATGAAATGCAATAACTTAAAGAATGTTTGGGATTTCCATCCTTTAAGGATCCGTGGAACTATCTACATACATAATACAATACGCTACATAAATAATGTCTACAGTAAAGTAAAATATTAAAATAGCGTTAAGGCGTTACCCATATCCCCCTTAACACATTTTTATATAAAATTCATAGTATATACAATACTGTAAACTCCACCATAAACTTGTGGTCTATCAGGGAGCACTCCATAGATACGACACAAACCAAACTCGTAATGGGTGCGATAAGGCATGTGACAAGGCATGGGAGGCAATGCCAGGGTTGGATTCTACCGTTTGCACTCCCGGACTGGTGGTAACGCATAGAAGCTACTACCGCCCACCTCGGAATACACTCCTATAATCAGATCAAGGGGTGGCCACCAAACCAATCACAAAGTCATAATATCGTATCGAAGAAATGTGCCCGATAGGAGGAGCGACCTCACTTGGTGTGACGACCTGGATTTTCTAACATTCGTGATTGGGTGATTATCTGAACGAAATCATTGGAATATTAATTTTGATTAGTCGAATAAATAAATTTTTCTGGAAGATAAAAATATTTGTATCTAATAAATTGATTTAAAACTATAATAAATATTTCTAGATTTATAAATCTTATAGGAAATAAATAATACATATATATAAACTCCGCCGTTTAAACTTAAGATAAAATACCCATAAATATTGAGAAATATATACAAACTTTATGATGTTTGAAAATATATAAGAATATACATATGCAAGTATATGAATGTATGCTCATATGAAACAATATATATATATATATATATATATGAAATTTGTACAGTAGGAGGACATACATATATAAGGACATAATGCACATAAGTAAAATATGTGAAGAATATGTACAAAATGTGTAAATATATATATGATAATTAAGATTTATACAAGCTTATGGTGTTTGATAATATATAAGTATATAAATGTATATGTATGTATAGATGCCTATATGAAGTAAAATATAGGGAAATGTATAAATGTAAATGAATGTATATGAGAACAAAAACAAGCAAAATGTATATATATTAAATAGTGATAGTGCAAGTGTAATAGAATAAAATACATAACTATGCATATATATATATATACAAAAGGATATATAAACATATATCAATTCACATAAAAGTATTTGTAAACACAAAGGGAGACAACATCATAAATACATATCATTTCAAGCATACAAAACATTGAATCATTGTCATAATAAAAATCAAAATCAAGCCTTTCATAAAAGATCATATCATTCAAAAATCAAATCACTCAAGGGAAGAAAAAAAATAAAAATAAAATAAAAAAAGGCTTACTATACACAGAAGAAAAACTGCAGCCTACCTTCTTATATTTATACCTCCACTCCTGTCTTCATTTCCTTCATTCGAAAAACTAGCTAAGCATAATAAAGAAAACATTACTGCTATTTCATTAACTAAAAAATCAATCAACCTAAGTATTCAAAGTTCGAAGGAAAGGAGGTTAAAGAAGAAAGCATAGCATTTATATTCTCAACTGGTTATACAAATATAAAAACTACCATTACAAACTTAAAGGAGCTATAAAGCATTCAAGTACAAAAATCAAAACAAAGTAAGCAGCATAATTTTTCAAAGCACTGCTCTGTGTAAAGGAAAAGGTGAGTAAATCTTTTAACAAACTTCTACTGTAAGCAGAACTATATGTGAGTAAAACTTATATATACTGTAAACTATGTTATTTGGTTGGATATGTACATAGAAGTGTCGTTGATAAGTAGGATTGAAAACAGGAATACATATACACCTACATATGAATGAATATCCAGTGTTATAGCAAGAAAACCAAGCAACTGTATAAAACTGTGAGTGAACATCTGGATTTTGCTACTGACCTTTATATACTCTTGAGTATAAATGAATTATTTTGTTAAACCTTTGATGTGGGTCAAGAATATGTGCATCTGATAAGTGAAAATGCATATGTATACACACACACACATATATAAGTGGATCGACATGGTAGTTATCAAAGACTGTATAACTTCCTGGTGTTACTTTGTCCATGTTCTTTTTTTTAAAAAGAAAAAAAAAGTTAAACTCACGACTTCTAAAATCAATTCCTCATTACCTATTAAAATTTAAAACTCGATTCCAAAACAAAAGTTATTTGTTTTAGAGTGTAGATTAATTTAAAAATGGTCTCATTAAATTTCATCATCTATAAGAGAGGAAAGAAGATGTCACTGATAAGTGACTCAACTTTGGGTCGAAATCGAGAATCAAAATTCAACAATTTGATTATATGTCTGAAGTCGTTGATGGAAATTAGGATTTTTAAGAAACGTTTGGTGATTTTTAATGGAGTATTGAATGAGTTAGGGGAAGTTTATCGGAAAGTGGGTTTTGGTGATTTTGGAACGGCCGTGGCGACTTGGTGGCGTGCCACTGGGGGTGGAGGAAGTTTAGACGATGGGGAAGTCGAGAAAAATGCAGCAACAATTTTTTGGTTGGTGGTGTTAGATTAAGGGCTTTGTAGGCTTTTAGGCTTTCTTCGGGTTGGTGTTCGATTTGGGTAACTGCGGCGACGTGGGGGCAGCCAGAAGGGTGCGCGCCTGAGGGAAAAGTCGGGGATGGTCGTGACGAGCCTTTTGGTGGAATTTGAGGTTGACCGGTCATGTGTGGTGGCGAGACGAGAAGGGGGTATGGTGATGGGTGGTTCGAGATTAGGAGCAGGCGGTTGTTTTTTGAGGGTGCTGTTGTTTCGTATTTCCTTGCACGGCGTCGAAGTGGGCTGGTCGTAGGTGATCGGGAGGGGGTGTCGGCGTTGAGTTATGGGTAGTCGGCGGTGCATGCACGTGCACGGAGATGCACATAGATGAACAGAAATGAGAGAGAACTGGAAGGAAATAAAGAAGGAAGAAAGTGGAAAGGAGAGGGGAGGAAAGGTAGTGGGCCGGAAGAAAAAGGTTTGGGCCAAGAAAAAAAAAGAAAAAGGAAAAAGGTAAGAGAGAAAGGGGAGAAAAGAGAGGAGGGAAATTAAAGAGAGAAAAGAAAAAAAAGAAAGGGAAAAATGGAAAGGAAATGAAAGAAAAAAGAAAAAATATAATAATAAAAATAAAGAAAGAGAAAAGTAATGGAGTTTATATATATACACACATTTATATGATATTTTATATTTTCTTTCTTTTAACTAAAGGCTATTGTCTTTTTTTAAAAAACCACAATTCCAAGTCAATGATATTTTATAAATTAAATGGGTAATTTATTTTGTTGTTAGTTGACTTTAAAACTTATAATGAATTATCAAAGTCAAATATTTAGCAGAGTGTTTAATTTTAATTAACTAGAGATAAATTATGACGACCCGGAATTTTTCAATATTTGAAATTGGAATATTTAATTGATTTTAAATATTCGGGTGTTGGTTTTTAACTTGAATTTTAAATATAGATATTTATTGGGTAATCTAATTATTGAATTAAACAATTGAAAAATTGGGTAAAATGTTGAATCTGGAGTTTTAAGCCTTTTAAAAATAATTTGAAGGCTTGTAAAATTTATATCGATAGTTCTGAAGATCATAGAACTTTTAAAATTGAATTTAAAAGTGATTCGTTCACTTTTCAAATTTTATCATTTAAATCGATATTTAAGAATAGCCTTACGGGGCACAGTCTCGGAATTTGACAAAACCAGTTCCATTGGATCCATAATAGTGTATTATTATCGGATTTCAGATTTTGTAGTGTTTGGAGTTGTTGAGTGAACGTACGGTAAGTAAACACGTTGGAATTTGAATCGAAAATCTAATATAATAACTGAATCCAAAAAGCTATCTTCTCCATACGATCGAATTAGGACTCGAAACCTTTTCCTTTGTGTTCGGAATAGGGGTATAACATTATAAACGCCTAGCGGCACGCCTTGATAGGAAGTCGAGATTTTGAGTTGCGATTCCGAGGCGATTCAAATTTAAATTTAAATTTAAATAACTTATACAAATGGTTTGACTGGTCAATGTGGTTCACATCAGCTGTTTTTCTTTCATTTTGTTACCACTGTAGCTAGTTTGTTCAGACACACTTAAGTCTCATCTTGTCCCCCATCTCTGATCTTTTAAACAAACGCATCAGATGTTCTAAAGGAAATTTAAAATCAAACTCGTGAAAAAAAATGGCGACCGAGCTAGAACAATTTCAAAAAGTCACATCTTGCTTCACATGAAATCAATTCGCGTCCTCTTCAAAGTCGAGGGGAGCACGCGACTGTTTCGGGCAAGGGATTAGAGAATGGTACGCTCGACTTGAACGAAGCGGCGGCTCGATTTGGTCGTCAAATAACGAACATGAGTGGAGGAAATCATCGCGACGGTGAGCGGCAGCACGAGTACGGCAAGGCTAGGGTTTCGCGCGATGGCAAGGCTGACCGGCTTCGTGACAAGATGCACGCGATTCTGGGTGGGCTCGGTTAGTGCTCTGGCGAGTCGAGGGATAGTGGAGGTCGATTTGGATCTTGCAACGAGGTATAGCTGTGTGATTTTCTTTTATTTAAATTTTATTGTGTAAGAAAAATGATTAACAGTAAAGTAAATCTCGTTTTTACTGTTTACAGAAAGTAATACAAGTATGAATGCAATTTTTTCAAATTTTATATGCATGTAGAAAAGAAAGTTTAAAATAAATCGTTGGTTAATTAAATTTATCCAAAATGGCAATTTAATTGTTCGATTTATTCGAATATTAATAAATGGTATAAATTGTTTATACAAGGTCAAAATCTTAAAGGAAACAAATCGAGAAGGAAATGGATTGCGAACAGTAAAATAAAAGGTGAGTTAATCTCACTCTTCTGGATTGCTATTTAAATTTAGATGGTTAAATTTAAATAACTGGTTGAATGATTGAATTGATTTGATGTGATAATATATAGTAGTATATATATATATATATATATTGGAGTGATTGATTTCCCACATTATATAGCGGATGGGACCCTATGCGCTGCATAATATCGGATGATATTTTATAATCCCATATACCGCGATATTCTACCTCGAAGTGAAATTGGTATTTTATATTGTGCTAACGTTTGTGGATGTAGGGAAACAGGTTGGAGGGATCCAACTGGATTCCTCAAAAAAAATATTTAGATTGTTTAATATTCTGTGTTATGAATATTTGATATTCTGTGATGAATTATATTGATAATGGGCAATGTTGGATGTTATGGTTTGATTTAATATATTTTGGTATACCGAGAAATCAAAATATATAGAATTACATTTTTGGAAAGAAAATAAAAGAGTGAATTTTCAAGTAAATAATTATAGAGAATTTGAATAAATTTAAGAATAAATTGGATAAGAATAAAGGTGATTTTAAAATTTGAACAAATAATTTCGAGTATGGAAAAAGGGATTTTAAGTAAACCGAGGAATAATGAATTTTAAAACTTAAGCGACATTACTTAAAGGGATAAAGAATTTATTTTAAAAATTCAAGGTTTAAATTTATTTTAAAGGATTTTTAAAATCATAATAAAGAGTTAAATCCGGAATTTATGAAATTTATGGATTTTGGAATAAAATTTAGTAAGTAAAGGAGTTTATTTAAAAATGGAGTAAATTTTGGAAATCAATTTGAAAATTTATTAAGTACTTGAAACTGGGATTTTAAAAGGAAGTTGAGACTATGAAATTTATAAACTGGGTTTATAAAGTGAAATAAAATATCAGTGGATATTTGGAAACATAAATTCAAGGTGGGGATTTATAAAGGAATGTGAATTTATTTAAGAGAAAAAATAAATAAATAGTGATTTTTTAAAGGATGTGAAAGAGAAGCATATTTCCTTGAATAGCCAAGTACATTTCCAAAGCAAAGTTTTAAGTATAAGTTAAAGGTTTTAAAGTCTTTCAAAGTGTGTTTTAGAAAATTTATTATTTTTCAAATAATTAAAATTTGAAGTAAGTATTTCTCAAATTTATTATAGTAGTAATTATTAAAAGTGACGTAGTATTTTATTTTAGAAAATATAAAATTTAGTGTTATATTTTATAAAGTAGTTTATTTTAAATATTCTTTAAGCATATATCTTTAAATAAAGTATTAAAGTAGTTTTAATTTAAATGTTTTAAAGTGTATTTTATAATTAAGTGTTTCTAAATTATTTTTAAAATCTAAAGTGTTTGTACTTGGTGATTTCAGTGGAAATAGAAATATTTGGGAAATTTATTCCATGAGAGAAGGACGGTTTGAAACTGTTTTCAAAGGGTTGAAAAGTGGAAATATATCTTGCGAAGATATATTGAGATAAATATATAATTTGGAAATTTATTTATGTGTCTGATGGTTGTTGTGAATGTTATTTGATAGTTTAATAACCGACTATCAATATTGGCCAATGCGCTGATCGTTTCGAAGAGACCGGGATCGGGATTTATTTTTCGAAAACCACTTCGATCCGGTTTGTACATTTTCGTGGGGAAAACGAGTTTGGAGTCGAAGATGGTACAGTGAAGTGCAAGGGCTAGTCGCTACTAATCCTGAGGGTGACTCCAAAATGGATGTAGTAGGAGTAGTGCCTTCGGTTCCGTTCGAACCCGGAACGGACTTGTATCGATGAATGCTTTTAGAACATTATCAGGTGGACGATGAGCATTCCAAGGGATATGTTCTAAAAAGGTAACGCTTAGCCTCGAGCCTCATCAACCGGGAATGACTGAAAATCAGGGGTTATGAAGCAAGGCTAAGTGGGTAGCACCCATTAGGGTGAGGTCATCCCTGTCTAGATGTCCCTTTTATTTCGGCTTAGTGGTGAGGTTGCTGATCCCAACCGTGGGGTGATCTTACCCGAAATTATCCAGTAAGGGATAGTTCCGGTCTTGTGTTGCAGGGGATTGGGAGTGATCCTCGGTACAGTGATCTAGGCCACGTACTGTGATAGGTGGTACCCCAGTGCCTAGTCATTAGTTGGAAATCCATTCTCCCTACGTGCCTTTTACGGTTTTTGTTTGTAGAACCCACTTTGTGGAAAGTATGCTGGAATTTAATCATGTAACAATTTAAGGTATTTGAATAAGTATTTGTATATAGACACTATTATAATATCAAACGGATTTGATAAAAAGTGTTTTGGCTATCGTAAGGTAAAAACCCGACATGTTTATTTGTGGCGTGGTCTTACGAGATGCTTTTGATTTCAAAGGATTTGGAAAACTTTAATAATCCAATTGAGTGTGTTTTCTCACGCTGGTTTTCCAGACCGACTCGGGTGTTATTTTATTATAATGCTCGGGTTAGACCGAGTATTATAGATACATGATAGGATGCTGTGGAGCTCAGGAGACGAGCTGGATGGCGAGACGTATCACCCGTATTTGTTGTATTCTGCTGTGTATCATAAGTGGTATAGTCATCTTGTGAGGACAAGTTATTATAACTGTCCTGAATAGTGATGTTGATTGTATTGTACTCTGATGTTGTATTTTGATGATGTATGTATAAACAAATATAGTTTCTTTCTGTAAAGATCAGTTATTATCTATTATATTTTATTCCGCTGCGATGTGAGATTCTGATGTTGTTTTCTATTTTCTTCTTCTACCCCCTTCTTCTTTAATCCTGATGGTTCGATTTTTTGGGAATGAAAAATCGGGTCGTTTCATAAATTGACATATAATTTCTTTAAATGGTAATAAATCATTATTTTTATTTGACTTAAACTTATGGATGATGAATAGTACTCTATAATATTTATTATTTAATAAATTTTTTAATTTTTAATTAAATTGGGTTTTAAATATAAATGAATATGGTTAATCAAAGTGAATTTAAAACCATGAGTGAATCGTTTGGATATTGGTTATAGATCGTTAAATTGGGTTAACGATCTATATCTTTGCTTATTTCTGTAGGATATTTGTTTTCAAACTAAAATAATGAGATTGAAATGGTAATACGTTTTATTTGAAATAAGACATCTGTGATAAATTGCCATAAGGAATCCTGTCACCCTAAATACTAAATTGTTTATTTTAAACAATTTACCTTTTCTTATTATTTGGATTCGAAGAGGCCGGGATCGGATATCAGCAATATCCGAAACCGCTTCGATTTAATAAGCACTACAGATCTTTACAGGTTTGGTTATAGAGTTAAATAGGCTGGAATTGAATAAAATAAGTAAACTGGACTATTTTAAATAAGTAGCTGTATCCAGACATTATTACAATATCGATGGATTTTCTATAAAAGTGTTGGTTTTAATCTGATAAAAACTCGTCTGATATACGAGTTACCTTGGTTTCTCAAAGAGTTTTTATAACTTAAGTATTTCAAGTTGAGTTGGTTTTACTCACGCTGGTTTCGAGCTTGACTCGGGTGTTACTTTATTGTAATGCTCGTGTCAGACCGAGTATTATAGATTTTCAGGTTAGGAAGCTTTGGAGTTCAGGAGACGAGCTAGATGGTAGAGACATATTGAGTATATTCCGCTATATTATAGGCTATTTTATTCAGTAGTTAAGGACAAGTTATTATAACTGTCCAGATTTGTTGTACTCTGATATCTTATATGTATATTGATAGTTACAGCTTTTCTTTGTATAAAATGCTGTTATTGTATATTATATTTTGTTCCGTTGCGATTGTGAGATTCAATGCTGTTGTTTTCTGTTCTTATTCTACCTCATTTTCTTCTTAACCCTAACTGTTTGGGATTTCTGGCACTCGATTGTTCGGCACTCTATACAGTGGACGTATTAGTGTCGATTTTTGGGGTCGAAAATCTTCGGGCCATTACACTTGGCCTGGTATAGCTCCTGTTTTAGCCACATCAAGCTGACTCGAGGGAGTCAGGGCTACATTAATACCTCATACAGAATCGTTCTCCAAACCATCCTACTTCATTCTGGAATCTCCACTACATGTTGTTAAAGTGGTTTTCGGTATTGGCAGAGAATATGACAATATCTGATCCTGGTCTCTTTAACAACCCAACGCTTATTTCGCACCGGTTGATTCTTTTACATTTCCATAACCGATTCATAATTTATATCAAAATATCATATTCACTTCAAAATCATATCACTTTCGAAATCATATTCACTTCAAAATCATATCACTTTCGAAATCATATTCACTTCCGAAATCAAATTCATTTTCAAAAATCATAGCCACAAAATAGGTTAAACCATCATATCAAAATATTCGCATTTTAAATCAATTAAATTTAAATCAGAACAGTTCCAACTTTAAACATTTTGAATATTGAAAGTAGTTTATATATTGGAATAGTTATACATTAAAAATAGTTTATATTTTAAAAATAGGTTATAGATTGGAATAGTTTATACATTAGAAATAGTTTATATATTAAAATAGGTTATATATTAAAATAAATATATTAATTTAAATATTTTAAACATAATATATTTTATTTTAATTAAATTTTATTAAATTAAATCTAATATTATGAAAGAAAAAAAGTAAATAAAGTTATAAGTAAAACCTTAAAATTTACATTTTAAAACTTACTTATAAATTTAGAATTCTTAAAACATATAATTTTAAAATCTAAATTTTACATATATGTTTTAAAATAAAATCTTTATATTAAATTTAAAAATCATTTTCCTTTTTTTTTCAAACACATCTTTCCAAAATTTCAGAAATCACTTTAAAATCAGACCATCGGGGTCCGTATATAGTTTTCTATCCTAGGGTCAAGTATACAGATATTTATCATTTCAATGCGCAATAATTTAAAATTTACGGGTATATACCATTTCAACCCGCAATCCCAAATTTCCAAAATCAATAAAAACCGCTTGGGTTTATCATTTCAACCCATAATGATTTTCCCATATTTTAAAGATCATTCAGGTATGTATCATTTCAAACCACAGGAAATTCCTAAAACTAAGGAAACTTACAGCATGATTTACATAAAATAAATAACATAACACAAAATCATACATAACAATTGACATAAGATGGCACATAACTTACATAATGAATCACATAACATAACATATTACTTACATAACCAATTACATACAATAACACATAATTACATACAAACTACATAATATACCATATATGCATATTTAACATGGAAGGTGACATAAGATTCCTACCATAACATAACCCAATATGCAACCATTTTTAACATAGCAATTTAGGTGATTTCCAACATAACACATATATGCATATAAAGTTTATTCTATTTCTTTTTTTATCTTTCTTTTCTTTTCTCATTTTCACACATAAATTTCACATAACATACTGATGACAATTTCCATCACAAAAGTGTCAACCTTTAAATCAATATAACATTTTTCTTTTTTTTCCTTTTCAACATAGCAATTTAATATTAACATCATGAAGCAAATTAAAAACCATATCATCGCATCTATTTTTATAAATAAATAACATAATATCAATAACAATTTCATGTCAAAAATAATAAGGGAACATATGTGAACATATGTCATATCAAATCATAACCAAACTACGCAAAATTTCTTAACTATTGCAACATTTCAATAACATATCAATTGATATTCATTCACTTAGCATAAGATTATAAATCGTGAGTGAATAGCTCACCTTTCGAGGCTAGGAAATATTTGACAAAACAAAGCTATGAAATTTGAATCTTAATTCCAAAGCAACACAAGCTAGAATCGATGGATCACCAAAATAGAAATATGTAACCTTTGTTTTTTATGAAATAGAAGAGAAAAGAGACAAAGATGGCTCAGTCTAGGGTAGGAAAAGAGGGTGTAACGACCCGGATTTTTCGACGTTTGATTTGGAATATTTAAATGGTTTTAAATATTGGATTCGAATATAAATTGATTTTTTGGTTATGAAGATTCTGATTGAACTTTTAGAATAAATTTAAAAATTCAAAATATAGCGAATTATTGAATGAATTAACTTGTTGGATTAATAATTGGAAATCTTTTAAAGAATTAACTTGGAATTGAATGTGAATCGAAAACGATTTCGAATGTTGATATAAATTTTATTTGAATTAGAATTGAGTTAGTAAGTTTTTAAAACTGGAATTTCAAGTGAATTCGTAAATTTTTGAAAATCGTCGATTTAATCGACGAGTTAAAATAGCGATCCGGGGCACAGTCTCAGAATTTGACGAAACTAGTTCCATTAGATCTGTAATAGTGTATTATTATCGGATTCCAAATTTTGTAGTGTTTGGATTTATCGTTTGATCATACAGAATATAAACGCCTAGAAATAATTTAATTGAATTAAATTTAAATAGTCGATTTAAAAATCTATCTTCTCCATACGATCGAATTAGGACTCGAAACCTTTTCCATTGCATTCGAAATAGGAGTATAACATTATAAACGCCTAGTGGCACGCCTCAATAGGGGTTTGGAATTTCAAGATATGAAAACGAGATATTTTATAATTAAATACATTTTATAAATCAAGTCAAAGCCGTTCCTTTCTTCTAAAGCAAGCCCATTTTATACGCAAACTCTCCCCTCTTTCATTTCAATCAGATGGTGCCTCCTTCCTCTTTAAAATCACGTTTTCTCCTTCACTTCCCAGTTCAAAAACGATGCAAGAAAAACAGAAAAAAAAATTAATAGGAAAGAAAAAATGAAATCGCGTACGAGCCTTCCTCCTTCTTGTTTATATCGTGATTTCACTTCCCTCTTCCAAGTTCAACATCAACATACGAAAAAAAATTGCGACTAGATGAAATTTCTCTGATCAAACTCGGGATGTTGACAGCAGAGCTCGAAGGCACGATCGACGTACTTATGATTAAGGGTTTCAACGACATCGTCTGCGATAAGCGTGAGGCTCAAAGGCGAGGCTATGGGGTTTAGGAATCGTGACGAGGTGCCTGCTTGTGTCATGCGGTGAATTCAAGTAGGAAGTCGACTAAAGGGGGCAGGTCTGCGCGGTGATGG
This sequence comes from Allium fistulosum, assembly GCA_030737815.1. NCBI lineage: Eukaryota > Viridiplantae > Streptophyta > Magnoliopsida > Asparagales > Amaryllidaceae > Allium > Allium fistulosum. The sequence goes on from CM060906.1 coordinate 695,038,564, forward strand.
CGGTGAAGCTCGGGGATGACGTGGGATAGTAGTCGACGGGGTGGACGGTGTCGTGGCGTTCGCGAGGGTGGATTTAGGTCATGACTCACGACGAAGCTCCTCGTTTTTGGGCGGCACGGCGAAGTTTGGGGCTGCGATAATTACTATAGACGTGGAGGCGATTCGTTGCAGAGGAGTGAGGGTGTTCGATGGTGAAGTCACGGGTTTAGTGGATGCCGTTTGCGATGGGTAAGGGCCTGTGTTCCTATAGCACGAAGGAGACAGTGTGGTATAGGATTTTAATTTTAATTTTTTTTCTGTTAATTTAGGACTGAAATTAAAAAATAATATGATAATTTATTTATGGAGTAAGTAATTAATTAAGTTAATTATAGTTGTAAATCGATAATTAAAAATTAAATAAACTTGTTATTCGAGGTTAAAAACGTATGATGCCGGCAGTGTTGGATTTATAGGGACGTAGTTTACATTCTGGAGTTGGTTCGAAGATTTTTGGGTCAGCTAGAATTTAGGTGAGTAAATCTCACTCATCTTGGATTACTATTTTAATTTAAATTGTTGAAAATAAATTATTGAATGATTGGATGAATTTATAAATTATTATCTGTTGGATATGATATATATATAGTAGTATATATATTAGTAGTTGGATTGATATTCCGACATATTTTAACGGATGAGACCCTATGCGCCCCTTATAATAGCGGATGACCCTATATACCGCGATATCCCCCTCGAAGTGGGATTGGTATTTTTTATGTTGTATTAACATCCATGGATGCAAGGAAACAGGTTGGAGGGATCCAACTTGATTCCTCAAAAATGTTGATTTTAAATTCATATATAATGATATATGATGTGTTAGAATAATATGTATAGATTATTGTTGTGATTGAATAATTGGATGCTAAAGTAGCACTGGCCTTAGATTTTAGTATTTTTAATACCATAAATATTATTTTTGGAGGAATTAAAAAGAGATTTTGAATATAAAAATATTATATAGAAATTTGGTTATTTTAAAAAAGATTGATTTGGGAAAAATGAAAATTTGATTTGGAAATTGGACTTAATTATTCGTAAAATGTTTTAAGTAGAATTTAAGAAAAATATCAATTATATAAAGAATTTTAATAGTGGAATTTTTAAGTGATATTCTGGAAAGTATGAAAAAGAGTTGAAATCAATAATTTAAATAGATGTGTGAAATATATGGAAATTATTTATAAATGGATTTATAAAAATGAGATTTATAAACGGAATTTGTTTTATAAATAAGTAAAACCCAAGGGAGTTACAAAATTTATAAACGATGTTTATAAATAAGGGAAATGATAAATTGGAATGAAAATTCATAGTGTGAATTTATACCGAGGTATGGGAATAGTTTGGAAAATAGTAGAATCTAATTTTGGAAAATGAAATGGCTAGGAAGTTGGAAAGGAATCGACGTGTTGTGAATCGAGAGGGGTTTATAAAATTGAAATTGGTTATTGGAATTTTAAAAATATATTTTTATTCAGAAATTAATTTGTTTTAAAAGGGAAATTTTATTTATTTAACTATGAAATTTTAATCTAGTTAATATTAGGATGTTTTAGAAAATGGATTACTCAAATATAAGTTCTTATTGAAAATAAATTCTAACTTTTATAACAAGTTTTGTAAATCAATTAGTTTTTAATTAAGGATGGATTGGAAAATGAGTTATTGATGTTTTATTTAAAAGGGTGTTTGATGTTTTCAAATAATAATTGGACATGTTTCAAAAATAAATTATTCTTCTTTAAAATACTTATTATATATATATATAGTCTTGAAACGATTCAAATTATTTATTAGTTTATAAAACTCTCTCGAGATGTGAAAACGGATATAAATTTTTAGAAGTTTTAAATGGATAGACGAGATTATAAGTGAGTATAATCAACTTTGGAAAATGTGAAAGGGAATTAATATAAATTTTGGAAATGTAGGAGATAGGGTAAGAAAACTCCTAAGTATTGATATTAGAAATGATTTCGGAAAAATGGATTATATTATTTTCCTAGGTGGGAAAATGACGGTTTTTGGAAATATTTAGAGACAAATGATTTATACCGAGAGATTTTCTAAGTAATGGATTATAAATCGAAGTTGGAAATATTTCACTAAGTGTTGAAGTGGGGTACGGGTGGAAATATCCTGTTATGGAAGCAAGTATTCAGAAATGTTTTCAACTATTGATAGATTTGAATAAGATTTGAATATATATATACCTTGTAAAGATATTTTTAAATGGATGTTTTAAAGAATTTTAAATAATGGCCCAGTCACTATTTATGAATGTTATTTGATAGTTAAATAACCGACTATCAATATTGGCCAATTTCGTTAATCCTTTCGAAGAGACCGGGATCAGATTTAATTATCCGAAAAACACTTCGATCCGGTTTGAACATTACGAATGGATACCGTGAAGATAGTGAAGACGGTGATCCATCTTGTCCAGACCCAGGACAACTTGTATGGACGAATACTATCAGAACATCATCATTGGAGGACGATGAGCATTCCAAGTGGAATTGTTTCTTGAAAGGTAATGGTTAGCTTTATGCCTCATCAATCGAGAATGACTAAAACATGGGAGATGCAGCAAGGCTAAGTGGGTCGCACCCACTTAGGGTATGTTATCACTTTTCTAGATATCCTTGGAAATATATATAAATTATGGATATGGTTGTGCATGAAATTGGGAGCGCTCTATTTTTTTAAGGGTGGGAACACATGGGGTGATAACATATTCGATCTATCCAGGTTAGGGGTAGGCCGGTATTGTGTAGCAGGGGATCCCGGCAAGGTCATCGGTACATTTTCTAGAGGTGTACTATGATGGGCGGTACCCAGTAGCTTAGTCATTGTATGGGATCTATTCGTCAATACGAGCCCTTTACGGTTTTGGTTGTAGAGCCTAGTATGCTGGAATTTAATTAATGTAACAATTTCAGTTATTTGAATAAGTATTTATACTTGGACAGTATTATAATATCATTGAATTTTTCTATAAAATGTTTTGGTTATCGTAAGGGAAAAACCCGTCGTGTTTATGTGTGACGCGGTCTTACGAGATACCTTCGTTTTTCAAAGGATTTGATAACTTTAATAATTTAAATTGAGTGTGTTTTCTCACGCTGGTTTTCCAGACTGACTCGGGTGTTATTTTATTATAATGCTCGGGTTAGACCAAGCATTACAGGTTCAGGTTAGAATGCCATGGAGCTAAGGAGACGAGCTGGATGACAGAGACATATCTCCGTATTTGTTTATATTTCCGCTATGTAAGGACTAGTTATGATAACTGTCCAAATTGATGTATTGATTGATGTACTCCAATGATTGTAAGTATAAACAGTTACAGATTCTTTTGTATAAAAATCTGTTATTATTATTATATTTTGTTCCGCTGCGATTGTGAGATTCTGTGTTGTTTATTTTCTTCTATCTCTTTCTTCTTCTTTACCTAGTTATTCGCTCTTTCGTACAATTTGGGTTGAACAAGGGTGAATTATCATCAACTCAAAGGGTACGGAACTGTGGGTCACTACATTTGGTATCAGAGCTGAAGGTTAAGCGAGAATCTTGGCTTTGGTGGGGATTACTCATTTGAGATAGAGTCAGTAGTACTCTAGAATGAGTTCAGTGTAATAATATATATGAGCGTGTATTTGTTAGTGAATATAAATGGTTTTGTATTGTGTTGATTTATCAGCCAAGTGGCATATAAATTCTAGTTGAATAGTGGGACGCCACTAAAATCGATAGGAGTTTCTAAACACTTAAACATGATAAACTGGCACAGTATGGTTTTGAAGCAGGTAAACAAAATAATTTTACCCAAACTATATTTTGATATAAATGGAATAATTTTCTGAAAATTACTATAGTGATGTGTTTAGTTGTTATTATATAATCAAAATAAGACTATAAAATTGGAAATGGTTTATATAACCAATTGAAATTTTATAAGTATGGATTATACAAATGAGTTAAAAACTAAAAATGGATTCAAACCATAATTTGGAAAATTAAATCCCGAAGATTTATGGAAATATTTTCCATGGTATTTTGAAAAATAATAGTAGTAATATTATTTTGGAGATATTTTTGAAATAAGATTGTTTTAAATGGTGTTTGGAAATGATATAGCACTGAACTCACTTCAGTCGCTGGAAAATAACCCTGGTGATGATTGCAGCATCATCACTATTCATTTTCGAGTTTCTAGGTGATGGATTGCTACTGTAGTAAATTAATATGGAGGTTTTTCGGTGAAAACAAGGGTTGTTTTGAAAATTCCGAGGGAATTGTTTTGGATAAAATCAGGTTGATTTTGAAATTCGAAGGAAGTAGTTTGTTAAACCAAAAGAGTATATATGTATATATTTGATTTCAAAGTGATTTGAAATATATACCGAGTGTTTGAATTTTGGAATTTTAATATAAATATTGGGGAAAACCTCGGAAATAAGTTATGAACTTATAAAGTGAGGATGATTTCGATAAGAAAGGAATGTATGGAATTTGAGTTTTGGGAAATAAATTTTAACTTAAGTAAGTTAAAATAGATTGTGTGAATTGAATTTAACTTAAGGAAAGTTAAATAAATTTATTGGGAATTGAGACAATAATAAATTTGAATGGTGAAATTGCTATATGAATATAAGTAAGGAAGTCGAAAAATTTGAAATTGGAATTGGATTCTATTTGATTTAAATTGAATGGATTAAAAATAAAATTGTTTGGAGTGAAATTAATTTAAGTATGAATAACTCAAATATAATTTTTAAATGTTGGTTAAAAAGGAATTGAAATTTAGGTAAAATAAAGTTGGTTGGATTAGAAATAATATCGAATGGAAGTAAATATAAATTGTGAGTGGTAAAATAATTATATAACCATAAGTTATAAAATTTTGAATGAAATGAAATTTAAGTGAAAAATATGTAATTGTGAATAAATGAGTTTGTATAACTTGTAAAATATGAATTAATAGAATAAGAATATACTTAGGCTATAAAGAAATGTATGATCTTGAGTTAAGAATAAAATGTGAATATACTCGAGTGCAGAATTTATGAAAATGAGAAAAATAAGTTGTGTAACTCATTAAATTGGAAAAAATAGAATAGAACAACAAAAATAAAAATGGTATGATATTTTTTAGTAAAGAAATAAAATCCAAACTTGAATTATAAAGTGAATTTGAACTCAAGTAAATTAAAAATGGAGGTGAACTAATGACGTAATTAATTAGTAAATTGAATATAAAGATGGATATTAACTTGGTTAAGTAAAATGAATTGAAATTGGGATTAAATATAGAACTTGGGTTATAAATAAAACTCGACGAAAGTGTAAGTGAAATAAATATATTCTGAAATGTTGTTGAATTAAATAAAATGGAATTGGATTGGAGTAGAAATGACATGAGTTACAAATAAATTCAATTTGAGTATAAATAAATTGAATATGGCCCTGATATTATTTAAATGAATTCAAGAATGAATTTGAGTATGGGATTAAAAATTTGAAGTGGATTAAGTGAATGAACTAATTAGATAAATTAGTAAATGGAATAGAATTGAATATAAATTGATTTGGAATCAATTTAAAATAGCTATAAGCTTAAATGGTTATTTTATTAAATGAATAACGCCAAATTTGCATAGAAAAATTGTTGTTCAACGCAAACGAAAGTAAATAAAATTCTATGAATTAATAGAGAGTGGATAAATTGATTTTGAAATCAATTTGGAATGGATATGAGTTTGTTGGTATAAAAATGAATTGAATGCAAGAAAATTTAGTTGTAAATCATTCGAATTGAATGAGATGGTATATGGATCAATTGAAAGTAATTAAATTAGTATCGAGACCCTATAATTGCTTATAAATATATGTTTGGCATGTGATTTAAGAAATTTATGTGTTTAGCTAGCTAAATAAATGAATTGTTATTAAAATTTCATATTTTGGTACTTACGTGTTTTAAATTGAGTAAGTACAGGTATATGGGGCTGTTTGCTTGATTTTTGGTCGCGCAAACTGCATATAGAATAAGCGCTTGCTTAAAAATGCTAAAATAAGGTATGTTTTTGGATTAAATACCGCAAAATTATAAATATTGATATATATCTTGTTTTTCGACCGTGTTGGTCGATGTATATATATTTATCTCTCTTGTCATATTGCAATAGTCCCTCCGTACAAAGTAGACTCCGCCTAAAAATTTCTGAAATTTAGGGTGTTAAAAAATTTGTGGAAATTTTGGAATTATTTCTTAACTAAAAAGTTGATCTTTGAATTACAACTGAAATAAAAAAATTTGAATTTGAAATGGAAACTAATGTTTAGTAAAGACTAAATGGTTTATAAAAGTGGATGTCGAGTATAACTAAGTAGATTTTGATAACTTAATGGGTTGGAGCGTTTTTCCTACCTTAGCAATTTCGGGGACGAAATTCTTTTAAGGGGGGAGTAATGTAACGACCCGGATTTTTCCGCATTTGATTTGGAATATTTAAATGGTTTTAAATATTGGATTTGGAATATAAATTGATTTTTTGGATATGAAGATTCTGATTGAAATTTTAGAATGAATTTAAAAATTCAAAATATAGCGAATTATTGAAGAATTAACTTGTTGGATTAATAATTGGAAATTGTTTAAAGAATTAAATTGGAATTGAATGTGAATCAAAAATGATTTCTAATGTTAATACAAATTTTATTTGAATTAGAATTGAGTTAGTAAGTTTTTAAAACTGGAATTTCAAGTGAATTCGTAAATTTTTGAAAATCGTCGATTTAATCAACGAGTTAAAATAGCAATCTGGGGCATAGTCTCGGAATTTGACGAAACCAGTTCCATTGGGTTCGTAAAAGTGTATTATTGTCAGATTCCAAATTTCGTAGTGTTTGGAGTTATCGTTTGATCGTACGGAATATAAACGCCTGGAAATAATTTAATTGAATTATATTAAAATAGTCGATTTAAAAAGCTATCTTCTCCATACGATCAAATTAGGACTCGAAACCTTATCCAATGTGTTCAGAATAGGGGTATAACATTATGAACGCCTAGTGGCACGCCTCAATAGGGGTTCGGAATTTCGAGATATGCAAACTGGATATTTTACAATTAAATAAATTTATAAATCAAGTCAAAGCCGTTCCTTTCTTCTGAAGCAAGCCCAGTTTATACGAAAGCTCTCCTCTCTTTCATTTCAATCAGATCGTGCCTTCTTCCTCTTTAAAATCACGTCTTCTCCTTCACTTCCCAGTTCAAAAACGATGCAAGCAAAACAAAACCAAAAAAATTAACGGGAAAGAAAAAATGAAATCGCGTACGAGCCTTCCTCCTTCTTGTTTATATCGCGATTTCACTTCCCTCTTCCCAGTTCAAAATCAACATATGAAAAGAAAAAAAATCGCTACTAGGCGAAATTTCTCTGATCGAACTGCTGATGTTTACAGAGCTCGAAGCCGCGATCGACTTAATCGCGATTAAGGGTTTCAGCGACATCGTCTGCGATAAGCGCGAGGCTCGGAGGCGAGGCGGTGGGTTTTAGGAATCGCGATGAGGTGCCTGCTTGTGTCGGGTGAATTCATATGGGAAGTTGACTAAAGGGGAGCAGGTCTGCACGATGATGGCGGTGATGCTCGGGGATGACGTGGGATAGTAGTCGACGTTGTGGATGGTGTCTTGGCATTCGCGAGGGTGGATTTAGGTCGCGACTTGCGGCGAAGCTCCTCATTTCTGGGAGGCACGGCGAAGTTTGGGGCCGCGATAATTACTGTGGACATAGAGGTGATTCACAGCAGAGGAGGGAGGGTGTTCGATAGTGAAGTCGCGGGTTCAGTGGATGCCGTTTGCGATGGGTAAGGGCTTGCGTTCCTGTAGCGCGAAGGAGACAGTGAGGTATAGGATTTTAATTTTAATTTTCTTTCTGTTAATTTAGGATTGAAATTAAAAAAGAATATGGTAATTTATTTAAGGAGTAAGTAATTAATTAAGTTAATCATAGTTGTAAATCGATAACTAAAAATTAAATAACCTTGTTATTCGAGGTTGAAAATGTATGATGCCGGCAGTGTTGGATTCATAGGGACGTAGGTTACATTCTGGAGTTGGTTTGGAGATTTTGGGTAAGCTAGAATTTAGGTGAGTAAATCTCACTCATCTTGGATTACTATTTTAATTTAAATTGTTTAAAATTAATTATTGAATGGTTGGATGAATTTATAAATTATTATCTGTTGGATATGATATATATATATAGTAGTATATATATTAGTAGTTGGATTGATATTCCCGCATATTTTAACGGATGAGACCCTATGCGCCCCTTATAATAGCGGATGACCATATATACCGCGATATCCCCCTTGAAGTGGGATTGGTATTTTTTTATGTTGTATTAACATCCATGGATGCAAGGAAACAGGTTGGAGGGATCCAACTTGATTCCTCAAAAATGTTGATTTTAAATTCATATATAATGATATATGATGTGTTAGAATAATCTGTATAGATTATTGTTGTGATTGAATAATTGGATGCATGCTAAAGTAGCACTGGCCTTAGATTTTGGTATTTTTCATACCATAAATATTATTTTTGGAGGAATTAAAAAGGGATTTTGAATATAAAAATATTATATAGAAATTTGGTTATTTTAAAAAAGATTGATTTGGGCAAAATGAAAATTTGATTTGGAAATTGGACTTAACTATTCGTAAAATATTTTAAATAGAATTTAAGAAAAATATCAATTATATAAAGAATTTCAATAGTGCAATTTTTAAGTGATATTCTGGAAAATATGAAAAAGAGTTGAAATCGATAATTTAAATAGATGTGTGAAATATATGGAAATTATTAAGAAATGGATTTATAAAAATGAGATTTATAAACGGAATTAGTTTTATAAATAAGTAAAACCCAAGGGAGTTACAAAATTTATAAACGATGTTTATAAATAAGGGAAATGATAATTGTTGATAAATTGGAATGAAAATTCATAGTGTGAATTTATACCGAGGTATGGTGTAACAACCCAATATTTTGGAAATTATTTTTAATTTGAATTTATTTCATTTTAAAATATTTTTATAGTGAAGTAGAAATTTTTCTAGAATTAATATTATTTTGTTGTAATTTTTATGTTCTATTTTCTATTTTTAAATAATTTCTTTAGTTCTTTTGCTATTTTCTCTAAATTTATTTATTTATTTCACTTTGAAAATGTTTTAAAAATCATTTTATTTCAAATTTTGTTTTAGAATATTTTTAAAATGAAGGTGATAATTTTCCAAAACCAATGGTGACTTAATTGTAATTTCTGGACACTGTTTGGATTTTTAAGCAATTTCTTATTTTCTTTTTCTATTTTCTTTAAAATAAATTATTTATTTTTATTTTATAATATTTTTTTTCAGCTGTTAAAGCTTATTTTTGAGTTTATTTTTGTTTTATTGGAATTAAAGAAAAAGAAATATGAAGAGTTTAAATTTGCTTAGAAACTGAAGTCTTTTCATTTCCAAACACTTCATTTTCCATAACTCCTCCATTACTCTCTCTTTGGCCGTACATTTTGGGTGAGTAGCTGTGCATTTCTAGTTGTTTCTCATGCAAAAAAAATTCCATTTCATTCTTCTTCACGGCTTGGAGAAATTTTGGGTAATGGCTACACTTTTTTCTACTTTTCTTTTATTTTCTATGTTTTTGCCTTAGTTTTCTATGCTTTGTGGATCGGCCTCTCCTCCACATCCACTGTCAAGACCCGCAAATCCGTACCCTTGATTAAACACTAAATTCCATTGATTAACTCAAGATGCACGGAAATACGAACCCTGAGGGTTTAAGAAAGAAGAAAGAGGTAGAAGAAAAAGAAAACAGAAGAAGAAGAAAGAGAAGAAAGAAGAACAACAGAACAACATCAGAACAGAAACAATATCAGAATCTTACACATCGCAGCGCAACAATATACAATAGATAATTACTAGCCTTTTAAAACAAAGGATTATATCAGTTTTTATACATACATCAATCAGAGTCAATATACAACAATGGACCGTTATATAAACTTGTCCTCATACAGAATACACAGCGGAATAAATAAACAAAGTATATGTGATACGTTACGCCATCCAGCTTGCTTCCACGGCTCCAGAATATCCAGAAATTCCTGATAACCTAACTCTAGACTGCCCGTGTGGAAATTTGTGGGCACCCAAAGTTTAGAAGGGAACAATAAACTCCGAGTCAGTCATGGTGACTGGTGTGAGATCGTAAAACAGTTATTTTTCACAGAAAATAAAACAAATTCGCAATGCTTTTGGAAAATGAAACTACCATAAGACCTCCCGCCACACACACAATGCAAACGTAGAATTGGAGGAGATTTCTTCTTATGATAGTCAAAGATGCTTACTACGCAAAATCAAATCAATTTTGATATTATTATTAGTGCATAGTGTAGAAAACATTTCGAAAGTATAATATTAATCTTAGCCAGCATAGGTACCATTATAGTATGCTTACTATAGCTACCATATTAAATGGCAGGTTCTACAAATAAAACCGTACAAGGCTCGTATTGTTTCTTTGGATTTCCAACAAATGGTCAGGCCAAGGAACTTCCTATGCCACGATGGGTACGTCCCTGGAATAGACGACCCGAGAACCTAACCGGATCTCTGCCAACACAAGGCCGGGTTACCTCTGCAAAAATAGGTAACTACTGACACGCGTATGCCATCCCCCGATCGTAACCGATCTTCCCGAGGATCCCCGATTTCCAACAAACTACATAATAAGCAGTATCAACATAGGTTAAGTATCTGGGCTCCATACCATGATACCACCTCTATCCAGAAGGAATGACATATACTAAGGGGCGCTACTCCCTAGAACCTTGCTGCATCCTTCCTGTTTTGACCATTTCCGGGGTGTGATGGTCGACGAAGTCTCGTCCACAAAGCTACGCTTTCTACAAAGACATGCTTCGGGTCAAACAAATGATCAACCTATGATCACAAAGATATAAGATCAAACAAATGATCATAGCGCACATGATCAAACACTGATCATTTCACAGCAACACTCAGTATGCCACGTTACCAAATTGGGAGTATATCGCTGATAAATTTCAACTACAAAACCTCTGAGCTCGTACGTCTCAGAGAAGGGTGTTAAGCTAAGAGAATAAATTCTCCGCCACAAACAGAAATGTATTTGAAAGAAATCAGCTTTATATCTCAAATTTGTAACGTCAGACACACAATCCATACAAGTTTGTTCCGGGATCGAACAGAACCGAAGGCACTTCTCACGAAGCCCTTGCACATCCGGATAATTTTCTCATCACGTCCGGACTTCCCGTCACTAAGGGTGATAAAACCTCTAAATCAGAGATCAGCCGATGTAGAGTAACTCGACGGTAATCCTTCCGTTTTCAAAAATATCCGGTCTTCAACACCGGTCTTCGAATGCAATTCATAACGACGTATCACATATTCGGAATGGGTTATACGACCCCATGGTCCTTTCCCGGCTAACCCGAATAGTGAGCGTTAATTCAAAAATAAGTGTGGCATTCAAATTCATCCAATTCACAACAAATACCATTCAAGGTAATTATTGATAGTCGGTTATTTAACTATCAATAAAGATGCGCAACATCATCAGATTCCAAAGAATTTTCCAAATTATTTATTTTCCAAAAATATCTTTACTAGATATAAAATTTCCACACTTAACCGTTTGAAAACAAATTTCAACTATTCACTTTTCAATTTATCTTTAAAAGATAAAGTTTCAAACCCTTCGTTTCATATTGGAAAAGCAATTCCATACTTATTTAAAATAAGTAATTCACAAAACTATTTATTTTCAACATTTGAAAATATTCAATATACTTAAATCAATATTAAGTATATATTCATTCTTTAAGGAAAACATTTGAGTCAAAACGAATGTTACGTAAAACATCGTTACGACGACTCAAAATCACTAGTATAGGGATTCGGATTTTAAGATAGATATATAAATCCCAATACTACATAAAACATTTCCTTTCGGAAATCATTTACTATAACAACAATGTTATAGTCCACCATTTCCTTATATTTCTCGAAAACGTCTATTTCAACAATAAATGTTGAAATCTATGATTTCGATATTCAATATATTTTAAAACATCGCTTAAAACAATTAGCTTCATTTTCAAATATCACTTTTCCGAAACCATATCCATTTTACTTAACATTATATTCACTGTCCAAAATCGTGAATATACTTCACTAATTACATTTCACTATTTTCTACACGTTTTATTTCAATAATAATTCGCTATCCAAAATCGCGAATATATCTCCTTTAACAACCTTCTATAATTAATTTATCAAATCCAATTGATTTCGAATTTATAAAACAACGTTTATAAATTCTATTTCTATTTTCTAACAACTTCAATTTAATAAATCTCCTTTATTAACAATTCGATTCATAACTCAAATCTTATACCAACAACCCATAATTACAAGTTAAATACTTATAATTCCTTTATTTTACGAAATCATTTCCATTTATAAGTTCACAATTTATAAATTTCATTTATTTATAAATTCTAAAAAATTCATTTTAACGCTTATAAAAACTCGTTTTATAATACCAACATTTTAGAGTTGTAAATATCAATCTTGTACGTCTTTTACATACATCATTTTTAATAATTCAAAAATTCCCATTAAAACCATTTTATAAATTTCTTAACTATTTATTTCAAAAGAAATTACCTTTTGGTTAAAATTCACACATCTTAACTTTTATAACTTTAAAGTTTCAACGTTTATTTATTTAAAACAAATAAATTCAACAATTTAAATACAACGTATATTTTCAAAGATTACTTCAAAATCTCTTTTAAAATCAATATCGTTATTTTTAAGTTTCAAAGATGAATCCGATGATGCAACAGCACCAATTAGTCCATCACAACATCAAACATCATATATCATCATATGATAACAGAATACATATCAATATCTGTAAATAAATAAATACAGTTGAGGAATCCAGTTGGATCCCTCCAACCTGTTTCCCTGCATCCACAGACGTTAGCACAATACCAATTCCACTTCGAGGTGGAATATCGCGGTATATGGGTTTTATAAAAATATCCGCTTACTAATGGCGCAATAGGGTCTCATCCGCTATACGAGGCGGGAAATCAATCAATCCAATATATACATATGCCAATATGTATATATTGCTATATATATTGTAACGACCCGCAAATTTCAGTTGTTTTATTTATTTAATTTATTGAATTTTGTGAAATTTTTAAACAATAAAATTTTGAAATATAAATTTGATATTTGGAATGCGTCTAATTAAAGATAGAAATTGGTAAATTTTCGTCCGAAAATATGAAAATTTATTTCGCGCGTAAATTTACTTCAATTTAATCAGTTAAAATTGATGATAATAAAATGTTTTCCAAACCTAAATATTTTTACATAGAAAATTTGTAAATCATCTTCTGAGTGAGACGTCATCTTTCGTTTCGTCAAATTTGGACTTCTGTTGCTCCGTTTATCTTAATTCTGTTAGAATAGCAGCATTTCTAGTACCGGTTATCGACTTTTGATCGGATGACCGTACCACTGATATCTGTGTACCATTTTAATCGTCTTGTCGTGCTGATCTCTGCGGTATATTTATTTCTATATTTTGAGGTCCGGTACGCGACGGAAATAATAAAACGGTTCGTTGTAACGGTACCAAAATTTCTGACTTTACTCCTTCCTTCAGTTCAAATTTCTAGCGTGCTCCTACATTAAAGCCTCTGAACAATTCAACCTATTTCTATTCCTACCCTACCGTTTCTCCTCAAATAAATTTCTGTACTTATTTGTTTTGAATCAATGTCTAGCCGTGCTTTTAATCTTTTCCAGGAATTTATATTTGCTGTTGCTTTCAAATTTTGAACCTGTTCCAACTTTTCATTTATCCTTTCCCTATAATCACGTTCGTTCCATTTCAAAATAAATTTGCAAATCTAAATTTTCTCCTCCTCCTATTCACAAAATATTTTATATGTTGTTTTAGATCTGGAGCCACGCAATCATCTCCTCTCCTATATTTCCTCCTCCTTTCAATTGTTAGCCTTCCCTTTTACACTTCCTCTTCCCCACTGTATTTTCGTTTCCACTTCAAATTGTTGCCCAGATCCTTCCCACGCCCGCAACCCAAGGCACGACCAGCACCTCCAGCAACCAACGCGGCGAGTCTCCGCCACCCTCCACCGTGAAACGCCTCACACGACAACCCCTAACCCACGTCACCAACAGCCACCACCGCTTCCTCCCCACGCCTCCCTCCTTAGCCTCTTCACTACCACCAACCGTGCCTAGGACGTCACCCATGCACTGGCCAACACCCAAACCGAAACCTAGATCTAAACTCGAGCTCGGCCACCGTATCTTTCACTTCTCCTTCTTTGAATAGGTATTGTATATGTTTACCTTATTGCTTATAGTATAGTATATTTCAAACTATATTAAAGGATATATTTTGTTACTGATATTTAAAGGTACATATATATGTTCAATAACATACGTATTTGCTTATACATGTACATATTGTGAGCGTATATTATGTTAGAACCCATACTAGTCATATATATATATGTTATTGGTTATACAAAAAAATCTAGCTGCTTATTTTATAAAATATAACAGGTTATCCATTTTATTTTATGGTTATACAAGTTGTATTATATTATCAATTGGAGTATGTTATTTTAGAGTCTGTTATATATATATAATAATAGTTTGCGTATATATGTAAATAGCTTGGGGTTTATGTGATATAGTGCGAATAGCATGCAAGAAGTATATATGTCTTTAAGTTTTGCTAGATTCTTTTCTTCAATTAACAGATATAAATACATATAACAATGGAAGTTTATACAAGATATGTTATGTTATAAAAACTACTATGATCTGTTTATATATATACTACCAGGTGATATGCATACCTAATTTTAATATATATACATAGGATTTATATATATAGGCTACGTCAGTCGTATATAATACAGATTTGATTTTATGATTAGGTGTTTCAAAATGTACTTTGATTTCTAGATAAATATGAATATCAAAATATAATATGATGGTTTATATTCTGTTTTAAGACTTGTTTGTTATATAATATTATGTCTGTTATATATTAACTACTTATATTAGGATACACTGATATATATCATTAGTTATACAATCTGTTGGGTATATATATGGGTCTGACTGCATTTGGTTGGGTGCTAAACTTATATATATTAGTATGGGTGTTTTATAGTTTATATATATACGTAGTATATCATATGTGTGCAGTGTTGTGTATATATGGGTTTTGTAAGGAAAGTTATATTGATTTTTATAACAACTGGTTTTAAAATAAACGCGTATATATTCATAAACAAGGTTTATATTGGAACTGTTTAATAGCTGCGGGTATGAGTTCAGATTTGTACTATATCTATAACCTGCTGCATATATATACGTTTATAATAACAGATGAAATATGAATTTTAACCTGTTAAGTGTTGTACTATATGAGTCTTATACATATGTATATTGGGATATTTTGTTGGGTTTAAGCTAGAATAATCTGTTATACGTATACGCTGAATTATGATTCTATATGTAAGTTAGGTAAATTATTTTAATATATGTAAGTAGTTGTTAAGTATGAAATTATTTCAGTGATATATAAATATATTAGATTGTAAAATTTTGGAAATGATTGTTTCTATATTTTTGTAGGGTTATAGGATATATTTAAAATATTTACATAAAGTTATGGGGTTTTGTAATTTATTTGGTATATTGTACGTTGATTTGAGTATATATATATATATATTATTATGAGTATTACTTGAAAATATAGTATATATACTATTCCATTTATATCAAGCTGATGGATTGTTCTCATTTATTTCTATCAGCCTTGTTCGTCAAATTCGCGTTCAAAAATTTTGCTTTGTTTGAGATTCGTACCAATCCTGATTTGCTTTGAGATTCGTGTCTGGATTCATAGCTCATTTCCTTGTCAAATCTATCTAGCCTCGAAAGGTGAGCAATCACTCACGATTAGCGTTCTTATATTTAAATTTGATTTCAATTGAAATGTCAATTGAAATATGCTGATGTTAGTTATTTACATTGTTATATATGTCATTTTCTGTATCTGTTCACCTGTGACATCTGACACCATTATCTGTTATTTATTATTGTTGATATATGCCTGTTACTGTTGTTCTTTTATTATCATACCTGTTATCACTCTGCAAGTTCCCTGTTAGTATAGAATCACTTTGGGTTGAAATGATACATACCCGAACGATCTGTAGAATAGGAGGAAATCGTTATGGGTTGAAATGATAAACCCAAGCGATTTTCATTGAATTGAATTTGGGATTGCGGGTTGAAAAGATATATACCCGTATATATATTTTAAATTGCGGATTGAAATGATAAATATCCGTATCACTTGACCATAGGATAGAAAATTATATACAGGCACCGTTGGTCTATATATAAATGTTTTGAAAATGATTTCTTTGGTTTTGAAAAAGAAATATATGGTTTTGATTAATATTGATTTTTAAAGATTTATTAAAGTTGATTTAATAAAGTTGATAAATAATATGTTTAAGTATTTAATATCTATATTTTTAAATATAGAATTTGTAATGATTTGAAATTGATTGAAATTGTATTTATTTAAGAATTATACTTAAATAAGTCTGATTTGAAATGTATTGAATTTGAAATTTAAAGAAGTGATTTACAACTTGAAATTTGAAAGGGTGACTTAAATGGATATTTCAACCGTATAAATATTTAAATGAGATCTTTTGTTTATTTAAATTGTAAATTGAAATTGTATTTAGATGTTATGGAAATGATTAAGTTAATATTTCAAAACTAAATAATTGTAAAGTGAATTTGATATGTATATAAATTTATCGAATTTAGTTTTGAAATGATGAATATTTAAAAGCTTTGAAATATATTCAAATTGAAATGGCTTATTTTATGGTTTAGATACGTATTTGAAATTGATAATTTGAAATGGTTTATTTAGAAGCTAAATCGAGTTGAAACGAATGATTTGAGATTTGATTAAATTAAATTTTTGGAATTCGAGTTAATTTGAATCGATTTGCGAAATTTAAGGAACTAATTTATTTATAACGAAATTTTAATATCTTAACTGTTAAAAAGGAAGTGTTATGATTTCCAAAATACTGTGATTTCCAGACTATGATTTCGAAAGCATTATAACTTTTGAAAAGTAATATGATTTTGAAAATGGATATATTTGAAGTGAAATGATATCGTATTAAAGTGGGTCTTGAAATGATAATGATATTTTGGTTTAAAATATAAACTATTTTGAAATGACCACGGTGTTATAATAACGATTGGTTGGCAAAGAGACCGGGATCGGATATGGACATACTCTCTGTCGATACCGAAAACCACTTTGACAACCGTGTACGCGGTGGAGATTCCAGAATGAAGTAGGATGGTGGCGACGTTCTTAAGGTATGTTACGTGGACCCAACTCCCGTGAGTTGGCATAAGGTGGCTAAAACAGGAGCGATCTCGGACCAGTGAGGTAGCACCTCTTCTCGGACGCATTTCTTCGATATTATACTCTTACTTGTGATTTGACTAGATGGCCATCCTCCGATTTGGGAATGTTGTTCGAGGTGGAACGGTAGTGGCTGCTATGCGTATCCATCAGTCCGTGTGCGTAATTGGTATATCTACCCTGGCATTGCCTAGTTGTGCCGTGTCATCTACCATATCGAGCTTTACTACGATTATGATTTTAAGATCCGACCGCGTTAAGGTTCTCCATCCCCTTAACGCTATTTTCCGATATGATTATACTTTACTTATTTAGACACTACTGTATATAGCGTATATTACTACATAGTAAATAGTTTAACGGATCCTTAGGGGATGGTTATCCCAAACATCCTTTAAGTTACTTGTATTTCAGTTGATATTTCACTTGAGTTGGATTTATTAATATAAGAATGTTAATCCTGACTCGAGTGTTTTGTGTTTTGCTTTACGCTCGGGTCAGACTGAGTGATACAGCATTTGGGACTCACCTTTGGAGTTGGAGCTTCGTTTGGAGATCCAGCTATCTATCGATCCTGCTTTCAGTCATTCCGTCGATCCAGTGATGTATTCAGATCTGGTATTTGATTATTGTATTGAGACATCTATTGTATTCGAGACCTCTGTTGTATCTTGTTTAACTCTGTTATATATATATATAGTAGCTTCATGAACTACTATCCTTTGTTTCCGCTGCAGTATTGTTATATTACTCTGTGTCTGTGATCTGTAATTATTTTATTTACTGTATATGATGAGTTTTGCCAAATTTTAATTACAACGCGGTATTTTGAGCAATTCAACTCCGGCATGAGTGTCTACCTATACACTTATAATGGATGCGAATGGTTGAAAATACTGGGTCGTTACATGTGGTATCAGAGCTCTGGTTTTAGGCAAAACTCAGCATATGTAGTAAATTCAATTACAGAATCACTTTTGTTCGAGCTTGAATTCCTTCTTCTTTGACTTGGTTCCTTTGAATTTTGGAACGTTCACTTCGGTTCCAAAGTCCATTCGTGTCTCCCCATTCGTGTCTTTTGATTCTGGAGTATCCCATAACTTCACTTCGAATGATCTCTATAATAAATCGGCGGTCTCGCCAATCTTCGAATAATTTGTACTGGGGTGAAACTCCTTTACAATCGGTATTGATTCACCGGAGATTTCTGTATCCTCGGTTTACGATGCTGCTATCTTATGCTATACCCGAATTCCACCTCTGGTAATCGAATGTCGATTTGCTTCAGAATTCTACATCGATCTTATCTATGAAGTCACGGTTGACCCGGTTAAGGTTGCCCGTGATTTATACAACTTTATCCATCTTCCTGTTTGAAAGGCAATCATCTAACCTTCGTTTCGAGCCTATCTATTTTAGATTAGAATTCTCTTTGATTTGAGTCCCTCTATATTTGGATCTCTATCCTTGTGTTGGAATCCAATTCTGGAATCATCGTGTGAGGGAGTGTATTTGTAATTAATATAAAATAGTTTATGTTTATAGTGTGTTGTTTGAGTTGTTGATGTTGATTTGGATTTTCGATCGATTCGTCTGATCAACGCTATCGATAGAATTTCCAAAACACTTGAACAGAGCAAACTGACACAATATAATTTTTAAATTTGATAAATGAAATAAATTTGTATGATTATATTATAAATATATAAGAAAAATTTTCTAGAATTGAAAGTTAAATAATTTGGTTGTTGAAATGATAACATTTGATTATCATTTTATTGTTTTGTAAGTCATTGACTATTGCAAAGTGACTGTTGTTTTTAAATTTATTTGGAATTGGAATGAATTTAAATTGAGAAATTTAAGAATTAAATTTCTGGTGATTTCAAACTTTATTTTAAAGCCTTAAAATGTATATTATTTAAAGTATTTTCGAATAAAATGGTTTTCAAAGAATTTTAAATGTTTAAATCAGTGCTCTTCTCTTTGTCGCTGGAAAATAATTTCGGTGATGACGGCCGCATCATCGACATTCATTTTCGAGTTTCGAAGAGGAGAAACCATTCTATAGCTTTGCTATGGTTTTGTTTTGAAAAAAAATATATAATACATTCGATTTGAATTTCTTCAGTATAATTTGATGTATATATATATACAGGTATCTGATTTTAAAATTTAATTTGATTTGATATAAATATATTATATATATCTCTAAATTGTTTGAAGTAAATCAGGGATTTAAATTCTTAAATTTTAGGTTTAAAGATGATTTCAATTATAAACTGAAGCCAAAATTCTTGGATAAATATTTAATTGAGAATAACTGAATTATAAAATATTATTTGCATAATACCCGATTTCATCTCAACATAACTTACCTAAAATTTTCAGAAGTTAAAAATGCAATTGGATAATATACAATATAAAATGACTTTATAAGGAAAGATTCGAGTGTTATAATAAATGTTATACACTTAAATTTTATTATAAAGATATCAATAGAGATAAACAGAATAATAAGTTAATTAAATAATAGATGAGACAAATAAATTGTTTTGAAGGAACTAATGAGTTGAAATTAGATCAACTTATGGGAATACCTTGAATTTAAAATCAATTATTAAATATAAATTAGTTTAAATTGTAATTTATATGGTTTAAATTAATTTGTGTGGTTTAAATATATGAGAAAAATTTAAGTGGAATAAACTTAATAATAATTTGGATAAAAGAATTTAATTTGTCGAATAAAACATGAGTATAATAAATGATTATACAAATTTGATGACTTAGAAATTGTTAATTGAGGATGACTAGACATAAGGTAATGAATTCAGAAATAGATGAATTGATTTAACTTAAGTGAACTCAGTGGATTAAATCAAATTGTTAAATATTAATTAGTTTAATTTGAAATTATATGGTTTAAATTAATAGTCTTATTTTTCTTTTAATCTATTTTCTGTTGGTTGCTTCTATTCTCCTACCTCCTTCCTTTTCGGGGACGAAAAGTTTTGAGTGGGGGAGAGTGTAACGACCCGCAAATTTCAGTTGTTTTATTTATTTAATTTATTGAATTTTGTGAAATTTTTAAACAATAAAATTTTGAAATATAAATTTGATATTTGGAATGCGTCTAATTAAAGATAGAAATTGGTAAATTTTCGTCCGAAAATATGAAAATTTATTTCACGCGTAAATTTACTTCAATTTAATCAGTTAAAATTGATGATAATAAAATGTTTTCCAAACCTAAATATTTTTACATAGAAAATTTGTAAATCATCTTCTGAGTGAGACGTCATCTTTCGTTTCGTCAAATTTGGACTTCTGTTGCTCCGTTTATCTTAATTCTGTTAGAATAGCAGCATTTCTGGTACCGGTTATCGACTTTTGATCGGATGACCGTACCACTGATATCTGTGTACCATTTTAATCGTCTTGTCGTGCTGATCTCTGCGGTATATTTATTTCTATATTTTGAGGTCCGGTACGCGACGGAAATAATAAAACGGTTCGTTGTAACGGTACCAAAATTTCTGACTTTACTCCTTCCTTCAGTTCAAATTTCTAGCGTGCTCCTACATTAAAGCCTCTGAACAATTCAACCTATTTCTATTCCTACCCTACCGTTTCTCCTCAAATAAATTTCTGTACTTATGTTAACGGTAAAAAGTGAACGCTAACACCCAGTGTGTGTAATAGAATCGTGAAAGCACCACCCGTTGGTACGGGAACAGAATATGAGCTGAGAATAGCAGAAAAGCAGTAAATGAACAACAGATTTATAGTGGTTCGGCCCGTAATTGAGCTTACATCCACTTTATAGTCTTTTATTGCTGATTTGATTACAATTCAATACAATATCCCTCTAAATACAATACAATTTGATCATGAAATCATTCTTGACTACTAGCTCGATCTTTAATGATGAAACTCGACGAATCCGCGTTGGATGTTAGGAGCTCTTCTCGAAGATCGTTGTAGTGTCTCGAATGCTTGGAGATCTTTGATTGCTGAATGAGAGGAGGCTTCGACAGCGTCACGGCGCTTGAGTAATGAATGGCCAAAAGTCCCCTTCATGTTGGAAATGGTGGGGTATTTATAGGAGCTGATCTGGACTCAGGAATTTTCTCTAAGTATTTAAGTCGTCTGCCGACCTATGGTAGATCGGTGATGAGTTAAGGAATAGGCTTAGGTCGGTGCCGAGTTAAGGAATAGGCTTAGGTCGGTGCCGAGTTAAGGAATAGGCTTAGGTCGGTGCCGAGTTAAGGAACAGGGTTAGGTCGGTGACGAGTTAAGGGATGGTTGTCTTTGACAAGTATTAAGTCGTAGCCGACTTATCAAACCTTAACTCGTAAGGCCTTAACTCGCAGCCTTCAAGTCATAAACCCACTAAGTCGTAACTCGTTAGGTCAGAACCTTCTTAAGTCGGAGCATTTCATAACTCGGAATCTTCTTAACTCGGCGCCTTTCTTAACTCGGCAACCTGTTAAGTCGGCACACTTTATAAGTCGAATGCTCCTTAACCCGGTAGGTCATAAGTCCACATAGGTCGCAGCCATCCTTAACTCGCAAACCGTTAAGTCGTAGCTCTCTTAGGTCGACAAGCATCTTGACTCGGCACCTCCTTAACTCGGAGTGTTTGTTAAGTCGGCAGACTCCTTAAGTCGTGACATTCCTGTAGCCTTAGGTCGCTGGGCAAGCTAAGTCATTGAGTCCTAGGTCGTAGACATCTTAGGTCGCAGACTCCTTAACTCGCAGGTGCTTTAACTCGTACATTGTTAGGTCGTAAGGTCCTTTTGAGTCGTAAACCTGATGAGTCGTAAGCCTGATGAGTCGTAAGACCATGAGTCGTATACTCCATGACTCGTTGAACCTGATGAGTCGTAAGACCATGAGTCGTAGCACGCTAAGTCGTAAGTCGTTAAACTTCTTAACTCGTAGGTCGTTGAGTCGGACCATTCCTTAGGTCGGAGCTTGTTGAGTCGTAGGTCATCTAACTCTTAACTCGTTAAGTCTTACACTCCCTTAACTCGTTAACTCTTGAGTCGCGTACTTCTTAAGTCGTGGAGAATTAAGGGTTAACATTTGCCCCTCGAAATACACGCCTAAGTCGTAGGTCGTGTGTTTCGACTTATCTTAACTCGTGTGGGCCGATTCCAATTCCTTCAACCTGGGGTATAAAATGCTTAGGTCGTTCCTCTTTTCTCCGTCTTCCTATTACTCGTTCTTTAAGCCGTATCTGCCATTAACGCAATTTCAAGCTTCCAAAGGCGATTTCGACCTGATCTATTTCCAGCCATTCCCATTTACACCGCGTAAGCATCTTCTCCCTTTTCCCAATCGCCGATCATTGCCGTCGACCTTCATCCATGATTTTTCCCTTTGGGCCTTGCGAATACTGTTATACAGGATATCCATGAACTTAAGGTGGCTCGGCATGACTTGCAACGATTTGCGATTTTCGGTGATTTAGAAATAGGGTTGATGGAGAGGCTAACTGGTTAATGGATTAACGGGTTGGAAAGTTAACGGGTTAGGAGGTAAATGGGTTAGGAATTGGATGGATAGATGGTTAACGAGTTAAAGATTTAGCGAGTCAGGAGTTGGATTGGTAATTTCGCGAGATCCAGCAGTTTTGATGTTATGACTTACGACTTACGACTTGAAGTCTCTTTTTATTCCTCACGACTTACGACTTAGAGAATAGTTGACCCTAGGTCGCAGGAGCCATTTGAGTCGTTCGTGACTTAGCACTTGTTCAGATTTTGCTTGAATGTGCGGTACGATTGGAGAGTTACGACTCAACTTGATTCATGGCATATCTTGTAGACCGTGAACGAGTTAGGACTTAGGAAAATCTGCCCTAAGTTAAGTCGTGACCGAGTTAGAACTTGAGCAAATTTTCCCACTGCCTTGAATGCTAAGACTTGAGTTGTTTGAACTTTGGACTCTTGAATTTTGTTGCACTCTTTTATAGATTGTCAATAACTCTGACTGCCTGTTATAACATGTACAAAAACTGGGACGAATATACTGCCACCGACTGCCCATATCAGATGACAGATTAGTTGATAAAGATTACAATTAAATGAACTGTATGAGTGAAATGCTACACAATAACCAACTCAAATGAAGTATTAAAGCAGAATCGTAATAATTAACTAGAACTGATTTGTCTGCATTAACATTGCACTTGAGCATTAACAAGTTTTGAAATCTCGTAATCGACTGATTGTCAGTTAGTTTAATTCCAGTTATACTTGCTTTTTCTTATTTTCATTAGTTTTGCACAGCACTTTACACTTTTAGGAAACGTGCACCTTCACTTTTGAACATTCGGCTGATTGTGTAGAATGACATCCCATCAAGAAGATTCGGAATCAGCTGGAGAAGCTTTTCCAATCGCTACTCCGTTGAATGATCCCCCAGAAAGGATTCCCACCACCCTGAGTCTTAAAGCCTTCCGCCAACTATGCACCCAGTTTGGCATCGCTGAATCTGACGCTTTGCTTCCTGGAGTAAATGACACTGCTGATAGGCCACCGCACGGCTTCATCGCAGTGAACCGCCAAATGTGCTTGAGTGGAGCGATTCCCCCGTTTAATGACTGTCTCCGAGAACTTCTTCTTCGATTATCTATCTCCCCTTTTCAACTTCATCCTAATGGCTACGCCATCCTGCTGGGACTGTGTGTGCTTTTTAGGAGAACGCTGGACCGTTTCCCCAGTTTTGGAGAAATTTGCTTTCTATGCTCATTCACAAGGATCAAGGACCATCCCTCTATCACAGTTGTAAGGAGTGCCAGGAATCGCAAACTGATTATTGGTCTTCCTGAAAGCGTTCCTGGGTTTCTGAGCCAGTTTTTCTTTGTTCGTTGTCCCCCGGGATTTTACGCCATTTGGAGAGTGGGAAGTACGATTATCTACCTTTTCCCTGTGCTTTTTCTAAATTCTTTGAAGTTCAAATTGTCAAGTGTTAACTTCTTTTTCTACTGTTTCAGCACTCCCTTCCCCCTCTAGGGAATCTCGTCACAAGACTACCTTTGAGAGGCTTATGGCCGTGCCGGTTGAGGAGAGGAGCGTTCAATTTCTATTGAGAGATGAGTTCCTTCACGAATTCGGACTCTTACATCCTTCCCGTTCCACTCAGCCACATGAAGTCCCTGATTCTTCGGCTGAGGAGTCAGATGCCCCTGCTTCTGCTAAAGAACCTTCACCGAAAGAATTTACCGTTGAGACTTCATTGGTGAAGTGTTCTACTCTTACCGACATTGCGGGGTCGTCCAGTAAGTTAGCACTTGCCCCGGTTATTGAAGAGGAGGAAAATCTTCATACTCTTGAAAAGACGGCTGAGGTGGAAGTTGAAAAGGATAATTCTCCCATGCACCATGGCGATGATACTTTCGACAGCCTGAGCGACATCATGATAACCTCTCAGGAGCTCTTTAAAGATGATGTTTCTAAAGTGGTTCCTCCTGTTATCGAAGCAACTTCTTTCTTGCAACAAACCACAACGCCTTCCACACAACTTACTACCATTTCTACACCCAAAAGTGGTTTGTAGTCTGACGCGCGTAGTTTGCACATCACACACACTTAGAACCTTGGCACTTTTTATGCACTCAGCTTCTTCAATTTGAGGATTTCTAAAACTGGTCTTTTTCTTCAATTTTAGGTTCTCTGATGGGGCGAAGCGGCTCTTACTACAACAAATTCCAGCGTTACGGAAGCCGTGAGGCTTATGACTTTAGGAGTTATATTAGTGCCGTGAAAGAAACTGATGAGGAGAGAGCTGCTCGAAAGGCTCATGAGAGGCGAGCTCATGAAGAGCGTCGCCGGAGAGAAGATGAGGAATACTACGGGAGAAGGGACGAGCAACATGACTCTTCTCGCAGAAGCGACGATCCTTATAAAAGGAAATCTTATGACGATAAGGGGAAGAGTCACACTTCTGATGATTCCAGTAAACGTGCTAGACTTGGTGAGAAAGACACATCTAACATCTCGGAAAAGACAACCGCTTCTGTTCCTCCTAATACATCTTCCGGTTCTCCTGCCCTTAAGGAATCTGACATCCAGACCATCATTAATAGGCCACAGTACCAAGCTGGAGATGGTCCTCCCACACTCCAGAGCCGATTTCCGAATTGGTGTCTGAAAGGAGTGCGTTTTGATTTGGACTTGGTCCCCATTGATAAGCAGGCGATGCTGAAAAATGTCGATGCTGTAAAGCTTGACATCGAAAGAATGTCTGGGTGGCAGAAGCTGGTTGATGAACTTCAAAGGGTCAACCATCTGAACCTTGAAGCGATGATGACTATGGAAAATGATAAAACAGAGTGGGACAAATGGCGTAAGCAGCATGACGCGGAGATGAAAAGCATTAGCGATGGTTATGGGAAGCTCGAAGCTGAAGTTGAAAAACTTAAAAATGAGCTTGCTACTTCCTCCACTTCTTATTCTCAGAAAGAAGAAATGCTTCAAAAACAAGTTCGAGACGCCCATGCTGCTCAGCGGAATACTGAAGTCAAACTTGAAGCAGAACAGCATGTTGTTAGAAAATATCGTGATGACGCTGCTCGTCTTCAGGAGAAACTCAGCTCTCAAGACTTAGAAATTGCTAGGCTACAATCCCAGTTACTGAAGGCTGAAAGAGAACGTGATGAAGTTCTTTCTGGTAAAGCTGCAGCCGAAGAATCCCATAAGGCGACCATAGCCACCGTTGACGCGACTCTGTTCGATTTTTATATGCATTGTGTCCTGGGGCGTGGGAGCCTTTCATTTTTGGGTCCAGAGTATGAAGTCACCTTAGCGGAGGTATGGGAGGCAATCATTGACTTATTTGGTGGTGCCGGATACTCTGAAACAGATCTTCAAGCTACCTACTTAAGTGAGAGCGATCGCGCTGCCCTTGCCAAAGGAAAAGAGCAGCTCATCCGAGTGCGGGCCGAAGCGACGGGAGAGAAGCTTCCTGAGAAAGAAACACCCCCTATTGCTCCTGCTTATACTTCGGTTTTAGCTCATGCGGATATTGTTGGCTCTAGTTCTCATTCCACGCCTCCCGCTAAGGTTGACACAGAAACTGTAACCACCCCTACAGAGGAAGAGGCAATGAAAGACTTCCAATCTCGGGAATTTGAGATTGATCTTGCTAAACCGGCTTCTCCAGGTAACTTTGACGATTCACGGTCTTCTTTTTTCTCGGAGAATACTGATTTTGATATCTTTTATTATGCAGCAGACACCCCAGAAACTGCCCCAACTCTTCCTTCTTCAGCTGCCGTTCCTCCTCCTTCTCAAGTTATACCTCTTCCAGCTTCCCAGCCTGGTTCACAGGAAGAACCAATAGCGGCCCTTGAAGGTTTAGATGAACCATCTGCTTCCGAAGAACAGAAGGCAGAAGGTCTGGAAGATAGCGAGAAGACCCCGGAGCAGTCTTTCGATTATGACACAAAGCTTTCTACATTTCTTGCTCCGGGGAGTGAGTCTTCTTCCAAGAAGAAGGGGAAGCGTGTGGTTTCAAAGAAAGGAAAGAAGAGTTCTACTGCTGCTGGAGATGAGGCAGAGATTGATCCGGCTGAGTCTCTTTCTCCTTCTTCTCCGACGCGGCCTACGAAACTAATTACCAGGCCGGGTAAAAGTTCCAAGGGTGGGAAGAAGGGGAAATGAGTTTGATTTTGCATTTTCTGCTTTTTGTATTGACCGGGGATTGTGCGGATTCCGGTCTCCGCTTCTTTTTGTAACCTGTACAATGTAAAAATTCTCATAGTGTTGAAATAAAATAGATATTTTTCTTGTACAAATCCTTGTGTATGTAGGAATACATCTGTTTTTCATTTGAAGTGTAGAGTAAACGATTCTTTTCACTTGTACAAATTTTTTGTCTGTGTTTCAAGAACGCATTTACTCCACATCTTTATTACATGATATTGCAATGAACTTGTGGTATGTTGCTTGTATACTACTTTTATTAATGTAACTGAGTTGTACAATGTTGCCCCCATACCACAAGTATATTGTAATATCTCTTGATTTCACAAGACCGATACTCTTATTTTAGAGAATAACTTTCCACTTTTTCAGGGAAGAATTGTTCTGCTTTTAATAGAGTATATCTTGTCTTTGGAGGAATCTTTATTTTCTTTTTCCTCCTGAAGAACACTTCGACTTCTGGGAATGATCACTTTTATTTGTTTGAAAGTGAATTTTCCTGCGCAGTGAAATGAACTTCTGAAGAAGGTTTTGATTTTTGTGCCCCAGTAAAGGGTTTATTTTTGGTACTTCAAGCAAGGTGGAGTACGCCTCTGAAGAGGTCTTTTGGTCTCCGAAGAGAAGCGATTTTGGTCTCCGAAGAGAAGCAGTTTTGGTCTCCGAAGAGAAGCAGTTTTGGTCTCCGAAGAGAAGCAGTTTTGGTCTCCGAAGAGAAGCAGTTTTGGTCTCCGAAGAGAAGCAGTTTTGGTCTCCGAAGAGAAGCAGTTTTGGTCTCCGAAGAGAAGCAGTTTTTGGCATTTCATCTCTGGTGAAGTGGGTCTCCGAAGAGAAGCATTTTGCACTTCTACACGGGTGAAATGTGCCTCCGAAAAGGGCTTTTTAGCATTTCATCACTGGTGAAGTGGGTCTCCGAAGAGAAGCATTTTGCACTTCTACACGGGTGAAATGTGCCTCCGAAAAGGGCTTGTGCCTCCGAAGAGGGCTTGTGCCTCCGAAGAGGGCTTGTGCCTCCGAAGAGGGCTTGTGGTTGCCTGGAAGTTACTTTCTCATGGTCGGAGGGGTCCACGGGACAAGCGTAAGTCGTTCAATTGGATGTTTGTTTGTACAAACGATCGCAATCGATTAACAAGGTGCCCCTTTTTGGTAGTCCCACCGATCTTTTTGATTGAGGAAAGCTCTCCATTTATTGGCGTGGCTCGTTAGAGGGCTTTGTTGATCCTTGGGAAGGAGCATCAGTTGGTTGGTGTGCCAGGAAGGTTGCGTCTTAGGGGCAAGTAGATCCATGGGATGGACACAAGCTGCCTGATCGGATGCATCACAATCAGCCAGCGAGGGTCTTATTCCTTCTGCTTGGGAAGTTATCCTTTTAGTGGATCTACCTGTTTTCCTGTTGAGAGGCATACCTTCCTTTGGCTGCTTCCATGTTTGCCTGCTCATGTTGTATCATCATCCACCAATCTGCGATCCTTTATCATCGTTTCCAAGCGCATTTTTCTTTCTCTTGCAAGTAAATTGCTTTATTCGAAGAAGTAGACTTCACTGTTGAATGACTCCACAGAGTAAACGCAAGTTATTTGGTTGGATGCCTTTTTTACATCAGCGATCAAAACCAGTTAACGAGGGCTTGACCTAGTGGAGTCGTCAACTTTTTATGTGAAGTTCCTCTTGTATGAGATTTGAGTTTGAAATTTTTGTTGCTTGAAATCTGCTAAACGATTTGTAAGGCTCGCTTAGCTTTGCGATGGGTGAGCTTTGCTTTAATGACCTGCAGTATTAGATCGATATTTTAGCAATACATTTAGAGTATTTACACATCGAAATATAACAGGCATTTTATAATAGAAAACACAATGCATAGTTTTTTCATTATTGAGTCACGCTGATTTCTCAGCGGTTTACAATGCAGAAAATACACATCCATCATTATCTTTACAAATTCAAGCAATGCAGTTAAGTAAAATGAATGCTAGTTATTGTTGTTCCAGAATCTCCAGGCTGGATTTCCATTTGTGCTTGATTCATAGCTTTTGGATTTTTCATGTCAGAGAAAGCGAGAGATGCCCCAGTTGCAGTTTTGTGAGTGATTAGTAGTCATCCCAACTTCTGCTTGCTGGGTATGGTCCCCCTGTGATAGCATTAATGACAAGCTTTTCTGAATCTTGCACTGCAGTGTTGCTGAGAGAATCGGATTGATGGGTAGGACGTTGTTGACCCCGAGCGGATGGGGTTGGATCGACTCCGGTTCTTTTAACGTATTGTTGGAGTTTACCCTGCTCTAGCAATTCTTCAATCACCTTCTTTAATTCGCGACACTGGTCAGTGTCATGGCCAGGTTGATTGTGAAATTGGCAGAACTTTCCATTACGCTTTGCCCCTCTCGTCATCTCAGGCGGCTTAGGGTACCTGACAGCGTCCTTTGTTGCAAAAAAGATATTTCTTGGTGTATCAGTTAAAGGAGTAAAGTCTGAAGGATTAAAGCGGCGAGGTTTCTTTTCATTTCCCTGGCTTTTTCCTCCTTCATTCTCCCTTTTCTGACTTTCAGATTCTCTTTTCTTAGATGCGACATTGTCATTGTTAGTTTGGGCGGTAACCACTTTCGATGTTGCAGAAAGGCTTTCAAGGCGAATGAACTCATCGGCCTTTTTATAAAATTTATCAAGTGAGTTTGGTTCTTTCATCTTTAACCATATCCCAAATTCACTCGATTTATTAATGGCTCTCATCAAATAAGTCAGGATCATGCGTGGTTCCGCATTTTCTACCTCGGCCAAAGCTATATTGAAACGACTCAAGAAAGATTTGATTGATTCTCCGGGTGCTTGTTCAAGGTTAGACAGTGACATTATATCCTTAGCTTTTGAAGCATACAATCTGAACTGTTCTTTAAACTTTTGCGTTAAGTCGGAGAATTTATCTACAGACCGAACTGGAAGCTTTGTGAACCAAAGTAAAGCCACACCTTCTAGGTATACCGGAAAGTATCGACACTTGATCTCGTCTGATGCTCTTGCACCAGTCATATGCCAATCGTACTTGTAGAGGAAATGATTAGGGTCACTGGTTCCCCTATAAGCTTGGATAGTAGGAGGTGCAAATTTCCTTGGAAACTCCGCTCTTAGGATCCTTTCAGTAAACGGAGTTCTGCTTGGCGCAAATCCCCAGTCAGCCTCATCTTCTTCCCTTTGCATGCTCTCTTTCATGATGCGGCCAACCATTTCAGACAGGTACTCTTTATTGTTCAAAGACACCTCCGGGCAAGTATTAGTTCTTCCCTCGGAATTTTGCCCGGGCATCTGCTCATGACAAGTTGGTTGCGGCATAGAACCATCAGTTTGGAAAGGTGGCATTTCAGGAAGAGTAGTTCGACGGTTTTCTGGTTGACGATTTGCCCCGAGCAGAGCAGTTAATCTATCCATCATCAAAGCGTTTTGAGTTTCAATTTGTTGGTATAATCCAGAAACTGCGTCATCCAATTCAGCCCTGGTGACCCCAACGGTTGGAGTTGCTTGGTCTGTTATTGGGGAAGCGGAAGTTCCTTCGTGAGCGTTTCCGGATCTGATAGGTCTGCCTCTTCTTCCAGGAGCCATTATTTCAGATCTGGTTTTTAAAGAGAGGTTCTTTTTATGAATCTTTGCGAAACAACGGTGGATGATCGCCTGAGTTGGTTTCTCAGTGAAAGCACCAAAATGTTAACGGTAAAAAGTGAACGCTAACACCCAGTGTGTGTAATAGAATCGTGAAAGCACCACCCGTTGGTACGGGAACAGAATATGAGCTGAGAATAGCAGAAAAGCAGTAAATGAACAACAGATTTATAGTGGTTCGGCCCGTAATTGAGCTTACATCCACTTTATAGTCTTTTATTGCTGATTTGATTACAATTCAATACAATATCCCTCTAAATACAATACAATTTGATCATGAAATCATTCTTGACTACTAGCTCGATCTTTAATGATGAAACTCGACGAATCCGCGTTGGATGTTAGGAGCTCTTCTCGAAGATCGTTGTAGTGTCTCGAATGCTTGGAGATCTTTGATTGCTGAATGAGAGGAGGCTTCGACAGCGTCACGGCGCTTGAGTAATGAATGGCCAAAAGTCCCCTTCATGTTGGAAATGGTGGGGTATTTATAGGAGCTGATCTGGACTCAGGAATTTTCTCTAAGTATTTAAGTCGTCTGCCGACCTATGGTAGATCGGTGATGAGTTAAGGAATAGGCTTAGGTCGGTGCCGAGTTAAGGAATAGGCTTAGGTCGGTGCCGAGTTAAGGAACAGGGTTAGGTCGGTGACGAGTTAAGGGATGGTTGTCTTTGACAAGTATTAAGTCGTAGCCGACTTATCAAACCTTAACTCGTAAGGCCTTAACTCGCAGCCTTCAAGTCATAAACCCACTAAGTCGTAACTCGTTAGGTCGGAACCTTCTTAAGTCGGAGCATTTCATAACTCGGAATCTTCTTAACTCGGCGCCTTTCTTAACTCGGCAACCTGTTAAGTCGGCACACTTTATAAGTCGAATGCTCCTTAACCCGGTAGGTCATAAGTCCACATAGGTCGCAGCCATCCTTAACTCGCAAACCGTTAAGTCGTAGCTCTCTTAGGTCGACAAGCATCTTGACTCGGCACCTCCTTAACTCGGAGTGTTTGTTAAGTCGGCAGACTCCTTAAGTCGTGACATTCCTGTAGCCTTAGGTCGCTGGGCAAGCTAAGTCATTGAGTCCTAGGTCGTAGACATCTTAGGTCGCAGACTCCTTAACTCGCAGGTGCTTTAACTCGTACATTGTTAGGTCGTAAGGTCCTTTTGAGTCGTAAACCTGATGAGTCGTAAGCCTGATGAGTCGTAAGACCATGAGTCGTATACTCCATGACTCGTTGAACCTGATGAGTCGTAAGACCATGAGTCGTAGAAAGCTTGTCTCGTTGAGTCGTAGAAGAGTTAATCTTTATGAGTCGTAGCACGCTAAGTCGTAAGTCGTTAAACTTCTTAACTCGTAGGTCGTTGAGTCGGACCATTCCTTAGGTCGGAGCTTGTTGAGTCGTAGGTCATCTAACTCTTAACTCGTTAAGTCTTACACTCCCTTAACTCGTTAACTCTTGAGTCGCGTACTTCTTAAGTCGTGGAGAATTAAGGGTTAACAACTTATTTGTTTTGAATCAATGTCTAGCCGTGCTTTTAATCTTTTCCAGGAATTTATATTTGATGTTGCTTTCAAATTTTGAACCTGTTCCAACTTTTCATTTATCCTTTCCCTATAATCACGTTCGTTCCATTTCAAAATAAATTTGCAAATCTAAATTTTCTCCTCCTCCTATTCACAAAATATTTTATATGTTGTTTTAGATCTGGAGCCACGCAATCATCTCCTCTCCTATATTTCCTCCTCCTTTCAATTGTTAGCCTTCCCTTTTACACTTCCTCTTCCCCACTGTATTTTCGTTTCCACTTCAAATTGTTGCCCAGATCCTTCCCACGCCCGCAACCCAAGGCACGACCAGCACCTCCAGCAACCAACGCGGCGAGTCTCCGCCACCCTCCACCGTGAAACGCCTCACACGACAACCCCTAACCCACGTCACCAACAGCCACCACCGCTTCCTCCCCACGCCTCCCTCCTTAGCCTCTTCACTACCACCAACCGTGCCTAGGACGTCACCCATGCACTGGCCAACACCCAAACCGAAACCTAGATCTAAACTCGAGCTCGGCCACCGTATCTTTCACTTCTCCTTCTTTGAATAGGTATTGTATATGTTTACCTTATTGCTTATAGTATAGTATATTTCAAACTATATTAAAGGATATATTTTGTTACTGATATTTAAAGGTACATATATATGTTCAATAACATACGTATTTGCTTATACATGTACATATTGTGAGCGTATATTATGTTAGAACCCATACTAGTCATATATATATATGTTATTGGTTATACAAAAAAAATCTAGCTGCTTATTTTATAAAATATAACAGGTTATCCATTTTATTTTATGGTTATACAAGTTGTATTATATTATCAATTGGAGTATGTTATTTTAGAGTCTGTTATATATATATAATAATAGTTTGCGTATATATGTAAATAGCTTGGGGTTTATGTGATATAGTGCGAATAGCATGCAAGAAGTATATATGTCTTTAAGTTTTGCTAGATTCTTTTCTTCAATTAACAGATATAAATACATATAACAATGGAAGTTTATACAAGATATGTTATGTTATAAAAACTACTATGATCTGTTTATATATATACTACCAGGTGATATGCATACCTAATTTTAATATATATACATAGGATTTATATATATAGGCTACGTCAGTCGTATATAATACAGATTTGATTTTATGATTAGGTGTTTCAAAATGTACTTTGATTTCTAGATAAATATGAATATCAAAATATAATATGATGGTTTATATTCTGTTTTAAGACTTGTTTGTTATATAATATTATGTCTGTTATATATTAACTACTTATATTAGGATACACTGATATATATCATTAGTTATACAATCTGTTGGGTATATATATGGGTCTGACTGCATTTGGTTGGGTGCTAAACTTATATATATTAGTATGGGTGTTTTATAGTTTATATATATACGTAGTATATCATATGTGTGCAGTGTTGTGTATATATGGGTTTTGTAAGGAAAGTTATATTGATTTTTATAACAACTGGTTTTAAAATAAACGCGTATATATTCATAAACAAGGTTTATATTGGAACTGTTTAATAGCTGCGGGTATGAGTTCAGATTTGTACTATATCTATAACCTGCTGCATATATATACGTTTATAATAACAGATGAAATATGAATTTTAACCTGTTAAGTGTTGTACTATATGAGTCTTATACATATGTATATTGGGATATTTTGTTGGGTTTAAGCTAGAATAATCTGTTATACGTATACGCTGAATTATGATTCTATATGTAAGTTAGGTAAATTATTTTAATATATGTAAGTAGTTGTTAAGTATGAAATTATTTCAGTGATATATAAATATATTAGATTGTAAAATTTTGGAAATGATTGTTTCTATATTTTTGTAGGGTTATAGGATATATTTAAAATATTTACATAAAGTTATGGGGTTTTGTAATTTATTTGGTATATTGTACGTTGATTTGAGTATATATATATATATATATATTATTATGAGTATTACTTGAAAATATAGTATATATACTATTCCATTTATATCAAGCTGATGGATTGTTCTCATTTATTTCTATCAGCCTTGTTCGTCAAATTCGCGTTCAAAAATTTTGCTTTGTTTGAGATTCGTACCAATCCTGATTTGCTTTGAGATTCGTGTCTGGATTCATAGCTCATTTCCTTGTCAAATCTATCTAGCCTCGAAAGGTGAGCAATCACTCACGATTAGCGTTCTTATATTTAAATTTGATTTCAATTGAAATGTCAATTGAAATATGCTGATGTTAGTTATTTACATTGTTATATATGTCATTTTCTGTATCTGTTCACCTGTGACATCTGACACCATTATCTGTTATTTATTATTGTTGATATATGCCTGTTACTGTTGTTCTTTTATTATCATACCTGTTATCACTCTGCAAGTTCCCTGTTAGTATAGAATCACTATGGGTTGAAATGATACATACCCGAACGATCTGTAGAATAGGAGGAAATCGTTATGGGTTGAAATGATAAACCCAAGCGATTTTCATTGAATTGAATTTGGGATTGCGGGTTGAAAAGATATATACCCGTATATATATTTTAAATTGCGGATTGAAATGATAAATATCCGTATCACTTGACCATAGGATAGAAAATTATATACAGGCACCGTTGGTCTATATATAAATGTTTTGAAAATGATTTCTTTGGTTTTGAAAAAGAAATATATGGTTTTGATTAATATTGATTTTTAAAGATTTATTAAAGTTGATTTAATAAAGTTGATAAATAATATGTTTAAGTATTTAATATCTATATTTTTAAATATAGAATTTGTAATGATTTGAAATTGATTGAAATTGTATTTATTTAAGAATTATACTTAAATAAGTCTGATTTGAAATGTATTGAATTTGAAATTTAAAGAAGTGATTTACAACTTGAAATTTGAAAGGGTGACTTAAATGGATATTTCAACCGTATAAATATTTAAATGAGATCTTTTGTTTATTTAAATTGTAAATTGAAATTGTATTTAGATGTTATGGAAATGATTAAGTTAATATTTCAAAACTAAATAATTGTAAAGTGAATTTGATATGTATATAAATTTATCGAATTTAGTTTTGAAATGATGAATATTTAAAAGCTTTGAAATATATTCAAATTGAAATGGCTTATTTTATGGTTTAGATACGTATTTGAAATTGATAATTTGAAATGGTTTATTTAGAAGCTAAATCGAGTTGAAACGAATGATTTGAGATTTGATTAAATTAAATTTTTGGAATTCGAGTTAATTTGAATCGATTTGCGAAATTTAAGGAACTAATTTATTTATAACGAAATTTTAATATCTTAACTGTTAAAAAGGAAGTGTTATGATTTCCAAAATACTGTGATTTCCAGACTATGATTTCGAAAGCATTATAACTTTTGAAAAGTAATATGATTTTGAAAATGGATATATTTGAAGTGAAATGATATCGTATTAAAGTGGGTCTTGAAATGATAATGATATTTTGGTTTAAAATATAAACTATTTTGAAATGACCACGGTGTTATAATAACGATTGGTTGGCAAAGAGACCGGGATCGGATATGGACATACTCTCTGTCGATACCGAAAACCACTTTGACAACCGTGTACGCGGTGGAGATTCCAGAATGAAGTAGGATGGTGGCGACGTTCTTAAGGTATGTTACGTGGACCCAACTCCCGTGAGTTGGCATAAGGTGGCTAAAACAGGAGCGATCTCGGACCAGTGAGGTAGCACCTCTTCTCGGACGCATTTCTTCGATATTATACTCTTACTTGTGATTTGACTAGATGGCCATCCTCCGATTTGGGAATGTTGTTCGAGGTGGAACGGTAGTGGCTGCTATGCGTATCCATCAGTCCGTGTGCGTAATTGGTATATCTACCCTGGCATTGCCTAGTTGTGCCGTGTCACCTACCATATCGAGCTTTACTACGATTATGATTTTAAGATCCGACCGCGTTAAGGTTCTCCATCCCCTTAACGCTATTTTCCGATATGATCATACTTTACTTATTTAGACACTACTGTATATAGCGTATATTACTACATAGTAAATAGTTTAACGGATCCTTAGGGGATGGTTATCCCAAACATCCTTTAAGTTACTTGTATTTCAGTTGATATTTCACTTGAGTTGGATTTATTAATATAAGAATGTTAATCCTGACTCGAGTGTTTTGTGTTTTGCTTTACGCTCGGGTCAGACTGAGTGATACAGCATTTGGGACTCACCTTTGGAGTTGGAGCTTCGTTTGGAGATCCAGCTATCTATCGATCCTGCTTTCAGTCATTCCGTCGATCCAGTGATGTATTCAGATCTGGTATTTGATTATTGTATTGAGACATCTATTGTATTCGAGTCCTCTGTTGTATCTTGTTTAACTCTGTTATATATATATAGTAGCTTCATGAACTACTATCCTTTGTTTCCGCTGCAGTATTGTTATATTACTCTGTGTCTGTGATTTGTAATTATTTTATTTACTGTATATGATGAGTTTTGCCAAATTTTAATTACAACGCGGTATTTTGAGCAATTCAACTCCGGCATGAGTGTCTACCTATACACTTATAATGGATGCGAATGGTTGAAAATACTGGGTCGTTACATATATATATATCCTACTATATCTAATATCACAAATCCAAACAGCAATCAATCAAATCAATAACTGTAAAAATCAACTTTCATTTTGAGTGAGAAAAATCTCACCTTTGATTTTATTTGCATTCCATTTTCAACTCTCTTCCATTTTCGGCTTATTTCTTGATTTTAGACCTTGAATAAGCAATTTACAAATTTTTAATATTCAATATAAATCGAATAATCAACTTTTCGTTTTGATAGTTTTAATTGACAAATTTCTCTTTTTAATAAATTATCTAACTTCAATTTAAAATTTTAAAACTAAGTTCCCTTTATTAAATTATTTTTAGTAGCCAATCTGAATTTTAAATAAGTGACTTAAACAAAAGGAATTACCTTAGTCAATTATTTTCAAACAACTATCTGTAAACTTAACTGAATCAATAATCCAATATTTAAAAAGTTAAAATCTGGAATTTTTAAAACTAACAGTAAACATTTTTTTTTATACATATAAATTAAAAACTGCATATATTATTATTGTTATTCTGTTTTAACTATATATTTTTTTTCTCTACCAACTAAACTCTACATAAATATATTTAAATCAATTTAAAAAGAAAACGATATACCTTACTGGCCATCGTCGAAACTTTCATCGATCGAAGCCCTAAACTCAAGTCGCCACCGCGAGACACCACAGTCTCCAAAATCGCGACCACATCGGAGCGAAGACCCAGCTCTCACGCGAACCCCACGATCTCCATATTCACTGCATCGCTATCTGTATCCACCAACGAGCCAGGTCAACAATCACGACCAGAACATCACCTCCCCCGTGCTTTCCATCGTGACTTCGACGAACCAGCCTCACCATTATCCCCTCGCGCGCAGCCCCAAATTGACACATACGCTTGCGACCCCACTCAGCTCCACCCCTCGAGCGCGCTGCTAGACTACCCTTCGACGTGAATAATCGTGGCCTCAATCGGTCGAGCCTCTCGATCGATATCACTTGCGAACGTCGCTTGCTCAACCAGGTGAACGGCTCGCGTTCCCTTCGACGTGATTTCAGACATCACCTTCAAGACGAGCTGGGCTACTCGCGATTTGAAGATGAAATCTGGAACGAGGAATAGATTGGATTTCGTTTTATTTTTTTTGAAAACGAGATGCTTTCGTTTTCTTTTGTTTTCCATTGTGAGTTTTGTGGATTGAACGAGAGAGGGCAAAATTTAACTACAGCCATTTTTCTTTTGATTTGTTCTGTGAGGAAATGATGTTTGCGTGAGAATTGTAAAGGGGTGGGGGAACAAGGAGTACGTGATTTACGGAGGAAAGAGTGTCGATGTTGAAAGAAGGCAGGCTGAAGAAAGAATCTCGGCTGGGTTGACTAATTTTAAATTTTAAAATTAAATTTAATTTGATTTTATTTCAACGCGTTTACTCACCGTTCGCTCACATATCAACTCCGATAAATATGAAATTTGAAATCCGACAATAATTCAATATTACGGACCCAATGGAACTGGTTTCGTCAAATTCCGAGATTGTGCCCGGAATGCTATTTTTAAATATCGATTTAAACTATATGATTTTCAAAACTGATCAAAGCAGTTTCACATTCGATTCTGAAGCTTCTATTATCTTCAGTATTATCAATACGAATTTTAAAAGCTGTTGAAATATTTTAAATCGGCTTAAAATTGAAGATTCAAATTTTTATTCAACTTTCAATAGATTAAATTTTAAAGTTTAATCGCAAATATCAAAGTTCAATCGGGGATTCAAATTAAATCATCGTTCAAATATTTAAAATTAATTTAATATTTTCAATTTAATTTGTTCAAAATTCAGGGTCGTTACAAACTTCCCCCCTTAAAAGAATTTCGTCCTCGAAATTACAAGTTAGGAAAAAAAGGTCCTTAACTCGTCTACTATATTTTTTCACAATCTAATAATTTTATCAATTTATCAAAACAAATTTTTCTACTAAAGATTCGTTATTAATCCACTAACTTTCTAAACCTTTTATAGTTTTCAAACATCATTGCTTTCTTAACAATTCAAATTTAAATTCAAATTCAAATTTAAACTTTCAAAGTTTTCTCAAAAATTTTCTAACACTCTAAATTTTCGAAAAATTTCGCCAGCGTCTCCTTTGCGCGGCTAATACGGCACGACTACAAAACGTCCCTACGGACTCTCAGATTTCAAAAAGAAAAAGAAAAAGCCAAGCGGCTAGACAAGAAATCAGCAAATCTCATATTGAAATTTAAATACTTACCTTTTGTCGAGCAATTCAAATTATCTTTGAAATCAAATTTCCAATTCCTTTATACACCTGTATATCCTACTAGCCATAATATCTAGTTACATATTCAAACCATTTTGCACATCAAAATTTTCAATATATGCTTCTTATATCATTTTTACTTCACTATTGAAGTTACATATCCATTATCATTAAATTTTACATTTCAAATTCATTTGAATTCAATTTACACTTCCAATTCTATTTGGATTCAGTTTACTTTTGAATATTGAATTTATCAATTATCTTTCATTCACAACTGATTATTTTAAATTAGTTCCAATTACTAATTCATTACAAATTCTAATTCACTTATTCAAATTTGTCTTCAACATTCAGTTTCAATTCCAGTTTTATCTTCATTCAATCATCAACTTAGAATAAATTTCAATATCAAATTTTACTTAAGAATTTCACTCTTCATTTCTTAAGTTCAATAAATATTCCATATACACATTATATTTTCAATTCACTATTTTGGTTTATAACCACTTATATTAAACTGGATTTCCAATTTTGTATGAATTTTAATTCATCTTTCATTTATAACAATTCAATTCATTTCCATTGCTTATAACTTCAAAATGAATCTCAACTTTCAATTTCACTTTCATTTATTCAAATTTATTCACTTATACTTTCTTTAATTTAACTCCATTCTTTAAGTTAAATTTATTCTATCAAAATTCAAATTGTATAAGTTATCAACTCATTTATTCCCATAAATATTCTAAATAGGATTCCAGAGTCTTTTCAACCTTTTCAAAACCATTTTGAAAACAATTCAAATTATCCTTTGAATTTTCTAAAACAAAATCCAATTTTTTCAAACAACTTTCATTTAAAACAATCGGCAGCAATTCCTCTTCTGGAAACCCGAAAATGAACATCGATGATGCTGCAGTCATTACCGAAGTTATTTTCCAACGACCGAAAAGAGTTTAGAGCTTTTCATTCCTTCAGAACATTTTTCAAAACCTTTGAAATTCATTTTCAAATCAAAAAGGAATTTAAACTTTCCAAATCTCCAAAATTTCCAAATTCTTTTCAAAACATTTCCAAACACTTCTCGGGAATTCCGCTTCAAATTACAAATCACATTTATAATTTATATTTTCAAATTTCATTTGTATGTGAATTTGTTTCTTAACTTTCAATTCACATTTATTAATTTCATTTGTTAATGAATTTATCTCCAAATCTTTGGTTATTATTTTATTTCTTATTCAATTTCAATATAACAATGATAATATTTCAATGTTATCATTTCCTAACAACCAAACATCCATATACTATGATAATTCATAGAAAATCGTTTCTTTTCTATACAAAAATAGTTTTGGGCAAAATTATTTCATTTACCCTATTCAAAACATATTGTGTCGAATTGTTCTATTCAAGTGTTTAGAAACCCCTTCGATCCAGTTGCGCAGACTGTGCCGACGAAGGTTCATATGCCACTCAATAAATCAATCATCACAATATAAAACAATTTTATATTCAATAACAAATACGCGCTCGTATCTATTATTACACTCAAACTCATTCTAGAGTACTACTGACTCTATCTCTAATGAGTAACACCCAACAGAGCAGGGTTGTCGCTTAACCATATGCTCTGATACCAGCTGTCAAGACCCGCAAATCCGTACCCTTGATTAAACACTAAATTCCATTGATTAACTCAAGATGCACGGAAATACGAACCCTGAGGGTTTAAGAAAGAAGAAAGAGGTAGAAGAAAAAGAAAACAGAAGAAGAAGAAAGAGAAGAAAGAAGAACAACAGAACAACATCAAAACAGAAAACAATATCAGAATCTTACACATCGCAGCGGAACAATATACAATAGATAATTACTAGCCTTTTAAAACAAAGGATTATATCAGTTTTTATACATACATCAATCAAAGTCAATATACAACAATGGACCGTTATATAAACTTGTCCTCATACAGAATACACAGTGGAATAAATAAACAAAGTATATGTGATACGTTATGCCATCCAGCTTGCTTCCACGGCTCCAGAATATCCAGAAATTCCTGATAACCTAACTCTAGACTGCCCGTGTGGAAATTTGTGGGCACCCAGAGTTTAGAAGGGAACAATAAACTCCGAGTCAGTCATGGTGACTGGTGTGAGATCGTAAAACAGTTATTTTTCACAAGAAAATAAAACAAATTCGCAATGCTTTTGGAAAATGAAACTACCATAGGACCTCCCGCCACACACACAATGCAAACGCAGAATTGGAGGAGATTTCTTCTTATGATAGTCAAAGATGCTTACTACGCAAAATCAAATCATTTTTGATATTATTATTAGTGCATAGTGTAGAAAACATTTCGAAAGTATAATATTAATCTTAGCCAGCATAGGTACCATTATAGTATGCTTACTATAGCTACCATATTAAATGGCAGGTTC
This sequence comes from Allium fistulosum, assembly GCA_030737815.1. Lineage (NCBI taxonomy): Eukaryota > Viridiplantae > Streptophyta > Magnoliopsida > Asparagales > Amaryllidaceae > Allium > Allium fistulosum. The sequence continues at coordinate 695,080,517 of CM060906.1, forward strand.
TACAACTAAAACCGTACAAGGCTCGTATTGTTTCTTTGGATTTCCAACAAATGGTCAGGCCAAGGAACTTCCTATGCCACGATGGGTACGTCCCTGGAATAGACGACCCGAGAACCTAACCGGATCTCTGCCAACACAAGGCCGGGTTACCTCTGCAAAAATAGGTAACTACTGACACGCGTATGCCATCCCCCGATCGTAACCGATCTTCCCGAGGATCCCCGATTTCCAACAAACTACATAATAAGCAGTATCAACATAGGCTAAGTATCTGGGCTCCATACCATGATACCACCTCTATCCAGAAGGAATGACATACACTAAGGGGCGCTACTCCCTAGAACCTTGCTGCATCCTTCCTGTTTTGACCATTTCCGAGGTGTGAGGCTCGACGAAGTCTCGTCCACAAAGCTACGCTTTCTACAAAGCCATGCTTCGGGTCAAACAAATGATCAACCTATGATCACAAAGATATAAGATCAAACAAATGATCATATCGCACATGATCAAACACCGATCATTTCACAGCAACACTCAGTATGCCACGTTACCAAATTGGGAGTATATCGCTGATAAATTTCAACTACATAACCTCTGAGCTCGTACGTCTCAGAGAAGGGTGTTAAGCTAAGAGAATAAATTCTCCGCCACCAACAGAAATGTATTTGAAAGAAATCAGCTTTATATCTCAAATTTGTAACGTCAGACACACAATCCATACAAGTCTGTTCCGGGATCGAACAGAACCGAAGGCACTTCTCACGAAGCCCTTGCACATCCGGATAATTTTCTCATCACGTCCGGACTTCCCGTCACTAAGGGTGATAAAACCTCTAAATCGGAGATCAGCCGATGTAGAGTAACTCGACGGTAATCCTTCCGTTTTCAAAAATATCCGGTCTTCAACACCGGTCTTCAAATGCAATTCATAACGACGTATCACATATTCGGAATGGGTTATACGACCCCATGGTCCTTTCCCGGCTAACCCGAATAGTGAGCGTTAATTCAAAAATAAGTGTGACATTCAAATTCATCCAATTCACAACAAATACCATTCAAGATAATTATTGATAGTCGGTTATTTAACTATCAATAAAGATGCGCAACATCGTCAGATTCCAAATAATTTTCCAAATTATTTATTTTCCAAAAATATCTTTACTAGATATAAAATTTCCACACTTAACCGTTTGAAAACAAATTTCAAATATTCACTTTTCAATTTATCTTTAAAAGATAAAGTTTCAAACCCTTCGTTTCATATTGGAAAAGCAATTCCATACTTATTTAAAATAAGTAATTCACAAAACTATTTATTTTCAACATTTGAAAATATTCAATATACTTAAATCAATATTAAGTATATATTCATTCTTTAAGGAAAACATTTGAGTCAAAATGAATGTTACGTAAAACATCGTTACGACGACTCAAAATCACTAGTATAGGGATTCGGATTTTAAGATAGATATATAAATCCCAATACTACATAAAACATTTCCTTTCGGAAATCATTTACTATAACAACAATGTTATAGTCCACCATTTCCTTATATTTCTCGAAAACGTCTATTTCAACAATAAATGTTGAAATCTATGATTTCGATATTCAATATATTTTAAAACATCGCTTAAAACAATTAACTTCATTTTCAAATATCACTTTTCCGAAACCATATCCATTTTACTTAACATTATATTCACTGTCCAAAATCGTGAATATACTTCACTAATTACATTTCACTATTTTCTACACGTTTTATTTCAATAATAATTCGCTATCCAAAATCGCGAATATATCTCCTTTAAGAACCTTCTATATTTAATTTATCAAATCCAATTGATTTCGAATTTATAAAACAACGTTTATAAATTCTATTTCTATTTTCAAACAACTTCAATTTAATAAATCTCCTTTATTAACAATTCGATTCATAACTCAAATCTTATACCAACAATCCATAATTACAAGTTAAATACTTATAATTCCTTTATTTTACAAAATCATTTCCATTTATAAGTTCACAATTTATAAATTTCATTTATTTATAAATTCTAAAAAATTCATTTTAACGCTTATAAAAACTCGTTTTATAATACCAACATTTTAGAGTTATAAATATCAATCTTGTACATCTTTTACATACATCGTTTTTAATAATTCAAAAATTCCCATTAAAACCATTCTATAAATTTCTTAACTATTTATTTCAAAAGAAATTACCTTTTGGTTAAAATTCACACATCTTAACTTTTATAACTTTAAAGTTTCAACGTTTATTTATTTAAAACAAATAAATTCAACAATTTAAATACAACGTATATTTTCAAAGATTACTTCAAAAATCTCTTTTAAAATCAACATCGTTATTTTTAAATTTCAAAGATGAATCCGATGATGCAACAGAACCAATTAGTCCATCACAACATCAAACATCATATATCATCATATGATAACAGAATACATATCAATATCTGTAAATAAATAAATACAGTTGAGGAATCCAGTTGGATCCCTCCAACCTGTTTCCCTGCATCCACAGACGTTAGCACAATACCAATTCCACTTCGAGGTGGAATATCGCGGTATATGGGTTTTATAAAAATATCCGCTTACTAACGGCGCAATAGGGTCTCATCCGCTATACGAGGCGGGAAATCAATCAATCCAATATATACATATGCCAATATGTATATATTGCTATATATATAGATATATCCTACTATATCTAATATCACAAATCCAAACAGCAATCAATCAAATCAATAACTGTAAAAATCAACTTTCATTTTGAGTGAGAAAAATCTCACCTTTGCTTTTATTTGCATTCCATTTTCAACTCTCTTCCATTTTCGGCTTATTTCTTGATTTTAGACCTTGAATAAGCAATTTACAAATTTTTAATATTCAATATAAATCGAATAATCAACTTTTCGTTTTGATAGTTTTAATTGACAAATTTCTCTTTTTAATAAATTATCTAACTTCAATTTAAAATTTTAAAACTAAGTTCCCTTTATTAAATTATTTTTAGTAGCCAATCTGAATTTTAAATAAGTGACTTAAACAAAAGGAATTACCTTAGTCAATTATTTTCAAACAACTATCTGTAAACTTAACTGAATCAATAATCCAATATTTAAAAAGTTAAACTCTGGAATTTTTAAAACTAACAGTAAACATTTTTTTTTATACATATAAATTAAAAACTGCATATATTATTATTGTTATTCTGTTTTAACTATATATTTTTTTTTCTCTACCAACTAAACTCTACATAAATATATTTAAATCAATTTAAAAAGAAAACAATATACCTTACTGGCCATCGTCGAAACTTTCATCGATCGAAGCCCTAAACTCAAGTCGCCACCGCGAGACATCACAGTCCCCAAAATCGCGACCACATTGGAGCGAAGCCCCAGCTATCATGCGAACCCCACGATCTCCATATTCACTGCATCGCTATCTGTATCCACCCACGAGCCAGGTCGACAATCACGACCAGAACATCACCTCCCCCGTGCTTTCCATCGTGACTTCGACGAACCAGCCTCGCCATTATCCCCTCGCGCGCAGCCCCAAATTGACACATACGCGCGCGACCCCACTCAGCTCCACCCCTCGAGCGCGCTGCTAGACTACCCTTCGACGTGAATAATCGTGGCCTCAATCGGTCGAGCCTCTCGATCGATATCACTTGCGAACGTCGCTTGCTCAACCAGGCGAACGGCTCGCGTTCCCTTCGACGTGATTTCAGACATCACCTTCAAGACGAGCTGGGCTACTCGCGATTTGAAGATGAAATCTGGAATGAGGAATAGATTGGATTTCGTTTTATTTTTTTTGAAAACGAGATGCTTTCGTTTTCTTTTGTTTTCCATTGTGAGTTTTGTGGATTGAACGAGAGAGGGCAAAATTTAACTACAGCCATTTTTCTTTTGATTTGTTCTGTGAGGAAATGATGTTTGCGTGAGAATTGTAAAGGGGTGGGGGAACAAGGAGTACGTGATTTACGGAGGAAAGAGTGTCGATGTTGAAAGAAGGCAGGCTGAAGAAAGAATCTCGGCTGGGTTGACTAATTTTAAATTTTAAAATTAAATTTAATTTGATTTTATTTCAACGCGTTTACTCACCGTGCGCTCACATATCAACTCCGATAAATACGAAATTTGAAATCCGACAATAATTCAATATTACGGACCCAATGGAACTGGTTTCGTCAAATTCCGAGACTATGCCCCGGAACGCTATTTTTAAATATCGATTTAAACTATATGATTTTCAAAACTGATCAAAGCAGTTTCACATTTGATTCTGAAGCTCCTATTATCTTCAGTATTATCAATACGAATTTTAAAAGCTGTTGAAATATTTTAAATCAGCTTAAAATTGAAGATTCAAATTTTTATTCAACTTTCAATAGATTAAATTTTAAAGTTTAATTGCAAATATCAAAGTTCAATCGGGGATTCAAATTAAATCATCGTTCAAATATTTAAAATTAACTAAATATTTTCAATTTAATTTGTTCAAAATTCAGGGTCAATTTAATTTGTTCAAAATTCAGGGTCGTTACACCACCTATACCCCAGGCCTTGACCATGGCCGAGCCCACCATGGTGACCAAAATCCTCAAAAATGCAACCTAAGCCTTAAAAAAAACAATGTGTTGACCACTATTTGCTTCACCACTCCATTTTCCACCACCACCACCACCTTAGGCCGCCACCACCACCTCTAACCAGACCACCACACACCCCTCCACCACCTGACCAGACCCATACCCCTCTGACCTGACCAAATTGCCCATGGACGAGCCCATTTGGGTGAACAAAACCATGCGTTGGCCTTGAACTCTTCACATTCCTTTATATAAACTTCCTCCCATGTTTCCACTACCTTGGCCGTGCCTTTACATGACCAAACTCGAGCCATTCCCTGTTCAAACCAGAGACAAAACCATCCCTAGGCCATGACAAAAAAATAGAGAAAGCAAGGCAAAAGATTTGGCATTCGTATCTCTTTTCATTTAAAAGTTATTCCATTTCAACTGTATTGAAATTTATGGTTTGTTTTGATTTTTTTTTTGGGTTGTAACACAAGAGTTGTAGCATTGGATCTCGCTCTCTACTCAAATCCGAAGTCTTGTCTTTGTGCTCTTGATTCCCTTGTGTCAGTTGTATTGCAATCTCCAGCATTTAGAGGTGAGTAAATCTCACACGACACTATATACTTATGCAATTGTGAAGTGACAACATTTGAATGTATAGAATTATAAATGATGTTATAACTGCCTGTGATTATTTATGTATGATGTTAAACCTGTAAATTACATGTCATATCACCTGTTACTTTGTATATTGTTAAACTATTCATTTATATCTGTTTATCACACTGCAAGTTCCCTGTAGATTAGGTTCACTATGGGTTGAAATGATACATACCCGAACGAACTTTAGAATAGGGAAAGATCGTTATGGGTTGAAATGATAAGCCTGGGCGACTTTTATTTACTTGGGATTGCGGGTTTGAAATGATAAAACCCGGATTTTCTTGGTAAACTATGGATTGAAATGATATATTATCCGTATCACTTGACTTAGGCTAGAAAATATTATACAGACCCGTGGTTATTTTATATATTTTTCTAGAAATTTTTAAGTATTTTAAAATGTAAAAATGTGATAAATTGATTGAAATTGAATTTTTAAAAGATTTATTAAAATGGAAATGTTTTTCTATGTTTCAAATGTAAATATAAATGGATAGAAAATGGTGATTTTAAAGTGTAACTTAAATTGGAAATTTGACTGATTTTTAAAATGGAAATTTAAGTTAATTAAATTAAAAATGAAAATTAAGTTTTAAATGGTGAAAAATGGAGATTTAAATTTAAGTGTTGAAATAAATTGTTAAAAATGAAAAATGGGAGTTGGCACACTTGAATTAAATAAGTGAACTTTGGAAATTTTGATTTTTATTTGAAAAATTTTCCTTTATAAAAATCATAAGTTAAAGGATATAAATGAACATTTTAATGTGGAAAATTATGATTTTTATAAGTTTAAATGATTTAAATTGAAGTTTATTTATGGCTGGAATTGTATTTAAAACCTGGAAATTCAATTTATAGCACTTTAGAAATGCTATCATTTCTGGAAATGAACTAATTCTGAACTAAGTAGAATCTGCAGCACTTGGTAAGTGCTGTGGTTGCATAAATGAACTAAAAGACTAAAATGAACTAAGGCTATGACAACACTTGGTAAGTGCTGTAGTGGCAGGAACTAAATTTAAAACTGAAACTAATGAAGGGGCTATTGTAGCACATGTTAAGTGCTGCAGTAGGCTGAAATGTGATTTTTGTATATAACTGAACTACTACAGCAGTTTTTAAAACGCTGTCTTTGCTGAATTGAATTAGAACCTTTAATTTGAACCCTGAACTATTACAGCAGTTCTGTAAATGCTGTCTTTTCTGAATTGAACTATTTTTCCTCTAAAACTGAACTGTTACAGTAGTTATAAATGTTGTCTTTGCTGAATTGAATTGTTTTCAAATATAACTTACAGCAGCACTTTTTAAATGCTGTGAAAGCTGGAATTTTAATGTTTTATTTTTTTAAGTGAATAAATGAACTCAGAAAAGGGTAAAATTTTGGGAATTGAATATTTGATTTAAAAGAATATTGACTTTGTTTTTAATGGTTTAATTGAAGTATTTGAGTTGAAATATAAACTGTTATTAAATTTATCACCACGGGTTATAATAACGATTGGTTGTTAAAGAGACTGGGATCGGATATGGACACACACTCTGTCGATACCGAAAACCACTTTAACAACTGTGTACGTGGTGGAGTTTCCAGAATGAAGTAGGATGGTGGCGACGATCCTAAGGTATATACGTGGACCCAACTCCCATGAGTTGCCATAAGGTGGCTAAAACAGGAGCGATTGACGGACCAATGAGGTAGCACCTCTGATCGGACACACTTCTTCGATACCATTCTATTACTTGTGATTGATTTGGTGCGCACCCTTGATTTGGGAGTGTTGTTCGAGGTCGGCGGTAGTGGCTGCTATGCGTCACCATCAGTCCGGATGCGTAATTGGTATATCTACCTTGGCATTGCCTAGTTGTGCCGTGTCACCGACCATAGCGAGCTTTACTACGAGTTTGAATTTCTCCCGTAGCCTATGGAGTATCGAGGGTAGCCCCCATTTTGGGAGTATGCTAATACTGGATAGACTACTGGGACTATTACGTGTTAAGGTGGAAAATGTAAAGCCTTAATGCTATTTAAAAGTATGTTTATTTTATATTAGACATTATTATAATAGCGAATATTACTACATAGTAGATAGTTTAATGGATCCTTAAAGAACGGGCAATCCCAAGCATTCTTTATTACAGTTCACTTGAGTTGGTTTACATTGTGTAAGTATGTATGTCCTAACTCGAGTGTTTGTGTTTTATTTACGCTCGGGTCAGCCTGAGTATTCACAGCTTTGGATTTCACTTTTCTGGAGCTAGGAATCGCTGGAGTTTCTGCTTATCTAGTTATCTATCTATTTCAGTTTCAGTTGTTCTATTTCAGCCTTTGTATTAGAGACTTATGTATTTGGATTTCTATTGTACTTGTTTCAGAACTGTATTGGTTTTCAGACTATGTATTTTGTATCTGTTTTGAGACTCTGTATTTTAGTGGCTTCATGAACCACTATTTATTTTATTTCCCCTGTGAGTTATTCTGATATTTCTGTGTCTGTGATTTTGTGAATGATTTTATTTGCTCCAAATTTTGTTACAATCTGTTATTTTGTACTATTCAAATTTGACATGTGTGGATTATTGTCGATTTGAATGGTCCAAAATAGGGGGTCGTTACATTTGGTATCAGAGCTTTGGTTTTAGGCAAACCTTAGCCTATGGAGCAAAAACTCATTAGAGATAGGGTAGAAATACCCTAGAATGAGTGAAATTAACCTCAGAATCATTTCTTTGTGAGTGAACGTATTTTTAAAGTATAAAATGGTTTTCAAATGATTTTTCAAATGATTTTCAAAGATTATTTTGATATAAAATTTTCTTGTTTTAAAAGCAATTCTTTTCTAAACTTCCTTCTTTTCGTATCTACTTTGTTAGAAATTCTTTTATTAGGATATTCATCCAAGTGATCTTATTTTGTCTATCTTACCGTATCTTTGTCTTCTCTTTACCTTTGTCCTAAAATTCATTCTTGATATTTTCAGGATGAATCGTGGAAATGCTAGAGGTAGGGGTCGTGGTACTGCCCTAACTGCTCAACCCCCAGCTCCTTAACCTATTGCACCTATTAGATTTACTGTTCTCTGTAAGAAATTCTCTCAGCTCGGTGGTACTAAGTTCACCGGTTCAGAGAGCATTATCGAAGCCCAGCAATGGTTATAGAGTTTAGAGAGGATATTTACTGGTCTTGAGATTACTGATGCCTAGAAGCGTCAGTTAGCAGCTTGGCAGCTGCAAGAGTCGGCCTTAGATTGGTGGGAGTCTGTTATAGCTCACACTAACGAAGGTGATCTTTCGTGGGAGCAGTTTTGGTATCCTTTGTGTTATCTTGAATTTTCCCCATTTTTCTTTTTCTTTTGAATCTATCTTAAGTTTTGTTTCTGTATCTTCTTTTCAGGGAGGCTTTTGTGGCAAAATGGATGCTCGAAGCCGGGAAATCCTAGCTTTATCGAGAATTCATGGATCCTAAGCAGGGTACCATGTCTTTTTCTGAGTACGAGTGGAAGTTCAACGAACTCTCCAAGTTTGGTCCTGGTCTTATCGACACTCAGCTTAAGAAAAATGAGAAGTTCATTGCTGGAGCTCGCCCAGAGTTCTACGATCGTCTTATTTCACATGTTCATGGCACTTTTACTGAGCTTATGGATATGGCTATTCATTATGAGAACCCTACTTCCAAGGGTCCTGCTGCTTCTGGTGCTTATGTATCTCAGTCTTCCTCTGCAAATTCTAAGAAGAGAAAGCCCAATTTACACCGGTAGAAGAAGAATTGGCTCAAGAATCCGAGCTTGGGATCTTCACCATCTTCTCCATCTCAGAGGCACCCTATTGATCTATCTACCATTACCTACATCAAATGTGACCAGAAGGGACACTATGCTAATAGTTGCCCTACTTCGGTTAGTACTGCTGTTCCTCCACCTCAGTTTACCAGGAACAATCTTTGTCATGTTTGTCTTCAGCCTGGTCATTTTAAGAATGACTGTCCTTTGTATCAGAAGGGAAAGCCATCTGGTGTTTTTGCTGTCACATCTGCTTCTTCTCCTGCTGCAGCTGCTCCTGCTCCTAGTGATGATCAAGGTACTCTTCAGGGCACCTTTACTTTATTTCATCTTCCTGTTCGTGTTTTATTTGATACTGGAACTTCGCATAGTTTTATTTCTGATGATTTGTGTGATAAGTTTGAGCATCTCCTTTCTCCTAAGTATGCTTCTGTTCCTTTATGTGTTTCAAATCCTATTGGTGGTCCCGCAAATCTTAATAAGATTTGTAAGCAAGTGAGACTCTTCTATTCTGGCCATAAATTTTCTGGTGATTTCTATGTTCTTGGGTTTGATGCTTTTGATTTGTTGCTTGGAGGTGATTGGCTTGATGGGCATGATGCCCGTATCTCTTGTAAATCCCGAATTGTTTCTATTAAGGATGATCGGGGTAATTCATTGGTTATCCAGTGTCGTATGCCTCATGATTATGCTGGCAGCTTTATATTTTCCCTGGATGCTTCTCCTGTTGATCTTCAGTCGAATCGTGTAGTTAAACTCTATCCCGATGTATTTGTTGAAGTTACTACTCTACCTCCTAAGCGGGAAATTGATTTCCGCATTGATCTTATTCCTGGAGCTCGACCTGTAGTTCTTCCTCCTAGAAGAATGGTACCCCACGAGAAGGTTGAGTTAGGAAAGCAAATTGAGGACCTGTCTTCTAAGGGTTTGATCAGACCTAGCTATTCTGAATGGGGAGAAGCGGTGGTTTTCGTCACCAAGTCCGATGGTTCTCTCCGGATGTGTGTTGATTATAGGGAGCTGAACAAGCTCACTATGAAAAACAGATATCCAATGCCTCGTATCAATGATACGTTTGATCAGCTTTATGGTGCCACTGTTTTCTCTTAGCTTGATCTTGCCACAGGTTTTCACCAGCTCAGAGTTGCTGAGGAAAGTATTCCCAAGACTGCTTTCGGTATTGAGAATGGATTCTTTGAATGGTTAGTCATGCCTTTCGGTTTGACTAATGCTCCTGCTTTCTTTATTGATTTGATGAATCATGTTTTTCGCGATGTGCTTAATAAATTTGTTCTAGTCTTTGTTGATGATATTCTCATTTTCTCTAAGTCTGAGGAAGAGCATGAGTCACATTTGAAATATGTTCTTGAAACTCTTAGAAATCATCGGTTGAAGGCTAAATTTTCTAAATGCCATTTCTGGAAGGATGAAGTCCGATTCCTCGGGCATTTTGTTTCTGGTAATGGAGTTTCTGTTGATCCAGTCAAGATCGCTGCGATCAATGTATGTCTTTCTTTCTTTCTCTTTCCTTGTTCATTCAATTTATTCTATCTTTCTTGTTGTCCTTATCTATCCCTATTCTGTACAGGATTGGGAAACTCCTAAGACTCCAACTGATATACGTAGTTTTCTGGGCCTTGCCGGATATTACCGGAGATTCATTGAGAATTTCGCTCGGATTGCTGCACCTCTCACTGCTTTGACTCTGAAGAAAGCTAAGTTTATTTGGAGTGATGAGTGTAAAGCTGCATTCAGTGAGTTAAAACACATGCTTACTTCCGCACCAGTTCTTACCGTTCCAAATGGAAATAAGGGATTAACGGTATACACCGATGCTTGTCGTGAAGGTTTGGGAGCTGTTCTGATACAGGAGGGTAAGGTGATTGCTTATGATAGTCGTCAGTTGAAGACCCATGAAGCAAATTATGCTGCTCATGATTTAGAGTTGCTTGCTGTTGTTTTTGCTTTGAAGCTGTGGAGACATCATCTTTTGGGTACCAAGTTTGAGCTTTTCACAGATCATCAGTCTTTGAGATATATTTTCTCTCAGAAGGATTTGAACGAGAGACAAGTTAGGTGGTTAGAGTTCCTTGCTTCCTATGACCTCAACATCAATTATACCCCTGGGAAAGCTAATGTTGTGGCGGATGCTTTGAGTCGGAAGAAGGCTTTGTTGTGTCAGCTTGTTGTTTCTTCTCCTCTTGTGGATCGTATCATGGCTAAGCAGGATGAGGATCGGATGCTTAGATTGATTAAGGAGAATGTTTGAAGTAGAGTTGGAGGTAATAGTCTTGAAGGCAGTGGTGCTCAGATAGATGATCAAGGTGTTTTGAGGATTAATAATAGGATTTGTATCCCGAATGTTGATGGTTTGAGACAAGAGTTACTTCAGGAGAATCATCAGTCCAGACTTTCTATTCATCCGGGAGTGACCAAGATGTATTAGGATATGAAGAAGTTGTATTGGTAGAGAGGTATGAGGCGAGATATCTCCATTTTTGTTAATAGATGTGTGACTTGTCAACAAGTCAAGGCAGATCATCAAAAGACCCCTGGTTTGTTGCAGCCTCTTGAGATTCCCAATTGGAATTGGGAAAAAGTTTCTATGGATTCCATTGATGGATTACCGAGGACTAGGACGGGTAATGAGAGTATCTGGGTTATTGTGGATAGATTGACCAAATCATCTCATTTCATTCCGGTCAAGTCTACCCGTTCCGCTTCTAGTTTGTCTGAGATTTACATGAGGGAGATTGTTCGTCTCCATGGTGTTCCTCTCAGTATCGTTTGTGATCGTGATCCTTTCTTTACTAGTCGATTTTGGAAAGCCTTTAAGGATTCTTTGGGTACTCGTCTGAATCTGAGCACTGCTTACCATCCACAGACCGACGGTCAAACGGAAAGGGTGAATCAGATTCTCGAAGATCTTCTTCGTGCTTGTATGCTTGATTATGGAGGATCTTGGGAAGATCATCTCCATCTTGTCGAATTCACCTATAACAATAGTTATCAGGTATAATTTCTATCTTCCGTTTTAATATTATCTTAATCTTTTATCTATCTCATTTCTATCTTTGAATTTAGGCCAGTATCAAGACGTCTCCGTTTGCTGCTCTTTACGGAAGACCTTGTAGATCTCTTTCTTGCTGGATTGAATCCGGTAATCATTTGGTTCTTGGTCCTGATATGATTTTTGAGGCTTTAGAGAGAGTTGAGGAGATTTTGAGGAAGATGAGGATTGCTCAGGATAGGCAGAAGAAGTATGCTGATAGGCGTAGGCGGAGTTTAGAGTTTGCTGTTGGTGATTTGGTTTTCCTTAAGGTCTCTCCCTTAAGGAACGTTATTCGATTTGGTCGTAGAGGGAAGCTTTCTCCTAGGTTTGTTGGCCCTTTCCGCATTATGGAAAGAATTGGTTCTTTGACTTATCGTCTGGATTTGCCCGAGAAGTCTCTAGAGTGCATAATGTATTCCACGTTTCTCATCTTCATCGCTATCTGCATGATCCATCTCTTATTGTTCAGCCTTCTGCTCTTGATAGTTTGGATATTGAGCCTAATCTGACTGTTGAGAGGAAGCCACTTCGTATTGTCGACAGAGGCATGAAGCAGCTAAGAAGGAAATCTGTTAGTCTGGTCATAGTACAGTGGAGTACTGATGATCGTGATTGTACTTGAGAGACGGAGGAAAGCATTCGTGCTTCGAATCCGGAATTGTTTATTCCAGGTACTATTTTGTTTTTCTATCTTGTTTTCCTTATTTTCTTTATTTCCGTTCTTTTCGAGGACGAAAAGGTTTGAGTGGGGGAGAGTGTAACAACCCAATATTTTGGGAATTATTTTTAATTTGAATTTATTTCATTTTAAAATATTTTTATAGTGAAGTAGAAATTTTTCTAGAATTAATGGTATTTTGTTGTAATTTTTATGTTCTATTTTCTATTTTTAAACAATTTCTTTAGTTCTTTTGCTATTTTCTCTGAATTTAATTATTTATTTCACTTTGAAAATGTTTTAAAAATCTTTTTAGTTCAAATTTTGTTTTATAATATTTTTAAAATGAAGTTGATAATTTTCCAAAACCAATGGTGACTTAATTGTAATTTCTGGACACTGTTTCAATTTTTAAGAAATTTCTTATTTTCTTTTTCTATTTTCTTTAACATAAATTATTTATTTTTATTTTATAATATTTTGTTTCAGTTGTTAAAGCTTATTTCTGAGTTTATTTTTGTTTTATTGGAATTAAAGAAAAAGAAATATGAAGAGTTTAAAATTGCTTAGAAACTGAAGTCTTTTCATTTCCAAACTCTTCATTTTCCATAACTCCTCCATACTCTCTCTTTGGCCATACATTTTGGGTGAGTAGCCGTGCATATCCAGTTGTTTCTCATGCAAAAAAAAAATTCCATTTCATTCTTCTTCACGGCTTGGAGAAATTTTGGGTAATGGCTACACTTTTTTTCTACTTTTCTTCTTATTTTCTATGTTTTTGCCTAGTTTTCTATGCTTTGTGGATCGACCTCTCCTCCACATCCACGGCCACAAACTCCTACACCTCTTCCCTGCCATCAACACCACCTATACCCCAGGCCTTGACCATAGCCGAGCCGACCATGGTGACCAAAACCCTCAAAAATGCAACCTAAGCCTTAAAAAAACAATGTGTTGACCACTATTTGCTTCACCATTCCTTTTTCCACCACCACCACCACCTTAGGCCGCCACCACCACCTCTGACCAGACCACCACACAACCCTCCACCACCTGACCAGACCCATACCCCTCTGACCTGACCAAATTGCCCATGGCCGAGCCCACTTGGGTGAACAAAACCATGCTTTAGCCTTGAACTCTTCACATTCCTTTATATAAACTTCCTCCCATGTTTCCACTACCTTAGCCGTGCCTTTACATGACCAAACCCAAGCCATTCCCTGTTCCAACCAGAGCCAAAACCATCCCTAGGCCACAACAAAAAAATAGAGAAAGCAAGGCAAAAGATTTGGCATTCGTATCTCTTTTCATTTAAAAGTTATTCAATTTCAAGTTTATTGAAATTTATGGTTTGTTTTGATTTTTGTTTTGGGTTGTAACATAAGAGTTGTAGCATTGGATCTCGCTCTCCACTCAAATCTGTAGTCTTGTCTTTGTGCTCTTGATTCCGTTGTGTCAGTTGTATTGCAATCTCCAGCATTTAGAGGTGAGTAAATCTCACACGACACTATATACTTATGCAATTGTGAAGCGACAACATTTGAATGTGTAGAATTATAAATGATGTTATAACTGCCTGTGATTATTTATGTATGATGTTAAACCTGTAAATTACATGTCATATCACCTGTTACCGTTGTATATTGTTAAACTATTCATTTATATCTGTTTATCACACTGCAAGTTCCTTGTAGATTAGGTTCACTATGGGTTGAAATGATACATACCCGAACAGACTTTAGAATAGGGAAAGATCGTTATGGGTTGAAATGATAAGCCTGTGCGACTTTTAATTAATTTTATTTACTTGGGATTGCGGGTTTGAAATGATAAAACCCGGATTTTCTTGGTAAACTACGGATTGAAATGATATATTATCCGTATCACTTGACTTAGGCTAGAAAATATTATACAGACCCATGGTTATTTTATATATATTTTTGGAAATTTTTAAGTATTTTAAAATGTAAAAATATGATAAATTGATTTAAATTGAATTTTTAAAAGATTTATTAAAATGGAAATGTTTTTCTATGTTTCAAATGTAAATATAAATGGATAGAAAATGGTGATTTTAAAGTGTAACTTAAATTGGAAATTTGACTGATTTTTAAAATGGAAATTTAAGTTAATTAAATTAAAAATGAAAATTAAGTTTTAAATGGTGAAAAATGGAGATTTAAATTTAAGTGTTGAAATAAATTCTTAAAAATGAAAAATGGGAATTGACACACTTGAATTAAATAAGTGAACTTTGGAAATTTTGATTTTTATTTGAAAAATTTTCCTTTATAAAAATCATAAGTTAAAGGATTTAAATGAACATTTTAATGTGGAAAATTATGATTTTTATAAGTTTAAATGATTTAAATTGAAGTTTATTTATGGCTGGAATTGTATTTAAAACCTGGAAATTCAATTTATAGCACTTCAGAAATGCTATCATTTCTGGAAATGAACTAATTCTGAACTAAATAGAATCTGCAGCACTTGGTAAGTGTTGTGGTTGCATAAATGAACTAAAAGACTAAAATGAACTAAGGCTATGACAGCACTTGGTAAGTGCTGTAGTGGCAGGAACTAAATTTAAAACTGAAGCTAATGAAGGGGCTATTGTAGCACTTGTTAAGTGCTGCAGTAGGCTGAAATGTGATTTTTGTATATAACTGAACTACTGCAGTAATTTTTAAAATGCTGTCTTTGATGAATTGAATTAAAACCTTTAATTTGAACCCTGAACTATTACTACAGTTCTGTAAATGCTGTCTTTTCTGAATTGAACTATTTTTCCTCTAAAACTGAACTGTTACAGCAGTTATAAATGTTGTCTTTGTTGAATTGAATTGTTTTCAAATATAACTTACAGCAGCACTTTTTAAATGCTGTGAAAGCTGGAATTTTAATGTTTTATTGTTTTTAAGTGAATAAATGAACTCAAAAAAGGGTAAAATTTTGGGAATTGAATATTTGATTTAAAAGAATAATGACTTTGTTTTTAATGGTTTAATTGAAGTATGTTGATTTGAAATATAAACTGTTTTTAAATTTATCACCATGGGTTGTAATAACGATTGGTTGTTAAAGAGACCGGGATCGGATATGGACATACTCTCTGTCGATACCGAAAACCACTTTGACAACCATGTACGCGGTGGAGTTTCTAGAATGAAGTAGGATGGTGGCGACGATCCTAAGGTATATACGTGGACCCAACTCCCGTGAGTTGGCATAAGGTGGCTAAAACAGGAGCGATTGACGGACCAATGAGGTAGCACCTCTGATCGGACACACTTCTTCGATACCATTCTATTACTTGTGATTGATTTGGTGTGCACCCTTGATTTGGGAGTATTGTCGAGGTGGGCTGTAGTGGCTGCTATGCGTCACCACCAGTTCGGATGCGTAATTGGTATATCTACCCTGGCATTGCCTAGTTGTGCCGTGTCACCTACCATAGCGAGCTTTACTACGAGTTTGAATTTCTCCCGTAGCCTGTGGAGTATCGAGGGTAGCCCCCATTTTGGGAGTATGCTAATACTGGATAGACTACTGGGACTATTACGTGTTAAGGTGGAAAATGTAAAGCCTTAATGTTATTTAAAAGTATGTTTATTTTATATTAGACATTATTATAATAGCGAATATTACTACATAGTAGATAGTTTAATGGATCCTTAAAGAACGGGCAATCCCAAGCATTATTTAAGTTACTTGTACCTTTATTATAGTTCACTTGAGTTGGTTTACATTGTGTAAGTATGTATGTCCTAACTCGAGTGTTTGTGTTTTATTTACGCTCGGGTCAGCCTGAGTATTCACAGCTTTGGATTTCACTTTTGTGGAGCTAGGAATCGCTGGAGTTTCTGCTTATCTAGTTATCTATCTATTTCAGTTTCAGTTGTTCTATTTCAGCCTTTGTATTAGAGACTTATGTATTTGGATTTCTATTGTACTTGTTTCAGAACTGTATTGGTTTTCAGACTATGTATTTTGTATCTATTTTGAGACTCTGTATTTTAGTGGCTTCATGAACCACTATTTATTTTATTTCCGCTGCGAGTTATTCTGATATTTCCGTGTCTGTGATTCTGTGAATGATTTTATTTGCTCCAAATTTTATTACAATCTGTTATTTTGTACTATTCAAGTCTGACATGTGTGGATTATTGTCGATTTGAATGGTCCAAAATAGAGGGTTGTTGCATATGGGAATAGTTTGGAAAATAGTAAATTCTAATTTTGGAAAATGAAATGGCTAGGAAGTTGGAAAGGAATCGACGTGTTGTGAATCGAGAGGGATTTATAAAATTTAAATTGGTTAATGGAATTTTAAAAATATATTTTTATTCAGAAATTAATTTGTTTTAAAAGGGAAATTTTATTTATTTAACTATGAAATTTTAAACTAGTTAATATTGGGATGTTTTAGAAAATGGATTACTCAAATATAAGTTCTTATTGAAAATAAATTCTAACTTTTATAACAAGTTTTGTAAATCAATTAGTTTTTAATTAAGGATGGATTGGAAAATGAGTCATTGATGTTTTATTTAAAAGGGTGTTTGATGTTTTCAAATAATTATTTGGACATGTTTCAAAAATAAATTATTATTCTTTAAAAATACTTATTATATATATATATATAGTCTTGAAATGATTCAAATTATTTATTAATTTATAAAACTCTCTCGAGATGTGAAAACAGATATAAATTTTTAGAAGTTGTAAATGGATAGACGAGATTATAAGTGAGTATAATCGACTTTGGAAAATGTGAAAGGGAATTAATATAAATTCTGGAAATGTAGGAGATAGGGTAAGAAAACTCCTACGTATTGATATTAGAAATTATTTTGGAAAAATGGATTATAATATTTTCCTAGGTGGGAAAATGACGGTTTTTGGAAATATTTAGAGACGATGGATTTATATCAAGAGATTTTCAAAGTAATGGATTATAAATCGAAGTTGGAAATATTTCACTAAGTGTTGAAGTGGGGTACGAGTGGAAATATCCCTTTATGGAAGCAAGTATTCAGAAATGTTTTCAAATATTGATAGATTTGAAAAATATTTAAATATATATATATATATATATATATATTGTAAAGATATTTTGAAATGGATGTTTTAAAGAAATTTAAATAATGGCCCAGTGACTATTTATGGATGTTATTTGATAGTTAAATAACCGACTATCAATACAGGCCAATTTTGTTAATCGTTTCGAAGAGACCGGGATTAGATTTAATTATCCAAAAACCACTTCGATCCGGATTGAACATTACGAATGGATACCATGAAGATAGTGAAGATGGTGATCCAGTTTGTCCAGACCCAAGACAACTCGTATCGACGAATGCTATCAGAACATCGTCATTGGAGGATGATGAGCATTCTAAGTGGAATTGTTTCTTGAAAGGTAACGGTTAGCCACAAGCCTCATCAACCGAGAATGACTAAAATAGGGGAGATGCAGCAAGGCTAAGCGGGTCGCACCTAATTAGGGTATGTTATCACCTTTCTAGGTAACCTCGGAAATATATATAAATTATGGATATGGTTGTGCATGAAAAAGGGAGTGCTCGATTTTTTTTAAGTGTGGGAACACCCGGGGTGGTAACATATTCGGTCTATACAGGTTAGGGGTAGGCCGGTCTTGTTTAGTAGGGGATCCCGACGAGGTCCTCGGTACATTTTCTAAAGGTGTACTGTGATGGGCGGTACCCCAGTAGCCCGGTTATTATATGGGATCCATTCTCCAATACGAACCTTTTACGGGTTTTTTTATAGAGCCTAATGTGCTGGAATTTAATTAATGTAACAATTTCGGCTATTTGAATAAGTATTTGTACTTAGACACTATTATAATATCATTGTATTTTTATATAAAATGTTTTGGTTATCTTAAGGGAAAAACACGTCGTGTTTATGTATGACGCGGTCTTACGAGATATCTATAACGGCTCGGTATTTCGAACCATTCGCATCCGCACATGTCGGACTTCAATTGCTTAAAATATCAGATTGTTAATTTATATTTGGCAAAACTCAGCATATACAGTAAATAATCAATCACAGAATCACAGACACAGAGTAATATAACAATAAGCAGCGAAATAGATAAATAGTAGTTCACGAAGCTACTATATAAATATCTGAGTTAAAACAAAATACAACAGAAAACTCGAATACATAGAAGTCTCAATACATAGTCAAATGAAAAAATCTGAATATATCACTGGAGTCAACTAGATAACTGAAAGTTGAATAGATATAGATGGATCTCCAAGCGAAGCTCCAAACTCCAAAGGTGAGTCTCAAATGTTGTGACACTCAGTCTGACCCGAGCATAAAGCAAAACACAAAACACTCGAGTCAGGATTAACATTCTTATATTAATAAATTCAACTCAAGTGAAATGTCAACTGAAATACAAGTAACTTAAAGGATAGTTGGGATTTCCATCCTCTAAGGATCATGGAACTAAGGATCCATGGAACTATCTACTATGTAGTAATATACGCTATTATAATATGTCTATAGTAAAGTAAAGTTTTAAAATAGCGTTAATGCATTACCTATATCCCCCTTAGCACATTTTATATATTCACGTAGTCTATACAATGTCGTACGCTCCACCAAACTGGTGGTTTACAAAGAGGACACCACATAGGTACGGTACAAAACAAACTCGTAGAAGGAACGATAGGGCATGCGACAAGGCACTCGAGGCAATGCCAGGGTAGATATACCGTTTGCATATCCGGACTGGTGGTAACGCATAGCAGCTACTACCGCCCACCTCGTGACAAACTCCCAAATCAAAGGGCGCACCAAATCAAATCACAAAAGCAATAGAATGGTATCGAAAAAATGTGCCCGATCGGAGGAATGACCTCACTTCGCCCGGCGTGGCTCCTGTTTTAGCCGCATCAAGCTGACTCACGGGAGTCAGGGCTACGTAAATACCATATAGAATCGTCACCAAACCATCCTACTTTATTTTGGAATCTCCACCAAGTACACAGTTGTTAAAGTAGTTTTCGGTATTGGCAGAGAGTATGCCAATATCTGATTCTGGTCTCTTTAACAACCAAATGCTTATTTCACACCGTGGTCATTTCATTTCAAATAGTGCATACTTCATATCAAAATATCATATTCATTTCAACCATATCAATTCGATATCATTATTCACTTTAAAAATATTCATTTCCAGAATCGTAACACTTTCAAAATTATAACACTTTTGAAACCATAACACTTTTGAAATCATAACACTTTTGAAACCATAACACTTTTAAAATCATAACACTTCCAACTTAAACAATTTAGATATTGAAAATAATATATATATTAAAATAGTTATAGATTAAAATAGTCTATATATTAAAATAATTCATATATTTAAATAGTTTATATATATTAAAATACTTTATATAATAAAAAATAGTTTCCTCAAATTTTAGAAATCGATTCAAATCATTTTAAATTCCAAAATTCAACTAAAATCAATTCTAGTTTAACCGTTTCAAATTTTAAAGTTCAAAGATTCAAGTTTTTATATTCAAACGTTTACAATATAAATTTCATTTATATTTCAACATTTAACTTTAATTTATTTCCAATTGGACAATATTCACTTAATCGTTTTAATAACAATTTGTTTGAATCCCAATTTATAAATTTAAATCAATATTAAATATCCACTCTCAATTTTATTTAAAGTTGAGAATATTCATTTTTTCACTTTTTATCAAATCAAGTTATAAATCAAGTTAAAATCATATCTTTCAAAATCTCAAAACTAATAAGTTCAATTCAATTCTTATTTAAATTAAATTATTAACCCACTTAAATTCCAAGTCAACATTTATTTATCTTCCAAACCTCTATTATTAAAGTTATTAAAAATCTATTTAAAATAATAAAATAAATTTTAAATATTTTAAAACATATTATAAACCAACTAAATTTAATTTTAATATATTAAATCTTATTATTAAATTTATTTGTATTGAATCTTATTTTATATACCTTTAAAATAATAACTTTATAAGAAAACTTAAAATTTATATTTTCCAAAACTAACTTATATATTAAAATTTCCAAAACATATAGATAAAAATCTAAATATTTCAAAATAAAATATATTTACATAAATAAAATCCATATATTTCCATCCAAAATTCAAAAAATCATTTTCAAAATAGACCAACGGTGTCCGTATATAATTTTCTATCCTATGGTCAAGTGATACATATATTTATCATTTCAATACATAATTTAAATGTCTACGGGTATATATCATTTCAACCGGCAATCCCA
The DNA here is from genome assembly GCA_030737815.1 of Allium fistulosum. NCBI lineage: Eukaryota > Viridiplantae > Streptophyta > Magnoliopsida > Asparagales > Amaryllidaceae > Allium > Allium fistulosum. Next base: position 695,101,622 of record CM060906.1, read on the forward strand.
AAAATTCAAAAGCAATGAAAATCGCTTGGGTTTATCATTTCAACCCATAACGATTTTCCCTTAATCTATAAAATCGTTTGGGTATGTATCATTTCAACCCATAGGGAATTCTAAATTAACAGGGAACTTGCAGAGTGAGAACAAACATGATAAAATATAACATATCAATAACAGGCATATATCATCAGTGATAAATAAAATATATACAATAGGATATGGTGTCATATATCACACATGAACTGCAGAGAATGACAAATCATATTTAACAATTAAATAACTAGCAAATTTAATTTAAAAGCATATTTCAATTGTCGTTTCAAGTGAAATCAAATTTACTAAATATAAGAACGTTAATCGTGAGTGATTGCTCACCTTTCGAGGATAGAGAAGATAGACAACGCGGCGGGCTATGAATTTAAGTACGAACCCAAAAATCGACTAATTCAAACGACAAATCTCAAAGCAAAGCAAGGTGGACGCGAATTCGACGAAGAAGGCTGATAATAAGGAACATATGAAACAAATCAGAATCAGCTTGATATAAACGGAAAATGAAATTTTGTTTTTTTCTTTTAAAAATCAATATTAAATTCAAACACGTATAAAATATAATACACACACACACACATATATATTTCAAATCATTATTCCTTAAAATACCTATTAAAATTTAGAATAGACTTTTATAAGCCAATATTAAATTCTAAATCACAAATTTGAAGTAAAATCTTTCAATATACAATTTTAAACTCATCATTTCTTAAACCACACATTAAAAATTAAAATAATACTTTTATATCTCAAAATCGGTGTTTATAAAAATCAATATGTTTCTTTCAACTTTCTTCAAATATATTTAAACATGAACAGTAACATGAATAAACATAGGTATATATATACACTTCCCCAAATATTAATATAGATGTAAATATAACATACTATATAAATGTACACAGACCAAAATGTTAACCAAAACATATTTTATATAGACCCATACATTTCTGAATATATATATTATTGTAAGCATTCCTTAAAATCCATATTGCTACAAACATATATGCACGTAACCAAATATATGTAGGCTCGGAAAAACTGGGCAAAAGAAAAATATGTATGCAACTTATAAAATATATATACCTTTTAAATAAAAGCATGCAACTGGAAAAACTATAGAATATATACTTATGTACACATTATATTTTAAAATTTATATTCATTGTAAAATCAATATAAATTTACTTTATTATAATATTTATAAACTAACCTATATACACAGGCGTAAACTTTCTATATAACTAACATATATATTACTAACTAACATATATACTGGTGTAAATCTATATACAGCTAACATATAATATATTACTTAAATCATATATATACCTTTATATAATAATAAAAGAGGCGGCAGGTAAGATGGCGGAGGAAGCTTTCGACCGTGGGGTGGTTGTGTGCTCTTCACATGGAGGAAAAAGCAGGTTATGGCGCAGGTTGATGGAGGCTGGGTGCATGAAAGAGGGGAGGAAGGCTGTGGAGGTTTGTCTACATGCTCGGAGAAGCTTTGGCCATGGTGGGTTCCGCATGAAGAGGTGGGAGGAGTGACGGGGCTATGGGCGGTTGTCACGGTGAGTCGGTAAGGTGGAGGATGGGTTTGATGGCCGCGGTTGGAAGAGGGTGGCGTGGGAAATAGACGTGGCCGCGGGTTGATGGTCACGAAGGAAAAAGGAACAACAGGCTTCATTCGAAAATAATATGAGCATATTTATAAATATATGTGTCTTGTGAAGAAGAGGAGAGATGATGACGTTGATGTGGGCTGCTATATATATATATAAATATTCTTATTTCATTTTCACGGCAAGGAAGAAGGTAGATGGGAGGACGGAATTGTGGGCACGAGCAAAAAATGGTGAGCAGGCTTTGATGAAGAAAGTGGGTGAGCAGATTTCGGTGATGGGTTAAATTGTCTGGTTTGAGAATATAAGAAACAAGAACCGTTTCAGGAAGAAGAAAGTATAAAGCTTTGTATAGTATTATATATATTTTATTTTATTTTATAACGTAAGTACGGAGAAGAAAGGAAAAGGCAGAGCAATACTAACTAGAAATATGTATTAGGACCAATGGAAAAGCAAAAGCCAAAACTGAAAATAAATACATGTTAGTGGCCATTTATTTCAGCCGTTTGAAATTTGAATGGACACAAAATATCAAGAGTTCAAAAATGGGTGCCGATACGGTTAACCGTTTTCACGGATTTCACCGCGTACCAGACTCCGAAACACACAAATGAATATACTACAGAGATCAGCACGAGGGGACGAATAGAACGGTACACAAATATCAGCGATATGACCATCCAATCAAAAGTCGATTTTCGCCGCCAAACTACTGCAAATCTGTCGAAAATAAGATAAACGGGGCTAGAGAATTCCAAATTTGACGAAACGAAATATGACGTCCCACTTAGAAAATGATAAAAAAAATTATTATATGAAAATATTCATGTTTCGAAAACATTTTATTTTCATCAAATTAACTGATTATAAATTGAAATTGAAAATTACACAATAGAATTTACTTTCATATTTTCCAATAAAAATTTACCAGTCGCTATGTTAAAATAGACGTATACCAAATATCAAATATATTTTTTCCAAATCCAATTGTTTTAAAATGTCACAAAAATTCAGTTAATTACGTTCTTAAAACCGTTAAAATTTACGGGTCGTTACACTCTCCTCCACTCAAAACTTTTTATCCCCAAAAAGGAACAAGGTAGGTGAATAGAAGCAACCAGAAGGAAAAGATAGATTGAAATACATGTTATTAGATACACAACAAATTCAAAACCATATAAAATTCATTAGTTTTTTAAATTGATTTATATTCAATAAATTTGGTTTCAATCCATTTTATTTAATCAATAATATTCATTTATTCATATTTTGTTGATTTCAATTCAAACTATTTTCATTCAATTTTATTTGCTTTCTAAATTGATTACAATTTATCAACATTTATTACAAAATTCCTTTCAGAACAACATTTTTTTGATTTAACTTGTTTATTAAATCCATTTGACCCTAGTTAAGTTGATTTCACTTAAAATTTCAATTTCACTATTCTCAAGTTCATATTTATTTTCTTAAATAGCATTCTTTTTATTATTAAATTTACTTACTAACATACCTTGCAATATAGGTTAAGTGTATAGCATTTATCATAATTCCCTAAATTTTTATTCAAAAATTTCTAACAAAATTCATTTTGGACATCTTATTTATCATTGTATATTATTCAATTACATTCAAACCCTTTCTAGGTAGGTTATATTAAGGTTCTGAGTGTAATTAAATACTATATAAATTTTCCTTTTATTTACAATATTAATATTAAGCCAGATTTTAGTTTGATCAATTTATTACTTAAGTTTTCTCTTGTATAACCTTTAATTATATATTCACCCTAACATTTAAACTTTTGAATATTTTAGGTAAGTTATATATATCAGAATGCAATTTAGTATTATACAAATAAGTTTTATTCAAATTCAACTATTTCAAGTTGGTTTAATTTCATTTATCATTTTAGATATTCCAATTATTCAAAAATTTCTCTTTATTTCAATAATTGAAACCATTTCTTAATATAAAACTTAAGATTCAAATATCCGGTTTCACTTCAAACTATTTTGAAATAATTATATACATATATATTTTATAAATCAGATTGTACACAAGAAATTCAAATCAAATCCATTTTCCAAAACAATGTGTAGCAAAGCTACTAAGTGGCGGTCTCTCCACTTTGAGACTCGAAAATGAATGTCGATGATGCTGCAGTCATCACCGGAATTATTTTCCAGCGACTAATAGGAGGGTAAAGACTTAATTCCTTTAAAATTACTCTTTTGAAACAATTTCCATTCGAAAATACTTTCAAATAATATATTCCAAAACTTTAAAAAAACAAATTTTTTCTTGAAAATACCAGAAATTGAATTCTCAAATTCTTAATTTAAGTTCATTTCAATTCCAAATCAATTTATAAACCATGTTTTATAATTTCATTTATTTATATCATGTTGTAATATTCAATGGTTTACAAAACAATAAATGAAAATCAAATACTATCATTTCTAACAACCAATTCATTTAACTATTTAATTTCAGAAAATTATACCTTCATATATATAAAATAGAATTATACATAAAATTATTTCATTTACCAATTTTGAAATCAATATTGTGTCAGTTTGCCCTGTTCAAGTGTTTTGGAATTCCTATCGATATCGTTAGCTAGACGAATCAATTGAAACCCAAAATTCAAACTTAACAATTCAAACAACACAATATAAAACATTTTATATTAATTATAAATACACTCCGTCACAGGATGATTCAAGAATGGATTTATAGAACAAGAATAGAGATTCAATTTTAGAGGAACTCTAATAAAAGGGAATTCTAACTAAGAAGATAGGCTCGAAGGAAGATAAGATAATTATATTACAAAAGAGAAGGGATGGATACACAAATATTAATCGTGGGTGAGCTTAACCGGGTCAACCGAGATTCCAGGAATAAGATCAATGCGGAAATTCAGTTTCCTGCTTGAAGGAAAGAAAAGCGACTTCACTAAAACATCAGGATAATCCCTGACTATCGGGGTGGAGTCAAGATTACAAGATAATTACCCTGATCGTCTACTAGAGACGGTTCAGGCTTCGGAAGAAATAACAGCATCAAACCGAGGACATAGAAATCTCCGGTGAATCAATGCTTGTTGTAAAGGAGTTTCGACCCTTTACAAATCATATTCAGGTTGGCGGGATCGTCGATGGGATTTGTCACACGAAGGATGAAGTTGACAGTCGAGGTTGGAGCTATGGGATGCTCCAATATCAAAAGAACACGAATAGGGAGAGACAAGAATGGATTTCAGAACAAAAGAGAAAGTTTCAAAATCCAAAAGAAATCCGAATCAAAAAGGAAGAATTTAAGCTCGAACGAAGGTGATTCTGTAATTAAATTTTACACTATATGCTAAGTTTTGCCTAAACCGGAGCTCTGATACCACTTGTAACAGCCCGGTATTTCGAACCATTCGCATCCGCAGATGTCGGACTTGAATTGCTCAAAATATCAGATTGTTAATTTATATTTGGCAAATCTCAGCATATACAGTAAATAATCAATCACAGACACAGAGTAATATAACAATAAGCAGCGGAATAGATAAATAGTAGTTCATGAAGCTACTATATAAACATCAGAGTTAAAACAAAATACAATAGAAAACTCGAATACATAGAAGTATCAATACATAGTCAAATGAAAAAATATGAATATAACACTGGAGTCAACTGGATAACTGAAAGCTAAATAGATATAGATGGATCTCTAAGCGAAGCTCCGAAGTCCAAAGGTGAGTCTCAAATGCTGTGACATTCAGTCTGACCCGAGCATAAAGTAAAACACAAAACACTCGAGTTAGGATTAACATTCTTATATTAATAAATTCAACTCAAGTGAAATGTCAACTGAAATACAAGTAACTTAAAGGGTAGTTGGGATTTCCATCCTCTAAGGATCCGTGGAACTATCTACCATGTAGTAATATACGCTATTATAATATTTCTATAGTAAAGTAAAGTATTAAAATAGCGTTAAGGCGTTACCCATATCCCCCTTAACACATTTTATATATTCCCGTAGTCTATACAATGCCATACGCTCCACCAAACCAGTGGTTTACCAAGAGGACACCACATAGGTACGGTACAAAACAAACTCGTAGAAGGCGCGATAAGGCATGCGACAAGGCACTCGAGGCAATGCTAGGGTAGATATACCATTTGCGTATCCGGACTGGTGGTAACGCATAGCAGCTACTACCGCCCACCTCGTGACACACTCTCAAATCAAAGGGTGCACCAATCAAATCACAAAAGCAATATAATGGTATCGAAGAAATGTGCCCGATCGGAGGAATGACCTCACTTGGCCTGGCGTGGCTCCTGTTTTAGCCGCATCAAGCTGACTCACGGGAGTCAGGGCTATGTAAATACCATATAGAATCGTCACCAAACCATCCTACTTCATTCTGGAATCTCCACCACGTACACAATTGTTAAAGTGGTTTTCGGTATTGGCAAAGAGTATGACAATATCCGATCCTGGTCTGTTTAACAACCAAATGCTTATTTCACACCGTGGTCATTTCATTTCAAATAGTTCATACTTCATTTCAAAATATGAAATTCATTTCAACCATATCAATTCGATATCATTATTCACTTTAAAAATATTCATTTCCAGAATCGTAACACTTTAAAAAACATAGCACTTTTGAAATCATAACACTTTTGAAACCATAACACTTTTAAAATCATAACACTTCCAACTTAAATAGTTTAGATATTGAAAATAATATATATATATATATATATATATTAAAATAGTTATAGATTAAAATAGTCTATGTATTAAAATAATTCATATATTAAAATAGTTTATATATATTAAAATACTTTATATAATAAAAAAATAGTTTCCTCAAATTTCACAAATCTCTTAAAATCATTTTAAATTCCAAAATTCAATTAAAATCAATTCCAGTTTAACCGTTTCAAATTTTAAAGTTCAAAGATTCAAGTTTTAATATTCAAGCGTTTACAATATAAATTTCATTTATATTTCAACATTTAACTTTAATTTATTTCAAATTGGACAATATTCACTTAATCGTTCTAATAACAATTTGTTTGAATCCCAATTTATAAATTTAAATCAATATTAAATATTCACTATCAATTTATTTAAAGTTGAGAATATTCATTTTTTCACATTTTATCAAATCAAGTTATAAATCAAGTTATAATCATATCTTTCAAAATCTCAAAACTAATAAGTTCAATTCAATTCTTATTTAAATTAAATTATTAACCCACTTAAATTCCAAGTCAACATTTATTTATCTTCCAAACCTCGATTATTAAAGTTATTAAAAATCTATTTAAAATAATAAAATAAATTTTAAATAAATATTTTAAAACATATTATAGACCAACTAAATTTAATTTTATTAAATTAAATCTTATTATTAAATGTATTTGTATTGAATCTTACTTTATATACCTTTAAAATAATAAATTTATAAGAAAATCTTAAAATTTATATTTTCCAAAACTAACTTATAAATTAAAATTTCCAAAAAATATAGTTAAAAATCTAAAATTTTCAAAATAAAATATCTTTACATATATAAAATCCATATATTTCCTTCCAAAATTCAGAAGATCATTTTCAAAATAAACCAACGGTGTCCGTATATAATTTTCTATCCTATGGTCAAGTGATATAGATATTTATCATTTCAATCCACAATTTAATTATCAACGGGTATATATCATTTCAACCCGCAATCCCAAAAATTCAAAATCAATGAAAATCGCTTGGGTTTATCATTTCAACCCATAACGATTTTCCCCTAATCTATAAAATCGTTCGGGTATGTATCATTTCAACCCATAGGGAATTCTAAATTAACAGGGAACTTGCAGAGTGAGAACAAACATGATAAAATATAACATATCAATAACAGGCATATATCATCAGTGATAAATTAAATAAAATATATACAACAGGATATGGTGTCATATATCACAGGTGAACAATTGTAGAAAATGACATATCATATTTAATAATTAAATAACTAGCAAATTTAATTTATAGCATATTTCAATTGTCGTTTCAAATGAAATCAAATTTACTAAATATAAGAACGTTAATCATGAGTGATTGCTCACCTTTCGAGGATAGAGAAGATAGACAACGCAGCGAGCTATGATTTTAATTACGAACCCGAAAATCGACTAATTCAAATGACAAATCTCAAAGCAAAGCAAGGTGGATACGGATTCGATGAAGAAGGCTGATAATAAGGAACCGATGAAAAAAATCAGAATTAACTTGATACAGACAGAAAATGATTTTTTTTTCAAAAATCAATATTAAATTCAAATACGTATAAAATATAGTCTATATATACATATATATTTCAAATCGTAATTCTTTAAAATACCTATTATAATTTAGAATAGACTTATATAAGCCAATATTAAATTCTAAATCACAAATTTAAAGTAAAATCTTTATATATACAATTTCAAACTCATAATTTATTAAACCACACATTAAAAATTAAAATAATACTTTTATATCTAAAAATCAGTGTTTATAAAAATCAATATGTTTCTTTCAACTTTCTTCAGATATTTTTAAACATGAACAGTAACATGAATAGACATAGGTATATATATACACTTCCCCAAATATTAATATAGATGTAAATATAACATACTATATAAATGTACACAGACCAAAATGTTAACCAAAACAAATTTTATATAAACCCATACATTTCTGAATATATATATATATATATATATTATTGTAAGCATTCCTTAAAATCCATATTGCTACAAACATATATGCATGTAACCAAATATATGTAGGCTCGGAAAAACTGGGCAAAAGAAAAATATGTATGCAACTTATAAAATATATATACCTTTTAAATAAAAGCATGCAACTAGAAAAACTACAGAATATATACTTATTTACACATTATATTTTAAAATTTATATTCATTGTAAAATCAATATAAATTTACTTTATTATAATATTTATAAACTAACCTATATACACATGCATAAACTTTCCATATAACTAATATATATATATATATATATATTACTAACTGACATATATACTGGTGTAACTCTATATACAGCTAACATATAATATATTACTTAAATCATATATATACCTTTATATAATAATAAAAGAGGCGGCAGGTGAGATGGCGGAGGAAGCTTTCGACCGTGGGGTGGTTGTGTGCTCTTCACGTGGAGGAAAAAGCAGGCTGTGGCGCGGGTTGATGGAGGCTGGGTGCATGAGAGAGGGGAGGAAGGCCGTGGAGGTTCGTCTATACGCACGGAGAAGCTTTGGCCATGGTGGGTTCCACATGAAGAGGTGAGAGGAGTGACGGGGCTATGAGCGGTTGTCACGGCGAGTCGGTAAAGTGGAGGATGGGTTTGAGGGCCGCAGCTGGAAGAGGGTGGCGTGGGAGATCGACGTGGCGGCGAGTTGATGGTCTCGAAGGAAAAATGAACAGCAGGCTTCATTCGAAAATAATGTCAGCATATTTATAAATATATGTGTCTTTTGAAGAAGAGGAGAGATGACGTTGATGTGGGCTGCTGTATATATATATATATATATATATATATATATATATATATATATATATATATATATATTCTTATTTCATTTTCACGGCAAGGAAGAAGGTAGATGGGAGGACATAATTGCAGGCACGAGCAAAAAATGGTGAGCAGGCTTTGATGAAGAAAGTGGGTGATCAGATTTCGGTGATGGGTAAAATTGTCTGGTTTGAGAATATAGGAAACGAGAACCGTTTCGGGAAGAAGAAAGTATAAAGCTTTGTATAGTATTATATATATTTTATTTTATTTTATAACGCAAGTATGGCAGAAGAAAGGAAAAGGCAGAGCAATACGAACCAGAAATATGTATTGGGACCAGTGGAAAAGCAAAAGCCAAAACTGAAAATAAATAATGTTAGTGGCCGTTTATTTCAGCCGTTTGAAATTTGAATGGACACAGAATATCAAAAGTTCAAAAATGGGTGTCGATACGGTTAACCAATTCACAGATTTTACTGCGTACCAGACTTCGAAACACATAAATGAATATACTTCGAAGATCGGCACGAGGAGACGAATAGAACGGTACACAGATATCAGCGATACGACCTGTAACGACCCGTAAATTTCAACGGTTTTAATAACGTAATTAGTTGAAATTTTGTGAAATTTTAAACGATAAAATTTTGAAATAAAAATTTGATATTTGGAATACGTCTAGTTTAATATAGCAACTGGTAAATTTTCGTCCGAAAATACGAAAGTTTATTTCGCGCGTAAATTCACTTCAAATTAATCAGTTAAAAAGCGTTGAAAATAAAACGTTTTCAAAACCAAAATATTTTTACATAGAAAAATTCTAAACCATCTTCTGAGCAAGATGTCAGTTTGTCATTTTTCCAAATTCGGACATCTTTGGCTCCGTCGATCTTATTTATCAGCGTTTTTCTTGCATTTTCCGCTATTAGAAAATTCGAATTTTTATAATTCGATCGTACCACTGATATCTGTATACCGTTTTGATCGTCTCGTCGTGCTGATCTCTACGGTATATTCAATTGTCAGTTTTGATGTCCGGTGCACGGTGGAATCTGTGAAACGATTTAACCGTACCAGTATTTAATCTCAACCATTGGACTTCTCGTCCTTTCATCTATCTAGCTGTTGAAGCAAATATTCATTTGTTATTATTCTTTTTCTGAAGTTCAGCGTAGTTGCTTTTAGGTAGTCTCACTTTATTAAATTATACTGGTTAGTTCAGTATTTCGGGTCTCATCCACTTCCTTCCTTTCGTCCATTCACATATCCAACTGATGAATTCAATGCCCACTATCTTTGGTTCGTTTACATTCTGCAAAATTTTGTTTTCCACTCTTCCTTTTCATTTTAAACTTGTTTATTTGTTCGCTCATTATCGGTTGCTTCCCTTCCTCTTTTATCACCCAACACGAGATCATCCATCAAACTCACTGCCTCTTCCCTCTCGCGTCCAATTTCCTCCGCCCCTCATCACCGTTTCACCGCCATCAGCCTCCGCAGCCACCTATCATCTCCATTGTTTCTTTGCCGAGCAAGCTACCTCAGGTCAGCCGCTTTCTTCTCTTGCTCACCAAGCTACTTTTCCCATATATTATACTATACAGTACTTTTATATTAAGCGGTTGTCTTTCAAAATTGTTGCACCTGTACTAGTTAATATAAATATATTGATTTATATATGTAGGTTTTCTTAAAATTGATATAAACCGTGTTTTATGTGTCAGTATATATAAATACCTATATATTATTTTATGTAAGTTTTGCAAGTCGAGATGTGTTATGTATCGGTTTATATGTACAGTATATGAGTTAAAACCAACTATATTCTAACTTTGTACATAGGTTTGGTTTGATAAAGTTATGTCAGTGCATAGTGTTGAGATTTGAAAAATTCATGCGTGTATAATATAGGAACATTTTATTACAGGTGGTTTATAGGGTGTACTTGCATATATAAGTGTATATATGTGTGTCGAAAGTAAATAATTTATTTGTGTTGATATATTATTTTAATGGGTCTGTGCTGTATATAATGTTAACAGTGAATATATAAAGTAAAAAATTTTATATATATGATGTTGAATATATTCAATCATGGTATTACACGTTGATTTCTAATAGTGTATATACTATGTGTTATAACTTGTAACGATCCGCTTTTCCGTACCCCTTGAATAGACACTAATCTCCATCTATTTACTCAAGGTGAACGAAAAACCGAACCATTAGGGTTTTAAAAGAAGAGGTAGAAGAAAAGATAGAAGAAAAAGAAAAGAAGAACAACAGAACAACATCAGAACAGAACAGAGACAATATCAGAATCTCACATATCGCAGCGGAACAATATACAATAGATAATTACTAGTCTTTTAAAACAAAGAACTATATCAGTTTATACATACATCAATCATCAGAGTCAATATACAACTCAATACAATACATCACATCAATGGACAGTTATATAACTTGTCCTCATACAGAATACACAGCGGAATAAATACTATCAGATACAAATACTACGTCTCGTCATCCAGCTCATCTCCAAAGCTCCAGAATATCTAGAATATCCTGATAGCATAACTCTAGGCTGCCCGTGTGGAAATTGGTGGGCACCCAGAGTTTAGAAGGGAACAATAAACTCCGAGTCAGTCATGGTGACTGGTGTGAGATCGTAAAACAGTTATTTTTACAAAGAAAATAAAACAGATTCGCAATGCTTTTGGAAAATGAAACTACCATAAGACCTCCCGCCACACACACAATGCAAACGCAGAATTGGAGGAGATTTCTTCTTATGATAGTCAAAGATGCTTACTACGCAAAATCATTGGATTTATTATTATTAGTGCATAGTGCAGAAAAAACATTTCGAAAGTATAATATTAATCTTAGCCAACATACGACCAGTATCGTATGCCTACTATAGCTACTATGTTCAATAGCAGGTTACCGCCACATTCCATAGCAGGTAATACAACCAAAAGCGTACCAGGTTCGTATTGTTTCTTTGGATTTTCCAACAAATGGTCAGGCTAAGGAACTTCCTTTCCTCCTGCCGATTGGTATCGCCTCTGGCTGGACGTCCCGAGAGACAAACTGCTCTCTGCCAAACAAGGCCGGGTTAGCCCTGTAACAGGTAACTCACGAATATGTCATCACCCGGTCCTTTGGGACCTTTATCCGAGCGCTCGATATCCAACATCACACATCATAAAGAAAGTGTATCCACATGAGTAAGTATCTGGGCTCCATACCATGATACCACCCCTTTCCAGAAGGAAATGACATACCCTAAAGGGCGCGACCCTCATAACCTTGCCGCAACATTCCTATTTCGACCATTTCCGGGGTGTGAGGCTCGACGAAGTCTCGTCCACAAAGCTACGCTTTCTCAAAAAGCCCTGCTTCGGGTCCAACAAAATGATCAACCTATGATCACAAAGATATAAGATCAAATAAATGATCATATCACAAATGATCAAACACTGATCATTTCACAGCAACACTCAGTATGCCACGTTACCAAATTGGGATATATCGCTGATAAATTTCAACTACATAACCTCTGAGCTCGTACGTCTCAGAGAAGGGTGTTAAGCTAAGAGAATAAATTCTCCGCCACCAACAGATATGTATTTGAAAAACATCAGCTTTATATCTCAAATTGTAACGTCAGACACACAATCCATACAAATCTGTTCCGGGATCGAACAGAACCGAAGGCACTTCTCACGAAGCCCTTGCACATCCGGATAATTCTCAATCACGTCGGGACTTCCCGTCACTAAGGATGATAAAACCTCTAAACCGGAGATCAGCCGATGTAGAGTAACTCGACGGTAATCCTTCCGTTTTCAAAAATATCCGGTCTTCAACACCGGTCTTCGAATGCAATTCATAACGACGTATCACATATTCGGAATGGGTTATACGACCCCATGGTCCTTTCCCGGTTAACCCGAATAGTGAGCGCTTATTCAAAAATAAGTGTGGCATTCAAATTCATCCAATTCACAACAAATGCCTATCTAAAGGTAATTATTGATAGTCGGTTATTTAACTATCAATAAAGATGCGCAACATCATCAGATTCCAAATAATTTTCCCAAATTATTTTATCTTCCAAAATATCTTTTACTAGATATAAAATTTCCACACTTAACCATTTGAAAACAATTTCAAATCAATTTCCACATTTCATTTTATCTTTAAAAGATAAAATCTCAAAAACAGTTCATTTCATATTGGAAAAGCATTTCCATACTTATTTAAAAATAAGTAATTCATAAATCATTTATTTTCAACATTTGAAAATATTCGATATACTTAAATCAATATTAAGTATAAATTTCAATCTTTAAGGAAATCATTCTCTATAACAACATCAATTTGAGTCAAAACGAATGTTGCGTAAAACATCGTTACGACGACTCAAAATCACTAGTATAGGGATTCGGATTTTTAATAGATATATAAATCCCAATACTACATAAAAAAACATTTTCTTCCGAAAATCATTTACTATAACAACAGTGTTATAGTCCATCATTTCCTTAAATTTCTCGAAAACGTCTATTCCAACAATAAATGTTGAAATCTATGATTTCGATATTTAACACGTTTTAAAAACATCTTTTAAAACACTTAACTTCATTTTACAATATTGCTTTTCCAAAACTATCCATTTTACTTAACAATATATTCACCGTCCAAAATCGTGAATATACTTTACTAACTACATTTCACTATTTTCTACACATTTTATTTCAATAATAATTCGCTATCCAAAATCGCGAATATATCTCCTTTAGTAATCTTCTATATTTAATTTATCAAATCCAATTGATTTTGAATTTATAAAACAACGTTTATAAATTCCATTTTCTATTTTCTATAACAACTCCGGTTTATAAATCTCATTTTATTTATTTCAAAAATTCACTTATAAGAATAAGTGATTTCGGATTTATAAACAACGTTTATAAATCACATTTGTACTTTATAACAATTTCCACTTTTAAAATCATTTCATTTAGCAATTTCTATTCATATCTCATCTAAGTGTAAAAGTCAAATTTATAAGTAAATTTCTTATAAATCCTTTATTCTACAGTATCTATTCACTTTATAACTTCACGTTATAAATCTATTTATTTCATTCACTTATACTTCTTTTTAACACTTAAAAATTCGTTTTATAAGTCCAATATTTTGATTTATAAAATATCAATTTTATAAACCTTTTTATACAAATCATTTATAGTTATTCAAAAAATCCCAACTTAAACCATTTTATAAATAAATCGACTTTTATTTCAAAAAATCACCTTACGGTCACAATTCACAAAAATCTTAACTTTTATAACTTCAAAATTTTAAACGTTTATTTATTTAAAATAAATCAATTCAACAATTCAATAAAACATATAATTTCAAAGATCACTTTAAAATTCCTTTTTAAAGTAAAAGTCGTTATTTTTACTTTTCAAAACTGAATCCGATGATGCAACAACATCAATCAGTCCATCACAACAGTCAAATATCATATATCATCATATGATAACAGAATATATCAAAATATCTGTAAATAATCAATACGGTGAGGAATCCAGTCGGATCCCTCCAACCTGTTTCCCTGCATCCACAGATGTTAGTACAATACCAATTCCGCTCCAGTACGGAATTATCGCGGTATATAGGTTTTATAAAAATCCGCTTACTAACGGCGCAATAGGGTCTCATCCGCTATACGAGGCGGGAAATCAATCAATCCAATATATACATATGCCAATATGTATATATTGCTATATATATAGATATATCCTATCATATCTAATACCACATCCAATAGCAATCATATCAGTCAATAACTGTAAAAGAAAATCCACTTTCATTTGAGTGAGAAGATCTCACCTTTGCTTTTCAATAACAGTCGTAGCGGTTTATTTCGGATAAAACTAAACAGACGTTTAATTTTACCCAAAAATTTTCTTGACTCCAATCGACTCCAAATCAGTTGCACTGCGTAGCATTCGCGAATACGATTCCAACGCACTTCGTTTCGTCATTTTCTGATAACGTATGACAAAGTTACGTCATTTTAAAATTACACGATATAAATTTACAACTTTTTATTTTATTTTTATTATACCCAATTCAACATCTGCCGTTCGTTTCAATCAAGCAATCACGGCCGTGATTTTCATCTTCCCTCCCTTCTTCTACGTTTGATTTACAGAACGTGAAAACCCAACGCTGCCTCCCAAATCTCGATGGACGCGACCACCACGCCCATTTCCAAGTCGATCAGCGACTTCCACTTCGTGCGCCTATCTCCCCCACGCCCACGTGCCAAATGCGGTGCCCCCACGTGCTGTCGTTCTCACGATATTGGCACCCAAACGCGCCGCCTATTAGGGCATATTCCGGCCTCCACAGCACCTTGATGGCGATCTCCACCGGTCGAACTATAGAGCTCGCCTAGCTCTTCGAGTTTGTAGAAGGAAGTTTGCGAAATTATTGAGTGGATCTCGTGTAAAACAAGGAAGAAGCGAATGAATATCGGCCATTGAATACAAACTGTGGCGGCCAGGGCTGAAGAGAAATAGGGTTTCGTTTGTTATCACGTGTATATATATATACGTAGATAATAATATTAAATTCATTTAAAATGACTTTTTCAAACGATCTTCAAATCACACGTGCCGCCTGGCGTTCGTAAGGTTTACCCCACGTTCCGAACACAAATGGAACGTGTTTCGTAAGCTAATTCAGACATCTGTGCGAGATACGGAGCAAAACGATCGATTTAAAATTAAACCGATTTAAATCGATTTCGAGGCGTTTTGGCTTGCCCCGAACAAACGGTAAATCCAAAAATTACGAAATTTGAAATCTTACAATAATATCACATTACGGATCCGATGAAACTGGTTTCGTCGAAATCCGAGACCGTTTGAAAAATGACTATTTTTAACTCGACGATTTAAATTAAAATGATATCGATGCGTTTCGAGCTGCCACGGTCAAACGACAACTCCGATGGGTACGAAAATTGAAATCCGATAATAACTAACTATTACGGATCCAATGGAACTGGTCTCGTTCAATTCTGAGATTGTTCAAAAATTGGCTATTTTCACAGTCGATAATTAAATATTAAAATATTCAATTTTCACAGTTTAACTCCAAATTCGATTCTGAAAGTTCTATAACCTTTCTATAACTCCAGTATGATTAAATAAAATTTTACAAATCATTAAAAATCATATTCAATCCAGATTTCAATTAATTCTGGAATTTCACTATTAAATTATTGATTTAATTATCCAATTAAACTCAATATTCGAATTTTAAATTATCCGACTTATTAATTCTACTTATTAATATTTAAAATCAATTAAATATTCGAATTTTAATTATCAAAAATCCTGGGTCGTTACAGACTTCCCCCCTTAAAAGAATTTCGTCCTCGAAATTACAAAGTAAGAAAGAAGTTACAGAATTCGTTAACTTTCCAAAACAAACCGTTCAAATTAGATTTTCAAATCTGTTAAGTGTTTAACTTCTCCAAAATTCATAGTTAACTTCTCACAAGATCTTTACTAAGTTTTCAAATCATAACTTAGTTTTCAAAATTTTCAAATTTCTCAAAAATATTCTAACGCCTTAAATTTTCAGAAAATTTCGCCAGCGTCTCCTTTGCGCGGCTCGATCCGAAAAAAAAATGACAGTGTATATATATCACAAATATACATCCCATCAAGTGATGAGGCATCCCGTAGGGAAAAAGTGTAAAAGTACGATATTTAATCCGAGATATGTACCTTATTATATTTTTAGCGAGCGTATACGGCTACTATAGCGCGAAAGCGAGCTCCAAATGCGAAGCAATGCCATCCGCACCTACTAAACACTCAACAAACCATATGAGAACATGTAGATATGAAAATATAGTCAATATACATCATATAGTAACATAATACTACATATGTCAACATAGCAAATGCAACAAACAACAAATGCATTCAGAAGCAACAATGCAACCATCAAACCATCATCATCCAATAAACATCCAACAAATCCATACCGAATCAATATTCATTCATTTCTCATTAATATTCATTGAATTGGTTTTCAATTTACTCACATTTGATTTGCTAATATTGGATTTAACTAACATTCATTCATTTGTTTCCAATTAGTTTACATTCACTAATTTACATTCATGTTGGTTCATTTTCAATTTGAATCAAATTCCTTTCTATTCAAATTTACATATTATCAATTTGAATTTAATCACTTTGCTTCCAATTTGTCGATTCAATTTCATTAACCCTTAATGAATTACACGAAATCAACTAACAATCAATCTAACAACCAATGTATAACCAATCATAACCAAATTTATTCAATTTACATTTCTTTACATTCAATTTGGTTCAACACTTTAAGTTTCAATTTGTTGATATTAAATTGATTTCCATTCAATTATTCAATTTCTTTAGCTTCTAATGAATTAACACTTATATTCATTATTTCATATCAATACTTCACATTAGATTGATTAACATCCAATCCATTTATTCAATTCAATTGCTAATTCATTTAACAAATAAAGTTGAATTTCATTTATATAACTCAAGTTCACATTCATTTAATAAATTCACTTTATTAATTTCTTTGATATCAAAATAAACTTCACTTCAACATCACTTAAGTTATTTTCCATTTCAAACATCATTTGTTCAACTTAACTTAAGTTTCCACTTATAAATCCAATTCAGACTTTGTTTTTCTTAACAAAATTCATTTAACCTTTTACCAAAATCAAATTTCATCAATCATTCAAATTTATATCACATTTGACTTTCTTTTAGTTAAATTTCACATCATATTTCATTATGCTACTCAAATTCATTAACTTTACCAAAGTTAAATCTATTATCTCATATCATAAGTATAAATCTTATTTCACTTATATTTACCATATTTAAATTTGGACTTTAATTTTCAAATTTGTTTATCACAACAAAACCTCAATTTCCAATTTACTATGGTAGCAAATCAATCACACAGAAACTCGAAAATGATACTGATGATGCTGCAGTCATCACCCTTATTATTTCCCAGCAACAATAGTGAAATCAGTGCTTAAATTCTTTCCAAAAATTTCCTTGATTTATAAATCTCATTACAAATATTTTACTTTTGAAATTTCACTATTTATATATATAAGATTATTTTATCATTGTAAATCATATCAATTATAACTTCACCCTTTATAATTCATTCTTTTATACAATTTACTCTTTCACAATTGTTGTTTTAATTCAACTTATTCAAACAATCTTAACAATCAATTCATATACACTTTAATAATCCTAAAAAAAATTATTTCTTTATATACAAAATATAATCAAGGTAAAATTATTTCATTTACCCAATTTTAAAACAATATCGTGCCGAATTGTTCTATATAAGTGTTTAGAGATCCCTATCGATAGAGTTGTACGGACAATACCGACCAGAATCCATATACCACTCAACAAACCAATCATCACAATATAAAACAATTTTATATTCACTAACAAATACGCACTCGTATCTATTATTACACTCAAACTCATTCTAGAGTACTACTGACTCTATCTCTAATGAGTAACACCCAACAGAGCAGGGTTGTCGCTTAACCATATGCTCTGATACCAAATGTAACGATCCGCTTTTCCGTACCCCTTGAATAGACACTAATCTCCATCTATTTACTCAAGGTGAACGAAAAACCGAACCATTAGGGTTTTAAAAGAAGAGGTAGAAGAAAAGATAGAAGAAAAAGAAAAGAAGAACAACAGAACAACATCAGAATAGAACAGAGACAATATCAGAATCTCACATATCGCAGCGGAACAATATACAATAGATAATTACTAGTCTTTTAAAACAAAGAACTATATCAGTTTATACATACATCAATCATCAGAGTCAATATACAACTCAATACAATACAACACATCAATGGACAGTTATATAACTTGTCCTCATACAGAATACACAGCGGAATAAATACTATCAGATACCCGTGTGGAAATTGGTGGGCACCCAGAGTTTAGAAGGGAACAATAAACTCCGAGTCAGTCATGGTGACTGGTGTGAGATCGTAAAACAGTTATTTTTACAAAGAAAATAAAACAGATTCGCAATGCTTTTGGAAAATGAAACTACCATAAGACCTCCCGCCACACACACAATGCAAACGCAGAATTGGAGGAGATTTCTTCTTATGATAGTCAAAGATGCTTACTACGCAAAATCATTGGATTTATTATTATTAGTGCATAGTGCAGAAAAAACATTTCGAAAGTATAATATTAATCTTAGCCAACATACGACCAGTATCGTATGCCTACTATAGCTACTATGTTCAATAGCAGGTTACCGCCACATTCCATAGCAGGTAATACAACCAAAACCGTACCAGGTTCGTATTGTTTCTTTGGATTTTCCAACAAATGGTCAGGCTAAGGAACTTCCTTTCCTCCTGCCGATTGGGATCGCCTCTGGCTGGACGTCCCGAGAGACAAACTGCTCTCTGCCAAACAAGGCCGGGTTACCCCTGTAACAGGTAACTCACGAATATGTCATCACCCGGTCCTTTGGGACCTTTATCCGAGCGCTCGATATCCAACATCACACATCATAAAGAAAGTGTATCCACATGA
This sequence comes from Allium fistulosum, assembly GCA_030737815.1. Lineage (NCBI taxonomy): Eukaryota > Viridiplantae > Streptophyta > Magnoliopsida > Asparagales > Amaryllidaceae > Allium > Allium fistulosum. The sequence continues at coordinate 695,121,617 of CM060906.1, forward strand.
GTAAGTATCTGGGCTCCATACCATGATACCACCCCTTTCCAGAAGGAAATGACATACCCTAAAGGGCGCGACCCTCATAACCTTGCCGCAACATTCCTGTTTCGACCATTTCCGGGGTGTGAGGCTCGACGAAGTCTCGTCCACAAAGCTACGCTTTCTCAAAAAGCCCTGCTTCGGGTCCAACAAAATGATCAACCTATGATCACAAAGATATAAGATCAAATAAATGATCATATCACAAATGATCAAACACTGATCATTTCACAGCAACACTCAGTATGCCACGTTACCAAATTGGGATATATCGCTGATAAATTTCAACTACATAACCTCTGAGCTCGTACGTCTCAGAGAAGGGTGTTAAGCTAAGAGAATAAATTCTCCGCCACCAACAGATATGTATTTGAAAAAAATCAGCTTTATATCTCAAATTGTAACGTCAGACACACAATCCATACAAGTCTGTTCCGGGATCGAACAGAACCGAAGGCACTTCTCACGAAGCCCTTGCACATCCGGATAATTCTCAATCACGTCGGGACTTCCCGTCACTAAGGATGATAAAACCTCTAAACCGGAGATCAGCCGATGTAGAGTAACTCGACGGTAATCCTTCCATTTTCAAAAATATCCGGTCTTCAACACCGGTCTTCGAATGCAATTCATAACGACGTATCACATATTCGGAATGGGTTATACGACCCCATGGTCCTTTCCCGGTTAACCCGAATAGTGAGCGCTTATTCAAAAATAAGTGTGGCATTCAAATTCATCCAATTCACAACAAATGCCTATCTAAAGGTAATTATTGATAGTCGGTTATTTAACTATCAATAAAGATGCGCAACATCATCAGATTCCAAATAATTTTCCCAAATTATTTTATCTTCCAAAATATCTTTTACTAGATATAAAATTTCCACACTTAACCATTTGAAAACAATTTCAAATCAATTTCCACATTTCATTTTATCTTTAAAAGATAAAATCTCAAAAACAGTTCATTTCATATTGGAAAAGCATTTCCATACTTATTTAAAAATAAGTAATTCATAAATCATTTATTTTCAACATTTGAAAATATTCGATATACTTAAATCAATATTAAGTATAAATTTCAATCTTTAAGGAAATCATTCTCTATAACAACATCAATTTGAGTCAAAACGAATGTTGCGTAAAACATCGTTACGACGACTCAAAATCACTAGTATAGGGATTCGGATTTTTAATAGATATATAAATCCCAATACTACATAAAAAAACATTTTCTTCCGAAAATCATTTACTATAACAACAGTGTTATAGTCCATCATTTCCTTAAATTTCTCGAAAACGTCTATTCCAACAATAAATGTAGAAACCTATGATTTCGATATTTAACACGTTTTAAAAACATCTTTTAAAACACTTAACTTCATTTTACAATATTGCTTTTCCAAAACTATCCATTTTACTTAACAATATATTCACCGTCCAAAATCGTGAATATACTTTACTAACTACATTTCACTATTTTCTACACATTTTATTTCAATAATAATTCGCTATCCAAAATCGCGAATATATCTCCTTTAGTAATCTTCTATATTTAATTTATCAAATCCAATTGATTTTGAATTTATAAAACAACGTTTATAAATTCCATTTTCTATTTTCTATAACAACTCCGGTTTATAAATCTCATTTTATTTATTTCAAAAATTCACTTATAAGAATAAGTGATTTCGGATTTATAAACAACGTTTATAAATCACATTTGTACTTTATAACAATTTCCACTTTTAAAATCATTTCATTTAGCAATTTCTATTCATATCTCATCTAAGTGTAAAAGTCAAATTTATAAGTAAATTTCTTATAAATCCTTTATTCTACAGTATCTATTCACTTTATAACTTCACGTTATAAATCTATTTATTTCATTCACTTATACTTCTTTTTAACACTTAAAAATTCGTTTTATAAGTCCAATATTTTGATTTATAAAATATCAATTTTATAAACCTTTTTATACAAATCATTTATAGTTATTCAAAAAATCCCAACTTAAACCATTTTATAAATAAATCGACTTTTATTTCAAAAAATCACCTTACGGTCACAATTCACAAAAATCTTAACTTTTATAACTTCAAAATTTTAAACGTTTATTTATTTAAAATAAATCAATTCAACAATTCAATAAAACATATAATTTCAAAGATCACTTTAAAATTCCTTTTTAAAGTAAAAGTCGTTATTTTTACTTTTCAAAACTGAATCCGATGATGCAACAACATCAATCAGTCCATCACAACAGTCAAATATCATATATCATCATATGATAACAGAATATATCAAAATATCTGTAAATAATCAATACGGTGAGGAATCCAGTCGGATCCCTCCAACCTGTTTCCCTGCATCCACAGATGTTAGTACAATACCAATTCCGCTCCAGTACGGAATTATCGCGGTATATAGGTTTTATAAAAATCCGCTTACTAACGGCGCAATAGGGTCTCATCCGCTATACGAGGCGGGAAATCAATCAATCCAATATATACATATGCCAATATGTATATATTGCTATATATATAGATATATCCTATCATATCTAATACCACATCCAATAGCAATCATATCAGTCAATAACTGTAAAAGAAAATCCACTTTCATTTGAGTGAGAAGATCTCACCTTTGCTTTTCAATAACAGTCGTAGCGGTTTATTTCGGATAAAACTAAACAGACGTTTAATTTTACCCAAAAATTTTCTTGACTCCAATCGACTCCAAATCAGTTGCACTGCGTAGCATTCGCGAATACGATTCCAACGCACTTCGTTTCGTCATTTTCTGATAACGTATGACAAAGTTACGTCATTTTAAAATTACACGATATAAATTTACAACTTTTTATTTTATTTTTATTATACCCAATTCAACATCTGCCGTTCGTTTCAATCAAGCAATCACGGCCGTGATTTTCATCTTCCCTCCCTTCTTCTACGTTTGATTTACAGAACGTGAAAACCCAACGCTGCCTCCCAAATCTCGATGAACGCGACCACCACGCCCACTTCCAAGTCGATCAGCGACTTCCACTTCGTGCGCCTATCTCCCCCACGCCCACGTGCCAAATGCGGTGCCCCCACGTGCTGTCGTTCTCACGATATTGGCACCCAAACGCGCCGCCTATTAGGGCATATTCCGGCCTCCACAGCACCTTGATGGCGATCTCCACCGGTCGAACTATAGAGCTCGCCTAGCTCTTCGAGTTTGTAGAAGGAAGTTTGCGAAATTATTGAGTGGATCTCGTGTAAAACAAGGAAGAAGCGAATGAATATCGGCCATTGAATACAAACTGTGGCGGCCAGGGCTGAAGAGAAATAGGGTTTCGTTTGTTATCACGTGTATATATATATACGTAGATAATAATATTAAATTCATTTAAAATGACTTTTTCAAACGATCTTCAAATCACACGTGCCGCCTGGCGTTCGTAAGGTTTACCCCACGTTCCGAACACAATGGAACGTGTTTCGTAAGCTAATTCAGACATCTGTGCGAGATACGGAGCAAAACGATCGATTTAAAATTAAACCGATTTAAATCGATTTCGAGGCGTTTTGGCTTGCCCCGAACAAACGGTAAATCCAAAAATTACGAAATTTGAAATCTTACAATAATATCACATTACGGATCCGATGAAACTGGTTTCGTCGAAATCCGAGACCGTTTGAAAAATGACTATTTTTAACTCGACGATTTAAATTAAAATGATATCGATGCGTTTCGAGCTGCCACGGTCAAACGACAACTCCGATGGATACGAAAATTGAAATCCGATAATAACTAACTATTACGGATCCAATGGAACTGGTCTCGTTCAATTCTGAGATTGTTCGAAAATTGGCTATTTTCACAGTCGATAATTAAATATTAAAATATTCAATTTTCACAGTTTAACTCCAAATTCGATTCTGAAAGTTCTATAACCTTTCTATAACTCCAGTATGATTAAATAAAATTTTACAAATCATTTAAAATCATATTCAATCCAGATTTCAATTAATTCTGGAATTTCACTATTAAATTATTGATTTAATTATCCAATTAAACTCAATATTCGAATTTTAAATTATCCGACTTATTAATTCTACTTATTAATATTTAAAATCAATTAAATATTCGAATTTTAATTATCAAAAATCCTGGGTCGTTACATAACTTGTTTAGATTTATATCAATAACCTTATATATACAGTTAGTAATCCATAGAATGTACTTACTAAGTGTTTAATTTAGATACAGACTGTTTTCTTTCTGTACCCAGGCCTGTTCAAATATATTTATACAATAGGAGACTTATGTTCTTTGTCAGTTAGCACATATGTTAGTTGGTTATTATATATATAGCATGGTAATCGTGACTTAAAGTAACGATAGTATATGTACGTGTTCAATCTTATATAAATATTTATTTTATTGGTTAGTACGTATAGGTTATGAATGTATGTGTAAGTATAAATTAGCCTTGCTATTATTTTGTGATATATATGACTTTTTGAAAGGAATAAAATATAATATAAGTATTTTTCATTGTATAAGTATATATATAAGTAGTTTTTTTTGAGTTTGATATTTGGTCTTAATTTAAAAACAACAATTTTGAAATACATATATATTTAATTTAATACATATTTGAAATTTAGAATATAATTTTATATAAATAGTTATATATAAGTTCACTTGCACTGTTTATCATTACCGATACAGTTCTGATTGGATTTCGTCAAATTCTTACTTATCAGATCTGTTCGTCGAATTCGTGTCATCTAGCTTTACTTATGAAGTCGTGCTTGTGTTCCGTAACTCGATTTATTCTCGTGCATATCTCCAGCCTCGAAAGGTGAGCACTCACTCACGATTAACGTTCTTTTATTTATTAAATTTGATTTCAATTGAAACGACAATTAAAATATACTGTTATTAGTTAATGACACTGTTATATATGCTATTACCTATATCAGTTCACCTGTGACATCTGACACCATTATCTGTTAATTATTTATGCGATGATAATACAGTTTGGCTGATAATTGATTGATTGTTGATGTTTATATTGGACGTTAAATTGTTAATGTTAAAATGATAAATAGTATGAAATTGAACTTGATATAGGATAATTAAATATTAAATTTGATTAAATGACATTTGTATAATATGACCCCTTTATCTGCTAAATTTATTGACACGCAGGATTGTTTAATTACATTTTGAACCACTGAATGTATGTTGTTATATTGATGATGTATGAAATTGTAAATATATGACAAGTGAAAACCGTAATGTAATAATCTTTAATCTACATGAAATGATAGTGTAGATTCTAGAAATAATTATATTAATTCGTACAAATAACAATGCGAATTAATACGGTTATTTCGGGATTATTTAAATTAATTATTGGATTGATATTGATTGTTGTTATTGCTTGTTTATTTACTTTGACACCATCCCAGTTATCACACTGCAAGTTCCCTTTGATATGTTTTGATTTTGAATTGAATTGGAATCGGGTTGAAATGATAAATACCCAAATTGAACTTTGACTTAGGATAGAAAATTAAATAAAAACCCGATTGGTCAATAATTTGATTTGAAATTAAACGAAGATTTTATTTGAATAAAGAATATGGTTTTGAAATTAAGTTGAAATTTGATTTTTAATGAAAGGAAAAGGTTAATATTTAATAGTCTGAAAAAAAATATTAACAATGTAATTGATGAAAGAATGTTGTTTAATTTGAGAAATGATTTAATAATTAAGTTTTGAATTATTTAATAATTAAATAAGATTGAATGATTTAATGATCAAATTGAATTGAATTCTTTAATAGGAGAAGTTGAACTTTTGAATAAGTGAATTTACTTCGTAAATAATTGAAATTGAGTTTTCTTTATTAATTAAGTTTTGGAAAATTATTTAAGTAAGTAAATAAGTGAAATTGAATTTCTTTAACAAGAAATAAAAATGTGATTTATTGAAATAAATGTAAGACTTGAAATTTAAAGAATTTGGTTTGATGAATTTAATTTAAATAAATTTGTAAGTTTTGATTTAATGAAGTTGAACTTAAGAAATTGATTTAATGATTTGGAAATTTAATAGAAACTGTTTGAATGATAAATTAATTTAACGATATTGAATGAAATCGATAAATGAATGTAAATTGATTTGAATGATAAACTAAATTTATTTAAATGATTTCGGAATGAAACTTATATACGAACTTGAATCAATATTTGAATTGTTTTAAAAAGAGTTTGAAATTGAATTATAAGATTTTGAAATGATAATTTGGAAGTTTTGAAACGTAAATTTTTTGGAAATTGGTTTTGAAAGACAAATGAATGTTGATTTACGAATTCTAATTGAAATTGTAATTGATTTGGTTTTTGAAATATATAAACGACCAATCGGTGTAATAATTACGAAAGTTATTAAAGGGACCGGAATTCGGTTATGGATATACTCTCTATCTAAACCGAAAACCACTTTAATAACTATACGCGGAGTGATGATCCAGAATGAAGTGGTTGGAATGATGTATGCGTTGACTGAAGAAAGAGAACGATTTTGGATGACCCCTGACATGACTAAAACAGGAGCCGCGCCGGGCCATTGAGGATCGCCATCTCTAGCGGACACACTTCTTCGATACCATATCTATTACTATTGTGATTCGATTTGGGTGCACCCCTTGATTTGGAAGTGTTGTTTCGCGGTGTTGGGGTGGTAGCTGCTATGCCCAACATCAGTCCGGATCAGGCAACTACTAGTATCCTAGTTGGTATCGCCTCATGTACCTTGTCATACTGATTATCCTATTCGCGACCACTACGATTTTGATTTGTACCTTTAGTATATGGATTGCCCTCTGGTGACTTCCGGTTTTGGGGAAACTACGGTCTTGTATATGCTTTTGGGAATAAACAGGTTAAGAGGTGTATGGGCCCTGCTTAACCCTACTTTGATATCTTTATATTACTGATAGACATTATCTACTTAGCGTACATTACTACCTAGTAGATAGTTTAACGGATCCTTAAAGGATGGTTATTCCAAACATCCTTTGAGTTACTTGTATTTCAATTGCTATTTCACTTGAGTTGGATTTATTAATATAAGAATGTTAATCCTGACTCGAGTGTCTTGTGTTTTTGCTTTACGCTCGGGTCAGACTGAGTGTACCAGTATTTGAGACTCACCTTTGGAGTTGGAGCTTTGCTTGAAGATCCAGCCATCTATTCTGCTTTCAGTATTCGATGATTCCAGTGATGTATTCTGATTTGTATCTGATGTATCGTATTACTCTTCTGTTGTAAACTCTGATGTATTTTTTATATATTCATATAGTAGCTTCATGAACTACTATCTCTTTTATTTCCGCTGCACTTATTACTCTGTGTCTGTGATCTGTGATATTTTATTTACTGTATATGTTCAGTTTTGCCAAATTTAAATTAACAACGCGGTATTTTGAGCAATTCAACTACGGCATGAGTGTCTACCTATACACTTAAAATGGATGCGAATGGTCCAAAATGGCGGGTCGTTACACGACCATCCAATTAAAAGTCGATTTTCGCTGCGAAACTGCTGCAAATCATTCGAAAATAAGATAAACAGGGCTAGAGAAGTCCATATTTGATGAAACGAAATATGACGTCTCACTCAGAAAATGATAAACATTTCTATTATATGAAAATATTCAGGTTTCGAAAACATTTTATTTTCATCAAATTAACTGATTATAAATTGAAATTGAAAATTACATAACATAATTTACTTTCATATTTTCCAATAAAACCACTCAATCAATACCCTAGCCGTTCATTACTTGTTTGGCCGTGCATTTCATTATCAAATCTCGTACAAAAGTTTCTCAACTCCTCATTCTCATTCACCAAAAAAAAGATTTCAGTAAGTCATGGCCTCCTCTTCTTCTTTACCATTTTCTTCTTTCATTTTTCTTTTGTTTTCCCTTGGCTTTCAAGGCATATGCTCGGCTCCACCTCTATTACCGACCAACACTCCTCTCCACCTCCACATATGATCGGCCACCACTCCTCATCACCATCCCATGCCCTTGGCCGTGAACCCTAGATCAAGATCCATCACCATAAAGCAAACAACACCTAGCCGAGCCTTCCTTATTCACCTTCCTCTTCTATTAGCCTCGGCCACAACATAAACACCACCACTTGTTTGCCATGCCTTGATCTACACCACCCCAAGCCGTGAATTGAGATGTTGCCTTGACCCAAATAAACATGGCCAAGCCATGCTAGACCATTAGGCCGAACCATGGTGTGCTTGTGACCCCTCTTTGCCTTGCCTTTTTACCTTCCATGATTCATAACTTACCACTCTTCATATTCCATTGCCATAGCCATGTATACATTATCCATAGCCGAGCCTTCATGCCTAAAACACATCATGGCCGAACCATATAGAGGTGTGGCCGAGCCTACATGTGATGTAGCCGAGCCCAATGGCCTTGGTCAAGCCATTTTATCCTATTTTGATTCATACCTTTCATTGTTTAATTCATATTTTACAGTGTTGAATCATATACTTATGTTTGTGATAATTATTTGTTTACAAGATCTGGATTTGGGTGCTACTTCACCTCAAATCTAGTTCGTGCTTTGTCGTGCCTTTCAGTGTTTGTTGTGTCTCTCTACTTCGTAATCTCTAGCTTTAAAAGGTGAGTTTATCACTCTCGACAAATCATACTTATATAAATGTGAAACAATGTCATTTGAATTGTAGTAGTTGATATGCTATGTTATATGTTCACATCTGCCTGTTATCTGACATTATATATGATGATATAACCTGTTTGTATACCTGTTACATCACCTGACATCATATTATATATTTTACTGTTTATTTATTTTATGTTTCTCACACTGCAAGTTCCCTGTTAGAATAGAATCACTATGGGTTGAAATGATACATACCCGAATGGACTTTAGAATAAGGAAAAGTCGTTATGAGCTGAAATGATAGGCTCGAGCGATTTTTATTTTATTTGACTTGGGATTGCAGGTTTGAAATGATAAAACCTGGGATTTTAATTCATTACGGATTGAAATGATATATTATCCGTATCACTTGACCTAGGTTAGAAAATATTATACAGACCCATGGTTAATTTTAAATATAAAGATTTCCTGAAAATGTAAGTATTTGGAATTTTAATTATATGAGATTTTAACATAACTGGATTTAAACGATTTAAATAAATTTTATGGTGATTTTCTGTAAGTTGAAATTTTATGAATTAATAAATGATTGGAAATGTAAATAAAAATGTGAGTTAAGTTAATATTTAAAAATTTGATTTAAATGGAAATTTTGGCTTAACTTGGTAATAAAATATTTTAGTTATGAAATGGATATTTTAAAGATTTTAATATTAAGTTATTTGTTGAAACAATTTACAATGAATTTTGACTTAATAAATGGATTATAAATTAACTGGATATTTATAAATAAAATGTTATTTTATTAAAATTATAAGTGAAATGATATCTAGATAAATAATTTTGAAAAGTGGAATAAGTTTGATAAGTTAAAAATGAGAAGGGTTGAAATATATTGTTTTAAATTGTCAAAATAAACTTATAACAGAAATTGTAGCATTTCTGAAATGTTGTGGTTTCAATGTAGTGTTTTCCAAATTACCACTATACTTATAGTAACGTTCTATAAGTGCTATTGTTTCTGAAATGTATTGGTTTTCAAAATTTACACTGTATCTACTATAGCAGTTTATAAGTGCTGCTGTTTCTGAAATTAAACTAAGTTCTGAAGTACTAAAATACTTACTATAGCACTTTGTTAGTGCTGCTGTTTCTAAAGCTAAACTGTTTTGAAACTAATATACCTATTATAGCAGTTTATAAGTGCTGCTGTTTCTGAAATTGACAATGTTTTGAAATATTACTATATCTACCGTAACACTTTATAAGTGCTGCTGTTTCTGAAAATACAATGTTTTGAAATCTTGTAAGTAAATGAATGAACTCAGAAAACGCTATAATTCGGGAAATTGAATATTTGATTTGAAAATATAATGACTTCATATTTGAATGGTTTAAATGAATTATTTTGATTTGGAATAAAACCATTTTTTAAAAATTTATAACCATGGGTTATAATAACGATTGGTTGTTAAAGAGACCGGGATCGGATATGGACATACTCTTTGTCGATACCGAAAAACACTTTAACAACTGTGTATGCGGTGGAGATTCCAGAATGAAGTAGGATGGTGGCGACGATCCTATTGAGGTATATACGTGGACCCGACTCCCGTGAGTTGGCATAAGGTGACTAAAAGAGGAGCGATTCCGGGTCAATGAGATAGCTCCTCTGATCGGACACACTTCTTCGATACCATTCTATTACTTTGTGATTGATTTGGTGCACCCTTTGATTTTTGGGAGTGTGGCTCGAGGTGGGCGGTAGTGGCTGCTATGCATTACCACCAGTCCGGATGCGTAATTGGTATATCTACCCTGGCATTGCCTTGTTGTGCCGTGTCACCTACCCTAGCGAGCTTTACTACGAGTTTGTTTTGTACCATACCTATGGAGTGCCCTCTCACGACACCCAGCACGGGGGAGATTACGGTACTGTATAGACTATGGGAATATAAAAATGTGTTAAGGTGGAAAATGTAAAGCCTTAACGCTATTTTCATAGTTTACTTTACTTTAGACATTATTATAATAGTGTATCTTACTACATAGTAGATAGTTTAACGGATCCTTAAAGGATGGGCGATCCCGAGCATCCTTTAAGTTACTTGTGCATTTCTATTACAGTTCACTTGAGTTGGTTTACATTGTATAAGTATGTATGTCCTGACTCGAGTGTTTGTGTTTTTATCTACGCTCGGGTCAGCCTGAGTATTACAGCTTTGGATTCACCTTCTGGAGCTAGAGATTTCTAGAGTTTATCAGTCTATCTAGTTGTCTTTCCATTTTAGTTATTTCATTCAGCTTTGCTTATGTATTTGTGAAGTTATGTATTCAGACTTCTGTTGTATCTGTTTTTCAGACTATGGTATTTTGTATCTGTTTTGAGACTATGTATTGTAGTGGCTTCATGAACCACTATTTATTTTAATTTCCGCTGCGAGTTATTCTGATATTCTATGTCTGTGATTCTGTGATTGGTTTTATTTGCTCCAAATTTATTTACAATATATTGTTTTGAATTATTCAAGTCCGACATGTGTGGATTTATTGTCGATTTGAATGGTCCAAAATAGTGGGTCGTTACAAAAGGGGTAGGGTTTTTGGCTTTGGGTGGTGATTGGTGGCCGAAAGAAGGAAGAGGAGATGAGGGCTTGGATGGTGGAAGAGAGGGCGGAAAAAGTATGAGGAAGGAAGGATTGAAGCAGAGGAGGAAAGAGTTTTGATTTGTGAGGTTTTGGAGATTTGAGATCTCGAACTTTCTGTAAATTTTGAGAGGAAGAAGGAAGAGTGTTGAGAAAGTTTTCTGAAGAGAAAATTATGTACATACAAGTTAGTCAGAAGGAAACAAATGATCGTAGACATAGGAATAGACACAAGTCTCTTGGTATGGTTAGAATCTCTTGGTTAACCAAGGCCCATTAGGACTAAACCAAACCCATTAGGACTTTGCCAAATTTCACAACTAAACACCACAAACTTATGTAAGTTTTTCACAGAAATTCAAATATTTAGAGCAATATAAATTTGATTTTGATGAAACGAAAAGTGGAGAAAAGATCAGAATTCAGTCTAGTATCATATAAAAAGAATAAAATTTTAAAATTCAAATTTAAAATTTTCAGCCAAAGGTCAAATTTTGACTAAGTTTGATCAAAATTTAAAATTTTAGAAAATTTTCTATTTCATTGAATTTGGAAAAATATATTACTCAATGTTCCAAAATTTGTTCTTTAATTTTAACCTTTAAATTTTATTTAAATTCAAATAATAATATATTTTAAGATTGATTGAATTGAATCTCCATTTTATTAACATTGGTTTGTCTTCATTCAAATGTTCATTTTATTCGATTCAACATATGTTGCTTATTCTTGACTGAATCAATTACCATTTGTTTCTCTTTACTTAATTAAAATATTTAATTCCAATTAATTCAATATTACATTTCCAATTAAATGTTGGTTACAGACTAATCGTTTTATTTTCATTAAATAATTCAAACAAAGTTTTATCCTTTTATTTCGATTTACATGTTCTCTATCTTACATCGTATTTCTCTTTCAATTAAAACATATGTTTCCTTTTTTATTTCCTCAACTTCCTCTTTTATTTTAATTCAAACATACGTTTCTATTATTACGTCCATTAATTACAATTAATGTTCTCTTTCCTTTTATTTGAAAGATTTCAATTACATTTAATTCCATTGATTACAAAATAAATTCCAAAGTGGATTAATCAATGGGATGGGGAATAAATCAATTGTCACAACTTAGTAATTCATATCTATTAATTTATTGTTTACACAAGGAGTATAAATCTACTTACCAAATAATTGATTTCTTATTGTACTAACATACTTAGAATATTGTTTATCCCAATCTTTAGTAACATTTATTGTTACAGTTGATTAAAATTGCACTAATACGGTTGTCAATTACATTTAATCAATATTATTAAATTATATTCTAATACGCATTACCACCTTCCATTTCATTAAAGATTAGTTATTTTAGAATTTTACCTAAGATCATGTTTTATATTCTAACAAATTTATTATTATTATTATTTTACATTAATAATTAAAAATTCTTTATATATAAACCTATTCTATTCAACAATTATAATTAATATTTTTAAATTTTTTCCGAATTTACGAGTCGTTACACAATCTCCATGTCACAGAAAGTGGTTAAGTGTAGAATTTATCATTCCAATGAGCTTCTTTGGCAGCATATACATTCTCGACCAGTATGTTGTTATGCCAAAGGCAATAGAAGTAACAATGGTCAGTCTACCTGATTGAGAAAGGAGGGAGCATAGCTAGGTAGTAAGTTTAGAGAGGATTACTTCATATAGGGGCAAGCGTTAGGAGGAAGTGATTCTGGAAGTAGTGAGGGGAATACCAAGGTAGACAGAGTTGTTCGGCATCGGGTTAAGGGTAGAGAGGTTGATGATGTGATTATGGTCAAGCTCATTAAGCCCAACAACTAGGATGTGTGATTTCGATTTGTTGATTTGTAGACCTATCATGGTGTGGAAGGTTTGTAGGCAATGGAGGATAGAGTTAATGGAGGAGGTGTTTGGCTTAGTGAAGAGGACCAGATCGTCAACAAACTTGAGGGAGGTGATCGATGGGTTCCTGCATTTGGGATGTAGGGAAATGGACTTGCTATAAGCTTTTTGCTTTATCAAATAGTTAAGGGCTTCAATCACTGTTATGAAGAGATTGGTAGATAGTGGATCACTCTGCCTGATACCTTTAGATGATGTGAAATATCCAGTTATATTACCATTAATAGCAATGGAGTATCTTACAGTAGAGATGCAAGTGTAAATCCAGGCAATGCATGGCTCAGGGAAGTTCATAGAACTGAGAATGGCAACAATAGATAGCCAGGAGACTGTGTCAAATGCTTTTTGTATATCAAGTTTAAGCATACAACGTGGTGAGATGTTACCAGTGTTGTATCCACGAAGTAGTTCAAGAGTAAGGAGAATGTTGTCTGAAATGTTTCTCGCGGAGAGGAAAGCAGTTTGGTTGTGGTCAACTATTCTCGATAAGATAGGTTTGATTCTTGTTGCTATGATCTTGGTGATGTATTTATATATGACAGTACAACAAGCTATCGGTCTATAGTGTTCAACAGCAGTGGGTGTTTTGTTTTTGGGTATCATGGCTAGGTTGGTGGTATTAATGCCAGTGAGTAGCTTGTTGGTTTTGAAGAAGTGGTGGATGGCTTTGCCGAAGATCGGGGCTATGTCTTGCCAAGTATGTTTGTAGAAGTGCGTATTAAAGCCATCAGGGCCTCCAGTACTGCACGAGTTGAGACTAAAGAGTGTTGTTTTAATTTCTGCATCAATGATTGGTGAGATTATGCTGCTGACCACAATGTTATTAATTCTTGGTAAACCAATCGAAGGAAAGATGGAGATGTCAATAGGGAAGGCTGTGTCATTGAGGGAGTGTTGAAAGAAGTCAACAAAGGCAGCATTAATTTCCTCAGCTTCATTATGTTCAACACCAAACCTGTCAGAGATGTGAACAATTTTTGATTTAGTATGTTTTATCTTAAGGGCAGTGTGAAAATAGGTGGTGTTTCTATCACCCTTAAAATGGTATTCTTTGCCTAGCTTCTGTTTAATTATCCCAAGTTCGTCTTCCATAGCATTGGCAAGTTTATTTGAAAGCTCATGTTCTTCTATGGATAGTTGTTCGTTGTCTGGTTGTTCTATCATTTGTGTTTGAATTGCTTGGAGTTGTTGTCTGATGCCTTCACCGGGCTTTGCATCCTTGCCATATGTAGCAGTAGCCCAATGTCTTGTGTTTTTCTTACAGTGCTTAAGTTTTTGGTGTAAAACAAACATAGGATTACCTATAAAAGCTGTATTCCAACAATCAAGAAATACCTGCTCAAAATTCAAGTGTTTAGTCCAAAAGCTAAAAAATTTAAAAGGAGGAATAGTAAAGTTTGGGCTGGCACCCCATTTGACTATGATAGGGAAATGGTCAGAGGTGAGGGAAGGGGAGACTTGGGATAGTATGGAAGGCCAGGAGGACATAGCATGGTGATTAATGAAGCAATGATCAAGAGTACAGAATGTTCTAGGGCCTATGTGTTTCTTGTTGTTCCAAGTATAGGAAAGGCCAGTGGAAGGTGTGGGAAAGATAGCAGCATTAGTGAGGGTTTGATTGAGAGGTGCAAGATCATGCAGGAGAGGGGAATTCCACCAAATTTCTGATGGTAGAGGTACATACAGTTAAAGTCACCAAAGAGGAGCCATGGGACAGTAATAGGGTTGAAGGAGCATAGCTGTTGAAGCATGTCACATTTGTGATCAAAATTGTTTGATGCATAGACAAAAGTGATGATGAAAGGAGTAGATGTATGAAGGTGATTACATGAGAGGTGTATGAACTGGTCAGTGGAATGGACAGTGGTGGTAGAGTATATAGCTGGGTTCTAGAGGACCATGATTCGGCCATAAGCGGCTGCATCAAGGTTGTTAGTATGTCTTCAGGATGAGTTGATGAATTTACATGCTTTTTCGGTCATAAGCCTGTTGAGCTTTGTTTCAAGGACTGCTATCATGTCTAGGTTTTGATCAATGATTATGTTTTGTATCTCTTTTTGTTTTATAGTCAGGTGAGCGCCCCTGACATTCCATGCGTAGATGTTGTCTAACATGATGGCGTTCGTTGTAGCTTCTTGCATGTCTTACCAGATCTGGTGTTTCTGGTAGTGGAGTTTGTAAAGTACCGGGAGTCTATTTCTTCTTCATTTATTTGTAGTTCCAGGCTAATTTGTAACACATATTTTGTTCAATTGGCAACGCTTATTTGCGTTGGAAATTAATCACAACAATAAGCGTTGCTAACCAAAAAATGTGTGACCAAAAATACAAATTCAAAATTTTTTAATTGCCAACACATATTTGCGTTGGTAGATGTGGTTAAATTGAAATTTAATGAATGTCGTTCGGGTAAAAAAGTAAACTAGCATCCTCTTTTTCATCCGTAGCCCTAATCCAAACTTCTAAACGCTTTTTCATTCACCGCCACCAAAGTAAAAAAATTCTCCTTCGGCGATTCGATTTCTGCCTCTCTCGTTCGACCGTATCGGCCTCATTTTCAAGCAAGGAATCGGCGTCGACCTCACGTGTCATTCCCATCTATTCAAGCTTATGTCCTAGAATGAACGAAAAGGGCGGCTGGAACGAAAGAAAAGAGGAAAAAGCTAGGGCAAATTGTCTCTTCTCTAAGTAAAATCGATGAGGTAATCTATGTTTTTCCAACGAATTTCATTTTTGATCTATATAAATTAAACGTATTTGCTTATTCTACCTTTTTTTACCTTTTCCTGTATGATTAGGTCAGCAGACTAGCAGTAAATAGGTTTTTCCATTTTGTATTTCTTGAGTTTGCTATTTTACGAATTTACTCAGATTTGTGGGCATGATATTATGCTCAACAGGACAAGTTTTCCAGAAGGATTCATCTTTGGAACAGCATCATCTGCTTATCAGGTAAGTACTTGAAGACTTCAAAAGAGAAGAAGGGTAAAAAGAATGCAAAGGGATGTATTTGTTGTTTACCAATTGCTAATAGTTTGTACATAAACAGTATGAAGGAGCTGCAAATGAAGATGGAAGAGGACCGAGTATTTGGGATACTTTTACGCACAAACACCCAGGTAATTAAATTATATTCTAATGGCTGAATCCTTTTAATTTGGTATCCAGCATTCAGTACACGATATATCATTAGATCAGTATTCGTACACAACCATCGATTCCATTGTTTAGTTTTATACCCAACACATAGATAATCGAAATGTTTTTATTTTGAATTGATGTTCTTTTTCTTATCTTTATTATTATAATGGTAAGATTGCTAAGTTTTTGCTTTTATCCAATATGTCTGTATATCTTTTAAAAAAATTTGTTGCTCCTACATTTATGTTTTCTTGCAGACATTTAAACAACTAATGTGCAGTTTGTTTACAAGAATACAGCATGACCAATTTTGACAAAGTTGTCAAACTTCAAATGATTTTTAATTACAAATTTAATGTTCATCGAGCACTATGAAGTTATGTATTTATACAGATTTTAACTTTGTGTCCAAATTAAATATTAGAGAATTAATTCACAAATCTGACGATGCAATCTGTTACACAGAGATGATCTCTGACAGAAGCAATGGACATGATAGAAGTTTAAGTTTGTCATTTTAGTAAAGTCTTATCTGTTGGCAACAGTGCACATAAATTTCGGATGTAATGTGTGATCAGGTGTGGGTGAACTGATGTATGCGTAAGTGTGCATTATTACATGATTTTGTGTGCATGTATTCCTGTGTGTGCGCTTCAGCATAAATATGAACTTAGATGTGTGTGAGTGGTGCTTTGGGTGATTTACTACTGTGTTCTAGGAAGGTGTGCGTGTGTGTCAGTATATATATTTATGTGTGTGTGTATGTGTTGTGGGTTAGAGTGCGCGTGGGTGTGTGTTAGTGACAGTCTGAGTTTGTGTGAACGTGTATTTATGTGTGTGCATTCATGTATGAGTTTTGCTATTGTGTTTAGGTGGAGCTATCGTGTGTGTGTCTAGTGCTTGTGTGTGAGTTGCGGGATGCACACACGAGAGTTACGGCACGCGCTTCGCTTTGTGCTTGTGTTTTTACTCCTATTTCTGTTTGTTTTTCCACAACCACTACCGAGTCTTTATTATTTTCCTCTAACCTATGCATCTCACATTTAGAGTTAGCATGCCTAAAAGTTTTACATTTAACACATACAGTCCAAATGTTTCAACCTTTCAATATATATTTTCTTGTTAATGATCCCTTTTGAATAACTCCCTTGGTTGTAAGATTGCTAAAGAACAACTGAGTTTAGTTTGATTAGAAGTAAATTAGAAGGCTTTATGTGCACCCCCTTTTCTTATTGTTATATTTATTTCAAAAATTGTAAGAATTATACAATTCTATTGCATTCTTTAGTCCTTCTCTTGAATCTATCAGCTGAACATTCCAATCATTTCTCAAGTTAAAAGATAATAATCTATGTCTCTGAAGGTGGCAGTGGTGGGAGAGGCGGTGATGTTATTCTTGAATGCTCTTCTGCTGTTTGGGACTTCAGTAATTTGCAACACCATCTGGTCAGTTCTGCAAACTAGAGTTTCTAATACTAATTTATACACTAGAATGTGTGGTGCTTTTCCTATATATAAGGGTTTTGCTATATACACAATCAATTCGGGTATGCACACGAACAATTTCTTTCTTTCTTTCTTTATTGAATCAATCCCACATTTAATTTTTATGCATACTACCGAACAATAGTTGCACCCTTAGGAAAACCAATATGTATAATGTATTTATCAAATACACATATTACCTTGGAAAAGAAAATGTCACTGTTCAGGCATTTGCATTTTTAAGCATGGAATGCAATGATACAAAGTGTCAGGTGTTTAAGTTTGTCTGCCTCATTCTTTCTCTGGAATTTATAAGATTTTGCATAAGACATTTATAATAGATCTGGATAGGAATGGGGCCTCTGTATTCATAGTCGTTCATATAATACGATTGTATTTGGGAGCATAATTAACCCATAGTTTGTATGAATTTATTCGTTATGTTTTTCTTTTTGTTACATTTGTAGAGGACATACAAAGTGAAGGTCTCCATTAATTATGGTACATAAATAAATTGTTAATATGCACTTGTTAACTCTTACAGTAGAAACTTCACAGTGCAGAAAATATCATTGGAAAACTTGGATTAGGAAGAGAAGAAGTTGAAGATGACCCAATTGCGGAAGTTTTTGGTTCCGACAGGAAGAAAAATTATTGTCGAGCAATTACTTTGTAGAATGTACAAGTTATGTGATTTTTCAGATGGAGGTTTCGTTATATGGCCGGAGTTTCGTATTCGGTATTTGTAGAATTTCACTATGAAATTTACGTTGTCTTTTGTATTCCAATTTGACATTGTTATGAAGTAGTTGATTATGTATTGAATTAACCAACTTAATTATGTATTGTACTTGTTATGAAGTAGTTGACATTGTTATGAAGTAGTTGACTATGAAATTTATGTTGTTATTTGATCATGAATATTGTAAATTTTGGGTTCCAATTGAATGTAGTATAATAATGCATATCATGTTAGTTATTAATTGTTTATTAATGTTAAAATAATTGACTATATTAAGAATGAAAATATTTCAGCGTTATAAGCGTTGGCAATTAAAATTTACCAACGCTTATAAGCGTCAGCATAGAAAATTAAACAATGTTGGATGGTTAATTTGCCAACGTTTATAAGCGTTGCTAAATAATATACACCAACGTTTATAAGCGTTGGCGAATACAACCTTCCAACGCTTATAAGCGTTGGGAAACTAAACTCGCCAACGCTTATAAGCGTTGGCAATAAATTGCGACGCCCCTACAGCGACGCTAATAAGCGTTGCTGAAACTGTTTGCGACAGTTATACTCGTTGGGAATGACCTGTTTTGGTGTAGTGATGGTCAGATTTATGTTGTTTGTCTCTGTTTTTACCCTTCATTGATTTGTTCTTCTTAGCTTTGTGCTTGTCAATGGTGGAGGCAGCATGTATGGGGGGCTCAAAAAAGAGGTGAGAGCTAGGGGATGTGGAGGTATGGTTAATAGAGAAGAGGGGGGAGAGGATGGGGGTGGTGAGGAGGGGTCTGTAGTGATACGAGAGATGAACATTAGTTAAGTTTTCATGTTGTTCAAGGAAAGTGGATGGTGTAATGATCTTATTACGAATAAGATCTATGGTGATGTGTGGTGGCAAGTGAATGTTTGAAAAGTTAAGAGGTGTAGCAGGGTTAGTGGCGGTGGTGGTCTTGGCAGAAGAAGCAGATGTGGGGTGGGTGTTTCGGACAAGGATACAGATAGGGGGTACAAGGTTCGATATGTTAGGGTTAAGGTTGATGTGTGGTTGAGATGGATCATGTGTGTGCATGTCAGACGTGCACACGGTATCTCTGAGTGGTAGGAATCGATTGTGAATTGTAGTTGTAACAGGCATGGAGTGTTGTAATGCATTTTGGGTTGGTCGAATAGGTCGCAACAAAATAGAAGTGTTGTTTGATGTATTATGTTGTGTAGTAGAAAAGATGGAAGAAGTGGTGCTTCAAGTAGGGTTAGCGGGTACTCCAAGTTATTTGTAGTGTTGTTTCGGGGCAAGGTTGGTAGGATTAGAGTTATGGGAATGTGGTGTTTGTCGGGGATCAGCAATTGAAGTGTGGTAGGCTACAGATATGCTTGGAGTTTTATGATGAGGGGCTCCGAGCTTATTGTTAAGTTGCTTCAGGACAAGGGTAGGTAAGGTTGTGTGCAGTTCATTGGGTGGTGAAGCAGTGTTGACCAGATCAGAGGTGATTGAGGTGGTTTGCACAAGCAGTGTTTTGGCGCACATCATAACTATGTAACCAAATGCAGCAAAGGTAGTGCAGATGTGTTGAATCCAGCCATAAGTGACTTCCACCACATTGACATTGTCTCCTTCTCCAATGATAATCTGTTTGGTAATTCTTTCTTGGCATCAACTTCTATAAGGCATTTTGCATAGCCCAGAGTATTCATTTTTTATGTAGCTTCATTATAACATAGATGATCACCTAAGTGACATGCTAACTAGTTGATGCCCAACATAGTCCAAGTGAGGAGTGGTATGCTGAAGAATTGTACCCATATTGGAACTTTTGTAATATGTGATTGGATATTGCCAAAAGAAGGTGTCTAGTTGGCAACAATGAACATCTTCCCTCTAATGAATAGAGGGTCATCATGTAGAATCATATCTCGATCCTCTACTGATGAGAAGTTAAAGTAGTAGTGTGCTTTATCTTTTTTAACATTGTATGTACCTTTGAGTTTCCAGACTCGATGGAGATGATTAACAATAGTAGTAAAAGGTAAACAACCATCCAAGAAGAATCCAACTAGCCAGTTTTTCCAATAATTTTTGCCAGCAGCAACCACAGTTGGTGGAACAGGTAGTGGCATACCAGTGTAATCCAGTGCAAAGTTGATCGGAGTGTATTTCCCAGCATTAAGGGGTTTAGTTTCGAAGAGGGTGGACCAAAGGTGTGGTACAGGGGCTATAGAGTTGGAATGATAGGACTAAGGTAAGGTGGTGGTGTTAAGCGATGTAGGTAGGGAGGCGGTAGAGTGAGAGATATCAATAGTGGTATGTGAGCCGTCGGTAGGCAGCTCGGTAGTGGAAAGCTGTCGAGGTTGTGGGATGGCAAGAGTATGCAGGTTGATGTGGTAAGAGGTCTGGACGGCTCTGACAACAGATGGGGGAGTGGAGTGGGTACAGGCAAGTGGTGCAGAGGTATGGTGTAGAGGTATGGGAATAGGTATGGTGTAATGGAGTAGTGGGATGGATGTGACAGCAGTATGGTCAAGTATAGGGTCAAGGGGGAGAGAGGTAGGGGCGCCATGAATATGGATTTAAAAGGGTTTAAAAGTTTTAAATCCTTTGGTTTCAAAAGTACAATGGTTCAAAGTTACTTCTTTTTCAAAAATGTTTTGGAATACAAGTGTTTCAAGTGTTGATACCATTAAGAAACCATATAACTGTAAATGAGTTATAATGTCGATTGTTGGGTTGTTTGGACATGTGTTAGCAGAATAACTCCCCATTCTGCCTATAAATTGTTTGTTTGTTTGTGTGGACATGTGTTAGCAGAATAAATCACCGTTCTACTATGAATTGGTTGAATTGATTGGACATCTATTAGCAGGACAAATCACTACCCTGCTATTATGTTATTTGGATATGTATATGCTAGTTAGTTTATATTGACATGTTATTCCTTGATTTGGATATGAGTGTATTTACATATATGTTGACCTAAGTAAATAATTGTTAAGTGAATTGAAATTGAAATTGAATGGTAACTTAAATTAGTACCACTGGGATCGCTAAGCCTCTTTTCGAATTTACTAAAATATGTTTTTGAATTAGCTTTAATTCTTTAACCAATTTTGGGTTTAAAAGGTTACAAATGAGTTTTAAAGTTTTTTTATTATTTTATAAAGTTGTTTTTAAATAATATCTTGTTTTTAAAAAGAGGTTTATTAAATAAAAGGTTTTACCTAAAGAGATTTACAAATGATATCTTTAAAATGATATTTTATAAAGGAGATTCTATAAAGGAATTATAAAGAAAGATTTTTAAATAGTTGTAAAAATAGAAAGAGATTTTATAAATCATTTTAGATATTTTTGAAAGGCGTTTTAAATCAAGTTTGAAAAATTGCAAAGAGGTTTGAAATGTGAAGTGAACTTATAAAAGAATATTTATAAGGAATAAGTGAATGGGTTTTATAAAGTGAACGAGTTTTATAGTAAGTGATGTTTTGAAAGGGAATGGTTTGGCCATTTAATATGGAATGTGAGAAGAG
Source organism: Allium fistulosum (assembly GCA_030737815.1). Taxonomy (NCBI): domain Eukaryota; kingdom Viridiplantae; phylum Streptophyta; class Magnoliopsida; order Asparagales; family Amaryllidaceae; genus Allium; species Allium fistulosum. Next base: position 695,143,833 of record CM060906.1, read on the forward strand.
AGAATTTTCCAAATGTTTTCGGTAAATGTTTATAATGTTTTCCAAGTAAAAGGGATGTAAGGGGTTTGGGAAAAGTATTTTAGAAAAGATCCTTTGATAAAGTTTTATAAAGTGGTTTTATTAATTAAAGATTAATTAATAAAGTCTTAGAGGATCCCATATAGAATTGAATCAATGTTTGATTGTTTGTTTATTTGATAGTTGAATAACCAACTATCAAATCTGGACCAAATTGTAACTTTGGAAATATCTAGGAGAAACATGGAAATTACATGGTACGGTTACCGTCGGTGGTGCTATTCTTTATGTATAAATTCGTTTCGTTCTTCTAGGATAAATGATAAGGAAATCCGTACACTAACGGTTACGAGGTGAACTCCGCTCTTATGTTTTATCTGCTTATTTCCTAAAAAACCGGGGTTGAGTTTACCGAAAATTATCGAAAGTTGTTTCGAAGAGACCGGGATCGGATCTGTTATCAGAAAACCACTTTGATCAAACTCAAGCGTTTCGAACTGAAGACATCTTGAAGAATATGGAATTGAAGATGGAGCATTAAAGTGCAAGGGCTGCTTGCTACTAATCTTGAGGGTAATTCCAAAATGGATGTAGTAGAAGTAGTGCCTTTAGTTTGTCCTTATCCTGGACAACTTGTATGGATGAATGCTAGCATTGCATTGATGCCTAGAGGGCAGTGTTAGCATTCCAAGTGGGATTGCTATTCAAAAAGGTAAAACTTAGCCTCATGCCTCATCAACCGGGAATGACTGAAAATTAATGGAAACACAGCAAGGCTATGTGGGTCGCACCCATTAGGGTATGTTGTCACCCTTCTAGATAGATCTACATATTTATGGATTGGTTGTGCATGAGATCTCGATAAAAAGGGTTGCAAAGCAACCGGGGTGATGACATATTCGGTACTATCCAGTAAAGGGTAGGCCGGTCTTGTGTTGGCAGGGGATCCAGGCGAGATCCTCGGTACATTTTCTAGACGTGTATTGTGATTGGTGGTACCCCAGTGTCTAGTCATTGTATGGAATCCATTCTCCAATAAGCGATGTACGGTTTTAGCTGTATACCAAATATGTTGGAATGTGAGATGCAAGCATTCTAGCCAGTTTAATATTTTACTTTGAACCCTTAGACATTATTTTAATATCACTGGATTTGTATATAAAAGTGTTTTGGTTACCGTAAGGTAAAAACTCGTCCATGTTTATGTGCGGCGTGGTCTTACGAGATACCTTTGATTTTAAAAGAGTTTTAAAAGTAATAATGCAGTTGCTTTTCTTGGAACCTCAATTGTTGGATTTTAATGACAACAACTATACAATTATGTCAAAGTATCTCTAAGATAATTTGCAAGTACACGAGCATCAAAAAGAGATAATCAAATACGTTCAAAATGAAGATACACAGTACAAAAGTATGAAAGAATGTATATGGAGATACAAGAAGAGATATATACGATAGAGACAAGACGAAGGTGACAAACAAATTATTATTAGTCATAGAGTGTCATGTCTAGAGTTTACAAATGTTAAAATCTTCTCAAAATGATACACACACATATACATTCATATTTTAAATGAAAAATCAAGTTTTCAAAAAATTGCATGGAGCGGGACTTGAACCCGGGTCACTAGTTCAAAAGGCAAGTGGTCTAACCATTTGAGCTATGATAATTTTTTGTTATAGGCTAAATTCAGACGTTTGAATAATGTCATTCAATGGTCTGAATGCTGAAACCTGAATATTGTTTCACAATATTCAGACGTCTGAATGAAAATATTCAGACGTTTGAATCAGGTCAAAAATGACCTATTTTCTTTCTGATTTGCACGTGAACGATTTCAGAAGTCTGAATTCTTTTTTTTCAGACGTCTGAATTCCTATAACGGCTATTTTTCTAAACAGACATTTCTCTTCCATAAAGAGATACGACTTTTAATCAACAAGTATGACCATATACTTTCATGATAACTATTCACGAACAATTGCACCTTTTTATAATCTATATAAACATGTTAGAATCATCAGTTTTATTCACCTAATCGATCTAACTCTTTCTATTCTTAATCTACTTTGATTCTAACACTCTTGAGCATTCAAGCTCATACAAAATCATTCATTTACTTCCATATTCTACACATACACACATATATATATCAAAAGGAGAAGATTATAGGAAGGTTGTACTATCAAGAGACAAATCCGTGTTATCAAGAACACACTATGTCGAATGCTCTCTGTATAAGTTGAAGTCCTGTTCTACTGCTCAGGCATGCGAAGTCCTCTTCGGCTGCTCAGGGGTTATATAGACATGTTCCTCCGGGTTAAGTGAGGGTTGTTGTTTTAATGAAATTCCAGAAGGAGTCTGGGACTGGACGTAGAACAGGAAGTTCGAACCAGTATAAAAATTCCTGGTGTGCTTGTTCTATTTTACTTATTCACATTGCTTTAGTATCTTAGTTTATTTCCACACTAGTATAGTATTATTCCATATAGCACGATCTGCACCGTCTTTTCATTTGGTATCAGAGCAAGGCATCTAATAACCATTACAAAGTTATTTTATATTTTGTTAATATGGAAAACATCACCAGCACTAGCACTGTCACTAGTTTTGTAGAAGGTCAATCTACTGGACGACCTCCACTATTCAATGGCATGAATTACAACTATTGGGCAACTCGAATGCTTATTTATATGCAAGCAAATGGTTTTGATTCATGGAATATCACTCAAACTAAGTATAACATTCCTATAACAGAATACTCTTCATGGTCAAACACACAAAAATTAGATGCTACTGCAAATGCCAAAGCTATGAATATGTTATTTTGTGCTTTAGATAGAAATGAGTTTAACTGTGTTAGCATGTGCACAACTGCTAATGAAATATGGAGAACACTTAAAGTTACTCACGAAGGAACTAACAAGGTTAAACAAAGCAAAATATCCATGCTCAAGAGTCAATTTCAAAACTTTAGGATGAAGCAAGATGAATCTATAAACGATATGTACTCTAGATTCCAAGATATATATCACTCATTACTAGGACTTGGAGAAAAGTATTCTAACTTCGATATTGTTTCAAAAATCCACAACTCTTTAACGGATGAATGGGAAAGAAAGGTCTTGGCAATTGAAGAAGCTAATGATCTCTCTACCATGAAACTAGAAGAGTTAATAGGAAATCTAATGTCCTACGAAGTGAATTTGCAGGCTAAAAGAGTTCAGGCGCAAGACAAAAAGAATATGGCATTTCATGCAGAAAAAGAAGAATCAGATTCGGATGAAGAAGACTTAGCATTCATTGCTAAAAACTTTAAAAAAATTTGAAGTACAGAAAAGGAAATCGAAACAACGGGAAAAGAAACTTCAACAACAATTCAAATAAGCCATCTTCATCAATACTAGAATGCTTTAACTGCCACAAGAAGGGGCACATACAAAAAGATTGTCCAGAACAGAAGAAAACATATCACAATAAGAACCAAAAGGACAAGTTTAAAAGAAAAGCATTTTCAGTAACATGGGATGACTCGGATTCTTCTTCCTCAGAAAGCAGTAGTGACAGTGAAAATGAACAAGCAAATGTTTGTTTCATGGCTACAGAGAATGAGGTAAATGATCTTACTTTTGATGACATGATTGAAATAAATTTTGAATTATTAGATACTTTAAAAAGTCTCGAAAGAAAATATAAAGAGGCTCTAGAAAATCAGAGAAAAGCAGAATTCGAGAGAGATATGCTTAATGACGAAAAGAAGATATTAGAAGAAGAACTTGGAAAACTTCAAGATACTTTTTCTAATGATAACTCTCAACTTACCTTATTGAGTCAAGAAATTGAAACTCAAAAGAAAAGGAATGATGCTCTTATCTCTGAAAATCATGAGCTAAAAACCAAGATCAAAATGATTGAACTAGACAATACTAGCCTCAAAACAAAGTTAGAAAGCATTACTAAAAATGTGACTAACTTCAATAAAGGCAGAGAGAACCTATCTAAGATTATTGAGAATTCCCTATCTGTTTTAAATAAGAAAGGACTAGGTTATTCTAAAAAATCAGTAGCTCCACCCAAAAATAAACAAAATAGGAGAAATATTTCTTAATCCAAGTCTACCATAGTTCAACCAAAAAGGAATCAAAATTCAAATATTGCTATGATCGATAATGTTTATAATTTCTTTAGAAGTACAAAATCATTGACATGAAAAATGAATAAAAATTATCTAAGTATTTGGGTTCCTATTAATTGGAAAAATAGAGAAAAATACATTGATGATTATTTTGATATGGTAGTTAATAATGAAAATTATATTTATAAAGGTTCAACCACACCCAAATGGGTATGGTTTCCTAAGACCTAACCCCCCGGACCCTAACATAATAAGTGGGTACTGAAAATGATTATTATTTTTTGGAGGTACTCAGTGAAACAAAAGGAAAAGGATATATTTTGGAATTTTAAAGAATGTTCCATGCATTTAATAGAATTACGTGCTTACAATGAAATATGGACTTCAGCAAATATGGTAAAATCTATTTTATTTTTCCTTCATAATTAATAATGAGTTTATCTCGTTATTTACAAGATATTTTATATAATTATATTCCCTCATTCTTTTTTATAATAACAAAGAGGGAGAAATTCATATGCATATTAATAGAGGGAGATATTATACTTAGGGGGAGATGTTATACTTAGGGGGAGCTTTAAACATATTAATATTATTTTTTATATAGAATGAATATTTTTTAAAATTGTATAGTTGTCATCATCAAAAAGGGGGGGGGGGAATGTTAGAACCTCAATTGTTGGATTTTAATGACAACAACTATACAATTATGTCAAAGTATCTCTAAGCTAATTTGCAGGTACACGAGCATCAAAAGGAGATAATCAAATACGTTCAAAATGAAGATACACAGTACAAAAGTATGAAAGAATGTATATGGAGATACAAGAAGAGATATATACGATATAGACAAGACGAAGGTGACAAACAAAGTATTATTAGTCATAGAGTGTCGTGTCTAGAGTTTACAAATGTTAAAATCTTCTCAAAATGATATACACACATATACATTCATATTTTAAATGAAAATCAAGTTTCCAAAAAATTGCATGGAGCGGGACTCGAACCCGGGTCACTAGTTAAGAAGGCAAGTGCTCTAACCATTTGAGCTATGATAATTTTTTGTTACAGGCTAAATTCAGACGTCTGAATAATGTCATTCAGACGTCTGAATGTTGAAACCTGAATATTGTTTCATAATATTCAGACGTCTGAATGAAAATATTCAAACGTCTGAATCAGGTCAAAAATGAGCTATTTGTTTTCTGATTTGCACATGAACGATTTCAGAAGTCTAAATTCTATTTTTCAGACGTCTGAATTCCTATAACGGCTATTTTTCTAAACAGACATTTCTCTTCCATAAAGAGATACGACTTTTAATCAACAGGTATGACCATATACTTTCATGATAACTATTCACGAACAATTGCACCTTTTTATAATCTATATAAACATGTTAGAATCATCGGTTTTATTGACCTAATCGATCTAACTCTTTCTATTCTTAATCTACTTTGATTCTAACACTCTTGTGCATTCAAGCTTATACAAAATCATTCATTTACTTCCATATTCTTCACATACACACATATATATCAAGAGGAGAAGATTATAGGAAGGTTGTACTATCAAGAGACAAATCCGTGTTATCAAGAGCACACTGTGTCGAATACTCTCTGTATAAGTTGAAGCCTTGTTCTGCTGCTCAGGCGTGTGAAGTCCTCTTCGGCTGTTGAGGCGAAATCCTGTTCTGTTGCTCAGGTCCCTGTTCGACTGCTCAGGGGTTGTATAGAACTCTTCCTCCAGGTTAAGTGAGGGTTGTTGTTTTAGTGAAATTCTAGGAGTTTGGAACTGGATGTAGAACGGGAAGTTCGAACCAGTATAAAAATTCCTAGTGTGCTTGTTTTATTTTACTTATTCACATTGCATTAGTATCTTAGTTTATTTCCACACTAGTATAGTATAATTCCATATAGCACGATCCGCACCGTCTTTTCAGCTTTGAGTTTACTCACATCAGAGCCATGTCGGACCCGGAGTTTTATTTTCTTTCCCTAAAACTCTTGGGTGCTCAAATTTTTACGAGCAGCCAAGTAGTTCAGGTTTCCTACGGATGCATTTTGGAGGAGCTTGGAGCAGGAGGCTTCACCGATAGTTAGTTTTTTTTTGTTTCCATTGTATTATATGTATCTTGTATCGGGTTTGTAAGGACGGGCTGTTATAAACTGTCGTACATTAGAAATTATTTCAGTATGACTCTGATGAATCATTTTGTAAATGACTTTGTAAAGTACTATGTTGATTAATATATATTATTCTATTGCTTTGTGAGATTCTGCAATTGTTTAGTTTCTTCTATCTTCTATCTCCTTTCTTTCCCCTAACAATATGTCTTTTCAGCAATTAGTTGTTCGGCACGTGAATACCGTAGATGTATTAGTGTCGACTTCTAGGGTTTGAAAAGGTGGTTCGTTACAATTGGTATCAGAGCGCAAGGTTAAGCGAGAACCTTGACTTTGGTGGAGCAACTCATTAAGTGATAAGGTAATGGAATGCCTTATTATGAGTTTGAGTGTATTACATAAGAGCGCGTATTTGTTAGTGATATAAAAAAAATTCGTATTATGTTGATTTATCGGTTAAGTGGCTTATGAATTCTGGTCGATACGGAAGGTATACCCGTATCGATAGGGGTTTCTAAACACTTGAACTAGGAAAATCAACATAGTATTATTTTGGAAATTAGGTAAGTGAAATAATTTTACCCAAAAATATATTTTATATATAAAAGGATGATTTTCAAAAAAATAGTATGGTATTTTTGAGGTGTTTTTGCTAAGAGATAATAATATTTTATTATGTGGAAATTAGTGGTAAGGGCCTCTAAGTCAGGCCCATTTATTTTCTAGGACACGGTTTCGAATGAATTATTTTGTAGGACAAAAACATACGTCCGACCATTTTTTCAAATTAAATCATCTTAACTGCAAAAGGCGATTTTCCTAATCTCCAAATGTATGATTTTCTCCTAATCTACAAATCGGCAAAAGACAATTTCTCCCGATCTCCAAATCTGCAAATGCTGATTTTTCTCCGAATCTACTAATCTGTAAATGTAAATTTCTCATAATTAGATTTTAGTTTAAATTAAACTTTGGCTTGTATTAGGAATGAAATCATGTTTGAGACGTTTATGTTTTTACATGTTGCAAGAAAGAAAGGAAAATTGGATTCTTTAGTTCTTCAGCTCAGCTGCCAGCGTTTTCCGCTTCTTTAGTTTATTTTCTTCTCTGCTTTCACTAGGTTCAAAGATTTGTATTCTCAACTTTAATTTACTATGATTCCTATTTATTACATCTTTATTAGTTGTTCTAGTATGAAATTTTTATGAAAGTAAATAGGAAAATGGGATTATTGGTTATGAATCATTGCTAACCAATTTCTCCCGATCGTCTAATTTGATCAGGCGATCTTTCTATGTTGATCAGGCGACTTGCGAAATTCTTAAATCGATCAGGCGATCTTTCTAATTTGATAATGGGATCTGAAAATCAATGTTCAAGAGATCAGTTAATGGATTGTGGTGATGAAAGGTATTGTTTATTTTTATTTTTTAAGTATCTGTTTTGTTTGGTTGTGATAATAATTCCTCAATTTGTTATCTTTTTAGTCCACTCTTCTCACTTCCTCGTCAAATTGTTTGATAAATGAATTGGTATTTTTGTTAAAAGCAGTATACAAATAAGGTTGATTATTTTGGTTGATTATTAGTTGTTGCTTTGTTGTTTAGTTTTGACATTTCTTGTTGACAGTGCTTCTTCTTTAGTTATTGGTGAATGTGTTAAATGGATGACATTGTAATTTTGAGTCCTGGAAAAGATAAATGGTTTTATCTTTTTCTGAAAAGTGGGCTAAAAAAGGGTTTGTGATGTAATTAGTTGTTAATTAAGATTAGATGTTTTCAAACATTTTCATACACATATTTATTTGTTTACATCTTTAATTGTAGGTGTTATTCATCTGTTATGGTTGTGTTTGATTTCAATAAGAATTCTTTTAGTGCTTGTTTTGGATTCGATGCTTCTATTTCTTGTGTTAGGAATAAGATTTGTGAGGAGTGGAATAATTTTACTCCATTATGCTTCGATATTTTTTATATTCGAGAATCAAAGACCACCTTTGTTGAAACAAATAGTGATCTTCAAGCTGTATTATGCTTATCTTAGTATGAAAAGGAAGAATATTTGGTTTTTTCCTAAGGTTGAAGAATAATTCCATGGATACTGTTGTTAGTGAAATAGCAAATCTTGTTCACTTGTTTTTGGAGAATCAAGTAGTAATATGTTAGAGTATGCTGATGATTTACAGTCTAGTTTTACACAAGAAAGGGATTTTGTAACGACCCGTAAAATTCGATAATTAAATTGGTTAAATGTGATATCCCGGAAATTTGGCAATATCAATTTAATAATCTTTATAAATAATTAAATTGATTTGTTGATTTTATTTTATAAAATTGACAAGTTATTCATTTTAAAGGTTAATAATATTTAATTGGCAATATTTATTAATATCTTTTCTAACAATTTAAAATTGGTAAGATTTATCTTTCAAAACTTATATAAATGTTTTCTATTTATAATGTATATATATATTGGTATATATATTATAAATAGGGAGTCTTTAATTTAATAAAATTATGTTTTCAAATTATAATATATATGAACATATATATTGTTATTTGAAGTTATGTATTAAATTCAATATGATAATTATCAAGCTAATGTTAAAAGTATTTTTCATTTAGAATATATATATTTGCATATGTTGGAATAAAAAGAATATTGAATTTGAATTTAATAAGATGTTTTCAAACTCATATATATATATATATATAATTTGTAATTTGGTTTAATACTTTTGAAAATGATATTTATGATTTAAATAACAAGAATAAGATTTAAATAAGAAGTTCATTTTAATAATCTTTTCTCTTTTAAAATTCAATTGTTTTTAACATTCTTTCCTTTTTAAAAAAAAAAAGAAGTCAAAATGGTTTGTAAAAATATATATATAGTTAAGCTCAAACATTTATAAATATGTTATATATATATTTGATTAAAGTATAAGTTATTTTAAATAATAGTTTTCACATTTGTAAATTTATATAGGAATGTAAAGCTTAATTATAAAAGATAAATACATTTTTATATACATATAGATATTTTATAAATACATAAATGACTTAAGTAAATTAATTAAAATAAGAATTAACACTTGTAAACATATGGAGGCTTGGTTGGTATATGTGTAAGCTAATTAACAACTTAAGGGGACAAGTGGCTTAATTTTATCTTTTTGTAAATTAAAGTTATAAAAATTTATATGTAAGAAGAAAATCTGTTTTTCACTTTCAGTTCAAATTTCATCTTTTCTTCATTACAACCAAAAACTAAAAAATATATTCGAACCTAAAATCAAATAATAAGTCTGGAAATCAAATTGCAAAGAAGAAATGAAAATCTGGAAATTCAAATATGAGGAAAGCTTCACCTGTGATCATGCAAACTTAAAGAAGATGGAGGCAATTCATTAAGCAGTTTTAAAATCTTCAAACAACCTGAAGTCATGCAATCAGATAATAAAGATCAATTTCAGATTTAAAAATTCAACAAAGCCAGTTCAAAAATCAACATGCAAGCCTGGAAACAGATCATGTTATCTGTTCTCTGTTTCAAAATGACAGGTGAGTAAATATTATTTTAAAAACAGATTTAAACCTTTGACATGTGATGATTTATCTGAAATGATTGTAATATATGAATGTTTGTATATGAGTGTTTGAAATGCCTGTTTGAATGCCTGTATGGTGATAACTTAGTCTCTGTAAAGTGATGACAGTTTTTGTTTTCCTTTTTAAAATCTATATCTCATCACTTAATCTCTAATAGCTTAGGATTTGTAAATGAAAGATGTTTGAAAACGTGTGATATCATTACTAAAAATAAGTTCTGGAATTTATATACATTATTTGTCTGGAAATTTATAAATAACAGTAATATATGTATATTGGGTCAAAAATTGTTAGATTAAATATTTAGTTTTGATTATATAGTTGAATTCAACATAGGAAACCATGAATTTTAATATATATATCATGATTTATAGTTTGGTAATTGAAGAGAATTTTGGGATTTTCTGTTTTGGGTTTATCTGGCAATTCACGGCGAACTATGGCGAACTAGTGGTCGAGGTTGGGTTTGAAGATAGAGGGGATGATGGAGTTCATCGGAAAAATAGTATAGTGATTTATCATTAATCGTGGAGGTCAGAAATCGAGATGGTAGGGTTTTTGGCACTGTGATTGTCGTGGGTTTTCAAATGGGTTTCGTGACAACATGACGTGATCGGAGGCGATCGTAATGCTTGCGATAGGAGCTGGAAGGCGTGGCGTAGCTACGGTGAAGATGGCAAGAGGTCTCGAGGCAGAGATCATCGGCGATGGACGATTTTCTGGTGATGGTTGTTTTCCAGGTGATGGGTTTAATTGCTCGAATTCGTTTTCGTTCGTATCGAGTTAGTCTGGATGGTCGAACGTAGTAACATGGTGAAGTCTGACTTGTCGGAGGCCAGATCGGAGGTCATCGACGTCCAGCGTAGTCATGCACGTGCACGTACATGTCGCGTGTATCTGGAAGAGTTGTGTTTGGAAAGAAGAAGGGTTGCTCGGGTTATCATTCGGGGATACTCGTATTTTTCTCGAAGCAGGATGAAACGTGGGTTGGTCTCGAGTTCGCTTCGCGAATTCTGGAGTTTTGCTTCGAGTTTTCCAATGTTTTACTCGGGTTTTGATGAGAGCAGATTTAAGAAAATTTAAAGGGAAATGTTTTTAAGTTTTAAACAAAAGAAATTTTGTTTTGTAATATTTTCTTGAGTTTAAAACAAAATTTTAAACAAGTTTATATATTTTATAATATTAAGTTTCAAAATAAAATAAGTAGATTTTGAAATAAATTTGTATTTAATTATATTTAATAACTTGGGAAAAGTTTTAAAGATTTAAAGGTTTAAGTTAAACTGTGTTTAATGATTTATTGATTTCTAATTTAAGAAAGGTTTAATGGTTAAGATTTAGTAATCAATTAAAATAAGAATTTTCTTAAGTATTAAGAATGTTGATTTAAATAAAGATAATTAAATTTGAAAAGGAAATTTAGATAATTAAATTATTTTAATTATCGAGTGTTATTGGTAAATAATTGATTTAATTAAGATAATAGTTTCTTGATTAAGAACTTTTAATATAGTAAGTTAAGAATCATTTAATTAAATTTAAATGATTAAGATAAATTAATAATAAATTAATTTGTGATTAATTAAGAAAATCATTTATAAATTAATTAAGTATAATTAATTAATGAAGTAATTAAGGAATAATTACTGGATGTAATTAAGTAAAGGTAGATTATTTAATAAAGTAATTAGAAGATAATTAAAAGTGATTAAGAGTTAATTACTTAGTGTTATTAATTAAATAATTTATTTAATAAGGTTAATTAAAGGATTAAGGTTAATTAATAAGGTAATTAGTTAATTGTTAAGACAATTAATTAAAAGCAATTATTTAAGGAAGATAATTAAATAAAGTTAATTACTGGATTATATTAATCAAAGATGATTAATAATTATGGATTAATTAAGAATAATTACTTAATGTAATTTATAAATAATTAAAGGTGTAATTAGGATCATTAGTTTATAATTAATGATGTAATTAAGAGTTGATTAATTAAGATTAATTAATCAAATAATAAGTGATTAATTGTAATTAGTTAAGGATTAAAGTAATTGATTATAATTAATTAATTAATGAAGTAATTAAAGGTTAATTACTGTATTGGTTAAGGATAATTAATTTATGAAATTAATTAAGATAATTACTTAAATGTAATTAAAGTATAATTAATCAAAGGTGATTAATTAAAATAGATAATTATAGAAAGATTAATTAATTTATTTGTAATTAATTAATGATTATATAAGTAAGGTTTATAATGAAGTAATTAATTTAATTTATTTTAAATTAATTAAGAGATGAAGTAATTAATTTAATTCACTTTAAATTAATTAAAGATAGAGATAGTTAATTTAATTCATTTTAAATTAATTATGTTATGATTAAGTAAATCATTGCTTATATAAGAATGGATGACATTGATTGTCTTGAATGGATGTAATCTCAGAAATGAGATAAGTAATGTTGTATGGTATGAATGCTTGGTTGCATTATGATGGTAATATAGATTAACTATTGAGATGTTGATATGGATTACCTATTTGGTTATGAATCATCTGTTTAAATGATAATGTGATTATCAATTGTGATTTGTGAATTATCTATCTGAATGAATATAGATAAGTTAAATTGTTTAAACCTTTAAACAACTTGGCCTTAAAAGATACGTTTTGGATTTCGATGAGACCGGGATCGGGTTTCCGTATACCGGTATTCCAGGTCTGGAGACCCGAATACCACATCGATCCAAATTAACGATAGGTCGTGAATCTCAAGTAAAGATGAAGATTCAGAGTGCAAGGGTTATTGTCGTTAACTCTGAGGGTGATTCCAAAACGAGTGTAACGAGATAATGCCTTCGGTTTCGTTCGAACCCGGAACGAACTTGTATAGATTGAATGCTTTCAGCACATCGTCAGGCGGACGATGAGCATTCTAAGTGATATGTTCTGATTAAAGGTAATCGTAACCTCAGGCCTCATCAACCGGGAATGGCTAAAACAGGGGAGGTGCAGCAAGGCTTCGTGGGTAGCACCCACTGAGAGCAAGATAGATCCCTGTCTAGAGGTCCCTTTTCTTTTATTCGGCTTAGTGTGTGGTTGGTCGCGCCAACTACGGGATTATCTTGTTCGGAATTATCCAGTAAGGGATGGTTCCGGCTTTGTGTTGCAGGGGAGCGGGCGTACTCCTCGGTACGGTGATCTAGGCCACGTACTGTGACGGGCGGTACCCCAGTAGCCCTGCCATTGTATGGAATCCAAACTCCAATAAGTGCCGTACGTATTAGTTGTGCCCAACTATGTTGGAATGTGAGATGTAAGCATTTCAGCTATTTCTGTATTTTACTTGGAAACCCTAGACCCTATTATAATATAACTGGATTTCCTATCAAATGATTTGGTTAGCGTAAGGTAAAAACTTTTCAATGTTTATGTGTGGGAAGTCTTACGTGATACCTTTGTTTTCAAAAGGTTTTGAAGTTAAACAATTTAAACCCGTTTACTCACACCAGACCCATGTCTGACCCAAGTGTTTATTTTCTGTTTTATTAAACCTTGGGTACTCAATTTTTACGAGTAGCCAAGGGATTCAGGTTAGCTTTGACGAATCTATGGAGGAGATATGGAGCAGGAGGCTTCAGCATTCGTAGATATATAGTATTCCGCTGTGTTGGTTTCTCTGAGTCGTTTGTTTGAATTGTATCTTGTGTTGTATAATAGACAGGTTTTATAACTGTCTATTTTGTGATGTATAAGTTGTGTACTCTGATTATGTAAAGACTATGTAATAGTTATGTGATATATTATATTTGTTTCGTTCCGTTGTGAGATTCTGATGTGTTGTTATTCTTTCTTTCTCTTCTTTTCTCTTTTCTATCCCTTTCTTTCTTAATAATGATGCGACTTTCTATGGAGAGAAAGTCGTGGTCGTTACAGTGGTATCAGAGCAGTAGGTTGAGTGAATACCTAGGCTCTGAAGTGGTGTCTATCTTGAGAGCGCGTAATTGTTAGTTATATAAAAATGATTTTATATTGTGTTAATTGATCGGTTGAGTGGTATATGGATTCTGGTCAATACGAGTAGCTAACGTTATTGATAGGGATCTCTAAACACTTGAACCAGGCCAACGGACACAATATTGTTTTAAAAAGGTAAATGAAATAATTTTACCCAGATATAATTTCTATATAAAAAAAAAATATATCATTTTAAATATATATATATATATTTCTACCTATTTGTTGGGTTACCTGTTCGGGTTTTCCAATATAAGTTATAAAGGTAGATAAGGTGGTAGTGTGAGTAACACGACTACCAATAGTTAGAATTTGAGTGTTGAGGTTGGAAGTATATCTGACTAGACTGTAGACCTAATACTGTCTCGAGTGAACTTTGTTGTGGTGTAAAGATTTCACCAATCTCCGAAGGAACTGTTAAGGTTCGGAGTTTATCTTTGAAGTTGGATGAATAGTGTAGATCTATTGGATGAGCTGAAGCGAGTTATAGTATCTTGGTAACTTCAAGAAGAAGTAGCTGTGTGGTGAGACGCGGTGGCTATGGACGTTTCTGAAGATGTTTCTTCTGGGGCAAGTTTGAAGAAGTAGGTCTGCTTCGGTGATTGTGGCTGAGTTCAGCATGGTGTTTTTGTTTGTTTGAAGTCCGAGTTCCTCGAGGAGTTTCGGATAAGAAGTCTTTGGCATCTGTGGAAGCAGTGCAGCTCGGAGTATTCTGTGATTGGCAAGAAGTTTCTGTTTGAGCAGTTTTTCTAGAGATGGAGTCCAGAAGCAGCAGAGTGAATCCATTTCTTCGATGAATTGGATAGTTAAGTATAAGCTGTTCTGATTTGTGAAGAGAAAACAGTATCTGTGGAAGTTAGGTCGAGTTGATCGCAAAAGAGACTTGCGATTGTTTGAGTGTTCTCTTGGGTTATTGGAGAAGTTTCTGCGAGATGTTTCTGACCAAATGGAATGAAGTCGCTAAGATTTTATGGTCTGATGAACTGTGGATGATCAAGTTTGTGCTCGAGTTTTTCCGACGGCATTCTCATCTGTTCAAGATCAGAGTTGTGCAGCGAAAGCAAGATAGCAGCTATTCTAGAGTGGGAGCAACCGGGAGTTGTGATTTTATTGGAGTAGAGTATTTCTATAAGAAATTCAAGTGTATCTCTAAGTGTGAAAGAATTTTCAGGATCTGGAAGTAAGGTTGTCAAGTGCAACTGTTTGGCTATTTCAGATAGGAGAAGTAGTTCATAGTTCTCTAATGTTTGTGGAGTAGAATTGTGTTCTGGATTTCGGTGATTTTTGGGAAACCATTTTGTTGAGAAGGATCCGGAAATTGGTTTGATGTTGGTCTAGATTGTTCCAGGAAGCATCAGCAAGGGCTAAGCTGATCGGGAAGGATGAAGTTGAAATTGGATATTGTTTAAGTTTTCTTCAATTAAAGGAGATACAAGATTTGGTAAGATTGGAGAACTAGCTCTAGAAGTATTTTGAGATTTTCTTGTGTTCTCAAAAGGATTAGTTCTTTGATCTACAGGATTGAGTTTCCAGTTCGGATAACTGGAATTCATTGTATTTCACGTATCTCTGAGGGAATACGTGTTTGATCTATCATTGGTTGTGCGATCAGCAGTTCAGAAGGATTTGGTAGTTGAGATGGTTTTGAGTTTAGTCTGATATTTTGTTCAGATTTGTAATCTAGATGGGAAGGAGTTCTAGATTATTGTAGATAGTTAGTTAAGATCCTGTAAAACGAGTATCCCGGTATATATATATACTTGGGGAAACTCGAGGAAATTCTATCCAGAATTTGTCTGGATAATTAAATTTGTTTGATTTATATGGTTGCTATGATTGATAATAATGATTGATTTGTGTGATTGCTGTTTAAAATTAAAAATTTTACTCGGTTATTAAATTATCTTTGCTTTTAAATTTCGGGGACGAAATTATTTTAAGGGGGGAGGAATGTGATATCCCGGAAATTTGGCAATATCAATTTAATAATCTTTATAAATAATTAAATTGATTTGTTGATTTTATTTTATAAAATTGACAAGTTATTCATTTTAAAGGTTAATAATATTTAATTGGCAATATTTATTAATATCTTTTCTAACAATTTAAAATTGGTAAGATTTATCTTTCAAAACTTATATAAATGTTTTCTATTTATAATGTATATATATATTGGTATATATATTATAAATAGGGAGTCTTTAATTTAATAAAATTATGTTTTCAAATTATAATATATATGAACATATATATTGTTATTTGAAGTTATGTATTAAATTCAATATGATAATTATCAAGCTAATGTTAAAAGTATTTTTCATTTAGAATATATATATTTGCATATGTTGGAATAAAAAGAATATTGAATTTGAATTTAATAAGATGTTTTCAAACTCATATATATATATATATATAATTTGTAATTTGGTTTAATACTTTTGAAAATGATATTTATGATTTAAATAACAAGAATAAGATTTAAATAAGAAGTTCATTTTAATAATCTTTTCTCTTTTAAAATTCAATTGTTTTTAACATTCTTTCCTTTTTAAAAAAAAAAAAGAAGTCAAAATGGTTTGTAAAAATATATATATAGTTAAGCTCAAACATTTATAAATATGTTATATATATATTTGATTAAAGTATAAGTTATTTTAAATAATAGTTTTCACATTTGTAAATTTATATAGGAATGTAAAGCTTAATTATAAAAGATAAATACATTTTTATATACATATAGATATTTTATAAATACATAAATGACTTAAGTAAATTAATTAAAATAAGAATTAACACTTGTAAACATATGGAGGCTTGGTTGGTATATGTGTAAGCTAATTAACAACTTAAGGGGACAAGTGGCTTAATTTTATCTTTTTGTAAATTAAAGTTATAAAAATTTATATGTAAGAAGAAAATCTGTTTTTCACTTTCAGTTCAAATTTCATCTTTTCTTCATTACAACCAAAAACTAAAAAATATATTCGAACCTAAAATCAAATAATAAGTCTGGAAATCAAATTGCAAAGAAGAAATGAAAATCTGGAAATTCAAATATGAGGAAAGCTTCACCTGTGATCATGCAAACTTAAAGAAGATGGAGGCAATTCATTAAGCAGTTTTAAAATCTTCAAACAACCTGAAGTCATGCAATCAGATAATAAAGATCAATTTCAGATTTAAAAATTCAACAAAGCCAGTTCAAAAATCAACATGCAAGCCTGGAAACAGATCATGTTATCTGTTCTCTGTTTCAAAATGACAGGTGAGTAAATATTATTTTAAAAACAGATTTAAACCTTTGACATGTGATGATTTATCTGAAATGATTGTAATATATGAATGTTTGTATATGAGTGTTTGAAATGCCTGTTTGAATGCTTGTATGGTGATAACTTAGTCTCTGTAAAGTGATGACAGTTTTTGTTTTCCTTTTTAAAATCTATATCTCATCACTTAATCTCTAATAGCTTAGGATTTGTAAATGAAAGATGTTTGAAAACGTGTGATATCATTACTAAAAATAAGTTCTGGAATTTATATACATTATTTGTCTGGAAATTTATAAATAACAGTAATATATGTATATTGGGTCAAAAATTGTTAGATTAAATATTTAGTTTTGATTATATAGTTGAATTCAACATAGGAAACCATGAATTTTAATATATATATCATGATTTATAGTTTGGTAATTGAAGAGAATTTTGGGATTTTCTGTTTTGGGTTTATCTGGCAATTCACGGCGAACTATGGCGAACTAGTGGTCGAGGTTGGGTTTGAAGATAGAGGGGATGATGGAGTTCATCGGAAAAATAGTATAGTGATTTATCATTAATCGTGGAGGTCAGAAATCGAGATGGTAGGGTTTTTGGCACTGTGATTGTCGTGGGTTTTCAAATGGGTTTCGTGACAACATGACGTGATCGGAGGCGATCGTAATGCTTGCGATAGGAGCTGGAAGGCGTGGCGTAGCTACGGTGAAGATGGCAAGAGGTCTCGAGGCAGAGATCATCGGCGATGGACGATTTTCTGGTGATGGTTGATTTCCAGGTGATGGGTTTAATTGCTCGAATTCGTTTTCGTTCGTATCGAGTTAGTCTGGATGGTCGAACGTAGTAACATGGTGAAGTCTGACTTGTCGGAGGCCAGATCGGAGGTCATCGACGTCCAGCGTAGTCATGCACGTGCACGTACATGTCGCGTGTATCTGGAAGAGTTGTGTTTGGAAAGAAGAAGGGTTGCTCGGGTTATCATTCGGGGATACTCGTATTTTTCTCGAAGCAGGATGAAACGTGGGTTGGTCTCGAGTTCGCTTCGCGAATTCTGGAGTTTTGCTTCGAGTTTTCCAATGTTTTACTCGGGTTTTGATGAGAGCAGATTTAAGAAAATTTAAAGGGAAATGTTTTTAAGTTTTAAACAAAAGAAATTTTGTTTTGTAATATTTTCTTGAGTTTAAAACAAAATTTTAAACAAGTTTATATATTTTATAATATTAAGTTTCAAAATAAAATAAGTAGATTTTGAAATAAATTTGTATTTAATTATATTTAATAACTTGGGAAAAGTTTTAAAGATTTAAAGGTTTAAGTTAAACTGTGTTTAATGATTTATTGATTTCTAATTTAAGAAAGGTTTAATGGTTAAGATTTAGTAATCAATTAAAATAAGAATTTTCTTAAGTATTAAGAATGTTGATTTAAATAAAGATAATTAAATTTGAAAAGGAAATTTAGATAATTAAATTATTTTAATTATCGAGTGTTATTGGTAAATAATTGATTTAATTAAGATAATAGTTTCTTGATTAAGAACTTTTAATATAGTAAGTTAAGAATCATTTAATTAAATTTAAATGATTAAGATAAATTAATAATAAATTAATTTGTGATTAATTAAGAAAATCATTTATAAATTAATTAAGTATAATTAATTAATGAAGTAATTAAGGAATAATTACTGGATGTAATTAAGTAAAGGTAGATTATTTAATAAAGTAATTAGAAGATAATTAAAAGTGATTAAGAGTTAATTACTTAGTGTTATTAATTAAATAATTTATTTAATAAGGTTAATTAAAGGATTAAGGTTAATTAATAAGGTAATTAGTTAATTGTTAAGACAATTAATTAAAAGCAATTATTTAAGGAAGATAATTAAATAAAGTTAATTACTGGATTATATTAATCAAAGATGATTAATAATTATGGATTAATTAAGAATAATTACTTAATGTAATTTATAAATAATTAAAGGTGTAATTAGGATCATTAGTTTATAATTAATGATGTAATTAAGAGTTGATTAATTAAGATTAATTAATCAAATAATAAGTGATTAATTGTAATTAGTTAAGGATTAAAGTAATTGATTATAATTAATTAATTAATGAAGTAATTAAAGGTTAATTACTGTATTGGTTAAGGATAATTAATTTATGAAATTAATTAAGATAATTACTTAAATGTAATTAAAGTATAATTAATCAAAGGTGATTAATTAAAATAGATAATTATAGAAAGATTAATTAATTTATTTGTAATTAATTAATGATTATATAAGTAAGGTTTATAATGAAGTAATTAATTTAATTTATTTTAAATTAATTAAGAGATGAAGTAATTAATTTAATTCACTTTAAATTAATTAAAGATAGAGATAGTTAATTTAATTCATTTTAAATTAATTATGTTATGATTAAGTAAATCATTGCTTATATAAGAATGGATGACATTGATTGTCTTGAATGGATGTAATCTCAGAAATGAGATAAGTAATGTTGTATGGTATGAATGCTTGGTTGCATTATGATGGTAATATAGATTAACTATTGAGATGTTGATATGGATTACCTATTTGGTTATGAATCATCTGTTTAAATGATAATGTGATTATCAATTGTGATTTGTGAATTATCTATCTGAATGAATATAGATAAGTTAAATTGTTTAAACCTTTAAACAACTTGGCCTTAAAAGATACGTTTTGGATTTCGATGAGACCGGGATCGGGTTTCCGTATACCGGTATTCCAGGTCTGGAGACCCGAATACCACATCGATCCAAATTAACGATAGGTCGTGAATCTCAAGTAAAGATGAAGATTCAGAGTGCAAGGGTTATTGTCGTTAACTCTGAGGGTGATTCCAAAACGAGTGTAACGAGATAATGCCTTCGGTTTCGTTCGAACCCGGAACGAACTTGTATAGATTGAATGCTTTCAGCACATCGTCAGGCGGACGATGAGCATTCTAAGTGATATGTTCTGATTAAAGGTAATCGTAACCTCAGGCCTCATCAACCGGGAATGGCTAAAACAGGGGAGGTGCAGCAAGGCTTCGTGGGTAGCACCCACTGAGAGCAAGATAGATCCCTGTCTAGAGGTCCCTTTTCTTTTATTCGGCTTAGTGTGTGGTTGGTCGCGCCAACTACGGGATTATCTTGTTCGGAATTATCCAGTAAGGGATGGTTCCGGCTTTGTGTTGCAGGGGAGCGGGCGTACTCCTCGGTACGGTGATCTAGGCCACGTACTGTGACGGGCGGTACCCCAGTAGCCCTGCCATTGTATGGAATCCAAACTCCAATAAGTGCCGTACGTATTAGTTGTGCCCAACTATGTTGGAATGTGAGATGTAAGCATTTCAGCTATTTCTGTATTTTACTTGGAAACCCTAGACCCTATTATAATATAACTGGATTTCCTATCAAATGATTTGGTTAGCGTAAGGTAAAAACTTTTCAATGTTTATGTGTGGGAAGTCTTACGTGATACCTTTGTTTTCAAAAGGTTTTGAAGTTAAACAATTTAAACCCGTTTACTCACACCAGACCCATGTCTGACCCAAGTGTTTATTTTCTGTTTTATTAAACCTTGGGTACTCAATTTTTACGAGTAGCCAAGGGATTCAGGTTAGCTTTGACGAATCTATGGAGGAGATATGGAGCAGGAGGCTTCAGCATTCGTAGATATATAGTATTCCACTGTGTTGGTTTCTCTGAGTCGTTTGTTTGAATTGTATCTTGTGTTGTATAATAGACAGGTTTTATAACTGTCTATTTTGTGATGTATAAGTTGTGTACTCTGATTATGTAAAGACTATGTAATAGTTATGTGATATATTATATTTGTTTCGTTCCGTTGTGAGATTCTGATGTGTTGTTATTCTTTCTTTCTCTTCTTTTCTCTTTTCTATCCCTTTCTTTCTTAATAATGATGCGACTTTCTATGGAGAGAAAGTCGTGGTCGTTACATTAAATTAATAAGATTTTGTAATTAAATTTAGTAAGAAAAAAAAACTTTATAATTTAATATTGAAGGAATGAAAAAAATTGTTAATTAATAAGGAGATAATAAATTAAATGAAAAGTAACAAGGTTAACCAAAGTTAATTATTAACTATTTGAATGAAATTAAAATGAATAGGATTAGTGTGATATGAGTTGGTATAATCATTGGTGACTAATAGTGAACATTTCTTTAATGACAATTAATATAATAATGGAAAGTGTGAATGTATAAGTTACATAGAAACATAATGTATGTATAAAGTAATAAACTGGTATAAGAATGGAATTAAGGTAAATTCGTTAATTGGTTTTTAAACCTTAATTAATGTGTACAATTGATAGAAGTACACATTTAGAAATATAATATTTATTCAAATTAAGATGTAAATAGGCATATATTAGCGTAATGGATAAAACTAATGTAATTAGGTATGAATGTAAGGATTGTGTAAATAAAAGGAATTTGTAATTTGTTAATGAATTTATAACAGGAATGAAATGTAAGAATGTTGATGTAAGCTAATAAATAATTAATTCAATGCAAACCCAATTTATTGAAACCATTGCTGTAAATAGTAATATTTGGTAATAAATTTAATACAAGAAAAACAAAGGTAAATATTGAATTAAACAATGAATTAATAATAACAAATAGTAATTGAATAAAATCAACGTTCTGTAGTAATTGTTTGGAAATGATGACTTATATAAATGGGAATTGTATAATAAATGGAAATAATAGTTAATACAAAGGAAAGATGTATATTTGAATATATTAGGGTATTGAAAGACAAACACAAATATTTAATCAATTAATGAATTAATATATATTGAATGGTAATTGAATGTAATCAATGTTTAGTAAG
Source organism: Allium fistulosum (assembly GCA_030737815.1). NCBI lineage: Eukaryota > Viridiplantae > Streptophyta > Magnoliopsida > Asparagales > Amaryllidaceae > Allium > Allium fistulosum. The sequence goes on from CM060906.1 coordinate 695,165,895, forward strand.
AAATTATAACAATTGGTTTGGAAATGATTAAACTTGTAAGAATGTGATTGAGAGTTAATGAAAAATTTATTATAAGTTACTTGTTTTGATGGAATTGGAATTAGAAATAAATTTTATAAATGTAAATAAATGTTACATTAATGTGAAATGTAATACAATGTTTAGAAGTTGTTAAATTGGAGTATATTAAGGTAATATTTGGAAATATGGTTAATGTTATTCAAAATTGGACAATTTGTTAAATTAATTAATGAAATAATAAAGTGTTAATGGTAAGTAATAAACTTGTTAATGTAAGTAAAAGTAAATAGGTGACAACTAATATATGTTATTTATTTATTTAGTGTTTTAAATAAAATTTGTAATCAAATTTCAATTAAAGGTAATAATGTTAATGCAAGTTAAAAAATAATTAATTTAGTGCTATCCCAAATAATTAAAACAATGGTAAGGTTATAATTGATTGTATTTGGTAAATTGGAAATAAATTTTAATAAATATAATTAAATAGTATGTTACTGATGATTGAATGAAATTTGTGTGATGTAAACAATTGTAACAATTGTTGGGAATAATAACTCATTTGTGTGATTGAAAGTAAATGGTAACAAATATTTTAGGTTACCTATTTGTTTAGCCTATTAATTTAAATGTGGTAAAAATTGCAATAAATCTAAATTTAACATTTTGTTAATGTGAATTTAGTTAATAATGGGAAATAACCTTTGCTTTATTCATTGTATGACAATTTGTTGAATTTTAAAGATGGGAATAAAGATTTATAAATTTGTTGGATTTAACCTATAATAATTGGATTAATTGGCATTAAATGAAATTAAGTATCTCAGTATTACGTTAATTGAAATAAAGATGGAATGTGAGAATATTAATGTAATAGATTTTGAATCAAATAAAAATTACATTCGTTTTTTTAGTTATGTAATAAACAAATCAAATGGATATATAACCAACCAAATTTTAAATTGAGTAATAAACAAAGTTGTAAATAGCAATTTAATTATACATTTTATTTAATATGTTTTTATCCATTCCTTGTTTATTTCTTTGGCGTTATATAAATGGTACGTTATTTACTGAATTATTCTTTAGCATATATTTTATAAAATAAATAGGAAACAAGTAAATATAAGATACATTACTTTGTTATTTATTTTGGGCATATGTTTTAATTCATCTCTTGCCTTTAATTACACACTCCTTGATTACATACCTTAGCCATTCAAATCAACAGCCGTGCATTTCAAAAGGAAAGAATTAAAAACTCTTGTTGCCTAGTTGCCTTGCAATTCACGTGTAAAATTTTCATCTTATTCCACTTTCCATTTGCTTCTCTTTAATCGATAGGAATAAAATCCTTAAATTCCTCTAGCCGTTTCAATAAATTATTTCTTGCGTTTTTCCGCTAAATCAACATAAAACTTCTATGTTAAATACAAACTCACGTACTAACATACCTTACCGCATCTCATTTGGTTTCCATTCTCTCATGTGAAGCTTGCTCCTCTGTAGGTAATGACTGCACATTTTTTTCTCTTCTTTTTCTTTTTTTTTCTTTTTCTCTTTTTCTCCTTTTCTCCTTTCTTTGTTTTTCTTTTATTTTATTTTAACTTTGATTTCAAATTTTCTAATGACAATAACTTTTACATACGATATCCGATTTACGTGCAATTTCTTTTGTTAGGATCGTTTTCAAATTTCTGACGTTTTACAACTGGTTTGGTTGGATTCTGAAGCTGTCTAAATTTTGGGTTTAAATTGGATTTAAATTCAATTTAAATTCAAAAGGTGAGTGTTTTAACCCACTCACAACTACTAAAATTTCTAATGTGTGTTAAATTAATTGTTGATGTGATTAAAAGTTTATTAATGACTGTTTGGCATATTTTTAATAATCATCTCGGTTAAATTGAATTTATTGGATTAAATTGTTATTTAATTTATTATTGCATTTAAACTGCCAGTTAAATTATTATTTGATTTATTATTGCATTTAAACTGCCAGTTAAATTGTTATACAATTTATTTTTGAATATAAACTGCCAGTAAATACCGGTTATTTATTTTCTGTTCTGTATTGATGTTATTGTTGAATTGGATGATGATTGTGATAAATGGTTGATGGTTGATATTGGATGAATGGATGTTGTATTTATATTGTTATAAACTGCAAGTTGTGACGCATTTTTATTTCATTCGGGATGCGGTTCGAAATGATATATAGCCGTATTTTTTTAATTACGGATTGGAATGATAAATATCCGTATCACTTGACCATAGGATAGAAAATTTTATACAGACACCGCGGTCTATATATATATATAATATTTTGCAATGATTTCTATGGTTTTGTAAAGAAATATATGGTTTTATGAGATATTGATTTGGATATTTTATAAATGTTATTTTATACATAGTTAAATTCTTGGTTTTAAGCTATAAATAAAATTGTTAAAATATAAAATAAGTTTAATAATAAAGTTTGATTTTATTTAAAATATAATATGGATAAGTATTTACTTAAATTATATTTTAATATATATAGTTTATATTGATTTTTTTTATAAGTCAAGGATGAGAAGATAGTTTTGAAATTGATTTGAGATTTTATTTAATTAAGAATTTTTTTTATAAGAATCCATTTGGAACTTATTGAAATTGTGATTTTTAAAGAATATGGTTTTATAACTTAATTCGGGTTTAAGGTGATTTAAGTGAATATATCAAATCTAAATAAATTGAGGAATATTCAGTTATTGAAATTTGATGTTTTATTTAAAGGATATTGGATTTATAAAGCAAATATTTCAAAACTAAATAATAGTAAAGTGAGTTTGGTATATGTGAATTATAAAGTTTAGTTTGAAATATTGAATATTTAAGCTTTGAACTATATTGAATTTGAAATGGTTATTTTATAGATCAAATCTGTTTTGAAATTGATATAATTTGGAATACTCTATTTGAAAACAGAATTGAATTGAAATTTATGATTTGGGGATTTGGTTAAATTTAAAATTTAGAAATTCGGGTTGTTTTGGAATTGATTTGTGAAATTTAAGAAGCTAGTTTATTTTATAAAATATTTTAATATTTAAACCATGTAAGGGGTGGAAGTTATGTTTCAAAGTTATTAATTTTAAGGTATTACGTTTTCGAAGTGTTATAGTTTTAAATCTTTAGTTTCGAAATTTTATAACTTTGAAATACTATGATTTTAAAAATGATGTCGTATTGATTTGGTTATAAAACGGAAATGATATCGTATTTATATGGTTTTGAAATAAATCTTATATTTTGGTTTTGAAGTATAAACTATTTTAAATGACCGCGGTGTTATAATAACGTTTGGTTGTTAAAGAGACCGGGATCGAATATGGACATACTCTCTGTCGATACCGAAAACCACTTTAACAACTGTGTATGCGGTGGAGTTTCCAGAATGAAGTAGGATGGTGGCGACGATCCTAAAGGTATATGCGTGGACCCAACTCCCGTGAGTTGGCATAAGGTGGCTAAAACAGGAGCGATCTCGGGCCAATGAGGTAGCACCTCTTATCAGACGCATGTAATGACCCAAGATTTTAGGAATTTATTCTGACAAATATAAATAAATTCAAAATAATTTTTGAATAAATTTTGAAAGGGGATTGATATAGCTTGATAGTGTATCAGTATGTGTGTACATGTGTGCACAGGAAATGCACATGAAATAAAGCTAAAAGTCCCTGAACTCTAAGAATAAATACATATTGATATGTATGGGAATATATATATATATATATATTTAGATTAAACCCTTAAAAGTTGTATGCATGAGTAAATATACATATATGGATGCTACTGAATATTTTTGAGTATACATGTGCATGTGTGTGTCAATACAGAATGATGTGTAAATATATATATATATGGGTGTGCTAATTATTTCAGTAAGACTTATATAAATATATATATGTGTTAATAAAATACTAGAGTTCAAATTAGTAAGATAAAATATACAGACATATTTTAGTATATAGGCAGAAAGAAAGAAAAACTGAGGATAGAAAAAGGAGTAGTCCTCTTGTAAATAAATAAAGGAAGTACATACCATTTACATGAAAGCTAAAAATAGGAAAAAATAAGACAAAACAGGGAAATGCTTGGTATAGGCAGAATTAGGAAGAGTATTTGATAAATAACAAATCAAGTCACATTTTTAGCATGATTGTAGACAAAGGAAAAAGTATTTTCTGAAAAGCAAATTTCTGAAAAGAATATAACCACTTTTCTCTTCACCTAAATTAAGCCGGGAAGGGTAGAATTTTGGGTTTAAATAAAATACAGATAACACAATTTTTCTGGTGGGCAAAAATGGCTTTAGCCAATACCCAAAACCCTAAGGAAGACCCTGTATATATATATATATGTATATGCAGCAGCCTCCTCTCCTTCTCAATTGAAAAAAAAGAACTTGGAAAAAAAAACAACACCATAGAAATCATAAGGCAAGGGAAGGAAAAGAGTTTGAGGCTAAAGGCAGAAGTTCATCAATTAATTAAGGAAGCAAAGAAGAGAGCTAGGTGAGGAAACTCACTCAACAACTTAAGGCACTAAGTCCTAATGAAGGCAGCCAGTTATAAATGAATTTTTCTTAAAAGTATATGTGATTGTTCTTTAGAAATTAAGGATGCTTTAATGCTTGCTAGTTGTTCTGATTGTTTCATTCTTAATATGATCAGTATGCATGAATAGGTAATTTAAAAACCCAGATTTCTTTCTGATATGATATTAGATAGAAATATAATAAATACCCAGAAAATAAGATGTGGAATATAAGCAAGTAGTGTTGGTTTTGGCTCAACCCAGAAGAATTGATAAGTATATGGGCTGCAATATACATATGTATATGTGCTGAGGCTTATTATATAAAGGAATTAGGAGTGTAATAGGCTTGCCTATGTGCTGATACTCCTGGTTCAAAGAAAATATACAATAACCACCTAGCAGATAGATTTTGTGATTTAGGAAGCTTGGTCAATCTGAGTTAACTAAAGCACAGATGTTTGCAACAAAATATTCCAAATAGAGCCATAAACCAATGTTAGTTGTCTATACCTCTTCTAAATTGCAAGAACATGTTTTAATAAATTGCTTGATTGCCTCTGTCTGTTTATATGAATGATGAGGAATGTTATGAGATGAATGCTTATTTTAGTGGAATGACTCACTGGCTGGGTTACCCTGAAAATTTAAAGGATAAAACACCTGAGAAACTTGATTAGGAAAATGGGGTCAAGATTACTGCAGGAATGACTTGTGTTCTTGAGTAATGCAAGTTGACACATGGCTTGTTTAAGTCCTGAGATCTTTGTGTAATGGAGTGAATTAGTTCATTACAGTGTGTCCATTGATTCATAAATATTGCAGATGAGACCAGGATAGATGAATATACCAAGGGAAAAATATTTGAGATGATGAGAAAACTAGAGTTTTTCCCAGAATTGAAATATGAGGTTGGAATAAATGATTTAACTCATATTGGTTATTTTCCTGTTTGGTGTGAATGATTGTTTGACTATGACTGAATTGTATGCTTGAATGTATGTGCCATATTTATATATGTAGTCTCTGGAAAGAAAAATCAAAGTGTGCACATGCACAATGACACAGAGCATGCACACAAGTATGACCTGATTCCAAAGGCCAGAACTTTATGTATATGTACTTAACTTGATTTTAACCTAATTAACTAATTGCTTTTGTGAATTTTCTCATACCAGACATGTGTCTGACCCTAGTGTGCTAATGGCATCTGGGGTGTCTCATTTAAAATGAGGCAGTTTCAAATGCTTTTTCAGGGATTGCAGCAACTAGGTAGGAGTAGGAGCAAGGCTTTGAGAAGAAGATTATAGCATGCTAAACTTAGTTAGATAAGAGCCTAAATGATAAAATCCGCATGTATTAATGATTTAAATTGTTACTTGTATTAAGTGTTGAATATGGGAAGGATATTTTGTTAAGTATTTTATTAAGAGATTGACTTGTATCTGGAATTTATAAATCTAGTTAATATCTGATATAAAAGAAGTTAATCAAAATATTGTAAGTGGATTTAGTAAGAACACCATGTTAAAATTAAATGATTATATTTTAAAAATGTATTAGTCAATCTTGAGTCTTTAGAAATGATTTAAGTTTTGGAAAACCTGGATAGTTGATTCTCAGAAAAATTAAATGGTTTTATCTTTCTACCATGGCATATGTATACAAAAGATAATAGACATAGGTTGAATATTTTTATGTGACTTCAAGGTTTCCATAATTTAACTTGTTTTATACAAATGTTTCATGCCTTATTTTTAAATAAAGAAAGAATCTGTAATATGGGAGTTGAAAGCCAGATCCAAAATAGTTGCAGTTATATACACACATAAACATGTTTTGTACAGATATTAACACACCTTTTCCTTTGTATTTTTAATAGGAATCTGACTTCCATATCACTCAGATTTTAATCAAATGCATTTTAAGACCAGATGGATTACACCAAAACAAAGAGTCTGGTTAAACCGTGTGATTGACATCCATGGTTACAGGAAACCCACTCAAGTTTGCACTTCATTTAATTTAAGGCATACTGACATCCAAGAATCAAGATGTTGAATGTGTTAGATCACTTTAAACTATTCAAAAAAAAAGAGCCTGTATTCCAGACAGATTTTATAAGAAAACAATCAAACATGGATAATGATAAACACTTCTATCATTTTTCAGAACCCAAGCACCAGACCATTAATTTATAGACAACCATATCACAATTATCTGGTTTCTAGAATTTATACTCCCTAGAGAATTTAGCAAAGAATCGGGAGTTTAAAAATATATATATAGGTATTCATGCATGAATGGAATTTTTATTGCATATAACACTGAACTATGTGTGGATTGATTAAATTCAATCAATCCAATATCCTCTTGTTTTCCAGAACTCTGATTCAAACAAGAGAGGCATTTACATCCTCACATGTATGTGCATATCTTTGTGAATGTACTGATATATTTATATTGGTTAATTATTTTGATCCTGGATATATTTTGTTTATTGGAAAAAGAAAATGACCCTGGGAAATATATTTGTAATGAATGATATATCTATATATCATCTCTGTAAAAAAAAATCCTTATGAAATTAGGGTAGAAATAGGAGGGTCATTTCAACGCACTTCTTCGATACTATTCTATTACTTTGTGATTTTTGGTGGCCACCCTTCGATTCTTGATTTGGGAGTGTTGTTCGAGGTGGAGCGGTAGTGGATGCTATGCGTTTTCATCAACCCGTGTGCCTAATTGGTATATCTACCCATGCATTGCCTTGTGTGCCGTGTCACCTACCATATCGAGCTTTACTACGAGTTGCGATTTCTCCCGTAGTCTGTGGAGTATGCTAATACTGGATAGACTACTGGGACTATTACGTGTTAAATGGAATATTAGGTCACTCCTTAATACTATTAAAAAGTAAGTTTATTTTACTATTAGACATTATTATAATAGCGAAATATTACTACATAGTAAATAGTTTAACGGATCCTTAAGAGATGTGCATCTCGAACATCTTTTAAGTTACTGCACTCACGTTAGATACTGGATAGGAGATGTTAAAACCCGTAAACATCTCTGACGCCATTTACACTCATATTTATTCTGTTGATTTAACTTACATAAGATCTTTTAGTTCTGACTCGAGTGTTTTGTCTTTTCAATTCGCTCGGGTCAGCTTGAGCATTTCAGGATTTGAAGGCTCTATTTCTGAAGGACGAAGACGAATATTTATTACTACTAATTATTCCACTACACTATTGTATTCCGCTGCATTAATTATTATTCACTGGTATGTGTAACTCTAATATGTATTGTATAAATACAATTAAATGTTTTTGTAAAACAGCTTCATGAACTATTATTTGATTATTATATTTTATCGTTCCGCTGCAAGATTCTATTTTGTTTCTTTTATTTCTCCACTTTTTCTTATTTACCCCATAACAATCCGTTCTTCTGTATGGTTTAAGTTGGCACGTGTATCTGCTTAAGCGTACAAAAGGCGGGATGTTACATCTGGTATCAGAGCTCAGGTTTAGCGATAAACCTTAGCTTTGTGGGGTCTGACTCTTTATTAATAGGGTAATAATACCCTATGATGAGTCGCTGAGTGTATATATATGAGTGAGCGTATTTGTTAGTGTTATAAAAAGGTTTTTATATTGTGTTAATTTGTTCCGTTTTGTATTTATAAATTTTGGTTGGTGCATAGGACGCTATGACATCAATAGGGATTTCTAAACAGTTAATACGATAGACCGACACAATATTTGTTTTAAAATATAGGTGAATGAAATAATTTTGCCTACGGTATATTTTTATATATAAAATAATATATTTTTAATGGTATATTTTGTTGTAATATATTAGTTAGATAGGTAGTGAAATTTTTAGATTTTAGTTGGAAATAAGATTTGAAATAAAATAAATGAAAGATTGGAAACTTAGAACCTGAGTTCCAGGATTTTTGAAAATTTTATTTTGAATGGCTTTGGAATATAATAAAGATATCATTTAAAAGTATTTTCTGATATAAATATTTCAATACGATTTGAAAGAATTATTTTTAATTTTTTTTTTCTCTGTACTCCCCTCTCTGTCGCTGGAAAATAATTTCGGTGATGAGTGCATGCATCATCGACATTCATTTTCGAGTTTCGAAGTGGGAAGGCCACTGTAGTATTTTTACTGCAAATTTATTTTGATAAACAAATATAAATTTTAATTTTTTTTAATATAATTAGATATATAAGTTGCAAGTATATACATTTATCTATTATTTTAAAATGATTTGAATAAAAACCCGGTATTTAATTCTTAAGTTTCCGTTAATTAATAAATTAGTGTAGTGAAATGAAATTCAACTAACAAATTGAAACCTCTAAAGGAAATAAGAGATTTAATGCTAAGTTATAAATGGAATTAAAATGAAGTTGAAGTTTGTAACTTATAAAACAAAAGATATAATTATTGAACATTAAATATAAATTAAAAGAAATGAGGTAGACTTGTATGATTTTCAATTGCATTCTTTAACATATATACGACTTACCAACTAAAAAATTAAAATGTTAAAAGAAAATGTAATAGGAAATTTTACAAGTAAAATTTGAAATAATGAAAGTATTCAATGAAATTCTTTAATAAATAAGAGTTGGAAGTTATAGTTGGTATAAACTTAAGTATAATTGAAAGGCTACTAATTAAATAAATAGAAAGGTAAGTATTATAAATAAATGATTATAAACTTAAGTAGATGAATTGATATGCTAAGAAATTTGAATTGAACATAAATACCATAATTAAATAGATGTAAATAAATGAAATTAAGTAATAATGAATGAGTGAATAAATATAATGCAAAAAAAAGAAACTGACATGATCTGAATAAATGAAAATGAATATTTGCAAGTAATAAGTGAAAATAAATGAAATAAAAATTAAATCAATGAATAAAAGTAAATGTTTGTAAGAAGTAAATGTAAATTAAAAAGACAAATCATTATATGAATGAAAAAGAAATAAAACAATAAATGTTATGAGATGAAATTAATAAGAATGAACTTAATTTATTGTTGAAATTGTTGTTTGTTTTGGTTTATGGGTTTTTTGAGTAAAGGGTACTTTGATTGCTTAGATATATGAATAATCTATTTAGTTTATCTAAGACTGTTGAGTAAATAGAATACTTCATAGTTATTTGTCATTCTATGTGATTTAAAGTGTCTTAACCCGAACAAACCAATTGTTTGTTTTGCTTGGAAGGTCGATTTATATATAATGTTTTGAATAATATATATTGATTTACAAGTTCCTCTTTTTCCCTTCTTTTCCTTTTCGGGGACGAAAAGTTTTGAGTGTGGGAGAGTGTAACGACCCGTAAAATTCGATAATTAAATTGGTTAAATTAATAAGATTTTGTAATTAAATTTAGTAAGAAATGAAAACTTTATAATTTAATATTGAAGGAATGAAAAAAATTGTTAATTAATAAGGAGATAATAACATAAATGAAAAGTAACAAGGTTAACCAAAGTTAATTATTAACTATTTGAATGAAATTACAATGAATAGGATTAGCGTGATATGAGTTGGTATAATCATTGGTGACTAATAATGAACATTTCTTTAATGACAATTAATATAATAATGGAAAGTGTGAATGTATAAGTTACATAGAAACGTAATGTATGTATAAAGTAATAAACTGGTATAAGAATGGAATTAAGGTAAATTCGTTAATTGGTTTTTAAACCTTAATTAATGTGTACAATTGATAGAAGTACACATTTAGAAATATAATATTTATTCAAATTAAGATGTAAATAGGCATATATTAGCGTAATGGATAAAACTAATGTAATTAGGTATGAATGTAAGGATTGTGTAAATAAAAGGAATTTGTAATTTGTTAATGAATTTAAAACAGGAATGAAATGTAAGAATGGTGATGTACGCTAATAAATAATTAATTCAATGCAATCCTAATTTATTGAAACCATTGCTGTAAATAGTAATATTTGGTAATAAATTTAATACAAGAAAAACAAAGGTAAATATTGAATTAAACAATGAATTAATAATAACAAATAGTAATTGAATAAAATCAACGTTCTGTAGTAATTGTTTGGAAATGATGACTTATATAAATGGGAATTGTATAATAAATGGAAATAGTAGTTAACACAAAGGAAAGATGTATATTTGAATATATTAGGGTAATGAAAGACAAACACAAATATTTAATCAATTAATGAATTAATATATATTGAATGGTAATTGAATGTAATCAATGTTTAGTAAGAAATTATAACATTGGTTTGGAAATGATTAAACTTGTAAGAATGTGATTGAGAGTTAATGAAAAATTTATTATAAGTTACTTGTTTTGATGGAATTGGAATTAGAAATAAATTTTTATAAATGTAAATAAATGTTACATTAATGTGAAATGTAATACAATGTTTAGAAGTTGTTAAATTGGAGTATATTAGGGTAATATTTGGAAATAAGGTTAATGTTATTCAAAATTGGACAATTTGTTGAATTAATTAATGAAATAATACAGTGTTAATGGTAAGTAATAAACTTGTTAATGTAAGTAAAAGTAAATAGGTGACAACTAATATATGTTATTTATTTATTTAGTGTGTTAAATAAAATTTGTAATCAAATTTCAATTAAAGGTAATAATGTTAATGCAAGTTTATAAATAATTAATTTAGTGCTATCCCAAATAATTAAAACAATGGTAAGGTTATAATTGATTGTATTTGGTAAATTGGAAATAAATTTTAATAAATATATTTAAATAGTATGTTAATGATGATTGAATGAAATTTGTGTGATGTAAACAATTGTAACAATTTTTGGGAATAATAACTCATTTGTGTGTGAAATGACCCTCCAATTTTACCTTAATTTCATAAGGGTTTTTTTTACTTGCTCAATTGAACTTAGTTTAAATTTCTCAGGGTCATTTTTCTTTTCAAACAATGTGCTCTGGATTTAAATTTTCTACCAATATAAACATATCAGTTCAGTCATAGAAATATACACATACATATGATGATATATGTGTTCCTCTTGTTTAAAATCAGAGTTTATATTATTATTTTTTGACAAGAGCTAGTCTGTCTGATTTGAATTTGAAATGGATCTACTCATAATTTGAATTCCCACATTCTTTGATATTTACATTATATAAGTGGATCTTGTTCATATTTATTCATACTTGGATTTGATTATGTTAACCATGTTTCAAATAATCTTAGAACACAAGAGTTCATTTATTTGTTTTTCTTTTGCATAGTTCAAATGTTTGTTATTTTGCCTAAGTACCAGAAAATGATATCTACATTTATCATTTTCAATTTATATATTTTCTTAGAAGCCTCTCTTATTCTTTACTTATACAGTTTGACACAACCTAAGTAGTTCTTTTATGTTACTGATATCTAAGTTTTCTATAATACAGGTTCTGGACTTTAGAAATGTTTATTTCTTTTTTTTTTTCAAAGAACAACCATTTTGTTTCAAGTGAACCAGATTTTGGATTCAAAATTCTTTCTGAAATAATAATACCAATCTGTTTTAAAATGCATGTTTGCCATTTAACACTTGAAGGAGGTTTTTAACATATCACTTAACAAAAGGATGTAAAATACTTTTTGTTCTCAAATTGCAGACCAACATGCTCAACCAAGACCCCATTCTTTTGAAGCTGGTTGAACCATATGGCTGTGCTAACCAAATACTTGTTCATGGTAATTGAAATGCTATTCAGTTATCAAGTGCTAAAAGCTTCCTTCAAAAAAATTCATTTCTTAAAGCAACACACAAAAATTAGCTTGAGTTGTTTTGCAAAATACTTTAATAAAACAACTAAATGTTTGAAATATACTTCTAATTTGAAGTCAGGTTTTCACTTCATAGCTCAGTGATTTTAAATGATTCTGTAACGACCCGTGAATTTCGTTAACTAAATTTGTCATATTTTTCATAATTATTAATAAAATGAATGTTAGGAATTAGATGTAGCAATTGTAATTAAAAGTTAACAATTTAAAATGAAATTCCAATTCAATAAAATAATATAAAATGATTTGATTTTAAATGGAATATGGAAAACAAGAGTAAGTATTGAATAAATATACATTGAATAGTAATTGAATGTACAGTTAATGGTAATTGTATAAAATCAATAAAGATAATTAGATGTGCCTTAATGATAATTAATAACATAACGGAAAGAGTAAATGCATTCAATTGAATATAAATTGCAATTGGATAGGGATTTTAAGTAACAATGTTGATGCAAGGTAAGTGATGCTAAATTAAAGTCAGTAGTAATGAATAGTGATTAATTCAAAATTTGTAACATATATTTTTAATTACCTGCTTATTTGTTAATGGAATTAGAATTTGTAATAAGTGATAATAAAATAAATGAATGTTACGCTAATGAGAAATGAAATAACGTTCATATAAATGTGGATAATATTAATGTCATTATTGATTTATAAGCGTTATTTTAATAATTATGATTTATTTGTGAATTATAGAATTTGAAATTTTATTAGTGAGTTGATTAATTTAATTTATAATACTTGGATAAATTACAAATGAAGGAAATCAAATATGTAATTATTACGTAAATTAAAATTAAGTTGAGATTTGGGAAATATTTATGTAATAATTTTAAATCAAATGGTAAACCCGTGTATTTGAAATTATGAATGGAATAATTATGGGTAAATTTAATGAAAATTCTGGAAATTTATTTATAAATTTGAATTTTATGAGATTGAAAATTTAACGCTAAAAATTTATGATTGAATCAACATTAAAATGACATATGAAATTGTTTAATTTCTGTAATTGTTTAAGAAATAAAAATGATAAGAATTGTCAATTATAGAATTAAAATTTGGAAGTTGATTTAATTAATTAATTTTCAATTTATTTAATTAGTGGGAAAATAGCCATTTTGGCCACTGATTCGGATTTCGACGAAACTAGTTTCATCGGATCCGTAACAGTGAATTATAATAGTGTTTCAAGTTTCGTAGCAATCGGACTTATCGTTTGATCGTATGGACTCAAAACACCTTGAAATTTATGCATTGAAATCAATTTGGAAAATATTGTTTTTAGCATAACTTCTTCATACGACGGAATTTGGACCTGAAACCTTTTCCATTGAGTTTAAAATATTTTAAAACACCTATTTTGATATATGGGTTGACCCAATTTCGTTCCGGAGTCAGAACGGGCTTTTTGGGCCAATTATCGTTCAACACGTTTGTTAATCAGATCCGTCTACTCTATTTGCAACCCTACCTATATAAACCCAGTTATAAACCCTAGCCTCCATCTACTCTCATTTGTTGTACGTTCATTTTCCTCAACTCTTTCTCTTCCTCAATGTATGCAATTTCAGATCCAATTCCATTCAAAAATCAAAAAAAATTCAAACTCCTCAGAAAAATTCGAAATAAATATATGTTGAAGCTCTCAAACTGCGTAGTTCACTGGTGGTGTTCGTTTTTCGTTTCAGTTTGTCGTTTGACTGTTAAAAATCAGAGAAGTTTCAGCCATTCATCATCGCCGAAATCAAAGTCGTCGGATCGGGAAACAGTTTCTGGGTTTTGGAGAGGTAACCGAGGGGATCTCATCTATATGATTGTTGTGCCGATTCAATGGTTAGATCGTTGTAAAATCGTGGATTAGGGTTTCGGCCATAGGGTTTGCATGGCGGCGGCTCAAGCGTGGGGAGCAGCCGGACCCTACCCCTTGCGTGCGGCTCGGCGAGCTAGAGCCGATGGTGGTAGTCGTCATTCGTCTAGAGGTCGGAGGTGATGGGTATTCGCGGTCAAAGGCTGGCAAATGGGTTTCATGTGAGTTCAGTAGCAGGAAGAAACGTGAGTGAGGGTACTTGTAGCTATTACGTGAGCAACATTTATGTGTGACGTGGCAAGGATGTAAGTGTAAAGTGTTCTCTTTTGTCGTTTTTTTTTATTTCAATTGCATTTATCGTCATAACTTTTGCATACGATATCCGTTTTACGCGCGGTTTCTTTTGTTAGGATCGTATTGAAATTCCGGACCTGATGACGCTGGTTTGGACAAATTCTGAGACGGTCAAATTTTTGGGTTTAAATTGGACTTAAATTCAATTTAAATTCAAAAGGTGAGTGTTTTAACCCACTTACAACTTCTAAGATTTCCTATGTTTGTTAAATTCATGTATGATGTGTTTAGAAATTTATTTATAGCTGTTTGGCATATATTTCATCATTATCTCAGTTAATTGCATTCATCGTAATTAATTGTTAATTTATTTATTCATTGCATTTAAATTGCCAGTTAATTGTTAATTAATTTATTCATTGCATTTAAAACTGCCAATTAATTGTTAATTAATTTATTCGTTGCATATAAACTGCCAGTTGAAAGTTATTACTTTTTATTGAATATAAACTATTTGTTGATGCCTGTTATATTTTATATGCTTTATATTGATGTTTTGTTTAAATTGGATGATGATTGTAATGAATGGTTGTTTATTGATATTTGGATGAATGAATGCTATATTTTATATTGTATAAACTGCAAGTTATTATGCATTTTTATTTCATTCGGGATTGCGGTTTGAAATGATATATAACCGTAAACTTTTATTTTTAAAATTTTGGATTGAAATGATAAATATCTGTATCACTTAACCATAGGATAGAAAATTATATACAGGCACCGTGGTCTATATATAAAATATTTTAAAGTGATTTTTCTATGATTTGGAAAGAAATATACGGTTTAATAAATATTAAATTTTGATGTTATATAAATATTATTTTATATATGGTTAAATTCTAAAATTTAAGCTATGTATAACTTGATAATGTTTTAAGTTTGATTTACGACTATTTCAAGTTTTAGCTTTATTTAAGTGATATTGAATTTATTAAATAAATATTTCTAAACTAAATAATAGTAAATTGAATTAATGTATATATAAGTTTATCATATTTGGTTGGGAATTTTGGAATATTTAAAGACTTGAAATATATCAAAATTTAAATGTTTTATTGAAATTAAGGTATTATTGTTTTTCAAAGTATTGGTTTCGAAATTGTTATAACTTTGAAAGTAATATGGCTTGAAAAATGAATTTATTTGAAATAGAATTTATATAAGAATTATCTTTAAATATATTGATTTGAAATCGATTGAAATTTTGAGATTAAGAATATGACTGCATTTTGTGATTTGGGTTTAAGATGGTTTTAAAGAATATTTCAAGTTTTATAATTAAAAGTAAGAATAGTGATTGAAAATTTGGATTTTATTTAAATGATATATTATTGAATTTGGTTTTTAAAGTATATACTATTTTGAAGTAAATGATATGTTTTGAAATAGCAATAATAATTCGGTTTTAAAGTATATACTATTTTGAAGTAAAGGATATGGTTTGAAATGGCAATAATATTTTGGTTTTTGATGTATATACTATTTTGAAATAAAGAATATGTTTTGAAAGGGCAATGATTGTGTTTTTAAAGGTATATATATTTTTAAAATGATCATGGTGTTATAATAACGATTGGTTGTTAAAGAGACCGGGATCGGATATGGACATACTCTCTGTCGATACCGAAAACCACTTTGACAACTGTGTACGCGGTGGAGTTTCCAGAATGAAGTAGGATGGTGGCGACGATCCTAAGGGATATACGTGGACCCAACTCCCGCGAGTTGGCATAAGGTGGCTAAAACAGGAGCGATTGACGGACCAATGAGGTAGCACCTCTGATCGGACACACTTCTTCGATACCATTCTATTACTTTGTTATTTTGGTGGCCACCCTTCGATTTGGGAGTGTTGTTCGAGGTGGGCGGTAGTGGCTGCTATGCGTCACCACCAGTCCGGATGCGTAATTGGTATATCTACCCTGGCATTGCCTAGTTGTGCCGTGTCACCTACCATATCGAGCTTTACTACGATTATGATTTTAAGATCCGACCGCGTTAAGGTTCTCCATCCCCTTAACGCTATTTTCTATATGATTATACTTTACTGATTAGACACTACTGTACATAGAGAATATTACTACATAGTAGATAGTTTAGCGGATCCTTAAGAGATGTGAATCCCGAACATTTCTTAAGTTACTGCACTCATGTTAGACACTGGATAGGAGATGTCAAACCCCGTAAACATCTCTGACGCCGTTTACACTCATATTTATTTCATTGATTTAACTTACATAAGATCTTTTAGTTCTGACTCGAGTGTTTTGTCTTTTCAATTCGCTCGGGTCAGCCTGAGCATTTCAGGATTTGAAGGCCCTATGTCTGAAGGACGAAGACGAAGATTTTATTATTACCATTTGTTATATATTCCACTACACCATTGTATTCCGCTGCATAATTATCATTCTCTAGTATGAGTAACTCTGATATGTATTGTATAAGTATAATCAAATGTTTTGCAAAACAGCTTCATGAACTGTTATTTGATTATTATATTTCATCATTCCGCTGCAAGATTCTATTTTGTTTCTTTTATTTCTCCACTTTTTCTTATTTACCCCATAACAATCCACCCTTCTGTATGGTTTAAGTTGGCACGTGTGTCTGCTTAAGCATACAAAAAGGTGGGATGTTACAGTTGGTATCAGAGCTTTGGTTTAGCGATAAACCTTAGCTTTGTGGGGTCTGACTCTTTACTAATAGGGTAGTAATACCCTATGGGAGTCGCTGAGTGTATATATATGAGAGAGCGTATTTGTTAGTGTTATAAAAGGTTTTAATATTGTGGTAATCTGTTCCGTTTTGTATTTATAAATTTCGGTTGATGCATGGGACGCTGTGACATCAATAGGGGTTTCTAAACACTTAATAGGACAGACCGACATAATATTTGTTTTTAATATAGGTGAATGAAATAATTTTGCCTATTATATTTTCTATATATAAAATAAAATGTTTCAGATGATATCTATATTTGGCTGCAATAGATTGGTTGTTAGGTAATAAAGTGTAAATAATAATAGAATTAAGATTGCAAAATAAAAAAAAATGAAATTTGGAAATTTAGAACTTAAGTTCCGGGGTTTTTGAAGATTTCTTTCAATTGATTTTGGAATATAATAATAATATTGTTAGAAGTATTTTCTGATATAAATATTTCAATAGAATTTGAAAGAAATGTTTTAAAAGAAATTCCGCAAAGAAATATGTTGTACTCCTCTTTTTGTTGCTGGAAAATAATTTCGGTGATGGCGGCCGCATCATCGACATTCATTTTCGGGTTTCAAAGTGGGAAGGCCACTGTAGTAGTTTTACTACAAGATTATTTTATTTTAAATTGTTTTAAATATAATTGGATATATAAATTATAAGTATATATATTATCTATTATTTTAAAATGATTTTTGAATAAAACTCGATATTTAATTCTTAAGTTTCCATTAATAAATAGTCCTAATTACTGAAGTGAATTGGAACGTAGGTAATTAATAAATTGAAACCTCTAGAGGAAATAAGAGATTTAATGCTAGGATATAAATGGTATTAAATGAAAGTTGAAATTGTAACCTATGAAATAAAGGAAATAATTATTGAACATTAAAATAATTAAAAGAAATGAGAAAACTTGTACAACTTTCAATTTCAGTCTTTAAAAGCATAAATATAACTTACCAAAAATTTATAAAAGTTGAAAATGTTTAATAAGAAAATGTATAGTAAATTGTACAAGTAAACTTATGTAATGAAATATTCATTAAATTTCTTTTATTTATAAGAATTAAAGTATAACTGTTATGCCAAGTAACTAAAATTGAACATGAATATTATTAATAAATGAATAAATAAAATTAAGTAAATGAATAAATATGCAAATTAAATTAATTTAAAAATGAATAAATGAAATTAATAAGTATTGATGTTCTAGTTGTTATGGACTTAAATGTTATATATAAATAATAATAAACTTAAGTAATAGGTTGAAGTTACCTTAGAATAAAAGATGAATACTGGAAAATGACTGTAAAACTTAAGTAATAAATTTACCTACCAAGGAATTTGGTTGAATGGATAAAAATAAATGATGAATAAAGAGGAAATCAAACAACAATATATGGAATGAAATTAATAATAATGAACTTGATCTATTGTTGAATTTGTTGTTTGTTTGGCTTATGGTTGTTTGGGCAAGGATACTTTAATATTGTTTGGATGTAGGAATAATCTATTTAGTTTCACCTAAGACTACTGAGTGAAGGGTACACTTAGTAGTTTATTCTTCATTCTGTACAATTTAAAGTTATGAACCTGAACAACTATTTCTTTTGTTTGATATGAATGATTGATTGATTTTATGGTTGTATGCCTTGTTGCAAGTGTTTAAATTGTAATAGAATATTATACAAGTAGAATTTTGAAATAATGAAAGTATTCAATGAAATTGCTGTTAAATGATAATTTAATGTTATAAACTTAAGTTATAATTGAAATTTTACCAAGTAAATATAATTAAAGGTAAGTGTGACAAATGAATGATTATAAACTTAAGTAATTAAAGTGTGGATAAATAAGATCACCAAATAATAAATGAATGAATAATAGTAAGTAGTAAGTGCAAATAAATGAGTGTAATATAATAAAGGAAATTGTAAACTTAAGAAAAGGGTTGAAGTTATTTCTAAATAAAATAGAAAAAATTAATAATAAAATGAAAATAAATGAAGTAATCACTGAATAAATGAAAGAAAGGAAATCAAACAACTAAAGTATGAAATAAATTTATAATAAGTTAATTTGGTTTGTTGGTTTGAATTGTTATTGCTTGTTTTATGGTTGGTTGGGTAAGGAAATTTGAAGTTGTTGGATGAATAAATAATCTATTTTTGTTCCATCTAAGACTGTTGAGTAAATGATGCACTTGATAGTTATTTTCATTCCGTACAATTTCAAGTTTTGAACCCGAATAACTATTTGTTTTTATTATTGAATGGTTGTTTTGTATTTGTTGTGTATGCTGTTGTTGAAATGGATGGTTGTTGTATTGATTGTTGTTAGTGATTGAACAGCTTAAATATTTCATTCTATAAAATTTCTAACGCTTATCGGATTTATATAAGCGAAATGTAGGTTATGGAAGCAAATTGCTACTGCTTTTGGTTCCATAAATAAGCGTTAATTGCCCGACAAATAGGTACGTTTTCGGATTACGGTTTATAGCGCTATTATATTGTTTTTCCATGTTGGGATATTAAATTTTGGATATTATATGTGGTATATTGATATATTTATATTATATTTTCTTCCGAGTCTCCCCATACAAAGGAGACTCTGCCGAAATTTTTCATAAATTTTTGGACTTAGAAATTATTTTGAAAATGTTTTTCCAAACATTATTTATTTAAGTATAAAAAGATATAATGATTTAAATGGGTATAAATTGGTATATTTTATTTTTTTTTATTTTAAATTATTTTATTTTGTAAACTTAATTGTTGTTTATAAATTTAATATTAAAAAAAAAGATATATTGATTTCTTATTTCTTCTTTTTCCTTCTTTTCCTTTTCGGGGACGAAAAGTTTAGAGTGGGGGAGAGTGTAACGACCCATGAATTTCGTTAACTAAATTTGTCATATTTTTCATAATTATTAATAAAATGAATGTTAGGAATTAGATGTAGCAATAGTAATTAAAAGTTAACAATTTAAAATGAAATTCCAATTCAATAAAATAATATAAAATGATTTGATTTTAAATGGAATATGGAAAACAAGAGTAAGTATTAAATAAATATACATTGAATAGTAATTGAATGTACAGTTAATGGTAATTGTATAAAATCAATAAAGATAAATAGATGTGCCTTAATGATAATTAATAACATAACGGAAAGAGTAAATGCATTCAATTGAATATAAATTGCAATTGGATAGGGATTTTAAGTAACAATGTTGATGCAAGGTAAGTGATGCTAAATTAAAGTCAGTAGTAATGAATAGTGATTAATTCAAAATTTGTAACACATATTTTTAATTACCTGCTTATTTGTTAATGGAATTAGAATTTGTAATAAGTGATAATAAAATAAATGAATGTTACGCTAATGGGAAATGAAATAATGTTCATATAAATGTGGATAATATTAATGTCATTATTGATTTATAAGCGTTATTTTAATAATTATGATTTATTTGTGAATTATAGAATTTGAAATTTTATTAGTGAGTTGATTTATTTAATTTATAATACTTGGATAAATTACAAATGAAGGAAATCAAATATGTAATTATTACGTAAATTAAAATTAAGTTGAGATTTGGGAAATATTTATGTAATAATTTTAAATCAAATGGTAAACCCGTGTATTTGAAATTATGATGGAATAATTATGGGTAAATTTAATGAAAATTCTGGAAATTTAATTATAAATTTGAATTTTATGAGATTGAAAATTTAACGCTAAAAATTTATGATTAAATCAACATTAAAATGACATCTGAAATTGTTTAATTTCTGTAATTGTTTAAGAAATAAAAATGATAAGAATTGTCAATTATAGAATTAAAATTTGGAAGTTGATTTAATTAATTAATTTTCAATTTATTTAATTAGTGGGAAAATAGCCATTTTGGCCACTGATTCGGATTTCGACGAAACTAGTTTCATCGGATCCGTAACAGTGAATTATTATAGTGTTTCAAGTTTCGTAGCGATCGGACTTGTCGTTTGATCGTATGGACTCAAAACACCTTGAAATTTATGCATTGAAATCAATTTGGAAAATATTGTTTTTAGCATAACTTCTTCATACGACGGAATTTGGACCTGAAACCTTTTCCATTGAGTTTAAAATATTTTAAAACACTTATTTTGATATATGGGTTGACCCAATTTCGTTCCGGAGTCAGAACGGGCTTTTTGGGCCAATTATCGTTCAACACGTTTGTTAATCAGACCCGTCTACTCTATTTGCAACCCTACCTATATAAACCCAGTTATAAACCCTAGCCTCCATCTACTCTCATTTGTTGTATGTAACAACCCAGTATTTTGCATCTATTGATTAGCGTAATTAAACGATTAATTGATTGTTAATTTCTGTTGAATATTTAAATCAGCTGAAATTCTTTTGATTGTTGATTAAGTGTATTTGAGCTTTGCAAATTTGAATCTCGACCATCCAATTTGATGCTGTATTGTTTGAAGAATAACCATTAAGTATCGTCAGACGATTATTGTTGATAGCATATTGTTGTCGGAAGTTTGTGATCGAGTGAGATTCTTTTGTAAACCTAATTATTTTAGGTGGGCTTTAAAACTTTTAGGCCATATTCCAATTACTATTTTGTCGAGTAATCTATCAGAGGCAAGACCTTTTTCCCTTATTCCATTTCGTAAAGAACCCTAGAAACCCAAAAAAAAAAATGGCGACGATTATTTTCTTCGATCTGAAAAATTAGGGCTCTCGTCTTTCTTCCAAAAAGTTAGGGCTTTGCCGCTGCCTTCAATTTGTTCGATCAAGTGATCGATTTCGTGGCTAGCTTCGGCGATCCGGGGAGTGTTTTCGCGACTTCTGGCGTCAATTTTTATCGTCTCGACCGAATGCTAAGGTGAGTGATTTTTTTTCACTCACAATCTAATTCAAGTTCAGTGCTATGTTTCGATTGTTCGATTTCGTTTCAAAGCTGCTATCGTATTTAGTGATGCTTGTTTCTCGAGTTGAGTTTGAACTGTCGTTTGAGTGATTTTGATTTCCACTCACATCAGTTCGAGTTCATATAATTCTTTGTCACTTAATTGCTATGGTTCTGATTTTGGGTTGAAACTGTGGCTTTGAATGCCCTGATGTTCGATTTGATCCTATTTGGCCTTCGGCCATTTTTGAGATTTACCGTTAGATTATTTTGAAACTGCTATTTAACCTTGACTTCGATCTTGACTTGATGCTGCTGACTCCGGTCTTGATTCGCTCGCAGTTGTCTTCGACTGCAAACTAAATTTTGTGAATGTATTTTGACTTCACAATTGCTTTAAGTACTTGACTTCAGTCATTTTGGAACTTGCTGTTGAGTGATATTTTCATTCACCTCTATTCAATCGTTTTTTATTCGAGACCATGATTTCTTTTATATGAGTTCAAATCCCTTTTATTTGAGCTCGTTTATATAGTTGGTTGAAAGTGTCACTTGATTTGTCGACCATTCGATTTTGTTGAATGTCGATGTTTCCTGACCTAGTTCGATTTCTTGTTTTACCCACGACTTGATGATTTTTGATCAGTTCGATCTCTTTGGTATTTTGGGTTGGTTCACATTATACTCTGGTCACTTGACATGGTTTATTTGGCCAGTTGCAGTTATTCATGTGTGTAAATGCAGTTTCATTGTGATTTTGATATTTGTTAAAACTGTTAACTTGTAATTGCGCTTCCTATATAGGTGTATACATATGCATATACATATGTATATATTTATGTGGTGATTGCATTGTTGTTTCTCTGTTTTTACAAGTTATGGTTTAATTCTTGTTTGTTGCGGCCTTGAAACTGCAAGTGTTCACTAGCGTGGTCACTACTTATTTGTACATCATGTAGTTAATTTGCGTGGGTGATGAGGTGAACTGTACTGCATTTGCAGTGTGGTTGCATCGAGTTTGGTCATTCATATATACCATTTTTATGCTGCAGCTATGTTACTCATAGACTTGCTTGCCGCGGCAGCCCTGTCCACTATTTCATTTTGTTGTACACTACTGACCTCCATTTGCATTTCTCTGGTCTCTTCACTTTTTTTTCTTTCCAGCTACATCCCTGCTTCATGTGTCTTACAATATATGTGCATACCCACACATGTTTTGTGTATGCATATATTGTACTGTATAGAGATGTACTTGTTGTTGTAGCGTGATAATCTTGTATTACACTACCCTCGGACTTTTGTCTAGTTACACTATGTTGAACTTGTCATGCATTCACCACTTGCTGTTGGTCTTCACGCATGTATATTCTCGAGCTCGGCAGCACTACTTGTACCCCAGTTTTGGTGCATTTCGACTGCTGGTCTTGGCATTGTTGAGTCTTGTTCATTTGTGCAGTATACTTGTCATATACATATATACACTGCTGCATGATATCTAGATCTTGCTGCCCATGTTCATTTGAAATTTGGTTAGAGGGTACTGTCCAGACCTGACCTTGTTTGATTTCGTTGTAGTGATGTGAACTGAGCATTGCCCTTGTATACATGAGTTCATGTTGCTATAGCCTTCGTTTTGTAAATTTGCCGTGCCCTTAAATTCATGTGATGGCTGCATTTTTCGCTGCAGTTTTACCCTTGATCCCTTGTGGTGACTTTATATTCGGTGTTGGCGAGGCAGTGCACGCGTGCGTGCACTGCAGCCACCCAAACCCGACAGTTTTGAATTGATATTTCTTTTGTGTTGTGATGCATTAATCTTTTATGCGGCTTTGGCGAGGCCGTACACGCCTGCGTGTACGGCAGCCAATCGAGTTTTGATGGTTGTAAAGTGACAATTTCAATGGCTTTAAATTGATTTAGTCGATTTGATAAATTGTTTATTTATCTTTGTTGATGATTTAAATCTGCTGATTTTTGTTAAACACTGTTAAGTGTTATATTGACCGTTATCCGGTTTCTTTGTTTAAAGAATTGGATAGACGGGAATTATTGTGATTGTCGTCTATTTAAATTATTACTGCCTATATGCACTAATAAACTGGTTTGAATTAGACTGACCTGGGTATTATTTTCTTCTGAATGTAATACTCGGGTCAGACCCGAGTATTTCAGGTTGTAGATTTCTTTCTTTGAGTTGCTGTTCGAGATTGAAGACTTTTCACATCTTCTGAAGTTGTCAGTCATTTTGTAGTAGTCGCGTCATTGTATAGAATGATATGTATTCATGTATATTAGTCGATAATGTACTTGTATATATAACTTCTAGAGTCGACAGTTGTAGTTGTATCATATGTATTGTGTCAACTATGTATTAACTGACATCAGTTATATATATATGAGACTGTTGTTTTTATCTGTGTTCCGCATTTGTATTATCTGTGTTATTGTTATATCTAATGTCCTAAACTATTATGAACTATCGTAGTTTGTTTTATACTGATAATTGGGTGTGTCGATGGGAGTAAATAAATGATAGATGAGAAATAAAAAGTATATACCACTCCTATCGAGATAACCAATATTAGTGTAAGGTCAACTACGGATGGTCGCTCCTATCCAGCCTTATTCTTCGTAATAATAGACAGTATTTCTTTTAATACTCTTTGTTATTATGAGCATAGAGGTGGGGCGTCACAGTTGGTATCAGAGCTTGGGGTTTATGGACATAATATAAAACATAACTTGGATGGAACATATGTTACAACTATTGGTCGATGTTTTATTTGTGATTTGAGTCAAAATTAAAGTTTTGAAATTTTGATGAAATTTTTAAATATCTTTATTTAAAAATAATAGTGAAACTGTGTTCTGATGATTTGATTGAATTGTGTTCTGTTTATCAGAGTGCGCAGCGGAAACTGTCTTCGCTGAGTACAACTGATAATCTTTTTGATTTAAGAATCAAAATACGAAATTGATATGAATTCCAATTGTTGTTTACATAGCTGTAATTATTTGTTTCTTTGAGAATTTCGAATCCAAATTGAGGATTCAAAGAAATTGCAGATATGTGATTTTTGTTGAAATTTCCGCTGGCTTTCTTTTGTACTAATCATCTAGTGATTAGATTTTTGCTGTTTTGAATTATCTTCATTGAAGATACATTTGAATGATTTCTTTGTTCATTTTGTAATACGTGCAAAAATTTGAATTGCACGTTATTGCATTTATTTTACGTTGAACCGATGCTTGGTTATGATACGTATTTTGCTGCCGTTATTTTTATAACGGACTTTTTACACCAATGCTGAATTTTTTAGGCACGGTGTTTTGTTGACAATTTTAATAAATGAAAATTCACTGATGTCACATTTTGATGTGAATCCTTTGATGAGATATTTGATGTTTTAAAATTTCTGTCGCTTTGACTTCAGTAACAGCCAAAATTTTAAAAGTGGATTTTCAAGCGGTTATTCCGCAATACTGATTTGTGACCGTTTTTACGGTATTTTGAGAAGTACAATTTCCTTATCGAAATTGTTACTGATTTGCTGTTTTAATCACGTGATTGGAAAATCATTTTAAAATGAAAATTGTTTTATAAAATTTTAGCAGTTTGCGTTTTCAGAAGAATGAGAAAGCGACTTAAACGATTCAGCAAAATCGAGGATTATGACCCCTTTCTTTTACTGTTTCGCTTAACTCCGGACTTGTCCAGTTGAGAATGCGAATTGTTATTTTTACAAAATAAATAAAATTGTTCAAAAATTTTACAGTTTGCGATTTCAAAAGAATGAGGAAGCGATTTAAACGTTTCAGCAAAATCGAGGACTATGACCCCTTTCTTTTACTGATTCGCTTAATTCCGGACTTGTCCGTTTGAGAATGTAAAGTGTATTTTTACGAAATACACAATTTTGCACTTTCAAGGAAACGAAGAAGAGATTTAAACGATTTAGCAAAAGTGCGGAGTATGGAACCACACTTTTACTTTTTCGGTTAATTCCGGACTCGTTAATTGAATATCTGCTGTTTTGATGATTTTGATGAATTTCACACTTTCAAGGAAACGATGAAGAGAATCAAACGATTTAGTAAAACACGTGGTATGGGACATGTGCGTTTGCTATTTCGGTTAATTCCGGACTCGTTAATTGAAATATTTGATGCTTTCGTGTGCTTTCGAGCCACTATGATGGACCTTCGGGTCATATGATGGACCTTCGGGTCATATGATGGACCTTCGGGTCAAATACCAGTACTAGACCTTCGGGTCACTCTGCGGACCTTCGGGTCAATCTGATGGGCGCCAAAAATTATGTTGAGTACTTGGTAGGCTTCGGCCATTTGTTGATGCACGTGCGGCGAATTAAAAACTCGCCATCTGATGGGATCGATCCAAGCTTTTATGTTGATTTTCTAGTCTTCTTAATTGATTTCTAGATATTTGTTGCATCCAATTATCTGCAGGTAATTGGATATTTGTTGATATGAGTTCTGATTATCGTTTTTGATAATCAGATAATTGTTGTTTCTAATTATCGCTTGTGATAATTAGATATTTGTTGATATGAGTTCTGATTATCGTTTTTGATAATCAGATAATTGTGTTTCTAATTATCGCTTGTGATAATTAGATATTTGTTGATATGAGTTCTGATTATCGTTTTTGATAATCAGATAATTGTGTTTCTAATTATCGCTTGTGATAATTAGATATTTGTTGATATGAGTTCTGATTATCGTTTTTGATAATCAGATAATTGTTGTTTCTAATTATCGCTTGTGATAATTAGATATTTGTTGATATGAGTTCTGATTATCGTTTTTGATAATCAGATAATTGTTGTTTCTAATTATCGCTTGTGATAATTAGATATTTGTTGATATGAGTTCTGATTATCGTTTTTGATAATCAGATAATTGTTGTTTCTAATTATCGCTTGTGATAATTAGATATTTGTTGATATGAGTTCTGATTATCGTTTTTGATAATCAGATAATTGTTGTTTTTAATTATCGCTTTAGATAATTAAATATTTGCTGATTTGAGATTTAATTATCGCTTTAGATAATTAAATATTTGCTGATTTGAGATTTAATTATCGCCTGAGATAATTAAATATTTGTTGATTTTAGATTTAATTATCGCCTGAGATAATTAAATATTTGTTGATTTGAGATTTAATTATCGCTTTAGATAATTAAATATTGGTTGAATTTGAAATTTGGTTATCGTTTGTGATAATCGAATATTTGTTGAATTTGAAATTTGGTTATCGTTTGTGATAATCGAATATTTGTTGAATTTGAAATTTGGTTATCGTTTGTGATAATCGAATATTTGTTGAATTTGAAATTTGGTTATCGTTTGTGATAATCGAATATTTGTTGAATTTGAAATTTGGTTATCGTTTGTGATAATCGAATATTTGTTGAATTTGAAATTTGGTTATCGTTTGTGATAATCGAATATTTGTTGAATTTGAAATTTGGTTATCGTTTGTGATAATCGAATATTTGTTGAATTTGAAATTTGGTTATCGTTTGTGATAATCGAATATTTGTTGAATTTGAAATTTGATTATCGTTTGTGATAATCGAATATTTGTTGAATTTGAAATTTGGTTATCGTTTTTGATAATCGAATATTTGTTGAATTAGAAATTTGATTATCGTTTTCGATAATTTGATATTTGTTGATTTGTTTTCTGATTATTTATTTGATAATTAGATTTTGTTGAGAATTTATGAGTTTCTTTTATGAAATTAAAATATTTCTTGGCGTTTGGATTTTCGATCCTTATTTTCTAGCATAACTAGTTTATGTTAGAAAAAAAAAAATTGTTATAGACAACTTTAATTGTGGAAATTGCGGCGACGCAATTTCTATAAGGAGGGGAGTCTGTAACAACCCAGTATTTTGCATTTATTGATTAGCGTAATTAAACGATTAATTGATTGTTAATTTCTGTTGAATATTTAAATCAGCTGAAATTCTTTTGATTGTTGATTAAGTGTATTTGAGCTTTGCAAATTTGAATCTCGACCATCCAATTTGATGCTGTATTGTTTGAAGAATAACCATTAAGTATCGTCAGACGATTATTGTTGATAGCATATTGTTGTCGGAAGTTTGTGATCGAGTGAGATTCTTTTGTAAACCTAATTATTTTAGGTGGGCTTTAAAACTTTTAGGCCATATTCCAATTACTATTTTGTCGAGTAATCTATCAGAGGCAAGACCTTTTTCCCTTATTCCATTTCGTAAAGAACCCTAGAAACCCAAAAAAAAAAATGGCGACGATTATTTTCTTCGATCTGAAAAATTAGGGCTCTCGTCTTTCTTCCAAAAAGTTAGGGCTTTGCCGCTGCCTTCAATTTGTTCGATCAAGTGATCGATTTCGTGGCTAGCTTCGGCGATCCGGGGAGTGTTTTCGCGACTTCTGGCGTCAATTTTTATCGTCTCGACCGAATGCTAAGGTGAGTGATTTTTTTTCACTCACAATCTAATTCAAGTTCAGTGCTATGTTTCGATTGTTCGATTTCGTTTCAAAGCTGCTATCGTATTTAGTGATGCTTGTTTCTCGAGTTGAGTTTGAACTGTCGTTTGAGTGATTTTGATTTCCACTCACATCAGTTCGAGTTCATATAATTCTTTGTCACTTAATTGCTATGGTTCTGATTTTGGGTTGAAACTGTGGCTTTGAATGCCCTGATGTTCGATTTGATCCTATTTGGCCTTCGGCCATTTTTGAGATTTACCGTTAGATTATTTTGAAACTGCTATTTAACCTTGACTTCGATCTTGACTTGATGCTGCTGACTCCGGTCTTGATTCGCTCGCAGTTGTCTTCGACTGCAAACTAAATTTTGTGAATGTATTTTGACTTCACAATTGCTTTAAGTACTTGACTTCAGTCATTTTGGAACTTGCTGTTGAGTGATATTTTCATTCACCTCTATTCAATCGTTTTTTATTCGAGACCATGATTTCTTTTATATGAGTTCAAATCCCTTTTATTTGAGCTCGTTTATATAGTTGGTTGAAAGTGTCACTTGATTTGTCGACCATTCGATTTTGTTGAATGTCGATGTTTCCTGACCTAGTTCGATTTCTTGTTTTACCCACGACTTGATGATTTTTGATCAGTTCGATCTCTTTGGTATTTTGGGTTGGTTCACATTATACTCTGGTCACTTGACATGGTTTATTTGGCCAGTTGCAGTTATTCATGTGTGTAAATGCAGTTTCATTGTGATTTTGATATTTGTTAAAACTGTTAACTTGTAATTGCGCTTCCTATATAGGTGTATACATATGCATATACATTTGTATATATTTATGTGGTGATTGCATTGTTGTTTCTCTGTTTTTACAAGTTATGGTTTAATTCTTGTTTGTTGCGGCCTTGAAACTGCAAGTGTTCACTAGCGTGGTCACTACTTATTTGTACATCATGTAGTTAATTTGCGTGGGTGATGAGGTGAACTGTACTGCATTTGCAGTGTGGTTGCATCGAGTTTGGTCATTCATATATACCATTTTTATGCTGCAGCTATGTTACTCACAGACTTGCTTGCCGCGGCAGCCCTGTCCACTATTTCATTTTGTTGTACACTACTGACCTCCATTTGCATTTCTCTGGTCTCTTCACTTTTTTTTCTTTCCAGCTACATCCCTGCTTCATGTGTCTTACAATATATGTGCATACCCACACATGTTTTGTGTATGCATATATTGTACTGTATAGAGATGTACTTGTTGTTGTAGCGTGATAATCTTGTATTACACTACCCTCGGACTTTTGTCTAGTTACACTATGTTGAACTTGTCATGCATTCACCACTTGCTGTTGGTCTTCACGCATGTATATTCTCGAGCTCGGCAGCACTACTTGTACCCCAGTTTTGGTGCATTTCGACTGCTGGTCTTGGCATTGTTGAGTCTTGTTCATTTGTGCAGTATACTTGTCATATACATATATACACTGCTGCATGATATCTAGATCTTGCTGCCCATGTTCATTTGAAATTTGGTTAGAGGGTACTGTCCAGACCTGACCTTGTTTGATTTCGTTGTAGTGATGTGAACTGAGCATTGCCCTTGTATACATGAGTTCATGTTGCTATAGCCTTCGTTTTGTAAATTTGCCGTGCCCTTAAATTCATGTGATGGCTGCATTTTTCGCTGCAGTTTTACCCTTGATCCCTTGTGGTGACTTTATATTCGGTGTTGGCGAGGCAGTGCACGCGTGCGTGCACTGCAGCCACCCAAACCCGACAGTTTTGAATTGATATTTCTTTTGTGTTGTGATGCATTAATCTTTTATGCGGCTTTGGCGAGGCCGTACACGCCTGCGTGTACGGCAGCCAATCGAGTTTTGATGGTTGTAAAGTGACAATTTCAATGGCTTTAAATTGATTTAGTCGATTTGATAAATTGTTTATTTATCTTTGTTGATGATTTAAATCTGCTGATTTTTGTTAAACACTGTTAAGTGTTATATTGACCGTTATCCGGTTTCTTTGTTTAAAGAATCGGATAGACGGGAATTATTGTGATTGTCGTCTATTTAAATTATTACTGCCTATATGCACTAATAAACTGGTTTGAATTAGACTGACCTGGGTATTATTTTCTTCTGAATGTAATACTCGGGTCAGACCCGAGTATTTCAGGTTGTAGATTTCTTTCTTTGAGTTGCTGTTCGAGATTGAAGACTTTTCACATCTTCTGAAGTTGTCAGTCATTTTGTAGTAGTCGCGTCATTGTATAGAATGATATGTATTCATGTATATTAGTCGATAATGTACTTGTATATATAACTTCTAGAGTCGACAGTTGTAGTTGTATCATATGTATTGTGTCAACTATGTATTAACTGACATCAGTTATATATATATGAGACTGTTGTTTTTATCTGTGTTCCGCATTTGTATTATCTGTGTTATTGTTATATCTAATGTCCTAAACTATTATGAACTATCGTAGTTTGTTTTATACTGATAATTGGGTGTGTCGATGGGAGTAAATAAATGATAGATGAGAAATAAAAAGTATATACCACTCCTATCGAGATAACCAATATTAGTGTAAGGTCAACTACGGATGGTCGCTCCTATCCAGCCTTATTCTTCGTAATAATAGACAGTATTTCTTTTAATACTCTTTGTTATTATGAGCATAGAGGTGGGGCGTCACATTGTACGTTCATTTTCCTCAACTCTTTCTCTTCCTCAATGTATGCAATTTCAGATCCAATTCCATTCAAAAATCAAAAAAATTCAAACTCCTTAGAAAAATTCGAAATAAATATATGTTG
Source organism: Allium fistulosum (assembly GCA_030737815.1). Taxonomy (NCBI): domain Eukaryota; kingdom Viridiplantae; phylum Streptophyta; class Magnoliopsida; order Asparagales; family Amaryllidaceae; genus Allium; species Allium fistulosum. Next base: position 695,197,497 of record CM060906.1, read on the forward strand.
AAGCTCTCGAACTGCGTAGTTCACTGGTGGTGTTCGTTTTTCGTTTCATTTTGTCGTTTGACTGTTAAAAATCAGAGAAGTTTCGGCCATTCATCATCGCCGAAATCAAAGTCGTCGGATCGGGAAACAGTTTCTGGGTTTTGGAGAGGTAACCGAGGGGATCTCATCTATATGATTGTTGTGCCGATTCAATGGTTAGATCGTTGTAAAATCGTGGATTAGGGTTTCGGCCATAGGGTTTGCATGGCGGCGGCTCAAGCGTGGGGAGCAGCCGGACCCTACCCCTTGCGTGCGGCTCGACGAGCTAGAGCCGATGGTGGTAGTCGTCATTCGTCTAGAGGTCGGAGGTGATGGGTATTCGCGGTCAAAGGCTGGTCAAATGGGTTTCATGTGAGTTCGGTAGCAGGAAGAAACGTGAGTGAGGGTACTTGTAGCTATTACGTGAGCAACATTTATGTGTGACGTGGCAAGGATGTAAGTGTAAAGTGTTCTCTTTTGTCGTTTTTTTTATTTCAATTGCATTTATCGTCATAACTTTTGCATACGATATCCGTTTTACGCGCGGTTTCTTTTGTTAGGATCGTATTGAAATTCCGGACCTGATGACGCTGGTTTGGACAAATTCTGAGACGGTCAAATTTTTGGGTTTAAATTGGACTTAAATTCAATTTAAATTCAAAAGGTGAGTGTTTTAACCCACTTACAACTTCTAAGATTTCCTATGTTTGTTAAATTCATGTATGATGTGTTTAGAAATTTATTTATAGCTGTTTGGCATATATTTCATCATTATCTCAGTTAATTGCATTCATCGTAATTAATTGTTAATTTATTTATTCATTGCATTTAAATTGCCAGTTAATTGTTAATTAATTTATTCATTGTATTTAAAACTGCCAATTAATTGTTAATTAATTTATTCGTTGCATATAAACTGCCAGTTGAAAGTTATTACTTTTTATTGAATATAAACTATTTGTTGATGCCTGTTATATTTTATATGCTTTATATTAATGTTTTGTTTAAATTGGATGATGATTGTAATGAATGGTTGTTTATTGATATTTGGATGAATGAATGCTATATTTTATATTGTATAAACTGTAAGTTATTATGCATTTTTATTTCATTCGGGATTGCGGTTTGAAATGATATATAACCGTAAACTTTTATTTTTAAAATTTCGGATTGAAATGATAAATATCCGTATCACTTAACCATAGGATAGAAAATTATATACAGGCACCGTGGTCTATATATAAAATATTTTAAAGTGATTTTTCTATGATTTGGAAAGAAATATACGGTTTAATAAATATTAAATTTTGATATTATATAAATATTATTTTATATATGGTTAAATTCTAAAATTTAAGCTATGTATAACTTGATGATGTTTTAAGTTTGATTTACGAATATTTCAAGTTTTAGCTTTATTTAAGTGATATTGAATTTATTAAATAAATATTTCTAAACTAAATAATAGTAAATTGAATTAATGTATATATAAGTTTATCATATTTGGTGGGGAATTTTGGAATATTTAAAGACTTGAAATATATCAAAATTTAAATGTTTTATTGAAATTAAGGTATTATTGTTTTTCAAAGTATTGGTTTCGAAATTGTTATAACTTTGAAAGTAATATGGTTTGAAAAATGAATTTATTTGAAATAGAATTTATTTAAGAATTATCTTTAAATATATTGTTTTGAAACCGATTGAAATTTTGAGATTAAGAATATGACTGCATTTTGTGATTTGGGTTTAAGATGGTTTTAAAGAATATTTCAAGTTTTATAATTAAAAGTAAGAATAGTGATTGAAAATTTGGATTTTATTTAAATGATATATTATTGAATTTGGTTTTTAAAGTATATACTATTTTGAAGTAAATGATATGTTTTGAAATAGCAATAATAATTCGGTTTTAAAGTATATACTATTTTGAAGTAAAGGATATGGTTTGAAATGGCAATAATATTTTGGTTTTTGATGTATATACTATTTTGAAATAAAGAATATGTTTTGAAAGGGCAATGATTGTGTTTTTAAAGGTATATATATTTTAAAATGATCATGGTGTTATAATAACGATTGGTTGTTAAAGAGACCGGGATCAGATATGGACATACTCTCTGTCGATACCGAAAACCACTTTGACAACTGTGTACTCGGTGGAGTTTCCAGAATGAAGTAGGATGGTGGCGACGATCCTAAGGTATATACGTGGACCCAACTCCCGCGAGTTGGCATAAGGTGGCTAAAACAGGAGCGATTGACGGACCAATGAGGTAGCACCTCTGATCGGACACACTTCTTCTGTGATAACCCGGATTTTTGGGTATCCAGTAATTAGATAATTAATTGGTTTATTCAAATGAACAAATAAAATTCTGATAATAAAAGATATCTGGTTATGTAAGTGAATTTGAAAATATAATAAAAATTGGATTTTAGATATTGGAATAAATATTTGATAACCTTCTAATATAATTACTTAATATTTGACAAATTATTCTTTTAAAAACAAATATTAATGATTGTTTATATACATGGATATAAGGAAATTTTAAATAGAAAATTTTTTATTTTCAAACAAATTGAATTTGTGTTTGTTTAAGTAAATATATTTGTGTGAGTTAATTTCAGTGTGGATTTTAAATTGTATTTGAATCTGAATTTAAATTTAAAAGGGTATATCTATTTTAAATATATTTTGGATTTGGAAATATATTATATATGATATAGTTTGTTTTCTTTAAAAAGATTTATTCTTATAAATTAAGATATGTATTTATTAACTAGGAAAGAGCCTTATAAACATTTAAATTAAGTAAAATTCAATTAAAAACACTTAAGTACAAATGTAACCATATTAGACATTTTAATAACACTTGTAAAACAATCAAGCAAATTGAATAACACTTGTTCAAATTGGAAACAAGTGGCACTATTCTCATTTTAATTTTTAATAAATATTTTAAGGAGAAAATCATTTTTTTTCAAACACTTTCATTATTCCTTGTTTTCTCTTCTAAAACCCAAACCAGAAAATATTCTCAAAACTGATAATGAAAACCAAATATACATTCAAATTGCAAATCTGCAAAACAAAATCAAAATCTAAAATTAAAAATTGCAACACCAACTTCAATCTGAAAGATCACCTGCATTTCTAAGGAGTATTCAAAAACATGCATAAGGATCGAAATCAAGCCTAGTTCAAATCAAAATCTGGACACTGTAAAACCATGCTAAAGCAACGATCTGATCAAAGCCTAAAGCAAGAAGCAAGTTCTTAATCAAAGCAGCTTCCAGTTTTTCAATTAAGCCTGTCTCTGCTTTTAAATCAGTGAGTAAACAATTTTCTTTAAAGGGTTTAAATCTATTTTGAAATCTTGATGCATGCAATAATACTTGAAGTAAAAGTGGTGATAAGTGTTTGCATAGATGTAAATATGAATGCAAGTATATAGGTATGAGAATGTTTGTATGTCTGTCTGTGTATCAATATGATTGCTCTGTTCTAGTTTACAGGCTTCAAAACAATTCAAATTTAAATTTCTCTTCCCTCAATTCTTTTTAGACTTAGATACATAAACAAAGTATGAATGAAACAACAAGATATAGGTTTTAAAAATATTTTTAAGTTAAGTTTGAAAGTAGTTTTCAACTGGAAGAGGAATTACAGTTGGTATCAGAGCTAAAGGTTAAGCGAGAACCTTGGCTCTGTTGGGATTACTCGTTAAGGATAGGGTCAATGGTACCCTAAGACGAGTTGAGTGTATATATATATATATGAGAGCGTAATTGTTATTTTCTTATATAAGGATTTTAAATGATTTTATATAAGAATATATTTTGATATATAAAATGATATTTATTTCTAATAAATATTAAGGTAATTGGTTGTTAAAATATTGGAATTAAATTAAGTGGTAATAGAAATACAACCAAATTAAAATTGAATAAAGATAAGTTTGAAATAAATCCAAACTGAAATTAAAATCTTGAATTTGTAGAAATAAAGATAATATGGATTGGTTTCCAGATATGATAATCTTGGTTATTATCATAGATGGTTGATAATGAAATGTTTTAGGGAAGTAAACTTTTAGGGTGAATATGACTTATAAATTGGAATTGAAGATAATTTAAAATTGTCAAATTTTAAATCTAAATCCAGAAACTTGAAATTGTTTTAAAGAAGTTTGTTTTGAATTAAAACCAAAGGTGGTTTAAAAATTTAAAGTATAACTTGGTGTGTAAAGAAAATGTATATATGAGGAATATACATAATACCTATGATGATTTGAAATAAACACTTAGTGTTGAGTTTTAAATTGGAATGTGATGTGAAACCCAAAGTAAAGTAAGTTTTTAAACTTAAAAGGGGAAAGATTATTAATCTGAAGTTTAAAATTTGAATGGGAATTCAAATTAGATCAAGTTGACTAAATTAAATTAAATTTAACTTAAGGGAAGTTAAATGAGTTTAGAATGAACAACTTGAATTAGAAATTTCAAGATGAAATTAAAATTTAACTTGAGAAGTTAAATGGTTGGGTTTAAATGGGAGTTATGAGTAATCTCAAAATGGGTTTGAGATCTGGAAATTGAAATGGGATGTTGTTAATTGGTGTTTGGATAAATTTGGATGTTTATTTATCCTGATATCATTCTATTGTTATAAATAATCTATGAAACTAAGAATTTATTTTAAAGTTAGAAATGGATAATAAATTAGAATCTGAAGATTAAATTGTTTTTGAATTCTTATTTGAACTTTGTAATAAGTTAAGATAATTTTAAAATGGAATTTTGGAATTTGGATACAGAATTAAATGGTTTAAAGATTTAAGTTGTTAAATTAAAAATAAAGGTTGATTTAATTTAAAAGTAAGGGTTAATTTAACTTAAGGGATTAAATCAACATTTAAAATTTAACTCGAATTTATATAATTCGAGATGATTTTAAGTTGAGATTTAAATTTAAATAGTTCAAATTGGATTTGATTTGAATTAATTTGGAATTTGATTAAAGTTGAATAAGTTTAAAAATCAAATGAAAATTGATTTGAATTTGGAAAGGAATTAAGGTTAATTCAACTTGAATTGGGATTAAATCAATTTCAATGGAAATTGAAGTATTGAGTCAATTTAAATGGAAGTAGAAATTTAAATTGAATTGATGGGGAATTGAACGGTTTGACTCTGGACTATTTTCAAAGTAATTTGTTTTAATATAAACCTATTTTTCCAAACTATTTACTATACAAATTCTTCTTCTTAAACCCCAAACTCTCTTATACTTATTTTACAATTATTTTGGAACTATTTAACTATTTTGAAACTGTCTTATAAACTAATTACTATTTTTCAGTTACTTATATCTAATCACTATTTTAAAAACTATTTTGCAATTATCTAACTATTTTATATCTACTTAACTATTTTACAGATATTTTACAAACTATAAAAAAAAATATGAAAAAAATTTGAATAACTATTTTTCAACTATTTATCTATTTTAAATTTTTTCAAGTTATTTTTAAATTTAAATAGGTCAGAGTTCAGACTGTTTGTAATTAAAGTAATAACTCAATTGGAAATGGAAGCAATTGAGAATAAGTGAATGAAATTAAAGGAATGTGAATGGAAAAGAGAATTGATTTGGCTAATAACCAATAAAGATAAATACGTAGGATATACGTATATTATTCTATTCGCATAGTGATTTGATCCAGATTCGAGCACAGAATTTCGAGATAGTATTATCGATCCGAGTTGGGATTTTTCACTCGATGTTCGACGGCGAACCTGGATATGGGTTTTTGATGGGTTCTGGATATTCTCTATCATAGTTGTGACTATGCAAGGAGAATGATGGTTTCTAATCAAGAAACCAGATCTGAGTCCGCACTAGGAAATCGGGTGGACGATACTAGTTCGGAAGTGAAATTGTGTGATCGATTGAGTGATCAGATTGATATTGTGTACGGATGATATGTGTGCATCGTACGGATTTGAATGAAATTGATATTGAAGATTGGGGATAAGAACTGTAAAATGGTTTTTGAAAAGAAATATGGTTAATAACTTTATAAAAGATTTATCAAATGTGAATATTTGATTTAGAATAAAATAAAGTTATATATCCTTGTTATATAAGGTAAATCTTCCCTTGTTGAATCTATTGCTAAAAGAAAAGGGTTTTGAAATATTTGAAGTATAAAAGAGGTTTTATACAAAGTTGAAATGATCCAAAGATTTTAAAAGTTATATATATCTATATCTATATATATATAAAGGATCTTATGAGAATGATTTTGGAAAAGGTTTTGGGAACCTATGAATTTGGGAAAGGCTTTTGATTTTTGGGAAAATCAATTTTGGATTTTGAAAAGCCTAGTTTGAGAATTATCGATTTTGGTAATCGATTTTGTGTAAAGGAGATTTTGATAAATCATAAAGGGTATGATTTGAAGATACTATAAGTATATAGTATAAAGTGTTTTGAGAATAGCTCTGGGGAAAAAGGCGCTTCCTTGAAATGAACTTCTCAGGTGTACCACTGGGTGGTACTGCCTTGAGCCCCAAGGGGGGTTTCTAAAGTTGATCCTGTGAGGAGTCCGGACAAAACTAGTTCCTGAGGATTATTTGTGTAGCGAAAGTCGAGGGGCTGGTGCCCACAGAGGCATTTGAGTTATGCTGTGACAACAATTTAACTCAATGTCACTGCGATCTACTACAGACCATAGCGAAAGTCATGTGTGCCGCTGAGAGCCAACTGTCTACGTTTGATTTTATATCGGTAGACTGTGACACTATGGTAACATAGCGAAAGTCGTTTGTACCGCTGAGAGCCAACAGTCTGCATTTGATTTTATATCGGTAGACTGCGACCTATGTGGGAGAAGTTTCATTTTGACAGCGAAATCGTGTGTGCCGCTGAGAGCCAACAGTTACATGGACTTTTGCTGCGATGGCAACGTAACCCTGGAATGTAACTGCGATCTGTTGTGGGTTCCATGTTGTTATCAGTAATATCCGAACCCACTTCGATTTATAACCTACATTGATTCTTTATAAATTGATTTGTGAAATCAATAGGCTGGTTTGGAATAATATGGACCATTTAAATTAAGTTGGATACTTAGATATTGTTTTGACTATATAAGATGATTACTCGTAGTGAAGTACGAGTTACCTGGGATTTAAATAAGTAAATTTGCACTGGTATTTTCATTTTAGTTGGTTTACTCACGCTGGTTTCCAGCCTGACCCGGGTGTTACTTTGATGTAATGCTCGGGTCAGACCGAGTATTACAGATTTCAGGTAAGGACGTTCTGGAGCTCAAAAGGCGAGCTGGATGGCAGGAACGTATGGAGTATATTCCGCTGTGATATTATAGTTGTCTGAGACATGTTAATTTTAACTGTCTAGTATATTTGTGAATGTTGTAACTCTGATGTGTTAAAATGTAATTAACAAATACAGTTTTCTTTGTATAACTGATATTATTATTTGTTATTATATTTAATCCGCTGCGAATGTGAGATGTTGTGTTCTCTGTTCTTCTTTCTTCTTTCTGTTTCTTTCTTCTATCTCTTTCTTTTTCTTCTAACTATCTGGAATTTTCGGGTTCGAAAATCCCGAGACGTTACATCTTCGATACCATTCTATTACTTTGTTATTTTGGTGGCCACCCTTCGATTTGGGAGTGTTGATCGAGGTGGGCGGTAGTGGCTGATATGCGTCACCACCAGTCCGGATGCGTAATTGGTATATCTACCCTGGCATTGCCTAGTTGTGCCGTGTCACCTACCATATCGAGCTTTACTACGATTATGATTTTAAGATCCGACCGCGTTAAGGTTCTCCATCCCCTTAACGCTATTTTCTATATGATTATACTTTACTGATTAGACACTACTGTACATAGCGAATATTACTACATAGTAGATAGTTTAACGGATCCTTAAGAGATGTGAATCCGGAACATTTCTTAAGTTACTGCACTCACGTTAGACACTGGATAGGAGATGTCAAACCCCGTAAACATCTCTGACGCCGTTTACACTCATATTTATTTCATTGATTTAACTTACATAAGATCTTTTAGTTCTGACTCGAGTGTTTTGTCTTTTCAATTCGCTCGGGTCAGCCTGAGCATTTCAGGATTTGAAGGCCCTATGTTTGAAGGACGAAGACGAAGATTTTATTATTACCATTTGTTATATATTCCACTACACCATTGTATTCCGCTGCATAATTATCATTCTCTAGTATGTGTAACTCTTATATGTATTGTGTAACATCCCACCTTTTTGTATGCTTAAGCAGACACACGTGCCAACTTAAACCATACAGAAGGGTGGATTGTTATGGGGTAAATAAGAAAAAGTGGAGAAATAAAAGAAACAAAATAGAATCTTGCAGCGAAACGATAAAATATAATAATCAAATAACAGTTCATGAAGCTATTTTTACAAAACATTTGATTATACTTATACAATACATATCAGAGTTACACATACCATAGAATGATAATTATGCAGCGGAATACAATGGTGTAGTAGAATATATAACAAATAGTAATAATAAAATCTTCGTCTTCGTCCTTCAGGAATAGGGCCTTCAAATCCTGAAATGCTCAGGCTGACCCGAGCGAATTGAAAAGACAAAACACTCGAGTCAGAACTAAAAGATCTTATGTAAGTTAAATCAATGAAATAAATATGAGTGTAAACGGCGTTAGAGATGTTTACGGGGTTTGACATCTCCTATCCAGTGTCTAATGTGAGTGCGGTAACTTAAGAAATGTTCGGGATTCACATCTCTTAAGGATCCGTTAAACTATCTACTATGTAGTAATATTCGCTATATACAGTAGTGTCTAATCAGTAAAGTATAATCATATAGAAAATAGCGTTAAGGGGATGGAGAACCTTAACGCGGTCGGATCTTAAAATCATAATCGTAGTAAAGCTCGATATGGTAGGTGACACGGCACACAAGGCAATGCCAGGGTAGATATACCAATTACGCACACGGACTGATGGATACGCATAGCAGCCACTACCGTTCCACCTCAAACAACACTCCCAAATCGGAGGATGGCCATCTAATCAATCACAAGTAAGAGTATAATATCGAAGAAATGTGTCCGAGAAGAGGTGCTACCTCACTGGTCCGAGATCGCTCCTGTTTTAGCCACCTTATGCCAACTCACGGGAGTTGGGTCCACGTATATACCTTAGGATCGTCGCCACCATCCTACTTCATTCTGGAAACTCCACCGCGTACACAGTTGTCAAAGCGGTTTTCGGTATCGACAGAGAGTATGTCCATATCCGATCCCGGTCTCTTTAACAACCAATCGTTATTATAACACCGTGGTCATTTTAAAAATATATATATATACTTTTAAAAACACAATCATTGCCCTTTTAAAACATATTCTTTATTTCAAAATAGTATATACATCAAAAACCAAAATATTGTTGCCATTTCAAACCATATCTTTTACTTCAAAATAGTATATACTTTAAAACCAAAATATTATTGCTATTTCAAAACATATCATTTACTTCAAAATAGTATATACTTAAAAATCAAATTCAATAATATATCATTTAAATGAAATCCAAATTTTCAATCACTATTCTTACTTTTAATTATAAAACTTGAAATATTCTTTAAAACCATCTTAAACCCAAATCACATAATGCAGTCATATTCTTAATCTCAAAATTTCAATCGATTTCAAATCAATATATTTAAAGATAATTCTTAAATAAATTCTATTTCAAATAAATTCATTTTCAAACCATATTACTTTCAAAGTTATAACAATTTCGAAAACAAATACTTTGAAAAACAATAATACCTTAATTTAAATAAAACATTTCAATTTTGATATATTTCAAGTCTTTAAATATTCCAAAATTCCCAACCAAATATGATAATCTTATATATACCTTAATTCTATTTACTATTATTTAGTTTAGAAATATTTATTTAATAAATTCAATATCACTTAAATAAAGCTCAAACTTGAAATATTCGTAAATCAAACTTAAAACATCATCAAGTCATACATAGCTTAAATTTTAGAATTTAACCATATATAAAATAATATTTATATAATATCAAAATTTAATATTTATTAAACCGTATATTTCTTTCCAAACCATAGAAAATCCCTTAAAATATTTTATATATAGACCACGGTGCCTGTATATAATTTTCTATCCTATGGTCAAGTGATACGGATATTTATCATTTCAATCCGCAATTTAAAATAAAATTACGGTTATATATCATTTCAAACCGCAATCCCGAATAAAATAAAAATGCATAATAACTTGCAGTTTATACAATATAAAATATAGCATCCATTCATCCAAATCTCAATAAACAACCATTTATTACAATCATCATCCAATTTAAACAAAACATCAATATAAAGCATATAAAATATAACAAGCATCAACGAATAGTTTATATTCAATAAAAATTAATAACTATTCAACTGACAGTTTATATGCAATAATAAACAAATTTAACTAGCAAATTATATGCAATAATAAAATTAAATAACAATTTAATTTAACTAAATTCTATCTAACTGAGATGATGATTAAATATATGCCCAAACAATCATAGATAAATTTTAAATCATATCAAAATTTAATTTAACAAACATAAGAAATCTTAGAAGTTGTGAGTGGGTTAAAACACTCACCTTTTGAATTTAAATCGAATTTAAATTCAATTTAAACCCAAAAATTTGACCGTCTCAGAAATCATCCAAACCAGCGTCATCAGGTCCGGAATTTCAATACGATCCTAACAAAAAAACCGCGCGTGAAACAGAGTTCGTATGCGAGAGATATTGCGAAAATTGTAATTGAAATTCAATTAAAATAACAAAGGTGAACACATTTGCAAATTGCCACGTCACCTTCTTCTACCCTTACAGGCACGCGCATCTGGTTCTAACCGGCTCTGCACCTCTACCTTCGTTCGCACGCCGCCTAAACCACTGACAACGCACGCACCTGAACTGCCTCACATCGGCCGCCGACCACCCCCACAGGCCCACGTGTGGCCAGTCACCTCCGAACGTCGAGCGACGCTGCAACTGAAACCAGCCGCCGCCATTTATTTGTAACCCTAATCCAATTATCTAACACGATCTAGCCGTCGATTCGCGAAATAAACTGCATGGATGAAATCCCCTCGGTCCTCTCTTCAAAACCCAGAAATGGTTCGTCGATCCGACAACGTTCATCAACGCGCAATGAACGGCCGGGAATTGATTTAGAAATTCTGGACAAATGATGCATCGAATTGAAAAACGAATTACACCGCTGAATTACGCTCGTCGAGAGCTTCAACATATATTAATTTGAGATTTTTCTGAGGACATTGAATTTTTGACTTTGATTCTAAAATGGATCTGGATCTGAAATTTTGTTTGCCATTGAGGAGGAGAAGGAGCTGAAGAACTTTTACGCGCAGACAAATGAGAATAGGCGGAGGCTAGGGTTTAGCGGGGATACTTATAGACAGAATTGAAATATAGAATAGATGGATCGGGTTGAATACGCGCTAACGACAAAGTGGCCCAAAAAGCCCGTTTTGTCTCTGGAACGAAATTGGTAAACCCATATATCAAAATAGGTGTTTTAAATATTTTAAATGTAATGGAAAAGGTTTCAAGTCCAAATTCCATAGTATATAGAAGTTATGCTAAAACAATATTTTCCAAATTGATTTCAATTGCATAAATTTCAAGGCGTTTCGATTCTGTACGATCAAACGGCAAGTCCGATCGCTACAAAACTTGAAACATTATTATAATTCACCGTTACGGATCCGATGAAACTGGTTTCGTCGAAATCCGAATCAGTGGCCAAAATGGCTATTTTTATATTAATTAAATAAATTAAAATATTATTATTAAATCAACTTTCAATTTTAAATTTTAAACTCACAAATTTTATCACCTTATATTTCTCAAGTATTTACAATGATTTAAACAAATCTTTATGTCCATTTTAGAGTTGATAAATCTATAAATTGCAGTGTCAAATCTTCTATTTCACTATATTCAAAATTATAAATTAAGTTCCCAAAATTTCTATTAAATTAAATACCAATGATTATTCCATCTATAAATTTTTAAGTAGATGGATTCAATGTTGGATTCAAAACTATTATTTTAATATTCTTGAATTTCAGTTTAAATCTCTATTAACGTAAAATTTAACACTTAATTCCAATTAAATTTCAATGACCAAATTTTCCTAATTTAAATTCAATTAAATAAACAAATCTTAATTCCCATTCTTATTATTCAAACAAATTATTATCCTATAAACATATTTAACCTTTGGTTATGTTTTGTTACATAAATCTTCCAATTTCACCTTTATTCGTATTAACTCTTTTATTTCCACTTTTTGTGAAATAACTACCCTATCCAAAATATAATGCTAAATTTATTTCCTTGCATTAATATACACCTATTTACATTAATTAGAATAAATATTATATTCCTAAATGTACTTCTATCAATTAAATGCATTAATTAAGGTTTTAAAATACTTTACGTTCTATAAAAATTTACAACATTAAATTTACATTCAATTAATTACTTTACATACTATACGTATTAAATTCTCAATTAACTTAATTTGAACTTATTTCCCAATCTATCAATTACTACTTAAAGTATATTTACACTTCTAAAAATTTACATTCCCACTTCCGTTACTATATTATTAATTATTAGAGTAATTATTATTATAAATAATAACATCATAATTACTTAACATTTAAATGAACTTTAATTCCAAATAAATTCATTGACCAATTAATTAGGTAATTTATAATAGTCGTTATTACCCTTAAATTTATTTCCAAATAACGTACTACCTTATTACCTAAATTTACAAACAAATACCGTTCCAATGTTTTATTGCATAAATCAATTTAATCCTTTCCTTTATCCCTTATATGCAATTTGTAACGACCCAGAATTTTGAACAAATTAAATTGAGAATATTTAATTTATTTTAAATATTTGAACGATGATTTAATTTGAATCCCCGATATAGCTTTGAAATTTGCGATTAAACTTTAAAAATTTAATCTATTGAATGCTGAATAAAAATTTGAACATTCAATTTAAAGTTGAAGGAAAATATTTCGAAAACTTTTAAAATTCATATTGATAATACCGAAGATAATCGAACTTTCAGAATTGAAATTTAAACTGGTTTGCTCAGTTTTGAATTTAATCGTTTGAATCGATATTTAAAAAAATAGCGTTTCGAGGCGCAGTCTCGGAATTTGACGAAAACAGTTCCATTGGATCCGTAATATTGTATTATTATCGGATTTTAATTTTTGTAATGATTGGAGTTGTCGTGTGATCGTACAAGAGTAAAACGTCTAGAAAATAAATATCGTTTTAAGGTAAATATCTTGTATCATTTCACCGGTCAAATTCCTTTCAAACATCAGCCACCCTATTATCTGATTTCCGTCGACCTAGTTGCCTCCTCTCGTACAAAACAACATTATTTCGTTCCCCCCTCTTCCTTTGTCTATTCAAAACACCTGATCGAGAAAAAAATGGGGAACAAATTCAAAATCACGAAATCAAAAACAAAATGGCCTAAGCCGTTCTCCCCAGTTCAATCCCTCTTATCAAAATTGAAATCGAAACATTCGTTCGTTCGACTCGAGGTCGCGATGAAGCTAGGGCGAGGAGGCGCGCTCGCGTTCGCGCTAAGGTTGGAGGGTTTTGACTCGCGCGTGGGCCAGAGGGGGTGGCTGCGTCAGTATCGCGGTGATGGCGGCAGGTGAAGTCGAGGCCAGTCGCGATACGGTGAAGCGACATTTGGGTTCGTGAGGCCATTCGTCATCGAGCTGCGGTGGTTTAGGAGGGGAGTCGAATTGATTCAAGCAGGGGATATTCATGTGGAACCAAATCAATTTCGATTTAAGGAAGTGGGCGAGTCGCTCGTCTCGAGCAGATATGGAGTCGCGACATTGTCTCTAGGGTAAGCTTCGATCACGAGTTGCTCGCGAGAACGTGCTCAGGGAAACGAAGATGTGGTGCCATTGTTAAGGAGTGTTCACGCGAGGCCACGAAATCGAGCTCGCAAGTGATGATGGAAGTGACCGTGAGTCACGATGGCAACGAAGCTTGGGTTCAGCGATTATCTGTGGATCGAGGTGAATCTGGGGTTCGTGCGAGATAAAGCAGTAAGGTATACTTACTATTTAGTCTTTTCGATTTAAGGATTTATGTATAATTGTGTAAATATACAAAATTGGGATAAAAATATATAAAGTTGAAAACAGTAAAGCAAAATCTGCTTTAGTTAATAAAGAAAAATTATATGTAGTTAAAAGTTGAAACTTTTCCTGGTTTGAGAAGTTTTGTTGAATAAAGTGTATGTATGTAGAATTTGTAAGAAGGATTTTACACAGATGATTTTGGAATTTTATACATATAAGAATTTTAAGTACGAAGAGTTTATGTAACTTTATGTATTTTATCTATAAGGATTATTTTATCAGTTTGAATCTAATTTCGGATAAAAATAAAAATAAAATATGAGTATTTATTAAAGAGAAAAATTGGTTGTAAATTAGTTTTAGTTAAATAAAGTTATTAAGAGGAATTGGTTTTAAAATCTAAAATATTAGTCTAAAAAAAATCATTGGTTAATTTAAATTATCAAATGGAAATTAATAGTTCGATTTTATCCGAATATTAATGAACTGTATAAATATTTATACAAGGTTTGAAACTGAGAAGAAAACAAACTGAGATGGAAATGGATGGCAAATTAAAAAGCAAAGGTGAGATTTTCTCACTCGAAGGAAAATTTTGATTTGCAGTTATTGATTGATTATTTGACTGTTTGGATTGTTGATATTAGATATAGTAGGATATATCTATTATATATATAGCAATATATACATATTGGCATATGTATATATTGGATTGATGATTTCCCGCCTCGTATAGCGGATGAGACCCTATTGCGCCGTTAGTAAGCGGATTATTTTTATAAAACCCATATACCGCGATAATTCCGTACTGGAGCGGAATTGGTATTGTGCTAACATCTTTGGATGCAGGGAAACAGGTTGGAGGGATCCAACTGGATTCCTCAACTGTATTTACTTATTTACAGATATTGATATATATTCTGTTATCATATTGATATATGATATTGACTGTTGTGATGGACTAATTGATGCTGTTGCATCATCGGATTCAGTTTTGAAATGTAAGAATAACGACTTTTACTTTAAAAAAAAGGATTTTAAAGTGATTTTGGAAAGTAGACATTTTATTGAATTGTTTAATTGATTTATTTTAAATAAATAAACGTTTAAAATTTTAAAGTTATAAAAGTTAAGATTTTTGTGAAATATAACCCAAGTGTCATTTTTGAATAAATAGTTGATTTATTTAAAAAAGGGTTTAAATTGAGTTTTTCACAGTATTATAAACGGTCTATTTAAAGGATTTAAAAAGTCGATATTTATAAATCTAAAATATTGGAATTTTAAACGAGCTTTGTAAGTGTTAGAACAAGATGAGATAAAAATTTGTAAGTGAATGAAATTATAAATTGTGAAGTATAAATTGAATAGATGTGTAGAATAAAGGATTTATAAGTAATAAACTTATAAATTGGATTTTTACCTTTAGATGGAATATTTATCGAATTATTAATAAAGAAGATTTATTAAATTTAAGTCGTTAGAAAATAGAAATAGAAATAGAATTTATAAACGTTGTTTTATAAATTCGAAATCAATTGGATTTGATAAATTAAAAATGTTAAAGAAGATATATTCGCGATTTTGGATAGCGAATTTTTATTGAAATAAAAATGTGTAGAAAAGATTGAAATTGGGTTAAGTGAATTATATTCACGATTTTGGACAGTGAATATAATTTTAGGTAAAATGGATATGTTTTTGAAGAAGTGATATTAAAAATGAAGTTAAACATTTTAAGGATGTTTTAAAATGTATTATGAATCGAAATCATAGATTTCAACATTTATTGTTGAAATAGACGTTTTCGAGGAATTTAAGGAAATGATGGACTATAACACTGTTGTTATAGTAAATGGTTTCCGAAAGGAAATATTGTTGTGTAGTATTGGGATTCATATATCTATCTAAATTCCGAATCCCTATACTAGTGATTTTGAGTCGTCGTAACGATGTTTTACGTAACATTCGTTTTGACTCAAATAAATGTTGTTATAGTAATGTTTTCCTTAAAGAATGAATTTATACTTAACTTTTGATTTAAGTATATCGAATATTTCAAATGTTGAAAATAAAAGATTTGTGAAACACTTATTATTAAATAAGTATGGAATGTTTTCCAATATGAAATGAAATGTTTTTGAGAATTTATCTTCTTAAAGATAAATCGAAATTGAATATTTGAAAATGATTGAAAATCGAATATTAGTAGATATTCGAAAAATATAAATTCAATATGGAATTTATAAAGTAAAGGGAAACTGTTTAGAAAATAAACGTTGACTTATTTTTGAAGTGTGGAAATTTTATATCTAGTAAAGATATTTTTGAAGATAAATAATTTGGAAAATTATTTGGAATCTGATGATGTTGCGCATCTTTATTGATAGTTAAATAACCGACTATCAATAATTACCTTGAATAGGTATTTGTTGTGATTGGATGAATTTGAATGCCACACTTATTTTGAATAATCGCTCACTATTCGGGTTAGCCGGGAAAGGACCATGGGGTCGTATAACCCATTCCGAATATGTGATACGTCGTGATGAATCGCATTTGAAGACCGGTGTTGAAGACCGGATATTTTTGAAAACGGAAGGATTACCGTCGAGTTACTCTACATCGGATGATCTCTGATTTAGAGGTTTTATCACCCTTAGTGACGGGAAGTCCTGACGTGATTGAAATTATCCGGATATGCAAGGGCTTCGTGAGAAGTGCCTTCGGTTCTGTTCGATCCCGGAACAGACTTGTATGGATTGTATGTCTGACGTTACAATTTGAGATATAAAGCTGATTTCTTTCAAATACATTTCTGTTGGTGGCGGAGAATTTATTCTCTTAGCTTAACACCCTTCTCTGAGACATACGAGCTCAGAGGTTATGTAGTTGAAATTTATCAGCGATATACTCCCAATTTGGTAACGTGGCATACTGAGTGTTGCTGTGAAATGATCAGTGTTTGATCGTTTGTGATATGATCATTTGTTTGATCTTATATCTTTGTGATCATAGGTTGATCATTTTGTTTGACCCGAAGCAGGGCTTTTTGAGAAAGCGTAGCTTTGTGGACGAGACTTCGTCGAGCCTCACACCCCGGAAATGGTCAAAACAGGAAGGATGCGGCAAGGTTCTAGGGAGTAGCGCCCCTTAGTGTATGTCATTCCTTCTGGATAGAGGTGGTATCATGGTATGGAGCCCAGATACTTAACCTATGTGGTTGCTGCATTATTATCTATGTGGTTTGTTGGAAATCGGGGATCCTCGGGAAGATCGGTTACGATCGGGGGATGGCATACGCGTGTCAGTAGTTACCTACTTTTGCAGAGGTAACCCGGCCTTGTGTTGGCAGAGATCTAACCGTAATGTTAGGTTATTTCTCGGGTCGTCTATTCCAGGGACGTACCCATCGTGGAAAACGAAGTTCCTTAGCCTGACCATTTGTTGGAAATCCAAAGAAACAATATGAGCCTTGTACGGTTTTAGTTGTAGAACCTGCCATTTAATATGGTAGCTATAGCAAGCATACTATAATGGTACCTATGCTGGCTAAGATTTATATTATACTTTCGAAATGTTTTCTACACTATGCACTAATAATAATATCAAAAAGAATTTGATTTTTGCGTAGTAAGCATCTTTGACTATCATAAGAAGAAATCTCCTCCAAGTCTGCGTTTGCATTGTGTGTGTGGCGGGAGGTCTTATGGTAGTTTCATTTTCCAAAAGCATTGCGAATTGACTTTAAAATTCTTCTGTTGTTTATTTTAAAGAAAAATAACTGTTTTACGATCTCACACCAGTCACCATGACTGACTCGGAGTTTATTGTTTCCCTTCTAAACTCTGGGTGCCCACCAATTTCCACACGGGCAGTCTAGAGTTAGATTATCAAGATATTCTAGATATTCTGGAGCTTTGGAGATGAGCTGGATGACGAGACGTAGTATTTGTATCTGATAGTATTTATTCCGCTGTGTATTCTGTATGAGGACAAGTTTATATAACTGTCCATTGTTGTATATGACTCTGATGATTGATGTATGTATAAACTGATATAATTCTTTGTTTTAAAGGACTAGTGATTATCTATTATATATTGTTCCGCTGCGATATGTGAGATTCTGATATTGTTTTCTGTTTCTGTTCTGATGTGTTGTTCTTCTTTTCTTTTTCTACTCTCTTCCTTCTGCTTTCTTCTTCTTCTACTTTTTCTTCTTTTTTAAAACCCTCACTATTGGAGTTTCCGGCACTCGATTGCTCGGCAGTCGATAAAGTGAGTATCGATGTCGAATTTTCGAAAGTCGAAAAATCCAGTATGTGACAGCGTGGTATCAGAGCATATGGTTAAGCGACAACCCTGCTCTGTTGGGTGTTACTCATTAGAGATAGAGTCAGCAGTACTCTAGAATGAGTTGAGTGTAATAATAGATATGAGCGCGTATTTGTTAGTGAATATAAAATTGTTTTATATTGTGATGATTGATTTATTGAGTGGCATATGAACCTTCGTCGGCACAGTCTGCGCAACTGCATCGAAGGGGTTTCTAAACACTCGAATAGAACAATTCGGCACAATATTGTTTTAAAATAGGGTGAATGAAATAATTTTACCCAAAACTATTTTTGTATAGAAAAGAAATGATTTTCTGTAAATTATTACAGTATACGGTTGCATGGTTGTTAGAAGTAATAATATTAAATTATTCCCATTGGAATTAAGTAAGAAATAGAAATCATAACTCCAAAGTTAAGAGATAAATTCACATATAAATGAAATTTGAGAATATAAATTATAAATGTGATTTGAAATTTAAAATGGAATTCCAGAGAAGTATTTGGAAATGTTTTGAAAAGAATTTGAAAATTTTGGAGATTTGGAAAATTTAAATCTTTTTGATTTGAAAATGGATTTCGAAGGTTTTGAAAAGTATTTTAGAGAGATGAAAGCTCTAAACTCTTTTCGGTCGCTGGAAAATAACTTCGATGATGACTGCAGCATTATCAATGCTCATTTTCGGGTTTCCAAAGGAGGAATTGTTGCCATATTGTTTTAAATGGAAAATTTGGGTTTTGTTTTTAAAATTCAAAGGAAAATTTTGAATTGTTTTCAAAAATGGTTTTGAAAAGGTTGAAAAAAACTCTGGAATGCTATATGAAAATGTTTATGAAATATTATTAAGTTAATAACTTATACAATTTGTTGTGAATTTTGATCGAATAAATTTAACTTAAGGAATGAAGTCAAATCAAAGTAAGTATAAGTGAATCAATTAAATGAAGAGTGAAATTCTTTAAGTGAAACTTGATATTGAAATTATTCTAAGTTGATGATTGAACAAAAGAATAAAATTGGGATTCGAATTGAAAATGAAAGAATGTGAGAACGAATAAACAAATTGGCAATTTCGAGTGCAAGAAAATGAAATTGAATGTTAAAATTCATTTTGAATTTGAAAGTAAATAGAATATTTGAAATCTGATTGGAATGAAATTCAAATTGAAGACGAATGAATTAGTAATTGGAACTAATTTAAAATAGTGCAGTTATGAATGAAAGAAAATTGATAAATTCAATATTTCAGAATTGAAGATAAATTGAATTCAAGTAGAATTGTAATTGTGAAATTGAATTCAAATGAATTTGAAATGCAAAATTGAATGATAATGAATATGTATAACTTCAATAGTGAAGTAAAAATGTATAAGTAGTTTATATTGGAAATTTTGTAATAGACTTTGCAAATTGGTTTGAATATATGTAACTAGATATTATGGCTAGTAGGATATACAGGTGTAAATGAATTGGGATTTTGATTTCAAAGATAAATTTGAATTGCTCGACAAAAGGTAAGTATTTAAATTTAAATATGAGTTTTTGCTGATTTCTTCTCTAGCCGCTTGGCTTTTTCTTTTTCTTTTTGAAATCTGAGGGTCCGTAGGGACGTTTTGTAGTCGTACCGTATTAGCCGCGCAAAGGAGACGATGGCAAAAATTTTCGAAAATTTAGGGCGTTAGAAAATTTTTGAGAAATTTTGGAAGTTTAAATTTAAAATTTGAATTTAAATTTGAATTGAAGTAAAGCAATGTTGTTTGAAACCTATAATTGAAGTTAGAAAGATAGTTGGAATTAATAACGAATCTTTAGTAGAAAGATTTGTTTTGAAGAATTGATAAAACTATTTGGATTGTGAAAGATAGTAGATGAGTTAAGAACCATTTTTCCTAACTTGTAATTTCGAGGACGAAATTCTTTTAAGGGGGGAAGTCTGTAACGACCCAGAATTTTGAACAAATTAAATTGAGAATATTTAATTTATTTTAAATATTTGAACGATGATTTAATTTGAATCCCCGATATAGCTTTGAAATTTGCGATTAAACTTTAAAAATTTAATCTATTGAATGCTGAATAAAAATTTGAACATTCAATTTAAAGTTGAAGGAAAATATTTCAAAAACTTTTAAAATTCATATTGATAATACCGAAGATAATCGAACTTTCAGAATTGAAATTTAAACTGTTTTGCTCAGTTTTGAATTTAATCGTTTGAATCGATATTTAAAAAAATAGCGTTCCGAGGCGCAGTCTCGGAATTTGACGAAAACAGTTCCATTGGATCCGTAATATTGTATTATTATCGGATTTCAATTTTTGTAATGATTGGAGTTGTCGTGTGATCGTACGAGAGTAAAACGTCTAGAAAATAAATATCGTTTTAAGGTAAATATCTTGTATCATTTCACCGGTCAAATTCCTTTCAAACATCAGCCACCCTATTATCTGATTTCCGTCGACCTAGTTGCCTCCTCTCGTACAAAACAACATTATTTCGTTCCCCCCTCTTCCTTTGTCTATTCAAAACACCTGATCGAGAAAAAAATGGGGAACAAATTCAAAATCACGAAATCAAAAACAAAATGGCCTAAGCCGTTCTCCCCAGTTCAATCCCTCTTATCAAAATTCAAATCGAAACATTCGTTCGTTCGACTCGAGGTCGCGATGAAGCTAGGGCGAGGAGGCGCGCTCGCGTTCGCGCTAATGTTGGAGGGTTTTGACTCGCGCGTGGGCCAGAGGGGGTGGCTGCGTCAGTATCGCGGTGATGGCGGCAGGTGAAGTCGAGGCCAGTCGCGATACGGTGAAGCGACATTTGGGTTCGCGAGGCCATTCGTCATCGAGCTGCGGTGGTTTAGGAGGGGAGTCGAATTGATTCAAGCAGGGGATATTCATGTGGAACCAAATCAATTTCGATTTAAGGAAGTGGGCGAGTCGCTCGTCTCGAGCAGATATGGAGTCGCGACATTGTCTCTAGGGTAAGCTTCGATCACGAGTTGCTCGCGAGAATGTGCTCAGGGAAACGAAGATGTGGTGCCATTGTTAAGGAGTGTTCACGCGAGGCCACGAAATCGAGCTCGCAAGTGATGATGGAAGTGACCGTAAGTCGCGATGGCAACGAAGCTTGGGCTCAGCGATTATCTGTGGATCGAGGTGAATCTGGGGTTCGTGCGAGATAAAGCAGTAAGGTATACTTACTATTTAGTCTTTTCGATTTAAGCATTTATGTATAATTGTGTAAATATACAAAATTGGGATAAAAATATATAAAGTTGAAAACAGTAAAGCAAAATCTGCTTTAGTTAATAAAGAAAAATTATATGTAGTTAAAAGTTGAAACTTTTCCTGGTTTGAGAAGTTTTGTTGAATAAAGTGTATGTATGTAGAATTTGTAAGAAGGATTTTACACAGATGATTTTGGAATTTTATACATATAAGAATTTTAAGTACGAAGAGTTTATGTAACTTTATGTATTTTATCTATAAGGATTATTTTATCAGTTTGAATCTAATTTCGGATAAAAATAAAAATAAAATATGAGTATTTATTAAAGAGAAAAATTGGTTGTAAATTAGTTTTAGTTAAATAAAGTTATTAAGAGGAATTGGTTTTAAAATCTAAAATATTAGTCTAAAAAAAAATCATTGGTTAATTTAAATTATCAAATGGAAATTAATAGTTCGATTTTATCCAAATATTAATGACCTGTATAAATATTTATACAAGGTTTGAAACTGAGAAGAAAACAAACTGAGATGGAAATGGATGGCAAATTAAAAAGCAAAGGTGAGATTTTCTCACTCGAAGGAAAATTTTGATTTGCAGTTATTGATTGATTATTTGACTGTTTGGATTGTTGATATTAGATATAGTAGGATATATCTATTATATATATAGCAATATATACATATTGGCATATGTATATATTGGATTGATGATTTCCCGCCTCGTATAGCGGATGAGACCCTATTGCGCCGTTAGTAAGCGGATTATTTTTATAAAACCCATATACCGCGATAATTCCGTACTGGAGCGGAATTGGTATTGTGCTAACATCTTTGGATGCAGGGAAACAGGTTGGAGGGATCCAACTGGATTCCTCAACTGTATTTACTTATTTACAGATATTGATATATATTCTGTTATCATATTGATATATGATATTGACTGTTGTGATGGACTAATTGATGCTGTTGCATCATCGGATTCGGTTTTGAAATGTAAGAATAACGACTTTTACTTAAAAAAAAAGGATTTTAAAGTGATTTTGGAAAGTAGACATTTTATTGAATTGTTTAATTGATTTATTTTAAATAAATAAACGTTTAAAATTTTAAAGTTATAAAAGTTAAGATTTTTGTGAAATATAACCCAAGTGTCATTTTTGAATAAATAGTTGATTTATTTAAAAAAGGGTTTAAATTGAGTTTTTCACAGTATTATAAACGGTCTATTTAAAGGATTTAAAAAGTCGATATTTATAAATCTAAAATATTGGAATTTTAAACGAGCTTTGTAAGTGTTAGAACAAGATGAGATAAAAATTTGTAAGTGAATGAAATTATAAATTGTGAAGTATAAATTGAATAGATGTGTAGAATAAAGGATTTATAAGTAATAAACTTATAAATTGGATTTTTACCTTTAGATGGAATATTTATCGAATTATTAATAAAGAAGATTTATTAAATTTAAGTCGTTAGAAAATAGAAATAGAAATAGAATTTATAAACGTTGTTTTATAAATTCGAAATCAATTGGATTTGATAAATTAAAAATGTTAAAGAAGATATATTCGCGATTTTGGATAGCGAATTTTTATTGAAATAAAAATGTGTAGAAAAGATTGAAATTGGGTTAAGTGAATTATATTCACGATTTTGGACAGTGAATATAATTTTAGGTAAAATGGATACGTTTTTGAAGAAGTGATATTAAAAATGAAGTTAAACATTTTAAGGATGTTTTAAAATGTATTATGAATCGAAATCATAGATTTCAACATTTATTGTTGAAATAGACGTTTTCGAGGAATTTAAGGAAATGATGGACTATAACACTGTTGTTATAGTAAATGGTTTCCGAAAGGAAATATTGTTGTGTAGTATTGGGATTCATATATCTATCTAAATTCCGAATCCCTATACTAGTGATTTTGAGTCGTCGTAACGATGTTTTACGTAACATTCGTTTTGACTCAAATAAATGTTGTTATAGTAATGTTTTCCTTAAAGAATGAATTTATACTTAACTTTTGATTTAAGTATATCGAATATTTCAAATGTTGAAAATAAAAGATTTGTGAAACACTTATTATTAAATAAGTATGGAATGTTTTCCAATATGAAATGAAATGTTTTTGAGAATTTATCTTCTTAAAGATAAATCGAAATTGAATATTTGAAAATGATTGAAAATCGAATATTAGTAGATATTCGAAAAATATAAATTCAATATGGAATTTATAAAGGAAAGGGAAACTGTTTAGAAAATAAACGTTGACTTATTTTTGAAGTGTGGAAATTTTATATCTAGTAAAGATATTTTTGAAGATATATAATTTGGAAAATTAGTTGGAATCTGATGATGTTGCGCATCTTTATTGATAGTTAAATAACCGACTATCAATAATTACCTTGAATAGGTATTTGTTGTGATTGGATGAATTTGAATGCCACACTTATTTTGAATAATCGCTCACTATTCGGGTTAGCCGGGAAAGGACCATGGGGTCGTATAACCCATTCCGAATATGTGATACGTCGTGATGAATCGCATTTGAAGACCGGTGTTGAAGACCGGATATTTTTGAAAATGGAAGGATTACCGTCGAGTTACTCTACATCGGCTGATCTCCGATTTAGAGGTTTTATCACCCTTAGTGACGGGAAGTCCTGACGTGATTGAAATTATCCGGATATGCAAGGGCTTCGTGAGAAGTGCCTTCGGTTCTGTTCGATCCCGGAACAGACTTGTATGGATTGTATGTCTGACGTTACAATTTGAGATATAAAGCTGATTTCTTTCAAATACATTTCTGTTGGTGGCGGAGAATTTATTCTCTTAGCTTAACACCCTTCTCTGAGACGTACGAGCTCAGAGGTTATGTAGTTGAAATTTATCAGCGATATACTCCCAATTTGGTAACGTGGCATACTGAGTGTTGCTGTGAAATGATCAGTGTTTGATCGTTTGTGATATGATCATTTGTTTGATCTTATATCTTTGTGATCATAGGTTGATCATTTTGTTTGACCCGAAGCAGGGCTTTTTGAGAAAGCGTAGCTTTGTGGACGAGACTTCGTCGAGCCTCACACCCCGGAAATGGTCAAAACAGGAAGGATGCGGCAAGGTTCTAGGGAGTAGCACCCCTTAGTGTATGTCATTCCTTCTGGATAGAGGTGGTATCATGGTATGGAGCCCAGATACTTAACCTATGTGGTTGCTGCATTATTATCTATGTGGTTTGTTGGAAATCGGGGATCCTCGGGAAGATCGGTTACGATCGGGGGATGGCATACGCGTGTCAGTAGTTACCTACTTTTGCAGAGGTAACCCGGCCTTGTGTTGGCAGAGATCTAACCGTAATGTTAGGTTATTTCTCGGGTCGTCTATTCCAGGGACGTACCCATCGTGGAAAAGGAAGTTCCTTAGCCTGACCATTTGTTGGAAATCCAAAGAAACAATACGAGCCTTGTACGGTTTTAGTTGTAGAACCTGCCATTTAATATGGTAGCTATAGCAAGCATACTATAATGGTACCTATGCTGGCTAAGATTTATATTATACTTTCGAAATGTTTTCTACACTATGCACTAATAATAATATCAAAAAGAATTTGATTTTTGCGTAGTAAGCATCTTTGACTATCATAAGAAGAAATCTCCTCCAAGTCTGCGTTTGCATTGTGTGTGTGGCGGGAGGTCTTATGGTAGTTTCATTTTCCAAAAGCATTGCGAATTGACTTTAAAATTCTTCTGTTGTTTATTTTAAAGAAAAATAACTGTTTTACGATCTCACACCAGTCACCATGACTGACTCGGAGTTTATTGTTTCCCTTCTAAACTCTGGGTGCCCACCAATTTCCACACGGGCAGTCTAGAGTTAGATTATCAGGATATTCTGGATATTCTGGAGCTTTGGAGATGAGCTGGATGACGAGACGTAGTATTTGTATCTGATAGTATTTATTCCGCTGTGTATTCTGTATGAGGACAAGTTTATATAACTGTCCATTGTTGTATATGACTCTGATGATTGATGTATGTATAAACTGATATAATTCTTTGTTTTAAAGGACTAGTGATTATCTATTATATATTGTTCCGCTGCGATATGTGAGATTCTGATATTGTTTTCTGTTTCTGTTCTGATGTGTTGTTCTTCTTTTCTTTTTCTACTCTCTTCCTTCTGCTTTCTTCTTCTTCTACTTTTTCTTCTTTTTTAAAACCCTCACTATTGGAGTTTCCGGCACTCGATTGCTCGGCAGTCGATAAAGTGAGTATCGATGTCGAATTTTCGAAAGTCGAAAAATCCAGTACGTGACACAATTACAATTAAATGTTGGCATTTATTCCCATACTACCGATTGCATTCACTTATGTTCTATCCAAACATTCACTTAGATTTTATTTCCATTAATTTTTTTTTTCAATATTGACATTGTGACGACTCGGGTTTTGCCCGCTCGAAAATCAACATCCGTGCTTCACATTGTACTAGAATGCCGCAGATTCGACCGTTCAAATCCGATTCGCCGGACCTATAACACAATTAAGTAAATAACACAGCGGAAGAAAAGAATAATACATTGATATACAATATCTGATACAACAGAGTGATACAGTGAATATCAATATACATCAGAGATATGATACAAGAAATAGCAGCGGAAAAGAAAAGATAACAACAGCAGCGGAACAATATCAATAGAAATGATAACTCCAAAATGATCTTCAGACAAGAATGAATCCACAACTCCAAGATAAGCAACTCCGATGAATGAACTAGCTCCAGATAATCTACTAAACCTGAATATCTGAAAAGAAACCCAACTCTAGACTGCTCGTGTGGAAAATTATGAGCACCCAGAGTTTAGGAAGGGAACAATAAACTCCGGATCAGTCATGGGACTGGTGTGAGCAACAAAAACAGTTTAACTTTAAACAACAGCAAAAGAATTTTAAACATTGAAATCCGCAATGCTTTTAGAAAATGAAACTACCATAAGACCTCCCGCCACACACACAATGCAAACGCAGAATTGGAGGAGATTTCTTCTTATGATAGTCAAAGATGCTTACTACGCAAAATCATCTTGATATTATTATTAGTGCATAGTGCAGAAAAACATTTCGAAAGTATAATATTAATCTTAGCCAACATACGACCAGTATCGTATGCCTACTATAACTACTATGTTCAATAGCAGGTTACCGCCACATTCCATAGCAGGTAATACAACTAAAACCGTACAAGGCTCGTATTGTTTCTTTGGATTTCCAACAAATGGTCAGGCTAAGGAACTTCCTTCCGACGCATGGGAACGCCTCTGGCGGGACGCCCCGAGAGACAAACTGCTCTCTGCCAAACAAGGCCGGGTTACCCCTGTAACAGGTAACTCACGAATATGCCACCCCCCGGTCCTTTGGGACCTTTATCCGAGGCCTCGATAACCAACATCACACATAATAAAGTGTATCCACATGAGTAAGTATCTGGGCTCCATACCATGATACCACCCTTTTCCAGAAGGAAATGACATACCCTAAAGGGCGCGACCCTCATAACCTTGCCGCAACATTCCTGTTTCGACCATTTCAGGGTTGTGAGGCCCTGACGAAGTCTCGTCCACAAAGCTACGCTTTTTCAAAAAGCCACGCTTTGGGTCAACAGATGATCAACCTATGATCACAAAGATAAATGATCAAACAAATGATCATATCACAAATGATCAAACACTGATCATCACACAGCTACACTCAGCATGCCACATTACCAAATTGGGAATATATCGCTGATAAATTTCAACTACATAACCTCTGAGCTCGTACGTCTCAGAGAAGGGTGTTAAGCTAAGAGAATAAATTCTCCGCCACCAAACAGATATGTATTTGAAAGAAATCGGCTTTATATCTCAAAGTGTAATGTCAGACATACAATCCATACAAGTCTGTTCCGGGATCGAACAGAACCGAAGGCACTTCTCACGAAGCCCTTGCAAATACGGATAATTTCCAATCACGTCCGGACTTCCCGTCACTAAGGATGATAAAACCTCTATATCGGGGATCAGCCGATGCAGAGTAACTCGACGGTAATCCTTCCGTTTTCAAAAATATCCGGTCTTCAACGCCGGTCTTCAAATGCTATCCATATACGACGTATCACATATTCGGAATGGGTTATACGACCCAAAGGTCCTCTCCCGGCTAAACCGAATAGTGAGCGTAATATTTAAAAACATATGGATATGGGATTTCAATTAAGTCACAACTTATTACCCAAAATCTTTCTTTTCAAATGGTTTAACAAATTACCATTTTCAAATCTTTAAACAAAAAGATTTATTTTAACAACCTTCAACGATTTAAACAATTTCCACACTTTTAATCTTTTAAACAAAAAGGTTCAATTCACAAAGTTAACCCCATTCACACAGATCCATTCATGGATTTCAAAACAATTTCCATTTCAAGTTGAATTAACTCGTTAAATCTTTAAGTCAAGATTTAACTTATAGCTTTCAAAACAATTCCATTTCAAATGGTTTAAACCAATCATTATTTTAAATCTGTTAAAGATAACAGATTCAAATCATAGCTTTTCAAAACAATTCATTCATAACTTGGAAAACCATTTTCAATTCAATATTGAAATTCCTTTAATTAAATTAGAATTTCATTGCTTATCTGAAAGCTTTTATTCTTTTAAAACAAACAGTTTCATTTCAGAAAATCTGATTTATTCATACGAGTTAAAATCCTTGGGTTAAATCCAAATTCTCAAAATTATACTTTTAAATGGTTTAACTTTATATAAACACATTTATATCATCTTTAAATCCTAGTTTCAAATCATAGGATTCAATTTCAAACTTGAATTCAAATTTAAATCAAATTATTTAAATTTTCAAAACTCGATTAAGTTATTCAAAATAACTTTTATCTTTGAAATTCTATTTCAAAAACTTTTCACTTTAAACCCAAATTTCCAATTTCAAAATCAATCGAAATTAAAATTTCCATTTCAAAAATATTAATTTTAAATCATCTGTGACTTAACCGATTTCCACGTGAAATCCATATTTGTGTGTGTAAAAGTGTAGTCCAGGGGTTTCACACAATAGTGCACAACATCAATCATCACAGATATATCGATAAGCGGTATAATCGATAACGCTTATCTTCATTCACAGATTCATAGATAAAATAAATTTATCAGTCACAAAGATTCGCTATTACAATTCGATGTGGGTTTCGGATAACCGACTGGAATCCGACTCCCTGTCGCATCGAAATTCAAGTGTCGTTCTATGGGTCAAGGGTTTGCATATTCACATAGTAATATATCACAGAAATAAAAATTTTAGATCACAACATAAATCAGGGTATATCACAAAGCATCACAAATCAGGGATATCAAACAATTCACATTCAATAGAATCCAAACATTCATAAGTAAGGTCAAGCATTTAATAATCATTTATAAACAGGATTAATTAATCGTTTAATCCTAATTAATTCAATTAATTTCCAGTTAAATGAATTAATTATCCAATTCTGATTGATTAATTACAAATTATTAATTACCAATTTATCTAATGGTTTTCTTGAATTAATTAACTTGAATTAATCAAAATATCCATAATTAATTACAATAAGTGATTAATCCTTAATTACTTTCATTAAGTAATTACATTTAAACAATTTATAATTGATTATCTAAATTAATTAATTCAATTAACTGTTAACATTAATCACTTTAATCAATACTTTAATAATCCTTAGTTAATTATCTTTATTAACCAATAATATTTCTTTAATTGCTTACTTAAGGGAATTGCTTAGATTTAAATCATTATTAATCATTTCTAATTAATTTAATTTGTTAATGGATTACACATCAATAAGTTTCATTAACTTTAAAGATAATTTATTCTTACTAATGATTTTATTAATTACTTCCTTATGTTTGAAAACATTTATTTCAAATATTTTGGTTTTAGAAGAAATTTTAAAGAGTTGAAACCAAATACTAAAATATTTAAACTCATTTAAAATATTTAAAATATTTACATTTATCACTTTCTTTCATTTCAAAATCTGAAATTCAAAGATATGTTCAAGTCCAGGTTTCAGATTTGTTTTTCAATTTTGCTTAAAACTTTCCATTACAAATCAAATTCAAATCTTAAATTCAATTCCTTTCTAACTATACTTAATTGTTTAAACACTTTGTTTTTAGTTATTTAACAATTTGAATTTTTAAAACTCATTTCCAAACTAAGTTTCGAAACTGAACTTAAGTTATGTTTAAACTTTGATTTTTACTCAGTTAAATTTTAATTTAAACTTCAGTTTAAATACAGAATAGTACAGGTTTCTTTTCAAGGCCTGTAACCCATTCTATCCGAGTTCCCCCAAATTACTTCGAGTAAAACATCAAAAGCCTCGAGCGAAACATGTCTCAACTCGAGTAAATCTCGAGTACTCTCTTCCTACCCAAACCCAAATTCAACAGAAAACCAAATGCACGGTGCACGTGCACACCGTTGATGATCGACTCTGATCATCATCACGACGCCGAGCAAGTCGCCCACGCCGCCCCTACCCACTTCAGATCGTCAACATCCCTTCATCTCCTTGCAATCGAAAACGAGTTCGTCACCAAACCTGGAACGCAAACCAGGAAACACCACAAACTCTGGAAACTTTGCCGTCATCGCTGCCTCGTCCACCGGAACCCATGAAATTCCGGCCACTGCTACGTCAACAACCCCTCTACCAAACCCTAGCAGCGTTTGATACTCGAGCGATCACTGACCTCGTACGAACGGAATTTCACAACACCTAAAAAACTAGGTTTACGAAAATGGAATCGACGCCGTCACCTCCACGGTGATCGTGAGCGCCACCGATCATTTTTCCCCGAACCCTCGTACGTTCTTCCATCACCTCCCAACGTCCCGACCACTACAACCCAATAGATCACCAGAGATCACAAAAAAAACGAAATTGGAACAAATTCGAACTGCCCTCTTATCTTAGCTCTAAAATTTATGATTCTCGTTTTAAAAATCATGTTAAAGTATACGACTTCAAATCACATTCCTGGAATCATAAACTAAGGAGTTCGAATTTTTACTCATTTAAAGGTTTTCTCTTATATCTTGTTTTTCCTGTGATAATACCAACATGTTTGATCATAAATAAATTTTTAAATCTTAGTTCAAAATCAAACAAGCAATATTTGTTTGGATCCTAAGTCCTAACAACCCATAAATCAACCAGAAATGATTTTTGAAATAAAACATGAACTTGAAAACTTAGATACAGAGGCGTATTACAGGTTATAAACATACAGGCATCATCTCATAACACACAAACATTCAACAGTGTATAAACACATTTTCATATTTAGTCCAGGCATAAATCAATCAATGTAAACATACCTAAGCATTTTAAATTGAAGTTACTCACAGGTAAGTATTCAGCAGATTCAAACTTTTAAGTTTTAAAACAAAAGTTGCTCACCTCCTTTAGAAAGGAAGAACAGAGCCTTTTACAACTTGAAACAGGCTTTGAAAACTTTAAACTGGGGAATGTTTTTGCTTTCATCATCAAGCTTGCTTGTTGTTGTTGATGTTTAAGTTGTAAAAATGGAAAGCTTGCTATGTCTCTGGTTTTGAACATGATTGTACAGATCTAGTTTTGAAACTTTTAAAAACTGGAAAGCCTAAGTCTTTTGAACGAAAATGAAGGAGCAGATTGATATATAGAATAGAGTTTACAGGGGATGTTTATTGTTGTTTTAACATAGGTATGGCTGAAGATGTATATTATATGGTGTACCAGAGGTAATGGCATTAAATGCCTATGTACCCTGTTTTGTTTACAATACTATTTCTTTTATTTTGCATGTACAAACTTGCTTATTTTATTTTCCTTTACTTTCGGCTGATAGATATTGTGGTGGCTAAAGATACTTGTATTTATTACTTAAGTACTTGTATCACTTTTCTTTGTTCATTTAGCTCGGCTGATATGATTATGTGAGATATTTGATGTGGCTTCACTTTTCTTTTCTCTTGTTTACTTGTTCTATCTTGTTTCTACATACTTATATTTTATTTTATTTTGTATTGATTTATTAATATTGAGATTTACTTTATATTGTATGAACTATAGAATTTATTTATTTCTCATTATCTTGTAATATTGATGATTTCTATTTTTATTTAGTTGTTAAAGTTTAGCAAATGTATTTACTTGATATTTTTATTATTTTATAAATAAAAATGATTTATACAAAATTTTATCTGTATTCGGGAAAACTGGCAATCCATTATAATAAATTTCACAATTTTTATTCAAAAATTAAATAAATTTATTAATTTAAATAAATTAAATTTCAGGATCGTTACAGACATCCACTTAATCAAATTTACTTCCATTTATATAGTTGCAATTCAATTCAGTTATTATTTCATTAATACTATTTCCAATTTATTCCTTCCAGTGTTAATTACACAATCAAGTTTAATTAACCAATTATAATGGTTTCCACTATTTCTTCAATTGGATTTCATTCCAATTGTCAAGAATTTATTTTATTTACCAATGCAACACTTAATTTCCAACATTCGCTCCAATATACATTATAAGATTTTCATTTCTTTTTACATTAAATTACAAAAATCAATTTAAATTAACAAATTAAATGGTCGAAATTTACGGGTCGTTACACTCTCCCCCACTCAAAACTTTTCGTCCCCGAAAAGGAAAAGAAGGGAAAAGAAGAGTTAAGAAATCTATATATATTTTATTTAAAACTTTATAACCAATTAAATTTATAAAATTAATTAATTTAGATAAATATACCACTTTATAACTGTTAAATCTTTATTTATTTTTTTAATTTATAAAGTTTGGAAAACATTTCAAAATAACTTCTTAGTCCAAAATTTTACGGAAAAATTTCGGCAAAGTCTCCTTTGTACGGAGAGGCTCGGAAGAAAATATAATATAAATATATCAATATACCACATATTATATCCAAAATTTAATATCCCAACACGAGAAAACAATATAATAGCGCTATAAACCATAATCCAAAAACGTACCTATTTGTCGGGCAATTAACGCTTATTTATGGAACCAAAAGCAGTAGCAATTTGCTTCCATAACCTGCATTTCGCTTATATAAATCCGATAAGCGTTAGAAATTTTATAGAATGAAATATTTAAGTTGTTCAATCACTAACAACAATCAATACAACAACCATCCATTTCAACAACAACATACACAACAAATACAAAACAACCATTCAAATAAAAAAACAAATAGTTGTTCGGGTTCAAAACTTGAAATTGTACGGAATGAAAATAACTATCAAGTGCATCATTTACTCAACAGTCTTAGATGGAACAAAAATAGATTATTTATTCATCCAACAACTTCAAATTTCCTTACCCAACCAACCATAAAACAAGTAATAACAATTCAAACCAACAAACCAAATTAACTTATTATAAATTTATTTCATACTTTAGTTGTTTGATTTCCTTTCTTTCATTTTTTTTAGTGATTACTTCATTTATTTTCATTTTATTATTATTTTTTTTCTATTTTATTTAGAAATAACTTCAACCCTTTTCTTAAGTTTACAATTTCCCTTTATTATATTACACTCATTTATTTGCACTTACTACTTACTATTATTCATTCATTTATTATTTTGTGATCTTATTTATCCACACTTTAATTACTTAAGTTTATAATCATTCATTTGTCACACTTACCTTTAATTATATTTACTTGGTAAAATTTCAATTATAACTTAAGTTTATAACATTAAATTATCATTTAACAGCAATTTCATTGAATACTTTCATTATTTCAAAATTCTACTTGTATAATATTCTATTATAATTTAAACACTTGCAACAAGGCATACAACCATAAAATCAATCATTCATTCATATCAAACAAAATAAATAGTTGTTCAAGTTCATAACTTTAAATTGTACAGAATGAAGAATAAACTACTAAGTGTACCCTTCACTCAGCAGTCTTAGGTGAAACTAAATAGATTATTCCTACATCCAAACAATATTAAAGTATCCTTGCCCAAACAACCATAAGCCAAACAAACAATAAATTCAACAATAGATCAAGTTCATTATTATTAATTTCATTCCATATGTTGTTGTTTAATTTCCTCTTTATTCATTATTTTTATACATTAAATCAAATTCCTTAGTAGGTAAATTTATTAACTTAAGTTTACAGTCATTTTCCAGTATTCATCTTTTATTCTTTTTTTTTCTGAGGTAACTTCAACTTATTACTTAAGTTTATTATTATTATTTTATAATACTAAAATCCATAATAACTAGAACATCAATACTTATTAATTTCATTTATTCATTTTTAAATTAATTTACTTTGCATATTTATTCATTTACTTGATTTTATTTATTCATTTATTAATAATATTCATGTTCAATTTTAGTTACTTGGCATAACAGTTATACTTTAATTCTTATTAATAAAAGAAATTTACTGAATATTTCATTACATAAGTTTACTTGTACAATTTACTATACATTTTCTTATTAAACATTTTCAACTCTTATAAAATTTTTTTAAAGTTATATTTATGCTTTTAAAGAATGAAATTGAAAGTTTTACAAGTTTTCTCATTTCCTTTAATTATTTTAATGTTCAATAATTATTTCCTTTATTTCATAGGTTACAATTTTCAACTTTTATTTAATACCATTTATATCCTAGCATTAAATCTCTTATTTCCTTTAGAGGTTCCAATTCATTAATTACCTATGTTCCAATTCACTTCAGTAATTAGGACTATTTATTAATGGAAACTTAAGAAATAAATACCGGGTTTTATTCAAAAATCATTTTAAAATAATAGATAATATATATACTTATAATTTATATATCCAATTATATTTAAAACAATTTAAAATAAAATAATCTTGTAGTAAAACTACTACATGGCCTTCCCACTTTGAAACTCGAAAATGAATGTCGATGATGCGGTCGCCATCACCGAAATTATTTTCCAGCGACAAAGAGGGGAGTACAACTTATTTCTTTGCGGAATTTCTTTTAAAACATTTCTTTCAAATTCTATTGAAATATTTATATCAGAAAATACTTCTAACAATATTATTATTATATTCCAAAATCAATTGAAAGGAATCTTCAAAACCCCGGAACTTAAGCTCTAAATTTCTAGTTTTCATTTATTTTATTTTCAACTTAGTTTCAACTATTATTTATAAATTTCATTACCTAACAACCAATATATAGCAACCAAA
This sequence comes from Allium fistulosum, assembly GCA_030737815.1. Lineage (NCBI taxonomy): Eukaryota > Viridiplantae > Streptophyta > Magnoliopsida > Asparagales > Amaryllidaceae > Allium > Allium fistulosum. The sequence continues at coordinate 695,232,730 of CM060906.1, forward strand.
TATATATATTTATAAAATATTTTTATATATGGAAAATATAATAGGCAAAGTTATTTCATTCACCTATATTAAAACAAATATTATGTCGGTCTATCCTATTAAGTGTTTAGAAATCCCTATTGATGTCATAGCGTCCCATACACCAACCGGAATTTATAAATACAAAACGGAACCGATTAACACAATATTAAAACCTTTTTATAACACTAACAAATACGCTCTCCCATATATATACACTCAGCGACTCCCATAGGGTATTACTACCCTATTAGTAAAGAGTCAAACCCCACAAAGCCAAGGTTTATCGCTAAACCAAAGCTCCGATACCAGATGTAACATCCCACCTTTTTGTATGCTTGTAACGACCCGTATTTTTAACGGATCGACAAGTTCGACAGAATTTGGAATTTTAGAGTTTTTGAGCCATTTCAGATTTTTGGCGAAAATGGCTAAGTACTGAGTCGTGAACGACTTAGTGTAAGTCGTGAGTCGTATACGACTTAAGGGGTAGGCGCGACTTAAGGACTGGGCAAGTCATCTGATGAGTCGTACCCAAGTCATCTGATGAGTCGTACCCAAGTCATCTGATGAGTCGTACCCAAGTCATCTGATGAGTCATACCCAAGTCATCTGATGAGTCGTACCCAAGTCATCTGATGAGTCGTACCCAAGTCATCTGATGAGTCGTATCCTGGTTATCTGATGAGTCGTCTGATCAGTTGAGTCGTAACCCCAGCTATTTGATAAGTCGTAGACGACTTAGTAGTTGAGTCGTATATCCAGTCAAGTCGTAGACGAGTATCCCAGTAGCCTAGCTAAGTCGTGAGGTTAATAAGTCGTAGCCGAGTTAACTGTTAAGTCGTAAGGGATCTGGGTTTTGTTGAGTCGTAGGCACGCTATGAGTCGGAGACGACTTAGGAGATAACTGTTTTGTCGTGAGTCATAGGCAGAAGTGTGTTAAGTCGTTGAGTCGTAGGGCTTTGAGTCGTGAGTCGTAAACGACTCATGAAGGCAGACGAGATAGGGATTTCCGCTATAAATAGGAGAGTTTCTCTTCATTTTTGGGATCCGGATTTTGAAGCGACAAAGTGCTGCCATTTTGAGAGCTCGACTTCTACACTTCTTCACTTCTTTTCTCCACTCTAATCTAGTGCTTCCATCCATCCAAGTTGAAGATCAAATTGAAGATTCAAGAGCTTAGATTGAAGATCTTCATCTTTTCAAGAGAGATTTCTTCGTTTGAAGCGGATTCGTGATAGATCAAGCTTCATCCTTCGCTGTCCAGATCTGAAGCGTGTTGATTTGGGTTTGTTTTGGTGATTTGGTGAGTGGTGATTACCTCTCACACGGATCCAAAGGAGTATATCGGATTGTTGGCTCGTTTAGTGTTAAAATAGTGATCTCCATGCATTTTCTTCATCCGAAGTGTAGATCCATGTAGATCCATTATTCATGATGATGTTACATCCATTTTATCACATGTTAACCTATGCAAGTTCATTCATCAAGTTTGTAGAGATATTGTTCATGTTTTCATGCTTATTGGACTTTCAACTCTTTAATTACGAAAATGCCATTATTGTTATAATTGTCTACTTAGATCATATTTGAATGCTTGATTGCTTGGATTGATGTTTGATTTGATTGCTTGTTATGAACTAGATGATTGATGATTAGATTTAGATCGAAGATGATTCAAAAGCTAAGGGAAAGGCTCTTGAATTGGGAAAGCTGCTCGTGGCATAGGTAGCGGGATGATGAAGCTCTTATGCATAGATATGATGATGTGAAGTTGAGATGAGGCTTTGCGAGGATGTAATGAAGCGAGGCATCATATGATGAAGACTTGGTCTAATCCAGACGGGATCATTCCAAGCATGCTGATAACTCGGTGATATGATTCGAGTTGAGGATAATGAATGGATATGAGAATAGTCGTCGAGGAGGATGACTAGGAGGCTTGGATAGCATCGTTGTTGAAGGTTCTAGCATGCTCTAAGCAAGAGTACGTTTGGGCAGATTCGATAGTCCCAACGGCCAACTGTTGATGGTCGAGTACTCTGGGCAGATTCGATAGTCCTAGGCACGGGCTGCGACGACGTGCGGGAGTTATGTCTAGAACCGGGGTTTCCATTAGCCCTTGACGGACGGCTGAAAGAATGTGTCGGTCATTCAATTAACGGTGATATCGAAGCAATGATAACAGTGATAGCCAGAGTCATGGATGTTTGGTTGTAACGTCATTTCGGACTCAAGAGCGGTATTTTCTGGGTGCTTATCTGATTTAGGCCTTGGTACTTGGAAAACATCGCCCTTGACTCGAGTGATAGTAGCTTTACTTTAAATTGTATGCTCTGCTATGTTTGCTTCTGCTTAGTGTGTGTCTGGGGGCTATCACTGTAGAATGAGGTTGGAGTGGGAGGGTTGTATTCCTATTCCTTTTCCTTTATGCTCTTTTGGTATGTTGTTAGTTAATTTACTGCTCACTAAGACTGTTGTCTGACTCAAGGCTTTATGTTTTAATTCTTATTGCCTTGGGCTGTTCGTCCATTTTGGGACGGGCAGACTAGGTAGCAGGTGACAGGTGCTGTTCTCTTCTCACGATGCTGATATCGAAGACGAGCTGGAGGGTTGCATATTATCTTCTTATTATATGTACTGGATATTCCGCTGTTTTGTATTCTCTGAGAGATATGTAGTGAGGCTTGATGTATTGACTATTTGGATGCTTGTATTCAACTATTATGAAGTTTTATATGATGTCATTTTGTTCTGTAAAGCTTCACTATACATATGTTCTATTGTATTTTGTCCATGCGCTGTGAGTAATACGATAGATTCTGTTGCTTTAATTTACCTTGACAATCGTCCATGGTCGCCTGGCACACTTTACAGCGCACTGTCTCTAGATTCGGTGCAGGGGTCATGGGCGGTCGTCACATTTGGTATCAGAGCATTGGTTAATCGATTTTACCCAACGCTCACTGTCGTAACTACGTATGAGAGACGTAATTGTAATTTTGATGGATGACTACTATATATAATGTAGTAGCTTAGTAGAGTTTGAGTCCTTTATGCAGTTGTTTCTCTAGATGTTCTAATCATTCCTTTTTATAGATATTGAGAATGAGTCGAAGAGGGAGACCAGCTGCTAGGGAAGGCCGTGCTACTGAAGAGACTGCTGATTATGCAGCCATGTTCGAAGCTATGATGACTTCGATCATGAGGAGGATACCAGTTCCGGGAGCGGCAGTTGATGTTGGAGTTCAAGCTCAAACTCCAAAACCGGTGGATTTTGCTAAGTTGTGTAAGGACTACACTGCTCTTGGAGGAAAGGTTTTCTTGGGAACAGAATCAACTATTGAAGTCCAGAGATGGATCGATGCTTGTAGAAGGATCTTTGGTGATTTGGGAATTGATGATGCAACTAAGAGGAAGTTGGCATCAAGGCAGCTTCAAGGGAGAGCTTCTGATTGGTGGAACTCTATTACCATCGATACTGCGGAGGAAGAGATTACTTGGGAGCAATTCCAAGCTAGATTTGAAGCTAAGTTCATTTCTACAGCTCAGAAGTCTGTTCTGTTCAAGAAGTTTGTGGAGCTCAAGCAAGGTGGAAGATCAGTTCTTGAGTATGTTTCTGAGTTTGAAGCTTTGTCCAAGTATGCCCGGTCGTATATTGAATCTGCTTATCAGAAGAATGAGAAGTTTGTGACCGGCTTGGATAGTTATCTTGGGAGGCAGTTGGTGGATCATTTGGACGATTCATTTGAGAAGCTTGTGGAGAAAGCTCTCAGGCATGAGAGTTTGTTTCCTAAGGATGGATCTGTTGTTGCTGTGACCAGGGAAGAGTCTAAACCCCAGCAGGGTGGAAACAAGAAGAGGAAGCAGCAGCAGCAGAAGGGTAAGGATGGTCAGAAGAAGCCGAAAGGCGAGGTGACTTGCTACAACTGTCAGCAGAAGGGCCATTTCTCGAAGGATTGTAAGAATCCTAAGGTGCCGATGAAGTGTCACAACTGTGACAAGCCGGGACATTTCAGGAAGAATTGTCCAGAGCCGAGGAGGGACAGGCAGATTGTGCAAGCTTATGCTTTGGGAGCTGTTCCGTCGTCTTCAAAAGCTCCTACTGCTGAAGAGAAGGGGAAGAGTGTGGTGGTTCAAGGTACTCTTTTCCAATGTGGTATTCCTGTTAGAGTTTTGTTTAATACTGGAGCATCGCATTCGTTTGTATGTAATGAACTCGTAGGCCGGTTAGATTTGAAGCCGGATATTGTTGATAGGCCATTGGTTGTGACTAATCCAGTTGGGGGTTCGTCTTGTTTGTGCATGTTATGCCGTGGTCTAGTTGTATCGAGTCATGGTTGCTCTTTTGTTTGTGATTGCTTTGTTCTGAACTTTGCGGGGTTCGGAATTATTTTGGGTATGGACTAGCTTAGGAAGTATGCGGCTAAGGTTGATTGTGAGAGGCTGGAGGTGACAGTCGAGAATGTGGAGGGGCGAAAGATTGTGATACGATGTAAGCATGAGGAAGGCGTCTTCATGAGCTTCATGTATTCGCTAGTTGTTCCACGGGATGGACTGTCTTTAGTGCCAATCGCAAATGGATTCGAGGATGTCTTTGACGAAGTCAAAGGGTTGCCGCCGCATAGAGAGATCGAGTTTCGTATAGATCTAGTTGAAGGAGCCAGACCTGTTGTGATGCCTCTTAGGCGGATGGCGCCTAGGGAACAGCAGGAGTTGAGGGTGCAAGTTGATGACCTTTTACAGAAAGAATTCATTCGGCGTAGTGTGTCCGAGTGGGGTGCACCAGTTGTGTTTGCAACCAAGGCAGATGGGTCGTTGAGATTGTGCGTCGATTATCGTGAGTTGAATAAGGTGACTAAGAAGAACAAGTATCCATTGCCGAGAATAGATGACTTGTTTGATCAGCTTCACGAAGCTAAGGTGTTTTCTCAGATGGATTTGGCAACGGGATTTCACCAGTTGAGAGTAGCTAAGGATAGTGTGCCGAAGACTGCTTTTAGGACACCATCCGGTTTCTTTGAGTGGCTGGTAATGCCGTTTGGATTGACTAACGCGCCAGCATATTTTGTGGATCTTATGAATAGAGTGTTCAGAGATCAGTTGAACAAGTTCGTACTTGTGTTCGTGGATGATATTCTGATTTATTCCAGAACGGAAGAAGAGCACAAGACGCACTTGCGTATGGTTTTGGAAATCTTGCGGAAACATCAGCTGAAGGCTAAGTTTTCGAAGTGTCACTTCTGGAAGAGTGAAGTGAGGTTCTTAGGCCATGTGATTTCTGGAAATGGAATAGTGGTTGATCCCGCTAAGGTGGCAGCAATCCAGGATTGGGTTAGACCTAAGAATGCATCTGATGTGAGGAGTTTTCTTGGATTAGCAGGATATTATCGACGGTTTATCAAAGACTTCTCCAAGGTAGCTGCACCATTAACAGGATTGACGAAGAAGAACCAAGTGTTCAGTTGGGATGCTAAGTGTGAGCAAGCTTTCGGAATCCTGAAAGAGAGATTGATGAGTGCTCCTGTTTTGACTATTCCTAGTGGGAATGATGAGATGGTGGTTTACACCGACGCATGTGGTACTGGACTTGGAGCAGTGCTGATGCAGAAGGATAAAGTTGTTGCGTACGCCAGTCGACAACTGAAGCCGCATGAAAGGAATTACCCAACTCATGATTTGGAATTAGCGGCGATTGTATTTGCTCTGAAGATGTGGAGGCATTATCTGTTGGGAGTTCGATTCGAGTTGTTTACGGATCACAAGTCATTGAAGTATCTTTTCTCCCAAAAGGATTTGAATCTTCGGCAGCAACGTTGGCTAGAGTTTTTGGCATCATATGATTTTGGTATAGCTTATACTACGGGAAAAGGTAACGCAGTGGCAGATGCGTTAAGTCGAAGACATGCAGGATTGGGAGCCATGTTTTCAGAATGGAAGAGTCTCGAGTATTTAGCTGGATTTGACTTCAGGCCTAGATGCGAATTGGAACCTGAGATGTTGGCAAACTTATCAATAAGACCCACTCTTGTGGAAAGGATTGGTGAGAGCCAAAAGCGAGATGATAAGCTTGTCAAGATTATCCGTGAATTGGAATCTGGATTGGATCCAGAAAAGGATAAAGGATTCGAGGTCGATCGAGAGGGTTGGCTTCGGAAGCAAGGACGACTAGTTGTTCCCGATATAGATGAATTGAGGAGTGAAGTTCTGAAGGAAAGTCATCACTCGAAGTTGACAATTCATCCAGGTGGAAATAAGATGTATCGGGATATGAAGAGAACCTACTACTGGGAAGGTATGAAGAAGTATGTTGGAAATTTTATTTCCAAATGTATGAACTGCCAGTTGGTAAAAGCCGAACAGAAGAAGCCAAGTGGATTGCTTCAGCCATTAGAAGTTCCTACATGGAAGTGGGAACAAGTGTCGATGGATTTTATCGATGGATTGCCTAGAACCAGAACGGGAAATGAAGGGATTTGGGTCATTGTGGATCGTCTGACTAAGAGTGCACGATTCATTCCTGTTCGATCGACTAGGACTGCATCAAAGTTGGCTGAGTTGTATGTTAAGTGGATAGTTCGTTTCCATGGTATTCCGAAGAGTATAGTGAGCGATCGAGACCCATTGTTCACTAGTGGATTTTGGAAGAGCTTCCAGGAAGTTTTGGGAACCGAGTTGTGTTTGAGTACAGCTTATCACCCTCAAACAGATGGTCAGACCGAGAGAGTCAACCGAGTTTTGGAAGATCTTCTTAGAGCTTGTGTTTTGGATTTCGGAGGATCATGGGAAGATCACCTTCACTTGGTGGAGTTTGCGTACAACAACAGTTACCAGTCTAGCATTGGTATGGCACCGTATGAGGCATTGTATGGAAGACCGTGTAACTCTCCAACATGTTGGTTGGAAACTGGAGAAAAGCTGATGCTTGGGCCAGAGATGATTCGTCAGACTTCAGATTGTATAGAGATCATTCGGCAACGAATGAAGGCAGCCCAAGACCGTCAGAAGAGTTATGCAGATAAGCGTCGAAAGGATTTGGAATTCGGCGCAGGAGATATGGTTTTTGTGAAGATTTCTCCACTAAAGAATGTTATTCGATTCGGGAAGAAAGGAAAATTGACTCCGAGATTTGTTGGACCATTCCCGATCATCGAGCGAATTGGAAAGCTCGCCTATAGGTTGGAGTTACCTGAGAAGATGTCGGGTGTGCACAATGTTTTTCATGTATCATATCTACGGAAGTATGTGCACGACTCGAAAACAGTGGTTTCTGCTGATAGCTATGAAGACTTCGAAGTTGATCCAGTCGATAGAAGACCTCGTAAGCCGCTTCGTGTTGTTGAAACCGACACGAAACAGCTTAGGAGGAAGGTAGTTAAGTTGCTCAAGATACAATGGAGTGACGATGATAACGACTGTACGTGGGAGGTGGAAGAGAGGATGAAGGCAGCTCATCCTGAACTCTTCAAGGTATGGCCCTAAGGTGTCGTATCATCTAACAACATTGTAACTTGTTCTAAGTCTTAGAATTCTGTACGCTAAGTTAGAATTGGATGCATGGTTTGCTGATTGTTATGGTTGGTAGGCGTACAAAATAGTCTTCGATTGCTTTGTTTGTTTGGAATTTCAGGGGCGAAATTCCTAAGGGGGAGAGAATGTAACGACCCGTATTTTTAACGGATCGACAAGTTCGACAGAATTTGGAATTTTAGAGTTTTTGAGCCATTTCAGATTTTTGGCGAAAATGGCTAAGTACTGAGTCGTGAACGACTTAGTGTAAGTCGTGAGTCGTATACGACTTAAGGGGTAGGCGCGACTTAAGGACTGGGCAAGTCATCTGATGAGTCGTACCCAAGTCATCTGATGAGTCGTACCCAAGTCATCTGATGAGTCGTACCCAAGTCATCTGATGAGTCGTACCCAAGTCATCTGATGAGTCGTACCCAAGTCATCTGATGAGTCGTACCCAAGTCATCTGATGAGTCGTACCCAAGTCATCTGATGAGTCGTATCCTGGTTATCTGATGAGTCGTCTGATCAGTTGAGTCGTAACCCCAGCTATTTGATAAGTCGTAGACGACTTAGTAGTTGAGTCGTATATCCAGTCAAGTCGTAGACGAGTATCCCAGTAGCCTAGCTAAGTCGTGAGGTTAATAAGTCGTAGCCGAGTTAACTGTTAAGTCGTAAGGGGTCTGGGTTTTGTTGAGTCGTAGGCACGCTATGAGTCGGAGACGACTTAGGAGATAACTGTTTTGTCGTGAGTCATAGGCAGAAGTGTGTTAAGTCGTTGAGTCGTAGGGCTTTGAGTCGTGAGTCGTAAACGACTCATGAAGGCAGACGAGATAGGGATTCAGCTATAAATAGGAGAGTTTCTCTTCATTTTTGGGATCCGGATTTTGAAGCGACGAAGTGCTGCCATTTTGAGAGCTCGACTTCTACACTTCTTCACTTCTTTTCTCCACTCTAATCTAGTGCTTCCATCCATCCAAGTTGAAGATCAAATTGAAGATTCAAGAGCTTAGATTGAAGATCTTCATCTTTTCAAGAGAGATTTCTTCGTTTGAAGCGGATTCGTGATAGATCAAGCTTCATCCTTCGCTGTCCAGATCTGAAGCGTGTTGATTTGGGTTTGTTTTGGTGATTTGGTGAGTGGTGATTACCTCTCACACGGATCCAAAGGAGTATATCGGATTGTTGGCTCGTTTAGTGTTAAAATAGTGATCTCCATGCATTTTCTTCATCCGAAGTGTAGATCCATGTAGATCCATTGTTCATGATGATGTTACATCCATTTTATCACATGTTAACCTATGCAAGTTCATTCATCAAGTTTGTAGAGATATTGTTCATGTTTTCATGCTTATTGGACTTTCAACTCTTTAATTACGAAAATGCCATTATTGTTATAATTGTCTACTTAGATCATATTTGAATGCTTGATTGCTTGGATTGATGTTTGATTTGATTGCTTGTTATGAACTAGATGATTGATGATTAGATTTAGATCGAAGATGATTCAAAAGCTAAGGGAAAGGCTCTTGAATTGGGAAAGCTGCTCGTGGCATAGGTAGCGGGATGATGAAGCTCTTATGCATAGATATGATGATGTGAAGTTGAGATGAGGCTTTGCGAGGATGTAATGAAGCGAGGCATCATATGATGAAGACTTGGTCTAATCCAGACGGGATCATTCCAAGCATGTTGATAACTCGGTGATATGATTCGAGTTGAGGATAATGAATGGATATGAGAATAGTCGTCGAGGAGGATGACTAGGAGGCTTGGATAGCATCGTTGTTGAAGGTTCTAGCATGCTCTAAGCAAGAGTACGTTTGGGCAGATTCGATAGTCCCAACGGCCAACTGTTGATGGTCGAGTACTCTGGGCAGATTCGATAGTCCTAGGCACGGGCTGCGACGACGTGCGGGAGTTATGTCTAGAACCGGGGTTTCCATTAGCCCTTGACGGACGGCTGAAAGAATGTGCTGGTCATTCAATTAACAGTGATATCGAAGCAATGATAACAGTGATAGCCAGAGTCATGGATGTTTGGTTGTAACGTCATTTCGGACTCAAGAGCAGTATTTTCTGGGTGCTTATCTGATTTAGGCCTTGGTACTTGGAAAACATCGCCCTTGACTCGAGTGATAGTAGCTTTACTTTAAATTGTATGCTCTGCTATGTTTGCTTCTGCTTAGTGTGTGTCTGGGGGCTATCACTGTAGAATGAGGTTGGAGTGGGAGGGTTGTATTCCTATTCCTTTTCCTTTATGCTCTTTTGGTATGTTGTTAGTTAATTTACTGCTCACTAAGACTGTTGTCTGACTCAAGGCTTTATGTTTTAATTCTTATTGCCTTGGGCTGTTCGTCCATTTTGGGACGGGCAGACTAGGTAGCAGGTGACAGGTGCTGTTCTCTTCTTACGATGCTGATATCGAAGACGAGCTGGAGGGTTGCATATTATCTTCTTATTATATGTACTGGATATTCCGCTGTTTTGTATTCTCTGAGAGATATGTGGTGAGGCTTGATGTATTGACTATTTGGATGCTTGTATTCAACTATTATGAAGTTTTATATGATGTCATTTTGTTCTGTAAAGCTTCACTATACATATGTTCTATTGTATTTTGTCCATGCGCTGTGAGTAATACGATAGATTCTGTTGCTTTAATTTAACTTGACAATCGTCCATGGTCGCCTGGCACACTTTACAGCGCACTGTCTCTAGATTCGGTGCAGGGGTCATGGGCGGTCGTCACAATGTTTAAGCAGACACACGTGCCAACTTAAACCATACAGAAGGGTGGATTGTTATGGGGTAAATAAGAAAAAGTGGAGAAATAAAAGAAACAAAATAGAATCTTGCAGCGGAACGATAAAATATAATAATCAAATAACAGTTCATGAAGCTGTTTTTACAAAACATTTGATTATACTTATACAATACATATCAGAGTTACACATACCAGAGAATGATAATTATGCAGCGGAATACAATGGTGTAGTAGAATATATAACAAATAGTAATAATAAAATCTTCGTCTTCGTCCTTCAGGAATAGGGCCTTCAAATCCTGAAATGCTCAGGCTGACCCGAGCGAATTGAAAAGACAAAACACTCAAGTCAGAACTAAAAGATCTTATGTAAGTTAAATCAATGAAATAAATATGAGTGTAAACGGCGTTAGAGATGTTTACGGGGTTTGACATCTCCTATCCAGTGTCTAATGTGAGTGCGGTAACTTAAGAAATGTTCGGGATTCACATCTCTTAAGGATCCGTTAAACTATCTACTATGTAGTAATATTCGCTATATACAGTAGTGTCTAATCAGTAAAGTATAATCATATAGAAAATAGCGTTAAGGGGATGGAGAACCTTAACGCGGTCGGATCTTAAAATCATAATCGTAGTAAAGCTCGATATGGTAGGTGACACGGCACACAAGGCAATGCCAGGGTAGATATACCAATTACGCACACGGACTGATGGATACGCATAACAGCCACTACCGTTCCACCTCGAACAACACTCCCAAATCGGAGGATGGCCATCTAATCAATCAAAAGTAAGAGTATAATATCGAAGAAATGTGTCCGAGAAGAGGTGCTACCTCACTGGTCCGAGATCGCTCCTGTTTTAGCCACCTTATGCCAACTCACGGGAGTTGGGTCCACGTATATACCTTAGGATCGTCGCCACCATCCTACTTCATTCTGGAAACTCCACCGCGTACACAATTGTCAAAGTGGTTTTCGGTATCGACAGAGAGTATGTCCATATCCGATCCCAGTCTCTTTAACAACCAATCGTTATTATAACACCGTGGTCATTTTAAAAATATATATATACTTTTAAAAACACAATCATTGCCCTTTTAAAACATATTCTTTATTTCAAAATAGTATATACATCAAAAACCAAAATATTGTTGCCATTTCAAACCATATCCTTTACTTCAAAATAGTATATACTTTAAAACCAAAATATTATTGCTATTTCAAAACATATCATTTACTTCAAAATAGTATATACTTAAAAATCAAATTCAATAATATATCATTTAAATGAAATCCAAATTTTCAATCACTATTCTTACTTTTAATTATAAAACTTGAAATATTCTTTAAAACCATCTTAAACCCAAATCACATAATGCAGTCATATTCTTAATCTCAAAATTTCAATCGATTTCAAATCAATATATTTAAAGATAATTCTTAAATAAATTCTATTTCAAATAAATTCATTTTCAAACCATATTACTTTCAAAGTTATACCAATTTCGAAAACAAATACTTTGAAAAACAATAATACCTTAATTTCAATAAAACATTTCAATTTTGATATATTTCAAGTCTTTAAATATTCCAAAATTCCCAACCAAATATGATAATCTTATATATACCTTAATTCAATTTACTATTATTTAGTTTAGAAATATTTATTTAATAAATTCAATATCACTTAAATAAAGCTCAAACTTGAAATATTCGTAAATCAAACTTAAAACATCATCAAGTCATACATAGCTTAAATTTTAGAATTTAACCATATATAAAATAATATTTATATAATATCAAAATTTAATATTTATTAAACCGTATATTTCTTTCCAAACCATAGAAAATCCCTTAAAATATTTTATATATAGACCACGGTGCCTGTATATAATTTTCTATCCTATGGTCAAGTGATACGGATATTTATCATTTCAATCCGCAATTTAAAATAAAATTACGGTTATATATCATTTCAAACCGCAATCCCGAATAAAATAAAAATGCATAATAACTTGCAGTTTATACAATATAAAATATAGCATCCATTCATCCAAATCTCAATAAACAACCATTTATTACAATCATCATCCAATTTAAACAAAACATCAATATAAAGCATATAAAATATAACAGGCATCAACGAATAGTTTATATTCAATAAAAATTAATAACTATTCAACTGACAGTTTATATGCAATAATAAAAAAATTTAACTAGCAAATTATATGCAATAATAAAATTAAATAACAATTTAATTTAACTAAATTCTATCTAACTGAGATGATGATTAAATATATGCCCAAACAATCATAGATAAATTTTAAATCATATCAAAATTTAATTTAACAAACATAAGAAATCTTAGAAGTTGTGAGTGGGTTAAAACACTCAACTTTTGAATTTAAATTGAATTTAAATTCAATTTAAACCCAAAAATTTGACCGTCTCAGAAATCATCCAAACCAGCGTCATCAGGTCCGGAATTTCAATACGATCCTAACAAAAAAAACCGCGCGTGAAACAGAGTTCGTATGCGAGAGATATTGCGAAAATTGTAATTGAAATTCAATTAAAATAAAATAACAAAGGTGAACACATTTGCAAATTGCCACGTCACCTTCTTCTACCCTTACAGGCACGCGCATCTGGTTCTAACCGGCTCTGCACCTCTACCTTCGTTTGCACGCCGCCTAAATCACTGACAACGCACGCACCTGAACTGCCTCACATCGGCCGCCGACCACCCCCACAGGCCCACGTGTGGCCAGTCACCTCCGAACGTCGAGCGACGCTGCAACTGAAACCAGCCGCCGCCATTTATTTGTAACCCTAATCCAATTATCTAACACGATCTAGCCGTCGATTCGCGAAATAAACTACATGGATGAAATCCCCTCGGTCCTCTCTTCAAAACCCAGAAATGGTTCGTCGATCCGACAACGTTCATCAACGCGCAATGAACGGCCGGGAATTGATTTAGAAATTCTGGACAAATGATGCATCGAATTGAAAAACGAATTACACCGCTGAATTACGCTCGTCGAGAGCTTCAACATATATTAATTTGAGATTTTTCTGAGGACATTGAATTTTTGACTTTGATTCTGAAATGGATCTGGATCTGAAATTTTGTTTGCCATTGAGGAGGAGAAGGAGCTGAAGAACTTTTACGCGCAGACAAATGAGAATAGGCGGAGGCTAGGGTTTAGCGGGGATACTTATAGACAGAATTGAAATATAGAATAGATGGATCGGGTTGAATACGCGCTAACGACAAAGTGGCCCAAAAAGCCCGTTTTGTCTCCGGAACGAAATTGGGTAAACCCATATATCAAAATAGGTGTTTTAAAATATTTTAAACGCAATGGAAAAGGTTTCAAGTCCAAATTCCATAGTATATAGAAGTTATGCTAAAACAATATTTTCCAAATTGATTTCAATTGCATAAATTTCAAGGCGTTTCGATTCCGTACGATCAAACGGCAAGTCCGATCGCTACAAAACTTGAAACATTATTATAATTCACCGTTACGGATCCGATGAAACTGGTTTCGTCGAAATCCGAATCAGTGGCCAAAATGGCTATTTTTATATTAATTAAATAAATTAAAATATTATTATTAAATCAACTTTCAATTTTAAATTTTAAACTCACAAATTTTATCACCTTATATTTCTCAAGTATTTACAATGATTTAAATAAATCTTTATGTCCATTTTAGAGTTGATAAATCTATAAATTGCAGTGTCAAATCTTCTATTTCACTATATTCAAAATTATAAATTAAGTTCCCAAAATTTCTATTAAATTAAATACCAATGATTATTCCATCTATAAATTTTTAAGTAGATGGATTCAATGTTGGATTCAAAACTATTATTTTAATATTCTTGAATTTCAGTTTAAATCTCTATTAACGTAAAATTTAACACTTAATTCCAATTAAATTTCAATGACCAAATTTTCCTAATTTAAATTCAATTAAATAAACAAATCTTAATTCCCATTCTTATTATTCAAACAAATTATTATCCTATAAACATATTTAACCTTTGGTTATGTTTTGTTACATAAATCTTCCAATTTCACCTTTATTCGTATTAACTCTTTTATTTCCACTTTTTGTGAAATAACTACCCTATCCAAAATATAATGCTAAATTTATTTCCTTGCATTAATATACACCTATTTACATTAATTAGAATAAATATTATATTCCTAAATGTACTTCTATCAATTAAATGCATTAATTAAGGTTTTAAAATACTTTACGTTCTATAAAAATTTACAACATTAAATTTACATTCAATTAATTACTTTACATACTATACGTATTAAATTCTCAATTAACTTAATTTGAACTTATTTCCCAATCTATCAATTACTACTTAAAGTATATTTACACTTCTAAAAATTTACATCCCCACTTCCGTTACTATATTATTAATTATTAGAGTAATTATTATTATAAATAATAACATCATAATTACTTAACATTTAAATGAACTTTAATTCCAAATAAATTCATTGACCAATTAATTAGGTAATTTATAATAGTCGTTATTACCCTTAAATTTATTTCCAAATAACGTACTACCTTATTACCTAAATTTACAAACAAATACCGTTCCAATGTTTTATTGCATAAATCAATTTAATCCTTTCCTTTATCCCTTATATGCAATTACAATTAAATGTTGGCATTTATTCCCATACTACCGATTGCATTCACTTATGTTCTATCCAAACATTCACTTAGATTTTATTTCCATTAATTTTTTTTCAATATTGACATCCACTTAATCAAATTTACCTCCATTTATATAGTTGCAATTCAATTCAGTTATTATTTCATTAATACTATTTCCAATTTATTCCTTCCAGTGTTAATTACACAATCAAGTTTAATTAACCAATTATAATGGTTTCCACTATTTCTTCAATTGGATTTCATTCCAATTGTCAAGAATTTATTTTATTTGCCAATGCAACACTTAATTTCCAACATTCGCTCCAATATACATTATAAGATTTTCATTTCTTTTTACATTAAATTACAAAAATCAATTTAAATTAACAAATTAAATGGTCGAAATTTACGGGTCGTTACATATTGTATAAGTATAATCAAATGTTTTGGAACTGTTATTTGATTATTATATTTCATCGTTCCGCTGCAAGATTCTATTTTGTTTCTTTTATTTCTCCACTTTTTCTTATTTACCCCATAACAATCCACCCTTCTGTATGGTTTAAGTTGACACGTGTGTCTGCTTAAGCATAGAAAAAGGTGGGATGTTACAGATTCAAGCCTGGCTACATTAGGTTATAAATTTTGTATGAAAATTACTTAAATGTAAATACACTTCTTCTTCAGATTTTCAAATTCTACCACATAACAAAATCAACTGACTAACAACTGATTTAATCAAACAAGGTAATTCATTACATATTCAGACATAATTCTCTCATGAATACATGCAGATAAAATCATCATAGGCTCTTATTAAAACTAGCTAGCATGTTCATTCACTCCTTCTCATTAGCCATAACTTCATTTTCTACTTAGTTCCAGCATTACCTGAAAGAGCATTAGTGACTGCCTCATTTTTAAAATGAGACACCCCCATATGCCATGAGCAAACAAGGGTCAGATCTATGATCTGGTATGAATAACATCATTATATTCATGATACTAAGCAATTGAATGATGCATAAGTTTTAGCCAGTTACTTGAGTAACTTAACAAAACAGCTATTTTCTTTGTTTCAGGTTAGACTGTCATGCAAGTATAATAACTTCATAAGTCAACTAATTGCACAATCATAATCATACATTCATTCACATCAATCTACAATACTTAGATGCTCTGGAGTAACCATGTTTCCATTTCAACAAATCTAAGTAACATTCATACCTTTGGCTTCCTGTTTTAGGAGTTACCTATAAGTATATACATGTCAATTTATATTTCAGCTTCATCTGCTTTTAAGGAATCACTGGGACACATTGCAATAAATTAATTCACATTATTGCACAAAGATCTCAGGTCTTAAACAAACCATGTGCAAATTGCATACTTCAAATATAACAAGCATTCCAGCAGCCTTCTTGGCTTATCATTCCTAGTTTATCTACTAGAAGCATTTGTTTGATTTTTATCATCAAATATTTGGATGAAAAAAAATGCCACTGCATACATGAAAGCATCCCATACATCTTATAAGCTTAATTTCCAGAAACAAATAAATAATCCTTTTTAATGATGTTGTCAAGAGATATCTGGGTCTCAGATCCATACAAGAATCTTCACAACTATAAATATAGATATGGCATGTTATGTTCATTTTGATCTGCAAGTAACTATGGTTGAACCAGATTCACAATCTAGCTTAACCATAATTTTTAACTTGTGGGTTTCATTATCTTTTCTTTTTTCTGATCAGGGGTTCAGCACTCAAGTACACCCCTAATACACTGTTCTAAGCCTCAACACCTATACATAGTATAATGCAGCTCATGATGTTTTCTTCTATTAAATTTTTTCATGCCATAGATCCAGATTAGTTATGAGTATTCCTGCCTTGATTTTAAGTTTTTATGCTTTAACTTTTCTGGGTATATTGAAACAGTAAGTTGCACATCCAAAGACAAACATCAAAAAAGATCAAAGATCATCCCATAACATCCATAATAAAATCACGACAGATCCAAAAACATCCAAAGAACATTGATAAAAACATATTCAACAAAACTAAAAATAAGCAAATAACAACATTAAAATGGGCTGCCTCATCTCAGGTCTTAATTCCATGAATTGAGGTTACTCACCTAAATATCTCCTTCTAGTTAATCCAGAAAATCCCTGAGTAATATTTTCTCCTTCTCCTCTAGATGTTTTCTTTCTTATTTTAAGTATCTCGGGTAAACTGATTCCCCTGGCTACAACTACTCATTTATAAGCATTTTACTAGGGTTTTATCAAACAAAATTCCATTTTTGTCCTGACCAATATCATGTATTTTGCATTTATATTTTAACATTCCCATTTTCAATTACCCCGGCCATATTTCTTTTGTTAAAGGCAAC
The DNA here is from genome assembly GCA_030737815.1 of Allium fistulosum. NCBI lineage: Eukaryota > Viridiplantae > Streptophyta > Magnoliopsida > Asparagales > Amaryllidaceae > Allium > Allium fistulosum. Next base: position 695,250,122 of record CM060906.1, read on the forward strand.
ATTTTCTTTTTCCTACTTTTTCAGAAAATGTCCAGTCTTCCTAAATCATGTTAAAGGTGTGACCAAGTATATTTGTTTATTTATGGGAATCCCCATTTTCCTATTTTTGCCCATACATAATGTACTTACTTATTTTATATTTCATGCTATTTTAATGTTATCATTATTTTCTTGCTCAGTTTCATTATATTTCTTCTCACAGAAAATATACATGTGTATATATAAATATTTATTTTTATTTAATTTCCCCCCTCTATTTCACAGAAAATATGTTTAAGCACATATTTCATTTTTAACTTGAGTTATGCTTCAGTTACATTCCAATGCCTTAAATAAAGAATTTAATCCTTTATTTTAAATATTTAATTTGATCAATGATTCACATTTTAAGATCATATTTGAAATGCTTCCTCCCTTTTGTTTATTTATTTTATTATCATTATTATATAATTTTTTTTCAGAAAATTTTTAAATCTCCTCCTTGTGCCATTTCCAGTGTGCACGTGCACACATATCCCTGCACATCATTCTATTCAGAAACTCCTTCAACATTTGATCCAATATATATATATATATATATAATTTTTTTAAACAGAATTGTTTTTAATTTTTCCCTCAAAATTTTTGGGGCATTTCATTCACCCCTCCTTTTAGAAATTGCGTCCTCACAATTTTTTTTTCTTAGTACTTGTAACAAGCATTAACTGACTTTAGGAACATTTATTAAGCATATGCATAAACAAACATATTCAATCATGTCAACCATGCATATTAAATTTTCCAGAAATTAAAAATTACCTTTAATTTGCAAAAAGCTTAGGGTAATCCATCCTAATCTTATCTTCTAGCTCCCATGTACAATCATTAGGATCAACACTCCATTGGACCTTCACCAGTTTCAAAGTTTTGCTCCTCAATTTCTTTTCTTCTTTAGCTAAAATCCCCACTGGTTCCTTTTCATAAACCATACTAGTATTTATTTGAATTTGGGTAGGCTTTTCCAAAATTTCTTCTTTATCATGTACCCACCTCCTAAGTTGTGACACATGAAAAACATTATGCATTGCTTTCATCTCCTTTGGTAATTCCAATTTGTATGCTAAAGAACCTATTCTTTCCAGAATTTTATAGGGTCCAACATACCTTGGTGTGAGTTTACCTTGTTTACCAAATCTCAAGACTTTCTTCATAGGTGAAATCTTAATGAAAACAAAGTCTCCCACCTCATATTCCACCTGCTTCTCATCCTATCTGCAAATTTCTTTTGTCTATCTTGAGCTGCTGCTATTCGTTTTCTTATTAACCCAATTTTCTCTGTAGTTTCTTTTACATAATCTGGTCCTAGAATAGCTCTTTCTCCAGTCTCTACCCAGCATATAGGTGATAAACATGGCTTGCCATATAATGCTTCAAATGGTGCCATTCCTATGGTGCTTTGATAACTGTTATTGTATGTGAATTCAGCTAAATGGAGGTGGTCTTCCCAGTGGCCTCCAAAGTCCAGTGCACATGCTCTCAACAAGTCCTCTAAGACTTTGTTCACCACCTCAGTTTGTCCATCTGATTGTGGATGGTAGGCAGTGCTTAAGCACAATTCACTCCCCATGGCCTCTTGAAAACTTTTCCAAAACCTTGAGGTGAAGATGGTATCCCTATCACTCACAATGGTCTTAGGAATGCCATGCAATCTTACCACCTCTTTCATGAATATTTGAGCCAATTTTGGAGCATTTCTTTCTGATTTAACTGGGATAAAATGTGCTACTTTAGTTAGCCTATCCACTATTACCCATATACTTGTGTTTCCCTTCTTAGATCTAGGTAGACCATCTATGAAATCCATAGATATATCCTCCTATTTCCACTGTGGTATACTAAGGGGGTTGCAACAGTCCTGATAGCCTTTGTGTCTCTGCCTTGACTTGTTGGCAAGTCATACACTTTGCAACATGTCTGGCCACATCTGACTTCATTCCCTTCCACCATAGATTTCTTTTCAAATTCTAATACATCTTGGTACTGCCTGGGTGTATGGAGTACTTACTCCTATGGTATTCCTTTAATATTTCCTCCTTCAATTCTATGTTTTCTGGAACACATATCCTATTTTTGTTCCTTAAATAACCATCTTTATCAACTTGATAATTTATTACTTCTTCCCCTTTTAATAAGAGCATTTTCTTTTCTAATAGGTTTGGGTCTTGTTCCTGCATTTTCCCAACCTTTAGAAGTAAATTTGATTGTAGAAATACCATACTCAATTTCCCTTTACTTTCATCTTCTTCAATGGGTACCATTTGTACCTCACTGTTTGCCTCAATTTCCAAATCAGTAAGTATAGACAGATCCTTAAACTCTTCCATCATCAACATGGCTACTTTAGCATGTTGTCTACTCAAGGCATCTGCAACTTTATTTGCCTTACCTGGTGTATAAAGTATATCTAGATCATAGGCAGCTAGGAACTCCACCCATCTATGTTGCCTCATGTTCAAATCTTTTTGTGAGAATAAATATTTCAGTGCCTTATGATCCGTGTACAAAATAAATTTGGCACCTAACAAATAATGTCTCCAAAGTTTCAAAGCATACACAACTGCTGCTAGTTCAAGATCATGGGTTGCATATCTTATTTCATGTGGCTTTAATTGCCTAGATGCATAGGCTATCACCTGGTCTTGCTGCATCAACACAGACCCTAGCCCAGAGCCACTTGCATCAGTATATACAATTAAGTTTTCATTCCCTTCTGGCACCCTCAATACTGGTGCATTAATTAAGGCTCCTTTTATTTTGATAAAAGCTTGCTCACATTTTTCTGTCCATACAAAGGCTTGGTTCTTTCTAGTTAAATTGGTAAGTGGTGGTGATATTTTTGAAAAATCTTTTATAAATCTCCTATAATATCCTGCCATCCCTATAAATGATCTCACCTCACTTATTGTGCTAGGCCTTTTCGATGCTTGGATAGCTACTACCTTATTGGGGTTTACTGAAATTCCTTTGGCAGAGATAAAATGACCAAGAAAATGTGCTTCTTCTTTCCAAAATGCACATTTTGAAAATTTTGCCTTTAAATCATTTTCTCTTAATCTTGACAAAACTAAATGCAAATGATTTTTATGCTCTTCCACTGTTTTGGAATAAATTAAAATGTCATCAATAAAAATCAGTACAACTTGTCTAAATAATCTCTGAATATTCTATTCATCAAATCTACAAAATATGAAGGAGCATTTGTCAAGCCAAATGGCATAACCATAAATTCATATAAGCCATATCTAGTGTTAAATGCAGTATACTTAAAAATTGAGTCTTCAACCTTCATTTGATGAAATCCTGATGCTAAGTCTAATCTAGAAAATATTTTAGCTTCACTGAGTTGATCAAAGAGATCATTTATTCTAGGCAATGGGTATTTGTTTTTGATGGTTACTTTATTTAGTTCTTTGTAATCTATGCACATTCTCAAAGTACCATCTTGTTTTTTTACAAACACTACTGGAGCACCCCAGCATGAATTACTTGGCCTTATAAATCCCTTGCCTTCTAATTCCTCCAACTGATTTTTCAATTCCTTCAATTCACTTGGCCCCATTCTAGTGGGTTTCTTGATTATTGGACTTGCTCCTGGAATGAGATTAATTTGAAACTCAACTAGTCTGTGGTGTGGAACACCCTTAACTTCCCCAAACACATTCAAGTATTCGTTGACTATGGGAATTTCTTCAATGGTTAGTTCACCGAGATCTTTTTCTGAGTCAACTAAATGATATAATTTTCCTTCCTTAGCTACTTCACATAAAACTGTGATCCTCTGGCCTCTAGAATTTTGCAATGATATGGTGGATGAGTCTAAATTAATTATGGCTTTAAATTGCCTTAACCAGTCTACCCCCAATATAACACCTATATTTGGGTAATTCAAAACATATAAATTGGAAATAAAAATATTTCCTCTTATGTTTAACTCCACATCCACACAAATCATGTTTAAAAGACTAGAACTCCCTAGTGGACTTTGTACAAGCAATGGGGTTTCAACCAATATGCAGTTTAATTTTAACATTTTAACTATTTCATAAGAAATTAAAGAGTGAGTTGCTCCAGTATCATATACTACTGCTATGGTTATGGCACAAATGAGTAATGTACCTTCCACTTGGCCATGATTTTCAGCATCAATTTTTACTGTAGATTTGCCTTTGCCTTCCAAATTTGCCAATTTCCCCTGCTGTTTATACTCAGGACAGTTCCTCTTCATATGCCCCTCTTTCCCACATAGGTAGCATTTGAAGGCTCCTCCTTTTAACTCTGGGCACCTTGGTTTGATGTGTCCTTCTTTACCACAATGATGGCAAACCAACTTCTTCTTAGCATCATTAGCTTTAGTGTCTTTATCCTTCTTGTTGTCTGTCTCCTCCTTCTTTTTATCATAAGGGTGATATCTTCCCTTACTCTTCTTGTTGTTGTTGCTCTTAAAATTCCTATACTTCTCTCTTTCCTTGTCATGCTGTTCCAATTTCAATGCAAGATCTATTACTTGATCAAAAGTCCTATCTACATATGGTAGCATGGCTCTACTAAGTCCTGGGTTCAGACCCTTTATATACCTATCATTTTTGGATGCTTCATCTTCCACTAGCATTGCTCCATAATTAGATAGCCCCTCAAACATTTGAGTGTACTCAGTGACATTCAAAGTTCCCTGCCTAAGTCTGATAAATTCTTCAAGCAAAGTGGTCTTGGCTGATGCTGGTACAAATCTTTCCTCCAACATCTCCTTGAATTGATTCCAAGTGATTTCATTTTCAATTCTTCCAGCTATGATCACCTCCCACCAGCTTAAAGCTACTCCTTTCATTTGTCTTGAAGCTACTTGCCTCTTCCTCTGATCATCTAGCTGCATGTCATTGGAAATTCTATCCAGTGTTCTCAACCATGCTTGAATTTCCATCACATTCTCAGTCCCTTCAAAACTTCTGCCTCCAAATTAGTGTAAGTCTTCAGTAGTTTTGAAAGCTCCTCATGTGGTTCTCAGGCCTATGCCCAATTCCATCTCTTAAAACCCTCACAAATTCTTGCATATCAAGCATTTGTGGTGCACTGGGTCCTGCATTGTGATGAGATCCTCTTCCTACCATGGTCTGGTCACTAAGTATTGGGCAGAGGGTATTAGTACACTGTGAATATTTTATATAACTAATATTTTCCTATCTAAATTATTTCATCCAAAACAAACAAACATAATACATTTCTATGATACTTAGTAATTAATACAAACATTAGCTCTGATACCAAATGAAATGACCCTCCAATTTTACCTTAATTTCATAAGGGTTTTTTTTTACTTGCTCAATTGAACTTAGTTTAAATTTCTCAGGGTCATTTTTCTTTTCAAACAATGTGCTCTGGATTTAAATTTTCTACCAATATAAACATATCAGTTCAGTCATAGAAATATACACATACATATGATGATATATGTGTTCCTCTTGTTTAAAATCAGAGTTTTTATATATATATTTTTTTGACAAGAGCTAGTCTGTCTGATTTGAATTTGAAATGGATCTACTCATAATTTGAATTCCCACATTCTTTGATATTTACATTATATAAGTGGATCTTGTTCATATTTATTCATACTTGGATTTGATTATGTTAACCATGTTTCAGATAATCTTAGAACACAAGAGTTCATTTATTTGTTTTTTTTTGCATAGTTCAAATGTTTGTTATTTGCCTAAGTACCAGCAAATGATATCTACATTTATCATTTTCAATTTATATATTTTCTTAGAAGCCTCTCTTATTCTTTACTTATACAGTTTGACACAACCTAAGTAGTTCTTTTATGTTACTGATATCTAAGTTTTCTATAATACAGGTTCTGGACTTTAGAAATGTTTATTTCTTCTTTTCTTTTCTTTTTTCAAAGAACAACCATTTTGTTTCAAGTGAACCAGATTTTGGATTCAAAATTCTTTCTGAAATAATAATACCAATCTGTTTTAAAATGCATGTTTGCCATTTAACACTTGAAGGAGGTTTTTAACATATCACTTAACAAAAGGATGTAAAATACTTTTTGTTCTCAAATTGCAGACCAACATGCTCAACCAAGACCCCATTCTTTTGAAGCTGGTTGAACCATATGGAAATGCTAACCAAATACTTGTTCATGGTAATTAAAATGCTATTCAGTTATCAAGTGCTAAAAGCTTCCTTCAGAAAAATTCATTTCTTAAAGCAACACACAAAAATTAGCTTGAGTTCTTTTGCAAAATACTTTAATAAAACAACTAAATGTCTGAAATATACTTCTAATTTAAAGTCAGGTTTTCACTTCATAGCTCAGTGATTTTAAATGATTCAGACCTGGCTACATCAGGTTATAAATTTTGTATGAAAATTACTTAAATGTAAATACACTTCTTCTTCAGATTTTCAAATTCTACCACATAACAAAATCAACTGACTAACAACTGATTTAATCAAACAAGGTAATTCATTACATATTCAAACATAATTCTCTCATGAATACATGCAGATAAAATCATCATAGGCTCTTATTAAAACTAGCTAGCATGTTCATTCACTCCTTCTCATTAGCCATAACTTCATTTTCTACTTAGTTCCAGCACTACCTGAAAGAGCATTAGTGACTGCCTCATTTTTAAAATGAGACACCCCCATATGCATTGAGCAAACAAGGGTCAGATCTATGATCTGGTATGAATAACATCATTATATTCATGATGCTAAGCAATTGAATGATGCATAAGTTTTAGCCAGTTACTTGAGTAACTTAACAAAACAGCTATTTTCTTTGTTTCAGGTTAGACTGTCATGCAAGTATAATAACTTCATAAGTCAACTAATTGCACAATCATAATCATACATTCATTCACATCAATCTACAATACTTAGATGCTCTGGAGTAACCATGTTTCCATTTCAACAAATCTAAGTAACATTCATACCTTTGGCTTCCTGGTTTAGGAGTTACCTATAAGTATATACATGTCAATTTATATTTCAGCCTCATCTGCTATTAAGGAATCACTGGGACACATTGCAATAAATTAATTCACATTATTGCACAAAGATCTCAGGGCTTAAACAAACCATGTGTGTAACAACCCGTAAATTTTCGATAATTAAAATAGTTAATTTAATAAGATTTCATGGCTTAATGTTGGAAGAATTAAAATTTGTAATTTACTTATGATAATAATAACGAGAATGAGTTGCAAGAATATTTATCTAAGTTAATTATTAATGAATTAAATGATATTCCAATCGTAAAATGACTTAAACATTATAACTTGATTATAAAGGGAATATAAGAAAACAAATGTAAATTTTGGGTTAACTAATGAAATAATATATATAGACATCGGAAATGGAACCAAATTGGTATTGTATAGGTAATTGTGACTCTTATTTGTAATAATATACTTATAACTGTGATTTAAAGTTAATGGTGAAAATTATTATAAGTTACCGGTTTTGTAATATCCCGGAAATTTTGACAATATCAATTTAATAATCTGTTTAATAATTAAATTGATATGGATAATCTTTGATAATAAGATTTGAATTTAATTTAATAATCTGATTAAATTAGTATTAATTGATGATTTTATCTTTTAAAAGTTAATAAGATATTTCTATTTGAATATATATATTTATTTATATATATTGTAAATAGAAGCTTTGATAAATTGGGAATTTATATTTAATTTAATCTGGACTTTTCAAAGATATTTAAATAAGTAATTTTATAGTTTTAAAATACTTTAAGTAAATATTTAGTTGTTTAAGAGATATTTTAACTTAAGTTTAAATAAATAAGATTTACAAAAATGGTTTGTTTTATTTCTTTTAAATATTTCTTGATAATATAATCTCTTGTTTAAATTATAAAATATGTTATTTTCAAATAATAAGTATAATGTATTATTTTTAATATGTATGAATTTTAATGCTAAAAGGAATTGTTATTTTAAATGGAATAAATAGTGTATGTAAATATATATATATATAACTTAACTTTTAAATTGAATCTTAGGATTTAATTTTATTTAAACTTGAATTTAAAGTTTTGAAATTCAAAAGAATATATATATTTAAATTGTTTTGGATTTTATAATATTTTTATAAACTTTTATTTATAAATGTAATTAGCTTTTGTTTCTCTTTAATATATATAGATAAGTGTTTAAATAAATAAGAAAAAAGCTTTTTATTTACTTTTAAAAATAAATATAAATATGTAAAAATTACTTAAAGGACAAGTGTCATTTTCCTAAAGCCTTGTCTTAACATGTGTAAATAAAAGATAAACTCAAAATGACAAGTGTCTTAATTATGTTCATTTTCTTTTATTTTTATAAAAATCAAAATTTACTTATATAAACATATACATTTCATTCACTTCATTTTTTTTCTGTTCTTTTTCAAAACCAAGAGAAACCCCAAAACTTCTTTCTCTAATCTAAAATCTGAAAATCATGTCAGTAATACATATTTCTCAAATCCTCTTTCTCTAATACAATATGAAAACAAATCAGTATCACTCCTCAAACCAAATATATTTCAAAGCCTGTAATATTCTTCTTCAAATAAAATCTGTAATTCTTTTTCAAATCAAAACTACTCAAATTTTTACGAGTAGCCAAGGGATTCAGGTTTAGCTTTGACGAATTGTGGAGGAGCAATGGAGCAGGAGGCTTCAGCATTGTAGATATATATAGTAGTTCCGCTGTGTCTGTACATCTGTAGTGTATTGAGTTGTAATGTCTAGACAGATGTTTATAACTGTCTAGTAAGTGATGTATATGCTGTGTAACTCTGTAAAGTGTTGTATACTATGTAATAGTTTATGTTATTAATATAATTTATTCGTTCCGCTGTGAGATCGTTGTTGTTGTTTCTTTCTTTCTTCTCTTCTTTTCTATTTTCTACCCCTTTCTTTCTTATTAGCGATACGACTTTCTATGGAGATAAAGTCGTGGTCGTTACAGTGGTATCAGAGCATTAGGTTGAGTGAATACCTAGGCTCTGAAGTGGTGTCTATCTTGAGAGAGCGTAATTGTTAGTTATATAAAAATGATTTTATATTGTGTTAATTGATCGGTTGAGTGGTATATGGATTCTGGTCAATACGAGTAGCTAACGTTATTGATAGGGACCTCTAAACACTTGAACCAGGCCAACGGACACAATATTGTTTTAAAGAGGTAAATGAAATAATTTTACCCAGAAATAATTTCTATATAAAAAGTATCATTTTAAATATATATATATTTCTACCTATTTGTTGGGTTACCTGTTCGGGTTTTCCAATATAGGATATAAAGGTAGATAGGGTAGTGGTGTGTGTAACACGACTACAAATAGTTAGAATTTGAGTGTTGAGGTTGGAAGTGTATCTGTCGAGACTGTAGACCTAATACTGTCTCGAGTAAGCTTTGCTGTGGTGAAGGATTTTATCAATCTCTGAAGAAAAACCTGTTAAGGTTCAGAGTTTATCTTTGGAGTTGGATGAGTAAAGTTGGATCTGTCGGTTGAACAGAAGTGAGTGATGGTACCTTGATACCTCAGGTAATAGTAGCTGTATGATGAGATACAGTGACGATGGATGTTCCCGAAGATGTTTTCTTTGGAACAAGCTTAAGGAAGTGTATCTGCTTCGGTGTTGTGGCTGAGTTCAGCATGGTGTTTCTGTTTTGTTTGAGGTTCGAGTTTCTCGAAGAGCTTTTGATTTGGGAATCTTTGGCATATGTGGCAGCAGTGCAACTCGGAGTATTCTGCGCGTTGGCAGGAAAGTTTTCTGGCTGAGCAGTTTTTCTGGAAGTGAAGATCAGAAGCAGCAGAGTGGATCCATTTCTTCGTTAAATTGGATAAATAAGTGTAAGCTGTTCTGATTGGTAAAGAGAGAACAGTCTGTTTGGAATTAGGATGGGTTGATCGCAAAAGTGACTTGCGATTGCTGAGTGTTCTCTTGGGTTGTCAGAGTTTTTCTGGATGTCTTCAGAGAAGTCAAAAGTTTGTCCGCATCTGAAGGTTGAGTTTTCTTATCGACTGGATTCCAAGAGTGATACCGGTGGTTCAGTCTAGTGGAAGGATGTTTCCTAGAGATGGAGTTGGTGAAACAGCTCAAGTTTTGCTGGAATATCTGAGTTTTATTTATGGATCAGTGAACCTTATTTCTAGAAGTGAGTTGTCCAGTCTGTGCTTGTGTTCTACCTCAGATCAGAATTGAGCAGCGAAAGCAGTTTGGAGTGTATCTCTGGATGGGAGAAGTAAGTTTGGAATCTACTGATATTGTGAAGTAGAGTTATGTTTGGATCTCGTCTGTGTTCTGATTTGGATAAGTATTTGGACTTCTGAATTGAATTGTCAGTTTGGATAACTGGAATTCATTGAGTTTTACGTATCTCTGAGAAAGTACGTATTTGATCTATCTCTGGTTTTAGAATCTGCAGTTTTGGGAAGTTTGGTAGTTGAGTCAGACTCGTCTGTAGTCTGATATTCTGTTTAGTTCTGTAGATCTAGATAAGTAGGAGATCTATAGCTTAGTAGTTTAGATTGTTTGTAGAGCGAGTATTCCGGTATATATATATACTTGGGGAAACTCGAGGAATTTTATCTAGAATTTAGTCTAGATAGTTAGAATTGTTTGATTGGATGATTTGGTTGCTATGGTTGCTAGCATATGGATGATAGTATATGCTTGTGTTTTAAATTAAAATCTTTAATAAGATTATTAAATTACCTTTGTTTAAATTTCGGGGACGAAATTATTTTAAGGGGGGAGGAATGTAATATCCCGGAAATTTTGACAATATCAATTTAATAATCTGTTTAATAATTAAATTGATATGGATAATCTTTGATAATAAGATTTGAATTTAATTTAATAATCTGATTAAATTAGTATTAATTGATGATTTTATCTTTTAAAAGTTAATAAGATATTTCTATTTGAATATATATATTTATTTATATATATTGTAAATAGAAGCTTTGATAAATTGGGAATTTATATTTAATTTAATCTGGACTTTTCAAAGATATTTAAATAAGTAATTTTATAGTTTTAAAATACTTTAAGTAAATATTTAGTTGTTTAAGAGATATTTTAACTTAAGTTTAAATAAATAAGATTTACAAAAATGGTTTGTTTTATTTCTTTTAAATATTTCTTGATAATATAATCTCTTGTTTAAATTATAAAATATGTTATTTTCAAATAATAAGTATAATGTATTATTTTTAATATGTATGAATTTTAATGCTAAAAGGAATTGTTATTTTAAATGGAATAAATAGTGTATGTAAATATATATATATATATAACTTAACTTTTAAATTGAATCTTAGGATTTAATTTTATTTAAACTTGAATTTAAAGTTTTGAAATTCAAAAGAATATATATATTTAAATTGTTTTGGATTTTATAATATTTTTATAAACTTTTATTTATAAATGTAATTAGCTTTTGTTTCTCTTTAATATATATAGATAAGTGTTTAAATAAATAAGAAAAAAGCTTTTTATTTACTTTTAAAAATAAATATAAATATGTAAAAATTACTTAAAGGACAAGTGTCATTTTCCTAAAGCCTTGTCTTAACATGTGTAAATAAAAGATAAACTCAAAATGACAAGTGTCTTAATTATGTTCATTTTCTTTTATTTTTATAAAAATCAAAATTTACTTATATAAACATATACATTTCATTCACTTCATTTTTTTTCTGTTCTTTTTCAAAACCAAGAGAAACCCCAAAACTTCTTTCTCTAATCTAAAATCTGAAAATCATGTCAGTAATACATATTTCTCAAATCCTCTTTCTCTAATACAATATGAAAACAAATCAGTATCACTCCTCAAACCAAATATATTTCAAAGCCTGTAATATTCTTCTTCAAATAAAATCTGTAATTCTTTTTCAAATCAAAACTACTCAAATTTTTACGAGTAGCCAAGGGATTCAGGTTTAGCTTTGACGAATTGTGGAGGAGCAATGGAGCAGAAGGCTTCAGCGTTGTAGATATATATAGTAGTTCCGCTGTGTCTGTACATCTGTAGTGTATTGAGTTGTAATGTCTAGACAGATGTTTATAACTGTCTAGTAAGTGATGTATATGCTGTGTAACTCTGTAAAGTGTTGTATACTATGTAATAGTTTATGTTATTAATATAATTTATTCGTTCCGCTGTGAGATCGTTGTTGTTGTTTCTTTCTTTCTTCTCTTCTTTTCTATTTTCTACCCCTTTCTTTCTTATTAGCGATACGACTTTCTATGGAGAGAAAGTCGTGGTCGTTACAGGTTTAATTGTCAGTTGAATTGAATTTGAAAACCAATTGTAAATGAAATGAAAATTTATATATTAACTGGGTTTACAATCAATAACTGAAGTTGAATAACAAATGTTGGATGCACTGGATGTGAATAAGGTAATTGACTAATAACGGAAATTTATTTAAAAATCCAATATTGAAATATAAATGCTACTTATTGAATGAGTTTACGATCAATAGTTGGATAAATAAATGTTGAATTCATTAGATGTAAATAAAGTAATTGATTAGTAATGAGAATTCATTTAAAAGCTAATATTGAAATTTGTTGAATATGGATAAATTAAATTGTTTAAATTTAATATTGTAAATTAATTGAATAATTGAATAACTGAACAATTGAATAACGGGAATTGAATAACTGTATAACGGAAATAATTGTTCCATAATTTGAATTCGTTTTAAAGTTAAATTTTATAAGTTCATTTTCAAATATCTCAAGATAATGAATTTCGGATAATCTAAATTGTTTAAAATTTAAATTTGCAAATATTTGAATAATTGAATTTTGAATATAATATGATTGAAAATGATATCGAAGATTGATATAAAATTTTATTTAAACAACAATGAATTTGTTAACATTTAAAATTGGATTTGTAAGAAATTCTGTAAATTTTGAAAAGTCGTCGATTTAATCGACGAGTAAAAATAGCCTTCCGAGGCACAGTCTCAGAATTCGATGAAACCAGTTCCATTGGATCCGTAATAGAGTATTATTATCGGATTTAAAATTTCGGAGCGTTTGGAGTTATCGTTTGGTCGTACGGGTTAGAAATGCGCTGAAATAAATATCGAAAATTTAATATTTTAATTCGATTCAAAAAGCTATCTTCCGCATACGATCAAATTGGCTTCCGAAACACGTTCCATTGTGTTCGGAAGGCGGGTAAAACCTTAGGAACGCCTGTCGGCACGCGTCGTTTGGAAATCGTTTGAAAATGTTGTTTAAATGTGAGAATAATATTAAAATAATTGGTTTATACGCGTATATCTACATTTGAACTAAACCCTAGCTTGTTATCACCGGCCGCCACTTATTCTTTCTATGGCCGAAAACTTCCCTTCCTTCCCCTTCGTTTTCTCTCAATCCACACTCTAATCCAAGAAATGATCAACTACAAATTTAAAGAGCGAAGTAAGGGCTTCGATTTCATACGGTTATGATCGAAATCGAAGTCGCGGTTAGTCGGCAATTCGTTCGTGAAGGTGCAGTATTCACGCACGTTTTCGAGGGGGATGGAGCCACCGCGTGCGTGCGGTCTTGGGGCGGAGGTTGGAGTCGCGTGGGGCTTCGCAACACCGGTCTCTGATCATCATCGCGATCATCGTGGAGGCGTACGTATTGATGAATAGGAGCGTGCCGTGGGTTTCTCTGCATTTGACTTCACCTGGATGGGGACGCGATGATGAAGATGGGAGCACGGCTGTGATTTTCTGGAGCAGATCGAACGGCCTGGATTTCGTGGGTATATAAAAAAGAAAAAAAAGAAAAGAGAAATTTGTTTTAATTATAAAAAATATATATGCAATCTTTAACAACTCATATCTTTCTCATACGTTATCAGAATGGGACGAAACTTTTTGCGTTGGAATCGTAAGGACGAGATCTACGTCATAGAATCGATTTGGAGATATTTGGAGCTAATTAAAAATTTCAGATTAAATCGAACGTCGTTCGATTTGATTTGAAATTGAAAATCAAGGTGAGTGTTTTATAACGCTCACAACGTACTAGAATATTCTGATGCTAGTTAAATTTAATATTGTGAAGTGATATGATTTTTATTAGTCATTGTTGAAAAATTTAACTGTCATCAAAATTGTCATCGAATTTAATGTTAAAATTGAAATCGACAGTCAAATTAGAATTGAAATTGACAGTCATATTAGAACTGAAATTTTATCGCAATTAAATTACCGAACATTTATAACTATGAAATTTTCGTGATTTATATTGTCTGTTTGGATGATTGGTTGCGATGGATGCTATTGATTGATGTTTGAAATGTTTGGATGTTTATTTGTTGTAGATATCCTGTCATCACCCTTTTTATAAATTACAGCTGTAAATTGATTCATTTTGAATAAATTGAGAAATAGGTTGAAATGATATATACCTATGACACTATTATTTAAAATTGAAATGATATATATTTATTCCTGAAATTTAATTGAAATAACTGATCACTTGGCCATAGGGTAGAAAATTATATACGGGCACCGGATTGGTTAAATTAAATAATTTTTAAAATCTTTGATTTGGAATTTCTTTAAATGGTTTGATTTAAAGGAATAAAAATCAAATTTATAGAATTGAACTTATTGCGAATTTGAGGTTGAGATGTTGAAATAAATTTTTGTTAAACAAAATTGTTAAATAATTGAAGTTGAGACTTTGAAAGTTAAAATTGTGATATGATTGGATTTCGTAAATTGATTTGATTTTTAAAAGTATTTAACTTTTATTCGGACTTTGAATATTATTAAGTAAAAGTGTGATAAGGATAACATTTTGAAATTTGAGGAAATTGGATTTGGGATGGACTGAATTAATTTGTAATCGAAATTGATTTGAATTGAAATTGAGATTTGAATCGACTGAATGAAAATTTGAATTTGATTCAGATTGGTAAGTTGGAAATTAAAATGGTTGACTTTGAAGCTATTTCAAATTTGGTTTTCCTAAGTTATTCTGCTATATAAGCTATTTTAAATACTTAAACTATTTTTGTTAAACTATTTTAACCTATATTAACTATATTAAAAATTTTCAACCTATCTTAAACTATGTTAACTTATTTTAATCTACTTAACCCAATTTAATTTATTTAAAGTAATTTATCTATTTTAATTTATTTTAATCATATTTAATTTATTTTAAAGCTATTTAACCTATTAACTTATTTTAAATCTATTTTTAAATCTATTTAACTATATTAAATCAATTTAAACTATTTTGAAATCTATCTTTAATATTTAGAGTATTTTAACTATTTTCAATTATTTAAGCTACTTTAAAACTATTTTTCCAAAATTTCCAACTGGTCAATAAGGTGAAATGTTTATATTTAAATCTTGGATTTAAATACGAATTGGGCTAAATGAAGTTACAACCTAAATTGGAATTTGAAACGATTTTTGAAATTGAAATGAGGTATTGAGGCGAAAATGATTTTCGAAATGGAATCATATATTTTGAGTAGATCCGATGATTTTGAAATGGATTTGATTTTGAAGCAAACTTGATATTTTGATATCAATTATGAATTGATTTTGAAAATGTAAAAGAACCATCCGGTGTGTAATAAGCGTTTGGTTGTTAAAGAGACCGGGATCGGATATGGGCATACTCTCTGTCGATACCGAAAACCACTTTAACAACTATGTACGTGGTGGAGATTCCAGAAATGAAGTAGGATGGTTTGGCGACGATTCTATATGGTATGACGTGACCATGACTCCCGTGAGTCAGCTTAGATGTGACTAAAATCAGGAGCCACGCCGAGCCAATGTGTAACAACCCGGGTTTTTCATACACGAAAAACCGGACCATTTATGCTAAAAGAAGAAGAGGTAGAAGAAGAAAATAAAAGAAAAACAACATCAGAATCTAACCATCGCAGCGAAATAAAATATAATATATCAACAGATCTTTACACAAATCAAAACTATATCTGTTTATACAATACATCAGAATACATCATCAGAGTACATCAACATCCATAACATACAACTGAATACACAGCGGAAAAATAATAGCAAGTACGGGAGTACGTATCGTCATCCAGCTCGTCTCCTGAGCTCCACAGCATCATATCCTAAACCTGTTTATCTCGGTCTGACCCGAGCATCATATAAAACAATACCCGAGTCAGTCTGGAAAACCAGCGTGAGAAAATCACACTCAAATTGATTATTAAAGTTTCAAAATCTTTTGAAAACAAAAGCATCTCGTAAGACCACGCCACAAATAAACATGTCGAGTTTTTACCTTACGATAGCTAAAACACTTTATATCAAAATCCTCTGATATTATAATAGTGTCTACAGAAAGTAAAATAGAATCTAGCTGAAATACTTGCATCTCACATTTCAACAATAGTTGGGCACAATCAAAACCGTACAGGCACGTAGGGAGAATGGATTTCCAACAAATGACTAGGCACTGGGGTACCACCTGTCACAGTACGTGGCCTAGATCACAGTACCAAGGAGTACGCCCGCTCCCCTGCAACACAAGGCCGGAACCATCCCTTACTGGATAATTCCGAATAAAATCACCCCACGGTTGGGATCAGCAACCGCACCACTAAGCCGAAATAAAAAGGGACATCTAGACAGGGATGACCTTACCCTCCAGTGGGAGCTACCCACGAAGCCTTGCTGCATAACCCCTGATTTTCAGTCATTCCCGGTTGATGAGGTTCGAGGCTAAACGATACCTTTTAGAGAACATATCCCTTAGAATGCCCATCGTCCGCTGACGATGTTTCGCAGGCATTCGTCCATACAAGTCCGTCCTGGGTTTGAACGGAACCGAAGGCACTACTCCTACTACATCCATTTTGGAAATATCCTCAGGATTAGTAGCGACTAGCCCTTGCACTTCACAGCTCCAATCTTCGACTCCGAACACGTTACACGAAACGTACAAACCGGATCGAAGTGGTATTCGAGTCTCCAGACCTAGAATCCCGGTATACGGAAACTCGATCTCGGTCTCTTCGAAACGATCAGCGCATTGGCCAATATTGATAGTCGGTTCTTTAACTATCAATTAACATTCACAATCATCCATCAAACAATAAAAATTTCCCAATTATTTATTAATCTCAAATATCTTCGCAAGATATATTTCCAAATTTTCAAACTCATTTGAAATAATTTCAAAAAGTTTTCGCTTACGGAATACATTTCCCAAATGTTTATTTCCTCTGAAACACTTTTCTTTCACATTCTTCAAAATAAATCACTATTTATTTTTAAACCAATTCATATCCCTTTATAAATTCCCACCTTGAATTTATCTTTTCAAATATCCACTGATATTTTATTTTACTTTATAAACCCAGTTTATAAATTCCAAAATCTCACTTCTCTTTTAAAAATCCCGTTTTAACGCTTAAATCAAATCCCAAATTGATTTCCGATTTACTTTACTTTGAAATAAATTCCTTGCTCATTTCATTTATTTCAAAATACTTTTAACTTAAGATTTATTTCTTTCCAAAAATCCAATTCAATACATTTTGATAATTTCTTTTTCTGAAATATTCAATCCAACCATATTATTCAATATTTCAATTACCAATAAAATCATCACAGGATATCAATATTCATAACACAGAATATAAAACAGTCTAGAAAATTTTGAGGAATCCAGTTGGATCCCTCCAACCTGTTTTCCTGCATCCACAAACGTTAGCACAATACCAATTCCACTTCAAGGTGGAATATCGCGGTATATGGGTTTTATATAAAATCATCCGCTATTATGCGGCGCATAGGGTCTCATCCGCTATATATTGCGGGAACATCAACTCCAATATATACATATGCCAATATATATATTGGTATATACTAATATATATACCATATCAATCAATTCAATCATCCATCAATATTTAAATTTAAACAATTAAATTTAAATTATAATTTAACTGAGTGAGATTAACTCACCTTTTCCCCTTTTTTGCAATTCAACCCAAACCAGTAGTTTTCTCCACGATGTCCGACCTTGAATACATATTATATGATTTCATTAATATTCGATCAATTTGGACAAATCAATTTCTACCTAAAAATTTCATTTTACTTAATAAGGTAATTTTCAAACTAATTTTCTTTACAAATACAATTTAAGTTTTCAAAATAATTAAATAGATTAACTTACAAATAAATCACCTTCATAATTTATTTTACAATAACTTGTGGATTAAAATATCTATGTATATATTTATCTATTTCATTTAACACTACCTTCTAAATCATATCCATATATAAACTATTTTCTGTTTTACAATTTATATATATATATATATTCATATAAATCTTTAATAAAGATAAATAAATTGTTTTCTATCCTACTGCAGCATATTTATCTGTTGATCTGGATGTATACATTTTTTTTTTATGTAAAACAGTTTAACATATTCAAATAGAACAGAAATTACCTGCTACTCAAACTAAGGTCTAGATCGAGCATAGCTACTGCTTGCCCAAAACTCAACTCCAAAGACCTCACAACGATCGACATCCAGCTTCACGAATCCCAGGCAATCGCCTACTGCCCTAGTCCACGCGTTCGCGAGCCTCCATCGACCTGAGAACGAACCCACTCGCCTCGCACATCGCCATCACGCAAAGGCCCAAAGCAGTTTCAAGCTTCGCTTCCCCTCCACGGCTTCGTGCCATCACATCGTCATCCCAGTCAAGCCGAGAAGCCAGATCGAGCTACAACCCTAATCAAGAATCCCTCGACCAGATTCACTGGCTCAAATTCGAACTTCGAACTCCCTCCCTGAATCGCGACCTGCCATCGTCGCAGCTCCAAGTCGTACAACCCTAGACCTCGCGAACCCTAGCTCCGCCTGCTCCACTCGCGAGCGACCTCGTCTTTGCCGCGAGGTCGATGATTCTCGCAACCCTCAGATCGAACGCGAGTTCGATATGGCGTTGATGTCGCGCCTTCCCAGATTCAAAAGCTGATCGCCCAAAATTTCGAGCGTCAAAAGAAGGTGAGGAGATGGACGCGATTTTGAACTGAAGGCGGCCATTAGAGATTTTCTTTTATTCGATTTGTAAACAATTTTGAATTAAAGGGGATAAGGGAAAGGATATGCGGTTATAAACTGGGATGGAATGGCGTGTTTAAAACGTTACACGTGTTGAGTTGTTTATTTTTAAGGGGGACGCGTGTTCTACCAGTTGAACACGTATTTAAATTAATATACGTATCTACATCTAATTACTTAGGCAAGAAGAGAACGTTGCCAGGAAGGACACATGCTCTGAATTTCTATACGTTTATATACCGTATGCTTACACAACAACTCCAAGCGCTCCGAAATTTAAAATCCGATAATAATACAATATTACGGATCCAATGGAACTGGTTTCGTCGCATTCCGAGACTGTGCCTCGGACGGCTATTTTTAAATTCAATTTCAACGATATATTTTTAAAACTGAACAAAACTCTTTAAAATTCCATTTTAAAAGTTCTATCATCTTCAGTATTAACAATATAAATTTTCTGAACCTTTGAACTATTTTTAACAGGCTTAAAATCGAGATTCCATATTTTACCCAATCCCGATAATTAAATTTAATAATTAATTATCCAAATAAATACTGTATATTTGAAACTAAAGTTAAAATTTAACCTTCGAATATTTAAAATAACTTAAATATTCACATTTCACATATACAAAAATTCCGGGTCGTCGCATTCCTCCCCACTTAAAAGAATTTCGTCCCCGAAATTACCGGTTAGGAAGAAATATTCAAATTCCCGTTAACTATTTTCCAAATTCAAACAGTTTTAACAATACCCAAACAATCTTTTATTAATGATACACTAATCATCTTTTAACTTCCCAAACTTATTCATAAGTTCAACCCATATCACCTACGTATCAATTCAAATTTAAATTTGAATTCAAATTTTAAACCTTCAAAATTTTCTCAAAAATTTTCTAACTCTCTAAATTTCCGAAAAATTTCGCCAGCGTCTCCTTTGCGCGGCTAGCTCGGTACTACTACAAAATGGCTCTACGGCCTCCCAATCTCAAAAAGAAAAAAAAAAGCCAAGTGGCTGGATCCAAAAACCCAATCAAATTTCATACAGAAATTTAAATACATACCTTTGCCGAGCCAATTCAAATTTATATTCTGAAATCAAAAATCCCAAATTCCCAATTTGCTTTTAAAACACCTGTATATCCTGCTTAGCAATAATATCCCATTACAGAATCCAAATCATTTTATTCATTTCTATTCACTTTGCCTTCACAATTCCATTTGAATTAAATTTCTTCAATTTACAAATTATTTCAAATCTAAATACTTTTTCCAATTTTCCAGTCAGATTTTCTTTTTCAATTTTACTTTAATTCAATTTGTCTGCAAGTTCTGAATATTGAATTTTATTCACCTTACTTTACATACAAATTTTAAATCAGATTTCAACATTCAGTTTCAATTCTATTTGCTTACCAATTTTAAATCATTTGTCGTTAGTGAAAATTTTCAAAATTTCAAAAAATTTCTAACTCCCAAAATTTCCAGAAAATTTTGACAGAGTCTCCTTTGTACGGAGGGACTTCTGCGATATCGCAGGATGCACAAATATATATATACATCGGCCTCAAGCCGGAAATCACAATATATATCAATATATGCAGTTCATATCTCCTATTTTGAATTTTTGCGTAAGCGTACCTTCTTTTAGCATTTTTAAGCAGCTATTTATTTTAGAAATTTGCGCGATCAAAACCAGCCAAACGGCTTCCCTGAACCTGTACTAACTCAATTTAAACAGGTAAGTGACAAATATACAAAGTTTGTTATCATTTCAATTAATTTCAATAGCTAAATACATGCATTTCACTTATATTTTACTATTCACTTAAAACTACTTAAAGGTTACTATTTAAAACTGCTTTTAAATATTTATACAATAAGTTGTTCTCAGACAGATCTTATGCTGCTATTTAGTTAAAGCTGATAATTTAAAAACATCATAGCTTACCAAAATCTTTGTACCAAATCTCAAAATTCATTTTAGATTCACAGCTATTTTGATAGATGTTCCTATATAACACATAATCAAGTTGGCTTGAACAAATCATTGTCATATTTTTCATATTAACCACCATATAAGATTAGATACATGCAATAATGAGGACAAGACTGTTCAATAAATTTCAAAGACATTCCAAAGTTCACCTCAACTTCTTATGTTCATGCTATTTGGTTTTATTTATTAATCAGAAGTATGGACATGATAAAGTAAATAGTTGAACTTAAGGTGAAAAGGAAATTCAAAGAGAAACAGATGTGGATATGATAATATGATGTAACCTAATTTTGACATGAGGCTACTTTTCCAGGCAGGCAAGATGGATATTTATGAATAAGAAGTTGCATCACTTTCTTCATTGTTGTGAAAAGAAGGGAAAGGACTACAGGGTCCATGGATTGTGATAATTCAAAGACTAGTTAGTAGTTACTATAGCCTTGAAGTAAAAAAAAAATATGCAGTACCCAGATGCACTATTTCCATTAGTCATCATATATTAAAAGCTTTGAAGTATATGATTGTTAAAACCCAATGTATACGGGTCACTGAATCATATGGTACTGACAGTTTTAAAGGTTATAAGTTAAGAGGTTTTACACTATAAAAATACTACTATACAACCTTTTTTTTTTCTTCTTATTCCTATAGTTTGATTTAGCAGTGGAAATAGGATTAAGGAAAATACTTCACATACTAACCACATATAACAACACCTTATGTTTTTACAGTCAAGCTAAATTTCTTTTGGCTAATATTCTAATCAACTTTCATAATGGTAACGACTACAACCCAAATCAATATTTGATTTCTATCTTCCAAAATCACTTCATTATTTTACTCGAGTTAAATCTAATTTATAATCCAAGTTATGATTTTATAACTTATCTCATTAGAATTTCCAATTCCATTCTGAATTTAATTTTCTTTAATTTTTTTTTTCTATTTATTTCCAAATCAATTTAAATATTGAATTCCATTTAACTTCAATTCATATTTAATTCACTTAAAATTTCAAGTTGAATTTCTATTAATAACTCAAGCTTCACTTTCCAATTTATCATTTATTCACAATCCAAATTTTAATTAACCAATTCGAGTTTCATTTCCATATTCCATTAATTTATCAAGAAGTTTATTTTAGTTTTACTAAATCTTTGATTTTATTTCAACACCCACTTTAATTATCTTACAGAAGTTCAATCTACTTAATAAATCAAATTTTAGACTTTTATCCATTTCTCAAAATACAAAACAATTTCATCTGGCTTATTTATCCCACTTCTAAATGTTATAAGTCACATTCTAGTTATATTCATACTTCCATCTATTTAAAATCAATTTTATTCACATTTTATTTTACCAATATATTTTTATTATCTCAGAAACCCTTTTCAATAAGAATCCAGAGTCCTAAACAATTTCCAAAATTTCAAAATCACTTTTGAAATCAACTACATCCAAACTCCTTTGGTAAATTCAATTATCCCTTTTGAATTTCAAAACCAATTTCAGTTCACAATCATTTCCAATTTAAAACAATTTAGTAGCAATTTCTATTGGAAATTCGAAAATGAACACCGATGATGTCGCGATCATCATCGGAATTATTTTCCAGCGTCCAAAAGAGAATTAAATGCTTTTATCTTTTTAAAACATTTCAAATATTTTTAATCCCAAATCCCACCAGATTTCAATCCAATTTCAAAAATATTTCCGAAATAATATCACTATTATTTCTCCCAAAACCCTTGAAAACCATTTTCAAATCTCAAGGAATTTCAAACCTTTCTCAAAATTCCAAATTCAATACCCATACAATTTTATATTCAAACATTACTTTGGAATTTCAGTTCAAAATTACAATCTCATTTGTATATATAAAGTTTATTTGAATTTATAAATTACATTTATAATCTACATTCTCAAATTCCATTTGTTATATAAATTTATTCTTCCAACTTTGGTTATAAGTTTCCAATTTCTGATTAAATTTTTACACAACGATGATAATAATTTAATATCATCGCTTTCTAACAACCAAGCAACCAAATATATAATTTTCTAAAAATTATTTCTTTCATATACAAAAGTAAGTTGGGTAAAATTATTTCATTTACCCTATTTAAAACAATACTGTGTCGAATTGTTCTATTTAAGTGTTTAGAGATCCCTATCAATAACGTTAATTACTCGTATTGACCAGAATCCATAAACTACTCAATAAACCAACCAACACAATATAAAACCATTTTATATTCACTAACAAATACGCGCTCATATCTATTAATACACTCAAATTCCCACCAGAGCCAAGGTTATCGCTAGCCAAGCTCTGATACCACTGTAACGGTCTAGGCTTTTCAACCATCGACAGCGGCCTCAACTGGTAGGCTTTTCAACCATCCCAGCCCCACCGTGGCTTACATTGGTACCTCGAATTTGCTTTTACGGCCAGCCTCTCGACTCGCAACCAACCCCTCAATGGGACATGTAGGGGTAAGAGTCTCCCGTTCGCCACCAAACCGCGAAGCGAGAACCCCCTATCATGCTGTAATGTAGCAAACCCGATCCCGGTCTCTTCGAAACGATCAGCGCATTGGCCAATATTGATAGTCGGTTCTTTAACTATCAATTAACATTCACAATCATCCATCAAACAATAAAAATTTCCCAATTATTTATTAATCTCAAATATCTTCGCAAGATATATTTCCAAATTTTCAAACTCATTTGAAATAATTTCAAAAAGTTTTCGCTTACGGAATACATTTCCCAAATGTTTATTTCCTCTGAAACACTTTTCTTTCACATTCTTCAAAATAAATCACTATTTATTTTTAAACCAATTCATATCCCTTTATAAATTCCCACCTTGAATTTATCTTTTCAAATATCCACTGATATTTTATTTTACTTTATAAACCCAGTTTATAAATTCCAAAATCTCACTTCTCTTTTAAAAATCCCGTTTTAACGCTTAAATCAAATCCCAAATTGATTTCCGATTTACTTTACTTTGAAATAAATTCCTTGCTCATTTCATTTATTTCAAAATACTTTTAACTTAAGATTTATTTCTTTCCAAAAATCCAATTCAATACATTTTGATAATTTCTTTTTCTGAAATATTCAATCCAACCATATTATTCAATATTTCAATTACCAATAAAATCATCACAGGATATCAATATTCATAACACAGAATATAAAACAGTCTAGAAAATTTTGAGGAATCCAGTTGGATCCCTCCAACCTGTTTTCCTGCATCCACAAACGTTAGCACAATACCAATTCCACTTCGAGGTGGAATATCGCGGTATATGGGTTTTATATAAAATCATCCGCTATTATGCGGCGCATAGGGTCTCATCCGCTATATATTGCGGGAACATCAACTCCAATATATACATATGCCAATATATATATATTGGTATATACTAATATATATACCATATCAATCAATTCAATCATCCATCAATATTTAAATTTAAACAATTAAATTTAAATTATAATTTAACTGAGTGAGATTAACTCACCTTTTCCCCTTTTTTGCAATTCAACCCAAACCAGTAGTTTTCTCCACGATGTCCGACCTTGAATACATATTATATGATTTCATTAATATTCGATCAATTTGGACAAATCAATTTCTACCTAAAAATTTCATTTTACTTAATAAGGTAATTTTCAAACTAATTTTCTTTACAAATACAATTTAAGTTTTCAAAATAATTAAATAGATTAACTTACAAATAAATCACCTTCATAATTTATTTTACAATAACTTGTGGATTAAAATATCTATGTATATATTTATCTATTTCATTTAACACCACCTTCTAAATCATATCCATATATAAACTATTTTCTGTTTTACAATTTATATATATATATATTCATATAAATCTTTAATAAAGATAAATAAATTGTTTTCTATCCTACTGCAGCATATTTATCTGTTGATCTGGATGTATACATTTTTTTTTTTATGTAAAACAGTTTAACATATTCAAATAGAACAGAAATTACCTGCTACTCAAACTAAGGTCTAGATCGAGCATAGCTACTGCTTGCCCAAAACTCAACTCCAAAGACCTCACAACGATCGACATCCAGCTTCACGAATCCCAGGCAATCGCCTACTGCCCTAGTCCACGCGTTCGCGAGCCTCCATCGACCTGAGAACGAACCCACTCGCCTCGCACATCGCCATCACGCAAAGGCCCAAAGCAGTTTCAAGCTTCGCTTCCCCTCCACGGCTTCGTGCCATCACTTCGTCATCCCAGTCAAGCCGAGAAGCCAGATCGAGCTACAACCCTAATCAAGAATCCCTCGACCAGATTCACTAGCTCAAATTCGAACTTCGAACTCCCTCCCTGAATCGCGACCTGCCATCGTCGCAGCTCCAAGTCGTACAACCCTAGACCTCGCGAACCCTAGCTCCGCCTGCTCCACTCGCGAGCGACCTCGTCTTTGCCGCGAGGTCGATGATTCTCGCAACCCTCAGATCGAACGCGAGTTCGATATGGCGTTGATGTCGCGCCTTCCCAGATTCAAAAGCTGATCGCCCAAAATTTCGAGCGTCAAAAGAAGGTGAGGAGATGGACGCGATTTTGAACTGAAGGCGGCCATTAGAGATTTTCTTTTATTCGATTTGTAAACAATTTTGAATTAAAGGGGATAAGGGAAAGGATATGCGGTTATAAACTGGGATGGAATGGCGTGTTTAAAACGTTACACGTGTTGAGTTGTTTATTTTTAAGGGGGACGCGTGTTCTACCAGTTGAACACGTATTTAAATTAATATACGTATCTACATCTAATTACTTAGGCAAGAAGAGAACGTTGCCAGGAAGGACACATGCTCTGAATTTCTATACGTTTATATACCGTATGCTTACACAACAACTCCAAACGCTCCGAAATTTAAAATCCGATAATAATACAATATTACGGATCCAATGGAACTGGTTTCGTCGCATTCCGAGACTGTGCCTCGGACGGCTATTTTTAAATTCAATTTCAACGATATATTTTTAAAACTGAACAAAACTCTTTAAAATTCCATTTTAAAAGTTCTATCATCTTCAATATTAACAATATAAATTTTCTGAACCTTTGAACTATTTTTAACAGGCTTAAAATCGAGATTCCATATTTTACCCAATCCCGATAATTAAATTTAATAATTAATTATCCAAATAAATACTGTATATTTGAAACTAAAGTTAAAATTTAACCTTCGAATATTTAAAATAACTTAAATATTCACATTTCAAATATACAAAAATTCCGGGTCGTCACACAATGTGAGGTCATTCCTCTTATCGGACATATTTCTTCGATACCATTCTATTACTTTTGTGATTGTTTTGGTGGCCACCCCTCGATTGTTTGGGAGTGTGTCCGAGGTGGGCGGTAGTAGCTGCTATGCGTCACCACCAGTCCGGATCCGCAAATGGTATATCTACCCTGGCATTTCCTCGTGTGCCGTGTTCACATGCCCTAGAGCGCCTTCTACGAGTTTGTTTTGTACCATATCTATGGAGTGCCCTCTGATAGCCCTCCAGTTTACGGAGGAATTACGGTACTGTATAGACTATGGGAATATTTATAAAAATGTGTTAAGGGGGATATGGGTAACGCCTTAACGCTATTTTAATACTTTTACTTTACTGTAGACATATTATAATAGCGTATTGTACTACATAGTAGATAGTTTAACGGATCCTTAAGAGATGGAAAATCCCGTAACATCTCTTGAGTTATTGCACACACGTCGACACTGGATAGGAGATGTCAAACCCCGTAAACATCTCTAACGCCGTTACACTCATCTTTATTTACGATTGATTTAACTTACATAAGGATATTTTAGTCCTGACTCGAGTGTTTTGTTTTTCATTACGCTCGGGTCAGTCCTGAGTTTTTCAGCATTATTGAAGATCTATTCTGGAGGACGAAGACGAAGATTTGGTATACTATTACTATTATTATCCTTGCATCATGTTGTCTGCTGCATTATTTTATTTATTCTGTTGTATATGTATAACTCTGATAAATAATGTAAATGATAATCAAAAGTATATTAAACAGCTTCATGAACTGTTTATTTGATTATTATATTTTATCTTTCCGCTGCGAGATTCTGTGGTTGTTTCTTGTTCTTTTCTTTTCTTTTCTTATTTTCCCCATTAACAATCCTCCCTTTTGAATGGTTTGAGTTGACAAGAGTGTTTGATTTGTCGATTTAAACTATCCAAAAAGGTGGATCGTTACAATGTGCCAACTTGCATACTTCAAATATAACAAGCATTCCACCAGCCTTCTTGGCTTTTCATTCCTAGTTTATGTACTAGAAGCATTTGTTTGATTTTTATCATCAAATATTTGGATGAAAAAAAATGCCACTGCATACATGAAAGCATCCCATACATCTTATAAGCATAATTTCCAAAAACAAATAAATAATCCTTTTTAATGATGTTGTCAAGAGATATCTGGGTCTCAGATCCATACAAGAATCTTCACAACTATAAATAGAGATATGGCATGTTATGTTCATTTTGATTTGCAAGTAACTATGCTTGAACCAGATTCACAATCTAGCTTAACCATAATTTTTAACTTGGGGATTTTATTATCTTTTCTTTTTCTGATCAGGGGTTCAGCACTCAAGTACACCCCTATACACTATTCTAAGCCTCAGCACCTATACATAGTATAATGCAGCTCATGATGTTTTCTTCTATTAAAATTTTTCATGCCATAGATCCAGATTAGTTATGAGTATTCCTGCCTTGATTCTAAATTTTTATGCTTTAACTTTTCTGGGTATATTGAAACAGTAAGTTGCACATCCAAAGACAAACATCACAAAAGATTAAAGATCAT
Organism: Allium fistulosum; assembly: GCA_030737815.1. NCBI lineage: Eukaryota > Viridiplantae > Streptophyta > Magnoliopsida > Asparagales > Amaryllidaceae > Allium > Allium fistulosum. The sequence continues at coordinate 695,278,199 of CM060906.1, forward strand.
CCCATAACATCCATAATAAAATCATGATAGATCAAAAAACATCCAAAGAACATTGATAAAAACATATTCAACAAAACTAAAAATAAGCAAATAACAACATTAAAATGGGCTGCCTCATCTCAGGTCTTAATGCCATGAATTTCTTAAGGTTACTCACCTAAATTTCTCCTTCTAGTTAATCCAGAAAATCCCTGAGTAATATTTTCTCCTTCTCCTCTAGATGTTTTCTTTCTTATTTTAAGTATCTCGGGTAAACTGATTCCCCTGGCTACAACTACTCATTTATAAGCATTTTACTAGGGTTTTATCAAACAAAATTCCATTTTTGTCCTGACCAATATCATGTATTTTGCATTTATATTTTAACATTCCCATTTTCAGTTACCCGGGCCATATTTCTTTTGTTAAAGGCAACATTTTCTTTTTCCAACTTTTTCAGAAAATGTCCAGTCTTCCTAAATCATGTTAAAGGTGTGACCAAGTATATTTGTTTATTTATGGGAATCCCCATTTTCCTATTTTTGCCCATACATAATGTACTTACTTATTTTATATTTCATGTTATTTTAATGTTATCATTATTTTCTTGCTCGGTTTCAATATATTTCTTCTCACAGAAAATATACATGTGTATATATAAATATTTATTTTTATTTAATTTCCCCCCTCTGTTTCAGAGAAAATATGTTTAAGCACATATTTCATTTTTAACTTGAGTTATGCTTCAGTTACATTCCAATGCCTTAAATAAAGAATTTAATCCTTTATTTTAAATATTTAATTTGATCAATGATTCACATTTCAAGATCATATCTGAAATGCTTCCTCCCTTTTGTTTATTTATTTTATTATCATTATTATATAATTGTTTTTTCAGAAAATTTTTAAATCTCCTCCTTATGCCATTTCCAGTGTGCACGTGCACACATATCCCTGCACATCATTCTATTCAGAAACTCCTTCAACATTTGATCCAATATATATTATTTTTTTTAAACAGAATTGTTTTTAATTTTTCCCTCAAAATTTTTAGGGCATTTCAGTGTGATTGAAAGTAAATGGTAACAAATATTTTAGGTTACCTATTTGTTTAGCCTATTAATTTAAATGTGGTAAAAATTGCAATAAATCTAAATTTAACATTTTGTTAATGTGAATTTAGTTAATAATGGGAAATAACCTTTGCATTATTCATTGTATGACAATTTGTTGAATTTTAAAGATGGGAATAAAGATTTATAAATTTGTTGGATTTGAACTATAATAATTGGATTAATTGGCATTAAATGAAATTAAGTATCTCAGTATTATGTTAATTGAAATAAAGATGGAATGTGAGAATATTAATGTAATAGATTTTGAATCAAATAAAAATTACATCCGTTTTCTTAGTTAAGTAATAAACAAATCAAATGGATATGTAACCAACCAAATTTTAAATTGAGTAATAAACAAAGTTGTAAATAGCAATTTAATTATACATTTTATTTGATATGTTTTTATCCATTCCTTGTTTATTTCTTTGGCGTTATATAAATGGTACATTATTTACTGAATTATTCTTTAGCATATATTTTATAAAATAAATAGGAAACAAGTAAATATAAGATACGTTACTTTGTTCTTTATTTTGGGCATATGTTTTAATTCATCTCTTGCCTTTAATTACACACTCCTTGATTACATACCTTAGCCATTCAAATCAACAGCCGTGCATTTCAAAAGGAAAGAATTAAAATTCACATGTAAAACTTTCATCTCATTCCACTTTCCATTTGCTTCTCTTTAATTGATAGGAATAAAATCCTTAAATTCCTCTAGCCATTTCAATAAATTATTTCTTGCGTTTTTCCGCTAAATCAACATAAAACTTCTATGTTAAATACAAACTCACGTACTAACATACCTTACCGCATCTCATTTGGTTTCCATTCTCTCGTGTGAAGCTTGCTCCTCTGTAGGTAATGGCTGCACATATTTTTTTTCTCTTCTTTTTTTTTCTTTTTCTCCTTTTCTCCTTTTTTGTTTTTCTTTTATTTTATTTTAACTTTGATTTCAAATTTTCTAATGACCATAACTTTTACATATGATATCCGATTTACGTGCAATTTCTTTTGTTAGGATTGTTTTCAAATTTCTGACGTTTTGCAACTGGTTTGGTTGGATTCTGAAGCTGTCCAAATTTTGGGTTTAAATTGGATTTAAATTCAATTTAAATTCAAAAGGTGAGTGTTTTAACCCACTCACAACTACTAAAATTTCTAATGTGTGTTAAATTGATTGTTGATGTGATTAAAAGTTTATTAATGACTGTTTGGCATATTTTTAATCATCATCTCGGTTAAATTGAATTTATTGGATTAAATTGTTATTTAATTTATTATTGCATTTAAACTGCCAGTTAAATTATTATTTGATTTATTATTGCATTTAAACTGCCAGTTAAATTGTTATATAATTTATTTTTGAATATAAACTGCCAGTATATACCTGTTATTTATTTTCTGTTCTGTATTGATGTTATTGTTGAATTGGATGATGATTGTGATAAATGGTTGATGGTTGATATTGGATGAATGGATGTTGTATTTATATTGTTATAAACTGCAAGTTGTTATACATTTTTATTTCATTCGGGATTGCGGTTCGAAATGATATATAGCCGTATTTTTTTAATTACGGATTGAAATGATAAATATCCATATCACTCGACCATAGGATAGAAAATTTTATACAAACACCGCGGTCTATATATATATAAAATATTTTGCAATGATTTCTATGGTTTTGTAAAGAAATATATGGTTTTATGAGATATTGATTTGGATATTTTATAAATGTTATTTTATACATAGTTAAATTCTTGGTTTTAAGTTATAAATAAAATTGTTTAAAATATAAAATAAGTTTAATAATAAAGTTTGATTTTATTTAAAATATAATATGGATAAGTATTTACTTAAATTATATTTTAATATATAGAGTTTATATTGATTTTTCTTATAAGTCAAGGATGAGAAGATAGTTTTGAAATTGATTTGAGATTTTATTTAATTAAGAAATTTTTTTATAAGAATCCATTTGGAACTTATTGAAATTGAGATTTTAAAAGAATATGGTTTTGTAACTTAATTCGGGTTTAAGGTGATTTAAGTGAATATATCAAATCTAAATAAATTGAGGAATATTCAGTTATTGAAATTTGAAGTTTTATTTAAAGGATATTGGATTTATAAAGCAAATATTTCAAAACTAAATAATAGTAAAGTGAGTTTGGTATATGTGAATTATAAAGTTTAGTTTGAAATATTGAATATTTAAGCTTTGAACTATATTGAATTTGGAATGGTTATTTTATAGATCAAATCTGTTTTGAAATCGATATAATTTGGAATGGTCTATTTGAAAATCGAATTGAATTGAAATTTATGATTTGGGGATTTGGTTAAATTTAAAATTTAGAAATTCGGGTTGTTTTGGAATTGATTTGTGAAATTTAAGAAGCTGGTTTATTTTATAAAATATTTTAATATTTAAACCATGTAAGGGGTGGAAGTTATGTTTAAAAGTTATTAATTTTAAGGTATTACGTTTTGGAAGTGTTATAGTTTTAAATATTTAGTTTCGAAATTTTATAACTTTGAAATACTATGATTTTAAAAATGATGTCGTATTGATTTGGTTATAAAAAGGAAATGATATTGTATTTATATGGTTTTGAAATGAATATTATATTTTGGTTTTGAAGTATAAACTATTTTAAATGACCGCGGTGTTATAATAACGTTTGGTTGTTAAATAGACCAGGATCGGATATGGACATACTCTCTGTCGATACCGAAAACCACTTTAACAACTGTGTACGTGGTGGAGTTTCCAGAATGAAGTAGGATGGTGGCGACGATCTTAAAGGTATATGCGTGGACCCAACTCCCGTGAGTTGGCATAAGGTGGCTAAAACAAGAGCGATCTCGGGCCAATGAGGTAGCACTTCTTATCGAACGCACTTCTTCGATACTATTCTATTACTTTGTGATTTTTGGTGGCCACCCTTCGATTCTTGATTTGGGAGTGTTGTTCGAGGTGGAGCGGTAGTGGCTGCTATGCGTTTCCATCAGCCCATGTGCGTAATTGATATATCAACCCTGGCATTGCCTTGTGTGCCGTGTCACCTACCATATCGAGCTTTACTACGAGTTGTGATTTCTCCCGTAGCCTGTGGAGTATCGAGGGTAGCCCCCATTTTGGGAGTATGCTAATACTGGATAGACTACTGGGACTATTACGAGATAAGGGGAATATTGGGTCACTCCTTAATGCTATTAAAAAGTAAGTTTATTTTACTATTAGACATTATTATAATAGCGAAATATTACTACATAGTAAATAGTTTAACGGATCCTTAAGAGATGTGCATCCCGAACATCTTTTAAGTTACTGCACTCACGTTAGACACTGGATAGGAGATGTTAAAACCCGTAAACATCTCTGATGCCGTTTACACTCATATTTATTCTGTTGATTTAACTTACATAAGATCTTTTAGTTCTGACTCGAGTGTTTTGTCTTTTCAATTCGCTCGGGTCAGCCTGAGCATTTCAGGATTTGAAGGCTCTATTTCTGAAGGACGAAGACGAAGATTTATTACTACTAATTATTCCACTACACTATTGTATTCCGCTGCATTAATTATTATTCTCTGGTATGTGTAACTCTGATATGTATTGTATAAATACAATTAAATTTTTTTGTAAAACAGCTTCATGAACTGTTATTTGATTATTATATTTTATCGTTCCGCTGCAAGATTCTATTTTGTTTCTTTTATTTCTCCACTTTTTCTTATTTACCCCATAACAATCCGCCCTTCTGTATGGTTTAAGTTGGCACGTGTGTCTGCTTAAGCGTACAAAAGGCGGGATGTTACAAATTTACATGATCTGATGAAGAAGAATTCAAATTTTGAATTTTTTACTAGGGTAGGTCAACAATTTGATTCTGCTCTTGGATTTCGTCGAGCAGTTAGTGCTTATTGTTTGAAGAATGGGTTTATAGTACAGCATCTTAAGAATTGTAAGGAACGATTGATAGTTTGATGTGTTGTAGATAGTTGTCCTTTTAGGATTCATGCTTCTTGCAAATTGAAGCAATTGGACCAATTGTTTGTTAAAAATATTCATTTAAGTCATTATTGTGGTGGTGTATTTCGATCGACTAGTAGTCCAACTATTAATAGTGATCTTGTAAGAAGTTTAATTATTAATCAAATTCGTGATGAGCCAAAAAGGAAAACGAAAGATATTATGAAAAGTTTTAAAAGTGATTATGATGTGGATTTGAGCTATTATTTTGCTTATAAGGGTAAAAAAATGGCTATGAATGATATTTATGGTGATGAAAATAAATCTTATAATGATTTGGTTTGGTATTTGAAGGCAATGGAAAGAAATAATCCAAATAGTTACTCTGGTATGGAAGTGGATCCGAATACTAATCAATTTGATAGAGTTTTTGTTTGTTATGAGGCATGTATCTTTGGATTTTGTTATTGTCGTCATATAGTGTTTTTAGATGCAACATTTTTGAAAGGTCGAAGTGGTATTTTGATGGCGGCTACTGCAAAAAATGGGAATCAAGGTACGTTTTTTATTTTCTTTTTTTTAAATGTACGTATGTTGTCTTCTTCTTTGTTATAGATTTGGACTTGATAGTTGTGCTGCTATAATTTTTTTTAAATTTGGGTTAGATAGTTGTGCTGCTGTAATTTATTGTTGCTGTGTGGATTAACAGTGAATGTATTTTGCTTTTTTTTGTTTTAGGTTTTTCTCCATTGGCTATGGTTCTTGTTCCTAAGGAAAATGAAGAGTGTTGGAGTTGGTTTTTGACTCACTTACAGAATGCTCTTATTGTGATAGACCATTGACTTTTTTAAGTGATAGACATTAGGGTTTGCTTTTAAATATTCCTAAGATTTTTCCAAATAGTTATCATTCTTATTGTTTGTATCATATGCAAAATAATATTGCTAGTATTGTGAAAAGTGGAAGAGGTTTGTAGGTAGCTCATTTACTAGAACGTTGTGCTTCAGTTTCTAATTGTTTTGAGTTTGAAAAGGCTATGTCAAAGTATAAAGAATTTGGAGGTGTGAAAGCTATTGAATATTTGAATGATAAGCCATATGACCACTGGGCTGATTTATTTTTTCCTGGAAAAAGTTATGGTGAAAATAAGTCTAATGTAGCCGAAAGTTTTAATTCTTGGATTTTAGATGAAAGAAGTCTACCTGTCACTTCATGTCCTTATGGTATTCGGGTTAAAATTATGAAGAAAATGTCTAATCGAAGAGAAGAGGCGTCTAAGTGGACTAGTGTGCTTTGTCCAAAAATGAAAGCTCGTTTGCTGAAATTGAAGGAAGAAGGATTTGGATGGAGTGTTTCTAAATCATCTAGGTATGTGTTTGTATTTTATTATATTCTTCTCACAGTTTCTAAAAAAGATAAATGTATTTATCTTTTTTTCCATCTGCTATATACCCAGTGTATTATGTTTTGATTTTGTTGCTGCATGTTATTTTTGCATTAAAGAATTCATTTTGTTATCTGACACACTTTTTTGCACATACTTTGAGGCTTATGTGTTACAAAGAATATATATAGCGTGAATTACTTTTGTTTGGAAATTCAACTTGTTTATATATATATGCAAGATTGTGTCATATGTATGTTACAATATAATGTCAGAATTGGCAGTTGTCTTGCATATGTATGTTAGGATATTTTGATAATCATTTTTTAATTTTAGTTCAATATTCTAAACAAGAATAGGATAGACATAGATCAATGATCGTAAACTTAACCGGCACTCTTTTGCTAGAGTTTTTGTTATACATATAATAATATGACTGGAAATTCAGATTCAACAATTGAGAATGATATGAAAGATGCCTTTATACCAGCATAGTGAAAGCAATACTCTTTACAATGAAAACTCTCACAATCTAACATCCCATGAAAACTATTTATATTTCATTCAAACTGGCTGTCTGGATTCTAGCACTTTACAAGAGATGTGTGTTGAAAATTCAGGTAAAATTAACATCAACAGTTATGTCAACTCTGTCTCTGACATCAGACAGAATTTTCACTAGCCCAATGATATTTGACAACAAATGTAATAGTGGTGAACATCCTTTATTGCGTTTAGTCTTCATAGTTCTATTATGTTTCTTTTGTAATAGTGGTAAACGCCATATATTAGGATTTTCTGACAATGATTTTCCCAATATTTGTTTTGATGCTAAAAGTCTCAGTTTTATTTTCTGTTGTAGTTGTGTAAATTTTTATAGCATATCACTGCTTACATTTTTTGCTTTAATCTGTTGATTTTTTTATATAGTTGATACATCGATTAAGTTTTTGAAATTTTGTAGGTATATTTTTGAAGTTTGTTCTCCAACGTCGCAAAAAGTTGATCTTAAAAATCGTATATGTAGTTGCAATCAATGGAAAGTGACGGGTTTTCCTTGTGTACATGCTTTGAAGTGTATTTCTTTAACCAGAAATTCTGTTTATGAATATATTGAGAATTAATTTACTGTTGAGTATTATCAAGCTTCGTATTCACATGTGATCAATCCTATTCCAACTTTTGATAAGGAAGCAATTGAAGCTGAGAAATCATCTACTGTTCTTCCTCCTAAGCCTATTCGTGGAGCTGGTAGGCCTAGGATGAATAGAATTGAAGGGGCTGATTTTCATGCTAAGCAAAACAGATGTGGAAAGTGTAAAAAACTAGGACATAATAGAATGTGGTGTTCTTTGAATAATTGAGTTGAGTGTTTTAATCCAATGTATTTGATTGATTATTCTTTGAATATTTTGAGTTGAATATTTGAATAATTGGGTATGTTGAATTGTTGCTGATATGTTTCTGATTATTTTTTATGTTAAGCAATTTTTATGTTTAATTGTTATTTGGTATACATTGTTGTTACTTTTGTGAAAAAGATAAATTCATATATCTTTTTTTTTGGTTCTGTTATAGATTGAAAGATCCATCAATCTACCAAGTGTCCTTAGCTTTCCAGAAATTATTTTTCTATGTTGTTACACTAATAATTTGGTATGCGTAAACTATTAGATAAAAGATTGAATAATTCTAGCATGTTGTATGTTGGGTGAGAGTTTAAAATTTTTCCTTGTTATCTTTATCTGTAATTAAATGATTTTCAATCAAAACATATTGCAAGTATACAGAAAGAGTTATATGAGATACTAGGTGTTATATTAATTTCATAAAATTAAGATTCTATAGTAAAACTGACAGCGGTACCACTTGTATTATACCTATCCCAAATTTTACTTGCATTAGTATGAGATTTGTAACCTTTTATTTGTGTAGCAATAATTTTGCCATAAATTCTTTAGTCACTTTCTCCCCCATAAACTTTCAGGAATGAACAAACATAATTTATACATAATATGCTGTGAAAAGAACAAGTTGTATAGGGTTTTTCTTAAGTTATCCATTCTACAAATGCCATTTTCAGGGTGGTTACTTCAGTGCAACTGAGATCATGAATGTAATTAATGTTTTTATCTATATCCTGAATAATCAGCTTAGTTCTGTAATATTGATGGACCAAAAGGTAAGTAACAAATGTTTTATTCTCTTATAGGCAGTGTTTCTTCCGGTGTATCTTGCATTTTGACAAACTTTTTAATTGACACGTATTATCTTCCAATGTTAATTTAAATTGGAGGTTGGCATTTCTTTTTCTTTTGTAGCTATATGAATCAATTAAACATGGTGAAAACTCAAGCTTTTGTAAATAGTTTGCTCTGTAACAATGTTATCTGCTTGTTTTTAGGCTGCTTGCTCTTATAAAGACATAGGACAATATGCAGAATGTTAAATTGTACAGGAAATAAATTGAATAGTGCTATACATATAAGTCCGAGACACATAAAAACAGTGTGTACTGTAAAAGACTGATACAACATACTGTTAATAATGTATTATTTTATGACATCAGAATATTATGAATAAAAGATAAATGCTTTTATCTTTGTTAACAGAGCATTAGAAACAAATTAGCCATTACAAATTCATGATCAGTTATCATAATTTCATCATCAAATTAACGTCAGTTGTGTAATTGTTTGCTATTTAAGATCAGCCATTACAAATTCATCAGTAAATTCAGATATACTGCCTAAAATCTATCATCAAATAAATTTTTAACAAATGTATGATAAAAAGACTATCAGACATCAAAGAAATTGTTTCTATCATTCTCAGTTTGAGTTTTTTGTTGCTGAAGCTGAGCTGTAAAAATTTTCAACTGTCCAGCAATATGGTTCGTCAGAGAGAATTTGTGCAGCTATTTGTGCTCTGAATGCATTGAGTTGTTTTAGACTGATTTTTGATGCAGTGTCCATTCCTTGTGCAATCTTTTGCATGAACATCATTACAAAAACTCCACAGTCAAACCTGTATTTGTTAATTTTAGTAATTTGAATATAATTATAAAACAGATTATCTTTTGTTCATTTTGATAATGAATTATATTTAGTAGTGTGTTTATTTAAGTAATAATACGTGAATAATAATAGTATGTAATTCGCGTAGTTATCGTGTAACATGCATTTTTGTATAAAAATCTCCAATATCTTCAAAATTAACCATTGCTTTGTTGGGCACAGTTAACATTTTTAAGCAATGTAGACTTCCCTAGAATTGTTTTCTCCCCTGCGTCTTGTAGCTCTTTATTGATGTTGTTTACTGTTTCTTTCTGCCAAAAAAATAATAATTTTTTTTTGAATAATGATAAATCTATTTTGTCTTTTTACTTTCTTTGTATTTTTACTTACCACATTAATAGCAAACTTTGAATGTCCACTTCTTAAGGTCTTAGATCTTGTGGTCAAGTGTAGAGAATCGTAATGGTTCCAAGTACATGATTCCACTACTAGTTCTAGCAAGCTCCAATGTTCGTTGCCGTGTATAGGAATTAATATATTGCAACATAATGGATTTAGAAGTGTTTGTTTAATAAAAGGATTAAACATATCTCTTTTGGTATTTTCCATGTTTCCATCTGTTGCACTTTTCTGTTAAAAAATAATTTCAGAAAATTTATCTCATAAACAAATTAAATTTGACATTATAGTTCACTTACTGTCATTATTATGTTCACGTATATAATGCTAGAACTTTGTTCTAATAATTTTGTTTTTATGAACCAAAACCAATCAATAACCTACATTTCAAAAAGAATATGGATTAAGTATAGAATTTATAATAAAGCAAAGTATAGTTTTTTCTACTTACTTGACCAGAAATATATTCTCCATGGAGAAGTTCTTCTATCATACTTTTTGTGATGGTGATGAAGTTTCCATCATCACAAGTAAATGCTTCATCACTGAAAAATTTGATGGTTGTTAACAGATGAAATTATGATTAGTATGTATTGTGTTGTTTCTATTTATTTGTTAATAAAAGAAAATAAAAACGTTTGTAGAAGTTTGTATGAAAAGATAAAGATAAAATAATTTATCTTTTTTAGTTTTGTTTAGTTTTTTTTGTTTTTTTATTTGTAAATCATCAGACTTTCATGCTGAAATAAAAAGATTTATTTGAGTTATATGTTGTTAACATATTGTGCCATAAACAATATGTTATTGGAATAAATCTTTAAACAATATATGACTGTTGAAGTGTAAATTTTATGCATGCCTTAATAATAAGGATGAATTTAGAACCGTTGGAGATGCTCTTAGGTGAATTTGATACATATGTGATGGTGATTGAGGATTTTAAAAACCTTATCTGATGTGAAGTTTTGTTTGTTATCAAAATTTTTGAGTAAAACATGGGTACTAAAACATGTGGAATTCATGGACAAAAAAAGTCCATGACTTGTATATGACAAAACAAATATAGATCGTGTTGCAAATTCTATAACTTCTATATGACTTTAGTAATAGTAGCCTATACGTATCAACAAAAGTTTTGCTATGATTTATATGCATATCATATACCATTTTGCGAAAGATATAACTAGTATGTTTATGAAAATACTAATTCTATTTGTTAATGTTACAGATTTTTTTTGAGTAACTGAATTTGGAATTCCAAAAGAACATGACAAACCAATACAAAAGTTCATTGTTAATGTTACTGATTCTGGTTTTTACTGTTAGCTATGAGTACATCTTCTATCTTTTTATTACCATTACTTAAATTTGTGTAGTCTGTATCGTATATAATTAACAAACCTAAAAATGCAAAGCATCAAACCTAAAAATGAAAAGATCAAGATAAATTAATTTATCTTTTTTAGTTTTGTTTAGTATTTTTATTTTTTTTAATTTGTAAATCATCAGATTTTGATGCTGAAATAAAAAGCTTTATTTGAATTATATGTTGTTATCATATTGTACCATAAACAATATCTTATTGGAATAAATCTATATTTAAGTCAATTGAGTGAAAAGTAGTTTAGTTACTTACTTGTTTCCTCCAAGAATTTTGATAAAAAATTTGACAATTTCTTTTTGTTCTTTAGTAAGATATTGAGGAGTGGACATTTCTCAACATTCCTTGGCTTCTTCTTCTTTGGTTCTTTTAGGACAACATCTTCAACAACAATAGGATTTTTGGGAGCAGTTTCTTGAGCAGGCACTTTCAGATTGTCAGATTTTAAACTATCTTGTGTCTGATTTTCTAGTATGAAATCTTGAGTTTGCATTATACCAAAAGTTGGAAAATTAGCAGAACTGTTTATGTGAATTATACCAGTAATTTTTATTTTTTTCTTACCTTTTTCAGCTTCAGTTTTTTTGTTCAAATTATCTTTTTCCTTCACATCGTGCTTTTCTAAATTTTCCAACTTTTGGAGCTTCATTTCAAGAACCTAGATTCATTTTTCAGCCATTTCTCTTAAACGTCTTTCCTCATTTAATTGTTCTACAACATTTTTCATCTTAGTAGTCAAAAAAGTGACTTTTGACTCTAGCTCCATTATGTTATTAGCACATTCTTTGGCATATTTTTTCAGACTTTTGTCTTCCTAGCGCTTATCTAATCTTCTTTTGTTGTTTTGGTCTTCTTCCACCTCAATAGCTATTTTTTTATTGGAAAGAAATTCTTTCTCTTCTTTTGTTATAACTACAAATTTTTTAAAATCTGCAAGGAATATATTTAGAGTTAAGCTTGCACATATACTGTCATTCAAGTACTAGACAAGTTACAAACAACTGGTTTTGAGGTAATATAGTTCTGAGCTAAATAATTAATGAACATAGTTATTTTGTTGAATCAAAGAGTTATATAATAGAACAGGGGTAGTCCCACTTTCCTAGAACATGAGAAGTTGATCGTTTCTATTTTCTATCAGATCAGTTACAAACTTCCTAGTTGTTGTTATTATTAGCTATTTATAATAATTAGCACCCTTAACTAACGGGAAAAAGTGTAATATGTCAAACTTATAAAGTGGAATGTGACTTCAGTATTTCAGCCTTTCATATAATATTGTTATGCAATTCACATAGAGGTACGATCCTGTATTAGTACCAACTGAAACTAGCTTACTTTCTATACTCATTTTGTTTTCTATTATTTAGGCCACTAACATTCCAAGAAATGGCATTCCAAGAAATTAAAAAAAATGCACAGTTAAAAAAAACTAGCATACTTTATCATTGTCAACTTCAGTGAGGTCCAAATCTTTCAGTTTTGAAATCCCATTTTCTCATTCTTGGGATTTTGGTTTATAGATTTTCCTTCTCATCAATTATTTGTGTTCGTTCACAAAACCAGTACTGCAAGAAAATGATAAATATATTTATATTTTTGTAATAAATATAAATTTGAATATATTTATATTTAGTTAAAATTATGAAAGCATACCAGTAACACCATAGCACAACCTGGTGTACTTCTAGGGTCAGCATGATACTTTTTAACATTTTTTAAAACATTTTCACATATTGCCCGTGGCCAAGAGATTGAATTTAATTTTTTTAAATTTAGCAACTTCGGTAAGAAACCCCATTGCATATAGCTTTGGTTGTTTGGAAAAAGGAAAGTTTTAACCAGCAATAATAATAATAATTTCACTAAATCTTCATTTCCTTTTTCCTCTTCTAACAGTGTATTCAATCTTTTTGTTACTGTTTTTTGGCTGATTATGTCTTCTTCTTGAAAATTGGAACTTATAAAATTGGAGAAACTTTCCATTGCTGAGGCTTTGTTAGAAGCTGGTATAGGAAATAAGTCTTCTCCAGCTAATGGCATTCCGAATATTATACTGACTTCTTTAGGACTTATTTTGAGTAATTTGTTTCCAATTGTGAAAGCATTTTCTTTTACATCAAAAGAAGTAATGATGTCATCTAAATTCGAAGCGCTTTTCCTTAAATCTTGTCGTGCTATTGAATCTCTAAGAAAAACATTGAAGAAGTTTTTGAATGGTGTTTTTTTCTATAAAAGCTATTGCTTCAGGTGAAAGAATGTTTTTCTCCTTTATAATTGACAGCACTTTATAGATTGCATCCAAATTACATCTATATGTACCTGTGTACTGTTGCCTTTTCTGCTTCTTGGCTATTTTTTTAATTTCATACTAATCAATATCATTCGAACCAGTAGTTTCTTCAGCCAGTTGTTGTGAAATCGTTTTTTTCTTCATCGGAGTTTTCTAATTGATTATGTCTGAAGTCCTTATCTGTGAAGTCTTCTTTTTAATCAGCATCAGGTAATTCCTGTGTTGGTCTAGTCTGATTCTACATTTATGAAAATCATAAAATCAATTAGGAGGTAAAAATAACAAGTTCATCAAAAAAATGTCATACTGCAAAAAAAATTGAATAAAAAGATAATATGCTTTATCTTTTTAATTATTTTTTATTTTTTTGGGATTAAGATATTTTTTTAGTATATAAAGTACCTCTTTTTCAAAAAAAAAGATAAAGCACTTTTTTAGTATATAAAGTACCTCTATTTTAAAAAAAAAATACAAATTAAATCCAACGGGTTTTTTTGTAAAGAACAAATATTCACAATTAAGAACATGTTTTTAAATAACTAAACATGTTTGTTAATATTCATAGTTTAGAACAGTTATCATTTAGAATCAAAAACACATTTAGGGAGAAGCAATTTTGGTTGTGGTTTCAATGGGTAGTTGTAATGTCTGGTTGTAGATAGTTGAAGTTTTGGTGTAGTATACCAACTTAATGAGTTCTGATAAGGTGTAATTGAGGGGAGGAGATTGAAGTGGTATTGAAGATGGTGAGTGGATGATGGAATTTATTATTGAAGTAGTTGAGGTGTATTGTTAAGGAGTTGTTGTCCTTATTTCAGGTTGTAGTTTAGATGGGGTATGAGGATGTCATATTTTAGGTAGAGATTTGAATTCAAATGTATTGGATGGCGATTGGTACAAAAGTTGTTTGAGCAGCAATAGATTGTACTTTGTGAGGAAATTGAAGGATGGTGAATGTAACGACCTCGAAATTTAAATTTTATTTAAATTGATAATTAATTTGATTTTTGAATTAAAATTGTGAAATAAATCGAGGTAGTGATGCGAGTTTCCCCGGATTCAAATAAAAATATATTAAATCATTTCAAAATTTAAATATTGTAAATATATGTATATACAGTTGGTTTGAATTTAAATCATAAGTAAATGGTTTAAGAAATGAAAATATATTAGATATAGAAATATAAAGTAAATACATTTGCTAAATTTTAATAACCTATTTAAAATAGAAATTATTTATACTATGAAATAAAACAAGACTAAAGAAAAGAACACAAAGAATAAAAATAAACACACTTATGTTAGAGATAGAAACAAATAACAAGTTAACCATAATACAATAACCATAACAAATCTTTAAACTAAAAACTTAAGTAAAATATTATAATCTATGGCAATGTTCATGTGCAGGCCGAAATCATTTCAATGCATACGAATAGGAATAGAGGAAGTATGCTTAGCTTTAGTCAAACAAATATAAACATATGTAAGTTTTGTACCTAAAGGAATAAAGAAATGGTTTGTGTAAGCTTGATATGAAACAAGGCATTAAATGCCATCACCTATAGTACACGAGACATCTCTTTTCAGCCCCATATGAAAAATCTCTGATCAGACCTTGTACAAAAGCAAAATGATCATCCTGTAACTTCATTTTCATATATCAACTCTTACCTCAGTTCGTTCCTTCAAAATTGAGTACATCTGGAGTAACAACTTCTTAAACTTGAAAGAAAAAAAAAATATACAACTTAAACAACATCTGGAATCAAGCTAGACATGGATTCAATTCAAGGATCAAATTTTCAAATGCAAAGCTTGTTCAAGCTTCTCTGTTTTTCAATCATGACAGGTGAGCAAACTCACTTGAACCCATATATATGTTTTGATATCTGAATTGATACTTGAAGTTTTGTTGTGAAGATGTTTTGTTAGTTGTTAATTATGTCTGCATGCTTGTAGATATATGTGCAAATATAGGTGTGCATGCCTGTTATCTATGACCTCTCTGTTCTTTGTTTTCAAGCTTAGATTTTAGTTAAAATTCATTATATCCTTATCTAATCTCTGTTAGAACTTAGGCTATAAACAAAGGTTGTTTGTTTTATCATAAATTAAAGTTTAAGAATTGATTCAGGTTAAAATGAATGTGGAATTGTTCTGAAAAATAAGAAGAACAGTGGAAACTTGACTTCATCAAAAATTCCAACATGATTAAATTATAGATTCAAGTTTGTAATCTATTGTATCATTGAAAACTAGAATTTTTAAAATAAAAATCAAATTTTTTCGTTAAGTATTGAACGTGCATTTTGAAGTTGACCTGGGAATGGGTTTTTGGCTATTTCGAATGGTCGGAGAGACTATGGTGATCGGGGCTTCGAGCGAAGAGGCAATGATGGTCGGAGACTTCGGCAAAATTATTAGGATGGCAATCAGAGCACCGAGGTGTTGGAGGTGATTGATTTTCGTCTATAACCCTAGTTTTGATTGGGTTGAGTAATTGGATCGGCGGAGCATCTATGGTTGATCGAGTTCGAAGATATTCACGGAGATGTTGGCTTGAGGGTTGTTGAAGACGTGGCCGAGGTGGCTCGACCTCCGGTGGTCTACGCAGCGGTGGCGAGGCGTTTTACTGAGGGTTGTTGGTGTCAGTTTTTCGAGCGAAGCCTGGATTTTTGATTTAGTGTTTATCGCGTGATACTGGGTGGTCGAAGGACTTGCGGGGCTCGGCGGTGATGCATAAAGATGGTCGGAGGCATGGTCATAGTTCAGGGAAGGATGTGCACGTGCACAGTCTGGAATGCGTGTCAGTGGGTAGATGTTGTAGCATACCCGGTTGCGTTCTCGAGTTGTGGGTGGAAATCGCTGGGTCGAACTCGAGAGAAGTGGCAAAGTTTCGTTTCCAGATTTGGGATATTGTGATGGGAGTTCGAAGTTTTGGGGAAGAAGGCAACCGCCTCAGGTTTGAATGCGTGGGAACACAGGAAAAATGCTCGAAGCATTTATAGTTCGTCGAGGTGACGGCGGCGTAGATTTCCAGTTAGTAAACTTAATTTTCGAGTGGCATGAACTTTTGATCGCCATGGCTTGTAGGGATGATCGAGCGTTATGAGATTTTAGGGAGTGGAAGCTTGGTCGTAGGCGAAGTCGAGACCGAAGTTGCACGCGTTCCGGTGACTGGTGGCGGCGAGACGAGGAGATTTTGACGAACTGCGTCGCTCCAGTTTTTGAATCGAGTTACTCGATTTTTAACAATGGCGAAAGTAAGGGTTTTGGGTGGTCGGAATGTACGAGTGGGTCGTTCGTGACTTGTAGGCATCGCGGCGTTGGTCGGAGGCCAGCAGTTCGTCGTGCACCATGCACACGTGTGCACGATTGGATTTGTGTTGGGTTGGGTGATTGAGGAAGAAGAAGTAGAAAGACGAAGAAGTTCTCGAGTACGACTCGAAGTTTTCATTGATTGTCTCGGGGAAAACGAACGAGGGGTAAACTCGAAGCAAGGCTCGGAGCAATTTGGTTTGTCTCGAGACAGTAGTTGTTACAGGTTTTAGACAACCTGGAAGCAATTTGAATTTTCAAAACAAATTCGAATGAAACCTTAAATTTGTAAACTAAATTGAACAAAGCTTAAAACCAGGTTGAAGCTTGAATTCAAGTTTATTTCTGAATTCAAATTTGAAATGAAATAAAAGGTTTAAAATAATTAAAGGTTGATTACTCAAGTGATTTTGTTTGTTAATAACAAATTAATTTCAAGCATTTGAATTAAATAAGAATTTATTTGTTAATTAAGTAATTAATTAAGATTTATGGTTTATCTTTAAATTAATGAGGGCCTTAATTAACTAAAGATAATTACTTAATGAAATTAATTAAAGGATTAATTTATTAATGTGATTAATTAGTTATAATTACACAATTAATTCATCTTAATTGTAGATGATTGATTATTATCGAATGCTTTGTGATGTAATGCTTTGTGATATGATGCTTTGTGATCTAAATTGCTTTGTATTGAGCTGTTATATCTGTGATGAATATACTGTTATATGAATATGAAAACCCTTGACCCGTAAACGACACTTGAATTTCGATGCGACAGGGAGTCGGATTCCAGTTGGTTATCCGAAACCCACATCGAATTGCAATAATGAATTTTTGTGACTGATAAATTTATTTTATCTATGAATCTGTGAATGAAGATAAGCGTTATGGGTTATACTGCTTATCGATATATCTGTGATGATTGATGTTGTGCACTATTGTGTGAAACCCCTGGACCACACTGTTACACACACAAATATGGATTTCACATGGAAATCGGTTAAGTCACAGATAATTTAAATTTAATGTTTTTGAAATTGAAATTTTAATTTCAATTGATTTTGAAATTAGAAATTTGGGGTTTAAAGTGAAAAGCTTTTGAAATGGAATTTCAAATATAAAAGTTATTTTGAATAACTTAACCGAGTTTTGAAAATTTAAATAGTTAGATTTAAATTTGGATTCAAGTTTGAAATTAAGCTATGATTTGGAAACTAGGGAGTAAAGATGATATAAATGTGTTTATATGAATTTAAACCATTTTAAAAGTATAAGTTGGGAATTTGGATTTAACCCAAGAACCTTAACTCGTATAAATGAATCAGATTTCCAGAACGAAAACTGTTTGTTTTCAAAGAATAAAAGCTTTTAGATAAGAAATGAAATTCCAATTTAGGTAAAGGAATTTCAAGATTTAATTGAAAATGGTTTTCCAAGTTATAAATGAATTCTTTTCGAAAGCTATGAATTAAATCTGTTTATTTTTAACAGATTTAAAATGATGTTTTGTTAAACCATTCGAAATGAAATTGTTTTGAAAGCTATTTGTTAAATCTTTGATTTAAAGATTTAACGAATTAATCGAATTGAAAGGGAAATTGATTTGGAAAATCTATGAATGAATCTTTGTGAAATTAAGTGAACTTTATGAATTGAATCTTTTTTGTTTAAAAAGATTAAAATGGTAATTTGATAAACCATTTGTAAAGAAAGTTTGGGTTTAAGTTGTGACTTAATTGAAATCCCAATATCCGTATGTTTTTAAATATTTCGCTCACTATTCGGGTTAGCCGGGAAAGGACCTTTGGGTCGTATAACTCATTCCGAATAGTGATACGTCGTATATGGATAGCATTTGAAGACCGGTGTTGAAGACCGGATATTTTTCGAAAATGAAAGGACAACCTGTCGAATGTCTCTGCACTGAGTCGCGCCGGTATAGAGATTTATATCACTCTTTTGTGACGGGAAGTTCGGACGTGATTGAAAGTTATCCGGAATTGCAAGGGCTTCGTGAGAAGTGCCTTCGGTTCTGTTCGATCCCGGAACAGACTTGTATGGATTGTATGTCTGACATTACACTTTGAGATATAAAGCCGATTTCTTTCAAATACATTTCTGTTTGGTGGCGGAGAATTTATTCTCTTAGCTTAACACCCTTCTCTAAGACATACGAGCTTAGAGGTTATGTAGTTGAAGTTATCAGCGATATATCCCAATTTGGTAATGTGGCATGCTGAGTGTTGCTGTGTGATGATCAGTGTTTGATCATTTGTGATATGATCATTTGTTTGATCATTTATCTTTGTGATCATAGGTTGATCATCTGTTGACCCAAAGCGTGGCTTTTTGAAAAAGCGTAGCTTTGTGGACGAGACTTCGTCGAGCCTCACAACCCGGTAATGGTCGAAACAGGAATCGTGCGGCAAGGTTTCAGGGGTAGCTCCCCTAGGGTATGACCATTCCTTCTGGAAAAGGGTAGTATCATGGTATGGAGCCCAGATACTTACTCATGTGGATACACTTTCTTTATGATGTGTGATGTTGGTTATCGAGCGCTCGGATAAAGGTCCCAAAGGACCGGGGGTGGCATATCTGAGGTTTCTTTTATCCCTTAGGAAAAGGGGTTGCCGGCCTTGTTTGGCAGAGAACAGTTGGTTCTCAGAACGTCCCGCCAGAGGCGTTTCTTTCGTGGAATAGGAAGTTCCTTAGCCTGACCATTTGTTGGAAATCCAAACAAAACAATACGAGCCCTGTACGGTTTTAGTTGTATTACCTGCCATGGAATGTGGTGGTAACCTGCTATTGAACATGGTAGCTATAGTAGGCATAAGTGCGAAATGTCTATGCTGGCTAAGATTTATATTCTACTTTCGAAATTGTTTTCTACACTATGCACTAGTAATAATATCAAATGATTTGATTTTGCGTAGTAAGCATCTTTGACTATCATAAGAAGAAATCTCCTCCAATCCTGCGTTTGCATTGTGTGTGTGGTGGGAGGTCTTATGGTAGTTTCATTTTCCAAAAGCATTGCGAATTGACTTTAAAATTCTCTGCTATTTGTTTTAAAGATAAACTGTTTTTGTTGCTCACACCAGTCCCATGACTGATCCGGAGTTTATTGTTTCTTTCCTAAACTCTGGATGCTCAAAATTTTTCTACACTAGCAGTCTAGAGTTTGGTTTTTCAGATAGTCAGATTAGTAGGTT
Organism: Allium fistulosum; assembly: GCA_030737815.1. Lineage (NCBI taxonomy): Eukaryota > Viridiplantae > Streptophyta > Magnoliopsida > Asparagales > Amaryllidaceae > Allium > Allium fistulosum. The sequence goes on from CM060906.1 coordinate 695,298,293, forward strand.
ATCTGGAGCTAGTTCAGTCTTTGGATCGGACTGCACTTGCTTATCTTGGTGTATCGTTATTGGGAGTTCAAGCTATTTCTGGATTAGTGCTTTGAAGATGGAGATTATCCGCTGCTGATGTTATCGTTTTCTTTTCCGCTGCTATTTGTTGTATCATATCTCTGATGTATATTGATATTCATTGTATCATTCTGTTGTATCAGATATTGTATATCAATGTATTATTCATTTCTTCCGCTGTGTTATTTACTTAACTGTGTTATAAGCTCCGGCGACTCGGATTTGAACGCTCGAATCTACGACATTCGAGTACGAGTGAAGTACGGGTGCCGATTTTTGAAGGTCGACTTTTGGGTCTTGACAAAGTGGTATCAGAGCTAAGGTTGAACTTTAGCTCAGGAGTATAACACGTTAAGTAGCTCATTAGAGATAGAGTGAAGTAAACTCTAGAATGAGTGTATCCCTAAGATATCCGTCTGAACGTCTCAGTAAATTCTCTTACTATCCACTGATAGTAAGTATGAGTGCAAGAAGAGGACGAGATAGGGGACAGGGAAATACGACTATAAATGGTCAATACTCTGTAACAACAAGGAAGTAATCTTTTTTCTATCAATCTCTTTTGTTCAACATCTTTTCTCAATTCTTCGATGATTTCTGGTAGATCCAGGAAGAAATTTGATATATTAATATGGGACGTAAACTCCGGATAAGCCAAAATTGTTTGTTTGGATGTATTGGTTGCTTTGATTGTTATAGTTGATAGGTATAATTTAGTTTCTAAACTAAAAGTTTTGAAATCGTATCCATCTATCTATCTATTCCTTGGGTCCGGATATGTTCTACGAATAGTTAGTTATCCCTTTGAACTAACCGATGCCCTTGTATATTTCGTAGATCTGGATAACCCGAGTATCTTGTGAAGTCTTAAAAAGATTCGTTCTTGTATCTGTTATTGATATTCTGATTTGGTGAGCCAAATGCAGAATAAATGTTCAGTTTGAGTTGATGAAATATTCTTCATCTATCTTGTTGTCTCCTTGGCAATTTCGAGGACGAAATTCTTTTAAGGGGGGAAGTTTGTAACGACCCCGAAATTTAAATTTTATTTAAATTGATAATTAATTTGATTTTTGAATTAAAATTGTGAAATAAATCGATGTAGTGATGCGAGTTTCCCCGGATTCAAATAAAAATATATTAAATCATTTCAAAATTTAAATATTGTAAATATATGTATATACAGTTGGTTTGAATTTAAATCATAAGTAAATGGTTTAAGAAATGAAAATATATTAGATATAGAAAAATAAAGTAAATACATTTGCTAAATTTTAATAACCTATTTAAAATAGAAATTATTTATACTATGAAATAAAACAAGACTAAAGAAAAGAACACAAAGAATAAAAATAAACACACTTATGTTAGAGATAGAAACAAATAACAAGTTAACCATAATACAATAACCATAACAAATCTTTAAACTAAAAACTTAAGTAAAATATTATAATCTATGGCAATGTTCATGTGCAGGCCGAAATCATTTCAATGCATACGAATAGGAATAGAGGAAGTATGCTTAGCTTTAGTCAAACAAATATAAACATATGTAAGTTTTGTACCTAAAGGAATAAAGAAATGGTTTGTGTAAGCTTGATATGAAACAAGGCATTAAATGCCATCACCTATAGTACACGAGACATCTCTTTTCAGCCCCATATGAAAAATCTCTGATCAGACCTTGTACAAAAGCAAAATGATCATCTTGTAACTTCATTTTCATATATCAACTCTTACCTCAGTTCGTTCCTTCAAAATTGAGTACATCTGGAGTAACAACTTCTTAAACTTGAAAGAAAAAAAATATATACAACTTAAACAACATCTAGAATCAAGCTAGACAGGGATTCAATTCAAGGATCAAATTTTCAAATGCAAAGCTTGTTCAAGCTTCTCTGTTCTTCAATCATGACAGGTGAGCAAACTCACTTGAACCCATATATATGTTTTGATATCTGAATTGATACTTGAAGTTTTGTTGTGAAGATGTTTTGTTAGTTGTTAATTATGTCTGCATGCTTGTAGATATATGTGCAAATATAGGTGTGCATGCCTGTTATCTGTGACCTCTCTGTTCTTTGTTTTCAAGCTTAGATTTTAGTTAAAATTCATTATATCCTTATCTAATCTCTGTTAGAACTTAGGCTATAAACAAAGGTTGTTTGTTTTATCATAAATTAAAGTTTAAGAATTGATTCAGGTTAAAATGAATGTGGAATTGTTCTGAAAAATGAGAAGAACAGTGGAAACTTGACTTCATCAAAAATTCCAACATGATTAAATTATAGATTCAAGTTTGTAATCTATTGTATCATTGAAAACTAGAATTTTTAAAATAAAAATCAAATTTTTTCGTTAAGTATTGAACGTGCATTTTGAAGTTGACCTGGGAATGGGTTTTTGGCTATTTCGAATGGTCGGAGAGACTATGGTGATCGGGTCTTCAAGCGAAGAGGCAATGATGGTCGGAGACTTCGGCAAAATTATCAGGATGGCAATCAGAGCACCGAGGTGTTGGAGGTGATTGATTTTCGTCTATAACCCTAGTTTTGATTGGGTTGAGTAATTGGATCGGCGGAGCATCTATGGTTGATCGAGTTTGAAGATATTCACGAAGATGTTGGCTTGAGGGTTGTTGAAGACGTGGCCGAGGTGGCTCGACCTCCGGTGGTCTACGCAGCGGTGGCGAGGCGTTTTACTGAGGGTTGTTGGTGTCAGTTTTTCGAGCGAAGCCTGGATTTTTGATTTAGTGTTTATCGCGTGATACTGGGTGGTCGAAGGACTTGCGGGGCTCGGCGGTGATGCGTAAAGATGGTCGGAGGCATGGTCATAGTTCAGGGAAGGATGTGCACGTGCACAGTCTGGAATGCGTGTCAGTGGGGAGATGTTGTAGCATACCCGGTTGCGTTCTCGAGTTGTGGGTGGAAATCGCTGGGTCGAACTCGAGAGAAGTGGCAAAGTTTCGTTTCCAGATTTGGGATATTGTGATGGGAGTTCGAAGTTTTAGGGAAGAAGGCAACCGCCTCGGGTTTGAATGCGTGGAAACACAGGAAAAATGCTCGAAGCATTTATAGTTCGTCGAGGTGACGGCGGCGTAGATTTCCAGTTAGTAAACCTAATTTTCGAGTGGCATGAACTTTTGATCGCCATGGCTTGTAGGGATGATCGAGCGTTATGAGATTTTAGGGAGTGGAAGCTTGGTCGTAGGCGAAGTCGAGACCGAAGTTGCACGCGTTTCGATGACTGGTGGCGGCGAGACGAGGAGATTTTGACGAACTGTGTCGCTCCAGTTTTTGAATCGAGTTACTCGATTTTTAACAATGGCGAAAGTAAGGGTTTTGGGTGGTCGGAATGTACGAGTGGGTCGTTCGTGACTTGTAGGCATTGCGGCGTTGGTCGAAGGCCAGCAGTTCGTCGTGCACCATGCACACGTGTGCACGATTGGATTTGTGTTGGGTTGGGTGATTGAGGAAGAAGGAAGTAGAAAGACGAAGAAGTTCTCGAGTACGACTCGAAGTTTTCATTGATTGTCTCGGGGAAAACGAACGAGGGGTAAACTCGAAGCAAGGCTCGGAGCAATTTGGTTTGTCTCGAGACAGTAGTTGTTACAGGTTTTAGACAACCTGGAAGCAATTTGAATTTTCAAAACAAATTCGAATGAAACCTTAAATTTGTAAACTAAATTGAACAAAGCTTAAAACCAGGTTGAAGCTTGAATTCAAGTTTATTTCTGAATTCAAATTTGAAATGAAATAAAAGGTTTAAAATAATTAAAGGTTGATTACTCAAGTGATTTTGTTTGTTAATAACAAATTAATTTCAAGCATTTGAATTAAATAAGAATTTATTTGTTAATTAAGTAATTAATTAAGATTTATGGTTTATCTTTAAATTAATGAGGGCCTTAATTAACTAAAGATAATTACTTAATGAAATTCATTAAAGGGTTAATTTATTAATGTGATTAATTAGTTATAATTACACAATTAATTCATCTTAATTGTAGATGATTGATTATTATCGAATGCTTTGTGATGTAATGCTTTGTGATATGATGCTTTGTGATCTAAATTGCTTTGTATTGAGCTGTTATATCTGTGATGAATATACTATTATATGAATATGAAAACCCTTGACCCGTAAACGACACTTGAATTTCGATGCGACAGGGAGTCGGATTCCAGTTGGTTATCCGAAACCCACATCGAATTGCAATAATGAATTTTTGTGACTGATAAATTTATTTTATCTATGAATCTGTGAATGAAGATAAGCGTTATGGGTTATACCGCTTATCGATATATCTGTGATGATTGATGTTGTGCACTATTGTGTGAAACCCCTGGACCACACTGTTACACACACAAATATGGATTTCACGTGGAAATCGGTTAAGTCACAGATAATTTAAATTTGATGTTTTTGAAATTGAAATTTTAATTTCAATTGATTTTGAAATTAGAAATTTGGGGTTTAAAGTGAAAAGCTTTTGAAATGGAATTTCAAATACAAAAGTTATTTTGAATAACTTAACCGAGTTTTGAAAATTTAAATAATTAGATTTAAATTTGGATTCAAGTTTGAAATTAAGCTATGATTTGGAAACTAGGGAGTAAAGATGATATAAATGTGTTTATATGAATTTAAACCATTTTAAAAGTATAAGTTGGGAATTTGGATTTAACCCAAGAACCTTAACTCGTATAAATGAATCAGATTTCCAGAACGAAAACTGTTTGTTTTCAAAGAATAAAAGCTTTTAGATAAGAAATGAAATTCCAATTTAGGTAAAGGAATTTCAAGATTTAATTGAAAAATGGTTTTCCAAGTTATAAATGAATTCTTTTCGAAAGCTATGAATTAAATCTGTTTATTTTTAACAGATTTAAAATGATGTTTTGTTAAACCATTCGAAATGAAATTGTTTTGAAAGCTATTTGTTAAATCTTTGATTTAAAGATTTAACGAATTAATCAAATTGAAAGGGAAATTGATTTGGAAAATCTATGAATGAATCTTTGTGAAATTAAGTGAACTTTATGAATTGAATCTTTTTTGTTTAAAAAGATTAAAATGGTAATTTGATAAACCATTTGTAAAGAAAGTTTGGGTTTAAGTTGTGACTTAATTGAAATCCCAATATCCGTATGTTTTTAAATATTTCGCTCACTATTCGGGTTAGCCGGGAAAGGACCTTTGGGTCGTATAACTCATTCCGAATAGTGATACGTCGTATATGGATAGCATTTGAAGACCGGTGTTGAAGACCGGATATTTTTCGAAAATGAAAGGACAACCTGTCGAATGTCTCTGCACTGAGTCGCGCCGGTATAGAGATTTATATCACTCTTTTGTGACGGGAAGTTCGGACGTGATTGAAAGTTATCCGGAATTGCAAGGGCTTCGTGAGAAGTGCCTTCGGTTCTGTTCGATCCCGGAACAGACTTGTATGGATTGTATGTCTGACATTACACTTTGAGATATAAAGCCGATTTCTTTCAAATACATTTCTGTTTGGTGGTGGAGAATTTATTCTCTTAGCTTAACACCCTTCTCTAAGACATACGAGCTCAGAGGTTATGTAGTTGAAGTTATCAGCGATATATCCCAATTTGGTAATGTGGCATGCTGAGTGTTGCTGTGTGATGATCAGTGTTTGATCATTTGTGATATGATCATTTGTTTGATCATTTATCTTTGTGATCATAGGTTGATCATCTGTTGACCCAAAGCGTGGCTTTTTGAAAAAGCGTAGCTTTGTGGACGAGACTTCGTCGAGCCTCACAACCCGGTAATGGTCGAAACAGGAATCGTGCGGCAAGGTTTTCAGGGGTAGCTCCCCTAGGGTATGACCATTCCTTCTGGAAAAGGGTAGTATCATGGTATGGAGCCCAGATACTTACTCATGTGGATACACTTTCTTTATGATGTGTGATGTTGGTTATCGAGCGCTCGGATAAAGGTCCCAAAGGACAGGGGGTGGCATATCTGAGGTTTCTTTTATCCCTTGGGAAAAGGGGTTGCCGGCCTTGTTTGGCAGAGAACAGTTGGTTCTCGGAACGTCCCGCCAGAGGCGTTTCTTTCGTGGAATAGGAAGTTCCTTAGCCTGACCATTTGTTGGAAATCCGAACAAAACAATACGAGCCCTGTACGGTTTTAGTTGTATTACCTGCCATGGAATGTGGTGGTAACCTGCTATTGAACATGGTAGCTATAGTAGGCATAAGTGCGAAATGTCTATGCTGGCTAAGATTTATATTCTACTTTCGAAATTGTTTTCTACACTATGCACTAGTAATAATATCAAATGATTTGATTTTGCGTAGTAAGCATCTTTGACTATCATAAGAAGAAATCTCCTCCAATCCTGCGTTTGCATTGTGTGTGTGGTGGGAGGTCTTATGGTAGTTTCATTTTCCAAAAGCATTGCGAATTGACTTTAAAATTCTCTGCTATTTGTTTTAAAGATAAACTGTTTTTGTTGCTCACACCAGTCCCATGACTGATCCGGAGTTTATTGTTTCTTTCCTAAACTCTGGATGCTCAAAATTTTTCTACACGAGCAGTCTAGAGTTTGGTTTTTCAGATAGTCAGATTAGTAGGTTATCTGGAGCTAGTTCAGTCTTTGGATCGGACTGCACTTGCTTATCTTGGTGTATCGTTATTGGGAGTTCAAGCTATTTCTGGATTAGTGCTTTGAGGAGATTATCCGCTGCTGATGTTATCGTTTTCTTTTCCGCTGCTATTTGTTGTATCATATCTCTGATGTATATTGATATTCATTGTATCATTCTGTTGTATCAGATATTGTATATCAATGTATTATTCATTTCTTCCGCTGTGTTATTTACTTAACTGTGTTATAAGCTCCGGCGACTCGGATTTGAACGCTCGAATCTACGACATTCGAGTACGATGTAAAGTATGGATGTCGATTTTCGAACGCGAAAATCTGGGACGTTACAGTGAAGTTGTGGTTTTAGAAGGTAGAGAAGAAATAGATGGTGACAAGGAAGGAGCAATGGGTGACAAAGATCAAAGGTTGTATGGATATTGGAAATAGGAGACAGAAATAGGAATAGCAATGATGAATGTAAAACACTAAGTTGAAAATGCAATAGCAACAGTAAAAACATAAAAATGATCAATGTAATAGATGATGAACACTATAAAATGAGTGAATAAAGATATTAATGTGCAGATATCAATGAAAACAGTGAATGGACAATAGTGAGTGGATATTGGAAAATTTCATAAAAAAATGCAACACGATAACAATAACGAACAATGGATGAAAATAGTGAATAAATATTGAAAATTGTGGTAAAAAAAATGCCAAAATATCTTTATAGGAATTTTTACGATAAGATTATATATTTTATACTTATGCTACTTTAGTTGGTTTAAGTTTTTTTGAACTTATGCTACTTTATAAATAGTACAAAGAGAATAAATAAAGAGTCTAATGTGTAAACAGTAAAGAAAAAGTGAATAGAAAGTAATAAATAAATTTGTGCTTTTTTTTAGAAAAGTTTGTGATCTTCTAGAAATAGAGGAGAGGACACGTAAATTTGTACTTTTTATTAATAACTCTTAAAATAGAAGATGCAACATAATAATAATAAGAAATAGTGAACAAAAGTGGTGAATGGAAATTGCAAACTAGATTACAAAAAATGCCAAAATATATGTACAGGAATTTATATAAAAAGATAATTTGTTTTATCTTTTTTAGTTGTCATAACGTTTTTTTGAAATTTAACTATTATTTTATTTAAAATATGGAATATAGCTTCCAATTTAATATGTATATACAAGTTGAAGAGTACAACTAAATATTATAGGAAACATAAGTAGGAAAACAGTTACCAATGGAGTTAAAGATAATGATGGTGTCTAGCTATGTTCATTGCAGAAAGGACTAAATATAGGTCTTATGTTTATGCATTGAATTCCTCCTTCATTTATAAATATGCAAGTAGATTTTCGAATGAATAACTTTGATTTAGAAGAACTTGTCTGGATCTTTACACTGCATAAAAAGTGTCATATATAATAAAATGTTAGCAAGAGTGAAGAATAATATTTTTGTACTTAAAAAGTTGATTAAGTATGTTTATTTCACATAAATCCTTCAGGAAAACTACAAATGACTTAAATTCAGTATTTATTATGTTATATGTAGTAGCTGATATAAAAATTTATCTAGGATTTATTATGTATTTTAATGTTTTAGATAAAAACATAAATGCTTTTATCTTTTCGAACTAGAGTTTAAATTAGTTGTATATTTTTTCTAATAACTTTAAATCATGATAAAAACAAAATCATATCTAATAAGTAATAGTAATTATCAAACACACCTAGTGTTTAGCATGCAGTCTAAATCTTTTACATTAATAGATAGATACGTTTATCTTTTTTAACAGCTAAACAATAACTTGTTCAGTTTAACACCTAGGGTTTAGTATCATCTGCCATTGAATATTTAGGTATGCTTAATTAAACAAATGTCGATTATGTTAAATTATAACAAGAACTAAAATACCTTAAATCCATTATAAAAGCTATTATCAGCATCAGTAAGAATGAATATTTAACTATGATTTATCATCTAACTAAAACATTTAAATAAAAATAAAATACAGCTTACTTGTTCCGCATTTAAGTTTAAGGTGATTGCAGAGATTGCTCGATGAAAGTATTTTAGTTTAAGCTGAAATCGATGAAGCAGAAATCAATGATGCTGAAGTTGTTGTAATTGAAATGCAGCTCTGATAAATGATTTGTAATCGTTATAGCAGAAATATTGGGAAGGGAAATCAATCGTTTGTTTTTTAAAACCTAGTTTTGGTTTTGGTTTGGAGTTCTGAAAAATCATACAAAGCGAAAGAGAAAATAAAACGGAAGAAGGGCATGAAGTAACTGATTGAAGGGTATAAAATTTTGTCTTGCAAAGTAATTATTTTAAAGCTGTGTCCTACAAACTTATTGTTTGATGAAAGAATGCCCTTACGGTAAACTTCCCCTTTTATTATTATCATGTAGAGTTTGTTTAGTCATGCTCGTCTAGTTTGAGCATTGACTATTGTTAGTATGCATAGATAGCTTCCTTTTTTAAGATTTGGGTTGGGTAAGTAGAAATAGGGAAAACATAGAAGCGAACACCTTATGAATTAAGTTTCACAATTTGATTATAAGGCGTTCGATTGATAATGTGGGGTTAAATTTGATTTAATAAAAGATGTTATTAAAAGCTAGAATATTTAAAATAAATATTTGGAAAATGTTTTATAAAAATTGATTTATAAAAATGGATTTATAGGAATGTGTCGTGGATTAAAAAGAATTTAAGGTGAAAACTTGAGAACTTAAATCCCGGTGCTTTTGAAAAATGGTTTTCAAGGTTTTGAAAGATAATAATAGTATTATTTGAAAGCAATTTTGGTTTAAGAATAAAATTTTAGGAGTGAAAATATTAAGTAAAAGGTGTTTTCTTTGGATTGGTTATGGGGAATGAGTCTTGACTGTTTTGTGATGATCGGAATAATCTTCTAAGTGACGATTGGATGTTTGCCTAGGCGAACGCTATGGGGTACTTAGTAAATTATTCTCTTAATCATTGTACAACCGAAACAAGTTCAAACCCCGAATGAAACCAAAGCGAGTTGGTGATAAATGTTTTGTTGGAAAATGTAACGTATTATTTCGAAAAAATGGGATTTTGAAATAAAAGAGACATTTTTAAGATTAATTAGTTCGAGTGGCTCGAAAAAAACTTAAAATTAGGAAAGGGATGTGTTCGGATGGTAAGCACTTCTCTTGAGTATTACCCTTCTTGGTAAGGGAATGTATGATATTGTTTGGTAGTATCCAATTCCTTAGTATCCTTTTCGAGTTACTTGGGCTATATCCATATATTTGTATGATTTAAAATATAGAGTTTCATTTCGAAAAGTTTTTGAATAAAAGCCGGGTATTTGGGTCTTGAGTTTTCGTAGGGAGATAAATTCAAAATGGAATAGTGGAATCAGATAGGGGAATATACTCTTAGGCTCTAGTGGAGTATTATCCAAGTTGAAACTAAGAGTTGTTTATGAAATATTTTCATAAATGATTTATTGCGAATAGAATTGGTATTAGAGAGAACCAATTAAGTAAATGCATAGGTTGGACGTAGATTGTAACAACCTGCTATTTCGAACCATTCAAATCAACAATCAGACATACATGTCAGACTTGAATTGTTCAAAACAACAAAATGTTAATTTATATTTAGCAAAACTTAGCATATACAGTAAATAAATCAATCATAGAATCACAGACACAGAGTAATATAACAATAAGCAGCAGAAATAGATAAATAGTAGATCATGAAGCTACTATAACATCAAAGTCTGAAACAAATACAACAAAAAATCCCATATACAAAGAGGTCTCTAATATAAAAGCAAATAACAAGTCCGAATATAAACAACTGGAAATAACCGAAATAACTGAAATCTGAGTAGATAAGGTAAATCTCCAAGCAAAGCTCCAAGCTCCAAGCTCCAAAGGTGAGTATCAAATGTCGTGACACTCAGTCTGACCCAAGCATAAAGCAAAACACAAAACACTCGAGTCATGATTAACATTCTTATACCAGTAAATCAACTCAAGTGAAATGTCAAGTGAAATGCAAATAATTTAAATGATGTTTGGATTCCATTCTTTAAGGATCCGTTAAACTATCTACATACATAGTATAATACGCTACATAGATAATGTCTATAGTAAAGTAAAATATTAAAATAGCGTTAATGCATTACCCATATCCCCCTTAACATATTTTTATATATTTATTCTCGTAGCCTATACCGATACTGTAAGCTCTACCAAACCGGTGGGATACTCAGTGAGCACTCCATAGGTATGATACAAACCAAAATCGTAGTGGGCGCGATAAGGCATGTGACAAGGCATGTGAGGCAATGCCCAGGATAGGATACTACTGTTTTGCACTCCTGGACTGGTGGTAATGCATAACAGCTACTACCATTCACCTCGAGACACACTCCCAAATCAAAGGTGCACCCAATCAAATCACAAAATAATAGAATGGTATCGAAGAAATATGCTCGATAGGGGGAGTGACCCCATTTGGCCCGGTATAGCTCTTGCTTTAGCCACATCAAGCTTACTCGAGGGAGTCAGGGCTGCGTTCATACCTCATATAGACATTCGCCAACCATCCTACTTCGTTCTAGAATCTCCACCATGTACACAGTTGTTAAAGTTGTTTTCGGTATTGGCAGAGAGTATGACAATATCCGATCCCAGTCTCTTTAACAAGCAAACGCTTATTTCACACCGTGGTTATTTTATATTTCAAATAGTTCTTACTTCATATCAAAACATCATAATCATTTCAAAATCATATCATTTTCAAAATCATATTCACTTTCAAAATCGTATCACCTTCGAAATCATATTCACTTTCGAAATCATTATTCACTTTAAAAATCATATTCATTTCCAAAATCATAACCACAAAACAGATTAAAACATCATATCAAAGTATTCGCATTAAATCCATTAATTCTAAATTATAAAAGTTCTAACTTAAACAGTTTAAATATTGGAAATAGTTTATATATATTGAAATAGTTATAAATTAAAAATAGTTTATGTATTTAAAAATAGCTTATAGATTAAAATAGTTTATATAAAAAAAATAGTTTATATATTAAAAAGTGTTTATATCAAAAATAGTTTCAAATTAGAATAGTTTCTTCCTATTTCACAAATCAATTCAAATCAACCTCAGTTCTAAAATTTAATTTAAATCAATCGCAGTTCAATAATTTCAATTAAAAAGGTTAAAGGTTCAATTCAAATTCTCATTAAAACTATTTTTTATTTATAATGATTTCAAATCCAGGTTTGAACAAAAAATTTAAACCACTTCCAATTCAATAGGTTTCAAAGTTTAATTATTCAAACAATTTACAATAACTCAATTTGATAATTCATTTATATTTCAAAATTCAACTTTAATTATTTTTTTAAATTTGAAAATATTTCACTTAATCATTTTTAATAACCATTTAAATAAAATTCTAGATTTTAAATTTAAATCAAAATTAAATATTCAATTTCAATTTTATTTAAATTTAAAAGTATTCATTTAATCCCCTTTAAACAAAATCCAGTTACCAAGTTATAAAAATCATGTAACGACCCGGAATTTTGGGATATTTGAAATTGGAATATTTAATTGATTTTAAATATTTAAAAGGTTAATTTTAACTTGAATTCAAATATCACTATTTATTTAGTAATTAAATTTATGGAATTTAAAAATTGGAAATTTGGGTAAATTGTTGAATCAGGAGTTTCAAGCTTGTTAAAAATATTTTAAAGGCTTATAAAATTCATATTAATGATACTAAAGATAATATAACTTTTAAAATTGAATTAAAGGTGATTTGTTCAGTTTTAAAAATATATCGTTTGAATTGATATTTAAAAATAGCCTTCCGGGGCACAGTCTCAGAATTCGACGAAACCAGTTCCATTGGGTCCGTAATATTGTATTATTATCGGACTTCAAATTTTGTAGCGTTTGGAGTTATTGTGTGGTCGTACGAGATATAAACACGCTGAAATTTTTATCGAAAATTCAATATAACTGGGTCCAAAAAGCTATCTTCTCCATACGATCGAATTAGGACTTGAAACCTTTTCCATTGCGTTCAAAATAGGGGTATAACATTATAAACGCCTAGCGGCATGCCTCGATAGGAGGTCGAGATTTTAGGTTGTGATTTCCAGACGATTAAAATTTGAATAATATATATATTCATATATACCAGTTAGACCTCAGCTGAAATAATTTCAAATCAGAACTTTTTGATTTCAATTCAAATGTCACTGTAACCTTCAACTCCACATGCTAACATCCCTTCCTGTTTCCCCCACTCTTTCTTTAAAAATGTAGACAGTTTAAAAAAAAGGATAGTTGAGAAAAAAATTGAACTCAGATAATCTTTAAGTAAAAGAAACTGCAATGCCTTCTTTTCGTTCGAGCAAATTCTCCTTCCTCCTTCTTTCAAAATAAAATTCACGTTCAACTTCCTTCTTTTCCTAAATCGAAATCGAGTAGTGCTCGTTAAAAAAAATAGAAGAAGTTCGGTCGTCCTCCATTCGTCTGTCGATCGGTATAGGGGAGATTCGCGACTGTCAATTAAGGGAGAGAGAGGGCGAGCATGGGGCGCGAGTGTAGCGGGGAGGGGATTCACGATTTGGGTGTGTGGCTAGCTGATGGCGACGTGGTGATGAGGTACCGCATCTTGTAGTGTGTCGCGATAGGCGAAGTCGTTCAAGGTTAGGTGATGGATTTGTGGCTATGGTAGGGGTGTTCGCGAGCGACTTCACGATGGTGAAGAAGGGTTGTCGAAGTTGGGTTTGCATCTTTTCTGTAAGGTATAAGATAATTTACTTTTAACTAAAATTTATATAGGTTAGAAACAGAAAAAAAAATTAACAGTGAGGTAGTTAGCTAATTTCCTTTTTCTGAAATTTAAAATATATATATATATATACATTTTGGTTTGGATAAAATATATGTATATATAGATTAGAAAATATATATAATACATCAGCTTGCTGTTTAAGATTTAAAATATATACAGAGAAAAAAAAAATGTTACAGTAAGATATATAAAAGCCATTCTATTTTAATTTAATTTATATATATATATATTAGATTTGGGAAAATATAAGAATTGTAAAATGTTGAAGAGTTTATATAAAAATTAGATTTTTAAATGTATATAGTCTCAAAGAAAAAAAATTACATATATACATTTTTTTACTTACTAGATTATTTTAAAATAATGTATTGGTGATTAACGTGTTTAATTAATTTATTTAATTATTTTAGTTACTAAAAATAAATTTATTTATCATAGGAAAATTAGTTTAAAAATAAATTATTAGTTTAAATTTAATTAATATATGGTAATTGATTAGTCAATTATTTCAAATGTTAATAAACCGTATAATGTTTATACAATGTCTGAAATCGTGAAGAAAACAAGCCGGTTTGGATTGGGTTGCAAATAAAATCAAAGGTGAGTTAATTTCACTCAAATTGGATTACTGGTTAATTTAATTAGTTAAAATTAAATTATTGGATGATTGGTTGAAATTGATACTTATTATCAGTCTGGATGTGATATTATATATAGTAGTATATATATATATTGGAATGATTGATATTCCCGCATTATATAGCGGATGAGACCCTATGCGCCCCGCATAATAGTGGATGACCCTTTATACCGCGATATCCCCCTCGAAGTGGGATTGGTATTTTTATGTTGTGCTAACATCTGTGGATGCAGGGAAACAAGTTAGATGGATCCAACCAGATTCCTCGAAAATATTGAAATTCATTTTCATAGTTTGTGATATGATTATTTGATAATCTGTGATAGATTACAGTGTAAATTGAAATTATTGAATGCTATGGTTTGGCTGAATATATTTTGGTATTTTAAGATATCAAAAATATAAAGATTGGGTTTTGAAGGAAAATAAAGGGAATTTTAAGTAAAATAATTATAGTGAAGATGAATAAATAAAAAGGCTGAATTTGAGAAAAGTAAATAGTTGACTTTGAAATCCTATTGAATAAATTCCGGGGAATGCGAAATAGAGATTTTGAATAAATGGGAATAAATGAGTTTTGAGGACTTAAGCGAGATTTTTTTAAGAATTCAAGGATTTATTTTAAATTCAGGATTTAAAATGGTTTGGGAGAAATAAAAAGAGGAATTTTGAAACAAAGTGTGAAATTGATATTTCAGATTTAAATCATAACAAAGTAGTAAATATGGAATTAATGGATTTTGGAATAAATCTGGATAAGTCGAGAAATAAATTTTAAAGGGAATTTAATTCAAGGAATCGATTTGAAAATCGATTAAGTGTTTTTGAAATAGTGATTAAAAGGAGAGTGAGGCTATGGATTTATAAACTGGGTTTAAAAATAAAGTGAGGTAATTATCAGTGGATAATTTGAAATTATAAATTCACTGTGGAAATTTATAAAGGGATAAGTAAATCGTTTTAAAAATAAAAGAGAGTTTTATTTTTAAAGGTATGGGAAAGAAAATTTACGGGATTTTGGACGTAAATTAAATTGGAGATAAATCAAGAAGGATTGACCGGTTTTATTGGAGTGGGAAATGTATTTTCCTGAAAAGCTAAGTATATTTTCAAAAAATATTTTTTAATATAAATTAGAAGTTTTAAAAGTGTTTGAAAAGAACGTTTTAAAATTGTTAAATTTATTACTTAGTTGTTTTAAAATTGTTAAGTAAATACTAATTAAGTTAATTATAGTAGTTAATTATTTTTAAAGGTTAAATTGGTATTATGATTTAAAGGATAATTATTAAATATTTATATTTTATATAATAGCTTTATTTTAAAAGTAGTTTTTGGCTAAAGTTTTACTTGGAATTTTTTTATAGAATTTCATAACTATTATTTTGAATAAAGTAATTTAGGTAGCTTTATTTTAAGTATTTTAAGCGTATATTTTTGGATAAAGTGATTTAATTTATTTAAAATATAAATTAAATAAGACTTGGGATTTTTCAGTGGAAATAAAATAATTGGTTGAATGATTATTTAATTTGATAGTTAAATAACCGACTATCAATATTGGCCAATGCGCTGATCGTTTCGAAGAGACCGGGATCAGATTTAATTACCCGAAAACCACTTTGATCCAGTTTGAACGTAGCGAATGAATACCGTGAAGATGATGAAGACGGTGATTCGATTTGTCCAGACCATCATCATTGGAGGACGGTGAGCATTCTACGTAAATGAGATCTTTAAAAAGGTAACACTTAGCCTCAAGCCTCATCAACCGGGAATGGCTAAAACAGGGAAGGTGCAACAAGGCTAAGTGGGTAGCACCCAATTAGCATAAGGTCATTCCTGTCTAGAGTCCCTTTGGTCTCGGCTGTGTGGCGGTTGCTGATCCTAACCGCGAGGTGATCTTATTCGGACGATCCAGTAAGGGGTAGCTCCGGTCTTGTGTTGCAGGGGATCAGGTGTGGTCCTCGGTACTCTGATCTAGGCCAGGTACTGTGATTGTGACGACCGCCCATGACCCCTGCACTGAACCTAGAGAAAGTGCGCTGTAAAGTGTGCCAGGCAGCCATGGACGATTGCCAGGGTAAATTAAAAACAACATAATCTATCGTATTACTCACAGCGCATGGAAAAAATACAATAGAACATACATATAGTGAAGCTTCACAGAATAGAATCTCATCAATAAAACTTCATAATAGTTGAATACAAACATCTAAATAGTCAATACAACAAGCCTCACTACATAACACTCAGAGAAAATACAAACAGCGGAACACCCAGTAAATATAATAAGAAGATAATATGCAACCCTCCAACTCGTCTTCGATATCAACACCGTCGAAAGCAAGAATAGCACCTGTCACATGCTACCTAGTCTGCCCGTCCCAAAATGGACGAACAGCCCAAGGCAATAAGAGTAAAAACATAAAGCCTTGAGTCAGACAACAGTCTTAGTGAGCGGTAAATTAACTAACAACATACCAAAAGAGCATAAAGGAAAAGGAATAGGAATACAACCCTCCCACTCCACCTCTTCCTACAGTGATAGCCCCCAGACACACACTAAGCAGAAGCAAACATAGCAGAGCATACAATTTAAAGTAAAGCAATTATCACTCGAGTCAAGGGCGATGTTTTCCAAGTACAAACCCCCAAGGCCTAAACCAAGATCAGATAAGCACCCAGAAAATACCGCTCTTGAGACCGAATGACGATACAACCAAACATCCATGACTCTGGCTATCACTGTTATCATTGCCTCAATATCATCGTTAGTTGAATGACCGGCACATTCTTTCAGCCATCCGTCAAGGGCTAATGGAAAACCCCGGTTCTAGACATAACTCTGCACGTCATCGTGACCCGTGCCTAGGACTATCGAATCTGCCCAGAGTACTTGACTACCAATCATTAGCCTTCAGGGACTATCGAATCTGCCCAACGTACTCTTGCTTTGAGCATGCTAGAACCTTCAACAACGATGAGATCTCAGCCTTCTAGTCATCCTCCTCGACGACTATTTCCATACTAGCTCAAGCGCCTCTCAAGCAAACCATTATCCTCACTCGAACCATATCACCGAGTTATCAACATGCTTGGAATGATCCCGTCTGGATTAGACCAAGACTATCTCATATCATGCCTCGCTTCATCACATCCTCGCAAAGCTTCATCTCAACATCATCATCATCGAACCTATGCATAAGAGCTTCATCATCCGCTACATATGCCACGAGCAGCTTTCCCAATTCAAGAGCCTTTCTCTTAGCTTTTGAATCATCTTCGTCCAACTTGTCTAATTCGAATCATCAATCCTCTAATTCATAGCAATCAATCAAGTCAAACATTAATCCAAGTAATCAAGCATTCAAATATAAGCTAAATGGTCAATTATAACAGTAATGGCAATTTCGTAATTAAAGAGTCAAAAATCCAACAAGCATGAAAACATGAGCAATATCTCTATAATCTTGATGAATGAACTTGCATAGGTTAACATGTAGAAAAATGGATGTCAAATCATCATGAACAATGGATCTATATGGATCTACACATATGATTAGGAAAATGCATGGAAATCACTACTTTAACACCAAAATCAAGCCAATGATCCAATATACTCCTTTGGATCCGTGTGAGAGATAATCACCACTCACCAAATCACCTAAACACCTCAAAAGACACCCACTTCAGATCTGGACAGCGAAGGATCTAACTTGATCTATCACCAATCCACTTTAAACGATGAAATCTCACTTCAATGGATGAAGATAAGCTCTTGAATCTTCAACTTGATCTTCGATTTGGATGGATGGAATCACTAGATTAGAGTGGAGAAAAGAAGTGAAGAAGTGTAGAAGTCGAGCTCTCAAAATGGCAGTACTTCGTCGCTTCGAAATCCGGATCCCAAAAAGTGAGAAATGGACGAGTATTTATAGCTGAAAACTTAGGTCGTCTGCCTCTATAAGTCATCTCCGACTTATCCCTCTCTCCAACCTAACACTCCAAATGACCTACGACCTAACAACAGCTCCGACTCAACAACCCCAAGTCTCTACGACTTACGACTTAACTCCCACCAACCTAAAGTCTTCGACCTAACACGTGATACGACTTAGCATATGCGCGCATCCTCGCGTCCTACGACTTAACAGCTTTGCCGACCTAGAAAAGTTACGACCTAACCAAGATCCGACTTAACTGGGTTACGACTCAACTCCTAAGTCGTCTACGACTTAACGTACCCAGCAACCTACGACCTAAGCCCATGCGTACTCACGACCAACCGGACCCACCTGTCTACGACTTAATGCGTGCGCGACTTAACTTCCTAACTCGTCCACGACCTAACCCTTAGGCCGAAAACTCCCTTAAGTCGCTCTATTCCTTAACTCGGTCAGTCTTCTTAGGTCGGTCCTAACCATAAGTCGCTTACTTCTTATGTCGCCTATTCTTGAGTCGCCAAATCCTTAAGTCGTCCCAATCTCTCCTAAGTCGGTCAGTTCCTTAGATCGTCTATCTCTTTGGTCGTACACTTCCTAAGTCGGTCACTCGACCTAAGCCACCCCATACGACCTAATTTCCCCACGACTTATCCCAATGCCTAGGTCGCTCCAAACCTTCCTACGACCTAAGACTTAGACTCTAGACGATTTATCAACAATGCGACCAATTGTCAACTGTTCTACGATGTTTCTATCCGTAAAAATACGGGTCGTTACATTCTCTCCCCCTTAGGAATTTCTCCCTCGAAATTCCAAACAAACAGAGCAATCAAAGACTATTCTGCATGCCTACCATCCATAGCAATCAACAAACCATGCATCCAATTCTAGCTTAGCATGCAGAATTCTAAGACTTAGAACAAGTTACAATGTCGTTAGATGACACGACACCTTAGGGCCATACCTTGAAGAGTTTAGGATGAGCTGCCTTCATCCTCTCTTCCACCTCCCACGTACAGTCGTTATCATCATCACTCCATTGTATCTTGAGCAACTTAACTATCTTCCCCCTAAGCTATTTCGTGTCGGTTTCCACAACACGAAGCGACTTACGAGGTCTTCTATCGACTGGATCAACTTCGAAATCTTCACAGCTATCCGCAGAAACCACTGTATTCGAGTCGTGCACATACTTCCGTAGATACGATATGTGAAAAACATTGTGCACACCCGACATCTTCTCCGGTAACTCCAATCTATAAGCGAGTTTTCCAATTCGCTCGATGATCGGGAATGGTCCGACAAATCTCGAAGTCAATTTTCCTTTCTTCCCGAATCGAATAACATTCTTCAGTGGAGAAATCTTCACAAAAACCATATCACCTACGTCGAATTCCAAATCCTTACGACGCTTATCAGCATAACTTTTCTAACGATCTTGGGCTACCTTCATTCGTTGTCGAATGATCTCTATACAATCTGAAGTCTGTCGAATCATCTCTGGCCCAAGTATCCGCTTTTCTCCTGTCTCTAACCAACATGTCGGAGAGTTACACGGTCTTCCATACAATGCCTCATACGGTGCCATACCAATGCTCGACTGGTAACTGTTGTTATATGAAAATTCCACCAAATGAAGGTGATCTTCCCATGATCCTACGAAATCCAAGACACAAGCTCTAAGAAGATCTTCCAAAACTCGGTTGACTCTCTCGGTCTGACCATCTGTTTGAGGATGATAAGCTGTACTCAAACACAACTCGGTTCCCAAAACTTCTTGGAAGCTCTTCCAAAATCCACTAGTGAACAATGGATCTCGATCGCTCACTATACTCTTCGGAATACCATGGAATCGAACTATCCACTTAACATACAACTCAGCCAACTTTGATGCAGTCCTAGTCAATCGAACAGGAATGAATCTTGCGCTCTTAGTCAGATGATGTACGATGACCCAAATCCCTTCATTTCCCGTTCTTGTTCTAGGTAGCCCATCAATAAAATCCATCGATACTTGTTCCCACTTCCATGTAGGAACTTCTAATGGCTGAAGCAATCCACTTGGCTTCTTCTGTTCGGCTTTTACCAACTGGCAGTTCATACACTTGGAAATAAAATTTCCAACATCCTTCTTCATACCTTCCTAGTAGTAGGTTCTTTTCATATCCCGATACATCTTATTTCCACCTGGATGAATTGTCAACTTCGAGTGATGACTTTCCTTCAGAACTTCACTCCTCAATTCATCTATATCAGGAACAACTAGTCGTCCTTGCTTCCGAAGCCAACCCTCTCGATCGACCTCGAATCCTTTATCCTTTTCTGGGTCCATTCCAGATTCTAAATTACGGATAATCTTGACAAGCTTATCGTCTAGCTTTTGGCTCTCGCCAATCCTTTCTACAAGGGTAGGTCTTATTGATAAGTTTGCCAACATCTCAGGTTCCAATTCGCATCTTGAAATGACCCTCCTATTTCTACCCTAATTTCATAAGGATTTTTTTTTTTGCTATGAGATGATATATTGATATATCATTCATTACAAACATATTTTCCAAGGTCATTTTCTTTTTCCAATAACCAAAATATATCCAGGATCAAAATAACTTACCAATATAAATATATCAGTGCATATCTAATAACATACACATACATATGAAGATGTATGTGTTCTTCTTGTTTAAATTCAGAGTATATACTTTATTATTTTTTTTTGTTCCATAACATCCTGTTTGATTTAGAGATTTAGTAATTCAGATACATTATTGTATTCAGATTTTTGGCCATGAAATCCACTAGAAACATGTACTTTAGTCTGTCATTAGGATCAAGAAATGTTCAAGTAATATTCAGTAGTAAACAAGCTTTTAATGTAGATGATTGTGTTTAAAGTCTGGATAATATTAGATTCAGTATAAAAGAAAGTGGATCCTAAGTGAACACAAGCAACATCTAGGCGTAATGGAAACGCGCCTAACTTATACACAAGAGGTCACGAGTTCGAGTACCATGCAGGTCGGTTCAAACACAATTTTTGGTTTTTTTTTTTTTACTTCTGAAAGGTTAGAAATCTGATACCTACCTATAATTGTACATATATGTTTAATTTTTGCCTATAACCCAATCATACAAAACAATTCTTCTTACTTTACTATTTTTGTATCCCATTCCTACAACTGTTTTAAGAATTTATGATTATATTTTTGCTCAAATATCAACATGTACACAGATATACATGTACATGTCAATATCTCTGCTCATTATCCAGAAAACTGGGGAAAACTTTGAAATGCATTTTTATTTTGAGAAAACAATCTATCATGATCAACCAATTCTTCATTTATTTGAAGCTGGATAACTCATGAATCCTATATCTGCTACATTAGTTCAAAGCAATGGAGGTATCTTTCATTGCATTTTGTCTAAAGCTTTAAGAAAACATTTTACTCTTCTCAATACAATTCAGAAATGAATTCAAACTTAGTTACAAAGCATTTCAGTAAAAGATAATAAAATCCTGTTAAGTTTTCTTTTTGCTAAATCCAGATTTTGTTCTAAAACTCAGTGCTCTGTTATGTCTCAAGATTAACTAATACATAATATAAATTATACAAAACAGTAGCTCAACTACATATGCATATTTCTCTTCCAAACATCCATATCAATAATTAAAATCATTTCATTGTTTCCCACTCAGGTTTTTCCCTTGAGATTTTAAACCTTAATGCATAACAGTATACTTAGCATGATACAACTAGTTCATCTAACCATAATAGAATTCATAACATGGCTGGAAATCTTAGAAACATAAAATTTTTCTTGAATACATGCAGATATAATCAATTTAAACTCTTATTGAAACTAGCTAGCATGTTCATTCACTCCTCCATAACAGCCATTACTTCATTTTTACTTAGTGCCTGGGTTACCTGAAAGAGCATAAGTGGCTGCCTCATTTTAAAATGAGACACCCCATATGCCATGAGCAAACAAGGGTCAGATCTATGATCTGGTATGAGTAACATCAATTCATTCATGATATTAAGCAATAGAGAATATGAGGGTACTAACTTGTTATTTAAGCAAATTTCTGCAATCAATTATTTTTGTATAATTAAGTTGGTTCAGGTATGATATATTCATTTATCATTCTTATACTTGCATACAAAATCATGTAAACATAATTATCTATTTGCAGCAATTTCATTTACTGGAATCATTTTGGTTCCATACCATTCAACCTAAGAAATATCCACATTCCTATTTCTTCATATACAGGTTGTAATACTCAATTTAAATCCCTGCCTCATCTGCTATTAAGGAATCACTGGGACACATTGCAATGAACTAATTCACATCATTGCACAAAGATCTCAGGGCTTAAACAAACCATGTGCCAACTTGCATACTTCAAATATGACAAGCATTCCAGCAGCTTTCTTGGCCTTCCCTTCCCTAGTTTATTTACTAGTGTATAGTCTTATATCCTATCATCAAATATGCTAAGTGAACATATCACTGCAAACATGGAAATATCCATAATTTCTTCTAGCATAATTCTCCTCAGAAATAATCAGACAGTTATTTCCTAAATGGGGTCAATATGTCCTGATCTTAGTAAAATATGAGAATATTTTCAACTGTAAAAGAGGCATGGCATGTTATATTGATCTGCAAGCCTTTATGATTGATTCAGATTCAAGATCTGGTTCGATCATAATTTTAGCTTGTGGGTTTCTCTTTTTTTTGATTTGATTAAGGGCTCAGCACTTAGAAAATTTCTATTGCACCCTTAACATTTTTCTTTTCAAGCCTCAGCACTTATACCAAGTATAATGCAGCTCTAATTATTTTTATAAAGTTTCCATGCCATAGATCTATAACAGCTGAGAGTGTTCTCTATATAATTTTTAAGATCCTAAACTTTAACATTTGTGAGTATAAATAAATCAGTATGATACTCATCCAAAGACAAATGTCTCAACCAATCAAAGATCATCCAAAATCATCCATATTAAATCATATCAGATTTAAAATAAAACATCCAAAAAGCATTGATGAAATCATATACATCAAAACCAGAAATATATATAAATGGAAATAAAAAGTGGCTGCCTCATCTCAGGTCTTAATGCCATGAACTTAGTGAGATTACTCACTTAAATGTTTAATCCAGAAAATTCTTGTTGGAGTGTTCTCTCCTTTCTTCCAATATTTTCCTTCTTTTCTTATTTTTTTGTGCAGCTCGGGGTAAAAATGATTCTACTGTCTAAACTGCCTATTTATAAACATTTTTCCTCTAGGGTTTTGTTGAAACAGAATTCCATTTCTGTCCTGGCTAGCATCATGCATTTTTCATTTATAATACCCCGGCCATTTTAACCAATTTAAAGGCTGCATTTTCTTTCCTTTTACTTTTCAGAAAATGGCCACTCTCCTAGTCATGTTAAAAGTGTGACTATCCTATTTTTATTTTAATTATTTCTGAAAATCCCCTTTGCTATTTTTGCCTACACAAGCATATTAACTTGTATCACATTTCATGTCATTTTAATGTCATAGTTTTTACTTGCTTATATATGTATGTATATATATACTTTTCAGTGCTTAAAAATATATATATTTGTACACATATTTTATCTAAGCTTATTTTAATTTCTCTTTAATTTCAGAAGCATATGTACCTATATGTATACAGGTTTACTAATATACATAATTTTCTCTTCTGGGTTTTAAATAAAATTTTGTTTACTGATTTAAAGTAAAACCTACTTTTCTTATTTTCTAAGATGATCCATATAATTTCAGAAATCAAACAACCATGTTGCCAAATCATGTTTGTATTGCCCTTTAATTCTTGTTTTAAATCCAAGAAATCTGGAGTTCTTCCTTGTGCCATTTCAGTGTGCACGTGCACACATATACCTGCACACTATTTATTCCAGAGACTTCACCATATTTAAATCTAAATATTTCAAAATTAAATCATTTTTCAAAAATGATTTTTCACAAAATTTTGGGGTATTACATTCACCCCTCCTTTTAGGAATTGTGTCCTCACAATTTTTCTAACATTTATAGTGAGCATCCTTTTCTTTTCTGAAAACTTATCAAACATATGCATAAGCAAACAAATTCAACCATATCAACCATGCATAACAAATAATTTTTCCAGAAAAAAAAAATTACCTTTTAATTTGCAAAAAGCTTAGGATAATCCAGTCTAATCTTATCCTCTAACTCCCATGTGCAGTCATTAGGATCACTACTCCACTGGATCTTAACTAGTTTCAAGGTTTTGCTCCTTAATTTCTTTTCTTCCTTGGCTACAATCCCCACTGGTTCTTTTTCATAAACCAAGTCAGGATTTATTTGAATTTTGGTAGGCTCTTCCAAAATGTCTTCCTTATCATGTACCCATTTTCTAAGTTGGGACACATGAAAAACATTATGCATTGCTTTCATCTCCTCTGGTAGTTCTAATTTGTAAGCCAATGAACCAATTCTTTCCAGAATTTTATAGGGTCCAACATACCTTGGTGTAAGCTTACCTTGCTTGCCAAACCTCATGACTTTCTTCATAGGTGAAATCTTGATGAAAACAAAGTCTCCCACTTCATATTCCACTTGCTTTCTCTTCCTATCTGCAAACTTCTTTTGCCTATCTTGAGCTGCTGCTATTCTTTTTCTTATTAACCCAATTCTCTCTGTAGTTTCTTTAACATATTCAGGTCCAAGAACAGCCCTTTCTCCAGTCTCTACCCAGCATATAGGTGATAAACAAGGCTTGCCATATAAGGCTTCAAATGGTGCCATCCCTATGGTGCTTTGGTAACTGTTATTGTATGTGAATTCAGCTAGATGGAGGTGGTCTTCCCAGTTGCCTCCAAAGTCCAGTGTACATGCTCTCAACAAATCCTCTAAGACTTTGTTCACCACCTCAGTTTGACCATCAGATTGTGGATGGTAGGCAGTGCTTAAGCACAATTCACTCCCCATAGCCTCTTGAAAACTTTTCCAAAACCTTGAGGTGAAGATGGTATCCCTATCACTCACAATGGTTTTAGGTATGCCATGCAACCTTACTACCTCTTTCATGAATATTTGAGCCAATTTTGGAGCATTTCTTTCTGTTTTAACTGGGATAAAATGTGCTACCTTAGTTAGCCTATCCACAATTACCCATATACTTGTGTTTCCCTTCTTAGATCTAGGCAGACCATCTATGAAATCCATAGATATGTCCTCCCACTTCCACTGTGGTATACTAAGGGGTTGCAATAGTCCTGATGGCCTTTGTGTCTCTGCCTTGACTTGTTGGCAAGTCATGCACCTTGCAACATATCTGGCCACATCTGACTTCATCCCCTTCCACCAAAGATTTCTTTTCAAATTTTGATACATCTTGGTGCTACCTGGGTGTATGGAGTACTTACTCCTATGGTACTCATTTAATATTTCCTCTTTCAATTCTATATTTTCTGGAACACATATCCTGTTTTTATTCCTCAAATACCCATTTTTATCAACTTGATAATTTATTACTTCCTCCCCTTTTGATATGAGCATTTTCTTTTCCACCATGTTTAGGTCTTGTTCCTGCATTTGCCCAATCTTAAGAAGTAAATCTGATTGCAGAGATATCATACTTAATTTCCCTTTACCTTCACCTTCTTCAATAGGCATCATTTGTTCCTCACTGTTTTCCTCAATTTCCAAATCAGTAAGTATAGACAAATCCCTAAACTCTTCCATCATCAACATGGCTACTTTGGCATGTTGTCTACTCAAGGCATCTGCAACTTTATTTGCCTTGCCTGGTGTATACAGTATGTCTAGATCATAGGCAGCTAGGAATTCTACCCATCTATGTTGCCTCATGTTCAAATCTTTTTGTGAGAATAAATATTTCAGTGCCTTATGATCAGTGTACAAAATGAATTTGGCACCTAACAAATAATGTCTCCAAAGTTTCAAAGCATACACAACTGCTGCTAATTCAAGATCATGGGTTGCATACCTGGTTTCATGTGGCTTTAATTGCCTAGATGCATAGGCTACCACCTGGTCTTGCTGCATCAACACAGCCCCTAACCCAGAGCCACTTGCATCAGTGTACGCAACCAAATTTTCATTTCCTTCTGGCACTCTCAACACTGGTGCATTTATCAGAGCTTCCTTTATTTTGATAAAAGCTTGCTCACATTTTTCTGTCCATACAAAGGCTTGGTTCTTTCTAGTTAAATTGGTAAGTGGTGATGATATTTTTGAGAAATCTTTTATGAATCTCCTATAATATCCTGCCATCCCCATAAATGATCTAATCTCACTGATGGTACTAGGCCTTTTCCATGCTTGGATTGCCACTACCTTGTTAGGGTTTACTGATATTCCTTTGGCAGAGATGACATGCCCAAGGAAATGCACTTCTTCTTTCCAAAATGCACATTTTGAAAATTTTGCCTTTAAATCATTTTCCCTTAGTCTTGACAAAACTAAATGCAAATGATTTTTATGCTCTTCCACTGTCTTGGAATAAATCAAAATGTCATCAATAAAAATCAGTACAAATTTGTCTAGATAATCTCTAAATATTCTATTCATCAAATCAACAAAATATGAAGGAGCATTTGTCAAACCAAATGGCATAACCAAAAATTCATATAAGCCATATCTTGTGTTAAATGCAGTGTACTTAACACTTGAGTCTTCAACCTTCATTTGATGGAATCCTGATGCTAAGTCTAGTCTAGAAAATATTTTAGCTTCACTGAGTTGGTCAAAGAGATCATCTATTCTAGGCAATGGGTATTTATTCTTGATGGTTACTTTATTTAGTTCTCTATAATCTATGCACATTCTCAAGGTACCATCATGTTTTCTTACAAACACTACTGGAGAACCCCAGCAGGAATTGCTTGGCCTTATAAATCCCTTGCCTTCTAATTCTTCCAACTGAATTTTCAATTCTTTCAGTTCACTTGGCCCCATCCTATAGGGTTTCTTGATTATTGGACTTGCTCCTGGAATGAGATTAATTTGGAACTCAACTGGTCTGTGGTGTGGAACACCCTTAACTTCCCCAAACACATCCAAGTATTCATTAACTATGGGAATTTCTTCAATGGTTAGTTCACTCAGATCTTTTTCTAAGTCAACTAAATGATATAGTTTTCCTTCCTTAGCTACCTCACATAAAACTGTGATTCTCTGGCCTCTAGAATTTTGCAATGATATGGTGGATGAGTCTAAATTAATTATGGCTTTAAATTGCCTTAACCAGTCTACCCCCAATATAACACCTATATTTGGGTAATTCAAAACATATAAATTGGAAATAAAAATATTTCCTCCTATGTTTAACTCCACATCCACACAAATCATATTTAAAACACTAGAACTCCCCAATGGACTGTGTATATGCAATGGGGTTTCAACTAATATGCAATTCAGTTTTAGCACTTTAACCAATTCATAAGAAATTAAGGAGTGAGTTGCCCCAGTATCATACACTACTGTTATGGGTATGGTACAAATAAGTAATGTACCTTCCACTTGGCTATGGTTTACAGTGTTACTTTCCACTGTGGCTTTGCCTTTTCCTTCCAAATTTGCCAATTTGCCTTGCTGTTTATACTCAGGACAATTCCTCTT
The DNA here is from genome assembly GCA_030737815.1 of Allium fistulosum. NCBI lineage: Eukaryota > Viridiplantae > Streptophyta > Magnoliopsida > Asparagales > Amaryllidaceae > Allium > Allium fistulosum. The sequence continues at coordinate 695,326,111 of CM060906.1, forward strand.
CATATGTCCCTCTTTCCCACATAGATAGCATTTGAAAGCTCCTCCTTTCAACTCTGGACATTTTGGTTTGATATGCCCTTCCTTTCCACACTGATGGCACACAATTTTCTTCTTGTCTTCCTTAGCTTTGACATCTCCAGTGCTTTTGTTACTAGCCTCTTCTTTCTTCTTATCATAAGGGTGATACCTCCCCTTACCTTTCTTGTTATTATTGCTCTTAAAATTTCTGAACTTCTCCCTTTCCTTGTCATGCTGCTCCAATCTCAAAGCTAAGTCTATCACATGATCAAAAGTCTTGTCTGCATAAGGTAACATAGCTCTGCTAAGTCCTGGGTTTAGACCTTTTATGTACCTATCATTTTTAGATGCTTCATCTGCCACAAGCATTGCTCCATATGTGGAAAGTCCCTCAAACTTTTGAGTGTATTCTGTGACAGTCATGGTTCCTTATCTAAGCCTAATGAATTCTTCTAGCAAGGTAGTCTTTGCTGATGCTGGTACAAACCTTGCCTCCAACATCTCTTTGAATTGATTCCAAGTGATTTCATTCTCATTCCTTCCTGCAATGATTACTTCCCACCAGCCTAAAGCTACTCCTTTCAGCTGTCTTGAAGCCACCTGCCTCTTTCCTTGATCATCAAGTTGCATGTCATTGAAAATTCTTTCCAATGTTCTCAACCATGTTTGAATTTCCATGATACTCTCTGTCCCTTCAAAGCTTTTGCCTCCTAAATGAGTATATGTCTTAAGCAGTTTTGAGAGTTCTTCATAGGGATTTTCTTGCCTTTGTCCTGCCCCATCCCTAAATGCTCTCACCAAGTCTTGCAGATTGACCATTGGTGGTGCATGGGAAGATCCTGCTCCCTGATTTGGTGGTCTCCCTACCATAGTTTGCTAATAATAATTTACATAGCTGGTTAGTTTGGTATTTAGTTCCTTTTAATTTTATTTCTATCTAAGAACTTGATCCTTACTTCTACTATGTTGAATAACATAGCTCTGATACCAACTGAAATGACCCTCCTATTTCTACCCTAATTTCATAAGGATTTTTTTTTTTTGCTATGAGATGATATATTGATATATCATTCATTACAAACATATTTTCCAAGGTCATTTTCTTTTTCCAATAACCAAAATATATCCAGGATCAAAATAACTTACCAATATAAATATATCAGTGCATATCTAATAACATACACATACATATGAAGATGTATGTGTTCTTCTTGTTTAAATTCAGAGTATATACTTTATTATTTTTTTTTGTTCCATAACATCCTGTTTGATTTAGAGATTTAGTAATTCAGATACATTATTGTATTCAGATTTTTGGCCATGAAATCCACTAGAAACATGTACTTTAGTCTGTCATTAGGATCAAGAAATGTTCAAGTAATATTCAGTAGTAAACAAGCTTTTAATGTAGATGATTGTGTTTAAAGTCTGGATAATATTAGATTCAGTATAAAAGAAAGTGGATCCTAAGTGAACACAAGCAACATCTAGGCGTAATGGAAACGCGCCTAACTTATACACAAGAGGTCACGAGTTCGAGTACCATGCAGGTCGGTTCAAACACAATTTTTGGTTTTTTTTTTTTTTACTTCTGAAAGGTTAGAAATCTGATACCTACCTATAATTGTACATATATGTTTAATTTTTGCCTATAACCCAATCATACAAAACAATTCTTCTTACTTTACTATTTTTGTATCCCATTCCTACAACTGTTTTAAGAATTTATGATTATATTTTTGCTCAAATATCAACATGTACACAGATATACATGTACATGTCAATATCTCTGCTCATTATCCAGAAAACTGGGGAAAACTTTGAAATGCATTTTTATTTTGAGAAAACAATCTATCATGATCAACCAATTCTTCATTTATTTGAAGCTGGATAACTCATGAATCCTATATCTGCTACATTAGTTCAAAGCAATGGAGGTATCTTTCATTGCATTTTGTCTAAAGCTTTAAGAAAACATTTTACTCTTCTCAATACAATTCAGAAATGAATTCAAACTTAGTTACAAAGCATTTCAGTAAAAGATAATAAAATCCTGTTAAGTTTTCTTTTTGCTAAATCCAGATTTTGTTCTAAAACTCAGTGCTCTGTTATGTCTCAAGATTAACTAATACATAATATAAATTATACAAAACAGTAGCTCAACTACATATGCATATTTCTCTTCCAAACATCCATATCAATAATTAAAATCATTTCATTGTTTCCCACTCAGGTTTTTCCCTTGAGATTTTAAACCTTAATGCATAACAGTATACTTAGCATGATACAACTAGTTCATCTAACCATAATAGAATTCATTACTTGGCTGGAAATCTTAGAAACATAAAATTTTTCTTGAATACATGCAGATATAATCAATTTAAACTCTTATTGAAACTAGCTAGCATGTTCATTCACTCCTCCATAACAGCCATTACTTCATTTTTACTTAGTGCCTGGGTTACCTGAAAGAGCATAAGTGGCTGCCTCATTTTAAAATGAGACACCCCATATGCCATGAGCAAACAAGGGTCAGATCTATGATCTGGTATGAGTAACATCAATTCATTCATGATATTAAGCAATAGAGAATATGAGGGTACTAACTTGTTATTTAAGCAAATTTCTGCAATCAATTATTTTTGTATAATTAAGTTGGTTCAGGTATGATATATTCATTTATCATTCTTATACTTGCATACAAAATCATGTAAACATAATTATCTATTTGCAGCAATTTCATTTACTGGAATCATTTTGGTTCCATACCATTCAACCTAAGAAATATCCACATTCCTATTTCTTCATATACACGTTGTAATACTCAATTTAAATCCCTGCCTCATCTGCTATTAAGGAATCACTGGGACACATTGCAATGAACTAATTCACATCATTGCACAAAGATCTCAGGGCTTAAACAAACCATGTGCCAACTTGCATACTTCAAATATGACAAGCATTCCAGCAGCTTTCTTGGCCTTCCCTTCCCTAGTTTATTTACTAGTGTATAGTCTTATATCCTATCATCAAATATGCTAAGTGAACATATCACTGCAAACATGGAAATATCCATAATTTCTTCTAGCATAATTCTCCTCAGAAATAATCAGACAGTTATTTCCTAAATGGGGTCAATATGTCCTGATCTTAGTAAAATATGAGAATATTTTCAACTGTAAAAGAGGCATGGCATGTTATATTGATCTGCAAGCCTTTATGATTGATTCAGATTCAAGATCTGGTTCGATCATAATTTTAGCTTGTGGGTTTCTCTTTTTTTTGATTTGATTAAGGGCTCAGCACTTAGAAAATTTCTATTGCACCCTTAACATTTTTCTTTTCAAGCCTCAGCACTTATACCAAGTATAATGCAGCTCTAATTATTTTTATAAAGTTTCCATGCCATAGATCTATAACAGCTGAGAGTGTTCTCTATATAATTTTTAAGATCCTAAACTTTAACATTTGTGAGTATAAATAAATCAGTATGATACTCATCCAAAGACAAATGTCTCAACCAATCAAAGATCATCCAAAATCATCCATATTAAATCATATCAGATTTAAAATAAAACATCCAAAAAGCATTGATGAAATCATATACATCAAAACCAGAAATATATATAAATGGAAATAAAAAGTGGCTGCCTCATCTCAGGTCTTAATGCCATGAACTTAGTGAGATTACTCACTTAAATGTTTAATCCAGAAAATTCTTGTTGGAGTGTTCTCTCCTTTCTTCCAATATTTTCCTTCTTTTCTTATTTTTTTGTGCAGCTCGGGGTAAAAATGATTCTACTGTCTAAACTGCCTATTTATAAACATTTTTCCTCTAGGGTTTTGTTGAAACAGAATTCCATTTCTGTCCTGGCTAGCATCATGCATTTTTCATTTATAATACCCCGGCCATTTTAACCAATTTAAAGGCTGCATTTTCTTTCCTTTTACTTTTCAGAAAATGGCCACTCTCCTAGTCATGTTAAAAGTGTGACTATCCTATTTTTATTTTAATTATTTCTGAAAATCCCCTTTGCTATTTTTGCCTACACAAGCATATTAACTTGTATCACATTTCATGTCATTTTAATGTCATAGTTTTTACTTGCTTATATATGTATGTATATATATACTTTTCAGTGCTTAAAAATATATATATTTGTACACATATTTTATCTAAGCTTATTTTAATTTCTCTTTAATTTCAGAAGCATATGTACCTATATGTATACAGGTTTACTAATATACATAATTTTCTCTTCTGGGTTTTAAATAAAATTTTGTTTACTGATTTAAAGTAAAACCTACTTTTCTTATTTTCTAAGATGATCCATATAATTTCAGAAATCAAACAACCATGTTGCCAAATCATGTTTGTATTGCCCTTTAATTCTTGTTTTAAATCCAAGAAATCTGGAGTTCTTCCTTGTGCCATTTCAGTGTGCACGTGCACACATATACCTGCACACTATTTATTCCAGAGACTTCACCATATTTAAATCTAAATATTTCAAAATTAAATCATTTTTCAAAAATGATTTTTCACAAAATTTTGGGGTATTACATTCACCCCTCCTTTTAGGAATTGTGTCCTCACAATTTTTCTAACATTTATAGTGAGCATCCTTTTCTTTTCTGAAAACTTATCAAACATATGCATAAGCAAACAAATTCAACCATATCAACCATGCATAACAAATAATTTTTCCAGAAAAAAAAAATTACCTTTTAATTTGCAAAAAGCTTAGGATAATCCAGTCTAATCTTATCCTCTAACTCCCATGTGCAGTCATTAGGATCACTACTCCACTGGATCTTAACTAGTTTCAAGGTTTTGCTCCTTAATTTCTTTTCTTCCTTGGCTACAATCCCCACTGGTTCTTTTTCATAAACCAAGTCAGGATTTATTTGAATTTTGGTAGGCTCTTCCAAAATGTCTTCCTTATCATGTACCCATTTTCTAAGTTGGGACACATGAAAAACATTATGCATTGCTTTCATCTCCTCTGGTAGTTCTAATTTGTAAGCCAATGAACCAATTCTTTCCAGAATTTTATAGGGTCCAACATACCTTGGTGTAAGCTTACCTTGCTTGCCAAACCTCATGACTTTCTTCATAGGTGAAATCTTGATGAAAACAAAGTCTCCCACTTCATATTCCACTTGCTTTCTCTTCCTATCTGCAAACTTCTTTTGCCTATCTTGAGCTGCTGCTATTCTTTTTCTTATTAACCCAATTCTCTCTGTAGTTTCTTTAACATATTCAGGTCCAAGAACAGCCCTTTCTCCAGTCTCTACCCAGCATATAGGTGATAAACAAGGCTTGCCATATAAGGCTTCAAATGGTGCCATCCCTATGGTGCTTTGGTAACTGTTATTGTATGTGAATTCAGCTAGATGGAGGTGGTCTTCCCAGTTGCCTCCAAAGTCCAGTGTACATGCTCTCAACAAATCCTCTAAGACTTTGTTCACCACCTCAGTTTGACCATCAGATTGTGGATGGTAGGCAGTGCTTAAGCACAATTCACTCCCCATAGCCTCTTGAAAACTTTTCCAAAACCTTGAGGTGAAGATGGTATCCCTATCACTCACAATGGTTTTAGGTATGCCATGCAACCTTACTACCTCTTTCATGAATATTTGAGCCAATTTTGGAGCATTTCTTTCTGTTTTAACTGGGATAAAATGTGCTACCTTAGTTAGCCTATCCACAATTACCCATATACTTGTGTTTCCCTTCTTAGATCTAGGCAGACCATCTATGAAATCCATAGATATGTCCTCCCACTTCCACTGTGGTATACTAAGGGGTTGCAATAGTCCTGATGGCCTTTGTGTCTCTGCCTTGACTTGTTGGCAAGTCATGCACCTTGCAACATATCTGGCCACATCTGACTTCATCCCCTTCCACCAAAGATTTCTTTTCAAATTTTGATACATCTTGGTGCTACCTGGGTGTATGGAGTACTTACTCCTATGGTACTCATTTAATATTTCCTCTTTCAATTCTATATTTTCTGGAACACATATCCTGTTTTTATTCCTCAAATACCCATTTTTATCAACTTGATAATTTATTACTTCCTCCCCTTTTGATATGAGCATTTTCTTTTCCACCATGTTTAGGTCTTGTTCCTGCATTTGCCCAATCTTAAGAAGTAAATCTGATTGCAGAGATATCATACTTAATTTCCCTTTACCTTCACCTTCTTCAATAGGCATCATTTGTTCCTCACTGTTTTCCTCAATTTCCAAATCAGTAAGTATAGACAAATCCCTAAACTCTTCCATCATCAACATGGCTACTTTGGCATGTTGTCTACTCAAGGCATCTGCAACTTTATTTGCCTTGCCTGGTGTATACAGTATGTCTAGATCATAGGCAGCTAGGAATTCTACCCATCTATGTTGCCTCATGTTCAAATCTTTTTGTGAGAATAAATATTTCAGTGCCTTATGATCAGTGTACAAAATGAATTGTCGACTAGCATATGCAACAACTTTATCCCTCTGCATCAGCACTGCTCCAAGTCCAGTACCACATGCGTCGGTGTAAACCACCATCTCATCATTCCCACTTGGAATAGTCAAAACAGGAGCACTTGTCAATCTTTCTTTCAGGATTCTGAAAGCTTGCTCACACTTATCATCCCTTCTGAATACTAGGTTCTTCTTTGTCAATCCTGCTAACGGTGCAGCCACCTTGGAGAAGTCTTTGATAAACCGTCGATAATATCCTGCTAATCCAAGAAAGCTTCTCACATCAGATGCATTCTTAGGTCTAACCCAATCCTGGATTGCTGCCACTTTAGCGGGATCAACCGCTATTCCATTTCCAGAGATAACATGGCCTAAGAACCTCACTTCACTCTTCCAGAAGTGACACTTCGAAAACTTAGCCTTCAGCTGATGTTTCCGCAAGATTTCCAAAACAATACGCAAGTGCGTCTTGTGCTCGTCCTCAGTTCTGGAATAAATCAGAATATCATCCACGAACACAAGCACGAACTTGTTCAACTGATCTCTGAACACTCTATTCATAAGATCCATAAAATATGCTGGCGCATTAGTCAATCCAAACGGCATTACCAGCCACTCAAAGAAACCGGATGGTGTCCTAAAAGCAGTCTTCGGTACACTATCCTTAGCCACTCTCAACTGGTGAAATCCCGTTGCCAAATCCATCTGAGAAAACACCTTAGCTTCGTGAAGCTGATCAAACAAGTCATCTATTCTCGGCAATGGATACTTGTTCTTCTTAGTCACCTTATTCAGCTCACGATAATCCACACACAACCTTAACGATCCATCCGCTTTGGTTGCGAACACAACTGGTGCACCCCATTCGGACACACTACGCCGAATGAATCCTTTCTGCAAAAGATCATCAACTTTCACCTTCAACTCATGCTGTTCCCTAGGCGCCATCCGCCTAAGAGGCATCACAACAGGTCTGGCTCCTTCAACTAGATCTATACGAAACTCGATCTCTCTATGCGGCGGTAACCCTTTGACCTCGTCAAAGACATCCTCAAATCCATTAGCGATTGGCACAGATGACAGTCCATCCCGTGGAACAACCAGCGAATACATGATGCTTATGAAGACGCCTTCTTCATGCTTACATCGTATCACAATCTTTCGCCCCTCCACATTCTCGACTGTCACTTCCAACCTTTCACAATCAACCTTTGCCGCATACTTCCTAAGCCAGTCCATACCCAAAATAATTCCGAACCCCGCAAAGTTCAGAACAAAGCAATCACAAACAAAAGAGCAATCATGACTCGATACAATCAGACCACGGCATAACATACACAAACAAGACGATCCCCCAACTGGATTAGTCACAGCCAATGGCCTATCAACAATATCTGGTTCTAAACCCAACCGGCCTACAAGTTCGTTACAAACAAACGAATGCGATGCCCCAGTATCAAACAAAACTCTAACTGGAACACCACATATGGAAAGAGTACCTTGAACCACTACACTCTTTCCTTTCTCTTCAGCGGTAGGAGCTTTCGAAGACGATGGGATAGCTCCCAAAGCATAAGCTTCCACAATCTGCTTGTCCTTCCGCGGTTCTGGACAATTCTTCCTAATATGCCCTGGCTTGTCACAGTTGTGACACTTCATCGGTACCTTCGGATTCTTACAATCCTTAGAGAAATGACCCTTCTGCTGACAATTGTAGCAAGTCACCTCGCCTTTCGGCTTCTTCTGGCCATCCTTACCCTTTTGCTGCTGCTGCTTCCTCTTCTTGTTTCCACCCTACTGGGGTTTAGACTCTTCCCTGGTTACAGCAACAACAGATCTCTCCTTAGGAAACAGACTCTCATGCCTGAGAGCTTTCTCCACAAGCTTCTCAAATGAATCATCCAGATGATCCACCAACTGCCTCCCAAGATAACTGTCCAAGCCTGTCACAAACTTCTCATTCTTCTGATATGCAGATTCAATATACGACCGAGCATACTTGGACAAAGCTTCAAATCAGAAACATACTCAAGAACTGGTCTTCCTCCCTGCTTGAGCTCCACAAACTTCCTGAACAGAATAGACTTCTGAGCTGTAGAAATGAACTTAGCTTCAAATCTAACTTGGAATTGCTCCCAAGTAATCTCTTCCTCCAGAGTATTGATGGTAATAGAGTTCCACCAATCAGAGGTTCTCCCTTGAAGCTGTCTTGATGCCAACTTCCTCTTAGTTGCATCCTCAATTCTCAAATCACCAAAAATCCTTCTACAAGCATCCATCCATCTCTGGACCTCAATAGTTGATTCTGTCCCCAAGAAAACCTTCCCTCCAAGAGCAGTATAGTCTTTGCACAACTTAGCAAAATCTACTGGTTTTGGAGTTTAGACTTGAACTCCAACATCAACTGCTGCCCCCGGGACTGGTATCCTTCTCATGATCGGAGTCATCATAGCTTCGAACATAGCAGTATAATCAGCAGCCCCCTCAGTAGCGCGGCCTTCCCTAGCAGCTGGTCTCCCTCTTCAACTCATTCTCAATATCTATAAAAAGGAATGATTAGCACACCTAGGGAAACAACTGCATAAAGGACTAAAACTCTACTAAGCTACTATATTATATATAGTAATCATCCATCAAAATACAATTACGTCTCTCATACGTAGTTACGTCAGCGAGCGTTGGGTAAAATCGATTAACCAATGCTCTAATACCAAATGTGACGACCGCCCATGACCCCTGCACTGAACCTAGAGAAAGTGCGCTGTAAAGTGTGCCAGGCAGCCATGGACGATTGCCAGGGTAAATTAAAAACAATAGAATCTATCGTATTACTCACAGCGCATGGACAAAATACAATAGAACATACATATAGTGAAGCTTCACAGAATAGAATCTCATCAATAAAACTTCATAATAGTTGAATACAAACATCTGAATAGTCAATACAACAAGCCTCACTACATAACACTCAGAGAAAATACAAACAGCGGAACACCGAGTACATATAATAAGAAGATAATAGGCAACCCTCCAACTCGTCTTCGATATCAACACCGTGGAAAGCAAGAACAGCACCTGTCACCTGCTACCTAGTCTGCCCGTCCCAAAATGGACGAACAGCCCAAGGCAATAAGAGTAAAAACATAAAGCCTTGAGTCAGACAACAGTCTTAGTGAGCGGTAAATTAACTAACAACATACCAAAAGAGCATAAAGGAAAAGGAATACAACCCTCCCACTCCACCTCTTCCTACAGTGATAGCCCCCAGACACACACTAAGCAGAAGCAAACATAGCAGAGCATACAATTTAAAGTAAAGCAATTATCACTCGAGTCAAGGGCGATGTTTTCCAAGTACAAACCCCCAAGGCCTAAACCAAGATCAGATAAGCACCCAGAAAATACCGCTCTTGAGACCGAATGATGATACAACCAAACATCCATGACTCTGGCTATCACTGTTATCATTGCCTCAATATCATCGTTAGTTGAATGACCGGCACATTCTTTCAGCCGTCCGTCAAGGGCTAATGGAAAACCCCGGTTCTAGACATAACTCTGCACGTCATCGTGACCCGTGCCTAGGACTATCGAATCTGCCCAGAGTACTTGACTACCAATCATTAGCCTTCAGGGACTATCGAATCTGCCCAACGTACTCTTGCTTTGAGCATGCTAGAACCTTCAACAACGATGAGATCTCAGCCTTCTAGTCATCCTCCTCGACGACTATTTCCATACTAGCTCAAGCGCCTCTCGAGCAAACCATTATCCTCACTCGAACCATATCACCGAGTTATCAATATGCTTGGAATGATCCCGTCTGGATTAGACCAAGACTATCTCATATCATGCCTCGCTTCATCACATCCTCGCAAAGCTTCATCTCAACATCATCATCATCGAACCTATGCATAAGAGCTTCATCATCCGCTACATATGCCACGAGCAGCTTTCCCAATTCAAGAGCCTTTCTCTTAGCTTTTGAATCATCTTCGTCCAACTTGTCTAATTCAAATCATCAATCCTCTAATTCATAGCAATCAATCAAATCAAACATTAATCCAAGTAATCAAGCATTCAAATATAAGCTAAATGGTCAATTATAACAGTAATGGCAATTTCATAATTAAAGAGTCAAAAGTCCAACAAGCATGAAAACATGAGCAATATCTCTATAATCTTGATGAATGAACTTGCATAGGTTAACATGTAGAAAAATGGATGTCAAATCATCATGAACAATGGATCTATATGGATCTACACATATGATTAGGAAAATGCATGGAAATCACTACTTTAACACCAAAATCAAGCCAACGATCCGATATACTCCTTTGGATCCGTGTGAGAGATAATCACCACTCACCAAATCACCTAAACACCTCAAAAGACACCCACTTCAGATCTAACTTGATCTATTACCAATCCTCTTCAAACGATGAAATCTCACTTCAATGGATGAAGATAAGCTCTTGAATCTTCAACTTGATCTTCGATTTGGATGGATGGAATCACTAGATTAGAGTGGAGAAAAGAAGTGAAGAAGTGTAGAAGTCGAGCTCTCAAAATGGCATCACTTCGTCGCTTCGAAATCCGGATCCCAAAAAGTGAGAAATGGACGAGTATTTATAGCTGAAAACTTAGGTCGTCTGCCTCTATAAGTCGTCTTCGACTTATCCCTCTCTCCGACCTAACACTCCAAATGACCTACGACCTAACAACAGCTTCGACTCAACAACCCCAAGTCTCTACGACTTACGACTTAACTCCCACCGACCTAAAGTCTTCGACCTAACACGTGATACGACTTAGCATATGCGCGCATCCTCGCGTCCTACGACTTAACAGCTTTGCCGACCTAGCAAAGTTACGACCTAACCAAGATCCGACTTAACTGGGTTACGACTCAACTCCTAAGTCGTCTATGACTTAACGTACCCAGCAACCTACGACCTAAGCCTATGCGTACTCACGACCAACCGGACCCACCTGTCTACGACTTAATGCGCGCGCGACTTAACTTCCTAACTCGTCCATGACCTAACCCTTAGGCCGAAAACTCCCTTAAGTCGCTCTATTCCTTAACTCGGTCAGTCTTCTTAGGTCGGTCCTAACCTTAAGTCGCTTACTTCTTATGTCGCCTATTCTTGAGTCGCCAAATCCTTAAGTCGTCCCAATCTCTCCTTAGTCGGTCAGTTCCTTAGATCGTCTATCTCTTAGGTCGTACACTTCCTAAGTCGGTCACTCGACCTAAGCCACCCCATACGACCTAATTTCCCCACGACTTATCCCAATGCCTAGGTCGCTCCAAACCTTCCTACGACCTAAGACTTAGACTCTAGATGACTTATCAACAATGCGACCAATTGTCAACTGTTCTATGATGTTTCGATCCGTAAAAATACGGGTCGTTACAGTGATGGGCGGTACCCCAGTAGCCCTGCCATTTTATGGAATCCATTCTCCAATAAGCGCCCGTATGGTTTTGATTGTGCCCAACTATGCTGGAACGTGAGATGCAAGCATTTCAGCTATATTCTATTTACTTTCTATATACACTATTATAATATCAGATGGATTTGATAAAAATGTTTTGGTTATCGTAAGGTAAAAACCCGACATGTTTATTTGTGGCATGGTCTTACGAGATACCTTTGATTTTCAAAGGATTTTGAAACTTTAATAATTCAATTGAGAGTGTTTTCTCACGCTGGTTTTCCAGACTGACTTGGGTGTTATTTTATTATAATGCTCGGGTCAGACCGAGTATTACAGATATGGGATAAGATGCTAAGGAGCTCAGGAGACGAGCTGGATGACGGAGACGTATATCACGTACTTGGTGTGTATTCCGCTGTGCAGTGTAAGCTGTATAGTCAGCTTTTGTGAGGACATGTTATTATAACTGTCCAGTGTTGTTTTATTGATTGTGTTGTACTCTGATGATGTAATGTATAAAAACAGTTATAGTTTCTTTTGTATAAAGATCTGTTGTTATCTATTATATATTGTTCCGCTGCGATTGTGAGGTTCTGTGTTGTTGTTTTCTTCTTCTTCTTCTACATCTTTCTTCTTTTCCCTAACGATTTGGTATTTCCGGCATTCGATTGTTCGGCATTTAATACAGTGAACATATTGATGTCGAATTTCGAGGTTGAAAATCTTTGGGTTGTTACAGTGGTAGCTTATCTTTAAAATCTCAAAAATCAATAAGTTTAAAATAAATTTTTATTTAAATACAATTCTTAAACAAATTGTAACGACCCGTCATTTCGAACCATTCAAATCGACAATCATCCACACATGTCAGACTTGAATTGCTCAAAACAACAGATTGATAATTTATATTTGGCAAAACTCAACATATACAGTAAATAAATCAGTCATAGAATCACAGACATAGAGTAATATAACAATAAGCAGCAGAATAGATAAATAGTAGTTCATGAAGCTAATACATAAACATTAAAGTCAAATAAAATACAACAGAAATCTCAAATACAGAGTAGTCTCAAATACAAAAGTAACTGATAAGACTGAATAGAAATAAATGAAAAGCCGAATAGATAACTCCAAGCAGATCTCCATGCTCCAAAGGTGAGTCAATTGTTGTGACACTCAGTCTGACCCAAGCATAAAGAAAAAACACAAGACACTTGAGTCAGGATTAACATTCTTATACCAGTAAATCAACTCAAGTGAAATGTCAAGTGAAATACAATATAACTTAAAGGATGTTTGGGATTCCCATCCTTTAAGGATCCGTTAAACTATCTACATATATAGTACAATACGCTACATAAATAATGTCTATAGTAAAGTAAACTATTAAAATAGCATTAAGGCGTTACCCATATCCCCTTTAACACATTTTATATATTCCCATAGTCTATACAGTACTGTAAGCTCCACCAAACCGGTGGTTTACTCAGAGGGCACTCCATAGGTACTGTAATGACCCGTAAATTTTAACAATTTTAATAACGTAATTAACTGAATTTTTGCTTGAAATAAACAATCAAATTGTGCAATGAAAATTTGATATGTGAGATGCATCTATTAAAACATAGCAAATGTCAAATTTTCATAGGAAAATATGAATGTTAGTTCTGTTGTGTAGTTTTCAATTTCAATTTAATATCAGTTAATTTGATGAAAATAAATTATTTTCGAAACCTGAATATTTTATATAATAAAAATGTAAATCATTTTCTGAGTGAGACGTCATATTTTGTTTTGTCAAATTTGGACTTCTCTATCCCCATTTATCTTATTTTTGGCGAAATTGCAGCAATTTTGGCAGCCAATATCGACTTTTGATAGGATGGTCGTATTGCTGATATCTGTGTACCTTTCTGTTCGTCTCGTCGTGCTAATCTCCGTAGTATATTCAATTGTGAAGTTCGTTGTCCGGTAAGCGGCGAATTCAGCAAAACGATTTGTTGTACCGGTTCCGTATTTTGGACCTTTTGTTTTCCCTGTGTCTTTTCATCTACTCACCGGGAGAAAACAAATAGGCATTTGCTTTTAATGTTTCAAAATCAAAAGCCGGCTGTCACCATTCTCTATATTCAATATAATATTGGCTGGTACTCTCTCTTCGTTCCACTTTCATTTTCGTTGCCTATTCTCTTTCATTCTATTCATTAACCAAGAAGATATATATATAATATTATAAATCTTTATAATATTACCTATAGAGCATTCATCTCCTTGCAAGCCTCGTCGACCAATGTTAGCGCCGAACCCAACCACCATAGCCGTACCTTGAAGCCTCCGCACCCCGTGCTTTTTCCTCTCCTCTCTCTATCACCGCCCGCTGTTACCCTTCCAACTCCGCTCCTCCACCCTCACATGCCACAGCCCGAGCCACCATGTGCATCCTTTCCCCCGTAGCTAGCTCCCTTACTCACCTCTCCCCTCTTCCATTGCCATAGCTACCCCCCTTAGAACCACCAGCCACGTCGCCGAATTCCCAGCCTCATACCGCCACGTTGCATCCGTGCCCTCTCCCCTAATGATTTCCGCAGCCTTCTCCTCCTCCTCCTGTTATGTAAGCTCTAACATTGGTACACTGGTATATATATTTTGATATATGTATGTTTGTTTGCAATTTTTCTTTTATATATATATTAAGTTATATATTGATTTGAAGTATTGATTTCATTTAGTATATATATAATTTATATCTTATGTAGTATTAGTATAGGTATAACAGTATATATATTTATACATATAATATATTATAAAAGAAGTTATTTATATATGTTAGTTATATCTATATGTACGTTTATGCAAGTTATATATATGTTATTTTGAATATAAAGTCTTTGTATGTTAGTTTATACACATATGTTTATTTTAACTATTTTGTATTATATTCAATATATAGGTTTGTTTATAAGTATGTATATAAAATGTGTATGAATATATGCGGTTATTTATAAGGTATAAAATCTGTTTATATAAGTTGTTATATAAGTTGATTAAGTTATATAAGTGGTATATAATGTTGCTTGTATATATATGTACGAATTTATGTAAGTTGTACGTGATTTGTTGTCTACATGAATAAGTTTATATAAGATAGTTGTATGTTGCTTGTATATATAAGTATTGATTTCCTGAAATTTTTTTACTTGTAACAGCTATATATTATTATATCAGTAATATATTAGTTTAGGAAATGATTTCATGCACTGTGTATGTAATATAATATATATATATATATATTCTAAAATATATGTGTTAAAATTAATAACGATCTTGGAATATATATAGATTTTGATTTTTGACATATGTATATATGTTTAAATTTAATATTGATTTTCAATATTTATATATATATATATATATATATTGGTTTCCTCGATCCCTAATCCATCTTGACTCACATTCTCAATGTCGAATTTATCGCAACAATTCCTAGCTTATCGTTGTCCCGCTAGTCGTAACTGTATCTGTATCTATGTACCTGTTTGTGTCATTTTCTTATTTCCCCAGCCTCGAAAGGTGAGCAATCACTCACGATTAACATTTTTATATTTAGTAAAATTGATTTTACTTGAAACGACAATTGAAATATGCTGTTAATTTATTTGAATTGTTAATTATGATATGCCATCATCTGCAATTGTTTACCTATGACATATGACACCATAACCTGTCATTTATATTTGGATTAATTTGTTATTGATGATATATGCCTGTGTTGATATGTTATATTTTATCATAGTTGTTCTCACTATGCAAGTTCCCTATTAATTTAGAATTCCCTATGGGTTGAAATAATACATGCTCGAATGATACTATAGATTAGGGGAAAATCGTTATGGGTTGAAATGATAAACCCAAATGATTTTCATTGACTTTGAATTTGGGATTGCGGGTTGAAATGATATATACCCGTAGATATTTAAATTGTGGATTGAAATGATAAATATCTGTATCACTTGACCATAGGATGGAAAATTATATACGGACACCGTTGGTCTATATTCTGAAATGATTTCCAAAGTTTGGAAGAATGGATTTTATTAAATATTTATTTTAAATATAATACAAAGATATTTTATTTGGTAAAATTGGATTTTTAAAGAATATGTTTGCAAATTTTAAATTTATAAGTTAGTTTTGAAAATATAATTTTTAAGATTTTACTTATAATTTTACTATTTTAAAATATATAAAAATAGATTTTATATAAAATAAATTTAATAATAAGATTTAATTTAATAGATTAAATTTAATTAGCATATAACATGTTTTGGTATTTATTTAAAATTATATTTTTTTTAAATATATTTTTGTAATGACTATAATAAATTCAGGTTGGGAAGGTAAATTTAAATTTATTTGAAATTGCACTTGTTTAAGAATTATACTTAAATAAAGTTAACTTGAAACTTATTGAATTTGAGTTTTTTAAAGATATGATTTATAACTTGATTTTGGATAAAAGGTGATTGAAGGAATATTTTCAAATTTAAATAAATTGAAATGGGAGATTTAGTTTTATTTAAATTCGTAATTGGAGATTTTATTTAAATGATTATTGGATTGATTAAGTGAATGTTTCAAAACTAAATAATAATAAAGTTGAATTTGAAGTGTAAATGAAATTTACCAAATTGAGTATTGTAAATGTTTGAATATTTAAACTTTGAAATCTATTTAAATTGAAATGGTTTAATTTGTAGTTCAAATCTATATTTGAAATTGATATAAATTAAAATGGTTTATTGAGAAGTTGAATTGAATTGAAATTGATGAACTGGGATTGAATTAAATTGAATTTTTGTAATTTGAGTTGATTTGAATCAATTTGTTAAATTGGAGGAAACTATTTTCATTATATAAAGTATTTTTAATATATATAAAGTATTTTAATATATATTATTTCAACATATAGACTAATTTAATATTTACTATTTTAATATATATATACTATTTTCAATATCTAAACTGTTTAAAGTGTTATGATTTCAAAGTGTTATGATTTTGAAAGTATCACGATTTTGGAAATGAATATTATTTAAAGTGTAAAATGATATCGAATTGATATGGTTTTGAAATGAATATGATATTTTGATATGAAGTATGAACTATTTGAAATGAAATGACCATGGTGTGAAATAAGCGTTTAGTTGTTAAAGAGACCGGGATCGGATATTGTCACTCTCTGCCAATACCGAAAACCACTTTAACTACTGTGTACGTGGTGGAGATTCCAAAACGAAGTAGGATGGTTTGGTGACGATTCTATATGGTATTTGCGTAGCCCTGACTTCCGGGAGTTAGCTTGATTTGGCTAAAACAAGAGCTATACCGGGCCAAGTGGAGTCATTCCCCCTATCAGGCACATTTCATCGATACCATTCTATTGCTTTTGTGATTTGATTGGGTGCACCTTTGATTTAGGAGTGTGTCACGAGGTGGGCGGTAGTAGCTGCTATGCGTTACCACCAGTCCGCGAGTGCAAATGGTATATCTACCCTGGCATTGCCTCAAGTGCCTTGTCGCATGCCTTATCGCGCCTTCTACGAGTTTGTTTTGTACCATACCTATGAAGTGCCCTTTGATAGCCCTCCAGTTTATGGGGGGAGTTACGGTACTGTATAGACTATAGGAATATATAAAATGTGTTAAGAGGGATATTGGTAAAGCCTTAACGCTATTTTAATACTTTTACTTTACTATAGACATATTATAATAGCGTATATTACTACATTTTACCGAGGACATAGAAATCTTCGGTGAATCGACGCTTATTGTAAAGGAGTTTCACCCCTTTAAAAATCATATTAAAATTGTTGGAATAGAAATGGAGTTATGGGATGCTCCGGTATCAAGAAGAACACGAATAGGGAGAGACAAGAATGGATTTCAAAACAAAAGGGAAGGTTCCGAAATTCAAAAGAAGTCCAAATCAAAGAGGAGAAATTTAAGCTCGAACGAAGGTTATTCTGTAATTAAATTTACTCTATATGCTAAGTTTTGCCTAAACCAGAGCTCTGATACAACTTGTAATGACCTGGTATTTCGAACCATTCGCATCCGCACATGTCGGACTTGAATTGCTTAAAACAACAGATTGTTGATTTATATTTTGCAAAACACAGCATATATAGTAAATAAATCAATCACAGAATCACAGATACAGAGTATTACAACAATAAGCAGTGGAATAGATAAATAGTAGTTCATGGAGCTACTATATAAACAACAGAGTTTGATACAAAATACAACAGAAATCTCAAATACAAATGAATTTCAAATACATGAGTAACTGACAAGACTGAATAGAAATCACTGGAAACACTGAAAAACTGAAAGCCGAATAGATAGATGGATCTCCAAGCGAAGCTCCAAACTCCAATGGTGAGTCTCAAATGCTGTGACACTCATTCTGACCCGGGCATAAAGCAAAACATGAAACACTCGAGTCGGGATTAACATTCTTATATAATAAATTCAACTCAAGTGCAACTGAAATACAAGTAAATTAAAGGATGTTTGGGATTTCCATCCTCTAAGGATCCGTGGAACTATCTACTATGTAGTAATATATGCTATTATAATATGTCTATAGTAAAGTAAACTATTAAAATAGCGTTAAGGCGTTACCCATATTCCCCTTAACACATTTTTATATATTCCTATAGTCTATACAGTACCGTAATTTCTCCGTAAACTGGAGGGCTATCAGAGGGCACTCCATATGTATGGTACAAACCTAACTCGTAGAAGGCGCGATAGGGCATGTGACAAGGCACTCGAGGCAATGCCATGATAGATATACCATTTGCGGATCCAGACTAGTGGTAACGCATAGCAGCTACTACCGCCCACCTTGTGACACACTCCTAAATCAAAGGGTGCACCCAATCAAATCATAAAAGCAATAGAATGGTATCGAAGAAATGTGTCCGATCGGAGGAATGACCTCACTTGGCCCGGCATGGCTCCTGTTTTAGCCACATCAAGCTGACTCATGGGAGTCAGGGCTACGTAAATACCATATAGAATCGTCACCAAACCATCCTACTTCATTATGGAATCTCTACCACGTACACAGTTGTTAAAGTGGTTTTCGGTATTGGCAGAGAGTATGACAATATCCGATCCTGGTCTCTTTAACAACCAAACGCTCATTTCACACAGTGGTCATTTTATTTCAAAGATTTTATACTTCATATCAAAATATCATATTCATTTCAAACCCATATCAATTCGATATCCTTATTTACTTCAAATAATATTCATTTCCAGAATGTAACACTTTCAAAATTTATAACACTTTCGAAATCATAACACTTTGAAATCATAACACTTTGAAACCAAATACTTTTGAAATCATAACACTTTGAAATCATAATACTTTGAAACCATAACTCTTTTGTAATCATAACACTTTCCTTCTAAACTGTTTAGATGTTGGAAATAGTATATATGTTAAAATACTTTATAAATTAAAATAGTTTATATATATATATATATAATACTTTATATAATAAAATTAGTTTCCTCCAATTTCGCAATCGATTCAAATCATCTTAAATTCCAAAATTCAACTTAAATCAATTCTAGTTTAACCATTTCCATTTAAAGTTCAAAGATTCAAGTTTAAATATTCAAACATTTACAATATAAATTTCATTTATTTTTCAACATTTAACTTTAATTTTATTCAAATTGGAAAATATTCACTTAATCATTTTTATAACAATTTATTTAAATCCCAATTTATATATTTAAATCAACATTAAATATTCAATCTCAATTTTATTTAAAATTTAGAATATTCATTTAATCACTTTTTATCAAATCAAGTTATAAATCAGGTTATAATAATATATTTTCAAAATCTCAAAACTAATAAGTTTAAATCAATTCTTTCTTAAATTCAATTATTAATCAATTCTTTCTTAAATTTCTTAAATTCATTGCTATCTACAGTTGGAGCATCTGGAAAGAAAGAAATGCACATGTATTCAATAAACCTAAATGCAATATTGAAGGGATATGTAACCGAATCTCTTACCTGTTTTCTCTCTAGACAGGATTTGCACGTAGGAGGCCTTTCATTCAATATTTACCCTTCAGAGACAATGCCCCTACTGCTGACTAATCCACTATATTGGTAGGTTGTTCTATTGTTTGTCTTGACACTTGTGTACACAATGCTACTATTTTTGTATATATCCCTCTCGGGGTAGGTTGAACTTCGAATATGACTGATCTGTGAAACTTATTTTTGGCTACTGGCCAGGCCTGTTGGTCGACTACTTATATTAATTTATATTAGCTTCTAATCAGCTGTGTAGCCTCGCGCTGCACACCCGTTTCACTCAAAAACCAATTTAAATTCCAAGTCATCATTAATTTATCTTTCCAACCTTTATTATTAAAGTTATAAATATATTTTAAAATATTAATATAAATTTTAAAATAATTAATTTAAAACATATTATACAATAATTAAATTAAAATTTATTAAATTAAAGCTTATTATTAATTGTATTTTTTATTAAATCTTATTTTATATATATTTTTAAAATAATAAAATTATGAGAAAAATCTAAAAAATTATATTTTTAAAACTAACTTATAAATTTAAAATTTCCAAAATATATAATTTTTAAAAGTCTGAAATTTAAACATATATAAAAATAACCTTTTTAAATTATATTTTAAAAATCAATATTCATTTAAAACCCGTATATTCCCTTTCAACGGTTTGGAAATCATTTTTCAAAATATAGACCAACGACGTCCGTATATAATTTTCTATCCTATGGTTAAGTGATACAGATATTTATCATTTCAATCCGCAATTTAAATATTTATGGGTATATATCATTTCAACCAGCAATCCCAAATTTAAAATAAATGAAAATCGCTTGGGTTTATCATTTCAACCCATAACGATTTTTCCCTGTTCTACAAGATCGTTCGGGTTTGTATCATTTCAACCCATAGGAATTTCTAATTAATAGGGAACTTACAGAGTGAGAACAAATATGATAAGATATAACATATCAATAACAAGCATATATCATCAGTGATAAATTAAATAAAATATATACAGCAGGATACAGTGTCATATATCACAGGTGAACAATTGTAGATAATGGCATATCCTATCTAACAATTAAATAACTAGAAATCCAAATTTAATAGCATATTTCAATTGTTGTTTCAAGGGAAATCAAATTTACTAACCGTCAGAATGTTAATCATGAGTGATTGCTCACATTTCAAGGCTAGAGAAAATAAGAAGGTGACACAGATACAGATCCGCACACGGAATATCGACAAGTTAGGAATTCCTGTGACAAATTCAATATTGAGATGGTAAGTTAAGATGGATTAGAGATCGATGAAACAAAGTATATGTTACATATATATAAATTAAAAAAACATTTTAAAACATATATTTAAAATAATATATATATATATATATATATATATTTGGAAACCAAACTAATGTATATTTGTATATATCAACTAATATATATAAACCTATATATATAAACTTACATACATATAATACTTTAAGATCCATATTTATTATAAAATCAATATTAAATTTAAAACACATACATGTAAAAATCAAATTCTATATATATACATGTATATATCTCAAAACCAAATTCACGTATACCTATAGATAAACCAATATATAAACATATATACAACTTACTTAAACTCATACATATATGTAATATAAACTAATATAGGTTATTCACAAAACACAAATCATATATAACCAATATATATATACCTCTATATAGAAGCATGCAGGCTTCAGAACAGATGTATATATATAAGCTGATATATAAACTTACTTACTTTTTTATATTTAAAATCAATGTTTATAAGAAAATCAGTATAAGCTTACCAGGTTATAATATATATCAAAACTCAACAGACATTATATACAAAAATATGTAATCCTATTTACTAACAAACAACCTATATATAACTAGATATAATATAGATATAAACTAAGGAATATATAATACTGTAACATATATATATATAGTAGACATATATAACATAATATAGCTTATATATAAAATAATCTATTATGAATTTATACACCATAACTCAATAGATTATATATTAACTAATATATATATAAAACTTATATAATATAACACTTCAAAAAAAATATAGATACTGTGAACCTAGGAACAGGTAACATAGTTTATAACTAAAATATGTCACAATACCTTAAAACATAATATACAGTCCAATATATGTACTAACATAATATATAAAATATATATAATACTTTAAAATAATTTCTCAATATCTTTATAAATAAAGAATGTTGCGGTTGGAGGCTCAGCAACCAATGAAGGCGGATAGTAGGCTTAGCGGCGATGGCGAAGCAAGGCAGAAGGGGATCGGTGATGGGCTTGGCCGAGCTAACGGGAGGAGTTGTGTGAGTTGTTGGACAAAGGGAAGATGGGTGGAGAAAGTGAGGGTGGGCTTGGGTGATGTGGTGAAGGCGTTGGTGCGGTTGTCGAGCAAAGGAGGGGATAGTGGAGTTGGTGAGCGGGCTACGTGGGTAGGCTTCGGCCGTAGGTGGCTAAAGGTGGTGAGGAGGTAGGGGATCGGCTGTACGGATTTGAGAGGGGGAGGAAGGGTAGAAGGTGGCGTCGGGTTCAGGCAGGTCCAGGTGAGGAGGCAGGGGAAGGTGTACGGCGAACTTTGGTTAGGCCGTGGGCAAGATGTAACAACCCGGGATTTGCATTACCAATTAATAAATAAAAGTTAGGATTTTTATTTATTTTAATGAAGCATAAAAGGATTTGGAATAACAAAATTTATTTGAAAAAGGCTATTTTAATTAAATGGGAAATATGGGATTTTAAAATGAGGATAAAATGTTATTTTTGGAAAGTTAAATATTTTAAGAGAAGTTTTAAAACGGGTTTGGGTAAGAGAAAAAAAAATGAGTTTTATAAACATATATGAACACTTAGACTAATTTTTGAAAAAAAAACATGTAAATAACTCTCTTCTTATTGGGTTACTAAACCTAGCCTAATAACCCACCCTAAACCTCCTCTACAAATTATCTCAAACTCTCCTAACCTCATTCATTCATCCCTAATCAAAACCCTAATCATTTCCTAAAGCTTTCATAACAAAAATGGCATCTATCTTCATCTCCTTCTAGTTTTTGCTTATGCAAGTCATTCTATGCAAAGGTAATGCAAATACCCACCTCAAATCCATTTTTATATCTTTCTCATTTCTGAAATTTATTTGGTAACACATGTTTTATGTGTTTTTTTGATCTTATAGCCTCCTAATCATCTTTTGCTAACTTGAGTTGATGCTATAATAGTCTTTGTTGCTTTCTAGAGAGGTATATTGCTAAAAACCTCTTCTAATATGTGTTTAATCATCTTTTGATTTCAGTAATCATTTAGTAACACATGTTTTATTATGTAACATGTGAATCATAGCTCTTTGATCATCTTTGCTTTCATTTTGGGTGTGCACACAAGTTTCTTGCTATATTGGTTGAGGTAAAATTGCTAGCTAAATCCTTTTTTTACTTGATGCTTCTATAATTTTCGTTTTGGAATTGTAGCTGAAACGAAAACAGGCATAACTTCTTCATTCCTCATCCATTTTTGGTCAGGTTTTTTTGCTGCAAACTAGATTCAATAAGGAACACTTTCTGTTCAGTGAGATTTCTGTAATTTTGCCATTTAGATGACCTGAAATGCATTCAAAGACAGAAGACCAATTCTGTCTTTAACAAGTTATCTTGAGTTTCAATCTGATATTGTTTTGCATGTATCTCTCTCGTTTTTGATCCGAATTAGATAATTTTGGATGTTCCGGAAAGGATAAAACATATGCTACCTTTTTTTATTCAGTGAGTTTTCAGTAATTTTGCCATTTAGATGACCTGAAATGCATTCAAAGACAGAAGACCAATTCTGTCTTTAACAAGTTATCTTGAGTTTCAATCTGATATTGTTTTGCATATATCTCTCTCGTTTTTGATCCGAATTAGACAATTTTGGATGTTCCGGAAAGCATAAAACATATGCTACAATTTTAGTTCAGTAAGTTTTCTCTAATTTTGCCATTTAGATGACCTGAAATGCGTTCAAAGACAGAAGACCAATTCTGTCTTTAACAAGTTATCTTGAGTTTCAATCTGATATTGTTTTGCATGTATCTCTCTCGTTTTTGATCCAAATTAGATAATTTTGGATGTTCCGGAAATCATAAAACATATGCTACAATTTTTTTTCAGTGAGTTTTCTGTAATTTTGAGTCTAACTAGGTCAAAAATTGATTTTTCTACTATCTTCCCGAGAGCGATACACATATTAGCTCTGTGGATGAAACTGAAACTATTTTGGTCATAACTTTTAAGCCGCTAGTCAGAATTTGACGATTTTGGTCTCGTAGGAAATATGTAGTTATGAACTCCATATCTGGAAAGTTTGGTCATCATCTGAGTTCATTAGATCTTTCGAATTTCCTGTCAGAGTTGAACCCAGATCGCTTTGCAAAACAGTGCATTTCATGTTTCTGTGTCCGACTTTGGAACGTCGCTACACCTTCGTTTCAAGTCGGAATCGAGTAATTCTTTTTGCGTTCTGAAGTATGAATGTCGGACTACGTTCATACCAATTTTCATTCCATTCGGATTCAGTATGATGGTCCGAATAATTTTCCGAACTTGGGTTCGCGTCAGTTTTGGACTATTTTCCAACACTTAGAATATTTTCAGTGATTTTCTGGTTTTATCGATTTCTTTGAGATTTGTCTCTTGATTTTGTACACGGGCCTTATAAAAAGGTTTTAAAAGGATTTTTTGCTCTAAAATTGCTTTCGAAATTATTATATAATATTATTTTTAATTAGTAAACTATTTACTTCATAATAGGAGAGTTTTCAAAAGCCGTTTTAAAGTGTTCTCAAAATCAATTATAAATCCGTTTAAAACCATTATTTTCTATAATAAAAATCTCACACTCACTTTTTAGCACGTCAAGCGAAGTGGAAAGGTGCTTAAACGGTTAGGAAATCTCCGGCCTATGGAACCGTGTGTATTTTCTTTCCGGTTAATCCCTGACCTATTCGATTGATCGTTTTGACCTTTGGGTCTAGTTTACTGATGATACGAGGTGGACTTTTTATTGTTTGGAGTGTGAGCTTGCTATTGGTTAGTAAACCGTTTAGTGCGAACGTGGGGTATGAGACTCATCGTTAACACTTTACGGGTTCCTCTCCAAGAAGTTTGTGACACATTAGCCTCTGGGCAGCCAGTACTGGACCTCTGGGTCACCATGCCTCTGGGCAACCGTCTCTGGACACCTATTCTATGGAGCAGTTTCTTTTTCGGCATGTGCCTCTGGGCCTTTATCCTTATGGGAAGGATCTTGCCGTCTCGCGCGTTCCGCATCTGTGCGAGTGATCGATCACAACTCTACAGTAGTTGGCAATAACGACTCCGGTCGGTGCACGTGCTATACTTGTATTATCTGATGATTTTTATATCCATTCGAGTACCGCCATTCAGTGTTGGTTCTATGGAACCATACGATGTAAGTGCGATTACCTTGTGGATTCACAGTGTCTCTGGACACTGCTTTTCAGTGTTTGATTTCATTGACTTTTCAGTATATCCCCATTGCTCTTTGGAGCATCGATCTTTGCTTGGGCATTGATTACAGACTCTGGTCACTCTTGGGATTATTGCCTATGGGCAACTTTATATAGCTTTGGCTACGCCGATGATATGAGGCGATTTTATTTATTCAACACTTTGGTGCTGATATTCTCTTTGGAGATTTTTACTGTTGATTGATGATTAAGGACCGTCATTATATTCATGTGGTCCAAAATTCTCTTCTCTTAGGAAAAGTACTATTTTATTTATGTACCGCATTATTATATATCTCAGTTATTACTGATTGTTTAGCTAGCCTGACCCGAGTGTTTTCGCTCGGGTCAGACCGAGTTGTTTCAGGTTAGGTCTCTGGACTTAGCATCTGTGCTTCGGCTTGGACATTATCTGCTATGCTGATAGGTAGCGCTTTTATTTGTCCACTATTCTGCTACTCTGTTATTATTCAGACTTTGATATGTACATATTTTTGACTCACATGTGTGGGCAGTGGCTTTGTACCCACTTATAGTATTTGGATCTGTATTGACGATGTATTGTCCTGGGATTTTATATCTGTTATGTGATTCTATTATGTGATGTTTTATCATTTTATTACTATGCTTATTCTGATAGATCTTTAGCCATTGTAATTTCATTATAAATATTTATTGAATATGTCGAACCACTTGAAAAAAATAGATACCACCCTTTCGACGTATTCAGAAGATAGTTATAGCTTGATTACAAATGGTCGCTTCCACTATACTCTATTCTCCGCTTTAACAGACAGTATTACTCCCGTAATACTCTTTGTTACAGTCGGTCTCAAAGTGGGGCGTTACAGCTTGGTATCAGAGCCAAGGATCAGAATTAAGCATAACAAACACAGAACAAACACGTAGTACAATACGTTATAATACGATCCAAATTGAACATATCCACCTTTAGATAAATAAGTTAGGAATATGTGTAGGAATCTATTATATTCCGTAATATTCCTTAATGAATTATCTATCTTTGAATCGTGCTTAACTAAATCTACCGATCATATGTTCGAGAGTGTCCCAAACCTCTCTATTGCACCTTCTGCAAGAAGGAGGGACACAGGATCTCCGCTTGTCCTATTGCTCCAGCTAGTGCCAAGCCTGGCAGGCTTAATGCTGCCAAGGCTCCTACCACTTCTGCTCAGCCTAAAGGTACACATCCTTCCATTCTTGAAGGCTTTATTTTATTTCATGATAGATCTTGTTGAGTTCTCTTTGATACGGGTGCCTCTCACTCATTCGTATCAAAGGAACTAGTTGATACATTATCTTTGGATGTTACTTGTATGGCTTCTTCACTAAGGATTGTGAATCCCATTGGTGGATCCACGACCCTTAGCTTGCTCCGTGAGAATATAGATATTGATCTTTGTGGATTTTCTTTCCGTGCGAATCTGCACGTTATGGAGTATTTGGGCTTTGATATGATTCTTGGCATGGATTGGCTCGTTCAGCACGACGCCAAAATTATTTGTTCAGAGCGGATATTATTTCTTCATCACCCTAACTCGTCCTCTCCGTTAGCTATTGTTCTTCAAGATGTTGGGCTTTCTGATGTTACTTTATTCTCTCTCGATTCACGAGATGAGGATTTGAACTTATCTCGTATTCCTGTTGTTCGGGATTTCCCCAACGTATTCGAGCCAATATCCGGACTGCCGCCAAAGCGAGCTATTGAGTTCCACATCGATCTCATTCCAGGCTCTCATCCAGTTGGGCGTCCTCCTACGAGGATGTCTACTAAAGAGAATGAGGAACTCAGGAAGCAGTTAGTAGAGCTTGAGGCGAAGCAGTTCATTCGTTCCAGTTCTTCGCCATGGGGTGTTGTTGTGGTCTTCGTTAAGAAGGCTGATGGCTCTCTTAGGCTTTGCATTGACTATCGCAAGCTTAATGAGTTGACCATCAGAAATCGTTATCCATTGCCACGGATAGACGATATGTTTGATCAGTTGAGCAGTGCGGAGGTCTTCTCTCAGCTTGACCTTGCCACCGGATTCCATCAGCTACGAGTCGCAGAAGACAGCATTCCTCTTACAGCATTTCGCACTCGTTATGGTTCTTTTGAGTGGTTGGTCATGCCGTTCGGCTTGACGAACGCTCCGGCTTTCTTCGTCGATCTCATGAATCGAGTATTCCGGGAATACATCGATAGATTCGTTCTGGTTTTCATCGACGATATTCTTTTTTATTCTAGATCCGAGGCAGAGCATGCTCGTCATCTGCGGATCGTCTTGGATACTCTTCGTCAGCATCAGCTTAAGGCCTAGCTCTCCAAGTGCCATTTTTGGGAGAGCAAGGTCAAGTTCTTGGGCCATATTGTATCATCTGAGGGTATTTCTGTCGATCCTGCCAAGATCGAAGCTATTCAGAATTGGAGGCAGCCCGAGAACATTCATGATATTCGCAGCTTCCTTGGTCTGGCGGGTTATTACCATCGATTTATCAAGGATTTCTCTCATGTTGCACTTCCCCTCACGACCCTGACTCATAAGGGGGTTCACTTTATTTGGTCTGATAAGTGTGAAGTTTCTTTCCAGCGATTGAAGGAACTTCTCACTCATGCTCCTATCCTTGTGGTTCCTGAGAGTAACCAGGATCTTGTTGTTTACACCGACGCTTGTGGTAGCGGCCTCGGTGCTGTGCTTATGCAGAAGGATCGGGTAGTTGCTTATGTTTCTAGGCAGCTACGTCCGAATGAGGTTCGCTATCCGACTCATGATCTTGAGTTGGCAGCTATCGTCTTTGCTTTGAAGACGTGGCGTCACTTTCTATTAGGCGAACGCTTCACTCTTTACACCGATCACAAGTCGCTGAAGTATTTATTCAGTCAGAAGGATCTTAATATGAGGCAGCAGCGATGGCTTGAGTTTCTCGCCTCATATGACTTAGACATTCAGTATACCCCTGGCAAGGGTAATCGTGTGGTTGATGCACTCAGTCGCAAACACTCGGCAGTAGTTTCTATGATGATAGCCGAGTGGGATATTCTTGAGACTCTTTCTATGTGTGATATTCAAAATCGAGCTCCGTATTCTGATCCTCAGATCGTGTTATTCAGCTTGGAAGCTCGACCTATTCTATTGGATCGCATTGCCCATGCTCAGCGGCAGGATCCAGACTTGTTGCGATATATTCATCTTCTTGAGTCGGGATCCAGTGATGAGACATTGTTGGATTATTCTATTGATTCTCATCGGTGTCTTCGCATGAAGAACCGTATTTTGGTACCATCTAATTTATCACTTAGGCATGACATTCTGGACGAGTGTCATCGCACTAAGTACACCATCCATCCCGGGTCGAGTAAGATGTATGCCGACATGTGTCGCCTATTTTATTGGGAGGGCATGAAGAGTGATGTTGCAAGTTATGTAAGCCGTTGCATGACTTGTCAACAGATCAAAGCTGAGCATCAGCGTCCATCTGGTCTTCTTCAGCTGCTAGAGATTCCATTGTGGAAATGGGATCAGATATCCATGGATTTTATTGATGGTCTACCTCGATCGAGGTCATGCCATACTTCTATTTGGGTCATCATCGATCGCTTGACCAAATCAGCTCATTTCATTCCTATTAAGTCCACTCGGACTGCTCCTCAGCTTGCCAAGCTATATGTGAAGGAAGTCGTTCGAGTTCATGGCATTCCTAGCTCTATCGTCTGTGATCGAGACACTATCTTTACTAGTCACTTCTGGAAGTGCCTACAGTCAGCTTTGGGCTCAAAGCTGAATCTCTCGACTGCTTATCATCCTCAGACCGACGGTCAGACGGAGAGGGTGAATCGTGTTTTAGAGGATCTTTTGCGCTGTTGTATTCTGGATTTCGGAGGTAGTTGGGAGGATCACTTACCGCTTGTAGAGTTCTCCTACAACAACAGCTTTCAGTCTAGTATCGGCATGGCACCTTTCGAGGCTCTCTACGGAAGGCCATGTCGCTCTCCTGCTTGTTGGTTAGAATCTGGAGATAAGATCATTCTTGGTCCAGATTCAGTTCGGGAATCTTCTGAGAAGATTATTCTTATTCGTCAGAGAATGAAAGAGGCGCAGAACCATCAGAAATCCTACGCGGACAACTGTAGGAAGCCTCTTGAGTTCTCCATTGGTGATCATGTCTTTATTCGGATATCTCCTATGAAAGGGGTTGTGCGTTTCAGCTCTACAGGGAAGTTGGCTCCTCGCTATGTTGGAACATTTCCTATTACGGAACGCATTGGCCCCGTGGCTTATCGAGTGGCTCTACCTGCTCACTTCTCTGGAATACACAACGTGTTCCATGTTTCCCAGCTTCGCATGTGTGTCCGCGATCCTGATTCTATCATTGAGTCGCATGCTGTGCCTGATTTAGAGATCTTACCTGATTTATCTTTGGAGCAGCAACCTCTTCGTGTGCTTGATTCAGAGGTTAGACGCCTTCGCAACAAAGAGGTCCCACTCGTGAAGATTCAATGGTCACCGAATCCTAAGGACTGCACTTGGGAGACCAGAGAATCTATCGAATGCTCTTATTCTGGCTTTCTCCCATCTTCTTCTGCGGGTGAGAATTCTCTATTTTATCTCTATCACTTCTTTTGTGGATTTGACGTTATAGACGACATCTATCTTAAGGAATTGCGGGGACGCAATTTTCTTAAGGGGGTAGTCTGTAACAACCCGGGATTTGCATTACCAATTAATAAATAAAAGTTAGGATTTTTATTTATTTTAATGAAGCATAAAAGGATTTGGAATAACAAAATTTATTTGAAAAAGGCTATTTTAATTAAATGGGAAATATGGGATTATAAAATGAGGATAAAATGTTATTTTTGGAAAGTTAAATACTTTAAGAGAAGTTTTAAAACGGGTTTGGGTAAGAGAAAAAAAATGAGTTTTATAAACATATATGAACACTTAGACTAATTTTTGGAAAAAACATGTAAATAACTCTCTTCTTATTGGGTTACTAAACCTAGCCCAATAACCCACCCTAAACCTCCTCTATAAATTATCTCAAACTCTCCTAACCTCATTCATTCATCCCTAATCAAAACTCTAATCATTTCCTAAAGCTTTCATAACAAAAATGGCCTCTATCTTCATCTCCTTCTAGTTTTTGCTTATGCAAGTCATTCTATGCAAAGGTAATGCAAATACCCACCTCAAATCCATTTTTATATCTTTCTCATTTCTGAAAATTATTTGGTAACACATGTTTTATGTATTTTTTTGATCTTATAGCCTCCTAATCGTGTTTTGCTAACTTGGGTTGATGCTATAGTAGTCTTTGTTGCTTTCTAGAGAGGTATATTGCTAAAAACCTCTTCTAATATGTGTTTAATCATCTTTTGATTTCAGTAATCATTTAGTAACATACGTTTTATTATGTAACATGTGAATCATAGCTTTTTGATCATCTTTGCTTTCATTTTGGGTGTGCACACAAGTTGCTTGCTATATTGGTTGAGGTAAAATTGCTAGCTAAATCCTTTTTTTACTTGATGCATCTATAATTTTCGTTTTGGAATTGTAGCTGAAATGAAATCAGGCATAAATTCTTCATTCCTCATCCATTTTTGGTCAGATTTTTTTTGCTACAAACTAGATTCAATAAGGAACACTTTTTGTTCAGTGAGTTTTCTGTAATTTTACCATTTAGATGACCTGAAATACATTCAAAGACAGAAGACCAATTCTGTCTTTAACAAGTTATCTTGAGTTTCAATTTGATATTGTTTTGCATGTATCTCTCTCGATTTTCATCCGAATTAGATAATTTTGGATGTTCCGGAAAGGTTAAAACATATGCTACAATTTTTGTTCAGTGAGTTTTCTGTAAATTTTCAATTTAGAAAACCTGAAATGCATTCAAAGACAGAAGACCAATTCTGTCTTTAACAAGTTATCTTGAGTTTCAATCTGATATTGTTTTGCATGTATCTCTCTCGTTTTTGATCCGAATTAGATAATTTTGGATGTTCCGGAAAGCTTAAAACATATGCTAAAATTTTTGTTTAGTGAATTTTCTGTAATTTTGAGTCTAACTAGGTAAAAAATTTATTTTTCTACTATCTTCCCGAGAGCGATACACATATTAGCTCTGTGGATGAAACTGAAACTATTTTGGTCATAACTTTTGAGCCGCTAGTCGGAATTTGACGATTTTGGTCTCTTTGGAAAGATGGAGTTATGAACTTCATATTTGGATAGTTTGGTCATCATCTGAGTTTATTAGACCCTTCGAATTTCCTGTCAGAGTTGAACCCAGATTGCTGTGCAAAACAGTGCATTTCATGTTTTTGTGTCCGACTTTGGAACATCGCTACGCCTTCGTTTCAAGTCGGAATCGAGTAATTCTTTTTGCGTTCTGAAGTAGGAATGTCGGACTACGTTCCTACCAATTTTTATGCCATTCGGATTCAGTCTGCTGGTCCGAATAATTTTCCGAACTTGGGTTCGCATCAGTTTTGGACTATTTTCCAACACTTAGAATATTTTCAGTGATTTTCTGGTTTTATCGATTTCTTTGAGATTTGTCTCTGGATTTTGTACACGGGCCTTATAAAAAGGTTTTAAAAGGATTTTTCGCTCCGAAATGGCTTTCGAAATTATTATATAATATTATTTTTAATTAGTAAACTATTTACTCCATAATAGGAGAGTTTTCAAAAGCCGTTTTAAAGTGTTCTCAAAATCAATTATAAATCCGTTTCGAACCATTATTTTCTATAATAAAAATCTCACACTCACTTTTTAGCATGTCGAGCGAAGTGGAAAGGTGCTTAAACGGTGAGGAAATCTCTGGCCTATGGAGCCATGTGTATTTTCTTTTCGGTTAATCCCCGACCTATTCGATTGATCGTTTTGACCTTTGGGTCTAGTTTACCGATGATACGAGGTGGACTTTTTATTGTTTGAAGTGTGAGCTTGCTATTGGTTAGTAAACCGTTTAGTGCGAACATGAGGTATGGGACTCATCGTTAACACTTTACGGGTTCCTCTCCAAGAAGTTTGTGACACATTAGCCTCTGGGCAGCCAGTACTGGACCTCTGGGTCACCACGCCTCTGGGCAACCGTCTCTGGAGACCTGTTCTATAGAGCAGTTTCTTTTTCGGCATGTGCCTCTGGGCCTTTATCCTTCTGGGAAGGATCTTGTCGTCTCGCGTGTTCCGCATCTGTGCGAGTGATCGATCACAACTCTACAGTACTTGGCAATAACGACTTCGGTCGGTGCACGTGCTATACTTGTATTATCTGATGATTTTTATATCCATTCGAGTACCGCCATTCGGTGTTGGTTCTATGGAACCATACGATGTAAGTGCAATTACCTTGTGGATTCACAGTGTCTCTGGACACTCCTTTTCAGTGTTTGATTTCATTGACTTTTCAGTATATCCCCATTGCTCTTTGGAGCATCGATCTTTGCTTGGGCATTGATTACAGACTCTGGTCACTCTTGGGATTATTGCCTATGGGCAACTTTATATAGCTTTGGCTACGCCGATGATATGAGGCGATTTTATTTATTCAACACTTTGGTGCTGATATTCTCTTTGGAGATTTTTACTGTTGATTAATGATTAAGGACCGTCATTATATTCATGTGGTCCAAAATTCTCTTCTGTAACGACTCGGATTTTTCGCGTTCGAAAATCAACATCCGTACTTCACATTGTACTAGAATGCCGCAGATTCGACCGTTCAAATCCGATTCGCCGGAGCTATAACACAATTAAGTAAATAACACAGCGGAAGAAAAGAATAATACATTGATATACAATATCTGATACAACAGAGTGATACAATGAATATCAATATACATCAGAGATATGATACAAGAAATAGCAGCGGAAAAGAAAAGATAACAACAACAGCGGAACAATATCAATAGAAGTGATAACTCCAAAATGATCTTCAGACAAGAATGAATCCACAACTCCAAGATAAGCAACTCCGATGAATGAACTAGCTCCAGGTAATCTACCAAACCTGAATATCTGATAAACCCAACTCTAGACTGCCCGTGTGGAAAATAGTGGGCACCCAGAGTTTAGGAAGGGAACAATAAACTCCGGATCAGTCATGGGACTGGTGTGAGCAACAAAACAGTTTATCTTTAAAACAAGCAACAAAGGCTTTTAAACATTGAAATTCGCAATGCTTTTCGAAAATGAAACTACCATAAGGCCTCCCGCCACACACACAATGCAATCGCAGAATTGGAGGAGATTTCTCCTTATGATAGTCAAACATGCTTACTACGCAAAAATCATTCGATATTATTATCATTAGTGCATAGTGTCGAAAACCATTTCGAAAATATAATATAAATCTTAGCCAGCATACAACATTTCATCGTATGCCTACTATAGCTACTACGTTCAATAGCAGGTTACCGCCCCATTCCATAGCAGGTAATACAACTAAAACCGTATAGGGTTCGTATTGTTTCTTTGGATTTCCAACAAATGATCAGGCTAAGGAACTTCCTTACCGAAATAGAAACGCCTCTGGAAAGACGCCCCGGATCCTAACCGGATCTCTGCAAACAAAAGGCCGACGCTACCTCACGCTCTAACCGAGCTGTAACTAGGTAACTAACACACGAGTCATGTCATCCCCCGGTCGTTACCGACCTTTATCCGAGATCTCGAAAACCAACAAAGCAACATCATACAGTAATAAATTACCGTGTCCACACGAGTTAAGTATCTGGGCTCCATACCATGATACCACCCTTTATCCAGAAGGAAATGACATACCCTAGGGGCGCTACCCCTACAAACCTTAGCCGCAACATTCCTGTTTCGACCATTACCGGGTTGTGAGGCTCGACGAAGTCTCGTTCACAAAGCAACGCTTTTTCACAAAGCCACGCTTTGATCAATAATTGATCATCAGCACTTCGTATGCCACATTACCAAATTGGGAATGTATCACTAGTAACCATCAACTACATAACCTCTGAGCTCGTACGTCTCAGAGAAGGGTGTTAAGCTAAGAGAATAAATTCTCCGCCACCAACAGAAATGTATTTGATAGAAACCAGCTTTACATCTCAAAGTGTAACGTCAGACACACATCCATACAAGTCTGTTCCGGGTTCGAACAGAACCGAAGGCACTTCCGAAGAAGCCCTTGCAATCCGGGTATTCACAATTCTGATCGGACTTCCCATCACTTAGGAAATCTCTATACCGTAGCTACTCAGTGCAGAGACAATCGATAGGTCATCCTATCGCTCTCGCAAATACCCGGTCTTCACCACCGGTCTTCAAATGCTATCCATATCGTCGTATCACTATTCGGAATGGGATATATGACACAAAGGCCCTCTCCCGGCTAAACCGAATAACGAGCGCAATTAAAAATCATATGGATACTGGGGTCTCAGTTAAATCACAGCTTAAAGCCCAAAACTTTTCATTCGAATGGTTAAAACAAATTACCATTTCCAATCTTTTAAACAAAAAGATTCATTTCAAAAACCTTCACTGGTTTAAACAATTTCCACACTTTAATCTTTTAAACAAAAGATTTAATTCACAAAGTTCACCCCGTTCACAAAGATTCATTCATATAATTTCAAATCGATTTCCATTTCAATCTGATTAACTCGTTAAATCTTTAAATCAAGATTTAACTTCTAGCTTTCAAAACAATTCCATTTCAAATTGGATTAACTCGTTCGGTCTTTGAATCAAAGACTCATTTCATAAATTTCAAAACATTTCAATTCTATTTCAAACTTGAAATTCCTTCAACACAAATTGGAAGTTCATTACTTATGTGAAAGCTTTTACTATTTGAAAACAAATAGTTCCGTTTCATAAAAATCCAGTTATATTTACACGAGTTAAAACCCTTGAATTAAATTCAAATTCCCAAATCAATACCTTTAAAGTGGTTTAACCCATATATAACTTGTACAGCATCTTCAATCCCCAGTTTCAAATCATAGAATTCAATTTAAAACTTGAATTCAAATTTAAATCAAATTATTTAAAATTTCAAAACTCGATTAAGTTATTCGAAATAACTTTTATCTTTGAAATTCCATTTCAAAAGCTCAAATTTCCAATTTCAAAATCAATTGAAATTAAAAATTTCAATTTCAAAAACATTAAATTTACATCATCTGTGACTTAACCGATTTCCACGTGAAATCCATATTTGTGTGTGTAAGAGTGTGGTCTAGGGGTTTCACACAATAGTGCAACATCATCAATCATCACAGATATATCAATATCGATAAGCGGTATAATCCACAACGCTTATCTTCATTCATGGATTCATAGATAAAATAAATTTATCAGCCACAAAGATTCACTATTACAATTCGATGCGGGTTTCGGATAACCAACTGGAATCCGACTCCCTGTCGCATCGAAATTCAAATGTCGTTTTACGGGTCAAGGGTTTTCATATTCATATAACAGTATATTCATCACAGATATAACAGCTCAGCACAAAACAATTCATATTACAAAGCATCACAATCACAAACAGGGATATCAAACAGTCTAATCATCCAGTAGAATCAAAATATTCATAAGTAGAATTAATTTAATTATCTGATTAATCTAAATCAAATAAATTTCTATGAATAAACTTTCTAATTATGGCACATTAATGATCAATTAATTACGAACCATTTAATGAATTATCCTTTAATTAATCATATATTAACCCTTAATTGATAATCAATCCTTAATTATCAATTTATTAAAGTCATTAATTTCTCTTAATTAATTTCTTAAGAAATCCTTATCATTTATTAATTAAAATAATTAATCAATTTAAAATTCCTTAATTAAATTAATTAATCTCAAACATTAAAACCTTAATTTTCCTTAAGATAAAACATTATCTTTATTAACATCTTAATTACATATTTCAAAACTTTGCTTAATTTTGTTTTTATTTTTATTTTTATCTGCATTTCAAAACCTACTTCGGGTTCACCCCGAGACTTACTCGAAACCTGCTTCGAGTTTTATCAAAATCAACCCGAGCCACCTTTACAACTTAAAATTTTGTTTAAGTTTAGAAATAAACCCAGTGCCACTCAAATTTCCACGAGTAAAAACTCAAGCCATCCCCTTCATTCCCCGTGCACGAACCAGTTTTCCCCGAGCAAAGTTCCATCTTCCCAAACTCAATCCCTGTGCACAAATTTCTGGTGCACATGCACCGATCTCAGGCGATGCTCCGGCATCCCTGGCCACCACCAACAAATCTCCACTGGCACCCTCAAAACACCAGATCACCCAATTTAGTAAATCGAGCGCCAGATCGAAACTTCACCATTCGCACGAAATCCTGGACCAAACTCCGGCGAAGAATCAACCCGCAACCACGCCTCCGACCACCAGAAGCTCTGAGCCTTCGGCCACAAACTCGTCAACCCCCATACCATCATTCCCCAAGGCCACGTGCAACTCGAAGCACGAACGAACACACCTCGATACATTTTCCGACCACTGCCAAAACTAGGTTTAAAAACCAAACTAACCCTTCGCCGATGCCTCAGCCATCGAGCACCCTCACCACCAATTTTCCCGACTACCATGATCACTCACCTAGCCTCAGCCCAAGCCCCGATACCCCTGGGTCCTTCGATCACCTGAATTTGCCAAGAACCCACTTCCAGTTCAACCCCAAACTGCTCTCAACCCCTTTATTTAAAAATCATAAATCTAGGCTTAAAATTCCTATCATCTACTTCCGATTCAGGCCATATAAGTGAATCTCGAATTTGTTTCATTCGAATTTATGGAAAAATTAAATTTGCTCAGTGAAATCAAGTTTATACACACTGTATATTTTTATTTTAGGTAAAACTATATATTTTTTCTCTATTATAGTAACTGATACCTTAACACACTCATTAGCCTTTGAAACAAAGGTCTGATATCGATTAAGTGATATGAGGTTGAAGTTTTCTTATTTGTTTTTTTAAAACTGTAACTCAGTTATGAAGAAGAATACTAAGAACAAGGAAGATAAGGAGACAAATAAATCCACATCTGTAAACTGAGCTTATCACTTAATATATTCACTCGAATTTATAAAAAAAAATGAATTTACATTCATTCAATCACTTTCCTTTTACTGATCATAGCATGAATTTAATTAGATGGATAGCTATGGTTTTTATTAAAATTGTTCTTGGGGTCTGAAATTCAAACAGAGGCTTCATTTCCTAGTTTCCAGACATGCACAGACATATTCACCCATATAAATACAGATATACTTGCTGATATACACATACATTTATCATCACAAGTATTAGAATCAAGAGAATGGGTTTCAAAAATGGAGTTTGCTCACCTGTCATGATTCGAAGAACAGAGAAGCTTGGATTTGCTTGAATTTGAAAACTGGAAACTTGTTTATGAATTTGATCTTTTTGAAACTGTTTTGCTTTGAACTTTGATTCTTAAAACTGCATGCTGATGAACTTTGATGAAGATGATCCTAGACTTAAATGTATGCAGATGATCTTGAGTTTGAAGAAGAATGCATATGCTATATTTTTCTCTTTTTGGTTTGCTTAGTCTTGAGAACGAGAATGAAACAAAGGGGATGTACATATAAATTGAATGTACAGGTGATCATTTGTTTATACAAAGCAGGTACAAGATTTTCTTTACTTTTCTTTTTAAATCTTTGGCCAGAGATATTGGTATGGAGGCTGGTGATACTTGTTGTGCTGGCATTAAATGATCTTGTACAACTTATACTTTTTTTTTCTCTTTTCGGCTGTACAAACAATGGGCTGAGATGATTTTTATATAGTGTACTAAGGTATAGGTATTAATTGCTTTGTACAACATACTTACCCTTATTTACTTGTACAAATATATTTGAAAAATCTTTTCTTTTCTTCTTACCTACTCTTGCTTTAATTCGGCTGAGATGTTGTTAGTTGGTACATAGGTACTTAGTGGTATTTCTTCTTTTCTCAGCCTTATACTTATTCATATTTTATTTTGTTTGTTGTGTGGTTTGTTGTTTATATGTGAATTTATTATATTTGCTATGCTTTTGTTTATGTCATACTTCATTAATCTTACATTATTAAATACTTAATTTTCTTAAAATTATTTCAAACTTGTGTACATTTTTATAAGATTTATTTTATATTTACAATCATAGTTTTCCCAAGTACATACATATAAACAATTTCTATACATATTAAAAACCCATTTGTAAAGATATTTTATTTTCGTTAAATCTTATTGTTTTGTAATATAAATAAATTTCTATTTTAAATTCGATGTTAGGATTTATTCTAATATTATTATTATCATATTCACTCGTATATGCCCAAATACATATATACACATATACATAATATTTTAATTTTAAATGATTTATATAGAATATACTTGAATCCGGGGAAACTCGCATCACTTTATTACTTAATTTAACAAATTTTTATTCAAAAATTAATTAATTATCCATTTAAATATATATAAAATTCGGGGTCGTTATAGACTTCCCCCCTTAAAAAAATTTCGTCCTCGAAATTCACAGGCACGAAAACAAAGACAGATGAAGAATGTTTCATCTGATCAAACTGAACATTGATTCTACATTTGGCTTATCGAATCAGAATATCAAAATCAGATACGAGAACGAATCTGTTTAACAATCAACAAAATACTCGGGCTATCCAGATCTACGAAATATGCAGGGGCATCGGTTAGTTCGAAAGGATAACTAACCATCCGTAGAATAAATCGGAATCCCAAAGAATAGACAGATATATGGATACAATTTCAAATTTTTCAGTTTAGAAACTAAATTATACCTATCAATCATAGCAAACAAAACAACCAATTCATCCAAACAAACAATTCTGGTCTTTTTGGAGTTTACGTCCCATATTCATATATCGAATCTTTTCCTGGATCTACCAGAAATAATCAAAGAATTGAGAAAAGATGTTGAACAAAAGAGATTGATAGAGAAAAGATTGCTTCTCTGTTGTTACAGAGTATTGACCATTTATAGTCGCATTTCCCTGTCCCCTATCTCGTCCTCTTCTTGCACTCATACTTACTATCGCGGAATAATAAGAGAATTTACTGAGACATTCAGACGGATATCTTAGAGATTACTCATTCTAAAGTTTACTTCACTCTATCTCTAATGAGCTACTTAACGTGTTATACTCCTGAGCTAAAGTTCAACCTTAGCTCTGATACCAAATGTAACGACTCGGATTTTTCGCGTTCGAAAATCAACATCCG
Organism: Allium fistulosum; assembly: GCA_030737815.1. Classification (NCBI taxonomy): domain Eukaryota; kingdom Viridiplantae; phylum Streptophyta; class Magnoliopsida; order Asparagales; family Amaryllidaceae; genus Allium; species Allium fistulosum. Next base: position 695,366,052 of record CM060906.1, read on the forward strand.
TACTTCACATTGTACTAGAATGCCGCAGATTCGACCGTTCAAATCCGATTCGCCGGAGCTATAACACAATTAAGTAAATAACACAGCGGAAGAAAAGAATAATACATTGATATACAATATCTGATACAACAGAGTGATACAATGAATATCAATATACATCAGAGATATGATACAAGAAATAGCAGCGGAAAAGAAAAGATAACAACAACAGCGGAACAATATCAATAGAAGTGATAACTCCAAAATGATCTTCAGACAAGAATGAATCCACAACTCCAAGATAAGCAACTCCGATGAATGAACTAGCTCCAGGTAATCTACCAAACCTGAATATCTGATAAACCCAACTCTAGACTGCCCGTGTGGAAAATAGTGGGCACCCAGAGTTTAGGAAGGGAACAATAAACTCCGGATCAGTCATGGGACTGGTGTGAGCAACAAAACAGTTTATCTTTAAAACAAGCAACAAAGGCTTTTAAACATTGAAATCCGCAATGCTTTTCGAAAATGAAACTACCATAAGGCCTCCCGCCACACACACAATGCAATCGCAGAATTGGAGGAGATTTCTCCTTATGATAGTCAAACATGCTTACTACGCAAAAATCATTCGATATTATTATCATTAGTGCATAGTGTCGAAAACCATTTCGAAAATATAATATAAATCTTAGCCAGCATACAACATTTCATCGTATGCCTACTATAGCTACTACGTTCAATAGCAGGTTACCGCCCCATTCCATAGCAGGTAATACAACTAAAACCGTATAGGGTTCGTATTGTTTCTTTGGATTTCCAACAAATGATCAGGCTAAGGAACTTCCTTACCGAAATAGAAACGCCTCTGGAAAGACGCCCCGGATCCTAACCGGATCTCTGCAAACAAAAGGCCGACGCTACCTCACGCTCTAACCGAGCTGTAACTAGGTAACTAACACACGAGTCATGTCATCCCCCGGTCGTTACCGACCTTTATCCGAGATCTCGAAAACCAACAAAGCAACATCATACAGTAATAAATTACCGTGTCCACACGAGTTAAGTATCTGGGCTCCATACCATGATACCACCCTTTATCCAGAAGGAAATGACATACCCTAGGGGCGCTACCCCTACAAACCTTTGCCGCAACATTCCTGTTTCGACCATTACCGGGTTGTGAGGCTCGACGAAGTCTCGTTCACAAAGCAACGCTTTTTCACAAAGCCACGCTTTGATCAATAATTGATCATCAGCACTTCGTATGCCACATTACCAAATTGGGAATGTATCACTAGTAACCATCAACTACATAACCTCTGAGCTCGTACGTCTCAGAGAAGGGTGTTAAGCTAAGAGAATAAATTCTCCGCCACCAACAGAAATGTATTTGATAGAAACCAGCTTTACATCTCAAAGTGTAACGTCAGACACACATCCATACAAGTCTGTTCCGGGTTCGAACAGAACCGAAGGCACTTCCGAAGAAGCCCTTGCAATCCGGGTATTCACAATTCTGATCGGACTTCCCATCACTTAGGAAATCTCTATACCGTAGCTACTCAGTGCAGAGACAATCGATAGGTCATCCTATCGCTCTCGCAAATACCCGGTCTTCACCACCGGTCTTCAAATGCTATCCATATCGTCGTATCACTATTCGGAATGGGATATATGACACAAAGGCCCTCTCCCGGCTAAACCGAATAACGAGCGCAATTAAAAATCATATGGATACTGGGGTCTCAGTTAAATCACAGCTTAAAGCCCAAAACTTTTCATTCGAATGGTTAAAACAAATTACCATTTCCAATCTTTTAAACAAAAAGATTCATTTCAAAAACCTTCACTGGTTTAAACAATTTCCACACTTTAATCTTTTAAACAAAAGATTTAATTCACAAAGTTCACCCCGTTCACAAAGATTCATTCATATAATTTCAAATCGATTTCCATTTCAATCTGATTAACTCGTTAAATCTTTAAATCAAGATTTAACTTCTAGCTTTCAAAACAATTCCATTTCAAATTGGATTAACTCGTTCGGTCTTTGAATCAAAGACTCATTTCATAAATTTCAAAACATTTCAATTCTATTTCAAACTTGAAATTCCTTCAACACAAATTGGAAGTTCATTACTTATGTGAAAGCTTTTACTATTTGAAAACAAATAGTTCCGTTTCATAAAAATCCAGTTATATTTACACGAGTTAAAACCCTTGAATTAAATTCAAATTCCCAAATCAATACCTTTAAAGTGGTTTAACCCATATATAACTTATACAGCATCTTCAATCCCCAGTTTCAAATCATAGAATTCAATTTAAAACTTGAATTCAAATTTAAATCAAATTATTTAAAATTTCAAAACTCGATTAAGTTATTCGAAATAACTTTTATCTTTGAAATTCCATTTCAAAAGCTCAAATTTCCAATTTCAAAATCAATTGAAATTAAAAATTTCAATTTCAAAAACATTAAATTTACATCATCTGTGACTTAACCGATTTCCACGTGAAATCCATATTTGTGTGTGTAAGAGTGTGGTCTAGGGGTTTCACACAATAGTGCAACATCATCAATCATCACAGATATATCAATATCGATAAGCGGTATAATCCACAACGCTTATCTTCATTCACGGATTCATAGATAAAATAAATTTATCAGCCACAAAGATTCACTATTACAATTCGATGTGGGTTTCGGATAACCAACTGGAATCCGACTCCCTGTCGCATCGAAATTCAAATGTCGTTTTACGGGTCAAGGGTTTTCATATTCATATAACAGTATATTCATCACAGATATAACAGCTCAGCACAAAACAATTCATATTACAAAGCATCACAATCACAAACAGGGATATCAAACAGTCTAATCATCCAGTAGAATCAAAATATTCATAAGTAGAATTAATTTAATTATCTGATTAATCTAAATCAAATAAATTTCTATGAATAAACTTTCTAATTATGGCACATTAATGATCAATTAATTACGAACCATTTAATGAATTATCCTTTAATTAATCATATATTAACCCTTAATTGATAATCAATCCTTAATTATCAATTTATTAAAGTCATTAATTTCTCTTAATTAATTTCTTAAGAAATCCTTATCATTTATTAATTAAAATAATTAATCAATTTAAAATTCCTTAATTAAATTAATTAATCTCAAACATTAAAACCTTAATTTTCCTTAAGATAAAACATTATCTTTATTAACATCTTAATTACATATTTCAAAACTTTGCTTAATTTTGTTTTTATTTTTATTTTTATCTGCATTTCAAAACCTACTTCGGGTTCACCCCGAGACTTACTCGAAACCTGCTTCGAGTTTTATCAAAATCAACCCGAGCCACCTTTACAACTTAAAATTTTGTTTAAGTTTAGAAATAAACCCGGTGCCACTCAAATTTCCACGAGTAAAAACTCGAGCCATCCCCTTCATTCCCCGTGCACGAACCAGTTTTCCCCGAGCAAAGTTCCATCTTCCCAAACTCAATCCCTGTGCACAAATTTCTGGTGCACATGCACCGATCTCAGGCGATGCTCCGGCATCCCTAGCCACCACCAACAAATCTCCACTGGCACCCTCAAAACACCAGATCACCCAATTTAGTAAATCGAGCGCCAGATCGAAACTTCACCATTCGCACGAAATCCTGGACCAAACTCCGGCGAAGAATCAACCCGCAACCACGCCTCCGACCACCAGAAGCTCTGAGCCTTCGGCCACAAACTCGTCAACCCCCATACCATCATTCCCCAAGGCCACGTGCAACTCGAAGCACGAACGAACACACCTCGATACATTTTCCGACCACTGCCAAAACTAGGTTTAAAAACCAAACTAACCCTTCACCGATGCCTCAGCCATCGAGCACCCTCACCACCAATTTTCCCGACTACCATGATCACTCACCTAGCCTCAGCCCAAGCCCCGATACCCCTGGGTCCTTCGATCACCTGAATTTGCCAAGAACCCACTTCCAGTTCAACCCCAAACTGCTCTCAACCCCTTTATTTAAAAATCATAAATCTAGGCTTAAAATTCCTATCATCTACTTCCGATTCAGGCCATATAAGTGAATCTCGAATTTGTTTCATTCGAATTTATGGAAAAATTAAATTTGCTCAGTGAAATCAAGTTTATACACACTGTATATTTTTATTTTAGGTAAAACTATATATTTTTTCTCTATTATAGTAACTGATACCTTAACACACTCATTAGCCTTTGAAACAAAGGTCTGATATCGATTAAGTGATATGAGGTTGAAGTTTTCTTATTTGTTTTTTTAAAACTGTAACTCCGTTATGAAGAAGAATACTAAGAACAAGGAAGATAAGGAGACAAATAAATCCACATATGTAAACTGAGCTTATCACTTAATATATTCACTCGAATTTATAAAAAAAAAAATGAATTTACATTCATTCAATCACTTTCCTTTTACTGATCATAGCATGAATTTAATTAGATGGATAGCTATGGTTTTTATTAAAATTGTTCTTGGGGTCTGAAATTCAAACAGAGGCTTCATTTCCTAGTTTCCAGACATGCACAGACATATTCACCCATATAAATATAGATATACTTGCTGATATACACATACATTTATCATCACAAGTATTAGAATCAAGAGAATGGGTTTCAAAAATGGAGTTTGCTCACCTGTCATGATTCGAAGAACAGAGAAGCTTGGATTTGCTTGAATTTGAAAACTGGAAACTTGTTTATGAATTTGATCTTTTTGAAACTGTTTTGCTTTGAACTTTGATTCTTAAAACTGCATGCTGATGAACTTTGATGAAGATGATCCTACACTTAAATGTATGCAGATGATCTTGAGTTTGAAGAAGAATGCATATGCTATATTTTTCTCTTTCTGGTTTGCTTAGTCTTGAGAACGAGAATGAAACAAAGGGGATGTACATATAAATTGAATGTACAGGTGATCATTTGTTTATACAAAGCAGCTACAAGATTTTCTTTACTTTTCTTTTTAAATCTTTGGCCAGAGATATTGGTATGGAGGCTGGTGATACTTGTTGTGCTAGCATTAAATGATCTTGTACAACTTATACTTTTTTTTTCTCTTTTCGGCTGTACAAACAATTGGCTGAGATGATTTTTATATAGTGTACTAAGGTATAGGTATTAATTGCTTTGTACAACATACTTACCCTTATTTACTTGTACAAATATATTTGAAAAATCTTTTCTTTTCTTCTTACCTACTCTTGCTTTAATTCGGCTGAGATGTTGTTAGTTGGTACATAGGTACTTAGTGGTATTTCTTCTTTTCTCAGCCTTATACTTATTCATATTTTATTTTGTTTGTTGTGTGGTTTGTTGTTTATATGTGAATTTATTCTATTTGCTATGCTTTTGTTTATGTCATACTTCATTAATCTTACATTATTAAATACTTAATTTTCTTAAAATTATTTCAAACTTGTGTACATTTTTATAAGATTTATTTTATATTTACAATCATAGTTTTCCCAAGTACATACATATAAACAATTTCTATACATATTAAAAACCCATTTGTAAAGATATTTTATTTTCGTTAAATCTTATTGTTTTGTAATATAAATAAATTTCTATTTTAAATTCGATGTTAGGATTTATTCTAATATTATTATTATCATATTCACTCGTATATGCCCAAATACATATATACACATATACATAATATTTTAATTTTAAATGATTTATATAGAATATACTTGAATCCGGGGAAACTCGCATCACTTTATTACTTAATTTAACAAATTTTTATTCAAAAATTAATTAATTATCCATTTAAATATATATAAAATTCGGGGTCGTTACAGACTTCTCTTAGGAAAAGTACTGTTTTATTTATGTACCACATTATTATATATCTCAATTATTACTGATTGTTTAGCTAGCCTGACCTGAGTGTTTTCGCTCGGGTCAGACCGAGTTGTTTCAGGTTAGGTCTCTGGACTTAGCTTCTGTGCTTCCGCTTGGACATTATCTGCTATGCTGATAGATAGCGCTTTTATTTGTCCACTATTCTGCTACTCTGTTATTATTCAGACTTTGATATGTACATATTTTTGACTCACATGTGTGGGCAGTGGCTTTGTACCCACTTATAGTATTTGGATCTGTATTGATGATGTATTGTCCTGGGATTTTATATCTGTTATGTGATTCTGTTCTGTGATGTTTTATCATTTTATTACTATGCTTATTCCGATAGATCTTTAGCCATTGTAATTTCGTTATAAATATTTATTGAATATGTCGAACCACTTGAAAAAAAAATAGATACCACCCTTTCGACGTATTCAGTAGATAGTTATAGCTTGATTACAAATGGTCGCTTCGACTATACTCTATTCTCCGCTTTAACAGACAGTATTACTCCCGTAATACTCTTTGTTACAATGGGTCTCAGAGTGGGACGTTACACAAGATGAGAGGGATAGTGTAGAGATTGAATGGCGAGGTCGTATATAACTTTGGTTATAAACTTTTTTTTGAAAGAAACAAAGTGGATCTCAGGAAAATGAAGAGGATGCTCAACAGTGGCTTCATATAGCTTTATTTAATTAATATATTTATTATATACAACAGCAAAATGAACTAACCTACCTATTTTTGTGAACCGTAGAACAAAACAGCTGGCAGAAGACTAAATGTAAAGTGAAAGAAATGGCAACGTTCACACAGTGATTAAGCTGAAAAATTTAAAGCAATTTATTATTGTGGCCAGGTTGCACGGTTTCAAATTTGAAAAGCAAGGAAATCCCAAAAGTCACAACTTTTGGCACCAATACGACGCACAGTTTTATCGTTTCCGTCGCGTATCGAACCTCAAAATACAGAAATAAATATACTACGGAGATCTGTACGACGAGGCGAACAGAATGGTACACAGATATGGATGATACGATCATCCTATCAAAAGTCGATTTCCGGTACCGAAAATGCTGCTAAAACGTCGAAAATAAATAAAAGGAGCAATAGTAGTTCAAATTTGATGAAATGAAATATGACGTCTCACTCAGAAGATGATTTACAAATTATTGTATAAAAATATTCAGGTTTGAAAAATATTTTATTATCATCAAGTTTAACTGATTTAAAATTTAAATAAAATTACACAACAAAACTAACTTCCATATTTTCGGATGAAGATTTACCATTTGTTATATTTAAATAGACGCATTCCAAATATCAAATTTTTATTACAAAATTTTATAGTTTTAAATTTCAAAATTTTCAATTAATTACGTTATTAAATCGTTAAAATTACCGGGTCGTTACACTCTCTCTCACTCAAAACATTTCGTCCCCGAAAAGGAACGAGATAGGAGAGTAGAAACAACCAGTAAGAAAGATAGATTGAAATGCAAAATACAACAATAAATTTAAAACCATATAAACTTCAATTCAAATTAACTAGTATTGAACAATTTGGTTTAATCCATTTTATTAAATCAATAAATAGTCATTCAATTCAAAGTTTTGATTTTCTTTCATTTTATCAACATTTCTTTCAAACAATTTCATTTTAAATCAACTCATTTATTTTATCCATTTGCCTTGAGCTAAGTTGATTCCACTAAAAATTCAAGTTCACTATTCTTAAGTTCCTATTTATCTTCTTAATTAGTCTTCTCTTTTATTTATTTAATTTATTTTACTTAACATACTTGCAACATATATTAAGTGTATAAACATTTTATAACCATATATTATTCAACAAATGTGTTATTCAATTTATTATTCAATTTTATTATCTGTAAATTCCTTTAACAAAATATCATTTTTGATATCCTATTTCTTATATCATAGTGTATACTATCCAATTACATTCTAATTACATTTAAACTTTTCTAGGTAAGTTATATTAAATGTTTCTGAGTGTAATTAAACACTATACAAATTTACCCGTTATTTATAATATTTTTATTAAGAAAACTTTAATTTGAACAATTTATTTCCTAAGTTTTCTCTTATATAACCTTCAATTGTATATTCATCCTATCATTTTAACCTTTTTGAATATTTTGAGTAAGTTATATATATTAGAATGCAATTTGATTATTATACCAATAAATTTTTATTCAAATTCAACTATTTCAAATTGGTTAAATTTCATTTATCATTTTAGATATTCCACTTATTCAGAAATCTTGCTTCATTTTAATAATTGAATACCATCATTCAACATTGAATTTTTAGAATTTAATTTCCGGTTTCACTTCAAACCATTTGAATACACACACACACACACACACATATATATATATATATATCAAATAACACTTAAGAAATTCAAATCAAATCCATTTTCCTAAAACAAAAGTGAAGAAAAGCTACTAAGTGGTCTCTCCACTCTGAAACTCGAAAATGAATGTCGATAATGCTGCAGTCTTCATCAAAATTATTTTCCAGCGACAAACAAGGAGAGTACCGATTTACTTCATTCAAAATTCTTTGAAACAATTTCCATTCAAAATACTTTCAAATAATATATTTTGGAACCCAAATTTAGAAAAGCACCGGAAATCCAATTCCCAAATTCTTAATTTAAATTCACTTAAATTCCAAATCAATTTATTAACCATGTTTTATAATTTCATTTATTTATATCATGTTGCAATAGTCAATGGTTTACAAAACAATAAATGATAATCAAATATTATCATTTCTAACAACCAATTCATTTAACTATTTAATTTTAGAAAATTATACCTTTATATATATAATATAATCATACACAAAATTATATCATTTACCAATTTTGAAAACATTTTTGTGTCAGTTTGCTATGTTCAAGTGTTTTGGAATGTCTACCGATAGCGTTAGCTAGACAAATCGATCGAAACCCAAAATTCAAACTTAACAACTCAAACAACACAATATAAAACGTTTTATATTAATAACAAATACACTCCCTCACACGATGATTCAAATATGGATTTCAAAACAAGAATAGAGATTCATATTTTGAGGGACCCTAGTCAAAGAGAATTCTAACATCGAAGATTGACTCGAAGAGAAGATAAAATAATTAAATTACAAAAGAGGAAAGATGGATAGACTAATATCAATCGCAGGTGACCTTAACCGGGTCAACCGAGATTCCAAGAATAAGATTGATGTGGAAATTCAATTTCCCACTGAGGAGGTATAGTAGTGACTTCACCCAATATCAGGATAATCTCTGATTATCGGAGTGGAGTCAAGATTACAAGGGGATTGCCCTGATCGTCTACAATAGACGGTTTGCGATTTGCAAGAGATAACAGAGTTTGAAATTTCCGATGAATCGCTGCTTATTGTAAAGGAGTTTCACCCCTTTACAAATCATATTAAGATTGTCGGAACATAAATGGAGTTATGGGATGCTCCAGTATCAAGAAGAACATGAATAGGGAGAGACAAGAATGGATTTCAGAACAAACGGGAAGGTTCCGAAATTCAAAAGAAGTCCAAACCAAAGAGGGGGAATTTAAGCTCAAACAAAGGTGATTCTGTAATTAAATTTACTCTATATGCTAAGTTTTTCCTAAACTAGAGCTATGATACCACTTGTAACGACCTGGTAATTCGAACCATTCGCATCCGCACATGTCGGACTTGAATTGCTCAAAACAACAGATTGTTAATTTATATTTGGCAAAACTCAGCATATACAGTAAATAAATCAATCACAGACACAGAGTATTACAACAATAAGCAACAGAATAGATAAATAGTAGTTCATGAAGCTACTATATAAACAACAGAGTTTGAAACAAAATACAACAGAAATCTCAAATACAAATGAATCTCTAATACATGAGTAACTGACAAGACCGAACAGAAATCACTGGAAACACTGAAAAACTGAAAGCCGGATAGATAAATAGATATATGGATCTCCAAGCAAAACTCCAAACTCCAAAGGTGAGTCTCAATTGTTGTGACACTCAGTCTGACCCGAGCATAAAGCAAAACACGAAACACTCGAGTCGGGATTAACATTCTTATATAATAAATTCAACTCAAGTGAAATGTCAACTGAAATACAAGTAACTTAAAGGATGTTTGGGATTTCCATCCTCTAAGGATCCGTGGAACTAACTACTATGTAGTAATATACGCTATTATGATATGTCTATAGTAAAGTAAACTATTAAAATAGCGTTAAGGCGTTACCCATATCCCCCTTAACACATTTTTATATATTCCCATAGTCTATACAGTACCGTAATTCCTCTGTAAACTAGAGGGCTATCAGAGGGCACTCCATAGGTATGGTACAAACCAAGCTCGTAGAAGGCGCGATAGGGCATGTGACAAGGCACTCGAGGCAATGTCAGGGTAGATATACCGTTTGCTAATCCGGACTGGTGATAGCGCATAGCAGCTACTACCGCCCACCTCGTGACACACTCCCAAATAAAAGGGTGCACCCAATCAAATCACAAAAGCAATAGAATGGTATCAAAGAAATGTGTCCGATTGGAGGAATGACCTCACTTGGCCCGGCATGGCTCCTGTTTTAGCCACATCAAGCTGACTCACGGGAGTCATGGCTACGTAAATACCATATAGAATCGTCACCAAACCATCCTACTTCATTCTGGAATCTCCACCACGTACACAGTTGTTAAAGTGGTTTCTGGTACTGGTAGAGAGTATGACAATATCCGATCCAGGTCTCTTTAACAACCAAACGCTTATTTCACACCGTGGTCATTTTATTTCATATAGTTTATACTTCATATCAAAATATCATATTCATTTCAAACCCATATCAATTCGATATCCTTATTCACTTCAAATAATATTCATTTCCAGAATGTAACACTTTCAAAATTTATAACACTTTCGAAATCATAACACTTTGAAATCATAACACTTTGAAACCATAACACATTTGAAATCATAACACTTTGAAACCATAACTCTTTTGAAATCATAACACATTGAAATCATAACACTTTCCACCTAAACAGTTTAGATGTTGGAAATAGTATATATATTAAAAACTTTATAAATTAAAATAGTTTATATATATAAAAAATACTTTATATAATAAAATTAGTTTCCTTCAATTTCGCAATCGATTCAAATCATCTTAAATTCCAAAATTCAACTTAAATCAATTCTTGTTTAACCATTTCAATTTAAAGTTTAAAGATTCAAGTTTAAATATTCAAACATTTAGAATATAAATTTCATTTATTTTCAACATTTAACTTTAATTTTATTCAAATTGGAAAATATTCACTTAATCATTTTTATAACAATTTATTTAAATCCCAATTTATATATTTAAATCAATATTAGATATTCAATCTCAATTTTATTAAAAATTTAGAATATTCATTTAATCACTTTTTATCAAATCAAGTTATAAATCAGGTTATAATCATATCTTTTCAAAATCTCAAAATTAATAAGTTTAAATCAATTATTTCTTAAATTCAATTATTAACCAATTTAAAATTCCAAGTCATCATTAATTTATCTTTCCAACCTTTATTATTAAAGTTATAAATCTATTTTAAAATATTAATATAAATTTTTAAATAAATAATTTAAAACATATAATATACTAATTAAATTAAATCTTATTATTAATTGTATTTTGTATTAAATCTTAGTTTATATATATTTTTAAAATAATAAAATTATGAGAAAAATCTTAAAAATTATATTTTTAAAACTAACTTATAAATTTAAAATTTCCAAAATATATAATTTTTAAAAATCTAAAATTTAGACATATATAAAAATTACCTTTTTATATTATATTTTAAAAATCAATATTCATTTAAAACCCATATATTCCTTTTCAACAGTTTGGAAATCATTTTTCAAAATATAGACCAACGGTGTCCGTATATAATTTTATATCCTATGGTCAAGTGATACGGATATTTATCATTTCAATCCGCAATTTAAATATTTACGGGTATATATCATTTCAACCCACAATCAAATATTTAAAATAAATGAAAATCGCTTGGGTTTATCATTTCAACCCTTAACGATTTTCCCCTATTCTACAAGATCGTTCGGGTGTGTATCATTTCAACCCATAGGGAATTCTAATTAACAGGGAACTTGCAGAGTGAGAACAAATATGATAAGATATAACATATTAATAACAGGCATATATCATCAGTGATAAATTGAATAAAATATATACAGCAGGATACGGTGTCATATGTCATAGGTGAACAATTGCAGATAATGGCATATCCTATCTAACAATTAAATAACTAGCAATCAAAATTTAACAGCATATTTCAATTATCGTTTCAAGTGAAATCAAATTTACTAACTGTCAGAATGTTAATCGTGAGTGATTGCTCACCTTTCGAGGCTAGAGAAAATCAGAAGGTGACACGGATACAGATATGCACACGGAATAGCGACTAGCTAGGATTTTTTGTGACAAATTCGATATTGAGATTGTAAGTTAAGATGGATTAGAGATCGATGAAACAAAGTGTATGTTACATATATATAAATTTAAAAAAAAAATTAAAACATATATTTAAAATAAAAAAAAAATATATATATATTTTTGGAAACCAAACTAATGTATATTTGTATATATCAACTAATATATATAAACCTATATGTATAAACTTACATACATATGATACTTTAAGATCCATATTTATTATAAAATCAATATTAAATTTAAAACACCTACATGTAAAAATCAAATTCTATATACATACATGTATATATCTCAAAACCAAATTCATGTATACCTATAGTTAAACCAATATATAAACATATATACAACTTACTTAAACTCATACATATATGTAATATAAACTAATATAGCTTATTCACAAAACACAAATCATATATAACCAATATATATACCTCTATATAGAAGCATGCAGGCTTCAGAACAGATGTATATATATAAGTTGATATATAAACTTACTTACATTTTTATATTTAAAATCAATGTTTATAAGAAAATCAAGATAAGCTTACCAGGTTATAATATATATCAAAACTCAACAGACTTTATATATAAAAATATGTTATCCTATTTACTAACAGACAGCTTATATATAACTAGATATAAACTAAGGAATATATAATACTATAACATATATATATATATAGTAGACATATATAACATAATATAGCTTATATATAAAATAATCTATTATGAATTTATACACCATAACTCAACAGACTATATATTAACTAATATATATACAAAACTTATATAATATAACACTTCAAAAAAAATAGATACTGTGAACCTTGGAACAAGCAACATAGTTTATAACTAAAATATGTCACAATTGTAACATCCCATTATTTTGGACCATTCAAATCGACAATAAATCCACACATGTCAAACTTGAATACTTCAAAACAGTGGATTGTTAAGAAAATTTGGAGCAAATAAAATCAAACACAGAATCACAGACACAGAATATCAGAATAACTCGCAGCGGAAATAAAATACCATAGTAGTTCATGAAGCTACTATATACATACTCTCAACACATATACAAAATCTCATAGTCAAAATAGATACAATAGAAGTCAGGATACATAAGTCAATAATACAGAGACAATACTGAATAGGAAATAACTGGAACCGATAGACAAATAAGCTCCAACCAATCTCTAACTCCAGAAGGTGAATCCAAAGCTGTGATTCTCAGGCTGACCCGAGCATAAAGTAAAACACAAACACTCGAGTCAGGACATACATACTTATACAATGTAAACCAACTCAAGTGAACTGTAATAGCAATGCACAATAACTTAAAGGATGCTTGGGATCGCCCATCCTTTAAGGATCCGTTAAACCATCAATTCAGCAGTAATAAACGCTATCATAGAGATATTCATATTACAGTAAACAATGCAAATAACAGTGTTAATGTGACTAGGGTAGCGCAGAGCTGCAGTAATCGATCACCTCTAGCCACACTCTCAAATTAAGGTGTGCATCAAAACAATCACAAGGAAGTCAAATGGCACACAAAGAAGTGTACCCGCGGTTATAATTCAAAAATGGTTTATAATTTCGAATTTAAAATAATTCATTTAAACCATTAAAAGATGAAGTCATTATACGTTCAAATCAAATATTAAATTCACAAAATTTTAGCCTTTTCTGAACTCATTTATTCAATTAAATACTTCAAAACATTGAAATTTCAGCTTTCGCAGCACTTAGGAAATGCTGCGGTAAGTTATATTTGAAAACAATTCAGTTCAGCAAAGACAGCCTTTACAAAACTACTGCAGTAGTTCAGTTACCTTAATAAAACTCTTATTTCAGCCAACTGCAACACTTATCAAGTGCTACTGTAGCTTTTTTATCAGTTTCAGGTTTTAGTTTAGTTTTTGCAACCACAGCACTTACCAAGTGCTGCAATAGCCCTTAGTTAAATTTAGCCTTTAGTTCATTTGCAGCAACCACAGCACTTACAAAGTGCTGCGGTATCCTTTACTTTAGATTTTAAGTTAATTTCAGAAATGATAGCATTTCTGAAGTGCTACTAATTCAATTTCTAGATTTATAATAAAATTTCAGAAACAATTAAACTTCAAATTTAACAAATTTAACTTTAAAAAAAAAATCATATTTTCCACTTCAAAAATGTTCATTTAAATACCCTTTAACTTCTGATTTTATAAAGTAAAATTTCATAAATAAAATACCAAATTTTCCCATAATTTACTTATTAAATCCAAGTGTACAATTTTCCTATTCTTTGCATTTAATCATTAACTTAACACTTAAATTTAAATTACCATTTCATAAATAAAACCTAATTTCTATTTTATTTTCTTAACTTAAACTTCCATTTTAAAACAACTATCACATTTTCAAATTAAGTTATATTTTTAAATTACAATTTTTACCATTTATTTATTTAACCTTTTAAAATCATAGAAAAAATCACTAACACTTTATTAAATCATTTTAAATCAAAATATCATATTTTACATTTTAAAAATACTTAAATTTTTCCAGAAAAATATATATAAATAACCACGGGTCGGTATTTTCTAACCTAAGTCAAGTGATACGGATATCATTTGAATCCGTAATTTACAAAGAAAATCTGGGTTCTATCATTTCAAACCCGCAATCCCAAGTTAAATAAAATAAATAAAAATCGCTCAGGCCTATCATTTCAGCCCATAACGATTTTTGTGACAACCCGCTTATTTTACGATTGTATATTTAAATATTTTATTTAAATATAGCTTCGTTAGTCGGATTAAAGTTCGAAATGTCACTTTTTGCAAACAGTCGAAATAGTGAAAAGTCTATGTGGATCGAGATTCGGAGGTGTCTATTTGAAAAAATAGATAAAAACTGTCTTACAGGGATTTAGATGTCTGAAATGAAGCATTCAGACGTCTGAAATTGTTCAACTCAAACTAGAAAGGAAATAAGCCAAAATTGCCATTTTCAGACGTCTGAAATGGACAATTCAGACGTCTGAATATTGTTCTAGACAACTTCTGTTTTTCCAGATTCAGACGTCTGAATCGTTCATTTCAGACGTCTGAATGAAGTTAGAAAACTCATATTTTTCCAGATTCAGACGTCTGGTTTGGAAATTTCAGACGTCTGAATGAAGAGTGAAGTTGAGATTCAAAAATTTGGACTCAAGATCAATTCCATTGAGTTCAAAATGGTGTTTGCGACTTTTTTGAGTATAAGCATCGATATGTTTGGAGTAAGTAGAATTTTGCTATTTTCTAAGTAGGCTTTTGGGTTTGGGTTTCACCCAACTCATCCTATATCCTAACTCAGCCCCCTCCTCTCCATTCACTCAATTCATTTCCTAAAACTCAAGCTCAACTGAAAATGGGGGAAGAGAATGGGAAATAGAAATTCCAAGCCCTAGTTTCCTCTTGCAAACTCAAATTCTTGCTCCAAAATCAAAGAGAAGCTTAGGTAAGTCTTCTCTTCATCTTCTCCATCTCATTTCCTCTTCAATCTCATAAATTTCCTAAACCCTAACTTAGGAAATGTTTTTCTTTTGATCTGAGATTGGAGCTTGTAGAGTAGAAGTGAAGAGTGGTTGATCTTTTCTTTGTGTTTGATCTTCTCATCTTTGTTTTTGAGTTAAAAGGTGAGTTTTTGAATTCACATCTATGTCTATATCTTTAATAGTGTTAGGTAGCAATTCCTAACATATATTCCTTGTCCATTTGTTTTTGAATTGAATTGGTTTCAAGAATATTCCAATTTTTGGCGTTTGAAGTCAAAATCTATGAAAAATCCTTATATGGTTGTTTAGGCATGTTGGTCGGAGTGTATTGGTGAGTCCTTAAGGCTGGGCAGTCGTTGGCGTAAACCCCTAGCCATCATCACTCATCTGATTGCTTCCGATATGATTTGGCCATCATTGGCCTAGGCAAAGTATTGCCTGAGCTCCAGTTTCAGACGTTTGAAATATACAATTCAGACGTCTTAATCTGCTTGTCTCAGCCCAACTTGCCTACTTTGTGTGGGATTCCAATTTTTGATCGATTCTTCTTTCTCCGATTAGTTGTTTTACTCTAGTTGACTTTGATGATTCTTTTTAGATTTAGTACATGGGTTTTTATACAATGATCTTTTCAAATTGTATTAAAAGCTCGTTTCTCCAATTTATAATTTCTATTTAATACACACACGATTTTGCACTTCGAGCGAAGAGGGAGGAGAATTAAATGATTAAATAAAACGCGTGCTATGAACACGTGGGTTTATCTTTTCAGTTAATTCCTAATCTATTCGTTTGACCGTTTTGACCTTTGGGTATGGTTTACCGATGATATGAGGTGAACTTTGTACTGCTTTGAGTGTGAAATTGACTAACAGTTAGTAAACCGTTTAGTGCGAACGTGTGGTATGGGACTCACATTAGCATTTTTCGGGTTCCTTCCTGAGAGTTTATGACACATTTGCTTCGGTGGTCAGTACTGGACCTATGTGGGTCATTGATTGTCTATGTGGACAATTGCTCCTATGTGGGAGTATTATTATTATTTTGGCTTTGTCTATGTGGACAATTGCTCATATGTGGGAGTAGAGTCTTCGTGCGTATCGCCTTTGGGCGTGTGATACCACTAAATTAACAGTACTTGGCATAAAGACTATGGTCTTAGTCCGCGTGACTTTATGATGTTTTATTATTATATTTCCCTTGAGTAGCGCCTTTCGGCTATGGTTCTATGGGACCACACGATATTAGTGGGACTACCCCTTGGAAACTTATATGGCTTACACTGGCACTATTCTTTACTATGTTGCATTGATTATTGGATATGTTTCCATTGTTGCTTATGATTGCCGGTATGGCGGGTTTTGGAATATCTCCTAAGTGGGAGTAATATTCTACAAACCATCTTTATTAATATTGCATTATGCTGATGAGATGAGGCTTATTATTCGACATTATGTGATGTCGATTCCTCTTTGGAGGATTTATTTATTTGCTAAGTGACTACGTTTTCACTATGTTAGTAATGTGGTTATTGTTGCAGTTCTCTTTGGAGGAGTATTATATCATTATCCTATACCGCATTATTATTATCTAGCTTTATCTAACTGATTTGTTTAGCTAGACTGACCCGTGTATTTTATACTCGGGTCAGACCGAGATGTTTCAGGTTAGGTACATTGGACTTAGCCTATTTTGCTTCCGCATGGACTATTCTGCTAGTTCCTTTTTGTTATAGCTTTTTGTGTAGTCCTTTTTGGCTATAACTCTGATGTGTATTCTTTTAACTCGCCTGTATATTGTGGTTTGCTTTACCACTTGACATGTATCATTTGTAAACTCTGTAATGTATCTGTATATGTAAAAAATGTATGTGATGATCTATTGTTCTGAGATGTGTATTACATTTGAGTTGTTATATTTTATTCTGATAGATCCTTCAGCCACCTATGGCTTTGTATTAAGTATTTATTGGATATGTCGAGCCATTTAAGTAAGAAGTGGCATTTGTAGGCGTATTCAATAGATAATTAAGACAAGGCTATAGATGGTCGCTCCTATCCAGCTCTATTCTCCGTATTAGCAGACAGTGTTACCTAGTAATACTCTTTGCTAATGTGGGTCTCGGAGTAGGGCATTACAGCTTGGTATCAGAGCTGAGTTCAGAACAAAATAAGATAAACATAGAACAGAGACAAATATTATAGTACATCAAAGGGTAGTACGAATGTTACGAATCTTTGAATCATCGTGCCTTATTTCTTTCTGTGCCTTTGGGGTAGATAGAATTTTGGGAATACGTCTAGGAATGCATTTTATTCCGTAGTATTCCATAATTGAATTAATGATATCTACCTTGTGAATAATCTTTTTCTTATCTTAACTTTCAGCTAATGGCCGGCAGAGGCAGAGGACGACGCTCGGATGTTGGGCAATCTAGCGGCTCGCATCCGGACGGCGTTTATATGTCTGCCAATCATTTTTTGGAGTTATTTAGGAGCACTCAGCCTCCAGCTTCTATTCGTGCATCTCCTCCACGTAAGTCTGCCTTTGCACGACTGTGCAGTGATTTCTCTCATCTTGGAGGAAAGCCATTCAAAGGCTCTGAGTCCGTTCTTGAGGTCCAAGCTTGGATTCGCACATGCAAGCGTATCTTTTCTCGCATGGATCTTCTGACCATGATCGAGTTCTTGTAACTTCTAGCTTATTACAAGAGCGTGCCCTTGATTGGTACGAGCTTCTTGTAGCCGAACTTGATGAGTCTGTTCTTTCTTGGACTCAGTTTCGGGAACGATTCGAACTCAAATTCGTTCCTGAATCTGAGAAAGTTTTATTAGCCCGTCGCTTCCTTGAGTTGAAGCAAGGGAAGTCCTCCATTTCTGAATATGTTGCATCATTCGAGGCCTTATCTAAATATGGTCTTGAATTCATTAGCACTTCTTACAAGAAGAATTTGAAGTTTGTCTCTGGTCTTAAGAAATATCTTAAGAAGTCTTTAATGCTTCAGCTTAAGCTTTCTTTTGAGGAGTTGGTTGACTCGGCACTTCATCTCGAAGCCATCGAGAATGAGTGTGATAGTGGTGATGATATTGAGGTTCGCAAGAACCCCAATAAGAAGAAGTTTCCATTTCATAAGCATGGATTTTTCCCTTCTAAGAAGGAAAAGCCTGTTGAATCTACTCCTATCTCTCAATCTGCTGGAACACCTTCCATTCGGAAGTGTTTCAATTGTGGTTCTCCTGATCATATGATCCGAGATTGTCCTAAGCCTCTCTTCTGTCGTTATTGTGAAAAGGAAGGTCACTGTATTTCCACCTTCCCTACTGCTCTTGCTAGTGCCAAGTCTGGCAAGCTTTATGTTGCTAAGGCTTCTGGAGGTTACTCTCAGTCCAGAGGTAATTCTCCTCCTATCCTTGATGGCATTATTTTATTTCATGATCTTCCTATTTGGTTTCTTTGATACGGGTGCATCTCAGTCTTTTATATCAAAAGAACTTGTTGATCCTTTTTCTTTAAATATTATGGGTTTGATGACTTCACTGAGAATTGCGAATCCGGTTGGTGGATCCTCAACACTCGGTTTGCTTTGTAAAAATGTCGAGATTATTTTTGTGATTATTCTTTTCGAGCCGATTTGCATGTTATGCATTATTTAGGTTTCGAAATTGACTTTTGGGAAAGGATTGGCTTAATTATTATGAAGCCCATATCCTATGTCCAATGTGGACTATTCATCTTCAACATCTTCAATCTGTTAAGCAGATTTCTTTTTTTCTTAATGATTTTGATTTCCAAATTCTGTAATATTGTTTTAATTCTTTAAACCTACGGGATGAGGAGAATATTATTTCTCTCATTCAGGTAGTTTGTGGATTTTCCAGTATATTTGAGCTTGTCTTAGGATTATCACCTAAGCAATCTATTGGATGGTGCTAAGGCCTTTTCAGCTCGACCTTGCCACCGGTTTTCATCAGCTACGAGTTGCGGAGGGTAGCATTCCACTTACCGCATTCCGCACTCGTTATGATTCTTGGGAGTGGTTTGTTATGTCATTCGATTTGACGAACCTTCTACCTTATTTCATCCATTTTGTGAATCGAGTATTCTACGAATATCTCGATTAGTTTATTCTTATATTTATTGGTTATGGATGAAAATAACAAATTTAAAATTTGCAAATCTTTTTAATAAGGTATTTATAAGTATGATTGGGTTTTGTTCTTAAAACAAGCAAAGAATATTTGTAAATTTTATGAGAGACATGGTTATCATATAGAAAATGATTTTTGTGTAGTTTTGTCCATTGAGTGCTTTAAGAATTCTAGTCGATGCGCTTGATTAACGTTATCGATAGGAATCTCCTAAACGCTTTGATAAGACAGTCAAACACAGTAAATTCTTGTAAAAAGTTAATTTTTCTAAAAAGATGAATATATATAAAGTTAATTATAATTTTGAAAGTCTTAGCTTTTCGGGAAAGAGAATCGATTAAAGGAACTCTTTTCCGATGCTTTTATTCTTGCGGTTCCCGAAGGGAACTAAGCCTTTATTGTTTGTACCGATACTAGTCGTATTGGTTTTGGTGTCATTCTCTTGCAAAGGGAATGTGTTATTGCATTTGTTTCTTGACGATTGAAGCTTGTCGATACTAGATATGCCATTCATGATCTAGTGCTCGCGGCAATTGTTTTAGCTTTTAGAATTTGGCATCATTATCTTTTAGTAGAGAAATTTGTCCTCCACACCGATCTTAAATCTTTGAAATATTTATTTTCTCAAAAGGAACTTAATTTGCGTCAACAGCGTTGGCTCGAGTTCCTTGCAGCTTATGATCTTGATATTTTTATACTTCCAGAAAGGGCAATCGAGTTGTCGATGCCCTTAATCGTATGCAACAAGCGGATGTTTCTTTGTTGATATCCGAATGGAGTGATATCGAGACTTTATCCACTTGTGAGATTCTAAATCGCGAATCTGATTCATGTTCCTCTCTTGTTTTGTGTAGCCTTGAGGCTCATCCTTCTCTTTTGGACTATACCTCTTTTGGCTGAACTCTATGTCCTGTTATATTGCATGGAGTTCCTACTTCTATTGTTAGCAATCGTGATCCATTATTTTTCTAGTGGATTTTTGTAGAGTCTTCAAAAGCTTTGGGAACAAAGCTTATTTTTTTAGCACCGCTTATCGTCCTCAATCCGATGGACAAATAGAGCGTGTGAATCAAACTCTTGAAGGTCTCTTTCGTGCATGTATTCTTGATTTTGATGGAAGTGGGAAGATCATATTTCTCTTGATTGAGTTTTCTTCCTATAATAGCTTCCAATCTAGTATTGGTATGGCTCCTTTCAAGGCACTCTATGGAAGGCTATGCCAATTTCCTTCGTGTTGGCTTGAAGCCGGTGAGAAGCTGGTTTTAGGTCCAGATTTTATTAGTGTTCATTTGTGTTTCACCTATGAGGGGTGTTGTGCATTTCAGTCGATCGGGAAAGTTAGCACCTCGATATGTTGGTCCATTTCCCATCACCGAACGTATTGATTCTGTGGCTTATCGCCTTTTATTTATCGGCTCAATTTTCTGCTATTTATGACGTATTCTACGTCTCTCAACTACGGAAATGCCTTAGGGATTCCGATTCTAATCTTGAGTCCGGTGTTATTGAAGAAATTGAAGTTTCACCAAATTTGACTTATGAGCAACATTCTATTGTATCATTACTTCGGAGGTTAAACCCCTTCGAAATAAAGATGTTCTTCTTGTGGAAGTTCAATGGTCCTCAAATCCTAAGAATTGCTCTTGGGAATCCAGAGAATCCATTGAGCGAACACATCCGGACTGACTCTTTCGTGCTCTTTATGGTGAACTTGTTATTTCAAATTTTCTTTTGTGTTGATATGCTTTTATGGTTGTTACTCTTTATTTTCTTCTTAAGTATTGCGAGGACGCAATTTCTTTAAGGAGGGGAGTCTGTAACAACCCGCATATTTTACGATTGTATATTTAAGTATTTTATTTAAATATAGCGTCGTTAGTCGGATTAAAGTCTGAAATGTCACTTTTTGCAAACATTCGAAATAGTGAAAAGTCTATGTGGATCGAGATTCGGAGGTGTCTATTTGAAAAAATAGATAAAAACTGTCTTACAGGGATTCAGACATTTGAAATGAAGCATTCAGACGTCTGAAATTATTCGAGTCAAACCCGAAAGGAAATAGGCCAAAATTGCCATTTTAAGACGTCTGAAATGGAAAATTCAGACGTCTGAATATTGTTCTAGACAACTTCTGTTTTTCCAGATTCAGACGTCTGAATGAAGTTAGAAAACTCGTATTTTTCTAGATTCAGACGTCTGGTTTGGAAATTTCAGACGTCTGAATGAAGAGTGAAGTTGAGATTCAACAATTTGGACTCGAGGCCAATTCCATTGAGTTCAAAATGGTGTTTGCGACTTTTTTGAATATAAGCATCGATATGTTTGGAGTAAGTAGAATTTTTCTATTTTCTAAGTGGGCTTTTGGGTTTGGGTTTCACCCAACTCATATATCCTAACTCAGCCCCCTCCTCTCCATTCACTCAATTCATTTCCTAAAATTCAAGCTCAACTGAAAATGGGGGAAGAGAATGGGAAATAGAAATTCCAAGCCCTAGTTTCCTCTTGCAAACTCAAATTCTTGCTCCAAAATCAAAGAGAAGCTTAGGTAAGCCTTCTCTTCATCTTCTCCATCTCATTTCCTCTACAATCTCATAAATTTCCAAAACCCTAACTTAGGAAATGTTTTTATTTTGATCTTAGATTGGAGCTTGTAGAGTAGAAGTGAAGAGTGGTTGATCTTTTCTTTGTGTTTGAGCTTCTCATCTTTGTTTTTGAATTAAAAGGTGCGTTTTTGAATTCACATCTATGTCTATATCTTTAATAGTGTTAGGTAGCAATTCCTAACATATATTCCTTGTCCATTTGTTTTTGAATTGAATTGGTTTCATGAATATTCCAATTTTTGGCGTTTGAAGTCAAAATCTATGAAAAATCCTTATATGGTTGTTTGGGCATGTTGGTCGGAGTGTATTAGTGAGTCCTTAAGACTGGGTAGTCGTTGGCGTAAACCCCTAGCCATCATCACTCATCCGATTGCTTCCGATTTGATTTGGCCATCATTGGCCTAGGCAAAGTATTGCCTGAGCTCCAGTTTTAGACGTCTGAAATATACAATTCAGATGTCTTAATCTGCTTGTCTCAGCCCAACTTGCCTACTTTGTGTGGGATTCCAATTTTTGATCGATTCTTCTTTCTCTGATTAGTTGTTTTACTTTAGTTGACTTTGATGATTCTTTTTAGATTTAGTACACGGGTTTTTATAAAATGATCTTTTCAAATTGTATTAAAAGTTCGTTTCTCCAATTTATAATTTCTATTTAATAC
Source organism: Allium fistulosum (assembly GCA_030737815.1). Classification (NCBI taxonomy): domain Eukaryota; kingdom Viridiplantae; phylum Streptophyta; class Magnoliopsida; order Asparagales; family Amaryllidaceae; genus Allium; species Allium fistulosum. The sequence continues at coordinate 695,389,451 of CM060906.1, forward strand.
ACACACACAATTTTGCACTTCGAGCGAAGAGGGAGGAGAATTAAATGATTAAATAAAACGCGTGCTATGAACACGTGGGTTTATCTTTTCAGTTAATTCCTAATCTATTCGTTTGACCGTTCTGACCTTTGGGTTTGGTTTACCGATGATATGAGGTGAACTTTGTACTGCTTTGAGTGTGAAATTGACTAACGGTTAGTAAACCGTTTAGTGCGAACGTGTGGTATGGGACTCACGTTAACATTTTTCGGGTTCCTTCCTGAGAGTTTATGACACATTTGCTTCGGTGGTCAGTACTGGACCTATGTGGGTCATTGATTGTCTATGTGGACAATTACTCCTATGTGGGAGTATTATTATTATTTTGGCTTTGTCTATGTGGACAATTGCTCCTATATGGGAGTAGAGCCTTCGTGCGTATTGCCTCTGGGCGTGTGGCTTTGTCTATGTGGACAATTGCTCCTATGTGGGAGTAGAGTCTTCGTGCGTATCTGGGCGTGTGATACCACTAAATTAACAGTACTTGGCATAAAGACTATGGTCTTAGTCCGCGTGACTTTCTGATGTTTTATTATTATATTTCCCTTGAGTAGCGCCTTTTGGCGATGGTTCTATGGGACCACACGATATTAGTGCGACTAACCCATGGAAACTTATATGGCTTACACTGGCACTATTCTTTGCTATGTTGCATTGATTATTGAATATGTTTCCATTGTTGCTTATGATTGCCGATATGGCGGGTTTTGGAATATCTCCTAAGTGGGAGTAATATTCTACAAGCCATCTTTATTACTATTGCATTATGCCGATGAGATGAGGCTTATTATTCGACATTATGTGATGTCGATTCCTCTTTGGAGGATTTATTTATTTGCTAAGTGACTACGTTTTCACTATGTTAGTAATGTGGTTATTGTTGCACTTCTCTTTGGAGGAGTATTTTATCATTATCCTATACTGCATTATTATTATCTAGCTTTATCTAACTGATTTGTTTAGCTAGACTGACCCATGTATTTTATACTCGGGTCAGACCGAGATGTTTCAGGTTAGGTACATTAGACTTAGCCTATTTTGCTTCCGAATGGACTATTCTGCTAATTCCGTTTTGTTATAGCTTTTTGTGTAGTCCTTTTTGGCTGTAACTCTGATGTGTATTCTTTTAACTAGTCTGTATATTGTTGTTTGCTTTACCACTTGACATGTATCATTTGTAAACTCTGTAATGTATCTGTATATGTGAAAAATGTATGTGATGATCTATTGTTCTGAGATGTGTATTACATTTGAGTTGTTTTATTTTATTCTGATACATCATTCAGCCACCTATAGGTTTGTATTAAGTATTTATTGGATATGTCGATCCATTTAAGTAAGAAGTGGCATTTGTCAGCGTATTCAATAGATAATTAAGACAAGGCTATAGATGGTCGCTCCTATCCAGCTCTATTCTCTGTATTAGCAGACGGTGTTACCTAGTAATACTCTTTGCTAATACGGGGCTTGGAGTGGGGCATTACAATTTTTCCCTATTTTAAAGTCCGTTCGAGTATGTATCATTTCAACCCATAGTGATTCTATTCTACAGGGAACATGCAGTGTGAGAAACATAAATAAGTAAACAGTATAGCCAAATATAACATATCAGATGATGGAACAGGTTTATAAACAGGGTTTAACATCATATAATTCATATCACATGCAGGTATAACATGACATAACAGTTTCTACATATTCACTTGTTATCACTTCACAATTCTATAAGTATGGATGTCAAGCGTGAATAACTCACCTTTTTAAGCTGGAGTTAGCAAATCAAAACACACAAATAAATTCCAGAAAGCACGATACATCACAGCTAAGATTCAAGTGGAGAGAGAGCCAAGATATTGATCTTATATACAACAAATAAGAACAGTAATTATAAATATATATTCAACACAAAGATTAAATTGAAACAAATTGGAAATGGAATTAACAAAGAACATCACCAAGCCTTTAAATCAAAATTGCTTGATCTCAACTCAACTTTTGCTCGACCATACATGTTTATAGGTTCGGCCATGAATGTTTTATTGGTGGTAAGGCTTGGGTATCGACTCAATTAGGCACGGCTAGCATAGGGAATGTGAAAAGAATGGAGTTACAAGCATGGAATGTCAAAGGTCAAGGCATAAAAGAGGAGTTTGGTTCAACATAGGCTCGGCCTATGGTCATATCTGGCTCAACCATGGTCAGGTACAGGTCAAGTTAGTGCTGAAGTGATGGCCAGAGGTGAAGTCAGCAGGTAGTGGTGGTTCTAGGGGTGATGGCCGAGGTGAAAATTTTTAATAACCATTTGAAAATCCCAGATTACCAATTTAAATCAAAATTAAATATTGTATTATATTTTTATTTAAATTAAAATATTCATTTAATCACCTTTAGTTAAACATTTAATTAAAATCTCAAATTACAAATTTAAATCAAACTTCAATATTCAAATTCAATTTTTATTTAAATTTAAATATTCATTTAATCCTTTTAATCAAAATCAAGTTATCAAGTTATAAAATCATATCTTTAAATTCTCAAATCAATAAGTTTCAAATCAATTTTATTTAAATTCAATTCTTAAATAAATCAAATTACAAATCAACATTAACTTATCTTTCCAACCTTTATTTATTAAAGTTAATACAAAATCTATTAAAAATATTAAAATTAAATTAAATAAATATTCAAACATATTTATATATATATATATATTAGTTAAATTAAATTTTTATTAAATAAAATTTAATCAAACCTTTTTATTTAACCCATTTAAATCTTATTTTATATATTTTAAAATAATAAAATATAAGTAAAATCTTAAAATTTACATTTTTAGAACTTAACTTAAAATTTTTAAAATTTCAAAACATATAATTTAGAATCTAAATTTTCACATATATTAAAACAATTTTATATATTATATTTTAAAAATCAATATTTATTAAAACTCATATATTTTCTTTCAAAACCTTGGAAATCATTTTCAAAAAGAGACCAATGTGTGCGTATATAATTTTCTATCCTATGGTCAAGTGATATGGATATTTATCATTTCCATCCGTAATTATCTTAAATTTACGGGTCTATATCATTTCAACCCGCAATCCCAAAATTTTATTGTCAATGAAAATCGCTTGGGTTTATCATTTCATCCCATAACGATTTCCCCTAATCTATAAGATCGTTCGGGTATATGTAACGACCCGTATTTTTACGGATCGAAACATCGTAAAACAGTTGACATTTGGTCGCATTGTTGATAAGTCGTCCAAAGTCTAAGTCTTAGGTCGTATGAGAGTTTGGAGCGACCTAAGGAAGTGGGCGAGTTAAGGGGTAGACGACTTAGTGAAGTTGAGCGACCTAAGTATTAGAAAGACCTAAGAAGTTAGGTCGTGTGATAGTTAGGTCGTATAAGAGATAAGTCGTGTGGTGACTTAGGTCGTGGAGTAGGTTAGGTCGTAGACGACTTAAGGAAATAGGCGACCTAAGTTAGTAAGCGACTTAAGAGATTGGGCGAGTTAACGACCTAAGGGATAGGTCGGTCGGCGACTTAAGAGTTAGCGACTTAAGGAGGGTAGGTCGGCGACGACCTAAGGAAGCAGGGGTAGCAGTGAGCGACCTAAGGAGGTTAAGTCGTAGACGACTTAGGAGTTAGGTCGTGGGTTGTTAGGTCGCTAAGTATTAGGTCGTAAGGGGTTAAGTCGCGTGGTTATTGAGTAGTTAGGTCGCGCATTGTTTTAAGTCGTGACATAGTTAGGTCGCGCATTGTTTTAGGTCGTGACATAGTTAGATCGTGAGCTTCTGTGTTGAGTTAGGTCGTAGGCGACCTAAGATAGTTAGGTCGCGTGTGTGTTAGGTCGCGGATGCGCGTAGGTCGTTGGATCTGTTAGGTCGTAGGTCGCGGATGCGCGTAGGTCGTTGGATCTGTTAGGTCGCATGGATGCGCATTCGTTAGGTCGTAGAAGCGCATCTGGGTTAGGTCGTAGGTCGCGTGGATGCGCAGATCTGGTTAGGTCGTAGAGGCTTGGGGCTGTTAGGTCGAAGATTTTAGGTCGTGGGGTTTTAGGTCGTAAGTCGTGGACGACCTAACTCCGAGCGAACGACCTAAGGTGGATTTCAGCCTATAAATAGGAGGGTTCTTCTTCATTTTTGGGATCCGGATTTTGAAGCGACGAAGTGCTGCCATTTTGAGAGCTCGAGTTCTACACTTCTTCACTTCTTTTCTCCACTTTAATTTTGTGATTTCCTTCCATCCAAATCGAAGATCCAAGAGCTTAGATTGAAGATATTCATCCATCGAAGAGAGATTTCATCGTTTGAAGCGGATTTGTGATAGATCGAGTTAGATCCTTCGCTGTCCAGATCTGAAGTGTGTTGCTTTTGGGTTGTTTAGGTGATTTGGTGAGTGGTGATTATCTCTCACACGGATCCAAAGGAGTATATCGGATCGTTGGCTTGATTTTGTGTTAAAGTAGTGATTTTCATGCATTTTTGTAAACCTAAGTATAGATCCATTGTTCATGATGATTTGACATCCATTTTACTACATGTTAACCTATGCAAGTTCATTCATCAAGTTATAGAGATATTACTCATGTTTTCATGCTTGTTAGACTTTAGACTCTTTATTTACGAAATTGCCATTATTGTTATAATTGTCTATTTAGATCATATTTGAATGCTTGATTACTTGGATTAATGTTTGATTTGATTGATTGCTATGAATTAGATGATTGATGATTTGATTTAGACAAGTTGGTCGAAGATGATTCAAAAGCTAAGGGAAAGGCTCTTGAATTGGAAAAGTTGCTCGTGGCATATGTAGCGGATGATGAAGCTCATATGGATAGATTTGATAATGATGTTGAGATGAAGCTTTGCTATGATGATGATTAGGCGAAGTATAGTATGAGATAGCCTTGGTCTAATCCAGACGGGATCATTCCAAGCAGATTGATAACTCGGTGAAATGGTTCGAGTTTGAGGATAATGGTTTGCTCGAGAGGCGCTTGAGCTAGTATGGAAATAGTCGTCGAGGAGGATGACTAGAAGGCTGAGATCTCATCGTTGTTGAAGGTTCTAGCATGCTCAAAGCAAGAGTACGTTAGGCAGATTCGATAGTCCCTGAAGGCTACTGATTGGTAGTCGAGTACTCTGGGCAGATTCGATAGTCCTAGGCACGGGTCACGATGACGTGCAGAGTTATGTCTAGAACCGGGGTTTCCATTAGCCCTTGACGGACGGATGAAAGAATGAGCCGGTCATTCAATTAACGATGATATCAAAGCAATGATAACAGTGATAGCCAGAGTCATGGATGTTTGGTTGTATCGTCATTCGGTCTCAAGAGCGGTATTTTCTGGGTGCTTATCTGATCTTGGTTTAGGCCTTGGGGGTTTGTACTTGGAAAACATTGCCCTTGACTCGAGTGATAATTGCTTTACTTTAAATTGTATGCTCTGCTATGTTTGCTTCTGCTTAGTGTGTGTCTGGGGCTATCATTGTAGGAAGAGGTGGAGTGGGAGGGTTGTATTCCTATTCCTTTTCCTTTATGCTCTTTTGGTATGTTGTTAGTTAATTTACCGCTCACTAAGACTGTTGTCTGACTCAAGGCTTTATGTTTTAACTCTTATTGCCTTGGGCTGTTCGTCCATTTTGGGACGGGCAGACTAGGTAGTAGGTGACAGGTGCTGTTCTTGCTTCCCACGATGTTGATGTCGAAGACGAGCTGGAGGCTTGCATATTATCTTCTTACTATATGTACTGGATGTTCCGCTGCTTTGTATAATTCTCTGAGTGATATGTAGTGAGGCTTGATGTATTGACTATTCAGATGTTGTACTCAACTATTATGAAGTTTTATTGATGAGATTCTATTTCTGTGAAGCTTCATTATATATATATTCTATTGTATTTTGTCCATGCGCTGTGAGTAATACGATAGATTCTGCTGTTTTAATTTACCCTGACAACCGTCCATGGTCGTCTGGCACACTTTACAGCGCACTTTCTCTAGGTTCAGTGCAGGGGTCATGGGCGGTCGTCACATTTGGTATCAGAACTTTGGTTAATCGATTTTACCCAACGCTCGCTGACGTAACTACGTATGAGAGACATAATTGTATTTTGATGGATGATTACTATATATAATATAGTAGTTTAGAATGATTTAGATTCCTTATGCAGTTGTTTCTCGAGGTGTATTAATCATTCCTTTTTATAGATATTAAGCATGAGTCGAAGAGGGAGACCAGCTGCTAGGGAAGGCCGTGCTATTGAGGGGGCTGCTGATTATGCTGCTATGTTCGAAGCTATGATGACTTCGATCATGAGAAGGATACCAGCTCCAGGGCCATCTATAGATGTTGGAGTTCAAGTTCAAACTCCAAGACCGGTGGATTTTGCTAAGTTGTGTAAAGATTATACTGCTCTTGGAGGAAAGGTTTTCTTGGGAACTGAATCAACCATTGAAGTCCAGAGGTGGATAGATGCTTGTAGAAGGATCTTTGGTGATTTGGGAATCGAGGATGCAACAAAAAGGAAGCTTGCATCGAGACAGCTTCAAGGAAGAGCTTCTGATTGGTGGAACTCTATCACCATTGATACTCCGGAGGAAGAGATTACTTGGGAGCAATTCCAAGCTAGATTTGAAGCTAAGTTCATTTCTACAGCTCAGAAGTCTGTTCTGTTCAAGAAGTTTGTGGAGCTCAAGCAAGGAGGAAGACCAGTTCTTGAGTATGTTTCTGAGTTTGAAGCTTTGTCCAAGTATGCCCGGTCGTATATTGAATCTTCATACCAGAAGAATGAGAAGTTTGTAACAGGCTTGGACAGTTATCTTGGGAGACAGTTGGTGGATCATTTGGACGATTCATTTGAGAAGCTGGTAGAGAAGGCTCTCAGGCATGAGAATCTATTTCCTAAGGAAGGATCCGTTGTTGCTGTGACCAAGGAAGAGTTTAGACCTCAGCAGGGTGGAAACAACAAGAGGAAGCAACAACAGCAAAAGGGTAAGGATGGCCAGAAGAAGTCGAAGGGCGAGGTGACCTACTACAATTGTCAGCAGAAGGGCCATTTCTCTAGAGATTGTAAGAATCCGAAGGTGCCAGTGAAGTGCCACAACTGTGACAAGCTGGGGCATGTTAAGAGGAATTGTCCAAAACCGCGGAAGGACAAGCAGATTGTGCAAGCTTATGCTTTGGGGGCTGTTCCATCATCTTCAAAGGCTCCTACCGCTGAAGAGAAGGGAAAGAGTGTAGTGGTTCAAGGTACTCTTTCCATATGTGGTGTTCCAGTTAGAGTGTTATTTGATACTGGGGCGTCGCATTCTTTTGTTTGTAATGAACTTGTAGGCCGGTTGGGTTTAGAACCGGATATTGTTGATAGGACATTGGTTGTGACTAATCCAGTTGGGGGTTCGTCTTGTTTGTGTATGCTATGTCGTGGTCTGATTGTATCGAGTCATGATTGCTCTTTTGTTTGTGATTGTTTTGTTCTGAACTTTGCGGGGTTTGGAATTATTTTGGGTATGGATTGGCTTAGGAAGTATGCGGCAAAGGTTGATTGTGAAAGGTTGGAGGTGACAGTCGAGAATGTGGAGGGGCGAAAGATTGTGATACGATGTAAGCATGAGGAAGGCGTCTTCATGAGCTTCATGTATTTGCTGGTTGTTCCACGGGATGGACTGTCATCTGTGCCAATCGCTAATGGATTTGAGGATGTCTTTGATGAGGTCAAAGGGTTACCGCCGCATAGAGAGATCGAGTTTCGTATCGATTTAGTTGAAGGAGCCAGACCTGTTGTGATGCCTCTTAGGCGGATGGTGCCTAGGGAACAACAAGAGTTGAGGGTGCAAGTTGATGATCTTTTACAGAAAGGATTCATTCGGCGTAGTGTGTCCGAATGGGGTGCACCAGTTGTATTTGCAACCAAAGCGGATGGATCGTTGAGGTTGTGTGTGGATTATCGTGAGCTGAATAAGGTGACTAAGAAGAACAAGTATCCATTGCCGAGAATAGATGACTTGTTTGATCAGCTTCACGAAGCTAAGGTGTTTTCTCAGATGGATTTGGCAACAGGATTTCACCAGTTAAGAGTGGCTAAGGATAGTGTGCCGAAGACTGCTTTTAGGACACCATCCGGTTTCTTTGAGTGGCTGGTAATGCCGTTTGGATTGACTAATGCGCCAGCATATTTTGTGGATCTTATGAATAGAGTGTTCAGAGATCAGTTGAACAAGTTCGTACTTGTGTTTGTGGATGATATTCTGATTTATTCCAGGACTGAAGAAGAGCACAAGACGCATTTGCGCATTGTTTTGGAAATCTTGCGGAAACATCAGCTGAAGGCTAAGTTTTCGAAGTGTCACTTCTGGAAGAGTGAAGTGAGGTTCTTAGGCCATATTATCTCTGGAAATGGAGTAGCGGTTGATCCCGCCAAGATAGCAGCAATCCAGGATTGGGTTAGACCTAAGAATGCATCTGATGTGAGAAGTTTTCTTGGATTAGCAGGATATTATCGTCGATTTATCAAAGACTTCTCCAAGGTGGCTGCACCATTAACAGGATTGACGAAAAAGAATCAAGTGTTCAGATGGGATGACAAGTGTGAGCAAGCTTTCAGAATCCTGAAAGAGCGATTGACAAGTGCTCCTGTTTTGACTATTCCAAGTGGGAATGATGAGATGGTGGTTTACACCGACGCATGTGGTACTGGACTTGGAGCAGTGCTGATGCAAAGGGATAAAGCTGTTGCATATGCAAGTCGACAACTGAAGCCGCATGAAAGGAATTACCCGACTCATGATTTGGAGTTAGCGGCGATTGTTTTTGCTCTGAAGATGTGAAGACATTATCTATTGGGAGTTCGATTCGAGTTGTTTACAGATCATAAGTCGTTGAAGTATCTTTTCTCCCAAAAGGATTTGAATCTTCGGCAGCAACGTTGGCTAGAGTTTTTGGCATCATATGATTTTGGTATAGCTTATACTCCGGGAAAAGGTAACGCGGTGGCAGATGCGTTAAGTCGAAGACATGCAGGATTGGGAGCCATGTTTTCAGAATGGAAGAATCTCGAGTATCTAGCTGGATTTGACTTCAGGACCAGATGTGAATTGGAACCTGAGATGTTGGCAAACTTATCGATAAGACCGACTCTTGTGGAAAGAATTTGCGAGAGCCAAAAGCGAGACGATGAGCTTGTTAAGATTATCTGTGATTTGGAATCTGGATTGGATCCAGAAAAGGATAAAGGATTCGAGGTCGATCGAGAGGGTTGGCTTCGGAAGCAAGGACGACTAGTTGTTCCCGATATCGATGAATTGAGGAATGAAGTTCTGAGGGAAAGTCATCACTCGAAGTTGACAATTCATCCAGGTGGAAATAAGATGTACCGGGATATGAAGAGAACCTACTATTGGGAAGGTATGAAGAAGGATGTTGGAAATTTTATTTCCAAGTGCATGAACTGCCAGTTGGTAAAAGCCGAACAGAAGAAGCCAAGTGGATTGCTTCAGCCATTAGAAGTTCCTACATGGAAGTGGGAACAAATATCGATGGATTTTATTGATGGGTTACCTAGAACAAGAACGGGAAATGAAGGGATTTGGGTCATTGTAGATCGTCTGACTAAGAGTGCAAGATTCATTCCTGTTCGATTGACTGGGACTGCATCAAAGATGGCAGAGTTGTATGTTAAGTGGATAGTTCGATTCCATGGTATTCCGAAGAGTATAGTGAGCGATCGAGACCCATTGTTCACTAGTGGATTTTGGAAGAGTTTCCAGGAAGTTTTGGGAACCGAGTTGTGTTTGAGTACTGCTTATCACCCTCAAACAGATGGTCAGACCGAGAGAGTCAACCGAGTTTTGGAAGATCTCCTCAGAGCTTGTGTTTTGGATTTTGGAGGATCATGGGAAGATCATCTTCATTTGGTGGAATTTTCGTATAATAACAGTTACCAGTCAAGCATTGGTATGGCACCGTATGAGGCATTGTATGGGAGACCGTGTAACTCTCCGACATGTTGGTTAGAGACCGGAGAAAAACTGATGCTTGGGCCAGAGATGATTCGACAGACTTCGGATTGCATAGAGATCATTCGGCAATGAATGAAGGCAGCCCAGGACCGTCAGAAAAGTTATGCCGATAAGCGTCGAAAGGATTTGGAATTCGACGTAGGTGATATGGTTTTTGTGAAGATTTCTCCTCTGAAGAATGTTATTCGATTCGGGAAGAAAGGAAAATTGACTCCGAGATTTGTTGGACCATTCCCGATCATCGAGCGAATTGGAAAGCACGCCTACAGATTGGAGTTACCAGAGAAGATGTCAAGTGTGCACAATGTTTTTCACGTATCGTATCTACGGAAGTATGTGCACGACTCGAATACAGTGGTTTCTGCTGATAGCTGTGAAGATTTCGAAGTTGGTCCAGTCGATAAGAGACCTCGTAAGCCGCTTCATGTTGTGGAAACCGACACAAAACAGCTTAGGAGGAAGGTAGTTAAGTTGCTCAAGATACAATGGAGTGATGATGATAACGACTGTACATGGGAGGTGGAAGAGAGGATGAAAGCAGCTCATCCTGAACTCTTCAAGGTATGGCCCTAAGGTGTCGTGTCATCTAACGACATTGTAACTTGTTCTAAGTTTTAGAATTCTGCATGCTAAGCTAGAATTGGATGCATGGATTGTTGATTGCTATGGATGGTAGGCATGTAGAATAGCCTTTGTTTGCTCTTGTTTGTTTGGAATTTCGGGGACGAAATTCCTAAGGGGGAGAGAATGTAACGACCCGTATTTTTACGGATCGAAACATCGTAAAACAGTTGACATTTGGTCGCATTGTTGATAAGTCGTCCAGAGTCTAAGTCTTAGGTCGTATGAGAGTTTGGAGCGACCTAAGGAAGTGAGCGAGTTAAGGGGTAGACGACTTAGTGAAGTGGAGCGACCTAAGTATTGGAACGACCTAAGAAGTTAGGTCGTGTGATAGTTAGGTCGTATAAGAGATAAGTCGTGTGGTGACTTAGGTCGTGGAGTAGGTTAGGTCGTAGACGACTTAAGGAAATAGGCGACCTAAGTTAGTAAGCGACTTAAGAGATTGGGCGAGTTAACGACCTAAGGGATAGGTCGGTCGGCGACTTAAGAGTTAGCGACTTAAGGAGGGTAGGTCGGCGACGACCTAAGGAAGCAGGGGTAGCAGTGAGCGACCTAAGGAGGTTAAGTCGTAGACGACTTAGGAGTTAGGTCGTGGGTTGTTAGGTCGCTAAGTATTAGGTCGTAAGGGGTTAGGTCGTAACCCAGTTAAGTCGCGTGGTTATTGAGTAGTTAGGTCGCGCATTGTTTTAAGTCGTGACATAGTTAGGTCGCGCATTGTTTTAGGTCGTGACATAGTTAGATCATGAGCTTCTGTGTTGAGTTAGGTCGTAGGCGACCTAAGATAGTTAGGTCGCGTGTGTGTTAGGTCGCGGATGCGCGTAGGTCGTTGGATCTGTTAGGTCGTAGGTCGCGGATGCGCGTAGGTCGTTGGATCTGTTAGGTCGCATGGATGCGTATTTGTTAGGTCGTAGAAGCGCATCTGGGTTAGGTCGTAGGTCGCGTGGATGCGTAGATCTGGTTAGGTCGTAGAGGCTTGGGGCTGTTAGGTCGAAGATTTTAGGTCGTGGGGTTTTAGGTCGTAAGTCGTGGATGACCTAACTCCGAGCGAACGACCTAAGGTGGATTTCAGCCTATAAATAGGAGGGTTCTTCTTCATTTTTGGGATCCGGATTTTGAAGCGACGAAGTGCTGCCATTTTGAGAACTCGAGTTCTACACTTCTTCACTTCTTTTCTCCACTTTAATTTTGTGATTTCCTTCCATCCAAATCGAAGATCCAAGAGCTTAGATTGAAGATCTTCATCCATCGAAGAGAGATTTCATCGTTTGAAGCAGATTTGTGATAGATCGAGTTAGATCCTTCGCTGTCCAGATCTGAAGTGTGTTGCTTTTGGGTTGTTTAGGTGATTTGGTGAGTGGTGATTATCTCTCACACGGATCCAAAGGAGTATATCAGATCGTTGGCTTGATTTTGTGTTAAAGTAGTGATTTCCATGCATTTTTGTAAACCTAAGTATAGATCCATATAGATCCATTGTTCATGATGATTTGACATCCATATTACTACATGTTAACCTATGCAAGTTCATTCATCAAGTTATAGAGATATTGCTCATGTTTTCATGCTTGTTAGACTTTAGACTCTTTATTTACGAAATTGCCATTATTGTTATAATTGTCTATTTAGAACATATTTGAATGCTTGATTACTTGGATTAATGTTTGATTTGATTGATTGCTATGAATTAGATGATTGATGGTTTGATTTAGACAAGTTGGTCGAAGATGATTCAAAAGCTAATGGAAAGGCTCTTGAATTGGAAAAGCTGCTCGTGGCATATGTAGCGGATGATGAAGCTCATATGGATAGATTTGATGATGATGTTGAGATGAAGCTTTGCTATGATGATGATGAGGCGAAGTATAGTATGAGATAGCCTTGGTCTAATCCAGACGGGATCAATCCAAGCATATTGATAACTCGGTGAAATGGTTCGAGTTTGAGGATAATGGTTTGCTCGAGAGGCGCTTGAGCTAGTATGGAAATAGTCGTCGAGGAGGATGACTAGAAGGCTGAGATCTCATCGTTGTTGAAGGTTCTAGCATGCTCAAAGCAAGAGTACGTTGGGCAGATTCGATAGTCCCTGAAGGCTACTGATTGGTAGTCGAGTACTCTGGGCAGATTCGATAGTCCTAGGCATGGGTCACGATGACGTGCGGAGTTATGTCTAGAACCGGGGTGTCCATTAGCCCTTGACGGACGGATGAAAGAATGAGCCGGTCATTCAATTAACGATGATATCAAAGCAATGATAACAGTGATAGCCAGAGTCATGGATGTTTGGTTGTATCGTCATTCGGTCTCAAGAGCGGTATTTTCTGGGTGCTTATCTGATCTTGGTTTAGGCCTTGGGGGTTTGTACTTGGAAAACATTGCCCTTGACTCGAGTGATAATTGCTTTACTTTAAATTGTATGCTCTGCTATGTTTGCTTCTGCTTAGTGTGTGTTTGGGGGCTATCACTGTAGAAAGAGGTGGAGTGGGAGGGTTGTATTCCTATTCCTTTTCCTTTATGCTCTTTTGGTATGTTGTTAGTTAATTTACCGCTCACTAAGACTGTTGTCTGACTCAAGGCTTTATGTTTTAACTCTTATTGCCTTGGGCTGTTCGTCCATTTTGGGACGGGCAGACTAGGTAGCAGGTGACAGGTGCTGTTCTTGCTTCCCACGATGTTGATGTCGAAGACGAGCTGGAGGCTTGCATATTATCTTCTTACTATATGTATTGGATGTTCCGCTGCTTTGTATAATTCTCTGAGTGATATGTAGTGAGGCTTGATGTATTGACTATTCAGATGTTGTACTCAACTATTATGAAGTTTTATTGATGAGATTCTATTTCTGTGAAGCTTCACTATATATATATATATTCTATTGTATTTTGTCCATGCGCTGTGAGTAATACGATAGATTCTGCTGTTTTAATTTACCCTGACAACCGTCCATGGTCGCCTGGCACACTTTACAGCGCACTTTCTCTAGGTTCAGTGCAGGGGTCATGGGCGGTCGTCACTGTATATATCATTTCAACCCATAGGAAATTTAAACTAATAGGGAACTTGTTGAGCGAGAACAATTATGGTAATAATATAACATATCAACAACAGGCATATATCATTAGTAACAAGTTTAAATATAATATATACAACAGTTATGGTGTCATATGTCATAGGTAAACAATGGCAGATAATGGCATATCATATTTAACAATTAAATAACTTAACAATTCAAATTTAACAGCATATTTCTATCATCATTTCATGTGAATTAAATTTACTAAATATAAGAATGTTAATTATGAGTGATCGGACTAGAGAACAACGATGGCGAAGATAGTGACATAGACACGCACATGGATACAGACACGAACTAGCGGGATAGCGACAAGCTAGGAATTGCTGCGACAAATTCGATATTGAGAAAGTAAGTCAAGATGGACTAGAGATTGATGAAACAAAATATATGTTATATATATATATATATATTTGTTTCTAAAAATCAATTTGAAACATAAATTTAAAATAAAATCTATATATTTATTTTCAAATCAATATTTAATCCAAACACATATAAAAATAAAATCTATATATATTTGAAAACCAAATTCACGTATACTTATATATAAACTAATATATAAACATAAATACAAACTTACATACATATTACATTTTAATTCAATATTTATTGTAAAAATCAATATAAACTTACTTTATTATTATTATTATTATTATAAACACACACATATATAAAACCAAAAATCAACCAGCACAGGGTAGTATAATATATTACACATACTTTTATATGAACTCTCTTCTATAATATATACTATAAATGTAACGACCCAGAATTTTGGTTATTTGAAATTGGAATATTTAATTGATTTTAAATATTTAAAAGTTAATTTTTAACTTGAATTTCAAATATAATGATTTATTGGATAATTTAATTATTGAATTTATTAATTGAAAATTGGTTAAACTTTTGAATCTTGAGTTTTAAGCTTGATAAAAATAATTTAAAGGCTTATTAAATTTATATTAATAAGAATGAAGGTATGTACAATTTTAAAATGAATTTAAAAGTGATTTGTTTGATTTTAAAAATAACTCGTTTAAATTAACGAGTGAAAATAGCCTTCCGAGGCACAGCCTCGGATTTTGACGAAACTAGTTCCATTGGATCCGTAATAGTGTATTATTATCGAATTTCAAATTTCGTAGCGTTTGGAGTTATCGTTTGGTCGTACGGGATATAAACGCGCTAAAATTAATATAGAAAATTCAATATAATAATTAGGTCCAAAAGTCTATCTTCTCCATACGATCGAATTAGGACTCGAAACCTTTCGTTCGGAATAAGGGTATAACATTATGAATGCCTAGCGGCATGCCTCGATAGGGGTTCGAGATTTTGAGTTGTGTAAATCTAGATGTTTTAAAATTTAAATAATATAATTATATGTTGACTTAACCTATATTTTCACATCAGCACTTTTTCCCCTCATTTCAAAACACTTAGCCTCCCCCTACATGCAAGAATCATGTCTCCCTCCCCTTTAAAATTGCACGCAACATTCACAGTGGAAAAGGGAAAGAGAAAAACTTTGAAAAATTTAATTCTCCTTAAATACTCAACGATAAATGCTAAAACTAGTTTTAAAAATCCTATTTTAGCATTCTCTTTCATTTAGTATGTTTTTGGATGGTGCGACGATGTTGGGGTGGAGTCGAATGTGAAGTCAGAGGTGATTTCGAGCTAGGGTTTCGATTTTTTAATCGATTAAGGGGATTTTTGTCGAATTGGATGGTGGAAATGGACTCGTTGTCGAATATAGCAGCTGCCGAAAGGATTTTTGTGTGGTCCGATCATCCTTTATAGAACGCGACATTTCACTGTACGCATGGGAGGAGACACAGGTCGCGATGGTAAGGCGTTGCCGAGCTCGAGGAGATGGGTACGTATTGGTGCGGTGTTCGAATGGGAGTTCGTCGAAGCGATTGGTTTTGGGTTTCTTCAAAGGGAGTCGCGTGTCAGTGATATCTTTTTCACGTTAATGGCCGTGTTTTCTTTGTTCTGGAAGGAAAAAGGGATTTGGAAAGAAAGCACTTCTTTGCGCCGGGTTTTGTTATGTGGGTATGGACTATCTTTCTTTTAAAAAAATTATAATAGTTTATATAATTGTTTAAAATAAAATAGTTAAAAAACTTATAAATCAAATATCTCATTCATTTTAAATCGGAATCCAATGTGGTCAGTCGCGTTGGGTCCGTAATAGGGAGATCTTTTCTATGGAGTCAACTTGGTTGAGTCTAGAGGTTGCATAATTTTCAAATAAATTCAAACACGTTCGGGTTGAATTCGGAACCAAAACGCGAAAGCGACAGTAAAAAAATCGATGTGAGTTAATCTCACTTAATTTTGGATTAATAGTTGATTTTAAATAGTTAAAATTAATTACTGTGATTTATTGAATTATTAAATTATTATCAGTTGAATGTGATATTATATATATAGTATATATATATATTTGTAGTTAGATTGATTGTTCCCGCCTATTGGAGCACATGAGACCCTATGTGCCCCGCATAATAGCGGATGACCCTATATACCACGATATCCCCTCGAAGTGGGATTGGTTTTTTTATGTTGTATTAAAATCTGTGGATGCAAGGAAAAAGGTTGGAGGGATCCAACTGGATTCCTCAAAAATGTTGAAATTTCATATATATTGATATATGATCTTTTTGAATAATCTATTGTAGATTATAGTGTGATTTGAATTTATTGGATGCTATGGTAGTTTTGGCCTAGATTTTGGTATTTTTAAATACCAATAATATATGTTTTGAATTTGAAAGAAATTAAAAAGAAATTTGGAAGTAAAATATTTAAAGTGAATTTTGGATTAATAAAAGAAATTTATTTGGGTAAAATAAATAGTTTGACTTTTAATTTGTACTTAACAATTTCGGAATATGGTAAATAGAGATTTGAAATAAGGATTTTAAATAATAATTCCTTAGTGATACTTGTTTTAAATATAAAAGGTTTTTAAACCAAGATTTTAAATAGATTGGGAAAAGAGGTGCATTTGGAAATAAATGTGAAAATGAATATTCTGGATCATAAATAAGATTTCTTAATTACAAATGGAAATATAATCGAGACTGGGTTGGGTTTGGAATAAAGTTCGGATTATTTGAGAAATTGATTTATAAATGGAATTTAATTTAGAAATCAAATTATAATGGAGTTAAGTGATGTGAAACCGTTATAAACTAGAATTGTAAAACTATGGGATTTATAAACAATGTTTATAAATAAAGTGGAATGATTATCAGTTGATAAATTTAAGTTATAAATTCATGGTAAGGATTTATAATGAGATGGGTATATCGGTTTAAAGTAAAAATGATAAATTTACTTTTAGAAATGTGAAAAGGGGATTTACGAAATTGGAGCGCAAATCAAATTGGTGATAGATCGAGAGAGATTTATAAATATTAGATTGATTATATGGATTGGAAATATATTTTTGTCGAGAAGTTGATTTTGTGTAAAAAGAGGATTTTTAATTATTAAACTAAGTAATTTAAAAGGTGTTTTTCAGAAAATTAGTTATGTGATTATTTTAAATTGTTTAAAAGTATATTTAACTATTAATTTAAGTTACCTTAAAATGATTTGTTTTAAAGTTAATTATTAATTAACCGGTATTACCATTTTAAAAGATAAATTATTCAATATTAATATTATTTTATATAATAACTTTTATAAAAGGGTATTTTCCAAATTAAACTAGGAAAATTTATATAGAAACTTTATAAGTATTATTTTGAGAAAATTATTAAATAAAGTTTTCGGAAAGTAATGGTATGCTTTTACGGCAAAATCGGAGGCAGAGATTACCTGCGGTTAAGTTTTGGATTTCTCTGGGATAGAGATGTAATCATTGAGCTGTGAATCCATTGTAACAACCCTAGATTTTGGCCTATATTTTAAATTTTGACTTTATTTTATTTTAAATTATTTTAAACTTGTTCTATTTCAAACATTTCATTTTAAATATAAATGTTGACTATTAAGTGATTTATAGTTCAAACTAGTATAAATTGGATATTTCAGTGAAAAGTGAATTTCTATTGAAACTGGTCAAACTTTGACTTTTGAACTTTAAATTTAAATATTTCAAATTCTTAAATTTTATATTTTATTATGAAAATAGATTTAATTACATGGATACAGCTTTTCGTTTCGTTGGAAACGGAGTTAAATTGTGAAAGTTATGTATATTTCAATATTGTGTGTAAACTGATGTATTTAGCAATATTGTCTATTTTAAATTATATTTTATTTCTCATATTTTGTTCTAATATGTGTTAGTATTTTATTTTATGTATAATTTTGTCTTTTAAATAATTTAAAGTGATTATATAATTTTTCCAAAGCGTATTGAATTTATTTTCTATTTTTAAAGGCTAGTTTCTATTTTTCTGCTATTTTCTTCAATTAAATTATATTTAATTAAAATTTATTTATTCATTTTGTGAATGCATTTTTATTTTATGTTATTATCTTTGTTTATAAATGTTTTACAAGTCCATAAACTTTTTCCAAAGTTCATTGCATTTATTTTTCATATTTTCAAGACTAGTTGCAATTTTTGCTGTTTTACTTAATTAAATTTTATATAATTAATAATTAATTAATTTATTTTTGTTTATTTACTAAATTTTCGTATTTTATCTGAGTTTATATATATATTTCAGTTATATAAAACTTAAAAAGAAATTAGAGGAAATATGAAAAGTTTTAAACTATTGAAATTCCTATGGCTTTTCACCTCCCGACCTTTCACTTTCTCAACTCCTCTCTTCAATGTTTTTGGCCATGCATACCCTATTCTTTTCAGCGGACTTCTTTTCATTTTTTTTCACGCAAACACTTCTCTTTCTCCTCCAAAAAAATCACGGCCATGGCTTCAAAATTTTGGGTAAAAATTCCTTCTTTCTTCCTTATTTTCTATGTTTTTTCTATTGAAACTGCATATGCTCTCTACCTTCATAGTTTGGTTCCTCCTCCTCCAGGCTTTGGCCGACCACCACGACCCCCTTCCTCTGACCATCACCCATCCTAGCAACCCTCCTCCTCAGGCCTAACCAATCCAAGTCCAAGATCTACACAAAATCCACCAAAAACCATCACAAACTATCACTTATGACCTAGAATTGTCATCTCCTCCTTCTACCACCTTTTGCCACCACTACCTCCACCACCACCACCTCTGACCTGACCTTCCACCACCTCTGGCCCACACTCCAGCCACCACCTGACCACCACATACCATGGCCAAGCCACATCAGCAAGGGGCCGAACCCTATGGTGCAACAAAAGCCACACTTTGCCTTGAAACCCTTTGGTATTCCATTGCCTTCAACACCTTGTAACTTCCACTCACCTTCATCACCTTGTAGCCGCACCTTTTCCAGACCATACCTGATCCAAACCATGCCTTTAGTCGTGCCATTTCAGATCTGGAGCTGAAGCATAGGTGGTAGGAAGCAAGTGCAAACACTTTGACTTTGTTTATGCATCCATTTCTAGCATTGTTTATTGAATTTTTGGGTTGAAATCTTATGTTGTTTGTAATTGTTTGGTTTGAATGTGACAAGGCAATTAGCTTTGGCTCTCCCACACTCAAATAATTATCGTGCTCTCGTGCCTCTGGAAATCTTTGTTGTGCGTTTGTGGTTGTCATCTCCAGCTTGAACAAGTGAGTAATTCTCACCAGACAATGTGTACTTATATAACTAGTAAACTGACACCATTTGAATCTGTAAAATTATATCATCCTGTTGTAACTGTTATATTATGATCATATAATGTTTACCCCTGTTATTACATATGTTATATCATCTATTACTGTTATCTCAGGCTATTCTGTTTATTTATATCAGTTTATCACACTGCAAGTTCCCTGTAGATTAGAATCACTATGGGTTGAAATGATACATACCCGAACGGACTTTAGAATAAGAAAAAATCGTTATGGGCTGAAATGATAGGCCTGAACGGTTTTTATTTATTTATTTATATTACTTGGGATTGCGGGTTTGAAATGATAAAACCCGGTTTTTCTTTGTAAACTGCGGATTGAAATGATACGTATCCGTATCACTTGACCTAGGCTAGAAAATTATATACAGACCCGTGGTTTATATATTTTTCTGAAATTTTTAAAATACTTTTTTTAATGTAATATTATGGTATTTTGATTTAAATTTCATTAAAATGATTTCTATAAAGTATTTGTGATTTTCTACAAATTAAATAAGTGAATTAAGTAAATGGTGAAGTAGAATTTGAAATATAAGTTAATTTTGGAATTTATGATTTTGTTTATAAATGGAATTTTTGTAAAGTAAGAAAATATGACAAATTTGATTTAAAGATGAATTTAATGATTTTTATTAAGTAATAATAATGTTTTAAAGGTGTTAATGATTTTGTATAAATTAAGATATGGAATAAATGAACATTTAAGCTGAATTTGGAAATATAACTTAAATTGAATTTTGTGAAATTTGTTTAAAAGTGAAATTTTAATTAAGTAAAATAAATGGAAATAAGCTATATTTTTGGAAATTTAAACTAGTTGTTAAGTTAATAATTTAATTAAAGAAATGAAAATTTAATTGTTATTAAATTTGATTTTTGTATGGAAATTTGACTTTATAAAATCATAGAAATAAATGTATTTAAATGATTGTGTTAAATGTGAAATATATGATTTTATAAGTTAAAATGATTTATATTAAAAGTTAATTATTTGTGGAATTGTAAATAAAACTCTGAATATGATTTAACAGCATTTTGAAATGTAATGTAAAGGATATTACAGCATTTTGTAAATGTTGTAGTGTTTTAAATGAACTAAAAGGTTAATTTGAAATAAAGGCTATTATAGCACTTTGTAAGTGCTATAGTGGTTAAACTTAACATGTAAGTTAATTGAAACTTAAAAGAAATCTATTACAACATTTAACGCTGTCTTTTGTTAATTAACTGTTTTAAACTATAACTTTACGTAGCATTTTATAAGTGCTACGGAAACTATATTTTGTTGTTTTAAATTAATTTTAATGAAAAATAATCTCTGGAAAATGATATAATTTTGGGAAATTAAATGTTAAATTTCTAAAGATAATGAAGAGATATTTAAGTGGAAGAATTTGATTTCTAATGTGAGTTTAAAATGGTATTTAAATTTAATAAAATGAATGGATTTAAATGGTATTTAAATCAATAAAAATGAATGGTGTTTTGAATAATATTTTGATATTGTGAAATGAGTTTGAAATGATACTTGATTTCTGACTTATTTAATTTATTTGATAAATGAATATTTGAAGTATATATTAATTGAGTTTATTTAAATGATATTGGATTTATGAAATGTGGGAGATTTAAAGTTTTGAAATATACTAAAGATTGAATATTGTATTTTGTGGATTTAATCTATATTGGGAATTGATAAGATTTGAAACGGTTTGTTGGTAAACTGTAATTGAATTGAAATTTGATGGTTTGAATTTAATAAGTTTGTAAATGTATAGAATTACAAGATGATTTTAAATATATGATTTCGAAATGCTGTGATTTTCAAAGTATAATGATTTCAAATGTTTTGTTTCAAAAGAGTTATAACTTTGAAAGTATAGACTATTTGAAAGGTGAATATATGTTTGAAATGGAAATGATGTTGTTTTGAAATGAACATAGTTTTGAAATAAAATGATTTTGGTTTCGAAGTATAACTATCAAAGGTATGATATTTTGATATATAAAAATGATTTGAAATAAAGTTTGAAAAGATAGAATATTTTGATGTATTAAAATGATTTGAAAAGAAGTTTGAAAGGATACGATATTTTAGAATATTGAAATGATTTGGAAATGATAAATCTTTATTTTGATAAAGACATGATTTTGAAATGATATCTTATTTTGAAGTAAAGTATTGTTTTTAAAAGTTATAACCACGGGTTATAATAACGATTGGTTGGCAAAGAGACCGGGATCGGATATGGACATACTCTCTGTCGATACCGAAAACCACTTTGACAACCGTGTACGCGGTGGAGATTCCAGAATGAAGTAGGATGGTGGCGACGTTCTTAAGGTATGTTACGTGGACCCAACTCCCGTGAGTTGGCATAAGGTGGCTAAAACAGGAGCGATTGACGGACCAAGGATGTAGCACCTCTTATCGGACACACTTCTTCGATACCATTCTATTACTTGTGATTGATTTGGTGGCCACCCTTGATTGGGAGTGTTGTTCGAGGTGGGCGGTAGTGGCTGCTATGCGTCACCACTAGTCCGGATGCGTAATTGGTATATCTACCCTGGCATTGCCTAGTTGTGCCGTGTCACCTACCATATCGAGCTTTACTACGATTATGATTTTAAGATCCGACCGCGTTAAGGTTCTCCATCCCCTTAATGCTATTTTCTATATGATTATACTTTACTGATTAGACATTATTATAATAGCGAATATTACTACATAGTAGATTGTTTAACGAATCCTTAAAGAATGGGCGGTCCCAAGCATTCTTTAAGTTACTTGTACCTTATTACAGTTCACTTGAGTTGGTTTATATTATATAAGTATATATTGTCCTGACTCGAGTGTTTGTGTTTTGCTTTACGCTCGGGTCAGCCTGAGTATTCACAGATTTGGATTTCCACCTTCTGGAGATTTGAATCGCTGGAGATTATCTGCTAGTCTTGTTCTATCGACTTCAGTTATGTTGCTCTGTTTAGCTTGTACTTGGTTATCTTATTTATACTTCCGTTGTACTCTATTTCTTCTATTGTATCTTATGTACTCTGATATATTTATATAGTAGCTTCATGAACTACTATTTCTTTTACTTCCGCTGCATTATTTTACTCTGTGATCTGTGATTATATTTATTTACTGTATATTCTGAGATTTGCCAAATTTTAATTACAACGCGGTATTTTGAGCAATTCAACTCCGGCATGAGTGTCTACCTATACACTTATAATGGATGCGGATGGTTGAAAATATCGGGTCGTTACAGTTGGTATCAGAGCGAGGTTTTGAGGGAAAACTCAGCATATAGAGTAGATTTATTTACAGAATCACTTTCGTTCGAGTTTGAATCTTTTCCTCTTGATTCGAATTTCCTTTTAATTTTTGGAACGTTCCCTGCGGTTCCAAAATTCATTCTTGTCCCTCACTATTCATCTTCTTTTGATTCTGGAGTATCCCATAACTCCGCTTCGAATGAGCTTTATAGTGAATTGGTGGTCTCGCCAATATTCTAATGACTTGTAAAAGGGGGAAAACTCCTTTACAAATTTGCATCGATTCACCAGAGATTTATATTATCCTTGGTTTAGATGCTAATATCTTTTGTTATTCCAAACTCTATCTCTTGAGATCGGATGTAGATTTACCCTAGGAAAATCCACATTTGCTCTTATTCATTAAGTCACGGTTGACCCGGTTAAGGTTGCCCGCGATTTATCTAAGCTTATCCATCTTCATATTTTGTTAATTAATCATCTTGTCTTTGTTCTAAACTATCTCCAACATTTTGAATTGTACTTTTAAATCTATATTTTATTATATATTGTGTTGTTTGAGTTGTTGATGTCGATTTGGGTTTTCGATCGATTCGTCTGATCAACGCTATCGATAGGATTTCTAAAACACTTTGACAGAACAAACCGATACAATATTATTTTAAAATTTGGTTAATTAAATAAATTTTAATATATAAGTAAATTTATGGAACTTAATAAATTGGTTTAAATTGATTATTTAAAATGATAACACTTGATTTATCATTTATTGTTCTACAAAGGAATTTATAAATAGTTGTTTATAAATTTATTTGGGAACTGAAATGAATTTAAAACAAGAAATTTAAAGAGTTTAATTTCCGATGGATTTCAAACCTTGTGTTTAAAATTTTTAAAAGGATATTATTTAAAGTATTTTTGAATAATTTTTTTTTGTCTCTAAAGGATTTTAAAGTTTAAAAATTAAGTGCTCTTCTCTTTGTCGCTAGAAAATAATTTCGGTGATGACTGCAGCATCATCGACGTTCATTTTCGAGTTTCGAAGTGAAGAAACCATTCTGTAGTCTTGCTACAGCTTTGTTTTGGGAAACTTGATTGATATAAATTTCTAAAATATGATTGATTTATAAAATATATAGATATATGATTTAAATTTGATTTGACAAATTATGTACATACATTTATCTATCTCTAAATGGTTTGAAAGGAATCAGAGATTTTATTCTTAAATTCTATCTTAGATAATAACTTCAAGTATAAAAAGAAAATCAAAATTTTTGAATAGATGATTCAAGCTTGAAATGATTGAATTAGGATGTTTATAGTGTATATTAATTTTAGAAAGTTTTATTTGTATAATTCTCAATTGCATTCCAATATAACTTACCTTAATTTTTAGAAGTTAACAATGTAATTGGATAATATACTATATAAAAAGATTTTTGTAAATAAAATTGGAGTGGTTATAATAAATATTATACACTTAAATTTTAGTTATAAAAAGATTAACACAGGTAAATAGACTAAAAGGTTAATTGAATAATTTACAATACAAATGATGTTAAGGGAATTAGGAATAAATTAAAATAGTTATAATAAGTGTAAGCATATTTAACATATGTGATAAAATATTTGAGAGGGATAAATTTAATTATAATTAGGAATAAAGAAGAATTAAATTTATTGAATGTTATACACTTAATTTTAATCAAATCATGATTTTAGAGATTGTTTGTTTAAGAAAATTTGATGATAAGATAATGAAATTAGAGATAGTTAAGATTTATTTAACTTGTGTAAAATTAATTATCAGTTAAGCTGAAACCATGGAAATTTCAAACCTATTATCTTATTTTGTTTTTCAAACTTATTACCTAATTTTGTTTTTCAAACTGTCTGTTAGTTGTCCTTATTTTTCCTTATCTTGCTACAGACTGGTATAGGCATCTATCTATAATCTTTTTGCTTAGAAATCTTTCTATAATCTTTATAATCTTTGGTACTCATTTTAAATCTGAGCACTGCTTTCCACCCACAGACTGTCGGTCAAGCTGAAAGAGTGAATCAGATTCTAGAGGATCTTTTCGTACTTGTGTTCCTGATTCGGGAGAATCTTGGGAAGACCATCTCCATCTTGTTAAACTTACCTATAAACACAGTTATCAGGTATAATTTCAATCTTTTGTCATCTTGTCTTAATCTCATTTCAATTTTATCTTTCCTGTGTTTTCCCGTACTTCATTCCTTTTCGGGGACGAAAAGTTTTGAGTGGGGGAGAGTGTAACAACCCTAGATTTTGGCCTATATTTTAAATTTTGACTTTATTTTATTTTAAATTATTTTAAACTTGTTCTATTTCAAACATTTCATTTTAAATATAAATGTTGACTATTAAGTGATTTATAGTTCAAACTAGTATAAATTGGATATTTCAGTGAAAAGTGAATTTCTATTGAAACTGGTCAAACTTTGACTTTTGAACTTTAAATTTAAATATTTCAAATTCTTAAATTTTATCTTTTATTATGAAAATAGATTTAATTCCATGGATACAGCTTTTCGTTTCGTTGGAAACGGAGTTAAATTGTGAAAGTTATGTATATTTCAATATTGTGTGTAAACTGATGTATTTAGCAATATTGTCTATTTTAAATTATATTTTATTTGTCATATTTTGTTCTAATATGTGTTAGTATTTTATTTTATGTATAATTTTGTCTTTTAAATAATTTAAAGTGATTATATAATTTTTCCAAAGCGTATTGAATTTATTTTCTATTTTTAAAGGCTAGTTTCTATTTTTCTGCTATTTTCTTCAATTAAATTATATTTAATTAAAATTTATTTATTCATTTTGTGAATGCATTTTTATTTTATGTTATTATCTTTGTTTATAAATGTTTTACAAGTCCATAAACTTTTTCCAAAGTTCATTGCATTTATTTTTCATATTTTCAAGACTAGTTGCAATTTTTGCTGTTTTACTTAATTAAATTTTATATAATTAATAATTAATTAATTTATTTTTGTTTATTTACTAAATTTTCGTATTTTATCTGAGTTTATATATATATTTCAGTTATATAAAACTTAAAAAGAAATTAGAGGAAATATGAAAAGTTTTAAACTATTGAAATTCCTATGGCTTTTCACCTCCCGACCTTTCACTTTCTCAACTCCTCTCTTCAATGTTTTTGGCCATGCATACCCTATTCTTTTCAGCGGACTTCTTTTCATTTTTTTTCACGCAAACACTTCTCTTTCTCCTCCAAAAAAATCACGGCCATGGCTTCAAAATTTTGGGTAAAAATTCTTTCTTTCTTCCTTATTTTCTATGTTTTTTCTATTGAAACTGCATATGCTCTCTACCTTCATAGTTTGGTTCCTCCTCCTCCAGGCTTTGGCCGACCACCACGACCCCCTTCCTCTGACCATCACCCATCCTAGCAACCCTCCTCTTCAGGCCTAACCAATCCAAGTCCAAGATCTACACAAAATCCACCAAAAACCATCACAAACTATCACTTATGACCTAGAATTGTCATCTCCTCCTTCTACCACCTTTTGCCACCACTACCTCCACCACCACCACCTCTGACCTGACCTTCCACCACCTCTGGCCCACACTCCAGCCACCACCTGACCACCACATACCATGGCCAAGCCACATCAGCAAGGGGCCGAACCCTATGGTGCAACAAAAGCCACACTTTGCCTTGAAACCCTTTGGTATTCCATTGCCTTCAACACCTTGTAACTTCCACTCACCTTCATCACCTTGTAGCCGCACCTTTTCCAGACCATACCTGATCCAAACCATGCCTTTAGTCGTGCCATTTCAGATCTGGAGCTGAAGCATAGGTGGTAGGAAGCAAGTGCAAACACTTTGACTTTGTTTATGCATCCATTTCTAGCATTGTTTATTGAATTTTTGGGTTGAAATCTTATGTTGTTTGTAATTGTTTGGTTTGAATGTGACAAGGCAATTAGCTTTGGCTCTCCCACACTCAAATAATTATCGTGCTCTCGTGCCTCTGGAAATCTTTGTTGTGCGTTTGTGGTTGTCATCTCCAGCTTGAACAAGTGAGTAATTCTCACCAGACAATGTGTACTTATATAACTAGTAAACTGACACCATTTGAATCTGTAAAATTATATCATCCTGTTGTAACTGTTATATTATGATCATATAATGTTTACCCCTGTTATTACATATGTTATATCATCTATTACTGTTATCTCAGGCTATTCTGTTTATTTATATCAGTTTATCACACTGCAAGTTTCCTGTAGATTAGAATCACTATGGGTTGAAATGATACATACCCGAACGGACTTTAGAATAAGAAAAAATCGTTATGGGCTGAAATGATAGGCCTGAACGGTTTTTATTTATTTATTTATATTACTTGGGATTGCGGGTTTGAAATGATAAAACCCGGTTTTTCTTTGTAAATTGCGGATTGAAATGATACATATCCGTATCACTTGACCTAGGCTAGAAAATTATATACAGACCCGTGGTTTATATATTTTTCTGAAATTTTTAAAATACTTTTTTTTAATGTTAATATTATGGTATTTTGATTTAAATTTCATTAAAATGATTTCTATAAAGTATTTGTGATTTTCTACAAATTAAATAAGTGAATTAAGTAAATGGTGAAGTAGAATTTGAAATATAAGTTAATTTTGGAATTTATGATTTTGTTTATAAATGGAATTTTTGTAAAGTAAGAAAATATGACAAATTTGATTTAAAGATGAATTTAATGAATTTTATTAAGTAATAATAATGTTTTAAAGGTGTTAATGATTTTGTATAAATTAAGATATGGAATAAATGAACATTTAAGCTGAATTTGGAAATATAACTTAAATTGAATTTTGTGAAATTTGTTTAAAAGTGAAATTTTAATTAAGTAAAATAAATGGAAATAAGCTATATTTTTGGAAATTTAAACTAGTTGTTAAGTTAATAATTTAATTAAAGAAATGAAAATTTAATTGTTATTAAATTTGATTTTTGTATGGAAATTTGACTTTATAAAATCATAGAAATAAATGTATTTAAATGATTGTGTTAAATGTGAAATATATGATTTTATAAGTTAAAATGATTTATATTAAAAGTTAATTATTTGTGGAATTGTAAATAAAACTCTGAATATGATTTAACAGCATTTTGAAATGTAATGTAAAGGATATTACAGCATTTTGTAAATGTTGTAGTGTTTTAAATGAACTAAAAGGTTAATTTGAAATAAAGGCTATTATAGCACTTTGTAAGTGCTATAGTGGTTAAACTTAACATGTAAGTTAATTGAAACTTAAAATAAATCTATTACAACATTTAACGCTGTCTTTTGTTAATTAACTGTTTTAAACTATAACTTTACGTAGCATTTTATAAGTGCTACGGAAACTATATTTTGTTGTTTTAAATTAATTTTAATGAAAAATAATCTCTGGAAAATGATATAATTTTGGGAAATTAAATGTTAAATTTCTAAAGATAATGAAGAGATATTTAAGTGGAAGAATTTGATTTCTAATGTGAGTTTAAATGGTATTTAAATTTAATAAAATGAATGGATTTAAATGGTATTTAAATGAATAAAAATGAATGGTGTTTTGAATAATATTTTGATATTGTGAAATGAGTTTGAAATGATACTTAATTTCTGACTTATTTAATTTATTTGATAAATGAATATTTGAAGTATATATTAATTGGTTTATTTAAATGATATTGGATTTATGAAATGTGGGAGATTTAAAGTTTTGAAATATACTAAAGATTGAATATTGTATTTTGTGGATTTAATCTATATTGGGAATTGATAAGATTTGAAACGGTTTGTTGGTAAACTGTAATTGAATTGAAATTTGATGGTTTGAATTTAATAAGTTTGTAAATGTATAGAATTAAAAGATGATTTTAAATATATGATTTCGAAATGCTGTGATTTTCAAAGTATAATGATTTCAAATGTTTTGTTTCAAAAGAGTTATAACTTTGAAAGTATAGACTATTTGAAAGGTGAATATATGTTTGAAATGGAAATGATGTTGTTTTGAAATGAACATAGTTTTGAAATAAAATGATTTTGGTTTCGAAGTATAACTATCAAAGGTATGATATTTTGATATATAAAAATGATTTGAAATAAAGTTTGAAAAGATATAATATTTTGATGTATTAAAATGATTTGAAAAGAAGTTTGAAAGGATACGATATTTTAGAATATTGAAATGATTTGGAAATGATAAATCTTTATTTTGATAAAGACATGATTTTGAAATGATATCTTATTTTGAAGTAAAGTATTGTTTTTAAAAGTTATAACCACGGGTTATAATAACGATTGGTTGGCAAAGAGACCGGGATCGGATATGGACATACTCTCTGTCGATACCGAAAACCACTTTGACAACCGTGTACGCGGTGGAGATTCCAGAATGAAGTAGGATGGTGGCGACGTTCTTAAGGTATGTTACGTGGACCCAACTCCCGTGAGTTGGCATAAGGTGGCTAAAACAGGAGCGATTGACGGACCAAGGAGGTAGCACCTCTTATCGGACACACTTCTTCGATACCATTCTATTACTTGTGATTGATTTGGTGGCCACCCTTGATTGGGAGTGTTGTTCGAGGTGGGCGGTAGTGGCTGCTATGCGTCACCACTAGTCCGGATGCGTAATTGGTATATCTACCCTGGCATTGCCTAGTTGTGCCGTGTCACCTACCATATCGAGCTTTACTACGATTATGATTTTAAGATCCGACCGCGTTAAGGTTCTCCATCCCCTTAATGCTATTTTCTATATGATTATACTTTACTGATTAGACATTTTATAATAGCGAATATTACTACATAGTAGATAGTTTAACGGATCCTTAAAGAATGGGCGGTCCCAAGCATTCTTTAAGTTACTTGTACCTTATTACAGTTCACTTGAGTTGGTTTATATTATATAAGTATATATTGTCCTGACTCGAGTGTTTGTGTTTTGCTTTACGCTCGGGTCAGCCTGAGTATTCACAGATTTGGATTTCCACCTTCTGGAGATTTGAATCGCTGGAGATTATCTGCTAGTCTTGTTCTATCGACTTCAGTTATGTTGCTCTGTTCAGCTTGTACTTGGTTATCTTATTTATACTTCCGTTGTACTCTATTTCTTCTATTGTATCTTATGTACTCTGATATATTTATATAGTAGCTTCATGAACTACTATTTCTTTTACTTCTGCTGCATTATTTTACTCTGTGATCTGTGATTATATTTATTTACTGTATATTCTGAGATTTGCCAAATTTTAATTACAACGCGGTATTTTGAGCAATTCAACTCCGGCATGAGTGTCTACCTATACACTTATAATGGATGCGAATGGTTGAAAATATCGTGTCGTTACATCCATGGTTGATATCGCATGGTGCGTATTTATTTTTAAAAAAAGTTTTCAAATATTTTTGAAAAGAATGGTTAGTGAACGTACTTACTCCGATAAGATAAGTACATACATTTTGATAAAGAGATTTAATTTATTAAAATTTAAATTAAATGAGTCTTAGTGTTTTCAGTGGAAAATGAACTCTTTGGTTGAATGATTGTTTATTTGATAGTTAAATAACCGACTATCAAATCTGGACCCGAAACATAACTTTGGGAATATCTAGGAGAAACACGGGAATTATATGGTATAGTTACCGTCGGAAGGTGCTATACTGTATGTATAAACTCGTTTCATTCTTCTAGGATGATGATAAGGAAATCTGTCCACTAACGGTTAGGTGGTGATCTCCGATCTTATTTTCGTCTGTTTATTTCCTAAAGAACCGGGGTTGAGTTTACCGGAAATATCGAACGTTGTTTCGAAGAGACCGAGATCGGATAAGTTATCCGAAAAACCACTTCGATCCAACGAATACGTTTTCGAAGTGAAGACAGAGCATGAAATCGAAGATGGAGCAGTGAAGTGCAAGGGCTAATTGCAACTAATCTCGAGGATGATTCCAAAATGGATGTAGTAGGAATAGTGCCTCGGTTTCGTTCAGACCCAGAACGGACTTGTATGGATGAACGCTGTAACGACCCGGAAATTTTAACGGTTTTTATAACGTAATTAATTGAAATTTAGCTTGAAATTAAATAATTAAATTTAGCAATGAAAATTTGGTATTTGGTATGTATCTATTCAAACATAGCAAATGGCAGATTTTCGTTGAAAAATATGTAAGTTAGTTCTGTTGTGAAATTTTCAATTTCAATTTAAATCAGTTAATTTGATTAAATAAAATGTTTTCGAAATCTGAATATTTTATGTAATAAAAATGTAAATCATTTTCTGAGTAAGACGTCATAATTCGTTTCGTCAAATTTGGACTTCTCTAGCCCCGTTAATCTTATTTTGACGAATTTACAGCAGTTTAGCAGCGAAATATCGACTTTTGATAGGATTGTCATATTGCTGATATCTGTATACCATTTTGTTTATCCCGTTGTGCTGATCTCCGCAGTATATTCATTTGCGCATTTCGGAGTCCGGTACATGGGGAAATCTGTGAAACGATTAGTCGTAACGGTATCCATTTTTCAACCTTTTGGTTTCCATCTGTCCTTTCATTTACCTACCGGTCGAAATCAAACAACCATTGCATTTAATAATTTCTGAATTCAATATTACGACCTTTACTATTCATGTGATTTCAGAATATATTCGTTGATTTGCTCCTCTCCGGTTCATTTCTCTCCTCTCATTTTTGTTTCTGAAACTTTCATTTGAAAGAAAAGAGAAAAATAATTATCAGTTATCTAAAGAAAAAAAATCTGTTCTTCTTCTTTGCTGGCCTCATCATGATCCAAACCATCAGCTCATCCACTTCATTTTCTCGAAGGAGAACCGGTCCCGTTTCAATTTTTCCTGAAGTTGTCCTCCATTCTAAAGGAAAAATAATATTGTAACATCCCGCCGTTTTGTACCATTCAAATCGACAATAAAACCACACATGTCAGACTTGAATAATTCAAAACAACAGATTGTTAATAAAATTTAGGGCAAATACAATCAATCACAAAATCAAAGACACGGAATATCAGAATAACTCACAGTGGAATAAAATAAACATAGGAGTTCATGAAGCTCCTAAATACAAAGTCTCAAACTAATACATAATACCCAAGTCTGAAAACAAATACAACGGAAAATTTAGATACATAAGTTCTCTACTACAAAAGCAAAAGCTGAGTGGAAATAACTGGAATGGAAATATCAGGTAGACAGCTAAATCTCCGGCGGATCTCTAGCTCTAAAAAGGATGAAACCAAAGCTGTGAAACTCAGGCTGACCCGAGCGTAAAGCAAAAAACACAAAACACTCGAGTCAGGACATACATACTTATAAAATGTAAATCAACTCAAGTGAACTGTAAAAGAAATGCATCGGTAACTTAAAGGATGCTTGGGATCGCCCATCCTTTAAGGATCCGTTAAACTATCTACTATGTAGTAATATACGCTATTATAATAATGTCTAAAGTAAAGTAAACTATTAAAATAGCATTAAGGCGTTACCCATTTCCCCCTTAACACATTTTATAATGCTAATAGTCTATACAGTGCCGTAACTCTCTGTAAACTAGGGCCGCCAGAGGATACCCCATAGGTATGACATAAAACAAACTCGTAGAAGGTGCGCTAGGGTAGTTGACACGGCACAACTAGGCAATGCCAGGGTAGATATACCAATTACACTTCCGGACTGTTGGTAACACATAGCCGCAAGTATCGCCCAACTCGATCCACACTCCTGAATCAAAGGTGCGCACCAAATCAATCACAATGTAATAGAATGGCTAACGATGAAGTGTGTCCGATCGGAGGAGCTACCTCACTTGGCCCATCGATTGCTCCTGTTTTAGCCACCTTATGCTAACTCATGGGAGTTAGGTCCACGTAAATATACCTTTAGGATCATCGCCACCATCCTACTTCATTCTGGAATCTCCACCGCGTACACAGTTGTTAAAGTGGATTACGGTATCGATAGAGATTATGCCCATATCTGATCCCGGTCTCTTTAACAACCAAACGTTATTATAACCCATGGTTATTCAATTTCAAATGGTTTATTTTTCATATCAAACATATTCCTTTCAAAACCACATAAATTCCATATCATTATTCTTTAAAATATTATTCATTTTTCCAAAGTCGTACACTTCCAAATTCATTTAATTATAACACCTTTGATATGTAAAAATTTAGAGATCATAGCACTTTAAAAAAGTAACCTTTAGAACCATAACATTCGGAACTATAACCCTTTAGAAAATTTTGTAGGATTCTGAAAATGTCACTTTTAAGAAAACACAGCAGTACAGAAATGCTACTGTAAGAATTCATAGTGGTGCAGAATTGTTACTGTAAGAATCCGCTGCAGTGCAGAATTGTTACAGTAAGAAATCGCAACAGTTTTGAATTGTTACCGTAAGAAATCGCAGCAGTTTTGAATTGTTCTGTAACACTTCCTACTACAATAGTTTATATAATCAAATAGTACATATATTTACAGTTTTTATCATAGTCATTATATCATTCTTATTATATTACTCTAATTTTAGCTATTTATTTATTAAAGAAACCACACCTTTAGTTAAATAACTTTGTTACTATAATGTCAAATTTTAAAGCTGAAATCCTTATGCTAAGTTAAAAGTACGTTATTAACTTACACTTTATTTTCTTTTCAGTAAATAACATTTATCATTTTTATTACTCAAGTTATACCATTTACATTAGTTAAAACTTACATGTCAAATGTACGTTTTAACTTACATTTTTTTTCCACAAAAAAAAACCATTTATCATTTTAATCACTATTACATGAATTAAAACTTACAATTTATAGGTTAGAATAAAATACCATTAATAAGTCAAATCGGATTATTAAATTTCAATTAACCTTCATACTATAAATTAGATTCCAAAATTTACATTTCTAATTATTTATTTCTTATAAAAAAATTAACTCATGTAAACAACTTCATAGAAATTATTACATTAAATTTTAGTTCAGATTCATATATAGAAATCCAAAATACTTAATAATTTTTAGAAAATCATTTTAAATCAACCATGGAGTCTGTATAGAATTCTCTACCCTAGGGTCAAGTAAATACGGACATATATCATTTCAATCCGCAATTTATTAATTTTCCAGGTTTTATATCATTTCAAACTAGCAATCCCAAGTCAAATAAAATTGCTCAAGCCTATCATTTCATCCCATAACAATTTTCCTTAATCTAAATATCATTCGGGTATGTATCATTTCAACCCATAGTGAAGGAACTTGGAGTGTGAGAACAGAATATTAAATAAACATAACAATATTCAATATATCATGGCATATGATCATAACAGGTAAATATGATATGAAATAACATAATATAAGCATAGGAGAAATTCTCAACTTGCATATACAAATCCATACAATTCCATTGTCATCAATTCACCAAAATATAAGTACGTTGTCAAGAGTGATTACTCACCTTCTTTGGTTAGAAAAGTGATTCAAAACGCAACGCAACGACTACAACAAGCACGACAAATTACAGACAAGCTTGAGTGAGAGGAGAATCCAAACCGACGCTTTGAAAAATAAAATAAATTCCATACGTAAACAAATAGTTCACATAGAAAATAAAAGTATAAAATTGTATATTTGTAAACATGTGAAGAGGGCTTGTCTAGGGAACACATAGGTTTGGTCTAGGGTTTGTTTGGGTTCGGTCTAGGCTAGATTTGGGTTAGGGTTTGGTCTATTGGCTAGGGTTTGTGGCTACAAGGCTGGAGTTAGGGTTTGGCAATTGGAGAGGAGGATGGTGGTGATGGCCGAAATAAATGAAGAAGAAAAGGTGGAAAAAGGGAAGGGGTTCGGCTATAGGGTTTTTGGTTGGAGGAAGCGAAGGTGGAGGCCAAAATTGGTAAAGAGGAAAGGGGAAAAGGAAGGAGAAGAGGTAGTTTTGGGTAGGGTTTCTGGTTGGAGGAAGAGGAGGTGGATGTAGAGAGAAGCATGGCCGAAATTTGTTGAGGAGAGGAGGAGGAAAATTGTAGAGGAAAACAAAATTTTAGAGAAGAAGAAGAAGGTGAGGAAGAAGAAGAAAACTTACATCAATTTGCGGAGGCACAAATGAAAAGATGAGGAGTCTAGAAAAACCCTAGGATATTATATAGGCTACTCAATCATGTGGCTTCTCATCTACTAAAGGAATTCCTAGCCCATTAGTACAAGCCCAAAGTCACAATGTAAATAAGATGAATGTTAAGGGAAAATAACTGCGTGTAACACGCCAAAAGTTGTAAATTTTGAGAAGTAGAAATCAAAATTTTACAAAACGAAAAACAAAGAAAATGTTAGAATTAAATCCATCTTCATAAAAAAAGTAAAAGTTCAAAATTCAAAATTTTCACAGAAAGTCAAACTTTGACCAAAGTTGACCAAAATTTGCATTTTAAGAAAAATCTTTATTTTATTAAATTTGGAAGAACATTTCACATCAAATCCCAAAATATTACATTAAATTTCCAAATTTATCAAAATTTAAAATAATTGTATTCAAAGTTTCAAATGAATTTTCATTTAAAATATTTTCAAAATTTGCGGGTTGTTACACTCTCCCCCACTCAAAACTTTTCGTCCTCGAAAAGGAACGAGACCCAGAAAACAAATAGGGATAAGGTAGGATAACGAATGATACCTGGAACAAACAATTCCGTATTCGAAGCACGAATTCTCTCTTCCGTTTCCCAAGTACAATCCCGATCATCACTGCTCCATTGCACTTTGACCAAGTTGACAGATTTTCTTCGTAGTTGCTTCGTACCTCTATCAATAATACAAAGTGGCTTCCTCTCGACAGTAAGGTACGGCTCAACATCCAAACTCTCGAGAGCAGAAGGCTAGACAATCAAAGATGGATCATGAAGATACCGACGAAGATGCGAAACATGGAACACATTATGCACTCCAGAAAGCTTCTCAGGCAAATCCAAACGGTAAGCTAAGGAACCAACTCTCTCTAAGATGCAAAAAGGACCAACAAACCTAGGAGCGAGCTTCCCTCTCCGACCAAAGCGAATCACATTTCTTAATGGAGAGACCTTAAGGAAAACCTGATCACCAACAGAAAATTCTAAACTCCTCCTACGCCTATCAGCATACTTCTTCTGTCTATCCTGAGCAATCCTCATCTTTCTCCTAATCTCCTCAACCTTCTCAGATGCTTCAGAATCATATCAGGACCAAGAACCAAACGATTACCGGATTCAATCCAGCAAGATGTAGATTTGCAAGGGTGTCCATAAAGAGTAGCAAATGGAGCCATTGCGATGCTAGCCTGAATTCAAAAATGGGATAAGACAGATAAATGTTTAAGACAACCTTAAACAGATATTTGAGATCTTTGCCTGATAACTATTGTTATAGGTGAATTCAACGAGATGGAGATGATCTTCCTAAGATCCTCCATAATCAAGGATCCAGGCACGAAGAAGATCTTCCAGAATCCGATTCACTCTTTCCGTTTGACCGTCGGTCTGCGGATGGTAAGCAGTGCTTAGATTCAGACGAGTACCTAAAGATTCCTGAAAAGCTTTCCAAAACTGACTGGTAAAGATGGGATCTCTATCACAAACAATACTGATCGGAACACCATGAAGACGGACAATCTCTCTCATATAAATCTCAGCTAAACTCGAAGCAGAACGGTTGGACCTAACAAATGAGCTGACTTGGTCAATCTATCCACAATTACCCAAATGCTCTCATTACCTCTCCTAGTCCTCGGTAATCCATCAATAAAATCCATAGAAACTTGTTCCCATTTCCAATTGGGAACCTCAAGAGGTTGCAATAATCCAGCGGTCTTCTGGTGATCAGCCTTAACCTGCTGACAAGTCACACACCTACTAACAAAAAGGGAGATATCGCGCTTCATACCCCTCCACCAATACAGCTTCTTCATATCATGGTACATCTTTGTCACACCTGGATGTATAGAAAGTCTGGACCGATGATTTTCCCAAAGTAATTCTTGCCTTAATTCATCGACATTCGGGACACAAATCCGATTATTAATCCTTAAAATCCCTTTATCATCAATCTGAGCTCCGCTTCCATCTTAGCTACTACCACCAACCCTGCTACGAACATTTTCCTTAATAAGCCTAATTATCCTATCTTCATCATGCTTAGCAATAATACAATCCATAAGAGGGGAAGAAACAACAAGCTGACATAACATCGCATTCTTTCGACTCAAAGCATCGGCTACAACATTAGCTTTCCCGGGGGTATAGTTGATGTCAAGGTCAAAAGAAGCATGGAACTCTAGCCACCTAACTTGCCTCAAATTCAAGTCCTTCTGGGTGAAAATATATTTCAAAGACTTATGATCCGTAAAGAGCTCAAACTTAGTTCCCAATAGATGATGTCTCCAAAGCTTCAAATCAAAAACTATGGCAAGCAATTCCAAATCATGGGCTGCATAATTGGCTTCATGAGTCTTCAACTGACGACTGGCATAAGCGATAACCTTCCCATCCTGCATCAGAACGGCTCCCAAACCATCACGACTGGCATTAGTGTATTAATCCCTCATTTCCATTTTGAACGGTAAGAACTGGTGCGGAAGTAAGCTTGTGCTTCAACTCATTGAATGCAGCTTCACACTTATCATTCCATCTAAACTTAGCATTCTTACGAGTTAGAGCGGTGAGAGGTGCAGCAATCCGAGCAAAATTCTCAATGAATCTCCGATAATAACCGGCAAGGCCTAGAAAACTACGGATATTAGATGGAGTCCTTGGAGTTTCCCAATCCTAAAATAGAATAGGGGGAATAAGAACCGAGAAAGAGATAGAATAATTAATGTACAAAGGAAGAAGAGAAGATAGACTTACATTGATCGCAGCGATCTTAACTGGATCAACATAAACTCCGTCACCAGAAACAATATGTCCAAGAAATCGGACTTCATCTTTCCAGAAATGGCATTTAGAAAATTTGGCTTTCAACTGATGACTCCTAAGGGTCTTCAGAACAAAATTCAAATGTATTTCATGTTCCGCCTTAGACTTAAAGAAAACAATAATATAATCGACGAAGACTAGAACGGACTAATTAAGAACATCACGGAAAACCCGGTTCATAAGGTTGACAAAGAAAGCTGGGGCGTTAGTCAAACCAAAAGGCATAAATAACCATTCAAAGAAACCATCCTCAGAACGGAAAGCGGTTTTGGGAATTCTTTCCTCGTCAATTCTGAGCTGGTGGAAACCGGTGGCAAGATCAAGCTGAGAGAATACAGTAGCTCCATAAAGCTGATCGAACATATCATTAATACGAGGCATTGGATATCTGTTTTTTCATAGTGAACTTGTTCAGCTCCCTATAATCAACACACATCCTCAAAGAACCATCAGACTTAGTGAGAAAACCATTTCTACTCCCCATTCGAAATGACTGGGTCTGATCAAAACTTTGGAGAATAAGTCTTCAATTTGCTTCCTCAACTCAACCTTCTCACAAGGTGCCATTCTTCTAGAAGGAAGAACTACAGGTCGAGCTCTAGGAATGAGATCAATACGGAATTTTATTTCCCGTTTAGGAGGTAAAGAAGTGACTTCACCAACCACATCGGGATAGAGTTTGACCACAGGAGTAGAATCAAGATCACTAGGGGAAGAATCAAGAGAATAGATAAAACTGCCTGCATACTCCTGAGGCATACGACATTGAATCACCAAGGGCTTACCAAAATCATCAACAAGAGAAACGGTCTAGGTTTTACAAGAGATAACAACTTTATGCATCTTCAGCCAATTTCCTCCAAGCAACATGTCAAAAGCATCGAAACCAAGAACATAGAAATCACCAGAAAAGCGATGGTCGAAAAGAAGAGTTTCACATTGTTACAAATCCTACTAAGTTTTGCGGGACCACCAATCGGATTAGTAACACACAAAGGTTCGGTTGCAAACTTAGGTGAAAGGATATGCTCAAACTTATCACAAAGGTCCACAGTAATGAAACTATGAGAAGCTCCCGTGTCAAATAGAACACGAACCAGAAAATTAAACAAAGTAAAAGTGCCCTGGAGAGTACCTTGGGTATCACTAGGAGCAGGTGGAGTAGGCGGAGCACGAGTGGAAGAAGTCATGGCAAAGACTCCAGATGTTTTGCCCTTCTGATACAAGGGACAATCATTCTTGAAATGGCCAGGTTGAGCAACTGTAGAGGAGAAAGACAAAAGACAAGATTCAACTAGAATGGAAATCCTCATCAAAGAATTCTATTAATCAAGGTGGATTCGAAAAGAAGGTAAATTCTAAGAAAAGGAATTTGATTTTGAAATAAGAAAATTTTATATCCAAAATAATCCTTGAAAAATCATTTGAAAACCATTTTATACTTGAAAATACGTTCTCTCACAAAGAATGATTCTAAGATTGATTTTACTCATTCTAGGGTATTTCTACCCTATCTCTAATGAGTTTTTGCCCCGTAGGCTAAGGTTTGCCTAAAACCAAAGCTCTGATACCAACTGTAACATCCCGCTGTTCTAGACCATTCAAATCGACAATAAAACCACACATGTCAGACTTGAATAATTCAAAACAACAGATTGTTAATAAAATTTGGGGAAAATACAATCAATCACAAAATCACAGACACAGAATATCAGAATAACTCGCAGCGGAATAAAATAAACATAGGAGTTCATGAAGCTCCTAGATACATAGTCTCAAACTAATACATAATACCCAAGTCTAAAAACAAATACAACGGAAAGTTTAGATACATAAGTTCTCTACTACAAAAGCAAAAGCTGAGTGGAAATAACTGGAATGGAAATATGAGGTAGCTAAATCTCCAACAGATCTCTAGCTCCAAAAAGGATGAAACCAAAGCTGTGAAACTCAGGCTGACCCGACCGTAAAGCAAAAAACACAAAACACTCGAGTCAGGACATACATACTTATAAAATGTAAATCAACTCAAGTGAACTGTAAAAGAAATGCATCGGTAACTTAAAGGATGCGTTAAACTATCTACTATGTAGTAATATACGCTATTATAATACTGTCTAAAGTAAAGTAAACTATTAAAATAGCATTAAGGCATTACCCATTTCCCCCTTAACACATTTTATAATGCCAATAGTCTATACAGTGCCGTAACTCCCTGTAAACTGGGGCCGCCAGAGGATACCCCATAGGTACGACATAAAACAAACTCGTAGAAGGTGCGCTAGGGTAGGTGGCACGGCACAACTAGGCAATGCCAGGGTAGATATACCAATTACACTTCCGGACTGTTGGTAACACATAGCCGCAACTACCGCCCAACTCGATCCACACTCCCGAATCAAAGGTGCGCACCAAATCAATCACAATGTAATAGAATGGCTAACGATGAAGTGTGTCCGATCGGAGAAGCTACCTCACTTGGCCCGTCGATTGCTCCTGTTTTAGCCACCTTATGCTAACTCACGGGAGTTAGGTCCACGTAAATATACCTTTAGGATCGTCGCCACCATCCTACTTCATTCTGGAATCTCCACCGCGTACACATTTGTTAAAGTGGTTTTCGGTATCGACAGAGAGTATGCCCATATCCGATCTCGGTCTCTTTAACAACCAAAACATTATTATAACCCGTGGTTATTCAATTTCAAATGGTTTATTTTTCATATCAAACATATTCCTTTCAAAACCACATAAATTCCATATCATTATTTTTTAAAATATTATTCATTTTTCCAAAGTCGTACACTTCCAGATTCATTTTGTTATAGCCCCTTTGAAATGTAAAAATTTAGAGATCATAGCACTTTAAAAATGTAACCTTTAGAACCATAACATTCAGAACTATAACCCTTTAGAAAATTTTGTAGCATTCTGGAAATGTCACTTTTAAGAAAACGCAGCAGTACAGAAATGCTACTGTAAGAATTCGCAGCGGTGAAGAATTGTTACTGTAAGAATTCACAACGGTGCAGAATTGTTACTGTAAGAATCCGCAGCAGTGTAGAATTGTTACAGTAAGAAATCGCAACAGTTTTGAATTGTTACCGTAAGAAATCGCAGCAGTTTTGAATTGTTTCTGTAACACTTCCTTCTACAATAATTTATTTAATCAAATAGTACATATATTTACAGTTTTTATCATAGTCATTATATCATTCTTATTATATTACTCTAATTTTAGCTATTTGGTCATTAAAGAAACCACACCTTTAGTTAAATAATTTTGTTACTATAATGTCAAATTTTAAAGCTGAAATCCTTATGCTAAGTTAAAAGTACGTTATTAACTTACACTTTATTTTCTTTTCAGTAAATAACATTTATCATTTTTATTACCCAAGTTTTACCATTTACACTAGTTAAAATATACATGTCTAATGTACGTTTTAACTTACATTTTTTTTCCATAAAAAAACCATTTATCATTTTAATCAATATTACATGAATTAATACTTACAATTTATAGGTTAGAATAAAATACCATTATTAAGTCAAATTGGATTATTAAATTTCAATTAACCTTCATACTGTAAATTAGATTCTAAAATTTACATTTCCAACTATTTATTTCTTATAAAAAAATTAACTCATGTAAACAAATTCATAGAAATTATTACATTAAATTTTAGTTCAGATTCATATATAGAAATCCAAAATACTTAATAATTTTTATAAAATCATTTTAAATCAACCATGGAGTCTGTATAAAATTCTCTACCCTAGGGTCAAGTAAATACGGACATATATCATTTCAATCCGTAATTTATTAATTTTCCAGGTTTTATATCATTTCAAACCCGCAATCCCAAGTCAAATAAAATTGCTCAGACCTATCATTTTAGCCCATAACAATTTTCCTTAATCTAAAGATCATTCTGGTATGTATCATTTCAACCCATAGTGAAGGAACTTGCAGTGTGAGAACAGAATATTAAATAAACATAACAATATTCAATATATCATGGCATATGATCATAACAAGTAAATATGATATGAAATAACATAATATAAACATAGGTGAAATTCTCAACTTGCATATACAAATCCATACAATTCCATTGTCATCAATTCACCAAAATATAAGTACGTTGTCAAGAGTGATTACTCGCCTTTTTGGTTAGAGAAGTGATTCAAAATGCAACATAACGACTACAACAAGCAAGAGAAATTACGGACAAGATTGAGTGAGAAGAGAATCCAAATTAGACGCTTTGAAAAATAAAATAAATTCCATACGTAAACAAATAATTCACATAGAAAATAAAAGTAGAAAATTGTATAGTTGTAAACATGTGAAGAGGGCTTGTTTAGGGTACACATAGGTTTGGTTTAGGGTTTTTTTGGGTTCGGTCTAGGCTAGATTTGGGTTAGGGTTAGGGTTTGGTCTATAGGCTAGGGTTTGTGGCTACAAGGCTAGAGATAGGGTTTGGCAATTGGAGAGGAGGATGGCGGTGATGGCCGAAATAAATGAAGAAGGAAAGGGGGAAAAAGGGAAGGGGTTCGGCTATAGGGTTTTTGGTTGGAGGAAGAGGAGGTGGAGGCCAAAATTGGTGAAGAGGAAAGGGGAAAAGGAAGGAGAAGAGGTAGTTTTGGCTAGGGTTTCTGGTTCGAGGAAGAGGAGGTGGATGTAGAGAGAAGCATGGCTGAAATTTGTTTAGGAGAGGAGGAGGAAAATTGTAGAGGAAAACAAAATTTTACTGAAGAAGAAGAAGGTGAGGAAGAAGAAGAAAACTTACATCAATTTGCGGAGGCACAAATGAAAAGATGAGGAGTCTAGAAAAACCCTAGGATATTATATAGGCTACTCAATCATGTGGCTTCTCATCTACTAATGGAATTCCTAGCCCATTAGTACAAGCCCAAAGTCACAATGTAAATAAGATGAATGTTAAGGGAAAATAACTGCGTGTAACACGCCAAAAGTTGTAAATTTTGAGAAGTAGAAATCAAAATTTTACAAAACGAAAAACAAAGAAAATGTTAGAATTAAATTCATCTTCATAAAAAAAAGTAAAAGTTCAAAATTCAAATTTTAAAATTTTCACAGAAAGTCAAACTTTGACCAAAGTTGACCAAAATTTGCATTTTAAGAAAAATCTTTATTTTATTAAATTTGGAAGAACATTTCACATCAAATCCCAAAATATTACATTAAATTTCCAAATTTATCAAATTTTAAAATAATTATATTCAAAGTTTCAAACGAATTTTCATTTAAAATATTTTCAAAATTTGCGGGTTGTTACAAATATATATATAGTTATATAATTCAAGTTCATGTATGGATTTTTGCTTCGTGACCTGCTCATACTATCTTCGGTCTTCCCACCGATTTTTCCTCTCACCCTCCAACGCAATTGCAGATCTACCATTCACATTCCTTCCCTTCACCTCCACCATGTCCAACCACCATCAAGCCTCCACGAGATTTGCCTGCTCCACCATTTCCGAACAAGACACCGCCCATCACCCCTCCGACCATAGCAGCCGAGCAACACGCGGCACTGCGGAACGCCGGCGCTCTCCCTCCGGCCCCACCACACAACCGCCGTCCCTTCCCACTGCCACCCATGCTCGACCACCCTAAGCCTACATCCGAGGCCACCACCGCCTGACAACCCTCACTGCCTTCCACCCAAGTCTGCCTACACGACAGCCCACTGTCCCTTTTGCTCCGCCTACAACAGCCTCGTCGAAGCAAGTAGCCCTCACGTCCATGGCCGAGAAACCCTCTAGCGCCATCGCCATTGCTGCTTTCTCCCAGACCTTCTCGACCAATGTGCAGCAGTTCCACGGTCACGCCTACCCAAACAGCCTTCCGTTCAAACCAAACCTCCACCAGGCCCTTCCTCTTCCTCTAGCTCACCGACAAAACTCGCCACTGAACCTCCGTCTGCCGCCTGCATGCAGCCACTGCCATGTCGAAAACCATGCACATGCTCATGTATATATTTGTTGGTATATATATATATGTTGCGTTTATTTTGGTATATATATATATATATCTTTCAAAATTTATTTGCATAGTGTTTATATATGTGTTGATAATAATACGGATTTTAAAGTATATAGGTATATATGTTTATGAGTATGTTTAATTTTATTGATTTTAAAGTATATGTAAAGGGATATTATATGTATATACTATAGAGTTTATTCTTTTATGCTTTTATGTATAACCGAGTTGTATATATGCTTTTATACATGACGGGTTCAATTTACTCATTATATATATGTCATATGAGTTGTATGTTGTTATATATATAAATTATATAAATCGTATATCATTTGTTGTTCTGTATCTAGGTTATACAAGTCATATATAACCTGCTTGGTTGTATATAAGTTTATATATGATTCGTTTAAGTTATATGTATATATATTACAATAAGGTAAGTTTATATTGACTTTATAATAAATATTGATTTTAAAATATAATATGTATGTAACTATATATATGTTTATATATTAGTTTATATATATCCAAATATACATGAGTTTAGTTTCCAAAAAACATGTATAGATATTTTCTCTTTTTAGGTGTTTAAGTTAAATATTGATTTTAGAAAAATTAATATAAATCACATTTTCCATTTGTATCAAGCTTGTTTTGATTTGTTTTCAT
Source organism: Allium fistulosum (assembly GCA_030737815.1). Classification (NCBI taxonomy): domain Eukaryota; kingdom Viridiplantae; phylum Streptophyta; class Magnoliopsida; order Asparagales; family Amaryllidaceae; genus Allium; species Allium fistulosum. Next base: position 695,433,986 of record CM060906.1, read on the forward strand.
CGATTTCAAACTATCAGCTTTGCTCGTCGAATTCGTGTTCATCGTGCCGTGCTTTGAAATTTGTGCTTGGAATTCGTAGCCCATTTCATCGTCAAATTTCTCTAGCCTCGAAAGGTGAGCAATCACTCATGATTAACATTCTTATATTCAATAAATTTTATTCAACTTGAAATAACAATTGAAATATGTTGTTAAATTTGAACTGTTAATTTTATAATTGCTATATATGATATGCCATTATTTGTACCTGTTCACATGTGACATATGACACCATAACTTGTTATTTATATTATGATTTAATTTGTTATTGATGATATATGCCTATTGTTGATATGTTATACTTTATCATATTTTTTCTCACTCTACAAGTTCCTGTTAGTTTAGAAATCCCTATGGGTTGAAATGATACATACCCGAACGATATTATAGATTAGGGGAAAATCGTTTTGGATTGAAATGATAAACCCAAGCGATTTTCATTGATTTTGAAATTTTGGGATTGCGGGTTGAAATGATATACACCCGTAAATATTAAATTATTACGGATTGAAATGATAAATATCCGTATCACATGACCATAGGATAGAAAATTTTATACGGACACCGTTGGTCTATTTAAAAAAAATGATTGCCAAAGTTTGAAAGGAAATATATGGATTTTATTGAATATTGATTTTTAAATTATAATATAAAGAATTTATTTTAATATATGTGTAAAATTTAGATTTTTAAAATTATATGTTTGGAAATTTTAAATTTATAAGTTAGTTTTGAAATAAAGTTTTAAGGTTTTTCTAATAATTTTACTATCTTAAAAATATATAAAATAAGAATTAATACAAAATACATTTAATAATAAGATTTAATTTAATAAAATTTAATTTAATTGGTTTATAATATGTTTAAGTATGCGACGACCCTGATTTTCTAACGTTTGTTGTTGGTTGATTATTTGAATTTATCTTTGAAATATTGATTTTATAAGTCAAGCAAATAAATTCTCTGATATTAAAATGTCTGAATATATAAATTGGTTTAAAAACTATATTAGATATTTAATTATAGAAGTCCCTGGATGTGATAAATTTTATAGCAAAATGTATATAAACTCCACCATTTAAAATTTAATATAGGGTATAAATAAATATATATGTAAATGTACACAAAGCTTTATGACGTTTGATAATGCATATATAGGGACATAAATATACAAGTATATGAATGTATGCCCATATGAAATAATATATGTATGAAATTTGTATATGAGAATATACACATATAATGACAAAATGCAAATTAAGTAAAATATATGAAGAATATGTATAAAATGATGATAAGGGTATACATAAGTATATGTATATATGTTGAACATGTAAATGTATATAACATGGGTGTATTTAAAATTATATAGAAATATATAAGTATATAAATGTATACATATGTATATATATGCCCATGTGAAATAAAATATAGGAAAGTTGTATAGATATGAATATATATTAAGTAGGGATGATACAAGTAAAATAAGATAAATTACATATATAAATTAATATAATAGTATTGTAAACATAAGAGGAGACAATACCATAAATGCATTTCAAATTCAATGTCAAAATCAAGCCTTTTATAAAATATCAAATCATCTTTTGTTCAAATCAGGTCATGTAATACCCCAAGATTTTGAGGAAAATTCTTTTAAATAAATGATTAAAATTCTGGGGGAAAATCAGAATTATTATATAGGTGGGATTTTCAGTGGTGCAAGGTTGTGTGCATGTGTGCACGTGCACACTAGTTATGGCACTAAGAGAAAATCCAGAATTCCTGAATAATAAAACAAGGAAGGAAAACATTTAGATAAAATGTTTTAAATAAAGGAAATATAGACCTAGACATGAATATTAAAAATTCCTGAGGATGTGTGTATATATATACATATATATCTATATATATGCCTATGTATGACTTGTCTGAAAATTAAGACAGAAGAGAACATTGATTTAAAATGAATAAGTGAAATTTTATTTGAATAATAGGTGTAGAAATGCACATAAGTATGCACATGTTTTCTGCAAATAAAAGGTTAAAGTTAAATTAACACCTATAGTTGTATAAATGTATATATATATCCAGATATTATTTGAGCAGAAAATTAATAAAGGAATCACTAAAACAGTAAGAACCAAAGTGCAAGAAAGCAAATGTACATAGGCAGAAAATAGAAAGTCACACCATTATCATGTTTGAGGTAAATATAATAAAAATACTTAAAGTAATCACTTTCTGAAAAGAAAAGAAAATGAGCACAATATAGCCTTATTTTAAAATATTGGCCGGGACATTAAGGGTTAGGAAGGAGGGAATATGCAATGCCAAATGCATGATTCTGGTCTGGGCTAAAATAGGGATTTTGCATCACCCAAAACCCTAGATAGAACCCTTATTTAAACCAAGAGCCCAATCAGAAAACTGTTCTCTCACTAATTAATTAACCTAAGGAAGAAGAGGAAGATAAGGCTAAAGATTTGAAGGGTTTTCTGGTTTAAGCTTGTGTAAGCATTTAGGTGAGTATCCTCACTCATATACATGGCATTAAGACCTGGGATTAGGCAGCCAAGCTTTTATATGCTATATTTTGCATGTTTTGATTTACAAACTATGTTGGCTACTGATGGTTACATGAATGCTTGATGTGATATGATCTGCTATGATGGATGTGTAACTTTGTTGTTCTATTTTCATCTCTGTATGTTATACCAAAACCTTAAAGAACATATAATAGAGTATTTGTAACTAGTCTGAATCATGGCTTAAGACAAAGAATGAAAAAGAAAACTATGAGCTGCATATACATTGGTATGGTGCTGAGGCTTGAAATAATTGGTTAAGGGTGCAATGGAGTCTTTCTCTATAAGTGCTCAGCCCTAAACTAAACAGAAATTTACAAGCCTAAAAACTATGTTTAAACAAGATTAAAAATCTGGCTAAACATAGTTGCTTGCAAAATCAAAATAAACCCAATAGAGCCATGCATTTATCCTCAGTTGCAAACATTCTGGTATATGCTTGAATAGGGTGTTTATATGCTAAATAATGTGAGATGGAATGACTGGGGTGTTATACCTCTAGAAAGTAACCTTTAACTTGCTTGCAATATTATGTCTGCAAGGTAACTAGTATGTTTCATGAGTACAGGTGGTATGTACACCTAGCTATCATTGATAGAATGAACATAAATACACTTAGTGATATAACTAAGGATTTTGTGCCAAGAAGGCTGCTGGAATGCTTGTCCTATTTGAAGTAGACAAGTTGGCACATGGCTTGTTTAAGTCCTGAGATCTTTGTGCCATAATGTTAATTAGTTCATGGCAATGTGCCCCTTTGATTCCTTATAGCAGATGAGGCCAGGAATTTATAAGAAAAAGAAAAGGCAACCTTAGTAGTTCCAGATAAAAGTTGTTTTAATGCATATGTTTGCTCTTATGTATTGTATATGAGAATACCTGTCAAGTATGCAAAGTATATTTATGCTGTATCCTTAGCTTAATATCATGGATATGTTAGAAATACTCACACCAGATCATAGATCTGACCCTTATTGCTCATGGCACATGGGGGTGTCTCATTTATAATGGGGCAGCCACTAATGCTTTTGCAGGTTGTGATGGAGCTAAGTAAGCAAGATTAAAATGATATGGAATAGAGGATGCTAAGATAATTAGAAATAAAAGCTAGAATGTGTTAATTCATGCATGTATTCCCTGATTGATATGGCTATCTAAATGTATTAAGTAGGAAGAACTTGTATGAGACATGTGCTATGTTGTTTCTGGTTATTTCTGATTTGGTATGAACTAAGAATATTGATGTTGAACTGATTTGAAAACCTATTTGCTAAAGTTGTTTTGATTTAGAGGAAAAACCTGGATTTTATAAGCATAGTCATTTTATGTTGATTTCAGTTAATCCTGAGTTCTTTCAAAAAGAATATAGATATACAGAAAATTATATTGGGAATACCCAGAAAAGAATTAAACTGCTATATCTTCAATTTATGATATTGACATAAGTCCAAATGCAAGAAAAAGTGTTTATACCCTGAAGATGTATTTTTAAAAGAGAAGTATGGTTAGGAAGAATGATATATATCTGATCACAAGGTGTCTGATTCATACAAATATATACACATGCTTTTGAAAAGGAGAGGTATCAATGTTTTGTGTATAATCTGGGTTGTAAAAATGCAAACAAAAGAATGGCCAGGGTAACCACATGGTTAGGCCATAGGTCAGGCCAAAGGTTTCACTTCAAATCAATGAAGCAAGGGAACATTTGAGCTCAGTTTTCTGGAAAATGAACAAAGACACTGACATGTACATGTATATCTGTGTACATGTTGATTTTGGGCAAAAATATAAATGTAAATTCTTAAAACAGTTGAAAGAATGGGTTTTAAAAATAGTTATGCAAGAAGAATTGTTTTGTATGTTAGGTTATAGGCAAAAATTGAATATATATATACAAATATAGGTAGGTATCAGATTTCTAACCATACAGGAGAAAAATAAAAAGAAAAACCAAAAATTGTGTTTGAACCGACCAGCATAGCACTCGAACTCGTGACCTTGAATGTATAAGTTAGGCGCGTTTCCATTACGCCTAGATGTTGCTTGTGTTCACTTATGATCCACTTTCTTTTAACCTGAGTTTGATACTATCCAGACTTTAAGAAAATCATCTATATTATAAGCTTGCTTTCCACTGATTATTGCTTGATCATTTCTTAATTATAATAACAGCCTAAGGTACATATTTCCAGTGGACACTATAGTCAAAGATCAGGATACAATAAGTTTTTCTTTTAAAAAGGGAATTTATCACATTTTTGCAAATTTAAAAAGGATTTCTACTTATTATCATGCTCTGATTCAAGTAGAATATAACATAGATATCTTCATATATGTATGTTAAAAATGATTTAGAATTAAAACAATATTTTTATATTGTGATAGATCCTGGATATATTTTTGTTTATTAGAGAAAGAAAATGACCCTGGAAAATATATTTATAATGGATGATATATCTATATACCATCTAAAAAAAAATCACTAATAAAATTAGTGTGTAAATAGGAGGGTCATTTCATTTGGTATCAGAGCTATGTTTCAATTAACATAGCAAAATGTTTGTATGTTTATGTTTATACTAGGTTTGTTTGTATATTTGACTGTTTATAAGTATTTCCCTGAATGTATGTATGTGTGTGCATGTGACATACACAATGATTATATAGGAAAGATGCAACCAATTTAAAATTAAAGCTAAGTGTTATAAACTAATAAGATGAAATACATATACTTTTAGAAATATGGTAGGAAGAGGGTCTCATCATCAAGGAGGATCTAGCACACCACAAATGCTTGACATGCAGGAATTTGTGAGAGTTTTGAGAGATGGAATTGGGCTCAGACCTGAGAACCCACATGAGGAGCTCTCCAAGTTAGTGAAGACTTATACCAACTTGGGAGGCAAGAGCTTTGAAGGAACTGAAAGTGTAATGGAGATTCAAGCATGGCTGAGGACATTAGAGAGGATCTTCACTGATATGCAACTAGATGACCAAAGGAAGAGGCAAGTGGCCTCAAGGCAATTAAAAGGTGCAGCTTTGAGTTGGTGGGAGGTGATCATAGCTGGCCGGAATGAAAATGATATTAATTGGAATCAATTTAAGGAGATGTTAGAGGCAAGGTTTGTTCCAGCCTCAGCAAAAACCACTTTACTTGAGGAGTTCATCAAACTTAGACAGGGGACTATGAATGTCACAGAATACACCCAGAAGTTTGAGGGATTGTCAACCTATGGGGCAATGTTAGTGGCTGATGAAGCATCCAAAAATGATAGATACATCAAGGGATTGAACCCAGGGCTTAGCAGGGCTATACTACCTTATGCTGACAGAACTTTTGATCAAGTGATAGATTTGGCTCTGAAGATTGAGCAGCATGACAAGGAAAGAGATAAGTTTAGGAGCTTCAAAAACAATAGCAACAAGAAGAACAAAGGGAAGTACCATCCTTATGATAAGAAGAAAGGAGAGGCAGATGGTAAGAAGGCAGTAGATGCAAAGCCCAATGAAGCCAAAAGAAAAATAGTTTGCAACCATTGTGGGAAAGAAGGCCATATTAAGCCAAGATGCCCAGAGCTTAAAGGGGGAGCTTTCAAATGCTATCTATGTGGGAAGGAAGGGCATATGAAAAGAAATTGCCCAGAATACAAGCAACAAGGGAAAGTGGCAAACCTGGAAGGTAGGGGCAAGGCCATAATTGAGGCTAATGCTGAAAAGCATGGTCAAGTGGAAGGTACACTATTTATTTGTACCATACCTTTAGCTGTAATATATGATACCGGGGCAACCCACTCACTCATTTCCCATGAAATAGTTAAAAGGTTGAAAATGAACTGCAATTTGGCTGAAATACCTCTGTTAATACAAAGCCCTTTAGGAAGTTCTAGTGTATTAGATATGGTTTGTGTGGATGTGAATCTGAACATAGGGGGAAACACATTTGTTTCCAATTTATATGTTCTAAATTTCCCAAATATAGGAGTTATATTAGGGGCAGATTGGCTAAGACAATTCAAAGCCATAATTGACCTAGATGCATCCACCATTTCACTACAAAATTCTAAAGGCCAAAGGGTTACAATTCTATGTGAACCTATCAAAGAAAACAGTCTAAATCATTTAATTGAATTAGAAAATAATCCCAAGGAAATAGCTATTAATGAAATCCCCATAGTTAAAGAATACTTGGATGTATTTGGGGAAGTAAAAGGTGTCTCACACCATAGACCTGTTGAATTCCAGATTAACCTTATGCCTGGGGCTAGCCCAGTTATCAAAAAGCCTACAAGGATGGGGCCAAGTGAATTAAAGGAGCTAAAGAACCAGCTGGAAGAATTAGAAGCCAAGGGGTTTATAAGGCCAAGTAATTCATGCTGGGGTGCTCCTGTAGTATTTGTTAAAAAGCATGATGGTACTTTAAGAATGTGTATAGATTATAGAGAATTAAACAAAGTAACCATCAAAAACAAATACCCATTACCTAGGATAGATGATCTCTTTGATCAACTCAGTGGAGCTAAAGTGTTTTCTAGGCTAGACTTGGCATCTGGGTTTCATCAGATGAAGGTTGAGGAATCAAGTGTTAAATATACAGCATTCAACACAAGATATGGATTGTATGAGTTTCTGGTTATGCCATTTGGGCTAACAAATGCCCCTTCTTACTTTGTAGACCTAATGAATAGGATATTCAGAGATTACTTAGACAAGTTTGTTCTGATTTTTATAGATGACATTCTAATCTACTCTAAAACAATAGAGGAACATGAGAACCACTTACATTTGGTCTTATCTAGATTAAGAGAAAAAGATTTGAAAGCAAAATTCTCTAAGTGTGTGTTCTGGCAAGAGGAAGTACACTTTCTTGGACATGTTGTCTCTGCTAGGGGAATTTCTGTAAACCCCAATAAGATAGTAGCAATCCAAGCATGGAAGAAGCCTAACAATGTTAGTGAAGTAAGGTCATTCATGGGGATGGCAGGATACTATAGGAGGTTCATACAAGGATTTTCTAAAATAGCAATGCCACTCACTAACCTGACTAGGAAGAACCAAAAGTTTATATGGACTGATAAGTGTGAACAAGCTTTCACCCAGATCAAGGAGGCTTTGGTAAAATCACCAGTGTTGAGAGTACCAGAAGGCAATGAGGGATTAGTTGTATATACAGATGCATGTGGGTCAGGGCTAGGGGCTGTGTTGATGCAGCAAGATCAGGTAATAGCCTATGCATCTAGACAACTAAAACCCCATGAAACTAGATATGCAACTCATGATCTTGAGTTGGCAGCAGTAGTTTATGCCTTGAAGCTTTGGAGGCATTACTTATTAGGTGCAAAGTTCATTTTATACACTGATCACAAGGCCTTAAAGTATCTCTTTTCACAGAAAGATTTAAATATGAGACAACACAGATGGGTTGAATTTCTTGCTGCTTATGACTTAGATATACTTTATACACCAGGCAAGGCTAATAAAGTGGCAGATGCATTGAGTAGGCAGCATGCAAAAGTGGCCATGTTGATGATGGAGGAGTTTAGAGACTTGACCATGCTCACTGATTTGGAAATAGATGAGAGCAGTGGGATGAGTATGGAAATAATTGAGGAAGAAAGGAGTAAAGGAAGGTTAAGTTTAATTACTTTACAATCAAACTTGGCCTTGAAGGTGGCAAAAATGCAAGAAGAAGATCAAGACTTAGCAGAAAAGAGGTCTCTCCTATTAAAGAAGGAGGAAGTGAAGGATTATCACATTGATGTAAAAGGATACTTAAGGTACAAGGGAAGGATATGTGTCCCAAACATCATAGAATTGAAAGAAGAAATCCTTAATGAGTACCATAGAAGCAAATATTCCATACATCCAGGCAGCACCAAAATGTACCAAAACTTAAAAAGGGACTATTGGTGGAAGGGAATGAAGTCTAATGTAGCTAGATATGTTGCTAAGTGTATGGTTTGTCAACAAATAAAAGCTGAGACCCAAAGACCTTCAGGGTTGTTGCAGCCACTTAGCATACCACAGTGGAAGTGGGAAGACATATCTATGGATTTCATAGATGGCCTTCCTAGATCCAAGAGGGGAAATACAAGTATTTGGGTGATTGTAGATAGGCTGACTAAAGTAGCCCACTTCATACCAGTGAAAGCAGACAGAAATGCACCTAGGTTAGCCCAAACTTTTATGAGAGAAGTGGTAAAACTGCATGGTGTTCCTAAAACTATAGTGAGTGATAGGGATACAATCTTCACTTCAAGATTCTGGAAGAGCTTCCAAGAAGCTATGGGGAGTGAATTGTGCCTAAGCACTGCTTATCACCCCCAATCAGATGGGCAAACAGAAGTGGTAAACAAGATTTTAGAGGATTTGCTTAGAGCATGTGTGTTAGACTTTGGAGGAAATTGGGAGGACCACCTCCATTTGGCTGAGTTCACATACAATAATAGCCACCAGAGCACAATTGGAATGGCACCCTTTGAAGCCCTATATGGAAAGCCATGTCTATCACCTATGTGTTGGGCTGAGGCAGGAGAGAAAGCTATCCTAGGGCCAGAATATGTCAAGGACATCACAGAGAAAATAGGACTGGTGAGAAAGAGGATGGCAGTAGCTCAAGATAGGCAAAAGAAGTATGCTGATGCAAAGAGGAAGTCAGTGGAATTCAAAGTAGGTGATTATGTCTTCATTAAGGTTTCACCAATGAAGAAAGTCTTGAGATTTGGCAAGCAAGGGAAACTCAGACCCAGATATGTTGGACCATACAAGATTTTGGAAAGGATAGGCTCACTATCCTATAAGCTGGAGCTTCCAGAGAAGATGAGTGCAATGCACAATGTGTTTCATGTGTCACAACTAAGGAGATGGGTGCATGACAAGGAGGAAATCTTAGAAAAGCCTACTGAAGTTCAGATTAATCCAGATCTAATCTATGAGAAAGAGCCAGTGGGAATTGTGGCAAGGGAAGAAAAGAAATTAAGAAACAAGACATTGAAGCTTGTAAAGATTCAATGGAGTATAGATCCTAGTGATTGTACTTGGGAGCTAGAGGATAAAATCAGGATGGATTACCCTAGGCTCTTTGCAAATTTAAAAGGTAAATTCTTAGATTACTAAGAAAGTTTGATATGTATGATAGACAGTGACTATTTGAATTGCTCATGCATATTTGAATAATTTTCCTAAGAAAGTAGGAGTACTCAAAGAATATGTTGCAAATTGTGAGGGCACAATTCCTAAAAGAAGGGGTGATTGCAATACCCCAAGATTTTGAGGAAAATTCTTTTAAATAAATGATTAAAATTCTGGGGGAAAATCAGAATTATTATATAGGTGGGATTTTCAGTGGTGCAAGGTTGTGTGCATGTGTGCACGTGCACACTAGTTATGGCACTAAGAGAAAATCCAGAATTCCTGAATAATAAAACAAGGAAGGAAAACATTTAGATAAAATGTTTTAAATAAAGGAAATATAGACCTAGACATGAATATTAAAAATTCCTGAGGATGTGTGTATATATATACATATATATCTATATATATGCCTATGTATGACTTGTCTGAAAATTAAGACAGAAGAGAACATTGATTTAAAATGAATAAGTGAAATTTTATTTGAATAATAGGTGTAGAAATGCACATAAGTATGCACATGTTTTCTGCAAATAAAAGGTTAAAGTTAAATTAACACCTATAGTTGTATAAATGTATATATATATCCAAATATTATTTGAGCAGAAAATTAATAAAGGAATCACTAAAACAGTAAGAACCAAAGTGCAAGAAAGCAAATGTACATAGGCAGAAAATAGAAAGTCACACCATTATCATGTTTGAGGTAAATATAATAAAAATACTTAAAGTAATCACTTTCTGAAAAGAAAAGAAAATGAGCACAATATAGCCTTATTTTAAAATATTGGCCGGGACATTAAGGGTTAGGAAGGAGGGAATATGCAATGCCAAATGCATGATTCTGGTCTGGGCTAAAATAGGGATTTTGCATCACCCAAAACCCTAGATAGAACCCTTATTTAAACCAAGAGCCCAATCAGAAAACTGCTCTCTCACTAATTAATTAACCTAAGGAAGAAGAGGAAGATAAGGCTAAAGATTTGAAGGGTTTTCTGGTTTAAGCTTGTGTAAGCATTTAGGTGAGTATCCTCACTCATATACATGGCATTAAGACCTGGGATTAGGCAGCCAAGCTTTTATATGCTATATTTTGCATGTTTTGATTTACAAACTATGTTGGCTACTGATGGTTACATGAATGCTTGATGAGATATGATCTGCTATGATGGATGTGTAACTTTGTTGTTCTATTTTCATCTCTGTATGTTATACCAAAACCTTAAAGAACATATAATAGAGTATTTGTAACTAGTCTGAATCATGGCTTAAGACAAAGAATGAAAAAGAAAACTATGAGCTGCATATACATTGGTATGGTGCTGAGGCTTGAAATAATTGGTTAAGGGTGCAATGGAGTCTTTCTCTATAAGTGCTGAGCCCTAAACTAAACAGAAATTTACAAGCCTAAAAACTATGTTTAAACAAGATTAAAAATCTGGCTAAACATAGTTGCTTGCAAAATCAAAATAAACCCAATAGAGCCATGCATTTATCCTCAGTTGCAAACATTCTGGTATATGCTTGAATAGGGTGTTTATATGCTAAATAATGTGAGATGGAATGACTGGGGTGTTATACCTCTAGAAAGTAACCTTTAACTTGCTTGCAATATTATGTCTGCAAGGTAACTAGTATGCTTCATGAGTACAGGTGGTATGTACACCTAGCTATCATTGATAGAATGAACATAAATACACTTAGTGATATAACTAAGGATTTTGTGCCAAGAAGGCTGCTGGAATGCTTGTCCTATTTGAAGTAGACAAGTTGGCACATGGCTTGTTTAAGTCCTGAGATCTTTGTGCCATAATGTTAATTAGTTCATGGCAATGTGCCCCTTTGATTCCTTATAGCAGATGAGGCCAGGAATTTATAAGAAAAAGAAAAGGCAACCTTAGTAGTTCCAGATAAAAGTTGTTTTAATGCATATGTTTGCTCTTATGTATTGTATATGAGAATACCTGTCAAGTATGCAAAGTATATTTATGCTGTATCCTTAGCTTAATATCATGGATATGTTAGAAATACTCACACCAGATCATAGATCTGACCCTTATTGCTCATGGCACATGGGGGTGTCTCATTTATAATGGGGCAGCCACTAATGCTTTTGCAGGTTGTGATGGAGCTAAGTAAGCAAGATTAAAATGATATGGAATAGAGGATGCTAAGATAATTAGAAATAAAAGCTAGAATGTGTTAATTCATGCATGTATTCCCTGATTGATATGGCTATCTAAATGTATTAAGTAGGAAGAACTTGTATGAGACATGTGCTATGTTGTTTCTGGTTATTTCTGATTTGGTATGAACTAAGAATATTGATGTTGAACTGATTTGAAAACCTATTTGCTAAAGTTGTTTTGATTTAGAGGAAAAACCTGGATTTTATAAGCATAGTCATTTTATGTTGATTTCAGTTAATCCTGAGTTCTTTCAAAAAGAATATAGATATACAGAAAATTATATTGGGAATACCCAGAAAAGAATTAAACTGCTATATCTTCAATTTATGATATTGACATAAGTCCAAATGCAAGAAAAAGTGTTTATACCCTGAAGATGTATTTTTAAAAGAGAAGTATGGTTAGGAAGAATGATATATATCTGATCACAAGGTTTCTGATTCATACAAATATATACACATGCTTTTGAAAAGGAGAGGTATCAATGTTTTGTGTATAATCTGGGTTGTAAAAATGCAAACAAAAGAATGGCCAGGGTAACCACATGGTTAGGCCATAGGTCAGGCCAAAGGTTTCACTTCAAATCAATGAAGCAAGGGAACATTTGAGCTCAGTTTTCTGGAAAATGAACAAAGACACTGACATGTACATGTATATCTGTGTACATGTTGATTTTGGGAAAAAATATAAATGTAAATTCTTAAAACAGTTGAAAGAATGGGTTTTAAAAATAGTTATGCAAGAAGAATTGTTTTGTATGTTAGGTTATAGGCAAAAATTGAATATATATATACAAATATAGGTAGGTATCAGATTTCTAACCATACAGGAGAAAAATAAAAAGAAAAACCAAAAATTGTGTTTGAACCGACCAGCATAGCACTCGAACTCGTGACCTTGAATGTATAAGTTAGGCGCGTTTCCATTACGCCTAGATGTTGCTTGTGTTCACTTATGATCCACTTTCTTTTAACCTGAGTTTGATACTATCCAGACTTTAAGAAAATCATCTATATTATAAGCTTGCTTTCCACTGATTATTGCTTGATCATTTCTTAATTATAATAACAGCCTAAGGTACATATTTCCAGTGGACACTATAGTCAAAGATCAGGATACAATAAGTTTTTCTTTTAAAAAGGGAATTTATCACATTTTTGCAAATTTAAAAAGGATTTCTACTTATTATCATGCTCTGATTCAAGTAGAATATAACATAGATATCTTCATATATGTATGTTAAAAATGATTTAGAATTAAAACAATATTTTTATATTGTGATAGATCCTGGATATATTTTTGTTTATTAGAGAAAGAAAATGACCCTGGAAAATATATTTATAATGGATGATATATCTATATACCATCTAAAAAAAAATCACTAATAAAATTAGTGTGTAAATAGGAGGGTCATTTCAGGTCAACATGTGTTTAAATCAAAAAAAATGCAAAGCCTATACAAGGCTTCAGCCCTATGGCTTACCCTGTAATCTTTGCCTTCACTTATATATACAGAACCTATAGTTTACTCTCGCATAGAGAAGAATATAGTAAAGGGGTAAAGTCTGTATAAAATAAAAAGGAGAAAATCTGTCATTAAGCAAACAAAAGGAGATCAAAGCCTGAAGCAGTGGAAAAAGCAAGCAGTGTTTATTTTCTTTTGATAACGGTGAGTACAATACTTACATCTTCAACTGGTTATAGATACATACACACACAATTGTGGTTGTGAAAAATTTGGTGATCTGGGCTTAATGTTTATGCTGGGTACATATGCGTATGTATAGGAGTAGACATAAAGGAATTTCACTTACAGGAAAAAAAAATATGCTCTGTTCAAGGTTTAGTAAAAACCAGCTAATCACTCTTTTCAAAAATCAATATCTTCTTGTCTAATTAGTTAAGAACTTTGATTTCAAAGAAAAATTTGTTTGTTTGTGAATATAAAATATTCTAAAATTTGTTCCACTAAAATTCATCTAGCAGAGTGAGAGAATCCTCCTTATAACCGCAGGTGAGTCATCATGGTCATGTTTTCACATATCATAATTATACGAATGGACTACATAACCAAGTTTGCGATTGAAATTCATGATTTTTAGAGGTATTTTGTAGATGTTTAGTCGTGTGAGGGTTGAGATAAAGAAAGATGATCGGAATTGGGTGAGGAGCAAAATTCCGACGCTGTGATGTTTTTTGAGGTAGGCTGTTTAGCATGGAGGGGCTTTAGACTGTGACGCATCGGGGAAAAATAGTGGGATGATTTTTAGGGACACGTGGTGGCGGGGCGTGGTCGGACTAGGGCTTCGAGGTTGGTTGTTCTGGTCTTGGGGTTCGAGAGGAATAGCGGCGTCGTCGGTTGAACGGGGGCATGCAGGCCGGGAAAAAGCGGTAGCAGAGGCTATGGTGCACCTACCGGCATAGTTTGATGGTGGAGCATTGGGTACGGTGGCGAGGCGAGACGATTTTGTTTGGGGTTGATTGTTTCCAAGCCCGTGCGTTAAGTTCGAATTTTCGAACTGAGGCGCCACCGTGGTTTCAGGGGATCGAGCATGTTGAGGAGGTCGGCAACTGTAACGACCCCGAAATTTAAATTTATTTAAATTCATAATTAAATGAATTTTTGAATTAAATTGAGTAATTAAATAAATTTTTGAATAAAAAATTGTAAAATTTATCGATAAATGAATTCGAGTTTCCCCGAAACGAATAAATGTTTGTTTCGAACAAATATTTTAAACAAATTTATAGTTATATAAAATAATAAAAGCAAAATCCTTATCGTTACATTTGGTATCAGAGCTAAGGTTGAACTTTAGTTCAGGAGTATAACACATTAAGTAGCTCATTAGAGATAGGGTGAAGTATACCCTAGAATGAGTAATCCTTAAGATATCTGTCCGTACGCCTCAGTAAATTCTCTTGCTATCCACAGATAGTAAGTATGAGTGCAAGAAGAGGATGAGATAGGGGACGAGGGAATACGACTATAAATGGTCAAAACCCCGCAATAGTGGAAACAACTTTCTTATCAATCTTCTTTGATTCGTTTCCAAATTCTTTTGATTTCTTCGTACCAGCTACAAGGAGGAATTTCGGTGTGATGATGGCTCTACGAATCGTTGTAGAAATTTTTTACTTCGTATCTTCATCGGTTTCTTATCAGCTTTTTGATTTAAACCTAAATGAATTTGAGATTGGAAATTTTAAATTGAGTTAAATTGATTAATAGAATATGAAGGCTAAATTGAATTTGAATCAATTAAAACGATTTCGTTTAAAACCAAATTTGAAATTCTATTATAATTTCTTGGGTTGATTGCAGTCCGAAGAGGGACAAGTTATGTATACTTTGGAATATTCTGATTTGAGTTTGGAATTCATATCGTAAGTTTGAGGAATTATAGGAGATCGAATCTATCTATCTTTGTTGCTTTCGTGCCTGCGAATTTCGAGGACGAAATTCTTTTAAGGGGGGAAGTTTGTAACGACCCCGAAATTTAAATTTATTTAAATTCATAATTAAATGAATTTTTGAATTAAATTGAGTAATTAAATAAATTTTTGAATAAAAAATTGTAAAATTTATCGATAAATGAATTCGAGTTTCCCCGAAACGAATAAATGTTTGTTTCGAACAAATATTTTAAACAAATTTATAGTTATATAAAATAATAAAAGCAAAATCCTTATCGTTACAGCAACAACTTGGAGGGGAGGTCGGCGACGAGTGGTGACGCCGGGGGCAGGTGTGCACGTGCACACGTACGTGCACGGTGACTTGAGAATTGGAAGGAGGCAGAGTGAAGAGTAGGAACTGGAAGAAAAGGAAGAGAGGAAAAAGGTGTGGGTCGGAAAGAAAAGGATATGGACCAGAGAAAATAAAAGCAAAAAAAATAAAAGAAAAGGAAAGAGAAAAGTGAAAAAAAAGGGAAGAAGGGAATGAAACTTATATATATTTACATAACAGCTTTAAATTTTAAACTCAGAAATCTATTTTTTCCAAACCAATATTGAAGGTATTTGCATCTAAACCTTACTACCCAACGATATGAATTAGTATAGTGGAATTTTCCGTAAGTTAGAGTTTATAATTAAAATGGGAAATTAATTAGTTATAGTATTATTATTCAACTTAGAGTTTGTATGGAAATTTACAAAGTTAGATATTTTATAAAGTGTTTATTTTAAATTACCTAGAAATGAATTGTTATATAATTCTTTTAAATCTGTAGTTAATTTGGATTAAAAACATAAATGATTTCAATTAATTAAAATGATGAAATGTTGATGGGGAAATTGTTTGATATTGTTATGAACCATTAAACTTGTTAACAAATCTACATCTTGGCCTAAATTCTATTGGGAATTTAATTCAATTATTTTTGTCTGAATCATCAAGTGGTCAGACAAGTTAATAGTAGATTTAAAATGATGTTACGATTTGTTTGAATAAAAATCCATAATAAATTTCCATATTGAATATTGTCACCCTAAATACAAATTGTTTATTTAAAACAATTTACCCTTTTCAAAATTTATTACTTGAACTCAGAGAGACCGAGATCGGATATCTGGTTATCCGGAACCACTTCGATTTGAGAATCACTATGAACCTTTACGGTTTGATCATAGAGTTAGTTTACTGAAATTGGATTAAATTAACAAATTCAACTATGTGAAGTCAGTAAATGTACTTGGACATTATTATAAAATCGATGGATTTTTGTAGAACTTTTTTGGTTTTAATCTGATAAAAACTCGTCGGATATACGAGTTACCTTGGTTTCAAAGAAGCTTTATAACTTAAGTATTTTAAATTTAAGTTGGTTTACTCACGTTGGTTTCCAGCCTGAATCGGGTGTTACTTTATTGTAATGCTCGGGTCAAACCGAGTATTACAGATTTTCAGGTTAGGACGCTTTGGAGCTCAGGAGACGAGCTGGATGGCAGAGACGTATTTGACTATATTCCGCTGTGCATTATAAACTGTATAGACAACCTTTAGGGACAAGTTGTTGTAACTTCCAGATTTATTTTTTTATGGTTGTACTCTGATATCTTGTATGTATATTGACAGTTACAGCTTTTCTTTGTATAAAATGCTGTTATTTCATATTATATTTTGATCCGCTGCGATTGTGAGATTCTATGCCGTTGTTTTCTGTTTCTTATTCTATCTCTTTTTCTTCTAAACCCTAACAGCCTGGTATTTCCGGCACTCGATTGCTCGGCACTCTATATAGTGAACGTATTAGTGTCGATTTCCGAGGTCAAAAATCTTCGGGTCGTTACAGTTGGTATCAGAGCAGAAGGTTAAGCGAGATCCTTGGCTCTGGTGGGGATCCCTCACTAGAGATAGGGTCAGTAGTACCCTAGAATGAGTTGAGAGTATTATATAAGGGCGTACTTGTTATTTTCTTATAAAATGATTTTAAAGTGGTTTTATAAATAATAATTTTCATATAAGGTTATATTTTGATACATAAAGAAATTATTTTTCTGGATTATTATAGTATATTGAGGTGATTGGGTGTAGTTATTATAATAAAATAAAATTATTAAAATTAGGTGGTAGTATATATATAACCAAATAAAAGTGTGGGTAAGGATTAACTATACAAATAAGTTAGGTTAAAAATGGGTTCAAACCTGAATTTAAATCCTGAAAAATTCAAAAGAATTTTCAAAGTATTTGAAATAAGTTACCTTGATTTTATTTCTCCAGTAAATTATTATGGAATATATGGTGTGTTTGATTTCCAGGTACGGTAATATTGATAATTATCATAGATTGAGTATTGTGTCTTAATAAAGGATGTTTATTACAAAATAAACAATGATGAAACAAAGTGAAATGTTTTAAGGAAGTAAAAATTTATATAAGTATGACTTATAAATTGAAATGGATTTAAAATTGTGAAGTTTTAAATCTAAGCTTGGAAGAATTTTGGAATTGTTTCAAAGTGTTAAGGAAATAATAAGTAATATTTTTAGAATATTTTTGAACATGGAGATCTTTGTTTTAAAAACAAGAGTTGTTTGAAGATGAACTTGTTTTGGAAAGAAACCCAGGATGGTTTAAAATTTAAAGGTGTGACTTGATGGGATAAATATATATATATATACATATGTAGATACATATATGATTTCAAAGTTGATTTGAAATAAATACTAAGTGCTGAATTGTGAAATCCCCCTGAGAATATGAAGTATAACCCTAAGAAAAATAAGTTTTTGAACTTATAAGTGGGAAGGGATATTGATAAAAATTTAAATTTGGAGTGAAAAAACTAAATTGAGTAAGGTTAAATGGATTGAACGAATGGGAAATTTAACTTAGGGGAAGTTAAATAAGTTTTGAGCGTACAACTTGAATTGGAAAATTTCAATGTGAAATTGAAAATTTTAACTTAGGGAAGTTAAATGGATAAAATTGAAAAGGGAAGTATGGATTTGATAAAAGGCTATGTATGGATAATTTGTAACGACCCACTATTTTGGACCATTCAAATCGACAATAAATCTACACATGTCGGACTTGAATAATACAAAACAACAGATTGTAATAAATTTGGAGCAAATAAAACCAATCATAGAATCACAGGTACAGAATATCAGAATAACTCGCAGCGGAAAATAAAATAAATAGTGGTTCATGAAGCCACTACAATACAAAGTCTCAAAAACAGATACATAGTCTGAAAACAAATACAACAGAAGTCTGAAACAAGTACAGAAGAAATCCCAAATACATATATCTCTAATACAAAGCTGACAAAGAAATACTGAATGGAAATAGA
The DNA here is from genome assembly GCA_030737815.1 of Allium fistulosum. Lineage (NCBI taxonomy): Eukaryota > Viridiplantae > Streptophyta > Magnoliopsida > Asparagales > Amaryllidaceae > Allium > Allium fistulosum. The sequence continues at coordinate 695,452,736 of CM060906.1, forward strand.
TAGCAACTAGATAAAAGATGATCTCCAGCAGTCCTAGCTCCAGAGGGTGAGATCCAAAGCTGATACTCAGGCTGACCAGAGCGTAAATAAAATGCAAACACTCGAGTCAGGACATACATACTTATACAATGTAAACCAACTCAAGTGAACTGTAATAAAATGCACAAGTAACTTAAAGAATGCTTGGGATCGCCCATTCTTTAAGGATCCGTTAAACTATTTACTATGTAGTAATATTCGCTATTATATAATGTCTAATTATAAAATAAACATACTTTTAAATAGCATTAAGGCTTTACATTTTCCACCTTAACACGTAATAGTCCCAGTAGTCTATCCAGTATTAGCATACTCCCAAAACGGGGGCTACCCTCAATACTCCACAGGCTACGGGAGAAATCCAAACTCGTAGTAAAGCTCGATATGGTAGGTGACGCGGCACAACAAGGCAATGCCAGGGTAGATATACCAATTACGCATCCGGGCTGGTGGAAACGCATAGCAGCCACTACCGCCCACCTCGAGCCACACTCCCAAATCAAAGGGTGCACCCAATCAATCACAAAAGTAATAGAATGGTATCGAAGAAGTGTGTCCGATCAGAGGTGCTACCTCATTGGCCCGTCAATCGCTCCTGTTTTAGCCACCTTATGCCAACTCACGGGAGTCGGGTCCACGTAAATATACTTTTAGGATCGTCGCCACCATCCTACTTCATTCTGGAAACTCCACCACGTACACAGTTGTTAAAGTGGTTTTCGGTATCGACAGAGAGTATGTCCATATCCGATCCCGGTCTCTTTAACAACCAATCGTTATTATAACCCGTGGTTATAAATTTCAAAATAGTTTATATTTCAAATCAAATACTTCATTTAACCATTTAAAAGTAAAGTCATTATACTTACAAATCAAATATTCAATTCCCAAGAATTTAGCCTTTTCTGAGTTCATTTATTCACTTAAATACAATAAAATTCCAGCCTTCACAGCATTTAGAAAGTGCTGCGGTAAGTTATATTTGAAAACAATTCATTTCAGCAAAGACAGCATTTAAAAACTGCTGTAGTAGTTCAGGGTTCAATTTAAAAGGTTTAAATTCAATTCAGCAAAGACAACATTTACAAAACTGCTGCAGTAGTTCAATTATATTCAAAAATCTCATTTCAGCCAACTGCAGCACTTAACAAGTGCTACAATAGCTCTTTCATTAGTTTCAGGTTTAAGTTAAGTTTCTGCAACTACAGCACTTACAAAGTGCTGCAATAGCCCTTAGTTAAATTTCCTTTTTGTTCACTTCTGCAACTACAACACTTACAAAGTGCTGCAGATTCTATTAGTTCAGTTTTTAGTTCATTTTCAGAAACGATAGCATTTCTGGAGTGTTACTAAAAGAATTTCCAGATTTTTAAATAGAATTCCAGGCACAAATAAACTTCAATTTTAAATCATTTTAACTTATAAAAATCACATTTTCCTATTTGAAAAATAGTCATTTAAATACCCTTTAACATATGATTTTTATAAAGTAAATTTTACAATAAAATCCAATTTTCCAATAATTTCACTTATTAAATTCAAGTGTACCATTTTCTTATTCTTTTCATTTTTTTCAATTTACCTTAACACAAAAATTTAAATTTCCATTTCATAAATAAACTTAATTTCCATTTTTATTTAATTAACTTAAACTTCCATTAAAAATCCAATCATAAATTTCCAAATTAAGTTATGTTTTAAATCACAATTTTTCCATTCATTTATTTAACATTTTTAATACATATAAAAATCATTATCACTTTATTAAATCATTTTAATTTCAATTTAAATCAAATTATCATATTTTTATATTTTAAAAATACTTAAAATTTTCTAGAAAAATATATAAAATAACCACGGGTCTGTATAATATTTTTCTAGCCTAAGTCAAGCGATACGGATAATATATCATTTCTATCCGTAATTTAGAAAGAAAAATCTAGGTTCTATCATTTCAAACTCGCAATCCCAAGTTAAATAAAAATAATTAAAAATCACTCGAGCCTATCATTTCAGCCCATAATGATTTTTCCCTATTCTAAAGTCCGTTCGGGTATATATCATTTCAACCCATAGTGATTCTATTCTACAGGGAACTTGCAGTGTGAGAAACAGAATAAAATAAACAATATAACGAAATAAAACATAGCAGATGATGTGACAAGTTTATAACAGGGTTTAACATCATATAATTTACATCACAGGCAGGTATAACATGATATAATAGTTTCTACACATTCACTTGTTGTCACTTCACAAATTATATAAGTATAAATGTCATGTGTGAATACTCACTTTTTTACGCTGGAGTTAGCAAATCAAACACACAAACAAAAATCCAGAAAGCACGATGGCACGACTTGATTTGAGTGGAGAGAGAGCCAAGATGTTAATCTTGTATTCAACAACAAAACCAAGCAAAATATAAATATAAATTAAACACAAAATTATATTGAAACAAATTGAAACTTTGAAACAAATGACATCACCAAGCTTCCAATTCAAAATTGCTTGACCACAAGCCATTGCTCGGCCATACATGTTATAGGCTCGGCCACAACATGTTTTCAGGTCAAAATGGATCTGGTTTGGACTCATATAGGCACGGCTACAAAGGAGAATATGAAGAGGGAGCAGTTGTAAAACAAGGAAGGTCAAAAGGCAAGGCTAAAAGGTGGAGTTTTGGTTGCATCTAGGCTTGGCCTATGGGTCAAGTGGCTTGGCCAGGGGCTGCTACAGGTTAGGTCAGAGGGTAGGGTGATGGCCAGAGGTGATGTCATCAGGTGGTGGTGGTTCTAGGGTGGTGGTCGTGGCTACAATGAAGGGGTGGTGAAGATAGAGCTTGGCTATGCATTGTTTTTGGTTTTTTTTCAATGTTTTTGTGGTGATGCTTCATCTAGGTGGTCACGGCACTTGCTGGTCAGAGGAGATGGAGGTCAGGCCGTGGATGGTGATGAGGAGGAAGAGGTGGTGGTTGGTGGAGGAGATGGTAGAGGGTTAGGCCGAGCAATCATGTAGAGGATTCAAGGCAAAACAATGGAAAATCAATAGGAAAAATGAAAAGAAAAGGTAGAAATGGAAGAAGCCATTACCAAAAATTTCAGAAATGCTTTGGCCGAAAATTTGTGATGGAAATGAGAAGTTTTCATGTGAAATACAAAACAAAACTCATGGCCACAATCAAGTTTTGAACGGCCAAAGAAATTGAAAAGGCAAGCAAATGAATAGTCAAAAGTTTTAAAAGCTTTTTGTCTCTTAGAATTTCCACTTTATATTTATACAAAATAAACAAAATAAAATCAGTAAATAAAAATAAAAGACAAACAAAATAAAGTGAAAATGAAAATAAACAATTATTCTTAGCAAAATAAAAGTAAATAAAGAAAATAGTTTATTATATTGAAACTAGAATTAAAAATTGTAAACAAAATACCATTAACTTTGGAAAATTATAACCATACTTTTAAAATGTTTTAAAAATAAAATATTGAAATAAAATTTAATTTAAAATAATTTAAAAATATTTACAAAAATATTGGGTTGTTACATAATTTCAAATAGCTTTTGAAATAAAAACGAGTTTCGAATTCTTGAAATGTGTGGTGGAAGCTATTGATTGGTGTTTTAGATAGTTTGGATGTTTATTTACTTTGATATATCCAACTATTATTCTATTGTTATTTACGGTGTATAAAACTGTAAATTGGACTATTCCGAATAAATTAAGAAGTGGATTGAATGATAAATATCCATTCCTGAAACTAAATGGAAATAAAACCTTGATTTGAAATTATTTAAATGGTTTTGATTTTAGGAAATTTAAAATTGAACTTATGAAAGGGTAATCATTTTGAACTTAAGTTGAAATGATTAAACAAAACTTGTCAACTGAAATTGTTTAAAGAATTGGGTTTAAAATTTTGAAGTTATAATTGGGTAATAAATTGAATTCCGGGAATTGATTTGTTTAAAAAGACTTGGACTCTTACTCGAACCTCACATAAGTTCAAGTAGAAGTAATTTAAAAGAATATATGGAATTTGGGCTCAGAATTGAATTATTTTAAAGACTTGGGTTGTTAAATTAAATATTAAAGGTTAATTCGATTTACGTAATTAAATCGATATTTGAAAACCGAACCCGAATTTATATAAATCAAGGTGGTTAAGATTTGAGAATGAAATTGGAATTAATTCAAATTTGAAATTTGATTTAAATTAATTGAAACTGTAATCGAAGGTGAATAATTTTAAAATTCAAAATGGTAATTGATTTAAATGGGAATGTGAATCGAAGTTAATTGGAATTGGAATCTAGATCGAATTAATTTAAATGGAAATGGAAAATGGAAATTGATTTGAGTTGGAAATTGGGAAATTGAACCAGTTTGACCCTGAAACTATTTTCAAACAAATTGTTTTAATATAAACTACCTTAAATCTATTTTTCCAAGCTATTCACTATACAAACCATTTTTTTAATACTCAAACTATCTTATATTAACTATTTAACTATTTTACAACTATTCCAACTATTTTCTAAATTCAAACTGGTCAGAGTGGAAATTATTTATGTTTAAATCATGGATTTAAATTGAAGTTATAACCCAAATGGAAATTGAAGAAGTTTTGTAGTGAAAGAGAAATCGGATATTGAAGCAAAAATGATTTGAAGTGAAAGAGTATATTTTAAGAAATATATGGTGATAAAAATAAAGAGTAAATAGTCACTATAACTGGGAACTTACTTTGCAAGAAATAAATAAAGTGACAAATGACTTTGAAAAGGAAATCAAACTTGAAAATTTGATTTGGCATTAATGAGGTTATATATATTGGTTATATATTAAAAACTTCCCTTTTTGAAAGTATAACCGGAGGAAATAATCTTTAAAGTGTATCTGAAATATAAAGTGGAATTTATATAAGTATTTAGTGACCCGAAAATTATTCAAGTTGAAAGAATAATCTTATATATATAAGGATGATTTTATGAGAATGAAACTAAAAAGGGTTTTTGGAACTCATTGGTTTTAAAGGCTTTTGATTTTGGCAAAAAGTCGATTTTGGAAATGGGGAGAGCCAAGTTTGAGAATTATCGATTTTAAAGATATCGATTTTGTGTAAATGGGATTTATATGTAATACATATAAAGAGTATGATTTGAAAGGTACTATATGTGTATAGTATGAAATGTTTTGAGAATGGTATGGGGAAAAAGCGCTCCCATTTAGAGTTGAAACTCATAGTAGGAGATCCACTGGGTGGTTCTGCCTTGAGCCCTAAGGGGGGTTCTAAATTGGGATCCCAGAGGACGTCTGGACAAAACTTTTGTTCCTGAGGATTGTGTTTGGGGTAGCATAATTCATGTGGTGCTGATGCCTACAGTTACATTGAGTTTTGCCGTGATGGCAACGTAACCTTTGTTGTAACTGCGATCTATCGCCATTCCATAGCATAAGTCGAGTGGCAGTGATTGCCTACAATCTACGTTTGATTTCGCTAGGATAGCGACGTAACATCGGTAGATTGCGATCTATGTGGTTTGGTTCCATAGCGAAATTCGTGTGGTAGTGAGTGCCTACAGTCTACACTAGTTCCGTTGGAACAGTGACATCAATTTGTGTAGTCTGCGATCTATGTGGTAAAGTTTCGTTTGGCAGCGTAATTCTAGGGGTGCTGATGCCGACTGTAACGACCCGTATTTTTACGGATCGAAAAGTTTGTCAAAATCTGGAATTTTAGTGTTGTTGAGCCATTTCAGATTTTAGGCAAAATATGGCTAAGTCCTAAGTCGTTCACGACTTAGTATAGGTCGTAAGTCGTATACGATTTAGGGGATAGGAGCAACCCAGGGATTTAGAGAGTTAAGAGTTAAGGGGGTTTTACGACCTAAGGAAGTTGGGGTAGCAGTGAGCGACCTAGTATTTTGGGGTGACCTATAAGATGTTAGCGACCTAAGAGTTAGCGAGTTAACAACCCAGTATTTAGCGACCTAGTAGTTAGCGTGTTAGGGAAGTTAGGTCGTAGACGACTTAAGGAGTTAAGCCGTACGAGTTAAGTCGTAAGTCTCTGTGTTGGATTAGGTCGTTTATAGGCTAAGTGTTAGGTCGCGTGGGTATGTTAAGTCGTAAGTTTGTTAGGTCGCGAGGTAGTGTGCCTGTGTTAAGTCGCAGGAGCGTTAAATCGTATGTCGTAGGTCGCGGAGTCTGCTAAGTCGTAAGTCGTAGAAGCATAGATATGTTAAGTCGTAGCCTACCTGTTAAGTCGTTGGGTTGTTGTAGCATGTGTTTTGGTTTAAGTCGTAGGTCGCATGCCTGCGATATGTTAGGTCGAAGGGTGTTAAGCAGCTAAGTCATAGGTCGTAACTTTGTTAGGTCGTTGAAGCGCCTGGATGATAAGTCGTTAGGCTGTTAGGTCGCTGGGTGCTTGGATGCGCGGAAGTGTTAAGTCGGTGAAGACTTAGGTCGGAGGGGTCTTAGGTCGTAAGTCGGAGACGACTTATGGAGATAGCCGATTTACGACTTAGTGAATTTTCAGCTATAAATAGAAGGGGGTTGGCTTCATTTTTGGGATCCGGATTTCGAAGCGACGAAGTGCTGCCATTTTGAGAGCTCGACTTCTACACTTCTTCACTTCTTTTCTCCACTCTAATCTAGTGCTTCCTTTCATCCAAATCAATGATCAAGATCGAAGATCCAAGAGCTAAAGTTGAAGACCTTCATCCATTGAAGTGAGATTTCTTCGTTTGAAGCGGATTCGTGATAGATCAAGCTTGATCCTTCGCTGTCCAGATCTGAAGCGTGTTGATTTGGGGTTGTTTAGGTGATTTGGTGAGTGGTGATTATCTCTCACATGGATCCAAAGGAGTATATCGGATTGTTGGCTCGATTTGGTGTTAAAATAGTGATTTTCATGCATTTTCTTCATCCTAAGTGTAGATCCATGTAGATCCATTGTTCATGATGCATGACAACCATTTTACTAAGTGTTAACCTATGCAAGTTCATTCATAAAGTTTGTAGAGATATTTCTCATGATTTCATGCTTGTTAGACTTTCAACTCTTTAATTACGAAATTGCCATTATTGTGATAATTGTCTACTTAGATCATATTCGAATGCTTGATTGTTTGGATTAATGTTTGACTTGGTTGATTGCTATGAATTAGATGATTGATGATTTGATTTAGATCGAGGATGATTCAAAAGCTGAGGGAAAGGCTCTTGAATTGGGAAAGCTGCTTGTGGCATATGTAGCGGATGGTGAAGCCCTTATGCATAGATTTGATGATGATGTTGAGATGAAGCTTTGCGAGGATGTGATGAAGCGAAGCATGATATGAGATAGTCTTGGTCTAATCCAGACAGGATCATTCCAAGCAGATTGATAACTCGGTGATATGGTTCGAGTTTGAGGATAATGGATGCTCGAGAGGCGCTTGAGCTAGTATGGAAATAGTCGTCGAGGAGGATGACTAGGAGGCTTGGATAGCATCGTTGTTGAAGGTTCTAGCAGACTCAAAGCAAGGGTACGTTTGGGTAGTTGCGAAAATCCCAACGACAATGAATTGATGGTCGAGTACCCTGGGTAGTTGCGAAAATCCTTGGCACGGGCTGCGACGACGTGCGGAGTACTGTCTAGAACCGGGGTTTCCATTAGCCCTTGACGGACGGCTGAAAGAATGTGCCGGTCATTCAATTAACGGTGATATCGAAGCAATGATAACAGTGATAGCCAGAGTCATGGGTGTTTGGTTGTATCGTCATTCGGTCTCAATAGCAGTGTTTTCCGGGTGCCTATCTGATCTTGGTTTAGGCCTTGGGGTTCGTGCTTGGAAAACATCGCCCTTGACTCGTGTGATAATCTCTTTACTTTACATTGTATGCTCTGCTATGTTTGCTTCTGCTTAGTGTGTGTGTCTGGGGGCTATCACTGTAGAAAGAGGTTGGAGTGGGAGGGTTGTATTCCTATTCCTTTTCCTTTATGCTCTTTTGGTATGTTGATTGCTAATTTACTACTCACTAAGACTGTTGTCTGACTCAAGGCTTTATGTTTTAATTCTTATTGCCTTGGGCTGTTCGTCCATTTTGGGACGGGCAGACTAGGTAGCAGGTGACAGGTGCTGTTCTAGCTTTTCACGGTGCTGATATCGAAGACGAGCTGGTGTATTGCATATTATTTCTTACTATATGTACTGGATGTTCCGCTGCTTTGTATTCTCTGAGTGATATGTAGTGAGGCTTGTTGTATTGACTATTCTGATGCTTGTATTCAACTATTATGAAGTTTTATATGATGACATTCTATTCTGTGAAGCTTCTCTATATATATATTCTATTGTATTTTGTCTATGCGCTGTGAGTAATACGATAGATTCTGCTGTTTTAATTTACCCTGACAATCGTCCATGGCTGCCTAGCACACTTTGCAGCGCACTATCTCTAGGTTTAAGTGCAGGGGTCGTGGGTGGGCGTCACACCGACAATTACATAGGTTTTGCTGTGGTAGCAACACAACCCTGGGTGTAGCTGCGATCTGTGTAGTTTCCATGGCGAAAGTCGAGAGGTGCGGATGCCTATAGTTTTCTTATAGATTTCGCTGGGATGGCAATGTAATCATCATGCTAACTGCGGCCAATGGAGGGGGTGATGATTTCCATAGTATTCTCGCAAAAGTTTGTCCAAGTATTTTCACTGGATGTTAAAAACGGGTCTACTAAGTACTTATAGACTTTCAGTCCTATGCCTGATCAACGTATGACTGAATTTCTATGAGAACAAGGGTAGACTTGTTTGAACATCGAGTTATGAAAAGTGTTTTATATAAAGCTAGTTTGGTAATATAATGTAAATTTTAAAGTGTTTTAAAATTGGATAATTAAAAGTGTAAGGAGTTAAGACGTTAAAAGAATGATTTAGTAATAAACATCATGAATTGGAATTTTCGCTTCATTCCTTTTCGAGGACGAAAAGTTCTAAGGGGGGAGGAATGTGATGACTCGGATTTTCTAACGTTTGTTGTGGGGTGATTATCTGAATTTATCTTTGAAATATTGATTTTATAAGTCAATCAAATAAATTCTCTGATATTAAAATGTCTGAATATATAAATTGGTTTAAAAACTATATTAGATATTTAATTATAAAAGTCCCTGGATGTGATAAATTTTATAGGAGAATGAAAATAAACTCCACCATTTAAAATTTAATATAGGGTATAAATAAATATATATGTATATATGTAAATGTACACAAAGCTTTATGACGTTTGATAATGCATATATAGGGACATAAATATACAAGTATATGAATGTATGCCCATATGAAATAATATATGTATGAAATTTGTATAGTAGGAGAATATACACATATAATGACAAAATACACATAAGTAAAATATATGAAGAATATGCATAAAATGATGATAAGGGTATACATAAGTATATGTATATATGTTGAACATGTAAATGTATATAACATGGGTGTATTTAAAGATATATAGAAATATATAAGTGTATAAATGTATACATATGTATATATATGCCCATGTGAAATAAAATATAGGAAAGTTGTATAGATATGAATATATATTAAGTAGGGATGATGCAAGTAAAATAGTATAAATTACATATATAAATTCATATAATAGTATTGTAAACATAAGAGGAGACAATACTATAAATGCATTTCAAATTCAATGTGAAAACAAAGATCAAAATCAAGCCTTTTATAAAATATCAAATCATCTTTTGTTCAAATCAGGTCAACATGTGTTCAAATCAAAAAAAATGCAAAGCTTGTACAAGGCTTCAGCCCTATGGCTTACCCTGTAATCTTTGCCTTCACTTATATATATAGAGCCAATAGTTTACTCTCGCATAGAGAAGAATAAATTAAAGGGGTAAAGTCTGTACAACATAAATAGGTGAAACTCTGTCATTAAGTAAACAAAAGGAGGTCAAAGCCTGAAGCAGTGGAAAAAGAAAGCAGTGTTCATTTTCTTTTGATAACGGTGAGTACAATACTTACACCTTCAACTGGTTATAGATACACACACACACAATTGTGGCTGTGAAAAATTTGGTGATCTGGGCTTAATGTTTATGCTGGGTACATATGCGTATGTATAGGAGTAGACATAAAGGAGTTTCACTTACAGGAAAAAAAAATATATGCTTTGTTCATGGTTTAGTAAAACCGGCTAATCACTCTTTTCAAAAATCAATATCTTCTTGTCTAATTAGTTTAGAACTTTGATTTCAATGCAAAATTTGTTTGTTTGTGAATATAAAATATTCTAAAATTTGTTCCACTAAAATTCATCTAGCAGAGTGAGAGAATCCTCCTTATAACCGCAGGTGAGTCATCATGGTCATGTTTTCACATATCATAATTATACGAATGGACTACATAACCAAGTTCGCGATTGAAATTCGTGATTTTTAGAGGTATTTTGTAGATGTTTAGTCGCGTGAGGGTTGTGCTAAAGAAAGATGATTGGAATTGGGTGAGGAGCAAAATTCTGGCGCCGTAATGTTTTTTGAGGTAGGCTGTTTAGCGTGGAAAGGCTTTAGACTGTGACGCATCGGGGAAAAATAGTGGGATGATTTTTAGTGACACGTGGTAGCGGGGCGTGGTCGGACTAGGGCTTCGAGGTGGGTTGTTCTGGTCTTGGGATTTGAGAGGAATAGCGGCGTTGTCGGTTGAACGGAGGCGTGCAGACCGAGGAAAAGGGGTAGCAGAGGCTATGGTGCACCTGTCGGCACAGTTTGATGGTGGAGCATTGGGTACGGTGGCAAGGCAAGGCGATTTCGTTTGCGGTTGATTGTTTCCAGGCGCGTGCGTTAAGTTTGAATTTTCGAACTGAGGCGCCACCATGGTTTCAGGGGATCGAGCATGTTGAGGAGGTCGGCAACAACTTGGTAGGGAGGTCGGTGGTGAGTGGTGACGCCGGGGGCGGGTGTGCACGTGCACACGTACATGCACGACGACTTGAGAATTGGAAGAAGGCAGAGTGGAGAGTAGGAACTGGAAGAAAAGGAAGAGAGGAAAAAGGTGTGGGTCGGAAAGAAAAGGATATGGGCCAGAGAAAATAATAGAAAAAAAAATAAAAGAAAAGGAAAGAGAAAAATGAAAAAATGGGAAGAAAGGAATGAAACTTATATATATTTACATAACAGCTTTAAATTTTAACTCAGAAATCTATTTTTTCCAAACTAATATTGAAGGTATTTGCATCTAAACCTTACTACCCAATGATATGAATTAGTATAGTGGAATTTTCCGTAAGTTAGAGTTTATAATTAAAATGGGAAATTAATTAATTATAGTATTATTACTTAACTTAGAGTTTGTATGGAAATTTACAAAGTTAGATATTTAATAAAGTGTTTAATTTCAAATTACCTAGAAATGAATTGTTATATAATTCTTTTAAATCTGTAGTTAATTTGGATTAAAAACATAAATGATTTCAGTTAATTAAAGTGATAAAATCCTGATGGGGAAATTGTTTGATATTGTTATAGACCGTTAAACTTGTTAACAAATCTATATCTTGGCCTAAATGCTATTAGGAATTTAATTCAATTATTTTTGTCCAAATCATCAAGTGGTCGGACAAGTTAATAGTAGATTTAAAATGATGTTACGGTTTGTTTGAATAAAAATCCGTAATAAATTTCCATATTGAATATTGTCACCCTAAATACAAATTGTTTATTTAAAACAATTTACCCTTTTCAAAAGTTATTACTTGAACTCGGAGAGACCGAGATTGAATATCTGGTTATTCGGAACCACTTCGATTTGAGAATCACTAAGAACCTTTACGGTTTGATCATAGAGTTAGTTTACTAAAATTGGATTAAATTAACAAATTCAACTATGTGAAGTAAGTAAATGTACTTGGACATTATTATAAAATCGATGGATTTCTGCAGAACTGTTTTGGTTTTAATCTGATAAAAACTCGTCGGATATATGAGTTACCTTGGTTTCAAAGAAGCTTTATAACTTAAGTATATTAAATTTAAGTTGGTTTACTCACGCTGGTTTCCAGCCTAACTCAGGTTTTACTTTATTGTAATGCTCGGGTCAAACCGAGTATTACATATTTTCAGGTTAGGACGCTTTGGAGCTCAGGTGACGAGCTGGATGGCAGAGACATATTTGACTATATTCCGCTGTGCATTATAGACTATATAGACAGCCTTTAGGGACAAGTTGTTATAACTGTCCAGATTTATTTATTGATGGTTGTACTCTGATATCTTGTATGTATATTGACAATTACAGCTTTTCTTTGTATAAAATGCTCTTATTTCATATTATATTTTGATCCGCTGCGATTGTGAGATTCTATGCCGTTGTTTTCTGTTTCTTATTCTATCTCTTTTTCTTCTAAACCCTAACAGCCTGGTATTTCCGGCACTCGATTGCTCGGCACTCTATACAGTGAACGTATTGGTGTCGATTTTCAGGGTCGAAAATCTTCGGGTCGTTACAAAGTATTTATTTAAATTTATGTTAATATTTAAAAATAGATGTTTTATAACTTTAATAATAAAGGTGGGGAAGATAAATTAATGTTGAATTGGAATTTAAATTGGTTAATAATTGAATTTAAATAAGAATTGATTTGAACTGATGTTGACTTGATTTGATAAAAAGGTGATTAAATGAATATTCTAAATTTCAAATAAAATTGAGACTGAATATTTAATATTGATTTAAATTTATAAATTGAGATTTTATTTAATTTTTATTAAAATTATTATGTAAATATTTTCCAATTTGAATAAAATTAAAATTGAATGTTGAAATATAAATGAAACCTATATTGTAAATGTCTGAATATTTAAACTTTGAATCTTATTGGAATTGAAGGATAGTTCAAACCCGAATTTGAAATCGATATAAATTGAAATGGTTTATTGAGAATTGGAATTGTTAACGTTTTTAATTGAAAGTGTTAAACTGGGATTGATTTAAATTGAATTTTTAAATTTAAGTTGATTTGAATTGATTGATAGAATTGGATGAAACAATTCTAATTTGGAAACTATTTCAGTATAATCTCTTTTAATAAATATAAACTATTTTTAATTTACAACTATTTTAATCTATAAATTATTTTAATATATAAACTATTTTAATTTATAAACATTTTAATATATATACTATTTTCAATATCTAAACTGTTTAAGTTAGAATTGTTATGTTTACGAAAATGTTATGATTTCAAAAGTCTTATGATTTTGTAAGTGTTATAATTTTGAAAGTGCTATGATTCTGGGAAATGCATATTATATAAAGTGAATAATGATATCAGATTGATATGGTTTTGAAATGAATATAATACTTTGATACAAAGTATGAGTTATTTGAAATGAAATGACCACGGTGTGAAATAAGCGTTTGGTTGTTAAAGAGACCGGGATCAGATATTGTCATACTCTCTGCTAATACCGAAAACCACTTTAACAACTGTGTACGTGGTGGAGATTCCAGAACGAAGTAGGATGGTTTGGCGACGATTCTATATGAGGTTTTAGCGCAGCCCTAACTCCCGTGAGTCAGCTTGATGTGGCTAAAACAGGAGCCACGCCGGGCCAAGTGAGGTCATTCCTCCGATCGGGCACATTTCTTCGATACCATTCTATTACTTTGTGATTTGATTGGGTGCACCTTTGATTTGGGAGTGTGTCTCGAGGTGGGCGGTAGTAGATGCTATGCGTTACCACCAGTCCGGATCCGCAAACGGTATATGTAACGATCAGAATTTTCGACTTTCGAAAATTCGACATCGATACTCACTTTATCGACTGCCGAGCCATCGAATGTCGGAAACCCGAAAAGTTATGGTTTTTAAAAAGAAGAAAAAGGTAGAAGAAGAAGAGAAGAAGAAGAAAACAGAAGAAGAAAGAAGAACAACAGAACAACAACAGAAACAGAAAACAATATCAGAATCTCACATATCGCAGCGGAACAATATACAATAGATAATTACTAGTCTTTTAAAACAAAGAACTATATTAGTTTATACATACATCAATCAGAGTCAATATACAACAATGGACAGTTATATAACTTGTCCTCATACAGAATACACAGCGGAATAAATAATATCAGATACAAATACTACGTCTCGTCATCCAGCTTATCTCCAAAGCTCCAGAATATCCAGAATATCCTGATAACATAACTCTAGGCTGCCCGTGTGGAAATTGGTGGGCACCTAGAGTTTAGAAGGGAACAATAAACTCCGAGTCAGTCATGGTGACTGGTGTGAGATCGTAAAACAGTTATTTTTCACAAAGTAAATAAAACAAATTCGAAATGCTTTTGGAAAATGAAACTACCATAAGACCTCCCGCCACACACACAATGCAAACGCAGACTTGGAGGAGATTTCTTCTTATGATAGTCAAAGATGCTTACTACGCAAAAATCAAAATTCTTTTTGATATTATTATTAGTGCATAGTGTAGAAAACATTTCGAAAATAGAATATAAATCTTAGCCAGCATAGGTACCATTATAGTATGCTTGCTATAGCTACCATATTAAATGGCAGGTTCTACAACTAAAACCGTACAAGGCTCGTATTGTTTCTTTGGATTTCCAACAAATGGTCAGGCTAAGGAACTTCCTTTTCCACGATGGGTACGTCCCTGGAATAGACGACCCGAGAAATAACCTAACATTACGGTTAGATCTCTGCCAACACAAGGCCGGGTTACCTCTGCAAAAGTAGGTAACTACTGACACGCGTATGCCATCCCCCGATCGTCATCGATCTTCCCGAGGATCCCCGATTCGCAACAACCACAAAGTAATAAATTTGCAGCAACCACAGAGGTTAAGTATCTGGGCTCCATACCATGATACCACCTTTATCCAGAAGGAATGAAATACACTAAGGGGCGCTACTCCCTAGAACCTTGCCGCATCCTTCCTGTTTTGACCATTTCCGGGGTGTGAGGCTCGACGAAGTCTCGTCCACAAAGCTACGCTTTCTACAAAGCCATGCTTCGGGTCAAACAAATGATCAACCTATGATCACCAAGATATAAGATCAAACAAATGATCATATCACAAATGATCAAACACTAATCATTTCACAGCAACACTCAGTATGCCACGTTACCAAATTGGGAGTATATCGCTGATAAATTTCAACTACATAACCTCTGAGCTCGTACGTCTCAGAGAAGGGTGTTAAGCTAAGAGAATAAATTCTCCGCCACCAACAGAAATGTATTTGAAAGAAATCAGCTTTATATCTCAATTTGTAACGTCAGACACACAATCCATACAAGTCTGTTCCGGGATCGAACAGAACCGAAGGCACTTCTCACGAAGCCCTTGCACATCTGGATAATTTTCTAATCACGTCCGGACTTCCCGTCACTAAGGGTGATAAAACCTCTAAACCGGAGATCAGCCGATGTAGAGTAACTCGACGGTAATCCTTCCGTTTTCAAAAATATCCGGTCTTCAACACCGGTCTTCGAATGCAATTCATAACGACGTATCATATATTCGGAATGGGTTATATGACCCCATGGTCCTTTCCCGGCTAACCCGAATAGTGAGCGTTTATTCAAAAATAAGTGTGGCATTCAAATTCATCCAATTCACAACAGATACCTATCTAAAGGTAATTATTGATAGTCGGTTATTTAACTATCAATAAAGATGCGCAACATCATCAGATTCCAAATAATTTTCCAAATTATTTTATCTTCCAAAATATCTTTACTAGATATAAAATTTCCACACTTCAAAAATAAATCGACGTTTATTTTTCTAAAACAATTCCCCTTTCTTTTATAAATTCCATAGTGAATTTATATTTCAAAATATCTACTGATATACGATTCTCAAATCGATTTTCAATATTCACTTTCAATTTATCTTTACAAAGATAAATTCTTAACAAACATTTCATATCATATTGGAAAAGTAATTCCATACTTATCTAATAATAAGTAATTCACAATCTATTTATTTTCAACATTTGAAAATATTCAATATACTTAAATCAGTATTAAGTATACATTTCATTCTTTAAGGAAATCATTAATTTTAACATCTATTTGAGTCAAAACGAATGTTGCGTAAAACATCGTTACGACGACTCGAAATCACTAGTATAGGGATTCGGATTTTAAGATAGATATATATAAAAATCCCAATACTACATAAAACATTTCCTTTCGGAAATCATTTACTATAACAACAATGTTATAGTCCACCATTTCCTTATATTTCTCGAAAACGTCTATTTCAACAATAAATGTTGAAATCTATGTATTCGATATCATAATACATTTTAAAACATCTTTAAAATGTTTAACTTCATTTTTAATAACACTTCTTCAGAAACGTATCCATTTTACTTAAAAATATATTCACTGTCCAAAATCGTGAATATAATTCACTTAACCCAATTTCAATCTTTTCTACACATTTATTTCAAGAATTTATCCACTATCCAAAATCATGGATAAAATTCCCTTAATAACTTCTATATTTAAAAATCAATCAAATTTGATTTATTTTCGAATTTATAAAAAACAACATTTATAAATTCTATTCCCATTTTATAACAACTTCGATTTATAAATTTTCTTTAATGACCCATTCAATTTATAACTCAATGTATATACCAAAGGTCCATCTTATAAGTTAATATAACTTATAATTCATTTATTTTAAAAGAAATCGTTCTTTTAAACTTCATAAAATTTAAAACTTTCAGATTTCATTAACTTATGAAATCCCATTTATACTTCATTTTAACACTTACAGAAACTTGTCTTATAATCCCAATATTTCAAATTTATAAATATCCATTTTTGTACATCTTTTATTACATTGTTTTTAATACCTCAAAAATTCCAATTAACCATTTTATAAATTTCTTAACTCTTTATTTCAAAAGAAATTACTTTTTTGTTACAATTCACAAAATCTTAACTTTTTATAACTTTTAAAATTTTAAACGTTTATTTATTTAAAATAAATCAATTCAAAAATTCAATAAAACGTCTATTTTCAAAAATCACTTTAAAAATCCTTTATTAGTAAAAGTCGTTATTTTTAAAACTTGAATCCGATGATGCAACAGCACCAATTAGTCAATCACAACAACAAACATCATATATCAACATATGATAACAGGATATACATCAATATCTGTAAATAAATAAATACTGGTGAGGAATCCAGTTGGATCCCTCCAACCTGTTTCCCTGCATCCACAGACGTTAGCACAATACCAATTCCACTTCGAGGTAGAATATCGCGGTATATGGGTTTTATAAAAATAATCCGCTTACTAATGGCGCAATAGGGTCTCATCCGCTATACGAGGCGGGAAATCATCAATCCAATATATACATATGCCAATATGTATATATTGCTATATATATAATAGATATATCCTACTATATTTAATATCATATCCAATAGCAATCATCAATCAATAAATAACTGCAATATCAAATATATTTTGAGTGAGAAAAATCTCACCTTAGCTTTATATTTGTAATCCAATCCAATCCAGTTTGTTTCTCGATTTTACAGACCTTGTATAAACAATTTTATACAATTCATCAATATTTGAAATAACCGAATAATAAATTTTCGGTTGGTAATTTTAATTATCCAATGGTTTTGTTTTAAACCAATTTCAATTTAACAAAACATTTTTTTCCCTTTGAAATCTTCAAAAATACTGATAACCTATCTCATACAGATTTTAAATCTATTTTTATAAAATCCTATAACATTTCAAAATCATATATATATCTTTAAAACAGAAATAGTTTTAATTTTTTTTCTTTTTCTTTTTCTTTTCAAACTTTATCAATATAAAGTAATTTTCTATTTTGCTGTAAAAGGAAAAAAACTGTATTTATACTTCACCGTATAAACATATATAGACTTATTCATTGAAGAAATAAATTGTCTTAACAACCTAAATGTTAATTTAATCTCCTTAACATAAAATTTAAATTTTGAAAATAGTTTGTACCTCACTGTAAACTGAGCAACCCAGGCTCGACTTCGAACTGCTGTGACAATCATCACTTCGTTCCCACGATCGAGCACGAACCAGATCATCTGAAACCACCACAAGAACGAACACGCACCTCTTTCAACGCACGCGTACGAACGCCTAGACCTACCTCGCGCTCGCCGAGCTTGACTTCGCCAGCGCTCCCCTTCCAATTCGCGACTACTAGATCTTTCCACCACAAGCATCTACTGTCGCGAACCCTACCTGCATCGCCTATTCGCCATCGCCGACCCCAATTTGAAGTCGAAGTCGTCGCCTTCCCCGACGAGGTCGAGTACTCCCCGCTCGATCACGCGCGATTCCATCCCACTCATGAAGTTCGCCTGCGATTCGCTCGCTATGGGATGAATCCCCCTTTCGTATGCCTGTCGTTCCTTCATTTTCGAATTCTATTAAGGAGGAGGCTACGGCCATTTATAAACGAACGAAATTCGTTTGTCTACAATTTAAATTGGAGAGGAAAGAAAGATATCGGCCATTGTTATTTTGTTTTTTTTTTCTTGAATCTGAGAGAGGGGGAGAACGAGTGATGATTTTAAAAAGGTAAAGAGCCATGCTTGCACGATTTGGCATCGTGATTTTAACAGGGAGAAGCACGATTTCTTTCCCAATCTTAGGCGTGATTTTAGGGGAGAAAGGTGGCTGATATTTATAGATTTTAAATTTTAAAATTAAACTGAATTTTAATTTCATTTCAACGTGTTTACACACCGTGTGGTTACATAACCACTCCGAAAAATACGAAAATTGAAATCCGGTAATAATTCGATATTACGGACCCAATGGAACTGGTTTCGTCGAATTCCGAGACTGCGCCCCGGACGGCTATTTTCAAATTCAATTTAAACGATGTAATTTCAAAACTGATCAAATCAATTTCAACTTTGATTTCGAAGCTTCTATTGTCTTTAGTATTATCATTATGAATTTTAAAAGCTTTTGAAATATTTTTCTTCAGCTTAAAATTGAAGATACAAATTTTTATTCAACTTACAATAGATTAAATTTTATAATTTAATCGCCAAATTCAAAAAAATATTGGGGATTCAAATTAAATCATCGTTCAAATATTTAAAATTAATTAAATATTTTCAATTAAATTTGTTCGAAATTCTGGGTCGTTACAGACTTCCCTCCTTAAAAGAATTTCGTCCTCGAAATTACAAGTTAGGAAAAAAAAAGTCCTTACTCGTCTACTATTTTTCAACATCCAATAGTTTTATCAATTTATCAAAACAAATCTTCCTACTAAAGATTCGTTATCAATTCAACTAAATTTTCCAACTCAAATTATAAGTTCCAACAACATTGTTTACTTAACAATTCAAATTTAAGTTTAAATTCAAATTTTAAACTTTCAAAATTTCTCAAAAATTTTCTAACGCCCTATATTTCCGAAAAATTTCGCCAGCGTCTCCTTTGCGCGGCTAATACGGCACGACTACAAAACGTCCCTACGGACTCTCAGATTTCAAAAAGAAAAAGAAAAAGCCAAGCGGCTAGACAAGAAAGTCATCAAATCTCATATAGAAATTCAAATACTTAGCTTTTGTCGAGCAATTCAAATTTATCTTCAAAATTAAAATCCCAATTCCTTTATAACACCTGTATCTCCTACTAGCCATAATATCTAGTTACATATATTCAAACTATTTTGCACATTTCACTACAAAATTTTCAATACTTACTGCTTATACCTTTTTAGCTTACTATTGAAGTTGCATATCTATTTTCACTCAATTTTACATTTCAAATTTCATTTGAATTCAATTTACTATTCCAGTCTAATTTGGATTCAATTCAAATTCTGAATATTGAATTTTATCAATCAACTTTTATTTACAACTGCACTATTCTAAATTAGTTTTAGTTACTAACTCATTACAAATTCCAATTCATTTACAAATTCAAATTCGTTTTCAACATTCAGTTTCAATTCCAGTTTTATTCACTTATAAATTCAAAATGAATTTTTTTAACAATTCAATTTCATTTTCTTGCACTTGCAATTTCAAATTTATTTGCAAATTCATTCATTTTCAATTTGAATCTCATTTCTATCAGATTTTCAAATATTTATAAGTTATCAACTTATTTACATTCCGATTTATATAATCACTTATATATTCATATTACAAATTCATTTCATTAATGAATTTTTAAATTTTCCAATATCTATCTGGAATTCCATTTTCATTTATAAATTCATTTACAATTTATATTCACCATTTTATTCATATATGAATTCATCTCTTTATATTTCAATTCACATTTATAAATTTCATTCGTTAAATGGATTTTTATTTAAACTTTAAACTTTACAAGTTATCAACTTCATAATATTTCATAAATATTTTTATATAGCATTCCACAGTTTACCAACATTTCAAAACCATTTTTTTTTTGAAGATGATTCAAATTTTCTTTAAATTTCAAAAACCAAACCCAAATTTTTCAAACAACTTCCATTTAAAACAATTTGGCAGCAATTCCTCTTTTGGAGACCCGAAAATGAACACCAACGATGCCGCGGTCATCATCGAAGTTATTTTCCAGCGACCGAAAAGAGTTTAGAGCTTTTCATTCCTCCAAAATACTTTTCAAAACCCTTGAAATCCATTTTCAAATCAAAAAGATTTAAACTTTCCAAACCTCCAAAATTTTCAAATTCTTTTCAAAACATTTCCAAAAACTTCTCTGGGATTCCGTTTCAAATTACAAATCACATTTATAATTTACATTTTCAAATTTCATTTGCATATGAATTTATTTCTTAACTTTGGAGTTATGATTTCAATTTCTTATCCGATTTCATATAATAATGATAACATTTCAATATTATCACTTTCCTAACAAACGAGCATCCATATACTATGATAATTCATAGAAAATCATTTCTTTTATATACAAAAATAGTTTTGGGTAAAATTATTTCATTTACCCTATTCAAAACAATACTGTGCCGAATTGTTCTATTCAAGTGTTTAGAAACCCCTTCGATACAGTTTTGCAAGACTGTGCCGACGAAGGTTCATATACCACTCAATAAACCAATCATCACAATACAAAACAATTTTATATTAACTAACAAATACGTGCTCATATTTATTATTACACTCAAACTCATTCTAGAGTACTGCTGACTCTATCTCTAACGAGTAACACCCAACAGAGCAGGGTTGTCGCTTAACCATATGCTCTGATACCAAATGTAACGATCAGAATTTTCGACTTTCGAAAATTCGACATCGATACTCACTTTATCGACTGCCGAGCCATCGAATGTCGGAAACCCGAAAAGTTATGGTTTTTAAAAAGAAGAAAAAGGTAGAAGAAGAAGAGAAGAAGAAGAAAACAGAAGAAGAAAGAAGAACAACAGAACAACAACAGAAACAGAAAACAATATCAGAATCTCACATATCACAGCGGAACAATATACAATAGATAATTACTAGTCTTTTAAAACAAAGAACTATATTAGTTTATACATACATCAATCAGAGTCAATATACAACAATGGACAGTTATATAACTTGTCCTCATACAGAATACACAGCGGAATAAATAATATCAGATACAAATACTACGTCTCGTCATCCAGCTTATCTCCAAAGCTCCAGAATATTCTGATAACATAACTCTAGGCTGCCCGTGTGGAAATTGGTGGGCACCCAGAGTTTAGAAGGGAATAATAAACTCCGAGTCAGTCATGGTGACTGGTGTGAGATCGTAAAACAGTTATTTTTCACAAAGTAAATAAAACAAATTCGAAATGCTTTTGGAAAATGAAACTACCATAAGACCTCCCGCCACACACATAATGCAAACGCAGACTTGGAGGAGATTTCTTCTTATGATAGTCAAAGATGCTTACTACGCAAAAATCAAAATTCTTTTTGATATTATTATTAGTGCATAGTGTAGAAAACATTTCGAAAATAGAATATAAATCTTAGCCAGCATAGGTACCATTATAGTATGCTTGCTATAGCTACCATATTAAATGGCAGGTTCTACAACTAAAACCGTACAAGGCTCGTATTGTTTCTTTGGATTTCCAACAAATGGTCAGGCTAAGGAACTTCCTTTTCCACGATGGGTACGTCCCTGGAATAGACGACCCGAGAAATAACCTAACATTACGGTTAGATCTCTGCCAACACAAGGCCGGGTTACCTCTGCAAAAGTAGGTAACTACTGACACGCGTATGCCATCCCCCGATCGTCACCGATCTTCCCGAGGATCCCCGATTCGCAACAACCACAAAGTAATAAATTTGCAGCAACCACAGAGGTTAAGTATCTGGGCTCCATACCATGATACCACCTTTATCCAGAAGGAATGACATACACTAAGGGGCGCTACTCCCTAGAACCTTGCCGCATCCTTCCTGTTTTGACCATTTCCGGGGTGTGAGGCTCGACGAAGTCTCGTCCACAAAGCTACGCTTTCTACAAAGCCATGCTTCGGGTCAAACAAATGATCAACCTATGATCACCAAGATATAAGATCAAACAAATGATCATATCACAAATGATCAAACACTAATCATTTCACAGCAACACTCAGTATGCCACGTTACCAAATTGGGAGTATATCGCTGATAAATTTCAACTACATAACCTCTGAGCTCGTACGTCTCAGAGAAGGGTGTTAAGCTAAGAGAATAAATTCTCCGCCACCAACAGAAATGTATTTGAAAGAAATCAGCTTTATATCTCAATTTGTAACGTCAGACACACAATCCATACAAGTCTGTTCCGGGATCGAACAGAACCGAAGGCACTTCTCACGAAGCCCTTGCACATCCGGATAATTTTCTAATCACGTCCGGACTTCCCGTCACTAAGGGTGATAAAACCTCTAAACCGGAGATCAGCCGATGTAGAGTAACTCGACGGTAATCCTTCCGTTTTCAAAAATATCCGGTCTTCAACACCGGTCTTCGAATGTAATTCATAACGACATATCACATATTCGGAATGGGTTATACGACCCCATGGTCCTTTCCCGGCTAACCCGAATAGTGAGCGTTTATTCAAAAATAAGTGTGGCATTCAAATTCATCCAATTCACAACAGATACCTATCTAAAGGTAATTATTGATAGTCGGTTATTTAACTATCAATAAAGATGCGCAACATCATCAGATTCCAAATAATTTTCCAAATTATTTTATCTTCCAAAATATCTTTACTAGATATAAAATTTCCACACTTCAAAAATAAATCGACGTTTATTTTTCTAAAACAATTCCCCTTTCTTTTATAAATTCCATAGTGAATTTATATTTCAAAATATCTACTGATATACGATTCTCAAATCGATTTTCAATATTCACTTTCAATTTATCTTTACAAAGATAAATTCTTAACAAACATTTCATATCATATTGGAAAAGTAATTCCATACTTATCTAATAATAAGTAATTCACAATCTATTTATTTTCAACATTTGAAAATATTCAATATACTTAAATCAGTATTAAGTATACATTTCATTCTTTAAGGAAATCATTAATTTTAACATCTATTTGAGTCAAAACGAATGTTGCGTAAAACATCGTTACGACGACTCGAAATCACTAGTATAGGGATTCGGATTTTAAGATAGATATATATAAAAATCCCAATACTACATAAAACATTTCCTTTCGGAAATCATTTACTATAACAACAATGTTATAGTCCACCATTTCCTTATATTTCTCGAAAACGTCTATTTCAACAATAAATGTTGAAATCTATGTATTCGATATCATAATACATTTTAAAACATCTTTAAAATGTTTAACTTCATTTTTAATAACACTTCTTCAGAAACGTATCCATTTTACTTAAAAATATATTCACTGTCCAAAATCGTGAATATAATTCACTTAACCCAATTTCAATCTTTTCTACACATTTATTTCAAGAATTTATCCACTATCCAAAATCGTGGATAAAATTCCCTTAATAACTTCTATATTTAAAAATCAATCAAATTTGATTTATTTTCGAATTTATAAAAAACAACGTTTATAAATTCTATTCCCATTTTATAACAACTTCGATTTATAAATTTTCTTTAATGACCCATTCAATTTATAACTCAATGTATATACCAAAGGTCCATCTTATAAGTTAATATAACTTATAATTCATTTATTTTAAAAGAAATCGTTCTTTTAAACTTCATAAAATTTAAAACTTTCAGATTTCATTAACTTATGAAATCCCATTTATACTTCATTTTAACACTTACAGAAACTTGTCTTATAATCCCAATATTTCAAATTTATAAATATCCATTTTTGTACATCTTTTATTACATTGTTTTTAATACCTCAAAAATTCCAATTAACCATTTTATAAATTTCTTAACTCTTTATTTCAAAAGAAATTACTTTTTTGTTACAATTCACAAAATCTTAACTTTTTATAACTTTTAAAATTTTAAACGTTTATTTATTTAAAATAAATCAATTCAAAAATTCAATAAAACGTCTATTTTCAAAAATCACTTTAAAAATCCTTTATTAGTAAAAGTCGTTATTTTTAAAACTTGAATCCGATGATGCAACAGCACCAATTAGTCAATCACAACAACAAACATCATATATCAACATAT
Organism: Allium fistulosum; assembly: GCA_030737815.1. Taxonomy (NCBI): domain Eukaryota; kingdom Viridiplantae; phylum Streptophyta; class Magnoliopsida; order Asparagales; family Amaryllidaceae; genus Allium; species Allium fistulosum. Next base: position 695,477,481 of record CM060906.1, read on the forward strand.
GATAACAGGATATACATCAATATCTGTAAATAAATAAATACTGGTGAGGAATCCAGTTGGATCCCTCCAACCTGTTTCCCTGCATCCACAGACGTTAGCACAATACCAATTCCACTTCGAGGTGGAATATCGCGGTATATGGGTTTTATAAAAATAATCCGCTTACTAACGGCGCAATAGGGTCTCATCCGCTATACAAGGCGGGAAATCATCAATCCAATATATACATATGCCAATATGTATATATTGCTATATATATAATAGATATATCCTACTATATCTAATATCATATCCAATAGCAATCATCAATCAATAAATAACTGCAATATCAAATATATTTTGAGTGAGAAAAATCTCACCTTAGCTTTATATTTGTAATCCAATCCAATCCAGTTTGTTTCTCGATTTTATAGACCTTGTATAAACAATTTTATACAATTCATCAATATTTGAAATAACCGAATAATAAATTTTCGGTTGGTAATTTTAATTATCCAATGGTTTTGTTTTAAACCAATTTCAATTTAACAAAACATTTTTTTCCCTTTGAAATCCTCAAAAATACTGATAACCTATCTTATACAGATTTTAAATCTATTTTTATAAAATCCTATAACATTTCAAAATCATATATATATCTTTAAAACAGAAATAGTTTTAATTTTTTTTTCTTTATCTTTTTCTTTTCAAACTTTATCAATATAAAGTAATTTTCTATTTTGCTGTAAAAGGAAAAAAACTGTATTTATACTTCACCGTATAAACATATATAGACTTATTCATTGAAGAAATAAATTGTTTTAACAACCTAAATGTTAATTTAATCTCCTTAACATAAAATTTAAATTTTGAAAATAGTTTGTACCTCACTGTAAACTGAGCAACCCAGGCTCGACTTCGAACTGCTGTGACAATCATCACTTCGTTCCCATGATCGAGCACGAACCAGATCATCTGAAACCACCGCAAGAACGAACATGCACCTCTTTCAACGCACGCGTACGAACGCCTAGACCTGCCTCGCGCTCGCCGAGCTTGACTTCGCCAGCGCTCCCCTTCCAATTCGCGACTACCAGATCTTTCCACCACAAGCATCTACTGTCACGAAACCTACCTGCGTCGCCTATTCGCCATCGCCGACCCCAATTTGAAGTCGAAGTCGTCGCCTTCCCCGACGAGGTCGAGTACTCCCCGCTCGATCACGCGCGATTCCATCCCACTCATGAAGTTCGCCTGCGATTCGCTCGCTATGGGATGAATCCCCCTTTCGTATGCCTGTCGTTCCTTCATTTTCGAATTCTATTAAGGAGGAGGCTACGGCCATTTATAAACGAACGAAATTCGTTTGTCTACAATTTGAATTGGAGAGGAAAGAAAGATATCGGCCATTGTTATTTTGTTTTTTTTTTCTTGAATCTGAGAGAGGGGGAGAACGAGTGATGATTTTAAAAAGGTAAAGAGCCATGCTTTCATGATTTGGCATCGTGATTTTAACAGGGAGAAGCACGATTTCTTTCCCAATCTTAGGCGTGATTTTAGGGGAGAAAGGTGGCTGATATTTATAGATTTTAAATTTTAAAATTAAACTGAATTTTAATTTCATTTCAACGTGTTTACACACCGTGTGGTTACATAACCACTCCGAAAAATACGAAAATTTTAATCCGGTAATAATTCGATATTACGGACCCAATGGAACTGGTTTCGTCGAATTCCGAGACTGCGCCCCGGACGGCTATTTTCAAATTCAATTTAAACGATGTAATTTCAAAACTGATCAAATCAATTTCAACTTTGATTTCGAAGCTTCTATTGTCTTTAGTATTATCATTATGAATTTTAAAAGCTTTTGAAATATTTTTCTTCAGCTTAAAATTGAAGATACAAATTTTTATTCAACTTACAATAGATTAAATTTTATAATTTAATCGCCAAATTCAAAAAAATATTGGGGATTCAAATTAAATCATCGTTCAAATATTTAAAATTAATTAAATATTTTCAATTAAATTTGTTCGAAATTCTGGGTCGTTACAGTATATCTACCCTAGCATTGCCTCGCGTGCGTTGTCACATGTCCTATCGTGCCTTCTATGAGTTTGGTTTGTGTCGTACCTATGGAGTGCTCCCTGATAGCCCACTTGCGAGTGGAGTTTACAGTATCTGTATAGACTACGACATTATATAAAATGTGTTAAGGGGTATATGGGTAATGCCTTAATGCTATTTTAATAGTTTACTTTACTATAGACATTATTATAATAGCGTATATTACTACATAGTAGATAGTTCCACGGATCCTTAGAGGTTGAAAATCCCAAACATCCTTTAAGTTACTTGTATTTCAGTTGATATTTCACTTGAGTTGAATTTACTATATAAGAATGTTAATCTTGACTCGAGTGCTTTGTGTTATGCTTTATGCTCGGGTCAGACTGAGTGTCACAGCATTTGAGAATCACCTTTGGAGATTTTAGCTTTGCTTGAAGATCTGTCTTACCCATTCAGCTTTTCCAGTTGTTTTGATCAGAAATGTCATCTGTTTGTATTCGAGACTACATTGTATTGGAGATATTCTATTGTATTTTATTTCAAACTCCGATGTTTATATGGTAGCTTCTTGAACTACTATTTATCTATTCCGCTGCTTATTGTTGTAATACTTTGTGTTTGTGATTCTGTGATTGATTTATTTACTATATATGCTAAGTTTTGCCAAATATAAATTAACAATCTTTTTTTTTAGCAATTCAAGTCTGACATGTGTGGATGCGAATGGTTCGAAATACCAGGTCGTTACAAGTGGTATCAGAGCTCTGGTTTAGGCAAAACTTAGCATATGGAGTCATATTCGTTCGAGCTTGAAATTCTTGGTTGGGTTCCTCTTCTATCAGGATTTCTCTTGAATTTCGAAACCTTCCCCCCTTTGTTCTGAAAGTTCATTCTTGTCTTTTCCTATTCATGTTCTTTTGATATTGGAGCATCCGATAGCTCTATTTCTGTCGATCTCTACAATTTCATACTTATGTGTGACTAATCCCATCGGCGGTTCCGCCAACCTTCGTATAATTTGTAAAGGGCTGAAACTCTTTTACAACAGGCGTCGATTCACCGAAGATTTCTATGTCCTCGGTTTACGATGCCATTATCCCTTGCAAAGCCCGAACAGTTTTCTAGTAGACGACTCGAGCAATTCTCTTCTTATTGAATGTCGAATGCCTCATAATTTTGCAGGTAGTTCTATCCTTCGTTTGATACTCAGCCTAGTGATCTTGACTCCACCCGATAGTCAGGGATTATCCTGATGTTTTGGTGAAGTCACTTCTTTCCCTCTCGAGCGAGAAATTTGAATTTTCGCATTGATATTATTCCTGAAATCTCGGTTGACCAGGTTAAGGTCACCGCGATTAATATAAATCTATCCATTTTCCCCTTTTGAAATTTAATTATCTTTTATCCTTTCGAGCTATCTCCGTTGTTAAAATTCTCTTTGATTAGGGTCTCTCTAAATTTGAATCTCTATCCTTGTTCTATGATCCATTATTGAATCATCGTGTGAGGGAGTGTATTTGTAATTAATATAAAAATGTTTTATATTGTGTTATTTGAATTGTTAAGTTTGCTTTGGGGTTCCGATCGATTCGTCTGGCCAACGCTATCAATAGGAATTCCAAAACACTTGAATAGAGCAAGCTGACACAATATTGGTTTCAAAATGAAATAGTTATGTATAATTATATTATATATATAAAGGTATAATTTTTATGAAATTAGATACTTAAATGAATTGGTTGTTAGTAAATGATATTCTCGACTATCATTTATTGCTTTGTCAACATTTCCTTAACTATTAACTACTGTTGCTATAAGAAGTTGAAGTTGATAAAATGGTTTATAAATTTAATTTAAAATTGAAAATAAATTTAATTTAAGGATTTGAGGGTTTAATTTCCCGTGTCTTCCAAATTTTGGTTTCAAAGTTTGAAATTGTATCATTTGAAATATTTACGAATGGGATTATTTTCAGAAAATTTTAAATGAAGTAAGTCAGTACTCTCCTCTTTTGTCACTGGAAAATAATTTCGGTGATGACTGCAGCATCATCGGCATTCATTTTCGAGTCTCAAGGTGGAGAGACCACTCTGTAGCTTCGCTACACTCTTGTTTTGGACAGTGGATTTGATTTGAATTTCTTGAGTATGATTTGATTTATAAAAATACATATATATATATATGTATATATTTATTTCAAAATGGTTGAAGTGAAACCGGAAATTTAACTCTTAAATTTTTATGTCAAGTGATGATTTTCAATTATTGAAATAAATCAAAAAATTTGAATAATTGGAGTAACTAAAATGAGAAATGAAATTGTAACACCTTGAAACATTTGAAATAGGATAAAAATTATTTGGATAATACTCAATTGCATTTTTATATATATAACTTACCTGAATTATCCAAAAAGTTAAAATGTTAAGGTGAAAATGTAATTGAAGGTTATACAAGAAAAATTTAAGTAATAGAAATGTCCAAACTAGATTCTTGCTTAATAAAATATTGTAAATAAAAAGGGTAAATTTGTGTAGTATTTAATTACATTCAAAAAATATTAATAAGACTTAACTGGGAAAAGTTTGAATGTAATTGAATAATATACAATATAATTATAAGTAATAAGATGTTTAAAAATGAAATATTGTTAGGGAAATTAATAAATAAAGGATTAAGTAGTTATAATAAATGTTTATACACTTAGTCTATGTTGAAATAAATCGAATAAAAAGAAAATTACTATTTAAGTAAATAAATATGGACTTAATAATAGTTGAAATTGAATCTTTAGTGGAATCAACTCAATTGAGGTAAATAGATTTAATAAATGAGTTAAATCAAATAAATTTTGTTTTGAAAGAAATTTTGTAACAAATATTAATAAATTGAAACAAATCAAATTGAATGAAAATAGCTTGAATTTAAAATACATAAATAAATGAATATTATTGATTAAATAAAATGGACTGATACCAAATTAATTGAATATAAATTCATTTAAAGACTGATGAAATTTATATGGTTTTGAATGTATTGTGTATTTGATAATATGTATTTCAAATCTATCTTTCCTTTCGGTTACTTCTATTCTCCTACCTCCTTCCTTTTCGAGGAAGAAAAGTGTAACAACCCTAGATTTTTGCATATATTTTTATTTTGACTTTATTTTTAATTTAAATTATTTTAAACTTGTTCTATTTCAAACATTTCATTTTAAATATAAATGTTGATTATTAAGTGATTTATAGTTCAAACTAGTATAAATTGGATATTTCACTGAAAAGTGAATTTCTATTCAAACTGGTCAAACTTTGACTTTTGAACTTTAAATTTAAATATTCAAATTCTTAAATTTTATCTATTATTATGAAAATATATTTAATAACTTGAATACAGCTTTTCGTTTCGTTGGAAACGGAGTTAAATTGTGAAAGTTATGTATATTTCAATATTGTGTGTAAACTGATGTATTTAGCAATATTGTCTATTTTAAATTTTATTTTATTTGTCATATTTGTTCTAATATGTGTTGATATTTTATTTTATGTATAATTTTGTCTTTTAAATAATTTAAAGTGATTATATAATTTTACCAAAGCGTATTGAATTTATTTTCTATTTTTAAAGGCTAGTTTCTATTTTTTGCTATTTTCTTAATTAAATTATATATAATTGAAATTTGGTTATTTATTTTATGCATTCACTTTTATTTGCTGATTTTTACTTTATTTATATTAATTCTACATGTATTTAAATTAAAATAGATTTTCCAAAGTGTACTGAAGTTATTTCTAACTTTTAAAGCTTAGTTTGCATTTTTAAGCCATTTTCTTAATTAAAATTCTATTTATTCAAAACTTAATTATTTATTTTATATATTTATTTTTATTTCTGAGTTGTTATCTTAATTTCTCAGTTTTTATATGTATTTATAAATTTCAAATATATATAAAAGAAATTTGAAAAGGTTGGTGTCTTTTTAGTTGCTTTTGTCCCTTTGTTTTCCCGTCTCTTCATTTTCCTAACCTTCTTGCATTCAATTCTTTTTGGTCGTTCCCTATCATTCTTCAGCTGCATCCCACTTCAATTCACGCCCAAAATAGTTTCTCAACTTAAAAAAAATCGGCCATCAACATTGCTTCAAGAATTTAGGTAAAAACATCATTCTTTTCTATGTTTTTCTTTTGTTTTCACATGATTTTACACTTGTCCTCCTCTTCTTTGGATCGGCCAACTCCACTCCTCCCCCTAGGCCACCTCCACCACCTCCCCCTCTGGCCAACATCACCTCCAGCCCCTCCCCATCCCATGGCCATGAGCCCTAATGATGAAGAACCACCCAAAATTGAACCAACATCACCTATATGTGCTAGCCAAGCCCATACACCTATCACCACCTCTCTCTTCCACCTAGGCCGACCAACCACCACCACCACTGGCCTAATCTCAACCTAAAACACCTCTGCACACCCTCTACAGCCCACACCTGAAATAGCCATGCCCCTCTATGCCTTGGCCGAGCCCAAAAGTGGCATAGAAATCCATGTTTTGCCTTGTGTTGTTAGCCTCTAGCATCATGAACATTTGCACCATCTTCCCTAGGCTAGGCCGACCCCTATAGGTCCACAACCAGACCCTAATGCAATCTTTTGTTGTGTGTTTTTCATCCATGGCTGAGCCTATGTGAGATAGAGGCAAGTGCAATTGGTTTGGATTTGTTTTGTGCATAAATACACAAGCTGTTTAAATCTTTGTGAAGTGTTTTATTCATGTACATTTGTTTGGTTTGTTTCATGTATTCAAGGAAATTTACTTCGGCTCCAAATCTCAAATCATTGTCGTGCTTTCGTGCCTCTGGAAATCTTTGTTGTGTGTTTGTGGTTGTCATCTCCAGCTTATACAAGTGAGTAATTCTCACCAGACAATGTGTACTTATATAACTAGTAAACTGACACCATTTGAATCTGTAAAATTATATCATCCTGTTATAACTATTATATTATGATCATATGATGCTCATCCCTGTTATTACTCATGTTATATCATCAGTTACTGTTATATAATGCTATTCTGTTATTTATGTCAGTTTATCACACTGCAAGTTCCCTGTTAGTATAGAAATCACTATGGGTTGAAATGATACATACCCGAACAGACTTTAGAATAGGGAAAGATCGTTATGGGCTGAAATGATAAGCCTGAGCGACTTTTTTTAATTTTATATTACTTGGGATTGCGGGTTTGAAATGATAAAACCCGGTTTTCTTTATAAACTGCGGATTGAAATGATACACATCCGTATCACTTGACCTAGGCTAGAAAATTATATACAGACCCATGGTTTATATATTTTTCTAAAAATTTTAAAATATTTTAAAAATGTAAATATAATGATATTTTGATTTAAAATTTATTAAAATGATTTCTATAAAATATTTGTGATTTTCTACAAGTTAAATAAGTGAATTAAGTAAATGGTGAAGTAGAATTTGAAATATAAGTAAATTTTGAAATTTATGATTTTGTTTATAAATGGAATTTATGTAAAGTATGAATATATGACAAATTTGATTTAAAGGATGAATTTAATGATTTTTATTAAGTAATAATAATTTTTAAAGTGTTAATGATTTTGTATAAATTAAATATGAAATAAATGAATGTTTAAGTTGATTTTTTTTTAAATATAACTTAAATTGGGAAATTGTGAATTTTGTTAAAAGTGAAATTTTAATTAAGTAAAATAAATGGAAATAAGTTATATTTTGGAAATTTAAACTTAGTTGTTAAGTTAAATGTCACGTACAAGAATTTTCGACTTTCGAAAATTCGACATCGATACTCACTTTATCGACTGTCGAGCAATCGAGTGCCGGAAACTCCAATAGTGAGGGTTTAAGAAAGAAGAAAAATGTAGAAGAAGAAGAAGATAGAAGAAAAAAAAAGAGAAGAAGAGAAGAACAACAGAACAACATCAGAACAGAAAATAATATCAGAATCTTACACATCGCAGCGGAACAATATATAATAAATAAACACTAGTCTTTTAAACAAAGAGCTATATCAGTTTATACATACATCAATCAGAGTCAATATACAAAAATGGACAGTTATATAACTTGTCCTCATACAGAATACACAGCGGAATAAATAATATCAGATACAAATACTACGTCTCGTCATCCAGCTTATCTCCAAAGCTCCAGAATATCCTGATAACATAACTCTAGGCTGCCCGTGTGGAAATTGGTGGGCACCCAGAGTTTAGAAGGGAACAATAAACTCCGAGTCAGTCATGGTGACTGGTGTGAGATCGTAAAACAGTTATTTTTCACAAAGAAAATAAAACAAATTCGAAATGCTTTTGGAAAATGAAACTACCATAAGACCTCCCGCCACACACACAATGTAACGACCCGCCATCCTACGACTAGGAAGACGCATCGTTTTGATGAAAAGAAAGAGGTGAGAAAGTAGAAAAGAAAGAGAAGAAGAAGAACAACAACAGAATCTCAACAGCGGAACGAATAAATTATATTAATAACAAAAGTATTACATAATATACAACACTTATCAGAGTTACACAACATATACATCACATACTAGACAGTTATAAACATCTGTCTAGACATTACAACTCAAATACAATACAAACACTATCACAGAGATCTACACAGCGGAATACTATATCTACGAACGCCGAAGCCTCCTGCTCCATTGCTCCTCCAGAATATTCGTCAAAGCTAAACCTGAATCTCTTGGCTACTCGTAAAAATTTGAGTACCCAAGAGTTTATAAACAGAAATAAACACTTGGGTCAGACATGGGTCTGGTGTGAGTAACAGGTTAAACTTGTTTAACTTCAAAACTCTTTGAAAGAAAAGGTATCACGTAAGACTCCCCACAAATAAACATGGGTAAGTTTTTACCTTACGCTAACCAAAACATTTGATAGGAAATTCGATTGTATTATAATAGGTCAAGGTTTTCAAATAAATACGAAATAGCTGAAATTGTTACATTATTAAATTCCAGCATACATAGGTATACAATCAAGTCCGTTATCACTTATTGGAAGTTGGATTTCCATACAATGGCAGGGCTACCGGGGTACCGCCCGTCACAGTACGTGGCCTAGATCACCGTACCGAGGATCACTCCCAATCCCCTGCAACACAAGGCCGGAACATCCCTTACTGGATAATTCCCGCACAAGATATCCCAGCAGTTGTTGCAATTCAACTGCCCACTCAATCGAATAATAAGAAGGGACCTCTAGACAGGGATAATCTTGTCCTACTTGGGTGCTACCCACTAACCTTGCTGCACCTCCCCTGTTTTAGCCATTCCCGGTTTGATGAGGCTTGAGGCTACGATTACCTTTAATCAGGACATCACTTAGAATGCTCATCGTCCACCTGACGATGTTCTGGAAGCATTCAATCCATACAAGTTCGTTCCGGGTTCGAACGAAACCGAAGGCATTATCTCGTTACACTCGTATTGGAATCACCCTCAGAGTTAACGACAATAACCCTTGCACTCTGAATCTTCATCTCGAATCTGAAAGTACTATCTCCGTCAACTCATTACGGAATCACCCTCAGAGTTATATTGACAAAGAATAGTTCTTACACCTCGAGTCTTCACTTGCTCCATTTTGATTTCACGACCTAACGTAAATTTGGATCGATGTGGTATTCGGGTCTCCAGACCTGGAATCCCGGTATACGGAAACCCGATCCCGGTCTCATCGAAATCCAAAACGTATCTTTTAAGGCCAAGTTGTTTTAAAGTTAAAACAATTCAATTCTATTATCTATTTACATACATATAGATAATTCACAATAGATAATCGACATTATCAAAAGCAGATAATCCATATCATCATCATTATGCAACCAAAGCATCCAAATCATACAGTATCAATTATCTCATCTCTGAGAAACCATTCAAGGTAAATCAGTATCATTCAATATCCCTAAGCCATGATTTATTAATTACCATCTATAATTAATTTAAAATGAATTAAATTAATTACTTCCATCATTAACCATCTTACTTAAGTTACTATTAATTAATTATCAATTACTTTATCATTCACCATCCAATTATTCATTCTAATTAATCATCCCTGATTAATTACATTTAATTACATTCAAGTAATTAACATTAAATTAATTCACAAATTAATTATTCTTAACCACTTATAGTAATTAACCTTTAATTACTACATTTATTAATTAACTATAATTAATTATCTTACTTCTTAATTAACTACATTAATTAATCACTCAGTTAATAATTTTTCCTTAATTAATCAATTCTTAATTACATCATTAATTATATTAATTAATGATCCTTAATTACATTTTATCATTACTTAATTACATTAAGTAATTAATATTTAATTAAACCATATTTATTAATCACTATTGATTAATCACATTCAGTAATTAACTAACCTTAATTACTTTAAAATAAATTAATTATTCCTTAATTAATTTCTTAATTAATCCCTTGATAAATTTCCATTAAGTAATTAACTATCCTTAATTACTTTGTTAATTACATCAGTAATTACCCATTAATTACTTTCCTAAGTAATTATACTTCCTTAAATTACATTAAGTAATTATACAAATCATTAAATGATTATCTTAAATTAATTAAACTTAATTAATTAACTTAACTAATCAATTTAAACTTAATTAATTACAATGAGTAATTAATTCATTAATCACTTCCATTAAGTAATTATACTTAAATAATTTCACAAATGATTATCTCTAATTAATTAATCTAATTAATTACTAAAATTAATTACATTAATTAATTTTATAATAGTCTCAAGTTAATGACCTTCATTAACTATTTACAAATTCTTTAATTACTTTTCTTAAGTGATTAAACTTAGATTAATCATTTTTAATTACAAGTTAATAAATCTTTAATAACCCATTAGATAATCCTAATTATTTAATTAATTAAGTTTTAACTATAACTTAATAAATCTTTAAATTACTTGATTAACTAATTTTTAATCATAAATTTATAAATCTAATCTTATCTCATTAATGATTATTAATTACAAATTAATTATTCCTAATTAATCTTAACCCTTAATTAATTAATTTAAAACCCTTAATTTCTAAATTAATTATCCAAATCATTAATTAATTAAATTAATTAATTTTCTATTTTAATTATCTTAACAATTTAATGAATCCAAGTCATTAAATCCTAATTATCTTTAAGATAAAACTTTATTCTTATTAATGATTAAATTATCATTAATAAGGCATTTAAAACAATTTACTTTTAAATTTACTTTTAAATTTCATTTTAAATTTAAGATTTAAAATGAATACAAATTTAACTTTAACAAAGTTTTTTTTAAAAAAAAACATTTAAAATACTTTAAAATCTCATGTCAATGAAATACATGCCTTATAAAAGAAATTTAAGAATTATAAAACTAAATTCATTTTAAAGTTCAAACCATATTTAAAACATTCAAAGTTTTTTTTTTTTTTTTTTAAAATACTTAAATTCAAAAGCTTTATTTTATTTCAAACTAAGATTCAAACTAAACTTGAATCTAGATTTAAACTTAGATTTAAAAACTTTATTCTAAATCTTGTTTTAAATTTTAAAAATCCAATTTAAAATTTAAAACCAGACAGATTTAAAAAGAAAGCCTGGAACAACTTATTTGACCCGAACCCCTCCCTGAAATCTTCGAGTCCAAACCAAAAATCTTCGAGCAAAATACTCAAACTACTCGAGGAAAACTCGAGTACACCACTTCCCACAACCAACTCACCTAAAACAAAGAAGGGCACCGTGCACATGCACGGTGGCTTTGTCCAACTTTGATCATCGCTGAAAGCTTCCTCATGTCGTCGATCATCCTCGCAACCACCCTCGATCATCAGATCGTCACAACAATTTCGAAAACATATTCGAGCATCCCAACCCAAACTGGAACAAAGACAAAAAAATCTGGAACCATCTCGTCGACGCATCTCCGATCACTGGAGTGTCAGAGACTCCGGCCACGCCTTCAACAACCTCCAAGCTTCCAATTCCCAAAGCCTGGTGGAGCTCGATCCACCAGAGACGATGGGAAGAACCCAATTCCGGTCGAACCCAAGCTAGGTTTACAAACTTCACTGATCAACCACCGCCGACACACTACTTTGATCACCATCCTGACAATTTTCCTAAACCCTCCGACCATCCCTGGACCTTCAGTGAGAACCACGACTTCCCAAATCGACTCGATCACCAGGGGCTACCAGAAATGCACTTTCTGATCAAACTCCAAATGCTCCCTCAATTCTAGTTTAAAAATTGTGATTTAGGTATTAAAAATCATGATTTGGTTTATGTATTCATTTCATAATACTGAATCCATAGATTTCACAGTTTGAAATTTTCATATCATTCAACATCTGATATTCTTAGTTTAACAGAGATACCAGACTTTTTATTTAACTATATTAAGTTTTTAATCCTTAATCTACACTAATTCAAACATCCTTGGTTTTTAAATCAAGTCCTAACAATAATTTGTACCAGAGAAGATTGAATTCAAATTTAAACCAGAACATCTGGGCTATAAACAGAGTAGGAACAATCAAGCATACTCTTACATATATGTATATAAACAGCAGGTGCACACAAACATTTTCATCTCATCATCAAATAGCATGCAACCAGATTTTTGTAATAGATTTATTTATTTTGATAAAGTTACTCACCAGACATGATTCTAACAGAGGCAGCCTCTTTAATTTATTTTTTTTGAAAAGCTTTAAACTTTTAAAACTTGAGTGCTGAGATGTTCAGAGATTAAAATGCTTTTGCTCCCTGTCCAAATTACATGCATACAGGCTCTTTGATTTTCAAAGTTGATTCCAGGTTGCAGAGAAAAATGATGCAGATTTGCTTCATTTCCAGTACATGCAGAATCATTTTTCCCAGATTTGATAAATATGATGCAGGCCTTTTTGATAACGAGGGTTTGATTTTTGTATTTGAAGAGTTTGCTAATTGATTTGTTTTGAACATGATTTGTTTACAGATTCCAGGAAAATGGTGCAGAAGCTTTTGATTTTGATAAATCTTTTGTTTATGAGATGATTGAGTTTCAGATTTTTGTTCTGAGATTTTTGGGTTTGAGTTCTTCTTGGTTTTGAATTGAAAAAAATAGAAAAGAAAATAAAGAGGGGAAACATATGTATTTATAAGTTAAAATGTGATTTATTAAAAACAAAAGAAAATCAAAATAATTAAAAAGACACTTGTTATTTATCTTGACATTTGTCACACACACTAATTATCTAAATTACACATGTTATAGGTAGCTTAGGAAAATAACACATGTCCTTTTAAGTTAATTAGTTATATTTTAAATGTTAATAAAGATTATTAACTTAATTAATAATTTCTTATGTAAATACATATATGAATTTCTCTTTTAAAGAAAATGTAAATAAACAATTTAAAAGCTTATCCAAATATTTTTAAAATTTTTAATCTTTTAATTTCTATTATAAATCCTATTTCATATTTTAAATCCAAATAAAAATCAAGTTATATATATGCATATATAACTACCATTTAAATTATAACAATTCTATTTTATTTAAAGTCTATTTATATTTATAAAAACAAAGTATTGAAAATATCAAATTTGACTATTTTAAATAATTTATAAAGAAATTATAAATTACTTCTATTATTCAATGAATTAATACCATTTGTAAATTGTATTTATACTTCTATTTTTAATCATATATATCAAATAATATTTGAAAAGAAATAAAATAAACCTTTTATTTAAATTTGAACTTAAGCTAAAAATCTATTTTAACAATTAAACATGTATAATATGTATTTAAAACCATATAGTTATTTATTAAAAAGCTTAATATTAAATTAAATCATGATTTCCAAATTACCCAAAATATTAGAATTTGAAAACATAATTTCATTTGTTAAATTCAGATCAACTCATCTATTTACAATATATACAATTATATATATATATTATAAATAGAAAATATTCTATTAAACTTTTTAAAAGATAAATCACTAATTAAATATTTATTTAATTAGATTATTAAATTACTTCAAATTTATTAACAAAGATCATCAAATCAATTTAATTTCCAATGCAGATTATTAAATTGATATTGTCCAAATTCCCGGGATATCACATTCCTTCCCCCTTAAAATAATTTCGTCCCCGAAATTTAAACAAAGGTAATTTAATAATCTATTCAAATCACAAGCATATACTATCATCCATATGCTAACAACCATAGCAACCAATCATCCAAACAAACAATTTTAATTATCCAGAAAAGAAAAATTCTGGATAAAATTTTCTCGAGTTTCCCCAAGTATATATATATCGGGACACTCGCTCTACAAACAATCTAAACTACGAAGCTACAGAGTTCCTACTCATCTAGATCTATAGAACTAGACAGGATATCGGACTACAGACGAGTCTGACTCAACAACCAAGTATACCAACTCTACTCCTCAAACATCAGAAGACTGAACTTACTTCTCTTATCCGGAAAAGACAACAGATACACTCCCAAACTGCTTCTGCTGCACAACTCTGATCTGAAGTAGATAAGAATGCTGATGAAGAACACAAGCACAGACTGGATAACTTATCCCAGAAAAATGATTCAACAGATCCAAAAAGAAAACTCAGATACTCCATCAAATCCTGAACTGCTTCATCAAACTCTAACTCTAGGAAACATCCTTCAACTAGGCTGAACCACCGGTACCACTCCTGGAATCCTGTCGATAAGAAAACTCATCTCCAGATGCGGACAACTTCTGACTTCCCTAAAGACATCCATAAAATCTTCAATAACTCAAAGATCACTCAAACTATCGCAAGTCACTTTTGCGATCAACCCAGTCCAGTATCCAAAGATACTATTCTCTCTTAGCAAATCAGAATAGCTTACACTTATCTATCCAATTCATCGAAGAAATGGATATACTCTGCTACTTCTGAACTCCATCTTCAGAAAAACTGCTCAGCCAGAAAACTTCCTGCTAATACACAAAACACTCCAAACTGCACTGCTGCCACAGATGCCAAGGACTTCCTAATCCAAAGCTCTTCGAGAAACTCGAACCTCAAACAGAGACGCTATGCTGAACTCATCCACAACACCGAAGCAGACTTACTCCTTAAACTTGTTCCAAAGAAAACATCTTCAGAAACATCCATGGTCATTGTATCTCATCATACAACTACTTCTTCCAGAAGTTACCAAGATACCATCACTCGCTTCTACTTAACTGGTAGATCCAAACTCTACTCATCCAACTGCACTTCAAAGATTGACTCCGAACCTTAACAGTTTCCTTCGGAGATCGATGAAATCCTTTACCACAGCAAAGCTTACTCGAGACGGTATTTGGGTCTACAGTCTCATCAAATACACTTCTAACTCCAAACATTCAAACTCCAATCAATGGTAGTCATGTTACACACAGCCTACCTCATCTACCCTTATAACTTAATTTGGAAAACCCGAATAGGTAATCCAACAATAGGTAGAATAAATATATATATAGTTATATAAAAATTACAAATACGCTCTCTCAAGATAGACGCCACTCCAGAGCCTAGGTATTCACTCAACCTAATGCTCTGATACCACTGTAACGACCCGCCATCCTACGACTAGGAAGACGCATCGTTTTGATGAAAAGAAAGAGGTGAGAAAGTAGAAAAGAAAGAGAAGAAGAAGAACAACAACAGAATCTCAACAGCGGAACGAATAAATTATATTAATAACAAAAGTATTACATAATATACAACACTTATCAGAGTTACACAACATATACATCACATACTAGACAGTTATAAACATCTGTCTAGACATTACAACTCAAATACAATACAAACACTATCACAGAGATCTACACAGCGGAATACTATATCTACGAACGCCGAAGCCTCCTGCTCCATTGCTCCTCCAGAATATTCGTCAAAGCTAAACCTGAATCTCTTGGCTACTCGTAAAAATTTGAGTACCCAAGAGTTTATAAACAGAAATAAACACTTGGGTCAGACATGGGTCTGGTGTGAGTAACAGGTTAAACTTGTTTAACTTCAAAACTCTTTGAAAGAAAAGGTATCACGTAAGACTCCCCACAAATAAACATGGGTAAGTTTTTACCTTACGCTAACCAAAACATTTGATAGGAAATTCGATTGTATTATAATAGGTCTAAGGTTTTCAAATAAATACGAAATAGCTGAAATTGTTACATTATTAAATTCCAGCATACATAGGTATACAATCAAGTCCGTTATCACTTATTGGAAGTTGGATTTCCATACAATGGCAGGGCTACCGGGGTACCGCCCGTCACAGTACGTGGCCTAGATCACCGTACCGAGGATCACTCCCAATCCCCTGCAACACAAGGCCGGAACATCCCTTACTGGATAATTCCCGCACAAGATATCCCAGCAGTTGTTGCAATTCAACTGCCCACTCAATCGAATAATAAGAAGGGACCTCTAGACAGGGATAATCTTGTCCTACTTGGGTGCTACCCACTAACCTTGCTGCACCTCCCCTGTTTTAGCCATTCCCGGTTTGATGAGGCTTGAGGCTACGATTACCTTTAATCAGGACATCACTTAGAATGCTCATCGTCCACCTGACGATGTTCTGGAAGCATTCAATCCATACAAGTTCGTTCCAGGTTCGAACGAAACCGAAGGCATTATCTCGTTACACTCGTATTGGAATCACCCTCAGAGTTAACGACAATAACCCTTGCACTCTGAATCTTCATCTCGAATCTGAAAGTACTATCTCCGTCAACTCATTACGGAATCACCCTCAGAGTTATATTGACAAAGAATAGTTCTTACACCTCGAGTCTTCACTTGCTCCATTTTGATTTCACGACCTAACGTAAATTTGGATCGATGTGGTATTCGGGTCTCCAGACCTGGAATCCCGGTATACGGAAACCCGATCCCGGTCTCATCGAAATCCAAAACGTATCTTTTAAGGCCAAGTTGTTTTAAAGTTAAAACAATTCAATTCTATTATCTATTTACATACATATAGATAATTCACAATAGATAATCGACATTATCAAAAGCAGATAATCCATATCATCATCATTATGCAACCAAAGCATCCAAATCATACAGTATCAATTATCTCATCTCTGAGAAACCATTCAAGGTAAATCAGTATCATTCAATATCCCTAAGCCATGATTTATTAATTACCATCTATAATTAATTTAAAATGAATTAAATTAATTACTTCCATCATTAACCATCTTACTTAAGTTACTATTAATTAATTATCAATTACTTTATCATTCACCATCCAATTATTCATTCTAATTAATCATCCCTGATTAATTACATTTAATTACATTCAAGTAATTAACATTAAATTAATTCACAAATTAATTATTCTTAACCACTTATAGTAATTAACCTTTAATTACTACATTTATTAATTAACTATAATTAATTATCTTACTTCTTAATTAACTACATTAATTAATCACTCAGTTAATAATTTTTCCTTAATTAATCAATTCTTAATTACATCATTAATTATATTAATTAATGATCCTTAATTACATTTTATCATTACTTAATTACATTAAGTAATTAATCTTTAATTAAACCATATTTATTAATCACTATTGATTAATCACATTCAGTAATTAACTAACCTTAATTACTTTAAAATAAATTAATTATTCCTTAATTAATTTCTTAATTAATCCCTTGATAAATTTCCATTAAGTAATTAACTATCCTTAATTACTTTGTTAATTACATCAGTAATTACCCATTAATTACTTTCCTAAGTAATTATACTTCCTTAAATTACATTAAGTAATTATACAAATCATTAAATGATTATCTTAAATTAATTAAACTTAATTAATTAACTTAACTAATCAATTTAAACTTAATTAATTACAATGAGTAATTAATTCATTAATCACTTCCATTAAGTAATTATACTTAAATAATTTCACAAATGATTATCTCTAATTAATTAATCTAATTAATTACTAAAATTAATTACATTAATTAATTTTATAATAGTCTCAAGTTAATGACCTTCATTAACTATTTACAAATTCTTTAATTACTTTTCTTAAGTGATTAAACTTAGATTAATCATTTTTAATTACAAGTTAATAAATCTTTAATAACCCATTAGATAATCCTAATTATTTAATTAATTAAGTTTTAACTGTAACTTAATAAATCTTTAAATTACTTGATTAACTAATTTTTAATCATAAATTTATAAATCTAATCTTATCTCATTAATGATTCTTAATTACAAATTAATTATTCCTAATTAATCTTAACCCTTAATTAATTAATTTAAAACCCTTAATTTCTAAATTAATTATCCAAATCATTAATTAATTAAATTAATTAATTTTCTATTTTAATTATCTTAACAATTTAATGAATCCAAGTCATTAAATCCTAATTATCTTTAAGATAAAACTTTATTCTTATTAATGATTAAATTATGATTAATAAGGCATTTAAAACAATTTACTTTTAAATTTACTTTTAAATTTCATTTTAAATTTAAGATTTAAAATGAATACAAATTTAACTTTAACAAAGTTTTTAAAAAAAAAAAAACATTTAAAATACTTTAAATCTCATGTCAAAGAAATACATGCCTTATAAAAGAAATTTAAGAATTATAAAACTAAATTCATTTTAAAGTTCAAACCATATTTAAAACATTCAAAGTTTTTTTTTTTTTTTTAAATACTTAAATTCAAAAGCTTTATTTTATTTCAAACTAAGATTCAAACTAAACTTGAATCTAGATTTAAACTTAGATTTAAAAACTTTATTCTAAATCTTGTTTTAAATTTTAAAAATCCAATTTAAAATTTAAAACCAGACAGATTTAAAAAGAAAGCCTGGAACAACTTATTTGACCCGAACCCCTCCCTGAAATCTTCGAGTCCAAACCAAAAATCTTCGAGCAAAATACTCAAACTACTCGAGGAAAACTCGAGTACACCACTTCCCACAACCAACTCACCTAAAACAAAGAAGGGCACCATGCACATGCACGGTGGCTTCGTCCAACTTTGATCATCGCTGAAAGCTTCCTCATGTCGTCGATCATCCTCGCAACCACCCTCGATCATCAGATCGTCACAACAATTTCGAAAACATATTCGAGCATCCCAACCCAAACTGGAACAAAGACAAAAAAATCTGGAACCATCTCGTCGACGCATCTCCGATCACTGGAGTGTCAGAGACTCCGGCCACGCCTTCAACAACCTCCAAGCTTCCAATTCCCAAAGCCTGGTGGAGCTCGATCCACCAGAGACGATGGGAAGAACCCAATTCCGGTCGAACCCAAGCTAGGTTTACAAACTTCACTGATCAACCACCGCCGACACACTACTTTGATCACCATCCTGACAATTTTCCTAAACCCTCCGACCATCCCTGGACCTTCAGTGAGAACCACGACTTCCCAAATCGACTCGATCACCAGGGGCTACCAGAAATGCACTTTCTGATCAAACTCCAAATGCTCCCTCAATTCTAGTTTAAAAATTGTGATTTAGGTATTAAAAATCATGATTTGGTTTATGTATTCATTTCATAATACTGAATCCATAGATTTCACAGTTTGAAATTTTCATATCATTCAACATCTGATATTCTTAGTTTAACAGAGATACCAGACTTTTTATTTAACTATATTAAGTTTTTAATCCTTAATCTACACTAATTCAAACATCCTTGGTTTTTAAATCAAGTCCTAACAATAATTTGTACCAGAGAAGATTGAATTCAAATTTAAACCAGAACATCTGGGCTATAAACAGAGTAGGAACAATCAAGCATACTCTTGCATATATGTATATAAACAGCAGGTGCAAACAAACATATTCATCTCATCATCAAATAGCATGCAACCAGATTTTTGTAATAGATTTATTTATTTTGATAAAGTTACTCACCAGACATGATTCTAACAGAGGCAGCCTCTTTAATTTATTTTTTTTGAAAAGCTTTAAACTTTTAAAACTTGAGTGCTGAGATGTTCAGAGATTAAAATGCTTTTGCTCCCTGTCCAAATTACATGCATGCAGGCTCTTTGATTTTCAAAGTTGATTCCAGGTTGCAGAGAAAAATGATGCAGATTTGCTTCATTTCCAGGTACATGCAGAATCATTTTTCCCAGATTTGATAAATATGATGCAGGCCTTTTTGATAACGAGGGTTTGATTTTTGTATTTGAAGAGTTTGCTAATTGATTTGTTTTGAACATGATTTGTTTACAAATTCCAGGAAAATAGTGCAGAAGCTTTTGATTTTGATAAATCTTTTGTTTATGAGATGATTGAGTTTCAGATTTTTGTTCTGAGATTTTTGGGTTTGAGTTCTTCTTGGTTTTGAATTGAAAAAAATAGAAAAGAAAATAAAGAGGGGAAACATATGTATTTATAAGTTAAAATGTGATTTATTAAAAACAAAAGAAAATCAAAATAATTAAAAAGACACTTGTTATTTATCTTGACATTTGTCACACACACTAATTATCTAAATTACACATGTTATAGGTAGCTTAGGAAAATAACACATGTCCTTTTAAGTTAATTAGTTATATTTTAAATGTTAATAAAGATTATTAACTTAATTAATAATTTCTTATGTAAATACATATATGAATTTCTCTTTTAAAGAAAATGTAAATAAACAATTTAAAAGCTTATCCAAATATTTTTAAAATGTTTAATCTTTTAATTTCTATTATAAATCCTATTTCATATTTTAAATCCAAATAAAAATCAAGTTATATATATGCATATATAACTACCATTTAAATTATAACAATTCTATTTTATTTAAAGTCTATTTATATTTATAAAAACAAAGTATTGAAAATATCAAATTTGACTATTTTAAATAATTTATAAAGAAATTATAAATTACTTCTATTATTCAATGAATTAATACCATTTGTAAATTGTATTTATACTTCTATTTTTAATCATATATATCAAATAATATTTGAAAAGAAATAAAATAAACCTTTTATTTAAATTTGAACTTAAGCTAAAAATCTATTTTAACAATTAAACATGTATAATATGTATTTAAAACCATATAGTTATTTATTAAAAAGCTTAATATTAAATTAAATCATGATTTCCAAATTACCCAAAATATTAGAATTTGAAAACATAATTTCATTTGTTAAATTCAGATCAACTCATCTATTTACAATATATACAATTATATATATATATTATAAATAGAAAATATTCTATTAAACTTTTTAAAAGATAAATCACTAATTAAATATTTATTTAATTAGATTATTAAATTACTTCAAATTTATTAACAAAGATCATCAAATCAATTTAATTTCCAATGCAGATTATTAAATTGATATTGTCCAAATTCCCGGGATATCACACACAATGCAAACGCAGAATTGGAGGAGATTTCTTCTTATGATAGTCAAAAATGCTTAGTACACAAAATCAAATTCTTTTTGATATTATTATTAGTGCATAGTGTAGAAATGAAATGACCCTCCTAATTATACTCTAATTTCATAAGGAAAATTTTTTTTTTTTTTTGTAAAGAGGATATATATATAGATATATCATCCATTGTAAATATAATTCTCAGGGTCAATATCTTTTTCCAATAAACCAAAATATATCCAGGATCACAAAAATCAACCAATATAAATATATCAGTACATTCACAAAAATAAGCACATACATGTGAGGATGCATATGCCTCTCTTGTTTGAATCAGAGTTCTGGAAAAACAAGAGGATATTGGATTGCTAAAATATTTTTTTTGACCAAACAATCCTCTGGTAACATACATATTAGTCTGTTTATCCTAACTAAGAGGTGATCAAGTAATTATCAGTAGTAAACAAGCTTTTAATATAACTGTTTATGTTAAGCTCTGAATAGTGTCAAAATCAGTATAAAGTAAAGTGGATCCTAAGTGAAAGCAAGCAACATCTAGGCGTAATGGAAACGCGCCTAACTTATACACATGAGATCACGAGTTCGAGTACTATGCTGGTTGGTTCAAACACAATTTTTGTTTTTCATTTTTTTTTCATTTTTCTTTTGTACCATTTGGAATCTGTTATTTACATATATCTGCACATATATGTCTTATTATTGCCTATATTTCAACATACTAAACAATAATTCTTGCTTAATTATTTTTGAATTCCATTCCTACAACCTAGAAGGCTTCATGATTGAATGATAAGAGTGTTTATCATTTTCCAGGTTTGTATTTCTTCTTATGAGATTTGTCTGGCATTTAAAATGCATTTGGTTAGAATCTGAGTAAAATTCAGATTCTTATTTCAAATACAAAGGAAAAGGTGTGGTAAAATCTGCACTTAAACATGTTTATGTGCATATATATCTGCAACTATTTGAATCTGTCTTACTCTTCCCTTGTGAAGTGACCCATTTCTTTATGATTTATTTTTAGTGAATTTTCTGTTGAGTTTTTTTTTTTCACACTGTATATACATATATATACATGTCAATGGATCACTATCCTTAATTTAATTCTTCCCAAGATCCTGAATTTTACTAATATAAATATATCAGTATTTAAAATAAATCCTATCATTTATATATGTGAAGATATATAAATGGTTCTTTGCTTATCAGAGTGATTAAAATAGCAAAGCAACTCAATACTGAAGTGATCAAGAAATAATCACTAGTAAACAAGCTTTTAATATAGATGTTTGTGTTAAGTTCAGAATAGTGTCAAAATCAGTATAAAATAAAGTGGATCCTAAGGAAACACAAGCAACATCTAGGCGTAATGGAAACGCGCCTAACTTATACATACTAGGTCACGAGTTCGAGTACTATGCTGGTCGGTTCAAACACAATTTTTGTTTTTCATTTTTTTTTCTTTTTAGAACTCAAGCCTGATTAACCTTAGGGTTAGATACCACTAGTTCTCTTATTTTCTTATCCTATTTCACCTATTGATTGATCCCTGAATCTATAAGCCATACCATTTTAATCCTGGGATTTTTTGTGATATGATACTATTTGTTCTATAATAAGTAAAATGTGTTCAACCTAACCCATGCTATTTAGTTTAACTTGTGTTACTCATTTCATCTTCAAACAATCTTTATATCAGATGAAATACTCATGCTTTAATTTACTAAGTAGCAATAATCAGGTGAACATTGAAATTACAAACTGATTTAAAGGCTAAGCAGAGGAAAACAACACAGTCAGACTAGAGTGCTAACTCAAACTATCATTTTAAATGGAGACTAAGAACATGTGTGCAGACAGTGTGCCTAAAGGTAAAATGACCTGACAAAATGCAAGACTTCCTGGTGAACTTATAATGAAAACAACTGATGATTTTCTAGTAAAGATAACAATTGTTAGTGGTCATTATTCTATTGAAAGGTAGAGATGCTCATTACAAACAAGACCACATGCCTCTACAAATTACTACTGGTTTTGACTATGACTCAATATTACCAGATTTTAATTAAATATCCAGAAATCAAGAATTAGATGAGTCTAATTTGCAGTGATGCCTACAAGCATCTAGCATACATATGAGCTTATTACACCAAGCAATACAAGTTTTTGCTGGGGAAAAATCAAATGCCCAAAACCAGACTACAGGCTATGCCTTCCAGCCTTTTCATGGACCTATATCAATTATAAGTCATGTTCAAGCCTTACTGGTTAGCCAGGACCAGATTCACCTATCCATTTAACAAAATTCATAGCATACTTTTTAATAACAGCCTTATCTTTATAATTTAAAATCACTTAAACCTTGCCAAGGTATGTATGTCCACATATCATTTTATATGGCATACTTCCTTCATCACTTTTTCCACCAGAAATCATATAAATAAGTTGCTTAAATCAGTAACTCACAAACCCCACAGAATACTTAAGTTTTTACATGTTCTTTTCAAGTGAACAAAATAAGCATCATTGCTGAGAATACACAAAATAAAAGGAAGTTTGCCTAGATTATCTATTACAGATTATACTGCTACTCCCTTAAGCATTCATTTTTCCTTAATTCATGAAGATCTTCAAATATCCATGCAAGCAAGCCACTTATACATCTTTTCCTGCAGCAATACCTTGGACTGCCTCCATAAAAATGAGACACCCCAATTATTGCAAGGCAACAAATAGGGTCAGAATAAAATTCTGGTATGAGTGAAATCAAAATATAATAACTTGACATTTAAATTATTGTGCAGAGAGTTTATGTGCTTGATGCTTATTTGGATTCATAATGTAAACTGGGTTTATGAACATGTATAAACCCCTACTAACATATATGCACACAAGCATCCATTCATCCATCCAATACAGTATACATGTACACATACTCCTATGGAATTAACTCATTTTAATTCCCATAGCTCAGCTCTCAATCTCAATTTAAAAATTCAATTTGGTCTTAACTCTTTGCCATTGAACACCATGTGTGCATTGCAAGGGACTCAATTCTGTTAACCCTTGCACAAAGGCCTATAGGACTTAAACAAGTCATGCACATACCCATCATCCCCCTTATGATGGATAGATCAAGGCTTTACTCCTAGATTAGTTTTTATAATCTAGAGACCATTCTCATTTTCTTTCAGAAAATTTATTAACTCTTGAAATGCTGCTATATTCTTTTCTTCTCTTTCTTATTGTTAATCAGAGAGGGTTAACTCACTCAGGAATTTCAGCTAACCATAGTAAACATTCAAGAAAAGAATACCACATCTCATTTTTCCAGTTGTTTTATTCAAAATTTGTTTTAACACTGCATATCTCCTATATTCAGGAATATCATGATCACTTAAACAAATCCTGTAAAATCATATAGAAATTCTTATACTTGATTCTACTGTGAACATAGGGTAAGGTTTTTTTGAGAAAAACCCATAAAACATTTTAGCTTAAGATCTGAACAAATCAGCACATAAATGATTTATTGCATTGTCCACCTTAAGTTTAAAACAATCCAGACATGAGCATGAACCTCCTTTATTCACACTGCCTAGTTCATTTTTCAGTAATACCCTACTTCACAATAAAAATGTATTTATCTTACTAACCATATTTATACACTGGTGTTTTAAGGTGCTGGATCTATTTCAGTGATCATGGTATTTTTCTTATCAAACAATCAAACAGAGCAAACCAAATCATCAACCAAAGATTTATCAAAACTCCTACTATTTTCAGCATTCATTTATACTGAAAAATAGAACAAGCACAAACATGATATGGTTTTTATAAAATAATATGGCTGCCCTTAACTTGGGTCTTAATGCCTTAAGCCTCATAGATTGATTAATCACTCACCTTCCTGCCTCTTTTCCCTGAGAATTCTTTAACTTGAACTATGGCTTTGGATTGCTCTCCTTTCTTTTCTTAATATTTTCTGTTTTCTGCAGTGAGACTGCTGCTTCCCCTTTAATTTTTAAAACATTGTTTAGGGTTTTAGTAGAGTGGAAAAACCCATCTTATCCCCATACAGTTGAGAGAATTTTACATATAATGTCATGGCTAGAAATGCCATTTTCTTTCTGATTTCCAATTCGGGTATTTTCAGTTGTTTTAACTTTTCTTTTCTTTTCTGATTTGCATGCTATTTGCATGTTTCATACACACACCTTATTCTCATGTGACTATCTTGCATTGTTTATTTTCTTTATGCTAAACTGTAATGTATACATGTATATCCTTTTATGAATTGATTCCTTGTTAATGCTTCAAGCTATTTATTTTCTCTTGATGTACAAATGTATTCATATATTTAATTACCATTTTCATTTTTGTTTTACTGAAAACAACTATTCCCTTCATTATATTTTTAACTTATTCTCACTATTTATTTTCAGGCTGTATTATTTCTTTTTCCTTGAAAATTCTCCTTTTTCTGACTTTATTTAAATTATTCTTATCTCAATAATTTTGGGTCTTCACATACTCTCCTCCTAAAAGGAATTGTGTCCCACAATTATTCTCTCATACATTTCCATCCAAATGTATACAAAGCATAATTTCAATTGAATGAATTTTTAGAAACTCATTCATTTTAAATCAATCAAACACACATAAAAAAAAAATTTTAAGGTTTCATCATAGTTTTTAAACATACCTTTTAAGCAGAAAATAGATTAGGATATTTATCCCTCATTCTATCTTCAGCCTCCCATGTACAATCATTCTCATCCAGACTCCACTGAATTTTTACCAATTTAATTATTTTGTTTCTTAATTTCCTCTCTTCTCTAGCCACTATGCCCACTGGTTCCTTTGTATAAACCAGGCTTTCTTGAATTTCAACCTGTGTAGGGGATTCAAGAATAGTTTTCTTATCATGCACCCACTTTCTTAATTGAGATACATGAAATACATCATGTATTTTGCTCAATTCCTCTGGTAACTTCAACCTATAAGCTAAAGTCCCTATCCTTTGAACAATTTCATATGGTCCTACATACCTTGGTGACAGTTTCCCTGCTTTCCCAAATCTCAATATTTTCCTCATTGGTGAAACTTTGAGAAACACATAGTCTCCCACCTCAAACTCTACTGGCCTTCTCTTTTTATCTGCATAAGCTTTCTGTCTCTCTGGAGCCACTCTCATTCTTTGCCTCACTAATTCAATTCTTGCAGAAGTTTCTTTTACCTGGTCTGGTCCAAGCAACACCCTTTCACCAGCCTCCATCCAACATGCAGGAGATAAACAAGGCTTCCCATATAAAGCCTCAAATGGAGCCATTCCTATAGTGGACTGGTAGCTATTATTATAAGCAAACTCAGCTAAATAAATATGATCTTCCCAGTTGCCTCCAAAATCAAGTATGCATGCTCTCAACAAATCCTCTAAAACTTTATTAACAATCTCAGTTTGCCCATCAGTTTGTGGATGGTAGGATGTGCTTAAGCTTAATTCTGTCCCCATAGCTTCTTGAAAGCTACTCCAAAATCTTGAAGTAAACAAAGTATCTCTATCACTAATGATAGTCTTGGGGATGCCATGCAATCTTACTATCTCCTTTACAAACAATTGAGCTAGCCTGTGAGCATTTCTGTTTGAACTTATTGGGATGAAGTGTGCTGTTTTTGTGAGTCTATCAACCACTACCCAAATACTATCATTTCCCCTTCTTGTTCTTGGCAAACCATCCACAAAATCCATTGATATACTCTCCCATTTCCAGGTAGGCACTTCCAAAGGTTGCAATAGGCCTGAGGGTCTTTGATAGTCTGCCTTTACTTGTTGGCATGTTAAGCAATTTGCCACATATTTTGCTACTGCCCCTTTCATTCCTGGCCACCAATAATTTCTCTTGAGATCATGGTACATTTTTGTACCACCAGGATGGATAGTATACTTTGTTTTGTGATGCTCATCCATAACTTCTTGCTTTAGTTCTTCTACATTTGGTATGCAGAGTTTCCCCTTTTTCCTTAAGTATCCTTTACCATCTACCTCATAGTTTTCCACTGTCATGCCTTGGGATATCATGTTCTTTTTCTCCTTCAAATTTATATCTTGATTCTGCATTTGTCCTATTTTATCAACCAGTGTTGAATTTAAGGATATGAGGCTTAATTTACCATATTCAATCATCTTACTGTGTGTCTTATCTGATACACTAGTTTCTTCTTTCACTTCCACCTCACTAAGAATTGTCAAATCCTTGAACTCTGCCATCATTAAGCTTGCCAATTTAGCTTGATGTCTACTTAATGCATCTGCTACTTTATTAGCTTTTCCAGGGGTATACAATATATCAAGATCATAGGCAGCTAGAAATTCTACCCACCTATGTTGTCTCATGTTCAAGTCTTTTTGGGAAAACAAATATTTAAGTGACTTGTGATTAGTAAACAATTCAAACTTAGCACCCAATAAATAATGTCTCCATAGTTTCAATGCATACACCACAGCAGCTAGTTCTAAGTCATGTGTAGCATACCTAGTTTCATTTGGCTTGAGTTGCCTTGATGCATAAGCTATGACTCTACCATGTTGCATAAGTACTGCCCCCAATCCAGATCCACTAGCATCTGTGTAAACTACTAATTCTTCATTGCCTTCTGGCACTTGTAAAACTGGAGCTTCTACCAGTGCCTTCTTTAGTGACATGAAAGCTTGTTCACACTTCTCTGTCCACACATAGGGTTGCTCCTTTTTAGTTAGCTTGGTCAATGGGATAGCTATCCTTGCAAAATCTTTTATAAATCTCCTATAATAGCCTGCCATTCCCAAAAATGACCTCACCTCAGTTACTGATTTGGGTCTGCTCCAAGATTGCACTGCCATCACCTTATTTGGGTCTACACTAACCCCTTGTTGTGATACTATGTGCCCCAAAAATTTTACTTCCTTCTGCCAAAATGTGCACTTAGAAAATTTGGCTTTTAAATCATGTGCCCTCAGTCTAGACAAAACCAGATGCAAGTGTTTTGCATGTTCTTCTTCTGATTTTGAATACACTAATATGTCATCAATAAAGACAACCACAAATTTATCTAGAAAATCTCTAAATGTTCTATTCATTAAATCTACAAAATATGATGGTGCATTTGTCAATCCAAAAGGCATTACTAAATATTCATATAGCCCATACCTTGTGTTGAATGCTGTGTATTTAATACTTTCCTCTTCAACCTTCATTTGGTGAAATCCAGAGGCTAAGTCTAGCCTTGAGAAAATCCTTGCTCCATTTAATTGATCAAACAAATCATCAATTCTGGGAAGTGGATATTTATTTTTAATGGTGACTTTGTTTAATTCCCTATAATCTATGCACATTCTCAAAGTACCATCATGCTTTTTCACAAATACAACTGGAGAACCCCAGTTTGAACTACTAGGCCTTATGAAGCCTTTCTGCTCCAGTTCTTCCAACTGATGTTTCAATTCCACTAATTCTTTAGGACCCATCCTAGTAGGCTTCTTGATGATTGGGCTTGCTCCTGGGATTAGCCTTATTTGAAATTCTACTTGCCTATTTTCTGGAACACCTATGACTTCACCAAAGACATCTGGGTATTCATTTATAATTTTTATGTCTTCAAGGGTTAATTCTTTCTCAGTCATGCTACATATTTGGTTAAGGTAATTGATTTTAGCAATTTCACTCATGACTATAATATTTTTACCATTTTCTGTTTTCAGAGAAATAGTAAAATTTTCCAAATTCAAAATTGCTTTGAATTTGCTCAACCAATCTACCCCTAAAATAATTCCTATTCCAGGGTATTTTAATACAAACAAATCAGATTTAAACACATTTCCTCCTATGTTTAATTCTACTCCCAAACATTTCAATCCTAGCAAACAAGAGCTACCCAGGGGACTTTGAATAGACAAGGGATTATCAACTAAATAGCATGTGAGAGTTAATTTATTCACTATGTCTTGGGATATTAGTGAATGTGTTGCTCCAGTGTCATATATAACTGAGATGGGGTGATCTTTAATTAGAAGTATACCTTCCAATTGTCCAGAACTTCCCACTGCAGTTGCTTTTCCCTCAAGTGCTCCTACCTTTGCTCCCTTTTTGAATTCTGGGCAATTCTTTTTAATATGACCCTCTTTCCCACAGTTGTAGCAACTGAATGGGGTTTTCTTAGCTGCCTGACACCTATTACTCATGTGTCCTTCTTTACCACAATTGTAGCAAATAATCTTCTTCTTGACTTCTCCACTGGTTGCTCCTTCAACCTTCTGATTTGAATTTCTCTTATCATAAGGGTGAGTTCTATTTTTCCCTTTTTTATTGTTGTTGTTAGCCCTCATGCTCCTGAATTTTTCTCTGGCATTATCATGTTGTTCAAAAGAGAGAGTAAGATCTATGACTTGATCAAAGGTTTTGTCTTTGTAGGGCAGCATTGCTCTACTTAAATTAGCATTAAGTCCCTGAATAAATCTGGAATTCTTTAATTCTTCATTCCCTATGAGCATGGTTCCATACTTGGATAAGCTCTCAAATTTTTGTATGTATTCAGTTACACTCATTGGCCCTTGCCTCAGCCTTATAAATTCCTCCAGCAGTGTTGCCTTGGCTGTTGCTGGGACAAATCTTGCCTCAAGCATCTCCTTGAATTGATCCCAAGTTATCTCATCTTCTGGCCTCCCTGTGATAATGACCTCCCACCAATCAAGTGCTGCTCCCTTGAGTCTTCTGGAAGCAATTTGCCTCTTCCTTTGATCATTTATTTGCATATCTGCAAATATCCTATCCAAAGTTCTCAACCATGTCTGCACTCCCATAACTCCCTCAGTGCCTTCAAAATCCTTGCCTCCTAAATTTGAAAATGTCTTCAATAGCTTAGATAATTCCTCATGAGGATTTTCTTCTCTATGCACTGCTCCTTCTCTAAATGCCCTCACCAAATCTTGCAAATTGACCATTGGTGTTGCATTGGAGGATCCTGCTCCATGACTTGGTGGTCTTCCTACCATGATTCACTATTCAATTGCATAGCTAATTAGTCATATTTCTATTTCAATTATTTCCTGCAATTTATTTCTACTGAAAATATTTATTTCTATCATTACTATATATTTATGCTATGTTTTAACAACATAGCTCTGATACCAACTGAAGTGACCCATTTCTTTATGATTTATTTTTAGTGAATTTTCTGTTGAGTTTTTTTTTTTTCACACTGTATATACATATATATACATGTCAATGGATCACTATCCTTAATTTAATTCTTCCCAAGATCCTGAATTTTACTAATATAAATATATCAGTATTTAAAATAAATCCTATCATTTATATATGTGAAGATATATAAATGGTTCTTTGCTTATCAGAGTGATTAAAATAGCAAAGCAACTCAATACTGAAGTGATCAAGAAATAATCACTAGTAAACAAGCTTTTAATATAGATGTTTGTGTTAAGTTCAGAATAGTGTCAAAATCAGTATAAAATAAAGTGGATCCTAAGGAAACACAAGCAACATCTAGGCGTAATGGAAATGCGCCTAACTTATACATACTAGGTCACGAGTTCGAGTACTATGCTGGTCGGTTCAAACACAATTTTTGTTTTTCATTTTTTTTTCTTTTTAGAACTCAAGCCTGATTAACCTTAGGGTTAGATACCACTAGTTCTCTTATTTTCTTATCCTATTTCACCTATTGATTGATCCCTGAATCTATAAGCCATACCATTTTAATCCTGGGATTTTTTTGTGATATGATACTATTTGTTCTATAATAAGTAAAATGTGTTCAACCTAACCCATGCTATTTAGTTTAACTTGTGTTACTCATTTCATCTTCAAACAATCTTTATATCAGATGAAATACTCATGCTTTAATTTACTAAGTAGCAATAATCAGGTGAACATTGAAATTACAAACTGATTTAAAGGCTAAGCAGAGGAAAACAACACAGTCAGACTAGAGTGCTAACTCAAACTATCATTTTAAATGGAGACTAAGAACATGTGTGCAGACAGTGTGCCTAAAGGTAAAATGACCTGACAAAATGCAAGACTTCCTGGTGAACTTATAATGAAAACAACTGATGATTTTCTAGTAAAGATAACAATTGTTAGTGGTCATTATTCTATTGAAAGGTAGAGATGCTCATTACAAACAAGACCACATGCCTCTACAAATTACTACTGGTTTTGACTATGACTCAATATTACCAGATTTTAATTAAATATCCAGAAATCAAGAATTAGATGAGTCTAATTTGCAGTGATGCCTACAAGCATCTAGCATACATATGAGCTTATTACACCAAGCAATACAAGTTTTTGCTGGGGAAAAATCAAATGCCCAAAACCAGACTACAGGCTATGCCTTCCAGCCTTTTCATGGACCTATATCAATTATAAGTCATGTTCAAGCCTTACTGGTTAGCCAGGACCAGATTCACCTATCCATTTAACAAAATTCATAGCATACTTTTTAATAACAGCCTTATCTTTATAATTTAAAATCACTTAAACCTTGCCAAGGTATGTATGTCCACATATCATTTTATATGGCATACTTCCTTCATCACTTTTTCCACCAGAAATCATATAAATAAGTTGCTTAAATCAGTAACTCACAAACCCCACAGAATACTTAAGTTTTTACATGTTCTTTTCAAGTGAACAAAATAAGCATCATTGCTGAGAATACACAAAATAAAAGGAAGTTTGCCTAGATTATCTATTACAGATTATACTGCTACTCCCTTAAGCATTCATTTTTCCTTAATTCATGAAGATCTTCAAATATCCATGCAAGCAAGCCACTTATACATCTTTTCCTGCAGCAATACCTTGGACTGCCTCCATAAAAATGAGACACCCCAATTATTGCAAGGCAACAAATAGGGTCAGAATAAAATTCTGGTATGAGTGAAATCAAAATATAATAACTTGACATTTAAATTATTGTGCAGAGAGTTTATGTGCTTGATGCTTATTTGGATTCATAATGTAAACTGGGTTTATGAACATGTATAAACCCCTACTAACATATATGCACACAAGCATCCATTCATCCATCCAATACAGTATACATGTACACATACTCCTATGGAATTAACTCATTTTAATTCCCATAGCTCAGCTCTCAATCTCAATTTAAAAATTCAATTTGGTCTTAACTCTTTGCCATTGAACACCATGTGTGCATTGCAAGGGACTCAATTCTGTTAACCCTTGCACAAAGGCCTATAGGACTTAAACAAGTCATGCACATACCCATCATCCCCCTTATGATGGATAGATCAAGGCTTTACTCCTAGATTAGTTTTTATAATCTAGAGACCATTCTCATTTTCTTTCAGAAAATTTATTAACTCTTGAAATGCTGCTATATTCTTTTCTTCTCTTTCTTATTGTTAATCAGAGAGGGTTAACTCACTCAGGAATTTCAGCTAACCATAGTAAACATTCAAGAAAAGAATACCACATCTCATTTTTCCAGTTGTTTTATTCAAAATTTGTTTTAACACTGCATATCTCCTATATTCAGGAATATCATGATCACTTAAACAAATCCTGTAAAATCATATAGAAATTCTTATACTTGATTCTACTGTGAACATAGGGTAAGGTTTTTTTGAGAAAAACCCATAAAACATTTTAGCTTAAGATCTGAACAAATCAGCACATAAATGATTTATTGCATTGTCCACCTTAAGTTTAAAACAATCCAGACATGAGCATGAACCTCCTTTATTCACACTGCCTAGTTCATTTTTCAGTAATACCCTACTTCACAATAAAAATGTATTTATCTTACTAACCATATTTATACACTGGTGTTTTAAGGTGCTGGATCTATTTCAGTGATCATGGTATTTTTCTTATCAAACAATCAAACAGAGCAAACCAAATCATCAACCAAAGATTTATCAAAACTCCTACTATTTTCAGCATTCATTTATACTGAAAAATAGAACAAGCACAAACATGATATGGTTTTTATAAAATAATATGGCTGCCCTTAACTTGGGTCTTAATGCCTTAAGCCTCATAGATTGATTAATCACTCACCTTCCTGCCTCTTTTCCCTGAGAATTCTTTAACTTGAACTATGGCTTTGGATTGCTCTCCTTTCTTTTCTTAATATTTTCTGTTTTCTGCAGTGAGACTGCTGCTTCCCCTTTAATTTTTAAAACATTGTTTAGGGTTTTAGTAGAGTGGAAAAACCCATCTTATCCCCATACAGTTGAGAGAATTTTACATATAATGTCATGGCTAGAAATGCCATTTTCTTTCTGATTTCCAATTCGGGTATTTTCAGTTGTTTTAACTTTTCTTTTCTTTTCTGATTTGCATGCTATTTGCATGTTTCATACACACACCTTATTCTCATGTGACTATCTTGCATTGTTTATTTTCTTTATGCTAAACTGTAATGTATACATGTATATCCTTTTATGAATTGATTCCTTGTTAATGCTTCAAGCTATTTATTTTCTCTTGATGTACAAATGTATTCATATATTTAATTACCATTTTCATTTTTGTTTTACTGAAAACAACTATTCCCTTCATTATATTTTTAACTTATTCTCACTATTTATTTTCAGGCTGTATTATTTCTTTTTCCTTGAAAATTCTCCTTTTTCTGACTTTATTTAAATTATTCTTATCTCAATAATTTTGGGTCTTCACACCTTGTTACAAATCCTTTCTTAAAAATATAGTACATGAGACATTTGTATGAAACAAGTTTAACTATAGAAACCTTGCAGCCATACAAAACATTTAACTTATGCCTATTTCTTTTGCATACATATGCTATATTAGAAATTAAAACATTTAAGTTTCTGAAAATCAACTATCCTGCTTTTCCAAAACTTTAATCCTTTTCAAAGATTCATGATTGACTAATGCATTTATAAAATGTAATCATTCAATTTTAACATGGTGTACTTGCTAATCTACTTACAAGATTTGATTAAAATTCTTTTTAAACATAACAGATATTTAACTTAATTCATAGTTTCCAGATACAAAACAATCTCTTAACAAAATGCCTAACAAAATATCCATCCAATATTCAACACTTAATACAAGTAGCAATTTAAATTGTCAATACATGCAGATTTCAACATTTAGGCTCTTATCTAACTAAGTCTAGCATGCTATATCTTCTTCTCAAGGCCTTGCTCCTACTCCTACTTAGTTGCTGCAATCCCTGAAAAAGCATTGGAAACTGCCTCATTTTAAATGAGACACCCCAGATGCCATTAGCACACTAGGGTCAGACACATGTCTGGTATGAGAAAATTCACAAAAGCAATTTATTAATTAGTTTAAAATCAAGTTAAGTACAAATACATAAGGTTCTGTCCTTTTGAATCAGGTAAATACTTGTGTGCATGCTCTGTGTCATTGTGCATGTGCACACTTTAATTTTTCCTTCCAGAGACTACATATATAAATATGGCACATACATTCAAGCATACAACTCAATCATAATCAAGCAATCATTCATACCAAACAGGAAAACAACCAATATGAGTTAAATCATCTATTCAATTCTCATATTTCAATTCTGGGAAAAACTCTAGTTTTCTCATCATTTCAAGTATTAATCCCTTGATATATTTTTCTATCCTTGGTCTCACCTGCAATATTTATGAATCAATGGACACACTGTAATGAACTAATTCACTCCATTACACAAAGATCTCAGGACTTAAACAAGCCATGTGTCAACTTATGTTACTCAAGCACACAAGTCATTCCTGCAGTGTTCTTGACCCCAATATCCTAATCAGATTTAAGTTAATAATAACTCTTTT
This sequence comes from Allium fistulosum, assembly GCA_030737815.1. Classification (NCBI taxonomy): domain Eukaryota; kingdom Viridiplantae; phylum Streptophyta; class Magnoliopsida; order Asparagales; family Amaryllidaceae; genus Allium; species Allium fistulosum. The sequence goes on from CM060906.1 coordinate 695,512,948, forward strand.
GATTTTTCATGGCAAAACCATTCAGTGATTCATTTCATATCCATACAGAAGCAAACAACAAACAACCATTGGTGATTACAAAATAAGGTTCTGGATATACATATATTCATCTTGGTATTTTAAAAGGAGTTTAGGCAACTAACATTGGCTTATAGCTTCTGGGAGAGTTTTTCTTTTGCAAACATTTGTGCTTGAGTTAAACTCAGGATGACCTGGTCTCACTGAATCACAAAATTTTGTTTGCTATGTATTTTATTGGATCAGGAGCATCAGCACATAGGCAACCCTATTGCACCCCTAATTCCTTTTTATTTCAAGCCTCAGCACTTATACATGAGTATATTGCAGCTCAACATTATTTACATCCTTCTGGGTTGAGCCAAAACCAATGCTACTTACCTTTCCTCAACATTTTATTTTCTGGGTATTTGTTTATATCCCTAAATATTAACATATCAGAGATCTGAGTGTATAAAACAGACATGTATGCTAACAACACATAAAACTTTGTTATAATAAAACAAGTGATCAACCAAAGAAAATCAAAACATATTCAGGTTTAAATTCTCAGATAAACATTCATATATGAAAATACTCTTTTAATAAAAACACTTTTTATCTGGCTGCCTACATTAGGACTTATTGCCTTTGATTTTTGAGTGAGTTTTCTCACCTAGCTCTCTTCTTTGTTTCCTTAATTAATTGATGAACTCCTGCTCTTATCCTCAAGCTCTCTTTCTTCCCTTGTCTTATGATTTCTGTGGTATTGTTTTTCTTTTTTTTTCAAAATTCTTTTCTGAGGAGAAGAGGAGGCTGCTGTATATACTTGTATATATATATACAGGGTTTCTCTTAGGGTTTTGGGTATTGGCTAAAGCCATTTCTGCCCACCAGAAAATCATGTTATCTGCATTTTAACCCAAAGTTTTACCCCTTCCCTGCTTAATTTGGGTGAAGAGAAAAGTGGTTACATTTTTCTTTCAGAAATTGCTTTTAAGAAAATACTTTTCCCCCTTGTCTACAATCATGCTAAAAATGTGACTTGGTTTTGTTATTTATTTAATACACTTCCTAATTCTGCCTATAGCAACATTTCTCTGTTTTCTCTTATTTTTTTCTATTTTTAGCTTTCATGTAAATGGCATGTACTTCCTTTATTTATTTATAAGAGGATTAGTTCTTTTTGTATCTTCTTTCTTTTTATTTCTGCTTATATTAAAATATATCTATATATATATATTTTATTTCACTAGTTTGAACTCTAGTATTTTTATTAACACATATATATATATATCATTCTGTATTGACACACACATGCACATGTATACTTAAGAAAAATATTCAGTAGCATACATATATTTATATTCACTTATGCATTCAGCTTTTAAAGATTTAATATATATATATATATATATATTCCCATACATATCAATATGTATTTATTCTTAAAGTTCAGAGATTTTTAGCTTTAGTTCATGTGTAAACCCCGTGCACACATGTACACACATATTGATACACTATCAAGCCATAACAATCTCCTTCCAAAATTTAATTCAAAAATCATTTTGAATTCACTTATATTTGTCAAAATAAATTCCTAAAATCTTGGGTCATTACATACACCCCTCCTTTTTAGAAATTGTGTCCCACAATTTTCCTAAGCTTAAAATAATTTTAAACTTAATTCAGAGAACAAGTATATTCTCTACCAAATAGATTCTTAGTTCTATACTAACTAAAAATATATTCATCCAAATTAAAGAAAACAATCAAAAATCAGAATTACCTTAATCTGAAAATAACTTAGGATAATTCATCCTAACTTTGTCTTCTAATTCCCATGTGCAATCACTAGGATCTAGACTCCACTGTACCTTCACAAGTTTCAGAGATTTATTCCTCAACTTCTTCACATCTTTTGCTAAAATTCCCACTGGATCCTTTTCATAAATCAAATTAGGATTTATCTGCACTTGGGTTGGGGTTTCAAGAATTTCTGCCTTGTCATGGACCCACCTTCTCAATTGTGATACATGAAAAACATCATGTATACCTTGCATGTTTTCTGGTAATTCCAACTTATATGCCAAGGGACCAATTCTCTCCAGAATTTTGTATGGTCCAATATATCTTGGGGTTAATTTGCCTTGTTTTCCAAACCTCAACACATTTTTCATGGGTGAGATTTTGATGAAAACAAAATTTCCCACTTCATATTCTACCTGCCTCCTTCTCATGTCTGCAAATTTCTTTTGCCTATCTTGAGCTGCTGTCATTCTTCTTCTTATCAACTCAATTTTCTCCTTGGTTTCTTGTATGTACTCAGGTCCTAAAATAGACCTTTCTCCTGCTTCTACCCAGCAAACAGGTGACAAGCAGGGCTTACCATATAAGGCTTCAAATGGAGCCATTCCTATGGTGCTTTGGTAGCTGTTATTGTATGTAAATTCAACTAGATGAAGATAATCTTCCCAGTTGCCCCCAAAATCCAGTATACATGCCCTCAACATATCCTCCAAAACTTTGTTTACCACCTCAGTCTGCCCATCTGATTGAGGATGGTAGGCAGTACTTAAACATAGTTCACTTCCCATTGCTTCTTGAAAGCTTCTCCATAATTTTGAAGTGAAGATAGTATCCCTATCACTCACAATGGTTTTGGGAATGCCATGTAACCTTACCACTTCTCTTATAAAAATTTGAGCTAGTTTTGGTGCTGTTCTTTCTGACTTGACTGGGATGAAGTGTGCTACCTTGGTTAGCCTATCAACTATCACCCATATGCTTGTATTACCTCTCTTAGATCTAGGCAGTCCATCTATGAAGTCCATAGATATGTCTTCCCACTTCCACTGTGGTACACTAAGGGGTTGCATCAACCCTGATGGTCTTTGAGTTTCAGCCTTGACTTGTTGGCAAGTCATACATTTGGCAATGTACTTAGCTATATCAGATTTCATCCCCTTCCACCAGAAATCTCTTTTCAAATTTTGATACATTTTTGTGTTACCTGGGTGTATGGAGTACTTACTTCTGTGATATTCATTCAATATCTCCTTCTTCAATTCCATGTCCTCTGGTACACACATCCTATTCTGGTATCTCACATAACCATCTTTATCAATGTGGTGTTTCATCACTTCCTCCCCTCTTGAGAGGAGCATTCTCTTCTCTACTAAGTGAGCATCTTGTTCTTGCATTTTTCCTACCTTCAGAATTAAATCTGGTTGAAGTGTCATTAAGCTTAACTTCCCTTTATCTTCTTGTGCACCATGCATCTGCACACAACCATTCTCCTCAATCTCTAACTCAGTTAGCAAAGACAAATCTTTAAATTCTGCTATCATCAGCATAGCCAATTTAGCATGCTGCCTACTTAGAGCATCTGCAACTTTGTTTGCTTTGCCTGGTGTATAGAGTATGTCAAAATCATAGGCAGCTAAGAACTCCACCCATCTATGTTGCCTCATGTTCAAATCTTTTTGTGAAAACAAATATTTTAGAGACTTGTGGTCAGTGTAAAGTTCAAACTTAGTGCCTAACAAATAATGTCTCCAAAGTTTCAAAGCATATATCACAGCTGCTAATTCGAGATCATGTGTGGCATACCTTACTTCATGGGGTTTAAGTTGTCTGGATGCATATGCAATGACTTGGCCTTGTTGCATCAACACTGCACCCAAGCCAAATCCACTAGCATCAGTGTATACCACCAATTCTTCATTTCCATGTGGTACCTTTAGAATTGGAGCATTCACCAATGCCTCCTTCAATTGTTCAAAAGACTTTTCACATTTTTCTGACCAAACAAAAGCTTGGTTCTTCCTGGTTAGGTTAGTGAGTGGTGTAGATATTTTTGAAAAATCTTTTATAAACCTCCTATAATATCCTGCCATCCCCATAAATGACCTTACTTCACTCACAGTGCTTGGCCTCTTCCATGCTTGAATAGCCACTACTTTATTGGGGTTCACAGAAATTCCTTTGGCAGATATAACATGGCCAAGAAAATGTACTTCCTCCATCCAAAACACACATTTTGAAAATTTTGCCTTTAAATCTTTTTCCCTTAATCTAGACAAAACTAGGTGCAAATGATGCTTATGTTCTTCCACTGTCTTGGAATAAATCAAAATGTCATCTATAAAAATAAGCACAAACTTGTCTAAACAATCTCTAAAGGTTCTGTTCATTAGATCTACAAAGTAAGATGGTGCATTGGTCAAGCCAAATGGCATAACCAAAAATTCATACAACCCATACCTAGTGTTAAAGGCAGTGTACTTGATGCTTGATTCTTCCACCTTCATTTGATGAAAACCAGATGCTAAGTCTAGTCTAGAAAATACTTTTGCCCCTGCTAATTGATCAAAAAGATCATCTATTCTTGGCAATGGGTATTTATTTTTAATAGTTACTTTGTTTAATTCTCTATAATCTATGCAGAGTCTTAAAGAGCCATCTTGCTTCTTAACAAATACCACTGGTGCTCCCCAGCAAGAATTACTTGGTCTTATAAAACCCTTTTCTTCCAATTCTTCTAACTGTTTCTTTAGTTCCTTTAGTTCATTTGGCCCCATTCTAGTTGGCTTTTTAATCACTGGGCTTGCTCCTGGAACTAGATTGATCTGGAATTCTACTGGTCTATGGTGTGGAATACCCTTGACCTCACCAAACACATCCAAATATTCATTGACTATGGGAATTTCTTCAATGTTTAGTTCACTGAAATATTTTTCTGAGTCAACTAAATGATATAGTTTTCCTTCCTTAGCTACCTCACATAAAACTGTGATTCTCTGGCCTCTAGAATTTTGCAATGATATGGTGGATGAGTCTAAATTAATCATGGCTTTAAATTGCCTTAACCAGTCTACCCCCAATATAACACCTATATTTGGGTAATTCAAAACATATAAATTGGAAATAAAAATATTTCCTCCTATGTTTAACTCCACATCCACACAAATCATATTTAAAACACTAGAACTCCCCAATGGACTGTGTATATGCAATGGGGTTTCAACTAATATGCAATTCAGTTTTAGCATTTTAACCAATTCATAAGAAATTAAGGAGTGAGTTGCCCCAGTATCATACACTACTGTTATGGGTATGGTACAAATAAGTAATGTACCTTCCACTTGGCTATGGTTTACAGTGTTACTCTCCACTGTGGCTTTGCCTTTTCCTTCCAAATTTGCCAATTTGCCTTGCTGTTTAAACTCAGGACAATTCCTCTTCATATGCCCCTCTTTCCCACATAGATAGCATTTGAAAGCTCCTCCTTTCAACTCTGGACATTTTGGTTTGATATGCCCTTCCTTTCCACACTGATGGCACACAATTTTCTTCTTGTCTTCCTTAGCCTTGACATCTCCAGTGTTTTTGCTACTAGCCTCTTCTTTCTTCTTATCATAAGGGTGATACCTCCCCTTACCTTTCTTGTTATTATTGTTCTTAAAATTTCTGAACTTCTCCCTTTCCTTGTCATGCTGCTCCAACCTCAAAGCTAAGTCTATCACATGATCAAAAGTCTTGTCTGCATAGGGTAACATGGCTCTGCTCAGTCCTGGATTCAAACCTTTTATGTACCTATCATTTTTAGATGCCTCATCTGCCACAAGCATTGCTCCATATGTGGAAAGTCCCTCAAACTTTTGAGTGTATTCTGTGACAGTCATGGTTCCTTGTCTAAGCCTAATGAATTCTTCTAGCAAGGTAGTCTTTGCTGATGCTGGTACAAACCTTGCTTCCAACATCTCTTTGAATTGATTCCAAGTGATTTCATTCTCATTCCTTCCTGCAATGATTACTTCCCACCAGCCTAAAGCTACTCCTTTTAGCTGTCTGGAAGCCACTTGCCTCTTTCTTTGATCATCAAGTTGCATGTCATTGAAAATTCTTTCCAATGTTCTCAACCATGTTTGAATTTCCATGATACTCTCTGTCCCTTCAAAGCTTTTGCCTCCTAAATGAGTATATGTCTTAAGCAATTTTGAGAGTTCTTCATAGGGATTTTCTTGCCTTTGTCCTGCCCCATCCCTAAATGCTCTCACCAAGTCTTGCAGATTGACCATTGGTGGTGCATGGGAAGATCCTGCTCCCTGATTTGGTGGTCTCCCTACCATAGTTTGCTAATAATAATTTACATAGCTGGTTAGTTTGATATTTAGTTCCTTTTAATTTTATTTCTATCTAAGGACTTGATCCTTACTTCTACTATGTTGAATAACATAGCTCTGATACCAACTGAAATGACCCTCCTAATTATACTCTAATTTCATAAGGAAATTTTTTTTTTTTTGTAAAGAGGATATATATATAGATATATCATCCATTGTAAATATAATTCTCAGGGTCAATATCTTTTTCCAATAAACCAAAATATATCCAGGATCACAAAAATCAACCAATATAAATATATCAGTACATTCACAAAAATAAGCACATACATGTGAGGATGCATATGCCTCTCTTGTTTGAATCAGAGTTCTGGAAAAACAAGAGGATATTGGATTGCTAAATTTTATTTTTTTTTGACCAAACAATCCTCTGGTAACATACATATTAGTCTGTTTATCCTAACTAAGAGGTGATCAAGTAATTATCAGTAGTAAACAAGCTTTTAATATAACTGTTTATGTTAAGCTCTGAATAGTGTCAAAATCAGTATAAAGTAAAGTGGATCCTAAGTGAAAGCAAGCAACATCTAGGCGTAATGGAAACGCGCCTAACTTATACACATGAGATCACGAGTTCGAGTACTATGCTGGTTGGTTCAAACACAATTTTTGTTTTTCATTTTTTTTTCATTTTTCTTTTGTACCATTTGGAATCTGTTATTTACATATATCTGCACATATATGTCTTATTATTGCCTATATTTCAACATACTAAACAATAATTCTTGCTTAATTATTTTTGAATTCCATTCCTACAACCTAGAAGGCTTCATGATTGAATGATAAGAGTGTTTATCATTTTCCAGGTTTGTATTTCTTCTTATGAGATTTGTCTGGCATTTAAAATGCATTTGGTTAGAATCTGAGTAAAATTCAGATTCTTATTTCAAATACAAAGGAAAAGGTGTGGTAAAATCTGCACTTAAACATGTTTATGTGCATATATATCTGCAACTATTTGAATCTGTCTTACTCTTCCCTTGTTACAAATCCTTTCTTAAAAATATAGTACATGAGACATTTGTATGAAACAAGTTTAACTATAGAAACCTTGCAGCCATACAAAACATTTAACTTATGCCTATTTCTTTTGCATACATATGCTATATTAGAAATTAAAACATTTAAGTTTCTGAAAATCAACTATCCTGCTTTTCCAAAACTTTAATCCTTTTCAAAGATTCATGATTGACTAATGCATTTATAAAATGTAATCATTCAATTTTAACATGGTGTACTTGCTAATCTACTTACAAGATTTGATTAAAATTCTTTTTAAACATAACAGATATTTAACTTAATTCATAGTTTCCAGATACAAAACAATCTCTTAACAAAATGCCTAACAAAATATCCATCCAATATTCAACACTTAATACAAGTAGCAATTTAAATTGTCAATACATGCAGATTTCAACATTTAGGCTCTTATCTAACTAAGTCTAGCATGCTATATCTTCTTCTCAAGGCCTTGCTCCTACTCCTACTTAGTTGCTGCAATCCCTGAAAAAGCATTGGAAACTGCCTCATTTTAAATGAGACACCCCAGATGCCATTAGCACACTAGGGTCAGACACATGTCTGGTATGAGAAAATTCACAAAAGCAATTTATTAATTAGTTTAAAATCAAGTTAAGTACAAATACATAAGGTTCTGTCCTTTTGAATCAGGTAAATACTTGTGTGCATGCTCTGTGTCATTGTGCATGTGCACACTTTAATTTTTCCTTCCAGAGACTACATATATAAATATGGCACATACATTCAAGCATACAACTCAATCATAATCAAGCAATCATTCATACCAAACAGGAAAACAACCAATATGAGTTAAATCATCTATTCAATTCTCATATTTCAATTCTGGGAAAAACTCTAGTTTTCTCATCATTTCAAGTATTAATCCCTTGATATATTTTTCTATCCTTGGTCTCACCTGCAATATTTATGAATCAATGGACACACTGTAATGAACTAATTCACTCCATTACACAAAGATCTCAGGACTTAAACAAGCCATGTGTCAACTTATGTTACTCAAGCACACAAGTCATTCCTGCAGTGTTCTTGACCCCAATATCCTAATCAGATTTAAGTTAATAATAACTCTTTTGATTTTTCATGGCAAAACCATTCAGTGATTCATTTCATATCCATACAGAAGCAAACAACAAACAACCATTGGTGATTACAAAATAAGGTTCTGGATATACATATATTCATCTTGGTATTTTAAAAGGAGTTTAGGCAACTAACATTGGCTTATAGCTTCTGGGAGAGTTTTTCTTTTGCAAACATTTGTGCTTGAGTTAAACTCAGGATGACCTGGTCTCACTGAATCACAAAATTTTGTTTGCTATGTATTTTATTGGATCAGGAGCATCAGCACATAGGCAACCCTATTGCACCCCTAATTCCTTTTTATTTCAAGCCTCAGCACTTATACATGAGTATATTGCAGCTCAACATTATTTACATCCTTCTGGGTTGAGCCAAAACCAATGCTACTTACCTTTCCTCAACATTTTATTTTCTGGGTATTTGTTTATATCCCTAAATATTAACATATCAGAGATCTGAGTGTATAAAACAGACATGTATGCTAACAACACATAAAACTTTGTTATAATAAAACAAGTGATCAACCAAAGAAAATCAAAACATATTCAGGTTTAAATTCTCAGATAAACATTCATATATGAAAATACTCTTTTAATAAAAACACTTTTTATCTGGCTGCCTACATTAGGACTTATTGCCTTTTCTTTTTGAGTGAGTTTTCTCACCTAGCTCTCTTCTTTGTTTCCTTAATTAATTGATGAACTCCTGCTCTTATCCTCAAGCTCTCTTTCTTCCCTTGTCTTATGATTTCTGTGGTATTGTTTTTCTTTTTTTTTCAAAATTCTTTTCTGAGGAGAAGAGGAGGCTGCTGTATATACTTGTATATATATATACAGGGTTTCTCTTAGGGTTTTGGGTATTGGCTAAAGCCATTTCTGCCCACCAGAAAATCATGTTATCTGCATTTTAACCAAAAGTTTTACCCCTTCCCTGCTTAATTTGGGTGAAGAGAAAAGTGGTTACATTTTTCTTTCAGAAATTGCTTTTCAGAAAATACTTTTCCCCCTTGTCTACAATCATGCTAAAAATGTGACTTGGTTTTGTTATTTATTTAATACACTTCCTAATTCTGCCTATAGCAACATTTCTCTGTTTTCTCTTATTTTTTTCTATTTTTAGCTTTCATGTAAATGGCATGTACTTCCTTTATTTATTTATAAGAGGATTAGTTCTTTTTGTATCTTCTTTCTTTTTATTTCTGCTTATATTAAAATATATCTATATATATATATTTTATTTCACTAGTTTGAACTCTAGTATTTTTATTAACACATATATATATATATATATATCATTCTGTATTGACACACACATGCACATGTATACTTAAGAAAAATATTCAGTAGCATACATATATTTATATTCACTTATGCATTCAGCTTTTAAAGATTTAATATATATATATATATATATTCCCATACATATCAATATGTATTTATTCTTAAAGTTCAGAGATTTTTAGCTTTAGTTCATGTGTAAACCCCGTGCACACATGTACACACATACTGATACACTATCAAGCCATAACAATCTCCTTCCAAAATTTAATTCAAAAATCATTTTGAATTCACTTATATTTGTCAAAATAAATTCCTAAAATCTTGGGTCATTACAAGAAAACATTTCGAAAGTATAATATTAATCTTAGCCGACATACGACCAGTATCGTATGCCTACTATAGCTACCATCTAAACAGTGGTGACCACCGTACGTAAATGGCAGGTTCTACAACTAATACCGTACAAAGTTCGTATTGGAGTTTGGATTTCCAACAAATGGTCAGGCTAAGGAACTTCCTTTTCCACGATGGGTACGTCCCTGGAATAGACGACCCGAGAAATAACCTAACATTACGGTTAGATCTCTGCCAACACAAGGCCGGGTTACCTCTGCAAAAATAGGTAACTACTGACACGCGTATGCCATCCCCCGATCGTAACCGATCTTCCCGAGGATCCCCGATTTCCAACAAACCACATAGATAATAATGCAGCAACCACATAGGTTAAGTATCTGGGCTCCATACCATGATACCACCTCTATCCAGAAGGAATGACATACACTAAGGGGCGCTACTCCCTAGAACCTTGCTGCATCCTTCCTGTTTCGACCATTTCCGGGGTGTGAGGCTCGACGAAGTCTCGTCCACAAAGCTACGCTTTCTACAAAGCCCTGCTTCGGGTCAAACAAAATGATCAACCTATGATCACAAAGATATAAGATCAAACAAATGATCATATCGCAAATGATCAAACACTGATCATTTCACAGCAACACTTAGTATGCCACGTTACCAAATTGGGATATATCACTGATGAATTTCAACTACATAACCTCTGAGCTCGTACGTCTCAGAGAAGGGTGTTAAGCTAAGAGAATAAATTCTCCGCTACCAACAGAAATGTATTTGAAAGAAATCAGCTCTATATCTCAAATTGTAACGTCAGACACACAATCCATACAAGTCTGTTCCGGGATCGAACAGAACCGAAGGCACTTCTCACGAAGCCCTTGCACATCCGGATAATTTTCTAATCACGTCCGGACTTCCCGTCACTAAGGGTGATAAAACCTCTAAACCGGAGATCAGCCGATGTAGAGTAACTCGACGGTAATCCTTCCGTTTTCAAAAAATATCCGGTCTTCAACACCGGTCTTCGAATGCAATTCATAACGACGTACCACATATTCGGAATGGGTTATACGACCCCATGGTCCTTTCCCGGCTAACCCGAATAGTGAGCGATTATTCAAAAATAAGTGTGGCATTCAAATTCATCCAATTCACAACAAATACCATTCAAGGTAATTATTGATAGTCGGTTATTTAACTATCAATAAAGATGCGCAACATCATCAGATTCCAAATAATTTTCCGAAATTATTTATCTTCCAAAATATCTTACTAGATATATAAACTTTTCCACACTTCAAAAATAAATCAATATTTATTTTCAAAACGAATTCCCATTTCTCTTATAAATTCCATATTGAATTTATATTTCAAAATATCTACTGATATACGATTTTAAATCGATTTCAAATATTCAATTTCATCTTATCTTTAAAAAGATAAAATCTCAAAAACGTTTCATTTCATTTTTGGAAAACATTTCCACACTTATTAAATAATAAGTGTTTCACAATCATTTATTTTCAACGTTTGAAAATATTCAATATACTTAAATCAAATTAAGTATATATTCATTCTTTAAGGAAATCATTTATTCTAACATCTATTTGAGTCAAAACGAATGTTACGTAAAACATCGTTACGACGACTCGAAATCACTAGTATAGGGATTCGAAATTTAGATAGATATATAAATCCCAATACTATATAAAACATTTCCTTTCGGAAATCATTTACTATAACAACAGTGTGTTATAGTCCACCATTCCCTTAAATTTCTCGAAAACGTCTATTTCAATAACAAGTGTTGAAATTTATGCTTTCGATTCATAATACATTTTTAAACATTTTTAAAATGTTTAACTTCATTTTTTTTTTATATTACTTCTTCAAAAATAAATCCATTTTACTTAACAATATATTCACTGTCCAAAATCGTGAATATACTTCACTAACCACATTTTCAATAATCTCTACACATTTTATTTCAATAAAAGTTCGCTATTCAAAAATCGCGAATATATCTTCTTCAACAATCTCCTATATATAATTTATCAAATTCAATCGATTTCGAATTTATAAAACGAAGTTTATAATTTCTATTTCTGTTTTAATAACAACTTCAACTTATAAATCTTCTTTTTATTAACTTCTATATTTTACTTATCAAAATAAGTGATTTCGGATTTATAAACAACTTTTATAAATTCCAATTCTATTTATAAAAACTTCAATCCCAAATCAATTTCGATATTGATTTAAAATTTATTTATCACTACTAAGTAAATTCCTCATTTTTTCTCAAATGGTTCAATATTCTGTTTTAAAATGGATTCTTCAAATTGAAATCATTTTACATTGATTTCCCAATTTATTTCAATTTACCAATTAAATTTCTAGTTGGATTTCCAACTTATCTTCTTTTAATAAATTCCTTTTTAAGGAAATAAATTTCAATCGTTTCTTTCAATCTGTTTAAAAATTCAAATTCTTAAATTAAATTCTTCAAATTATAATCACTATTTTACGAAATCCATTTATTTAACATTTTCACTTGATTCTGGAATTAATTCGATAAGATTATAAAAATTAACTTTTTATACTTTAAAAATTCCTTTCTTCAAAATTTATTCAATTTCTAAAATTTATTCACTTAGAAATTTCTCTTTTGATTTCAAAAATTCAATTGATTTATTTTTGGAATCCAATGATATCAAACATCCATTCAGCTAAATTTTAGCATTCAAATAATTTCCAGATATCAATATGATTTATACATCAATATAATCATTCACAGATTCACACCACAGTATAAATAAAATCAATCAATGTGAGGGGTCCAGTTGGATCCCTCCAACCTGTTTCCCTACATCCAAAGACGTCAGCACAATACCAATTCCCGCGGTATATGGGTTTTATAAAAATAATCCGCTTACTAACGGCGCAATAGGGTCTCATCCGCTATACGAGGCGGGAAATCATCAATCCAATATATACATATGCCAATATGTATATATTGCTATATATATAGATATATCCTATAATATCTAATATCACATCCAATAGCAATCAAATCAATAACTGAAAATTCCACTTCAAATTTTTTTTTTTTTGAGTGAGAAGATCTCACCTTAGATTTTTAATTTGCTATCCACTTTCCATTTCAGTTTTGTTTTCTCGATTTTAACCTGGTATAAACAATTATACAATTTTATTAATATTCGAATCAATCAAATAATTAATTTCCGTTTAATAGTTTTCGATTAGTTGATAATTTCAATCCATCATCGATTTCATTCTAAATAAAAATTTAAATTTTAAATTGATTTCCTTTTGAAATAAATTCATTTAACTACCCTTTTTGATTTTCAAACTAACAACTTATCTAAATAAATTAATTATTTAGTTTAAAATCAAATTCTCTTTAATAATTTGTTTCACTAAAATTTTAAATTGAAACTAAATTCCCTTAATTATCAACTATTGAATCTTAGAAATAAATTCCTATATGTATATACATATTAACTAAATAAAAACAAAACAAAAACAACTTCCTATATACCTTACTGTGAAGATCGCACTGACTACATGCCGAAGTCGCCATACTGGCCACTGCCTTAGCCAGAAATGCAAACGCACCCCCTCGACGCCGCCTGGAAACATCATCGCGATGCCGCGTCGACTACCCATGCTCCTCCATCGCGAATTCCTACTGCGACATCACCAGTTCAGTGCCGCGAAACCCTAGTCGCGACCACAGGCCCTAGCCTCGTCGCCACCCCTTCCGCAACCACCATCGCGAAGTCGACCATCACGACACTACCACGCAATCACCTTCACCTCCCAGCATCTCGTCGACGTTCACCATTTCCTCAGTCGCGAAACCCCCTGCCTCACGTGGCATCGAAGACCACCCAGAATTCGAGCATCCATCACGCGACTCGATCGAACTGCCGCCTCTCCTTCAACTTAATTCGAACGAGAAAATGATTTCGTCCCTTTTCTTTTTCGTTTCTGAGGTGAACGATTTTAAATTGAAACTGTGACCATTTGAATTTGCTTTTGAATGAACGGAAGTGGAGTTTGGGGAGGAATGAATAAAATTTTAGTTCGGCCATTATTGTTCTCTTTCGTTTTCTTTGGTTTAAAAACTGGAGAGGGATGTTTAAAGTATGAACGAGGGGAGAGGAGTATTTGAAACGAAAGGGAATGGCTGGCACGATTTGTTTCGTGATTCTCGGCGTATCCAAAGGAATGAACGTGGCTGATATGTGACAAATTTAAATATTAAATTTAAATTGAATTTTGATTTGTTTCCAATGCGTTTGCTCGCCGTACGGTCACGTATTAACTCCGAAAAATACGAAAATTGAAATCCGACAATAACAAACTATTACGGACCCAATGGAACTGGTTTCGTTGAATTCCGAGACTGTGCCTCAGACGGCTATTTTTAAATATCGGTTCAACGATATAAATTTCAAAACTGAACATAACAGTTTAAAATTCAATTCTGAAGCTGCTGTTATCTTCAGTGTTATCAATATAAATTTCACAAGCGGTTTGAAATATTTTTCTTTAGCTTTAAATTGAAGATTTAAATTTTTATCCAGTTTCAATAGATGAAATTATAAAATTTAATCGCCAAATTCTGAATTATATTCGGGATTCAAATTAAATCGTCGTTCAAATATTTAAAATTAATTAAATATGTCCAATTTAATTCGTTCGAAATTCTGGGTCGTTACAGACTTCCCCCCTTAAAAGAATTTTGTAACAACCCGACATTTTGTACCCATTTAATTATCGCCTCGTGATGATCTAATCTGGTTGCTAATAAGCTATTGGCATTTTGATCGAATTGAAATTCTCTTCTTATCCGGTTTGAATTCTTTTCAAATTGGATTGAAATTCATTTATCTGATTTTTGTTAAAAGGGTTGTGGGCTTAACAAATCATCTTGGCCCAAGTCTATGGTAAAGTGATAATTATCAAAGGCCATAACCGTTCCTCTCTATTTTCATTTTTTTCACGGGGCTAACCCTAACTAAAACGAAGGAATGATAATGGCGGCTCGCTACTCCCCTCTTTTTGCCTGCAAGTTAGGGCTTCTAATCGGAAGCTGCCAACGTTGGTTACTCGACGATCGAAGAGTATTAGGCCCTAGCTTCGTCGATCGTCTATCTCTTGGAGTTGCTCACGACCGCTCCTTCTTGGTCGAGCTCGAAACAGAGGTGAGTGATTTTATTCACTCACGTCTTCTAATTCACACTTAATTAATGCCTTGAATTTTGTTCGTATACGTTCGTCTGATTTGTTTCTAAATATGTGCTTTGGTCGTTTGATCATTGTTGGATGATTGCGATTTTCCTTGACCAATTCATATTGCGTATATATCTTGGTTACTTGGTTTCCACGGCATTGATTTGATTTTGGAAATCTCGGCTTGAATCTGGACTTGATTTTGGGATTTTTCTCTGACATTTTCAAAAGTACAGATACGAACTTTTCCTGTTTTGTGAATTTCTTCCTTGTTTTCATTCGGCCTTGACTGTTTTTGAAATCTCGGTTTCGCATCTTCATGTATTCACCTGACTTCGTCATTTTTGTGCATTTTGAGTTCATGTATCACTTTGGTTCATGTTGCACTTCACCTATTAGTATAACCTGATTGTTTGAACATTAGCTTTGTTGGCATTACTTGTACATGATCTGTAGCTTGATAATTTAGACTTTTGTAGTCTGGTCCAGCTGCTGTCGAGACTATATTTAGTCTTGTACTCATTGGATCATTTGCATTTCTTTGGTCTCTGTCTTGAGTCTGGTACGCACATGTACATGCTGTGTGACTTGAGTTTGCATATTCTTGTTGGTTCAACACTTTGTTTCACTACGTATTCCTTCATCATGTATACACTATGTTGTATCTGCACTTGTACACTTGGTCACTGTTAAGTCTACTCTTTGAAGTTCTTCATTTGATCACTGTTACATTGTGAAGCATTTGAGTCTGGTTTGATTACTGCTCGAGTTCTTTTGGTTAGTGCATTATGATGTTTAGTATTTTCTGGTCTTTACTTGGACTTGATACACTTCACTGTCTTGGCTTCACCTGACTTTGATCTTTGACTTTGATCATCTATTTCGGTGATGATATTGATATACTTGCTGGAGCTGCTGTACCTGATCGCTTGCATATGCATTCATGTAGAACTTATGGGTTATCACCTTGTCCTGGATTAACATTTTTGCTGTGATGAGCGCGGGTCTTGTACTTGATTACTACGGCTATGTTTGTTCATCCAGTAGCATTGCTGGTCTCTACTGTTTGGTGTCTGCAGCTTTAAACATTATTGTCACTGGGTTGTTTCATTGTGGCATTGTGTTTAGTCGAGTTATTGCATTTGGTCACCTATTCTAGTCTTCATTTAGGGTAGTCTGCACTGCTTCATGTTGTTGCTTGACCTGTTCCACTATGGTTCCATGCCTTGTGGTTGCATTTCCTTCGTGTTGCTGTCACATGGGGCTTGTAGTTGGTGTAGCTCGCTGTCTTTGAACTTTACTTGGTCATTTGAGGAGTTGGGTCTGCATTTTGTTGTATCTATACCTGTAGTTGTCTTCGGCTGCACACTCCATTTTGTGATGTTGGTCTGGTTCGACCTTGCCTTGTTATCCCCTACCTCCAGTAGCACTTTGATATGGTGTAGCTTTTGAATTATCACTTACCTGTTACTTTTGCATATCACTGTAATTCTATCACCACTGTTTATTTGCATATAAATGTGAGTTCTGACTTGTTTGGATTTCGTGACATCCGGGATACTTGGCATAGTTTGAACTTGGTTCTGGTTATCTTCGACATTGGGTTAGATATTGAACTGCATTGCCTTGTTCTCGAACCTGATACATTGCATTGATGCCTTGTATCATTTGCATTTTTGTCATTTTGCTTCACTGATGACCTTATCTTCTAATGAGGCTGATTTGCGCCTTTTCTGTTGAGTGCTGTAGTGCCATATCTTTGGTGCTCTCGCCTTCAGTTTGCTATTTCCCTGTGCCTTGCTTTGCGACATGTTGAACTTGTTTCACTTATTGTCTCTTTCACTGGGTACACTGTTTCATTTCACTAATGCAGCCTTGCCCTTAAATACAAGTGGTGGTTGCATTTTCGTAGCAGTTTTACCCTTGTCCCTTGTGGTGACTTTATACTCTGTTGTGGCGAGGCAGTGCACGCGTGCGTGCACTGCAGCCACACTGAATTGACAGATTTTAATCGATATCTCTTTTGTTCTTAATTCATCGACCTGTTGCGTATTCGTAGGCTGTATTGGCGAGGCAGTACACGTTAGCGTGTACTGCAGCCAATTAGCATTGATGTTTTTATATTGACATTTCAATTGCTTAAACTGCTTTGGATTTCTGTTTTGTGGATTAACACTGTTTAGTGTTATATCTGCCGTTATCCAATTCTCGTATCGAGAGTTGGATATACGAGATTTCAGTGACTGTCATCTATATTGAGATTGATTATTATTGCTTCTATGCGCTTATAACTGAGTTTGAATTAGACTGATCCGGGTATTATTTTCTTTTGAATGTAATACTCGGGTCAGACCGAGTATTTACAGGTTGTAGATTTTTAGCTTTGGGTTGCTGCTAGAGCTATGAAGACTTTTTATATCATTTGAAGTGGTCTTCGTCGAGTTGTAGTAGTCGGTGTGTCTGTTTTAAGATGATAATGTATTCATGTATATTAGTCGATAATGTACTTGTATATATATAACTTTTTGAGTCGACAGTTGTAGTTGTATCATTTGTATTGTGTCAAATGTATTGTAACTGATATCAGTTATTATATATATGAGACTTTTTCGTTCCATCTTTATTCCGCATTTATGTTATCTGTGTTATTTTTATATCTATTGTCCTAAACTATTATAGCCACTGTGTAGTAGCTTTGAGTTTGTATCGGTATGTCGGGTTTCCTAAAAAAAAATGAAATGCAATGTTTTATTATCTGACATATCGGTGCTCGCACAAAGCAATTACATAGATGGTCGCTCCTCAACAGCCTTATTCTCCGTGCTAGTTGACAGCACTACACCGTAGTGTTCTTGGCTAGCGTGGGTATAGAGGTGGGGCGTCACAGCTTGGTATCAGAGCCTGGGGTTTAGGACAATTATAAAACATAACTTAGATGGAATATGTGTTACAACTATTTGTCGATGTTTTATCTCTCATCTTTACATATGACTATTTTTGACTGTTAGGTATGAATTCCTAACGCTTATGCTTGTGTTTTCGGCTTTGAATTGATTTAGCCGATGTTGATTTTGTTTTAATTTGGCAAATTAAAGCCATTTTGACTTTTGGACTTTGTTCCACTTTTGTTCTATGCTATGAGTGTCATTGTGTACCTGTTACACTATGATGAAAAATAGCTGGACCAGTTGCAAATTGAGTGATTTTGAATATCATTCACATCTAGTTTGAATCTCAGCGATTTTGAACTTGATATTTTGTATTTTCCTCATCTTGAATTCCATTCGACTTCAGTCATTTTGTTTTTCGAGAAATTGCTAATTTCTTGATTTTTAAGACTCCGATTTTGTTTGCCGTTGGATTCTTTGATGATATTGATTCATTTTGAACTTGACAGTGACTATTAATTGTTGACTTCGACATTGACTTGATTCTTACTTTTGTTGAAGTCATTTATGCATTTCTGCTCGATTTGCTTTGTTTTTCCAGTTGATAATCGATTCTTCTTTTCTAATTAGTTGTTATCACCTTTGTTGATTTTGATAACTTCTATTTCTGGAATTTTTGGGTATTCCTACTTTGATGAATTTGGAATCGAATTCTTTGGATTTTATTCACGTCTTCGAACGTGAAATTTTAGTGAACTGACTTGGTTTCCTAATTTAATCGATTCTTGATCATTTCCCCAATTTGTTGCTATCATTTATTAGCAACTTTGATGACATTTTCTTCGGGATTTTTGTGAACATACTTTCTGATGGATTCAGTATCGATTTCTTTGGATTCCATTCACATCTTCGTATGTGAATTCTTGTGATTGATTGTTTCTACAATCATTTTTGTGATTTGTCACTTTAAAAATATAAAGGTTTTCTATACTAGTAGTAAATATTAAAATCCTTTTTCCAAACGATTTCAAAACTATTTTACTACAAAGCTCTTTTTCCTAAACCGTTTTCCAATCTATTAGTATATACAAGCCTTTATTTCACTCGTATGAGAAATTGAATTAAACGGCTTAGTAAAACAAGTGGTATGAAACGCTTGCGTTTACTTCGTCGGTTAATGTAACATCCCGTATATTTGGACCATTTAAATTGACAATAATCCACACTTGTCAACTTAAATAATACAAAACACAGAACATTATGGGATTATAAGTACATAAATGTAAATGAGAATCAATACAACATCGCAGACTCAGAACAGTCACAGAATAATGCAGCGGAAAATACATCGTCATAATAGTAGTTCATGAAGCTACTACAGAAAATACAACAATGTCTCAACATAAAGCGACTGAAAGAGATACAAGATGTCCAATACATAAGTACATCAAATACTGAAAATAAAATGATATAGATAAAAGCTAAGCCTTCAGCATCTTCGACCAACCTTGACCAGCAACGGAATATCTTCAGACTGACCCGAGCATATGCAAAAGAAACACTCGAGTCAGGACTCAAAATCTTATACAGGATAATCAATGCATATAATAAAGTCCATAACTCAAAGGTGAATATAAACATCATTAAGGGATCGATAAACTACCTACAGAATACGCTAAATAGATAATGTCTAATCCATAAAGTAAGAT
Source organism: Allium fistulosum (assembly GCA_030737815.1). Taxonomy (NCBI): domain Eukaryota; kingdom Viridiplantae; phylum Streptophyta; class Magnoliopsida; order Asparagales; family Amaryllidaceae; genus Allium; species Allium fistulosum. The sequence continues at coordinate 695,532,747 of CM060906.1, forward strand.
ATCAAAATAGGGTTAAGCAGGGCCCATACACCTCTTAACCTGTTTATTCCCAAAAGCATATACAAGACCGTAGTTTCCCCAAAACCGGAAGTCACCAGAGGGCAATCCATATACTAAAGGTACAAATCAAAATCGTAGTTGTCGCGATAGGATAATTAGTATGACAAGGTACATGAGGCGATACCAACTAGGATACTAGTAGTTGCCTGATCCGGACTGATGTTGGGCATAGCAGCTACCACCCCAACACCGCGAACAACACTTCCAAATCAAGGGGTGCACCCAAATCGAATCACATAAGTAATAGATAAGGTATCGAAGAAGTGTGTCCGCTAGAGATGGCGATCCTCAATGGCCCGGCGCGGCTCCTGTTTTAGTCATGTCAGGGGTCATCCAAAATCGTTCTCTTTCTTCAATCGACGCGTTCATCAAACCATCCACTTCATTCTGGATCAACACTTCGCGTATATTAGTTATTAAAGTGGTTTTCGGTATCGACAGAGAGTATGTCCATAATCCGATCCCGGTCTCTTTAATAACTACGTATTAATTACCCAACAGTCAACTTTTTATTAAAGTTAAAACAAATCAAATCCAAAGGTCAAGTTGCAAATTTGACTTCCAAATTTGATATTTCAAAATTCGATTCGTTTAATTACAAAATCATATTCCGGAAAGAAATTCTAGTTCAAGCCCTTTAGTTATCAAAATTTAAGTATTCATGTTAAATCAACATTTCACTTATTAAATCAACTCAAATTTATGGATTTCATGAAATAGTCAATCTTAGTTCAACTAATTAAATCAAGTTTATTCTTTAAATCCGTATTTACATTCCTAGGTTCATTACTATATCAATTTCATTTACTACATTCACTTTGTCAAAACACTTTGTTTAACTAATAAATTTACAAATCCATTTCAATTCATTACATTAATTCGTTCTCATTTATTTTATTTAAATTCATTTCTTTATTCCAACGAATCTAATTTATTTAATTCGATAAAATCCATTTTTATTTATTTCAAACAAGTTCATTTATTTCATTCAATAAAATCATCTTATTTATTTCAAAGCACATTCATTTATTCAATTCAATAAAATCATTTTATTTATTTCAAATCAAATTCATTTATTCAATTCAATAAAATCATTTTATTTATTTCAAACAAATTCACTTATTCAATTCAATAAAATCATTTTATTTATTTCAAATCAAATTCATTTATTCAATTCAATAAAATCATTTTTTTTATTTCAAAACAAATTCACTTATTCAATTCAATAAAATCATTTTATTTATTTCAAATGAGTCTCAATTTCAAAACGTTCTTTGTTGACCGTTCGGTTTCTTATTTTAATTATCTATCCTAGGCCAATTCATTCAATTGGGTATTTATCATTTCAACCCGATTCTATTTAAATTCGAAATCAAACATACAAAGGGAACTTGCAGTGTGATAGCAGGGATGGTGTCAAAGTAAATAAACAAGCAATAGCATCCATTTGCAACAATTCAACAATTCAAATAATCCCGAAATAATCGTATTAATTCGCGTTTGTTATTTACGCCAATTAATATAATTATTTCTAGAATCTACACTATCGTTTCATGTAGATTAAAGATTATAACATTTCGGTTTCAATTATCGTTCAATTTCAATTACAACAGTTAATTCAATACGTTCAATAGTCCAAAGTGACATTTATCAAATTCTACGTGACAACAATTTAAAGGGTCAATTTAATCAATCAATATTTATCATATAAAGGGGTCAAGTTTAACAATCAAAATTCGACATATATAATTCATTTTAAATCATTAATCATCCTATATCCAATTTTTAACTTGCAATTAATTTATCACTTAACAATAATAATTTACATCCAATTCAACATCACATCGCAATCATTTATCAATTCAAACTTGCATAAGAATATAGTCGTGAAAATTAATTCACCTTGCGTGGATAAGAAATTTGACGACGAAGCACGAAGAAATAAGAACAGAGTCGGTACAGCACGAACAACGAACACTGTAATATCGACAAAAAGAAACGATATTAATACAATGAACATTGTATATAATTTATAAATTTATATAAATGCGCTTACCGAAGACGGAGGAAAGAACAAAAGCTGAAGATTGACGATGCTGCAAAAAGGCGTTCAAACGGACGTTTCTGCACACAACGAAAAGAAGGAAAAACGGTTACTAATCGACACAATAATTTCAAAACCGTTCAAAAATTTTTTTTTTTTTTTTTTTTATACAGCTGCAACTCCTAAGACTCACGCACGCACGTCCTCTCGTATTTGCAACTTATCACTCCCTATTCACTACTGCCAGGTACACACACAGCCAACATTTTATTTGCCACTTTTTTTTTTTTAAACAAAACTCAAAATTCTTTGCAACCCAGAACGCACGCGCACCTTAATTTAAAAATATATATATACACACGCACGCCAACCTTCTCACAAACACACACACACACGGTCCAAACACACACACGCACGGTCCAACCTTCTCACAAACACACACACACACGGTCCAAACACACACACGCACCTATACCCCCACTGACTACCCAGGCATTCGTTCGTGAGGCCAGAAAGGCGTGGCTGAGACGTGGAGGTTGCTGGTAGGTGTTCAGGAGGCGGCTACGACTAGGCTGAGGCAAGGTCGATGGGAGGCTTGGGTCTGGCGAAGGGTTGAGGCAGTTGGAGGGGTCAGGGGATCTGGGCTGTGGCAGGACGTGGAGCTGTGAGGACAGGTGGCGCGGAGGGTGACGTGGGTGGGACGTGGCTGTTGGGAGAGGCTGGGTGGTGGCAGAGGGGACGGTCTGGGCGAAGGCTGCAGGCGGAAGGGCGTGGCTGTGTGAGTTGGCATGGCGTGGAGGTGGGATTTTTTGCTGGTGGAAGGCGAGGCGTAGTGGAGCTGTAGGCTGGTGGCCACGTGGTGAGCGGAGGCAGTTGGCATGGGGTAGTTGGGTTGGGAAGGACGAAAGTGGGAGTATTTCTTTCTGCAGCACTTAAATTTCCAAAGCAAAGAAAAAGAAATGTGCAGAGGAAGAATGAAGAAATAAAATGGAGAGGGGAAGGAATAAGTTACCTGTTGGTTTCGAATGTAGAGAGGAGTGAAAATGTTTGGAACAGAGGAAATGGAATGGTTCCAGAGAAATATAATTCCACTTTGCTGTTTCGTATCTCACATGGCTATTCATTTCCCAACGTTCACATCAATTTCCAAACGTAACCCTTCACACTTCATCTCCCCAATAAATGCACACTCAGCAGAAGTTATTTTCTTTTTTATTTTTTAAACGGGTAGAATACAAGGGCTGCAACGTATTTAACTGGTGCGTTAAACCGGTTAAACCGACATGACGTTTTTTCTCCGACTCCATTTAACACGAATAAATATATCGTTTTGGTCAGCGCGACGACGCGATCACAACGGTATAAAAATATTGGTGATACGACGATTTTATAAAATTTGCATTTACGCCGCTTAAATTGTGCGTTTTGCAAAATAATATAAACGGAGCAGGCGATGACAGTTTTAGACGAAACGAATCATGAAATCTTGATCAGAATAATTTTTACAAGCGGACTGTGTAAAAATATTTGGATTTGGAAGATAAATTTTACGCAGCTTTATATGGACTGATATACAGTAAAACGCGAACGGACTTTACTGTAATATTTTTCAACGAAACTTTTTCTATGTCCATATCTAACTAGACGTATGCCACAAATAAAGTTTGGACGTAAATTGAAATCGTTTAAAATTTCAAAATTTTTGTTGAAACGATGAATTTAAAATTTTAAATTGGGTTGAAAATTTAGGGTCGTTACAATCTCCCCCACTCAAAACTTTTCGTCCTCGAAAAGGAACGAGACGAGTGAAGTAGAAATGAAATAAGTAGGAAAGTCAAGATAGATTTCGAGAAATTTGAATAATACCTGAAATTAATAGTTCGGGGTTTGAATCCCGAATGCTATCCTCAGTTTCCCATGTGCAATCTCGCTCATCTGCACTCCACTGTACTTTGACGAGATTTACCGACTTCCTTCTGAGTTGCTTTGTCTCACGATCAACTATCCGAAGTGGCTTTCGCTCAATAGTCAAGTCAGGCTCAATAACTATTCCATCCAACTGAGCAGTAGGGATGGTCATAGATGGATCGTGTACAACCTTGCGAAGATGTGAGACGTGGAACACGTTGTGAACACCAGCGAACTTTTCTGGTAATGCAACTCTATATGCCAATGTTCCAACTCTTTCTGTAATCTCAAACGGACCAACGAATCTGGGAGCTAACTTCCCTTTCCTTCCAAATCGAACAATATTCCTCAAAGGCGACACCTTCAGAAATACTTTGTCTCCTACACCGAATTCGAGATCTCTTCTCCTTTTATCGGCATAGCTTTTCTGTCTATCCTGTGCCGTCTTTATCTTCTTCCTGATTTCTTCGACCTTTTCAGAAGCTTCCATAATCATTTCTGGTCCAAGCACTAATCGATCTCCCGATTCAATCCAACAAGCTGGCGATTTGCATGGCCGTCCATATAAGGCTTCGAACAGTGCCATACCAATGCTTGCCTGGTTTTTAAAGGATAATTAATTCAATTCAAATATACTTATTCAAATTTGAAATGCAAATTCTTTACCTGGTAACTATTATTATAAGTGAATTCAACCAAGTGAAGATGGTCTTCCCAGGATCCACCAAAGTCGATAATGCAAGCTCGGAGGAGATCTTCCAAAATCTGGTTCACCCTCTCAGTTTGGCCATCTGTCTGAGGATGATAAGCTGTACTCAGATTCAGTTTGGTGCCCAAAGTATCCTGGAATGCTTTCCAGAATTTACTGGTGAAAATAGGGTCGCGATCGCATACAATACTAGATGGTACACCGTGAAGTTTAACAACTTCCCTCATGTATATCTCGGCCAAACTAGAGGCTGTACGAGTGGTCTTGACTGGAATAAAGTGAGCGGACTTCGTCAGTCTATCGACAATTACCCATATGCTTTCATTACCCTTTCTAGTCCTTGGCAGCCCATCAATAAAGTCCATAGAAATCTGTTCCCATTTCCAACCTGGAATCTCTAGCGGTTGGAGCAATCCTGCTGTCTTTCTGTGATCAGCTTTAACTTGTTGGCAAGTGGTGCACCTGCTAACATAGATAGAAATATCGCGCTTCATTCCACTCCACCAATATAGTTTCTTCATATTCTGGTACATTTTGGTAGTACCGGGATGAAATGAAAGTGAAGACTTATGATTTTCTCGCAGCACTTCCTGTCTAAGACCATCGACATTAGGAACACAAATACGATTGTCGATCCTCAAGACTCCATCACTATCAACTTGTGCACCCACTTTGTTGTCGGCATTACTTACTCTACCCATAACTAATTCCTTCATACGATAGAGCAAAGTGTCTTCATATTGCTTAGCTTTGATGCGATCCAAAAGAGATGGAGAGATACTAAGCTGGAATAACATGCCTTCGATAAGATTGCAACAAGACAATGCTTTGCTGCGGCTCAAAGCATCTGCTACAACATTTGCTTTCCCCGGTGTATAAGTGATGTCGAGGTCGTATGCAGCTAAGAATTCAAGCCATCGGACTTGCCTCTGGTTCAAATCCTTTTGAGAAAAGATATACCTCAAGGACTTATGATCAGTGAATAGTTCGAACTTTGTTCCCAAAAGATGATGCCTCCAAAGTTTCAAAGCAAATACAACAGCAAGAAGCTCAAGATCATGAGTGGCATAGTTCAATTCATGGGTCTTCAACTGACGACCGGCATAAGCAATAACCTTCCCATTTTGCATAAGAACAGCGCCTAAACCTTCTCGGCAAGCATCTGTATAAACAGTCAATCCTTCACTTCCATCGATGACTGCAAGAACTGGGGCTGAAGTTAACTTGTGCTTCAACTCATTAAAAGCTGATTCACACTTCTCGCTCCAAACGAACTTAACGTCCTTCCGAGTCAAAGCAGTAAGAGGAGCAGAAATCCGGGCAAAGTGCTCAATAAATCTGCGATAATATCCAGCTAGGCCCAAGAAACTACGGATATCCGTAGGAGTTTTAGGGGTCTCCCAATCCTGTAGATTAATTGATATAAATTAGCGAGAGATAAGATTGTTTGAATAGAATTTCGAATATGATAAAACTTACATTGATTATGGCAATCTTAGCTGGATCGACTGAAATGCCATTCTCAGAAACAATATGGCCAAGGAATCTCACTTCATCTCGCCAGAAATGGCATTTAGAAAACTTGGCTTTAAGCTGATGGTTTCTGAGAGTTTCAAGGACATAACGAAGATGTGCCTTATGCTCTTCCTTATCCTTAGAGAAGACAAGAATATCATCAATGAATACAAGAACGAACTTGTTAAGGACATCACGGAAGACTCGATTCATCAAGTCGACGAAGTAAGCAGGTGTGTTGGTCAAACCGAATGGCATAACCAACCATTCATAGAATCCATTCTCGGTCCGGAAAGCTGTCTTATGGATACTATCTTCCGCTATTCTGAGTTGGTGGAACCCAGTGGCTAGATCAAGTTGTGAGAAAACTTTAGCACCATGAAGCTGGTCGAATAAATCGTTGATGCGAGGCATCGGATAACGATTTTTGAGAGTGCGCTTGTTGAGCTCTCTATAGTCAACACACATGCGAAGAGATCCATCTGATTTGGTGACAAATACGACTGCAGCGCCCCATTCGGAACAACTTCTTCTAATCAAGCCCTTAGCAAATAGATCCTCAATTTGAGTTTTTAGTTCAGCCTTTTCTTTAGGAGCCATCCTTCGGTGTGGGAGAACTACGGGCGTAGCTCCAGGAATTAGATCAATACGGAAATCTATTTCCCGTTTAGGCGGGAGAGAACTGACTTCGCCGAATACATCGGGAAATGACTGAACTATAGGTGTGGTGTCAAGATCATCGGGAGGAGCATCAAGAGAGAATATGAAGCTTCCGGCATATTTCTGAGGTGATTTGCATTTAATGACGAGTGGTAAGCCTTGGTCGCTTACTAATGAAACTGATCGGGATTTGCAAGAGATGACAGCATCGAATTTGCTTAACCAATCAGCTCCAAGAAGAAGGTCAAATGCTTGAAATCCAAGCACATAGAAATCCCAAGTAAATCGAGAAAAATCATACATCAATGTAACATCCTTGCAGATACTTCGGAGGTTAGCAGGTCCTCCGATGGGATTTGAGACACATAAAAAGGTAGTGGCAAGAGTGGACTCTATCTTGAGCTTATTACAAATGTCAACAGATATAAAGCTATGAGAAGCACCAGTATCGAATAATACTCTAACAGGTGTAGCATGTAAATGAAATATACTACGCAAAGTACCTTGGTCATCCTGAGCGGGTGGTGCAGATGGTGCAGGTGTGGTGACAGCAAATACTCCAGAGGGTGTACCACGCTTGTATAGTGGGCAGTCTTTCTTGAAATGACCTGGCTGTAGGCATACATGGCACAAGTCTTTCCTAGTCGTAGAAGGTGGTGGAATAGCAGCTCCGGTAGATGGACAGCTATTAGCATAATGGCCCTTCTTATCGCACTTGAAGCAGGTGATATTAGCAAGATCGATAGGGCTTTTCTGAGCATATCCCAATCCTGTAGTCTTCTGCCAAGCTTTCTTTTGTTGATCAAAGTTCATCTTCCTCTTCCCGGGCTGGCTAGAAGAGGGCTGAGTAGGAGCAGCCTTGGCAGTGGATCCCTTAGGCTTCGACTCATATCTAAGAGCAAAATCAATAAGCTCTGTGAAAGTGGAGCGAATGTGTCCGGTAAGCAAGTCATAATATTCTGGTCTAGCTCCCAAAATGAATTTCTCGTTCTTCAAAAGTGGTGTGTCAATCAAACCCGGTCCAAACTTGGAGAGTTCATTAAATTTCCTCTCATACTCAGAAATAGTCATACTGCCTTGCTTAAGATCCATGAAAGCTCTATAAAGTTGGGTTTTCCCAGCAGCTGGCATCCATTGTGCCGAGAAGGTATCCCTAATCAAAGATAGACAAGATGAATAACATTTCAAAGATAAAAGGAAGAATTTAAACCACTAGAATCCAAACTAATCATACCTAAACTGGGCCCAAGTGATGGTGTCCTCCTCGATACGAGAAGTAACGGATTCCCACCAATCTTGTGCGGCATCTTGAAGTTGCCAAGCAGCAAGCTGACGCTTCTGAGCATCAGTAATTTCCAATCCAGAAAATATCTTCTCCAAACTCTTAAGCCATTGCTGAGCCTCTATGATGTTCTCGGATCCAGAAAACTTAGTACCTCCCAGTTGCGAATACTCCTTGCTAAGAGTAGTGAATTTGACAGGAGCTGGAGCGGCAGGTGCAGCCTGGGCAGGACCATTGCCTCTTCCACCTCTAACATTTCTTCTGGTACTCATCCTGAAATACCAAAAGAGATTTAGAACCAAAGATAAGATAATAGAATGCTAAGAAAACTAATCAACGAATCAAAGGAGCTTGAACTTTTGAAAGGATTTGGATATTGAATCGATTCTCCTCATTCTAGAGTATTGCTACTCTATCTCTAATGAGTTTCTTATAATCCCGAACTAAGGTTTTTGGGAAAACCAGAGCTCTGATACCAACTGTAACATCCCGTATATTTGGACCATTTAAATTGACAATAATCCACACTTGTCAACTTAAATAATACAAAACACAGAACATTATGGGATTATAAGTACATAAATGTAAATGAGAATCAATACAACATCGCAGACTCAGAACAGTCACAGAATAATGCAGCGGAAAATACATCGTCATAATAGTAGTTCATGAAGCTACTACAGAAAATACAACAATGTCTCAACATAAAGCGACTGAAAGAGATACAAGATGTCCAATACATAAGTACATCAAATACTGAAAATAAAATGATATAGATAAAAGCTAAGCCTTCAGCATCTTCGACCAACCTTGACCAGCAACGGAATATCTTCAGACTGACCCGAGCATATGCAAAAGAAACACTCGAGTCAGGACTCAAAATCTTATACAGGATAATCAATGCATATAATAAAGTCCATAACTCAAAGGTGAATATAAACATCATTAAGGGATCGATAAACTACCTACAGAATACGCTAAATAGATAATGTCTAATCCATAAAGTAAGATATCAAAATAGGGTTAAGCAGGGCCCATACACCTCTTAACCTGTTTATTCCCAAAAGCATATACAAGACCGTAGTTTCCCCAAAACCGGAAGTCACCAGAGGGCAATCCATATACTAAAGGTACAAATCAAAATCGTAGTTGTCGCGATAGGATAATTAGTATGACAAGGTACATGAGGCGATACCAACTAGGATACTAGTAGTTGCCTGATCCGGACTGATGTTGGGCATAGCAGCTACCACCCCAACACCGCGAACAACACTTCCAAATCAAGGGGTGCACCCAAATCGAATCACATAAGTAATAGATAAGGTATCGAAGAAGTGTGTCCGCTAGAGATGGCGATCCTCAATGGCCCGGCGCGGCTCCTGTTTTAGTCATGTCAGGGGTCATCCAAAATCGTTCTCTTTCTTCAATCGACGCGTTCATCAAACCATCCACTTCATTCTGGATCAACACTTCGCGTATATTAGTTATTAAAGTGGTTTTCGGTATCGACAGAGAGTATGTCCATAATCCGATCCCGGTCTCTTTAATAACTACGTATTAATTACCCAACAGTCAACTTTTTATTAAAGTTAAAACAAATCAAATCCAAAGGTCAAGTTGCAAATTTGACTTCCAAATTTGATATTTCAAAATTCGATTCGTTTAATTACAAAATCATATTCCGGAAAGAAATTCTAGTTCAAGCCCTTTAGTTATCAAAATTTAAGTATTCATGTTAAATCAACATTTCACTTATTAAATCAACTCAAATTTATGGATTTCATGAAATAGTCAATCTTAGTTCAACTAATTAAATCAAGTTTATTCTTTAAATCCGTATTTACATTCCTAGGTTCATTACTATATCAATTTCATTTACTACATTCACTTTGTCAAAACACTTTGTTTAACTAATAAATTTACAAATCCATTTCAATTCATTACATTAATTCGTTCTCATTTATTTTATTTAAATTCATTTCTTTATTCCAACGAATCTAATTTATTTAATTCGATAAAATCCATTTTTATTTATTTCAAACAAGTTCATTTATTTCATTCAATAAAATCATCTTATTTATTTCAAAGCACATTCATTTATTCAATTCAATAAAATCATTTTATTTATTTCAAATCAAATTCATTTATTCAATTCAATAAAATCATTTTATTTATTTCAAACAAATTCACTTATTCAATTCAATAAAATCATTTTATTTATTTCAAATCAAATTCATTTATTCAATTCAATAAAATCATTTTTTTTATTTCAAAACAAATTCACTTATTCAATTCAATAAAATCATTTTATTTATTTCAAATGAGTCTCAATTTCAAAACGTTCTTTGTTGACCGTTCGGTTTCTTATTTTAATTATCTATCCTAGGCCAATTCATTCAATTGGGTATTTATCATTTCAACCCGATTCTATTTAAATTCGAAATCAAACATACAAAGGGAACTTGCAGTGTGATAGCAGGGATGGTGTCAAAGTAAATAAACAAGCAATAGCATCCATTTGCAACAATTCAACAATTCAAATAATCCCGAAATAATCGTATTAATTCGCGTTTGTTATTTACGCCAATTAATATAATTATTTCTAGAATCTACACTATCGTTTCATGTAGATTAAAGATTATAACATTTCGGTTTCAATTATCGTTCAATTTCAATTACAACAGTTAATTCAATACGTTCAATAGTCCAAAGTGACATTTATCAAATTCTACGTGACAACAATTTAAAGGGTCAATTTAATCAATCAATATTTATCATATAAAGGGGTCAAGTTTAACAATCAAAATTCGACATATATAATTCATTTTAAATCATTAATCATCCTATATCCAATTTTTAACTTGCAATTAATTTATCACTTAACAATAATAATTTACATCCAATTCAACATCACATCGCAATCATTTATCAATTCAAACTTGCATAAGAATATAGTCGTGAAAATTAATTCACCTTTCATGGATAAGAAATTTGACGACGAAGCACGAAGAAATAAGAACAGAGTCGGTACAGCACGAACAACGAACACTGTAATATCGACAAAAAGAAACGATATTAATACAATGAACATTGTATATAATTTATAAATTTATATAAATGCGCTTACCGAAGACGGAGGAAAGAACAAAAGCTGAAGATTGACGATGCTGCAAAAAGGCGTTCAAACGGACGTTTCTGCACACAACGAAAAGAAGGAAAAACGGTTACTAATCGACACAACAATTTCAACACCGTTCAAAAAAATTTTTTTTTTTTTTTTTTTTTTATACAGCTGCAACTCCTAAGACTCACGCACGCACGTCCTCTCGTATTTGCAACTTATCACTCCCTATTCACTACTGCCAGGTACACACACAGCCAACATTTTATTTGCCACTTTTTTTTTTAAACAAAACTCAAAATTCTTTGCAACCCAGAACGCACGCGCACCTTAATTTAAAAATATATATATACACACGCACACCAACCTTCTCACAAACACACACACACACGGTCCAAACACACACACGCACGGTCCAACCTTCTCACAAACACACACACACACGGTCCAAACACACACACGCACCTATACCCCCACTGACTACCCAGGCATTCGTTCGTGAGGCCAGAAAGTCGTGGCTGAGACGTGGAGGTTGCTGGTAGGTGTTCAGGAGGCGGCTACGACTAGGCTGAGGCAAGGTCGATGGGAGGCTTGGGTCTGGCGAAGGGTTGAGGCAGTTGGAGGGGTCAGGGGATCTGGGCTGTGGCAGGACGTGGAGCTGCGAGGAGAGGTGGCGCGGAGGGTGACGTGGGTGGGACGTGGCTGTTGGGAGAGGCTGGGTGGTGGCAGAGGGGACGGTCTGGGCGAAGGCTGCAGGCGGAAGGGCGTGGCTGTGTGAGTTGGCATGGCGTGGAGGTGGGATTTTTTGCTGGTGGAAGGCGAGGCGTAGTGGAGCTGTAGGCTGGTGGCCACGTGGTGAGCGGAGGCAGTTGGCATGGGGTAGTTGGGTTGGGAAGGACGAAAGTGGGAGTATTTCTTTCTGCAGCACTTAAATTTCCAAAGCAAAGAAAAAGAAATGTGCAGAGGAAGAATGAAGAAATAAAATGGAGAGGGGAAGGAATAAGTTACCTGTTGGTTTCGAATGTAGAGAGGAGTGAAAATGTTTGGAACAGAGGAAATGGAATGGTTCCAGAGAAATATAATTCCACTTTGCTGTTTCGTATCTCACATGGCTATTCATTTCCCAACGTTCACATCAATTTCCAAACGTAACCCTTCACACTTCATCTCCCCAATAAATGCACACTCAGCAGAAGTTATTTTCTTTTTTATTTTTTAAACGGGTAGAATACAAGGGCGGTAACGTATTTAGCTGGTGCGTTAAACCGGTTAAACCGACATGACGTTTTTTCTCCGACTCCATTTAACACGAATAAATATATCGTTTTGGTCAGCGCGACGATGCAATCACAACGGTATAAAAATATTGGTGATACGACGATTTTATAAAATTTGCATTTACGCCGCTTAAATTGTGCGTTTTGCAAAATAATATAAACGGAGCAGGCGATGACAGTTTTAGACGAAACGAATCATGAAATCTTGATCAGAATAATTTTTACAAGCGGACTGTGTAAAAATATTTGGATTTGGAAGATAAATTTTACGCAGCTTTATATGGACTGATATACAGTAAAACGCGAACGGACTTTACTGTAATATTTTTCAACAAAACTTTTTCTATGTCCATATCTAACTAGACGTATGCCACAAATAAAGTTTGGACGTAAATTGAAATCGTTTAAAATTTCAAAATTTTTGTTGAAACGATGAATTTAAAATTTTAATTTGGGTTGAAAATTTAGGGTCGTTACAGTTAACTCCTGGACTTGTTCGATTGAACTTTTTGTGACAATTTTCTAGTGTAATTGACACTTCTCGTTGATCATGACGATCATTTTAAGGTTAGTCTAGACCGCAGTAGTGTGATTCCGACTCACACATATCTCTTTGTTCGCAAGGTTAGACTAGACCGCAGTAGTGTGATTCCGACTCACACATATCTCTTTGTCCGCAAGGTTAGTCTAGACCGCAGTAGTGTGATTCCGACTCACACATATCTTTTTGTTTGCAAGGTTAGACTAGACACCACTTGTGTGATTCCATTCACACATACCTTTTTGCTTTTTGGTTAGTCTAGACCTTAAATTTGTGTGATTCCACTCACCCATGTCTTTTTCTCTACGAGGTTAGCCTAGACCTCAATCTGTGTGATTCCGACTCACACGCGTGGGATAGCGACCCACGGTCTTCGGACCATTCCTGTGTGAAACTTTAATGGATGGCTTCCATGAGATAGCGTCTCATCTTGTGATACCGGTATTTTGGAGTTTTCATGCTCCCATTTTGTGATAGGCATTTCCCTTTTCCTTTTTATGGTTTAGACTAGCAAATGTGCGATGTCTCTTTCTCTGCGAGGTTAGCCTAGACCTCAATCTGTGTGATTCCGACTCACACGCGTGGGATAGCGACCCACGGTCTTCGGACCATTCCTGTGTGAAACTTTAATGGTTAGCCACCATGAGATAGCGTCTCGTCTTGTGAAACCGGTGTTTTGGAGTTTTCATACTCCCGTTTTCTGATAGGCTTTTTTTCCCCTTTTTATGATTTCTGGATTTCTTGTGATGATTTCTAGAATTTGTGCTTCACCAATTTTCGTGATTTCTATTGACAAGTTTTGTCAATTTTTGTGTATTGGTGAATTCATGTGTTATTGACTTGTTATGAATACAAGTTTAGGGTATGATATCCCTTTCTATCTTTGAGAAGATTCTTGTGACATTTTTGATGAATGAAAATTCATTTGGCATTATATTTTGATGCCAGTTATTTTGATGAGATTTTGTGTAACGACCCGACTTTCTTTGCCCAGAAAGACGCATCGTTATGAAGAAAGAAAGGGATAGAAGAAGAAAAGAAAAGAAGAGAGAACAACAACACATCAGAAATCTCCTTTTCAATTTAACTATCTTTAATTAAATCAACATTCTAAATACTTAAGAAAATTCCTATTTTAATTGATTACTAAACACATTTTAACTTGAACCTTTAAATCTTTAAAACTTTTCCCAAGTTATTAAATATAATTAAATACAAATTTATTTCAAAATCTACTTATTTTATTTTAAAACTCAATATTATAAAATATATAAACTTGTTTAAACTCAGAAAATATTACAAAACAAAATTTCTTTTGTTTAAACTTTAAAACATTTCCCGTTCTATTTTAAAACCTGAAAACTTAAATCTGCCTCACCTAACACTCGAGCAAACACCCCTGGAGACTCGAAGAAACACTCGCGTCTAAAACTCACTTCCCCTGCTTCGAGTAAAACTTGAATTCCCCTGGATAAAAACCCGAGCCTCCAACCTTCTCCTCCAAAACCAACTTCCAGACGCACTCAAACATGCACGTGCACGTGCACGTCTATGCTGAACGTCGACGAACTACGATCTGGCCTCCGGCAAGTCATCTACAACCACGACATCACGATCGAGCATCAAAAATTACTCGATTCGTACGAGACTCGAATTCGACATTTCAAACCCAAACTGCTCGAGCACTATCATCAGAAAAACCATCATCCACGGCAATCAACACTTCGAGACACCTCGCCACCTTCGTCGAAGCTTCCCTACTTCGCCTCGAACCCACAGAACCACGTGCGATCGCTTCCGGTCGCTTGTCGTCGCCGTGAAAATTCAACCTTCAACATCGATTTCAACTAACCAAAAACCCTATTAAGACTTCGAATGATCATCACGATGGATTATAACATCCACGACCATTTTTCCCATGACCTACATCCTTCCATCCTCCTCTGGTCACAATCCCGAGGTCCATGACCTCCGCGATCACCAGAATTGGCCCAAACTAACATTTCCGGTCATCTCTCCCATACTCAACAATTTCTAAACTAAAAATCGTGATATAGCTATTAAAATTCATAGTTTCCTATCACGATTTCAACCATATAATTAAATCTTAAAATTTAATTCATTAAGTTTTGACCCAATTTACATTTCACTGTTGTTTGTAAAATTTCGAGTCAGATAATTTATATAAATTTCATAACTTATTTTTAATAGTAATATTATATGATTTCACACATCTTTCATTTACAAATCAAAAACTACCAGAGACTAATTAATGAGATATTGGTTTTTATAAGAAATCAAAACTGTTATCATTATACAGAAACTATATTACAACTATACAGTCATTCAAACATCCCTATTCAAACATGCATTCATTTAATTCAAGTATTTCAGATAATAACATGATATTCATTCACAAAAATAAGTTGAAACCAGGGTTTAAAAAGGGTTTTTAAAATAAGTTTACTCACTGTTATTTTAAACAGAGACATATGTAAACTACAGACATTCAAAAATGTATAATTCAAGCATGCATCCAATTTTAATTCCAGTATTCAGATAACATGAAGATGTTCATTCATAAGAACAAGTAGAAATCCAAGATTTAAAACTGTTTTTAAAACATAGGTTTACTCACCTGAACTTATAAAACAGAGAAGAGATGACCACTTTGTTTCCAGGCTTGCATGTTTGAATTTAAGCTTGATTTCCTTTCTCTGAACTTTAAGTTGTATTTGAAAATCTTGAGATTGATGTTGTATTGTTTTTGATCTTCTTTTCCACTGATTTGCATTTCCAGATTTTCATCTTCTTTGAATTTTGATTTCAGTCTTCTTTTGATTTTCAGGTTTCCAGTCTTTCATTTATTTTTAGATTCGAATTATATTCTTTTGGTTGAAATGAAGAGAACAAGAGTTTTAGCTGAAAAGTGAAAATAGATTTCTTCTTTTATATTTTAATTTACTTATTTTAATTATCAAAAGGAGATGTGGACATTTGTCCTCTTAAGAGTTAATTAACTTACACCTAAACACTCCAAACTTCCAAATGTTTACAAGTGTTTTAAATGCTTTATTATTGATTTACAAGTGTTAATTTCTTTTTATTTTGATTTATTTAAATCCTACATGTTTATTTATAAAATATCTATATGTATAAAAATGTATTTATCCTTTTATAATTTAAGCTTTAGATTTTAATAAATATACAAATGTGAAAACAATTATTTATAATAGCTTATGCTTTGATAAAATTAAATATAACATATTTTTATATGCTTGAGAAACTTATTTTAACTATATATATATTTTTACAAACCCATTTTGACTTATATTTGAATTTTTGAAAGAGAAAAGAATATTAAAACAAATGAATTTCTTAAATTAAATCTTAAATAAAACTTAAGCTTAAAATTTATCTTTAAAATGAATAAGAAATTATTCTTGTTATTTAAATCTCAAATATCATTTTCAAAAGTATTAAGTCAAATTACAAATTTCCAAATTACAAATTATATAAATATTAAAGTTTGAAAATACTTTATTAATTTCAAATTCAATATTCTTTCCATTTTAATATATACAAATATATATATATTCTAAATGGAAAATATTTTTAACATTAGCTTTTATAATTACTATATTGAATTTTATAACATAATTCCAAATAACAATATATATATACATATATATTATAAATTTGAAAACTTATCCTTTTATTAAATTAAAGACTACCTATTTATAATATATATACCAATATATATACATTATAAATATAAACACTTATATAAGTTTTTAGAAAGATAAATCTTCCTAATTTAAAATTGTTAGAAAAGATATTCCCAAATTAAAATGTTATTAGTTTTTCAAAAGAAATAAACTTTCCAATTAAAATGTTATTAACCTTTAAAAGAATTAAACTTGTCAATTTATAAAATAAATCAACAAATCAATTTAATTATTAATAAAGATTATTAAATTGATATTGCCAAATTTCCGGGATATCACATTCCTTCTCCCTTAAAATAATTTCGTCCCCGAAATTTAAAAGCAAAGATAATTTAATAACCCAGCAAATTTTTAATTTTAAACAGCAATCATACATATCAATCATATTCTAACAACCATAGCAAACAATTTAATCAAACAAATTTAACTATCCAGTCAAAATCTGGATAGAATTTACTCGAGTTTCCCCAAGTATATATATATATATATACCGGGAGACTCGTTCTACAGGATCTAAACTAACTATCTACAATAATCTAGAAGTCCTTCCTTTCTAGATCACAAATCTGAACAAGATATCAGACTAACTCAAAACCATCCCAACTATCCTTCTGAACTGCTGATTCCATCACTCGATGAATCATACACATATTCCTCAGAGATATGTGAAATAAAATGAATTCCAGTTATCCGAACTGGCAACTCAATCCTGGGGATCAAAATCTAATCTCCAAAGAACACAGAAAAATCTCATAATACTTCCGGAGCTTACTCTCCAGTCTTACCAAATCTTATATCTCCTTTGATCGGAGAAAAACTTAAACAATATCCAATTTCAACATCAATTTCCAAATTCCATCAATTCTTAACTGCATAACTCCTTTGACGATCCTGAGTCACTTCATTCTTCCTGATCAGCTTAACCCTTGCTGATGCTTCTTGAAACAGATTAGACCAACATCAAACCAATTTCCGGATCCTACTCAACAAAATGGTTTCTCAAAAATATGCCGAAATCCAAAACACAACTCTACTCTACAAACATTAGAGAACTTCGAACTACCTCTCCTATCTGAAATAGTCAAAACAGTTGCACTTGACAACTTTACCTCCAAATCCCGAAAATTTCTTCACACTTAGAGATACACTTGAATTTCCTATAGAAATCCTCTACTCGAAGAAAATTACAACTCTCGGTTGCTTCCACTCTAGAATAGCTGCTATCTTGCTTTCGCTGCACAATTCTGATCTTGAACAGATGAGAATGCCATCGGAGAAAATCGAGCACAAACTTGATCATCCACAGTTCACCATATCTATAAAATCTTAGTGAACCATTCTACTTGGTCAAAACACCTTAACAGAATCCTCACCAGAAAATTAGGTGTGGTCAATCCCTCTCCAAAGAATCCTGAGCTGCTTCACCAAATTATTCTCTAGGAGACATCCTTCTACTAAGCTGAACTTCTGTTAACTCCACGAATCAAGTCAATACGGAATCTCAATCTCCAATAATCCCAAGAGAATACTTAAACAATCGCAAGTCACTTTTGCGATCAGCTCGGCCTAATTTCCAAAGATAACTGTTCTCTCTTCACTAATCAGAAGAGCTTATATTTGACTAACCAATCCATCGAAGAAATGGATTCACTCTACTGCTTCTGAACTTCACCTTCAGAAAAAACTGCTCAGCCAGAAACTTTCTGCCAACATAGAACACTCCGAGTCGCATTGCTGCCACAAACCAAAGACTTCTTATCCGAAACTCCTCGAGAAACTCGGACCTCAAAGCAAATAGAAACACCCCACTGGACTCAGCCACAACACCGAAACAGACTCACTTCTTCAAACTTGTTCCAGAAGAAACATCTTCAGAAACGTCCATAGCCACCGTGTCTCATCACACAGCTACTACTTCCTGAGGTTACCAAAATACCATCACTCTCTTCAGCTCATCCAATAGATCTACTCTATTCATCCAACTTCAAAGATAAACTCTAAACCATAACTGGTTTCCTTCAGAGATCGGTGAAATCTTTACACCACAACAAAGTTCACTCGAGACAGTATTAGGTCTACAGTCTCGTCAGATATACTTCCAACCTCAACACTCAGACTCCTAATCCTAGATGATACATTATTATCATCTCAACCAATCATTACAAATACCATATACATTTAAAATGATACTTTTTATATATAGAAAATATATCTGGGTAAAATTATTTCACCTTCCCCTTTTTAAAACAATATTGTGTCCGTTGGCCTGGTCCAAGTGTTTAGAGATCCCTATCAATAACATTAGCTACTCGTATTGACCAGAATCCATATACCACTCAACCGATCAATTAACACAATATAAAACCATTTTATATAACTAACAAATACGCGCTCTCGTATATATATACTCAGACTCAAACAGGTTGCTACAGATCCTATCTCTAATGAACAATCCTTCCGAACCTAGGTATTCACTCAACCTAGTGCTCTGATATTCACTTAACCAAAAGCTTAGGCATTCGCTCAACCTTCGCTCTGATACCACTGTAACGGCCCGACTTTCTTTGCCCAGAAAGACGCATCGTTATGAAGAAAGAAAGGGATAGAAGAAGAAAAGAAAAGAAGAGAGAACAACAACACATCAGAAATCTCCTTTTCAATTTAACTATCTTTAATTAAATCAACATTCTAAATACTTAAGAAAATTCCTATTTTAATTGATTACTAAACACATTTTAACTTGAACCTTTAAATCTTTAAAACTTTTCCCAAGTTATTAAATATAATTAAATACAAATTTATTTCAAAATCTACTTATTTTATTTTAAAACTCAATATTATAAAATATATAAACTTGTTTAAACTCAGAAAATATTACAAAACAAAATTTCTTTTGTTTAAACTTTAAAACATTTCCTGTTCTATTTTAAAACCTAAAAACTTAAATCTACCTCACCTAACACTCGAGCAAACACCCCTGGAGACTCGAAGAAACACTCGCGTCTAAAACTCACTTCCCCTGCTTCGAGTAAAACTTGAATTCCCCTGGATAAAAACCCGAGCCTCCAACCTTCTCCTCCAAAACCAACTTCCAGACGCACTCAAACATGCACGTGCACGTGCACGTCTATGCTGAACGTCGACGAACTACGATCTGGCCTCCGGCAAGTCATCTACAACCACGACATCACGATCGAGCATCAAAAATTACTCGATTCGTACGAGACTCGAATTCGACATTTCAAACCCAAACTGCTCGAACACTATCATCAGAAAAACCATCATCCACGGCAATCAACACTTCGAGACACCTCGCCACCTTCGTCGAAGCTTCCCTACTTCGCCTCGAACCCACAGAACCACGTGCGATCGCTTCTGGTCGCTTGTCGTCGCCGTGAAAATCCAACCTTCAACATCGATTTCAACTAACCAAAAACCCTATTAAGACTTCGAATGATCATCACGATGGATTATAACATCCACGACCATTTTTCCCATGACCTACATCCTTCCATCCTCCTCTGGTCACAATCCCGAGGTCCATGACCTCCGCGATCACCAGAATTGGCCCAAACTAACATTTCCGGTCATCTCTCCCATACTCAACAATTTCTAAACTAAAAATCGTGATATAGCTATTAAAATTCATAGTTTCCTATCACGATTTCAACCATATAATTAAATCTTAAAATTTAATTCATTAAGTTTTGACCCAATTTACATTTCACTGTTGTTTGTAAAATTTCGAGTCAGATAATTTATATAAATTTCATACTTATTTTTAATAGTAATATTATATGATTTCACACATCTTTCATTTACAAATCAAAAACTACCAGAGACTAATTGATGAGATATTGGTTTTTATAAGAAATCAAAACTGTTATCATTATACAGAAACTATATTACAACTATACAGTCATTCAAACATCCCTATTCAAACATGCATTCATTTAATTCAAGTATTTCAGATAATAACATTATATTCATTCACAAAAATAAGTTGAAACCAGGGTTTAAAAAGGGTTTTTAAAATAAGTTTACTCACTGTTATTTTAAACAGAGACATATGTAAACTACAGACATTCAAAAATGTATAATTCAAGCATGCATCCAATTTTAATTCCAGTATTCAGATAACATGAAGATGTTCATTCATAAGAACAAGTAGAAATCCAAGATTTAAAACTGTTTTTAAAACTTAGGTTTACTCACCTGAACTTATAAAACAGAGAAGAGATGACCACTTTGTTTCCAGGCTTGCATGTTTGAATTTAAGCTTGATTTCCTTTCTCTGAACTTTAAGTTGTATTTGAAAATCTTGAGATTGATGTTGTATTGTTTTTGATCTTCTTTTCCACTGATTTGCATTTCCAGATTTTCATCTTCTTTGAATTTTGATTTCAGTCTTCTTTTGATTTTCAGGTTTCCAGTCTTTCATTTATTTTTAGATTCGAATTATATTCTTTTGGTTGAAATGAAGAGAACAAGAGTTTTAGCTGAAAAGTGAAAATAGATTTCTTCTTTTATATTTTAATTTACTTATTTTAATTATCAAAAGGAGATGTGGACATTTGTCCTCTTAAGAGTTAATTAACTTACACCTAAACACTCCAAACTTCCAAATGTTTACAAGTGTTTTAAATGCTTTATTATTGATTTACAAGTGTTAATTTCTTTTTATTTTGATTTATTTAGATCCTACATGTTTATTTATAAAATATCTATATGTATAAAAATGTATTTATCCTTTTATAATTTAAGCTTTAGATTTTAATAAATATACAAATGTGAAAACAATTATTTATAATAGCTTATGCTTTGATAAAATTAAATATAACATATTTTTATATGCTTGAGAAACTTATTTTAACTATATATATATTTTTACAAACCCATTTTGACTTATATTTGAATTTTTTAAAGAGAAAAGAATATTAAAACAAATGAATTTCTTAAATTAAATCTTAAATAAAAATTAAGCTTAAAATTTATCTTTAAAATAAATAAGAAATTATTCTTGTTATTTAAATCTCAAATATCATTTTCAAAAGTATTAAGTCAAATTACAAATTTCCAAATTACAAATTATGTAAATATTAAAGTTTGAAAATACTTTATTAATTTCAAATTCAATATTCTTTCCATTTTAATATATACAAATATATATATATTCTAAATGGAAAATATTTTTAACATTAGCTTTTATAATTACTATATTGAATTTTATAACATAATTCCAAATAACAATATATATATACATATATATTATAAATTTGAAAACTTATCCTTTTATTAAATTAAAGACTACCTATTTATAATATATATACCAATATATATACATTATAAATATAAACACTTATATAAGTTTTTAGAAAGATAAATCTTCCTAATTTAAAATTGTTAGAAAAGATATTCCCAAATTAAAATGTTATTAGTTTTTCAAAAGAAATAAACTTTCCAATTAAAATGTTATTAACCTTTAAAAGAATTAAACTTGTCAATTTATAAAATAAATCAACAAATCAATTTAATTATTAATAAAGATTATTAAATTGATATTGCCAAATTTCCGGGATATCACATTTTGACGTGTTAACTTCAGTACTCGTCAATTTTGAAATGGATTTACAAGCGGTTCTCCCGCAATACTGATATTGCTAATTTAATCACGTGTTTTCAAAATTCTTTATTTTTAAAAGTTGTTTCAAAAATATAAATTAAAATTGTTTTCAAATTTTTTTACAGCTTACATTTTCAAAAGAACGAGGAAGCGATTTAAACATTTCAGAAAAATCGAGGACTATGACCCCTTTCTTTTACTGATTCGCTTAATTCCGGACTTGTCTGTTTGAGAATGTGAAATGTTATTTTTAAAACACACAATCCTGCACTTTCAAGGAAACGATAAAGAGATTTAAACGATTTAGCAAAAGTACGGAGTATCGAACCATACTTTTACTACTTCGGTTAATTCCGGACTCGTTAATTGAATATTTTCGACTTCTGATTGTCGCTTTTGATAATCAGATATTTGTGAAATTTGATTATCGTTTGAGATAATTAAATATTTTTCGATTTGATTAATCGAATATTTGTGTTTCTGATTATTGTTTTTGATAATCAGATATTTGTGAAATTTGATTATCGTTTGAGATAATTAAATATTTTTCGATTTGATTAATCGAATATTTGTGTTTCTGATTATCGTTTTTGATAATCAGATAATTGTGAAATTTGATTATCGTTTGAGATAATTAAATATTTTTTCGATTTGATTAATCGAATATTTGTGTTTCTGATTATCGTTTTTGATAATCAAATAATTGTGAAATTTGATTATCGTTTGAGATAATTAAATATTTTTTCGATTTGATTAATCGAATATTTGTGTTTCTGATTATCGTTTTTGATAATCAGATATTTGTGAAATTTGATTATCGTTTGAGATAATTAAATATTTTTTCGATTTGATTAATCGAATGTTTGTGTTTCTGATTATCGTTTTTGATAATCAGATATTTGTGAAATTTGATTATCATTTTTGATAGTTAAACCTATTTGCAATTTGAAAATTCGATTATCGTTTGTGATGATTGAATATTTGCGATTTTGAGATTTGAGCTTTGTCTTTTTCTCTGGCAATTCAGGTGAGTAATCTGATTTACTCACATTCAATTCGTGCTCAGTACGTGAATTCTGCTCTGTTTTCCTTTCCTTTTAAATACCGGAACTCGATTTATTCTTGCTTTAGACAGTCGTCTGATTTTGATTCCTTGATCCCCTCGATGTCGATTCTTTTGATTTGAATCAGTCGAACTTTTTGATTCCATATCTGATACTTCCATAATTCCTATACTTCCCTGTTGACCTTTTCTTTGCTTATGCACTCGACATTGTTATGTTCTTATGGTTGTTACCTCTTTCCCACTTATCTCTTAGGATTGCGAGGATGCAATTTCTTTAAGGAGGGGAGTCTGTAACAACCCGACATTTTGTACCCATTTAATTATCGCCTCGTGACGATCTAATCTGGTTGCTAATAAGCTATTGGCATTTTGATCGAATTGAAATTCTCTTCTTATCCGGTTTGAATTCTTTTCAAATTGGATTGAAATTCATTTATCTGATTTTTGTTAAAAGGGTTGTGGGCTTAACAAATCATCTTGGCCCAAGTCTATGGTAAAGTGATAATTATCAAAGGCCATAACCGTTCCTCTCTATTTTCATTTTTTTCACGGGGCTAACCCTAACTAAAACGAAGGAACGATAATGGCGGCTCGCTACTCCCCCCTTTTTGCCTGCAAGTTAGGGCTTCTAATCGGAAGCTGCCAACGTTGGTTACTCGACGATCGAAGAGTATTAGGCCCTAGCTTCGTCGATCGTCTATCTCTTGGAGTTGCTCACGGCCGCTCCTTCTTGGTCGAGCTCGAAACAGAGGTGAGTGATTTTATTCACTCACGTCTTCTAATTCACACTTAATTAATGCCTTGAATTTTGTTCGTATACGTTCGTCTGATTTGTTTCTAAATATGTGCTTTGGTCGTTTGATCATTGTTGGATGATTGCGATTTTCCTTGACCAATTCATATTGCGTATATATCTTGGTTACTTGGTTTCCACGGCATTGATTTGATTTTGGAAATCTCGGCTTGAATCTGGACTTGATTTTGGGATTTTTCTCTGACATTTTCAAAAGTACAGATACGAACTTTTCCTGTTTTGTGAATTTCTTCCTTGTTTTCATTCGGCCTTGACTGTTTTTGAAATCTCGGTTTCGCATCTTCATGTATTCACCTGACTTCGTCATTTTTGTGCATTTTGAGTTCATGTATCACTTTGGTTCATGTTGCACTTCACCTATTAGTATAACCTGATTGTTTGAACATTAGCTTTGCTGGCATTACTTGTACATGATCTGTAGCTTGATAATTTAGACTTTTGTAGTCTGGTCCAGCTGCTGTCGAGACTATATTTAGTCTTGTACTCATTGGATCATTTGCATTTCTCTGGTCTCTGTCTTGAGTCTGGTACGCACATGTACATGCTGTGTGACTTGAGTTTGCATATTCTTGTTGGTTCAACACTTTGTTTCACTACGTATTCCTTCATCATGTATACACTATGTTGTATCTGCACTTGTACACTTGGTCACTGTTAAGTCTACTCTTTGAAGTTCTTCATTTGATCACTGTTACATTGTGAAGCATTTGAGTCTGGTTTGATTACTGCTCGAGTTCTTTTGGTTAGTGCATTATGATGTTTAGTATTTTCTGGTCTTTACTTGGACTTGATACACTTCACTGTCTTGGCTTTACCTGACTTTGATCTTTGACTTTGATCATCTATTTCGGTGATGATATTGATATACTTGCTGGAGCTGCTGTACCTGATCGCTTGCATATGCATTCATGTAGAACTTATGGGTTATCACCTTGTCCTGGATTAACATTTTTGCTGTGATGAGCGCGGGTCTTGTACTTGATTACTACGGCTATGTTTGTTCATCCAGTAGCATTGCTGGTCTCTACTGTTTGGTGTCTGCAGCTTTAAACATTGTTGTCACTGGGTTGTTTCATTGTGGCATTGTGTTTAGTCGAGTTATTGCATTTGGTCACCTATTCTAGTCTTCATTTAGGGTAGTCTGCACTGCTTCATGTTGTTGCTTGACCTGTTCCACTATGGTTCCATGCCTTGTGGTTGCATTTCCTTCGTGTTGCTGTCACATGGGGCTTGTAGTTGGTGTAGCTCGCTGTCTTTGAACTTTACTTGGTCATTTGAGGAGTTGGGTCTGCATTTTGTTGTATCTATACCTGTAGTTGTCTTCGGCTGCACACTCCATTTTGTGATGTTGGTCTGGTTCGACCTTGCCTTGTTATCCCCTGCCTCCAGTAGCACTTTGATATGGTGTAGCTTTTGAATTATCACTTACCCGTTACTTTTGCATATCACTGTAATTCTATCACCACTGTTTATTTGCATATAAATGTGAGTTCTGACTTGTTTGGATTTCGTGACATCCGGGATACTTGGCATAGTTTGAACTTGGTTCTGGTTATCTTCGACATTGGGTTAGATATTGAACTGCATTGCCTTGTTCTCGAACCTGATACATTGCATTGATGCCTTGTATCATTTGCATTTTTGTCATTTTGCTTCACTGATGACCTTATCTTCTAATGAGGCTGATTTGCGCCTTTTCTGTTGAGTGCTGTAGTGCCATATCTTTGGTGCTCTCGCCTTCAGTTTGCTATTTCCCTGTGCCTTGCTTTGCGACATATTGAACTTGTTTCACTTATTGTCTCTTTCACTGGGTACACTGTTTCATTTCACTAATGCAGCCTTGCCCTTAAATACAAGTGGTGGCTGCATTTTCGTAGCAGTTTTACCCTTGTCCCTTGTGGTGACTTTATACTCTGTTGTGGCGAGGCAGTGCACGCGTGCGTGCACTGCAGCCACACTGAATTGACAGATTTTAATCGATATCTCTTTTGTTCTTAATTCATCGACCTATTGCGTATTCGTAGGCTGTATTGGCGAGGCAGTACACGTTAGCGTGTACTGCAGCCAATTAGCATTGATGTTTTTATATTGACATTTCAATTGCTTAAACTGCTTTAGATTTCTGTTTTGTGGATTAACACTGTTTAGTGTTATATCTGCCGTTATCCAATTCTCGTATCGAGAGTTGGATATACGAGATTTCAGTGACTGTCATCTATATTGAGATTGATTATTATTGCTTCTATGCGCTTATAACTGAGTTTGAATTAGACTGATCCGGGTATTATTTTCTTTTGAATGTAATACTCGGGTCAGACCGAGTATTTACAGGTTGTAGATTTTTAGCTTTGGGTTGCTGCTAGAGCTATGAAGACTTTTTATATCATTTGAAGTGGTCTTCGTCGAGTTGTAGTAGTCAGTGTGTCTGTTTTAAGATGATAATGTATTCATGTATATTAGTCGATAATGTACTTGTATATATATAACTTTTTGAGTCGACAGTTGTAGTTGTATCATTTGTATTGTGTCAAATGTATTGTAACTGATATCAGTTATTATATATATGAGACTTTTTCGTTCCATCTTTATTCCGCATTTATGTTATCTGTGTTATTTTTATATCTATTGTCCTAAACTATTATAGCCACTGTGTAGTAGCTTTGAGTTTGTATCGGTATGTCGGGTTTCCTAAAAAAATGAAATGCAATGTTTTATTATCTGACATATCGGTGCTCGCACAAAGCAATTACATAGATGGTCGCTCCTCAACAGCCTTATTCTACGTGCTAGTTGACAGCACTACACCGTAGTGTTCTTGGCTAGCGTGGGTATAGAGATGGGGCGTCACAAATTTCGTCCTCGAAATTACAAGTCAGGAAGAATGGTCCTTAACTCGTCTATTCTTTTTCCAACATCTAATAGTTTTATCAAACTTTCAAAACAAATCTCTCTACTAGAGATTCGTTATCACCTCAACTAAATTTCCAACTTCAATTTTAAGTTTCAAACAACATTGTTTAACTTCTCAATTCAAATTCGAGTTTAAATTCAAATTTTAAACTTTCAAAATTTCTCAAAAATTTTCTAACACCCTAAATTTCCGAAAAATTTCGCCAGCGTCTCCTTTGCGCGGCTAATACGGTACGACTACAAAACGTCCCTACGGACTCTCAGATTTCAAAAAGAAAAAGAAACAGCCAAGCGGCTAGACAAGAAATCATCAAAAACTCATATTATAATTCAAATACATACCTTTTGTCGAGCAATTCAAATTCATCTTTGAAATAAATTTTCCAATCCCTTTATACACCTGTATATCCTACTAGCCATTATATCTAGTTACAGCATTCAAACTATTTTGCAAATTCGATTACAAATTTTCAATATATACTTCTTATATCCTCTTTAAGTTCATTTTGGAAGTTATATATATCCATTATGATTCAATTTTACATTTCGATTTCCATTTGAATTCTATTTACAATTTCAATCTAATTTGGATTCAATTCAACTTCTGAATAATGACTTTCATTGATTAGCTTTCATTTACAACTGCTCATTTTAGCTTAGTTTCAATTACTAATCCATTTCAAATTCTAATTCACTTACAAATTCAGATTTGCTTTCAACATTAAATTTCAATTCCAGTTTTATTATTTTGTTCATTCCCAAAATGTATTTTCAATTCACTATTTTGGTTAAATCTACTTACATTTAAACTGGATTTCAAATTCCATATGAATTTTAATTCACCTTTCATTTATAATTATTCAATTCAATTTATTGCCTACAAATTCGAAATGAATTTCAACATTCAATCTCACTTTCATTTAATTGATTCACTTGTATTTAATTTAACTTCACCCTTTTAGTCAAATTTATTTTATCAAAATTCAAATGGTATAAGTTATCAACTTAGTAATATTTCATAAATATCTTTATATAGCATTCCAGAGTTTACCAACATTTCAAAGCCATTTTGAAAACAATTCAAATTATCCTTTGAATTCCACAAACCAAACCCAAATTTTTCAAACACTTCAATTTAAAACAACTTGGCAGCAATTTCTCTTTTGGAAACCCGAAAATGAACATCGATGATGCTGCAGTCATTACCGAAGTTATTTTCCAGCGACCGAAAAGAGTTTAGAGCTTTTATCTCTCCAAAATACTTTTCAAAACCTTTGAAATTCATTTTCAAATCAAAATGAAATTAAACATTCCAAATCTCCAAAATTTTCAAATTCTTTTCAAAACATTTCCAAAAACTTCTCTGGAATTCCGTTTTAAATTACAATTCACATTTATAATTTACATTCTTTAATTTCATTTATAAATCACATTTACAATTCATATCCACAATTTTATTCTTATATGAATTTATTTCCTTATATTTCAATTCACATTTATAATTTCCATTTGTTAAATGGATTTATCTTCAAATCTTTGGTTGTTATTTTTAATTTCTCATTCAATTTCAGATAACAATGATAATGTTTCAATGTTATTACTTCCTAACAACCAAACATCCATATATTCTAATAATTCATAGAAAATGATTTTTTCTATACAAAAATAGTTTTGGGCAAAATTATTTCATTTACCCTATTTTAAAACAATACTGTGTCGTCTTGCCTCGTTTAAGTGTTTAGAAATCCCTATCGATAATATGGCATCCCACATACCGACCAAAACTCATAAACATCCCAACGGATAAGCAAACACAGTATAAAACATTTTTATATTCACTAACAAATACGCGCTCGTATCTATTATTACACTCAACTCATTCTAGAGTACTAATGACTCTATCTCTAATGAGTAACACCCAACAGAGCAGGGTTGTCGCTTAACCATATGCTCTGATACCACGCTGTCACGTACAAGAATTTTCGACTTTCGAAAATTCGACATCGATACTCACTTTATCGACTGTCGAGCAATCGAGTGCCGGAAACTCCAATAGTGAGGGTTTAAGAAAGAAGAAAAATGTAGAAGAAGAAGAAGATAGAAGAAAAAAAAGAGAAGAAGAGAAGAACAACAGAACAACATCAGAACAGAAAACAATATCAGAATCTTGCACATCGCAGCGGAACAATATATAATAAATAAACACTAGTCTTTTAAACAAAGAGCTATATCAGTTTATACATACATCAATCAGAGTCAATATACAAAAATGGACAGTTATATAACTTGTCCTCATACAGAATACACAGCGGAATAAATAATATCAGATACAAATACTACGTCTCGTCATCCAGCTTATCTCCAAAGCTCCAGAATATCCTGATAACATAACTCTAGGCTGCCCGTGTGGAAATTGGTGGGCACCCAGAGTTTAGAAGGGAACAATAAACTCCAAGTCAGTCATGGTGACTGGTGTGAGATCGTAAAACAGTTATTTTTCACAAAGAAAATAAAACAAATTCGAAATGCTTTTGGAAAATGAAACTACCATAAGACCTCCCGCCACACACACAATGCAAACGCAGAATTGGAGGAGATTTCTTCTTATGATAGTCAAAAATGCTTACTACGTAAAATCAAATTCTTTTTGATATTATTATTAGTGCATAGTGTAGAAAACATTTCGAAAGTATAATATTAATCTTAGCCGACATACGACCAGTATCGTATGCCTACTATAGCTACCATCTAAACAGTGGTGACCACCGTACGTAAATGGCAGGTTCTACAACTAATACCGTACAAAGTTCGTATTTGAGTTTGGATTTCCAACAAATGGTCAGGCTAAGGAACTTCCTTTTCCACGATGGGTACGTCCCTGGAATAGACGACCCGAGAAATAACCTAACATTACGGTTAGATCTCTGCCAACACAAGGCCGGGTTACCTCTGCAAAAATAGGTAACTACTGACACGCGTATGCCATCCCCCGATCGTAACCGATCTTCCCGAGGATCCCCGATTTCCAACAAACCACATAGATAATAATGTAGCAACCACATAGGTTAAGTATCTGGGCTCCATACCATGATACCACCTCTATCCAGAAGGAATGACATACACTAAGGGGCGCTATTCCCTAGAACCTTGCTGCATCCTTCCTGTTTCGACCATTTCCGGGGTGTGAGGCTCGACAAAGTCTCGTCCACAAAGCTACGCTTTCTACAAAGCCCTGCTTCGGGTCAAACAAAATGATCAACCTATGATCACAAAGATATAAGATCAAACAAATGATCATATCGCAAATGATCAAACACTGATCATTTCACAACAACACTTAGTATGCCACGTTACCAAATTGGGATATATCGCTGATGAATTTCAACTACATAACCTCTGAGCTCGTCCGTCTCAGAGAAGGGTGTTAAGCTAAGAGAATAAATTCTCCGCCACCAACAGAAATGTATTTGAAAGAAATCAGCTCTATATCTCAAATTGTAATGTCAGACACACAATCCATACAAGTCTGTTCCGGGATCGAACAGAACCGAAGGCACTTCTCACGAAGCCCTTGCACATCCGGATAATTTTCTAATCACGTCCGGACTTCCCGTCACTAAGGGTGATAAAACCTCTAAACCGGAGATCAGCCGATGTAGAGTAACTCGACGGTAATCCTTCCGTTTTCAAAAAATATCCGGTCTTCAACACCGGTCTTCGAATGCAATTCATAACGACGTATCACATATTCGGAATGGGTTATACGACCCCATGGTCCTTTCCCGGCTAACCCGAATAGTGAGCGATTATTCAAAAATAAGTGTGGCATTCAAATTCATCCAATTCACAACAAATACCATTCAAGGTAATTATTGATAGTCGGTTATTTAACTATCAATAAAGATGCGCAACATCATCAGATTCCAAATAATTTTCCCAAATTATTTATCTTCCAAAATATCTTACTAGATATATAAACTTTTCCACACTTCAAAAATAAATCAATATTTATTTTCAAAACGAATTCCCATTTCTCTTATAAATTCCATATTGAATTTATATTTCAAAATATCTACTGATATACAATTTTAAATCGATTTCAAATATTCAATTTCATCTTATCTTTAAAAAGATAAAATCTCAAAAACGTTTCATTTCATTTTTGGAAAACATTTCCACACTTATTAAATAATAAGTGTTTCACAATCATTTATTTTCAACGTTTGAAAATATTCAATATACTTAAATCAAATTAAGTATATATTCATTCTTTAAGGAAATCATTTATTCTAACATCTATTTGAGTCAAAACGAATGTTACGTAAAACATCGTTACGACGACTCGAAATCACTAGTATAGGGATTCGAAATTTAGATAGATATATAAATCCCAATACTATATAAAACATTTCCTTTCGGAAATCATTTACTATAACAACAGTGTGTTATAGTCCACCATTCCCTTAAATTTCTCGAAAACGTTTATTTCAATAACAAGTGTTGAAATTTATGCTTTCGATTCATAATACATTTTTAAACATTTTTAAAATGTTTAACTTCATTTTTTTTATATTACTTCTTCAAAAATAAATCCATTTTACTTAACAATATATTCACTGTCCAAAATCGTGAATATACTTCACTAACCACATTTTCAATAATCTCTACACATTTTATTTCAATAAAAGTTCGCTATTCAAAAATCGCGAATATATCTTCTTCAACAATCTCCTATATATAATTTATCAAATTCAATCGATTTCGAATTTATAAAACAAAGTTTATAAATTCTATTTCTGTTTTAATAACAACTTCAACTTATAAATCTTCTTTTTATTAACTTCTATATTTTACTTATCAAAATAAGTGATTTCGGATTTATAAACAACTTTTATAAATTCCAATTCTATTTATAAAAACTTCAATCCCAAATCAATTTCGATATTGATTTAAAATTTATTTATCACTACTAAGTAAATTCCTCATTTTTTCTCAAATGGTTCAATATTCTGTTTTAAAATGGATTCTTCAAATTGAAATCATTTTACATTGATTTCCCAATTTATTTCAATTTACCAATTAAATTTCTAGTTGGATTTCCAACTTATCTTCTTTTAATAAATTCCTTTTTAAGGAAATAAATTTCAATCGTTTCTTTCAATCTGTTTAAAAATTCAAATTCTTAAATTAAATTCTTCAAATTATAATCACTATTTTACGAAATCCATTTATTTAACATTTTCACTTGATTCTGGAATTAATTCGATAAGATTATAAAAATTAACTTTTTATACTTTAAAAATTCCTTTCTTCAAAATTTATTCAATTTCTAAAATTTATTCACTTAGAAATTTCTCTTTTGATTTCAAAAATTCAATTGATTTATTTTTGGAATCCAATGATATCAAACATCCATTCAGCTAAATTTTAGCATTCAAATAATTTCCAGATATCAATATGATTTATACATCAATATAATCATTCACAGATTCACACCACAATATAAATAAAATCAATCAATGTGAGGGGTCCAGTTGGATCCCTCCAACCTGTTTCCCTGCATCCAAAGACGTCAGCACAATACCAATTCCGCTCCAGTACGGAATTATCGCGGTATATGGGTTTTATAAAAATAATCCGCTTACTAACGGCGCAATAGGGTCTCATCCGCTATACGAGGCGGGAAATCATCAATCCAATATATACATATGCCAATATGTATATATTGCTATATATATAGATATATCCTATAATATCTAATATCACATCCAATAGCAATCAAATCAATAACTGAAAATTCCACTTCAATTTTTTTTTTTTTTTGAGTGAGAAGATCTCACCTTAGATTTTTAATTTGCTATCCACTTTCCATTTCAGTTTTGTTTTCTCGATTTTAACCTGGTATAAACAATTATACAATTTTATTAATATTCGAATCAATCAAATAATTAATTTCCGTTTAATAGTTTTCGATTAGTTGATAATTTCAATCCATCATCGATTTCATTCTAAATAAAAATTTAAATTTTAAATTGATTTCCTTTTGAAATAAATTCATTTAACTACCCTTTTTTATTTTCAAACTAACAACTTATCTAAATAAATTAATTATTTAGTTTAAAATCAAATTCTCTTTATTAATTTGTTTCACTAAAATTTTAAATTGAAACTAAATTCCCTTAATTATCAACTATTGAATCTTAGAAATAAATTCCTATATGTATATACATATTAACTAAATAAAAACAAAACAAAAACAACTTCCTATATACCTTACTGTGAAGATCGCACTGACTACATGCCGAAGTCGCCATACTGGCCACTGCCTTAGCCAGAAATGCAAACGCACCCCCTCGACGCCGCCTGGAAACATCATCGCGATGCCGCGTCGACTACCCATGCTCCTCCATCGCGAATTCCTACTGCGACATCACCAGTTCAGTGCCGCGAAACCCTAGTCGCGACCACAGGCCCTAGCCTCGTCGCCACCCCTTCCGCAACCACCATCGCGAAGTCGACCATCACGACACTACCACGCAATCGCCTTCACCTCCCAGCATCTCGTCGACGTTCACCATTTCCTCAGTCGCGAAACCCCCTGCCTCACGTGGCATCGAAGACCACCCAGAATTCGAGCATCCATCACGCGACTCGATCGAACTGCCGCCTCTCCTTCAACTTAATTTGAACGAGAAAATGATTTCGTCCCTTTTCTTTTTCGTTTCTGAGGTGAACGATTTTAAATTGAAACTGTGACCATTTGGATTTGCTTTTGAATGAACGGAAGTGGAGTTTGGGGAGGAATGAATAAAATTTTAGTTCGGCCATTATTGTTCTCTTTCGTTTTCTTTGGTTTAAAAACTGGAGAGGGATGTTTAAAGTATGAACGAGGGGAGAGGAGTATTTGAAACGAAAGGGAATGGCTGGCACGATTTGTTTCGTGATTCTCGGCGTATCCAAAGGAATGAACGTGGCTGATATGTGACAAATTTAAATATTAAATTTAAATTGAATTTTGATTTGTTTCCAATGCGTTTGCTCGCCGTACGGTCACGTATTAACTCCGAAAAATACGAAAATTGAAATCCGACAATAACAAACTATTACGGACCCAATGGAACTGGTTTCGTTGAATTCCGAGACTGTGCCTCAGACGGCTATTTTTAAATATCGGTTCAACGATATAAATTTCAAAACTGAACATAACAGTTTAAAATTCAATTCTGAAGCTGCTGTTATCTTCAGTGTTATCAATATAAATTTCACAAGCGGTTTGAAATATTTTTCTTTAGCTTTAAATTGAAGATTTAAATTTTTATCCAGTTTCAATAGATGAAATTATAAAATTTAATCACCAAATTCTGAATTATATTCGGGATTCAAATTAAATCGTCGTTCAAATATTTAAAATTAATTAAATATGTCCAATTTAATTCGTTCGAAATTCTGGGTCGTTACAGACTTCCCCCCTTAAAAGAATTTCGTCCTCGAAATTACAAGGCAGGAAGAATGGTCCTTAACTCGTCTATTCTTTTTCCAACATCTAATAGTTTTATCAAACTTTCAAAACAAATCTCTCTACTAGAGATTCGTTATCACCTCAACTAAATTTCCAACTTCAATTTTAAGTTTCAAACAACATTGTTTAACTTCTCAATTCAAATTCGAGTTTAAATTCAAATTTTAAACTTTCAAAATTTCTCAAAAATTTTCTAACACCCTAAATTTCCGAAAAATTTCGCCAGCGTCTCCTTTGCGCGGCTAATACGGTACGACTACAAAACGTCCCTACGGACTCTCAGATTTCAAAAAGAAAAAGAAACAGCCAAGCGGCTAGACAAGAAATCATCAAAAACTCATATTATAATTCAAATACATACCTTTTGTCGAGCAATTCAAATTCATCTTTGAAATAAATTTTCCAATCCCTTTATACACCTGTATATCCTACTAGCCATTATATCTAGTTACAGCATTCAAACTATTTTGCAAATTCGATTACAAATTTTCAATATATACTTCTTATATCCTCTTTAAGTTCATTTTTGAAGTTATATATATCCATTATGATTCAATTTTACATTTCGATTTCCATTTGAATTCTATTTACAATTTCAATCTAATTTGGATTCAATTCAACTTCTGAATAATGACTTTCATTGATTAGCTTTCATTTACAACTGCTCATTTTAGCTTAGTTTCAATTACTAATCCATTTCAAATTCTAATTCACTTACAAATTCAGATTTTCTTTCAACATTAAATTTCAATTCCAGTTTTATTATTTTGTTCATTCCCAAAATGTATTTTCAATTCACTATTTTGGTTAAATCTACTTACATTTAAACTGGATTTCAAATTCCATATGAATTTTAATTCACCTTTCATTTATAATTATTCAATTCAATTTATTGCCTACAAATTCGAAATGAATTTCAACATTCAATCTCACTTTCATTTAATTGATTCACTTGTATTTAATTTAACTTCACCCTTTTAGTCAAATTTATTTTATCAAAATTCAAATGGTATAAGTTATCAACTTAGTAATATTTCATAAATATCTTTATATAGCATTCCAGAGTTTACCAACATTTCAAAGCCATTTTGAAAACAATTCAAATTATCCTTTGAATTCCAAAAACCAAACCCAAATTTTTCAAACACTTCCATTTAAAACAACTTGGCAGCAATTTCTCTTTTGGAAACCCGAAAATGAACATCGATGATGCTGCAGTCATTACCGAAGTTATTTTCCAGCTACCGAAAAGAGTTTAGAGCTTTTATCTCTCCAAAATACTTTTCAAAACCTTTGAAATTCATTTTCAAATCAAAATGAAATTAAACTTTCCAAATCTCCAAAATTTTCAAATTCTTTTCAAAACATTTCCAAAAACTTCTCTGGAATTCCGTTTTAAATTACAATTCACATTTATAATTTACATTCTTTAATTTCATTTATAAATCACATTTACAATTCATATCCACAATTTTATTCTTATATGAATTTATTTCCTTATATTTCAATTCACATTTATAATTTCCATTTGTTAAATGGATTTATCTTCAAATCTTTGGTTGTTATTTTTAATTTCTCATTCAATTTCAGATAACAATGATAATGTTTCAATGTTATTACTTCCTAACAACCAAACATCCATATATTCTAATAATTCATAGAAAATGATTTTTTCTATACAAAAATAGTTTTGGGCAAAATTATTTCATTCACCCTATTTTAAAACAATACTGTGTCGTCTTGCCTCGTTTAAGTGTTTAGAAATCCCTATCGATAATATGGCGTCCCACATACCGACCAAAACTCATAAACATCCCAACGGATAAGCAAACACAATATAAAACATTTTTATATTTACTAACAAATACGCGCTCGTATCTATTATTACACTCAACTCATTCTAGAGTACTACTGACTCTATCTCTAATGAGTAACACCCAACAGAGCAGGGTTGTCGCTTAACCATATGCTCTGATACCACGCTGTCACGTACAAGAATTTTCGACTTTCGAAAATTCGACATCGATACTCACTTTATCGACTGTCGAGCAATCGAGTGCCGGAAACTCCAATAGTGAGGGTTTAAGAAAGAAGAAAAATGTAGAAGAAGAAGAAGATAGAAGAAAAAAAAGAGAAGAAGAGAAGAACAACAGAACAACATCAGAACAGAAAACAATATCAGAATCTTACACATCGCAGCGGAACAATATATAATAAATAAATACTAGTCTTTTAAACAAAGAGCTATATCAGTTTTTACATACATCAATCAGAGTCAATATACAAAAATGGACAGTTATATAACTTGTCCTCATACAGAATACACAACGGAATAAATAATATCAGATACAAATACTACGTCTCGTCATCCAGCTTATCTCCAAAGCTCCAGAATATCCTGATAACATAACTCTAGGCTGCCCGTGTGGAAATTGGTGGGCACCCAGAGTTTAGAAGGGAACAATAAACTCCGAGTCAGTCATGGTGACTGGTGTGAGATCGTAAAACAGTTATTTTTCACAAAGAAAATAAAACAAATTCGAAATGCTTTTGGAAAATGAAACTACCATAAGACCTCCCGCCACACACACAATGCAAACGCAGAATTGGAGGAGATTTCTTCTTATGATAGTCAAAAATGCTTACTACGCAAAATCAAATTCTTTTGGATATTATTATTAGTGCATAGTGTAGAAAACATTTCGAAAGTATAATATTAATCTTAGCCGACATACGACCAATATCGTATGCCTACTATAGCTACCATCTAAACAGTAGTGACCACCGTACGTAAATGGCAGGTTCTACAACTAATACCGTACAAAGTTCGTATTTGAGTTTGGATTTCCAACAAATGGTCAGGCTAAGGAACTTCCTTTTCCACGATGGGTACGTCCCTGGAATAGACGACCCGAGAAATAACCTAACATTACGGTTAGATCTCTGCCAACACAAGGCCGGGTTACCTCTGCAAAAATAGGTAACTACTGACACGCGTATGCCATCCCCCGATCGTAACCGATCTTCCCGAGGATCCCCGATTTCCAACAAACCACATAGATAATAATGCAGCAACCATATAGGTTAAGTATCTGGGCTCCATACCATGATACCACCTCTATCCAGAAGGAATGACATACACTAAGGGGCGCTACTCCCTAGAACCTTGCTGCATCCTTCCTGTTTCGACCATTTCCGAGGTGTGAGGCTCGATGAAGTCTCGTCCACAAAGCTACGCTTTCTACAAAGCCCTGCTTCGGGTCAAACAAAATGATCAACCTATGATCACAAAGATATAAGATCAAACAAATGATCATATCGTAAATGATCAAACACTGATCATTTCACAGCAACACTTAGTATGCCACGTTACCAAATTGGGATATATCGCTGATGAATTTCAACTACATAACCTCTGAGCTCGTACGTCTCAGAGAAGGGTGTTAAGCTAAGAGAATAAATTCTCCGCCACCAACAGAAATGTATTTGAAAGAAATCAGCTCTATATCTCAAATTGTAACGTCAGACACACAATCCATACAAGTCTGTTCCGGGATCGAACAGAACCGAAGGCACTTCTCACGAAGCCCTTGCACATCCGGATAATTTTCTAATCACGTCCGGACTTCCCGTCACTAAGGGTGATAAAACCTCTAAACCGGAGATCAGCCGATGTAGAGTAACTCGACGGTAATCCTTCCGTTTTCAAAAAATATCCGGTCTTCAACACCGGTCTTCGAATGCAATTCATAACGACGTATCACATATTCGGAATGGGTTATACGACCCCATGGTCCTTTCCCGGCTAACCCGAATAGTGAGCGATTATTCAAAAATAAGTGTGGCATTCAAATTCATCCAATTCTCAACAAATACCATTCAAGGTAATTATTGATAGTCGGTTATTTAACTATCAATAAAGATGCGCAACATCATCAGATTCCAAATAATTTTTCCAAATTATTTATCTTCCAAAATATCTTACTAGATATATAAACTTTTCCACACTTCAAAAATAAATCAATATTTATTTTCAAAACGAATTCCCATTTCTCTTATAAATTCCATATTGAATTTATATTTCAAAATATCTACTGATATACGATTTTAAATCGATTTCAAATATTCAATTTCATCTTATCTTTAAAAAGATAAAATCTCAAAAACGTTTCATTTCATTTTTGGAAAACATTTCCACACTTATTAAATAATAAGTGTTTCACAATCATTTATTTTCAACGTTTGAAAATATTCAATATACTTAAATCAAATTAAGTATATATTCATTCTTTAAGGAAATCATTTATTCTAACATCTATTTGAGTCAAAACGAATGTTACGTAAAACATCGTTACGACGACTCGAAATCACTAGTATAGGGATTCGAAATTTAGATAGATATATAAATCCCAATACTATATAAAACATTTCCTTTCGGAAATCATTTACTATAACAACAGTGTGTTATAGTCCACCGTTCCTTTAAATTTCTCGAAAACGTCTATTTCAATAACAAGTGTTGAAATTTATGCTTTCGATTCATAATACATTTTTAAACATTTTTAAAATGTTTAACTTTATTTTTTTTTATATTACTTCTTCAAAAATAAATCCATTTTACTTAACAATATATTCACTGTCCAAAATCGTGAATATACTTCACTAACCACATTTTCAATAATCTCTACACATTTTATT
Source organism: Allium fistulosum (assembly GCA_030737815.1). Lineage (NCBI taxonomy): Eukaryota > Viridiplantae > Streptophyta > Magnoliopsida > Asparagales > Amaryllidaceae > Allium > Allium fistulosum. Next base: position 695,572,222 of record CM060906.1, read on the forward strand.
TCAATAAAAGTTCGCTATTCAAAAATCGCGAATATATCTTCTTCAACAATCTCCTATATATAATTTATCAAATTCAATCGATTTCGAATTTATAAAACGAAGTTTATAAATTCTATTTCTGTTTTAATAACAACTTCAACTTATAAATCTTCTTTTTATTAACTTCTATATTTTACTTATCAAAATAAGTGATTTCAGATTTATAAACAACTTTTATAAATTCCAATTCTATTTATAAAAACTTCAATCCCAAATCAATTTCGATATTGGTTTAAAATTTATTTATCACTACTAAGTAAATTCCTCATTTTTTCTCAAATGGTTCAATATTCTGTTTTAAAATGGATTCTTCAAATTGAAATCATTTTACATTGATTTCCCAATTTATTTCAATTTACCAATTAAATTTCTAGTTGGATTTCCAACTTATCTTCTTTTAATAAATTCCATTTTAAGGAAATAAATTTCAATCGTTTCTTTCAATCTGTTTAAAAATTCAAATTCTTAAATTAAATTCTTCAAATTATAATCACTATTTTACGAAATCCATTTATTTAACATTTTCACTTGATTCTGGAATTAATTCGATAAGATTATAAAAATTAACTTTTTATACTTTAAAAATTCCTTTCTTCAAAATTTATTCAATTTCTAAAATTTATTCACTTAGAAATTTCTCTTTTGATTTCAAAAATTCAATTGATTTATTTTTGGAATCCAATGATATCAAACATCCATTCAGCTAAATTTTAGCATTCAAATAATTTCCAGATATCAATATGATTTATACATCAATATAATCATTCACAGATTCACACCACAGTATAAATAAAATCAATCAATGTGAGGGGTCCAGTTGGATCCCTCCAACCTGTTTCCCTGCATCCAAAGACGTCAGCACAATACCAATTTCGCTCCAGTATGGAATTATCGCGGTATATGGGTTTTATAAAAATAATCCGCTTACTAACGGCGCAATAGGGTCTCATCCGCTATACGAGGCGGGAAATCATCAATCCAATATATACATATGCCAATATGTATATATTGCTATATATATAGATATATCCTATAATATCTAATATCACATCCAATAGCAATCAAATCAATAACTGAAAATTCCACTTCAATTTTTTTTTTTTGAGTGAGAAGATCTCACCTTAGATTTTTAATTTGCTATCCACTTTCCATTTCAGTTTTGTTTTCTCGATTTTAACCTGGTATAAACAATTATACAATTTTATTAATATTCGAATCAATCAAATAATTAATTTCCGTTTAATAGTTTTCGATTAGTTGATAATTTCAATCCATCATCGATTTCATTCTAAATAAAAATTTAAATTTTAAATTGATTTCCTTTTGAAATAAATTCATTTAACTACCCTTTTTGATTTTCAAACTAACAACTTATCTAAATAAATTAATTATTTAGTTTAAAATCAAATTCTCTTTAATAATTTGTTTCACTAAAATTTTAAATTGAAACTAAATTCCCTTAATTATCAACTATTGAATCTTAGAAATAAATTCCTATATGTATATACATATTAACTAAATAAAAACAAAACAAAAACAACTTCCTATATACCTTACTGTGAAGATCGCACTGACTACATGCCGAAGTCGCCATACTGGCCACTGCCTTAGCCAGAAATGCAAACGCACCCCCTCGACGCCGCTTGGAAACATCATCGCGATGCCGCGTCGACTACCCATGCTCCTCCATCGCGAATTCCTACTGCGACATCACCAGTTCAGTGCCGCGAAACCCTAGTCGCAACCATAGGCCCTAGCCTCGTCGCCACCCCTTCCGCAACCACCATCGCGAAGTCGACCATCACGACACTACCACGCAATCGCCTTCACCTCCCAGCATCTCGTCGACGTTCACCATTTCCTCAGTCGCGAAACCCCCTGCCTCACGTGGCATCGAAGACCACCCAGAATTCGAGCATCCATCACGCGACTCGATCGAACTGCCGCCTCTCCTTCAACTAAATTCGAACGAGAAAATGATTTCGTCCCTTTTCTTTTTCGTTTTTGAGGTGAACGATTTTAAATTGAAACTGTGACCATTTGGATTTGCTTTTGAATGAACGGAAGTGGAGTTTGGGGAGGAATGAATAAAATTTTAGTTCGGCCATTATTGTTCTCTTTCGTTTTCTTTGGTTTAAAAACTGGAGAGGGATGTTTAAAGTATGAACGAGGGGAGAGGAGTATTTGAAACGAAAGGGAATGGCTGGCACGATTTGTTTCGTGATTCTCGGCGTATCCAAAGGAATGAACGTGGCTGATATGTGACAAATTTAAATATTAAATTTAAATTGAATTTTGATTTGTTTCCAATGCGTTTGCTCGCCGTACAGTCACGTATTAACTCTGAAAAATACGAAAATTGAAATCCGACAATAACAAACTATTACGGATCCAATGGAACTGGTTTCGTTGAATTCCGAGACTGTGCCTCAGACGGCTATTTTTAAATATCGGTTCAACGATATAAATTTCAAAACTGAACAGAACAGTTTAAAATTCAATTCTGAAGCTGCTGTTATCTTCAGTGTTATCAATATAAATTTCACAAGCGGTTTGAAATATTTTTCTTTAGCTTTAAATTGAAGATTTAAATTTTTATCCAGTTTCAATAGATGAAATTATAAAATTTAATCGCCAAATTCTGAATTATATTCGGGATTCAAATTAAATCGTCGTTCAAATATTTAAAATTAATTAAATATGTCCAATTTAATTCGTTCGAAATTCTGGGTCGTTACATTAAAAAATTTATTAAATAAATGAAAATTAATACTTGAATTTAAATAAGAATTTTTTTATTTAATTTGGATTTTTATGGAAATTTGACTTTATAAAATCAAAAGAATAAGGGTATTGTAACGACCCTGAATTTTGAACAATTTAATTTGAGAATATTTAATTAATTTTAAATATTTGAATGATGATTTGACTTGAATTTCAAATTATCAGAATGAATTAGCGATTAAATCTTTGAATTTAATCTATTGAAAATTTAATAAAATTTGAATCTTCGAATTTAAGCCGGTTAAAAATAATTTAAAGGCTTAGAAAATTCATATTGATAATACTGAAGGTAATATAAGCTTCAGAATTGAATTTGAAAGCGATTTGTTCAGTTTTGAAATTGATTCGTTTAAATTGAATTTAAAAATAGTCTTCCGAGGCACAGTCTCGGAATTTGACGAAACGAGTTTCATTGGGTCCGTAATATTGAATTATTACTGGATTTCAATTTTCGTATTTATTAGAATTGTTTTGTGAATATATGGCGTATAAACGCGTATAAAATTTAATTGAATTCAATTTGAATTTCTGTAACAACCTGGATTTATGCCCAAATTTTAATCATCAATAAACGGTTTGTGTTGGCAGCTAAATTGATGATGTTGTTGGAAATTTTTATAACAATTAAATCTTCGTCAATTGGCAATATAAATTGATTGTTAATTTTATTTGAATTTGTAAAGGGATTGAAATTCTTTTATTTAATTTTTTTTTGTACGAAATAAATATTATACACATGATTTAAATTTAGCAACATGATTAAACAAAACAAAGTAAAAATTTTAATAGATAAAAACAAAACAAATTGGTTTTAGAAAAAAAGAAAAGAAAAGAAAAAAAAATATAAAACAAGCACCATACCGACCCATCCCTCTAAACCCATACCCTAACCCACGATTCCCTTACCCTTCTCTGTTAAACCCACATCGCACCCCCCTCTCTCTTCATTATTCAGCAAACAAGAAAAAAAAATCGAAAGCGAACGAAAATGGCGACTGGGCGAATTAGGGTTTCGTCCAATCTTCTTCGGTTTTACTCGACGTTGCTTCGATCTGGAAATTGTAGGGCTTCGTCTTCGCTCCCCTTCGTCTCGACAAATTAGGGTTTCGCATTCGTTCGATTCAAGGACGCCGACTCCATCTGCTTCGATCTGCCCCAATTCGATGTTAAGGTGAGTAAAATCTCACATCTAATTTAAGCTCAGAGTTGTGCGATTTTGTGAATGGATTTACATGGCTTTGATGGTTTTTGATTTTGGTTGAATGGAGTTGATTTTGTAGTTGTCGGCACCATGTTAGTTCGTTTTTGGGCTACCCACGGCTTCGTTGATTTTCGAAAGCAAATTTCGTTGTTTGGTTAATTGGAACTGTCGACTTTGATTTTGTGTTGATGCTATTTAAACGGTTATGCCTTTGTACCCCTGTCACTTGTTGACTTCGGTCCTAGGTTGGCCACGGTATCTTTGTGGGACATTGTCTTGATTTTCTGCTTCGACTTCAGTACAGGCTTGTTTAAATATTTTGATTTTCGTTGCCTGATCAAGTGAGACCCTCGGCATTGAATCCCCAGTAGTTTTGAATACTTTGACACTTCAAAATTTTTAATCTTCTTGTGGCTCGAATTTATAGAGTTTGGCAGGCTTGCACTGCCCCCTATCCTGAATATATGTGCATATACACAAATATGTTTGTGTGTATGCATATATGGGTGGATGGACTTAATATTTTTTTTTTACTGATATTGCTTTCTCTGTAATCTTGTTTTTGCGACATCCTTGCCGTGTCTTGACCACTGTTAATCTGAACACTTCAGACTTAAATTTTGATATTGCCACTTCACTGCCTTCCTGGGTGTACTGCTATCATGTTGACCTGTTTGTATTTGTTTGCATTTGATATTGTGCATTTAGTTCCAGTACACTTTGATCATTGTATATTCATCTTGCAGCATAATTGACTTATTTGATTTTTTTTCCCTTATGTCTCTCTGGACTTCGGCATACTTTAATTACACTGCAGTTATCTTGGTTCAAAACTGATAAATTCTCTTGGGCATTGTATTTTGCTTGTTACTGAGTTACCTTAGTTGGGTACACATGCCTATTTCATTTTTTGTGTGGCAGTAGTGATGAAGTCAATAACTTGTACCATTGATTCCACTTGCTGTCACATTAACCAGTGCATTTCCTTCATATGTTGTCTGTGCACCCTTTAATGTAGCACTCGAGTCTTGTTCAAGCTCATGCATTGTCCACTGATCATTTAGTATATATGACGTTCAATGTGTCTGGATTGAGACCTGAGTCTGTTGTGCACTTCACTCTGTAGCCACTTGATCATAGTTTGACTGTGTTTTCCTGTGTGTTGGTCTTCATTTGCATTGTTTTAAGGACTGCATCGTTCACTATACATGTATCTTGCTGCATCATGTTGTTTACTGTGGATATTGTCACTTTGATGCATTCATTCCAGTATGCATTGATGCTAATCTTTTGTTACTCTGTTGTCGAGTTGCATCCATGTGTTGTTGTATCACCATACATGTATATTCATGTTCGAAGTTTCATGTTGCCACTTGAACTTGTTTCACTGTGTTGAGCTGCACTTGTAAGTCTGCATCCGTTGCATACAGTTTGGACATTCTTTTGGTTTTGCTGATATCTCTGATTTGGCTTCGCAGTTGTGTTGAGTCTTGGTAACAATGACTTGACCTCTGCATTTTGTAAATATTTTACCTCAGCAGTTTTGATTGCTGTTAGTATTCACTGTTGTGATGATTTTATATGCTGTGGTGGCGAGGCAGTGCACGCGTACGTGTGCACTGCAGCCACCCAAACTCGACAGTTTTTGAATTGACATTTCTTTGCGTCGTGATGCATTGATGTTTTATGCCGTATTGGCGAGGCCGTACACGCGTGCGTGTACGGCAGCCAATGACCCTGTTATCTCTGTTGATGATTTAAATCTGCTGATTTATTGTTTAACACTGTTTAGTGTTATATTTTCGTTATCCGATTTCTTTGTTTAAAGAGTCGGATAGACGAGAATTATTGTGACTGTCGTCTATTTAAATTATTATTGCTTATATGCACTAATAAACTGGTTTGAATTAGACTGACCTGTGTATTATTTTCTTTTGAATATAATACTCGGGTCAGACCGAGTATTTTTACAGCTTGAAGATTTTCGAGCAGCGAAGTTAGAGAGAGAGTAAAGAATCATTTTTAGTTTCAGAAGAAAATTGTATTTTAAGATATTCCGCTGTATCTGTATTAAATTGTATAAACTCTGATGTATATAAAAAGATTTATAGTAAGGAAATAAAATCTCATTTGTTTTAATTGATTGTTATTATCTGTGTTTCTGTGGCTGATTCTGTTTAAACCTTATAAACTAAATAACAATTCGTCTTTTTGAACGTTTCGAGTTGGTTTAATTACCGACTGGAGGCGGTCAAAAAGGGGGAATGTTACAGGTGGTATCAGAGCTTTGGTTTACACAAAGCTTAGTTTATGATGTTTAATATGAATAGTTACTAGAAACACTTTAAAAGAGAACGTTTTTTCAAATCCAAAGAAGTATAAAATTGTTTTAGAAAATATAAGATGAATGAATTTGGAATAGATCTTATATAAGTAAAGTGAATATTGAATATGAAAAAAAGATTTTTAACTTAAGAAAAGTTAAATTAAATTGAGTTGGCATTAATAAATTTATGGATTTGAAATTTAACTAAAAGGAAGTTAAATAAAATGAACTTGATTTGATAAATTATTAAGATGAAAGGTTAAACTTGAAAGATAAGTGATTATATGATATGAATTGAAAAGTTTAAATTAATAAGTTGTTTAACTTATAAAATGAGAAGTTTAAGTAAACCAGTTTTTAAATGGTTAAGCAGTTTTGTTAAGTAAAACAAAATCTGAATTTTGAATAGTGATATGAATTTGACTTTAGTAAAGTTAAATAAAATGGAATTTCAAATAAATTTGAGACGAACTTAAGCTGTATAGTGAAAATAAATGCAAGTGAAGATAAATGAAATATAGCTTAAGTAATATTGAATCAAATTGAATTTGATATAAAAATGAATGGATAAAGTGATGTAATGAATATGAATTTGAGTATATAAAGGAAAATTCAACTTTAAATGTAAAAGTGAATTTGTGAATATGGTGAGTATTAGAATTCAATCTGAATTAGAATATAAACCAATTGAAATTAAGTATGTTGAACCAAATTGAATGTAAGCAAAGTAAATAAATTTGGTTAAATTGAATGTGCATTGGTTTTGTTAGTTGATTGTATAGAAATTCATTAAGTGTTAATGAAATTGTATTTATGGAAATTGAAAGCTGAGAAATTGAATTCAAAGTGAAAGATACGTAAATTTAAATAGAATCAAATTTGATTTGAATTGAAAGTAAACTGACTTGAATATAAATTAGTGAATGTGAACTAATTGAATATGAATGAATGTTAGTAAAATCCAATGTGAATGAATCAAATGTGATTTAAATTGAAAATCAATTCAATGAATGATTTATTAAAGAACTAGTGATTATTTTGGAAATGGAAAACTGATAAATTTATATAATAGTTTAAATTGGAAATTTTGAATTATTATAAACGGCTTATATTGAAGATTTGAAAAGATTGATATTATATTGGAATTTTAAAATGATTGTATAAGTGTTAAAAGTGAAATATTTAATGGATTTCATAAGTGAATGGAAATTACAGAATTAAAATTGTGAAGTTATAAAATGAATCGGAGTTGCGAAATAAAAGAATTTATAAGTAATCTACTTGTAAATTAAAATTCTGATATAAAATTGGGCTATAAAGGAATGATTAATGAAGTAAATTTTTATAAATTGAAGTCTTTATGAATAAGAAATGGAATTTATAACGTTGTTTATAAATTCGAAACTGACTTATTTTGATAAGTAAAATTCTGTATAGTTTGTTAAATGATGTATATTCACAATTTTGGACCGTGAATATATTATTGAATAAAATGGACATGTTTTGAGAAAGTGATATTTTAAAACGAAGTAATTGTTTTAAAAAGATGTTTTCAAGGCATTGAATATCGAAACCATAGATTTCAACATTCATTGTTGAAATAGACGTTTTCGAATATAAGGAAATGGTGGACTATAACATTGTTGTTATAGTAAATGATTTCCGAAAGGAAATGTTTTGCATAGTATTGGGATTTATACATCTATCTAAATTTCGAATCCCTATACTAGTGATTTTGAGTTGTCGTAACGATGTTTTACGTAACATTCGTTTTAACTCAAATGAAAATGTGAAAGAGAATGATTTCCTTAAAGATGAAATATATACTTAATTTTGATTAAAGTATATCGAATATTTTCAAATGTTGAAAATAAATTGGATTTGTGAATTACTTATTTTTAAATAAGTATGGAAACGTTTTTCCAAAGATGAAATGTTGTGAATATATTCCGTAAGGAATAAATGATTTGAAATTCATTTTTGAAGTCGAAGTTGAAAAGTTAAATGAGAATTTGAACAATTTGTTCAATTTGAAATTTTTCAAAAAGATTGAATCGTTAAGTTAAAATTGAGTTTAACTTCGACATCAAAGACAATATAAGTTGAGCTTTGAATTTCAGATGATGATTTGGATTGCATGTCTAACATTGTGAATTGATGACATAGCAATTGATCTCTATTAAATATATATCTGTTGGTGGCGGAGAATTTATTCTCTTAGCTTAACACCCTTCTCTGAGACGTACGAGCTCAGAGGTTATATATCGATAGACATCAATTCTGTGTTGAGAATTGACGATGTAAGCGTGAAATCCAAATCGAATGTGAAAGTCGATAATAAATGGAATTTTGAATATGAATTAGGTTTGAGATAACCTTAAATTTCCAAATCGACTTAGAGGAAAATTTTGAAATCCTCTATTTTGTTATGAATATGAGATATGTAAGTTTTTAGAACTTATATATATGAATGCGGTAAATTTGAAACCGTTAGTTTAGAAAGACATTGTTATGGAAATCTTATGTATGTTTACATAGATGTTATATGTACGAAATGGGAAATGAAAGTACTACATATATGATATTATGTTTTCTAAACTGAGGATGTGGAAAAGTACCTTCCATTTATTATTAATGAAGGTATTGGAACTCGTGAAGAGTGTCCATTTGAAATTCGTAGCTACGTAGAATTTTAGTCAGAGTGACTATTTGAATCGGAAATCCTTCGCGATAGTTCATCGCGATGAGATTAGATTTGATTGATGATGTTAGCGTAATTTGAGGGGCGAGATGCCCACAGTTACGAGCGATTCCACTGGGATAGTGGCGTAACCGCCGAGTAAACTGCAATCTAATGCCAGGCGAAATTTGAGGGGCGTGATGCCTACAGACACGAGCGATTCTACTGGGATAGTAGCGTAACCGCCGTGTGTACTGCAATCTATGGCGACAACCATGGCGAAATTTAAGAGATGTGAAATCTACAGCCACAAGCGACTCTACTGGGATAGTAGCGTAACCGCCGGGTGGAACTGTAATCCATGGGGGAACGTGCTTTCCATATCCATTTTTAAAAGAATTTTTAAAAGTATTTTCACTGGGAATTGAAGCAAGTATGTTTAGTACTTGGAGATTTTTAGACCTGCGCCTGGCCAGCGTATGCCTAATGTCTGTGAGAACGAAGATGGACTTGTTAAATTTCGAGTTAGCAAGTATTTTCAAACTGTAAATAGTGAATCAATGAACTGAAGTAGAATTACAAAAATTCCAACTTAATGAACTAAGGAAGAGGATCTTTGCAATGTTTTGAAAGTCCACAGCTTTGGAAGAGATATGTTATATAAATCTCTAATGTGAAGAATTTTAAGTTTGAATCTGAGTGTTGTAAATTAAAAATTTAGTAAAAGACTTTTGGGTTTTGATTTTAGAAATCAATGATTGTAGAAATCATTGAATAAAAGAGAAGATAAACAGAACTAGTGAGATTAAACAAATGGAATGAATCATATATTCATTTATTTGTAATAAGTTTTAAGCTTAGTAAAATTGACTAGAGTAGAAGTATTGGTAAAATTGTAACGACTTTTCCTTTTCGAGGACGAAAAGTTTTTAAGGAGGGGAGTTTGTAACGACCCTGAATTTTGAACAATTTAATTTGAGAATATTTAATTAATTTTAAATATTTGAATGATGATTTGACTTGAATTTCAAATTATCAGAATGAATTAGCGATTAAATCTTTGAATTTAATCTATTGAAAATTTAATAAAATTTGAATCTTCGAATTTAAGCCGGTTAAAAATAATTTAAAGGCTTAGAAAATTCATATTGATAATACTGAAGGTAATATAAGCTTCAGAATTGAATTTGAAAGCGATTTGTTCAGTTTTGAAATTGATTCGTTTAAATTGAATTTAAAAATAGTCTTCCGAGGCACAGTCTCGGAATTTGACGAAACGAGTTTCATTGGGTCCGTAATATTGAATTATTACTGGATTTCAATTTTCGTATTTATTAGAATTGTTTTGTGAATATATGGCGTATAAACGCGTATAAAATTTAATTGAATTCAATTTGAATTTCTGTAACAACCTGGATTTATGCCCAAATTTTAATCATCAATAAACGGTTTGTGTTGGCAGCTAAATTGATGATGTTGTTGGAAATTTTTATAACAATTAAATCTTCGTCAATTGGCAATATAAATTGATTGTTAATTTTATTTGAATTTGTAAAGGGATTGAAATTCTTTTATTTAATTTTTTTTTGTACGAAATAAATATTATACACATGATTTAAATTTAGCAACATGATTAAACAAAACAAAGTAAAAATTTTAATAGATAAAAACAAAACAAATTGGTTTTAGAAAAAAAGAAAAGAAAAGAAAAAAAAATATAAAACAAGCACCATACCGACCCATCCCTCTAAACCCATACCCTAACCCACGATTCCCTTACCCTTCTCTGTTAAACCCACATCGCACCCCCCTCTCTCTTCATTATTCAGCAAACAAGAAAAAAAAATCGAAAGCGAACGAAAATGGCGACTGGGCGAATTAGGGTTTCGTCCAATCTTCTTCGGTTTTACTCGACGTTGCTTCGATCTGGAAATTGTAGGGCTTCGTCTTCGCTCCCCTTCGTCTCGACAAATTAGGGTTTCGCATTCGTTCGATTCAAGGACGCCGACTCCATCTGCTTCGATCTGCCCCAATTCGATGTTAAGGTGAGTAAAATCTCACATCTAATTTAAGCTCAGAGTTGTGCGATTTTGTGAATGGATTTACATGGCTTTGATGGTTTTTGATTTTGGTTGAATGGAGTTGATTTTGTAGTTGTCGGCACCATGTTAGTTCGTTTTTGGGCTACCCACGGCTTCGTTGATTTTCGAAAGCAAATTTCGTTGTTTGGTTAATTGGAACTGTCGACTTTGATTTTGTGTTGATGCTATTTAAACGGTTATGCCTTTGTACCCCTGTCACTTGTTGACTTCGGTCCTAGGTTGGCCACGGTATCTTTGTGGGACATTGTCTTGATTTTCTGCTTCGACTTCAGTACAGGCTTGTTTAAATATTTTGATTTTCGTTGCCTGATCAAGTGAGACCCTCGGCATTGAATCCCCAGTAGTTTTGAATACTTTGACACTTCAAAATTTTTAATCTTCTTGTGGCTCGAATTTATAGAGTTTGGCAGGCTTGCACTGCCCCCTATCCTGAATATATGTGCATATACACAAATATGTTTGTGTGTATGCATATATGGGTGGATGGACTTAATATTTTTTTTTTACTGATATTGCTTTCTCTGTAATCTTGTTTTTGCGACATCCTTGCCGTGTCTTGACCACTGTTAATCTGAACACTTCAGACTTAAATTTTGATATTGCCACTTCACTGCCTTCCTGGGTGTACTGCTATCATGTTGACCTGTTTGTATTTGTTTGCATTTGATATTGTGCATTTAGTTCCAGTACACTTTGATCATTGTATATTCATCTTGCAGCATAATTGACTTATTTGATTTTTTTTCCCTTATGTCTCTCTGGACTTCGGCATACTTTAATTACACTGCAGTTATCTTGGTTCAAAACTGATAAATTCTCTTGGGCATTGTATTTTGCTTGTTACTGAGTTACCTTAGTTGGGTACACATGCCTATTTCATTTTTTGTGTGGCAGTAGTGATGAAGTCAATAACTTGTACCATTGATTCCACTTGCTGTCACATTAACCAGTGCATTTCCTTCATATGTTGTCTGTGCACCCTTTAATGTAGCACTCGAGTCTTGTTCAAGCTCATGCATTGTCCACTGATCATTTAGTATATATGACGTTCAATGTGTCTGGATTGAGACCTGAGTCTGTTGTGCACTTCACTCTGTAGCCACTTGATCATAGTTTGACTGTGTTTTCCTGTGTGTTGGTCTTCATTTGCATTGTTTTAAGGACTGCATCGTTCACTATACATGTATCTTGCTGCATCATGTTGTTTACTGTGGATATTGTCACTTTGATGCATTCATTCCAGTATGCATTGATGCTAATCTTTTGTTACTCTGTTGTCGAGTTGCATCCATGTGTTGTTGTATCACCATACATGTATATTCATGTTCGAAGTTTCATGTTGCCACTTGAACTTGTTTCACTGTGTTGAGCTGCACTTGTAAGTCTGCATCCGTTGCATACAGTTTGGACATTCTTTTGGTTTTGCTGATATCTCTGATTTGGCTTCGCAGTTGTGTTGAGTCTTGGTAACAATGACTTGACCTCTGCATTTTGTAAATATTTTACCTCAGCAGTTTTGATTGCTGTTAGTATTCACTGTTGTGATGATTTTATATGCTGTGGTGGCGAGGCAGTGCACGCGTACGTGTGCACTGCAGCCACCCAAACTCGACAGTTTTTGAATTGACATTTCTTTGCGTCGTGATGCATTGATGTTTTATGCCGTATTGGCGAGGCCGTACACGCGTGCGTGTACGGCAGCCAATGACCCTGTTATCTCTGTTGATGATTTAAATCTGCTGATTTATTGTTTAACACTGTTTAGTGTTATATTTTCGTTATCCGATTTCTTTGTTTAAAGAGTCGGATAGACGAGAATTATTGTGACTGTCGTCTATTTAAATTATTATTGCTTATATGCACTAATAAACTGGTTTGAATTAGACTGACCTGTGTATTATTTTCTTTTGAATATAATACTCGGGTCAGACCGAGTATTTTTACAGCTTGAAGATTTTCGAGCAGCGAAGTTAGAGAGAGAGTAAAGAATCATTTTTAGTTTCAGAAGAAAATTGTATTTTAAGATATTCCGCTGTATCTGTATTAAATTGTATAAACTCTGATGTATATAAAAAGATTTATAGTAAGGAAATAAAATCTCATTTGTTTTAATTGATTGTTATTATCTGTGTTTCTGTGGCTGATTCTGTTTAAACCTTATAAACTAAATAACAATTCGTCTTTTTGAACGTTTCGAGTTGGTTTAATTACCGACTGGAGGCGGTCAAAAAGGGGGAATGTTACAGGTGGTATCAGAGCTTTGGTTTACACAAAGCTTAGTTTATGATGTTTAATATGAATAGTTACTAGAAACACTTTAAAAGAGAACGTTTTTTCAAATCCAAAGAAGTATAAAATTGTTTTAGAAAATATAAGATGAATGAATTTGGAATAGATCTTATATAAGTAAAGTGAATATTGAATATGAAAAAAAGATTTTTAACTTAAGAAAAGTTAAATTAAATTGAGTTGGCATTAATAAATTTATGGATTTGAAATTTAACTAAAAGGAAGTTAAATAAAATGAACTTGATTTGATAAATTATTAAGATGAAAGGTTAAACTTGAAAGATAAGTGATTATATGATATGAATTGAAAAGTTTAAATTAATAAGTTGTTTAACTTATAAAATGAGAAGTTTAAGTAAACCAGTTTTTAAATGGTTAAGCAGTTTTGTTAAGTAAAACAAAATCTGAATTTTGAATAGTGATATGAATTTGACTTTAGTAAAGTTAAATAAAATGGAATTTCAAATAAATTTGAGACGAACTTAAGCTGTATAGTGAAAATAAATGCAAGTGAAGATAAATGAAATATAGCTTAAGTAATATTGAATCAAATTGAATTTGATATAAAAATGAATGGATAAAGTGATGTAATGAATATGAATTTGAGTATATAAAGGAAAATTCAACTTTAAATGTAAAAGTGAATTTGTGAATATGGTGAGTATTAGAATTCAATCTGAATTAGAATATAAACCAATTGAAATTAAGTATGTTGAACCAAATTGAATGTAAGCAAAGTAAATAAATTTGGTTAAATTGAATGTGCATTGGTTTTGTTAGTTGATTGTATAGAAATTCATTAAGTGTTAATGAAATTGTATTTATGGAAATTGAAAGCTGAGAAATTGAATTCAAAGTGAAAGATACGTAAATTTAAATAGAATCAAATTTGATTTGAATTGAAAGTAAACTGACTTGAATATAAATTAGTGAATGTGAACTAATTGAATATGAATGAATGTTAGTAAAATCCAATGTGAATGAATCAAATGTGATTTAAATTGAAAATCAATTCAATGAATGATTTATTAAAGAACTAGTGATTATTTTGGAAATGGAAAACTGATAAATTTATATAATAGTTTAAATTGGAAATTTTGAATTATTATAAACGGCTTATATTGAAGATTTGAAAAGATTGATATTATATTGGAATTTTAAAATGATTGTATAAGTGTTAAAAGTGAAATATTTAATGGATTTCATAAGTGAATGGAAATTACAGAATTAAAATTGTGAAGTTATAAAATGAATCGGAGTTGCGAAATAAAAGAATTTATAAGTAATCTACTTGTAAATTAAAATTCTGATATAAAATTGGGCTATAAAGGAATGATTAATGAAGTAAATTTTTATAAATTGAAGTCTTTATGAATAAGAAATGGAATTTATAACGTTGTTTATAAATTCGAAACTGACTTATTTTGATAAGTAAAATTCTGTATAGTTTGTTAAATGATGTATATTCACAATTTTGGACCGTGAATATATTATTGAATAAAATGGACATGTTTTGAGAAAGTGATATTTTAAAACGAAGTAATTGTTTTAAAAAGATGTTTTCAAGGCATTGAATATCGAAACCATAGATTTCAACATTCATTGTTGAAATAGACGTTTTCGAATATAAGGAAATGGTGGACTATAACATTGTTGTTATAGTAAATGATTTCCGAAAGGAAATGTTTTGCATAGTATTGGGATTTATACATCTATCTAAATTTCGAATCCCTATACTAGTGATTTTGAGTTGTCGTAACGATGTTTTACGTAACATTCGTTTTAACTCAAATGAAAATGTGAAAGAGAATGATTTCCTTAAAGATGAAATATATACTTAATTTTGATTAAAGTATATCGAATATTTTCAAATGTTGAAAATAAATTGGATTTGTGAATTACTTATTTTTAAATAAGTATGGAAACGTTTTTCCAAAGATGAAATGTTGTGAATATATTCCGTAAGGAATAAATGATTTGAAATTCATTTTTGAAGTCGAAGTTGAAAAGTTAAATGAGAATTTGAACAATTTGTTCAATTTGAAATTTTTCAAAAAGATTGAATCGTTAAGTTAAAATTGAGTTTAACTTCGACATCAAAGACAATATAAGTTGAGCTTTGAATTTCAGATGATGATTTGGATTGCATGTCTAACATTGTGAATTGATGACATAGCAATTGATCTCTATTAAATATATATCTGTTGGTGGCGGAGAATTTATTCTCTTAGCTTAACACCCTTCTCTGAGACGTACGAGCTCAGAGGTTATATATCGATAGACATCAATTCTGTGTTGAGAATTGACGATGTAAGCGTGAAATCCAAATCGAATGTGAAAGTCGATAATAAATGGAATTTTGAATATGAATTAGGTTTGAGATAACCTTAAATTTCCAAATCGACTTAGAGGAAAATTTTGAAATCCTCTATTTTGTTATGAATATGAGATATGTAAGTTTTTAGAACTTATATATATGAATGCGGTAAATTTGAAACCGTTAGTTTAGAAAGACATTGTTATGGAAATCTTATGTATGTTTACATAGATGTTATATGTACGAAATGGGAAATGAAAGTACTACATATATGATATTATGTTTTCTAAACTGAGGATGTGGAAAAGTACCTTCCATTTATTATTAATGAAGGTATTGGAACTCGTGAAGAGTGTCCATTTGAAATTCGTAGCTACGTAGAATTTTAGTCAGAGTGACTATTTGAATCGGAAATCCTTCGCGATAGTTCATCGCGATGAGATTAGATTTGATTGATGATGTTAGCGTAATTTGAGGGGCGAGATGCCCACAGTTACGAGCGATTCCACTGGGATAGTGGCGTAACCGCCGAGTAAACTGCAATCTAATGCCAGGCGAAATTTGAGGGGCGTGATGCCTACAGACACGAGCGATTCTACTGGGATAGTAGCGTAACCGCCGTGTGTACTGCAATCTATGGCGACAACCATGGCGAAATTTAAGAGATGTGAAATCTACAGCCACAAGCGACTCTACTGGGATAGTAGCGTAACCGCCGGGTGGAACTGTAATCCATGGGGGAACGTGCTTTCCATATCCATTTTTAAAAGAATTTTTAAAAGTATTTTCACTGGGAATTGAAGCAAGTATGTTTAGTACTTGGAGATTTTTAGACCTGCGCCTGGCCAGCGTATGCCTAATGTCTGTGAGAACGAAGATGGACTTGTTAAATTTCGAGTTAGCAAGTATTTTCAAACTGTAAATAGTGAATCAATGAACTGAAGTAGAATTACAAAAATTCCAACTTAATGAACTAAGGAAGAGGATCTTTGCAATGTTTTGAAAGTCCACAGCTTTGGAAGAGATATGTTATATAAATCTCTAATGTGAAGAATTTTAAGTTTGAATCTGAGTGTTGTAAATTAAAAATTTAGTAAAAGACTTTTGGGTTTTGATTTTAGAAATCAATGATTGTAGAAATCATTGAATAAAAGAGAAGATAAACAGAACTAGTGAGATTAAACAAATGGAATGAATCATATATTCATTTATTTGTAATAAGTTTTAAGCTTAGTAAAATTGACTAGAGTAGAAGTATTGGTAAAATTGTAACGACTTTTCCTTTTCGAGGACGAAAAGTTTTTAAGGAGGGGAGTTTGTAACGACCCTGAATTTTGAACAATTTAATTTGAGAATATTTAATTAATTTTAAATATTTGAATGATGATTTGACTTGAATTTCAAATTATCAGAATGAATTAGCGATTAAATCTTTGAATTTAATCTATTGAAAATTTAATAAAATTTGAATCTTCGAATTTAAGCCGGTTAAAAATAATTTAAAGGCTTAGAAAATTCATATTGATAATACTGAAGGTAATATAAGCTTCAGAATTGAATTTGAAAGCGATTTGTTCAGTTTTGAAATTGATTCGTTTAAATTGAATTTAAAAATAGTCTTCCGAGGCACAGTCTCGGAATTTGACGAAACGAGTTTCATTGGGTCCGTAATATTGAATTATTACTGGATTTCAATTTTCGTATTTATTAGAATTGTTTTGTGAATATATGGCGTATAAACGCGTATAAAATTTAATTGAATTCAATTTGAATTTCTGTAACAACCTGGATTTATGCCCAAATTTTAATCATCAATAAACGGTTTGTGTTGGCAGCTAAATTGATGATGTTGTTGGAAATTTTTATAACAATTAAATCTTCGTCAATTGGCAATATAAATTGATTGTTAATTTTATTTGAATTTGTAAAGGGATTGAAATTCTTTTATTTAATTTTTTTTTGTACGAAATAAATATTATACACATGATTTAAATTTAGCAACATGATTAAACAAAACAAAGTAAAAATTTTAATAGATAAAAACAAAACAAATTGGTTTTAGAAAAAAAGAAAAGAAAAGAAAAAAAAATATAAAACAAGCACCATACCGACCCATCCCTCTAAACCCATACCCTAACCCACGATTCCCTTACCCTTCTCTGTTAAACCCACATCGCACCCCCCTCTCTCTTCATTATTCAGCAAACAAGAAAAAAAAATCGAAAGCGAACGAAAATGGCGACTGGGCGAATTAGGGTTTCGTCCAATCTTCTTCGGTTTTACTCGACGTTGCTTCGATCTGGAAATTGTAGGGCTTCGTCTTCGCTCCCCTTCGTCTCGACAAATTAGGGTTTCGCATTCGTTCGATTCAAGGACGCCGACTCCATCTGCTTCGATCTGCCCCAATTCGATGTTAAGGTGAGTAAAATCTCACATCTAATTTAAGCTCAGAGTTGTGCGATTTTGTGAATGGATTTACATGGCTTTGATGGTTTTTGATTTTGGTTGAATGGAGTTGATTTTGTAGTTGTCGGCACCATGTTAGTTCGTTTTTGGGCTACCCACGGCTTCGTTGATTTTCGAAAGCAAATTTCGTTGTTTGGTTAATTGGAACTGTCGACTTTGATTTTGTGTTGATGCTATTTAAACGGTTATGCCTTTGTACCCCTGTCACTTGTTGACTTCGGTCCTAGGTTGGCCACGGTATCTTTGTGGGACATTGTCTTGATTTTCTGCTTCGACTTCAGTACAGGCTTGTTTAAATATTTTGATTTTCGTTGCCTGATCAAGTGAGACCCTCGGCATTGAATCCCCAGTAGTTTTGAATACTTTGACACTTCAAAATTTTTAATCTTCTTGTGGCTCGAATTTATAGAGTTTGGCAGGCTTGCACTGCCCCCTATCCTGAATATATGTGCATATACACAAATATGTTTGTGTGTATGCATATATGGGTGGATGGACTTAATATTTTTTTTTTACTGATATTGCTTTCTCTGTAATCTTGTTTTTGCGACATCCTTGCCGTGTCTTGACCACTGTTAATCTGAACACTTCAGACTTAAATTTTGATATTGCCACTTCACTGCCTTCCTGGGTGTACTGCTATCATGTTGACCTGTTTGTATTTGTTTGCATTTGATATTGTGCATTTAGTTCCAGTACACTTTGATCATTGTATATTCATCTTGCAGCATAATTGACTTATTTGATTTTTTTTCCCTTATGTCTCTCTGGACTTCGGCATACTTTAATTACACTGCAGTTATCTTGGTTCAAAACTGATAAATTCTCTTGGGCATTGTATTTTGCTTGTTACTGAGTTACCTTAGTTGGGTACACATGCCTATTTCATTTTTTGTGTGGCAGTAGTGATGAAGTCAATAACTTGTACCATTGATTCCACTTGCTGTCACATTAACCAGTGCATTTCCTTCATATGTTGTCTGTGCACCCTTTAATGTAGCACTCGAGTCTTGTTCAAGCTCATGCATTGTCCACTGATCATTTAGTATATATGACGTTCAATGTGTCTGGATTGAGACCTGAGTCTGTTGTGCACTTCACTCTGTAGCCACTTGATCATAGTTTGACTGTGTTTTCCTGTGTGTTGGTCTTCATTTGCATTGTTTTAAGGACTGCATCGTTCACTATACATGTATCTTGCTGCATCATGTTGTTTACTGTGGATATTGTCACTTTGATGCATTCATTCCAGTATGCATTGATGCTAATCTTTTGTTACTCTGTTGTCGAGTTGCATCCATGTGTTGTTGTATCACCATACATGTATATTCATGTTCGAAGTTTCATGTTGCCACTTGAACTTGTTTCACTGTGTTGAGCTGCACTTGTAAGTCTGCATCCGTTGCATACAGTTTGGACATTCTTTTGGTTTTGCTGATATCTCTGATTTGGCTTCGCAGTTGTGTTGAGTCTTGGTAACAATGACTTGACCTCTGCATTTTGTAAATATTTTACCTCAGCAGTTTTGATTGCTGTTAGTATTCACTGTTGTGATGATTTTATATGCTGTGGTGGCGAGGCAGTGCACGCGTACGTGTGCACTGCAGCCACCCAAACTCGACAGTTTTTGAATTGACATTTCTTTGCGTCGTGATGCATTGATGTTTTATGCCGTATTGGCGAGGCCGTACACGCGTGCGTGTACGGCAGCCAATGACCCTGTTATCTCTGTTGATGATTTAAATCTGCTGATTTATTGTTTAACACTGTTTAGTGTTATATTTTCGTTATCCGATTTCTTTGTTTAAAGAGTCGGATAGACGAGAATTATTGTGACTGTCGTCTATTTAAATTATTATTGCTTATATGCACTAATAAACTGGTTTGAATTAGACTGACCTGTGTATTATTTTCTTTTGAATATAATACTCGGGTCAGACCGAGTATTTTTACAGCTTGAAGATTTTCGAGCAGCGAAGTTAGAGAGAGAGTAAAGAATCATTTTTAGTTTCAGAAGAAAATTGTATTTTAAGATATTCCGCTGTATCTGTATTAAATTGTATAAACTCTGATGTATATAAAAAGATTTATAGTAAGGAAATAAAATCTCATTTGTTTTAATTGATTGTTATTATCTGTGTTTCTGTGGCTGATTCTGTTTAAACCTTATAAACTAAATAACAATTCGTCTTTTTGAACGTTTCGAGTTGGTTTAATTACCGACTGGAGGCGGTCAAAAAGGGGGAATGTTACAGGTATATAAATGATTGTTTTTAAATGTGAAAATATATGATTTTATAAGTTAAAATGATTTATATTAAAAGTTAATTATGTGTGAAATTGTAAATAAAACTCTGAATTTGATTTGACATCATTTTTGAAATGTAATGTAAAGACATTACAGCATTGGAAAATGCTGTAGTTGTTTTAAATGAACCAAATAGCAAATTTGAACTAAAGGTTATTATAGCACTTTGTTAGTACTATAGTTGTTAAATTTAACTAAAATTTCAATTGAAACTAAATTAAGATATTACAGCATTTTAAATGCCATCTTTTGTTAATGAACTATTTTAAAACATAACATTTCGTAGCATTTTCTAAGCGCTGCGAAAGTTGAATTTTCTTTGTTTAGTAAATTCAAATGAATAAATGATCTTTGAAAAAGATTAAATTTTGGAAATTAAATATTTAAATATTAAATATAATGAATTGACTTTAAATGATTTAAATGGAATAGTTGACTGGGAAATACAACTATTTTGAAATGTGATTAAATGGTATTTGAATTTAAATTAAATAAACGATGTTTTGAAATGACATTTTGATATTTTTAAATGAATTTGAAATGATATTAAATATTGGAATGAATAATTGAAGTTTATATATTAGTATAAAAAATATTTGGTTTACTTGTAATTTGAATCTATTTAGAAGATATTGGATTTATGAAATATAGGATATTAAAGCTTTGGAACTTATTTTATAATTTGAATAGTTATTTTGTGTATTAAATCTATATTTGAAATTTATAAGATTTGAAATGGTCTATGGAAATTTAATTGAAATAAATGATTGAATTGAATTGAAATTTTGGAAATTTGAATACTTGATTTGAAGTATAATAATTACACTTTTAAATGGTTTAAATGAATTATTTTGATTGAAATATAAATTATTTAAAAGGTGACTTGAAATGATAATAAATGAATTATATCTTTAAATTTAAAAGGTATTTAAAGTTGAATATTTAGATTTGAACTCAAATGATATTTTGATATATTAAGATGATTTGAAATGAAGTTTTGGAAAGATTGATATTTTGATATATTAAGATGATTTGAAATGAAGTTTTGGAAAGATTGATATTTTGATATATTAAAATGATTTGAAATGAAGTTTTGGAAAGATATGATATTTTGATATATTGAAATGATTTGGAATGAAGTTTTGAAATGATATGATATTTTAAATATATTGAAATGGTTTGGAATTGATTTTATCTTTATTTTGATAAAGATTTGGATTTGAAATGATATTCTATTTTGAAGTATAAACTGTTTTTAAATTATAACCACGGGTTATAATAACGATTGGTTGTTAAAGAGACCGGGATCGGATATGGACATACTCTCTGTCGATACCGAAAACCACTTTGACAACTGTGTACGCGGTGGAGTTTCCAGAATGAAGTAGGATGGTGGCGACGATCCTCCTAAGGTATATACGTGGACCCAACTCCCGTGAGTTGGCATAAGGTGGCTAAAACAGGAGTGATCTCGGACCAGTGAGGTAGCACCTCTTATCGGACACACTTCTTTGATTCCATTCTATTACTTGTGATTGATTTGGTGCACACCTTTGATTTGGGAGTGTTGTTTGAGGTGGAGCGGTAGTGGCTGCTATGCGTTTCCATCAGTCTGTGTGCGTAATTGGTATATCTACCCTGGCATTGCCTTGTGTGCCGTGTCACCTACCATATCGAGCCCACTACGATTTTGGTTTAAAGATCTGACCGCGTTAAGGTTCACCATCCCATTAACGCTATTTTCTATATGATTATACTTTACTAATTAGACACTACTGTATATAGCGTATATTACTACATAGTAAATAGTTTAACGGATCCTTAAAGAATGGGCGATCCCAAGCATTCTTTAAGTTACATGTACCTTATTACATTTCACTTGAGTTGGTTTACATTATATAAATATATATTGTCCTGACTCGAGTGTTTGTATTTTTATTTACGCATGGGTCAGCCTGAGTTATTCACAGATTTGGATTCCACTTTTTGGAGATTGGAATCGCTGGAGATTATCTGCTTATCTAGTTTTATCTATCTCAGTTCTGCTTTTCTATTCAGCTTGTACTTGGTTATCATATTGAGACTTCTATTGTATCTTATTTAACTCTGATATATTTACATAGTAGCTTCATGAACTACTATTTCTTTTACTTCCGCTGCATTATTTTACTCTGTGTCTGTGATTTGTGATTATATTTATTTACTATATATTCTGAGATTTGCCAAATTTTATTTACAACGCAGTATTTTGAGCAATTCAATTCCGGCATGTGTGTCTACCTATACACTTATAATGGATGTGAATGGTTGAAAATACCGGGTCGTTACAAAAAGTTTTGAGTGGGGGAGAGTGTAACGACCCAGAAATTTTAACAGTTTTTACAATGTAATTAACTGAAATTTTGCTTCGAATTAAATAATTAAATTTAGCAATGAAAGATTGGTATTTGGTATGCATTTTTTCAAACATAGCAAATGGTAGATTTTCGTTGATAAATATGTAAGTTAGTTCTGTTGTGAAATTTTCAATTTCAATTTAATCAGTTAATTTGATGAAAATATAATGTTTTCGAAATCTGAATATTTTACATAATAAAAATGTAAATCATTATCTAAGTAAGACGTCATAATTCGTTTCGTCAAATTCGGACTTCTCTAGCCCCGTTCATCTTATTTTCAACGAATTTACAGCAGTTTAGCAGTGAAATATCGACTTTTGATAGGACTGTCATATTGCTGATATCTGTATACCATTTTGTTCGTCTCGTTGTACTGATCTCTACAGTATACTCGATTGCGCATTTCGGAGTCCGGTACACGGTGAAATTTGTGAAACGATTAGTCGTAACGGTATCCATTTTTCAACCTTTTGGTTTCCATCTTTCCTTTCATCTACTTACCGGTCAAAATCAAACAGCCATTGCATTTAATAATTACTGAATTCAATATTACGACCTTTACTATTCATGTGATTTCAAAATATATTCGTTGATTTGTTCGTCTCCGGTTCATTTCTATCCTCTTATTTTTGTTTCTGAAACTTTCATTTGAAAGAAAAGAGAAAAATAATCATCAGTTATCTGAAAAAAAAGTCCGTTCTTCTTCTTTGTTGGCCTCAACACGATCCAAACCATCAGCACATCCACTTCATTTTCTCGAAGGAGACCCGGTCCCGTTTCAATTTTGCCCGAAGTTGTCCTCCATTCTAATGGAATAATAATAATAATATATATAGTTATATAATTCAAGTTCATGTATGGATTTTTGCTTCGTGACCTGCTCATACTATCTTTGGTCTTCCCATTGAGTTTTCCTCTCACCCTCCAACGCAACAGCAGATCCACCATTCACATTCCTTCCTTTCACCTCCGCCATGTCCAACCACCATCAAGCCTCCGCGAGATTTGCCTACTCCACCATTTTCGAACAACACACTGCCCATCACCCCTCCGACCTGAGCAGCCGAGCAACACGCGGCACTACCGAACGCCGGCGCTCTCCCTCCGGCCTCACCACACAACCGCCGTCCCTTCCCACTGTCACCCATGCTCAACCACCCTACGCCTACATCCGAGGCCACCACCGCCTAACAACCCTCACTGCCTTCCACCCAAGTCTGCCTACACCACAGCCCACTATCCCTTTTGCTCCGCCTATAATAGCCTCGCTGAAGCAAGCAGCCCTCACGTCCATGGTCGAGCAACCCTCTAACGCCATTGCCACTGCTGCCTTCTCCCAGACCTTCCCGACGAATGCGCAGCAGCTCCACAATCACGCCCACCCCGACAGCCTTCCGTTCGAACCAAACCTCCACCAGGCCCTTCCTCTTCCCACTAGCTCACCGACAAAACTCGCCACTGAACCTCCGTCTGCCACCTGCATGCAGCCACTGCCATGCCGAAAACCATGCACATGCTCATGTATATATTTGCTGGGATGTGTGTGTGTATATATATTTGTTGCGTTTATTTTGGCATATATATATATATATATATATATATCTTTCAAAATTTATTTGCAGGGTGTTTATATATGTGTTGATAATAATACCGATTTTAATATATAGGTATATATGTTTATGAGTATGTTTAATTTTATTTATTTTAAAGTATATGTAAAGGGATATTATATGTATATACTATAAAGTTTATTCTTTTATGCTTTTATGTATAACCGAGTTGTATATATGCTTTTATACAGGACCGGTTTTTCAATATACTCGTTATATATATGTCATATGAGTTGTATGTTGTTATATATATAAATTATATAAATCGTATATCATCTGTTGTTCTGTATCTAGGTTATACAAGTCACATATAACCTGCTTGGTTTTATATAAGTTTATATATGATTCGTTTAAGTTATATGTATACATATTACAATAAGGTGAGTTTATATTGACTTTATAATAAATATTGATTTTAAAATATAATATGTATGTAACTATATATATCTTTATATATTAGTTTATATATATCCAAATATACATGAGTTTAGTTTCCAAAAAAACATGTATAGAGATTTTATCTTTTTAGGTGTTTAAGTTAAATATTAATTTTAGAAAAATTAATATAAATCACATTTTCCATTTGTATCAAGCTTGTTTTGATTTGTTTTCATCGATTTCAAACTATCAGCTTTGCTCGTCGAATTCGTGTTCATCGTGTCGTGCTTTAAAATCTGTGCTTGGAATTCGTAGCTCATTTCATCGTCAAATTTCTCTAGCCTCGAAAGGTGAGCAATCACTCACGATTAACATTCTTATATTCAATAAATTTAATTCACCTTGAAATAACAATTGAAATATGCTATTTAATTTGAAATGTTAATTTTATAATTGCTATATATGATATGCCATTATTTGTAAATGTTCACCTGTGACATATGACACCATAACCTGTTATTTATATTATGATTTAATTTGTTACTGATGATATATGCCTGTTGTTGATATGTTATACTTTATCATATTTGTTCTCACTCTGCAAGTTCCTGTTAGTTTAGAAATCCCTATGGGTTGAAATGATACATACCAGAACGATATTATAGATTAGGGGAAAATCGTTGTGGGTTGAAATGATAAACCCAAGCGATTTTCATTGATTTTGAAATTTTAGGATTGCGGGTTGAAATGATATACACCCGTAAATATTAAATTATTACGGATTGAAATGATAAATATCCATATCACTTGACCATAGGATAGAAAATTTTATACGGACACCGTTGGTCAATTTTGAAAAAAATTATTGCCAAATTTTGAAAGGAAATATATGAATTTTATTGAATATTGATTTTTAAATTATAATATAAAGAATTTATTTTAATATATGTGTAAATTTTAGATTTTTAAAATTATATGTTTGGAAATTTTAAATTTATAAGTTAGTTTTGAAATAAAAATTTTACGATTTTTCTTATAATTTTATTATCTTAAAAATATATAAAATAAGAATTAATACAAAATACATTTAATAATAAGATTTAATTTAATAAAATTTAATTTAATTGGTTTATAATATGTTTAAGTATTTATTTAAATTTATATTAATATTTAAAAATAGATGTTTTATAACTTTAATAATAAAGGTCGGGAAGATAAGTTAATGTTGACTTGGAATTTAAATTTGTTAATAATTGAATTTAAATAAGAATTTATTTGAACTTATTGATTTTGAGATTTTGAAAGATATGATTGATAACTTGATTTGATAAAAAGGTGATTAAATGAATATTCTCAATTTTAAATATAATTGAGACTGGGTGTCACGGCATTTGAGACTCACCTTTGGAAATTTGAGCTTTGCTTGAAGTATGTCCTACCTATTCAGCTTTTCCAGTTGTTTTGTTCAGAAATGTCATCTATTTGTATTTGAGAATGCATTGTATTGGAGATATTCTATTGTATTTTATTTCAAACTCCAATGTTTATATGGTAGCTTCATGAACTACTATTTATCTATTCCGGTGCTTATTGCTGTAATACTCCGTGTCTGTGATTCTGTGACTGATTTATTTACTGTATATGCTAAGTTTTGCCAAATATAAATTAACAATATGTTGTTTTGATCAATTCAAGTTTGACATGTGTGGATGCGAATGGTTCGAAATACCAGCTCGTTACAAATGCTATCAGTACATTGTCATTGGAGGACAATGGACATTCTAAGTGAAAATTCCTTAAAAAGGTAATCGTAGCCTCAAGCCTCATCATCCGGGAATGATTGAAAATCAAGGGAGATGCAGCAAGGCTATGTGGGTCGCACCTAATTAGGATATGTTTATCACCTTTCTAGATACCCTCGGATATTATTACTACGGTGCGCGGAAAACTCGAAAAGGGTGGAACACCTGGGGTGATAGCATATTCGGTAGTATCCAGGTTAGGGGTAGTTCAGTCTTGTGTTGAAGGGGATCCCGGCGAGGTCCTCGGTACATTTTTCTAGATGTGTACTGTGATAGGTGGTACCCCAATGCCTAGTCATTTGTATGGAATCCATTTCCCAATACGTGCCTTTACGGTTTTGGTTGTAGAGCCCAGTATGTTGGAATTTAATTAATGTAACAATTTCGGCTATTTGAATAAGTATTTGTACCCAGACACTATTATAATATCAAATGATTTTGATATAAATGTTTTGGTTATCGTAAGGTAAAAACCCGTCGTGTTTATGTGTGGCGTGGTCTTACGAGATACCTTGTTTTCCAAAGGATTTTGATAACTTTATTCAAATTGAGTTTGTTTTCCTCACGCTGGTTTTCCAAACTGACTCGGGTATTATTTTATTATAATGCTCAAGCCAGACCGAGTATTACAGATACAGGATAGGATGCTATGGAGCTTAGGAGACAAGCTGGATGACGAAGATGTATTACACGTGTTTGATTTTTTTCTGCTATGTATTGTAGGCTGTATATTCAGCACTTGTGAGGACAAGTTATTATAACTGTCCAGTATTGAGTTATTGATGTGTTGTACTCTGATGATGTAATGTATAAGTAACAGTTATAGTTCTTTTTTTGTATGAAGACATGTTATTATCTATTATAAATTGTTCCGCTGCGATTGTGATATTCTGTTGTTGTTTCTGTTTCTCTTCTACCTCTTTCTTCTTTTCCTCTAATGATCTGATATTTTCAGGACTCTATTGCTCTGCCATGCTATACAGTGGACATATTGATGTTGATTTTTGAGGGTCAAAAATTCCGGTCGTGACATCTTGGTACTAGAGCTGAAAATTAAGTGAGAACCTTGGCTTTGATGGGATAACTCATTAGGGATAGGGTCAGTAGCACCCTAGAATGAGTTTGAGTGTGTTAATAGATATGAGCGCGTATTTGTTAGTGAATATAAAAAGAATTTTATATTGTGTTGATTGATCTATTGAGTGGCTTATGGATTTTGGTCAATACGAGTAATTATCATTATTGATAGGGATCTCTAAACACTTGAACAGAGCAATTCGACATGGTACTGTTTTGAAATAGGGTAAATGAAATAAATTTACCCAGATTATTTTTATATATGAAAGGAATAATTTTTCATAAATTATTATAGTTGTATATGGTATGCTTGGTTGTTAGAAAATGATAATATTGAACTATTATCGTTGTTGTGGTGATTGAATAAAAGTTGATATTATAGTAAATGGTTAAGAAATAATTTTATATAACGGAATGAAATTATGTAAATGTGATTTATAATTTGAAATGAAATGAAATTCCAAAAGTATATTATAAATATGATTTATAAAAATAGTTTATGAATATAAAAGGGTTTGAAGGCCGAGAATTTGGGAATTTAATTTCTGTTGGTTTTGAAATGTTTTTCAAAGTTGTGAAAATAATAATGGTATTATTTGGAGAATATTTTTGTGTGGAAATATTTAAAATGGTTTTTAAAAGAGATAAAAGCACTGAACTCACTTCGGTCGTTGGAAAATAATTTCAATGATGACTGCAGCATCATATTTTCGAGTCTCCAAGGGACCTTAATGATTTGCAATTGGAGTTTGATTTGGAAAAACTTGTTTTGGTTTGAAATGCAAAAGAATGTTTTGATATACCAAGGGATTTAATGTGTATAAATATGTGATTTCAAAAATGATTTTGAAATACTTAGAAAAAATTGTTAAACTCTGGGATTTTGATTTCTATGTTTATTGGAAATATGAGAAAATAAGATTGAGCTTATAAAATCTAGAAGCAAAATTGAAATGAATCTTACTTAAGGTAAGTTAAATAGAGTGGATAAAATTGAATATGAAAACGGAGAATAAAATTTAACTTAAGAGAAGTTAAATGAAAGTGAGTGTGATAATGGAATAAATTAGTAAAGTAAAATAATTAAATGAAGTGAATTGGAAAAGAAAAAAAATAGTGAATGGAATATGAATAAGTTGATAACTTATCAAATTTGTAAATTGCAAGGAAGCAACATTTTAAAGTGTTGAATATGAGTGCACAGGAAGTGAAAATTTGAAATTTAATTATGGAATGGAATTTAACTTGAATAAAGTTAAATAAAGTGAATTTTGAAAATCTAGCCTAAGTAGGCTAAATGAAATAATTATTGGAAATGGAATCTATTGAGATTTGGAGTAAATGAATAAATGGACTAATTAATTTAAATTAGTAGGTTAAATGGAATTAGAATTGAATTTGAATAGAATGGATATAAACTTAAGTGTGAGGTGGTAATAACCATAAGAACATTTGTATAAAATGTTATGAAGGACTAAAGAAAATTGATGGTGTGACGACCCATAATTTTCGACAATTAAAAATTGTTAATTTAATAAGATTTTAGTGATCTAATATTAGGAGAAATAAAAAAAATTCGTGATGTACTAATGAATTAATAACTAAAATGAAATGTAATAATGTTAATTTAAGTTAATTATTAACAATTTGAATGAAATTCCAGTCAATTGAAATGATTTAAAAGTTACACTTGGTTATAAAGTGAATGTAGGAAAACAAATGTAAATATTGAATTAATTAATGAATTAGTATATAATTAATGGAAATTGAATAAAATCAGTGTTAAGTAAGAAATTATAACCTTTGGTTGTAAATAATAAACTTATTAATGTGGCTAAAAGTTAATGGTGGCAAACTATTATATGTTACCTATTCATTTAGTTTGTTAAATTAAATCGGAAATCAATTATAATTAAATGAAATAAATGTTGCATTAATGTGAGTTATGACAATAACGGTAAATTGTGAATGTAATAAAATGAATAGAAATGTTAGTTATATTCATAAGGAAATAATTGATTTAATAAATGAATGAAATCAAGATAAATAAATTAATTGGGATTTTAAATTTTAATTAATGTGTAAATTTGACAAAAATTCAACATCAATGGAAATTAGAGTATATTAATGTAATGAAAGGCAAACAAATACTAACTATGTTATTTGAGTAATAATTGATTGAATATAAGGTCTGAAATCAAATTAAAACAATTTATGGGAATTAAATTTTAATTAACTGGATTTAATTACAGTTGAAATTAAACACGGTAATTAGTAAAATTTTAAACACTGAATTGATGTGTAAACTTATTTTGAATCATTATAAATGTCTAAGTAATCAAAAATGATGAAATTTGTTAGTTAATAAATATTGAATTAAAAAGTGAATTAATTAATTTAATATTTATTTATTTAATTAACGTGAAAATAGCCATCTTGGCCACTGACTCAGATTTCGACAAAACAAGTTTCATCGGATCCGTAACGGTGAATTATTGTTGGATTTCAAGTTTCGTAGCAATCGGACTTGTCGTTTGATCGTACGGACTCGGAACGGCTACAATTAAATTCAATTGAAATCAATTTGAAATAAGCTAATTTTAAGTTAACTTCTTCATACGATGGAATTAGGACCTGAAACCTGTTCCATTGAGTTTAAAGCTATCCAAAACATCTATTTTGATATATGGGATTACCCAGTTTCGTTCCGGAGGCGAAACGGGCTTTTCGGGTCGTTTATCGTTCAAAACCAAATTGATCTTGTCCATTCTTTCTATATTTCGGATCTACCTATAAATATTCTATTATAAACCCTAATCATTTCTCATTTCTTATTCATGTACATATAATTCCTTCTGTCTGTTCTTTCTTCAATGGTAGAAGTCAATTCAACTTCAAAACCCTCAATTCAATTTAAAAACCAAATCGAAAAATCAAACTCCTCCAAACCCTGACAAATTATATATCAATGCGAAGCTCTCAATGAGCTAATCCACTGGTTCAATTCGTTTTTCAATTCGATGCACTGTTTGTCCAGCAATCGAGAATGAACTCCGGCCGTTCATTCTAGGTTTTGGACGATCCAACGGTGGATTTTCACCCGATCGACGATCAGGAAGTGGCAATGGGAAGCTGGCGTCGTGGAGCACACATCGATACCAGTCGCTCGTCCCCAAATGGTCGGAAATCGCCACGATTGGGCGAAGAAGGCGCTCGGCAGCATGGGTTCTAGGAGGAGTCGTACGTCTCGTCGTGGGCGTGGGGGTGGTCGGCTCAGGGAGGGGAGCATGGTGACGGTCTTTGATTGGCGTGGTTGGCCTGGTAGGCGTTGCGATAATAGGCTGAAGGGTGGCGGCCATGATGGGTTTGTGCTGTATTAGGGTTCGACGCGATCGAGATGGAGGTTACGTGTGATACGGTAAGGATGACGTGTTTTGTTTATTATTTTGTTTATTTTTTTATTTTTATTATAATTTAAATTGTATGTGTTCTAATTATCATAACTTTCACATACAAGGTCTAATTCATGCACGGTTTATTTCGTTGGGATCGTATCAAAATTTCGGACATTTTGACGCTGGTTTGGACGAATTCTGAGACTGTTCAAATTTAGGCCCTATTTTGGATTTCAAATCGATTTGAAATCAAAAGTGAGTGTTTTGACCCACTCATAATTTCTAAAATTTCTTATGTTTGTTAAATTAAATTTATGATGTGATTAGAAATTTATTTATGACTGTCTGGTATATTTTAAATTGTCATCTCGGTTAATTTGAATTTATTTGAATTAAATCGTTATTTAATTTATTATTGAATTTAAATTGCCAGTTAAATACCTGTTATTGATAATTAGTTAATTGCTGATATTTATTGATTGAATTGAATAGTGATTATGATGGATATTGATTGTTAATATTAGATGATTGGATGATATGTTTGATTTATATACTGTTATCACTCTACAAGTTCCCTATGGGTTGAAATGATACATACCCGAATGATTGATAGATTAGGGAAAAATCGTTATGGGTTGAAATGATAGACTCGAGCGATTTTATGGATTTTATTTAATTCGGGATTGCGGTTTGAAATGATATATAACCGTAAAGTTTTTAATTGCGGATTGAAACGATAAATATCCATATCACTTGACCCTAGGGTAAAAAATTTATATACGGACACCGGATTGGTTAAATTAAATGATTTTAAAATCCTCAATTTTTGAATTTGGTTAAATGATATTTTGAAATAAGAATTTGGTTTATATAAATTGAATTATTTTCGAAATTCAAGTTTTATGTTAAAATTTGGAATTGGTTTAAAGGAATTGTTTAAAGAAATTAAATTGAGATTTTACAGTTAAATTTGAAATATAAGTGAAGTTTATCGGAATTTGAGTTATTGGAATTTGTTTGAAATATAGCTTAGAAATATTTTGAAATTGGAGTAATTCGAATTGATAATCTAAACATGGATTGAAATCGATATAAAATTCAATAGTTTGTGGAGAATTTAAATTGGAAGGTTTCAAATTGGGTTTTGTTGATTTAGAAATTTAAATGGGTCAGATGTGTTGAAAGAAAGAAATAGTTTAAAATTGATATTGTGACGACCCGGAATTTTTGTATATTTGAAACTGGAATATTTAATTAATTTTAAATATTCAGAGGTTAATTATTAACTTAAATTTCAAATATCGCTGTTTTGTGAGTAATTTAATTATTAAATTAAATTTATTTGAAGTTGGATAAAATAGTAAATATGGCATTCTAAGCTAATTAAAAATATTTTGAAAGCTCGTAAAATTCATACTAATAATACTGAAGATGATAGAACTTTCAAAATGGAATTTCAAGGTATTTTGTTCAGTTTTAAAAATATATCGTTTAAATTGAATTTTAAAATAGCCTTCCGAGGCACAGTCTCGGAATTCGACGAAACTAGTTCCATTGGATCCGTAATATTATATTATTATTGGATTTCAATTTTTGTAGCGTTTGGATTTACCGGTTGCTCGTACGGGTGAGGAACGCGTTGAAATTAAAATCGATAATTTAATATTTTAAATCGATTTAAAAAGCTAACTTCCACGTACGATCAAATCAGCCTCTGAATCACGTTCCGTTGTGTTCGAAATACGGGTAGAATCTTATGAACGCTTGTCGGCATGTCTTATTCGGGGATCGGGATTTCGCGTTATGTAACGGGACGTTTTGAAGTTTTATAAGGTAATATATTTAAAGCCAACTAGTCAGAGATATTTATAAAACAAGCGTACGCTGGAAGCTTCCCAGATCGATATCTTCTCCCCGACCCTTTCCCAGTTTTATTTCACGAAACCTAATCACTCCACCCTCTATCTTTCAGCCGAAGCCATTACTTCCCTTGTTATATATCTCGAGTTTCCCCAAACAGAACGAATTCGAATTCGTTCGTATCAAAAGAAAAAAAATGGGAATCAAGGTCGCGTCCCTCTCATTTCCATGCCGATCAAATCGCGTGCCTTCCTCCTCATATTCTTCAAATCAAACCCCTTCCAGTTCCATTTTCATTAGCAACGAATTCGAAAACAAATTGGATAATAAAAGAGGGAAGAACGAAAACCTAATCTAGTTCCTCTTTCAAAATCGAAGTGAATTTCGATTGTAACCAAGCAAGAAGGTAGTCGCATCAGCTCGCGATGAAATGACGATGGTCTGGTATCCTCGAAGCGCGCTCGAATTGGTTGGCGACCGAGCTCGAGATGGCGGTGTGGGTTTCGCGGCAGTGACGGCTTTTGGGGGTTTTCGTGCTCGCGATTTGGAGGAAGTGTCGCATTCAAATGGTCTGCCAATGTCAGGGTTTGGGAAACGTGTATGGCGATGGCAACGAGACTCTACAGTATTTTGGTCAGAAGTGGCGCTTCGAGCTGGTAGGCAGCGAGCAGGGAGGAGGTCGCGATCCGGGGGTAGGCCGTGGTTGTTCTTCTGGTAACTTTTTAGCCTAAGTTTTAGTTTTTACTAAATCTGATTTCAGTTTGAAAAATATATTTTGAAATCTATACTTAGATGATGAACTCTGATTTTTATCATTCAAAATATATTCAGGGTAAAGGCTAATTTCTATCTATGTTCAATTACAGAGAGATATATATATATATATATATATATATACATACATAGATTTGGTAAGGGAGGAATATACATGCAGATACTTTATATATATACGGGAACAGAAAACAAATTGTTTAATAAAAAGAAAAGAAATATATATATATAAGAATTTTTAGAATGTCGGAAGTTTATATAAAATAGGATTTTTGAGATCTATAAATTATTTCTACAACTATATATGTAGTTTCAAAATAAATATAGACATATATATACGCACTTTTAGACTTACTAGTTTATTTTGAAAATATGGATTTAGTGGAAATTTGTTTAATTTACTTGTTTAATTATTTTAAGTTGCTAAAGGTTTTTTAGGAAAATAAGGGAAAATAATTAGTTTAAATTAAATTATTAGTTAAGTAAATTAACAGATGGTAATTTGTTCGATTTGTTCGAATATTAATAACCTATATGAATATTTTACAAGGTCTAAAATCTTGGAAAATCAAACTGGTCTGGATGGATTGCAAATTTAAAGTCAAAGGTGAGTTAATCTCACTCAGTTGAATTTAAATTTAAATGGTTAAATTTAAATCATTGATTGGATGATTGCATTGATTGATGTGCTATATATATAGTAGTATATAGCAATATATACATATTGGCATATGTATATATTGGAATTGTTGATGTTCCCGCATTATATAGCGGATGAGACCCTATGCGCCGCATAATAGCGGATGATATTTTATAAAACCCATATACCGCGATATTCCACCTCGAAGTGGAATTGGTATTGTGCTAACATCTGTGGATGCAGGGAAACAGGTTGGAGGGATCCAACTGGATTCCTCAAAATATTTAATTTTGTTTAAATATTCTGTGATATGATTGTTGATATCCTGTGATGATTTATATTGGATAATCTGGTTGGATTGAATTTCCCAGTATAATGAGTTATCAAAAGCAATTGAATTGGATTTTTGGAAAGAAATAAAAGAGTAAATTTTTAAGTTAAATAATTCTAGTGAATTTGAATAACTTAAATAATGAATTGTAAAAGAAATAAAGAAATTTCTAAATTCGAACAAATATGATTAAAGGGGATTTTGAATTAACATGAGGATAATGAATGTTAAACTAAAGTGATATTAATGGAGAGAATAAAGAAATTATTTTTGAATGTAAGGATTAAATTTAATAAAGGGATAAAGAAGGAATTTTGGAAGTTTTAAATTGATATTTTAAGTTAAAAGGGTTTAACTCAAAATTAAGAAATAAAATCTGAGAGTAAATGTAATTTGAAATAAATGAAGTAAATAAGAAATTTATTTCGAAGTAAAGTAAATGGGAAAATCAATGGGAAATTGATTTGGTTGTTTAAAATTGGAATTTAAAAGAGAAATGAGATTTTGGAGAGATAAACTGGGTTTATAAAGTGAAATAAAATATCAGGGGATATTTGAGAATATAAATTCAAGGTGGGAATTTATAAAAGAATACGAATTGGTTTAAAAATAAATGTTGATTTATTTTTAAAGGATGTGAAGAGAAGTGTATTTCCTTGGATTGCCAAGTATGTTTTTCAAAGTAATTTTAAATATAAGTTAAAAGTTCTAATTTGTTTAAAAGGGCATGTTTTAGGAAATTGATTATTTCTAAAGGTTAATTTTCAAAGTAAGTATTTTCAAAAATCTATTATTGTAGTAATTATATAAAAGTGATTTGGTATTATGTTTTAAAGAGGAAATTTAGTTTATATTTATAAAGTGGTTTATTTTAAAGTATATATTTTTAATAAAGTATTAAAGTAGTTTGATTTCAATGTTATAAAGTATATTTAAATAAAGTGTTTTAATTTTTTTTAAAATTAAAAGTATTTTGTACTTGGTGATTCAGAGAAAATAAATATTTGGGAAATGTATTCCGTAAGCGGAAATTGTTTTGAAACTGTTTTCAAAGGGAGTTGAAAATGGAAATATATCTTGTAAAAGATATTTGGGCAAATAAATAATGTGGGAAATTATTTATTGTGTGATGGTTGCTTGTGGATGTTAATTGATAGTTAAATAACCGACTATCAATATTGGCCAAATGCGTTGATCGTTTCGAAGAGACCGGGATCGGGTTTGCTACATTACAGCATGATAGGGGGTTCTCGCTTCGCGGTTTGGTGGCGAACGGGAGACTCTTACCCCTACATGTCCCTGAGAGGTAAAGGCCTTGTGAGGGTTGGTTGCGAGTCGAGAGGCTGGCCGTAAAAGCAAATTCGAGGTATCACTGTGTGCCACGGTGGGTCTGGGATGGTTGCAAAGCCTACCGGTCGCCACTGCCTCGGGTCGTTACAGTGGTATCAGAGCTTAGGCTGGCGACAACCTTGGCTCTGGTGGGAATTTTGAGAGTATTAATAGATATGAGCGCGTATTTGTTAGTGAATATAAAATTATTTTATATTGTGTTGATTGGTTTATTGAGTAGTTTATGGATTCTGGTCGATGTGTGGGACGCCACAACATTGATAGGGATCTCTAAACACTTGTATAGAACAATTCGACACAGTATTGTTTTAAAGTAGGGTAAATGAAATAATTTTACCCAAATTATTTTTGTATAAAAAGAAACGTTTTGTAAACTATTCTAGTTAATATATATGGTTATTTGGATGTTAGAAGTGATAATATGGAATTATTATCATTAATATATGGAAACTTAACTAGAAATTGAAATTTATAACCAAAGCAAAGAATAAAATTTTATAATAAAATAAAATTTGAGATATAGATTACAAATGTAATTTATAAAATTGAAATAAACTTCATATACAAATGAGATTTGTACTTTAAAATAGAATTCCAGAGAAATGTGGAAAATAAATCGGAATGGATTTTAAGTTTGGAATTTTGGGAAAAGTTTGAAATTCCTTGAGATTTGGAAATAGTTTTCAAAGAGTTTGAGGAAATAATAAGTGGTATTATTTCAGGAATATTTTGAGTTGAGTTTGGAATCTGGAAGGATTTGAAATTTAAAAATATTTGAAATGGTTTAAAGAGATAAAAGCATTTAATTCTCTTCCGGTCGCTGGGAAATAATTTCGGTGATGACTGCAGCATCATCGATGTTCATTTTCGAGTTTCCAAAGAGAAATTGCTACCAAACCGTGTTAAATTGGGATTGTTTGCAAAACTGGATTTGGTTTTGAAATTCAAAGAGATAGCTGAATATACAAAAGGAGTTTGGATGTGATTGATTTCAAAAGTGATTTTGAAATTTTGGGAATTTGTTAAAAACTCTGGAATCTTATTTTAATTGTTTATAGAAAAACAAATAAAAAGAAATAAATATACTTGACTAAATTTAATGTATAATCCGGAATAAAGAGTAAAATGTGAATGGGATTGCTTTAATGGATTGAAGTGATGAAATAAACCAAATATTAGGTATAAATTGGAATAAATTACTTAATGGAGTAATGGATTATGGAAATAGAACCTTAATTGGCTGAAAGAAAGTTGATTTTGTAATTTGGATATGAAATGGGAAATGAACTTGGATTAAGTAGAAATTATTAATTGCAATCCGAGATAAAATACTAACAAATCGAATGTGGATGATATAAATAAAGCTCGACACATATATTTTGGATGCTGTTAAGTGAAATAAATTGGAACAAAATTAACTTAAGTGTGAATGAACTCAAGTATAAATAAATGGAATATGACCTTGAAATATTATCCAAATGAGTTTGGGTTATGGAATTTAAATTGGTTAAATAGAAATTGAATTGTGAATTAATAAAATTGGGTAGTGAATTAAAAATGAATAGTAGAATCAGAATTTGAGTTATTAATTAAAATTCGACTTGGAGTATTAACACATTAAATATAAGTGGAAATGTGTTAAACAAAAATGAAAATGGCCTGGGATATTATTCAATGAACGGAATATTGAATTTAGAATTAAAAAGGGACAAATTGAATGAATTGGTGCAAACTGCAATGAAAATGAACTTAAGTTGTTAACTTAAGTAAATGTTGGATGAAGACTGTACTCAAATCGAGGTTGTTGAAATCAATTGAGAATTAATTATTGAATGAAATAGCCTGGATTGTTTTCGAGCTAAATAAATGGAATGGGTTGAGTATTGTTTGGAAAAAATGGGAATAAGGGTCGAAACATTTCATATGTGCTTATGGAAGTATATAACATGCATTGTTTGTAGAATCCATGTTTTAGCAATTTAAATTTTAGTGAAATGTAAATAAACTTTGTATATTTGGCACTTACATGTTGTAATTGAGTTAGTACAGGTTCAGGGAAGTCGGTTGGCTGAATCTGATGGCACAACATGCTAAAATAAATAACCGCTTTGCTTTAAAAATGCTAAAATAAGGTACGCTTACGCAAAAATTCAAAATAGGAAATATGAACTGCTTATGTTGATATATTGTGATTTCCGGCCTGAGGCCGATGTATATATATATATTTGTGCATCCTGCGATATCGCAGAAGTCCCTCCGTACAAGGGAGACTCTGCCAAAATTTTCCGTAAATTTTGGGAGTTAGAAAATGATTTAAATTGGTTAAACAAATAAAGTTGAAATTGAACATTTAAATCTATTTTAAATATGAATGTTAAGTAAGTAAAATCGAAGGAACTGAAGGAAGTAAAGTTGCAAATAAACTTTAATAGAGATTTAAATTAATTAGTAAGTGCAACTAATTCAATATTCAAAGTGGAAGATAAATTGAATTCAAGTGGAAATGTAAACGCAAAAGTGGATAGAAATGGATAGGAACTTCAATAGTGAAGTGAAAATATGTATAAGCAGTATGTAAAATGTTTATCTTAAACTTAAGAAATGGATAGTGAATTTCTTAAGAAAATGTGGTACTGAAAGTATGCTAAGTGAATAATTGAATTAAGGTGAAACTGAAGTTGTGAAATGGGATAGTTGTGAATAAGGGGATAACAATCAAAAAGGAATGTGAATAAAGGAGAATTGATATAATTGGTAATCAATTGGAATTTATACGTAAGATGTACGTATATTATTTTATTCGCATAGCTATTTGATCCAGAATTCGGGCACAGAATTTCGAGATAGTTTTATCAATCCAAATCAGGATTTTTCACTCGATTTTTGACGGCGAACACTGGATATGGATTGTTGATTGATTCTGGATATTCTCTATCATAGTTGGTGACTATGCAAGGAGAATGACGGTTTCTGATCAAGAAACCAGATCTGAGTCCGCACTAGGAAGTCGGGTGGACAATACTAGTTCGGAAATGAAATTGTGTGATCGAGAGAGCGATCGAATTTGATACTGCGTACGGATGATATATGTGCATCGTACGGGCTTAAGTTAAGCGAATATTGAAAATTTGTAAAGAAAAGTATAAAATGACTTTGGAATTGTGATTGAATGTTATTGCTTAGTAGGATATACAGGTGTATAAAAGCAATGGAGAAATTGGGATTTTTGATTTTTAAAGATAAAAATTTAATGGCCCGACAAAAGGTATGTATTTGAATTTCTATATGAAATTTGATTGGGTTTTTGATCCAGCCACTTGGCTTTTTGTTTTCTTTTTGAGATTGGGAGGCCGTAGAGCCATTTTGTAGTAGTACCGAGCTAGCCGCGCAAAGGAGACGCTGGCAAAATTTTTCGGAAATTTAGGGAGTTAGAATTTTTTTTGGAAAATTGTGATAATTTAAAATTTGAATTCAAATTTAGATTTGAATTGATAAGTAAGTGATTTGGGTTGAACTTATGAATAAGTTTGGAAAGTTAAAAGATGATTAGTGTATCATTAATAAAAGTTTGTCTTGGGGTTGTTGAAACTATTTGGATTTGAGAAAATAGTAAACGGGGATTGAATCATTCTTCCTAACTGGTAATTTCGAGGACGAAATTCTTTTAAGGGGGGAGGAATGTGACGACCCGGAATTTTTGTATATTTGAAACTGGAATATTTAATTAATTTTAAATATTCAGAGGTTAATTATTAACTTAAATTTCAAATATCGCTGTTTTGTGAGTAATTTAATTATTAAATTAAATTTATTTGAAGTTGGATAAAATAGTAAATATGGCATTCTAAGCTAATTAAAAATATTTTGAAAGCTCGTAAAATTCATACTAATAATACTGAAGATGATAGAACTTTCAAAATGGAATTTCAAGGTATTTTGTTCAGTTTTAAAAATATATCGTTTAAATTGAATTTTAAAATAGCCTTCCGAGGCACAGTCTCGGAATTCGACGAAACTAGTTCCATTGGATCCGTAATATTGTATTATTATTGGATTTCAATTTTTGTAGCTTTTGGATTTACCGGTTGCTCGTACGGGTGAGGAACGCGTTGAAATTAAAATCGATAATTTAATATTTTAAATCGATTTAAAAAGCTAACTTCCACGTACGATCAAATCAGCCTCTGAATCACGTTCCGTTGTGTTCGAAATACGGGTAGAATCTTATGAACGCTTGTCGGCATGTCTTATTCGGGGATCGGGATTTCGCGTTATGTAACGGGACGTTTTGAAGTTTTATAAGGTAATATATTTAAAGCCAACTAGTCAGAGATATTTATAAAACAAGCGTACGCTGGAAGCTTCCCAGATCGATATCTTCTCCCCGACCCTTTCCCAGTTTTATTTCACGAAACCTAATCACTCCACCCTCTATCTTTCAGCCGAAGCCATTACTTCCCTTGTTATATATCTCGAGTTTCCCCAAACAGAACGAATTCGAATTCGTTCGTATCAAAAGAAAAAAAATGGGAATCAAGGTCGCGTCCCTCTCATTTCCATGCCGATCAAATCGCGTGCCTTCCTCCTCATATTCTTCAAATCAAACCCCTTCCAGTTCCATTTTCATTAGCAACGAATTCGAAAACAAATTGGATAATAAAAGAGGGAAGAACGAAAACCTAATCTAGTTCCTCTTTCAAAATCGAAGTGAATTTCGATTGTAACCAAGCAAGAAGGTAGTCGCATCAGCTCGCGATGAAATGACGATGGTCTGGTATCCTCGAAGCGCGCTTGAATTGGTTGGCGACCGAGCTCGAGATGGCGGTGTGGGTTTCGCGGCAGTGACGGCTTTTGGGGGTTTTCGTGCTCGCGATTTGGAGGAAGTGTCGCATTCAAATGGTCTGCCAATGTCAGGGTTTGGGAAACGTGTATGGCGATGGCAACGAGACTCTACAGTATTTTGGTCAGAAGTGGCGCTTCGAGCTGGTAGGCAGCGAGCAGGGAGGAGGTCGCGATCCGGGGGTAGG
This sequence comes from Allium fistulosum, assembly GCA_030737815.1. Lineage (NCBI taxonomy): Eukaryota > Viridiplantae > Streptophyta > Magnoliopsida > Asparagales > Amaryllidaceae > Allium > Allium fistulosum. Next base: position 695,613,374 of record CM060906.1, read on the forward strand.
CCGTGGTTGTTCTTCTGGTAACTTTTTAGCCTAAGTTTTAGTTTTTACTAAATCTGATTTCAGTTTGAAAAATATATTTTGAAATCTATACTTAGATGATGAACTCTGATTTTTATCATTCAAAATATATTCAGGGTAAAGGCTAATTTCTATCTATGTTCAATTACAGAGAGAGAGAGAGATATATATATATATACATAGATTTGGTAAGGGAGGAATATACATGCGGATACTTTATATATATACGGGAACAGAAAACAAATTGTTTAATAAAAAGAAAAGAAATATATATATATAAGAATTTTTAGAATGTCGGAAGTTTATATAAAATAGGATTTTTGAGATCTATAAATTATTTCTACAACTATATATGTAGTTTCAAAATAAATATAGACATATATATACGCACTTTTAGACTTACTAGTTTATTTTGAAAATATGGATTTAGTGGAAATTTGTTTAATTTACTTGTTTAATTATTTTAAGTTGCTAAAGGTTTTTTTAGGAAAATAAGGGAAAATAATTAGTTTAAATTAAATTATTAGTTAAGTAAATTAACAGATGGTAATTTGTTCGATTTGTTCGAATATTAATAAACTATATGAATATTTTACAAGGTCTAAAATCTTGGAAAATCAAACTGGTCTGGATGGATTGCAAATTTAAAGTCAAAGGTGAGTTAATCTCACTTAGTTGAATTTAAATTTAAATGGTTAAATTTAAATCATTGATTGGATGATTGCATTGATTGATGTGCTATATATATAGTAGTATATAGCAATATATACATATTGGCATATGTATATATTGGAATTGTTGATGTTCCCGCATTATATAGCGGATGAGACCCTATGCGCCGCATAATAGCGGATGATATTTTATAAAACCCATATACCGCGATATTCCACCTCGAAGTGGAATTGGTATTGTGCTAACATCTGTGGATGCAGGGAAACAGGTTGGAGGGATCCAACTGGATTCCTCAAAATATTTAATTTTGTTTAAATATTCTGTGATATGATTGTTGATATCCTGTGATGATTTATATTGGATAATCTGGTTGGATTGAATTTCCCAGTATAATGAGTTATCAAAAGCAATTGAATTGGATTTTTGGAAAGAAATAAAAGAGTAAATTTTTAAGTTAAATAATTCTAGTGAATTTGAATAACTTAAATAATGAATTGTAAAAGAAATAAAGAAATTTCTAAATTCGAACAAATATGATTAAAGGGGATTTTGAATTAACATGAGGATAATGAATGTTAAACTAAAGTGATATTATTGGAGAGAATAAAGAAATTATTTTTGAATGTAAGGATTAAATTTAATAAAGGGATAAAGAAGGAATTTTGGAAGTTTTAAATTGATATTTTAAGTTAAAAGGGTTTAACTCAAAATTAAGAAATAAAATCTGAGAGTAAATGTAATTTGAAATAAATGAAGTAAATAAGAAATTTATTTCGAAGTAAAGTAAATGGGAAAATCAATGGGAAATTGATTTGGTTGTTTAAAATTGGAATTTAAAAGAGAAATGAGATTTTGGAGAGATAAACTGGGTTTATAAAGTGAAATAAAATATCAGGGGATATTTGAGAATATAAATTCAAGGTGGGAATTTATAAAAGAATACGAATTGGTTTAAAAATAAATGTTGATTTATTTTTAAAGGATGTGAAGAGAAGTGTATTTCCTTGGATTGCCAAGTACGTTTTTCAAAGTAATTTTAAATATAAGTTAAAAGTTCTAATTTGTTTAAAAGGGCATGTTTTAGGAAATTGATTATTTCTAAAGGTTAATTTTCAAAGTAAGTATTTTCAAAAATCTATCATTGTAGTAATTATATAAAAGTGATTTGGTATTATGTTTTAAAGAGGAAATTTAGTTTATATTTATAAAGTGGTTTATTTTAAAGTATATATTTTTAATAAAGTATTAAAGTAGTTTGATTTCAATGTTATAAAGTATATTTAAATAAAGTGTTTTAATTTTTTTTAAAATTAAAAGTATTTTGTACTTGGTGATTCAGAGAAAATAAATATTTGGGAAATGTATTCCGTAAGCGGAAATTGTTTTGAAACTGTTTTCAAAGGGAGTTGAAAATGGAAATATATCTTGTAAAAGATATTTGGGCAAATAAATAATGTGGGAAAATATTTATTGTGTGATGGTTGCTTGTGGATGTTAATTGATAGTTAAATAACCGACTATCAATATTGGCCAAATGCGTTGATCGTTTCGAAGAGACCAGGATCGAGTTTCCGTATACCGGGATTCTAGGTCTGGAGACTCGAATACCACTTCGATCCGGTTTGTACGTTTCGTGTAACGTGTTCAGAGTCGAAGATGGAGCAGTGAAGTGCAAGGGCTAGTCGCTACTAATCCTGAGGATATTTCCAAAATGGATGTAGTAGGAATAGTGCCTTCGGTTCCGTTCGGACCCGGGACGGACTTGTATGGACGAATGCTTTCGAGACATCGTCAGGTGGACGATGGGCATTCTAAGGGATATGTTCTCTAAAGGTATCGTTTAGCCTCGAACCTCATCAACCGGGAATGACTGAAAATCAGGGGTTATGCAGTAAGGCTTCGTGGGTAGCCCCCACTTGAGAGTAAAGTCATCCCTGTCTAGATGTCCCTTTTATTTCGGCTTAGTGGTGCGGTTGCTGATCCCAACCGTGGGGTGATTTTATTTGGAATTATCCAGTAAGGGATGATTCCGGTCTTGTGTTGCAGGGGAGCGGGCGTACTCCTCGGTACTGTGATCTAGGCCACGTACTGTGACAGGTGGTACCCCAGTGCCTAGTCATTCGTTGGAAATCCATTCTCCCTACGTGCCTGTACGGTTTTGATTGTGCCCAACTATTGTTGAAATGTGAGATGCAAGCATTTCAGCTAGATTCTATTTTATTTTCTGTAGACACTATTATAATATCAGAGGATTTTGATATAAAGTGTTTTAGCTATCGTAAGGTAAAAACCCGACATGTTTATTTGTGGCGTGGTCTTACGAGATGCTTTTATTTTCAAAAGGATTTTTGAAACTTTAATAATCAATTGAGTGTGATTTTCTCACACTGGTTTTCCAGACTGACTCGGGTATTGTTTTATATGATGCTCGGGTCAGACCGAGATAAACAGGTTCAGATTGTAGCTGTGGAGCTCAGGAGACGAGCTAGATGGCGATATGTACTTCCGTATTTGTTTGTTGTTCCGCAGTGTATTTGGATGTATATCATTGATGTGATGAACTCTGATGATGTATTCTGTAAATATATTGTATAAACAGATATATTTTTCTGTTTGAGTAAAGATCTGTTTTGTATATATTATATTTTATTCCGCTGCGATGTGAGATTCTGTTGTTGGTTTTCTATTTTTCTTCTTCTACCTCTTCTTCTTAACTAAAATGGTTCGATTTTCCGGGACTGGAAAGTCGGGTCGTTACAGATATAAACCTCAAAATTCATATTTAATGTAAACTATTAAAAATATATTATTTTAAAATTTCTAATTATTAAAATTTTCAAATTACTAAACTATTTTAACCTATATTAACTATATTAATCATTTTAACCTATTTTAAACCATTTAATTTATTTTAAAGCTAATTAACCCATTTTAAATCAAATTAATCTATTTTAAAGCTATTTAATCTATTTTAATTATATTTAATCTATTTGAAATCTGTTTAACTATCTTAAATCAATTTAAAACTATTTTTAATCTATATTAAACTATTTTAGAGTATTTTAACTATTTAAAAACTTATTTAAACTATTTATAACTATCTAAACTATTTTCTAAATTTTCAAACTAAGTGTAATGACCCGTAAAAATGGGACGAAAAGTTTTGAGTGGGGGAGAGTGTAACGACCCGTAAAAATTTAATGGTTTTAAAAGTATATTTAACTGGAAATTGTGAAATTTTAAACAATAAAATTTGAAATTAAAAATTTATTATTTGGAATACGTCTATTTTAATATAGCAACTGGTAAATTTTCATCTGATAATATTGAAGTTTATTTTCCTGTGAAATTTTAATTCAATTTAAACTGGTTAATAACAGTGAATTTAAAAGTTTTCCGAAATCAAAATATGTCAATAGGAGAAAATTTATTCAGAGCATTCTGAATCAGACTGCGAAATTCGTTTCGCGAAATTCGGACGTTTCTAGCTCCGTTTGGATTTTCCCGTACGAAATAGCAGCATTTTCAGTACCGATTATCGACTTTTGATCGGATGATCGTACCACTGATATCTGTATATCGTTTTGATCGTCATGTCGTGCTGATCTCTGCGGTATATTCAATACTGTGTTTTGAAGTCCAGTTCGCTACGGAATCGATAAAACGATTCTGTATCGATACCGCTTTGGTGACCTTTTATTTTCTTATGCTTTAAACTTTGAACCGTGACTACCAAGCAAATAAATTGCTATAGTTATTTTTCTAAATTAATGTTTAGCCATTCGAAAATCAAACGTATAAACTTGTATACGTTATAATTATTATTTTTAATAACGGTTCAATTTGTTAAGTCTGTTCATTCACTTTTAAATTTCCTTTTTCTCCTCCCCACCTTTTCATTTTCTCGGCCAATTGATATCCACACGAAACCCATTCCCATGGCCTCCGCCTGGCCATAGAAACCCTTCCTCCTCCCTCACCTAGCTCGCCGACCATCTCTGCCATAAACTCATCCACCTCCGTCTGTTCTCCCACACACATAACACAAATCACCGAAGCAACCTCGTTTCCCCCTCTCTCTCACTTTCCCTGACCTTAGCACGCATGAGCTTGCCGAAACAGCACCCACCGCCTCTAACTCCTCCGACCCGCCGCAGCCTTCGCCTAAACCCAGATCCCACTGCCGCACCGAGGCCATCACCATCCTTCTCTCCTTTCTCCCCTTCCTCCATGGCCACAGCAGCTCACCCCGACCCATGTCATCACTAACGCACCATCGTTCTCGGCCTCTTCCCTTCCCCACGTTTTCTTCCCAAAACCGAAGCTCCCACCCAATCACCGAGTCCACTTCCTGATGCCGGCGTAAGTTATATATTATGACTTTATATATATAGATTATAGGTTGCTTTGTATATATATAAACATATCTGTTATTCAGAAAGTGAGATGAGTGTATGTGCAATTATAGATTTGTTGTTTTACATCTTATATATGTTGTTTATAATTATAGTATTATATATATATATAAACCCATTAAAGTATATGAGTATAGGTAGATACCGTGTGTTAGTGCCCTTTAGATTTTGAACTATAATTTTATTATATTTGAAGTATCATAATATATAATGCTGTATAGGTATAATTGTTTTACATATATATATGACTGTTTACATATTAGTATTGATATGTTTCAATAATATATATATAATGTAATAAGTTATTTAATAAAGTTATGTTAGTTATATATTGGTTAGTGTGCAGGGTGTTAGTATATAAAGCAGTATTCGTATGCTGGGTAGTGTACCTATTGTAAACTTATATATATAATAGAACTATTTGAGTATTATATATTGTTTTACAGTATTAAGTATATTATCTGACAGTTGTTACTTCAAGCATATACTTATATAACTGTTCGTATTATATATCTGCATATCTTGTTATAAAAAAAAAGAAGTTACAATATATAATATAAAGTATTTTAAGTTCTAAAAGCTTGTACAGTCTGCATATTTTCTGGGTTTAGTCACGTTAAAAGTCGTGGAATATAATGTATGTACATTTCATACATTAGTGTCCCTTTGACGTGTTATAAATATATATTATAAAACTCTGTTTTGTTTGTAGATATAGAACCTGAGTACGGTAAGTATATATAGGACAGTTTAGCTTATATTTGATCTATGTAGTGTATAAAAAATTATATTAAAGTAAGGTGTTGTTGTATTACATTCATGCTTTGCTTAAAGTTATAATATACAAGTTTTCATACATTATACCAGTTTGTTTATCTGTTTAAGAATATATACTAGTTATATAAGTTTAATATAAAGGTGTTAGTATATATATTATACGTATATATAAAGTTGTTTAAAAAAAATAAGCTATTTTCTTACTTTATATATAAGTTGTATATATATCCACTTATGCAATGTATCTTCTTCATTGACCCCGTTTTGATTTGAATTCGTCTACTCCTATTTATCAGCTTTATCCATCGCATCCGTGCCAATCTTGTTTCGCTTTGAAGTTTGTGTTTGGATTCACAATTCGCTTCTGTTCCCATCCATCTCTCTAGCCTCGAAAGGTGAGTAATCACTCAGGATTAACGATCTTATATTTATTAAATTAAATTTCAATTGAAACGACAATTGAAATATTACTACTGTTAGTTAGTTTCATTGCTATATATATGCTATTTTCTGTACCTGTTCACCTGTGACACCTGACACCGGTATCTAGTATTTATATGTTTGTTATTACTATCATCCGTAACTGTTCACCTATGACACCTGACACCAGTATCTAGTATTTATATGTTTGTTATTACTATCATCCGTAACTGTTCACCTATGACACCTGACACCAGTATCTAGTATTTATATGTTTGTTATTACTATCATCCGTAACTGTTCACCTGTGACATCTGACACCAGTATCTGTTTTATATTGTTATTGATGATATATCTATGCCTGTTATATTATTCTATATCGGTTATCACTCTGCAAGTTCCCTGTTAGCATAGAAATCACTATGGGTTGAAATGATACATACCCGAACGGACTTTAGAATAGGAGAAAATCGTTATGGGTTGAAATGATAGACCCAAGCGATTTTCATTTGAATTGAAATTGGGATTACGGGTCGAAATGATATCTACCCGTATATATTTAAATTTCGGATTGAAATGATAAATATCCGTATCACTTAACCATATGGTAAATATATATACAGACACCGTTGGTCCATATATATAAATATATTAAAATGAATTCTATGGTTTTGGAAAGAAATATATGGTTTTAATAAATGTTGAGCCTTAAATTATTATATATAAATGGGAATGATTGATTTAAATACATATAATATGTTGAGTATTTAAAATATATTTCAAAATAGATTTTGGTAATAATTTGAATAAGTTAAGGTTAGAAAGATAATTTGAATTTAGTTGAAATTGGATTCATTAAAGAATTTTATCTAATTAAACCGATTTAAAACTTATTGAAATTTAAGATATGATTTATAACTTGAGTTTGATTTAAATAATTTAATGAATATTTCTTGTTTAAATAAATTTAAGGAAATATTTAGTAAAAAGGAAATTTAAGGCTAGTTAAATGATATTGAATCTATTAAGTGAATATTCCCTGATTAAATAATAATGAAGTTAAATCAAGAGCTATATGAAACTGTTAAATCTAACTTTGAAAATGTTGAATACTAAAGCTTTGAAATATATTGAAAATAAATGGTATATTTAGAACTTAATTAAATTGATAAATTGAGCTTTGAATAAATTTGAATTTGGAATTTGAAGTTGATTTGAATCGATTTGCGAGACTTGAGGAAATTATAAATACTTCACTTTTAAATCATTTAATATATATATATACTATATTGGAAAATAGATATATTTGAAATGAAATGATATTTGGGTTTTGAAGTATAAATTTAATTGAAATGACCACGGTGTTATAATGTATATTTCCACCTAGTAGATAGTTCTGAAAATCCTTAGAGGATGGATATCCCAAACATCCTTTAAGTTACTTGTACTTCAGTTGAAATTTCACTTGAGTTGGATTTATTTATATAAGAATGTTAATCCTGACTCGAGTGTTTTGTGTTTTGCTTTACGCTCGGGTCAGACCGAGTGATACAGCATTTGAGATTCACACTTGGAGTTTGGAGCTTCCTTTGGAGATCCAACTATCGCCTCAGCTTTCAGCTCTTCTAGTTGATTTGTCCAGAATAGTCATCTGTTGTATTGGAGACTTCACTGTATTCGAGATATTCTGTTGTATTTTATTTGTAACTCTGATGTTTATATAGTAGCTTCATGAACTACTATTTTATCTATTCCGCTGCGTATTATTGTATTACTCTGTGTCTATGATTCTGTGATTGATTTATTTACTGCATATGCTGAGTTTTGCCAAATTTAAATTAACAATCTGATATTTTGAATTATTCAAGTCAGACATGTGTGGATTTATGGTCGATTTGAATGGTCCAAAATAGAGGGTCGTTACAGTAATTAACTGAATTTTTGTGAAATTTTAAATAATTGAATTTTGAAATGAAAATTTAATATTTGGAATACGTCTATTTAAACATAGCAAATGGTAGATTTTCATCAGAAAATATGGAAGTTTATTTTATTGTGTAATTTTATTTAAATTTAAATCAGTTGATACTTGATGATAATAAAATGTTTTTCAAACCTGAATATTTTTATATAATAAATTTGTAAATCATCTTCTGAGTGAGACATCATATTTCGTTTCGTCAAATTTGGACTGCTACTGCTCCGTTTATCTTATTTTCAGCATTTTAGCAGCATTTTCGGTACCGAATATCGACTTTTGATAAGATGGTCGTACCACCGATATCTGTATACCGTTTTGATCGTCTCTTCGTGCTGACTTCTATGGTATATTCATTTGTCAATTTCGGGGTCTGGTGTGCGGTGCAATCTGCGAAACACCTAACGTATTGGTATCCGTTTTAACTTTTTGATTCCTGGGTCCATTCAAATGTCCCAACGATCGAAAGTCAAACAGTCATTGCCTTTAATACTGCCTAGTTTCTCATGCCCTGACTTTTACTATTCTCACTTTCCAATATAATTTGTGTTGATTCAATTTCTCCTTTGTTTTGTTCTGCCGTTCCTTTTTGCTTAGAATATATATAATAAAGTATTGTTTCGTATACGTTTTTTTTCCTGTAACCTTCTTCTTCCAATTTTTTTCTGATGTCTTCTCATTTTCTATGGCCTCGTCATCATCCCTCTGATCTGCCTTTCCATTAGACGCCGCCACCTTTGCCGACTTCCCCTCTGCCCCCCCCCCCCCCCCCCCCCCCCCGTCTGGCCAACCAACCAACCACCCTTTGGCTCACATTTCTTCCGACAAGCACAGCCCAAACACACGCTGCCCCGACCACCCTCCCCTGCCCATCCGAGCACGTCCCTGCCCCTTTCACCACAACCCCGATCCACCCAATACCGCACAACGGCGACCACCACACCATTTCCCTGTGACGACCGCCCATGACCCCTGCACCGAATCTAGAGATAGTGCGCTGTAAAGTGTGCCAGGCGACCATGGACGATTGTCACGGTAGATCAAAATAACAACATAATCTATCGTATTACTCACAGCGCATGGACAAAATACAATAGAACGTATATATAGTGAAGCTTCACAGAATAGAATCTCATCAATAAAACTTCATAATAGTTGAATACAAACATCTGAATAGTCAATACAACAAGCCTCACTACATATCACTCAGAGAATACAAAGCAGCGGAACATCCAGTACATATAGTAAGAAGTAATATGCAATACTCCAGCTCGTCTTCGTCATCAGCATCGTGGAAAGCAAGAGCAGCACCTGTCACCTGCTACCTAGTCTGCCCGTCCCAAAATGGACGAACAGCCCAAGGCAATAAGAGTTAAAACATAAAGCCTTGAGTCAGACAACAGTCTTAGTGAGCAGTAAATTAACTAACAACATACCAAAAGAGCATAAATGAAAAGGAATAGGAATACAACCCTCCCACTCCAACCTCTTTCTACAGTGATAGCCCCCAGACACACACTAAGCAAAAGCAAACATAGCAGAACATACAATTTGAAATAAAGTAATTATCACTCGAGTCAAGGGCGATGTTTTCCAAGTACAAACCCCCAAGGCCTAAACCAAGATCAGATAAGCACCCAGAAAGTACCGCTCTTGAGACCGAATGACTATACATCCAAATATCCATAACTCTGGCTATCACTGTTATCATTGCTTCGATATCACCGTTAATTGAATGACCGACACATTCTTTCAGCCGTCCGTCAAGGGCTAATGGAAACCGCGGTTCTAGACATAACTCCCGCACGTCATCGTGACCCGTGCCTAGGACTATCGAATCTGCCCAGAGTACTTGACTACCAATCCGTAGCCTTCAGGGACTACCGAATCTGCCCAACGTACTCTTGCTTTGAGCATGCTAGAACCTTCAACAACGATGAGATCTCAGCCTTCTAGTCATCCTCCTCGACGACTATTTCCATACTAGCTCAAGCGCCTCTCGAGCATCCATTATCCTCAAACTTGAACCATATCACCGAGTTATCAACATGCTTGGAATGATCCCGTCTGGATTAGACCAAGACTATCTCATATCATGCTTCGCTTCATCACATCCTCGCAAAGTCTCATCTCAACATCATCATCGAATCTATGCATAAGAGCTTCATCATCCGCTACATATGGCACAAGCAGCTTTTCCCAATTCAAGAGCCTTTCTCTTAGCTTTTGAATCATCTTCGGTCTAAATAAAATTATCAATCATCTAATTCATAGCAATCAATCAAGTCAAACATTAATCCAAGCAATCAAGCATTCAAATATGATCTAAGTAGACAATTATCACAACAATGGCAATTTCGTAATTAAAGAGTTGAAAGTCTAATAAGCATGAAAACATGAACAATATCTCTATAATTTTGATGAATGAACTTGCATAGGTTAACACTTAGTAAAATGGTTGTCAAATCATTATGAACAATGGATCTATATGGATCTACACTTAGGATGAAGAAAATGTATGGAAATCACTATTTTAAAACCAAATCGAGCCAACAATCCGATATACTCCTTTGGATCCGTGTGAGAGATAATCACCACTCACCAAATCACCTAAACAACCCCAAATCAACACGCTTCAGATCTGGACAGCGAAGGATCAATCTCGATCTATCACCAATCCGCTTCAAACGATGAAATCTCTCTTCGAAGAATGTAGATCTTCAATCTAAGCTCTTCGATCTTCGATTTGATCTTCAATATGGATGGAAGGAATCACTAGATTAGAGTGGAGAAAAGAAGTGAAGAAGTGTAGAAGTCGAGCTCTCAAAATGGCAGCACTTCGTCGCTTCGAAATCCGAATCCCAAAAATGGAGCAAAACCCTCCTATTTATAACTGAAATTTCCTTAAGTCGTCCGCCTTCATGAGTCGTTTACGACTCATCAGAACACCACGACTCACGACTCAACAGACCCTAATCTCTACGACTTACGACTTAACTCCCCTAAGTCGTCTACGACTTAACGCGCCCAGCAACCTACGACTTTAGCCCATGCGCACTCACGACTAACCGGACCTACCTGTTTTCGACTTAATGCACGCGCGACTTAACAGATCTACCAGTCTACGACTCAACACATTGCGCGACTTAACAGAGTCTCCGACTTAACACCCCAGACGACCTACGACTTAACTGCTATGCCAACCTACGACTTAGCTAACCTCCTTAAGTCGCTTACGAGTTAACAACTCTCGCGACCTAACAGGTGATACGACTTACGACATGACTAAGACGCAACCTAACAATGGTTCCGACCTAACGACTTAATAACCCTGCGACCCAACTGGGTTACGAATTAACCAGGCTACGCCTTAACCTCCTTAGGTCGTCACCGACCTACCCCTTGGGTCCTTAACTCGCCAAAACTCCTAAGTCGTTAGCTCTTACCTCTTAGGTCGTGCTATCCCTTAGGTCGTCTATGACCTAAACCTATCCAGTCTACTAGGTCGCCAGCTTCTATGAGTCATCCCATTCCTTAGGTCGCTCACAACATCTGATAGGTCGCTCACGACCTAACTACGATAACACCTTAGGTTGCTAACTACACTTCCTTAGGTCGCCTTAACCTCTTAAGTCGGTCACAACTTATCACTTAGGTCGTTTACGACCTAGGACTTGAACAAAAATTCTGCCTAAAGTCTGAAATGACTTAACAACGCTAAGAATTCCAGATTTTGATGAACTTTTCGATCCGTAAAAATACGGGTCGTTACATTCTCTCCCCCTTAGGAATTTCGCCCCCGAAATTCCAAACAACAAAGCAATCAAGGGCTATTCTGCACGCCTACCATCCATAGCAATTAACAAGCCATGCATCTAATTCTAGCTTAGCATGAAGAATTCTAAAACCAGAACAAGTTACAATATCGTGAGATGACACGACACCTTAGGGCCATACCTTGAAGAGTTCAGGATGAGCTGCCTTCATCCTCTCTTCCACCTCCCACGTACAGTCGTTATCATCATCACTCCATTGTATCTTGAGTAACTTAACTACCTTCCTCCTAAGCTGTTTCGTGTCGGTTTCCACAACACGAAGCGGCTTACGAGGTCTCCTATCAACTGGATCAACTTCGAAGTCTTCACAACTATCAGTAGAAACCACTGTATTCGAGTCGTGCACATACTTCCGTAGATACGATACATGAAAAACATTGTGCACACTCGACATCTTCTCCGGTAACTCCAATCTATAGGCGAGCTTTCCAATTCGCTCGATAATCGGGAATGGTCCAACAAATCTCGGAGTCAATTTTCCTTTCTTCCCGAATCGAATAACATTCTTCAGTGGAGAAATCTTCACAAAAACCATATCTCCTACGTCGAATTCCAAATCCTTTCGACACTTATCGGCATAACTCTTCTGACGGTCTTGGGCTGCCTTCATTCGTTGCCGAATGATCTCTATGCAATCCGAAGTCTGTCGAATCATCTCTGGCCCAAGTATCAACTTTTCTCCAGTTTCTAACCAACATGTCGGTGAGTTACACGGTCTTCCATACAATGCCTCATACGGTGCCATACCAATGCTTGACTGGTAACTGTTGTTGTATGCAAATTCCACCAAATGAAGATGATCTTCCCATGATCTTCCGAAATCAAAAACACAAGCTCTGAGGAGATCTTCCAAAACTCGGTTGACTCTCTCGGTCTGACCATCTGTTTGAGGGTGATAAGCTGTACTCAAACACAACTCGGTTCCCAAAACTTCCTGGAAGCTCCTCCAAAATCCACTAGTGAACAATGGGTCTCGATCGCTCACTATACTCTTCGGAATACCATGGAATCGAACTATCCACTTAACATACAACTCAACCAACTTTGATGCAGTCCTAGTCGATCGAACAGGAATGAATCTTGCGCTCTTAGTCAGACGATCTACGATGAACCAAATTCCTTCATTTCCCGTTCTTGTTCTAGGTAATCCATCAATAAAATCCATCGATATCTGCTCCCACTTCCATGTAGGAACTTCTAATGGCTGAAGCAATCCGCTTGGCTTCCTTTGTTCGGCTTTTACTAACTGGCAGTTCATACACTTGGAAATAAAATTTCCAACATCCTTCTTCATGCCTTCCCAGTAGTAGGTTCTCTTCATTTCTCGATACATCTTATTTCCACCTGGATGAATTGTCAGCTTCGAGTGATGACTTTCCTTCAGAACTTCACTCCTCAATTCATCTATATCGGGAACAACTAGTCGTCCTTGCTTCCGAAGCCAACCCTCTCGATCGACCTCGAATCCTTTATCCTTTTCTGGATCCAATCCAGATTCCAAATCACAGATAATCTTGACAAGCTTATCGTCTCGCTTTTGGCTCTCGCCAATCCTTTCCACAAGAGAAGGTCTTATTGATAAGTTTGCCAACATCTCAGGTTCCAATTCGCATCTAGGCCTGAAGTCAAATCCAGCTAAATACTCGAGATTCTTCCATTCTGAAAACATGGCCCCCAATCCTGCATGTTTTCGACTTAACGCATTTGCCACTGCGTTACCTTTTCCCGGAGTATAAGCTATACCGAAATCATATGATGCTAAAAACTCTAGCCAACGTTGCTGCCGAAGATTCAAATCCTTTTGGGAGAAAAGATACTTCAACGACTTATGATCTGTAAACAACTCGAATCGAACTCCCAGTAGATAATGTCTCCACATCTTCAGAGCAAATACAATCGCCGCTAACTCCAAATCATGAGTCGGGTAATTCCTTTCATGCGGCTTCAGTTGTCGACTTGCATACGCAACAACTTTATCCTTCTGCATTAGCACTGCTCCAAGTCCAGTACCACATGCGTCGGGGTAAACCACCATCTCATCATTCCCACTTGGAATGGTCAAAACAAGAGCACTCGTCAATCGCTCTTTCAGGATTCCGAAAGCTTGCTCACACTTATCATCCCATCTGAACACTTGGTTCTTCTTCGTCAATCCTGTCAACGGTGCAGCTACTTTGGAGAAGTCTTTGATAAACCGTCGATAATATCCTGCCAATCCAAGAAAACTTCTCACATCCGATGCATTCTTAGGTCTAACCCAATCCTGGATTGCTGCTACCTTAACGGGATCAACCGCTATTCCATTTCCAGAGATAACATGGCCTAAGAACCTCACTTCACTCTTCCAAAAGTGACACTTCGAAAACTTAGCCTTCAGCTGATGTTTCCGCAAGATTTCCAAAACAATACGCAAGTGCGTCTTGTGCTCTTCTTCAGTTCTAGAATAAATCAGAATATCATCCACAAACACAAGTACAAACTTGTTCAACTGATCCCTGAACACTCTATTCATAAGATCCACAAAATATGCTGGCGCGTTAGTCAATCCAAACGGCATTACCAGCCAATCAAAGAAACCGGATGGTGTTCGAAAAGCAGTCTTCGGCACACTATCCTTAGCCAATCTCAACTGGTGAAATCCCGTTGCCAAATCCATCTAAGAAAACACCTTGGCTTCGTGAAGCTGATCAAACAAGTCATCTATTCTCGGCAATGGATACTTGTTCTTCTTAGTCACCTTATTCAGCTCACGATAATCCACACACAATCTCAACGACCCATCTGCCTTGGTTGCAAACACAACTGGTGCACCCCACTCGGACACACTACGCCGAATGAATCCTTTCTGCAAAAGATCATCAACTTGCACCCTCAACTCTTGCTGTTCCCTAGGCGCCATCCGCCTAAGAGGCATCACAACAGGTCTGGCTCCTTCAACTAGATCTATACGAAACTCGTTCTCACTATGCGGTGGTACCCCTTTGACTTCGTCAAAGACATCCTCGAATCCATTCGCGATTGGCACTAATGACAATCCATCCCGTGGAACAACTAGCGAATACATGAAGCTCATGAAGACGCCTTCTTCATGCTTACATCGTATCACAATCTTTCGCCCCTCCACATTCTCGACTGTCACTTCCAGCCTCTCACAATCAACCTTTGCCGCATACCTCCTAAGCCAGTCCATACCCAAAATAATTCCGAACCCCGCAAAGTTCAGAACAAAACAATCACAAACAAAAGAGCAACCATGACTCGATACAATCAGACCACGGCATAACATACACAAACAAGACGAACCCCCAACTGGATTAGTCACAACCAATGGCCTATCAACGATATCCGGTTCCAAGCCTAACCGGCCTACGAGTTCACTACAAACAAACGAATGTGACGCTCCAGTATCAAACAGAACTCTAATTGGAACACCACATAGGAAAAGAGTACCTTGAACCACCACACTCTTTCCCTTCTCTTCAGCGGTAGGAGCTTTTGAAGACGACGGAACAGCTCCCAAAGCATAAGCTTGCACAATCTGCTTGTCCTTCCGCGGTTCTGGACAATTCTTCCTGAAATGCCCCGGCTTGTCACAGTTGTGACACTTCATTGGTGCCTTCGGATTCTTACAATCCTTCGAGAAATGGCCCTTCTGCTGACAATTGTAGCAAGTCACTTCGCCTTTCGGCTTCTTCTGGCCATCCTTACCCTTCTGCTGCTGCTGCTTCCTCTTCTTGTTTCCACCCTGCTGGGGTTTAGACTCTTCCCTGGTCACAGCAACAACAGATCCTTCCTTAGGAAACAGACTCTCATGCCTGAGAGCTTTCTCCACAAGCTTCTCAAATGAATCGTCCAAATGATCCACCAGCTGTCCCCCAAGATAACTGTCCAAGCCTGTCACAAACTTCTCATTCTTCTGATAAGCAGATACTATATATGACCGGGCATACTTGGACAAAGCTTCAAACTCAGAAACATAATCAAGAACTGGTCTTCCACCTTGCTTGAGCTCCACAAACTTCTTGAACAGAACAGACTTCTGAGCGGTAGAAATGAACTTAGCTTCAAATCTGGCTTGGAATTGCTCCCAAGTAATCTCTTCCTCTGGAGTATTGATGGTAATAGAGTTCCACCAATCAGAGTCTCTCCCTTGAAGCTGTCTTGATGCCAACTTCCTCTTAGTTGCATCCTCAATTCCCAAATCACTAAAGATCCTTCTACAAGCATCTATCCATCTCTGGACTTCAATGGTTGATTCTGTTCCCAAGAAAACCTTCCCTCCAACAGCAGTATAATCTTTGCACAACTTAGCAAAATCCACGGGTTTTGGAGTTTGGACTTGAACCCCAACATCAACTGCTGCCCCCGGGACTGGTATCCTTCTCATGATCGAAGTCATCATAGCTTCGAACATAGCTGCATAATCAACAGCCCCCTCAGTAGCACGGCCTTCCCTAGTAGCTGGTCTCCCTCTTCGACTCATTCTCAATATCTATAAAAAGGAATGGTCAGAACATCTTGAGAAACAACTGCTTAAAGGACTCAAACTCTACTAAGCTACTATATTATATATAGTAATCATCCATCAAAATACAATTACGTCTCTCATACGTAGTTACGTCAGCGAGCGTTGGGTAAAATCGATTAACCAATGCTCTGATACCAAATGTGACGACCGCCCATGACCCCTGCACCGAATCTAGAGATAGTGCACTGTAAAGTGTGCCAGGCGACCATGGACGATTGTCAGGGTAGATCAAAATAACAACAGAATCTATCGTATTACTCACAGCGCATGGACAAAATACAATAGAACATATATATAGTGAAGCTTCACAGAATAGAATCTCATCAATAAAACTTCATAATAGTTGAATACAAACATCTGAATAGTCAATACAACAAGCCTCACTACATATCACTCAGAGAATACAAAGCAGCGGAACATCCAGTACATATAGTAAGAAGTAATATGCAATACTCCAGCTCATCTTCGTCATCAGCATCGTGGAAAGCAAGAGCAGCACCTGTCACCTGCTACCTAGTCTGCCCGTCCCAAAATGGACGAACAGCCTAAGGCAATAAGAGTTAAAACATAAAGCCTTGAGTCAAACAACAGTCTTAGTGAGCAGTAAATTAACTAACAACATACCAAAAGAGCATAAAGGAAAAGGAATAGGAATACAACCCTCCCACTCCAACCTCTTTCTACAGTGATAGCCCCCAGACACACACTAAGCAAAAGCAAACATAGCAGAACATACAATTTGAAATAAAGTAATTATCACTCGAGTCAAGGGCGATGTTTTCCAAGTACAAACCCCCAAGGCCTAAACCAAGATCAGATAAGCACCCAGAAAGTACCGCTCTTGAGACCGAATGACTATACATCCATGACTCTGGCTATCACTGTTATCATTGCTTCGATATCACCGTTAATTGAATGACCGGCACATTCTTTCAGCCGTCCGTCAAGGGCTAATGGGAACCCCGGTTCTAGACATAACTCCCGCACGTCATCGTGACCCGTGCCTAGGACTATCGAATCTGCACAGAGTACTTGACTACCAATCCGTAGCCTTCAGGGACTATCGAATCTGCCCAACGTACTCTTGCTTTGAGCATGCTAGAACCTTTAACAACGATGAGATCTCAGCCTTCTAGTCATCCTCCTCGACGACTATTTCCATACTAGCTCAAGCGCCTCTCGGGCATCCATTATCCTCAAACTCGAACCATATCACCGAGTTATCAACATGCTTGGAATGATCCCGTCTGGATTAGACCAAGACTATCTCATATCATGCTTCGCTTCATCACATCCTCGCAAAGTCTCATCTCAACATCATCATCGAATCTATGCATAAGAGCTTCA
The DNA here is from genome assembly GCA_030737815.1 of Allium fistulosum. Classification (NCBI taxonomy): domain Eukaryota; kingdom Viridiplantae; phylum Streptophyta; class Magnoliopsida; order Asparagales; family Amaryllidaceae; genus Allium; species Allium fistulosum. The sequence continues at coordinate 695,631,365 of CM060906.1, forward strand.
TCATCCGCTACATATGCCACAAGCAGCTTTTCCCAATTCAAGAGCCTTTCTCTTAGCTTTTGAATCATCTTCGGTCTAAATCAAATCATCAATCATCTAATTCATAGCAATCAATCAAGTCAAACATTAATCCAAGCAATCAAGCATTCAAATATGATCTAAGTAGACAATTATCACAACAATGGCAATTTCGTAATTAAAGAGTTGAAAGTCTAATAAGCATGAAAACATGAACAATATCTCTATAATTTTGATGAATGAACTTGCATAGGTTAACACTTAGTAAAATGGTTGTCAAATCATTATGAACAATGGATCTATATGGATCTACACTTAGGATGAAGAAAATGTATGGAAATCACTATTTTAACACCAAATCGAGCCAACAATCCGATATACTCCTTTGGATCCATGTGAGAGATAATCACCACTCACCAAATCACCTAAACAACCCCAAATCAACACGCTTCAGATCTGGACAGCGAAGGATCAATCTCGATCTATCACCAATCCGCTTCAAACGATGAAATCTCTCTTCGAAGAATGTAGATCTTCAATCTAAGCTCTTCGATCTTCGATTTGATCTTCAATATGGATGGAAGGAATCACTAGATTAGAGTGGAGAAAAGAAGTGAAGAAGTGTAGAAGTCGAGCTCTCAAAATGGCAGCACTTCGTCGCTTCGAAATCCGGATCCCAAAAATGGAGCAAAACCCTCCTATTTATAACTGAAATTTCCTTAAGTCGTCCGCCTTCATGAGTCGTTTACGACTCATCAGAACACCACGACTCACGACTCAACAGACCCTAATCTCTACGACTTACGACTTAACTCCCTTAAGTGGTCTACGACTTAACGCGCCCAGCAACCTACGACTTTAACCCATGTGCACTCACGACTAACCGGACCTACCTGTCTTCGACTTAATGAGCGCGCGACTTAACAAATCTACCAGTCTACGACTCAACACATTGCGCGACTTAACAAAGTCTCCGACTTAACACCCCAGACGACCTACGACTTAACTGCTATGCCAACCTACGACTTAGCTAACCTCCTTAAGTCGCTTACGAGTTAACAACTCTCGCGACCTAACAGGTGATACGACTTACGACATGACTAAGACGCAACCTAACAATGGTTCCGACCTAACGACTTAATAACCCTGCGACCCAACTGGGTTACGACTTAACCAGGCTACGCCTTAACCTCCTTAGGTCGTCACCGACCTACCCCTTGGGTCCTTAACTCGCCAAAACTCCTAAGTCGTTAGCTCTTACCTCTTAGGCCGTGCTATCCCTTAGGTCGTCTATGACCTAAACCTATCCAGTCTACTAGGTCGCCAGCTTCTATGAGTCATCCCATTCCTTAGGTCGCTCACAACATCTGATAGGTCGCTCACGACCTAACTACGATAACACCTTAGGTTGCTAACTACACTTCCTTAGGTCGCCTTAACCTCTTAAGTCGGTCACGACTTATCACTTAGGTCGTTTACGACCTAGGACTTGAACAAAAATTCTGCCTAAAGTCTGAAATGACTTAACAACGCTAAGAATTCCAGATTTTAACGAACTTTTCGATCCGTAAAAATACGGGTCGTTACATTCCCCCTTGCTTCAATCACGTCACCCAACTCTGCATTGCTCCGCCCCACCTAAACAGCCGACCAGACCTCCACCGAAGCCATTATGGCTGTAGCCACCATCTCCCTCCACATCACAACCTCAGCCACCCCAGTAGCAAACACCCTCCACCTTTGACTCGTGCTCCCCTTGCCTCAACCCTCTCGAACACACCACGTCCCCAGGCCGAGAACTACCTTCTCACCGTGCAGCCAATCCCCGCTTGTCACGACAGCCACTTCACCACTCCGCTCCTCCACTTCTGGTCTTCAGGCACAGCAACAAGTTTTGGTAAAGATTTATATATATTGATATTTTAGTGCTTTAGTTAAATTTATGTTATATATTTCAAGTTTACATATATATGTATATCTGGTGTTATATATATATATATATATATATATATATATATATTACTTCAAGTATATATGTTGCAGTTTCTTACTCTGTCTTAGTAGAGATATATATGCATGTTAGTTTATATATAATCTATATATATGTAAGTTATAATGGCTGTATGTGTTGATAATATTAAACACAAGTTTATCAAGCTATGAATAGTTGTTGTATGTTTATATATATATATATATATTAGTCTATTTACGTTACTTTATGTAAGTGTATATATAAGTTCTGTAAAATATATATGCTTTTGCCTGCTTGGCTTGCTTTTGAGAAATATATGATCTAAGTGTTTGTTTATATAATGTAAGTATATATATATATATATATGATATGTCCATTATATATATATAAGTCATATTATATTTTATAAGTCTAATTATATAAGTTTATGATGGGTCAATTATATATATAAGTTACATAAGTTTGTATATTATCTATTTAAGTTTATATATATAACTTTATATATGTGTATATAAGTGTTTGTTATCCTGTTTATATATATATATTATGTTCATCTCAGTATATGCTTTATATATGTTTAGTTTACTTAAGTTTATACATACCAGCTTATATATTAGTTATATATATTGTTGATTTCAAAGTACATATATATATATGTTTATAATAATATTGATTTTAAATTTGTATGTATATATATAAAGTTGTTTATAATATTTAAATTATATATATATATATATAACTTATACATTCTGTTTGCATGCTTTTATTGTATACATATAATACATAAGTAGTACATAAGTTATATTCTATTATAGATATTAAAAGTATATATATATATAGTTTATATAAGATTGTTGTTTTATGTCGTATATATAAACATGTGATATGTTTGTATATCTATAGAAGTAATTATTTCAAAATATATTATGTATATATGTTTGATTTTAATATATGCGTTTTAATTTAAAACAATGATTTTTGAAATACATGTATATTTAATTTAATATGTGTTTGAATTTAGAATATGATTTTTTGTATATAATTAGTTATATATATATATAGTTATATATATATAAGTTCCCTTATACCATTGATCTTCATCAAATCCAGTTCATCGTGCTTTGCTTTGTCGTTGTCCTGTTGTCACTTCGTACTTATCGGTATCAGTTTGGTGATTTGTCGACTATCTGTGCCCATTTTCGTCTTGTTCTTGTGTTTCTCTAGCCTCGAAAGGTGAGCAATCACTCACGATTAACATTCTTATATTTACTAAATTTGATTTCACTTGAAACGACAATTGAAATATGCTGCTAAATATAACTGCTAATTATATAATTGATGTATATGATATGCTATTATCTGTAACGGTTCACCTGTGACATCTGACACCATGATCTGTTTTTTATATTATAATTTATTTGTTACTGATGATATATGCATGTTGTTGATATAATACATTATTATCATATTTGTTCTCACTCTGCAAGTTCCCTGTTATTTTATAATTCCCTATGGGTTGAAATGATACATACTCGAACGATCTTGTAGAATAGGAGAAAATCGTTATGGGTTGAAATGATAAACCCAAGCGATTTTCATTGATTTTAAATTTTGGTATGCGGGTTGAAATGATATATACCTGTAGGTATTTAAATTGCGGATTGAAATGATAAATATCTGTATCACTTGACCATAGGATAGAAAATTATATACCGACACCGTTGGTCTATATTTTAAAAAATGATTTCCAAAGTTGAAAGGAAATATATGGGTTTTTAAAATATAATATGTATAAATTCTAGATTTTTAAATTATAATTTTATTTTCTTAATAAATTTAATTTAATTGGTTTATAATATGTTTAAGTATTTATTTAAATTTTTATTTATATTTTAAAATAGTTTATAACTTTAATAATAAAGGTTGGGAAGATAAACCAGTGTTGACTTGAAATTTAAATTGGTTAATAAATTGAATTTAAATAAGAAGTTATTTAAACTTATTGATTTTGAGATTTTGAAAATATGATTTATAACTTGATTTGATAAAAAGTGATTAAATGAATATTCTCAATTTTAAATAAAATTGAGATTTGAATATTTAATATTGATTTAAATTTATAAATTAGGGTTTAAAATAAGTGTTATTTAAATGGTTATAGGAATAATTTCCAATTTGAATAAAATTAAAAGTTAAATGTTAAAATATAAATGGAAGTTATATTGTAAAAGCTTGAATATTTAAACTTGAATTTTATTGGAATTGAAGTGATAGTTCAACTTGGATTTGAAATCGATCTAAATTGAAATGGTTTATTGAGAATTTGAACTGTTAACCTTATTAATGGAAATGGTTAAACTGGAATTGATTTACATTGGATTCTGGATTTTAAGTTGATTTGAATCGATTTGTGAAATTGGAGGAAACTATCTTTATTATATAAAGTATTTTAATATATAAATTATTTTAATATATATACTATTTAAATTTATAACTATTTTAATATAAATACTATTTCAATATCTAAACTGTTTAAGTGGAAAGTGTTACGATTTCAAAGTGTTATGATTTCAAAGTGTTATGATTTCGAAAGTGTTATAAATTTTGAAAGTGTTACATTCTGAAAATGAATATTATTTAAAGTGAATAATGATATCGAATTTATATGGTTTTGAAATGGATATGATATTTTGATATGAAGTATAAACTATTTGAAATGAAATGACCACGGTGTGAAATAAGCGTTTGGTTGTTGAAGAGACTGGGATCGGATATTGTCATACTCTCTACCAATACCGAAAACCACTTTAACAACTGTGCATGTGGTGGAGATTCCAGAATGAAGTAGGATGGTTTGGTGATGATTCTGAATGGTATTTACGTAGCCATGACTCCCATGAGTCAGCTTGATGCGGCTAAAACAGGAGCCACGCCGGGCCAAGTGAGGTCATTCCTCCTATCGGACACATTTCTTCCATACCTTTCTATTGTTTTTGTGATTTGATTGGGTGCACCCTTTGATTTGGGAGCATGTCACGAGGTGGGCGGTAGTAGCTGCTATGCGTTACCACCAGTCTGGATCTGCAAACGGTATATCTACCCTGACATTGCCTCGAGTGCTTTATCGCATGCCCTATCGCGCTTTCTACGAGTTTGTTTTGTACCGTACTTATGTGATGTCCTATGGGTAAACCTCCAGTTTACGGAGAAGCGTACGACATTGTATAGACTACGGGAATATATAAAATGTGTTAAGGGGGATATGGGTAACGCCTTAACGCTATTTTAATACCTTTACTTTACTATAGACATAGTATAGTAGCGTATATTACTACATAGTACATAGTTCCACGTATCCTTAGAGGATGGGTATCCCAAACATCCTTTAAGTTACTTGTATTTCAGTTGACATTTCACTTGAGTTGAATTTATAAATATAAGAATGTTATTCCTGACTCGAGTGTTTTGTGTTTTGCTTTATGCTCGAGGCAGACTAAGGTCACAGCATTTGAGATTCACCTTTGGAGTTTGGAGCTTCGCTTGGAGATCCACCTATCTATCCAGCTTTCAGTCATTTCAGTTGTTTCCAGTGATTTATGTTCAGTCTTGTTAGTTACTTTTGTATTTGACGCCTTTGAAGTGACTTCGTTTGGGGGGTTTTCTGATGGATACGAACAAGGACTTTGATGGATAAGAATAAGGACTATGGCGGATACATAGGCTCATGGAAGTTATCGATTTGAACAACCATGAACTTGATGGATACGAATGAGGTCTGTAGGGTGGATGGATATGGACTAACCTTACCTGTGATCGATACGAACTAGGTCGGTCCTCGATGGATACGAAGTAGCATGGACACGAGGTAGGCTGATGGATACGAACAAGATCGATATGAAGGAGGCCGCCTTTGGATGGATACGAAGAGTGTAGTTCCGGGTGGATGCGAACGGAAGCAATGCGAAGGGAGTGAAACGATGGATACGAACGAATTGATCTCCTTGATTTGCATCGATCATATCTTGAGCTTACAAACTCGGATTGTCTTGAAATTTGAAACATTGACTTCCACAGCTTTAATTGTCGTGTCATATCAATTCTAGCTTGATCTAGACTCGGGAAAAATTCATCGATATCCATAGTGAACCTGTATATAACTGATCTTCACAACGAACTGTCTTTGATTTCTAGTCAATTTTTTGGTGTCAGAAATACAAGTCCTTGCACTTCGAAAGATTGTGAGTTATGATCGATGCAAACTTGTGTTTCCTCTAGGCTGCTTCGTTCGTATCGATACCCTTCGTATCGCTTCCATCTCCTTCGTGTCGATCAAAGGCACGTGCTTGCTTGTTGACATGGAACGATAAACTGGGGTGGATCCATATTTTTTGCCGCATTAACCGAGTGTTCATCCTTGTAGACTTCATTCGTATTCATCTGTAATACTCCATTCGCATCCACAATCCGGACCGGACACTCCATCACATATGGAGATCTCTATACCGAAGCAACTTAGTGCAGAGACAATCGACAGGTAATCCTTTCGTTCTCGAAAATACCCGGTCTTCACTGCCGTCTTCAAATGCACTCCCATTTCGTCGTATCATTATTCGGAATGGGTTTTATGACTTAATGTCCTCTCCCGGCTTAACCGAATAATGAGCGCTTATTTAAAAACACGTGGATACATAAGTCACAACAAATTTCCATTTATAATCTTTTAAACAAAAGATCCACCTTTAAGATTCGATGTGGGTTTCGGATAACAATCTGGAATCCGACCCCGTTCGCATCAAAATTCAAATGCCGTTTTACAAGCCAAGTTGTTTAAGAAAACAAATTTTACTTCAAAGCAGAAGTTCACATTCTGTAACGACCCACTATTTTGGACCATTCAAATCGACAATAAATCCACACATGCCTGACTTGAATAATTCAAAACAATGGATTGTTAATTTAAATTGGAAAAACTCAGCATATACAGTAAATAAAATAATCACAGATCACAGACACAGAGTAATATAACAGTAATGCAGCGGAAACAAAAGAATAGTAGTTCATGAAGCTACTATATATATAACAGAGTTAAACAAGATACAACAGAAGTCTCGAATACATAGATATCTCAATACAATAGTCAAATACAAGATCTGAATACATCACTGGAATCAACTGAATAGCTGATAGTAGAATCGATAGATAGCTGGATCTCCAAGCGAAGCTCCAACTCCAAAGGTGAGTCTCGAACATTAGTACACTCAGTCTGACCCGAGCGTAAAGCAAAACACAAAACACTCGAGTCAGGATAAACATTCTTATATCAATAAATCCAACTCAAGTGAAATAACAACTGAAATATAAGTAACTCAAAGGATGTTTGGGATAACCATCCTCTAAGGATCCGTTAAACTATCTACTATATAGTAGTGTACACTAAGTAGATAATGCCTATCAGTAATATAAAGTATCAAAATAGTGTTAAGGCGTTACCATTATCCCCCTTAACACATTTTTATAATGCCATAGTCTATACAGCACCGTAACCCCACCGTAAATTAGTGGTTATCAGAGGGTACCCCATAGGTATAACACAAAACAAATCGTTGTGGTCGCGAATAGGATAATAAGTATGACAAGGTACATGAGGCGATACCAAGTAGGATACTACTAGTTGCGTGATCCGGACTGATGTTGAGCATAGCAGCCACTACCTCAACACCGCGAAACAACACTCCCATAATCGAGGGGTGCACCCAAATCGAATCACAAAAGTAACAGATGTGGTAACGAAGAAGTGTGTCCGCTAGAGGTGGCAAACCTCAATGGCCCGGCGCGGCTCCTGTTTTAATCATGTTATGGGTCATCCAAAATCGTTCTCTTTCTTCAGTCAACGCGTTCATCAAAACCATCCACTTCGTTCTGGATCAACACTCCGCGTATATTAGTTATTAAAGTGGTTTTCGGTATCGACAAAGAGTATGTCCATATCCGATCCCGGTCTCTTTAATAACTACGTATTAATTACATCGATGGTCATTTAGTAAACTTTCAAAATAGTTTATATTTCAAACCAAAATATCATTGTCATTCCAAAACCATATCCATACGATATCAATTTCACTTTTAAATAAATCCATTTCCAAAATCATATCACTATCCAAAGTTATATCGCTTTCGAAATCGTAAGTCTTTTTTTTTAAAAATCAAAACACTTTGGAAATCAAAACCTTGAAATTCATAACACTTTGAAACTATAGTTTGAAATCATAACATTTTGGAATTCATAACACTTTCCTCTTAAACAGTTTAGATATTAAAATTAGTGTATATAATAAAATAGTTTATAAAATAAAAATAGTTTATATAAAATAGTTATAAGTTAAAATAGTTTATAATAAAATAATATATATTGAAAATGATTTATATAAAATAGTTTATATTAAAATAAATTTTAAAGTAAAATATAAATAGTTGTAGATATAGTTTTAAAAATACTTTATACAATAAAATAGCTTCCACAAATTCACAAATCGATTCAACTCAACTCGGATTCCAAAATTCAAATTTAATCAAATCTCAAATCATCAATTTTAATTCGATTCAATTTCTAAATAGACCATTTCAAATTATCAATTTCAAATACATATTGAACCACAAAATAAACCATTAAATTTCAATATATTTCAAAGCTTTAAATATTCCACATTTCAAAACTAAATTTGATAATTCCATTCATATCTAAGTTTAATTTCATTACATTTAGTTTCTGAGATATTTCTTTAATCATTTCAATACATCTAAATACAACTTCAATTTACAAATTTATATAAACAAAATATCCCTTTTAAATTTATATAAGTTTGAAATATTCATTTAAGCCACTTTTAAATCAAATTCAAGTTATAAAAACATATCTTAAGATTTCAAATTTAATATATTTCGAATCAAACTTATTTAAGTATAATTATTAAATAATTAAGAATTCCAAATCAATTTCAAATTTATCTTTCAACCTGAAACATTATAAACTCTATATTTGAAAATATAAATTTTACATAAATGCTCAAAACATATTTTTATATTGATTCAAATCAACTTTAATAAATCTTTAAAATCAATATTTATTAAAACCATATATTTCTTTTCAAAACAATAGAAATCATTTTTCAAAATATTTATATATATATAGACCAATGGTGTCTGTATATATAATTTTCTATCCTATGGTCAAGTGATACAGATATTTATCATTTCAATCCGTAATTTAGATTATATTCGGGTATATATCTTTTCAACCCGAAATCCCAAATTCAATTCAATTGAAAATCGCTTGGGTTTATCATTTCAACCCATAACGATTTTCTCCTATTCTACAGATCGTTCGGGTATGTATCATTTCAAGACATAGTGAATTCTACACTAACAGGGAACTTGCAGAGTGATAACAGATATGATAATAATATAACAATGATAACATGCATATATCATCAGTATAAATAACAAATAAGGGTGTCAGATGTCACAGGTTAACAGATACAGATGATGGCATATATATATCAATATAAATAACAGATAATGGTGTCAGGTGTCACAGGTGAACAGATACAGATGATGGCATAAATATAGCAATATAAATAACTAACAGCAGCATATTTCAATTGTCGTTTCAATTGAAATCAAATTTAATAAATATAAAAACGTTAATCGTGAGTGATTGCTCACCTTTGAGGCTAAAGAGAAAAGGCAATGGGATGAGTTACGGATCCAAGCACGAATTTCGGAGCTAAGTACGATGGACTCGAGTTCGACGGACAAGCTGATAAATAGAAAGTGATAAAACGAATCATAACCATTATGATATAACTGAAACAAAATATACGTTATAAATTTTTCTTTGAAACCAAAATTTTAAAATACACATTTAAAATAATATCTATAAACTACAATATATAGATCTATGGACAATAGAATGAAATGTATACTCAACGTGTAATATAACTAATATATATATATATATATATATTGAACTAATATAAACTTATATACACTTTAATACCTATTATCAATATATATATAGTATTTAAAGTCAATATCTATACCAACATACTATACAATGAAACACGTATTATATAAACATATAGCTATCATAGATTGCACAGTATAAACAACCTTTATATATTAAAACTAATATCTTATGTACACATCTATATTAAATAAGACTCGGACAACTACTATATAATATAATATATATAATACTTAAATTTTCTCTCAGCTGAAGGTAGACAGCAAAGCAAATGTACATTCTTAATAAAATAAGGTGCTCAAAATCCAACACAACGTATTAAACTTTCCTTTTATATGAATCTCTTATATAATATACTTCGGTATATAACTGTAAATATACCTGCGTGCGAAATCATTTATTTCATGCAATATACAATACTGTCACAACAGTATACATATAAACCAATCCAAAATAATTTATATTGTTTAACGTATTTTTTTAAAACTATACTTATATAAACTTTATAAGCTATATGTAACTTTATATCTAACCAACATAGTTTACAATTTATATAAATAAAATAACACAAACAAAACCAATATACTCATATAAACAGACAGTTAGATATATCACTTTACATGACCAATAAAAATACTAGTATATAACTTGTATAAATTTATATCTATACATATACACAACAGACAATTATCATATAAAACTATATATATGTTCATATATATATACAACTTGTCAAGAGAACAACAAACAAACCCAATCTAATATGTATACCAACTCAGGTAAAGCTTACAATATGACATATACTATGAAAATAAAAGTGCTGGTATATATGTATAATACATCCTATATGCCAACCTCATTTATATAACTTCTTATATATTGTATACATCGACATGTTATAAAATACTTACTTACACTTACACATATACATCTAAATCCAACAACAAACTAATATAACTATAAATAACTTGTATAAAACCTCATGCGAACATCAAACTTACATATACTACCAGATATGTATACATTTTTATATATACTCAAATATATTTATACATACCACTTTAAAGCAAAAATTAAAACACATATACGTAAGTTTATACATATCAAACAAATATATATAGCACATATATAGTACTTATAAAACATACCCTGAAACTATGCAAGCTCGGCTAGGCAAGTGGAATGTTTGGGTTCACGGCAAGGCAAAGGGTGATGAGGGGGTCTCGGCCGAAGGGGATAGAGGATTGGGGAAGTCGAACAGAGAGGGTGGTAGTTGACGATGGGCTGCGAAGGCGGTGATCTCGGCTTTGCGCGTGGGTGGAGGAATGCATGGTGGAGCGGAGCACGTGATGTGGCTAGTGGGTCGGCCCGAGATGGATGAGGGGAGAAGAAGGGTTTTGTTGGAAGCCAAGCATGCATGGGTAGAGGAGGGTGAAGAAGAAGAGGAATAGACGCTCTGCAAAAATGAGAGGCACGAAATTTGCTACAGGAATTTGCTATAGGAAATAATAATATGCAAGCTGTACGTTTAATTATAAATTTCGTTTCTCAAATGAAATGAGCACTGTACCCGAGAAATAAAAGCAACCAGTGGGAAAAGAAAAAGTCGCATCTACTGTAGTGGTAAAGCAAAGGTCACATCTACCGAATTCAAGAATTTTAATGACCAACGGCTAATTAATGTATACGGTGGAAAGTGAATGGTCATTGCAAACCAAAAGATGTACCGGTGTGGTTAACCGTTTTACGGGTTTCGCCATGCACCATACATTAAAACACATAATTGAATATACCATAGAGATCAGCACGACGAGACGATCAAAACGGTATACAGATATCAGTGGTACGGTTGAATTATAGAAATTCGAATTTTCTACTAGCGAAAAATGCAGCAAAACGTAGAAAAATAAGATCGACGGAGCTAAAGAATTTCGAATTTGGAAAAACGAAAAATGACGCCTTGCTCAGTAGATGATTTACAATTTTTCTATGTAAAAATATTCAGGTTTGGAAAACATTTTATTATCATCAATTTTAATTGATATAAATTGGAATAAAATTACACTAGAAAATAAACTTCCAAATTATCTGATGAAAACTTACCAGTTGCTATGATTAATTAGACGCATTCCAAATATCAAAAATTTTATTTCAAATTTTATCGTTTAAAATTTCACAAAATTTCAACTAATTTCGTTATTAAAACAGTTAAAATTTACGGGTCGTTACACTCTCCCCCACTCAAAACTTTTCGTCCCCGAAAAGGAAGGAGGTAGGAGAATAGAAACAACCAGAAAGAAAATGGATTGGAATACAAGTAAAACAATTAATTTAAACCATATAAATTTCAATTTAAATTAATTAATATTTAACAATTAGGTTAAATCCCTTTGAGTTCACTTAAGTTAAATCATGGGGAATTTTACCATAAGGGCCTCTTTCCATCAAACAATAAGTTTCTAGGACACAAGTTTAAAATAATTAATTTCTAGGACCAAAGTTAATACATGTTACGTCTGTTACTTTATCCCTTCATTCCGTTACTTTTTCTCTCGTTCTTTTTCCTTTTTCAGAACCCGGCAAAACGAAATCAAAATCTAAAATCGAAAAGTAGAGTTTTCTAAACGACTAGACAATTTGTGATCGAAGATTTGTGCCATTATTCAGTTAAACATCAATTTTTCTTCATCGATTCCTCTACAAGTATGTACTATTTTTTTTATGTAAAAGATTTAGGTACATGTTTTGGAGCTGGTTTATTGTTAAATGATATTAATTAACGAGTTCTTCATAAAATATTAAGCGTCCGATCTTACTTTATTCAACTATTTAAAAAGATAGAAGCATTTATCTTCTGATGTAAAGGATTCACGTACATTTTCAGTTATATTTTCATAATCACTGATACAAATGGTATATTATCAAATGCATGCAAGGTATTTGATGTTTTTCTCATGATATTAGTTATTACTTAAAATATACAGATATGTTAAACCCTAGGTTAAAAAGATAAAAGCATTTATGTAAATGATTTAAGTTGTTTGTTGTTTTGGAGCTGGTTAATTGTTAAATGATATTAATTAACGAGTTCTTCATAAAATATTAAGCATCAGATCTTACTTTATTCAACTATTTAAAAAGATAGAAGCATTTATCTTCTGATGTAAAGGATTTATGTACATTTTCAGTTATATTTTCATAATCACTGATACAAATGGTATATTATCAAATGCATGCAAGGTATTTGATGTTTTTCTCATGATATTAGTTATTACTTAAAATATACAGATATGTTAAACCCTAGGTAAAAAAAGATAAAAGCATTTATGTTTTTATGTAAATGATTTAAGTTGTTTGTTGTTTTGGAGCTGGTTTATTGTTAAATGATATTAATCAACGAGTTCTTCATAAAGTATTAAGCATCAAATCTTACTTTATTCAACTATTTAAAAAGATAGAAGCATTTATCTTCTGATGTAAAGGATTTATGTACATTTTCAGTTATATTTTCATAATCACTGATACAAATGGTATATTATCAAATGCATTCTAGGTAATTGATGTTTTTCTCATGATATTAGTTATTACTTAAAATATACAGATATGTTAGACCCTAGGTAAAAAAGATAAAAGCATTTATGTAAATGATTTAAGTTGTTTGTTGTTTTGGAGATGGTTTATTGTTAAATGATATTAATTAATAGTTCTTCACTCTGTCTAACATTTCATTATATATGACAATTTTTATGCAGCGTAAAAATGCATACAAGGTCTTCTAAGGCAAAGATATTCATTCGAAAAACAACTTGCATATTCATAAACGAAGGTGGAACCCAATGCATAAACATAAGGCCTATATCCAGTCCATTTTGCAATGAACACAGCCAAAGACCATCAGCATCTACAACTCCATTGGTAATTTTTTTCGTACTTATGTTTCCCATAATATTTAATTCTACTCTTCAATTTGTATATATATAATAAATTGGAATCTAGATTCCATATTTTAAATAAAAAAATAGCTAAATTTTTTGAGCTTACATTGTTTACCTTGGTTAGTCTGCTATTTTGTCACTACATTTACGTATACATGCGTGTGTGTGTGTGTGTTTCTGCATTCAGTTCATGTATTTTGTATTGGGTTGATGTGCATTGACTTGACTTGTTGCTTTATTTGCAGTCAGTTATCATCTAGCTTGTCTGCACTTGCATTCTCATCTTGTCGACATGTCTGCATTGGACTATGGTTTCAATGTGTATGATGTTGCAAATTCACTTGATGTTTCATAGATGTATATATGTAATGTTCGAACACTTCAGTCAGGTTTGGTTACTTCATTTTCATTGATGTTGAGTTGTTTTCATGGTGCATTTGTTTGTGTATGTTGTGCACTTGTTTGCACTGTCACTTTTGAATCTGAATATTCATTGATGTTGTAGCTTTCATGTTGCATTCATACATGTTGTACATGTTATTACTTCAAGGCTATTGTGATGATGAAGATAAAGCACATTATCTTTATATACTTTGAAACTTTCTAATTGTAAATTTTCATTTCATCAAATAAATCTTGTTTGTTTTCAGTTGTGAATGTTCATTTATCTTTTATTGGTCTAAATTATAAATTAGAGAATTCGAAATTTTCAAACTATGAAGATTGAAATAGGTCTAAAAAAATTTCAAACATTTGTTCTTTACAACAAAACCTATTGGATTTAATTTGTACTTTTGTTTTTAAAAAAAATACTTTATATACTAAAAAAGTGCTTTATCTTTTATTTTTTTTAAATAGAGGTACTTTATGTACTAAAAATTATCTTAACCTCAAAAAAATACAAAATAATTTAAATGATAAAACATATTATCATTTTATTCAAATTTTTGTGTAGTAAGATATTTTTTTGATAAACTTGTTATTTTTACCTTCTAATTTATTTTTTGATTTTCCTAAATATAGAATCAAAGTGCACCAACACAAGAATTACCTGATGTGAATGAAAAAGAAGACTTCATATCTGATGATGCAAAAACGATTTCATAGTAACTAGCTGAAGACAGTACTGATTTGGATGATGTAGATCAGTATGAAATTAAGAAAATAGCCAAGAAGCAAAAAAGGCAGTACACAGGTACTTATAGATGTAATTTGGATGCAATCTATAAGGTGATGTCAATTATAAAGGAGAAACACATTCTTTCACCTGAAGCAAAAGCTTTTTTTAGAAAAAACGCCATTCAAAAACTTCTTCAACGTTTTTCTTAGTGATTCAATATCACGACAAGATTTAAGGAAAAGTGCTTCAAATTTAGATGATATCATTACTTCTTTTGATGAAAAAGAAAATGCTTTCACAATTGGAAACAAATTACTCAAAATTACTCCTGAAGAAGTCAGTCTAATTTTTGGAATGCCATTAGCTGGAGAAGACTTATTTCCTATACCAGCTTCTAATAAAGCCTCAGCCATGGAAAGTTTCTCCAATTTTTTAACTGCCAATTTTGAAGAAGAAGACATAATTAGCCAAAAAACAGTAACAAAAAGATTGAATACACTGTTAGAAGAAGAAAAAGGAAATGAAGATATAGCGAAATTGTTATTGTTGTTGCTGGTTATAACTTTCCTTTTTCCAAACAACCAAAGCTATATGCAATGGGGTTTCTTGCCGAAGTTGCTGAATTTAAAAAAATTAAATTCAATTTCTTGGCCGCGAGCAATATGTGAAAATGTGTTGAAAAATGTTAAAAAGTAACATGCTGACCCTAGAAGTACACCAGGCTGTACTATGGTGTTACTGGTATGCTTTCATAATTTTAACTAAACATAAATATATTCAAATTTATATTTAATACAAAAATATAAATGCTTTTATCTTTTTCTTGCAGTACTGGATTTGTGAACGAACACAAATAGTTGCTGAGAAGGAAAATCTGCAAACAAAAATCCAAAGAATGGGAAAATGGGATTTATCGAAATTGAAATATTTGGACCTCACTGAGGTTGACAATGACAAAGTATGCTATTTTTTTAACTGTACATTTTTTTTTATTTTTTCGAAAGCAATTTTGTAGAATGTTAGTAGCCTAAATAATAGAAAACCAAATGAGTATAGAAAGTATATGTGCAAGCTTAACTTGTCTAGTACTTCAATGACAATGTGACGACCGCCCATAACCCCTGCACTGAACCTAGAGAAAGTGCGCTGTAAAGTGTGCCAGGCAGCCATGGACGATTGTCAAGGTAAATTAAAACAATAGAATCTATCGTATTACTCACAGCGCATGGACAAAATACAATAGAACATATATATAGTGAAGCTTCACAGAATAGAATCTCATCAATAAAACTTCATAATAGTTGAATACAAACATCTGAATAGTCAATACAACAAGCCTCACTACATATCACTCAGAGAATACAAAGCAGCGGAACATCCAATACATATAGTAAGAAGTAATATGCAATACTCCAGCTCGTCTTCATCATCAGCATCGTGGGAAGCAAGAGCAGCACCTGTCACCTGCTACCTAGTCTGCCCGTCCCAAAATGGACGAACAGCCCAAGGCAATAAGAGTTAAAACATAAAGCCTTGAGTCAGACAACAGTCTTAGTGAGCAGTAAATTAACTAACAACATACCAAAAGAGCATAAAGGAAAAGGAATAGGAATACAACCCTCCCACTCCAACCTCTTACTACAGTGATAGCCTCCAGACACACACTAAGCAGAAGCAAACATAGCAGAGCATACAATGTAAAGTAAAGAAATTATCACTCGAGTCAAGGGCGATGTTTTCCAAGCACAAACCCCCAAGGCCTAAACCA
Source organism: Allium fistulosum (assembly GCA_030737815.1). Classification (NCBI taxonomy): domain Eukaryota; kingdom Viridiplantae; phylum Streptophyta; class Magnoliopsida; order Asparagales; family Amaryllidaceae; genus Allium; species Allium fistulosum. The sequence goes on from CM060906.1 coordinate 695,648,201, forward strand.
AGATCAGATAAGCACCCCGAAAACACTGCTCTTGAGACCGAATGACGATACAACCAAACATCCATGACTCTGGCTATCACTGTTATCATTGCTTCGATATCATCGTTAATTGAATGACCGGCACATTCTTTCAGCCGTCCGTCAAGGGCTAATGGAAACCCCGGTTCTAGACATAACTCTGCACGTCATCGTGACCCGTGCCTAGGACTATCGAATCTGCCCAGAGTACTTGACTACCCAATCAGTAGCCTTCAGGGACTATCGAATCTTCCCAACGTACTCTTGCTTTGAGCATTCTAGAACCTTCAACAACGATGGGATCTCAGCCTTCTAGTCATCCTCCTCGACGACTGTTTCCATACTAGCTCAAGCGTCTCTCAAGCAAACCATTATCCTCTAACTCGAACCATATCACCGAGTTATCAACTTGCTTGGAATGATCCCGACTGGATTAGACCAAGACTATCTCATATCATGCCTCGCTTCGTCACATCCTCGCAAAGCTTCATCTCAACATCATCATCATCGAATCTATGCATAAGAGCTTCACCATCCGCTACATATGCCACAAGCAGCTTTTCCAATTCAAGAGCCTTTCCCTTAGCTTTTGAATCATCTTCGGTCTAAATAAAATCATCAATCATCTAATTCATTGCAAACAATTAAATCAAACATTAATCCAAGTAAACAAGCATTCAAATATGATCTAAATAGACAATTATAACAATAATGGCAATTTCGTAATTAAAGAGTCGAAAGTCTAACAAGTATGAAAACATGAGCAATATCTCTATAATCTTGACGAATGAACTTGCATAGGTTAACACTTAGTAAAATGGTTGTCAAATCATCATGAACAATGAATCTACATGGATCTATACTTCGGTTTACAAAAATGCATGAAAATCACTACTTTAACATCAAATCAAGCCAACGATCCGATATACTCCTTTGGATCCATGTGAGAGATAACCACCACTCACCAAATCACCTAAACAACCACAAAAGAAACCCACTTCAGATCTGGACAGCGAAGGGTCTAACTTGATCTATCACAAATCCGCTTCAAACGATGAAATCTCACTTCAATGGGTGTAGATCTTCAATCTAAGCTCTTGAATCTTCAATTTGATCTTCAACTTGGATGGATGGAATCACTAGATTAGAGTAGAGAAAAGAAGTGAAGAAGTGTAGAAGTCGAGCTCTCAAAATGGCAGCACTTCGTCGCTTCGAAATCCGGATCCCAAAAAGTGAGAAATGGACGAGTATTTATAGCTGAAATCTTAGGTCGTCTGCCTCTATAAGTCGTCTCCGACTTAACTCCCTCTCCGACTTAACACCCCAGACGACCTACGACTTAACTGCTATACCAACCTACGACTTATCAAAACCCACTAGTCTACGACTTATAACTTAGCAGGGCCTCCGACTTAACAGATAACTAGGTTACGACTTAACCCCCATACGACCTAAACAACTTAGCAACTATGCCGATCTATCAGGGTTACGACCTATCAAGATAAGAATTAACCGGGTTATGACTCAACTCCTAAGTCATCTACAACTTAACGTACCCAGCAACCTACGACCTAAGCTCATGTGTGCCTATACGACCTAATGACTCAGCACACTCGACTCAGCAACAATACCGCCTTAACGAGTCAACTGGGATACGATCTACAACTTATAAAACCTTGCGACCTAACACTAAGCCAAAACCCAGAGACCTACGACTTAACAGGTAGGCTACGACCTAATCCCTTAAGCTTCCACGCGACCTATCATAAGTCGCGAATCAACTGGGATGCGACCTTACTACTAAGTCGTCTAGACGACTTAACTATCCAACACCCACACTTAGGTCGCTCACAACATAACTGATAGGTCGCTCACGACCTAACTACGACAACACCTTAGGTCGTTTGAACTACCTTAAACTCCCTAGGTTGTTAACCCACTTAGCTCCTTATGTCGCTGCCGACCTATCCTCCTTAGGTTGCTAACTCGCCTAGTTTCCTTAGGTCGTTGCCGACCTAACTCTACCCCACGACCTAAGTTATCACACGACCTATCTCCCCTACGACCTAACCCCAGAATACTTAGGTCGCCAACTACACTTCCTTAGGTCGCCTAAACCACTTAAGTCGGTCACGACTTATCACTTAGGTCGTTTATGACCTAGGACTTGGACAAAATTTTGCCTAAAATCTGAAATGACTTAACAACGCTAAGAATTCCAGATTTTGACGAATTTGTCGATCCGTAAAAATAGGGGTCGTTACATTCTCTCCCCCTTAGGAATTTCGCCCCTGAAATTCCAAACAAACAAAGCAATCAAAGACTATTCTGCACGCTTACCATCCATAGCAATCAACAAACCATGCATCCAATTCTAGCTTAGCATGCAGAATTCTAAAACCAGCACAAGTTACAATATCGTGAGATGACACGACACCTTAGGGCCATACCTTGAAGAGTTCAGGATGAGCTGCTTTCATCCTCTCTTCCACTTCCCACGTACAGTCGTTATCATCGTCACTCCATTGTATCTTGAGCAACTTAACTATCCTCCTCCTACGCTGTTTCGTGTCGGTTTCCACTACACGAAGCGGCTTACGAGGTCTCTTACCGACTGGATCAACTTCAAAGTCTTCACAGCTATTAGCAGAAACCACTGTATTCGAGTCGTGCACATACTTCCGTAGATACGATACATGAAAAACATTGTGCACACCCGACATCTTCTCCGGTAATTCCAATCTGTAGGCGAGCTTTCCAATTCGCTCGATGATCGGGAATGGTCCAACAAATCTCGGAGCCAATTTTCCTTTCTTCCCGAATCGGATAACATTCTTCAGTGGAGAAATCTTCATAAAAACCATATCCCCAACATCGAATTCCAAATCTTTACGACGTTTATCGGCATAACTTTTCTGACGATCTTGGGCTGCCTTCATTCGTTGCCGAATGATCTCTATACAATCCGAAGTCTGTCGAATCATTTCTGGCCCAAGCATCAACTTTTCTCCCGTCTCTAACCAACATGTCGGGGAGTTACACGGTCTTCCATACAATGCCTCATACGGCGCCATACCAATGCTCGACTGGTAACTGTTGTTGTATGAAAACTTCACCAAATGAAGGTGATCTTCCCATGATCCTCCGAAATTCAAAACACAAGCTCTGAGGAGATCTTCCAAAACTCGGTTGGCTCTCTCGGTCTGACCATCTGTTTGAGGGTGATAAGCTGTACTCAAACACAACTCGGTCCCCAAAACTTCCTGGAAGCTCTTCCAAAATCCACTAGTGAACAACGGGTCTCGATCGCTCACTATACTCTTCGGAATACCATGGAATCGAACTATCCACTTAACATACAACTCAGCCAACTTTGATGCAGTCCTAGTCGATCGAACATGAATGAATCTTGCACTCTTAGTCAGACGATCAACAATGACCCAAATCCCTTCATTTCCCGTTCTGGTTCTAGGCAATCCATCGATAAAATCCATCGATACCTGCTCCCACTTCCATGTAGGAACTTCTAATGGCTGAAGCAATCCACTTGGCTTCTTCTGTTCGGCTTTTACCAACTGGCAGTTCATACATTTGGAAATAAAATCTCCCACATCCTTCTTCATACCTTCCCAGTAATAGGTCCTCTTCATATCCCGATACATCTTATTTCCACCTGGATGATTTGTCAACTTTGAGTGATGACTTTCCTTCAGAACTTCACTCCTCAATTCATCTATATCGGGAACAACTAGTCGTCCTTGCTTTCGAAGCCAACCCTCTCGATCGACCTCGAATCCTTTATCCTTTTCTGGGTCCATTCCAGATTCCAAATCACGGATAATCTTGACAAGCTTATCGTCTAGCTTTTGGCTCTCGCTAATCCTTTCTACAAGAGTAGGTCTTATCGATAAGTTTGCCAACATTTCAGGTTCCAATTCACATCTAGGCCTGAAGTCAAATCTAGCAAAATACTCGAGATTCTTCCATTCTGAAAACATGGCTCCCAATCCTGCATGTCTTCGACTTAACGCATCTGCCACTGCGTTACCTTTTCCCGGAGTATAAGCTATACCAAAATCATATGATGCTAAAAACTCTAGCCAACGCTGCTGCCGAAGATTCAAATCCTTTTGGGAGAAAAGATACTTCAACGACTTATGATCTGTAAACAACTCGAATCGAACTCTCAGTAGATAATGTCTCCACATCTTCAGAGCAAATACAATCGCCGCTAACTCCAAATCATGAGTCGGGTAATTCCTTTCGTGCGGCTTCAGTTGTCGACTTGCATATGCAACAACTTTATCCCTCTGCATCAGCACTGCTCCAAGTCCATTACCACATGCATCGGTGTAAACCACCATCTCATCATTCCCACTTGGAATAGTCAAAACAGGAGCACTTTTCAGTCGCTCTTGCAGGATTCTGAAAGCTTGCTCACACTTATCTTCCCACTTGAACACTTGGTTCTTCTTCGTCAATCCTGTTAACGGTGCAGCCACCTTGGAGAAGTCTTTGATAAACTGTCGATAATATCCTGCTAATCCAAGAAAACTTCTCAAATCAGATGCATTCTTAGGTCTAATCCAATCCTGGATTGCTGCCACCTTAGCGGGATCAACCGCTATTCCATTTCCAGAGATACCATGGCCTAAGAACCTCACTTCACTCTTCCAGAAGTGACACTTCGAAAACTAAGCCTTCAGCTGATGTTTCCGCAAGATTTCCAAAACAACACGCAAGTGCGTCTTGTGCTCTTTCTCAGTTCTGGAATAAATCAGAACATCATCCACGAACACAAGCACAAACTTGTTCAACTGATCTCTGAACACTCTATTCATAAGATCCACAAAATATGTTGGCGCGTTAGTCAATCCAAACGGCATTACCAGCCACTCAAAGAAACCGGATGGTGTTCGAAAAGCAGTCTTCGGCACACTATCCTTAGCCACTCTCAACGGGTGAAATCCCGTTGCCAAATCCATCTGAGAAAACATCTTAGCCTCATGAAGCTGATCAAACAAGTCATCTATTCTCGGTAATGGATACTTGTTCTTCTTAGTCACCTTATTCAGCTCACGATAATCCACACACAACCTCAACGATCCATCTGCTTTGGTTGCGAACACAACTGGTGCACCCCATTCGGACACACTACGCCGAATGAATCCTTTCTGCAAAAGATCATCAACCTGCACCCTCAACTCCTGCTGTTCCCTAGGCGCCATCCGCCTAAGAGGCATTACAACAGGTCTGGCTCCTTCAACTAGATCTATACGAAACTCGATCTCTCTATGCGGCGGTAACCCTTTGACCTCGTCAAAGACATCCTCAAATCCATTAGCTATTGGCACAGATGACAGTCCATCCCGTGGAACAACCAGCGAATACATGAAGCTCATGAAGACGCCTTCTTCATGCTTACATCGTATCACAATCTTTCACCCCTCCACATTCTCGACTGTCACTTCCAACCTCTCGCAATCAACCTTTGCCGCATACTTCCTAAGCCAGTCCATACCCAAAATAATTCTGAACCCTGCAAAGTTCAGAACAAAACAATCACAAACAAAAGAGCAATCATGACTTGATACAATCAGACCACGGCATAACATACACAAACAAGACGAACCCCCAACTGGATTAGTAACAACCAATGGCCTATCAAGAATATCCGGTTCCAAACCAAACCGGCCTACAAGTTCACTACAAACAAACGAATGCGACGCCCCAGTATCAAACAACACTCTAACTGGAACACCACAAATGGAAAGAGTACCTTGAACCACCACACTCTTTCCCTTCTCTTCAGCGGTAGGAGCTTTTGAAGACGATGGAACAGCTCCTAAAGCATAAGCTTGCACAATCTGCTTGTCCTTCCTCGGTTCTGGACAATTCTTCCTGAAATGCCCCGGCTTGTCACAGTTGTGACACTTCATCGACATCTTCGGATTCTTACAATCCTTAGAGAAATGGCCCTTCTGCTGACAATTGTAGCAAGTCACTTCGCCCTTCGGCTTCTTCTGGCCATCCTTACCCTTCTGCTGCTGCTGCTTCCTCTTCTTGTTTCCACCCTGCTGTGGTTTAGACTCTCCCCTGGTCACTGCAACAACAGATCCTTCCTTAGGAAACAGACTCTCATGCCTGAGAGCTTTCTCCACAAGCTTCTCAAATGAATCATCCAGATGATCCACCAACTGCCTCCCAAGATAGCTGTCCAAGCCTGTCACGAACATCTCATTCTTCTGATATGCAGATTCAATATATGACCGGGCATACTTCGACAAAGCTTCAAACTCAGAAACATACTCAAGAACTGGTCTTCCTCCCTGCTTGAGCTCCACAAACTTCTTGAACAGAACAGACTTCTGAGCTGTAGAAATGAACTTAGCTTCAAATCTGACTTGGAATTGCTCCCAAGTAATCTCTTCCTCCGGAGTATTGATGGTGATAGAGTTCCACCAATCAGAAGCTCTTCCTTGAAGCTGTCTTGATGCCAACTTCCTCTTAGTTGCATCCTCTATTCCCAAATCACCAAAAATCCTTCTACAAGCATCTATCCATCTCTGGACCTCAATGGTTGATTCTGTTCCCAAGAAAACCTTCCCTCCAAGAGCAGTATAGTCTTTACACAGCTTAGCAAAATCCACCGGTCTTGGAGCCTGAACTTGAACTCCAACATCAACTGATGGCCCTGGAGCTGGCATCCTTCTCATGATCGAAGTCATCATAGCTTCGAACATAGCAGCATAATCAGCAGCCCCTTCAGTAGCACGGCCTTCCCTAGCAGCTGGTCTCCCTCTTCGACTCATCCTTAATATCTATAAAAAGGAATGATTAGAACACCTAGAGAAACAACTGCATAAAGGACTCAAACTCTACTAAGCTACTATATTATATATAGTAATCATCCATCAAAATACAATTACGTCTCTCATACGTAGTTACGTCAGCGAGCGTTGGGTAAAATCGATTAACCAATGCTCTGATACCAAATGTGACGACCGCCCATTACCCCTGCACTGAACCTAGAGAAAGTGCGCTGTAAAGTGTGCCAGGCAGCCATGGACGATTGTCAAGGTAAATTAAAACAACAGAATCTATCGTATTACTCACAGCGCATGGACAAAATACAATAGAACATATATATAGTGAAGCTTCACAGAATAGAATCTCATCAATAAAACTTCATAATAGTTGAATACAAACATCTGAATAGTCAATACAACAAGCCTCACTACATATCACTCAGAGAATACAAAGCAGCGGAACATCCAATACATATAGTAAGAAGTAATATGCAATACTCCAGCTCGTCTTCGTCATCAGCATCGTGGGAAGCAAGAGCAGCACCTGTCACCTGCTACCTAGTCTGCCCGTCCCAAAATGGACGAACAGCCCAAGGCAATAAGAGTTAAAACATAAAGCCTTGAGTCATACAACAGTCTTAGTGAGCAGTAAATTAACTAACAACATACCAAAAGAGCATAAAGGAAAAGGAATAGGAATACAACCCTCCCACTCCAACCTCTTACTACAGTGATAGCCCCCAGACACACACTAAGCAGAAGCAAACATAGCAGAGCATACAATGTAAAGTAAAGAAATTATCACTCGAGTCAAGGGCGATGTTTTCCAAGCACAAACCCCCAAGGCCTACACCAAGATCAGATATGCACCCCGAATACACTGCTCTTGAGACCGAATGACGATACAACCAAACATCCATGACTCTGGCTATCACTGTTATCATTGCTTCGATATCATCGTTAATTGAATGACCGGCACATTCTTTCAGCCGTCCGTCAAGGGATAATGGAAACCCCGGTTCTAGACATAACTCTGCACGTCATCGTGACCCATGCCTAGGACTATCGAATCTGCCCAGAGTACTTGACTACCCAATCAGTAGCCTTTAGGGACTATCGAATCTTCCCAACGTACTCTTGCTTTGAGCATGCTAGAACCTTCAACAACGATGGGATCTCAGCCTTCTAGTCATCCTCCTCGACGACTGTTTCCATACTAGCTCAAGCGTCTCTCGAGCAAACCATTATCCTCTAACTCGAACCATATCACCGAGTTATCAACTTGCTTGGAATGATCCTGACTGGATTAGACCAAGACTATCTCATATCATGCCTCGCTTCGTCACATCCTCGCAAAGCTTCATCTCAACATCATCATCATCGAATCTATGCATAAGAGCTTCACCATCCGCTACATATGCCACAAGCAGCTTTTCCAATTCAAGAGCCTTTCCCTTATCTTTTGAATCATCTTCGGTCTAAATCAAATCATCAATCATCTAATTCATTGTAATCAATTAAATCAAACATTAATCCAAGTAAACAAGCATTCAAATATGATCTAAATAGACAATTATAACAATAATGGCAATTTCGTAATTAAAGAGTCGAAAGTCTAACAAGTATGAAAACATGAGCAATATCTCTATAATCTTGACGAATGAACTTGCATAGGTTAACACTTAGTAAAATGGTTGTCAAATCATCATGAACAATGAATCTACATGGATCTATACTTCGGTTTACAAAAATGCATGAAAATCACTACTTTAACATCAAATCAAGCCAACGATCCGATATACTCCTTTGGATCCGTGTGAGAGATAACCACCACTCACCAAATCACCTAAACAACCTCAAAAGAAACCCACTTTAGATCTGGACAGCGAATGGTCTAACTTGATCTATCACAAATCCGCTTCAAACGATGAAATCTCACTTCAATGGGTGTAGATCTTCAATCTAAGCTCTTGAATCTTCAATTTGATCTTCAACTTGGATGGATGGAATCACTAGATTAGAGTAGAGAAAAGAAGTGAAGAAGTGTAGAAGTCGAGCTCTCAAAATGGCAGCACTTCGTCGCTTCGAAATCCGGATCCCAATAAGTGAGAAATGGACGAGTATTTATAGCTGAAATCTTAGGTCTTCTGCCTCTATAAGTTGTCTCCGACTTAACTCCCTCTCTGAGTTAACACCCCAGACGACCTACGACTTAACTGCTATACCAACCTACGACTTATCAAAACCCACTAGTCTACGACTTATAACTTAGCAGGGCCTCCGACTTAACAGATAACTAGGTTACGACTTAACCCCCATACGACCTAAACAACTTAGCAACTATGCCGATCTATCAGGGTTACGACCTATCAATATAAGACTTAACCGGGTTATGACTCAACTCCTAAGTCGTCTACGACTTAACGTACCCAGCAACCTACGACCTAAGCTCATGTGTGCCTATACGACCTAACGACTCAACACACTCGACTCAGCAACAATACCGCCTTAACGAGTCAACTGGGATACGATCTACGACTTATAAAACCTTGCGACCTAACACTAAGCCAAAACCCAGAGACCTACGACTTAACAGGTAGGCTACGACCTAATCCCTTAAGCTTCCACGCGACCTATCATAAGTCGCGAATCAACTGGGATGCGACCTTACTACTAAGTCGTCTAGACGACTTAACTATCCAACACCCACACTTAGGTCGCTCATAACATAACTGATAGGTCGCTCATGACCTAACTACGACAACACCTTAGGTCGTTTGAACTACCTTAAACTCCCTAGGTTGTTAACCCATTTAGCTCCTTATGTCGCTGTCGACCTATCCTCCTTAGGTTGCTAACTTGCCTAGTTTCGTTAGGTCGTTGCCGACCTAACTCTACCCCACGACCTATCTCCCCTACGACCTAACCCCAGAATACTTAGGTCGCCAACTACACTTCCTTAGGTCGCCTAAACCACTTAAGTCGGTCACAACTTATCACTTAGGTCGGTTACGACCTAGGACTTGGACAAAATTTTGCCTAAAATCTGAAATGACTTAACAACGCTAAGAATTCCAGATTTTGACGAATTTGTCGATCCGTAAAAATACGGGTCGTTACAGACAATATATGTGAAAGCTTTACTTTAAATTTATTCATTGCAGATTTTAAAAAAATTTGCAGCGGTAATAAAAGAAGAGAAAGAATTTCTTTCCAATAAAATAAAAGCGATTGAAGTGGAAGTAGACCGAAACAACAAAAGAAAATTAGATGAGTACCAGGAAGACACAAGTTTGAGAAAATATGAAAAAGAATCTGCTGATAACATAATGGAGCTACAGTCAAAAGTCAATTTTTTGTGCTCTGAGATGAAAAATGTTGAAGAACAATTAAAGGAAGAAAGACGTTTAAGAGAAGCAGCTGAAAATAGAATCCAAATTCTTGAAATGAAGCTTCAGAAATTGGAAAATTTAGAAAAGCATGCAGTGGAGGAAAAAGATAATTTGAACAAAAAAACTGAAGCTGAAAAAGGTAAAAAAAATTGTTGGTATGATTCACATAAACAGTTCTGCTAATCTTCCAACTTTTTATATTTTGCAAACTCAAGATTTCATACTAGAAAACCAGACACAAGATAGTTTAAAATCTGACAATCTGAAAGAGCCTGCTCAAGAAAATGCTTCTGAAAATCCAATTGTTGTTGAAGATATTGTCCTAAAAGAACCATAAAAGAAGAAGAAGCCAAAGAATGTTGACAAATGTTCACTACTCAAATATCTTACCGAAGAAAAAAAAGAAATTGTCAAAAAAAATTTCAAAATTCTTGGACGAAACAAGTAAGTAACTAAACTACTTTTGACTCAATTGAATTAAATATATATTTATTCCAATAAGATATGCATATAAATTATAGCAGAACTTTTGTCATGTTGATATGCATATAAATATTCTCCATGTTTTTTTGTCATATAGAGATCAAATCTGTATTGTATACTGTAAGTGCCATAAAACCATGACTGATTTAATACCCATGTTTTTTTCTCATATAGACATCAAAAAAATCAAACTATACTAAAAAAAATAAATTAATTTATCTTTTCATACAAACTTCTACAACTATTGTTATTTTATTTTGTTAAAAAATATTTCATTACATACTAATCTTAATTTTTCAGTATACCAATCTTAATTAATTTTCTTTTATACTGTAAGTGCCATATAACACAGAACATACTTATCTTAATTTTTTAGTGATGAAGCATTTACTTGTGACGATGGAAACTTCATCACCATCACAAAAAGTATGATAGAAGAACTTCTCTATGGAAAATATATTTCTGGTCAAGTAAGTACAAAAAACTATACTTTGTGTCATTATAAATTCTTTTCTTTGCTTCATTATAAAATCTATTCTTAATCCATATTTTTTTTGGAAATGTAGGTTATTGATTGGTGTTGGTTCAGAAAAACAAAATTTTTAGAACAAAGTTCTTGCATTATATATATGAACACAACAATGACAGTAAGTGTACTATAATGTAAAATTTAATTTGTTTCTAAGATAAATTTTCTGAAATTATTTTTTAACAGAAAAGCGCAACAGATGGAAACCTGGAAAATATCAAAAAAAATTTTTAATCCTTTTATTAAACAAGCACTTCTAAATCCATTATGTTGCAATATATTATTTCCTATACATGGCAATGAACATTGGAGCTTGCTAGAGCTAGTAGTAGAATCATGTTCATGGAACCATTATGATTCTCTACACTTGACCACAAGATCTAAGACATTAAGAAGTGGACATTCAAGGTTTGCTATTAATGTGGTAAGTAAAATACACAGAAAGTAAAAAAGATAAATAGATTTATCATTATTATTAAAAATTTATATATATATATATATATATATTTGGCAGAAAGCAGCGGTAAACAAAATCAATAAAGACTTACAGGACGCAGGCGAGAAAACAATTCTGGGAAAGTCTTCATTGATTAAAAATATTAACTGTGCTCAACAAAGCAACGGGTAATTTTCATAATCACTGATTAAAAATGTTTACCTAGGATTTAAGTACATGTTTAGTTATATTTTCATAATCACTGATACAAATGGTACATCATCTAATGCATTCAAGGTATTTGATGTTTTTCTCATGATATTAGTTATTACATAAAATATATAGATATGTTAAACCCTAGGTAAAAAAGATAAAAGCATTTATGTTTTTATGTAAATGATTTAAGTTGTTTGTTGTTTCGGAGCTGGTTTATTGTTAAATGAAATTAATATGGCCGGAGTGGATTAGAAAACACCAAGTACCAGAATTTCAGTTCATTTGGGTGATTACTGTGATCTAATTGATTGTCATGTAGGAAGTGAAAATAGAGTGCAATGAATATATATCTTCAAAACTAATCATTAGGTAAGTAATCTGATTGTAGAGCTGATATAGTAGAGCTGATAAGCTTACTCAGACATGTGATCGTACTTGATACTTTGATTAGAATCTGATTGTAGATATTGCTAGTCAAAGCATCTCCCAACATATTATGAGGTGTAATCTTTAAGTTTAGTTTGTCCCATGAGGGAATAGTTTGCCTCAACAAGTGTAAACATATTTGCTAAACATCTATATAAAAGCATGCGTATCTATTAAATAGATGCCTACATAGTAGATGCTATTAATTAAGTTCTGTGTTTCTAGATGTCAATAATATATAAGGCTCTTCTTTTCTTTTTTCGTTTTCTTTTCATGTCTACAGTCACATTATTGTTTTTATTAAAAAAACGTGGTTAAAAGGAATTCAACTTGGATAAATGGGTATATTTTAGGCGGGAATCCATCCAAAAATATTTTCTTTTATAGAAGAAACATGATAGACGGGACAAAATCAGACGATTTACTGTTTTACCAACATTCAAAATAAATTTGACAACATCTAAGAAAAGACGGCCCACTTAAAACTAAATCCAAAGAGATCTAATCGGAAAAATAACCATAAAACTGCAGCAGCTCACTGAAAAAAATTAAAAATTGCATAACGAGGGCAAAAATGAAATTATTTTTGATTTGTATGACAGAGCAATTTTTTCGGTGCATCTCATAGCAAGTTTAAAATATTGAAAAAATGCCCCAGGTTGTTCAAATCACTGATACAAATGGTATATTATCTAATGCATTCAAGGTATTTGATATATTTCTCATGATATTAGTTATTACATAAAATATACAGATATGTTAAACTGTAGGTAAAAAAGATAAAAGCATTTATGTTTTTATATAAATGATTTAAGTTGTTTGTTGTTTTGGAGCTGGTTTATTGTTAAATGAAATTAATTAAAGAGATCTTCATAAAATATTAAGTATCAGATCTTACTTTATTCAACTATTAAAAAAGATAGAAGCATTTATCTTTTGATGTAATGGATATAAGTACATGTTTAGTTATATTTTCATAATCACTGATACTGGAGATTTTTATACAACGATGAATGTTACACAATAACTAAAATTTTAACAAATGCAGGTTCGACTGTGGAATTTTCGTAATGATGTTTATCCAAAAGTTAGCACAAGGAATGGACACAACATCAAAAATCAGTCTAGAACAAGTAAACGCATTTAGAGCACAGATAACTGCACAAATTCTCTCTGATGAACCATACTGCTGGATAATTGAAAAATTATGCAGTTCAGCTTCAACAACAAAAGATGTGAACTGACAATGATAGCAACAAATTCTTTGATGTCTAACAGTCTTTTTATCATACATTTGTTAAAATTTTATTTGACTGATGAATTTGTAATGGTTGACTTAGGCCATATTATTTGAATTGTAAAACCTACTTACAGATGTTGTAGACTTGAGTTCGTTTATGTGTATGCTGTGCACTTGTTTGCACTGTCACTTTTGAATCTGACTATACATTCATGTTGTGTCCTAGAAAAAAATTGGGCCGTATAATACAGAGTGTGTTGTGTAATGTGAAGGTTACTGTGATGTTAAGTAATTTGCTAGGATGAGGAAGATAGTGTGGATGGAAGTGCTATGCAGTTAGTGTTGATGGTTGCTGTGAATTTCAGGTTATAAAGGTCGTTTCTGTTGGTGTTGAGGATGTTTTATGTCAAATGACAGAAGTTTGAAGATAGTGATTAGAGTTGCAGTGTAGTGAGAGGTGATGGAAGTCCTGTGAGCTATTTTAGGTTGTGGCAAGTGCAAGGTTGGTCAGTTGTAGGCAGAAGGGTAGATGTTAGTGGAAATGAATGATGAAAGTGATGATGCGTGAGAATGGGAAGAAGGAATGCCGGTGACATGGATTGGTGACGTTTGGTTAGTGATTATTGAGCAGAGCTTGGTAGACGGAAGATTTGAATGGTTTGTAGAGGGATTTTGCAAGTACTTAGCAGATGTTGATGGAAAGAGTGGTTAATAATGAGATTGGGTAAAACAGAGAATGTATTGATAATTTACTGTAATACGTGAACGAGAACAGAATTGAATTGTATGCAGAAACCTTAGAATGTATTGAAAATAGAGAAGAATTTGTAACAATTGCAAATGTGTAACAACGGTCTTTTTTGATATATGTTTGGAAATAAAACAAAACAAAACAAAACACACTAAATCAAACCAATTTCCTGCAGCATTAGGAGCATCAACTGACCACAGTTGCACGCAAGTTGAATACTGCTTTCTTGAAAAAAAGAAGTTATTACAAAAAGATAAATAACTATTGGAGATGGATAGGTATTCCACCGTTATGAAAAATCAACAAATATTTCTGCACAAAAAAATTGAACAAATATTTCTGCACAAACAAAATTGAAATCAATGACCGCAATATACTTAAGTCCTAAGCTTGTTTGAGGCCAATGATATATCAATTTATCTTTTTAAACAGAACAATTGCAACCAATAGTTCTTCCATACTTTCCATTTCTTGTTAGAAGAGCAACTACCACCTTCATCATTCACAACTTCAAGTGCCTCTGACTACTCCTTACTTCACTGCCAACCTCCACTGCCTCACTTCTTAACTACAACACCTCCTCCTTTACAAAAGTCCAAATACCACTCTGTCATACTTCACTTACTAACCATACTTCCATCCCAAACCATTCACAACCTATAAACTTCACAGTTCTCTGACCATACAAGCAAATACTACTACACCGCTGTTTCATTCAATACAAACTGCAGCAACATTCCACACTCAACACTTTCAGAGAAACCACAACCCACAATTCTTCTTCACTAACCATCATCTTACCAATTCCACACTGACTACCTACCGACAACCATCACAGTGCCTACCAGAAAAGCAGAAACTCATAAACAATTGCATACAACCAAAAGTAATCAAAATCAGATTATATCCAATTCAACATATGCAATAATCCAAATATTCAAGTCAAAGTATTCATAGAACAACCAATCAATCAAATACACTGGATTAATACAATCAACTCAATTATTCAACTCAAAGTATTCATAGAACAACCAATCAATCAAATACACTGGACTAATACAATCAACTCAATTATTCAACTCAAAGTATTCATAGAACAACCAATCAAATACATTGGACTAAAACAATCAACTCAAATATTCAAAGAACATCCTCTTCTATTATGTCCTTGTTTTTTACACTTTCCACATCTGTTTTGCTTAGCATGAAAGTCAGCCCCTTCAATCTTATTCATCCTAGGCCTACCAGCTCCACGAATAGGCTTAGGAGGAAGAACAATAGTTGATTCTTCAGCTTCAATTGCTTCCTTATCAAAAGTTGGAATAGGATTGATCAAATGTGAATATGAAGCTCGATAATACACAACAGTAAAGTAATTCTCAATATATTCATAAACATAATTTCTGGTTAAAGAAATACACTTCAAAGCATGCGCACAAGGAAAACCTGTCACTTTCCATTGATTGCAACTGCAAATGCGATTTTTAAGATCAACCTTTTGAGATGTTGGAGAATGAACTTCAAAAATATACCTACAAAATGTAAAATTAAAAAGAGTTAAAATATGTACACAGATTGCATTTCCAAAAAATGATTATTAGCACTATATATATTCTCTCTAATCTATCTAATAAATAAGACCCAATTCATGTGCATAGAACTAATAGTGAAAAATAAGACTCATAAACCAAAACAAATAACAACAGGCATACTGTTCATATTCTTTAGAGAAAGTATATCTTATGTAAATTTTGATTTTGACTTTCTTTTTAAAAAAAATGATAACCAATCTAGAAAAAAGAAAGCATAAAGGTTATAGTAAGAATTAAAACCTGTAAACCTTGACAGTGATTTCAATGGGTAAGGCATCCACTGATTAAGTGGAATTGACTAGAACATTGCCTTAATGCACCAGATTTGACTTTTCCAAAAATATCAACAGGATTGTCCAAGTCAAGAACTAATATACCATAAGTAAAATGTACAGACTCATCCAGACGAAAATAATGAAAGAGCTAAGAATTACATACAGTGTTAATTACAATGTCGCGACTGTCAAGATTCAAAAGATCCAGAGGGGTTTAAAATTTATAAATACCAACAAAATGAAATCATAACACATGCTACATAGCAAGTTGAAAAAAGATAAATGCATTTATCATTTTTTTTCAGAAACTATGAACATCATGTAAAAATATAGAAATAAATACCTAGATGATTTAGAAACACTCCACCCAAATCCTTCTTCCTTCAATTTCAACAAACGAGCTTCCATTTTTGGACATAGCACACTAGTCCACTTTAATGCCTCTTCTCTACGATTAGACATTTGCATCATCAGTTTTACCCTAATTCCATCAAGAGAAGCAGTAACAGGCAAACTTCTTTCATCCAAAATCCAAGAATTAAAACTCTCAGCTACATTGGACTTATTTTCACCATATCGCTTCCCCGGAAAAAACAAATCAGCCCAATGATCATATGGTTTATCATTCAAGTACTCTATAGATTTGGCACCTCCAATTTCTTTGTACTTGGACATGGCTTTTTCAAACTCATGATGATTAGAAGCTATAGCACAACGCTCAAGTAAATGAGCTACCCAAACACCCCTTCCACTTTTCACAATGCTAGCAATATTATTTTGCATATGATGCAAACAATAAGAATGATGACTATTTGGAAATTTTTTTGGAATACTTAACAATAAACCCCAGTGTCTATCACTTAAAAAAGTTAATATTCTATCACAACTGAGAGCATTCTTTAGGTGTTTTAAAAACCAACTCCAACACTCTTCATTTTCTTTGGGAACAAGAGCCATTGCTAATGGGAAAAAACCTGGAAAAAAAACAAAAAAATAATAATTCACTGTTTATGTATTACATTTGAAACAAAAAAAAAATAATTCACTGTTTGTGTAAAAAAAAATTATATTTGAAACAGTATTATCTAATAGTAGACAATCACATGAACACTATACCCTCAGCCCAAATAAAAAGGAAAAATCAATTTCCTAGAGGCAATTCATCCTTTTTTTTAAAAACAAATTGCTATTTGAATGTGTAGTCTACGCAGAAAGGGTAGAAATTGCAAAGATATGATACATAATTCATGCATACAATACAAAGAATAATATTCAAACATCTAAAACATATATGCTTTTATCTTTTCTATATGCTGTTTAAATCATTTGTATACCTTATGTAAGAACATCAAATAAAGAGAAAAATGATAAATATGTTCCACATGAAGTAGTATCTATGATATATAAGTACGGCTTAATATGTTATTTAATTCTTTATATTAAAAGATAAATGCATTTATCTTTTTTAACTCCTGTATACAGTAACATTTTGTATATCAAATTAAAGAACATTAAATCTTTTACAGTATTTGTTTTGGATCAAATTTACAATAAGAAGAGCATGGCTGTCCATTGAACAATTGTACCTACTTTGTAACTAGTGCAACTAGATTGAAGATGTTAGAGATAAAAACATATATGCATTTATTGTTTGAAATATGACAGATTATGGTAAATCCAGCATAAGCAGTAGGTATCATGATAAACTGAAAAAAATAAAACATCTAGATTATGTATCTACCAAAATAAAAAAAAAAACAACCAACATTAATCATCATTAATTTTCAGTTGAACTAAATTGTCAGTTTGAATTCATTTTTGCAATAATTTCACATGCTAATCCCTAACGCAGAAGAAAATATAATGAATTGAACAGCATACTACTACATTTGAAACAACCAAATGCACTATATTTGAAACAATACTATATAATAGTAGACTAATCACTTGAACAAAATGCAGTATGTACACAACAAAATTCACTAGAACAATAACTTAAAGAAACAGTACTATGTAACATAAATACAACAGCAAAAAATAAAAAATAAAAAAAATCAGTACCATGATTCCCATTTTTCGCAGTGGCAGCCATCAAAATACCACTTCGCCCTTTCAAAAAGGTAGCATCCAAAAACACCATAGGACGACAATAGTTAAATCCAAATATACATGCCTCATAACATACAAAAACTCTCTCAAATTGATTTGTTTCAAAATCCACATCAATACTTGAATAACTATTTGGGTTATTTCTTTCCAATGCCTTCAAATACCAAACTAATTCATTGTAAGATTTTTTTTCATCACCAAAAATATCATTCATATCCAATTTCTTACCCTTATAAGCAAAGTAATAGCTTAGCTCCACATCATAATCTCTTCTAAAACTTTTAATGATATCCTTGGTTTTTCTTTTTGGCTCATCACGAATTTGATTGACGATTAAACTTTTCACAAGATCACTATTAATGGTTGGACTACTAAGGGAACGAAATCCACCACCACAAGTATGAATCAAGTTAATGTTTTTAACAAACAGTTGGTCCAATTGCTTCAGTTTGCAAGAAGCATGAATCCTAAAAGGACAGCTAGCTACAGCACATCGAAATGTCAATTGTTCCTTACAATTCTTAATATAATGTACTTTAAATCCATTCTTCAAACAATAAGCACTAACTGTTCTACGGAATCCAATAGCAGAATCAAACTGTTGACCAACGCCAGTAAAAAATTCCATATTTGAATTCTTCTTCAACAACTCATGTAAATCCTTTTGTTGAGTAAAACCAGAATCTAAATCATCGTCATAACCTAACATATTATTACTTGACTCAACACCAACAACTGAACCAGACTTGCTACTTTCACCAACAAAATTATCCATTGAATCATTCTTCAACCGTAGAAAAAAAACCAAAAATTCTTCCTTTTTAAACCAAGACAAACACAATATAGCTTGAAGATCGCTATCTGTTTCAATAAAGGTAGTCTTTGATTCTCGAATATAAAAAGTATCAAAGCATAATGGAGTAAAATTATTCCACTGCTCCCAAATCCTATTCCTAACAGAAGAAATAGAAGCATCTAATCCAAAACGAGCACTAAAACAATTGTTATTGAAATCAAACACAACTATAACAGATGAATCACACCTGCAAAAAAAATGTAAAAAAATATAACTATGTGAAACTGATCTTAAATAAAAACTAATAGCATAAGACTATTTAAATCATTTTTTACCACTTTTTGAAAAAAAGATAAAACAATTTATCTTTTACAGATCACTATCACTCTTTGGGATAACCTGATTACAACAGTGGAAAATATAACTATGTGAAACTGATCTTAAATAAAAACTAATAGCATAAGACTATTTAAATCATTTTTTATACCACTTTTTGAAAAAAGATAAAACAATTTATCTTTTACAGATAACTATCACTCTTTAGGATAACCTGATTACAACAGTGCAAAATATAACTATATAAAACTGATCTTAAATAAAAACTAATAGCATAGAACTATGTAAATCATTTTCTATACCACTTTTTGAAAAAAGATAAAACAATTTATCTTTTATAGATCACTATCACTCTTTGGCATAAACTGATTACAACAGCGGAAAAACGTTGAGTTCCATTCTAACCCTTACCAACTAAATTTTCCACACCTACCACATCAAACATTCCAACATAACAACTAACAATAACTACTGTCCTATCATAGTCTAGTACATAAATACCAATTGTCTGATCCTTTGTTAACCAAGTATATTGGGATTATGTTTACAATTTCAAATCCAGCAAGGTACATAACTTGAAATCAACAAAAAAAATTGGTACATGTGGAAGAAAAACATTCGTCGTGATTGTACCTATTCAAGTTTACATTGTTGAAAAATCATAGGTGAAAAAGATGATCTGCAAAAATATACTTAATGGTGAAAAAGAAGAGCTAAAAAATTATCATAACAAACATACACTAAGATCAATATGGTCTTTAAAACACATAATCACATTCGATGGCTGCCAAATTATTACTAGAGCCAGAATGGAATTTTGATACACCATTCTTAAACATCTAAACAATCAGAGTTTAATTGCAAACTAAAGAACAAACGAAGCTAAATACACAGTGATTGTGTTATCAGAATAAAACAATACCATTCAGAAGCCATTATTCCAACTACATCAAACAAAACCTTCCTCCAATAGATGAAAACAGCCTCCTGTGAAAAGAAACATACAGTAACATCATGAACATCATAAAAAATAGAATTGAGAATGAAAAACAGCAAATAAAAAAGAGACTCACCAAATGAAGAAAATCGTCTCACGATTTCCCACAATTAAAGTTGATTTTGATTTGAGAAGAAACTAACGCCTCACGACCGCTTCGATTGCACAAGAAACGACCGCTTTGATTGAACAAGATACGTCTAATTTTCACGACCGCCTAATTTACAAGATCGGTAGATTCCAAAAGGTACGTAGTTCTTTGAGAAGATGAACACGCACGCGCCTAATTTTCACGATCGGTAGATTTCAGAAGATACGTACTTGTTTGAGAAGATGAAGACGCACGCGCCTAATTTCCAAGATCGGTAGATTTCAGAAGATACGTAGTTGTTTGAGAAGATGAAGACGAACGCGCCTAATTTCCACGATCGCTTTCAGAAGATATTTAGTTGTTTGAGAAGATGAAGACGCACGCCGCACATACTTGTCCTCGAAAATAATAATTTCAAACCCGTGTCCTGGAAAAAAAATGGGCTGTATAATTAGGCCCTTCGTACAAATTTCCACTTAAATCAATCTATCTATTTCTAAATTCATTATCTTATTATCTAGTCATCCTCAATTAACAATTTCTAAATCATCAATTTGTATAATCATTTATTGTACTCATATTTTATTCAACAAATTTAATTCTTTTATTCCAAATTATTATTAAGTTTATTCCACTTAATATATCTTATCACATATATTTAAACCATATAAATTAATTTAAACCACATAAATTTCAATTTCAATTAATTTATATTCAATAATTGATTTTAAATTCAAGGTATTTCCATAAGTTGATCTAATTTCAATTTGTTAATTCTTCAAAACAAATTTATTTGTCTCATCTATTATTCAATTAACTCATTATTCTATTTATTTCAATTAATATTTATAACTAAAATTTAAGTGTATAACCTTTATTATAACCACTCAAATTCTATTTATAAAAGTCATTTTATATTGTATATCATCCAATTACATTTTTTTTACTTCTGAAAATTTTAGGTAAGTTATGTTGAGATGTAATTGAGTATTATACAAATAAGATTTTACAGTTCAGTTATTCCTAGTTAAATATTTATCCAAGAATTTCTACTTCAGTTTATAATTGAAATCATCTTTAACCTAAAATTTAAGAATTTAAATCTCCGATTTACTTCAAACAATTTAGAGATATATCTATATATTTATATCAAATCAAATTAAATTTTTTTAAATTAAGATACCTATATATATATAAATCAAATTATACTGAAGAAATTCAAATCAAAATATAATTTTTTTCCAAAAAAAAACCGTAGAAAAGCTACAGAATAGTATCTCCACTTCGAAACTCGAAAATGAATGTCGATGATGCGGCCGCCATCACCGAAATTATTTTCCAGCGACAAAGAGAAGAGCACTGATTTCAACATTTTAAAATTCTTTGAAAACAATTTCTATTCGAAAATACTTTCAATAATATATACTCTAAAATTTTAAAACCAAAGTTCGAAATCACCGAAAACTAAATTCTCACATTTCTGAATTAAATTCATTTCAAATTCCAAATCAATTTATAAACCATATTTATAAATTCATTTAGAACAATAAATGATAATCAAATATTGTCATTTCAAATAACCATTTTAATGAACTATCAAATTTCAGAAATTTTCACTTATATATAATATAACCATACAAATTTATTTCATTTACCAAATTTGAAAATAATATTGTGTCAGTTTGCACTGTTCAAGTGTTTTGGAAATCCTATCGATAGCGTTGATCAGACGAATCGATCGAAAACCCAAATCAACATCAACAACTCAGACAACACAATATAAAACATTTTTATATAATTTACAAATACACTCCCTCACTCGATGATTCCAAAAAATAGATT
Organism: Allium fistulosum; assembly: GCA_030737815.1. Classification (NCBI taxonomy): domain Eukaryota; kingdom Viridiplantae; phylum Streptophyta; class Magnoliopsida; order Asparagales; family Amaryllidaceae; genus Allium; species Allium fistulosum. The sequence continues at coordinate 695,670,539 of CM060906.1, forward strand.
TCAAAACAAGAATAGAGATTCAAATTACAAGGGGACTCCAACCAAAAGAATTTAAACAAGGATGATAGGCTCGAAATGAAGATAAAAATAATTGAATTTCAAACCGGAAGATGGATAAATTTATACAAATCGCGGGCAACCTTAACTGGGTCAACCGTGACTTCAAGAATACGACCGATGCGGAATTCTAAATCAAATCGACATCAGATCATAAGAGATAGAATTCGGGTAAAGCAAAGGATAGCAGCATCTAAACCGAGGATGCAGAAATCTCCAGTGAATCAATACTGATTGTAAAGGAGTTTCACCCCTTTACAAATCATTCAGATATTGGCGAGACCGCCGATTTATTTCAGAGATCATTCGAGGTGGAGTTATGGGATACTCCAGAATCAAAAAGACATGAATATGGGAGACACGAATGGACTTTGGAACCGAAGGGACGTTCCAAAATTCAAAGGAATCGAGTCAAAGAAGAAGGAATTCAAGCTCGAACGAAAATTATTCTGTAATTGAATTTTACTTTATATGCTGAGTTTTGCCTAAAACCAGAGCTCTGATACCACATGTAACAACCCACTATTTTGGACCATTCAAATCGACAATAAATCCACACATGCCTGACTTGAATAATTCAAAACAATGGATTGTTAATTTAAATTGGCAAAACTCAGCATATATAGTAAATAAAATAATCAGAGATCATAGACACAGAGTAATATAACAGTAATGCAGCGAAAACAAAAGAATAGTAGTTCATGAAGCTACTATATATATAACAGAGTTAAACAAGAAACAACAGAAGTCTCGAATACATAGATATCTCAATACAATAGTCAAATACAAGATCTGAATACATCATTGGAATCAACTGAATAACTGATAGTAGAATCGATAGATAGCTGGATCTCCAAGCGAAGCTCCAACTCCAAAGGTGAGTCTCGAACACTAGTACACTCAGTCTGACCCGAGCGTAAAGCAAAACACAAAACACTCGAGTCAGGATTAACATTCTTATATCAATAAATCCAACTCAAGTGAAATAACAACTGAAATATAAGTAACTCAAAGGATGTTTGGGATAACCATCCTCTAAGGATCCGCTAAACTATCTACTATATAGTAGTGTACGCTAAGTAAATAATGCCTATCAGTAATATAAAGTATCAAAATAGTGTTAAGGCGTTACCATTATCCCCCTTAACACATTTTTATAATGCCATAGTCTATACAGCACCGTAACCCCACCGTAAACTAGTGGTTATCAGAGGGTACCCCATAGGTATAACACAAAACAAATCGTAGTGGTCGCGAATAGGATAATCAGTATGACAAGGTACATGAGGCGATACCAAGTAGGATACTACTAGTTGCATGATCCGGACTGATGTTGAGCATAGCAGCTGCTACCTCAACACCGCGAAACAACACTCCCATAATCGAGGGGTGCACCCAAATCGAATCATAAAAGTAATAGATATGGTAACGAAGAAGTGTGTCCGCTAGAGGTGGCGAACCTCAATGGCCCGGCGCGGCTCTTGTTTTAGTCATGTTAGGGGTCATCCAAAATCGTTCTCTTTCTTTAGTCAACGCATTCATCAAAACCATCCACTTCGTTCTGGATCAACACTCCGCGTATATTAGTTATTAAAGTGGTTTTCGGTATCGACAGAGAGTATGTCCATATCTGATCCCGGTCTCTTTAATAACTATGTATTAATTACACCTATGGTCATTTAGTAAACTTTCAAAATAGTTTATATTTCAAACTGAAATATCATTGCCATTTCAAAACCATATCCATACGATATCAATTGCACTTTTAAATAAATGCATTTCCAAAATCATATCACTATCCAAAGTTATATCGCTTTCGAAATCGTAGGTCTTTTTTTTTAAAATCAAAACACTTTGGAAATCAAAACCTTGAAATTCATAACACTTTGAAACTATAGTTTGAAATCATAACATTTTGGAATTCATAACACTTTCCTCTTAAATAGTTTAGATATTAAAATTAGTGTATATAATAAAATAGTTTATAAAATAAAAATAGTTTATATTAAATAAATATAAGTTAAAATAGTTTATAATAAAATAATATATATTGAAAAAGATTTCTATAAAATAGTTTATATTAAAATAAATTTTAAAGTAAAATATAAATAGTTATAGTTTTAAAAATAATTTATACAATAAAATAGCTTCCACAAATTCACAAATCGATTCAACTCAACTCGGATTCCAAAATTCAAATTTAATCAAATCTCAAAACATCAATTTCAATTCGATTCAGTTTTTTAATAGACCATTTAAAATTATCAATTTCAAATATATATTGAACCACAAAATAAACCATTAAATTTCAATATATTTCAAAGCTTTAAATATTCCACATTTTAAAACTAAATTTGATAATTCCATTCATATCTAAGTTTAATTTCATTTAGTTTCTGAGATATTTCTTTAATCATTTCAATACATCTAAATACAACTTCAATTTACAAATTTATATAAACAAAATATCCCTTTTAAATTTATATAAGTTTGAAATATTAATTTAAGCCGCTTTTTAATCAAATTCAAGTTATAAAAACATATCTTAAGATTTCAAATTTAATATATTTTGAATCAAACTTATTTAAGTATAATTATTAAATAATTAAGAATTCCAAATCAATTTCAAATTTATCTTTCAACCTGAAACATTATAAACTCTATATTTGAAAATATAAATTTTACATAAATACTCAAAACATATTTTTATATTGATTCAAATCAACTTTAATAAATCTTTAAAATCAATACTTATTAAAACCATATATTTCTTTTCAAAACAATAGAAATCATTTTTCAAAATATTTATATATATAAACCAATGGTGTCTGTATATATAATTTTCTATCCTATGGTCAAGTGATACAGATATTTATCATTTCAATCCGTAATTTAGATTATATTCGGGTATATATCTTTTCAAATCCCAAATTCAATTCAATTGAAAATCGATTGGGTTTATCATTTCAACCAATAACGATTTTCTCCTATTCTACAGATCGTTCGGGTATGTATCATTTCAACCCATAGTGAATTCTATACTAACAGGGAACTTGCAGAGTGATAACAGATATGATAATAATATAACAAAGATAACAGGCATATATCATCAGTATAAATAACAGATAAGGGTGTCAGATGTCACAGGTGAACAGATACAGATGATGACATATATATCAATATAAATAACAGATAATGGTGTCAGGTGTCACAGGTGAACAGATACAGATGATGGCATAGATATAGCAATATAAATAACTAACAGCAGCATATTTCAATTTTCGTTTCAATTGAAATCAAATTTAATAAATATAAAAACGTTAATCGTGGATGATTGCTCACCTTTGAGGCTAAAGAGAAAAGGCAATGGGATGAGTTACGGATCCAAGCACGAATTTCAGAGCAAAGTACGATGGACTCGAGTTCGACGGACAAGCTGATAAATAGAAAGTGATAAAACGAATCAGAACCATTATGATATAACTGAAACAAAATATACATTATAAATTTTTCTTTGAAACCAAAATTTTAAAATACACATTTAAAATAATATCTATAAACTGCAATATATAGATCTATGCACAATAGAATGAAATGTATACTCAACGTGTAATATAATTAATATATATATATATATATTGAACTAATATAAACTTATATACACTTTAATACCCATTATCAATATATATAGTATTTAAAATCAATATCTATACACACATACTATACAATGAAACACGTATTATATAAACATATAGCCATCATAGATTGCACAGTATAAACAACCTTTATATATTAAAACTAATATCTTATGTACACATCTATATTAAACAAGACTCAGACAACTACTATATAATATAATATATATAATACTTAAATTTTTTCTCAGCTGAAGGTAGACAGCAAAGCAAATGTACATTCTTAATAAAATAAGGTGCTCAAAATCCAACACAACGTATTAAACTTTCCTTTTATATGAATCTCTTATATAATATACTTCGGTATATAACTGTAAATATACATGCGTGTGAAATCATTTATTTCATGCAATATACAATATTGTCACAACAGTATATATATATAAACCAATCCAAAATAATTTATATTGTTTAACGTATTTTTCTAAGACTATACTTATATAAACTTTATAAGCTATATGTAACTTTATATCTAACCAACATAGTTTACAATTTATATAAATAAAATAACACAAACAAAACCAATATACTCATATAAACAGACAGTTAGATATATCACTTTACATGACCAATAAAAATACTAGTATATAACTTGTATAAATTTATATCTATACATATACACAATAGACAATTATCATATAAAACTATATATATGTTCATATATATATACAACTTGTCAAGAGAACAACAAACAAACCCAATCTTATATGTATACCAACTCAGGTAAAGCTTACAATATGACATATACTTTGAAAATAAAACTGCTGTTTCAATTGTATATATGTATAATACATCCTATATGTCGACTCGTTTATATAACTTCTTATATATTGTATACATCGACATGTTATAAAATACTTACTTACACTTACACATATACATCTAAATCCAACAGCAAACTAATATAACTATAAATAACTTGTATAAAACCTCATGCGAACAGCAAACTTACATATACTACCAGATATGTATACATTTTTATATATACTCAAATATATTTATACATACCACTTTAAAGCAAAATTTAAAACACATATACGTAAGTTTATACATATCAAACAAATATATATATAGCACATATATAGTACTTATAAAACATACCCTGAAACTATGCAAGCTCGGCTAGGCAAGTGGAATGTTTGGGTTCACGGCAAGGCAAAGGGTGATGAGGGGGTCTCGGCCGAAGGGGATAGAGGATTGGGGAAGTCGAACAGAGAGGGTGGTAGTTGACGATGGGCTGTGAGGGCGGTGATCTCGGCTGTGTGCGTGGGTGGAGGAATGCATGGTGGAGCGGAGCACGTGAGGTGGCTAGTGGGTCGGGCCGTGGTGGATGAGGGGAGAAGAAGGGTTTTGTTGGAAGCCAAGCATGCATGGGTAGAGGAGGGTGAAGAAGAAGAGGAATGGACGCTCTACAAAAATGAGAGGCACGAAATTTGCTACAGGAATTTGCTATAGGAAATAATAATATGCAAGTTGTACGTTTAATTATAAATTTCGTTTCTCAAATGAAATGAGCACTGTACCCGAGAAATAAAAGCAACCAGTGGGAAAAGCAAAAGTCGCATCTACTGTAGTGGTAAAGCAAAGGTCACATCTACCGAATTCAAGAATTTTAATGACCAACGGCTAATTAATGTATACGGTGGAAAGTGAATGGTTATTGCAAACCAAAAGACGTACCGGTCTGGTTAACCGTTTTACGGGTTTCGCCACGTACCATACATTAAAACACATAATTGAATATACCGTAGAGATCAACACGACAAGACGATCAAAACGGTATACAGATATCAGTGTTACGGTTGAATTATAGAAATTCGAATTTTCTACTAGCGAAATATGCAGCAAAACGCAGAAAAATAAGATCGACGGAGCTAAAGAAGTCCGAATTTGGAAAAACGAAAAATGACGCCTTGATCAGAAGATGATTTACAATTTTTCTATGTAAAAATATTCAGGTTTGGAAAACATTTTATTATCATCAATTTTAACTGATATAAATTGGAATAAAATTACACTAGAAAATAAACTTCCAAATTATCTGATGAAAATTTACCAGTTCCTATGATTAATTAGACGCGTTCCAAATATCAAAAATTTTATTTCAAATTTTATCGTTTAAAATTTCACAAAATTTCAACTAATTTCATTATTAAAACAGTTAAAATTTACGGGTCGTTACACATTCACACAGCAATATATCACATCTCAATCCAAACCAATTCATATCATAGAGTATCACAAATCACATATCAGAGATATCAACAATTCAAGGCATTCAATATAATCCAATTATCTATAAGCAAGATTAATTAATCATATGATTATAATTAATTTAATTTACTCAAAATAAATTAATTACTTATGAATTAATCACTTAACCCTGCTTAATTATCATTAAGTAATTACAAACCATTTTACTTAATTATTTAATTAAATAATCACATAAATACTTTCATTAATTATCCTTTAATTACTGATTAATTTTCCTTAATTATTAATTAATCAATCCTTAATTATTAATTAATTAATCCTTTAATCATTAAATTAATTAACCTTAATTATTAAATAATTAACCTACATTAAGTAATTAACCTTTAAGTAATTATCCTTTAATTACTTTCATTAATTAATAAATCCTTAATTACTTAATATCTTAATTAATTAAAAGATAACTCATTTATCTTAATTGATTACTCTAATTATCCTTTAAATCTTATTAATAACCTTTGGAATTAATTATCATTAACCGATTAATTTAAACCTTTAAGATAATTAACCTTTGAAAACATTTTGTCTTCTTAATTAACTCCTTAATTACATTATTAAGTTTATTTAAAATAAACTTTAAAAATAAAGGTCATATATATAAATATTTAAAATACTTTAAACTTAATTAATTTAAAAGTAATTTGTTTTATAACCTTTAACTAATCCCAACTTAAATAAAACAATCATTAATTAAAAAGAATTGGTTAAGGAATGGTTTTAAACCTGACCTAGTTTAAATTTTAAAACTTGTTATATATATTTTTTTTAAAACTTGATGTGACGACCGCCCACGACCCCTACACTGAACCTAGAGATAGTGCGTTGTAAAGTGTGCCAGGCAGCCGTGGACGATTGTCAGGGTAAATTAAAAAAAAACAACAGAATCTATTGTATTACTCACAGCGCATGGATAAAATACAATAGAGAATATATATAGTGAAGCTTCACAGAATAGAATCTCATCGATAAAACTTCATAATAGTTGAATACAAACATCTAAATAGTCAATACAACAAGCCTCACTACATATTACTCAGAGAATATACAAGCAGCGGAACATCCGGTACATATAGTAAGAAAACAATATTCAATCCTCCAGCTCGTCTTCGTCATCAGCATCGTGGAAAGCTAGAACATCACCTGTCACCTGCTACCTAGTCTGCCCGTCCCAAAATGGACGAACAGCCCAAGGCAATAAGAGTTAAAACATAAAGCCTTGAGTCAGACAACAGTCTTAGTGAGCGGTAAATTAACTAACAACATACCAAAAGAGCATAAAGGAAAAGGAATAGGAATACAACCCTCCCACTCCACCTCTTTCTACAGTGATAGCCCCCAGACACACACTAAGTAAAGAAAACATAGCAAAGCATACAATTAAAGTAAAGCAATTACCACTCGAGTCAAGGGCGATGTTTTCGAAGCACAAACCCCCAAGGCCTAAACCAAGATCAGATAAGCACCCAGAAAATACCGCTCTTGAGACCGAATGACGATACAACCAAACATCCATGACTCTGGCTATCACTGTTATTGTTGCTTCGATATCATCGTTAATTGAATGACCGGCTCATTCTTTCATCCGTCCGTCAAGGGCTAATGGAAACCCCGGTTCTAGACATAACTCTGCACGTCGTCGAAACCCGTGCCTAGGACTATCGAATCTGCCCAGAGTACTCGACTACCAATCAGTAGCCTTCAGGGACTATCGAATCTGCCCAACGTACTCTTGCTTTGAGCATGCTAGAACCTTCAACAACGATGACATCTCAGCCTTCTAGTCATCCTCCTCGACGACTATTTCCATACTAGCTCAAGCGCCTCTCGAGCAAACCATTATCCTCAAACTCGAAGCATTTCACCGAGTTATCAACATGCTTGGAATGATCCCGTCTGGATTAGACCAAGACTATCTCATATCATGCCTCGCTTCATCACATCCTAGCAAAGCCTCATCTTAACATCATCATCATCAAATCTATCCATATGAGCTTCATCATCCGCTATATATGCCACGAGCAGCTTTCCCAATTCAAGAGCCTTTCACTTAGCTTTTGAATAATCTTCGACCATCTTGTCTAAATCAAATCATCAATCATCTAATTCATAGCAATCAATCAAGTCAAACATTAATCCAAGTAATCAAGCATTCAAATATGATCTAATGAACAATTATAACAATAATGGCAATTTCGTAAATAAAGAGTCTAAAGTCTAACAAACATGAAAACATGAGCAATATCTCTATAATCTTGATGGATGAACTTGCATAGGTTAACATTTAGTAAAATGGATGTCAAATCATCATGAACAATGGATCTATACTTAAGTTTACAAAAATGCATGAAAATCACTACTTTACACAAAATCAAGCCAACGATCCGATATACTCCTTTTGATCCGTGTGAGAGATAATCACCACTCACCAAATCACCTAAACACCTCAAAAGCTACACACTTCAGATCTGGACAGCGAAGGATCTAACTCGATCTATCACAAATCCGCTTCAAACGATGAAATCTCACTTTGATGGATGTAGATCTTCAACCTAAGCTCTTGAATCTTCAATTCGATCTTCGATTTGGATGGAAGGAAGCACAAGATTAAAGTGGAGAAAAGAAGTGAAGAAGTGTAGAACTCGAGCTCTCAAAATGGCAGCACTTCGTCGCTTCAAAATCCGGATCCCAAAAATGAAGAAGAACCCGCCTATTTATAGGCAGAAATCCCCTTAGGTTGTCCGCTCGCTATTAGGTCGTCCACGACCTATAGACCATCACGACTTACGACTTAAGAAATACCCCGACTTACAACTTAGTGAGATAACCCATCCTACGACTTAACAAATCCACCAGTCTATGACTTAACGACTCATCATAATAAGTCTTCTCGCGACCTAACAGCTCACGACCTGACACTTAGCGACCTAACAATCTCGCGACTTAACAAACCATACGACTTAACCTTGCGCGACTTAATATGCGCGACCTAACGACAAATGCGCTTTCGCGACCTAACAATGCCACGACCTAAGACAATGCGCGACCTAACGACTCAATACCTACGCGACCTAACTGGGTTACGACCTAACACCTCACGACCTAATACTTAGCGACCTAACACTTAACTCGTTCATGACTTAACTCCCTTAGGTCGTAAACTCACCCAACCCTTAGGTCGCTAACTGCTACCACCAGCTTTCTTAGGTCGTTGCCGACCTATCCTCCTTAAGTCGCTAACTCGCCCAGTTTCCTATGCCGCTAACTCTTAAGTCGTTCACTCGACCTAAGCCACCACACGACCTAACTTCCACACGACTTATCCCAATCCTTAGGTCACCAACTTCCTTAGGTCGCTCCACTTTCTTAAGTCGTCTACTCTGACCTAACTACTATACGACCTAAGCCTTATCTCGTCCACGACCCAATGACAACTGTTTTACCATGTTTCGATCCGTAAATATACGGGTCGTTACATTCCCTCCCCCTTAGGAATTTCGCCCCCGAAATTCCAAACAAACAAGAGCAATCAAAGACTATTCTGCACGCCTACCATCCATAGCAATCAACAAACCATGCATCCAATTCTAGCTTAGCTTGCAGAATTCTAAAACTAGAACAAGTTACAATATCGTGAGATGACACGACACCTTATGGCCTTACATTGAAGAGTTCAGGATGAGCTGCCTTCATACTCTCTTCCACCTCCCATGTACAGTCGGTATCATTATCACTCCATTGTATCTTGAGCAACCTAACTGCCTTCCTCCTAAGCTGTTTCGTGTCAGTTTCCACAACACGAAGCGGCTTACGAGGTCTCTTATCGACTGGATCAACCTCAAAATCTTCACAGCTATCAGCAGCAACCACTGTATTCGAATCGTGCACATACTTCCGTAGATACGATACATGAAAAACATTGTGCACCCCCGACATCTTCTCTGGTAACTCCAATCTGTAGGCGAGCTTTCCAATTCGCTCGATGATCGGGAATGGTCCAACAAATCTCGGAGTCAATTTCCCTTTCTTCCCGAATCGAATAACATTCTTCAGTGGAGAAATCTTCACAAAAACCATATCACCTACGTCGAATTCCAAGTCCTTACGACGCTTATCAGCATAACTTTTCTGTCGGTATTGGGCTGCCTTCATTCGTTGCCGAATGATCTCTATGTAATTCGAAGTCTGTCGAATCATATCTGGCCCAAGTATCAACTTTTCTCCTGTTTCTAACCAACACGTAGGAGAGTTACACGGTCTTCCATATAATGCCTCATACGGTGCCATACCAATGCTTGACTGGTAACTGTTATTATACGAAAATTCCACCAAATGAATGTGATCTTCCCATGATCCTCCGAAATCCAAAACACAAGCTCTGAGGAGATCTTCCAAAACTCGGTTGACTCTCTCGGTCTGACCATTTGTTTGAGGGTGATAAGATGTACTCAAACACAACTCGGTTCCCAAAACTTCCTGAAAGCTCTTCCAAAATCCACTAGTGAACAATGGATCTTGATCGCTCACTATACTCTTCGGAATACCATGGAATCGAACTATCCACTTAACATACAACTCAGCCAACTTTGATGCAGTCCTAGTCGATCGAACAGGAATGAATCTTGCACTCTTAGTCAGACGATCTACAATGACCCAAATTCCTTCATTTCTCGTTCTTGTTCTAGGTAGTCCATCAATAAAATCCATCGATATTTGCTCCCACTTCCATGTAGGAACTTCTAATGGCTGAAGCAATCCACTTGGCTTCTTCTGCTCGGCTTTTACCAACTGGCAGTTCATACACTTGGAAATAAAATTTCCAACATCCTTCTTCATACCTTCCCAGTAATAGGTTCTCTTCATATCCCGATACATCTTGTTTCCACCTGGATGAATTGTCAACTTCGAGTGATGATTTTCCTTTAGAACTTCATTCCTCAATTCATCTATATTGGGAACAACTAGTCGTCCTTGCTTCCGAAGCCAACCCTCTCGATCGAACTCGAATCCTTTACCCTTTTCAGGGTCCAATCCGGATTCCAAATCACGGATAATCTTGACAAGCTTATCGTCTCGCTTTTGACTCTCGCCAATTCTTTCCACAAGAGTCGATCTTATTGATAAGTTTGCCATCATCACAGGTTCCAATTCACATCTGGGCCTGAAGTCAAATCCAGCTAAATACTCGAGATTCTTCCATTCTGAAAACACGACTCCCAATCCTGCATGTCTTTGACTTAACGAATCTGCCACTGCGTTACCCTTTCCCGGAGTATAAGCTATACCAAAATCATATGATGCCAAAAACTCTAGCCATCGTTGCTGCCGAAGATTCAAATCCTTTTGGGAGAAAAGATACTTCAACGACTTATGATCTGTAAACAACTCGAATCGAACTCCCAATAGATAATGTCTCCACATCTTCAGAGCAAATACAATCGCCGCTAACTCCAAATCATGAGTCGAATAATTCCTTTCATGCGGCTTCAGTTGTGGACTTGCATACGCAACAACTTTATCCTTCTGCATCAGCACTGCTCCAAGTCCAGTACCACATGCGTCGGTGTAAACCACCATCTCATCATTCCCACTTGGAATAGTCAAAACAGGAGCACTTGTCAGTCGCTCTTTCAGGATTCTGAAAGCTTGCTCACACTTATCATCCCATCTGAACACTTGGTTCTTCTTCGTCAATCCTGTTAATGGTGCAGCCACCTTGGAAAAGTATTTGATAAATCGATGATAATATCCTGCTAATCCAAGAAAACTTCTCACATCCGATGCATTCTTAGGTCTAACCCAATCCTGGATTGTTGCCACCTTAGCGGAATCAACCGCTATTCCATTTCCAGAAATAACATGGCCTAAGAACCTCACTTCACTCTTCCAGAAGTGACACTTCGAAAACTTAGCCTTCAGCTGATGTTTCCGCAAGATTTCCAAAACAATACGCAAGTGCGTCTTGTGCTCTTCTTCAGTTCTGGAATAAATCAAAATATCATCCACGAACACAAGTACGAACTTGCTCAACTGATCTCTGAACACTCTATTCATAAGATCCACAAAATATGTTGGCGCATTAGTCAATCCAAACGGCATTACCAGCCACTCAAAGAAACCGGATGGTGTCCGAAAAGCAGTCTTCGGCACACTATCCTTGCCACTCTCAACTGGTGAAATCCCGTTGCCAAATCCATCCGAGAAAACACCTTAGCTTCGTGAAGCTGATCAAACAAGTCATCGATTCTCGGCAATGGATACTTGTTCTTCTTAGTCACCTTATTCAGCTCACGATAATCCACACACAACCTCAACGATCCATCTGCTTTGGTTGCGAACACAACTGGTGCACCCCATTCGGACACACTACGCCGAATGAATCCTTTCTGCAAAAGATCATCAACCTGCACCTTCAACTCCTGATGTTCCCTAGGCGCCATCCACCTAAGAGGCATCACAACAGGTCTGGCTCCTTCAACTAGATCTATACGAAACTCGATCTCTCTATGCGGCGGTAACCCTTTGACCTCGTCAAAGACATCCTCAAATCCATTAGCGATTGGCATAGATGACAGTCCATCCCGTGGAACAACCAGCGAATACATGAAACTCATGAAGACGCCTTCTTCATGCTTACATCGTATCATAATCTTTCGCCCCTCCACATTCTCGACTGTCACCTCCAACCTTTCACAATCAACCTTTGCCGCATACTTCCTAAGCCAGTCCATACCCAAAATAATTCCGAACCCCGCAAAGTTCAGAACAAAACAATCACAAACAAAAGAGCAATCATGACTCGATACAATCAGACCATGGCATAGCATACACAAACAAGACGAACCCCCAACTGGATTAGTCACAACCAATGGCCTATCAACAATATCTAGTTCTAAACCCAACCGGCCTACAAGTTCATTACAAACAAACGAATGTGACGCCCCAGTATCAAATAGCACTCTAACTGGAACACCACATAGGAAAAGAGTACCTTGAACCACTACACTCTTTCCTTTCTCTTCAGCGGTAGGAGCTTTCGAAGATGATGGAACAGCTCCCAAAGCATAAGCTTGCACAATCTGTTTGTCCTTCCGCGGTTCTGGACAATTCCTCCTAACATGCCCCAGCTTGTCACAGTTGTGACACTTCACCGGCACCTTCGGATTCTTGCAATCTCTAGAGAAATGGCCCTTCTGCTGACAATTGTAGCAGGTCACTTCGCCCTTTGGCTTCTTCTGGCCATCCCTACCCTTTTACTGCTGCTGCTTCCTCTTCTTGTTTCCACCCTGCTGTGGTTTAGTTTCTTCCTTGGTCACAGCAACAACAGACCTTTCCTTAGGAAATAGATTCTCGTGCCTGAGAGCTTTCTCTACTAGCTTCTCAAATGGATCGTCCAAATGATCCACCAACTGCCTCCCAAGATAACTGTCCAAGCCTGTCACAAACTTCTTTCTTCTGGTACGCAGATTCAATATACAACCGAGCATACTTGGACAAAGCTTCAAACTCAGAAACATACTCAAGAACTGGTCTTCCACTTTGCTTGAGCTCCACAAACTTCTTGAACAGAACAGACTTCTGAGCAGTAGAAATGAACTTAGCTTCAAATCTGGATTGGAATTGCTCCCAAGTAATCTCTTCCTCCGGAGTATCAATGATGATAGAGTTCCACCAATCAGAAGCTCTCCCTTGAAGCTGTCTTGATGCTAACTTCCTCTTAGTTGCATCCTCAATTACCAAATCACCAAAGATCCTTCTACAAGCATCTATCCATCTTTGGACCTCAATGGTTGATTCTGTTCCCAAGAAAACCTTCCCTCTAAGAGCAGTATAGTCTTTACACAACTTAGCAAAATCCACTGGTCTTGGAGCCTGAACTTGAACTCCAACATCAACTGCTGTCCCCGGAACTGGTATCCTTCTCATGATCGAAGTCATCATAGCTTCGAACATAGCTGCATAATCAGCAGTCCCCTCAGCAGCACGGCCTTCCCTAGCAGCTGGTCTCCCTCTTCGACTCATCCTTAATATCTATAAAAAGGAATGATTAGCACACCTTGAGAAACAACTGCATAAAGGACTCAAACTCTACTAGGCTACTATATTATATATAGTAATCATCCATAAAAATACAATTACGTCTCTTATACGTAGTTACGTCAGCGAGCGTTGGGTAAAATTGATTAACCAACGCTCTAATACCAAATGTGACGACCGCCCACGACCCCTGCACTGAACCTAGAGATAGTGCGCTGTAAAGTGTGCCAGGCAGCCGTGGACGATTGTCAGGGTAAATTAAAAAAAAACAGAATCTATCGTATTACTCACAGCGCATGGATAAAATACAATAGAGAATATATATAGTGAAGCTTCACAGAATAGAATCTCATCGATAAAACTTCATAATAGTTGAATACAAACATATGAATAGTCAATACAACAAGCCTCACTACATATCACTCAGAGAATATACAAGCAGCGGAACATCCAGTACATATAGTAAGAAAACAATATGCAATCCTCCAGCTCGTCTTCGTCATCAGCATCGTGGAAAGCAAGAACAGCACCTGTCACCTGCTACCTAGTCTGCCCGTCCCAAAATGGACGAACAGCCCAAGGCAATAAGAGTTAAAACATAAAGCCTTGAGTCAGACAACAGTCTTAGTGAGCGGTAAATTAACTAACAACATACCAAAAGAGCATAAAGGAAAAGGAATAGGAATACAACCCTCCCACTCCACCTCTTTCTACAGTGATAGCCCCAGACACACACTAAGTAAAGCAAACATAGCAAAGCATACAATTAAAGTAAAGCAATTATCACTCGAGTCAAGGGCGATGTTTTCCAAGCACAAACCCCCAAGGCCTAAACCAAGATCAGATAAGCACCAGAAAATACCGCTCTTGAGACCGAATGACGATACAACCAAACATCCATGACTCTGGCTATCACTGTTATCGTTGCTTCGATATAATCGTTAATTGAATGACCGGCTCATTCTTTCATCCGTCCGTCAAGGGCTATTGGAAACCCCGGTTCTAGACATAACTCCGCACGTCATCGAAACCCGTGCTTAGGACTATCGAATCTGCCCAGAGTACTCGACTACCAATCAGTAGCCTTCAGGGTCTATCGAATCTGCCGAACGTACTCTTGCTTTGAGCATGCTAGAACATTCAACAACGATGAGATCTCAGCCTTCTAGTCATCCTCCTCGACGACTATTTCCATACTAGCTCAAGCGCCTCTCGAGCAAACCATTATCCTCAAACTCGAACCATTTCACCGAGTTATCAACATGCTTGGAATGATCCCGTCTGGATTAGACCAAGACTATCTCATATCATGCCTCGCTTCATCACATCCTAGCAAAGCCTCAACTTAACATCATCATCATCAAATCTATCCATATGAGCTTCATCATCCGCTACATATGCCACGAGCAGCTTTCCCAATTCAAGAGCCTTTCACTTAGCTTTTGAATCATCTTCGACCATCTTGTCTAAATCAAATCATCAATCATCTAATTCATAGCAATCAATCAAGTCAAACATTAATCCAAGTAATCAAGCATTCAAATATGATCTAATGAACAATTATAACAATAATGGCAATTTTGTAAACAAAGAGTCTAAAGTCTAACAAGCATGAAAACATGAGCAATATCTCTATAATCTTGATGAATGAACTTGCATAGGTTAACATGTAGTAAAATGGATGTCAAATCATCATGAACAATGGATCTATACTTAAGTTTACAAAAATGCATGAAAATCACTACTTTACACAAAATCAAGCCAACGATCCGATATACTCCTTTGGATCCATGTGAGAGATAATCACCACTCACCAAATCACCTAAACACCTCAAAAGCTACACACTTCAGATCTGGACAGCGAAGGATCTAACTCGATCTATCACAAATCCGCTTCAAACGATGAAATCTCACTTTGATGGATGTAGATCTTCAACCTAAGCTCTTGAATCTTCAATTCGATCTTCGATTTGGATGGAAGGAAGCACAAGATTAAAGTGGAGAAAAGAAGTGAAGAAGTGTAGAACTCGAGCTCTCAAAATGGCAGCACTTCGTCGCTTCAAAATCCGGATCCCAAAAATGAAGAAGAACCCGCCTATTTATAGGAAGAAATCCCCTTAGGTCGTCCGCTTGCTATTAGGTCGTCCACGACCTATAGACCATCACGACTTACGACTTAAGAAATACCCTAACTTACGACTTAGTGAGACAACCCATCCTACGACTTAACAAATCCACCAGTCTACGACTTAACGACTCATCATAATAAGTCTTCTCGCGACCTAACAGCTCACGACCTGACACTTAACGACCTAACAATCTCGCGACTTAACAAACCATACGACTTAACCTTGCGCGACGTAATATGCACGACCTAACGACAAATGCGCTTCCGCGACCTAACAATGCCACGACCTAAGACAATGCGCGACCTAACGACTCAATACCTACGCGACCTAACTGGGTTACGACCTAACACCTCACGACCTAATACTTAGCGAACTAACACTTAACTCGTTCACGACTTAACTCCCTTAGGTCGTAAACTCACCCAACCCCTAGGTCGCTAACTGCTACCACCAGCTTTCTTAGGTCGTTGCCGACCTATCCTCCTTAAGTCGCTAACTCGCCCAGTTTCCTATGCCGCTAACTCTTAAGTCGTTCACTCGACCTAAGCCACCACACGACCTAACTTCCACATGACTTATCCCAATCCTTAGGTCACCAACTTCCTTAGGTCGCTCCACTTTCTTAAGTCTTCTACTCCGACCTAACTACTATATGACCTAAGCCTTATCTCGTCCACGACTTAGACTTTGGACGACTCATCAACATTAGCGACCCAATGACAACTGTTTTACCATGTTTCGATCCGTAAAAATACGGGTCGTTACACTTGATATCATAAAAACCCGAGTCAATCCCGTCATTCACCCGAGCTCAACCCCGAGCAACTTCCTCTCGTCTCATCCCTGAGACAATCCAAGATCCACTTCGAGCAAAGCCCGATAAAAACCTTTCTTCCCAAACCACAACAATTTCCAGACTTGAACGTGCACACGTGCACGTGCACGAGGGCTCCGACCACCTCTGGTCCCTGCCGAGACCACCAACACGACGTCGACAACCAACTAAAGCCCCCAGACTACCCAGATTGACGAACCAACGACGAACTTGAAATCGAGTTGAACAGCACCCAATTGGAACTAAATTCGATCGACAAATCTCCCTTGCACCGACGATCCAGATCGTCAGAAGCCATGCCAACTCGACCATAGCATCGCCGTTCAACCACGCACCATTTCCACCATGACCGATCTTCGCCGATGCTCAGACGACAACGCGGAAACCCGAGATTTAACGCTGACCCAAACCAGAGCTAAAACCCTATTGTGACGCTGTGTCGCGCCACGGTGGTCGTAAAATCCTACGACTATTTTTACCAAGATCGCCTACCCCCAGGCTAGCTTCAGCCACGATCTCGAGACCCCAATATTCCTCGATCATCAGAAAATGCCCAAAACCCAAACCACGTTCAACTTGCAATTTCTCTTGAATTAAAAGCTTTAAAATCATGATTTCATTTTTAAAAATCCTAGTTTTTGAAAACAAAATTGATTATATACATGAAACCAGAAATCATTTAAGTCGAAAATTTGGTATGATTTGAATTTCATTGTACTTCTTCCTTTTTGTTAAAACTAGCTTCAGGTTCTTCTTGAAAGTATTTTCAAAATCTATATCTTGTTATTACTAACAGATTTTGTTTATATATTGAAGACTAAAGAGAATCAGGGGAAGAGGAATTTAATTTTTTTTTTAAGTTTTGTAGCTTGTAAACTAGAACAGAGCAAACTTACAGGCTCACAGATACGCACAACAATATTAACATACATATTTATATGAAATCATATCTAAACAAACATGCAAAGCAAAATCTCCATCATAGATTATTAAATGCAACTGGTTACCAAACAATTTAAGCCATTATAGAAAAGTTTACTCACCTATTTGATGATAACAGAGAACCTGGAATTTGATTTTGAAAACTGGAAAAACTTTGATCTGGAAATTGTTTTGGTTTTGATCTTCAACTTGATTTTGATTCACTTAATGTTGAGTTGATTTCTAAACTTGTTTGTTGAATTTGAATGCTTGAATTCTTGCTTGATATCCAGGTTGAAGATTTGTGAAAGAGTTTTGTTTGTTTTGTTTTTTTTTCGTTTTTTTGTTCTGGTTTTGCTTAAAGGTTTTTGAAATGAAGATAAAAGAAATGAGAAAGTAAGAGTATAGATATATGTAGCCTTGATTTTTTATCTTTATTTATTATTTAAAAATAAAAGAAAAACATGACACTTGTAATTTCATGTTATCTTAAGCTAACACTTGTTAAATGTTATATTAAAATACTTACACTTGTTAATATCCGTTTTTATTAACTTACAAATGTCTTTATATATTTTTATATTGATTTTATATTATATTTCTTTTTAGTTTTAAACTTATATGTTTTTTATTTTTTATTTTATACTTTTCCTTTATTAATATTCATATAACCTTAAAGAAAATAATTTGAAACTAAATTATACATTAATAAATAATCACATTCCCATATATGTATATTTAAAATGTATAGTTCTAAATCCAATTTTTATTTTAAGATATTTATTTTTGAATTTCAAATCCATATTCTATTTACAATCTATATATATATATATATATAAACCAACACATATCTTATTTGTTTTGGAAATTTCAAATTAATTCACAAATTAATCCTAACTTTTATATTAATTACTAAGTTAATATTTGGCTTAAAAACGGGATCGTTACAGTTTCTGAATTGTTTGTGGTGGTGGTTTATCACCATCTCAGAGCATGTCTAAGGACCGTTCGCAATCCCGTACATGTGTAAGTGACTTGGCCGTTATAGAATTATTAAAACCAAATTTACATTCAAATGAGTCTTTCAACAGAAATGTCCAACAAAATCAAGTCCAAACATGAGAAATAGAAAACAAAGGCAAAATAGAGACGTCAAAGTGCAAACACCTACACTGATGTGATTGATAGTCGTATCAGAGCATGCCTGAGGATCGTTTGTGATCCTGTACATGTGTAAATGACTTAATCGTGTTAGTGTGGAGTTTGCCACTTATTCATAATTATTTCAATCAGTTGATGGTAAGCTGATGCCTCGATCCGGAGCCGTTCCCAGTTGGTGCAGGTGGTGGTCGTTCTTGCTCCACCGTTGTGGCTCGCCTCCTTACATGTTGCGATAGCAGGCCATTCCAGATATGTCCTTCTATCTCATCCCTCAAGTGTCGGCAATCATTCGTGCTATGACCATTTAGCTCGTGGAACAAGCAATACTTGTCTGATCTTCTTTCACTGTTGGTCGGATCCCTCCTCATTGGCTTTCGATAAGGAACCTGCCCCCTGGTGTCCTGGTAGATCCGTTCCAAAGTTTCATTCAACTCCTTATAAGAGGTGAATCTCGGTTCCTTTCGCGGTCGTTTTGGTTCATCACCTTTATCCTCGGCTTTTCGTTTTCTTTTATCCTTGCCTGAATCTTTTTCAAGAGGATTTCCGCCTTTGACTGCATAAATTCTACTCCCTCTCTTTCCTCTCTTTCAACATTTGCATCCTCTAATCACGGGAATCCTTTGGCCTCATGATAAAATTCTCCTAGATCCATAGGTGGATTCCTTGTTAGTGAATTTTTGAACTCCATTCCATCAGCTATGCCAGCTACGGCTGCAATTAAGACCATGGATGGATCTGGACGATCCACCGATGTTGCAGCTGCATTAAATCCTGTTAGAAAATTCCTCAAAGATTCCCTAGTTTTTTGTTTTAGCGTCGCCAGACTCATTACATTCTTGGGCCTCAAAATGTGAACTCTGAATTGCCTCATAAACTTCTCGGTCAACTCGTCCCACATTCTAATGGAACCGCTCTCCAATTGTCTAAACCATAGTGCTGCTATGTTTGTCAAATACAATGGGAAGCACCAGGCCATGACCTCCTCTGATGCCTTCAGTACTTCCATGTGCCTCATATACCTTGTCAGATACAATGGGAAGGGGCTCATGTTCACATCTTCTAGATCTCTACTCACTAATCCGCCTCTCATGGCTCGTCTGACCGCCTCCGCCAATATGTCATTGTCGTCAAGTTGTAGTCCTTGTCTGTTGCCTCTAAACTGCCCCCCGAGTTAACGAGGGAATTCTGGAATCTGCCATCCAGGACGAGCATCCGTTCCTTTATCAATGCCGTGTTGAACAGCTCCACCTGGTATCCTACCTGAGGTTGGATCAACATGTTCCTGGTGGGTGCCCCCTAGATCTGGTGCTGCTCCTGATGGTCCTTCTCTATTCTGAATTCTAGTTGCTCTGTGTTCTTGATCCCTATCTCCAGCATCCCCTGTAGTTGCGTTAACTTGATTCTGCACTTCGGTTTGTCCAGCTTGTCGAAGCAGATTCTGCATCATCTCTTCTTGTCTTTTTAGAAGCTCTTCATGCATAGCTCCCATCATCATTTCCATCTCGTCTCTGGTGATGAAAACGGAAGCCTGATTTGCTCCTGTGGAAGCCTCCTGACTCCCATCGTGCTGACTCCTTTCAGTTCTTTGCCTCCTTGTTGATTGCTTTGTCATGGTTCCTTTTAGATCTGATCCTCTAGATTCCCAAATCCAAACTCCAAGCTTTAGAATCCCTGAATGCTAGCGTTCTCAGTGAAAGCACCAAAATGTTTGCGCCAAAATTGGTCACAAGCACACGATTATTGATGAAAGCACCGTTTACAATCACAGATAGCAAGTTTATAGAGAATAAAGTATGATGAACACTCAGAAAATTCAAAAAAAAGCGATGGAAACACACAGATTTATAGTGGTTCGGCGTTCTAGCCTACGTCCACTTTGAAGAATTCGACTTTATTGTTTTTTTTGCTCACTGGTTACAACAGGTTACAACAGTAGAATTCGAGTACAATGATGATTTCGATAGAGTCTGGACGTAGAAGAGCCAAAAGAAAGAAGATCCTTTTTCTATTGGTCTTGGGTTGATATTTATAGGTGTAGGCTGCAAATATCTCGCTCAGATTTCGGGAGACCTCTTATGGCATGTGAGTGGGTCCACGCGATCGATCCCACGTGATTTCCATGCGATCTGGGATCGATAGGAACGAGATTTGTATCGATCGAAACTTCATCCAATTGAGTCGGGATCGATTGCGAGTGTTGTTGAGGATGTATGCAAGCTTCTGTGAAAATTTCGTAGCGTTTGGACTTGTAGATTGTGAGTTATGATCGATGCAAACTTGTGTTTCCTCTAGGCTGCTTCGTTCGTATCGATACCCTTCGTATCGCTTCCATCTCCTTCGTGTCGATCAAAGGCACGTGCTTGCTTGTTGAAGTGGAACGATAAACTGGGGTGGATCCATATTTTTTGCCGCATTGACCGAGCCTTCATCCTTGTAGATTTCATTCGTATTCATTTGTAATACTCCATTCGCATCCATCCATTTCAACCCCTATTCATATCGATAATTGATGGTGTACTTCGTATTGATCGTTGTAGATACAATCGATACGAAGTGACTTCGTTTGGGGGGTTTTCTGATGGATACGAACAAGGACTATGATGGATAAGAACAAGGACTATGGCGGATACAAAGGCTCATGGAAGCTATCGATTTGAACAACCATGAACTTGATGGATACGAATGAGGTTTGTAGGGTGGATGGATACGGACTAACCTTACCTGTGATCGATACGAACTAGGTCGGTCCTCGATGGACACGAAGTAGCATGGACACAAGGTAGGCTGATGGATACGAACAAGATCGATATGAAGGAGGCCGCCTTTGGATGGATACGAAGAGTGTAGTTTCGGGTGGATGCGAACGGAAGCGATGCGAAAAGAGTGAAACGATGGATACGAACGAATTGATCTCCTTGATTTGCATCGATCATATCTTGAGCTTACAAACTCGGATTGTCTTGAAATTTGTTACATTGACTTCCACAGCTTTAATTGTCGTGTCATATCAATTCTAGCTTGATCTGGACTCGGGCAAAATTTGTCGATATCCATAGTGAACCTGTGTATAACCAATCTTCGCAACGAACTGTCTTTGATTTCTAGTCAATTTTTTGGTGTCACGGCCTTGCCAAAAGCCGGGATAACAATAATTTTCTGAAATCGGATAGTTAATAAAATTGGTTGTTAGGAATGATAATACTAGATTATCATTTATTATTTTGTCACCACTACTAAATCATTTTCTATTGTTATATTTTATAAGATGTTGAAATTTTATAAACATGGTTTATTTGATTTGAAAATGAACTAAACTTAAATCAAAGGTTTAAGAATTTAATCTCCAGTGCTTCTCAAAATTGGTTTCAAAGGTTTTGGAAAATATATCATTTGAAAGTATTTTCGAATGGAAATTGTTTCAAAAGAATAATTTTAAAAGAATTAAGTCTGTACTCTCTTCTTTTGTTGTTGGAAAATAATTTCGGTGATGACTGCAGCATCATTGACATTCATTTTTGAGTCTCAAAGTGGAGAGACCACCTAGTAGCTTTGCTACACTTTGTTTTGGAAAAATGGATTTGATTTAAATTTCTTGTGTATAATTTGATTTATAAAATGTATATGTAGATAATTATTTCAAAATAGTTTGAAGTGAAACAGGAAATTTGAATCTTCAGTTTTATATTAATGGTTTCAGTTATTGAAATAAAGTGAAATTTTTGAACAATTGGAATATCTAAAATGAAAAATGAAATTAAACCAACTTGAAATAGTTGAATTTGAATAAAATTTACTTGTATAATACTAAATTGCATTCTAATATATATAACTTACCTAAAATATTCAAAAAGTTAAAATATTAGAGTGAATATATAATGAAAGGTTATACAAGAGAAATAAAGTAATAAATTGTTCAAACTAAATTTTGGCTTAATATAAATGTTGTAAATAAAAGGAAAATTTGTATAGTATTTAATTACACTCAGAACCTTAATATAACTTACCTAGAAATAGTTAAATGTTATTGAGAATAGGTAATTGAATAACATACAATATTAATGTGAGCAGTAAGATGTCCAAAATGATATTTTGTTAAGAGAATTTATAAATAATAAATTGAATAATGAATAAAAAGTGAATTAATTGGTTGAATAACAAATGGTTATAGTAAATGTTTATACACTCAATATATGTTGTAAAATATGTCAAGTGGAATAAATTAAATGAGAAAGAGAATGTTATTTAAGAAATTAAATATAAACTTAAAAATAGTGAAATTGAAATTTTAAGTGAAATCAATTTAACTAAGGTCAAATGGATTTAATAAATAGGTTAAATCAAATAAATTTTGTTTTGAAAGAAATTTTATAATAAATGTTAATAAATTGAAAACAAATCAATTGAATGAAAATATATGGAATTGAAATCAATCAAAGGTGAACAAAATAATTTTGATTAATTAAATAAAATGTATTGAAATCAATTAGTTGAATATAAACCAATTTAAAAATAAATGAGATTTATATGGCTTCTGAATTAACAATTTTTAATTGAATGCATAGAATAAAATAAATGGAAATTAATGGTTGTGTTTTGTATTTTTAATCTATCTTTTTCTTCTGGTTGGTTCTACTCTCTTATCTCCTTCCTTTTCGAGGACGAAAAGTTTTGAGTAGGGGAGAGTGTAACAACCCGTAAAAATTTAATGGTTTTAATAACGTAATTAACTGAATTTTTGTGAAATTTTAAATAATTGAATTTTGAAATGAAAATTTGATATTTGGAATACGTCTATTTAAACATAGAAAATGGTAAATTTTCATTAGAAAATATGGAAGTTTATTTTATTGTGTAATTTTATTTAAATTTAAATCAGTTGATACTTGATGATAATAAAATGTTTTTCAAACTTGAATATTTTTATATAATAAATTTGTAAATCATCTTCTGAGTGAGACGTCATATTTCATTTCGTCAAATTTGGACTGATATTGCTCCGTTTATCTTATTTTCAGCATTTTAGCAGCATTTTCGGTACCGAATATCGACTTTTGATAGGATGGTTGTACCGCTGATATCTGTATACCGTTTTGATGATCATCTCGTCGTGCTAACCTCTATGGTATATTCATTTGTCAATTTCGGGGTCCGGTGTGCGGTGTAATCTGTGAAACACCTAGCGTATCGGTATCCATTTTAACTTTTTGATTCTTGGGTTCACTCAAATGTCCCAACGATCGAAAGTCAAACAGTCATTGCCTTTAATACTGCCTAATTTCTTATGCCCTGACTTTTACTATTCTCACTTTCCAATATAATTTGTGTTGATTCAATTTCTCCTCTGTTTTGTTCTGCCGTACCTTTTTGCTTAGAATATATATAATAAAGTATTGTTTCATATATGTATTTATTTATTTTCCTATAACCTTCTTGTTCCATTTTTTTTGATGCCTTCTCATTTTCTATGGCCTCGTCATCATCCCTCCGATCCACCTTTCCATTCGCCGCCACCACCTTTGCCAAATTCCCCTCTGCCCCACCGCCTGGCCGACCAACCAACCACCCTCTACCTCACATTTCTTCCGACAAGAACAGCCCAAACACCCACTGCCCCAACCACCTTTCCTTGCCCATCCGAGCATGTCCCTGCCCCTTTCACCACAACCCTAATCCACCCAATACCGCACAACAGCGACCACCACATCATTTCCCCTTGCTTCCATCACGTCACCCAACTCTGCATTGTTCCGCCCCACCTAAACAGCCGACCAGACTCCACCGAAGCCATCATGGCTGTAGCCACCATCTCCCTCCACGTCACAACCTCGGCCACCCCAGTAGCAACCACCCTCCAACTTTGCCTCGTGCTCCCCTTTCCCCAACCCTCTCGAACCCACCACGTCGCCAGGCCGAGAACCACCTTCTCACCGTGTAGCCAATCCCCGCCTATCACGACAGCCACTTCACCACTCCGCTCCTCCACATGTGGCCTTCAGGCACAGCAACAAGTTTTGGTAAAGATTTATATATATTGATATTTTAGTGCTTTAGTTAAATTTATGTTATATATTTCAAGTTTTTATATATATGTATATCTGGTTATATATATATATTAGTTTAAGTATATATATTGCAGTTTCTTACTCTGTCTTAGTAGAGATATATATGTATGTTAGTTTATATATAATCTATATATGTAAGTTATAATGGCTGTATGTGTTGATAATATTAAACACAAGTTTAACAAGCTATGAATAGTTGTTGTATGTTTATATATATATATATATATTAGTCTATTTACGTTACTTTATGTAAGTATATATATAAGTTCTGTAAAATATATATGCTTTTGCCTGCTTGGCTTGCTTTTGAGAAATATATGATCTAAGTGTTTGTTTATATAATGTAAGTATATATATATGATCTGTCCATTATATATCTAAGTCATATTATATTTTATAAGTCTAATTATCTAAGTTTATGATGGGTCAATTATATGTATAAGTTACATAAGTTTGTATATTATCTATTTAAGTTTATATATATAACTTTATATATGTGTGTATAAGTGTTCGTTATCCTGTTTATATATATAATATGTTCATCTCAGTATATGCTTTATATATGTTTAGTTTACTGTAAGTTTATACATACCAGCTTATATATTAGTTATATATATATTGTTGATTTCAAAGTATATATATAGGTTTATAATAATATTGATTTTAAATTTGTATGTGTGTATATATATAAAGTTGTTTATAATATGTAAATTATATATATATATATAACTTATACATTCTGTTTGCATGCTTTTATTATATACATATAATACATAAGTAGTATATAAGTTATATTCTATTATAGATATTAAAAGTATATATATAGTTTATATAAGATTGTTGTTTTATATTGTATATATATATGTGATATGTTTGTATATCTTATTTCAAAATATATTATGTATATATGTTTGATTTTAATATATGCGTTTTAATTTAAAACAATGGTTTTTGAAATAAATGTATATTTAATTTAATATATGTTTGAATTTAGAATATGATTTTTTATATATAATTAGTTATATATATAAGTTCCCTTATACCATTGACCTTCATCAAATCCAGTTTATCGTGCTTTGCTTTGCTTTGTCGCGGTCCTGCTGTCACTTCGTACTTATCTGTATTAGTTTGGTGATTTGTCGACTATCTATGCCCATTTCCATCTTGTTCTCATGTTTCTCTAGCCTCGAAAGGTGAGCAATCACTCATGATTAACATTCTTATATTTAGTAAATTTGGTTTCACTTGAAACAACAACTGAAATATGCTGCTAAATATAACTGCTAATTATATAATTGTTGTATATGATATTTCATTATCTGTAAATGTTCACCTGTGACATCTAACACCATGATCTGTTATTTATATTATTTTTTATTTTATACTGATGATATATGCCTGTTGTTGATATACTATATTATTATCGTATTTGTTCTCACTCTGCAAGTTCCCTGTTAGTTTAGAATTCCCTATGGGTTAAAATGATACATACTCGAACGATCTTGTAGAATAGGAGAAAATCGTTATGGGTTGAAATGATAAACCCAAGCGATTTTCATTGATTTTAAATTTTGGGACTGCGGGTTAAAATGATATATACCCGTAGATATTTAAATTGCGGATTGAAATGATAAATATCCGAATCACTTGACTATAGGATAGAAAATTATATACGGACACCGTTGGTCTATATTTTGAAAAATGATTTCCAAAGTTGAAAAGAAATATATGGGTTTTTAAAATATAATATGTATAAATTTTAGATTTTTAAATTATAATTTTATTTTCTTAATAAATTTAATTTAATTGGTTTATAATACGTTTAAGTATTTATTTAAATTTTTATTGATATTTTAAAATACTTTATAACTTTAATAATAAAGGTTGGAAAGATAAACCAGTGTTGACTTGGAATTTAAATTGGTTAATAAATTGAATTTAAATAAGAAGTTATTTGAACTTATTAATTTTGAGATTTTGAAAATATGATTTATAACTTGATTTGATAAAAAGTGATTAAATGAATATTCTCAATTTTAAATAAAATTGAGATTTGAATATTTAATATTGATTTAAAATTATAAATTAGGGTTTAAAATAAGTGTTATTTAAATGGATAAAGGAATACTTTCCAATTTGAATAAAATTAAAAGTTAAATGTTAAAATATAAATGGAAGTTATATTGTAAAAGCTTGAATATTTAAACTTGAATTTTATTGGAATTGAAGTGATAGTTCAACTTGGATTTGAAATCGATCAAATTGAAATGGTTTATTGAGAATTTGAATTGTTAACCTTATTAATGGAAATGGTTAAACTGGAATTGATTAACATTGGATTCTGGATTTTAAGTTGATTTGAATCGATTTGTGAAATTGGAGGAAACTATCTTTATTATATAATGTATTTTAATATATTAATTATTTTAATATGTATACTATTTTAATTTATAACTATTTTAATGTATATACTATTTTAATATCTAAACTGTTTAAGTCGAAAGTGTTACTATTTCAAAGTGTTTTGATTTCAAAGTGTTATGATTTCAAGGTGTTGTGATTTCGAAAGTGTTATAAATTTTGAAAGTGTTACATTCTGAAAATGAATATTATTTATATTGAATAATGATATCGAATTTATATGGTTTTGAAATGGATATGATAATTTGATATGATGTATGAACTATTTGAAATGAAATGACCACGGTGTGAAATAAGTGTTTGGTTGTTAAAGAGACCGGGATCGGATATTGTCATACTCTCTGCCAATACTGAAAACCACTTTAACAACTGTGCACATGGTGGAGATTCCAGAATGAAGTAGGATGGTTTGGTGACGATTCTATATGGTATTTACGTAGCCCTGACTCCCGTGAGTCTGCTTGATGCGGCTAAAACAGGAGCCACGCCGAGCCAAGTGAGGCCATTCCTCCTATCGGACACATTTCTTCGATACCATTCTATTGCTTTTGTGATTTGATTGGGTGCACCCTTTGATTTGGAGTGTGTCACGAGGTGGGCAGTAGTAGCTGCTATGCATTACCACCAGTCCGGATATGTAAACGGTATATCTACCCTGGCATTGCCTCGAGTGCCTTGTCGCATGCCCTATCGTGCCTTCTACGAGTTTGTTTTGTACCAGACCTATGTGATGTCCTCTGGGTAAACCTCCAATTTACGGAGGAGCATACGACATTGTATAGACTATGTGAATATATAAAATGTGTTAAGGGAGATATGGGTAACGCCTTAATGCTATTTTAATACATTTACTTTACTATAGACATAATATAATAGCGTATATTACTATATAGTAGATAGTTCCACGGATCCTTAGAGGGTGGGTATCCCAAACATCCTTTAAGTTACTTGTATTTCAGTTGACATTTCACTTGAGTTGAATTTATTAATATAATGTAACGACCCAATATTTTCAACCATTCGCATCTGCACATGTCGAGCTTGAATTGCTCAAAATACCGCGTTGTAAATAAAAATTTGGCAAACTCAGAATATACAGTAAATAAATCACAAATCACAGACACAGAGTATATAATAATGCAGCGAAAACAAAGAAATAGTAGTTCTTGAAGCTACTATATAAATACATCAGAGTTAATTAAGATACAATAGGAATACCAAGATACAACAGGAGTAACAGTATGATAATCAGGTACAACTCAGAATACAACTGGAATCAACTGGATAACAAAATGAATAGATATCTGGTTCTTCAAAGCAAAACTCCAGCTCCAAAGGTGAGTCTCTAATGCTGTATCACTCAGTCTGACCTGAGCGTAAAGCAAACACAAAACACTCGAGTCAGGACATACATACTTATACAATGTAAACCAACTCAAGTGAACTATAATAAAGGTACAAGTAACTTAAAGAATGCTTGGGATCGCCAAATCTTTAAGGATCCGTTAAACTATTTACTATGTAGTAATATTGCGCTATTATAATAATGTCTAATCATAAAATAAACATACTTTTAAATAGCATTAAGGCTTTACATTTTCCACCTTAACACGTAATAGTCCCAGTAGTCTATCCAGTATTAGCATACTCCCAAAACGGGGGCTACCTTCGATACTCCACAAGCTACGGGGGAAATCACAACTCGTAGTAAAGCTCGATATGGTAGGTGACACAGCACACAAGGCAATGCCAAGGTAGATATACCAATTACGCACACGGGCTGGTGGAAACGCATAGCAGCCACTACCGCTCCACCTTGAACAACACTCCCAAATCAAGGGGTGCACCCAAACAAATCACAAAGTAATAGAATGGTATCGAAGAAGTGCGTCCGATCAGAGGTGCTACCTCATTGGCCCGAGATCGCTCCTGTTTTAGCCACCTTATGCCAACTCACGGGAGTTGAGTCCACGCATATACCTTAGGATCGTCGCCACCATCCTACTTCATTCTGGAAACTCCACCGCATACACAGTTGTTAAAGTGGTTTTGGGTATCGACAGAGAGTATGTCCATATCCGATCCCGGTCTCTTTAACAACCAATCATTATTATAACCTGTGGTTATAAATTTCAAAATAGTTTATGTTTCAAATCAAAATACATCCTTTAAACCATTTCAAAATCATATCATTTATTTCAAAATAATACATACTTTCAAACCCAAAACATATCCATTTAAAAACCAATTCAACAATATATCATTTCCATTTCAAAACCAATTCGATAATATATCATTTCCATTTCAAAAATCAATTCATTAATATATCGTTTCCATTTCAAAAATCAAAGCAATAATATATCATTTAAATTCCAAACTAAATCAATATATTTCTTTCAATTTATTTAACTTGAAATATTCTTTTAAATCATATTAAACCAAACCACCTTATAAAGTCATATCCTTAAATCTTCAATTTCAACAAGTTTCAAATTAATATATAATTAAAGACAATTCTTAATTAAATACAATTCCAATTAATTTTATTTCCAAACCATAGTACTTTCAAAGTCATAACAATTCTGAAACCAAACTTTTTTGAAACCAAAATACTTGGAAATCATAACACTTGAAATATTGTCATTAGGACCTCATAATACTTAGAAAAATCATAATACTTCTAAATTAATATTCATTACCAAAGTTATAACATTTTAAGTTCATTCATTCAATTATACCAATTTCAAACATTATATTAACTCATAAATTTCAAAGTGGTTTATATTCAAATCAAAATAATTCATTTACACCATTTAAATATGAAGTCATTATACTTACAAATCAAATATTCAATTCCCAAAAATTTAGCCTTTTCTGAGTTCATTTATTCACTTAAATACATATAAACAGTGAAATTTCAGCTTTCGCGGCACTTAGAAAATGCTACGGTAAGTTACATTTGAAAACAATCCAATTCAACAAAGATAGCATATAAAAACTGCTGTAATAGTTCAGTTTTAGTTGGAAAAATGTTCAATTCAGAAAAGACAGCATCTAAAAAAAACTGCTGTAATGTTCAGGTTTAAATTTCAAGTTTAGTTCAATTCTGCAACTACAGCATTCACAAAACTGCTGTAATAGTTCAGATTTTAGTTATTATTTAGAAACGATAGCATTTCTGAAGTGCTACTAAAAGAATTTCCAGATTTTCAAAAAAAAATTCAGCAACAAATAAACTTCAATTTAAATCATTTTAACATATAAAAATCATATTTTCCCACTTCAAAATGGTCATTTAATTACCCCTTTAATTTAAATTTTATAAAGGAAAATTCTACGATAATTATCAAATTTTTCAAAAATTCATTTATTAAATTCAAGTATACAATTTTCTATTCTTTACATTTTTATCAATTAACTTTAACACTTAAATTTAAATTTCCATTTCACAAATTAAACTTAATTCCCATTTTTATTTTCTTAACCTAACTTTTATTTTTAAACCAAAATTTCACATTTCCAAGTCAAGCTATATTTCCAATTTCACTTTTAAGCATTCATTTATTTAACGTTGTTAATACATAGAAAAATCATTATCACTTTATTAAATCATTTTAAATTCAATTTAAATCAATTTATCATATTTTACACTTTTAAAATACTTAAAATTTTCCAGAAAAAAATATAATAACCACCGATCTGTATAAAATTTTCTAACCTAAGTCAAGTGATACGGATAATATAGCATTTCAATCCGTAATTTACAAAGAAAAATTCGGGTTCTATCATTTCAAACCTGCAATCCCAAGTTAAATAAAAATAAATAAAAATCACTCAGGCTTATCATTTCAGCCCATAACGATCTTTCCCTATTCTAAAGTCCGTTCGGGTATGTATCATTTCAACCCATAGTTATTCTATTCTACAGGGAACTTGCAGTGTGAGAACAGAATATAAATAAACAGTAAAATAAAATAAAATATAATGAATGATGTGACAAGTTAATAACAGGGTTTAACATCATATAATTTACATCACAGGCAGGTATAACATGATATAATAATTTCTACACTTTCACTTGCTATCAATTCACAATAGTATAAGTATGAATGTCAGGTGTGATTACTCACCTTTTAAAAGCTAGAATTGAAATTCAAACCCAAATCTAAACTCCGCAAAGCACGAAAAGGCACGAAAAATGACTATATTCTTTTGAGTGGATGCAGAGTCGGATCCAAATCTTATATACAAACAATTACACAAACATAAGTGTATAATTCAACATACAAGATTATGAATCAAACAATGAACAATATGGATCAAAGCGACATAACCTTTTGATAAACAAAGCAAGATGCAAACTTGAGTGAAAAGAGAGCTAAAAATCCACATCTTGTACATAACAAAATAAAGCAAACAAATATCCCAAACATAAGAACATGATTCAATACAAGGAATAGAGATTACAACAATGAAAAGATAGGAAATAAAATGACGTAGCCTTGATAACTCAAAGCAAGGTGATCAATACATGGCTTGGTTTGGTCAAAGTTTTGGTGATGTTGTCTTCATGGTGGTGACGGCCTTGGATGGTGTCGAGGAGGAGGGAGATGAGGTCGGCTATAGGGCATGAACATGGTGGAGCCGAGCCTATGCATGGAGAAATCACAAGAGAAGAAAAAGAAAATGGAAAGAAGGAAGAAGGAGAAGCCATGGATCTATAGCTTTATTTTATTTTATTTTTCTCACGCAAATAACTTTGAGATGAGAAGATTTTCACGTGATTTGCAAATATGATATGGCAGCTAGGGTTATGAAGATGAATGGCCAAAAGAATGGCAAGAAATAAAGAGGCTAGTAAATGAGGGGATTTATTTCCTATTTAATCAAATAACTTAATGGATTTAATTAAATTTCCATTTCTTAGCCGTGAATAAGAATGAAGAGATGGGGAAATGAGATGTTTCTCACGGCTAATAGATGGAGTTATGCACGGCTAGAGATGTGGGAAGTAATTGGCTATGCAAATGGAAAGGCAAGGGAAAAGAAAAAGGCAACAAATAAAACAGTTGTAACGTATGCCAATTAAAGCAAAGTAACATACGCCTAATTAATTTGTTTCCTTGCCATTAATTAAAAGGTATATACAAAAGAAACATTCAATAAACAAAAATAAATAAAAGATATACACAAGAACATTTAATAAATAAAATTTTAAAAAGATATGCCTTTAAGGCAATATAACATATATCCATTGAAATTCTTTTCCAAGAAGTAAATAAGAGATATAAACACATAACAATTCAATTAAGAAAAATGAATGTCTAAATGAATAGAAATAGAAAGATAAAAATAGAGAAACAAACATAGGGAAATAGAAAAATAAAATATAGAAAGTCATTGCGTGTAAACACTGTATTTTTATCTAATTTAAAATTATAAGTTTAAATTCCCAATAGATCCATATTAACATTGGTTTAGATACTAATACATAAATAACTTCCCAATTCATCCAAATTTCAATTAGCAAAGTAATTAATTTCATTTTCTTACCATAAATCTATTTGTTATGAATTGAATTCCCATAGGTTATAAATAAATTTCAAATAAACTGATTTGATTCAATTCTAATCCATTTATTAAGTCTATACCACTCTACAAATTTCATTACATTAATATATATACAAATATCCATCTTTCCTTTGTATTAACAGTTGTTCTTAATTATATTGAATTTGTTAAATGTATACATTTATTATGATTGAATACTCCATTAATTCATTCAGATAGCTTTCATTCTTTTATATTATCTTATGAAAAAAAATGCATTTCCATTTATTCCATTACATTCACATTTTACAATTACTGTCCTATCTCAAATTAATGAACACTTACTTACATTTAAATGTAATTGATTTCAAATTCATTTTATAGCCTAAATAGAATGTAACTTGCAATAAATGTTATCATTATCCTTATATTACATTCAAGTTTATTATGTCCACTAATTATCATAATTGCTTACAAAATGTTTAATTCATCTAATTACCATAAACTATATACTAATTCATTTATTCATACCACACTTACATTTATTCACTTATATTCAGTTTTATACCCCAAATCTAACATTTACAATTTAATTAATAGACCAATTAAATAGTAACTTATAACCGTTACTATAACTTTTAATCACCCTTTTGAATTCATTGTTCACAAACATATGTTACCATTCTTATATACCTAATCTTTATTCAATGGTTATTTATTTCATACTAAATCATTTATAAATTTAAATGTTTGCATTTGTTTTCTTACATAAATTTATAGCCATGTATAACAATTTACATTACTTCAATAAATTGTAATTTCATTTCAATTGTTAATAATTAGTTTTTAAATACATTGTTACATTTCATTTTGGCATTCATTTCATTATAAAATCACAAAGTTTTTTTATTTCTCCCAAATTTATTTACCAAAATCTTATTAAATTGACAACTTTAATTATTGAAAATTTACGGGTCGTTACATATAAGAATGTTAATCCTGACTCGAGTGTTTTGTGTTTTGCTTTATGCTCGGGTCAGACTAAGTGTCGCAGCATTTGAGATTCACCTTTGGAGTTTGGAGCTTCGCTTGGAGATCCACCTATCTATCCAGCTTTCAGTTATTTTAGTTGTTTCCAGTGATTTCTGTTCAGTCTTGTCAGTTACTTTTGTATTTGACACTACTCTGTATTTGAGATTCATGTTGTATTTTGTTTTAACTCTGATGTTTATATAGTAGCTTCATGAACTACTATTTATCTATTCCACTTCTTATTGTTGTAATACTCTGTGTCTTTGATTGATTTATTTACTATATATGCTGAGTTTTGCCAAATAATAAATTGACAATCTGACATTTTGAGCAATTCAAGTCCGACATGTGCGGATGCGAATGGTTCTAAATACCGGGTCCTTACACTAAGTAAAGTAGATGTGTTTATATTCAAATCCTTGATTTTAAAGTGAATATGGTTAAATGACATTATAACCTAAGTTTGGATTTAAATAACATAATTGATTTAATATGATGATTTTGAAATAAGGGTTTACCTATTTTGGAAATACGGTTGTTGAAAGGAATATGATTTTGGAAACGATATAATTTCAAATGTGGTATGATTTTGAAAATGAATATGATTTCGAAGTGATATGATTTGAAATTGAATATGATATGTTGATATAAATTGTGAATTGACTTTTGAAACATAAAAGAACCATTCGATGTGTAATAAGCGTTTGGTTGTTAAAGAGACCGGGATCGGATATTGTCATACTCTCTATCAATACCGAAAACCACTTTAACAACTGTGTACGTGGTGGAGATTCCAGAAATGAAGTAGGATGGTTTGGCAAACGATTTCTGTATAAGGTACGACATGACCCTGACTCCCGTGAGTCAGCTTAGATGTGACTAAAACAGGAGCTATACCTGGGCCAAGTGAGGTCATTCCTCCGATCGGACATGCTTCTTCGATACCATATTATGACATTTGTGATGATTTGGTGGCCACTCCTTGATTTTGATTATGGGAGTGTGTTCCGAGATGGGCGGTAATAGCTGCTATGCGTTACCACCAGCCCGGTTCTACAATTGGTAAATCTACCTTGGCATTGCCTCGAGTGTCGTGTTCGCATGCCCTAGAGCGCCTTCTATGAGTTTGTTTTGTACCATACCTTTGGGGTGTCCTTTGGGTAAACCTCACGGAGGAGCCTACGGTACTGTATAGACTATGGGAATATATAAAATGTGTTAAGGGGGATATGGGTAACGCCTTAACGCTATTTTAATACTTTTACTTTACTGTAGACATATTATAATAGCGTATTGTACTACATAGTAGATAGTTTAACGGATCCTTAGGAGGTGTGAATCCCGAACATCTCTTAAGTTACTTCACCCACGTTAGACACTGGATAAGAGGTGTCAAACCCCGTAAACATCTCTGACGTCGTCACACTCATATTTACCGTTGATTTAACTTACATAAGATCTTTTAGTTCTAACTCGAGTGTTTTGTCTTTTCAATTCGCTCGGCTCAACCTGAGCATTTTAGTGTTGAAGACTTTATTTCTAGAGGACGAAGATGAAAATTTGTATTATTATTTATTTATTTATTATGCTGCATCATGTTGTTCCGCTGCATTTATTTAGTTATTCCTGTTTATGTAACTCTGATGTTTGTGTTGTAAAGAATAATCAAATGTATTTAGAAAACAGCTTCATGAACTGCTATTTGATTATTATATCTTGTCATTCCGCTGCGAGATTCTGTATTTGTTTTATTTCTTTCTCTTTTTCTTATTCACCCCATAATAATCTGCCCTTTTGAATGGTTGAGTTTGACGCGTGTGTCTGCTTAAAACGTCCAAAAGGGCTGGCCGTTACAGATGGTAAAGTTCTTAAGTGAAATTGGTATTAAAAAAATATACTAAGAAAATAGTGAACGCTGATAATTGGTTAAAATGAAATGAATGTGGAATAATTCTTAAATGATATCAGTTTGGGAAGGATATACTAAGTGAATAACGAATGTGAATAAAGCAATGAGAATAATAAATATGGATGATTAATTATAAGTAAATGCATGTGAATAAAGAGGATTTGATATAGCTAAGAATCAATTGGAAATTAATATGTATGTTGTACGTATATTGTTTATTCGCATGACGATTTGATCTAGGTTTGGGCACAGAATTTCGAGATAAGTCATATCGATCTGAGTTGGAAATTTTCACTCGATTCTCGACGGCGAACCCTGGATATGGATTTTTGATTGATTTTGGAATTCTCTATCATAGTATGTGGCTATGCAAGAAGAATGATGGTTTCTAATCAAGAAACAAGATCTAAGTCTGCACTAGAGGTTCGTGTGAACGATACTAATTCGGTAGTGAAATTGTGTGATCGAGTGAGCGATCAGAGTTGATATTGCGTACGAATGATATATGTACATCGTACGGGTTTTGGTGAAATAAATATTAGAAGTTGGAAATTCTAAATAAAATGATTTTGAATTGTATGATTGGATACTATTGGTAAGTTAGGTACAGGTATTTAAAAGCAAAAGCTAAATTTATGTCCTTGATATCATAAGAAAATTGGTTTGCCCAACAAAAAGGTACATGTTTAAATTGTTGTTTGAAATTGATGGTTTTATGATTGAGCCACTTGGCTTTTGTTTTCTTTTGATGATTTGGGCCCGTAGTGGTGATTTGTAGTTGTTCGGATCTAGCCGCGCAAAAGAGACGCTGGCGAAATTTTTCGAAAATTTTAAGAGTTAGAAAATTTTAATAACTAAAATTTGATTTCGGATTATAATTGGAATGATTGAGGGGATAATATTAGTTGTAATCTATGAATGAGTTTGGAAATTGGTAAAAGTGATATTATGTTTTCAAATGAATTGATTTCGGGAAGTTGTTTAAACTGACTGGTTTTGAGGAAGCTAATAGGTTTTGAACCATTCTTCTTTCCTAACAATTTCGTGGACGAAATTCTTTTAAGGGGGAAGGAATGTAACGACCAAGAATTTTGGTTATTAATTGGAATATTTAATTGCTTTTAAATATTTAAACGTTAATTTTTAACTTGAATTTCAAATATAACGATTTATTGGATAATTTAATTATTGAATTTTATAATTGAAAATTGGTTAAAACATTTGAATCTTGAGTTTTAAGCTTGATAAAAATAATTTAAAGGCTTATTAAATTTATTTTAATAAGAATGAAGGAAAGTATAATTTTAAAATGAATTTAAAAGTGATTGGTTTGATTTTAAAAATAACTCGTTTAAATTAACGAGTGAAAATAGCCTTCCGAGGCACAGCCTCGAATTTCGACGAAACCAGTTCCATTGGATCCGTAATAGTGTGTTATTATCAAAATTTTCCATTGGATCCGTAATAGTGTATTATTATCAAATTTCAAATTTCGTAGCGTTTGAAGTTATCATTTGGTCGTACGGGATATAAACGGGCTGAAATTAATATCGAAAATTCAATATAATAATTGGGTCCAAAAAGTTATCTTTTCCATATGATCGAATTAGGGCTCGAAACCTTTCCCATTGCGTTCGGAATAGGGGTATAACATTATGAATGCCTAGCAGCACACCTCGATAGGGGTTCGAGATTTTGAGTTGTGCAAATCGAGACATTTTAAAATTTAAATAATATAATTATATGTTGACTTGACCTATATTTTCACATCACCACTTTTTTCCCTCATTTTAAAACACTGTAGCCTCCCCCTACATGCAAGAGTCACGTCTCCCTCACCTTTAAAATTGCACGCAACATTCACAGTGGAAAAGGGAAAGAGCAAAACTTTGAAAAAATTAATTCTCCTCGTATACTCAACGACAAATGCTAAAACTAGTTTTAAAAATCCTATTTTAGCATTCTCTTCTATTTGGTATGTTTTTGGATGGTGCGGCGATGTTGGGGTGGAGTCGACTGTGAAGTCGTAGGTGATTTCGAGCTAGGGTTTTGATTTTTAATCGATTAAGGGGTTTTTTGTCGAATTGTATGGTGGAAATGGACTCGTCGTCGAATATAGCAGCTGCCTGAGGGATTTTGTGTGGTCCGATCATCCTTTGTAGAACGTGAAATTTCACTGTACGCGTGGGAGGAGGCACAGGTCCTGAATGGAAGGGCGTTGCCGAGCTCAAGGAGATGGGTACATATGGGTAAGGTTTTCGAAGGGGGGTTCTTCGGAGCAACTGGTTTTGGGTTTCGTCAGAGGGAGTCACGTGTCAGTGATATCTCATGCATGTTAATGGCCGTGTTTCTTTGCTCTGGAAGGAGAAAGGGATTTGGGAAGAAAGCACTTCTTTGGGACAGGTTTTGTTACGTGGGTATGGACTGTCTTTCTTTTAAAAAAATAATATAATAGTTTATTTAATTGTTTAAAATAAAATAGTTAAAAAAACTCATAAATCAAATATCTCATTCGTTTTAAATCGGAATCCAACGCGGTCAGTCGCGTTGGGTTCGTAATAGGGAGATCTTTACTATGGAATCAACTTGGTTGATTCTAGAGGTTGTAGAATTTTCAGATAAATTCAAACGCGTTCAGATTGAATCGGAACTAGAACGCGAAAGCGACAGTAAAAAAATCAATGTGAGTTGATCTTAATCAATTTTGGATTACTAGTTAATTTTAAATAGTTAAAATTAATTACTGATTGATTTGTTGAATTGATAAATTATTATCGGTTGAATGTGATATTATATATATAGTATATATATATATATATATATTAGTAGTTAGATTGATTGTTCCCTCCTATTGGAGTGGATAAGACCCTATGCGCCCCACATAATAGCAGATGACCCTATATACCGCGATATCCCCCTCGAAGTGGGATTGGTATTTTTTTATGTTGTATTAACATCTGTGAATGCAGGGAAAAATGTTGGAGGGATCCAACAGGATTCCTCAAAAATGTTGAATTAAATTTCATATATATATATATATATATATATATATATTGTGTTTGATTAATCTGTGGTAGATTATTGTGTGATTTGAATTTATTAGATGCTATGGTAGTTTTGGCATAGATTTTGGTATTTTTAAATACCAATAATATATGTTTTGAATTTGAAAGAAATTAAAAAGAAATTTGGAAGTAAAATATTTATAGTGAATTTTGGATTAATAAAAGAAATTTATTTGGGTAAAATAAATAGTTTGACTTTTAATTTGTACTTAACAATTTTGGAATATAGTAAATAGAGATTTGGAATAAGGATTTTAAATAATAATTCCTTAGTGATACTTGTTTTAAATATAAAAGGTTTATAAACCAAGATTTTAAATAGATTGGAAAACGAGGAGCATTTAGAAGTAAATGTGAAATTGAATATACCGGATCTTGAATAAGATTTCTTAATTACAAATGGAAATATAATCGAGATTGGGTTGGGTTTGGAATATAGTTTGGATTATTTGAGAAATTGATTTATAAATGGAATTTAATTTAGAAATCAAATTATAATGGATTTAAGTGATGTGAAACTGTTAAAAACTAGAATTGAAAAACTATAGGATTTATAAACAATGTTTATAAATAAAGTGGAATGATTATCAGTTGATAAATTGAAGTTATAAATTCACGGTGAGGATTTATAATAAGAGGGGTAAATCGATTTAAAGTAAAAATGATAAATTTACTTTTAGAAATGTGAAAAGGGGATTTACGAAATTGGAGCGTAAATCAAATTGGTGATAGATCGAGAGAGATTTATAAATATTAGATTGATTATATGGATTGGAAATATATTTGTTTCGAGAAGTTAGGTTTTTTTAAAAAGAGGATTTTTAATTATTAAACTAAGTAATTTAAAAGGTGTTTTTCAGAAAATTAGTTATGTAATTATGTTGAATTGTTTAAAAGTATATTTAATTATTAATTTAAGTTACCTTCAAATGATTTGTTTTAAAGTTAATTATTAATTAACCCGTACTACCATTTTAAAAGAAAAATTATTCAATATTGATATTATTTTATATAATAACTTTTATAGAAGGGTATTTTCCTAATTAAACTTGGAAATTTTTTATAGAAACTTTATAAGTATTATTTTGAGAAAATTATTAAATAAAGTTTTCAAAAAGTAATGGTATACTTTCATGGCAAAATCGAAGGTAGAGATTGCCTGTAGTTAAGCTTTGGATTTCTCTGGGATAGAGACGTAATCATTGAGCTGTGAATCCATGGTTGATACCGCATGGTGCTTTCTATATTTATTTTAAAAAATAGTTTTCAAATATTTTTGAAAAGAATGGTTAGTGAACGTACTTACTCCGATAAGATAAGTACATACCTTTTGATAAAGAGATTTAATTTATTAAAATTTAAATTAAACGAGACTTAGTGTTTTCAGTGGAAAATGAACTCTTTGGTTGAATGATTGTTTATTTGATAGTTAAATAACCGACTATCAAATCTGGACCCAAAACATAACTTTGGGAATATCTAGGAGAAACACGAGAATTATATGGTATAGTTACCGTCGGAAGGTGATATATTGTACGTATAAACTAGTTTCGTTCTTCTAGGATGATGATAAGGAAATCCGTCCACTAACGGTTAGGAGGTGATCTCCGATCTTATTTTCGTCTGTTTATTTCCTAAAGAACCAGGGTTGAGTTTACCGGAAATATCGAACGTTGTTTCGAAGAGACCGGGATCGGATAAGTTATCCGAAAAACCACTTCGATCCAACGAATACGTTTTCGAAGTGAAGACAGAGCATGAAATCGAAGATGGAGCAGTGAAGTGCAAGGGATAATCACTACTAATCCTGAGGATGATTCCAAAATGGATGTAGTAGGAATAGTGCCTTGGTTTCGTTCAGACCCAGAATGGACTTGTATGGATGAATGCTATCAGTACATTGTCAATGGAGGACAATGAGCATTCTAAGTGAAAATTCCTTAAAAAGGTAATCGTAGCCTTAAGCCTCATCAACTAGGAATGACTGAAAATCAGGGGAGATGCAGCAAGGCTAAGTGGGTCTCATCCAATTAGGGTATGTTTATCACCTTTCTAGATACCCTCGGATATTTTACTACGGTGCGTGGAAGAACTCGGAAAGGGTGGGAACACCCGAGGTGATAGCATATTCGGTACTATCCAGGTTAGGGGTAGTCCGGTTTTGTGTTGCAGGGGATCCCGGCGAGGTCCTCGGTACATTTTTCTAGATGTGTACTATGATAGGTGTT
Organism: Allium fistulosum; assembly: GCA_030737815.1. Taxonomy (NCBI): domain Eukaryota; kingdom Viridiplantae; phylum Streptophyta; class Magnoliopsida; order Asparagales; family Amaryllidaceae; genus Allium; species Allium fistulosum. Next base: position 695,711,909 of record CM060906.1, read on the forward strand.
GGGCGTGTTTCCATCTCCTACCAATCCAACACTCTTCCGACACAGAGCCGAACCAGTCCTTGTTCCACTGTCTGCCGAATCAAAGCAAGATGCCCCTACCGAACCATCTCCCTCCTCGTGACTACCGAACCACCACCCAAGACCAAAGGTGCCGGACCAACCCCTACCGAACCATCACCCCAGGCCAAGGATGCTGAACCACCTCCTACCGAACCAACACCACTCCACCCATTACCGGTCCAAACAACATACCACCTCCTACCGAACCAAAGCTCCACCGGTCCACTCATCTCCATCCACCGAACCAACTCCCCACCGGTCCAAACCTCTCCACCGAATGAAGCCTCCACCGAATGAAGCCTCCACCGAATGAAGTCTCCACCGAACGAAGCAACCAGACCACTTATCTCACCACCGAACCAAATGAAACCGGACCAGATCCACCAGGCCAGATTACATCAGCCCAGGCCCGCCAGCTGCTATATACCTCCAAGACCCCTACCCCCAGCCTCACTTTATAAATAGAGGGGCAGGGGTACAACAATGGGGGACAAGTTTGAGAGCTCAAGCATGGAGAGAACTTTCAAACAACTTTCTTTTACTTGTATCAAAGCTTTGTACTTGTAATCGAAACAAGAGAAGAGAAATAACATATAAAGTGGACGTAGGCACATTCAGGCTGAACCACTATAAATCTACGTGTCTTTTTACAGTTTAGCCCCTGGTTTTCATATATTTGCATAAATCACTCAAATCACTAAGAACAACATAAGATCTACTAAATCATACAACTTTGAGGTGTTTGTCCATTTTTTGTGCAAACATTTTTGGTGCTTTCATTGAGAGGTAGAAGCTCGAAGCTTCAGCTTCATCCACTTAACGAGTTTTCCTAACAGCATCGTCCGCCAATTGGAAAACATGCCTCCCAAACAGAGAAAAGATGTTAACAAAGGAAAAAACATTGCATCCAGCAGTCTTCCAGATCCAGCTGTCACGAATCAAGTAAATCGTCCTCCTCCAACAGTACCAAATGAAGGACAGGCTAATCCGGCCACTCCTGCCACAGAATAGCCCACAGCAATTACTAGGGCAGATTTAGACAGAGTTGTGGTTGAAGTAACTAACCGCTTCACGTCCCAGCAGGAAGCCTCGGTGTACCATCTCATGTCACGCTTAAGGGATGCTGAAGAGTCCAACCGCAACAATGAATCGTGGGGGCGAGTCCCAGTCTGGAGAATCTCGGAGACAACAAAGGTCTTCCTTCTTCGAAGGAGCTAACGGCAGAAGTAGCCATGGTAGGAGTCGAGATCGAGCACAGCCCGAAGTTAGGCCTGAGGAAACGTTTGGTACCGAACCCAACGGGGGAGGCACCGGACGAAGGTCAACTGTAGCTGAGCCCGTCATACTGCCTAACCACGGAAACGCCAGTGAACGGGGCCGAGCTAGATTCCAGCCCGAAGTTGGACCCGAGGAAGTGCTTAGATCAGAGCCCAGCAAGGGAAGATCAAGGCAAGGGCCAACTGTAGCTGACCCTAGCGTGCGCCCAGAAGATCAAAGGCAGCCATTGGAAAATATGAGGGATGATAGACGATACCATCCCTACAGGTCATCTGGACGGAATCAATCCCACCGAACAGAACCAAACTCCTTTCTATCTGCTCCAAGTTCTGATGAAAGGATGGCACGCTTATTCAGAGAGTGCATCCAACAGGAGCAAAGAGATCGAGGGATAGGCACTAGGGTAACCAGCCCTTTCGCCCGCAATATCGAAATTGCCATCACCCCCCGAGAATGGAAAATTCCAACAATGGAACCTTACAAAGGAACCTCTGACCCTGTTGTACACTTACAGAGATACACACAGCATATGCTCATGAGTGGAGCGACAGAAGGAGTGCTGTGCAAATGCTTTCCACTATTCTTAGCAGATCTAGCTACCTCCTGGTTCTGCCATCTACCCCAAGGATCCATCAGCTCATGGGAGATGTTAAAAGAAAAGTTCATCAGCCAGTTCCGCATTCATGTGGAACAACCTAAGGATGCTTATTCCCTATCCAGTACCAAGCAGAAACCTGGAGAGAAGCTGCAGCAATACCTAACCCGATTCAATGCCGCAGCGGCCACAGTCCAAGATGCCGATGAGGAGCTTATCTTAATGGCCCTCTATAGTGGTGTGCATCCGGATACTAAATTTGCTAGAAGATTGACAAAAGAAAAACCAGCTACTTTACCCGATTTCTTCCATGAGGCCGGGAAATATATGAGGCTTGAAGACGCTGCCACTAAAGGGCGGTCAGGGCGACAAAATAAGGCAGCTCACGGCAACACGTCCGCTGTAGCAAAGGACGTTCGAAGGGATGCTTCTAGAGACAATGCCGGGGCTAGAAGGGAGAAAAGTGCCTATATCGACCAGGACCGAGATTTGACGCTTATACTCCTTTAAATGAAACGATCGAAAACATCTCCTTGGCCACTCAAGATGAAGTTAAATACAAACGCCCCCCGCACAAGAAGAAACCAGATATCCTAAACTTGAGAAGCTAGCCTATTGCCTGCTAATCACATCACGAAAACTGCGTCACTATTTCCGATCTCATTCCATCAGAGTTCTGACCGATCAACCACTAAGGCAGGTACTCCATCGTCCCGACGCTTCTGGGCGACTACTTAAATGGTGCATTCAACTAAGTCAATATGATATCACCTACCATCCTCGCACCGCCATCAACGAACAAGGCTCGGGGGCAGGTGTGGTAATAATCACTCCCAAGGGAAATGAACTACACTATGCTATAAGGTTAGGATTCACTGCCACCAACAACGATGCAGAGTATGAAGTAGTGATAGCTGGATTAGAACTTGCCTTAGGAATCGGAGCCAATTCTTTGTGTCTTCATAGCGATTCTCAACTTATTGTAAATCAAATACTAGTAGAATTCCAGGCTCGAGAAGAACGACTCATAGCATATTTAAAGAAGACCAAGTTGCTTCTCAATCGATGGGATCACTATTTAATCAAACACATCCCTCGGGAAGCAGAACCCCTAAATAAAGTATCTTTAGCAAAAGTTATTAACTTCTTGATCAAAAATGTCCTATGCAGGTACGGAGTTCCATTCAAAATCATATCGGACAATGGACTTCAGTTTGACAGCGAGGAGTTCGCCAACTGGTGCCAGGAGCACGGAATTCACAAAAGCTTCTCATCCGTAGCTTATTCCCAGGCAAACGGAAAAGTTGAAGTCGTCAACAAAACTCTCAAAACTCTAATCAAAAAGAAACTCGAAAAGTCAAAAGGCGAATGGGTGGATGAACCTCCTACGGCACTATGGGCCAATCGCACGTCTTTCAGAACATCAACGGGGCATACTCCTTTTCTCTTTGGCATACGGATCGGAGGCTATGCTCCCAGTTGAAACTATAGTGCCTTCCCACCGTAGGATCCACTACAACCCAGAAGAAAACGAAGAGTTCCTCCTCATGTCTTTGGATCTAATTGAGGAAAGAAGAAATGATGCAGCCCCCCAGGGCAGCAGCTCACAAGCAAAAAGTGGCAACGCAATACAACTCCAAAGTCAAGCATCGTAGCTTACAGAAAGGAGATCTTATCCTCGAGCGAATCTTCCCGCGCCCCGGAGCGCTAGATCCAATCTGGAACGGACCATATGTAATTCATAAAGATCTTCGCAATGGAGCTTATATTTTGTCAACAGTGGACGGGGAGGTGTTCCAGAGGGCATGGAACATCCAACACCTTCGTCGATACTTTTCTTAACTCATACTGCCCATATGAAGTGAATTAACAAAGAGAATCAGTGGACGTAGGCATTTTCGTGCCGAACCACTTTAAAAAACTTGTCTCTTTTTAACTTGTTCCTTCATATCTTGGCTGCTTGTTAACTGTATCCTTTTCTGTTGAACAAAATCCTGTGCAAATAGCATTTTCATTCAAGGCGCTCCACAGCGCAGCTTCTCCTGGACAAGACCTAACAGGTACTATGCGAATCTATGCCCTCGCCAATGAGACACTTTTGCTCCGGCATCCCTCTGCTGCGGGTTAACTCATTGCTCGTGACGGCCCTTAAAGCCAACTGTAATGAGCCGATTATAAGCCACCGAGAAGGCCGACTATAGCCGAGGCAGCTCATTACGGCGTTAGGCTCGCCGGCAACTGTGAACCGACTATAAGCCCCAACATAAGGTGTGGCCAGCCAGGGGCAGTTCATAGTTGACGATCGGCACCCACGCTAGCCGGCCACAGTAAATCGAATAATACCCATGATTACGGGCCATAATGGCCCGGGTAGTTACTGTGCGCGATCTCGGCTCCGATGTGTCTTAAGTGCGGCTGTGGTAAAAAAGAATTAACTCCCCGCGGAGGCGTAAGATGGGTGACAAATGTCTCCAAGACCCACAGCTAGGGAAAGTGACTACAAAGCCCGTTTGCCACGAACTTAAGCACATCGAAGGCCTTCCGTGATTGGAAGTTTTACTATTTCAATTTTACTTAAGAAACTTTTCTCCTATCCTCTGTAACAATCCCTGAAATGCAGGACACAAAACAGGAGACACTCACTAATAGAAGCGGATACTCACAGCAAGATACTGGACCGCATCCCTTACTCGGTCACGCAGGATATTCAAAGCTGCCATCTACAAGCAAAATATAAAGGACGGTATTTCCTTCTTTCATATATACCTATAATTTGTTCACACCTCACGCTAACCCTGCAAGTCATGAAATTATGTTCTAAACAAGAACCTGACATCAAACACAATTTAATTACAAGAATATGCATAGCTATATTTCTTATGCAACATGTCAAAATAGCAAAAACATTCAAAAGACGACAAAATCAGCTTAAGTTAAAGAATTACACACCAAGAATAGAGCTATTTATTACAAGTAGCAAGAATTACAACCTAAAAGTTACTCTACTGTTTTAAGACTAAATATACAGCCATGTCAAGTCCACAAAAAGAATTTTCTAGGTCTAATCAGGGAGCCGGCTGCGTCGGAGTCTTGTCCTTGCCCTGTTGCCCACCTGTCCGGTCAGAAAAAGAATTCATTAGTGATAAGCAACCAAGTTAACGGAAAGACTAGAAAGGAAGACTTACCAGCACCTGCTTCTTGACCATCCTGGTCTTCATCCTCTACCTGCACACCTGCCTCCTCAGCAGCAAGCAACCGCATACCCTCCTTTACCGCCACTTTCTCCTCCTTGGTAAACTGGGCAGTGACCACATCCATGCTGAAGACCGTTCCACCCTCTTTATCCGCATCAGCCTTAGCCTCCTCCAGAGCCCGGAGATAAATCCTAGCCATGACCCTGGGATAATCATCCATCCAGGATAGGTTGCCCTGCTTCCAGGTACGGAAGTACATGTCCTGGAGCATCTCGCCCATCATCCCCTCATTCTCCTCAAATTCCCTCATCCGGGCCTCGGAAGCTGACAGCCTTTCGACGGCAGCTTCTCTCTCCAATCGGTATCTCAAGCAGTCAGCCTGAAGGGATTCCCGCACCGCCTCCATCTCCTCCTTCAGCTTAGCCTGAGCAAGCTCTGCGACCTCAAACTTCCCAGATAACTCCTCTATATGCTCAAGATCCGCCTTCCGAACCGCATCCACCGTAGCAATAGCCATATCGATCCGTTCCTTGCAGGTAGCCTCCATTTTCCGCAATTCGGCTCGGCTGGCCTCTTCCATAGTTTTCTTTAGACGTCTGGAGGCGGCCTCATGCTGAGAGATCTGGATAGCCTGATCAGCAAGTTGCTTGGCCTGGTTGGAAACCACTAACCGCAGTCTTATGTTGGCGCTCCCAATTTCCTCCCCAGCCTTGACCAATCGGGCGTGATGCCCCATCAACTTCCTGGTCTCCTCAACAACCCGGTCGATATTTGCCTTAGCTTCGTTCCCCATAGCAACAACCCGAGTAGTAAGCAAATCAAGGTCCAAGGACTTGGCCTCATCAAGCACCCTTACCATAGGATTGCGAGGAAGAATGTGCTCACCAGTAACCTCATCAAAAGAGATATCATGAGACGCCGGGTCCAGATCCGGATGACCCGCAAACGGATTACGTGCTAAGCCCGGATGATCTATTGGGATGACGGTTGGGTTCTCAGACGGATGAGGAGAGGGCATAAGCTCGGTATCCTCCTCTGTAATGTCGTGAATAGGCTGGAGTGGGGCCGGGGGTTCAAGAAGAGGTTCAGACGAAGATCGACTCCTCTTCCTCTTCTGTATATCTTCTTCAATAACTCCGAGAAGAGGACGATAGCCGACTACGCCTCCCGGGCGATTAGTAGAGGGTTTCGGCTTGGCTGAAGCTTTCGAGAGCTTGTATTGTTCAAGCCTGTGCCGAAGATCCGAGGTCTTGGCCGTTTTACCCGCTCCTAATATTAAAACCAAAGTGTCACCGGTATGTTTTAAGCCATCATTCAAAGATTAAAAGAGTAAAGAGAAATTCACCTTGAACCATCGAAGTTGCTTCAGTAGAGGCACTCCCGGAAGATAAATCAACGCCGGTCCCCACTTTATCGGCTCCCTTGGACTTCTCCGTCCCCTCCGAGCCTTCGAAGGCTTGACGGAAAGCGTCATCCGTCCACTCTTGCATTTCGCCTACTTGCCCGGAAGACAAAGCCCTGGGGCCATCACCACCCTGTCCATCGCCACCATCATCACCATGACGATCACCGTCACTTCCGCCCTCAGCCTCACCTCCTTCGTCCTCACCTTTCTCCTCCTCCTGAACATCCGGGTGTGTGCTGGGAGAGGGACCGTCAGAACTTTTGAGCTTCTTCCCCCCAGCAACCGGATGTTTCGAAAAGGGCCTCCTTTTACTGCTCTTCGACGCGGCCCCTTCTTTAGCTTGGGCAGCCTTCTCTTCAGCCGTGTCCCTCTGCTTGACCACGGATTGCTGTGGAAGGATCAAGTTGTACTCCAAGAGTGTGGCGTCCCTGATCATATAGGCAGCCGGCCTATCTCTCCCAGTAATAGCTTCTATCTCTGCTGCCGTCTGAACAAGGCGATCATTCTCCACAACCGCAAAACCACCTGTCGCTAGCAAGAAATAAAAGCACGTAAGATAAAGCACTCCAGTTATAATGGAAATTATAAATAAAGCTTCACACTTACAGCCGGAGGTGAAGCGACGAATGGAAACAGAGTCATCCCTGATGAAGAACCATTCTTTCTTAAACATACTGAACTTTGAGTATAAGTCCAGGACAGGCTTAAAGGATACGGCAGATTCCAAGCTGATGTAGGGAGACCCCTTCTTGTAGCCTCTCAAGTTGTACAAATACCAGATCTCCCGGTTGGAAGGAGGACGCCCATATCTCCTTTGAAAGATGACGAAGAGACTCACCAGAATGGCATAAGAGTTGGGCTGAAGCTGGAATGGAGCCACCTTTAGATATGTAAGAAAGCTGACTACCCAAGCGTTGAGAGGCGGGATGGCACCACACATACAATGGTATCTGCTGTAGGCAAAATATCCTTCAGGAGGATCATATGGCATCACTCCCGCAGCCGGCAATAGCATGCACGCTCGATCGATCCTGAAAGAGCAAGATATAACATCAAGTTGCTCGCCCTTGAGTGAGCTAGGGAAGCAATCAGGAGGCAAGTTGAGGAGCTCCTGAGGACCGTACCCGTCCACTAATGATCTCGGAGTGGGCCCACGTCGTTCTGGATTCGGTTGAGCTGGGGGCACGGCGGAGGACCCTCCTTCGCCCTCGGATTTCTTTTTGTCTGATCGAGTTTCTGCTTTGCGAGACATTATCTGCAACATCGGAAAAACATATTGTTAGAACAGAGGATATAAACAAGTAAGTGTATAATATGAAATTTCACTCATAAAATCAAAATGCTCAAACTCCCGTTGTCATTCGGTAAAGTGATTACAAAATTCTCAAGGCCATTCGGTAGTTCTCATGTCCATTCGGCATTTAAAGTCACCGGTTCCATCCGGTACTTAAAGCCCCTTGCCCATTCGGCAAACCAAAATCAAAAGAAAAAAGAGAGGAAGCCATTCGGCGAGGGAAGGCAAAATCACCTGATTCGGTATTCTAACATGGTTCGGCAGTGGGTTTGATTCGGCAAGGAAATCAGATTCGACTATCCCTCTGGGTAAGGAATGAACCATAACTTACAACCCCTACTTATAGGCCAATGCCAACAACCGGACCAATGGATTCAGCACACAGGACCGGATAAGAATTCCTCCAAGCTAAGTGGCATCGAACAAAGCGCGACATATGCTGGCATATGCCCCACTTTGGGGGGCAAATGTTGGGCGTGTTTCCATCTCCTACCAATCCAACACTCTTCCCACACAGAGCCGAACCAGTCCTTGTTCCACTGTCTGCCGAATCAAAGCAAGATGCCCCTACCGAACCATCTCCCTCCTCGTGACTACCGAATCACCACCCAAGACCAAAGGTGCCGAACCAACCCCTACCGAACCATCACCCCAGGCCAAGGATGCCGAACCACCTCCTACCGAACCAACACCACTCCACCCATTACCGGTCCAAACAACATACCACCTCCTACCAAACCAAAGCTCCACCGGTCCACTCATCTCCTTCCACCGAACCAGCCTATACCGAACCAACTCCCCACCGGTCCAAACCTCTCCACCGAACGAAGTCTCCACCGAACGAAGCAACCGGACCACTTATCTCACCACCGAACCAAAGAAAACCGGACCAGATCCACCAGGCCAGATTACATCAGCCCAGGCCCGCCAACTGCTATATACCTCCAAGACCCCTACCCCCAGCCTCACTCTATAAATAGAGGGGCAAGGGTACAACAATGGGGGACAAGTTTGAGAGCTCAAGCACGGAGAGAACTTTCAAACAACTTTCTTTTACTTGCATCAAAGCTTTGTACTTGTAATCAAAACAAGAGAAGAGAAATAACATATAAAGTGGACGTAGGCACATTCAGGCTGAACCACTATAAATCTGCGTGTCTTTTTACAGTTTAGCCCCTGCTTTTCATATATTTGCATAAATCACTCAAATCACTAAGAACAACATAAGATCTACTAAATCATACAACTTTGAGGTGTTTGTCCATTTTTTGTGCAAACAATAGGTGGTACCCCAGTGCCTAGTCATTTGTATGGAATCCATTCCCCAATACGTGCCTTTACGGTTTTGGTTGTAGAGCCTAGTATGCTGGAATTTAATTAATGTCACAATTTTGGCTATTTGAATAAGTATTTGTACCTAGACACTATTATAATATAAGATGATTTTGATATAAAATGTTTTGGTTATCGTAAGGTAAAAACCCGTCGTGTTTATGTGTGGCGTGGTCTTACGAGATACCTTTGTTTTCCAAAGGATTTTGATAACTTTAATAACTCAAATTGAGTGTGTTTTTCTCACGTTGGTTTTCCAGACTGACTTGGGTGTTATTTTATTATAATGCTCGGGTAAGACCGAGTATTACAGATACAGGATAGGATGCTATGGAGCTCAGGAGATGAGCTGGATGATGAAGATGTATTACACGTATTTTATTTTATTCCGCTGTGTATTGTAGGCTATATATTCAGCACTTGTGAGGACAAGTTATTATAACTGTCTAGTATTGAGTTATTGATGTGTTGTACCCCGATGATGTAATGTATAAGTAACCGTTATAGTACTTTTTTTGTATAAAGACATGTTATTATCTATAATATATTGTTCCACTGCAATTGTGAGATTATGTGTTGTTGTTTCTGTTTCTCTTCTACCTCTTTCTTCTTTTCCTCTAACGATTTGATATTTCTGACACTTGATTGCTCGGCATGCTATACAGTGGACGTATTGATGTCTATTTTCAAGGATCGAAAATTCCGGTCGTGACAATAAACATATATATACTACTGTAAACATGTATATTACTATAAATATATATATATAATATATACCTGTTATTTTTTTATAGAAGAGAAGGTGGCTAAGTAATGGACAGGAGGTGAGGCGCAAGTGGAGAACAGTAGCCGGACAGCTTGGGTTTATGGAGTGCCTTTGGTGGGGTAAGACTGTGACTGGGTGGAGCAAGAGAGAGAGAGTGATGGCACTGGGTTGTCTGGAAGAGGAAGGGAATGGCAAAAAGTCGTGCAACGTGCTTGTGTGTGAGCTGTTATGGGCTGTTACGGTAAGAAGGACAGGTCGGCATGGTGGTGGAGATAAGTGGCTTGGGCTATGACTTGGCTAAGGGTGGCTCTTGCTCGTGCTTGGTCAGGTCGTGGCCATTGGGAGACAGGGAAAGGACAGTGGGTTCGGGTTCTATGAGTTTAGATTGGGTGTGATGGTGAAATATAGGGCGTGCAGGTAGGAGGTCGAGCTAAGGTGGGTTCAAGGTGGATGAGGTTGTTAATGGCGGGGAGCTGGAGATGGCACGGGTTTAGGTGAAGGCCGCATGGGGAGAGCTTGCACAGTTGTGGGAGGGTCGGTGATGGGCGTGGGTACGGCACTGGATGCTATTGCGTCTTGTAGAAGCGGCGGTGGAAGAGGAGCACAGGGAAGTGGATCGGTCGGCGTTAGATAGAGGTAAAGGCAGACGAGTAGATTCAAAAAAACAAAGAGGAAGAACATTTTCTCAAAATATTACTAGCAGTTTCTATCAAATGCAGACGTTAACTATTATATATATATATATATATATATATTATATAGCCACGACCGAAAGAAGAAGGACAAAGAAAAGTAAAAGAAGAACCGAAAGTGAACGTACGAACCAGTGAATATTTCAAAACAGAGCAACAGCCAATCGTTGAATTTAGAAGTTATTAATAGCTAATGGCCGTTGGAATTATACGGTGGATAATGAAAGGACAAAGGAAACAAAAGGGTTCAAATGCAGAACCGATACGGTAAATCGTTTCGTAGATTTCGCCGCGCATCGGACGCCGAAATGCACAAATGAATATACCATGGAGATCAGCAAGACGAGATGAACAGAATGGTACACAGATATCAGCGATACGACCAAACTATCAAAAGTCAATATTTGCTGCCAAAATGCTACTAAATCATCGAAAATAAGATAAACAGAACTATAGCAGTCCAAATTTGGCGAAATGAAATACGACGTCTCACTTAGAAAAAGATAAACATTTTTCTTATATAAATTTATTTAGATTTCAAAAATACTTTATTTTCATCAAATTAACTGATTTTAAATTGAAATTGAAATTGAAAATTACATAACAGAACTAACTTCCATATTTTCTGAAGAAAATCTGCTATTTGATATGTTTAAATAGATGCATCCCAGATATCAAATTCTCATTGCAAAATTTTATTATTTATTTTTCACAAAAAAATTCAGTTAATTATGTTATAAAAAACTTTAAAATTTACGGGTCGTTACACAAATAAAATTTCAAATCGATTTCAATTCATCTTTCCAACCTTAATTTATTAAAGTGGTTACAAAATCTATTTTAAAATATTAATATAAATTTTAAATAAATAATTTAAAATATATTATATATATATTAGTAAATTAAATTTTTATTATTAAATCTATTTTAAATCTTAATTATATAATTTAAAAATAATAAGGTTATAAATAAAATTTTATAATTTAAATTTTCAAACTTAACTTATAAATTTAAAATTCCAAAACATATAATTTTAAAAATCTAAATTTTACAAAACAAAATATCTTTATTATATTTAAATATCAATATTTATTAAAACCCATCTATTTCCTTTCAAAATTTTGGAAATCATTTTTCAAAAATAGACCAACAGTGTCCATATATAATTTTTTATCCTATGGTCAAGTGATACATATATTTATCATTTCAATCCGCAATAATTAAAATTTACAGGTATATATCATTTCAACACGCAATTCCAAAATTCAAATTCAATAAAATCGCTTGGGTTTATCATTTCAACCCATAACGATTTTCGCTAATCTACGAGATCGTTCGAGTATGTATCATTTTAACCCATAGGGATTTTATAAACTAATAGGGAACTTGCAGAGTGAGAACAATAGAATAATAATATGAAATAGCATAACATATCAATGACAAGCATATATCATAATTAACAAATTTAAATATAATATATATACAAACAGGTTATGGTGTCATATGTCAATTAACATCGGTTAACAATTTTAAATAACAACATATCATATTTAATAACATATATAACTAACAATTCAAATTTAATAACATATTTCAATCGTCATTTCATGTGAAATCAATTTACTAAACATAAGAATGTTAATCATGAGTGATTTCTCACATTTCGAGGCTAGAGAGCAATGGAAAATGAAAAGCAACGGACACGGATAAGCGACAAAAGCTAGAAAATTGCTGTTGTAACCTCCGGACAGTGCGGACAAAGCAACAAACTAGAAATCGATGATCCAAGCAAAACTAACAACAAGGAATCAATGAAACAACTCATAGCTAGCTTGATATAGATGAAAACAGGATATATATATATATTATAATTTTTTTTCTTAAAATCAATATCTAATTTAAAACACATATCAAAATAAAATCTTTTTATATTATATATTTAAAATCAATATTTAGTTTAAAGCACATATCAAAATAAAAATCTTTATATATTACTTGTTAAAATCAATATATCAAATTTAAAAGCCATATTTCCTTTCAAATATCAAATTTCAAAACAACAATTTAGAATTTCAGATTTTCAAAATCAATAATATAAGTAAGCTTATATTATAAGCTATATATATATATATTTATATATTTATACATACTTACTAACGCTTGGGTTTGTGGGTGATCGACTACAGCTACAGGGTGATGCTATGGTGAAGGGGAAGGCAAGGCGGTGCTTGCCGTTCGTCTATGGAGCTGCTATGGTCGGAGGGTGAGCTTCGGTTGGGAAGCAAGGGTGGTTGCTCTAGTGGGAAACGTGGTTGTAGTGGCTAGAGGAAAATAGCAGAAAGCAGGCGGTGAATGGTGGAGAAAGGCGGAACAAGGTGATGGCGGGGTTGTTGCTCGTTTGCTTTGGTGATGGGCGGACTTGGGTGGTGGTGGCAGCTGCCGTGTGGAGGTGGGTTTGAGTGATGGTCTGCATGCGGCATAAGGCGGAGGGTGGTCAGGACAGGCAGCGGTTGGCGTTTGGTCTTGTGGAGAGATGGTCGCGGCTAGGGGAAAAATTGAGATGATGGCCTCGGTGGAGGGTGTACGGCCTGTGTGCTATGGGATAAGGCAAAGATGGAAGAGTTGCTGTAGGAAAGTGGGGAGATGGTTTTACGTTGTAGCGATCTTGAGGGGAAGGGTTGCAGGCGAAGGGTTGTGGGAGAGGGAAACTGAGAGGCACGGTGGTGGAGGTTTGGACGGTGTTGCATGTGCTCGGAGTGGCTGCATGCAAAATGGAGAAGGGCTCGGAGATAGGGACGAGGATGGGAAAAGTTTGGTGATGGATGGATGGTCAGTACGAAGAGAATGAGAGCAGGCTTTTCAAAAATATAAGCAACTGATATATATTATTTTATTTTTTATTTCAGAGCATAAACAGAATCAAACGAATAAGAAGAGAATAGATTCATGAACCAGCAAATATATTCAAACCAGTGGAATAGAAAAGGTCAATATTAAATCTAGGGAAAATATAAAAGTTAATGGCTGTTGGGTTTTCAACGGGGACAAATGAAAGGATGCAGAACCCAAAAAGGTTCAAACAAATACCGATACGGCTAACTGTTTCGCAGATTTCGCCGCATATCAGACAGCGAAATGCACAAATGAATATACTACGGAGATCAGCACGATGAGAGGAACAGAATGGTACACAGATATCGGCAATACGATCATCCTATCAAAGGTTGATATTCGTTGCCAAACTGTTGCTAAAACGCCAAAAATAAGATAAACGGGGTTATAGCAGTCCAAATTTAATGAAATGAAATATGACGTCTCACTCAGAAAATGGTTTAAAATTTTGTTATATAAAAATATTTTATTTTCATCAAATTAACTAATTTTAAATTAAAATTTTGGAATTCCAAAAACAAACAAACTTACATATTTTCCAATGAAAATCTACCACTTGCTATGCTTAAATAGACGAATACCAAATATCAAATTTTCATTACTAAATTTTATTTTTTATTTTCATGAAATTTTTTAGTTAATTACGTTATTTAAATCGTTAAGATTTCTAGGTCGTTACATAGAGCATTCTCCTTCCATATAGTCTTGATCTAAGAGTCGAGTACATGACTTGGATGTGGTTCACACCATTCCGAATAAGGATCTATCACTCGATTTTTTTTACGACGAACACTTGATGAGGGTTTTTGATATGGGACAAATGTTTCCTATCATAGTTATGGCTATGTAAGGAGGACAGAGGTTCCAAATCAAGGAGCTTGATCGAAGTCCGAACTAGAAAATCAGGTGAGCGATACTAGTTCGGAAATGAAGTTATGTATTCAAGTAGTGATCGAATCATATTTTTGTATATAAATGATCTATGTACATCATACGAACTGATATATAGTGTTAAACATTTTCTGGTTTAGGTTGACGTGTAATTTCGGGGACGAAATTCTTTTAGGGAGGAGAGTGTAACGACCCGGAATTTTACTACTTTGATTTGCGAATATTGAATTAATTTTAAATATTCAAATAAATGGTTTTATAATGAAAATAAAAATATTTTTAATAATAAATAATGATGGTGAAATAGTTTTCAAAATTGGTTTACAAAAATATATAGTTCGATGAAAAACAGAAAATGTGACCGGAAACTGTTTTTCGAATTTTCGACGTTTCATCATATAAAAATTGTTTGAAATATTGTATACACATTTGTATATATATAATTTCAAATATATAAAATTTTATAAACATAGATTGGTAATTAAATTAGGGTTAAGTGTAATTAATTAAGTTAAGAAAATGATGATGTGACGCTTTGGCAACTATAATAAAGAAATAAAAGAAAATGTCACATCGGGGGGACATGAATTGACATATTGGCAACTTGAGTACAAGAATTAAATGGCATGGTGGCTTGATGTGAAAGGGGGAGAGGCTATGGTAGCGTTGATATGATTGGAGGAGGAGGACTTGGTGATGTGGCATTCATGGAATGGAGGGTAAAGGACTAGGGGTACTTTGGTAATTCAACATGTTAACATAATATATAAACTAATTTTCCTAATTGTTATTTCACTTTCTCATTCTTTTTTCCATTTTCAAAATTTTTCTAATCTTGGAAACAAAACTTCCATGGCTTCTCTATTTAGTTTTTAGGTTTTAAAGTTTTTAAAAAATCAAATTCTTACTTTAAAAACTTGGTTTTAATTCACTTGTTTTCATCTCCACTGTCTCCATTTTTCCTCCTACTTCATTCGGTCATAACTTTCTCCCCACTAAACCTAATTAAGATTTTATTTTTTTTCAAACCATGTATATTTCCAGTGGCTACAGCTTTGTAGTTTACCATTTTTCTGATTTCGAGCCTAGATGTTCCATAAATTCATTTTTTTGCAAGAGTGTTTTTGAACCTAGATTTTGATGTCCGAAAATACCCCTCACTGTTTTGGCCAGAAGTTCCTAAAAAATTAATATTTTTGAGTAATTCTTTTTTCAAATGATAGAGGAAAGAATAATCTAAAACTTTCCTTTTGATCACTTTTCCAAAATCCGAGAGGAAAGGGTCCAAAAGTCGAGTGTAAAAAGACCCATTTTCGAGAGAATTTGTGGTTTTCCAAGCTTTCCGAGCGCTAAAGTATTTCAAGTTTTCAAAACCTTTGGTGAGTAAACTTCATAAATTTTTAGGAACAATTTACTTATATATGTGTGTGTGTTGGTTATGTGGTTATATTTATATTTATATATATATATATATATATGTATATGTATATATGTATGTATGTATGTATGTATGTATGCATGCATGTATGTATGTATGTATATGTGCATGTATGTATGTATGTATAATTGTTTGGTTTGAATCATGGTATTGTCTAGATACGTTGGTTATAAAAAGGTTGTGATTGTTGGTTATGTTTGATGATGATATGATTTGGTATAGTTGAACTTGGATACGTCGTATGTGTTAATCTTGTCTTGAAGCTAAAGCAAGTTAGCATGTAAACTAGTTAGTAAAGTGAAATTATGGGTAACTATAGCGATAGTCGCTATGGATGCAGTTCGCTTAAAATTTCGATTTTTGCAAAGTTTGGTTTTTATACTTCAAATTTTTTTGTGAATATTTTATAATCAAAATAATAATTTTTTAAAAGTTAATTAAGGATTTAATAATTAATTATTAATTAATTAGGTTTTAGTAATTGATAATTAATTAAATGTTAACAAGGTTTATTAACTTTAATGAAATAAAGATTAGTTCTTAATTAATTATCTTTTAAAGTTAACATTTATTTTATTTAATTATTAATTAAGTTAATTAAGTATGGGTTAAGTAAATTATTTATATTTAATTTATCATTAATTAAATATATGATTAATTATTAATCAAGGTTTAATTATTTGATTAAAGATTTAATTTATAATAAATTATTTATTAAAGGTTTAATTTATTATTTAAGTTTAATTAAATATTATTGAATTAATTAATTGAGATTAATTAATATTTAATTATTAATTAAGGTTTAATTAATTAGTTAATAATTAATAAAAGATTAATTTAGGTTTAATTAATAGTTAATCATTGTTTAACTTTTTAATTAAATTAAGTTAAGATTCAATTAAAATTAATTATGATTTAAATAAGGATTTAACTTTTAACTATTTTTTTTGCAGAGGCAAGCGTGGTTTTATCATGGTCCCTACCAGCTTTTATTAAAAAAATCAAACATGGGTTACAAGGGGAAAATATACGTAGGGTAACTAAGATTAGAATAACAAAATAAAACAAGTTAAAAAAACAAAACAAAACTAGAAACATGACATGTGTTAGTAGAATAAATCCTCATTCTGGTATAAATTGTTTGTTTGTTTGTGTGGACATGTGTTAGCAGAATAAATCATCGTTCTACTATGAATTGGTTGAATTGTTTGGACATCTGTTAGCAGGACAAATCACCACCCTGCTATTATGTTATTTTGATATGTATATGCTAGTTAGTTCATATTGACATGTTATTCCTTGATTTGGATATGAGTGTATTTACATATATATTAACCTATGTAAATAACTGTTAAGTGAATTGAAATTGAATGGTAACTTAAATTAGTACCATTGGGATTGCTAAGCCTCTTTTCGAATTTACTAAAGTATGTTTTTGAATTAGCTTTGATTCTTTAATCAATTTTGGGTTTAAAGGTTTTAAATGATTTTTAAATTTTATTATTATTTTATAAAGTTGTTTTTAAATAATATCTTGGTTTAAAAAAGGGGTTTATTAAATAAAAGGTTTTACCTAAAGAGATTTACAAATGATATCTTGAAAATGATATTTTATAAAGGAGATTCTATAAAGGAATTATGAAGGAAGATTTTTAAATATTTGTAAAAATAGAAAGAGAATTTATAAATCATTTTAGATATTTTTGAAAGGCGTTTTAAATCAAGTTTGAAAAATTGTAAAGAGGTTTGAAATGTGAAGTGAACTTATAAAAGAATTTTTATAAGGAATAAGTGAATGGGTTTTTTAAAGTGAATGAGTTTTATAGTAAGTGATGTTTTGGAAGGGAATGGTTTGGCCATTTAATATGGAATGTGAGAAGACAGAATTTTCCAAATGTTTTCGGTAAATGTTTATATTGCTTTCCAAGTAAAAGGAATGTAAGGGGTTTTGGAAAAGTGTTTTAAAAAAGATCCTTTGATAGAGCTTTATAAAGTGGTTTTATTAACTAAAGATTACTTAATAAAGGCTCAGAGGATCCCATATGTAATTGAATCAATGTTTAATTGTTTGTTTATTTGATAGTTAAATAACCAACTATCAAATCTGGACCAAAACATAACTTTGGAAATATCTAGGAGAAACACGGAAATTATATGGTACAGTTACCGTCGGTGGTGCTATACTGTACATATAAATTCATTTCATTCTTCTTGGATAAATGATAAGGAAATCCGTCCACTAATGGTTAGGAGGTGAACTCCGCTCTTATCTTTTATCTGCTTATTTCCTAAAGAACCGTGGTTGAGTTGGCCGGAAATTATCGAAAGTTGTTTCGAAGAGACCGGGATCGGATCTGTTATCCAAAAACCACTTTGATCCAACTCAAGCGTTTCGAACTGAAGACATCTTGAAGAATAGGGAATCGAAGATGGAGCATTGAAGTGCAAGGGCTGCTTGCTATTAATCCTGAGGTTGATTCCAAAATGGATGTAGTAGAAGTAGTGCCTTCGGTTTGTTCTTATCCTGGACTTGTATGGATGAATGCTACCATTGCATTGATGCCTGGAGAGTAGTATTAGCATTCCAAATGGGATTTCTATTCAAAAAGGTAAAACATAGCCTCAAGCTTCATCAACCGGGAATGACTGAAAATCAGGGGAGATGCAGCAAGGCTAAGTGGTCGCACCCATTAGGGTATGTTGTCACCCTTCTAGATACATCTACATATTTATGGATTGGTTGTGCATGAGATCTCGATAAAAAGGGTTACAAAGCAACCGGGGTGATGACATATTCGATATTATTAAGCAAGGGGTAGGTCGGTCTTGTGTTAGCAAGGGATCCAGGCAAGGTCATCGGTACATTTTCTAGACATGTACTGTGATAGGTGGTACCCCAGTGCCTAGTCATTGTATGGAATCCATTCTCCAATAAGCGCTGTACGGTTTTAGTTGTATAACAAATATGTTAAATTGTGAGATACAAGCATTGCAGCTATTTTAATATTTTACTTTGAACCCTTAGACATTATTATAATATCACTGGATTTTTATACAAAAATGTTTCGGTTACCGTAAGGTAAAAACTCGTCTAGGTTTATGTGCGGCGTGGTCTTACGAGATACCTTTGATTTTAAAAGAGTTTTAAAAGTAATAATTCAGTTGCTTTGATTTTACTCACACCAGACCCATGTCTGACCGGAGTTTTATTTTCTTTCCCTAAAACTCTTGGGTGCTCAAATTTTTACGAGCAGCCGAGTAGTTCAGGTTTCCCACGGATGCATTTTGGAGGAGCTTGGAGCAGGAGGCTTCACCGATAGTTAGTTTTTTTTTGTTTCTGCTATATTATATGTATCTTGTATCAGTTATGTAAGGACAGGCTGTTATAACTGTCCTAGGATAGAAATTGTTTTAGTATGACTCTGATGTATCATTTTGTAAATGAATTTGTAAAGTACTACGTTGATTAATATATATTATTCTGTTGCATTGTGAGATTTTGCGATTGTTTAGTTTCTTCTATCTTCTATCTCCTTTCTTTCCCCTAACAATCTGTCTTTTCGGCAATTAGTTGTTCGGCACATGAATACCGTGGATGTATTAGTGTCGACTTCTAGGGTTCGAAAAGGTGGGTCGTTACATACGAACACCGGATTTGTTAAATCTAATGATTTTAAAATTTTTGGTTTGAAATTATTTAAATGCTTTTGATTTAAAGAAATAAAAATTGAACTTATGAGAATCGAATTAATTTCGAATCCGAGTCTTGAAGATGTTGAAATCAGAATTTGAAAAGAAATTGTTTTAAGAATTTATTTTGAAATGTGAAGTAAAAAAGGCAAAAAATCGACATGTGACTTCAATTATTGAAATTGGAATTGTTTTGAGGGTTTGAACTTTTACTTGAACCTCGAATTTATTTAAGTAAAAGCGATATAAATGGATATTTTCAAATTTGGCTCAAAATTGAATTATTTTAAAGATTTGAACGTTGAATTGAACATCGAAGTAAATTTTGATTTAAATGATTTAAATCGATACTTTGAAATCGAACTCGGAATTGATATAAACAGAAATGGTTTAAGTTAAGAATTGAATCGAAACTCATACCATTTGAATCGAATCAATGAAATCGAAATTAAAGTTAATTCGAATTGAAATTGAAATTTAAATTGAATCGAAATTGAAGTTGATATGGATTAAAGTGGAAATTGAAATTGATTTGAACTGAAATCGAAATTGAGTTGATTTGAATTGAATCGGTTTGATTGGAATTTGGACTTAGGTCCAGATTTGTTGAAATGGAAAGATACGGTTTGATTTGAAATTATTTTCAAAATAAATTATTTTAATATAAACTGTTTAAAATCTAACTTTATAAATATTCAAATTATTTTGATTTTCCAAGCTATTTTACTATATAAACCACTTTCAATACTCAAACTATTTTTTACTAAATTATTTTAACTCTTAAACTATTTAAAACTATTCAAACTATTTCCTAAAATTTCAAACTGCTCAAGGGTGGAATGTTTATACTTAAATCATGGATTTAAATGCTAATTGGGTTAAAATGAAGCTATAACCTAAGCTAAAATTCGAAACGATTTTGGAAGTGAAATTGAAATATTAAAACGAAATGATTTCAAGTGAAATTGACATATTTTGAGTAAATATGATATTTTGAAATAAAATTGATTTTGAAGAGAATATGATATTTTGATATCAAGTATGAATCGATTTTGAAATGTAAAAGTACCAACCGGTGTATAAAACGAAGTTTGGTTGTTAAAGAGACCGGGGCCTCTTATTAGCATACTCTTTGTCAATATTGGAACCACTTTAACAACTGTGTATGTGGAAGAGACTCCAGAATGAAGTGGTTGGATTTGGCATCGTTTGCTGGATTTGAAGAAAGAGAATGATGATGAATAGACCCCGGCACTTGTGCCAATTTGAAATGACTAAAACAGGACAGCTTGACAGGGCCAACTTGCTACCACTAGCAGACATCCGTTCTTCGATTTTATTCTTGGACTTGGTCCATATTATTACTTTTGATGTTGGTTTCGATTGGTGCACCTTGATTTGGGATAACCTCCCTTTGACTCGATATGGGATGGATGGACGCGGTGGGCGATCATGGCTACGATGCGTTACCACCAGCCCTGTGACCCGAACTGGTAGTATCCTACCTTGGGCATTGCCTCACGTGCCTTGTCATACTTTTATCCCTATACGAGACCTCTACGATTTTGGTTTAGTGTTGTCGTATCACGGCGCATCCATATCCCCCAACATGCTACTGGGGAGTTATATGCAAAATGTACGAAAATGATTAAAAACGCGTTAAGGGGGTTAATGTAAAGCCTTAACGCTAAGAAAATATTTATTTTACTGATTAGACATTACATATATAGCGTATTCTACTATATATAATATTTTGATAGATCCTTAAGAGATGGAAAATCCCGTAACATCTCTTGAGTTATTGCACGCACGTTATACACTAGATAGGAGATCTAAACTCTTATAAACATCTCTGATGCTATTGCACTCATGTTATACATGATATTGATTTGACTTATAAGGATATTTTAGTCCTGACTCGAGTGTTTTGTCTTTTTCATTATGCTCGTGTCAGTCCTTAGATTTTCAACGCATTGAAGATTATTTTCTGGAGGACGAAGACGAAGATTTGGTATATTATATTACTATTATTATTCACTACATCGTGTTGCTCTGCTGCATTATTATTTCGTTCTGTTGTATATATATAACACTGATAAATGTTGTATAAATTATAATCAAATGTATAGTATAAACAGCATCCTGAATTATTTACTTGATTATTATATTTTGTCATCCTCCTGCGAGATTCTGTGTTAGTTCTTCTTCTTTTCTTATTTTTCTTAATTAACCCTATCGATTATCTAGGCAAGAACATGCTTTTCTTTAAGAACCTCTTCCTTTAAGATGATTTTAAATATTTACCTTTTTTGGAAACTAGCCTGCGATGGAGAATTGTTGATGATTTAGAAGTTCATAAAGAAACCTCTTATACTGTATAGATTCGGGCCTTGAGATAGAGAATCATTTTATCTTGGATATTTGAACTATCCCCTTTTATGAAAAACCAAAAATCGGCTATGCTTTTGTAACGTCCTGGATTTTTGGGTCGTTGGTTTTGAACATTTAATTTATTTTAAATGTTGAGTTTTGTAACGTGAACGAAATTTTAATAGGGAATTTAACAATCAAATAAGTGGAATGAATTTAAATTCCAAATATAGCGATCCACTAAATAAATTTAATTGTTGGATTTATAATTGAAAGTCATTAAATAATTGAGTTGGAGTAGAATACGATTCGAAAATGATTTCTAATGTTGATATAAATTCTACTGGAATTATAATTCAGTTAGTAAGATTTTAAAACTGGATTTTCAAGCGATTTCGGAAAATTTAGAAATCGTCGATTTAATCAACGTGTTAAAATAGCGACCCAGGGCACAGTCTCGGAATTCGACGAAACCAGTCTCATTGGAGCCATAATATTTATTACCGGATTTCAAATTTCGTAGCATTTAGAGTTACCGTTTGGTCATAGATCCAAAAACGACTAGAAATAATTAAATCGAATTTAATTTAAATAGTCGATTTAAAAAGCTATTCCTCCATACGATCGAGTTAGACTTCGAAACTCGTTCTATTGGGTTTGGAATAGCGGTATAACATTATGAACACTAGGCGGCATGCCTCGATTGGGATTGTAGATTTTTAGTTACCCAATACAAGATATTTGAATATAAAATAAATGATAAATTTCAAATCAAGTCACCTTACCTTCTGAAATACGTTATCCCCTTTTATCTTCAAATCACAATCTTATCCCTTTCATTCTTTCAGAAGAACGAAATCCCTCTCCTTCGTTTAAAATTGACGAAAAAAAAGAGAATGCGCTGTCTTCGGTTTAAACTCACGTACCTCTTCCTTTATCCCTCCAGGTTGAAAAAAAATAAGAGGGCAGGCGATTTTTAATCAAAGTCGAATATAGGAGGCCATGGTCGCGACCTGAAGAGAGGTTCGAGCTAGAGATGCGAGTAGCATCGATTTCGATGTCGATTTTCATAAGGGTGTGTGGTCTATTTTAAGGGTAGGTGTTTAGGCGCGGGTCGCGCGCGCGACTGGGCGAAGGCGGGAGCACGAAGCGACTGTCAGAGGCATTAGGGTTTGGGTTCGCGACGTGAACGAGGCGAGGGGAGATCGTCGTGGGTGAGGCGGCAATGTGAGGAGCAATGTCTGAGGAGGGGTCGGGACTAGTTTTGGGGAAGCTCGAGTGACGCTGTCCTCATGTACAAGATGGCAGAGGCACGCTCGCGTGAATGGTCATGGGTTGTGCGAAGTTAGGGCGCGTTGTGGAGTAGGTTGCGGGCTCGGCGATGGCAGTGGAGGGACTGCAGTCTGGATAAGTCGGGTGGGTTTGTGTTGCCTGGCAGTTCGCGAGTGGAAGAAAAGTTTAAGCTTTGTTTAAGTTAAGTTTTAATTTAATTATATATGTTAATAAATTTTTTAACTATATTGTTATGCTTATAAGATTTTAAAATCTATTCGTACGAGGTCCAAAATCGTGAAAACAAGTCGGGTTTGGATCGGATTGCAAAATAAATCAAGGTGAGAAAATTTCTCACTCATTTGGATTATCAGATTAATTTTAAAAATAGTTAAAATTAATTATTAGATGCTTGGTTGATTTATTAATTATTATCTATTGAATGATATTATATATATATATATATATTGTGGTATATATATTAGTAGTTGGAGTGATATGCCCGCACATTATAGCGAATGAGACCCTATGTGCCCAATATAATAGCAGATGACCCTATATACCGAGATATCCCCCTCGAAGTAGGATTGGTATTTTTATGTTGTATTAACATCTGTGGATGCACGGAAAAACAGGTTGGAGGGATCCAACTGGGTTCCTCAAATATATTGTTTGTTTTTCATATATGGTGATATATGATGTGTATAGATAATCCGTTATAGATTATTGTTGTAATTTGAAATTATTGGATGCTATTGTTGCACTGACATGAATTTTGACATTTTAAATACCATAAATATATTTTTAAAATGGACGGAATTAAAAGTAAGTTTTGATATAAAAATATTTATATTGGAATTGGGTTTATTTAAAAGAAATTGAATTAGAAAAATATATTTGATTTTTGGGCTATACTTAACTATTGTGAATTATTAAATGGTTTAATTTAAAAATGAATTATATAAGAGAATTTATAAATGATATTCTAGAAATATAAAAAGGAGTTATAATCAATATTAAAAATAGATTGGAAGTATAAATGGAAATTATAAGAAATGAATTTATATAATGAAATTTTATAAATAAGATTTGTTTTATAAAAAGGTAAAACCAAAGGGGTTATAAAATTTATAAATGATGTTTATAAATAAAGAAATTCGATATCAGATAATAATTGGGAATATAAATTCATAGGGTGAATTTATATTAGAATATGGTGACAGGGTTAGGAAATCGACAATGAATCGATATGTTGTGAAATCGAGAGGAAGTTATAAATAAAATTGGTTATTGATATTTTAAAATATAATTTTATTTTTAAGAAGTTATGTTCGTTTTTCAAAGGGAAAACTTTATTATTTAAACTTTGAAATTTTAAACTAGTTAGTATTGGAATACTTCGAAGAATGGAATTTTAAATATTTAATATTCATTGCAATAAAAATTTAATTTTATAATCAGCTTGTAAGTTGATTTGTTTATTTTTAAATGAGTTATTGATGGATTATTAAAAGTGTTTAATATTTTAAATAATAACTTAAAACATATTTTCAAAATAAAAATAAATTACTATTCCTTAAAAATGCTCATTATATATATAGTTTGAAATTATTGAAAATTTATTTATAAAATTCTCTCGAGATGTGTAAATAGGTTTTATTTTGAAGATGAGATTTATAAGAGAAATCTTATAAATGGAATTCTAGAGACTTAAGAAATTTAAAAATTTTAGATGCGATAACTTCGGAAAGAATTTGAATTCATTTAAAGAAGTTATAAATGGTTGGTTGGGATTATAAATAAGTATAATCGGTCTGGAAATCGTAGGAAGCATTTACTTAAAATTCCGGAGACTTATTAGATAAGTTATGGAATATTTCCAAGTTTAATATTAAAATGATTTTGGAAATTATACGTATAAATATTTTCCTAAGTATTGGAAGGAAGGTTTTGGAAAACATTTTTAGTGGAAAAAGATTTGGAATAGAAATATATTCTAAGTGTTATAAAAATGGAAGTTGGAAATATTTCTAAGTATTGAAAATGGTGAAATATCCTATTATGGATACAAGTGTTTGAAATTGTTTCAAATATAGAAATATTGAAGAGATTGAATATATATCTTGGTGAAGATGTTTTGGAATAAATATTTTGGAGATTTATAAAATTGGGCCTAGTGACTGCTAATGGATGTTTTATTGATAGTTAAGAAACCGACTATCAATATTGGCCAATTTCGTTAACCGTTTCGAAGAGACCGGGATCGGATTTAATTATCCGAAAACCACTTCGATCCGGTTTGAACGTAACGAATAAATACCGTGAAGATGATGAAGACGATGATTCGGTTTGTCCAGACCCAGGACAACTTGTATGGACGAATGCTATCAGAACATCGTCTTTGGAGGACGATGAGCATTCTAAGTAAAATTGTTTCTTAAAAGGTAACGCTTAGCCTCAAGCCTCATCAACCGGGAATAACTAAAACAGGGGAGATGCAGCAAGGCTAAGTGGGTCGCACCCAAGTAGGGTATGTTATCACTTTTCTAGATGTCCTTGGAAAACCTATTTATTACGGATATGGTTGTGCATGAAGGAAGGAGCGCTCGATAGTAAGGGTGGGAACACCCGAGGTGATAACATATTCGGTCTATCCAGGTTATGGGTAGGCCGGTCTTGTGAGCAGGGGATCTCGGCGTGGTCCTCGGTACATTGTTCTAGAGGTGTACTATGATGGGCGGTACCCCACAGGCCCAGTCATTTGTTGGAATCCATTCTCCGATACGAGCTTACGGTTTTGTTTGTAGAGCCTACTATGCTAGAATTTAATTAATGTAACAATTTCGGCTATTTGAATAAGTATTTGTATTTAGACACTATTATAATATCATTAAATTTTCTATAAAATGTGTAACGACCTACTATTTTGGACCGTTCAAATCGACAATAATCCACACATGTCAAACTTGAATAATTCAAAATAATAGATTGTAATAAAATTTGGATCAAATAAAATCAAACACAGAATCATAGACACAGAATATCAGAATAACTCGCAGCGGAAATAAAATACCATAGTATTTCATGAAGCTGCCATATACAAACTCTCAAAACATATACAAAATATCATAGTTAAAATAAATATAATAGAAGTTAGGATACATAAATCAATAATACCGAGACAATACATAATAGGAACTAACTGGAAGAAGTCGATGAACCGATAGATAAATAAGCTCCAACAGATCTCTAGCTCCAGAAGGTGAATCCAAAGCTGTGATTCTCAGGCTGACCCGAGCGTAAAGTAAAACACAAAACACTCGAGTCAGGACATACATACTTATACAATGTAAACCAACTCAAGTGAACTGTAATAGTAATGCACAATAACTTAAAGGATGCTTGGGATCGCCCATCCTTTAAGGATTCGTCAAACCATCAATTAAGTAGTAATAAACACTATCATAGAAATATCCATATTAAAATAAACAATGCAAATAACAGTGTAAATGTACCCGTGGTTATAAATTTCAAAATGATTTATAATTCCAAATTAAAATCATTCATTTAAACCATTAAAAGGTGAAGTCATTATACTTACAAATCAAATATTTACTTTCTAAAAATTTAACCTTTACTGAACTCATTTATTCATTTAAATACTTTAAAAACACTTTCGCAGCACTTAAAAAAATGCTGCTATTAGTTACATTTCAAAACAATTCAATTCAGCAAAGACAGCATTTAAAGACTGCTGTAATAGTTCAGGGTTCAACTTAAAGGATTTAATTTAATTCAGCAACAAATAAACTTCAATCTAAACCATTTTATCTTATAAAATTTCATATTTTCCACTTTAAAAATGGTCATTTAAACACCCTTTAACTTACGATTTTTATAAAGTAAATTTCACACATAAATATCAAATTTCAATAATTCACTTATTACCTTCAAGTGTACAATTTTCCTATTCTTTGCATTTTAACAATTTATTTAACACTTAAATTTTTATACTACCATTTCATAAATTAAACTTAATTTCCATTTTATTTAATTTACTTAAACTTCCAATTTAAACAAATCACCAATTTCCAAATTAAGTTATATTCCAAATTTCCATTTAACTATCCATTTATTTAACATTTTAAACCAATTCAATTTTTCTCACCCTTAACTTATCAAATTTATTTACCTTTCAAAATTCATTATTTGGATACCATTTAACCTATAATTTTATTAATTTACATCTTAATTAAATGAACATCCAATTTTAATTATAATTCCCTTACATACAGTAAAAATCCACTATAAGTTGCTTAACTTTACTTTACAATTACTTGATGTTTTCTTTTACCTTAAATTTATGCAATTCATACATCAATTATCAATTACCAAGTTAAGCTTATAATTCCATTTTTATTTAAATTCCCATTATTAAGTTAAATCAAACTTCCACACTACAACTCAAACCATCTATTAACTTATACAATTTAACCCTTTTAGAAAATCACTGCTTAACATTATATATCCAATATAAGTCAAATTTCATATATTTTTTACATTTACAATACATAAAATTTATAAGAAAACATATTTTGAAATCAAACACGGGTCCGGATAATATTTCACACCTAAATCAAGTGATACGGAAAATATCATTTAAATCCGTAATCAGTAAAATTCTGGGTTTTGATTATTTCAAACCCGCAATCCCAAGACAAAACAAATAAATAAAAATCGTTCAGGCCTATCATTTCAGCCCATAACGATTTTTCCTATTCTAAAGTCCGTTCGGGTATGTATCATTTCAACCCACAGTGATTCTATTCTATAGGGAACTTGCAGTGTGATTTAACAGAATAGAATAACAGTAAAATAAAACAAAATGTAACAGATGATATGACATGCAATTTAACAGATTTAACATCATATATAAATAATCACAGGCAATTATAACATCATTTTTAATTCTACACATTCAGTTGTGGTTGCTTCACAATTATATAAGTATGAATAGTCGTGTGAGATTTACTCTCCTTAAATGCCGCAGAAGATTAGATTCAAAAACGATATCCACACCGGACAAACGTATAGAAAGCACGATCAAATTTCAATGGAGGCGACGATCAAATTCAAATCTTGAAACAAAATGAATAAAACTAATTACGCGAATTTAATTACGATCATAACTAATCTTTAAATAAATCAAAACTGGAATGAGATCCAAATAAGAGGATAATTGACGAAATTTGCTCGACCACTTCACCACTTGGAGAAGACAAAATAGTGGAAACAAGAAAACAAAGAAAGAAACAAAAGAAAATAAAAGAAAGCAAGAAAATATTAGGCAGCCATTACCTGATGCAAAGCTCGCTCAAGAGAAGAGATGAATTCAACTGATGTGGTAATGGAATTATGAACGTGTTTAGTATTTAAAAGAAAAACTTGCGTTGATATTGCGTGGGTTTTGTTTTTATAAAGAGCTTGCGTGAATCAAGGAGGCAAAAGTGGCAAGAAATTTGAAACCAAATATTATTACAGTGGGTAATTGCTTACGTGACTGAGTATTTAAGAGAAGTCTAAGCGTTGATGTTGCATATGGAAGGCAACAAATACATTCTGATTCCCATTATAAAAATGAAGCAAAAGGAAAGTGTAGAAAATCTACACTTGAATGGCAAGGCAAGCAATAAATGAAATTGGAACGGCTATGGAATTCATACCTTTCCTACTTGGAAATGCATGGTTACTGATTAATTGGTTTATATATAGCTAAGGTAAGAAATAAAATTTTGATCGGTAGAGGAATTGAAGGAATTTATTTCTATTAATTAAAAGAAGCAAACGGAAAGTGGCAAAGGAATTAAATAATTTCCACGTGAAGTGTAAGGCAAGATTTCAAATTTCTTATAAAATGCACGGCTGATGACTTTGCAAAGCTAACGTATGGAATCAAATGGGTATATTTAAAAGCAAGAGATAATTTTAAAACGTATGCCCAAAAGTAACGTACCGAAATGATTTGTTTCTTGCCTATTTAGTAAATTTAAAACGCTAACGTATTTCAGGAAATAACGTATCACTTTAAACATAAAATTAAATAGCTATATACACCTTAATTATTAAAATTTGATTTTGTTACATCCATTTGATTTTGTTTATTACATAGCTAAGAAAACGGATGTATATACGTATAAAAGAAACGTAAAATTTATTTCTTGTATCACATTATTTATTACTAAATTTAAAAGTATAAAACCAATTTAAACAAAACAAAAGCTGTACAATTATATACAGTTTAAGATTAAAAGATTTGGAAGTTAGAATTTGAAATTTAAAATCCCTATTAAAGTTAAACTTTAACCCAAATCAAAATTACAGAAATTGTTTATATTTATAAAAATTTGGGCAATTGATTTATAATCATTACAAGAAAATTTCCAAAATTAAATTTTTAAGAAATCAAACACCAAAGTCTTTAAATAAAATGAATAAAATATTTGTTAAAATTTTGGGCTGTTACAAAATGTTTTGGTTATTGTAAGGGAAAAACACGTCGTGTTTATGTGTGTCGCGGTCTTACAAGATACCTTTGTTTTCAAAGGATTTTGATAACTCTAATAATTCAAATTGAGTGTGTTTTTCTCATGAGGGTTTTCCAGACTGACTCAGGTGTTATTTTATTATAATGCTTGGGTCAGACCGAGTATTACAGTTCCAGGTTTGGATGCTAATGGGGCTCAGAAGACTAGTCGGAGGAGTTCAGACGTATTTTCGTACTTGGTTATATTTCCGCTGTGTGAGGACAAGTGATTATTACTGTCCAGATTGATGTATCGATTGTTGTACTTTGATGATTGTAATATATAAATTATTACAGATTCTTTTGTGTAAAAATCTGTTATTATATATTATATTTTGTTCTGCTGCGATTGTGAGATTCTGTGTTGTTGTTTCTATTTATTCTTCTATCTTTTCTTCTTCACCCTAAAGCTTCGTATTTTTCGTTCAATTTGAGTTGAACTGATGTGAATTATGGTCGACTCAAGAGGTACGGGTTTGCGGGCCTTTACATTTGGTATCAGAGCTGAAGGTTAAGCGAGAACCTTGGCTCTGGTGGGGATTACTCATTAGAGATAGAGTCAGTAGTACTCTAGAATGAGTTGAGTGTAATAATAGATATGAGCGCGTATTTGTTAGTGAATATAAAATGGTTTTATATTGTGTTGATTAATTTGTCGAGTGGTATATAAATTCTGATCGAGTAGTGGGATGCCACTAAATTGATAGGAGCTTCTAAGCACTTAAATGCGATAAACTGACACAATATGGTTTTGAAGCGGGTAAATGAAACAATTTTACCCAAATTATATTTTAATATAAAAGAGAATAATTTTCTGAAAATTTTTATACTGATGTGCTTGGTTGTTATTATATAATCAAAATAAGATTATAAAAATTGGAATTGGTTTATAAAAACCAAAATTAAAATTGTATAAGTATAAATTATACAAATGAGTTAAAAACTAGAAATGGATTCAAACCAGGATTTGGAAAATTTAAATCCCGGAGACTTTTAGAAGTATTTTCCAAAGTGTTTGAAGAAATAAATAATACTAATATTATTTTGGAGATATTTTTGAAAGAAAATGGTTTAAATAGATTTCGGAAGTGATATAGCACTGAACTCACTTCAATCGCTGTGAAATAATTCTGAAGATGACGGTCGCATCATTAGTATTAATTTTAGAGTTTCTAAGTGACAGATTGCTATCGAAATTGACTGTTCAGATTTGGTTGCCAAACAAGTTTTTTTTGGAAATTCCGAAGGGAATTTGTTTTGGATAAAAATCAGGGTAGGTTTAAAATTTAAAAAGTGTGATTTGGAATACTAAGATTTCAAAATGATTTGGAATAAACGTCGTGTGTTTGAATTCTGGAATCCTTATTTAAATAATTTAGAGATCATCAGGAGATAAGTTATAAACTTATAAATTGAGAATGATTCTAAATAAGAAAAGAAAAATATGGAATTTGATTTTTGAAAATGAATTTTAACTTGAGTAAAGTTAAAATGGATAAAATTAAACTTAAGCAAAGCAAATTGAAATAAATAAAATAAATTGAATTTGACTCATGAAAGTTAAATAGATTGAATTGGTACAAGAAAATTTGAATTTAACTTAAGCAAAGTAAATGAAATCAATAAATGAAGTGATTATAATAAATGGGATTTTAACTTAAGTGAGTTAAATTAAATTGAACGAATTGAAATTTAACTTAAGATAAGTTGAATAAAAATTGGATTGAATTGAAATAAAATTGAATTGAGTTCTAGATGATTTTGAATGGAATATATAAACTTCAATAGCTTATAAAAATTGAAATGAATTGAATAAAAATATACTTAGGCTATAAATAGATGTATAATCTCGAATTGAAAATAAAATGTGAGTATACTTGAGTATAAAATTGATGGAAATGAGAAGAAAATAAGTTGTGTAACTAATTAAATTGGAAAAGTAAAATAGAAAACCCAAATAAAAATGGTGTGATATTTTAAAGTGAAGAAATAAAATCCAAACTTGAGTTAAAAAATAAATTGGAACTCAAGTAGATTGAATGAAGTGATTTTTGAAATAAAAATCAGATGTTGAGTTATAAATTGGAAGTGAACTAATTAAATAATTAATTAGTTAAGTGGATATAGAATGAAATTAACTAATTAGATGGGTTAGTTAGTAGATTGAATATTGGAATTGAAACTTGAGTTATAAAGAGAGTTTGACTTAATAGTAAGCAAATTAAATATATTTTGATATGCCGTCGAATAAAATAGAAATGGGTTGAAATAGAGATGATTTAAGTTATAAATAAATTCAAGTTGAGTATAAATAAATTGAATATGGCCTTAATATCATTTAAACGAATTCAAAAATGAATTCGAGTATGGAATTAAAAATTTGAGTGGATTAAATGAATGAACTAATTAATAAATTAGTAAATGAAACGGAAGTTGGTTGAAATGAAATTAAACTTAAGTTATAGGGTGGGAATAATTTAAAAATAACGGATTAACTTAAGTAAATATTTTAGATGGAAGCTTGACTCAAATAAATTTGTGAAATGGTCATTTAATAAATAACATGAAATGATTCCGAGTTTAATAAAATGGATTGGAATATGATAAAAGTGAATATGAATGGAATGCGGTTGAATTGACTGTGAATAAATTTGAAGTGAGATAAAATTGAATATAAATTGATGTGAGATCAATTTGGAATATCTATAAATGGAAATGGTTATCTTATTAGTATAATAGCCCCGAATTTTCATAGAAAATTTGTGTTTGACGCAAACAAAGTAAATAAAATTCTATGAATAAATAGAAGTGAAGAAAATTGATTTTTAAATCAATTTGGAATGAATATGAGTGTTTGGTATAAAAAAAATTGAATGCGTGTAAAGTGGGGTGTAAATTATTTAAATTGAATGAAATGGTATATGGATTGTATGAAAGTAATTAAATTAGTATCGAGACCCTGTAATTGCTTATAAATATATGTTTAACATGCATTGCTTGTAAAGATTGTGTGTTTGAACTATTTAAATAAATGAAATGTTAGTGAATTTCATATTTTGGTACTTACATGGTTTAAAATTGAGTAAATACAGGTACAGAGGGACTATTTGGCTAGATTTGGGTTGCGAGATTTGCTTTCGAAGTAAATGCTTGCTTAATAATGCTTAAAATGCTAAAATAAGGTACGTTTTCGGATTAAATACCGTAAAATATAAATATTGATATATATTTTTTGATTTCCAACCGTGTGGGTCGATGTATTATATTTATCTCTCTTGTCATATTGCAAAAGGTCCTCCGTACAAAGGTGACTGCCAAAAAATTTCGGAAATTTAGGGTGTTAGAAAATTTTTGACAATTTTGAAAAATTTTGTTAACGACAATTTGATTTCGAATTGTAATTGGAATAAAGGATTTTGGAATAAAAATTGAGGACTAATTCTTTTGGTTGGAACAAAAGGGCTTAGAAAAGTGAATATCGAATTTTAACCGAGTGGGTTTGAAAAGTTAATGAGTTTGGAACATTTTTCCTGCCTTAGCCATTTCGGAACGAAATTTTTTTAAGGGGGAAGGAATGTAACGACCCGGATTTTTGGGTCGTTGGTTTTGAACATTTAATTTATTTTAAATGTTGAGTTTTGAAACGTGAACAAAATTTGAATAGGGAATTTAACAATCTAGTAAGTGGAATGAATTTAAATTCCAAATATAGCGATCCACTGAATAAATTTAATTGTTGGATTTATAATTGAAAGTCACTAAATAATTGAGTTAGAGTAGAATATGATTCAAAAATGATTTCTAATGCTGATATAAATTCTACTGGAATTATAATTCAGTTAATATGATTTTAAAACTGGATTTTCAAGCGATTTCGGAAAATTTAGAAATCGTCGTTTAATCGACGTGTTAAAATAGCGACCCGGGGCACAGTCTCGGAATTCGACAAAACTAGTCCCATTGGATCCGTAATATTGTATTATTATCGGATTTCAAATTTATTAGCATTTAGAGTTACCGTTTTGTCATACGATCCGAAAATGCCTAGAAATAATTTAATCGAATTTAATTTAAATAGTCGATTTAAAAAGCTATCTCCTCCATACGATCGAGTTAGACTTCGAAACCTGTTCCAATTGGTTCGGAATAGCGGTATAACATTATGAACGCCAGGCGGCATGCCTCGATTGGGATTGTAGATTTTTAGTTACCCAATACAAGATATTTGAATATAAAATAAATTATAAATTTCAAATCAAGTCACCTTACCTTCTGAAATACGTTATCCCCATTTATCTTCAAATCACGATCTTATCCCTTTCATTCTTTTAAAAGAACGAAATCCCTCTCCTTCGTTTAAAATCAACGAAAAAAAGAGAATGCGCTGTCTTCGGTTTAAACTCGCGTACCTCTTCCTTTATCCCTCCAGTTCGAAAAAAAAGAGGGCAGGCAATTTTTAATCAAAGTCGAATAGAGGGGGCGATGGTCGCGACCTGAAGAGAGGTTCGAGCTTGAGATGCGAGTGGCATCGATTTCGGTGTCCATTTTCATAAGGGTGTGGTCGATTTTAGAGGTAGGTGTTAGGGCGCGGGTCGCGCGCACGAGTGGGTGAAGGCGCGAGCACGAAGCGACTGTCAGAGGCAATAGTGTTTGGGTTCGCGATGCGAACGAGGCGAGGGGAGATCGTCGTGGGTGAGGCAGCAATGTGAGGAGCAACGTCTAAGGAGGGGTCGCGACTAGTTTTGGGGAACCTCAAGTCACATTGTCCTCGTGTACAAGATGGCAGAGGCACGCTTGCGTGAATGGTCGTGGGTTGTGCGAAGCTAGGGCGCAGTGTGGAGTAGGTTGCGGGCTCGGTGGTGGCAGTGGAGGAACTGCGGTTTGGATAAGTTGGGTGGGTTTGTGTTGCCGGGCAGTTCACGAGTGGAAGAAAGGTTTAAGCTTTGTTTAAGTTAAGTTTTAATTTAATTATATATGTTAATAAATTTTTTAACTATATCGTTATGCTTATAAGATTTTAAAATCTATCCGTACGAGATCCAAAATCGTGAAAACAAGTCGGGTTTGGATCGGATTGCAAAATAAATCAAGGTGAGAAAATTTCTCACTCGTTTGGATTATCAGACTAATTTTAAAAATAGTTAAAATTAATTATTGGATGCCTGGTTGATTTATTAATTATTATCTGTTGAATGATATTATATATATAG
This sequence comes from Allium fistulosum, assembly GCA_030737815.1. Lineage (NCBI taxonomy): Eukaryota > Viridiplantae > Streptophyta > Magnoliopsida > Asparagales > Amaryllidaceae > Allium > Allium fistulosum. Next base: position 695,746,871 of record CM060906.1, read on the forward strand.
TGGTATACATATTAGTAGTTGGAGTGATATTACCGCACATTATAGCGGATGAGACCCTATGCGCCCCAAATAAAAGCGGATGACCAGATATACCGCGATATCCCCCTCGAAGTGGGCTTGGTATTTTTATGTTGTATTAACATCTGTGGATACAGGGGAAAACAGGTTTGAGGAATCCAACTGGATTCCTCAAATATGTTGTTTATTTTTCATATATGGTGATATATGATGTGTAAAGATAATCTGTTATAGATTATTGTTGTAATTTGAAATTATTGGATGATATTTTAGCACTGGTCTAAATTTTGACATTTTAAATACCATAAATATATTTTTAAAATGTGGGGAATTAAAAGGAATTTTTGATATAAAAATATTTATATTGGAATTGGGTTTATTTAAAAGAAATTGAATTAGAAAAAATAATTTTATTTTTGGGCTATACTTAGCTATTGTGAATTATTAAATGGTTTAATTTAAAAATGAATTATATAAGAGAATTTATAAATGATATTCTGGAAATATAAAAAGGAGTTAAAATCAATATTAAAAATAGATTGGAACTACAAATGGAAATTATAAGAAATGAATTTATATAATGGAATTTTATAAATAAGATTTGTTTTATAAAAAGGTAAAACCAAAGGGGTTACAAATTTATAAACGATGTTTATAAATAAAGAAATTTGATATCAAATGATAATTGGGAATATAAATTCATAGGGTGAATTTATATTAGAATATGGAGACAGGGTTAGGAAATCGACAATGAATCGATATGTTGTGAAATCGAGGGGAAGTTATAAATTAAATTGGTTATTGAGATTTTAAAATATATTTTTATTTTTAAGAAGTTAAGTTCGTTTTTCAAAGGGAAAACTTTATTATTTAAACTATGAAATTTTAAACTAGTTAGTATTGGAATACTTCGGAAAATGGATTTTTAAATATTTAATATTCATTGCAATAAAAATTTGATTTTATAATCAGCTTGTAAGTTGATTTGTTTATTTTTGAATGAGTTATTGATGGTTTATTAAAAGTGTTTAATATTTTAAATAATAATTTAAAACATATTTTCAAAATAAAAATAAATTACTATTCCTTAAAAATGCTCATTATATATATATAGAGTTTGAAATGATTGAAAATTTATTTATAAAATTCTCTCAAGATGTGTAAACAGGTTTTATTTTGAAGATGAGATTTATAAGAGAAACCTTATAAATGGAATTCTAGAGACTTAAGAAATTTAAAATGTTTAGATGCAATAACTTCGGAAAGAAATTGAATTAATTTAAAGAAGATATAAATGGTTGGTTGGGATTATAAATAAGTATAATCGGTCTGGAAATCGTAGAAAGCATCTATTAAAATTTCGGAGACTTATTAGATAAGTTATGGAATATTTCCAAGTTTAATATTAAAATGATTTTGGAAATTATACGTATAAATATTTTCCTAAGTATTGGAAGGAAGGTTTTGGAAAATATTTTTAGTGGAAAAATATTTGGAATAGAAATATTGTAACGACTGTAACATCCCACCTTTTTGTATGCTTAAGCAGACACACGTGCCAACTTAAACCATACAGAAGGGTGGATTGTTATGGGGTAAATAAGAAAAAGTGGAGAAATAAAAGAAACAAAATAGAATCTTGCAGCGGAACGATAAAATATAATAATCAAATAACAGTTCATGAAGCTGTTTTACAAAACATTTGATTATACTTATACAATACATATCAGAGTTACACATACCAGAGAATGATAATTAATGCAGCGGAATACAAGGGTGTAGTGGAATATAATAAATAGTAGTAGTAAAATCTTCGTCTTCGTCCTCCAGAAATAGATCCTTCAAATCCTGAAATGCTCAGGCTGACCCGAGCGAATTGAAAAGACAAAACACTCGAGTCAGAACTAAAAGATCTTATGTAAGTTAAATCAACGAAATAAATATGAGTGTAAACGGCGTCAGAGATGTTTACGGGGTTTGACATCTCCTATCCAGTGTCTAACGTGAGTGCAGTAACTTAAGAAATGTTCGGGATTCACATCTCTTAAGGATCCGTTAAACTATCTACTATGTAGTACTATTCGCTATATACAGTAGTGTCTAATCAGTAAAGTATAATCATATAGAAAATAGCGTTAAGGGGATGGAGAACCTTAACGCGATCGGATCTTAAAATCATAATCCTAGTAAAGCTCGATATGGTAGGTGACACGGCACAACTAGGCAATGCCAGGGTAGATATACCAATTATGCACACGGACTGATGGATACGCATAGCAGCCACTACCGTTCCACCTCGAACAACATTTCCAAATCGGAGGATGGCCATCTAGTCAAATCACAAGTAAGAGTATAATATCGAAGAAATGTGTCCGAGAAGAGGTGCTACCTCACTGGTCCGAGATCGCTCCTGTTTTAGCCACCTTACGCCAACTCACGGGAGTTGGGTCCACGTATATACCTTAGGATCGTCGCCACCATCCTACTTCATTCTGGAAACTCCACCGCGTACACAGTTGTCAAAGTGGTTTTCGGTATCGACAGAGAGTATGTCCATATCCGATCACGGTCTCTTTAACAACCAATTGTTATTATAACACCGTGGTCATTTACAAATATATATACTTTTAAAACACAATTATTGCCCTTTCAAAACATATTCTTTATTTCAAAATAGTATATATTTTAAAACCAAAATATTTTTACTATTTCAAACCCAAATTATCAATGTATTATTTCCATTTCAAAACCCAATTCAATAATATATCATTTCCATTTCCAAAACAATTCAATAATATCTTATTTAAATAAAACCAAATTTCCAATCACTAATCTTTCTTAAATTTAGATAACTTGAAATATTCTTTTAAATCATCTTAAACCCAAACCACATTTTGAAGTCATATTTCGAAATTTTCAATTTCAATAGGTTTCAAATCCATATATTCACAGATAATTCTTAAATAAATTCTATTTCAAATAAATTCATTTTCCAAACCATATTACTTTCAAAGTTATAACAGTTTCAAAAACCAATACTTTGAAAACAATAATACCTTAATTTCAATAAAACATTTCAATTTTGATATATTTCAAGACATTAAATATTCCAAAATTCCCAACCAAATCTGATAATCTTACATATACCTTAATTCAATTTACTATTATTTAGTTTAGAAATATTTATTTAATAAATTCAATATCACTTAAATAAAGCTCAAACTTGAAATATTCGTAAATCAAACTTAAAACATCATCAAATTTTACTTAGCTTAAATTTTAGAATTTAACCATATATAAAAATATATTTATATAATATCAAAATTAGTATATATATAAACCCTTATTTTCCAAAATCCATAGAAAATCACTTTAAAATATTTTATATATAGACCACGGTGCCTGTATATAATTTTTCTATCCTATGGTCAAGTGATACAGATATTTATCATTTCAATCCGTAATTTTAAAGATAAAAGTTTACGGTTATATATCATTTCAAACCGCAATCCCGAATAGAATGAAATTGCATAATAACTTGCAGTTTATACTATATAAAATATAGCATCAATTCATCCAAATATCAATAATCAACCATTCATTACAATCGTCATCCAATTTAAACAAAAACATCAATATAAAGCATATAAAATATAACAGGCATCACCAAATAGTTTATATTCAATAAAAATTAATAACTTTCAACTGGCAGTTTATATGTAACGGATAAATTGATTAACAATTAATTGGCAGTTTAAATGCAATGGATAAATTAATTAACAATTAACTGGCAATTTAAATGCAATAAATAAATAAATTAACAATTGATTACGATGAATGCAATTAACTGAGATAATGATGAAATATATGTCATACAGCTATAAATAAATTTCTAACCACATCATACATGAATTTAACAAACATAGGAATTCTTAGAAGTTGTGAGTGGGTTAAAACACTCACCTTTTGGATTTAAATCGAATTTAAAATTCAATTTAAACCCCAAAATTTGACGGTCTCAGAATCCGTCCAAACCAGCGTCATCAGATCCGAAATTAAATTACGATCCTAACAAAAGAAACCGCGCGTAAATCGGAGTTCGTATGTGGAAGTTATGATGAAAATTGCGATTGAATTTCAATTTAAAAAAAATGAAAAAGAGAACACTCTCACCTCCAAATTGTGAATGCCACGTCACCCTTCTTTACGCAGCAGCTCTACAGGCCACGCACGCACGGCAGAACGCGACTGTTCATCGCGTTGAACAACAGCTGCCCCTCCTCCGGTCGCAAACGCACGGACCCCCAATGCTACGGCCACGTGCCACAAATCTGAACCCATCACCTCCGATCGTACGCTCCAGGTGCCATCAACCGTGCCCCAGAGAACTGACCGCCGCCTAAAATTACAATCCCTAGGTGAATTTTCTCGCCGATCTGACCGTTGATTCGACGAACGAATTTCACCGATGCACTCCCCATCGTTCACTCTCCAAAACCCAGAAACCGTTTCCCGATCCGACGACTTTGATTTCGGCGATGATGAATGGCCGAAACTTCTCTGATTTTTAACAGTCAAACAACAAACTGAAACGAAAAACGAACACCACCAGTGAACTACGCAGTTCGAGAGCTTCAACATATATTTATTTCGAATTTTTCTGAGGAGTTTGAATTTTTATTTGATTTTTGAAATGAATTGGATCTGAAATTGCATACATTGAGGAAGAGAAAGAGTTGAGAAAAATAAACGTACAACAAATGAGAGAAGATGGAGGCTAGGGTTTATAACTGGGTTTATATAGGTAGGGTTGCAAATAGAGTAGACGGATCTGATTAACAAACGTGCTGAACGATAATTGGCCCAAAAAGCCCGTTCTGACTCCGGAACGAAATTGGGTCAATCCATATATCAAAATAGGTGTTTTAAAATATTTTAAACTCAATGGAAAAGGTTTCAGGTTCAAATTCCGTCGTATGAAGAAGTTGTGCTAAAACAATATTTTCCAAATTGATTTCAATGCATAAATTTCAAGGTGTTTTGAGTCCATACGATCAAACGACAAGTCCGATCGCTACGAAACTTGAAACACTATTATAATTCACTGTTACGGATCCGATGAAACTAGTTTCGTCGAAATCCGAATCAGTGGCCAAAATGGCTATTTTCACACTAATTAAATAAATTGAAAATTTATTAATTAAATCAACTTCCAAATTTTAATTCTATAATTGACAATTCTTATCATTTTTATTTCTTAAACAAATTTCAGATGTCATTTTAATGTTGATTCAATCATAAATTTTTAGCGTTAAATTTTCAATCTCATCAAATTCAAATTTATAAATAAATTTCCAGAATTTTCATTAAATTGAATTTACCCATAATTATTCCATTCATAATTTCAAATACATGGGTTTACCATTTGATTTAAAATTATTACATAAATATTTCCCAAATCTCAACTTAATTTTAATTTACGTAATAATTACATATTTGATTTCCTTCATTTGTAATTTATCCAAGTATTATAAATTAAATAAATCAACTCACAAATAAAATTTCAAATTCTATAATTCACAAATAAATCATAATTATTAAAATAACGCTTATAAATCAATAATGACATTAATATTATCCACATTTATATGAACGTTATTTCATTTCCCATTAGCGTAACATTCATTTATTTTATTATCACTTATTACAAATTCTAATTCCATTAACAAATAAGCAGGTAATTAAAAATATATGTTACAAATTTTGAATTAATCACTATTCATTACTACTGACTTTAATTTAGCATCACTTACCTTGCATCAACATTGTTACTTAAGATCCCTATCCAATTGCAATTTATATTCAATTGAATGCATTTACTCTTTCCGTTATGTTATTAATTATCATTAAGGCACATCTAATTATCTTTATTGATTTTATACAATTACCATTAACTGTACATTCAATTACTATTCAATGTATATTTATTCAATACTTACTCTTGTTTTCCATATTCCATTTAAAATCAAATCATTTTATATTATTTTATTGAATTGGAATTTCATTTTAAATTGTTAACTTTTAATTACAATTGCTACATCTAATTCCTAACATTCATTTTATTAATAATTATGAAAAATATGACAAATTTAGTTAACGAAATTCACGGGTCGTTACACTCTCCCCCACTCAAAACTTTTCGTCCCCGAAAAGGAAAAGAAGGAAAAAGAAGAAATAAGAAATCAATATATCTCTTTTTTTTTTAATATTAAATTTATAAACAACAATTTAGTTTACAAAATAAAATAATTTAAAATAAAATTAAAAAAATTAAAAAAAAATTATACCAATTTATACCCATTTAAATCATTATATCTTTTTATACTTAAATAAATAATGTTTGGAAAAACATTTTCAAAATAACTTCTAAGTCCAAAAATTTACGAAAAATTTCGGCAGAGTCTCCTTTGTACGGGGAGACTCGGAAGAAAATATAATATAAATATATCAATATACCACATAAAATATCCAAAATTTAATATCCCAACACGGAAAAACAATATAATAGCGCTATAAACCGTAATCCGAAAACGTACCTATTTGTCGGGCAATTAACGCTTATTTATGGAACCAAAAGCAGTAGCAATTTGCTTCCATAACCTGCATTTCGCTTATATAAATCCGATAAGCGTTAGAAATTTTATAGATTGAAATATTTAAGTTGTTCAATCACTAACAACAATCAATACAACAACCATCCATTTCAACAACAGCATACACAACAAATACAAAACAACCATTCAATAAAAAAAACAAATAGTTGTTCGGGTTCAAAACTTGAAATTGTACGGAATGAAAATAACTATCAAGTGCATCATTTACTCAACAGTCTTAGATGGAACAAAAAATAGATTATGTATTCATCCAACAACTTCAAATTTCCTTACCCAACCAACCATAAAACAAGCAATAACAATTCAAACCAACAAACCAAATTAACCTATTATAAATTTATTTCATACTTTAGTTGTTTGATTTTCTTTCTTTTATTTATTCAGTGATTACTTCATTTATTTTCATTTTATTATTATTTTTCCTATTTTATTTAGAAATAACTTCAACCCTTTTCTTAAGTTTACAATTTCCCTTTATTATATTACACTCATTTATTTGCACTTACTACTTACTATTATTCATTCATTTATTATTTCGTGATCTTATTTATCCACACTTTAATTACTTAAGTTTATAATCATTCATTTGTCACACTTACCTTTAATTATATTTACTTGGTAAAATTTCAATTATAACTTAAGTTTATAACATTAAATTATCATTTAACAGCAATTTCATTGAATACTTTCATTATTTCAAAATTCTACTTGCATAATATTCTATTACAATTTAAACACTTGCAACAAGGCATACAACCATAAAATCAATCATTCATTCATATCAAACAAAAGAAATAGTTGTTCAGGTTCATAACTTTATATTGTACAGAATGAAGAATAAACTACTAAGTGTACCCTTCACTCAGCAGTCTTAGGTGAAACTAAATAGATTATTCCTACATCCAAACAATATTAAAGTATCCTTGCCTAAACAACCATAAGCCAAACAAACAATAAATTCAACAATAGATCAAGTTCATTATTATTAATTTCATTCCATATATTTTTGTTTGATTTTCTCTTTATTCATTATTTTTATACATTAAATCAAATTCCTTAGTAGGTAAATTGATTAACTTAAGTTTACAGTCATTTTCCAGTATTCATCTTTTATTCTTATTTTATTCTTATTTTTTTTAATACTAAAATCCATAACAACTAGAACATCAATACTTATTAATTTCATTTATTCATTTCTTAAAAATATTCATGTTCAATTTTAGTTACCTGGCATAACAGCTATACTTTAATTCTTATTAATAAAAGAAATTCACTGAATATTTTCATTACATAAGCTTACTTGTATAATTTCCTATACATTTTCTTATTAACATTTTCAACTTTTATATCTTTTGGTAAGTTATATATATGCCTTTAAGAATGTAATTGAAAGTTATACAAATTTTTCTCAATTCTTCTAATTGATTAATGGTTCAATAATTACATTATTTGTTTCATAGGTTACAATTCCAAGTTCCTTTTAAATTTCATTTACCCTTGCATTTAATCACTTATTTTTAGTAAAAGTTCCAATTATAAATTAGTTATATTCCAATTTACTATACTTAATTGAAACTATTAATTAACGGAACTTAAGAATTAAGTACCGGGTTAAATTTCAAATCATTTAAAATAATAGATAAATATATACTTAAAATTTATATATCCAATTATATTTAAAACAATTTAAAAATATTTATTTGTCTATCAAAATAATCTTGTAGTAAAACTACTACAGTGGCCTTCCCACTTCGAAACTCGAAAATGAATGTCGATGATGCGGCCGCCATCACCGAAATTATTTTCCAGCGACGGAGAGGGAAGTACAGAACTTATTTCTTTCCAAAGTTTCTTTAAAACAATTTTTTTCAAATTATGTTGAAATATTTATATATCATTATTATATTCCAAAATCATTCAAAAGAAAAAAAATTCAAAAATCCCGAAACTTAAGTTCTAAAATTTCCAATTTGATTGATTTTATTTTCAATCTTATTTCAACTATTATTTATTAATTTCATTACCTAACAACCAATCTATTACAACCAAATATATATATCATTTATAAAATTTCATTTTATATATAGAAAATATAATAGGTAAAATTATTTCATTCACCTATATTTTTAAACAAATATTATGTCGGTCTGTCCTATTAAGTGTTTAGAAATTCCTATTGATGTCACAGCGTCCCATGCACCAACCAAAATTTATAAATACAGAACGGAACCGATTAACACAATATTAAAACATTTTTATAACACTAACAAATACGCTCTCTCATATATATCGCTCAACAACTCCTATAGGGTATTACTACCCTATTAATAAAGAGTCAGACCCCACGAAGCTAAGGTTTATCGCTAAACCAAAGCTCTGATACCAGATGTAACATCCCACCTTTTTGTATGCTTAAGCAGACACACGTGCCAACTTAAACCATACAGAAGGGTGGATTGTTATGGGGTAAATAAGAAAAAGTGGAGAAATAAAAGAAACAAAATAGAATCTTGCAGCGGAACGATAAAATATAATAATCAAATAACAGTTCATGAAGCTGTTTTACAAAACATTTGATTATACTTATACAATACATATCAGAGTTACACATACCAGAGAATGATAATTAATGCAGCGGAATACAAGGGTGTAGTGGAATATAATAAATAGTAGTAGTAAAATCTTCGTCTTCGTCCTCCAGAAATAGATCCTTCAAATCCTGAAATGCTCAGGCTGACCCGAGCGAATTGAAAAGACAAAACACTCGAGTCAGAACTAAAAGATCTTATGTAAGTTAAATCAACGAAATAAATATGAGTGTAAACGGCGTCAGAGATGTTTATGGGGTTTGACATCTCCTATCCAGTGTCTAACGTGAGTGCAGTAACTTAAGAAATGTTCGGGATTCACATCTCTTAAGGATCCGTTAAACTATCTACTATGTAGTAATATTCGCTATATACAGTAGTGTCTAATCAGTAAAGTATAATCATATAGAAAATAGCGTTAAGGGGATGGAGAACCTTAACACGGTCGGATCTTAAAATCATAATCGTAGTAAAGCTCGATATGGTAGGTGACACGGCACAACTAGGCAATGCCAGGGTAGATATACCAATTACGCACACGGACTGATGGATACGCATAGCAGCCACTACCGTTCCACCTCGAACAACATTTCCAAATCGGAGGATGGCCATCTAGTCAAATCACAAGTAAGAGTATAATATCGAAGAAATGTGTCCGAGAAGAGGTGCTACCTCACTGGTCCGAGATCGCTCCTGTTTTAGCCACCTTACGCCAACTCACGGGAGTTGGGTCCACGTATATACCTTAGGATCGTCGCCACCATCCTACTTCATTCTGGAAACTCCACCGCGTACACAGTTGTCAAAGTGGTTTTCGGTATCGACAGAGAGTATGTCCATATCCGATCACGGTCTCTTTAACAACCAATCGTTATTATAACACCGTGGTCATTTACAAATATATATACTTTTAAAACACAATTATTGCCCTTTCAAAACATATTCTTTATTTCAAAATAGTATATATTTTAAAACCAAAATATTTTTACTATTTCAAACCCAAATTATCAATGTATTATTTCCATTTCAAAACCCAATTCAATAATATATCATTTCCATTTCCAAAACAATTCAATAATATCTTATTTAAATAAAACCAAATTTCCAATCACTAATCTTTCTTAAATTTAGATAACTTGAAATATTCTTTTAAATCATCTTAAACCCAAACCACATTTTGAAGTCATATTTCGAAATTTTCAATTTCAATAGGTTTCAAATCCATATATTCACAGATAATTCTTAAATAAATTCTATTTCAAATAAATTCATTTTCCAAACCATATTACTTTCAAAGTTATAACAGTTTCAAAAACCAATACTTTGAAAACAATAATACCTTAATTTTAATAAAACATTTCAATTTTGATATATTTCAAGACATTAAATATTCCAAAATTCCCAACCAAATCTGATAATCTTACATATACCTTAATTCAATTTACTATTATTTAGTTTAGAAATATTTATTTAATAAATTCAATATCACTTAAATAAAGCTCAAACTTGAAATATTCGTAAATCAAACTTAAAACATCATCAAATTTTACTTAGCTTAAATTTTAGAATTTAACCATATATAAAAATATATTTATATAATATCAAAATTAGTATATATATAAACCCTTATTTTCCAAAATCCACAGAAAATCACTTTAAAATATTTTATATATAGACCACGGTGCCTGTATATAATTTTTCTATCCTATGGTCAAGTGATACAGATATTTATCATTTCAATCCGTAATTTTAAAGATAAAAGTTTACGGTTATATATCATTTCAAACCGCAATCCCGAATAGAATGAAATTGCATAATAACTTGCAGTTTATACTATATAAAATATAGCATCAATTCATCCAAATATCAATAATCAACCATTCATTACAATCGTCATCCAATTTAAACAAAAACATCAATATAAAGCATATAAAATATAACAGGCATCACCAAATAGTTTATATTCAATAAAAATTAATAACTTTCAACTGGCAGTTTATATGTAACGGATAAATTGATTAACAATTAATTGGCAGTTTAAATGCAATGGATAAATTAATTAACAATTAACTGGCAATTTAAATGCAATAAATAAATAAATTAACAATTGATTACGATGAATGCAATTAACTGAGATAATGATGAAATATATGTCAAACAGCTATAAATAAATTTCTAACCACATCATACATGAATTTAACAAACATAGGAATTCTTAGAAGTTGTGAGTGGGTTAAAACACTCACCTTTTGGATTTAAATCGAATTTAAAATTCAATTTAAACCCCAAAATTTGACGGTCTCAGAATCCGTCCAAACCAGCGTCATCAGATCCGAAATTAAATTACGATCCTAACAAAAGAAACCGCGCGTAAATCGGAGTTCGTATGTGGAAGTTATGATGAAAATTGCGATTGAATTTCAATTTAAAAAAAATGAAAAAGAGAACACTCTCACCTCCAAATTGTGAATGCCACGTCACCCTTCTTTACGCAGCAGCTCTACAGGCCACGCACGCACGGCAGAACGCGACTGTTCATCGCGTTGAACAACAGCTGCCCCTCCTCCGGTCGCAAACGCACGGACCCCCAATGCTACGGCCACGTGCCACAAATCTGAACCCATCACCTCCGATCGTACGCTCCAGGTGCCATCAACCGTGCCCCAGAGAACTGACCGCCGCCTAAAATTACAATCCCTAGGTGAATTTTCTCACCGATCTGACCGTTGATTCGACGAATGAATTTCACCGATGCACTCCCCATCGTTCACTCTCCAAAACCCAGAAACCGTTTCCCGATCCGACGACTTTGATTTCGGCGATGATGAATGGCCGAAACTTCTCTGATTTTTAACAGTCAAACGACAAACTGAAACGAAAAACGAACACCACCAGTGAACTACGCAGTTCGAGAGCTTCAACATATATTTATTTCGAATTTTTCTGAGGAGTTTGAATTTTTATTTGATTTTTGAAATGAATTGGATCTGAAATTGCATACATTGAGGAAGAGAAAGAGTTGAGAAAAATAAACGTACAACAAATGAGAGAAGATAGAGGCTAGGGTTTATAACTGGGTTTATATAGGTAGGGTTGCAAATAGAGTAGACGGATCTGATTAACAAACGTGCTGAACGATAATTGGCCCAAAAAGCCCGTTCTGACTCCGGAACGAAATTGGGTCAATCCATATATCAAAATAGGTGTTTTAAAATATTTTAAACTCAATGGAAAAGGTTTCAGGTTCAAATTCCGTCGTATGAAGAAGTTGTGCTAAAACAATATTTTCCAAATTGATTTCAATGCATAAATTTCAAGGTGTTTTGAGTCCATACGATCAAACGACAAGTCTGATCGCTACGAAACTTGAAACACTATTATAATTCACTGTTACGGATCCAATGAAACTAGTTTCATCGAAATCCGAATTAGTGGCCAAAATGGCTATTTTCACACTAATTAAATAAATTGAAAATTTATTAATTAAATCAACTTCCAAATTTTAATTCTATAATTGACAATTCTTATCATTTTTATTTCTTAAACAAATTTCAGATGTCATTTTAATGTTGATTCAATCATAAATTTTTAGCGTTAAATTTTCAATCTCATAAAATTCAAATTTATAAATAAATTTCCAGAATTTTCATTAAATTGAATTTACCCATAATTATTCCATTCATAATTTCAAATACACGGGTTTACCATTTGATTTAAAATTATTACATAAATATTTCCCAAATCTCAACTTAATTTTAATTTACGTAATAATTACATATTTGATTTCCTTCATTTGTAATTTATCCAAGTATTATAAATTAAATAAATCAACTCACAAATAAAATTTCAAATTCTATAATTCACAAATAAATCATAATTATTAAAATAACGCTTATAAATCAATAATGACATTAATATTATCCACATTTATATGAACGTTATTTCATTTCCCATTAGCGTAACATTCATTTATTTTATTATCACTTATTACAAATTCTAATTCCATTAACAAATAAGCAGGTAATTAAAAATATATATTACAAATTTTGAATTAATCACTATTCATTACTACTGACTTTAATTTAGCATCACTTACCTTGCATCAACATATTACTTAAGATCCCTATCCAATTGCAATTTATATTCAATTGAATGCATTTACTCTTTCCGTTATGTTATTAATTATCATTAAGGCACATCTAATTATCTTTATTGATTTTATACAATTACCATTAACTGTACATTCAATTACTATTCAATGTATATTTATTCAATACTTACTCTTGTTTTCCATATTCCATTTAAAATCAAATCATTTTATATTATTTTATTGAATTGGAATTTCATTTTAAATTGTTAACTTTTAATTACAATTGCTACATCTAATTCCTAACATTCATTTTATTAATAATTATGAAAAATATGACAAATTTAGTTAACGAAATTCACGGGTCGTTACAACGACCCTGAATTTTTGATATTGGAAATCAGGATATTTAATTGATTTTAAATATCTGGATGTTAGTTTAATTTGAATTTCAAATATCAGAGTTTGTTTGGTAATTAAATTAGTGAATTTAATTGTTAAAAACTGGGTAAAAATTTGAATCTTCCATTTTAAGCCTGTTAAAAATAATATGAAGTCTTGGAAAATTCATATTAATAATACTGAAGATAATGGAAGTGTTAAAAATTTAAATTTGAAGTGTTTGTTCAGTTTTGAATTTTATTGTTTAAATTGAATTTAAAAAAATAGAGTTCCGGGGCACAGTCTCGGAATTCGACGAAACCAGTTCCATTGGATCCGTAATATTGTATTATTATCGGATTTCAATTTTCGTAATGTTCGGAGTGATCGTTTGGCCGTACGAAAAGCAAACGCGCTGAAATTAAATCGAAAATTTAATATTATAACTGGTCCAAAAAGCTATCTTCTCCATACGATCGAATTTGGACTTGAAACCTTTTCCACTGTGTTCGGAATAGGCGTATAACATTACAAACGCCTGGCGGCATGCCTCGATAGGATATCACGATTTTGAGTTGCAAATTTAGATACAATTTGAATTTAAATTTAAAAATTATATATATTATATTGGTCAATTCTCAACTGCATTATTTCACATCAGTGTTTTCTCCTTTCACCTCAGAAGCACTGTAGACTGTCAATTGAGCACGTGAACGTGTTCTCTTGTCTCCTCTCCATTGCGTTCAAATAGCCAAACAAAATAAGCATCCTTGTTCAAACTAAAAACCAAATTCTCTGAGTTAAAAATGGCCGCCTCGTTTTCAAATTCACGTTCAAATTTAAAACGCGTGACTTTCCTTTCTTCCTTTCCTCTCAGATATAAAATCATGGCCGAGCCCTTCTTCTTCTATTCAAACATAAATCGAACGAACTCGTTCGTTTAAAGAAAAAAAAATCAAAACAAAGAAAAAATAGGGAGGGGAATTCTCGCGATCGACTCGCGATGGGGTGTCACGATCTCGATCTCGTACGAGCAGGCTAGGGTTTCGCGATGACGGCGGTAGACGAAGTCGAGGCGCGCGATTCGACTGGGAAGGGTTCCTCGATGTCGAGCTCGGAAGCGGCGTGCGCTCGCGCTCGCGAGGGAGGCTCGACGACCTCAGGCGCCGATCGTGGCATGGCAGTGTCGTCGCGAATTAGGGCTTTGTTCGCAAGGGTTCGTCGAAGGTGGAGCGTGGTGTTCGGTGGCATCAGCTAGGATTCGAAGTCGAGAAGAGAGACCTGGGTTTCGATCGACAGTGAAGGTATTTTCCATTTTGTTTTAAATTTAATTTTTATTGAAGTATGCTTTTGGAAATAGAAAATTTATTTTGTATTGATAAAGTTTGGATTTTTAAAATGTTGAAGTTTATAAAAATAAAAAAAAAATAAAAAACTATTTAAACGGTAATTGGTAATTTGATTATTTCGAATTTTAATAAATTGTATAATTGTTTATACAAGGTCAAAATCACAAAGAAAACAATCTGGAACGGAAATGGATGCTAATAAAATAAAGGTGAGATCTTCTCACTCAAACAAAATTTGAATTTGCAGTTATTGACTGATTGCCTGATTATGATAGTATATATATAGTAGTATATAGCAATATATATATATATTGGAATATATATATATTGGTGATTGATTTTCCCACATTATATAGCGGATGAGACCCTATTGCGCCGCATAATAGCGGATGATATTTTATAAATCCTATATACCGCGATATTCCACCTCGCAGTGTAATTGGTATTGTGCTAACATCTGTGGATGCAGGGAAACAGGTTGGAGGGATCCAACTGGATTCCTCAAATTATGTGAAATTGTTTCATATATTGTGATGTGATTGTTTAAAATCTGTGTGTGATTATATTTGTGATTGGAATAGTTGAAGGCTATAATTTAGCCGAATATATTTTTGGTATCGATGGATACCAGAAATAAATAAAAATTGGATTTTGGAAATTAAAGTGGAAAACTTTAAGTAAATTAAATTTTAAAAATGGAATAAACTTGAAAGAAAGAAATTAATAATAAAAAGTTGATTTTTGTAATCCGATTGAATTATTCCCAAAATATGGAAAAAGATATCAATAAATGGGTTTTGAATAATATTATTTAAAAGTTGAAGAATTTGTTGAAAATGGAATTTTAAATGATTTAGAAAGAATGAAGGAATTTATTTTAAAGGTAATAAATTTTTAGAAATCAATTTGATAATTGATTAGTATTTGAAAATAAATCTCTGGGAAATTGATATAAAAATTTATTTGGTGTTGAATGAAAAATGGATTTTTGTGTTGAAATAAATTTGGAAATCGATTTGTAAAATGATTTGGTAATTGGAAATAAATTCAGAAATAAATTTGCCATGTTTTGTTCTATTGAAATTAAACCTAGAAATCAATTTGTAATTGATTTGGTGCTTGAAAGGAAATTAGAAATCAATTTGGAATTGATTAAATGTTGTAATGTAAATTTGAAATCAATTTGGAATATATTTGGGTTTTGAAATAAAATTGAGAAATCAATTTGGAATTTGATTTTGGAGTTGAAAGTGAATATTTGAGAAGTCGATTTGAAAATCGTATAAAAAGTGAATATTTGGAAATGTAAATTCAAATGGAATTTATAAAGGAAAGGGAAATTTGTTTTAAAAATAAACACTGATTTATTTTTAAAAGTGTGGAAATAAATTTATGGATTTGGAACGTAAATTTGAAATAAATCGATAAGGATTTATTTAATTGGTTTAAATGGACCATTTTGAAATGGAAGTGTATTTTCCTTGAAAAGCCGAGTATATTTCCAAAGTAGCTTTTAAAAATGTAAATTAAAAGTTCTAAAGTTGTTTTTTTAAAAGAAATATTTGGAAATATATTCCACGTAAGGAAATTGATTTGAAATTTATTTTCAAAAGTTGAAAGGTGAAAAGTGATTTGAAATTTGTTTTCAAAGTGTTGAAGTGTGGAAAAATATATATCTTGTGAAGATATTTTGAAAATAAATAATTTGAAAAAATTATTTAAATCTGATGATTGTGTGAATGTTATTGATAGTTAAATCACCGACTATCAATATTTGCCTTTGAAATGGCATTTGAAATTGTTTTTAAAACGAACGCTTATTATTCGGCTTAGCCAGGAAAGGACCTTTGTGTCAGATAACCCATTCCGAATAATGATACGACGTGTATGAATTGCAATTGAAGACCGGTGTGAAGACCGGGTATTTTCTAAAATGAAAGGACAACCTGTCGAATGTCTCTGCACCGAGTTGCTCCGGTATAGAGATTTATATCACTCTTCTTGTGATGGGAAGTCCAGGCATGATTAGTGAATATCCGGATTGCAAGGGCTTCTTTGGAAGTGCCTTCGGTTCTGTTCGAACCCGGAACAGACTTGTATGGTTACATGTCTGACATTACATTTTGAGATATAAAGCTGATTTCTTTCAAATACATTTCTGTTTGGTGGCGGAGAATTTATTCTCTTAGCTTAACACCCTTCTCTAAGACGTACGAGCTCAGAGGTTATATAGTTGAAGGTTATCAACGATATACTCCCAATTTGGTAATGTGACATGCTGAGTGCTGCTATGTGTTGATCATTTTTTGATCATTTGTTGAACAAAGCATGGCTTCTGTGAGGAGCGTAGCTTTGTGGACGAGACTTCGTCACACCTCACACCCCGGAAATGGTCGAAACAGGAATGATGCGACAAGATTATGAGGGTCGCGCCCTTTAGGGTATGTCATTTCCTTCTGAAAAAGGGTGGTATCAGGTATGGAGCCCTGGTATTTAACCTATGTGGTTCCTCCAATCTCATTTACTTTGTGGTTGTTGCTTTGTGATCGAGGCGCCTCGGATAAAGGTCCCAAAGGGCCGGGGGATGGCATATTCGTGTAGTAGTTACCTAGTTACAGAGGTAACCCAGCCTTGTGTTGGCAGAGAGCTAGTTAGTTCTCGGGACGTCCATCCAGAGGCGTACCCATGTGGCGGTAGGAAGTTCCTTAGCCTGACCATTTGTTGGAAATCCAAAGAAACAATACGAGCTTTGTACGGTTCTTGTTGTATAACCTGCTATGGAATGTGGCGGTAACCTGCTATTGAACATAGTATCTATAGTAGGCATAAGTGCGGAATGCCTATGCTGGCTAAGATTGATATTATACTTTCGAAATGTTTTCCACACTAGACATTAATAATAATATCAACTGATTTTTCGTAGTAAGCATCTTTGACTATCATAAGAAGAAATTTCCTCCAATTCAGCGTTTGTATTGTGTGTGTGGCGGGAGGTCTTATGGTAGTTTCATTTTCCAAAAGCATTGCGAATTAATTTTATTTTCTTTGTGAAAATAACTGTTTTACGATCTCACACCAGTCACCATGACTGACTCTGAGTTTATTGTTCCCTTTCTAAACTCTGGGTGCCCAAAATTTTCCACACGGGCAGCCTAGAGTTATGTTATCAGGATATTCTGGATATTTTGGATATTTTGGAGCTTTGGAAGCAAGATGGATGGCGAGACGTACTCCCGTACTTGTTTATTATTCCGCTGTGTATTCTGTATGGGGACAAGTTTATATAACTGTCCATTGTTGTATTGAGTTGTATATTGACTCTCATTGTTGTATTGTATAAACTGATATAGTTCTTTGTTTTAAAAGACTAGTGATTATCTATTGTATATTGTTCCGCTGCGAATGTGAGATTCTGATATTGTTTCTTTTTCTGTGTTTTTCTGTTCTCGTTTTCTTCTGTCTTCTTCTGTCTTCTTCTACCTCTTCTTTTTAACCCTAATGGTTCGGTTTTCCGGCATTCGATTGCGCGGCATTTGATACAGTGGACGTATTAATGTCGACTTTGGGGCGTCGAAAGATCGTAATCGTTACATGTGGTATCGGAGCTGTTGGTTAAGCGACAACCCTGGCTCTGTTGGGTGTTACTCATTATAGATAGAGTCAGTAGTACTCTAGAATAAGTGTGAGTGTAATAATAGATATGAGCGTGTATTTGTTAGTGAATACAAAATTTATTTTATATTGTGTTGACTTATCGGTTGATTGTTTATAGATTCTGGTCGGTGCAGTCTGGCCAACTGAAATAGATAGGGGTTTCTAAACTCTTAACAAGATTGTAACAACCCGCATATTTATCAATTTTATATTTAAATGTTTTATTTAAATATTTTATCGTTAGTTGGATTTTAGTCCGAAAAGCTACTTTTTGCATACGGTCAAATTAGGACTCAAAACCACCCCCATTGAGTTCAAAATGACGTTTGCGATCTTTTTGAGTATAAATTTTGATATCTTTGGAGCTAGCCAAAAATTTGACCATTTTCACTTTGGGTTTGGGTTTGGGTTTGGGTTCAGCCCTATGTCTAACTTAATACTAAAAACTGAAACCCTCTCTTCATTCACTCCCTCCCCCTCTACTTTTTAGTTCTAAAGAGATTAATGGTGAGTGGAATGGGAAATTAAAACTCCAAACCCTAGTTTCCATTTACAAATCAAGTTCTAGCTCCAAACTAATAGAAGAAACTTTGGTAAGCCTCCTCTTCTTCTTCTCAAACTCATTCTTTTATCAATTTCAGAAATTCCTAAACCTAACTTTGGGAATGTTCTCCTGTTTGAGCATAGATTCAAGCTCATTTGGGTTGTGTTGAAGAGTGGTTGATTCTCCCTTTGCTTTCAAGCTCCTTCTTCATTGTTTTTGTGAAAAGGTGAGATTTTTATCTCACATCTATGCCTATAATTATCTTTGTTGTTAGGTATGAATTCCTATCATCTATTTCGTGTTCACTTGTTGAGATTTGAATTGGTTTTGTGAATCCTTCAATTTTGGTGTTTGGGTCCAATTTTATGAAAATCCTTCTATGGACATTTGGACATTGATATTCGGAGTGTATCGAGCAGCCTTTAAGGCCGGGTTGTCGCTAGACATAAATCCTTAGTTGTCATTACTTGCTCGATCGCTTCCGAGAACGTTTTGGCCATCTTGGCCTAGGTAAATTTCTGCCCAGATTAGGTGTTCAGATGTCTGGAGGTCAATGCCAGACGTCTGGTTTTGCCACCTGGTGAAAAATAACAAACGGTAGAAAAATAAAAAGGGCAGTGACTAATTTCAGACGTCTGAACTATTGTTCCAGACGTCTGAAAAGATGTCAGACGTCTGATTTATGTTTCAGACGTCTGGTTGGTTTTCTGGGATATTTCCAGAAACCAAATCCAGACGTCTGGACTTTTCCCCAGACGTCTGAAGGCTTTCAGACGTCTGATTCTAGGTTTCAGACGCCTGGATCGTTTTCTAGAATACTTCCAGAGACAAAATCCAGACGTCTGGACCAACCCTTTAGACGTCTGGAAAATCCTAGTTTTGCCTATCTGCCTTATTTTGAGTAAAACTTTCAATGTTAATCGAGTTTGTCGATCCGATTAGACGTTATCATTTTTACCGACTTTGATGACTTCTTTCTATGGATTTTATGTGAATATCCATTTATATGGATTTAGTATCGATTTCTTTGGATTTGATTCACGTCTTCGTATGTGAATTTTGATGATTGATTGTTTCTACAATTGTTTTTGTGATTTGTCACTTCAAAAATATAAAGGTTTCAATACTAATAGTAAATATCAAAATTTCATCAAAACGATTTCAACTCTATTTTATTACAAAGCTCTTTTTCCTAAACCGTTTTCCAATCTATTAGTATATACAAGCCTTTACTTCACTCGGATGAGAAATCTAATTAAACGGCTTAGCAAAACAGGTGGTATGAAACGCTTGCGTTTACTTCGTCGGTTAATTCTTGGACTTGTTCGACTGAACATTTTATGACAATTTCCTAGTAGAGATCTACAGTTTGTTCGTAAATATTTAAGTTAAGCTAGTGGTTATGGGACATGAAGCTAAACTCATATATTTACTAGCTTAGTGTAATTGATACTTCTTGATGATCATGACGATCATTTTTGTGATTTAGACTAGCAACTGTGCGATGTCTCTTTGTCTGCGAGGGAGACTAAACCCCGCTTGTGTGATGTTTCACCATCACATAGAAATGGGGTAGCGACCCATGGTCTTCGGGCCGTTCGTGTGTCAAAATTTAATGGATAGCTTCCATGAGATAGCTTCTCGTTCTTGTGTTACACGTGTTGGTGAGTTTTCATGCTCCCGTTCTTGTGATAGGCCTCCCCCTTATTGTGATTTCTGGATTTCTTGTGATGATTTCTGGAATTTTGTGCTTCACCAATTTCTGTGATTTCTATTGATAAGTTTTATCAATTTTTGTGCATTGGTGAATTCGTGTGTCATTGACTTGTTATGAATACAAGTTTAGGGTATGATACCCTATTTTATCTTTGAGAAGATTCTTGTGATATTGATTAATCTCTTGATGATTATCATTTACATACTTATAGTAGTATGTCGTTATGGTTGTTACATGTTCATGCCATATTACTTATCCTATACCTCATCATCTGATATTTATAGCTAGACTGATCCGTTTATTATTTTCTTATAAATAATACTCGGGTCAGACCGAGATGTTACAGGTGCTTCTGCTTGACTTCTCTTCAGGATTATTCTGACTTTTGGCTAACTACATAGATTAGTAGTTTTTGGATGTACACATTTGAGATATTGACTTTATGTTGTGTACTTATTCTTTTGTATAGCACGTGATGCTACTCTTTTGTATTATCGTGGATCTTTCCGACCACTACTCTGATGTACACTTTCATGTATTATATATTTATTCATATCTTCTTCCGCCTTTGTGATATGGATGTCTGTGACTGATTTATGTTATGATTATTTCTATGTTTGTTTCCGAAGATTATATATAGCCACCGTGTGATAGCTTTGAGTTTGTATTGGTATGTCGGATTTCCTCCTTAAAAGATATGCATTCTATTCTATCTGACATGTCGGTGCTCGCACAAAGAAGTTACATGGATGGTCGCTCCTCCACAGCCTTATTCTCCGTGCTAATTGACAGCACTACATTGTAGTGTTCTTGGTTAGCATGGGTATAGAGGTGGGGCGTCACAGCTTGGTATCAGAGCCAAACTTCGGAACAATGTAGAATAACTTAACAAGGATCATCTTCCTAAGTCCACCTTAGGAGTCGTGCTTCAGGATTTAGTTCGAGTCTTCGAACCGATTCATCCTGTTTTCTTTATGATTCCATGTTTTATCTATCAAGATTGCTTGATAGTCATTCTGAGAATAACCTTTTTCGTCTTCCTCCTTTCTTAAAGAAGAAGAGATGGTTAGTTCTGGCAGTCCTAGCGCTGGTCAATCCAATAGTCCTTCTCTGGATGGCGTATTCATGTCTGCCCAACAACTTTTGGATCTTGCTAAGAATCAAAGGTTCATCTGTGCTTTGAGTAAGAACCCTGAAATGGTTTTACCTCTGAAACTTGAAGTTCCTTTCAATCAACTTGTGGATATCACCCTTCGACATGAAGAGGCTGATAAAGGAATTGATAGTGATATTGGGATTTCCAAGAAGAGGCATATTAAGTTCAAAAGCCCTTATCCCGATAAGAAGGTAAAGCAACCTACTTTGGTAGCAAAGACTCCAAACTCTATTTGTAGAGGATGCTACAATTGTAATTCTAAGGACGACTATGCAAAGGAGTGTCCGGAGCCGCTCTTTTGTCGTTATTGCAAAAATTCAGGTCATCATATTTTTGCATGCTCCAAACTTCTAAGCAAGAAGAAAATGGAACCAGAAACTTCGGTAGCCAAGACACCTACCCCAAGTTGTAAACAATGCTATAATTGTGGTTCCACGAACCATTATGTTATTAAGTGCCTGAAACCCCTTTATTGCCGCTATTGCAAAGGCTCGGGTCATTACTTATCTACATGTCCCAAGCTTCCAAGCAAGAGAGGAGGTAAGTTGCAAGCCCCTAGCAACTCTTCTCTTAGTCAAGGTATTTCTTATTCAATCCTTGAATTACACTTGTTTTGTGATTATCCTTCTCGAGTTCCTGTTGATATGAGTTCATCTCATCATTTCATATCAAAATAACTTGTCGATTCCTTTTCTTTAAATATTTGGGTTTAAAAAACTTTTTTGAGAATTGCGAATCCGGTTGGTGGATCCGCAACACTCAATTTGCTTTTTATTGATGTCGAAATCATTTCATGTGATTTTTTTGTCCGAACCGATTTGCATATTATGCGTTGTTTAGGCTTCAGAATTGATTTGCGTGAAAGGATTGGCTTAATCATTATGAAGCCCATATCCTATTTTTCCGAATGGACTATTCATTTTCGACATTTTTAATCTGTTAAGCAGATTTCTATTTTTTTTCTTTTGTGATTTCGATTCCAAATTGATGGCATCATTTTATTCATTAAGCTCACATGTTGAGTAAAGTGTTATTTCTCTCATTCATGTAGTTTGAGAATTTTCTGGTATTTTTGAGTTTGTCTTAGGATTTTCGCCTAAGCAATCTTTCGAGTGGTGTTAAAGTCCTTTTAGCTCGACCTTGCCACCGGTTTTCATTAGCTACGAGTTGCGGGAGTTAGCATTCCACTTACCATATTCCGCACTCGTTATGATTCTTATGAATGACATATTATGTCATTCGGTTTATCCAGCTTATTTCATCCAATTTATAAATCGAGTATTCTATGAATATCGCAATAATTCCATTCTTGTATTTATTAATTTTGGATGAGAATAGAAATTTAAAATTTTGCAAATCTTTTTCATAAGATTTATTTATAAGTACAATTTGATTTTTAATTAAACAAGCAAAGAATATTCTCAAAACTTTTAAGAGATATTTTCATCATATAGAAGATGATTTTGTGTTGTATTGTCCATTTAGTGTTTTAAGAATTCTGGTCGATGCGCTTGATCAACGTTATCGATAGGGATTTCCTAAACGCTTTGATGTGACAGTCAGACACAATAAATTGACATGTAAAATGTAAATCTTTCTATAAAGGTAATTGTGATTTTGAAAGTTTTAGCTTTTCGGGAAAGAAGATTAAATTCTTTCTTTTCGATACTCTTATCCTTGTGATTCCCGAAGGGAACCAAAACTTTATCTTTTGTACCAATGCTAATCGTATTGGTTTGGAAGCCATTCTCTTGCTAAAGAGAGCGCGCAATCACTTGTGCTTCTAAATCCTAAAAGCCGATCGAAACTAGGTATGTCACTTATGATCTGGTGCTCGCGGCTATTGTTTTTGCTTTCCAAGTTTGGCATCATCATCTTGGGGGAGAAATTTGTTCTCCACCTCGATTATAAATTATTGGGATATCTATTTTCTCATAAGGAACTTAATTTGTGTCAACCACGTTGGCTCGAATCCCTTGTATCTTATGATCTTGATATCCTTTATACCCCGGAAGGGAAATCATGTTGCCAATACCCTTAGTCTTTAGCAATAGGCAGTTATTTCTTTGATGATATCCGAATGGAATGATCTCGAGATTTCCTCCACTTGTGAGATTCGGGATCGTGAATTCTAATTCATGTTCATCTCTTGTTTTATGTAGCCTTGAGGCTCATCCTTCTCTTTTAGACTGCATTCTTGAAGCTCTAAGGCTAGATCCCGAATTGGCTCTTCTTAGCCAAAGTTGTAGGGATAAAATTAATATTGAAAGTTGAAAGACTTCGATATTGATTCTTGTGGCGGCATTCGAAAATTTGGTAGACTTATCGTACCAAATATTAGTGACCTTCGTAAAGGTACTTTAGAAGATTCTCATCATTCTAAATTTACCATTCATCCCGGTAGTAGTAAAATGTACGCAGATGTGAAGCGACTTTATTATTGGGAGTGAATGAAATCTTATATTGCTAACTTTGTTAAGTGTTGCATGACTTGCCATCTTGTCAAGGCCGAACATCAAAGGCCCGGTGGGTTATTGCAACCATTGGAAATTCCAATTTGGAAGTGGGACCAAATTTCCATGGATTTTATTGATGGCCTTCCCCGTTCTCGTTCGGGTCATGATAGCTTATGGGTGATCGTTGATAGACTTACTAAATCCGCCCATTTTATTCCCGTTCGGTCGAACCGAACCGTTCCTCTTCTAGCCAAACTCTTTATCAAAGAAATTGTTAAATTACATGGAGTTCCTACTTCTATAGTTAGTGATCGTGATCCATTGTTTACTAGTGGATTCTGGAAGAGTCTTCAAAAAGCTTTGGGAACGAAGCTTAATTTTAGCACCGCTTATCACCCCTAGTTCGATGGACAAACTGAGCGTGTGAATCAAACTCTTGAAGATCTTCTTCGTTCTTGTGTGCTAGATTTCGGTGGAAGTTGGGAAGATCATATTTCACTCGTTGAATTTTCCTATAATAACAGCTTCCAAGCTAGTATTGGTATGGCACCTTTCGAGGCACTCTAAGGAAGGCCATGCCGATCTCCTTCTTGTTGGCTTGAGACCGGTGAGAAGCTGGTTTTAGGTCCAGATTTCATTCGTGATTCCACAGAAAAGATTGAACTTATTCGTCATAGGATGAAAGAAGCCCAGAGTAGACAAAAATCCTATGCCGATAATCGAAGAAGGAAATTAGAATTTTCTGTTGGAGATCTTGTATTTATTCGTGTTTCCCCTATGAAGGGTGTTTTACGTTTCAGTCGATCGGGAAAAATTAGCGCCTCAATATATTGGGCCATTTCCTATCACTGGACGTAGTGATTCCATGACGTATCACCTTTTATTACCGGCTCAAATTTTCTGATATTTGTTACGTGTTTCACATTTCTCAATTACGGAAATGCCTTCGAGATTCCGATTCTATTCTTGAGCCCGGTGTTGTGGAAGAAATTGAAGTTTCGCCGAATTTAACTTTTGAGCAGCATCCTATTCGTATTATCGCTTCAGAAGTCAAACGACTTCGAAATAAAGATGTTCCGCTTGTTAAAGTTCAATGGTCCTCAAATCCTAAGGATTGCTCTTGGGAATCTAGAGAATTCATCGAACGTACTCATCCGGACTTACTTTCTCATGCTCTTTAAGGTGAACTTCTTATTTCAAAGTTCTTTTGTGTTAATATGCTTTTATGGTTGTTACTTTTATTTCCATCTTATATATTGCGAGGACGCAATTTCTTTAAGGAGGGGAGTCTGTAACAACCCGCATATTTATCGATTTTATATTTAAATGTTTTATTTAAATATTTTATCGTTGGTAAGATTTTAGTCCGAAAAGCTACTTTTTGCATACGGTCAAATTAGGACTCGAAACCACCCCTATTGAGTTCAAAATGACGTTTGCGATCTTTTTGAGTATAAATTTTGATATGTTTGGAGCTAGCCAAAAATTTGACCATTTTCACTTTGGGTTTGGGTTTGGGTTCAGCCCTATGTCTAACGTAATACTCAAAACTGAAACCCTCTCTTCATTCACTCCCTCCCTCTCTACTTTTTAGTTCTAAAGAGATTAATGGTGAGTGGAATGGGAAA
Organism: Allium fistulosum; assembly: GCA_030737815.1. Lineage (NCBI taxonomy): Eukaryota > Viridiplantae > Streptophyta > Magnoliopsida > Asparagales > Amaryllidaceae > Allium > Allium fistulosum. Next base: position 695,773,123 of record CM060906.1, read on the forward strand.
TTAAAACTCCAAACCCTAGTTTCCATTTACAAATCAAGTTCTAGCTCCAAACTAATAGAAGAAACTTTGGTAAGCCTCCTCTTCTTCTTCTTCTCCAACTCATTCTTTTATCAATTTCAGAAATTCCTAAACCTAACTTTGGGAATGTTCTCCTGTTTGAGCATAGATTCAAGCTCATTTGGGTTGTGTTGAAGAGTGGTTGATTCTCCCTTTGCTTTCAAGCTCCTTCTTCATTGTTTTTGTGAAAAGGTGAGATTTTTATCTCACATATATGCCTATAATTATCTTTGTTGTTAGGTATGAATTCCTATCATCTATTTCGTGTTCATTTGTTGTGATTTGAATTCGTTTTGTGAATCCTTCAATTTTGGTGTTTGGGTCCAATTTTATGAAAATCCTTCTATGGACATTTGGACATTGATATTGGGAGTGTATCGAGCAGCCTTTAAGGCCGGGTTGTCGCTAGACGTAAATCCTTAGTTGTCATTACTTGCTCGATCGCTTCCGAGAACGTTTTGGCCACCTTGGCCTAGGTAAATTTTTGCCCAGATTAGGTGTTCAGACGTCTGGAGGTCAATGCCAGACGTATGGTTTTGCCTCCTGGTGAAAAATAACAAATGGCAGAAAAATAAAAAGGGCAGTGACTAATTTCAGACGTCTGAACTATTGTTCCAGACGTCTGAAAATATGTCAGACGTCTGGTTGGTTTTCTGGGATATTTCCAGAAACCAAATCCAAACGTTTGGACTTTTCCCCAGACGTCTGAAGGCTTTCAGACGTCTGATTCTAGGTTTCTGACGCCTGGATCGTTTTCTGAAATACTTCCAGAGACAAAATCCAGACGTCCGGACCAACCCCTCAGACGTCTGGAAAATCCTAGTTTTGCCTATCTGCCTTATTTTGAGTAAAACTTTCAATGTTAATCGAGTTTTGTCGATCCGATTAGATGTTATCATTTTTACCGACTTTGATGACTTCTTTCTATGGATTTTATGTGAATATCCATTTATATGGATTTAGTATCGATTTCTTTGGATTTGATTCACGTCTTCGTATGTGAATTTTGATGATTGATTGTTTCTACAATCATTTTTGTGATTTGTCACTTCAAAAATATAAAGGTTTCAATACTAGTAGTAAATATCAAAATTTCATCAAAACGATTTCAACTCTATTTTATTACAAAGCTCTTTTTCCTAAACCGTTTTCCAATCTATTAGTATATACAAGCCTTTACTTCACTCGGATGAGAAATCTAATTAAACGGCTTAGCAAAACAGGTGGTATGAAATGCTTGCGTTTACTTCGTCGGTTAATTCTTGGACTTGTTTGACTGAACATTTTGTGACAATTTCCTAGTGGAGATCTACAGTTTGTTCGTAAATATTTAAGTTAAGCTAGTGGTTATGGGACATGAAGCTAAACTCATATATTTACTAGCTTAGTGTAATTGACACTTCTTGATGATCATGACGATCATTTTTGTGATTTAGACTAGCAACTGTGCGATGTCTCTTTGTCTGCGAGGGAGACTAAACCCCGCTTGTGTGATGTTTCACCATCACATAGAAATGTGGTAGCGACCCATGGTCTTCGGGCCATTCGTGTGTCAAAATTTAATGGATAGCTTCCATGAGATAGCTTCTCGTTCTTGTGTTACACGTGTTGGTGAGTTTTCATGCTCCCGTTCTTGTGATAGGCCTCCCCCTTATTGTGATTTCTGGATTTCTTGTGATGATTTCTGGAATTTTGTGCTTCACCAATTTCTGTGATTTCTATTGATAAGTTTTATCAATTTTTGTGCATTGGTGAATTCGTGTGTCATTGACTTGTTATGAATACAAGTTTAGGGTATGATACCCTATTTTATCTTTGAGAAGATTCTTGTGATATTGATTAATCTCTTGTTGATTATCATTTACATACTTATAGTAGTATGTCGTTATGGTTGTTACATGTTCATTCCATATTACTTATCTTATACCTCATCATCTGATATTTATAGCTAGACTGATCCGTTTATTATTTTCTTATAAATAATACTCGGGTCAGACCGAGATGTTACAGGTGCTTCTGCTTGGCTTCTCTTCAGGATTATTCTGACTTTTGGCTAACTACATAGATTAGTAGTTTTTGGATGTACACATTTGAGATATTGACTTTATGTTGTGTACTTATTCTTTTGTATAGCACGTGATGCTACTCTTTTGTATTATCGTGGATCTTTCCGACCACTACTCTGATGTACACTTTCATGTGTTATATATTTATTCATATCTTCTTCCGCCTTTGTGATATGGATGTCTGTGACTGATTTATGTTATGATTATTTCTATGTTTGTTTCCGAAGATTATATATAGCCACCATGTGATAGCTTTGAGTTTGTATTTGTATGTCGGATTTCCTCCTTAAAAGATATGCATTCTATTCTATCTGACATGTCGGTGCTTGCACAAAGAAGTTACATGGATGGTCGCTCCTCCACAGCCTTATTCTCCGTGCTAATTGACAGCACTACATTGTAGTGTTCTTGGTTAGCATGAGTATAGAGGTGGGGCGTCACAAAGATAAACCGACACAGTATTGTTTTAAAATAGGGTAAATGAAATAATTTTACCCAAAACTAATTTTGTATAGAAAAGAAATTATTTTCCATAAATTATTATAGTATATGGATGCCTGGTTGTTATCAAGTAATAATATTGAAATATTATCATTATTATATGGAATTAAATAAGAAATAAAATGTATAACCAAAGATTTGGAGATAAATTCATTTAACAAATGAAATTTATAAATATGAATTGAAAAGATAAGGAAATGAATTCATATACGAATGGGATTTGTAAATGAAAATTGTAAATGTGCTTTATAATTAGAAATAGAATTCCAAAAAAATATTGAAAATAAAATTTATTAAAGGAATGAATTTGTGAATGAACAAATGAAGCTACATTTGTAAATAATGAATTGGAAGTTGAATTAGTTAAATTAAAATTGAATTGTGAGTTGAATAAAATGGTTTGAATTTGCATATAAATTCAAGTAGTAAAAATAAAATGAAAATTTCCTTGTTATTGATAAAGTAAATTCAGGATGAATTGAATATGGAAATTTGAAATTTAAAATGAATAAGTGAATGTACTAATTGAATTAAATTAGTAAATGGAATAGATTTGATAAATGAAAACCAATCAAAGAAAATAAATTGGAAATTGTTTATGAGGAAGAAAAAATAAATGATAAACTTGAGTTTTGAATTGAAATAGCTTAAGTAAATATTGGACAATAACTCAATTTAAGTGAAACTTTGAAATGGTTTGAATGAAAACTTAGTTGATTAATGAGTTGAAAATGTGAAATTGAATAGTGATAAATATATAACTTCAGTAATGAAGTGAAAATAAATACAAGAAGTGTATATAAATATTTGCATTGTTGTTGTCGAGTTTTGTACAATGGTTTTAAACAAATCGAATGATTTTGTGAATTTGAAATGCAAATTTAAATTGAATGGAATCAATGGAAAATGAAATGAATTTAAAATAAATTGAGTTGGTATCAATTTAAATTGGTTATAAACTAGAATGGATATTCTATTAAGTGAATATCGTTGAATTTGCATAGAAACGATTATCGTTTGACGCAAACGAGATTGTATAAAAATCTATGAGTTAATGAATGCGAATAAAATTGATTTTGGAATCAATTGAAAGGAATATGAGTTAGATTCATTTAAAAATGAATTGAATGAAAAAAGTGTGTTGTAAACCATTGAATTGAATGTAAATTAGATGAAAGCGATTTAATTTGTATCGAAACCATATGAATTTCTTATGAGAATTATTTTGAATGTTTTGCTTATGAAATCTATGTATTTGCTATTGAAATTAAGTGAAATGTTAATAGATTTCATATATATGTCACTTACGTGTTTAAATTGAGTAAGTACAGGTTTTTGGAAGCCGTTCGGCTGCATTTTGGGTTGCGCAAAATGCTAATAATAAACCGCTTTGCTTAAAATGCTAAAAAGGTACGCCTACGCAATACAAAATAGGAAATATGAACTGTTTTTTCTTTTCTGACCGAGTGGGTCGATGTATATATATTTATATCTTTTGTCAAATTGTAAAAGCTCCTCCGTACAAAGGAGACTCCGCCAAAATTTTCTGAAAATTTTGGGAGTTTGAAATTTTTTTGAAAAAATTGGAAAATTTTTGTTAACGGAAAAGTGATATTTGAAATTGTAATGGAACGTAGGAATTGAACTATAAAAGTGAATTTTTAGTTTTTGAAGATAAAATGAATTCAAATAGAATTGAAATTGAAAATTGAATTCAAATGGGATTGAAAATGCAAAGTTAAATGGAAATGAATATATAACTTTGTTAGTGAAGTGAAAATTAATATAAGAAATACTTATATTGAACTTAAGAAATGGATAATGAAATTCTTAAGTAAATGAGTATTTGGAATCCAATAAGTAAATTTGGACATTGTTGTTAAGTAAAGTATACAGGGACTATAAAGGCTATAGGAAAATGGAATTGGATTTTGATTTCAAAGGTGAATTTAAATTGCTCGACAATAAGGTATGTATTTGAATTTCGGTATGAAATTTGATTGGGTTTTTTATTTAGCCACTTAGCATTTTGTTTTCTTTTGGAAATTGGGAGTCCGTAGGGACATTTTGTAGTTGTACCGAGCTAGCCGCGCAAAGGAGACGCTGGCGAAATTTTTCGAAAATTTAGAGAGTTAGAAATTTTTTGAATAATTTACAATTTGAATTTAAATTTAAATTTGAATTGTGAAGCAAAATAAAGTTTCTTGAAACTATGAAAAGTGTTTGGAAAGTTAACTGAAGTGATAACGAATCTTTAAATAAAAAGATTTGTTTTGAAAATTTTATAAAACTATTTGGTTTGGGAAAATGGTAAACGGGTATTGGAGCATTCTTCTTAACTTGTAATTTCAGGACGAAATTCTTTTAAGGGGGGAAGATTGTAACGACCCTGAATTTTTGATATTGGAAATCAGGATATTTAAATGATTTTAAATATCTGGATGTTAGTTTAATTAGAATTTCAAATATCAGAGTTTGTTTGCTAATTAAATTAGTGAATTTAATTGTTAAAAACTGGGTAAAAATTTGAATCTTCAATTTTAAGCCTGTTAAAAATAATATGAAGTCTTGGAAAATTCATATTAATAATACTGAAGATAATGGAAGTGTTAAAAATTTAAATTTGAAGTGTTTGTTCAGTTTTGAATTTTATTGTTTAAATTGAATTTAAAAAAAATAGAGTTCCGGGGCACAGTCTCGGAATTCGACGAAACTAGTTCCATTAGATCCATAATATTGTATTATTATCGGATTTCAATTTTCGTAATGTTCGGAGTGATCGTTTGGCCGTATGAAAAGCAAACGCGCTGAAATTAAATCGAAAATTTAATATTATAACTGGTCCAAAAAGCTATCTTCTCCAAACGATCGAATTTGGACTCGAAACCTTTTCCATTGTGTTCGGAATAGGCGTATAACATTACAAACGCCTGGCGGCATGCCTCGATAGGATATCATGATTTTGAGTTGCAAATTTAGATACAATTTGAATTTAAATTTAAAAATTACATATATTATATTGGTCAATTCCCAGCTGCATTATTTCACGTCAGTGCTTTTTCCTTTCACCTCAGAAGCACTGTAGCCTGTCATTTGAGCACGTGAACGTGTTCTCTTGTCTCCTCTCCATTGCGTTCAAACAGTCAAACAAAATAAGCATCCTCGTTCAAACTAAAAACCAAATTCTCTGAGTTAAAAATGGCCGCCTCGTTTTCAAATTCACGTTCAAATTTAAAACGCGTGACTTTCCTTTCTTCCTTTCCTCTCAGATATAAAATCATGGCCGAGCCCTTCTTCTTCTATTCAAACATAAATCGAACGAACTCGTTTGTTTAAAGAAAAAAAATCAAAACAAAGAAAAAAGAGGGAGGGGGATTCTCGCGATCGATTCGCGATGGGGTGTCACGATCTCGATCTCGTACGAGCAGGCTAGGGTTTCGCGATGACGGCGGCAGGCGAAGTCGAGGCGCGCGATTCGACTGGGAAGGGTCTCTCGATGTCGAGCTCGGCAGCGGCGTGCGCTCGCGCTCGCGAGGGAGGCTCGACGACCTCAGGCACCGATCGTGGCATGGCAGTGTTGTCGCGAATTAGGGCTTTGTTCGCAAGGGTTCGTCGAAGGTGGAGCGTGGTGTTCGGTGGCATCAGCTAGGATTCGAAGTCGAGAAGAGAGATCTGGGTTTCGATCGACAGGGAAGGTATTTTCCATTTTGTTTCAAATTTAATTTTTATTGAAGTATATATATATATATATAAATATATATATATATAGAAAATAAATTAACAGTAAAGGTTAAAACAGTAGATATATATATATATATAAGTATGCTTTTTGAAATAGAAAATTTATTTTGTATTGATAAAGTTTGGATTTTTAAAATGTTGAAGTTTATAAAAAAAACCTATTTAAACGGTAATTGGTAATTTGATTATTTCGAATTTTAATAAATTGTATAATTGTTTATACAAGGTCAAAATCACAAAGAAAACAATCTGGAACGGAAATGGATGCTAATAAAATAAAGGTGAGATCTTCTCACTCAAACAAAATTTGAATTTGCAGTTATTGACTGATTGCCTGATTGTGATAGTATATATATAGTAGTATATAGCAATATATATATTGGTGATTGATTTTCCCGCATTATATAGCGGATGAGACCCTATTACGTCGCATAATAGCAGATGATATTTTATAAATCCCATATACCGTGATATTTCACCTCGAAGTGGAATTGGTATTGTGCTAACATCTGTGGATGCAGGGAAACAGGTTGGAGGGATCCAACTGGATTCCTCAAATTATGTGAATTTGTTTCATATATTGTGATGTGATTGTTTAAAATCTGTGTGTGATTATATTTGTGATTGGAATTGTTGAAGGCTATAATTTAGCCGAATATATTTTTGGTATCGTTGGATACCAGAAATAAATAAAAATTGGATTTTGGAAATTAAAGTGGAAAACTTTAAGTAAATTAAATTTTAAAAATGGAATAAACTTGAAAGAAAGAAATTAATAATAAAAAGTTGATTTTTGTAATCCGATTGAATTATTCCCAAAATATGGAAAAAGATATCAATAAATGGGTTTTGAATAATATTATTTAAAAGTTGAAGAATTTGTTGAAAATGGAATTTTAAATGATTTAGAAAGAAAGAAGGAATTTATTTTAAAGGTAATAAATTTTTAGAAATCAATTTGATAATTGATTAGTATTTGAAAATAAATCTCTGGGAAATTGATATAAAAATTTATTTGGTGTTGAATGAAAAATGGATTTTTGTGTTGAAATAAATTTGGAAATCGATTTGTAAAATGATTTGGTAATTGGAAATAAATTCAGAAATAAATTTGGAATGTTTTGTTCTATTGAAATTAAACCTAGAAATCAATTTGTAATTGATTTGGTGCTTGAAAGGAAATTAGAAATCAATTTGGAATTGATTAAATGTTGTAATGTAAATTTGAAATCAATTTGGAAAATATTTGGGGTTTGAAATAAAATTGAGAAATCAATTTGGAATTTGATTTTGGAGTTGAAAGTGAATATTTGAGAAATCGATTTGAAAATCGTATAAAAAGTGAATATTTGGAAATGTAAATTCAAATGGAATTTATAAAGGAAAGGGAAATTTGTTTTAAAAATAAACACTGATTTATTTTTAAAAGTGGGGAAATAAATTTACGGATTTGGAACGTAAATTTGAAATAAATCGATAAGGATTTATTTAATTGGTTTAAATGGACCATTTTGAAATGGAAGTGTATTTTCCTTGAAAAGCCGAGTATATTTCCAATGTAGCTTTTAAAAATATAAATTAAAAGTTCTATAGTTGTTTTTTTAAAAGAAATATTTGGAAATATATTCCGCATAAGGAAATTGATTTGAAATTTATTTTCAAAAGTTGAAAGGTGAAATATGATTTGAAATTTGTTTTCAAAGTGTTGAAGTGTGGAAAAATATATATCTTGTGAAGATATTTTGAAAATAAATAATTTGAAAAAATTATTTAAATCTGATGATTGTGTGAATGTTATTGATAGTTAAATCACCGACTATCAATATTTGCCTTTGAAATGGCATTTGAAATTGTTTTTAAAACGAACGCTTATTATTCGGTTTAGCCGGGAAAGGACCTTTGTGTCAGATAACTCATTCCGAATAATGATACGACGTGTATGAATTGCAATTGAAGACCGGTGTGAAGACCGGGTATTTTCGAAAATGAAAGGACAACCTGTCTAATGTCTCTGCACCGAGTTGCTCCGGTATAGAGATTTATATCACTCTTCTTGTGATGGGAAGTCTGGACGTGATTAGTGAATATCCGGATTGCAAGGGCTTCTTTGGAAGTGCCTTCGGTTCTGTTCGAACCCAGAACAGACTTGTATGGTTACATGTCTGACATTACATTTTAAGATATAAAGCTGATTTCTTTCAAATACATTTCTGTTTGGTGGCGGAGAATTTATTCTCTTAGCTTACCACCCTTCTCTGAGACGTACGAGCTCAGAGGTTATGTAGTTGAAGGTTATCAGCGATATACTCCTAATTTGGTAATGTGACATGTTGAGTGTTGCTGTGTGTTGATCATTTTTTGATCAATTGTTGATTAAAGCATGGCTTCTGTGAGGAGCGTAGCTTTGTGGACGAGACTTCGTCAGACCTCACACCCCGGAAATGGTCGAAACAGGAATGATGCGGCAAGATTATGAGGGTCGCGCCCTTTAGGGTATGTCATTTCCTTCTGTAAAAGAGTGGTATCAGGTATGGAGCCTTGGTATTTAACCTATATGGTTGCTCCAATCTCATTTACTTTGTGGTTGTTGCTTTGTGATCGAGGCGCCTCGGATAAAGTTTTCAAAGGACCGGGGATGGCATATTCGTGTAGTAGTTACCTAGTTACAGAGGTAACCCGGCCTTGTGTTGGTAGAGAGCTAGTTAGTTCTCGGGACGTCCATCCAGAGGCGTACCCATGTGGCGGTAGGAAGTTCCTTAGCCTGACCATTTGTTGGAAATCCAAAGAAACAATACGTGCTTTGTACGGTTCTAGTTGCATAACCTGCTATGGAATGTGGTGGTAACCTGCTATTGAACATAGTAGCTATAGTAGGCATAAGTGCGGAATGCCTATGCTGGCTAAGTTGATATTATACTTTCAAAATGTTTTCCACACTAGACATTAATAATAATATCAACTGATTTTTCGTAGTAAGCATCTTTGACTATCATAAGAAGAAATCTCCTCCAAATCTGCGTTTGCATTGTGTGTGTGTGGCGGGAGGTCTTATGGTAGTTTCATTTTCCAAAAGCATTTCGAATTAATTTTAGTTTCTTTGTGAAAATAACTGTTTTACGATCTCACACCAGTCACCATGACTGAATCGGAGTTTATTGTTCCCTTTCTAAACTCTGGGTGCCCAAAATTTTCCACACGGGCAGCCTAGAGTTATGTTATCAGGATATTCTGGATATTCTACAGCTTTGGAAGCAAGCTGGATGGCGAGACGTACTCCCGTACTTGTTTATTATTCCGCTGTGTATTCTGTATGGGGACAAGTTTATATAACTGTCCATTGTTGCATTGAGTTGTATATTGACTCTCATTTTTGTATTGTATAAACTGATATAGTTCTTTGTTTTAAAAGACTAGTGATTATCTATTGTATATTGTTCCGCTGCGAATGTGAGATTATGATATTGTTTCTGTTTCTGTGTTTTTTTGTTCTCTTTTTCTTCTGTCTTCTTCTACCTCTTCTTTTTAACCCTAATGGTTCGGTTTTCCGGCATTCGATTGCGCGGCATTTGATACAGTGGACGTATTAATGTCGACTTTCGGGCGTCAAAAGATCGTAATCGTTACAAATATTTTCTAAGTGTTATAAAAATGGAAGTTGGAAATATTTCTAAGTATTGAAAATGGTGAAATATCCTGTTATGGATACAAGTGTTTGAAATTGTTTCAAATATAGAAATATTGAAGAGATTGAATATATATCTTGGTGAAGATGTTTTGGAATAAATATTTTGGAGATTTATAAAATTGGGCCTAGTGACTGCTTATGGATGTTTTATTGATAGTTAAGTAACTGACTATCAATATTGGCCAATTTCGTTAATTGTTTCGAAGAGACCAGGATCGAATTTAATTATCCGAAAACCACTTCGATCCGGTTTGAACGTAACGAATGAATACCGTGAAGATGATGAAGACGATGATTCGGCTCGTCCAGACCCAGGACAATTTGTATGGATGAATGCTATCAAAACATCGTCATTGGAGGACGATGAGCATTCTAATTAGAATTGTTTCTTGAAAGGTAACGCTTAGCCTCAAGCCTCATCAACCGAGAATGACTAAAACAGGGGAGATGCAGCAAGGCTAAGTGGGTCACACCCAAGTAGAGTATGTTATCACTTTTCTAGATGTCCTCGGAAAACCTATTTATTATGGATATGGTTGTGCGTGAAGGAAGGAGCGTTCGATAGTAAGGGTGGGAACACCCGGGGTGATAACATATTCGGTCTATCTAGGTTAGGGGTAGGCCGGTCTTATGAGCAGGGGATTTCGGCGTGGTCCTTGGTACATTGTTCTAGAGGTGTACTGTGATGGGTGGTACCCCAATGGCCCAGTCATTCGTTGGAATCCATTCTCCGATACGAGCTTACGGTTTTGTTTGTAGAGCCTAGTATGCTGAAATTTAATTAATGTAACAATTTCAGCTATTTGAATAAGTATTTGTATTTAGACACTATTATAATATCACTGGATTTTCTATAAAATGTTTTGGTTATCGTAAGGGAAAAACCCATCATGTTTCTTTGTGACGCAGTCTTACGAGATACCTTTGCTTTCAAAGGATTTTGATAACTCTAATAATTCAAATTTAGTGTGTTTTTCTCTCGCTGGTTTTCTAGACTAACTCGGGTGTTATTTTATTATAACGCTCGGGTCAGACCGAGTATTACAGTTACAGTTTAGGATGCTATGGGGCTTAGGAGACTAGATGGAGGAGTTCAGACGTATTTTCGTACTTGGTTATATTTCCGCTGTGTGAGGACAACTGATTATAACTTTCCAGATTGATGTATCGATTGTTGAACTCTGATGATTGTAATATATAAACCGTTATAGATTCTTTTGTGTAAAAATCTGTTATTTATATATTATATATTGTTCCGCTGCGATTGTGAAATTATGTGTTGTTGTTTCTATTTCTTCTTCTATCTTTTCTTCTTCACCTTAAAGATTCTTATTTTCCGTTCAATTTGAGTTGAACTGATGTGAATTATGGTCGACTTAAGAGGTACAGATTTGTGGGCCTTTACACTTTTACAAGGGAACCTGGAATCTCTCGGATGTCTACTCATAGTAAATTGGTTTTTGTTTCAACCTATAAAGAAACTTGATTTTTGTATTAGCATATAGTGAATTTTAAGCATAAGTCAAATTAGAAATTTCGATAAATAAAGTTAATCCATGGTGGGCATTTGTCATAAAACTTTTAGCCTGACTAGAATCTAAATTTGAAGTTGCAAAAAACTGCTTTTCCTTTGCTACCTTCGTAGAAATACTTGTTTTGATCTCTTTATTTATTTCTTGTAGAAAAAAAAATTAAGTTTCAAGTGTTTGGACTATTTCCTTTAGAATGGGAGATATTTTAAGTTTCCTTAATGAATTCTTTTAGAGATCCCGACTTGATCATATTCTGAATTATTCTTGTCAAGACGCGGCATTCGTCAGTCTTATGTCCATTAACTTTGTGGTAATCACAATAATCTTTTCCCCTATTCGACTCAGGTTGGCTCCTTATTTTATAGGCAGTGGGGAAAATTCCATTATTTTTTTCCACGACGAAAATGTGAGAAAGGGGTTTGTTTAAGTCTGTATAATTAGATTTGGAAATCTCCTTCTGACCTTTTCTTTTACTTTCATCCCCTTTTGGCCTTTGTTTGGGGTGATTGGAGCTGAACATTTCTTCTTTTTGTGTCGTTGAGATTTCTTCTTGGCATGGTACATCTTGTCCATACGGATGAATTACACAGCCTAAAAATGAAAGTATTGTAGATCTTTACATCCATGAATATTCCTTTCAAAAAGGAATCTGCTCAATTAGCCCTGAATGAACTGTTATCGGCTTTTCTCTATCGATCACATTTTCTGCTCTTAATGCTTCTGTATTAAATCTCATTAGGTATTCGTCAAGCAATTCCCCTAGCCTTTGCTTGATATTAGCTAACATACTGGGACCTATAGTTGGGTCGTTTTATATGTAAAAATGCATTGAGAATTCATAAGAAAATTGCTCCCAAAAGAGACGGTCTTTTCTTGGTAATATCTATACCATTTGGCAACTACTCCACGAAAAGTTACGGGGAAGAGCTTACGACAAACTATTCCAGAGACATTATACAAATCCATTTGACTTTCAAAAGCTAAGAGGCGATCATTCGGATTAGTAGTTCCATCATGCTTTAGTGAAGGAATTTTGATGTGAGGCAGAATCCTAACAACCATTATTTCTTCTATAAAAGAAGCTTTTGAAAGCTATTATTTTTTTTAGGTCAAGGGTTCCTTTCTCCTTAAGCATATTTTTGTCATTTGGTGGGCACTGTCTCTTTGGTAGGTTTCATTACTGTAGTAGTTTATATTATATTCTTTACGTGGGATTGAGCTATCCAATTGTTCGAGATGCTTTCTTGCTTGACTTTCTTGATTTTTGTTTTGCTGGTTTATCCTAGCCTTTTTTCTTTCTTTTGTTTGCAAACTTCGAGAATATGTTTTCGGTGACTCCGCTTCATTTCCTTCTTCCATAAGCTTTGTCATTTTAGAAGATGTTTGAGATATAATTTGCTCAAAAGGCTCTTGCACATCTATTAGTTTCCATGTTAATTCTGAATCTTAGCTTCACTGCTTGCAAGCTTTGTTAAGCTCAAAGGTAGTACAACCTCTATATTCTCTAAATTGAAATTTGATACGATATTATTCTCCAAAGTCGTTTGTTATGTAACTTTTTCACTTGGGATGTTATCTTTATTTCTCTCCATTATAAGAAAAATAAAGGGTGTTGGAGGTTCAAGCCCTCCTTCTAGCGCACAAATTTTAACAAATTTCCTCATTAACTCTAAAAGTGTTAGGAAAGAGGGTTTGGTCAAGAAAATGCTAAGGCGATCCTATGCCAATAAGCTAGGATGACATAGGCTCCATGTCGAATCCATGAAAGTATTGTGCATGTTTAATATTAAGGTTGAAGTCATGTTGCATGTCATGTAAGGATCAATAGCTCCAACTATATAGAGCAATCGAACTTGAGATTATGAGTGCTTTTGGAATTTAAAGAAATTATGATGTAGGAACCACAATTGCTTTGGAACTCGAAAACAAGCCATAATTCAAGTCGTTTTATTCATACTCCATGTAATAGTTGAATGTACAAGGTCCTATATGCAAAAAGTACAACCGGCACCAAATCCCCAAATCAATCTAGGGTTACAAAGTTTAAAATGTAAGAAGTTGAGGAAAGAATTATCAGCCACTTGTACAATGTCCCTAGGTCCATATTTATAAGTGTAGAGTTGTGGCACGGGGGCTTGATTTCAGCATTCATGAGCTTCGGCATTAATATCGCATGGCGTTAGTTTCATTTAATAATGTCGTTCGGCATTCTTAGATGCATAGTTGAGCTTCGCAGCTACTCCAATAGAGGTGGCATTAGGCACTGTAATGACCCGATATTTTCGGCCATTCGCATCCTGTAACGACCACGACTTTCTCTCCATAGAAAGTCGTATCGCTAATAAGAAAGAAAGGGATAGAAAAGAGAAAAGAAGAGAAAGAAAGAATAACAACACATCAGAATCTCACAGCGGAACGAAACAAAATATATTATATCACATAAATATTACATAGTATCATATACAACACTTATCAGAGTTACATAGATTACACATCATATACTAGACAGTTATAATCATCTGTCTAGTTATTACATCTCAATCCAATACAGAGATCAATACAAAATCAACACAGCGGAAACTACTATCTATCTACAACGCCGAAGCCTCCTGCTCCATTGCTCCTCCACAATTCGTCAAGGCTAACCTGAATCCCTTGGCTACTCGTAAAAATTTGAGTACCCAAGAGTTTATAAAACAGAAATAAACAACTTGGGTCAGACATGGGTCTGGTGTGAGTAACAGGTTAAACTTGTTTAACTTCAAAACCTTTTGAAAGAAAAAGTATCACGTAAGACTTCCCACAAATAAATATGGGTAAGTTTTTACCTTACGCTAACCAAAACATTTGATAGGAAATTCGATTGTATTATAATAGGGTCTAGGGTTTTCAAATAAATATGAAATAGCTGAAATTGTTACATTATTAAATTCCAGCATACTAGCCAACAAAGTGGGTTATACAATCAAGTCCGTTATCACTTATTGGAAATTGGATTCCATACAATGGCAGGGCTACCGGGGTACCGCCCATCACAGTACGTGGCCTAGATCACCGTACCGAGGATCACTCCCAATCCCCTGCAACACAAGGTCGGAACATCCCTTACTGGATAATTCCCGCACAAGATACCTCACGGTTGGGATCAGCCACCGCACCACTAAGTCGAAAATAGAAAGGGACATCTAGACAGAGGTAACCTTGTCCTACTTGGGTGCTACCCACTAACCTTGCTGCACCTCCCCTGTTTTAGCCATTCCCGGTTTGTGAGGCTTGAGGTCACGATTACCTTAGAAAAGAACACATCACTTAGAATGCTCATCGTCCACCTGACGATGTTCTGAAAGCATTCAATCCATACAAGTTCGTTCCGGGTTCGAACGAAACCGAAGGCATTATCTCGTTACACTCGTTTTGGAATCACCCTCAGAGTTAACGACAATAACCCTTGCACTCTGAATCTTCATCTTCACTTGATTCACGACCTATCGTTAATTTGGATCGATGTGGTATTCGGGTCTCCAGACCTGGAAATCCGGTATACGGAAACCCGATCCCGGTCTCATCGAAATCCAAAACGTATCTTTTAAGGACAAGTTGTTTTAAAGGTTAAAACAATTTCAATTCATTATCTTTATACACAAAGAAAGATAATTCACAACAGATAATTAACATTATCAGATAATCCATACAATTCAACTAACATCCATATCATACAGCATATATCTCATCAGAGATATCAATCAATGCCAAGCATT
The DNA here is from genome assembly GCA_030737815.1 of Allium fistulosum. Taxonomy (NCBI): domain Eukaryota; kingdom Viridiplantae; phylum Streptophyta; class Magnoliopsida; order Asparagales; family Amaryllidaceae; genus Allium; species Allium fistulosum. The sequence goes on from CM060906.1 coordinate 695,788,463, forward strand.
CAATATTATCATCCATTCATAAGTAATGATTTATATCATCTCTAATTAATTTAAAGTGAATTAAATTAATTACTTCATTTTATAAATCCATCTTACTTAACCATTAATTAATTACAATCAATTAATTATCCTTTAATAATTCATTTCAATTAATCATCTTGATTAATTATCTTTTGATTACATTCAAGTAATTTATTCTCAATTAATTATTTAAATTAATTATCCTTAACCACTTATAGTAATTAACCTTTAATTACTTCATTAATTAATTAACTAAAATTAATTAAATTAATCACTATAATTAATTACATTAATCCTTAATTAATTATATTAATTAATCACTTCATTTATTAATTATTACTTAATTAACCAATCTTAATTACATCATTAATTATATTAATTAATGATCCTTAATTACAACTTAATTATTAATTACTTAATTAAATTAATTATATTAAGTAATTAACCTTTAATTAAACAACATTTATTAATCACTTTTGATTAATCTTCAATCAGTAATTAACTACCCTTAATTACTTTCATTAACTAAATTAATTACTCCTTAATTAATTTCTTAATTAATCCCTTGATTAATTATTCAAAGTAATTAACTCAAATTACTTCTATTAATAAAATCATTATGCAACTAATTACTTCCAGTAATTATCTTATTATTTACTTCCCTAAATAATCTTACCTTAATAATTACATTAAGTAATTATTATCAAATCATCTCTTGATTATTCTAAATTAATTAAACTTAATTAATTAATTTAACTAAATCAAATTAACTCAATTAATTACAAATGAGTAATTAATTCCTTAATTACTTTTATTAAGTAATTACATTTAAACCATTTTCACAAATGATTATCTTTAAATCAATTAATCACATTAATTATTTATTTAAATAATCTCAAGTTAATGACCTTCATTAACTATTAACAACCCTTTAATTACTTTTCTTAAGTAACTAACTTAGATTAATTATTATTAATTTCAAATTAATAAATCTTAATAACCAATTTAATTAATCTAATTTATTTAGTTAATTAAGTGTTAACCATAACTTAATTAATATTTAATTACTTTATTAATTAATTCTTAATCATTAATTAATATTCTAATTATAATCCTTAATTACAAATTAATTATTCTAATTAATTAATCTTAATCACTAATTAATTAGTTTAAACCATTAATTACCTATTTAATTAATCCAAATGATTAATTAATCAATTAAATTAATTATCCATTAAATTTCCTAATTAATTCAATGAACACAAATCTCTAATTACTTTAAGATAAAACATTTTCTTATCAAAGGTTAAATTATCATTCTTAAATACATTTGAAGACATCCATTTCAAATTTACTTTTAAATTTCATTTTAAATTCTAGATTTAAAATGAATACTAATTTATCTTTTACAACGTTTTAAACAACATTTCTAAAACTTTTTTAATTTACAAGTTAAAGAAATACTCATTTATAAAGAAGTTTAAAAGGTGCTAACAAATTCATATTTAAATTTATAAAACTTATTTTAAATCTCAATCTAAGATTCAAAACCAAACTTGAATCCATATATTTAAACTTTGATTTCAATTCTTGTTCAAATATTACTTCACAATTTAAATTCAGGTTTAATTTAAACAAACAGATTTTAAAACCTGGCAACACTTTTACCCGAGACCACTCAAAAAAACTTCGAGTCGCCTCTCTAAAATCTTCGAACATCACTCGAAACAACCCGAGAAACGCGAGCTCCACTCCTCTGTTAACCCAGACTTACCCAGATATTCGATCGCGTGCACGTGCACGGTCATCCTCTTCAACTCCGGCCATCGACGACATCTCCCACCAATCGACGTTCATCCACCTACCAGAATTCCATCACTCGAGCAACGAAACGAAGTCAAGATCAAACTCGAGCATAAAACCAAACCTGGAACCACAGACTACAACTTCCAAAGCCTGTCAACATCTCCTCGTTCTTCCACTACTGATCACCAGAACGCTAGCGACTTCGGAGACGAGTTCATCCATGTCACGACTACAATTTCCCAGAGTTCTATTGAACTCGATTCACCAGAGACGTGGTGACGACTGATTTTTCTAACCTAGTTAAAACTAGGGTTATAATCTTTAATTCTAAATCATTTCTTCCTTGGTGCTTTAATTCAAATTCTACAAATTTTCCTTGAATCTACGATCATCCCACTATCCTTACTGAAGATTTCAACATATCAAACCATCTAGATCAAACGAATTACCCAAAACTTCATATTTAGTTCATCACAGAACTGCTCCTTTAATACTAAGCTAAAAACTATGATTTTAATACTAAAAATCATGTTATCATTTATGTTTTCAATTTATAAATCTGAATTTATAAATTACGAGGTTTGAGTTTTCACTTTTATAGACCTTGCTCTGTTGTTTTTAGTTTACAGAGACACTCAGGTTTGAAGTTGGACTTAATTAAATTTTAAACTTTAGTTTATGATGAAACAAACTAATTTTTGTTTAAAACCTAAATTCTAACAGAGATTAAATAAGGAGATAAGGAATTTGATCAAGATCTGAGCTTAAAAAAAACAGTATAAAACAGGGATGTCACTCATATAACAGGCATGCACATATAACAATTCATCCATATATACATAGAATCAAACTCACATATATAATTATATATCAATACATAGATATGCAGAACTACTTATAAATATTGACATGCAACCATCTTTCATAACTTAAACTTTTAAAAATAGTGATGTTACTCACCTGATTTGTATGAACAGAGGCAGTTTAACTTTGCAATAGCTTTTTGAAATTTTAAACTTGCATGTTCCTTTGAATTTGATTTAAAACTTGAGTTGCTGGTTTCCATGTTGAAAATTGAATGCAAGCAGGCTACAGACTTGAATAAACTACATGCATGTTTCCAGGTTGAAGAAAAATGAAGGCAGACAGACTTTGATGTTGAAAAGAATTGCAGGCTGGCTTTGAGTTGTTTCCAAATTGAAAATGAAGACAGGCTTTTTGAAGATGATGCAGATTTGAAAAGAATGCATCAGGGTTTTGATTTCAGATTGCAACTTGGTTACAGGGATTTGATTTCCCTTGAATTTGAAAATTGCAAACTGGTTTTCGAATTGATTCCAGAGATGAGAAGAATGTTTGCAGGCCTTTGTTTTTGATTTGGAAACTATATTACAGGTTGATCTTTTGATTTGGTTTGAAGAAGATTTACATGCTTTTGCTTTAGGATTTGGAAATTTGGTTACTGATTACAGATTTGTTTTGAACTGAGGTTTTCTTAACTTTGAAGAGAATAGGAAAAAAAATATGAAGAGAATGAAGTATATGTTTATATAAACTGAAATTATCTAAAAATAAAAATAAAAGAAAAACAAGATTAAATGACACTTGTCATTAGCCCTTACTCATTATATAACACTTGTTTAAATGAGGTCTTAGGAAATTAACACTTGTCTTTTTAAGTTAATTTGTATTTTATTTTTAAAGTTTAATATAAGCTTATACTTAATTAATTAGTTAATAAGTACTTATCTATATATAAATTACTTTTTAAAGGGAAACAAAAACTAATTATATTTATAAATAAAAGCTTATACAAATATTTAAAAATCCAAAATAATTTAAATAATTATTCTTTTGAATTTCAAAACTTTAAATTCAAATTCAAATTAAATTAAATCCTAAGATTCAATTTAAAAATTCAAGTTATATATATATACACTTATATAACTATTTATCAATTTAAAATAACCATTCCATAGTCTTTAAAATCCATTCATATTTATAAAAATAATACATTATACTTATTATTTGAAAATAACATATTTGATAATTTAAATAATTCATCTAAGAGATTATATTATCAAGTAATATTTTAAAAAGAAATAAAACAAACCTTTTTGTTAAATCTTATTTATTTTTAAGCTTAAGTAAAAATATCTTAAACAATTAAAACATTTATCTAAAGTATATTTAAAACTATAAAGTTATTTATTTAAATATCTTTGAAAAGTCCAGATTAAATTAAATATAAATTCCCAATTTATCAAAGCTTTCTATTTACAATATATACAAATAAATATATATATTCAAATAGAAAATATCTTATAAATTTTTAAAAGATAAAATCACCAATTAATACTTATTTAATTAGATTATTAAATTAAACTCAAATTTTATTATCAATGATTATCAATATCAATTTAATTATTTAACAAATTATTAAATTGATATTGCTCAAATTTCCGAGATATTACACATCCATTGTAAGTGTATAGGTAGACACTCATGCCAGAATTGAATTGCTCAAAATACCGCATTGTAAATAAAAATTTGGCAAATCTCGGAATATATAGTAAATAAAATCACAGATCACAGGTACATAGTATATAATAATGCAGTGGAAGTAAAAGAGATAGTAGTTCATGAAGCTACTATATAAATATATCAGAGTTAAACAAGATACAACAGAAGAATAAAGTACAATAGAAGTTTCAATATGATAACCAAGTACAAGCTGAATAGAACAGCTGAATAGAACAACTGAACTGAAATAGATAAGACTACATAAGCAGATAATCTCCAGCGATTCCAATCTCCAGAAGGTGGAATCCAAATCTATGAATACTCAGGCTGACCCGAGCGTAAATAAAAATACAAACACTCGAGTCAGGACATACATACTTATACAATGTAAACCAACTCAAGTGAACTGTAGTAAAAGTACAAGTAACTTAGAAGATGCTTAGGACCGCCCATCCTCTAAGGATCTGTTAAACTATTTACTATATAGTAATATACGCTATATACAGTAGTGTCTAATCAGTAAAGTATAATCATATAGAAAATAGCGTTAAGGGGATGGTGAACCTTAACGCAGTCAGATCTTTAAATCAAAATTGTAGTGGGCTCGATATGGTAGGTGACACGGCACACAAGGCAATGCCAGGGTAGATATACCAATTACGCACACGGACTGATGGAGCGCATAGCAGCCACTACCGTCCACCTCGAACAACACTCCCAAATCGAAGGGTGGCCACCAAAAATCAAAAAGTAATAGAATGGAATCGAAGAAGTGCGTCCGATAAGAGGTGCTACCTCACTGGTCCGAGATCGCTCCTGTTTTAGCCACCTTATGCCAACTCACGGGAGTTGGGTCCACGTATATACCTTAGGATCGTCGCCACCATCCTACTTCATTCTGGAAACTCCACCGCGTACACAGTTGTCAAAGTGGTTTTCGGTATCGACAGAGAGTATGTCCATATCCGATCCCGGACTCTTTAACAACCAATCGTTATTATAACCCGTGGTTAAAATTTAAAAACAGTTTATACTTCAAAATAGAATATCATTTCAAATCCAAATCTTTATCAAAATAAAGATCAAATCATTTCCAAACCATTTAATATATCAAAATATCATATCTTTCCAAAACTTCATTTCAAATCATTTCAATATATCAGAATATCATATCTTTTCAAAACTTCATTTCAAATCATTTTAATATATCAAAATATCTTATCTTTCCAAAGCGTTATTTCAAATCATTTTAATATATCAAATTATCTTATCTTAAACACCCCTCTAAATTCAAAGATAACATTCATTCATTTTCGATTCAAACCACCTTTTAAAAGTATAATTATTATTCTCTCAATTCAAGTATTCAGTTTCCAAAGTTTCAAACCATTCTGAGTTCGTTTACTAAGTCAAAAACCATAATTATTAAAATTTCAGCCTTTCACAGCATAAAAAAAACTGTTATAAGTTATACTTGAAAACATTTTTATTCAGCAAAGACAGCATTTAAAACTGCTGTTAAAACTCAGTTTTTAGTTAAATTATAATTCAAAACAGAAAAGACAGCATTTCAAAAGTGCTGCGGTAACTCAGATTTCAAAACAAAGGTTTTATTTGATTTCAGCAAAGACTGCAGACCACTATAGCTTTTCCAGAGAATGCTATAATAGACCTGATTTCAATATTAGCCTATAAGTTTAACCACAGCAACTACATCATTTCAGAAATGCTGTAATAGCTCTTTTTACACAATTTTAGTTCAATTCAGAAACTATAGCATTTCTAAATGCTATTAAAAGTTAATTCCAGATTTTAGTGTATTTCCAGCAAATAATAAACTTTATTTTAAATCATTTAAACATTTCAAAATCATATTTTTAACATTAAAAATGTTCATTAACATATCATTTAACATATATATTTTTTCACAATAAATTTCTTATAATTAAATCCAATTTTCAACAATTTACTTAATAAATTTAAGTGTAAAAGTTTCCAATTTTTCACATTTCAACAAATAAACTCAACACTTCAAATTTAAATTTCCATTTCACAAATTTAACTAAATTTCCAATTTTATTTAATTAACTTAAACCTTTAATTAAAACCAAATTTCACATTTCCAAGTCAAGTTATATTTTAAAAGATCACTTTTAAACATTCATTTATTTAACCACTTAAATTCATAGAAAAATCAATAATGCTTTAATAAATTGCTTAAATTCAAATTTAATCAAATTATCATATTTACCAATTTCTAATATAATTAAATTTCCATTTTATTCATATAACTTAAATATCATTTTAAATCAAAATTCCAAATTTTCAAACTTAAGTTATATTTCAAAAATCCAGTTAAACCATTCATTAATTACATTTTTAACACATAGAAAAATCATAATTTCTTTATTTTAAAACATTTCAAAATCTATTTAAATCAAATTTCATAAATTTATATTTTTAAAATACTTAAAAATATCCAAAACACTTTATAAAATAACCACGGGCCTGTATATAGTTTTCTAACCTAGGTCAAGTGATACGGATATGTATCATTTCAATCCGCAGTTTAAAAAGAAAAATCTGGGTTCTATCATTTCAAACCCGCAATCCCAAGTTAAATAAAATAAATAAAAATCGTGCAGGCCTATCATTTCAGCCCATAACGATTTTTCCTTATTCTAAAGTCCGTTCGGGTATGTATCATTTCAACCCATAGTGAATCTAATCTACAGGGAACTTGCAGTGTGATAAACAGATATAAATAAACAGAATAGCATCATATAACAGTAACAAACAAGATGACAGGTAAATTAACAATTTAACATCATATATAAATGATCACAGGCAGTTATAACATCACATAATAGTCCTAGACATTCAAATGGTGTCAATTCACATTTGTATAAGTATAAATGTCTGGTGAGATTTACTCAACTTTTTAAAGCTGAAGACCACAATTCAAACACAAAGATCGAACTCCGGAAAACACAAGAGGCACGACAAAGCACGATCCAAACTTGAGTGATAGGAGAGCTAAGATTTCAACTTATGTACACAAACAAATACAAAATACATAAGTATATTTAATACAAAAGATTAGATGAAATAAACAATGAAAATGATTGAGATAAGATGGCATAACCTTGCTCTATCTTATGCAAGTGGTGATGGAGGTGGTGATGGGGTTAGCAATAGGAGGTAGAGGCCGAGCCTATTCATGAAGGAAACAAAGAAAGAAAGAAAAAGAAGAAAGAAAGAAAAGAAAAGAAAGAAGAGGAAGAAGAAGCCATGGATATTTAGATCTATAAAAAAATTTCTCTTAGGAAATAAAATGAGAATGAGATGTGAGATGAGAATATTTGTACGTGATTTGTAAGAGTAATAGGCGGCTAGGGTTATGGAAAAAACGTCTACGAGAATAAATGGTAAGAAAATAATAAAGGGGATTTAATTCCTATTTAATAAAAGAACGTATGCAAAGATCTTTAAATCAGAAGAGTCAAACTAGGAAGGAAATGTTGGGAAATATTTTGCGTGAAATTTGATGGGAGTAATACATGGCTAAGCAAATGGTAAACGGCTAAATCAATAAAGAGGCAAGGCAATTTAAGGTAGGAGTTTTAATGGTTTAGGAAATAAAAAGGCAACAAATAACTTGATGTATTTATTAATTTTTTTTCCTTTTGTTTGCATGCAACGAAAAGAGGAGTTTGAGGAACAATACGTACGTGAATTGTAACGACCCGACTTTCCAGACCCAGAAAATCGAACCATTTGTGTTAAAGAAGAAGAGGTAGAAGAAGAAGAAACAGAAAATCAACAACAGAATCTCACATCGCAGCGGAATAAAATATAATATATACAAAACAGATCTTTACTCAAACAGAAAAATATATCTGTTTATACAATATATTTACAGAATACATCATCAGAGTTCATCACATCAATGACATACATCCAAATACACAGCGGAACAATAAACAAATACGGAAGTACGTATCGCCATCCAGCTCGTCTCCTGAGCTCCACAGCTACAATCTGAACCTGTTTATCTCGGTCTGACCCGAGCATTATATAAAACAATACCCGAGTCAGTCTGGAATACCAATGTGAGAAAATCACACTCAATTGATTATTAAAGTTTCAAAATCCTTTTGAAAATAAAAGCATCTCGTAAGACCACGCCACAAATAAACATGTCGGGTTTTTACCTTACGATAGCTAAAACACTTTTTATAAAAATCCTCTGATATTATAATAGTGTCTATTCACAAATACTTATTAAAATAGCTGAAATTGTTACATGATTAAATTCCAGCATACTAGGTATACAAACAAATACCGTACAAGGCACGTAGGGAGAATGGATTTCCAACGAATGACTAGGCACTGGGGTACCACCTGTCACAGTACGTGGCCTAGATCACAGTACCGAGGAGTACGCCCGCTCCCCTGCAACACAAGACCGGAATCATCCCTTACTGGATAATTCCACATAAAATCACCCCACGGTTGGGATCAGCAACCGCACCACTAAGCCGAAATAAAGGGACATCTAGATAGGGATGACCTTACTCTCAAGTGGGGGCTACCCACGAAGCCTTGCTGCATAACCCCTGATTTTCAGTCATTCCCGGTTGATGAGGCTTGAGGCTAAACGATACCTTTTTCAGAACATATCCCTTAGAATGCCCATCGTCCACCTGACGATGTCACGAAAGCATTCGTCCATACAAGTCCGTCCCTGGTTCGAACGGAACCGAAGGCACTATTCCTACTACATCCATTTTGGAAATATCCTCAGGATTAGTAGCGACTAGCCCTTGCACTTCACAGCTCCATCTTCGACTCTGAACACGTTACACGAAACGTACAAACCGGATCGAAGTGGTATTCGAGTCTCCAGACCTAGAATCCCGGTATACGGAAACCCAATCCCGGTCTCTTCGAAACGATCAGCGCATTTGGCCAATATTGATAGTCGGTTATTTAACTATCAATTAACATCCACAAGCAACCATCACACAATAAATAATTTCCCACATTATTTATTTGCCCAAATATCTTTCCAAGATATATTTCCAAATTTTCAAAGCTCATTTGAAAACAATTTCAAAACAGTTTCCGCTTACGGAAAACATTTCCCAAATAATTATTTCCACTGAATCACCAAGTACAAAATACTTTTAATTTTAAAATAATTTTAAAAACACTTTATTTTAAATATATCTTATAACGTTGAAATTAAACTACTTTAATACTTTATTAAAAATATATACTTTAAAATAAACCACTTTATAAATATAGACTAAATTTCTCCTTTTAAAACATAATAGCAAATCACTTTTATATAATTACTACAATAATAGATTTTTGAAAATACTACTTAGGAAATTAACATTTAGAAATAATCAATTTCTAAAACATGCCTTTTTTAAACAAATTAGAACTTTTAACTTATATTTAACATTGCTTTGAAAAACGTACTTGGCAATCCAAGGAAATACACTTCTCTTCACATCCTTTAAAAATAAATCAACATTTATTTTTAAACCAATTCATATTCTTTTATAAATTCCCACCTTGAATTTATATTTCAAATATCCACTGATATTCCATTTCACTTTATAAACCTAGTTTATCTCTCCAAAATCTCATTTCTCTTTAAATTTCAAATCCCAAAGTATTTAAATCAATTAACAATTGATTCTCCAATTTAATTTACTTTGAAATAAATTTCCTTATTTAATCCATTTATTTCCAAATTCATTAACTTCCAGATTTTATTTCTCATTATGATTTAAAATCTTTAAATTGAAACACAAGTTTCAGATTTTACCAAATTCCTTCTTTCTTTTTAATTACATTTAAACATTGAATTAAAATAAATTATTTATTTCTTTAAATAATATCACATAAGTTTTTAAATTCAATATTTCTCGGTTTATTCAAAATTCCTCTTTTCCATATTTATTAGAATTTTGGGAATCACTTTTATTCTTAATCAGATTCATTCTCGAATTTATTCCAAACTCTTATAATTATTTTACTTAAAAAAAATTTACTCTTTTATTTATTTTCAAAAATTCCATTCTAGAGATTTTGATAATTCAGCACATCCAAATCGATCCAACCAAACCATAACATCCAATTATCCATATAATTCATCACAGGATATCAAAAATCATATCATAGAATATTTAACAAAATTAAATATTTTGAGGAATCCAGTTGGATCCCTCCAACCTGTTTCCCTGCATCCACAGACGTTAGCACAATACCAATTTCACTTCAAAGTGGAATATCGCGGTATTTGGGTTTTATAAAATATCATCCGCTATTATGCGGCACATAGGGTCTCATCCGCTATATAAATGCGGGAATATCAACAACTCAAATATATACATATGCCAATATGTATATATTGGTATATACTACTATATATATCACATCAATCAAATCAACCATCAAATAAATTATTTAAATTTAGCCATTTAAATTTAAATTTAACTGAGTGAGATTAACTCACCTTTGATTTTAGTTTGCAGTCTATTCCACTCCGGTTCCATTCCGACTTGTATTTTTCTTGATTTTGGACCTTGTACAACATTATATGATTTTGTAAATATTCAAAATAAAGTCGAACAATTTATCTCCATTTTTAATTTTAATAAACCAATAACTCTATTTTAAACCAATAAATTTTAGTTTGAACTAATTTCCCTTTAATAAATTTAAATAACTAATTATTTAACTTAGACTAGGAATTTTCTTTCAAAAATCCCTTAGTAACCAAAATAATTAAAATAAGTTAATTACTCTACTATAAATATTTTTCTCTGTTTACAGTTTATTTACTCTCCCATAAAATTAAAACAAAACCCCCTTCTTTTTTAACTGCAATTAAATTCAAATTTACTTTAATTTGAAAGGGATAAATCGATTATACCTCACCGAAGAACCCCTCGACCATCCAATAGCCCACTGCACCCACCATAGCGCACACGAAGACATACATCCTATCGAATCTCGAACTCGAGTTCGAGATCCAATCGCCTGAGCGCATACGCGAGCCACCCTTCACGAGAGCACAAGTTGCCGCCCTTGATGTCGCAACCAAAATCCCCTGCACAAGCCTCAACGACGAAGCTTCAGTAACCTTCCTTCGAAACAACTCGCATCGCTGCCGCGTGCCCTAGCTTCGACGTCGAGTCGACCGCCGCCACCACCCAGTCTTGCTGTCGTTCGCAATTCCGATTCCAAACCCTAGGTTTTCTTGCTCGCGAAACCCCAGGCCGCCATCGCCTTGTCGCCTCAACTAATTAGCAGTGACAGTATAAAAGGACTGTAGCCGGCTTCAAATCAGCAGTAGAAAATATCGCGTAGGAGGAGGATGAGCCGCGATGATGGCTGATGGAACAGCGGGTATGCCGCGATGATTATTTTGAAGGCATAAATTTGTGAAACCCCAGTTTTTCCTCGGGTTCAAGCATCGCGACATGGCGATTTCTATTGAGCCGTAACTTTAAAGTAAAGAGTTTTTTTTTCTTGGAGGATGGATTTCGAATCGCACTGGGTTGAAGAGGATAAAGGAACTCGCTCTATTTGATTTCCTCGTGAAATTAAATTTTGACGAGTTTGGCCATCTACGAGAATGCTTTGATCTCGTATGAACTTGAACTGGGGAAGTGAAGATAAATGATTTTGATTTTTGCTTCCGTAAATAGGAGTGTCGGCCATTACTTTGAAATGAAAGGGTAAGCTTTGCACGATTATTTCGTGGTCTTCGGCATAATTCAAGGAGATATCGTGCTGATGTGATAAGCCCTTTTTTTATTATTTAAATTTAATTCGTTTTCGATACAAATTTCAACGCGTTTATGTGTCGTATACTGTAATACCCCAAAATTTTGTGAAAAATCATTTTTGAAAAATGATTTAATTTTGAAATATTTAGATTTAAATATGGTGAAGTCTCTGGAAGAAATAGTGTGCAGGTATATGTGTGCACGTGCACACTGAAATGGCACAAGGAAGAACTCCAGATTTCTTGGATTTAAAACAAGAATTAAAGGGCAATACAAACATGATTTGGCAACATGGTTGTTTGATTTCTGAAATTATATGGATCATCTTAGAAAATAAGAAAAGTAGGTTTTACTTTAAATCAGTAAACAAAATTTTATTTAAAACCCAGAAGAGAAAATTATGTATATTAGTAAACCTGTATACATATAGGTACATATGCTTCTGGAATTAAAGAGAAATTAAAATAAGCTTAGATAAAATATGTGTACAAATATATATATATTTTTAAGCACTGAAAAGTATATATATATATAAGCAAGTAAAAACTATGACATTAAAATGACATGAAATGTGATACAAGTTAATGAGCTTGTATAGGCAAAAATAGCAAAGGGGATTTTCAGAAATAATTAAAATAAAAATAGGATAGTCACACTTTTAACATGACTAGGAGAGTGGCCATTTTCTGAAAAGTAAAAGAAAGAAAATGCAGCCTTTAAATTGGTTAATATGACCGGGGTATTATGAATGAAAAATGCATGAAGCTAGCCAGGACAGAAATGGAATTCTGTTTCAACAAAAACCCTAGAGGAAAAATGCTTATAAATAGGCAGTTTAGCCAGTAGAATCATTTTTACCCCGAGCTGCACAAAAATAAGAAAAGCAGGAAAATATTGGGAGGAAGGAGAAAACACTCAAACAAGAATTTTCTGGATTAATAAGAAGAAACATTTAGGTGAGTAATCCCACTGAGTTCATGGCATTAAGACCTGAGATGAGGCAGCCACTTTTTATTTCCATTTATATATATTTCTGGTTTTGATGTATATGATTTCATCAATGCTTTTTGGATGTTTTATTTTAAATCTGATATGATTTAATATGGATGATTTTGGATGGTCTTTGATTGGTTGAGACATTTGTCTTTGGATGAGTATCATACTGATTTATTTATACTCACAAATGTTAAAGTTTAGGATCTTAAAAATTATATAGAGAATACTCTCAGCTGTTATAGATCTATGGCATGGAAACTTTATAAAAATGATTAGAGCTGCATTATACTTGGTATAAGTGCTGAGGCTTGAAAAGAAAAATGTTAAGGGTGCAATAGAAATTTTCTAAGTGCTGAGCCCTTAATCAAATCAAAAAAAAAAGAAACCCACAAGCTAAAATTATGATTGAACCAGATCTTGAATCTGAATCAATCATAAAGGCTTGCAGATCAATATAACATGCCATGCCTCTTTTACAGTTGAAAATATTTTCATATTTTACTAAGATCAAGACATATTGACCCCATTTAGGAAATAATTGTCTGATTATTTCTGAGGAGAATTATGCTAGAAGAAATTATGGATGTTTCCATGTTTGCAGTGATATGTCCACTTAGCATATTTGATGATAGGATATAAGGCTATACACTAGTAAATAAACTAGGGAAGGGAAGGCCAAGAAATCTGCTGGAATGCTTGTCATATTTGAAGTATGCAAGTTGGCACATGGTTTGTTTAAGCCCTGATGTTTGCACAAAAAATGGACAAACACCTCAAAGTTGTATGATTTAGTAGATCTTATGTTATTCTTAGTGATTTGGGTGATTTATGCAAATATATGAAAAGCAGGGGCTAAACTGTAAAAAGACACGCAGATTTATAGTGGTTCAGCCAGAATGTGCCTACGTCCACTTTATATGTTATTTCTCTTCTCTTGTTTTGATTACAAGTACAAAGCTTTGATACAAGTAAAAGAAAGTTGTTTGAAAGTTCTCTCCGTGCTTGAGCTCTCAAACTTGTCCCCCATTGTTGTACCCCTGCCTCTCTATTTATAGAGTGAGGTTGGGGGCAGGGGTCTTGGATGTATACAGCTGCTGGTGGGCCTGGGCTGAAGTGATCTGGCCTGGCAGTCTGGTTCGGTATTCTCTTGGTTCGGTGAAGTATGGAGTTGGTCTGGTTGGGCTTCATCCGGTGAAGTGTGGAGTGGTGAGGTTGGACCGGTGGCAGTTGCCGGATGAAGGTCTACCGAATGGACACGAGGGAGGGCTGCCGAATGGGTTATGCCGAATGGACTCGGGGGAGAGCTGCCGAATGGGTCATGCCGAATGGACTCGGGGGAGAGCTGCCGAATGAATCACGTCTCTGGGTCTCGAGGTCTTCCGGGTAAGAATTCACCCAACATTTGCCCCCCAAAGTAGGGCATATGTCTAATATATGTCGTGCTTTGTCTTCCTTCGTTCGGTCTTGGTTGCGCCGAGCCAGTTGGTCCGGTCGATGTGCTTCGCTTATAAATAAGGGCGCCACTCTACTATTGTTTCTTCACTTTTCGAGATAGCCGAACCACTTGACTCCCATTTTTTCCGAACTAGACCCTTATCATTGCCGAATCAGGTGAGATTTTATTCTGCCGAATGAGATCTTATTCTCGTATTGCCGGACGAGAACGGGAGACACCGAATGAACCCATACTTGAACCACCGAATGGACCTTGAGAGTTCGAGAATTTCCATTGTCTTTACCGAATGACGATGGGAGTTTGAGCACTTTGAACTTTCTTTGCTTACACTCGAGACACCGAATGAACCCATACTTGAACCACCGAATGAAAATGATACTGAATATGTTTTTACCGAATGAAGTCATATACTTGTTTATATCCTCTGTTCTAAATGTGTTTTTTCGGTATTGTAGATAATGTCTCGCAAAGTAGAAACTCGATCAGACAAGAAGCGATCCGTGGGTGAAGGAGAGTCATCGGCTGTGCCCCCAGCTCAATCAGGATCGGAGCGTCATGGGCCCGCCCCGAGGTCATTAGTGGATGGATATGGTCCCCAGGAGTTGCTGGATTCCCCGCCTGACTGCTTTCCTAGCCTTCTCAAAGAGGAGCAACTCGATGTTATATCTCGTTCTTTTGGGATTGATAGAGCCCTCATGCTGCTGCCGGGTCCAGGAGTCATGCCATACAGTCCTCCCGAAGGATACTTCGCTTATAGCAGGTACCATTGCATGTGTGGTGCTATCCCGCCTCTCAATGCTTGGATAGTTAGCTTCCTCACGTACCTGAAGGTGGCCCCATTTCAGCTTCAGCCCAACTCTTACGCCATACTGGTGAGCCTTTTCGTTATTTTTCGGAGGAAGTATGGTCGCGCTCCCTCCAACCGGGAGATCCGGTACTTGTACAACTTAAGGGGCTACAAGAAGGGGTCCCCATATATTAACTTGGAATCTGCTGTGACCTTCAAGCCGGTCCTGGACCTTTATTCCAAATTCAGCATGTTCAAGAAAGAATGGTTCTTTGTTAGGGACGACTCCGTCTCTATCCGGCGCTTTACCTCTGGATGTAAGTTGATGCTTTTACTTATAATTTCTATCCTGATTGTGATGCTTCTTCTCATACTTTCTCATTTTTGCTAGCGACAGGTGGCTTTCCTGTTGTGGAAACTGACCGCCTGGTTCAGACGGCGGCGGAGATAGAAGGCATTCTTGGGAAATACAGATCATCTGCTTACTTGATTAGAAATGCGATCCTTCTAGAATACAACTTGATCCTTCCGCAGCAGTCTGTAGTTAAGTTGAGGGAAACGGCGGAAGAGAGGGCGGCTGCTCAGGCCAAGGGAGGCGTTGCGGCAGAGGGTGGAAAGAGAAAACCATTCACGAAACCTCCAGCCGTTGGAGGTAAGAAACTTAAGAGGTCAGACGGTCCTTCTCCCAGCAATTGTCCACTTACTCAGGGGGAGATAGACGCGGAGGAGGAAAGAGGTGAGGCGGAGGGCGGGAGTGACGTTGAGCGTCTTGGTGACGAGGGTGGCGATGGACAGGGTGGTGATGGTTCCAGGGCTTTGTCTTCTGGGCAAGTAGGCGAGATGCAAGAGTGGACGGACGATGCTCTCCGTCAGGCTTTTGAGGAGTTGGGTGATGATCCGGCTTTGGTAGAGAAGACCGGGGAGGCGGACAAAACCGGGACTGGTGCAAGTGAGTCTTCTCCGACTATTCCGGCCAAGGTGGCTCTGACAACTCAAGGTGAACTCTTGACCCCTGCATGCTTCACTAATGATAGGGACTTAGGAATATTTTATGACCCGCTCCCGTCCTGGAATGAAATCCGGGACTTATTGCAGTATCCCACTCCTCCCCAGGGTTTGTACAACCACAGCTGTGTTTCTTTTCCTTTTCTAATCTTGCAATTTACCGCGTTCCTTGAATCATATTGTAATGTAAGATTATGACACTTGTTCTTTATATCAGGAGCAGGCAAGACGCCCAAAGCTTCAGACCTTCGACACAGGCTCGAGCAATATAAACTTTCCAAAATTTCTGCTAAGCCGAAGCCCTCAGCCCAACGCTCCGGGGATGTAGTCGGGTACCGTCCTCTTCTTGGGGTCATCGAAGAGGGTATTCAGCAGAGGAAGAGGAGTCATCCTTTATCCGAAACTTCGCTCGGTTCTCAGCCTCCGGCTCAGCCTATTCATGATATTACTGAGGAGGGCAGCGAGTTTGTATCTTCTCCACACCCATCCGGAAACCCTTCTGTTGTTCATATCGACCGTCCCGATCTGGCCCGTAATCCATTTGCCGGTCATCCTGATCTGGATCCGGGTTCTCAGGATATTAATTTTGACGAAGTTACTGGTGAACACCTTCTCCCCCGTAACCCCATGGTACGAGTACTTGACGAAGCCAAGTCCTTAGACCTCGATCTACTCACCACTCGTATAGTCACTATGGGAGACGAGGCCAAGGCCAACATTGATCGGGTGGCGGAGGAGGCCAAGAAGCTGATGGGGCATCACGCTCGGCTGGTTAAGGCCGGAGAGGAGATAGGGAGCGCCAATATCCGACTTCGATTGGTGGTCTCGGATCAGGCCAAGCAGCTTGCGGATCAGGCTATCCAGATTTCTCAGCATGAGGCTGCCACTGGGCGATTAAGGAGAACCATGGAAGAGGCTAGTCGGGCCGAATTGCGGAAAATGGAAGCTGCTTGCAAAGAGCGGATTGATATGGCTATTACCACGGTGGATGAGGTTCGAAGAGCGGATCTCGAGCAGGTGGAGGAATTGTCCGAGAAGCTTGAGGCTGCCGAGCTTGCTCAAGCTAAGTTGAGGGAAGAGATGGCGGTGATGCGGAGGTCCCTTCAAGCTGATTGCTCGAGATACAGACTGGAGAGAGATGCTGCCGTGGAAAGGTTGTCGGCCTCCGATGCCCGGATGAGGGAGTTTGAGGAGAACGAAGGAATGATGGATGACATGCTCCAGGACATGTATTTCCGGACTTGGAAGCAGGGTAACCTCTCTTGGATGGATGATTATCCCAGAGTCATGGCCAAGATATATCTTCGGGCTTTGGAGGAGGCTAAGGCTGATGCAGATAAAGAGGGTGGAACGGTCTTCAGTATGGATGTGGTCACGGCCCAGTTCACCAAGGAGGAGAAAGTGGCGGTAAAGGAGGGTATGCGGCTGCTTGCTGCTGAAGAGGCGGGTGTGCAGGTAGAAGATGACGACCAGGATGGTCAAGAAGCTAGTACTGGTAAGTCTTCCTTTCTAGTCTTTCTGTTAACTTGGTTACTCATCACTAATGAACCCTTTTTATGACCGGACAGGCGGGCAAAAGAACAAGGTCAAGACTTCGACGCAACCAGCTCCATGACTGAACCTGAAAAATTCTTTTTGTAGGCTTGGCATTGTTGTATCTGTTAGTCTTAAGACAGTAGGGTAACTTCCAAGTTGTAATTCTTGCTACTTGTAATAACATTATTCTTGACGTGTAATTTTTTAGCTCAAGTTGATTTTGTCATTTCTTGAATATTTGTTGCTATTTCGACATATCGTATGAGAAATGTAGCTATGTGTATTCTTGTAATTAAATTGTGTTTGATGTCAGATTCTGGTTTTAAATCATAATCTCATGACTTGCAATGTTAGCGTGTGGTGTGGAAAAATCAAATTATAGTCATGCATTTGTACATAAAGGAAGAAAATACCGCCTTTCATGTTCTGTTTGTAAATGGCAGTTTCGAATATCTTATATGACCAAGCATGGAGAGCAGCTGACTGCCCCGCCATCTGATTGTGAATCTCTGCATCCATTGGCGGGTACCTCTTACCCTGCATCCTGTACTTTATGGTTTGTTATAGAGGATAGGAGGAAAGTTTTTTAAGTAAAATTGAAATATGTGAAATAGTAAAACTTCCAGTCACGGAAGGCCTTCGATGTGCTTAAGTTCGTGGCAAACGGGTTTTGTAGTCACTTTCCCTAGCTGTGGGTCTTGGAGACATTTGTCACCCATCTTACGCCTCCGCGGGGAGTTAATTCTTTTTTACCACAGCCGCACTTAAGACACACCGGAGCCGAGATCGTGCACAGTAACTACCCGGGCCATTATGGCCCGTACTCATGGGTATTATTCGACTTACTGTGGCCGGCTAGCGTGGGTGCCGATCGTCAACTGTGAACTGCCCCTGGCTGGCCACACCTTATGTTGGGGCTTATAATCGGTTCACAGTCGCCGGCGAGCCTAACGCCGTAATGAGCTGCCTCGGCTATAGTCGGCCTTCTCGGTGGCTTATAATCGGCTCATTACAGTTGGCTTTAAGGGCCGTCGCGAGCAATGAGTTAACCCGCAGCAGAGGGATGCTGGAGCAAAAGTGTCTCATTGGCGAGGGCATAGATTCGCATAGTACCTGTTGGGGCTTGTCCACGTGGAGTTGCATTGTGGAGTGCTTTGAATAGAAATGCTATATGCTCAGGATTTTGTTCAACAGAAAAGGATAAAGTTAACAAGCAGCCAAGATACAAAGGAACAAGTTAAAAAGAGACAAGGCTTTTTTTAAAGTGGTTCGGCACGAAAAAATGCCTACGTCCACTGATTCTCTTCGTTAATTCACTTCATATGGGCAATACAAGTTAAGAAAAGTATCGACGGAGGTGTTGGATGTTCCATGCCCTCTGGAACACCTCCCCGTCCACTGTTGACAAAATATAGGCTCCGTTGTGGAGATCTTTATGAATTACATATGGTCCATCCCAGATTGGGTCTAGTGCTCCGGGGCGAGGGAAGATTCGCTTGAGGACAAGATCCCCTTCTCGTAAGGCACGATGCTTGACTTTGGAGTTGTATTGTGCTGCCACCTTTTGCTTGTGGGCTGCTGTTTTTAGGACTGCATCATTCCTTCTCTCCTCGACTAGATCCAAAGACATGTTGAGGAGCTCTTCGTTTTCTTCTGGGTTATAGTGGATCCTACGGTGGGAAGGCACAATGGTTTCAACTGGGAGCATAGCCTCCGATCCGTATGCCAAAGAGAAAGGAGTGTGCCCTGTTGATGTTCTGAAAGATGTGCGGTAGGCCCATAGTGCCGTAGGGAGTTCATCCACCCAAGCGCCCTTTGACTTTTCGAGCTTCTTTTTGATCAGAGTTTTCAGAATTTTGTTGACTGCTTCGACTTGTCCGTTTGCTTGGGGATATGCTACGGATGAGAAGCTTTTGCGAATTCCGTGTTCTTGGCACCAGTTGGCGAATTCCTCGCTGTCAAACTGAAGTCCATTGTCTGATATGATTTTTAGTGGGACTCCGTACCTGCACAGAACATTTTTGATTAAGAAGTTGATAACTTTCGCTGAAGATACTTTATTTAGAGGTTCTGCTTCCACCCATTTGGTGAAATAGTCGACTGCTACTATAGCATATTTGGCGCCGCCTCGACCCATTGGCAGTTCACCGATTAAGTCAATTCCCCATGCTGCAAAGGGCCAAGGGCTGGTCATCTGGGTAATCTCGGTTGTTGGTAGCCGAGGGACCTTAGCAAACTTTTGGCATCTGTCACACTTCTTGACGAAATCTAAGGCATCCTTGCTTAAGGTGGGCCAGAAATATCCGTATCGGAGTATCTTTTTTGCTAATGTTTGCCCTCCGGTGTGATCTCCGCAGCTTCCTTGATGAATGTTGGATAAGATTTCCTTGGCTTCCCTTCCGGCGACACACCTTAATAATGGGTTAGAGAACCCACGCCGATAGAGGATGTCTCCTTGTATTGTGTAGCGGGATGCTTTCCTCAAGATTTTCTTGACTTCGTTACGCCCGTCGGGTAGTGTGCCATTTTGTAGGTAGTCTCGGATGGGAGTTATCCAAGTTGCTTCTTCGGTTGCAGCTATCAGATTCACTTGTTCAAAACTCGGGATCATTTGCTTTGAGACAGTTACTGCCCCGAAGATGGCGACGTCTCTCATACTTGCTTGCTTTGCCAATTCGTCGGCCTCTTGGTTCTCTTCCCGAGGGATGTGTTTGACTAAGTAGTGGTCCAATCGGCTGAGAAGTAACTTGGTCTTCTTTAGATATGCTATGAGTCGTTCTTCTCGAGCTTGGAATTCCCCTAGTATTTGATTAACAATAAGCTGAGAATCGCTGTGAAGACACAAAGAATTGGCTCCGATCTCGATAGCAATTTCTAATCCGGCTATTACTGCTTCGTATTCTGCATCGTTGTTGGTGGCAGTGAACTCCAACCTTATAGCATAGTGCAGTTTATTTCCCCTGGGAGTGATGATTACCACACCTGCCCCCGAGCCTTGTTCGTTAGATGCACCGTCCACAAAGAGATTCCACTTGATATCTTCTGTTATTTCCAGTTGCTCCTTATCCTCGTTGGTAGTGAATTCTGCAATGAAATCAGCCATGGCTTGTCCCTTGATGGCGGTGCGAGGGTGATAGGTGATATCATATTGACTCAGCTCAATACACCATTTAAGTAGTCGCCCGGAAGTGTCGGGACGATGGAGTACCTGCCTCAGTGGTTGATTGGTTAGAACCTTGATGGAATGGGATTGGAAGTAATGGCGTAGCTTTCGTGAAGTGATTAGTAAACAGTATGCTAACTTTTCGAGCTTAGGATATCTGACTTCTGCCCCAGTAAACCTTTTACTGACGAAGTAAACTGGTCGTTGCGTATGGTTATCTTCTCTTACCAAGGCAGCGCTTAGAGCGTGAGATGACACAGCAAGGTATAGGTATAATTCTTCGCCTTCGCTTGGGGTCGAGAGTACTGGTGGTTTCTGGAGGTGTTCGATTAGGTTAAGGAAAGCGGTCAAGCATTCGTCCGTCCATTCGAACTTTCCTTTATCTTTCTTTAGAGCTTCGAAAAAGGGGACGCACTTGTCCGTTGCTTTGGAGATGAATCGGCTTAGGGCAGCCACTTTTCCATTTAGGCTTTGCATTTCCTTTCGGGTGGAAGGTATCTTGATGTCTCTTAATGCTCGGACTTGTTCAGGGTTTGCTTCTATCCCTCGGGCATGGACGATGAATCCTAAGAATTTTCCTGATGACACTCCGAAGGAGCACTTTAGTGGATTCAACTTCATTCCATACTGTCGAAGTACCTGGAACATCTCGCCCAGGTGGTTTACGTGATCTTTGGCTTTCCGTGATTTTACCAGCATGTCGTCTACATATACTTCCATTGTTTGTCCTATTAGCCCTGCGAACATCTTGTTGACGAGGCGCTGGTAGGTGGCTCCTGCGTTTTTAAGTCCGAAGGGCATCACTTTGTAGCAGTACAAACCCCGGTCGGTGATGAAACTAGTGTGATCTTGGTCGGGAGCATGCATAGGAATTTGGTTATATCCTGAGTATGCATCCATAAAAGACAGGAGTTCGTGCCCGGCTGTGCTGTCTACAAGTTGGTCGATTCTGGGAAGCGGGAAGCAATCCTTTGGGCAGGCGTCATTTAGGTTGGAGAAGTCAATGCAGGTCCGCCACTTCCCATTAGCCTTCTTTACTAGTACCGGGTTGGCGATCCATTCTGGGTAAATAGCTTCTCGTATGAAGTCATTGGCGAGTAGATTCTTTACTTCTTCATCGAGGGCTGCTGATCGCTCTGCCCCCATACTTCTCTTCTTTTGTTTTACGGGTGCCTTGGTAGGATCAATTTTTAATACGTGGCACGCTATGTTGGGGGAGATTCCGGTCATGTCAGCGTGTGACCAAGCGAATACATCTAAGTTGTGGCGGAGAAAATCAACGAGTTGTTCCTTCAATTCGGTTTTCAATTGCGACCCAATTTTCAGTAGCCTACTTGAGTCGTGCTTGTCTACAGATATAAACTCCATAGCCTCTGCAGGCTCGGTGGTGGCCTCCTCCTCTTTGTCCCTCGGGTCTAATTCATTGAAAGGGTCGCTGGTGTATCGAAGAGGAGGGGCTTTCTTTAGTTGCTATGCTTCAAGGCTTTTTGTGCAGAGAGCAATCTCTACACCTTTCCCTTTATCTCTCCTGTGGTTGTTGCGAAGTTCGGTTACATAGCAGTCTCGTGCAATATCTTGGTCTCCTTCCACTTCCCCTACCCCACTGTCTGTTGGAAATTTCATTTTTAGGCACCACGGGGCTAGGACAATCTGGAAGTCAGATAGGGCTGGTCTTCCTAGGAAGGCGTTGTAGGCCGAATGGTTTTCTATCAGCACAAACGTCTGTTTCCTTACAACGGAGCGGGGATGGCTTCCGATTTCAACGAAGAGGTCCAGCTGCCCGATGGGCATTTTCGCATCTCCAGTGAAACCGTGTAGCGGTTTATCGCAGGGAGATACGTCCTTCATTGACAACCTCATTTTGTCGAATGCGTGTTTGAACAGGATATTTACAGAGCTTCCAGTGTCTACCAGGATTCGGTAAACTTCGGCGGGACCGAGTCGGGCAGAGATAACCATGGGATCCATGTGAGGGTACTGTCTTCCTTCTAGGTCGCGTTTACTGAATGAGATGTCATCACTTTCTTTCCGCTTTGGGTGGCGCTCTTCTATAACCGTATTGACACAGTCTCTATTGTCTCTGAGCGACTTCCCATATCTTTCCATCTCTTTCCAACTTCTGTCTGCGATGTGTGGACCTCCTGAGATGGTATGGACCACTATCTTCTCTTGACTAGAGCTGCTAGCGTTGCGGTCGCCTCTGCCGGTCCCTGGTGAGGGTAGCCTCGGGTTTTCATTGGCAGGATCTGGAGTCCTGCCTTGACTTTTTACATAGCGTTCCAGTTTCTTTCTTCTGATGTGTTCCTCAATCAGATCTCGGAGATGGTGGCATTCGTTGGTATCATGTCCGTGGGATTCGTGGAAGCGGCAGAATTTTCCAGATTTCTGTGCGCTATCTGATTCCTTCTTGTATGGTGGGCGTTTGTATCTAACTTCGCCTTGGGTGGCAAGGAAGATGTTTTCGACGGTCTCGTTCAAAGGGGTGTAAGAGTCGAATCTTGGTCCTGGCCGATATAGGCGTTTCTCTACTTTCTTGCCCCCAGCATTGTCTCTGGAATCATTTCTTCGAACGTCCCTTGCCACAGCAGGGGCATTGCCATGGGTCGTCTTACTTTGCTGTCCTGACTGCCCCTCAATGGCAGCATCCTCAAGCCTCATGTATTTCCCGGCTTCATGGAAGAAATCGGGTAAAGTAGCTGGTTTTTCTTTTGTCAATCTCCTAGCAAATTTGGTGTCCGGATGCACCCCACTGCAGAGGGCCATTAGGATAAGCTTCTCATCGGCATCTTGAACTGCGGCTGCTGCGGCGTTGAATCTGGTTAGGTATTGTTGCAGCTTTTCTCCAGGTTTCTGTTTGACGCTGGATAAGGAATAAGCGTCCTTAGGTTGCTCCACATGAATGCGGAACTGACTGATGAATTTTTCTTTCAACATTTCCCATGAGCTGATGGATCCTTGGGGTAGATGACAGAACCAGGAGGTAGCAAGATCTGCTAAGAAGAGCGGGAAGCATTTGCACAGCACTCCCTCTGTTGCTCCACTCATGAGCATATGCTGCGTGTACCTCTGTAAGTGTACAACGGGATCGGAGGTTCCTTTGTAGGGTTCCATTGTTGGCATCTTCCATTCTCGGGGGGTGATAGCAATTTCGATATTGCGGGCGAAAGGGCTGGTTACCCTAGCGCCTATCCCTCGATCTCTTTGCTCCCATTGGACACACTCTCTGAATAAGCGTGCCATCCTTTCATCAGAATTTGGAGCGGACAGAAATGAGTTTGGTTCCGTTCTGTGGGGTTGACTCCGACCAGACAACCTGTAGGGATGGTATCGTCTATCATTCCTCATATTTTCCAGTGGCTGCCTTTGATCTTCTGGGAGCATGCTTGGGTCAGCTACAGTTGGCCCTTGCCTTGATCTTCCCCTGTTGGGTTCTGATCTAAGCACTTCCTCGGGTCCAACTTCGGGCTGAACTCTAGCTCGGCCCCGTTCATTGGTGTTCCTGTGGTTAGGCAGCATGACCGGCTCAGCTGCAGTTGACCTCCGCCCGGTACCTTCCGCGTTGGGTTCGGCACCAAACGCTTCCTCAGGCCTAACTTCGGGCTGAGCTCGGTCTCGGCTCCTACCATGGCTACCCCTGCCGTTAGCTCCTTCGAAGAAGGAAGATCTTTGCTGTCTCTGAGATCCTCCAGATTGGGACTCGCCCCATGATTCAGTGTTGCGGTTGGATTCTTCAGCGTCCCTCAAGCGTGACATGAGATGGTCTACCAAGGCTTCCTGCTGGGACGTGAAGCGGTTAGTTACTTCAACAACAACTCTGTCCAAATCTGCCCTAGTAATTGCTGCAGGCTGTTCTGTGGCAGGAGTGGCTGGGTTAGCCTGTCCTTCATTTGTTGCCGTTGCTGGAGGAGGACGGTTCACTTGATTTGTGGCAGCTGGATCAGGAAGGCTGCTGGATGCGATGTTTTTTCCTTTGTTAACATCTTTTCTCTGTTTGGGAGGCATGTTTTCCAAGCGGCGGACGATGGTGTTAGGAAAACTTGTTAAGCGGATGAAGCTGAAGCTTCGAGCTTCTAGCTCTCAATGAAAGCACCAAAAATGTTTGCACAAAAAATGGACAAACACCTCAAAGTTGTATGATTTAGTAGATCTTATGTTATTCTTAGTGATTTGGGTGATTTATGCAAATATATGAAAAGCAGGGGCTAAACTGTAAAAAGACACGCAGATTTATAGTGGTTCAGCCAGAATGTGCCTACGTCCACTTTATATGTTATTTCTCTTCTCTTGTTTTGATTACAAGTACAAAGCTTTGATACAAGTAAAAGAAAGTTGTTTGAAAGTTCTCTCCGTGCTTGAGCTCTCAAACTTGTCCCCCATTGTTGTACCCCTGCCTCTCTATTTATAGAGTGAGGTTGGGGGCAGGGGTCTTGGATGTATACAGCTGCTGGTGGGCCTGGGCTGAAGTGATCTGGCCTGGCAGTCTGGTTCGGTATTCTCTTGGTTCGGTGAAGTATGGAGTTGGTCTGGTTGGGCTTCATCCGGTGAAGTGTGGAGTGGTGAGGTTGGACCGGTGGCAGTTGCCGGATGAAGGTCTACCGAATGGACACGAGGGAGGGCTGCCGAATGGGTTATGCCGAATGGACTCGGGGGAGAGCTGCCGAATGGGTCATGCCGAATGGACTCGGGGGAGAGCTGCCGAATGAATCACGTCTCTGGGTCTCGAGGTCTTCCGGGTAAGAATTCACCCAACACCTGAGATCTTTGTGCAATGATGTGAATTAGTTAATTGCAATGTGTCCCAGTGATTCCTTAATAGCAGATGAGGCAGGGATTTAAATTGAATATTACAACCTGTAAAATGAAGAAATAGGAATATGGATATTTCTTAGGTTGAATGGTATGGAACCAAGATGATTCCAGTGAATGCAATTGTTGCAATAGATAATTATGTTTGCATGATTAAGTATGCAAGTGTAAGAATGATAAATGAATATATCATACCTGAATCAACTTAGTTATACTATGTCAAAGAAACTGATTGCAGAAATTAGCTTAAATAACAAGTTAGTACCCTTATATTCTCTATTGCTTAATATCATGAATAAATTGATGTTACTCATACCAGATCATAGATCTGACCCTTGTTTGCTCATGGCATCTGGGGTGTCTCATTTTAAAATGAGGCAGCCACTCATGCTCTTTCAGGTAACCCAGGCACTAAGTAAAATGAAGTAATGGCTGTTATGGAGGAGTGAATGAACATGCTAGCTAGTTTCAATAAGAGCTTAAATTGATTATATCTGCATGTATTCAGGAAAAATTTTATGTTTCTAAGATTTCCAGTCATGTAATGAATTCTATTATGGTTAGATGAACTAGTTGTATCATGCTAAATATACTGTTATGCATTAAGGTTTAAAATCTCAAGGGAAAAACCTGAGTGGGAAACAATGAAATGATTTTAATTATTGATATGGATGTTTGGAGGAGAAACATGCATATGTAGTTGAGCTACTGTTTTGTATAATTTATATTATGTATTAGTTAATCTTGAGACATAACAGAGCACTGAGTTTTAGAACAAAATCTGGATTTAGCAAAAAGAAAACTTAACAGGATTTTATTATCTTTTACTGAAATGCTTTGTAATTAAGTTTGAATTCATTTCTGAATTGTATTGAGAAGAGTAAGATGTTTTCCTAAAGCTTTAAACAGAATGCAATGAAATTGAACTAGTGTGGCAGATACAGGATTCATGAGTTAACCAGCTTCAATTAAATGAAGTATTGGTTGATCATGATAGATTGTATTCTGAAAATAAAAATGCATTTCAAAGCTTAGTACATTTAGCAATTGATTCACCCAGTTTTCTGGAAAATGAGCAGAAATATTGACATGTACATGTATATCTGTGTACATGTTGATATTTGAGCAAAAATATGATCATAAATTCTTAAAACAGTTGTAGGAATGGGATACAAAAATAGTAAAGTAAGAAGGATTGTTTTGTATGTTGGGTTATAGACAAAAATTAAACATATATGTACAATTATAGGTAGGTATCAGATTTCTAACCTTTCAGAAAAAAAAAAAAGAAGAAAACCAAAAATTGTGTTTGAACCGACCTGCATGGTACTCGAACTCGTGACCTTGTATGTATAAGTTAGGCGCGTTTCCATTACGCCTAGATGTTGCTTGTGTTTCCTTAGGATCCACTTTATTTTATACTGATTTTGACACTATTCAGAACTTAACACAAACATCTATATTAAAAGCTTGTTTGCTACTGATTATTTCTTGAACATTTCTTGATCCTAATGACAGACTAAAGTACATGTTTCTAGTGGATTTCATGGCCAAAAATCTGAATACAATAATGTATCTGAATTACTAAATCTCTAAATCAAACAGGATGATATTGAACAAAAAAAAAAATAAAGTATATACTCTGAATTTAAACAAGAAGAACACATACATCTTCATATGTATGTGTATGTTATTAGATATGCACTGATATATTTATATTGGTAAGTTATTTTGATCCTGGATATATTTTGGTTATTGGAAAAAGAAAATGACCTTGGAAAATATGTTTGTAATGAATGATATATCAATATATCATCTCATAGCAAAAAAAAAAAAAATCCTTATGAAATTAGGGTGGAAATAAAAAAAAAAAAAAATTTCCTTATGAAATTAGAGTATAATTTGGTGGGTCATTTCAGTTGGTATCAGAGCGAGGTTATTCAACATAGTAGAAGTAAGGATCAAGTTCTTAGATAGAAATAAAATTAAAAGGAACTAAATACCAAACTAACCAGCTATGTAAATTATTATTAGCAAACTATGGTAGGGAGACCACCAAATCAGGGAGCAGGATCTTCCCATGCACCACCAATGGTCAATCTGCAAGACTTGGTGAGAGCATTTAGGGATGGGGCAGGACAAAGGCAAGAAAATCCCTATGAAGAACTCTCAAAACTGCTTAAGACATATACTCATTTAGGAGGCAAAAGCTTTGAAGGGACGGAGAGTATCATGGAAATTCAAACATGGTTGAGAACATTGGAAAGAATTTTCAATGACATGCAACTTGATGATCAAAGAAAGAGGCAGGTGGCTTCAAGACAGCTGAAAGGAGTAGCTTTAGGCTGGTGGGAAGTAATCATTGCAGGAAGGAATGAGAATGAAATCACTTGGAATCAATTCAAAGAGATGTTGGAGGCAAGGTTTGTACCAGCATCAGCAAAGACTACCTTGCTAGAAGAATTCATTAGGCTTAGACAAGGGACCATGACTGTCACAGAATACACTCAAAAGTTTGAGGGACTTTCCACATATGGAGCAATGCTTG
Source organism: Allium fistulosum (assembly GCA_030737815.1). Taxonomy (NCBI): domain Eukaryota; kingdom Viridiplantae; phylum Streptophyta; class Magnoliopsida; order Asparagales; family Amaryllidaceae; genus Allium; species Allium fistulosum. Next base: position 695,816,921 of record CM060906.1, read on the forward strand.
TGGCAGATGAAGCATCTAAAAATGATAGGTACATAAAAGGTCTAAACCCAGGACTTAGCAGAGCTATGTTACCTTATGCAGACAAGACTTTTGATCATGTGATAGACTTAGCTTTGAGGTTGGAGCAGCATGACAAGGAAAGGGAGAAGTTCAGAAATTTTAAGAGCAATAATAACAAGAAAGGTAAGGGGAGGTATCACCCTTATGATAAGAAGAAAGAAGAGGCTAGTAACAAAAGCACTGGAGATGTCAAAGCTAAGGAAGACAAGAAGAAAATTGTGTGCCATCAGTGTGGAAAGGAAGGGCATATCAAACCAAAATGTCCAGAGTTGAAAGGAGGAGCTTTCAAATGCTATCTATGTGGGAAAGAGGGACACATGAAGAGGAATTGTCCTGAGTATAAACAGCAAGGCAAATTGGCAAATTTGGAAGGAAAAGGCAAAGCCACAGTGGAAAGTAACACTGTAAACCATAGCCAAGTGGAAGGTACATTACTTGTTTGTACCATACCCATAATAGTAGTGTATGATACTGGGGCAACTCACTCCTTAATTTCTTATGAATTGGTTAAAGTGCTAAAACTGAATTGCATACTAGTTGAAACCCCATTGCATATACACAGTCCATTGGGGAGTTCTAGTGTTTTAAATATGATTTGTGTGGATGTGGAGTTAAACATAGGAGGAAATATTTTTATTTCCAATTTATATGTTTTGAATTACCCAAATATAGGTGTTATATTGGGGGTAGACTGGTTAAGGCAATTTAAAGCCATAATTAATTTAGACTCATCCACCATATCATTGCAAAATTCTAGAGGCCAGAGAATCACAGTTTTATGTGAGGTAGCTAAGGAAGGAAAATTGTATCATTTAGTTGACTTAGAAAAAGATCTGAGTGAACTAACCATTGAAGAAATTCCCATAGTTAATGAATACTTGGATGTGTTTGGGGAAGTTAAGGGAGTTCCACACCACAGACCAGTTGAGTTCCAAATTAATCTCATTCCAGGAGCAAGTCCAATAATCAAGAAACCTTATAGAATGGGGCCAAGTGAACTGAAAGAATTGAAAAATCAGTTGGAAGAATTAGAAGGCAAGGGATTTATAAGGCCAAGCAATTCCTGCTGGGGTTCTCCAGTAGTGTTTGTAAGAAAACATGATGGTACCTTGAGAATGTGCATAGATTACAGAGAACTAAATAAAGTAACCATCAAGAATAAATACCCATTGCCTAGAATAGATGATCTCTTTGACCAACTCAGTGAAGCTAAAATATTTTCTAGACTAGACTTAGCATCAGGATTCCATCAAATGAAGGTTGAAGACTCAAGTGTTAAGTACACTGCATTTAACACAAGATATGGCTTATATGAATTTTTGGTTATGCCATTTGGTTTGACAAATGCTCCTTCATATTTTGTTGATTTGATGAATAGAATATTTAGAGATTATTTAGACAAGTTTGTACTGATTTTTATTGATGACATTTTGATTTATTCCAAGACAGTGGAAGAGCATAAAAATCATTTGCATTTAGTTTTGTCAAGACTAAGGGAAAATGATTTAAAGGCAAAATTTTCAAAATGTGCATTTTGGAAAGAAGAAGTGCATTTCCTTGGGCATGTTATCTCTGCCAAAGGAATATCAGTAAACCCTAACAAGGTAGTGGCAATCCAAGCATGGAAAAGGCCTAGCACCATCAGTGAGATTAGATCATTTATGGGGATGGCAGGATATTATAGGAGATTCATAAAAGATTTCTCAAAAATATCATCACCACTTACCAATTTAACTAGAAAGAACCAAGCCTTTGTATGGACAGAAAAATGTGAGCAAGCTTTTATCAAAATAAAGGAAGCTCTGATAAATGCACCAGTGTTGAGAGTGCCAGAAGGAAATGAAAATTTGGTTGTGTACACTGATGCAAGTGGCTCTGGGTTAGGGGCTGTGTTGATGCAGCAAGACCAGGTGGTAGCCTATGCATCTAGGCAATTAAAGCCACATGAAACCAGGTATGCAACCCATGATCTTGAACTAGCAGCAGTTGTTTATGCTTTGAAACTTTGGAGACATTATTTGTTAGGTGCCAAATTCATTTTGTACACTGATCATAAGGCACTGAAATATTTATTCTCACAAAAAGATTTGAACATGAGGCAACATAGATGGGTAGAATTCCTAGCTGCCTATGATCTAGACATACTGTATACACCAGGCAAGGCAAATAAAGTTGCAGATGCCTTGAGTAGACAACATGCCAAAGTAGCCATGTTGATGATGGAAGAGTTTAGGGATTTGTCTATACTTACTGATTTGGAAATTGAGGAAAGTAGTGAGGAACAAATGATGCCCATTGAAGAAGGTGAAGGTAAAGGGAAATTAAGTATGATATCTCTGCAATCAGATTTACTTCTTAAGATTGGGCAAATGCAGGAACAAGACCTAAACATGGTGGAAAAGAAAATGCTCATATCAAAAGGGGAGGAAGTAATAAATTATCAAGTTGATAAAAATGGGTATTTGAGGAATAAAAACAGGATATGTGTTCCAGAAAATATAGAATTGAAAGAGGAAATATTAAATGAGTACCATAGGAGTAAGTACTCCATACACCCAGGTAGCACCAAGATGTATCAAAATTTGAAAAGAAATCTTTGGTGGAAGGGGATGAAGTCAGATGTGGCCAGATATGTTGCAAGGTGCATGACTTGCCAACAAGTCAAGGCAGAGACACAAAGGCCATCAGGACTATTGCAACCCCTTAGTATACCACAGTGGAAGTGGGAGGACATATCTATGGATTTCATAGATGGTCTGCCTAGATCTAAGAAGGGAAACACAAGTATATGGGTAATTGTGGATAGGCTAACTAAGGTAGCACATTTTATCCCAGTTAGAGCAGGAAGAAATGCTCCAAAATTGGCTCAAATATTCATGAAAGAGGTAGTAAGGTTGCATGGCATACCTAAAACCATTGTGAGTGATAGGGATACCATCTTCACCTCAAGGTTTTGGAAAAGTTTTCAAGAGGCTATGGGGAGTGAATTGTGCTTAAGCACTGCCTACCATCCACAATCAGATGGTCAAACTGAGGTGGTGAACAAAGTCTTAGAGGATTTGTTGAGAGCATGTACACTGGACTTTGGAGGCAACTGGGAAGACCACCTCCATCTAGCTGAATTCACATACAATAACAGTTACCAAAGCACCATAGGGATGGCACCATTTGAAGCCTTATATGGCAAGCCTTGTTTATCACCTATATGCTGGGTAGAGACTGGAGAAAGGGCTGTTCTTGGACCTGAATATGTTAAAGAAACTACAGAGAGAATTGGGTTAATAAGAAAAAGAATAGCAGCAGCTCAAGATAGGCAAAAGAAATTTGCAGATAGGAAGAGAAAGCAAGTGGAATATGAAGTGGGAGACTTTGTTTTCATCAAGATTTCACCTATGAAGAAAGTCATGAGGTTTGGCAAGCAAGGTAAGCTTACACCAAGGTATGTTGGACCCTATAAAATTCTGGAAAGAATTGGTTCATTGGCTTACAAATTAGAACTACCAGAGGAGATGAAAGCAATGCATAATGTTTTTCATGTGTCCCAACTTAGAAAATGGGTACATGATAAGGAAGACATTTTGGAAGAGCCTACCAAAATTCAAATAAATCCTGACTTGGTTTATGAAAAAGAACCAGTGGGGATTGCAGCCAAGGAAGAAAAGAAATTAAGGAACAAAACCTTGAAACTAGTTAAGATCCAGTGGAGTAGTGATCCTAATGACTGCACATGGGAGTTAGAGGATAAGATTAGAATGGATTATCCTAAGCTGTTTGCAAATTAAAAGGTAATTTTTTTTTTCTGGAAAAATTATTTGTTATGCATGGTTGATATGGTTGAATTTGTTTGCTTATGCATATGTTTGATAAGTTTTCAGAAAAGAAAAAGATGCTCACTATAAATGTTAGAAAAATTGTGAGGACACAATTCCTAAAAGGAGGGGTGAATGTAATACCCCAAAATTTTGTGAAAAATCATTTTTGAAAAATGATTTAATTTTGAAATATTTAGATTTAAATATGGTGAAGTCTCTGGAAGAAATAGTGTGCAGGTATATGTGTGCACGTGCACACTGAAATGGCACAAGGAAGAACTCCAGATTTCTTGGATTTAAAACAAGAATTAAAGGGCAATACAAACATGATTTGGCAACATGGTTGTTTGATTTCTGAAATTATATGGATCATCTTAGAAAATAAGAAAAGTAGGTTTTACTTTAAATCAGTAAACAAAATTTTATTTAAAACCCAGAAGAGAAAATTATGTATATTAGTAAACCTGTATACATATAGGTACATATGCTTCTGGAATTAAAGAGAAATTAAAATAAGCTTAGATAAAATATGTGTACAAATATATATATATTTTTAAGCACTGAAAAGTATATATATATATAAGCAAGTAAAAACTATGACATTAAAATGACATGAAATGTGATACAAGTTAATGAGCTTGTATAGGCAAAAATAGCAAAGGGGATTTTCAGAAATAATTAAAATAAAAATAGGATAGTCACACTTTTAACATGACTAGGAGAGTGGCCATTTTCTGAAAAGTAAAAGAAAGAAAATGCAGCCTTTAAATTGGTTAATATGACCGGGGTATTATGAATGAAAAATGCATGAAGCTAGCCAGGACAGAAATGGAATTCTGTTTCAACAAAAACCCTAGAGGAAAAATGCTTATAAATAGGCAGTTTAGCCAGTAGAATCATTTTTACCCCGAGCTGCACAAAAATAAGAAAAGCAGGAAAATATTGGGAGGAAGGAGAAAACACTCAAACAAGAATTTTCTGGATTAATAAGAAGAAACATTTAGGTGAGTAATCCCACTGAGTTCATGGCATTAAGACCTGAGATGAGGCAGCCACTTTTTATTTCCATTTATATATATTTCTGGTTTTGATGTATATGATTTCATCAATGCTTTTTGGATGTTTTATTTTAAATCTGATATGATTTAATATGGATGATTTTGGATGGTCTTTGATTGGTTGAGACATTTGTCTTTGGATGAGTATCATACTGATTTATTTATACTCACAAATGTTAAAGTTTAGGATCTTAAAAATTATATAGAGAATACTCTCAGCTGTTATAGATCTATGGCATGGAAACTTTATAAAAATGATTAGAGCTGCATTATACTTGGTATAAGTGCTGAGGCTTGAAAAGAAAAATGTTAAGGGTGCAATAGAAATTTTCTAAGTGCTGAGCCCTTAATCAAATCAAAAAAAAAAGAAACCCACAAGCTAAAATTATGATTGAACCAGATCTTGAATCTGAATCAATCATAAAGGCTTGCAGATCAATATAACATGCCATGCCTCTTTTACAGTTGAAAATATTTTCATATTTTACTAAGATCAAGACATATTGACCCCATTTAGGAAATAATTGTCTGATTATTTCTGAGGAGAATTATGCTAGAAGAAATTATGGATGTTTCCATGTTTGCAGTGATATGTCCACTTAGCATATTTGATGATAGGATATAAGGCTATACACTAGTAAATAAACTAGGGAAGGGAAGGCCAAGAAATCTGCTGGAATGCTTGTCATATTTGAAGTATGCAAGTTGGCACATGGTTTGTTTAAGCCCTGAGATCTTTGTGCAATGATGTGAATTAGTTCATTGCAATGTGTCCCAGTGATTCCTTAATAGCAGATGAGGCAGGGATTTAAATTGAATATTACAACCTGTAAAATGAAGAAATAGGAATATGGATATTTCTTAGGTTGAATGGTATGGAACCAAGATGATTCCAGTGAATGCAATTGTTGCAATAGATAATTATGTTTGCATGATTAAGTATGCAAGTGTAAGAATGATAAATGAATATATCATACCTGAATCAACTTAGTTATACTATGTCAAAGAAACTGATTGCAGAAATTAGCTTAAATAACAAGTTAGTACCCTTATATTCTCTATTGCTTAATATCATGAATAAATTGATGTTACTCATACCAGATCATAGATCTGACCCTTGTTTGCTCATGGCATCTGGGGTGTCTCATTTTAAAATGAGGCAGCCACTCATGCTCTTTCAGGTAACCCAGGCACTAAGTAAAATGAAGTAATGGCTGTTATGGAGGAGTGAATGAACATGCTAGCTAGTTTCAATAAGAGCTTAAATTGATTATATCTGCATGTATTCAGGAAAAATTTTATGTTTCTAAGATTTCCAGTCATGTAATGAATTCTATTATGGTTAGATGAACTAGTTGTATCATGCTAAATATACTGTTATGCATTAAGGTTTAAAATCTCAAGGGAAAAACCTGAGTGGGAAACAATGAAATGATTTTAATTATTGATATGGATGTTTGGAGGAGAAACATGCATATGTAGTTGAGCTACTGTTTTGTATAATTTATATTATGTATTAGTTAATCTTGAGACATAACAGAGCACTGAGTTTTAGAACAAAATCTGGATTTAGCAAAAAGAAAACTTAACAGGATTTTATTATCTTTTACTGAAATGCTTTGTAATTAAGTTTGAATTCATTTCTGAATTGTATTGAGAAGAGTAAGATGTTTTCCTAAAGCTTTAAACAGAATGCAATGAAATTGAACTAGTGTGGCAGATACAGGATTCATGAGTTAACCAGCTTCAATTAAATGAAGTATTGGTTGATCATGATAGATTGTATTCTGAAAATAAAAATGCATTTCAAAGCTTAGTACATTTAGCAATTGATTCACCCAGTTTTCTGGAAAATGAGCAGAAATATTGACATGTACATGTATATCTGTGTACATGTTGATATTTGAGCAAAAATATGATCATAAATTCTTAAAACAGTTGTAGGAATGGGATACAAAAATAGTAAAGTAAGAAGGATTGTTTTGTATGTTGGGTTATAGACAAAAATTAAACATATATGTACAATTATAGGTAGGTATCAGATTTCTAACCTTTCAGAAAAGAAAAAAAAAAGAAGAAAACCAAAAATTGTGTTTGAACCGACCTGCATGGTACTCGAACTCGTGACCTTGTATGTATAAGTTAGGCGCGTTTCCATTACGCCTAGATGTTGCTTGTGTTTCCTTAGGATCCACTTTATTTTATACTGATTTTGACACTATTCAGAACTTAACACAAACATCTATATTAAAAGCTTGTTTGCTACTGATTATTTCTTGAACATTTCTTGATCCTAATGACAGACTAAAGTACATGTTTCTAGTGGATTTCATGGCCAAAAATCTGAATACAATAATGTATCTGAATTACTAAATCTCTAAATCAAACAGGATGATATTGAACAAAAAAAAAAATAAAGTATATACTCTGAATTTAAACAAGAAGAACACATACATCTTCATATGTATGTGTATGTTATTAGATATGCACTGATATATTTATATTGGTAAGTTATTTTGATCCTGGATATATTTTGGTTATTGGAAAAAGAAAATGACCTTGGAAAATATGTTTGTAATGAATGATATATCAATATATCATCTCATAGCAAAAAAAAAAAAATCCTTATGAAATTAGGGTGGAAATAAAAAAAAAAAAAAATTTCCTTATGAAATTAGAGTATAATTTGGTGGGTCATTTCATATGCTCACACAACAACTCCAATCAATACGAAATTTGAAATCCAATAATAATTCAATATTACGGACCCAATGGAACTAGTTTCGTCAAATTCCGAGACTGTGCCTCGGAAAGCTATTTTTAAATATTGATTCAAACGATATAATTTCAAAACTGAATAAAACAGTTTGAAATTACATTCTGAAGCTTCATTATCTTCAGTATTATCATTACGAATTTTACGAGTTTTCAAAATATTTTTAATTAGCTTAGAATGCCAGATTTACTATTTTATCCAACTTCAAATAAATTTAATTTAATTATTAAATTACTCAATAAACAGCGATATTTGAAATTTAAGTTTATAGTTAAACTCTGAATATTTAAAATTAATTAAATATCCCAATTTCAAATGCTCAAAAATTCCGGGTCGTCACATTCCTCCCCCCTTAAAAGAATTTCGTCCCCGAAATTACCAGTTAAGAAGAATGTCCCATATTCCGTTAGCTATTTCCCAAGTTAGCTATTTCCCAAATTCAAACAGTTTTAACAATACCCAAACAATCTTTTATTAATGATACACTAATCATCTTTTAACTTCCCAAACTTATTCATAAGTTCAACCCATACCACCTACTTATCCATTCAAATTTAAATTTGAATTCAAATTTTGAATTATCAAAATTTTCCAAAAATTTTCTAACTCCCTAAATTTCCGAAAAATTTTGCCAGCGTCTCCTTTGCGCGGCTAGCTCGGTACAACTACAAAATGGCTCTACGGCCTCCCAATCTCAAAAAGAAAACAAAAAGCCAAGTGGCTGGATCAAAAACCCAATCAAGTTTCATATAGAAATTCAAATACATACCTTTTTGTCGGACCATTAAATTTTATCTTCTAAAATAAAAAATCCCAATTATCCATTGCTTTTATACACCTGTATATCCTACTAAGCAATAATATTCAATCACAATTCCAAAGTCATTTTATACTTTTCTTTACAAATTTTCAATATTTGTTTTACTTATGCTCGTACGATGCACATATATCATCCGTACGCAATATCACATTCGATCGCTCACTCGATCACACAATTTCACTTCCGAACTAGTATCGTCCACCCGACTTCCTAGTGCGGACTCAGATTTGGTTTCTTGATCAGAAACCGTCATTCTCCTTGCATAGCCACAAACTATGATAGAGAATTACCAGAATCAATCAACAATCCATATCCAGGTTCGCCGTTGAAAATCGAGCGAAAAATCCTAAGTCGGATCGGCATAATTACCTCGAAATTCTGTGCTCGACATCTGGATCAAATAGCTATGCGAATAAAATAATACACGTACACCTTACGTAATTAGCCCAATTGAATTATCCATTTTATCAATTTCCTTTTTATTCACATTCATTTTGATTGTTATCCACTTATTCACAACTATCCCATTTCACAACTTCCAATTTAACCCTTCATGCAATTATCCACTTAGAATAATTTCCTCGATACCCACTTCACTTAAAGAATTTCATTTTTCCAATCCTTAAGTTTAATATAAATATTTATACACTTCTTACATTAATTTTCACTTTACTATCAAAGTTTATTTTCATTACTATTCATTCTGCCCACGCAACTTCATTTGAATTCAAATTGGCTTCCATTTGACTATTGAATTAGTTCCACTTACTAATTAATTTAAATCTCAATTAAAAGTTTATTTGCAAGCTTACTTTCCTTAGTTCTTTCGATTTCACTTACTTTACATTCATATTTAAACTAGATTCAATTATTCGGTTCCCATTTCCATTTGCTTAGCAAATTTAGATTATTTATCGTTAATGAAAATTTTCAAAAATTTTCTAACTTCCAAAATTTACGGAAAATTTTGGCAGAGTCTCCCTTGTACGGAGGGACTTCTGCGATATCGTAGGATGCACAAATATATATATACATCGGCCTCAGGCCGGAAATCACAATATATATCAATATATGCAGTTCATATCTCCTATTTTGAATTTTTGCGTAAGCGTACCTTATTTTAGCATTTTTAAAGCAAAGCGGTTATTTATTTTAGCATGTTGGGCCATCAGATTCAGCCAACCGACTTCCCTGAACCTGTACTAACTCAATTACAACATGTAAGTGCCAAATATACAAAGTTTATTTACATTTCACTAAAATTTAAATTGCTAAAACATGGATTCTACAAACAATGCATGTTATATACTTCCATAAGCACATATGAAAAATTTCGACCCTTATTCCCAATTTTTTTTTCCAAACAATACTCAACCCATTCCATTTAATTTATTCACATCCATTTATTTAGCTCGAAAACAATCCAGGCTATTTCATTCAATAATTAATTCTCAATTGATTTCAATAACCTCGATTTGAGTACAGTCTTCATCCAACATTTACTTAAGTTAACAACTTAAGTTCATTTTCATTGCAGTTTGCACCAATTCATTCAATTTGTCCCTTTTTAATTCTAAATTCAATATTCCGTTCATTGAATAATATCCAAGGCCATTTTCATTCATACCCACTTGAATTTTCGTTTGCAATACAAGCCATCACTCTTTTAATTCAAATTTTCTTTTTTGTTTAACACATTTCCACTTATATTTAATGTGTTGATACTCCAAGTCGAATTTTAATTAATAACTCAAATTCTGATTCTACTATTCATTTTTAATTCACTACCCAATTTTATTAATTCACAATTCAATTTCTATTTAACCAATTTAAATTCCATAACCCAAACTCATTTGGATAATATTTCAAGGTCATATTCCATTTATTTATACTTGAGTTCATTCACACTTAAGTTAATTTTGTTCCAATTTATTTCACTTAACAGCATCCAAAATATATGTGTCGAGCTTTATTTATATCATCCACATTCGATTTGTTAGTATTTTATCTCGGATTGCAATTAATAATTTCTATTTAATCTAAGTTCATTTCCCATTTCATATCCAAATTACAAAATCAACTTTCTTTCAGCCAATTAAGGTTCTATTTCCATAATCCATTACTCCATTAAGTAATTTATTCCAATTTATACCTAATATTTGGTTTATTTCATCACTTCAATCCATTAAAAGCAATCCCATTCACATTTTACTCTTTATTCCGGATTATACATTAAATTTAGTCAAGTATATTTATTTCTTTTTATTTGTTTTTCTATAAACAATTAAAATAAGATTCCAGAGTTTTTAACAATTTCCCAAAATTTCAAAATCACTTTTGAAATCAATCACATCCAAACTCCTTTTGTATATTGAGCTATCTCTTTGAATTTCAAAACCAAATCCAGTTTTGCAAACAATCCCAATTTAACACGGTTTGGTAGCAATTTCTCTTTGGAAACTCGAAAATGAACATCGATGATGCTGCAGTCATCACCGAAATTATTTCCCAGCGACCGGAAGAGAATTAAATGCTTTTATCTCTTTAAACCATTTCAAATATTTTTAAATTTCAAATCTTTCCAGATTCCAAACTCAACTCAAAATATTCCTGAAATAATACCACTTATTATTTCCTCAAACTCTTTGAAAACTATTTCCAAATCTCAAGAAATTTCAAACCTTTCCCAAAATTCCAAACTTAAAATCCATTCCGATTTATTTTCCACATTTCTCTGGAATTCTATTTTAAAGTACAAATCTCATTTGTATATGAAGTTTATTTCAATTTTATAAATTACATTTGTAATCTATATCTCAAATTTTATTTTATTATAAAATTTTATTCTTTGCTTTGGTTATAAATTTCAATTTCTAGTTAAGTTTCCATATATTAATGATAATAATTCCATATTATCACTTCTAACATCCAAACAACCATATATATTAACTAGAATAGTTTGCAAAACATTTCTTTTTATACAAAAATAATTTGGGTAAAATTATTTCATTTACCCTACTTTAAAATAATACTGTGTCGAATTGTTCTATACAAGTGTTTAGAGATCCCTATCAATGTTGTGGCGTCCTACACATCGACCAGAATCCATAAACTACTCAATAAACCAATCAACACAATATAAAACAATTTTATATTCACTAACAAATACGCGCTCATATCTATTAATACTCTCAAAATTCCCACCAGAGCCAAGGTTGTCGCCAGCCTAAGCTCTGATACCAACTGTAACGTCCTAGGCTTTTCAACCATCAGCAACGGCTCACGACCGGTAGGCTTTTCAACCATCCCAGCCCCGCTGTGGCTCACAGTGATACCTCGGGTTTGCTTTTACGGCCAGCCTCTCGACTGTAAGCACCTAGCAAACCAACCCCAAAAGGCCTTATACTACCCCCGAGGACATGTAGGGGTAAGAGTCTCCCGTTCGCCACCTAACGCAAAGCGAGAACCCCCTATCACGCTGTAATGTAGCAAACCCAATCCCGGTCTCTTCGAAACGATCAGCGCATTTGGCCAATATTGATAGTCGGTTATTTAACTATCAATTAACATCCACAAGCAACCATCACACAATAAATAATTTCCCACATTATTTATTTGCCTAAATATCTTTCCAAGATATATTTCCAAATTTTCAAAGCTCATTTGAAAACAATTTCAAAACAGTTTTCGCTTACGGAAAACATTTCCCAAATAATTATTTCCACTGAATCACCAAGTACAAAATACTTTTAATTTTAAAATAATTTTAAAAACACTTTATTTTAAATATATCTTATAACGTTGAAATTAAACTACTTTAATACTTTATTAAAAATATATACTTTAAAATAAACCACTTTATAAATATAGACTAAATTTCTCCTTTTAAAACATAATAGCAAATCACTTTTATATAATTACTACAATAATAGATTTTTGAAAATACTACTTAGGAAATTAACATTTAGAAATAATCAATTTCTAAAACATGCCTTTTTTAAACAAATTAGAACTTTTAACTTATATTTAACATTGCTTTGAAAAACGTACTTGGCAATCCAAGGAAATACACTTCTCTTCACATCCTTTAAAAATAAATCAACATTTATTTTTAAACCAATTCATATTCTTTTATAAATTCCCACCTTGAATTTATATTTCAAATATCCACTGATATTCCATTTCACTTTATAAACCCAGTTTATCTCTCCAAAATATCATTTCTCTTTAAATTTCAAATCCCAAAGTATTTAAATCAATTAACAATTGATTCTCCAATTTAATTTACTTTGAAATAAATTTCCTTATTTAATCCATTTATTTCCAAATTCATTAACTTCCAGATTTTATTTCTCATTATGATTTAAAATCTTTAAATTGAAACACAAGTTTCAGATTTTACCAAATTCCTTCTTTCTTTTTAATTACATTTAAACATTGAATTAAAATAAATTATTTATTTCTTTAAATAATATCACATAAGTTTTTAAATTCAATATTTCTCGGTTTATTCAAAATTCCTCTTTTCCATATTTATTAGAATTTTGGGAATCACTTTTATTCTTAATCAGATTCATTCTCGAATTTATTCCAAACTCTTATAATTATTTTACTTAAAAAAAATTTACTCTTTTATTTCTTTTCAAAAATTCCATTCTAGAGATTTTGATAATTCAGCACATCCAAATCGATCCAACCAAACCATAACATCCAATTATCCATATAATTCATCACAGGATATCAAAAATCATATCATAGAATATTTAACAAAATTAAATATTTTGAGGAATCCAGTTGGATCCCTCCAACCTGTTTCCTTGCATCCACAGACGTTAGCACAATACCAATTTCACTTCAAAGTGGAATATCGCGGTATATGGGTTTTATAAAATATCATCCGCTATTATGCGGCACATAGGGTCTCATCCGCTATATAAATGCGGGAATATCAACAACTCAAATATATACATATGCCAATATGTATATATTGGTATATACTACTATATATATCACATCAATCAACTCAACCATCAAATAAATTATTTAAATTTAGCCATTTAAATTTAAATTTAACTGAGTGAGATTAACTCACCTTTGATTTTAGTTTGCAGTCTATTCCACTCCGGTTCCATTCCGACTTGTATTTTTCTTGATTTTGGACCTTGTACAACATTATATGATTTTGTAAATATTCAAAATAAAGTCGAACAATTTATCTCCATTTTTAATTTTAATAAACCAATAACTCTATTTTAAACCAATAAATTTTAGTTTGAACTAATTTCCCTTTAATAAATTTAAATAACTAATTATTTAACTTAGACTAGGAATTTTCTTTCAAAAATCCCTTAGTAACCAAAATAATTAAAATAAGTTAATTACTCTACTATAAATATTTTTCTCTGTTTACAGTTTATTTACTCTCCCATAAAATTAAAACAAAACCCCCTTCTTTTTTAACTGCAATTAAATTCAAATTTACTTTAATTTGAAAGGGATAAATCGATTATACCTCACCGAAGAACCCCTCGACCATCCAATAGCCCACTGCACCCACCATAGCGCACACGAAGACATACATCCTATCGAATCTCGAACTCGAGTTCGAGATCCAATCGCCTGAGCGCATACGCGAGCCACCCTTCACGAGAGCACAAGTTGCCGCCCTTGATGTCGCAACCAAAATCCCCTGCACAAGCCTCAACGACGAAGCTTCAGTAACCTTCCTTCGAAACAACTCGCATCGCTGCCGCGCGCCCTAGCTTCGACGTCGAGTCGACCGCCGCCACCACCCAGTCTTGCTGTCGTTCGCAATTCCGATTCCAAACCCTAGCTTTTCTTGCTCGCAAAACCCCAGGCCGCCATCGCCTTGTCGCCTCAACTAATTAGCAGTGACAGTATAAAAGGACTGTAGCCGGCTTCAAATCAGCAGTAGAAAATATCGCGTAGGAGGAGGATGAGCCGCGATGATGGCTGATGGAACAGCGAGTATGCCGCGATGATTATTTTGAAGGCATAAATTTGTGAAACCCCAGTTTTTCCTCGGGTTCAAGCATCGCGACATGGCGATTTCTATTGAGCCGTAACTTTAAAGTAAAGAGATTTTTTTTTCTTGGAGGATGGATTTCGAATCGCACTGGGTTGAAGAGGATAAAGGAACTCGCTCTATTTGATTTCCTCGTGAAATTAAATTTTGACGAGTTTGGCCATCTACGAGAATGCTTTGATCTCGTATGAACTTGAACTGGGGAAGTGAAGATAAATGATTTTGATTTTTGCTTCCGTAAATAGGAGTGTCGGCCATTACTTTGAAATGAAAGGGTAAGCTTTGCACGATTATTTCGTGGTCTTCGGCATAATTCAAGGAGATATCGTGCTGATGTGATAAGCCCCTTTTTTTATTTAAATTTAATTCGTTTTCGATACAAATTTCAACGCGTTTATGTGTCGTATGCTCACACAACAACTCCAATCAATACGAAATTTGAAATCCAATAATAATTCAATATTACGGACCCAATGGAACTAGTTTCGTCAAATTCCGAGACTGTGCCTCGGAAAGCTATTTTTAAATATCGATTCAAACGATATAATTTCAAAACTGAATAAAACAGTTTGAAATTACATTCTGAAGCTTCTATTATCTTCAGTATTATCATTACGAATTTTATGAGTTTTCAAAATATTTTTAATTAGCTTAGAATGCCAGATTTACTATTTTATCCAACTTCAAATAAATTTAATTTAATTATTAAATTACTCAATAAACAGCGATATTTGAAATTTAAGTTTATAATTAACCTCTGAATATTTAAAATTAATTAAATATCCCAATTTCAAATGCTCAAAAATTCCGGGTCGTCACATGAATTATGAGAAGAATTCATGGTTAATGAATGTGGGAAGTAATTGGCTATGCAAATGGAAAGGCAAGGGAAAAGGAAAAGGCAACAAATAAACAAACAAGTAACCTATATCTCTTGCAATTTCTAAGCTATTATTAAAAAGAAAACCCTTCAAAAATCAAATGAATATATTCAAAGTTTATACAAAAAAAATTAAAAAAATTAAAAGTTAAGGAAATAAACATAGGAAAAAAAATAAAAAAATAAAATATAGAAATCATTTAAATCCAAACCCAAATCAATATATCATTTATTCCTAAATGCAAATGAAAAGACAGTGTTTTAAACAATGAAACGTATGCCTCTTAAATTTCTCCAAGCCATATATTTGCATACATTTCTTTCTAGAAATGAAATGTGAAGTAAATGTGTACGTGAATTATGAAGTGGTGTGGATGGCAAGAAAAGATTTGAACGACTAAAGAGGAGTAAATGAGGAAACGGTAAAAGAAACGACTTAGGAGGTGAAACGACTTTACGTTTCAAAAGCTTTTAAAACCTTTCAAATTTCCTTAATTTATTCATATAAGTTTACCTTACTGAAAATAATAATAATTTCAGTTACAAATTAGAAAATATAACAAAATATAAAATATATATAAATATTTATTAATTATATAAGGTTAAAATAAGAAAATAGCGCAAAATTGCAAACCTAGTCTACAAAAATGGAAAATAAACAGAATGAACTTTGGACAATTTATATGGACTTGTAAAAATATTTATAACAAAGATAAAAACATAAAAGTAAAAATGCATTCACAAATAAATATATAAATTTTAATTTAAATAAAATTTAAATAAAGAAATTAGCAGAAGAATAGAAAACAGCCTTTTAAAAATAGGGAATAATTACAGTAAATTTTGGAAAAATCCTATTATCATTTTTAAAATATTTGAAAGTCAAAATATTCATAAAATAACATATTGACCCAGATTAAAATGAAATATGACAATAAAAATATAATTTATACAATTTAAAAATAACAAAATTGCAGAATAAACAAATTGCAGTCAATATTGAAATATACATAACTTTCACTGTTTAACTCCATTTTCAATGAGACGAAAAGCAGTGTTCAAGTTATTACATCTATTTTCATAATAAAAGATAAAATTTAAGATTTTAAAATAATTTAAGTTTGAAGTTTAAAAGTCAAAGTTTGAATGGTTTGACCAGAAATTCACTTTCAGTAAAATAACAAATTTATACTAGTTTGAAATTATAGTTCACATAATAATTAACATTTATTTTAAAAATGAAATGTTTGAAATCAAACAAGTTAAAAATAGTTTCAAAAATAAAATAAAGTCACATTTAAAAATATAGGCCAAAATCTAGGGTTGTTACACTCTCCCCCACTCAAAACTTTTCGTCCCCGAAAAGGAATGAGGTACGGGAAAGCACAAGAAAAAGATTGAGTGAAATAAGATTAAGACAAGATGATAAGAAGATTGAAACTATACCTGATAACTATTGTTATAGGTAAGTTTAACAAGGTGGATGGCAAGCAATGCTCGGATTAAAATAAGTACCAAAGATTATTAAAGATTATAGAAAGATTTCTAAACAGAAAGATTATAGAAAGATACCTATACCAGTCTGTAGCACGATAAGGAAATTAAGGACAACTAACAGACAGTTTGAAAACAAAATAAGATAATAAGTTTGAAAAACAAAATAAGATAATAGGTTTGAAATTTTCATGGTTTCAGCTTAAATTGATAATTAATTTTACACAAGTTAAATAAATCTTAACTATCTCTAATTTCATTACCTTATTATCCAATCATCTTAAATTAACAATTTTTAAAACCATGGGTTTGAAAAAAAAATCATTTATTACACTCACAATGTACTTAATAAATTTTATTCTTCTTTATTCCTAATTAAAATTAAATTTATTCCTCTTAATATATTTATCACTCATGTTAAATATACTTACACTTATTATAACTGCTTTCTTTTATCCTTAGTTCTTTTAACATTATTTTATTGTAAATTATTCAATTACCCTTTATTATATTTCCCTCTGTTAATCATTTTATAATTAAAATTTAAGTGTAACATTTATTATAACCACTCAAATTTCATTTATAAAATCTTTTTATATTGTATATTATCCAATTACATTGTTAACTTCTGAAATTAAGGTAAGTTATATTTGAATGCAATTGTGTTATACAAATAAAACTTTCCAATCCAATTATCTCAAGTTCGAATCATTTATCCAAATTTTTGATTTTCTTTTTATAATTGAATTTAAGAATTAAATTTCCGATTTCTTCAAACCATTTAGAGATAAATAAATGTATGTACATAACTTATCAAATCAAATTTAAATCATATATCTATATATATTATAAATCAAGTCATATTTTAGAAATTCAAATCAATTAAATTCCCCAAAACAAAACTGTAGCAAGACTACAGAACAGTCTCTTAACTTCGAAACTCGAAAATGAACGTCGATGATGTCGCGATCATCACCGAAGTTATTTTCCGGTGACAAAGAGAAGAGCACTTTAAAATTCTTTGGAAACAAATTCTATTTGAAAATACTTTAAATGATATATCCCTTTTTAAAACTTTAAACCAAAGTTCGAAATAATCAGAATTTAAATTCTCAAATTCTTGTTTTAAATTCATTTGAGTTCCCAAATCAATTTATAAACAACTATTTATAGATTCATTTGTAGAACAATAAATGATAAATCAAGTATTATCATTTCAAATTATCAATTTAAATCATTTTATTAAGTTCCATAAATATATATATCCAAATTTTATTTCATTAACCAAATTTTAAAATAATATTGTGTCAGTTTGTTCTGTCAAAGTGTTTTGGAAATCTTATCGATAGCGTTGATCAGACGAATCAATCGGAAACCCAAATCAACATCAACAACTCAAACAACACAATATATAAAACATTTTAATTTTAAATATTAGTTTACAAATACACTATACATGAATGGATTTTCAAAGAAAGATAGAGATTCAAATATGATTAACTCAAATCAAAGGAAATTCTGATTTGGAAATAAGTTGGAAACAAGGATGACATGATTAAATAACAGAATAGGAAGATGGATAAGCTTATATATATCACGAGCAACCTTAACCGGGTCAACCATGACTTAAAGAATAAGATCAACGTGGATTTCTTTCTGGGGTAAATCTACATTCGATCTCAAGAGTTAGAGTTTGGAATAACAAAAGATAGCATCTAAACCAAGGATAGATATAAATCTCTGGTGAATCGATGCTGATTGTAAAGGAGTTTCACCCATTTACAATTCAAATTTTGAGATTGGCGGGACCGCCAATTCGCTATAAAGATCATTCAAAGCGGAGTTATGGGATACTCCAGAATCAAGAAGATGAATACTGGGGGACATGAATGGATTTTGGAACCGCAGGGAAAGTTCCAAAATTCAAAGGAAACCGAATTGAAGAAGAAGGAATTCAAGCTCGAACGAAAGTGATTCTGAAATTAAATTTACTCTATATACTGAGTTTTGCCTAAAACCAAAGCTCTGATGCCAACTGTAACGACCTGATATTTTCGGCCATTCGCATCCATTGTAAGTGTATAGGTAGACACTCATGCCGGAATTGAATTGCTCAAAATACCGCGTTGTAAATAAAAATTTGGCAAATCTCAGAATATATAGTAAATAAAATCACAGATCATAGGTACATAGTATATAATAATGCAGCGGAAGTAAAAGAGATAGTAGTTCATAAAGCTACTATATAAATATATCAGAGTTAAACAAGATACAACAGAAGAATAAAGTACAACAGAAGTTTCAATATGATAACCAAGTACAAGCTGAATAGAACAACCGAACTGAAATAGATAAGACTACATAAGCAGATAATCTCCAGCGATTCCAATCTCCAGAAGGTGGAATCCAAATCTATGAATACTCAGGCTGACCCGAGCGTAAATAAAAATACAAACACTCGAGTTAGGACATACATACTTATACAATGTAAACCAACTCAAGTGAACTGTAGTAAAGGTACAATTAACTTAGAAGATGCTTGGGACCGCCCATCCTCTAAGGATCCGTTAAACTATTTACTATATAGTAATATACGCTATATACAGTAGCGTCTAATCAGTAAAGTATAATCATATAGAAAATAGCGTTAAGGGGATGGTGAACCTTAACGCGGTCGGATCTTTAAATCAAAATCGTAGTGGGCTCGATATGGTAGGTGACACGGCACACAAGGCAATGCCAGGGTAGATATACCAATTTACGCACACGGACTGATGGAGCGCATAGCAGCCACTACCGTCCACCTCGAACAACACTCCCAAATCGAAGGGTAGCCACCAAAAATCAAAAAGTAATAGAATGGAATCGAAGAAGTGCGTCCGATAAGAGGTGCTACCTCACTGGTCCGAGATCGCTCCTGTTTTAGCCACCTTATGCCAACTCACGGGAGTTGGGTCCACGTATATACCTTAGGATCATCGCCACCATCCTACTTCATTCTGGAAACTCCACCGCATACACAGTTGTCAAAGTGGTTTTCGGTATCGACAGAGAGTATGTCCATATCCGATCCCGGTCTCTTTAACAACCAATCGTTATTATAACCCGTGGTTAAAATTTAAAAACAGCTTATACTTCAAAATAGAATATCATTTCAAATCCAAATCTTTATCAAAATAAATATCAAATCATATCCAAACCATTTAATATATCAAAATATCATATCTTTCCAAAACTTCATTTCAAATCATTTCAATATATCAAAATATCATATCTTTTTAAAACTTCATTTCAAATCATTTTAATATATCAAAATATCTTATCTTTCCAAAGCGTTATTTCAAATCATTTTAATATATCAAATTATCTTATCTTAAACACCCCTCTAAATTCAAAGATAACATTCATTCATTTTCGATTCAAACCACCTTTTAATTGATTCATATTTCAATTAAATTACTTCATTTAAACCCTTTAAAAGTATAATTATTATTCTCTCAATTCAAGTATTCAGTTTCCAAAGTTTCAAACCATTCTGAGTTCGTTTACTAAGTCAAAAACCATAATTATTAAAATTTCAGCCTTTCACAGCATAAAAAAAACTGTTATAAGTTATACTTGAAAACATTTTTATTCAGCAAAGACAGCATTTAAAACTGCTGTTAAAACTCAGTTTTTAGTTAAATTATAGTTCAAAACAGAAAAGACAACATTTCAAAAGTGCTGCGGTAACTCAGATTTCAAAACAAAGGTTTTATTTGATTTCAGCAAAGACTGCAGACCACTATAGCTTTTCCAGAGAATGCTATAATAGACCTGAGTTCAATATTAGCCTATAAGTTCAACCACAGCAACTACAGCATTTCAGAAATGCTGTAATAGCTCTTTTTACACAATTTTAGTTCAATTCAGAAACTATAGCATTTCTAAATGCTATTAAAAGTTAATTTCAGATTTTAGTGTATTTCCAGCAAATAATAAACTTTATTTTAAATCATTTAAACATTTCAAAATCATATTGTTAACATTAAAAATGTTCATTAACATATCATTTAACATATATATTTTTTCACAATAAATTTCTTATAATTAAATCCAATTTTCAACAATTTACTTAATAAATATAAGTGTAAAAGTTTCCAATTTTTCACATTTCAACAAATAAACTCAACACTTCAAATTTAAATTTCCATTTCACAAATTTAACTAAATTTCCAATTTTATTTAATTAACTTAAACCTTTAATTAAAACCAAATTTCACATTTCCAAGTCAAGTTATATTTTAAAAGATCACTTTTAAACATTCATTTATTTAACCACTTAAATTCATAGAAAAATCAATAATGCTTTAACAAATTGCTTAAATTCAAATTTAATCAAATTATCATATTTATCAATTTCCAATATAATTAAATTTCCATTTTATTCATATAACTTAAATATCATTTTAAATCAAAATTCCAAATTTCCAAACTTAAGTTATATTTCAAAAATCCAGTTAAACCATTCATTAATTACATTTTTAACATATAGAAAAATCATAATTTCTTTATTTTAAAACATTTCAAAATCTATTTAAATCAAATTTCATAAATTTATATTTTTAAAATACTTAAAAATATCCAAAACACTTTATAAAATAACCACGGGCCTATATATAGTTTTCTAACCTAGGTCAAGTGATACGGATATGTATCATTTCAATCCGCAGTTTAAAAAGAAAAAATCCGGGTTCTATCATTTCAAACCCGCAATCCCAAGTTAAATAAAATAAATAAAAATCATTCAGGCCTATCATTTCAGCCCATAACGATTTTTCCCTATTCTAAAGTCCGTTCGGGTATGTATCATTTCAACCCATAGTGAATCTAATCTACAGGGAACTTGAGTGTGATAAACAGATATTAATAAACAGAATAGCATCATATAATAATAACAAATAAGATGATAGGTAAATTAACAATTTAACATCATATATAAATGATCACAGGCAGTTATAACATCACATAATAGTCCTAGACATTCAAATGGTGTCAATTCACATTTGTATAAGTATAAATGTCTGGTGAGATTTACTCACCTTTTTAAAGCTGAAGACCACAATTCAAACACAAAGATCAAACTCCGGAAAACACAAGAGGCACGACAAAGCACGATCCAAACTTGAGTGATAGGAGAGCTAAGATTTCAACTTATGTACACAAACAAATACAAAATACATAAGTATATTTAATACAAAAGATTAGATGAATTAAACAATGAAAATGATTGAGATAAGATGGCATAACCTTGCTCTATCTTATGCAAGTGGTGATGGAGGTGGTGATGGGGTTAGCAATAGGAGGTAGAGGCCAAGCCTATTCATGAAGGAAACAAAGAAAGAAAGAAAAAGAAGAAAGAAAGAAAAGAAAAAAAAGAAGAGGAAGAAGAAGCCATGGATATTTAGACCTATAAAAAAATTTCTCTTAGGAAATAAAATGAGAATGAGATGTGAGATGAGAATATTTGTACGTGATTTGTAAGAGTAATAAGCGGCTAGGGTTATGGAAAAAACGTCTACGAGAATAAATGGTAAGAAAATAATAAAGGGGATTTAATTCCTATTTAATAAAAGAACGTATGCAAAGATCTTTAAATCAGAAGAGTCAAACGAGGAAGGAAATGTTGGGAAATATTTTGCGCGAAATTTGATGGGAGTAATACATGGCTAAGCAAATGGTAAACGGCTAAATCAATAAAGAGGCAAGGCAATTTAAGGTAGGAGTTTTAATTGTTTGGGAAATAAAAAGGCAACAAATAACTTGATGTATTTATTAATTTTTTTTTCCTTTTGTTTGCATGCAACGAAAAGAGGAGTTTGAGGAACAATATGTACGTGAATTATGAGAAGAATTCATGGTTAATGAATGTGGGAAGTAATTGGCTATGCAAATGGAAAGGGAAGGGAAAAGGAAAAGGCAACAAATAAACAAACAAGTAACCTATATCTCTTGCAATTTCTAAGCTATTATTAAAAAGAAAACCCTTCAAAAATCAAATGAATATATTCAAAGTTTATACAAACAAAATAAAAAAATTAAAAGTTAGGGAAATAAACATAGGAAAAAAATTAAAAAATAAAATATAGAAATCATTTAAATAAAAACCCAAATCAATATATCATTTATTCCTAAATACAAATGAAAAGACAGTGTTTTAAACAATGAAACGTATGCCTCTTAAATTTCTCCAAGCCTTATATTTGCATACATTTCTTTCTAGAAATGAAATGTGAAGTAAATGTGTACGTGAATTATGAAGTGGTTTGGATGGAAAGAAAAGATTTGAACGACTAAAGAGGAGTAAATGAGGAAACGGTAAAAGAAACGACTTAGGAGGTGAAACGACTTTACGTTTCAAAAGCTTTTAAAACCTTTCAAATTTCCTTAATTTATTCATATAAGTTTACCTTAATGAAAATAATAATAATTTCAGTTACAAATTCAAAAATATAACAAAATATAAAATATATATAAATATTTATTAATTATATAAGGTTAAAATAAGAAAATAGCACAAAATTGCAAACCTAGTCTACAAAAATGGAAAATAAACAGAATGAACTTTGGACAATTTATATGGACTTGTAAAAATATTTATAACAAAGATAAAAACATAAAATTAAAAATGCATTCACAAATAAATATATAAATTTTAATTTAAATAAAATTTAAATGAAGAAATTAGCAGAAGAATAGAAAACAGCCTTTTAAAAATAGGGAATAATTACAGTAAATTTTGGAAAAATCCTATTATCATTTTTAAAATATTTGAAAGTCAAAATATTCATAAAATAACATATTGACTCAGATTAAAATGAAATATGACAATAAAAATATAATTTATACAATTTAAAAATAACAAAATTGCAGAATAAACAAATTGCAGTCAATATTGAAATATACATAACTTTCACTGTTTAACTCCATTTTCAATGAAATGAAAAGCAATGTTCAAGTTATTACATCTATTTTCATAATAAAAGATAAAATTTAAGATTTTAAAATAATTTAAGTTTGAAGTTTAAAAGTTAAAGTTTGAATGGTTTGACCAGAAATTCACTTTCAGTAAAATAACAAATTTATACTGGTTTGAAATTATAGTTCACATAATAATTAACATTTATTTTAAAAATGAAATGTTTGAAATCAAACAAGTTAAAAATAGTTTCAAAAATAAAATAAAGTCACATTTAAAAATATAGGCCAAAATCTTGGGTTGTTACAGGCACCAATAAGGAGCAATATTAGATTAAAATTATTCCAGCATGATTCGGCATCGATATGGAGCAGCATTACTATGGTGTGATAATAACATGTAGCAGAATCATTTTGTAGGATGTGAGCCTTGATATCTCCTGTGAATGTTGATGTCTTTCGGCATCAACATCGCATGTATAGATGTGAGGCATCAGTTTGAAGTGATATTAGTGTGGAGTAGTGGTGATGAGGAGTGGCATTGAGAAGGAGTGGCATTATAACCTTTGTGGATGTTGATGGCTTTCAGCATCAATATCGCATTTATTGATGTGCGGTGTCTTCTCTTGATTGACGAGATGTGGCATCCATAGGAGCGACGTTGATAAGAAGCAATGGTATTTGAAGGTCAACTCCATCATGCGGAGGCATTAATAAAGTGCGACATCGATGGGGGACGACATTGATAAGGAGTGGTATTGATGAGGTGTGACATTATTTGAAGGATAGCATTAGGATGATGCAATATTAGAAAGACACGGAATTGATTCTTCTCTATACTTCGGCATTGGCTCATCTTCATACTATCAACATTAGTTTATACTTTGACATTAATCTATTCCAATATCTTCGACATTGGCTTATACTTTCGGCACTACTTGCTAGTACGATATCATGACTATGTCGCATATCTTTGGAATCAATAATAATAGTAGTAATGTTTTCTATCTTAATGGTGCCTTTATATGCTTTATAATGGTTGCTATTATAAAGGCATCGACACTCCTTCTTGTGATGAGGTTCGATATCATCTCTTTAAGGTTTTGTGTTCGACATCATACTACCCTTAGAAATTATGTGGAAGACAGAGGGAGTTCCATTTTATCCACTCATTTTTGTTGATGACAAATGTAACGGCCCGTAAATTTCGACTGTTTTAATAACGTAATTAGTTAAATTTTTTTGAAATTTTAAACGATAAAATTTTGAAATATAAATTTGATATTTGGAATGCGTTTAGTTAAACATAGCAACTGGAAAATTTTCGTCCGAAAATATGAAAGTTTATTTCGCGCGTAAATTTACTTCAATTTAATCAGTTAAAAAAGCGATGAAAATAAAATGTTTCCGAAACCTAAATATTTTTACATAGAAAAATTCTAAACCATCTTCTGAGCAAGATGTCAGTTTGTCGTTTTTCCAAATTCGGACATCTTTGGCTCCGTCGATCTTATTTTTCAGTGTTTTTCTTGCATTTTCCGCCAGTAGAAAAATTCAAATTTTTATAATCCAATCGTACCACTGATATCTTTATACCATTTTGATCATCTCGTCACGCTGATCTCTATGGTATATTCAACTCTGTATTTTAAGATTTGATACGCAACGGAAACAATGATAACGGTACGTTGTAACGGTATCAAATTTGTGTCCTTTCACTTTCAATTGCTTTTTAGATCTAAACGTGTAGGCCAAGCAATATAATAAATTGCTTTAGTAACGTTGCTGAATCAATGTTCATTCCAATTTATTATTTGTCTATACGTTTATTTTGGAGTCTCTTCGTGTCCTGGGTTACCTTTCCTTCTGTTACCTGAAGCCAGCCTGTCTTTTTATTTTCCCAAAGCAATTGAACCTCTCTCTCTTTCTGCCCATTTACATAGTAGTGTATTTATGTCTATATTTTTATTTATTTTGGTTCGTTTGTATTATGCATCTTTCATCCTCACCCTCTTCTACTTCAATGGCCTTTCCACCTTCATTTTGCTGTAACCCATCTCCTCGCTCTTCTCCTCTTCCGGGTAGTCGCTGTGGCCACCTCGTCCAAGCTCAGCCATTTCCGCGACCCTGACCACTGCCCTGAGATCCGATCCCATAGCCGGCCCAAGCAACCGAGTTCCCATATCCGCATGGCCTTGTTCCTCCGCGTCTTCTTCCACTCGAAGCATGAACCATCCCGCTCGTCCAGTTCCTCCTCTTAGAGCCATATAGTTGGTATGCATATTTTAGTGTATATATATTATTATGCTGCTGGTTATATATGTTGTAAACATATGATAGTTAGTTGTTTATATTTTATAGAATATACAACACGTTTACTTATATATATATATATATATATATATATAAAGTTCATTTTTTTTTGATTTAAAATATATATATCTGACCTATGTCTATATCTCATATACAAATTTCAATTGTCTGGTTATATGCATATTTATAAAAGCGTATATATATATTATTTTTGTGATATGTTGTTATATACATATGAAGTTTCTTGAATGTACAGTTTCGCTTACACCAGGGTTGAATATTTGAGTTCATATATGGTTTGGGAAAGAATATATAAAGTCTTATATATATATATATAGAATTCAGAAGAAGAAAAAAAAGTTCTACAGTGGCAAATATACAGTTTTATATATATTAAAAACCCGATGCTTCCTCTATATAATTTTCGTATGTATTAACTGTTTCGAGTACCAGTATTTTTTTTATATATACAAATATTCTTTGATGTATGTTCTATTATATAGGGTCTGTAAGTTCTATGCACATATTTTATACCTTATATATATTAGGATATGTATATTTGTTAGTTATATTCAAAGTCATGTTAGTCTATACGTTTGTTTATATCAGTATCATCTATGGTTGCTGTTTTTATATTAGTTATATAGATAAGAATAAATTGTTGATTATAGTTAAAAGAGTTCAATCTTGTTCTAGTGGGAAGGGGACATCATTTACTGAAAGCGGGTTTAAGCAATAGGGGAACCGAGTGGGGGAAGCATAAGGAACTAGGACCAACTGGGAACATTCTTGCTTCACAAGGGCATGGACTCGTCTCATCCATACGTGTGATTCAACAACATGACAGATCAAATACACCCATATCTTCCAAAAATGTCTCTTCGCTACCATCCATTGTCAGGCCAAATATTAGTACTTCAGTATGAATACTGGTGGGTTTCTTTTCTAACATTGTAAAAGTAATAATTCTCTTTAGTAAAGCCGATCTGAGCATCACAATGAAGAGACAATGCTATTTTTAAAGAATAATGTAAAGTGATTGATACATCATATATTAAGTCCTAACTATTTATTAAAAAAAAATTATTGATTATAGTTTATACATTTTTTTTCTTTTCTTTTTCATTTATGTATATAAGTATTCATAGTCTGAATTTATGATTTGAAATAAAATATGTAATGATTACAGGGGTCTTATGTTATTTGTATGAATTTTCCAAAGATAAGATAAAGGTTTATTTTAGGTTATATGGTTATAATTTAAATATTAAAAAGGTAAGTGTTTTAATTTTAAATTTACATGTGATATATATGGATATGTCATTTTAATTATGTACTTTAAATTAAATATTGGTTTAAGAAAACAAATATAATATACTTTTGTTTTAATCTTATCTGCATCGATCTAGTTTTGATTAGATTTCGCCTATTTCTTATGTATCAGCTCTATTCGTCAACTTGTTTCCATCGTGCTTTTCTTCGAAATTCATGCTTGGATTCATAACTCATCCCATTCTGGTGCAACTCTAGCTTCGAAAGGTGATCACTCACTCACGATTAACGTTCTTTTATTTATTAAATTTGATTTCAATTGAAACGACAATTGAAATATGCTGCTGTTAGTTAATTACACTGTTATATATGCTATTGCCTGTATCAGTTCACTTGTGACATCTGACACCATTATCTGTTAATTATTTATACGATGATAATACAGTTTGGCTGATAATTGATTGATTGTTGATGTTTATATTGGACGTTAAATTGTTAATGTTAAAATGATAAATAGTATGAAATTGAACTTGATATAGGATAATTAAATGTTGAATTTGATTAACCGACATTTGTATAATATGACCCCTTTTACTGTTGAATTTATTGACACGTAGGATTTGGTTAATTACATTTTGAACCACTAAATGTATGTTGTTAAATTGCTGATGTATGAAATTGTAAACTGAATGACAAGTGAAAAACCGTATAAATAATTAGTGGAATAATCTTTAATCTACATGAAATGATAGTGTAGATTCTAGAGATAATTATATTAATTCGTACAAATAACAAGGCGAATTAATACGGTTATTTCGGGATTATTTGAATTGATTATTTGATTGATATTGATTGTTGTTATTGCTTGTTTATTTACTTTGACACCATCCCAGTTATCACACTGCAAGTTCCCTTTGATATGTTTTGATTTTGAATTGAATTGGAATCGGGTTGAAATGATAAATACCCAAATTAAACTTTAACCTAGGATAGAGAATTAAATAAAACCCGATTGGTCAATAATTTGATTTGAAATTAAACGAAGATTTTATTTGAATAAAGAATATGGTTTTGAAATGAAGTTGAAATTTGAATTTTGATGAAAGGAAAATGGTAATATTTAATAATCTGAAACAAAAGATTAACAATGTAATCAATGAAAGAATGTTGTTTAATTTGAGAAATGATTGAATTAAGTTTGAAATGATTTAATAATTAAGTTTGAAATTATAATTAAGTTTGAAATTATTAAACTTTGAAATTATTTAATAATTAAGTTTTGAACTATTTAATAATGAATTATTAAATGATTAAATTGAATTGAAATTCTTTAATAAGAAAAATTGAACTTTTGAATAAGTGAATTTTACTTCGTAAAGAATTGAAATTGAGTTTCTTTATTAATTAAGTTTTGGAAAATTATTTAAGGAAGTAAATAAGTGAAATTGGATTTCTTTAACAAAAATGAAAATGTGATTTTTGGAATTAATGTAAGGCTTGTAATTGGAAGAATTGATTTGACGAATTTAATTTAATTCGAAATTGTAAGTTTTGATTTAATGAAGTTGAACTTAAGAATTGATTTAATGAGTTGAAAATTTAATAGAAATTGTTTGAATGACATAGTAACTTAACGAATATCGAATGAAATCGATAAATGGACTTAAATTGTTTGAATGTTAAACTAAATTAATTTAAATGATTTCGAAATGAAACTTATATACGAATTTAAATCGATATTTGAATTGTTTTAAATAAAGATTTAAATTGAATTATAAGATTTTGAAATGGTAATTTGGAAGTTTTGAAACGTAAATTTTTGGAAATTGGTTTAGAAAGACAAATGAAATGTTGATCTATAAATTTTAATTGAAATTGAAATTGATTCTGTTTTGAGTTATTAAATGACCATCGGTGTAATAATACGTAGTTATTAAAGAGACCGGGATCGGATATGGACATACTCTCTGTCGATACCGAAACCACTTTAATAACTAATATACGCGGAGTGTTGATCCAGAACGAAGTGGATGGTTTGGTGAACGCGTTGACTGAAGAAAGAGAACGATTTTGGATGACCCCTGACATGACTAAAACAGGAGCCGCGCCGGGCCATTGAGGATCGCCATCTCTAGCGGACACACTTCTTCGATACCATATCTATTACTTTTGTGATTCGATTTGGGTGCACCCCTCGATTATGGGAGTGTTGTTTCGCGGTGTTGGGGTAGTAGCTGCTATGCCCAACATCAGTCCGGATCAGGCAACTACTAGTATCCTAGTTGGTATCGCCTCATGTACCTTGTCATACTGATTATCCTATTCGCGACCACTACGATTTGGTTTGTACCTTTAGTATATGGATTGCCCTCTGGTGACTTCCGGTTTTGGGGAAACTACGGTCTTGTATATGCTTTTGGGAATAAAAATGTGTTAAGGGTGGAATGGGCCATGACTTAACGCTATTTTGATATCTTATATTACTGATAGACATTATCTACTTATCGTACACTGCTACATAGTAGATAGTTTCACGGATCCTTAAAGGATGGTTATTCCAAAAATCCTTTAAGTTACTTGTATTTCAATTGCTATTTCACTTGAGTTGGATTTATTACTATAAGAATGTTAATCCTGACTCGAGTGGCTTGTGTTTTTGCTTTACGCTCGGGTCAGACTGAGTGTACCAGTATTCGAGACTCACCTTTGGAGTTGGAACTTTGCTTGAAGATCCAGCCGTCTATTCTGCTTCCAGTATTCGATGATTCCAGTGATGTATTCTGATTTGTATCTGATGTATCGTATTACTCTTCTGGTTTAACTCTGATGTATTTTATATATTCATATAGTAGCTTCATGAACTACTATCTCTTTTATTTCCGCTGCACTTATTACTCTGTGTCTGTGTTCTGTGATTATTTATTTACTGTATATGTTCAGTTTTGCCAATTTAAATTAACAACGCGGTATTTTGAGCAATTCAACTCCGGCATGAGTGTCTACCTATTCACTTATAATGGACGCGAATGGTCCAAAATATCGGGTCGTTACAGTTGGTATCAGAGCTTTGGTAGCTCTAGGCAAAACTTAACATATAGGGTAAATGTATTTACAGAATCACTTTCATTCGAGTTCAATCTCTTCCTTTGACTCAATTCCTTTGAATTTTTGGAACGTTCTCCTTGGTTCCAAAATTCATTCGTGTCCTTCACTATTCGTCTTCTTTCAATTCTGGAGCACCCCATAACTCCATTTTGAATGATATCTATAATAGATCGGCGGTCTCGCCAATCTTCGAATGATTCGTAAAAGAACAAAACTCCTTTACAATAGGCATTGATTTACCGGAGATTTCTGTATCCTCGGTTTACGATGCTATCTATCTCCTGCTATACCTGAATTTTATTTCTTGAGATCGAATGTCGATTTACCTCGGAATTCTACAACGATCTTATTCTTGAAGTCTCGGTCGACCCGGTTAAGGTTGCCCGCAATTTATATAAACTTATCAATCTTCCTACTTTGCTATTAATCATCATATCTTGTTTCGAACTTATCTTCGAATCAAATTTCTCTTTGATTTAAGTCCATCAAATTTGAAACCCTATCCTTATTTTGAAAATTCATTCCTGTATCGTCGAGCAAAGAAATGTGTTTGTAAACTAATATATATAAATGCTTTAGAATATATTGTGTTGTTTGAGTTGTTGATGTTGATTTGGGTTTCCGATCGATTCGTCTGATCAACGCTATCGATAGGATTTCCAAAACACTTGAGTAGAGCAAACTGACACAATATCGTTCTCAAAATTTGAAAAAAAGAAAAAAAAGAGTTTTGTATGATTATAGTATATATAAATATAAGTTTTCTGAAATTAAATTGTAAATGAATTTTTGTCTGAAAATAATAATATTTGATTTTCATTTATTGTTTTGTAAACTATTGACTATTGCATAATATAAATAAATGAATTTTTAAACATGGATTATAAATTGATTTGAAATTTAAATGAATTTAAAATTTAGAATTTGAGAATTTAATTTCCAGTAATTTCAAACTTTGTTTTTTAAAATTTTAAAGTATATATTATTGAACGTATTTTCAAATAGAAATCGTTTTCAGAGAATTCTAAATATTGAAAACAGTGCCCTTCTCTTTGTCGCTGGAAAATAATTTCGGTGATGGCGGCCGCATCATCGACATTCATTTTCGAGTTTCGGAGTGGAGAAACCATTCTGTAGCTTTGCTACGGTTTTGTTTGGGAAATATTTTAATTTGAATTTCTTAAGTATGACTTGATTTAATATATATAGTATATACATAATTATCTCTAAAGGGTTTGGAATTAAACGGAAATTTAATTCTTAAAAATCATGTTAAAAGATGTTTCCAATTATAAATAAAGCTAAATTTGGAATAAATATTTAAACTTGAATAATTGAATTGGGAAAACTTTATTTGTATATTGTTCAACTGCATTCTAATACAACTTACCTAAATCATTCAGAAGTTGAATATGTAATTGGATAATATATAAGATAAATTGAATTTATAAATAAAATTCGAGTGTTTATAATAAATATTATTCAGTAAATTTTGATTATAAAGATGTTAATAGAGTTAGATAGGATAATAAGTAAACTCAGTTAATAATGAAATAAATTTGTTTTGAAAGAATTAATAAATTTGTTTTGAAAGAATTAATAAATTTGTTTTGAAAGAATTAATAAATTTGTTTTGAAAGAATTAATAAATTGAGATTTGATCAACATATGAAAATACCTTGAATTTAAAAGAAATTAATAGATGTAAATTAATTTAAATCGAAACTTTTATGTTTTAAATTAATTTATATGGGTTAAATATATGTGGGTAGATATATTAAGTAGAATAAAATTTATAATAACTTGGAATTAAAGAATTTAAATTGTTGGAAAAAAATATGATTATAATAAAAAACTAGTCAAATTTATGGTTTTAGAAATTGTAAATTGAAGATAATTGGGTAATAAGATAATGAATTTAGAAATAGTTGAGATTGATTTTAGTGAAATCAAATGAATTAAACCAATTATTGAATATCAATTAATTTAAATTTGAATTTATATGGTTTAAATTAATTGTAATTTTGTATTTCAAATCTGTTTTTCTTTCTGGTTGTTTCTATTCTCCTACCTCGTTCCTTTTCGGGGACGAAAAGTTTTGAGTGGGGGAGAGTGTAACGGCCCGTAAATTTCAACTGTTTTAATAACGTAATTAGTTGAATTTTTTTGAAATTTTAAACGATAAAATTTTGAAATATAAATTTGATATTTGGAATGCGTTTAGTTAAACATAGCAACTGGAAAATTTTCGTCCGAAAATATGAAAGTTTATTTCGCGCGTAAATTTACTTCAATTTAATCAGTTAAAAAAGCGATGAAAATAAAATGTTTCCGAAACCTAAATATTTTTACATAGAAAAATTCTAAACCATCTTCTGAGCAAGATGTCAGTTTGTCGTTTTTCCAAATTCGGACATCTTTGGCTCCGTCGATCTTAATTTTCAGTGTTTTTCTTGCATTTTCCGCCAGTAGAAAAATTCAAATTTTTATAATCCAATCGTACCACTGATATGTTTATACCATTTTGATCGTCTCGTCACGCTGATCTCTATGGTATATTCAACTCTGTATTTTAAGATTTGATACGCAACGGAAACAATGAGAACGGTACGTTGTAACGGTATCAAATTTGTGTCCTTTCACTTTCAATTGCTTTTTAGATCTAAACGTGTAGGCCAAGCAATATAATAAATTGCTTTAGTAACGTTGTTGAATCAATGGTCATTCCAATTTATTATTTGTCTATACGTTTATTTTGGAGTCTCTTCGTCTCCTGGGTTACCTTTCCTTCTGTTACCTGAAGCCAGCCTGTCTTTTTATTTTCCCAAAGCAATTGAACCTCTCTCTCTTTCTGCCCATTTACATAGTAGTGTATTTATGTCTATATTTTTATTTATTTTGGTTCGTTTGTATTATGCATCTTTCATCCTCACCCTCTTCTACTTCAATGGCCTTTCCACCTTCATTTTGCTGTAACCCATCTCCTCGCTCTTCTCCTCTTCCAGGTAGTCGCTGTGGCCACCTCGTCCAAGCTCAGCCATTTCCGCGACCCTGACCACTGCCCTGAGATCCGATCCCATAGCCGGCCCAAGCAACCGAGTTCCCATAGCCGCATGGCCTTGTTCCTCCGCGTCTTCTTCCACTCGAAGCATGAACCATCCCGCTCATCCAGTTCCTCCTCTTAGAGCCATATAGTTGGTATGCATATTTTAGTGTATATATATTATTATGCTGCTGGTTATATATGTTGTAAACATATGATAGTTAGTTGTTTATATTTTATAGAATATATAACACGTTTACTTATATATATATATATATATATATAAAGTTCATTTTTTTTTGATTTAAAATATATATATCTGACCTATGTCTATATCTCATATACAAATTTCAATTGTCTGGTTATATGCATATTTATAAAAGCGTATATATATATATTATTTTTGTGATATGTTGTTATATACATATGAAGTTTCTTGAATGTACAGTTTCGCTTACACCAGGGTTGAATATTTGAGTTCATATATGGTTTGGGAAAGAATATATAAAGTCTTATATATATATATATAGAATTCAGAAGAAGAAAAAAAAGTTCTACAGTGGCAAATATACAGTTTTATATATATATTAAAAACCCGATGCTTCCTCTATATAATTTTCGTATGTATTAACTGTTTCGAGTACCAGTATTTTTTTTATATATACAAATATTCTTTGATGTATGTTCTATTATATAGGGTCTGTAAGTTCTATGCACATATTTTATACCTTATATATATTAGGATATGTATATTTGTTAGTTATATTCAAAGTCATGTTAGTCTATACGTTTGTTTATATCAGTATCATCTATGGTTGCTGTTTTTATATTAGTTATATAGATAAGAATAAATTGTTGATTATAGTTAAAAGAGTTCAATCTTGTTCTAGTGGGAAGGGGACATCATTTACTGAAAGCGGGTTTAAGCAATAGGGGAACCGAGTGGGGGAAGCATAACGAACTAGGACCAACTGGGAACATTCTTGCTTCACAAGGGCATGGACTCGTCTCATCCATATGTGTGATTCAACAACATGACAGATCAAATACACCCATATCTTCCAAAAATGTCTCTTCGCTACCATCCATTGTCAGGCCAAATATTAGTACTTCAGTGTGAATACTGGTGGGTTTCTCTTCTAACATTGTAAAAGTAATAATTCTCTTTAGTAAAGCCGATCTGAGCATCACAATGAAGAGACAATGCTATTTTTAAAGAATAATGTAAAGTGATTGATACATCATATATTAAGTCCTAACTATTTATTAAAAAAAAATTGTTGATTATAGTTTATACATTTTTTTTCTTTTCTTTTTCATTTATGTATATAAGTATTCATAGTCTGAATTTATGATTTGAAATAAAATATGTAATGATTACAGGGGTCTTATGTTATTTGTATGAATTTTCCAAAGATAAGATAAAGGTTTATTTTAGGTTATATGGTTATAATTTAAATATTAA
Organism: Allium fistulosum; assembly: GCA_030737815.1. Taxonomy (NCBI): domain Eukaryota; kingdom Viridiplantae; phylum Streptophyta; class Magnoliopsida; order Asparagales; family Amaryllidaceae; genus Allium; species Allium fistulosum. The sequence goes on from CM060906.1 coordinate 695,852,022, forward strand.
AAAGGTAAGTGTTTTAATTTTAAATTTACATGTGATATATATGGATATGTCATTTTAATTATGTACTTTAAATTAAATATTGGTTTAAGAAAACAAATATAATATACTTTTGTTTTAATCTTATCTGCATCGATCTAGTTTTGATTAGATTTCGTCTATTTCTTATGTATCAGCTCTGTTCGTCAACTTGTTTCCATCGTGCTTTTCTTCGAAATTCATGCTTGGATTCATAACTCATCCCATTCTGGTGCATCTCTAGCTTCGAAAGGTGATCACTCACTCACGATTAACGTTCTTTTATTTATTAAATTTGATTTCAATTGAAACGACAATTGAAATATACTGCTGTTAGTTAATTACACTGTTATATATGCTATTGCCTGTATCAGTTCACTTGTGACATCTGACACCATTATCTGTTAATTATTTATACGATGATAATACAGTTTGGCTGATAATTGATTGATTGTTGATGTTTATATTGGACGTTAAATTGTTAATGTTAAAATGATAAATAGTATGAAATTGAACTTGATATAGGATAATTAAATGTTGAATTTGATTAACCGACATTTGTATAATATGACCCCTTTTACTGTTGAATTTATTGACACGTAGGATTTGGTTAATTACATTTTGAACCACTAAATGTATGTTGTTAAATTGTTGATGTATGAAATTGTAAACTGAATGACAAGTGAAAAACCGTATAAATAATTAGTGGAATAATCTTTAATCTACATGAAATGATAGTGTAGATTCTAGAGATAATTATATTAATTCGTACAAATAACAAGGCGAATTAATACGGTTATTTCGAGATTATTTGAATTGATTATTTGATTGATATTGATTGTTGTTATTGCTTGTTTATTTACTTTGACACCATCCCAGTTATCACACTGCAAGTTCCCTTTGATATGTTTTGATTTTGAATTGAATTGGAATCGGGTTGAAATGATAAATACCCAAATTAAACTTTAACCTAGGATAGAGAATTAAATAAAACCCGATTGGTCAATAATTTGATTTGAAATTAAACGAAGATTTTATTTGAATAAAGAATATGGTTTTGAAATGAAGTTGAAATTTGAATTTTGATGAAAGGAAAATGGTAATATTTAATAATCTGAAATAAAAGATTAACAATGTAATCAATGAAAGAATGTTGTTTAATTTGAGAAATGATTGAATTAAGTTTGAAATGATTTAATAATTAAGTTTGAAATTATAATTAAGTTTGAAATTATTAAACTTTGAAATTATTTAATAATTAAGTTTTGAACTATTTAATAATGAATTATTAAATGATTAAATTGAATTGAAATTCTTTAATAAGAAAAATTGAACTTTTGAATAAGTGAATTTTACTTCGTAAAGAATTGAAATTGAGTTTCTTTATTAATTAAGTTTTGGAAAATTATTTAAGGAAGTAAATAAGTGAAATTGGATTTCTTTAACAAAAATGAAAATGTGATTTTTGGAATTAATGTAAGGCTTGTAATTGGAAGAATTGATTTGACGAATTTAATTTAATTCGAAATTGTAAGTTTTGATTTAATGAAGTTGAACTTAAGAATTGATTTAATGAGTTGAAAATTTAATAGAAATTGTTTGAATGACATAGTAACTTAACGAATATCGAATGAAATCGATAAATGGACTTAAATTGTTTGAATGTTAAACTAAATTAATTTAAATGATTTCGAAATGAAACTTATATACGAATTTAAATCGATATTTGAATTGTTTTAAATAAAGATTTAAATTGAATTATAAGATTTTGAAATGGTAATTTGGAAGTTTTGAAACGTAAATTTTTGGAAATTGGTTTAGAAAGACAAATGAAATGTTGATCTATAAATTTTAATTGAAATTGAAATTGATTCTGTTTTGAGTTATTAAATGACCATCGGTGTAATAATACGTAGTTATTAAAGAGACCGGGATCGGATATGGACATACTCTCTGTCGATACCGAAACCACTTTAATAACTAATATACGCGGAGTGTTGATCCAGAACGAAGTGGATGGTTTGGTGAACGCGTTGACTGAAGAAAGAGAACGATTTTGGATGACCCCTGACATGACTAAAACAGGAGCCGCGCCGGGCCATTGAGGATCGCCATCTCTAGCGGACACACTTCTTCGATACCATATCTATTACTTTTGTGATTCTATTTGGGTGCACCCCTCGATTATGGGAGTGTTGTTTCGCGGTGTTGGGGTAGTAGCTGCTATGCCCAACATCGGTCCAGATCAGGCAACTGCTAGTATCCTAGTTGGTATCGCCTCATGTACCTTGTCATACTGATTATCCTATTCGCGACCACTACGATTTGGTTTGTACCTTTAGTATATGGATTGCCCTCTGGTGACTTCCGGTTTTGGGGAAACTACGGTCTTGTATATGCTTTTGGGAATAAAAATGTGTTAAGGGTGGAATGGGCCATGACTTAACGCTATTTTGATATCTTATATTACTGATAGACATTATCTACTTATCGTACACTACTACATAGTAGATAGTTTCACGGATCCTTAAAGGATGGTTATTCTAAACATCCTTTAAGTTACTTGTATTTCAATTGCTATTTCACTTGAGTTGGATTTATTAATATAAGAATGTTAATCCTGACTCGAGTGTCTTGTGTTTTTGCTTTACGCTCGGGTCAGACTGAGTGTACCAGTATTCGAGACTCACCTTTGGAGTTGGAGCTTTGCTTGAAGATCCAGCCGTCTATTCTGCTTCCAGTATTCGATGATTCCAGTGATGTATTCTGATTTGTATCTGATGTATCGTATTACTCTTCTGGTTTAACTCTGATGTATTTTATATATTCATATAGTAGCTTCATGAACTACTATCTCTTTTATTTCCGCTGCACTTATTACTCTGTGTCTGTGTTCTGTGATTATTTATTTACTGTATATGTTCAGTTTTGCCAATTTAAATTAACAACGCGGTATTTTGAGCAATTCAACTCCGGCATGACTGTCTACATATTCACTTATAATGGACGCGAATGGTCCAAAATATCGGGTCGTTACAGCAAAGGGGGAGAAAAATATAAAATATACACATGCATATATTTAGCGGGAGTTATATAACTAAAGGGGAATTATATATAATTTATATACAAGAATATTTAATGACTGTCATCATCAAAAGTGGGAGATTGTTAATACCTTAATTATTGATTTTGATGACAACAACCAAATAAAATATAAATACTAATGTGTAACGACCCGTAAATTAGTCGCTTTGTATTTGAATATTTAAATAATTTTTAAATATTTAAATAATGGATTTTAATAACCAAATAGACATATTTTTAATATTAAATTAATGATATTAAAATAATTTTTTAATTTTGTTTACCAAAATAAATAGTTCAAATAAAAATAGAAAATGTGACCGAAGAACATTTTCCGAAATTTCGACTTTTCGTCTTTGGAAAGTCGTTGGAAACGTTGTGCACATTTTTGTATCACTCATATACACATGGACACACATGAACATATGTCATGTGATAAGTTAATCAATGTGTTAAGAGTTATTAATCAAGCTTAGTTTAAATATAAACCTTGATTTGACATAAAATGCACAAAATATATTAAATTACCTTAGGAAATTAATAAAAAAATCTAACCATCACCTAAACTACATAGCAGGACCTAAAGCATGGTATAGGTGGACCTAAGGGGAGGGGTAACGTGTGTACTTGGTGGGTGGAGAGGTATGGCAAGCATGTAACATGATAACATATATAATATTTAAATGTTTAAGTTAATTAATTTAATATTCCAGTTCTTTGCCTATAAATACCCACCATCTTGACGCAGCGGATTAAACAAAACAATCTTCAATCGGTGAAAGTAGCAATCGATGGATTGATGAATACTGAAATGCCCGAATTCGTTGATCCGAAGATACCGAATTCTAGCTATCCCGAACTCGTTGATCGCGCACGATACCGGGTTCAAAGATCTTCAATTCTTCAAGCGTTGATCAAGCGCATTTGATTCCATGAATCGGCTTCTGCAATCGTTGAATCGAGCGCACTCGATTAACCGAAAGAGGAGATAGGAGATTACACTCAACTACCAATTTGAATGAAAGCACAAAGCTAACAAAAGAGAATTTTATTCAAAAATCAACAACCTTCAAAATGTACAACGCACGCCTATTTATAGCATCTTACAACACACGCCACAAATTTGTACAACACTTAGGTCGTGAACGACCTACGACCTATAATGGAGCGACCTAAAAAGTACACGACTTAACAAAGCATACGACATACAACAAACGACCTAAAAGATTACAACATAAGGAAAATACAACACATCATGTTACATCACTTAAGTCATTTCCGACCTATAACCTTCGACCTACGACTTAACAGGCCCAACGACTCAACAGCAGCGACATATCTTTCTTCGCGACTTAACTCTGGAGCGAGCGACCTAAAATGAATGGCATCTGTCTTGAGCGACCTAAGAATGAACGGCATCCCTTCATTCGCGACCTAAAGAAGCTGCTTCCGAAAGAACTTCGCGACCTAAGTCTTCGCGACTTAAAATGTGCGACTTATCTCTCCAGTTCACCCAGCGACCTATCTTAAGTCATGACTGTTTCCTGCGACCTATCATAGGTCGTGACTTGTTAGGTCGTAGCACCCTGTTAGCTTGTTCCAGCGACCTATTTCTTATCTCGTTAGGTCGTACACAAGTTAACTCGGTAAGTCATTCTAGCGACCTATCTTCCAACTCATTAGGTCGTACACGACCTAAAAACATGTTAGGTCGTTCCAGTTTCTCGTTAGCTCGCACATTCCCACTAGGTCGTTGCCGATCTTCACTAAGTCGTTGGAACGACTTAAAGACTTCGTTAGGTCGGCTGCGACCTAAAACTTGAACTTTCCACAATTCTTCACGAAATGTTAACTCGTTAAACTCCTCCTTAGGTCGTGAGTGACCTAAGACTTCCTTAGGTCGTGAGCGACCTAAGACTTCTCTCCAGGCTACATCATCCTCCCCAGGTTGAGAGAAATTCGTCCTCGAATTTGCACTTCCTGCATCCACCACAACAAACTCATCCCTATGATATGGTACGAGATGCTTAACATTGAATACGTCAGACGTATACACACCATCTGGCAGCTTCAATTTGTAAGCATTTTCATTAATTCATTTCACAACTTCCACAGGACCAATTTTTCTGGCTTTCAACTTGTTATAAGCGCCTACTGGAAAACGATCCTTTGTTAACACTGCATAAACCAAATCACCTTCCTGAAAGTCAACACTCCTTCGCTTCAGATCTGCAGAACGCTTATACTTCTCATTTGCTTTCTCCAAGCGTTCCTGAACGATTTTGTGACATTCTTCCAATCCTTCAACAAAATCAGCAGCTTTCTTAACTGTCTTCTTTGATTGTGGCACTACCGTTAAATCCAACGGACCCTTCGGTAAGCTTGAATATACTATCTGAAATGGACTGAACCCTGTGCTACGATTTACCGCATGATTATGAGCAAATTCTTCCTGGCATAACTTCACATCCCAACTCTTCAGATTATCTTGTACAAGACACCTCAGCAAATTCCCCAATGATCTGTTCACAACCTCGGTCTGTCCATCCATTTGCGGATGATAAGCACTACTAAACTTCAGCTTCGTTCCCACCATTTTCCACAAACTTAACCAAAAGTGACTCAGAAATCGAGTATCTCTATCCGACACAATAGATTCTAGCAATCCATGAAGTCGATAGATCTCCTTGAAAAACAATTGAGCAACATGAACAGCATCCGCCGTCTTCTTACAAGCAATAAAATGTGCCATTTTTGAAAATCGATCAACCACCACATAAATGGAATCGTTACCACGCTGTGTCCTCGGTAATCCCAACACGAAGTCCATACTCACATCAACCCATGGTTTAATTGGTACAGGTAACGGCATATATAACCCAACATTAGTTGCAGTTCCTTTCGAAATCTGACAGATATGACATCGCTCCACAAACCTCTCCACCTCTTTCCTCATCGATGGCCAAAAGTAAGATTGTGAAATCAACTGTAATGTACGGTCTCTACCCACGTGTCCTTCTTCATGTAGCTCTTTTACGATCTTCATTCTCAAACTACCCTCCGGTATGCACAATCGATTTCCTTTGAACAGAAAACCATCTATCATTATAAACTCATCCATCTCCCCATCCTTGACTTTATCAACAAACTTTGCAAAGTAAGGATCATTGTCAAATAATTCTGGTAACATTTCAAACCCCGTCACTTCAACCTTTAGTGTAGTCAACAAATGACTCCTCCTACTCAAAGCATCAGCCACACGATTCGTCACCCCTGACTTGTGTTTAACAACAAAAGTAAATTGTTGCAGATATGCAATCCACGATGCATGTCTCGCTGAAGTCTTGTCTTGCCCTTGTAAATGCTTCAACGCCTCATGATCAGTGTAAAGAACAAACTCCTTCTGAAATAGATAGTGTCTCCGGTGTTTAATAGATTGCACAACAGCATAAAATTCAACATCATATGTATTGTATCTCATCTTTGCTCCTGATAACTTCTCGCTAAAGTATGCAATCGGACGTCCCCTCTGACTCAATACTCCTCCAATTCCAACCTTGGATGCATCAGTATGTAGTTCAAACACTAACTGAAAATCTGGTAATATTAGAATTGGTGCAGACGTCAAGAGTTCTTTGATTCGCTCAAAAGCAACCCCGGCTTCCTTCGTCCATGCAAACTGTTTACCCTTCATGCAATCAGTAACAGGTGCCATCACACTACTAAAGTGTGGAATGAACCTCCGATAAAATGAAGCCAACCCGTGAAAACTATGAACTTCCGTTATCGTCTTGGGCTGCGGCCAATCTCTGATAGCTTCGATTTTACTTTGGTCAACCTGTATTCCTTCTTCCGACATAACATATCCCAAAAATAAAACACTCTTCGCCATAAAATCACACTTCTTTGTAGCAGCATAGAATTGTTCTTCACGAAGAATAATTAGCACTTTCTTCAGATGTTGAACATGCTCTTTTGTACTAGCACTGTAGATTAGAATATCATCAAAGTAAACCACAGCGAATTTCCCAATGTATGGCCTGAAAATCTGGTTCATCACCATCATGAATGTACTTGGTGCATTTGATAGACCAAACGGCATTACCAGCCATTCATACAAGCCTTCCCTCGTCTTGAATGTTGTCTTCCATTCGTCCCCTGGTCTAATGCGAATCTGATGATAACCACTCTTCAAGTCAATCTTAGAAAAGATTACGGACCCACTGATCTGATCCAATAAATCATCAAGCCTCGGCATCGGAAATCTGTATCTGACTGTGATCTTGTTCAATGCTCGACTGTCTGTGCACATCCTCCACGTTCCATCCTTTTTTGGTACCAATAAAGCCGGTATAGCACAAGGACTTAAACTCTCCTGCACACGCCCCTGTTCAAGCAATTCCTCTACCTGCCTCTGCAACTCTTCATGTTCCTTCGGACTCATTTGATAATGTGGTCTGTGTGGTAACACAGCACCTAGAACAAGATCTATCTGATGTTGTATATACCTCAACGGTGGCAACTCCGTTGGTAACTCCTCTGGAAATACATCGTCAAATTCTTTCAAAACCGGTTTAACTTCTTCTGGAATTTCAACTTCTTCACTGCTCTCACGCCCAATTAACAAGAATACTTCCGACTCTTCTTCAACCTCCTTAACAAACTCCTTCAAAGATAACAAAGTTTTGAGCTCTTCAATCTCCTCCAACTTGTTTTCCTCCTGTTGTCGCTTCTTTGGAACTAGAGTAATCTTTGTGCCTTCAAACATGAAACTGTAACTGTTGGTACGCCCATCATGTTGCACTGCCCTATCATACTGCCACGGTCTCCCTAGCAACAAATGACAAACGTCCATATCTACCACATCGCACCAGATTTTATCTTTATATTTCTTCCCAATTGAAAACTTCACACAAGCCCTTCGTCCAACCTTCACCTCCCCGCCTTTCCTCAACCAAGCTAGCTTGTACGGTTTCGGATGTTTCTCAGTCTTCAACGCCAATTTCCTCACAGCTTCTGACGAAATTATATTATCACAGCTTCCAGCATCAATAATAAATTTGCAAACCTTCCCTAGAATGGTACATGTTGACTGAAAAATATTGCTCCTTAACCAACTACAATCCTCCTCTTGCTTTGGTGTTAAACAGGACCTCTTCATCATTAGATTATAACCTTCGTCTCCCGACACTTCTTCTTCCTCCTCATCAGGTGGTGAATTGGAACATTCAGCTTCTTCATCCTCATCCTCAACCTCCGCTATCATAGCTCTCTTCTTCGGCTTCGGACATTCGCTACTTTTGTGGCCCATTTCCTGGCAATTATAACATTTGAAACCATTATTAACTTTCGCCTTCTCAGCCTCCTTCACCACTGGTCTACTGATAGGTTTGGAAACATTAGAACTCCCACTAACACCCTTCACTTGATTGTTGGAATTAGTAAACACACCTCCTCCTCGTCTACCCTGCTTCTCCCAAGCCAACGCTTTCTGATGTGCTTCCGCTACAGATCTAGGATCAAACATGTTAACCATATCCTAAATCTGCATTCGCAACCCCCCAACAAATCTGGCTGTCAATTGTTCTTCTGTCTCCATAATATCATTCCTGGCAATCAGTTGATAAAATTCGTCAGCATAGTCATTCACAGATTTCGTCCCTTGTCTCAAGTTCTGCAAACGTTGATACATCAAAGATTGATAATTGTAAGGTAAGAACGTTGCTTTCATCAATTTCTTCATCTTCTCCCAAGATTCAACTTTTGACTTTCCCATTCGTTCACGTGTAAGTTTGGTTTGCTGCCACCATGCCAAAGCTCTACCCCTCAACCTCGTAGCAACCAACTTCACCCTACGATGTTCTGGAACTTCTTTGAAGTCAAAAATATCTTCAACATTAGCCACCCAATCTAGAAACTCCTCTGCTTGCATACCACCTTTAAATTCAGGAATTTCAGTCTTCATCTCCGACTCCCACTTGTGATCATACTCAGAGTGATTTCTTCCTTGTCCTCGTCCTTGTCCTCGAACACTACCACCATCATACTCCTCTTCAACATCAGACGTATATCGTTGTCTATCTCGTCCACCCACATCTCTACTCCCATCACGTCTACCACCATCATCCCTTCTATCTACATTCCTCCGTTCACGATCATTCACGTTCCTCCCACGCCTTTGATCATCATCAACACTTCTGTCTCGATTGGAATGTGGCGAGACTCTATTTCCCCCATGGTTAGATTCAGGAGAAACCCATCTCCGATTTTGATTCATCTCTAACATCATCTTCTCTAATCGTCCAATCCCTTCATTAAGCTTCTTACTAAAGTTCTCATTAATTCTCTGCTCCATCTCATCAGCTTCTTCACTTCGATACAAAGCTTCTACGTTTTGGTGACGATTAGCTCTCCTCGGCGGCATACTTGAAAACTTTACAAACACTTCAAATTCAAACACAATTCGAACTTTGATCCAAAATGAAATGGATCGACAACTCCCACTTTGTTGCTACTTCGCGATGAACACGATGAACACAACTTCTCCAAATGATATAGATCCGATCTCTAAACTCCAAGACAAAGTCGAACAACTTCAACTTGCTCTCGGCCGTGGTAAACAAAACTCAAATCTTCACTTCGATTCAAACTTCTTCGAGATGATTGGCTCCAAGACTCAATTTAGCTATGATTGGCTAAAACAAGCTCTGATACCAAAACTGACGTAGCGGATTAAACAAAACAATCTTCAATCGGTGAAAGTAGCAATCGATGGATTGATGAATACTGAAATGCCCGAACTCGTTGATCCGAAGATACCGAATTCTAGCTATCCCGAACTCGTTGATCGCGCACGATACCGGGTTCAAAGATCTTCAATTCTTCAAGCGTTGATCAAGCGCACTTGATTCCGCGAATCAGCTTCTGCAATCGTTGAATCGAGCGCACTCGATTAACCGAAAGAGGAGATAGGAGATTACACTCAACTACCAATTTGAATGAAAGCACAAAGCTAACAAAAGAGAATTTTATTCAAAAATCAACAACCTTCAAAATGTACAACGCACGCCTATTTATAGCATCTTACAACACACGCCACAAATTTGTACAACACTTAGGTCGTGAACGACCTACGACCTATAATGGAGCGACCTAAAAAGTACACGACTTAACAAAGCATACGACATACAACAAACGACCTAAAAGATTACAACATAAGGAAAATACAACACATCATGTTACATCACTTAAGTCGTTTCCGACCTATAACCTTCGACCTACGACTTAACAGGCCCAACGACTCAACAGTAGCGACATATCTTTCTTCGCGACTTAACTCTGGAGCGAGCGACCTAAAATGAACGGCATCTGTCTTGAGCGACCTAAGAATGAACGGCATCTCTTCATTCGCGACCTAAAGAAGGTGCTTCTGAAAGAACTTCGCGACCTAAGTCTTCGCGACTTAAAATGTGCGACTTATCTCTCCAGTTCACCCAGCGACCTATCTTAAGTCGTGACTGTTTCCTGCGACCTATCATAGGTCGTGACTTGTTAGGTCGTAGCACCCTGTTAGCTCGTTCCAGCGACCTATTTCTTATCTCGTTAGGTCGTACACAAGTTAACTCGATAAGTCGTTCCAACGACCTATCTTCCAACTCGTTAGGTCGTACACGACCTAAAAACATGTTAGGTCGTTCCAGTTTCTCGTTAGCTCGCACATTCCCACTAGGTCGTTGTCGATCTTCACTAAGTCGTTGGAACGACTTAAAGACTTCGTTAGGTCGGCTGCGACCTAAAACTTGAACTTTCCACAATTCTTCACGAAATGTTAACTCGTTAAACTCCTCCTTAGGTCGTGAGCGACCTAAGACTTCCTTAGGTCGTGAGCGACCTAAGACTTCTCTCCAGGCTACATCACATCTCCACACCGTTTCCACTTTACACATTCATTTACATCTTCATTTCTTATCTCTTCATGTTCATGAACACTTCCATGGCTTCCAAGAGAGATTCTAAAATCAAAAACGAGCTTATACACTCTCAAAACAAAGTTAAAACTTCATATATATACACATACAAACACCCCTATACTTAAACCAAGGCCATTTCCACCTCAAGAATCCAAGGCCGAGCCCAAATATAGCCAAGGTTGAACATAACTCAGCCCATTAAGGGCCCAAAACTCCAAGCTAAGGTCTCGCGACGATAGTTTGTGAGTTTGGCAACTTGTCGTAGCGATCCGGTTAAGTTAGTAATTGTTTAGATGAGTAAAACTTCCACCTTTGAACCCTAAAGTTTAAACTATATTCATGCCCACATTTGTATCTATTTAATGCTTATTGTATAGTTGTAATAATGGTTTGGTTGTTGGATTGGTTGGTTGCTTGAAAGATAGTCACTTTGGAAAGTTAGTAAGCGAATTATTGGATATATGAAATCTAGTAGTAAAACTAATGCCGTTGTTATTAAATGCTTTATATATGTTATGTTATTATAAATCATCATGTGTTTATGTTCATACCTTTGTTATGTGATGTGTGATTGTGTTGCAAATGTCATATGCTCGATTTATGAACTGCTCGTATAGCGATATCGCTATATCGGCACTTTCGAAGAATCACCTTTTACCAAAACCGTTTGGTTTCATTATCGTGCTTGGAATTATTTTACAAGTTAAGAAAATTATTGATTAATGATGTTTCCAAAAATAATTAATTATTTTAATAATGATTATTTAATTTAATTAATTATTTAATTAATAAGGATTAAAGTAAACTAATTAACTTAGTAATGATGTGTTCTAAATTTAACTAATTACTTAGTTATTGATGTTTTAATTTTAATTAATCATTTTATTTAATGATGTTTAAGGCTAATTAATCTTTGGATAATGATGGATTAAGATTAATTAATTTATTAATTAATGATATTTTAAAAATTAATTAACCATTTTTAATTAATGACTTTTTAAAGGTTAATAAATCTATTTAACCTTAAATAAATATTTTCTTAAATAAAGTTTAAATTAATTTATCACTTTTAAATAATGATATTTAATTATTATTTAATTAATTATATTATTAATTAATTGAATTAATGATGTTTTAAAGGAGATTTACCCTTTTTAATTAAAGGTTATTGAAGTAAATTAATTAACTAGTTAACAAAGTTTTAAAGTTAATTAATCAATGTATAAGGATGTTTTAAGTTGTTAAATCCTTTTCATAATGATGTTTCAAAGTTAGTAAACTCTTTGACAAAGTGTTTTAAAGCTAATACTTGTAATGTGAAGCCAAGTACGAATCCGGTTTTTAAAAGAAAAAGTTTGATTCGTTTATGGAAATGAATTAATTTTCGTAAAGCGATTCACTTATATGAAAATGATTTATTTGTATAATAGCACTAAACATCGAAGAAGTAGACTTGTTGTTCTTTCGAAAGATAAGAATAATACCTTGACTTATCCGGTATTATTGTTAACCAAGAAATAATACAAGTTTGAATTCGATGAGTGGTGATAAGTATACAAGACTTAATTTCCATATACGAGCATTTTATATCCTCGGTAGTTGGTTCGTCGGCTATCAGTTACTTCAGCTTCTTTATTATCGTCATTCTAAGACGATTTGTTGCTCCGTTGAGCTTTGTTATCCTTTGTCGGAAATGACTAAATCAAAACGCGTGTTTTCTAGGGGCCAGGTTATGTGGGGTTGCTCCCATTAGGTTATTTTCACATCTCATCTATATTGGATTCGGTTTTGCGCATTTTGATGTGAAATGCTCGGATTCTTGATAAGGATTGGCGGGGTCCGGCTTGGAGTTCCTAGGTTTAAGTATATTTCTTGAGGTACACTTCTTTTTAGGGGGATGCATCCTCCTAGTCATTTGTTGGAGATTTTCCTTTTCTGATTTGATTCGAACCTTCAAATTTACTTGCATCGGGAAGAGTCAACCACTCTTCGTGGTGTTTGATTATTTATCCATTCTTTACATTTAGATGTTTATTTATGTGGGAGTAAACCCGTTCTGTGTTCAACGGCATGGTCTTACATGTTTGTGTTTAATTACATAGCTTTGCTTAAAGTTTTACTCATACCAGACATATCGTCTGACCCGAGTTGTTTGTTTCCATTAACTCTCGGGTACTCATTTTTATTTGAGTAGTCCGAAAGTAGCAGGTCTTTGTGGGCTCTTTGAAGATGGCATCCGAGCAGGAGGATTTCGTCTTATTGGTTATCTTTTCCGCTGTATTTTCTAGTTTGCGTAAGCGTATTTTGTTTTAGCATTTGTAAAGGCAGAATGTTATTACTGCCTAGGCTGATTTGCAGTACTTTTGTGTAACTCTGATAACTCCCTATTAAGGAGTAACCTGATGTACTATTGACTGTTATGTTTTATTTAGCAGTTTCGTGTGAGGTTTTCTATTTTTTTTCTATATTTCACCCCACGACAATTCATCATTCTCATGCTTGGGCAACGACACACGAACACCGAGGAGGTGTTAAGTGTCGTTCCTAGGGGTCAGAAAGGTGGGTCGTCACATAATATTTTGCCAAGTTATATAATATATATAGTGTAGAATATTACATAGGTGCTGAATCGACGACTGTACAGTATAAAGACTCAAGATAAAGACTTGAAGACTCATGAGTTCAAAAACAAAGTTATGAAGAGCTCAAATTATAATTTAGTGTATAGAGTCATTAGAATATATTGTTAAAGTACTTGATAGAAATTTTTGATCTTTATCTTCAATTTTTGATCTTTGATATTTTAAATAAAAATAAATTATTTTAATTTCAAAATATATTTTTAAAATATTTTATAAATGTTTTTTAAGAGTTCAAAAATATTTAAAGACTATGTTGAAGTTATTTTACAAAGTATAGGATTTCAAAACAATCTAAAAAGTAAAAACATTTTCATATTTAACTAGCATATGTCGACATATATATTTAGATATATCGACATATAGGGTATTAATTTGTTTTTAAATTTTGCATAGAAGTGTCTTTTGGACACAACTCTTCATGAATAGATATATCTGTTCATTTACTATATAAAAGGGAGTGGAAATGAATTTTTAATCAATTAACAACGTACTTTCTTCTCATTCCTTACTCTCTTGAAGATTCTCTTGAAAAATATAATCTATACTCTACAAAATCGTACACAATTAGTTCATACTTCATTGTATTGATTCACTACTACTTACTTACTATTTTACAAGAACCTCTCTCTCATTTCTAAGATCAAAGTGCTACGGAGTAGCTACAGGATCCATTGTTTCTAAAGTACAACTATTTGTCTTTGGAAAAACATCAACTCTACTCTTGTTTATTTGGGTCTGCTTATAGCCCGTTCAAATCGAGTGGGTGTGCTTAGTAGTCCAGTAAATCTAGTTGGTGATCTTGTTGCTCAGTCAAATCAAGAGAGTCTGCCCTAGACTCATGATACAAAAAGGTGTGTCTCATATCCTTGAAATTGAGATTGTATTCTGGTTTGCCTTATACCTGGTTTAAAGTTGGCAATTGAAAAGAAATTTGAACAAACAGTTGTACGAGACTGGATGTAGGAATGGTTAATCTGAACCAGTATAAAATTCTTGGTTTCTTCTCTCTTACTTTACTTTATTATTTATGTGTGATTGCATCTGTGGCTGATTATTAGTATAAATTTGTGAATTAATATTAATCTTGAAAGAATTTTAAAAAGATTTACTAACTTAGAAAACACTATTCACCCCCTTTTAATTTTAAATTAGCCTTAAAATTCATTATTCCGCAACCCACATTGGACCTGACACAACGGGACTCCTAGGTATTCACGATCCCGATGCAACATGATACTGGGTTATTGATGGATCCCGACACATGTAATAAGAGCCATATACTACTATTGAGAGGTAGACATGGATGCAAACGATGAGGCACATCGATGAGTCGGCATTGTGGGCTCTGTATCGATGCATGGCTGGGTTACGTATAGTCATAGTTATAAAAAATTTATTCACATGTTGCTCCATTAGCGGTGTTTCCATATCGAGTAGCTCTAGTAGCGGTGTTTCCATATCAAGTAGTTATAGTAGCGGTGTTTCCATATTGAGTAGCTCTAGCAGCCGTGCTTCCATATTGAGTAGCTCTAGGAGTGGTGTTTCCATATAGAGTAGTTGTAGGAGCGGTGGTCAACCGTTAGTTATTGAGGTTTGATCTGTAGTTCGATTCTCCTAGTAGCCTGCACAAGCTGTAATATAGGTGTGTGTTGAATAAAAACCCTAAAGTAATGGACCCTAGGAATGCACCAACACTTGTAGAACACCTTAGGTCACATAAGGTAGAATTAAAGTTAACTACACATGATCACCATATATTAAACCTGTAATCATTCACCAGATTTTTGTCTGATCCACCTTTTTCCTTTCTTTCCCCACCACAAGAGAGTAGGACAGCAGGTGATTTGGCATGATTTTAGTAAGTGGAGAGATGAACTCATCACATGAGTTGTTTATCCTTTATTTACTCTCCATGTAACTGTTTATCGTATCAGTACTAGTATTTCTTTTATCTGACTTTGAGTCATATTTTTAAGTACTCTGTATTTGACTATGAATTGTTTTTTCAAGACTATGTTTTGTGATATTTTATGAGATGGATATTTTCAGTATTAATATTTTGTTCCATTCCGCTATGGGATTTGAAAGTGTAGTATATCTTGGATCATATCTGTATATTTTAGTCTCTGTAATGTTATAAAAACCCAATAGCTCGTACTTCTTGATACCGGCGCGAGTCCGAATGTCACCCAAGGCTTGGATCGTTGTGACAAGGGGGCGGGTTGTCACACAAATGGTCTTCAAATCATTTCAAATTTTGACACAACCTTCTACACATCACAAATTGTGACGCCCCACCTCTATACCCACGCTAACCAAGAAAACTACGATGTAGTGCTGTCAATTAGCACGAAGAATAAGGCTGTGGAGGAGCGACCATCCATGTAACTTCTTTGTGCGAACACCGATATGTCAAATAGAATAGAATGCATATCTTTTAAGGAGGAAATCCGACATACCGATATAAACACAAAGCTATCACACGGTGGCTATATATAATCTTCGGAAACAAACATAGAAGTAATCATAACATAAATCAGTCACAGACATCCATATCACAAAGGCGGAAGAAGATATGAATAAATATATATAACACATGAAAGTGTACATCAGAGTAGTGGTCAAAAAGATCCACGATAATACAAAAGAATAGCATCACATGCTATACAAAAGAATAAGTACACTACATAGAGTCTATATCTCAAATGTGTACATCCAAAAGCTACTAATCTAAGTAGTTAGCCAAAAGTCAGAATAATCCTTAAGGGAAGTCAAGCAGAAGCACCTGTAACATCTCGGTCTGACCCGAGTATTATTTATAAGAAAATAATAAACGGATCAGTCTAGCTATAAATATCAGATGATATGGTATAAAGTAATAGACATGGCATGAACATGTAATAACTATAATGGCATACTACTATAAGCATGTAAATGATAATCAACAAGCGATTAATCAATATCACAAGAATCTTCTCAAAGATAAAGTAGGGTATCATACCATAAACTTGTATTCATAACAAGTCAATAACACATAAATTCACCAATGCACAAAAACTGATATCATATCAATGAAAATCATGAAAATTGGTGAAGCATAAATTCCAAAAATCATCACAAGAAATCCAGAAAACACATAAAAAGGGGGAGGCCTAACACATGAATGGGAGCATGAAAACTCACCCACGCGTAAAACACATGACGAGAAGCTATCTCATGGAAGCTATCCATTAAATTTTCACACAGGAATGGCCTGAAGACCGTAGGGTGCTACCCTACATATGTGATGGCGGAACATCACATAAACGGGGTATAGTCTCCCACGCAGACAAAAAGACATCGCTCAATCGCTAGTCTAAATCACAAAAATGATCGTCATGATCATCAGGAAGTGTCAATCACACCAAGCTAGTAAATATATGAGTTTAGCTTCATGTCCCATAACCACTTGCTTAACTTAAATATTTACGAACAAGCTGTAAAGCTTCACTAGGAAATTGTCACAAAAAGGGTTCAATCGAACAAGTCCAAGAGCTAACCGACGAAGTGAACGCAAGCGTTTCATACCACTTGTTTTACTAAGTCGTTTAAGTCGATTTCTCATCCGAGTGAAGTAAAGGCTTGTATATACTAGTAGATTGGAAAACGGTTTGAGAAAACGAACTTTTGATATTTAAAATAGTGTTGAAATCGCTTTGATGAAAGAGTTTTGATATTTACTACTAGTATTGAAACCTTCATATATCTTTAAAGTGACCAGTCATAAAACGATTGTTGAAACAATCTATCACAAAAATTCACATTCGAAGACGTGAACAAAATCCAAGGAAATCAGCTCAAAATGCATCAAAGTGGAAATTCTGTTGAATGCTTTTCAGATAAGATTGCCTACGCAGAGGTGTACTAGCAGAAGAACAAGTCGAACGACTTAGAGGAAAGCAGGTCAAACGACCTAAGTGTTAACTCGTGAGAGACCTAACAGTGTGCGACCTATCAAAGTGGCGCGACCTAATAATGAGGCGCGACCTAAGGATCTGAAGTGTCGAGCGACCTAAGGGTTAACTCGCGAGCGACCTAACTCATAGCCGAGCTAAAACAGAGAAACGGCAAAACAGGGGCGAACGAAAACTCGCGACCTAAGGACACGCGACCTAAAACCTCGCGATCTAAAAACTCGCGACCTAGTGGCCAGCGACCTAAAGAGGCGCGACCTAAAAGAGTCAAGGACGAGCGACCTAACAGTACGCGACTTAAAGACTTGCGACCTAAGAAGTCCAACGACTTAAAACCGCGCGACCTAAAGCTCACGACCTAACAGGAGCCTAGGTCGGCAACGACCTACGACTTAACAAAAGTCGAGCGACTTAGTGGTTTGCCTTGGAATTTTAGGTCGGCAACGACCTATAACCTAAAGCTGCTTCGACCTATGACCTATTTCCCTGCGACCTAAGCCAGAACGACCTAAGCACGCAAGCGACCTAAGTCTTAACTCGTGAACGACCTAAGAAAGTGGTGACTTTTCAACGCGCGAGCTAGCAGCCTGGACGACCTAACCTGGGCAGAACGACCTAAGGCTGGAATTCACCAAAAATGCTAAAAATTGGGTTTTTCGCTAATCCAATCCAAATCCAATACAAACCAACATGCTAAAGTGATGAGGAATCATTCCCAACAGTCCAATGACGATTATAGGCAAGATGTGAGATCAAAAATCTCACCTTTTCCATGAAATTGATGAAGATGAGACTTGAGAGCAAAGCAAGAACACCAACAAGCTTGAATCAATGTTCTTCACGTGAATTTGATGTTAAATCTCGGATTTGCAATAGAATTTAAGTTTGTAGTTTTAATTTCCACTTCCCACCACCATTTTTGATGAAGCTTGAATGTTATTTGATGAAGTGATGAAGAGAAGAGGGGGTTAGGCTGAGTTAAGGAAGGTGCAGTCCAAACCAAAGTCACAAGCGGGAAAAGTGACGAAAATTTCACTATCTCCAAACATATCGAGGTTTACACTCAAAAAGATCGCAAACGTCGTTTTGAACTCAATGGGAGTGGTCTCGAGTCCTAATTTGACTGTATGCAAAAAGTAGCTTTTCGGACTAACATCCGACTAACGATAAAATATTTAAATAAAATATTTAAATATAAAATCGATAGATATGCGGGTTGTTACACAAATTATCCAGTTTTAAAAGATTTTCTAAAGTAGCAGAAGCACGGTTTTAAATCTCCTATATATCACCCGAGATCTCCTTCGAGATCTCCTTTTCACACTTAAATGAGATGAGACATCAAATCTCCTCCATATCTCCCTCGACGCTCATCTCGTCCGAGATATTCAAATCTCACCCGAAATATGGATCAAAATATCAATCCGAGATCTCACTCGAAATTATACATTTTTCTTATTTTTCATAATATTTTTTATTTTCATATTGATTCAAAAGAAACTACTCAATCCAATTATAATTTACCAACTTCTTGAACATATTCTTTACTTTTTATCTTAATGAGTCATAGGGAAAGGTTTCACTTCTTCATTATGTTCAAATAAAAGGATATTATTCAATCATTGCCAAATCAATTAAGCTAATCAAGCTACCACTCTTCTAAAAATATTCCTTTTTCCATGTAAATCAAGTATGTTACCATTTTTATTTTTACTAAGAAAGTTATAATCGTTAAATAAATTTTTGACACATCAATTTTAGAACATAAGTACATCCAAGATATTCCCGAGATGCAGTATAAGACCCGAGATGTCATGTGACGCCCCACCTCTATACTCATACTAACCAAGGACACTACTGGGTAATGCCGTCAATTAGTACGAAGAATAAGGCTGTTGAGGAGCGACCATCTGTGTAATTGCTTTGTGCGAGTACCGATATGTCAGATAGTATGTCATGCATTTCATTTCAAGAGGAAA
Source organism: Allium fistulosum (assembly GCA_030737815.1). Classification (NCBI taxonomy): domain Eukaryota; kingdom Viridiplantae; phylum Streptophyta; class Magnoliopsida; order Asparagales; family Amaryllidaceae; genus Allium; species Allium fistulosum. Next base: position 695,871,665 of record CM060906.1, read on the forward strand.
TATGACATATCAAATACAAACTCAAAGCTACTACACAGTGGCTATGAGGCCTTCGGAAACAAATACAAAATAAGCATAACATAAATCAGTCATAGATGATCACTAAGTCGGAAACAGATATGAATATAACAAATAGAAGTGTACATCAAAGTAGTGGTCATACAAGATCCACTACATCACAAAAGAATAGGTACAAGTGCTAGACAAAAGAATATGTATACATCAAGGAGTCTCTATCTCGAATGTATAAAAACAAAAACTACTAAGCTAAAGTAGTTAGCCAAAAGTCAGAAGCTAATCCCTACTAAGAAGTCAAGTGGAAGCAACTGAAACACCTCAGTCTGACCGAGTATTATTTAAGAAGAAAAATAATAAACGGGTCAGTCTAGCTATAAATATCATACAAGATGAGACAGGATAAGAGATATGACAAAAATATATTATAACAATAATGTCATACTGTGACAAGTATATATTTGATAACAATGAAAATAATACAATATCTCAAATCTGCTCAAATATCCAAAAAGAATATCATATTCTTTACTTATTCACCAAACATCAAATATTGACAAAACATACAATGCAAATCGCAAAAATTGGTGAAACAAAAATTCTAGAAATCAATAATTAGAAATCCAGAAAACACAAAGGGGGGAGGCCTATCACAAACGGGAGCATGAAAACTCACCAACACGTGTATCACAAAGGGAACGCTATTCCATGGTCGCTAACCCATCAAATTTGAGCCGAAGATCCATAAACGGCCTGAAGACCATGGGTCGCTACCCTCACCAATTTAAGCCGAAGCTCCACCAAAACGGGGTTTAGTCCCCCACACAAACAAAGAGACATCGCACATCGCTACTCTAAATCACAAAAAATGATCACCATAGATCAATAAGTGTAAATTACACTAAGCTTGTAAATAAATGAGTTTAGCTTCATGTCCCATACCCACTAGCTTAACTTAAATATTTACGAACAGATTGTAGATTTCCACTGGAAATTTCCACGAGAGTTCAATCGAACAATTCCAAGAATTAACCGACGAAATAAACGCAAGCGTTTCATACCACTTGTTTTGCTAAGTCGTTTAATTGGATTTCTCATATGAATGAGGTAAAGGTTTATATATACTAATAGATTGGAAAACGGATTTAAAAATGAGCTTTCTATTAAAGAAATGTTGAAATCATTTTTGTGAAAGAGTTTGAGTATTTACTACTAGTATAGAAATATTTGTATTTTAAAGTGACAAATCATAGAAATGATTGTAAAAACAATCTATCAACAAAAATTAACATTTGACAACGTGAATTAAAACCATGAAAATCGATATCAAATCCATCAAATGGATATTCCCAAAAATCCAGAAAATAAGTCATCAAAGTCGATAATAAATGACAACAACTAACCGGATCAACAAAGATAGATAAAAATTGGAAATTTGCATAAAAACAGGCAATTTGGCTGGATTTAACAGCGCCAGACGTCTGGTGGTTTTCCTAGACATCTGAGCTAAGAGTCTGGAAATTTTCTTCCAGATCGCTCAGATGTCTGGGCAAACCTCAGATGTCTGAGCTGTAGGTCTGGAATTTTTATTCCTATGACCCAGACGTCTGAGCTGAAGCTCAAGGCAAAATTTACCTAGGCCATTGATTGCGAAATCAACTAGGAAGCAATCGAACGAGCGACGGAGGCTAGGGATTTATACCAAGCGACAACCCAGCCCTATAGGCTCTTCAATACACTCCAAACATCCATAGTAGGATTTTCATAGGTTTTGACTTCAAAATACCAAAAATTGAAAATTTCACCAAACCAATTCAATTCTAAAGCAATTGAATAATGAACTAGATGTTAGGAATTCATACCTAACAACAAATGAAAGCTATAGACATAGATGTGAGTTCAATAACTCATCTTCAAATTCAAAAACAAGGAATGAGAAGCTCTAAAACAAGGAAAGATCAACTCCACTTCAATCACAACTCTAGAAGCTTCAATCTATGATCATATGCAAATATTTCCTAAGTTAGGTTATAGGAAATTATGAAAATTGGAGAGGGATTGAGATGGAGAAGATGAAGAGGATGCTTACCTAAGCTTCTCTTTGATTTTAGAACTTGAATTTGAATTTCCTAAGAATCTAGGACTTAGGAATTTTGATTTCCCCTCTTTTTCCCCATTTTTCTTTTTGCTTTGAGTGTTAGGAAATTGTGAGTGGAATGAATGAAGAGGAGAGGAGTTAGGGGTGTTTTGTAGAAGAGTTTGGGTTACCTTGTTGGGTTAGTGGGCTAGTAAACAACCCAAAGCCCAAATGAAAATACCAAAATCCTAATCAACCCCAAACATATCAATGTTTATACTCAAAGAAGTTGTAAACGTCGTTTTGAACTCAATGAAAGTGGTCTCGAGTCCGGATTCGACTGTTTACAAAAAGTCACATTTCAGACTTTAAATTAAATCAACGATGTTATATTTAAATAAAATATTTAAATATGAAATCGTAAAATATGAGGGTTGTTACAGACTCCCCTACTTAAAGAAATTGCGTCCTCACAATATTTTAAGGAGGAAATAAAGAGTAACAACTATTTTGTGACATAACAACACAAAAGAAAAAATTTAAATGAGAAGTTCACCTTAAGGAGCACGAGAGAGTAAGTCTGGATGTGTTCGCTCGATGAATTCTCTGGATTCCCAAGAACAATCCTTAGTATTTGCGGACCATTCAACTTTCACAAGCGGAACATCTTTATTACGAAGGCTTTAACCTTCGTAGCAATGATACGAATAGGATGTTGCTCATAAGTCAAATTAGGTGAAACTTCAATTTCTTCAATAACACCGGGCTCAAGAATAGAATCAGAATCTCTAAGGTATTTCCGTAGTTGAGAAACGTGGAATACGTCATGAATAGCAGAAAATTGAGTCGGTAATGAAAGGCGGTAAGTCACGGAACCAATGCGTTCGGTAATGGAAAATGGGCCAATATATCGAGGTGCTAGCTTTCCCGATCGACTGAAACGCACAACACCCTTCATAGGTGAAACACGAATGAATACCAAATCTCCATAGAAAATTCCAAATTTCTTCTTTGGTTATCGGCGTAGGATTTTTGTCTACTTTGAGCTTCTTTCATCCTATGACGAATAAGGTCAATCTTTTCGGTGGCATCACGAATAAAATCTGGACCTAAACCCAGCTTCTCATCGACTTCAAGCCAAAACGAATGAGATCGGCATGGCCTTCCGTAGAGTGCCTCGAAAGGTGCCATACCAATAATAGATTGGAAGCTATTATTATAAGAAAACTCAACAAGAGAAATATGATCTTTCCAACTTCCACCAAAATCAAGAACACATGCACGAAGGAGATCTTCAAGAGTTTGATTCACACGCTCGGTTTGTCCATCGAACTGAGGATGATAAGCGGTGCTAAAATTAAGCTTTGTTCCCAAAGCTTTTTGAAGACCCTTCCAAAATCCACTAGTAAATAATGGATCACGATCGCTAACAGTAGAACTAGGAACTCCATGCAATTTAACAATTTCTTTAACATAGAGTTTGGCCAAAAGAGGTACGGTCTGATTGGACCGAACGGGAATAAAATTGGCGGATTTTGTAAGCCTATCTACAATCACTCATAGACTGTCTTGACCCGAACGATACCGGGGAAAACCATCAATAAATTCCATGGAGACTTGATCCCACTTCCAAACTGGAATGTCCAAAGGTTGCAATAACCCACTGGGCCTTTGATGCTCGGCCTTTATGAGTTGGCAAGTCATGCAACGCTTAATAAAGTTAGCAATATCAGATTTCATTCCATCCCAATAATAAAGTCGCTTCATGTCTGCATACATTTTACTACTACCGGGATGAATGGTAAATTTAGAATGATGAGAATCTTCTATAATGTCTTTACGAAGATCACTAATATTTGGCACGATAAGTCTATCAAATTTTCGAATGCTCCCACGAGCATCGATTTCAAAGTCTTTCAAACCATTAATATTTATATCCCTACAACTTTGGCTAAGATGAGCCAATTCGGGATTGTGCTTTTGAGCTTCAAGAATGCGGTCTAAAAAAGAAGGATGAGCCTCAAGGCTACATAAGACAAGAGATGAACATGAATCAGATTCACGATCTCGAATCTCACAAGTGGATAAAGTCTCGAGATACTTCCATTCGGATATCATCATGGAAACAACCGCTTGTTGCTTACGACTAAGGGCATTGGCAACACAATCTCCCTTTCCGGGAGTATAAAGAATATCAAGATCATAAGATGCAAGGAATTCGAGCCAATGTTGTTGACGCAAATTAAGTTCCTTTTGAGAGAACAAATACTTCAAAGATTTATGATCGGTGTAGAGAACAAATTTCTCTCCCAAAAGATAATGATGCCAAATTCTAAGGGCGAAAACAATGGTCGTGAGCTCTAAATCATGTGTGGCATATCTAGTCTCGGCGGGCTTTAATTGCCTAGAAGCATAAGCGATAACACGTTCCCTTTTCATGAGAACGGCTCCCAAACCTACACGACTAGCATCGGTATAAACAATCAAGTCTTGGTTCCCTTCGGGAATCACAAGAATAGGAGCATCGGAAAGGAGTTCTTTTAATTTCTGAAAAGCAGTTTCACATTTGTCTGATCAAATGTACTTAACTCCCTTCTTTGTCAAACTAGTAAGAGGTATGGAAATTTTAGAAAAGACTTTTATGAACCGACGGTAATAGCCCGCCAATCCAAGAAAACTATGGATTTCCATCACACTCTCCGGTCTCTTCCAATTTTGAATCGCTTCAATCTTTGAAGGATCCACGAAAATTCCAAATTCATAAATAATATGTCCTAAGAATTTCAAACGGGATTGCCAAAAGTGGCACTTAGAAAATTTTGCTTTCAATTGATTGCTCCTAAGGGTTTTCAACACAATTCGAAGATGTTTTTCATGCTCTTCCTCGGTTTTAGGTTAAACAAGAATATCATCAATAAAGATGAGAACAAATCGATCGAGGAAATCTTTGAAAATTCGGTTCATAAGGTTAATGAAATAAGCTGGAGCATTCGTTAAACCAAATGGCATAACAAGCCATTCATAAGATCCACAACATGTACGGAACGATGTCAAAGGAATGTTATCCTCTGCAATACGAAGCTGATGAAAACCAATTGATAAGTCTAACTGCGAAAAGATTCTAGCACCGCAAAGTTGATCGAATAGATCATCAATCCGAGGTAAGGGATATTTATTCTTGATGGTGAGATCATTAAGCTTGCAGTAATCAACGCAAAGCCTAAGTGTACCATCGGATTTCTTCACAAAGATAGCTGAAGCTCCCCAATGAGAGGAACTAGAACGAATAAACTGTTTCGCTTCCAATTCGGATAATTATTTACGCATCTCCTCATTTTCCTTATTGGACATACGATAAGGAGGACGAGTGATAAGTAGAGCTTCAGAGATTAGATTAATTCTGAACTCAATTGCTCGCTTAGGTAGTAATCCTAAAATGAGCTCGAATATATCGGGAAATTCACGAACAACGTGAACGAGGGAAATGACATCTTCCTCATCATCATTATCATCATCTGCGGATTTAGAGAATATAAGGATGCTACCAAATTGGAATCTGAATCTTTAAGAACAATAGAAATCTGCTTAACAGATTAAGGATGTCGAAGATGGATAGTCCTCTCGGGACATAGGATGTGGGCTTCACAACGATTAAGCCAATCCATTCCCAAAATCATTTTGAAACCTAGGTAACGCATAACATGCAAATCGACACGGAAAGCATAATCTCATAGAATAACTTCAACATCCTTACAAAATAAACTGAGTGTTGCGGATCCACCAACCGGATTCGCAATTTTTAATGAAGTCATCAAGCCCATAACATTTAAAGAAAAAGTATCAACAAGTTCTTTTGATATAAAAGAGTGAGATGCACCTGTATCAAAAAGAACTCGAATAAGATGATCACGAAACATAATAATGCCATCAAGGATAGAATGAGAAGTACCTTGACCAAGAGAAGTGTTACTAGGAGCTTGCACAACATTCAGCTTTCCCTCTTTCTTTCTTTGAAGTTTGGAACATGAAGATTTAGGATGACCCGAACTTTTGCAATAGCGACAAGTAAGGGGCTTCGGACACTTATTTGCATAGTGGTCCTTAGAACCACAATTGTAGCATTCTCCACGACTAGAGGTAGTAGTCTTTGCTACCGAAGTTTCTTGCTTCCCTTTCTTGTTGGGATTAGGGCCTTTGAACTTACTGTCGAGTTGCCTCTTCTTATTGTTATTGAAGTTCTGTTTGGCACCCCCAACATCACCATCACTTTCTTTATCGGCCTCTTCAAGTCGAAGAGCATCTACAAGCTGATCGAAAGGCACTTCTAGTTTCAAAATTAAAGCCTTTTTGAGGTTCTTATTCAACCCATAGATAAACCTCTGATTTTTCTTCAATGGGGTATTAATATACTCGACCCCATATTTAGAGAGGGATTCGAAAGATGCGACATAATCTATCACAGAAGATTCACCTTGAACAAGGTCAATAAAGCGTCGGGATAAAGTTACTTTTTCAGCTTCCGGCACAAACTTCAACTCGAACCTTTCTCGGAATTGCTCCCAAGTAAGATCCGCTTCAACAATTTTCGAAATTAAAAGCTCATACCAATCTAATGCTCTCTCCTGGAGCATGCTAGTAGCCACTTGGACTCGATATAGATCCACAAGGTTCATGCGAGAAAAGATGCGATCGCATGTTCTAAGCCAAGCTTGGACTTCTATAACGCTTTCGGAACCCTTAAATGGCCTTCCACCCAAATTGGTATAATCACTGCACAAACATGCAAACCCGGATTTAGGATGAGTAGGCTCAGGAATGGGTCCGGCAGCTTGGGCATTCTTTACAAGATCCAAAAGCAATTGGATAGACATGAATACGCCATCCTAAAGAGTAGCACCGGATTAACCAACGCTGCGACGGCTAGGTCTAACCATTTCTCTTCTTTAAGAAAGAAAGAAAGAAAGAAGAGGAAAAATGTTATTCTTAGGATGAATATCAAATAAACTTGATTGATAAAACAAGGCATCATCAAAGAAAATAGGATAGAACGGGTCCTATGACTCGAATTAAATCCTAAGGCATGATTCCTAAGAGAGACTTAGGACAATGATCCTTGCTAGATTATTCTACATTGTTCAAAAGTTTGGCTCTGATACCAAGCTGCGACGCCCCACCTTTATACTCATACTAATCAAGGACACTACTGGGTAATGCCATCAATTAGTAGGAAGAATAAAGCTATTGAGGAGCGACCATCTATCAATTAGTATGAAGAATATGTCAGATAGTATGTCATGCATTTCATTTCAAGAGGAAATCTGACATCTCAAATACAAACTCAAAGCTACTACACAGTGGCTATGGGGCCTTCGAAAAAAAAAAATATAATAAGCATAACATAAATTAGTCACAGATATTCATATCGCTAAGGCGGAAACAGATATGAATATAACACATAAAAGTGTACATCAAAGTAGTGGTCATACAAGATCCACTACATCACAAAAGAATAGGTACAAGTGCTAGACAAAAGAATATGTATACATCAAGGAGTCTCTATCTCGAATGTATAAAAACAAAAACTACTAAGCTAAAGTAGTAAGCCAAAAGTCAGAAGCTAATCCCTGCTAAGAAGTCAAGTGGAAGCACCTAAAACACCTCGGTCTGACCCAATTATTATTTAAGAAGAAAAATAATAAACGAATCAGTGCAGTTATAAATATCATACAAGATGAGACAGGATAAGGGATATGACAAAAATATACGATAACAATAATGTCATACTGCGGCAAGTATATATTTGATAACAATGAAAATCATACAATATCTCAAATCTGCTCAAATATCCAAAAAGAATATCATATTCTTTACTTATTCAACAAACCTCAAATATTGAGAAAACATATCAATGCAAATCGCAAAAATTGGTGAAACACAAATTCCAGAAATCAGTAATTAGAAATCCAGAAAACACAAAGGGGGGAGGCGTATCACAAACGGGAGCATGAAAACTGACCAACACGTGTATCACAAAGGGAACGCTATTCCATGGTCGCTAACCCATCAAATTTGAGCCGAAGCTCCACAAACGTCCCGAAGACCATGGGTCGCTACCCCACTAATTTAAGCCGAAGCTCCACGAAAACGGGGTTTAGTCCCCCACGCAAACAAAGAGACATCGCACATCGCTAGTCTAAATCACAAAAAATGATCACCATAGATCAATAAGTGTAAATTACACTAAGCTTGTAAATAAATGAGTTTAGCTTCATGTTCCATAACCACTGGCTTAATTTAAATATTTACGAACAAATTGTAGATTTCCACTCGAAAATTGTCACGAGAGTTCAATCGAACAAGTCCAAGAATTAACCGACGAAATAAACAAAAGTGTTCCATACCACTTATTTTGCTAAGTTTTTTAATTGGATTTCTTATACGAATGACGTAAAGGTTTATATATACTAATAGATTGGAAAACGATTTTAAAAATGAGCTTTCTATTAAAAGAAATGTTGAAATCATTTTTGTGAAAGAGTTTGAGTATTTACTACTAGTATAGAAATCTTTGTATTTTAAAGGGACAAATCATAGAAACGATAGTAAAAACAATCTATCACCAAAAATTCACATTCGATGACGTGAATTAAAACCATTAAAATCGATATCAAATCCATCAAATGGATATTCCCAAAATCTAGAAAATAAGTCGTCAAAGTCGATAATAAATGACAACAACTAAACGGATCAACAAAGATCGATAAAAATTAGAAATTTGCATAAAAACAGGCAAATTGGCTGAATTTAACAACGCCAGACGTCTGGTGGTTTTCCCAGAGGTCTGAGCTGAGAGTTTGGGAATTTTCTTCCAGATCGCTCAGATGTCTGGGCAAACCTCAGACGTTTGAGCTGTAGGTCGGGAATTTTTATTCCTATGACCCAGATGTCTGAGTGTTTTCCTAAACGTCTGAGCTGAAGCTCTGGGCAAAATTTTCCTAGGCCATTGGTGGCCAAATCAACTAGGAAGCAATTGAACGAGCAACGGAGGCTAGGGATTTATGCCAAGCGACAATCCAGCCCTATAGGCTCTTCAATACACTCCAAATATCCATAGTAGGATTTTCATAGGTTTTGACTTCAAAATACCAAAAATTGGAAAATTCACCAAACCAATTCAATTCAAAAGCAATTGAATCATGAAAAAGATGTTAGGAATTCATACCTAATAAAAAATGAAAGCTATAGACATAGATGTGAGTTCGATAACTCACCTTTAAATTCAAAAACAAGGAATGAGAAGCTCTAAAACAAGGAAAGATCAACTCCGCTTCAATCACAACTCTAGAACCTCCAATCTATGATCATATGCAAATATTTCCTAAGTTAGGTTATAGGAAATTATGAAAATTGGAGAGGGATTAAGATGGAGAAGACGAAGGGATGCTTACCTAAGCTTCTCTTTGATTTTAGAACTTGAATTTTAATTTCCTAAGAATCTAGGGCTTAGGAATTTTGATTTCCCCTCTTTTCCCCCATTTTTCCTTTTGCTTTGTGTGTAAGGAAATTGTGAGTGGAATGAATGAAGAGGAGAGGAGTTTGGGGTGTTTTGTAGAAGAGTTTGAGTTACCTTGTTGGGTTAGTGGGCTAGAAAACAACCCAAAGCCTAAATGAAAATACCAAAATCCTAATCAACCCTAAACATATCAATGTTTATACTCAAAAAAGTTGTAAACGTCGTTTTGAACTCAATGATAGTGGTCTCGAGTCCGGATTCGACTGTTTACAAAAGGTCACATTTTGGACTTTAAATTAAATCAACGACTATATTTAAATATGAAATTGTAAAATATAAGGTTTGTTACAGACTCCCCTCCTTAAAGAAATTGCGTCTCATAATATTTTAAGGAGGAAATAAAGAGTAACAACTATTTTGTGACATAACAATACAAAAGAAAAAAATTAAATGAGAAGTTCACCTTAAGGAGCACAAGAGAGTAAGTCTGGATGTGTTCGCTCGATGAATTCTCTGGATTCCCAAGAATAATCCTTAGGATTTGCAGACCATTGAACTTTCACAAGCGGAACATCTTTATTACAAAGGTGTTTAACCTCCGTAGCAATGATACGAATAAGATGTTGCTCATAAGTCAAATTAGGTGAAACTTCAATTTCTTCAATAGCACCGGGCTCAAGAATAGAATCGGAATCTCTAAGGCATTTTCGTAGTTGAGAAACGTGGAATACGTCATGAATAGCAGAAAATTGAGCCGGTTATGAAAGGCGGTAAACCACGGAACCAGTGCGTTCGGTAATGGAAAATGGGCTAATATATCGAGGTGCTAGCTTTCCCGATCGACTAAAATGCACAACACCCTTCATAGGTGAAACACGAATGAATACCAAATCTCCCACAGAAAAATCCAAATTTCTTCTTCGGTTATCAGCATAGGATATTTGTCTACTTTGAGCTTCTTTCATCCTATGACGAATAAGGTCAATCTTTTCGGTGGCATCACGAATAAAATTTGGACCTAAAACCAGCTTCTCACCGGCTTCAAGCCAAAACGAAGGAGATCGGCATGGCCTTCCGTAGAGTGCCTCGAAAGGTGCCATACCAATACTAGATTGGAAGCTATTATTATAAGAAAACTCAACAAGAGAAATATGATCTTCCCAACTTCCACCAAAATCAAGAACACATGCACGAAGGAGATCTTCAAGAGTTTGATTCACACGCTCGGTTTGTCCATCGGACTGAGGATGATAAGCGGTGCTAAAATTAAGCTTTGTTCCCAAAGCTTTTTGAAGACCCTTCCAAAATCCACTAGTAAATAATGGATCACGATCGCTAACAATAGATGTAGGAACTCCATGCAATTTAACAATTTCTTTAACATAGAGTTTGGCCAAAAGAGGTACGGTCCGATTGGACCGAACGGGAATAAAATTGGTGTATTTTGTAAGTCTATCTACAATCACTCATAGACTGTCATGACCCGAACGAGAACGGGGAAAACCATCAATAAAGTCCATGGAGACTTGATCCCACTTCCAAACTGGAATGTCCAAAGGTTGCAATAACCCACTGGGCCTTTGATGCTCGGCCTTTATGAGTTGGCAAGTCATGCAACGCTTAATAAAGTTAGCAATATCAGATTTCATTCCATCCCAATAATAAAGTCGCTTCATGTCCGCGTACATTTTACTACTACCGGGATGAATGGTAAATTTAGAACGATGAGAATCTTCTAAAATGTCTTTACGAAGATCACTAATATTTGGCACGGTAAGTCTAGCAAATTTTCGAATGCCTCCACGAGCATCGATTTCAAACTCTTTCAAACCATCAATATTTCTATCCCTACAACTTTGGCTAAGATGAGCAAATTCAGGATCGTCCTTTTGAGCTTCAAGAATGCGGTCTAAAAGAGAAGGATGAGCCTCAAGGCTACATAAGACAAGAGATGAACATGAATCGGATTCACGATCTCGAATCTCACAAGTGGACAAAGTCTCGAGATCCTTCCATTCGGATATCATCATGGAAACAACCGCTTGTTGCTTACGACTAAGGGCATCGGCAACACGATCTCCATTTTCGGGAGTATAAAGAATACCAAGATCATAAGATGCAAGGAATTTGAGCCAATGTTGTTGACGCAAATTAAGTTCGTTTTGAGAGAACAAATACTTCAAAGATTTATGATCGGTGTAGAGAAAAATTTCTCTCCCAAAAGATAATGACGCCAAATTCTAAGGGCAAAAACAATGGCCGCGAGCTCTAAATCATGAGTGGCACATCTAGTTTCGGCAAGCTTTAATTGCCTAGTAGCATAAGCGATAACACGTTCCCTTTGCATGAGAACGGCTCACAAACCAACACGACTAGCATCGGTATAAACAATCAAGTCTTGGTTCCCTTCGGGAATCACAAAAATAGGAGCAACGGAAAGGAGATCTTTTAATTTCTGAAAAGCAGCTTCACATTTGTTTGACCAAATGTACTTAACTCCCTTCTTTGTCAAACTAGTAAGAGGTACGGAAATTTTAGAAAAGTCTTTTATGAACCGACGGTAATAGCCCGCCAATCCAAGAAAACTACGAATTTTTTCACACTCTCTTGTCTCTTCCAATTTTGAATCGCTTCAATCTTTGAAGGATCCACGAAAATTCCGGATTTAGAAATAATATGTCCTAAGAATTTCACACGGGATTGCCAAAAGTGGCACTTAGAAAATTTTGCTTTCAATTGATTGCTCCGAAGGGTTTCCAACACAATTCAAAGATGTTTTTCATGCTCTTCCTCGGTTTTAAATTAAACAAAAATATCATCAATAAAGATGAGAACAAATCGATCGAGGAAGTAGTTGAAAATTAGATTCATAAGGTCAACGAAATAAGCTGAAGCATTCGGTAAACCAAATGGCATAACAAGCCATTCATAAGGTCCATAACGAGTACGGAACGATGTCAAAGGAATGCTATCCTCTGCAATACGAAGCTGATGAAAACTGGTTGCTAAGTCTAACTGTGAAAAGATTCTAGCACCGCAAAGTTGATCGAATAGATCATCAATCCGAGGTAAGGGATATTTATTCTTGATGGTGAGATCATTAAGCTTGTAGTAATCAACGTCAAGCCTAAGTGTACCATCGGATTTCTTCACAAAGATTGCTGAAGCTCCCCAAGAAGAGGAACTAGAACGAATAAACTGTTTCGCTTCCAATTCGGATAATTGTTTACGCATCTCCTCATTTTCCTTATTGGACATACGATAAGGAGGACGAGTGATAGGTAGAGCTTCAGGGATTAGATTAATTCTGAACTCAATTGCTCGCTTAGGTAGTAATCCTAAAACGGGCTCGAATATATCGGGAAATTCACGAACAACGTGAACGAGGGAAATGACATCTTCCTTATCATCATTATCGTCATTTGCGGATTTAGAGAATATAAGGATGCTACTGAATTGGAATCTGAATCTTTAAGAACAATAGAAATCTGCTTAATAGATTGGGGATATCGAAGATGGATAGTCCTCTCGGTACATAGGATGTGGGCTTCACAACGATTAAGCCAATCCATTCCCAAAATCATTCTGAAACCTAGGTAACGCATAACATGCAAATCGGCACGGAAAGCATAATCACATAGAATAACTTCAACATCCTTACAAAATAAACTGAGTATTGCGGATCCACCAACTGGATTCGCAATTTTTAATGAAGTCATCAAGCCCATAACATTTAAAGAAAAAGTACCAATAAGTTCTTTTGATATAAAAGAGTGAGATGCACCCGTATCAAAAAGAACTCGAATAGGATGATCACGAAACATAATAATGCCATCAAGGACAGAATGAGAAGTACCTTGACCAAGAGAAGTGTTACTAGGAGCTTACACAACATTCAGCTTTCCCTCTTTCATGCTTTGAAGTTTGGAACATGAAGATTTAGGATGACCCGAACTTTTGCAATAGCGACAAGTAAGGGGCTTCGGACACTTATTTGCACAGTGGTCCTTAGAACCACAATTGTAGCATTCTCCACGACTAGAGGTAGTAGTCTTTGCTACCGAAGTTGCTTGCTTCCCTTTCTTGTTGGGATTAGGGCCTTTGAACTTACTGTCAAGTTGCCTCTTCTTATTGTTATTGAAGTTCTGTTTGGCACCCCCAACATCACCATCACTTTCTTTATCGGCCTCTTCAAGTCGAAGAACGATATCTACAAGCTGATCGAAAGGCACTTCTAGTTTCAAAAGTAAAGCCTTTTTGAGGTTCTTATTCAACCCATAGATAAACCTCTGATTTTTCTTCAATGGGGTATTAATATACTCGACCCCATATTTAGGGAGGGATTCAAAATATGCAACATAATCTGTCACAAAAGATTCACCTTGAACAAGGTCAATAAAGCGTCGGGCTAAAGTTACCTTTTCAGCTTCCGGCACAAACTTCAACTCGAACCTTTCTCGGAATTGCTCCCAAGTAAGATCTGCTTCAACAATTTTCGAAATTAAAAGCTCATACCAATCTAATGCTCTCTCCTAGAGCATGCAAGTAGCCACTTGGACTCGATATAGATCCACAAGGTTCATGCAAGAAAAGATGCGATCGCATGTTCTAAGCCAAGCTTGGACTTCTATAACGCTTTCGGAACCCTTGAATGGCCTTCCACCCAAATTAAGAATCACTGCACAAACGTGCAAACCGAATTTAGGATGAGTAGGCTTGGAAATGGGTCCCTTAGCTTGGGCATTCTTTACCAGATCCAAAACCAATTGGACACACATGAATAAGCCATCCTAAAGAGTAGCACTGGATTGACCAGCGCTGGGACGGCCAGGTCTAACCATTTTTCTTCTTTAACAAAGAAAGAAAGAAGAGGAAAAAGGTTATTCTCGGAATGAATATCAAATAAACTTGATTGATAAAACAAGGCATCATCAAAGAAAATAGGATAGAACGGGTCCTATGACTCGAATTAAATCCTAAGGCGCGATTCCTAAGAGAGACTTAGGACAATGATCCTTGCTAGATTATTCTACATTGTTCCAAAGTTTGGCTCTGATACAAAGCTGTGACGCCCCACCTCTATACTCATACTAATCAAGGACATTACTGGGTAATGCCGTCAATTAGTACGAAGAATAAGGCTATTGAGGAGCGACCATCTGTCAATTAGTATGAAGAATATGTCAGATAGTATGTCATGCATTTCATTTCAAGAGGAAATCTGACATATCAAATACAAACTCAAAGCTACTACACAATGGCCATGAGGCCTTCAGAAAAAAAAAATAAGCATAACATAAATCAGTCACAGATATTCATATCACTAAGGCGGAAACAGATATGAATATAACACGTAGAAGTGTACATCAAAGTAGTGGTCATACAAGATCCACTACATCACAAAGAATAGGTACAAGTGCTAGACAAAAGAATATATATACATCAAGGAGTATCTATCTCGAATGTATAAAAAAACTACTAAGCTAAAGTAGTTAGCCAAAAGTCAGAAGTTAATCCTGCTAAGAAGCCAAGTGGAAGCACCTAAAACACCTCGGTCTAACCCAAGTATTATTTAAGAAGAAAAATAATAAACGGATCAGTCTAGCTATAAATATCATACAAGATAAGACAGGATAAGGGATATGAAAAAAAAATGATAACAATAATGTCATACTGTGACAAGTATATATTTGATAACAATGAAAATCATACAATATCTCAAATCTACTCAAATATCCAAAAAGAATATCTTATTCTTTACTTATTCACCAAACCTCAAATATTGACAAAACATATCAATGCAAATCGCAAAAATTGGTGAAACGCAAATTCCAGAAATCAATAAGTAGAAATCCAAAACACACAAAGGGGGGAGGCGTATCACAAACGGGAGCATGAAAACTGACCAACACGTGTATCACAAAGGGAACGCTATTCCATGGTCGCTAACCCATCAAATTTGAGCCGAAGCTCCACAAACGGCCCGAAGACCATGGGTCGCTACCCCCACCAATTTAAGCCGAAGCTCCACCAAAACGGGGTTTAGTCCCCCATGCAAACAAAGAGACATCGCACATCGCTAGTCTAAATCACAAAAAATGATCACCATAGATCAATAAGTGTAAATTACACTAAGCTTGTAAATAAATGAGTTTAGCTTCATGTCCCATAACCACTAGCTTAACTTAAATATTTATGAACAGATTGTAGATTTCCACTCGAAAATTGTCATGAGAGTTCAATCGAACAAGTCCAAGAATTAACCGACGAAATAAACGCAAGCGTTTCATACCACTTGTTTTGCTAAGTCGTTTAATTGGATTTCTCATACGAATGAGGTAAAGGTTTATATATACTAATAGATTGGAAAACGGATTTAAAATGAGCTTTCTATTAAAAGAAATGTTGAAATCATTTTTGTGAAAGAGTTTATGTATTTACTACTAGTATAGAAATCTTTGTATTTTAAAGTGATAAATCATAGAAACGATTGTAAAAACAATCTATCACCAAAAATTCACATTCGACGACGTGAATTAAAACCATGAAAATCGATATCAAATCCATCAAATGGATATTCCCAAAAATCCAGAAAAGAAGTCACCAAAGTCGATAATAAATGACAACAACTAACCGGATCAACAAAGATCGATAAAAATTAGAAATTTACATAAAAACAGGCAAATTGGCTGGATTTAATAGCGCCAGACGTCTGGTGGTTTTCCTAGACGTCTGAGCTAAGAGTCTAGAAATTTTCTTCCAGATCGCTCAGATGTCTGGGCAAACCTCAGACGTCTGAGCTGTAGGTCTGGAATTTTTATTCCTATGACCCAAATGTCTGAGTGTTTTTCTAAACGTCTGAGCTGAAGCTCAGGGCAAAATTTACCTAGGCCATTGATGGCGAAATCAACTAGGAAGCGATCGAACGAGCGACGGGGGCTAGGGTTTTATGCCAAGCGACAATCCAGCCCTATAGGCTCTTCAATACACTTCAAACATCCATAATAGGATTTTCATAGGTTTTGACTTCAAAATACCAAAATTGAAAAATTCACCAAACCAATTCAATTCAAAAGCAATTGAATCATGAAATAGATGTTAGGAATTCATACCTGACAACAAATGAAAGCTATAGACATAGATGTGAGTTCAATAACTCACCTTTAAATTCAAAAACAAGTAATGAGAAGCTCTAAAACAAGGAAAGATCAACTCCGCTTCAATCACAACTCTAGAAGCTCCAATTTATGATCATATGCAAATATTTCCTAAGTTAGGTTATAGGAAATTATGAAAATTGAAGAGGGATTGAGATGGAGAAGACGAAGAGGATGCTTACCTAAGCTTCTTTTTTATTTTAGAACTTGAATTTGAATTTCCTAAGAATCTAGGGCTTAGGAATTTTGATTTCCCCTCTTTTCCCCCATTTTTCCTTTTGCTTTGAGTGTTAGGAAATTGTGAGTGGAATGAATGAAGAGGAGAGGAGTTAGGGGTATTTTGTAGAATAGTTTGGGTTACCTTGTTGGGTTAGTGGGCTAGAAAACAACCCAAAGCCCAAATGAAAATACCAAAATCCTAATCATTTCCAAACATATCAATGTTTATACTCAAAAAAGTTGTAAACGTCGTTTTGAATCAATGAAAGTGGTCTTGAGTCTGGATTCGACTGTTTATAAAAAGTCACGTTTCGGACTTTAAATTAAATCAACGATGCTATATTTAAATAAAATATTTAAATATGAAATCGTAAAATATGAGGGTTGTTACATGTCAATCCCAAATGTACATCCGATATGTACTCATCTCGTCCGAGATCTCCTCTAATACGAGATAACTTGTGCAAAAATTCCGGGGCGAAACGTGACTGAAATCCGATGTTTAAAACCTTGAGCAGAAGTGGCAAAAACAAAAAGGAAAAGAAGAACGGAGATTGAAAATCAACATAGCCCGCACGTTGACTCAACATGTTGATCCATGAACACCACATGTTGATATGTGGTTCCCCATAAGTCGACCTGTGGTAGAATAGAGGTCGATATGTGAATCTGTGAGAGGTCAACATCTTGAGAACATGAACGCAAACTTTTGAACCGTTCTTCTTTTCTCCTTCGAACCACTTCGTTCTAGTCGCCTTCTAGTCGCCTCTCATTACTTCAAGTATCATTGCTCATTTATAAGAGCTGCAACCTTCCTTATACATCTCTACATCAATTATAAAAGCCCTGGCCCATCTTATAGTAAATAACTTCTCCAATTATCTGATTTTCTGTCATAATTTGTTTATGTAATCTACTGCTGTCAATTCTCTTAAGCAATAAAATAATGTTCATTTAAATTCACATTAGTATCATTTAAATCACTTCCTATACCTTTTTTCGTTCATAAAGGAGATTTATTGTGTAGGTTGTAGGAGATTGTATTGAAAAAGAAGACATTGCATATCAGGATACAAAAAGTCTACATGTAAACTTTCATACTAAAGTCGAAGTCCTATTGTGGAGTCATTAGACGGTATGTGTAAAGTCTTGTTCAGCAGCTCGGGTAAACTCATTGTACACATGTTCTTTTGGGTTAAGTGATGGTTGAATTTTTGAATTTCAAGAAATGAGCTATATGTAAGGCATGAGTCTGAACCAATATAAAAATTCTTGTGTGATCTTTTTATTTACTTTCCGCTGTTCGGTTTTTATGTAGTTAGAAATTAGTTGTTGATCACTTGGTTAATATTAATTAATAGAATCAGCCATATAGCTCGATCCAACCCCTTGACTTTCATAAACTAATTCAACAATTAATTTAAAATTACAAAAAATCAATAAAAGTTCAATTTTATTTTTTTGCCGAATTGATGAATAAAAGGTATACCATGAATGAAAATAAATAGACAAAAATAATGAAAATTTACTTTATTTCGAACAAGATTCATTGTATAGTTAAATTATATAATGAATTAATTTCCATTGCTATTCTCCTCAATTGCATATCAATTCATCAATCAATTATATTTTCTACTTTACATGTTTAATTGAATCAAGTAATTAATTTTTTGATTTAAGGTACATTTTTAAATTATATAATTTCAACACCTTGCGCATGGAAACGGAAATAGTTAGCGTTTGGAGGTGCCAAAATTCAACACTATTAGTCCCCACGGCTTGTGCACCTTGTTGGTTGGACAAAAGCGGATAATTATTTCAACAATACCAAAGACTCAAATATGTTGTTCTTTTCTTCAGTTCCCCTTCTTTGCTTCTCTTCACTTGTTCATCCAACTTCTCATACTCCTCTTTTACATATTGTTGTATTTGTTCAACGCCCATGCCCATGCCGCCTTATTTTTTTTCATGATGGTTTTTAACTTAATACATGTTTCATATTAAGAATCTCTATCATATATTTGGTGGGTGAATTTGTGACCAGGAGTTAACAAATTCATGTCCTGTTGCATATTTCAAAACTATTCTCCAATACTAAAAAAATAACTCAGTTTAGAACCGGCAGGTGCTCTCTATTCAATGTTTGCAGTGTACTTAGTTTATTTCCCTAAAATCCCTATGACCAGGAATTCTTTCGGTTTTTTTACCATGATACCTACAAACCTGAATTTGAGTAAATCTAGCAACACACGGTAGGATTTGTTGTTCTCAGTAAAACCAAGACGAACTAATAGAAGGTTTAGCTAACCCAATGTAAACATTTGATAAAATGAAACATACATACACACATATACTTATCCCTCTATTGAATCTGATTCAATCTAAGAACTGACCCTAACCTCCCACCTTCCATCTTCAGCATCTCCAACAAAAAATCATTCCAAACATCAATAGGCCCAGGCAAGCACCAATGCACGCAATCATTAGGCATCGCAACCTTCTCCTCCTTCCTGTGTCCATACCTACTCGGATGTCCATCCGGCCTCATCAACATCACCTCCGTGCTATCTATCATCATATACTTCAACCCTCTCTTCCTCCCTTCATTCTCCGCCTTCTCAAACTCCTCCACCTGTACCATATACATCTCTAAATTAATCCCTTCTAATCTCGTTTCATTACTCCTAAATGGTTTTCTCCTAACACAGTCTCCTCCTTTGTTCCATTCTCCATTCTCAAAATGCGATGGTGCATACGTACGTAAAATGGTTGTGCCTCTATAGTTCTTCATGCTGTTAATTGCATGGAACGTAGTGCGAAATGCATGCCTGTACCCGTGGTACAATGTTAAGTCTTTGACTTGGGGTAGCAAGCAGTAGTGGCAGCCTTTAAGGACACTGTTATGGTAGTACATGGTGGGTCGGAAGAACCAGTGACCGGCTGACACTATGACGTAGTTGAACGGTTCTATGTGCTGGGTCCAGTTCAGGTCGGCTTGGTCCAGTTTTAAATCGAAGACTCCGGTCAGGGTAGGCCCATTTGGGTCCAATTCATGGGCTTCGACTAGGTAGGGTGACCAGAAGTTTGCTAAGGTGAAGTTGTGGGTTGGGTATAACCAGGTTTTCGACTTTTCGTCTGCTGTTTGTGATATGTCCACTGCATATGTCACCTGTACATACAATTAATTAGTGTCGATAAAAATCATTGCTCTATTGGAAAATATTTTGAAAATTGGTGAGATAAGATTAGAAAAGATGCAGAAATGTAGATTGATATTTGTTTTTGGTCCTACTTGCAGGTAAAATTGAGCAATCATTTGGATAATAAGATAATAGATATGTACTGTAGGTACACTTAACTGTTGTCTTATGTCGCTTTTAGCATTTGCCCAAATAATTGAAGTTTGGATTGGATTTTCGTACAGAATAATTAGGAATATATATGTGCGCGTGCTTAATCATTTGTAGCTATTTAACCTACCTTTTATAATCTTGTTCTAGGAAAGGTGATCAAGGAGAAGATTGTTTAATTATTTAGCTTTCTAAAGTTAACCAAATAAATATATGACTAAATATATAGTGAATAGGTAGAACCGAGCACTAAGCGGTTCATAAAGAAGAGAGTATCTATGCCAATATTAAAAAACTATTTATGAGAAATCAAAAGAGTTTCCAGTATTTTTGTGTCAAACAGTCTGAAGAGTAAAACATGTGCCGCAATTAAAACCTGACAAGAACAAAGATTTAGTAGATACTAAAAACTAATTATTTTCAGTTCCTTCAAAAATCATTAGAGTTTGGTTAGTAAATCAAAATAGTACATATTTAAGTGTAATCCAGCATCCTATATATATATGTATGCAAAACTGACATCAATAATTTTAAACTTCAAAAAAGATACTACCGTCCATATATATTTGAAACACTACTATGATCCTCCTCCTATACTAAAACAATAGTGAAGAAGTTTACTCGGTTATACTAGCCATTGGAATTATCGTCTAACGAAAATCGAAATATTGTTTTATCAACCCTTGTAAACTTAACATATTGTATATGTGTTTTGATTTAGATCATCAGATTCTCTGATCCAGTGGTCATGATGTACTAAAAGTGAACTCCTCCTCTATTTCCTTAGCATCTGTTGTCCAAATTATGTGTGGTACTTAAAAATTCAAAATATAAATGTAACTAATAGTCCATACTCTGTTTAATAGGCACATCAAGGACTGCATTTGATTTCTACCAACCGAGTCACCAACAAAAGCAAGTGACTTCCCTCTCATGATCTCCAAAAACTGTGCAGGATTAAACACCATGAGCTCACAGTCATTAGGCTTCCATCTCCATTTCATAAACTCGCTGTCAGGCCTTCCGAACTTCACGCAATTCTGATTCTCATGTATCATCGAACATGTTTCATTCGTGTAGTACGGTGCATTTGGGTTTGGCACCCATTCACCTCTAAATATGTCGCATTTCTTTGCTTCATTGACGATTTTTATTGGATTGTTGATGATAATATTATGTGATGATTTTGGAGAAGTGGAAGGTGTTGATGCTATGTATAGGATTGAATGAGTGCCTAGCAAAGAGTAGTAGTATAGAGAGTATATGGTGAGGAATACTAATGTTAGTGTTAGTGGAAGTAGTAGTTTCGGTTTATTATTTTTTGATGTAGGTGGAAGATGATCGGAAGAGAACATTGCGTGTATGTTTATAGTTTGAAGTGTGTTTTTGTGCATGTTTTTATAAGTATGTCACTTGTTCATCTTATAGCATGTTTGGTTGGCAAATACTAATAAAAAATTAATGTATAATTATTATATGTATTGTTGCATGAACGTAGGCCCTAAACCGAGCTTTGAAAAGTTAGGTATAGTAGCCAAAAGTACACTAAATTAAACCAATGTGTTGTATATGAAAATCATGGATCAAGTTTCTAAAATTACCATTTCAATGTAAGACGAATGTTGATTTTAAAGCATATTTGTTAGACCTATGCATAGTGAAATCTCATATGATGTTTCCATAATTTAGTATATTTCAACTAAAATTTTACCCACTTTAGTAAACCAACAAGTTTCTAGAAGAAACAATTTGACGCTTATCATCTAAAGCTACTTTCTTCATTTTTTTTTATATTGCTTTTGGGAATGAACTAATCGCCAAGATATCTAATATTAAAAAATAAATAAATAAATAAATAATCGACAAAACAACACAGATGACAGAAGGTCGACATATTCCACCATATAGCAAGTACAGATATTCTCTCAATTATTTAGTGTGAAAATTTTACAACATTAAATAAACATACGACATCATGCAACTTGTAATTAAGAAGATTATACAACCACTATCAATGAGTTATATTCGTAAATTAAAAGTTGATCATACACACAAAATTCCAAATTCAGGAACCTTTTGATATGTAAAAAAAGTTCATCAAACCTTTATTAGAATAAATAAAAATAAATTTATTAAAAATAATAATGAGATAAACTAAAAGATCGGTGAAAAAGATTACAATGTTATTCCAACTCATCATATTGATTGATCGCACTTGATGCATGAATGATTGCATATAAACTTTAATATTTGGTTGTTGCGCCATGCTAATCCTTCCAGTATTATCACTATCTTTGTTGGAGGGTCTATATCAAAATTCAAACCAAAAGCTTTTTGGTTGTTAGAAATAAGAAAACAGTAGTATTACTTGCACACTTAACGCTGAATTTTTGTGATCTACAAAGTTCTCTCCTCCTTTTTTTCCAGATGTGAAGAAAGGACTGGCATTGAAATAATGAATTGTTTCAAAATGTGTACAATTTGGTCATTTTACCAACGAAGGAAAATAATGCAAATACATTGTTAGCCAACGTAGCAAGAAACAAGTAAGTAGACTTGGTCACCGGTTGGTAGCATAACAGTGTTAACATGGGACACCATTGAGTATTACATGTAAACTAACCAATCTTTTTTTGTCGACGTATGTAGGTCTATTCACAATATGAATATTATGATTATTTTTCAGGGCCACACAGTTAGTCTTTTAGTCGTTTCTGTGTCTAAATTGGACCCTGCAGATGATTAAAAAATGTTTATAGTTTATGAACTATGATGCTTAAAATACTTGCATTAAAAATATAGAATAAATATATCATTTGTTTACTGAATGATGGACACATATAAACTAAGCTTTATTTTGTAAAACCAAGGTTCGAAGTACCGGTTTCCGTTTCCGTTCCGGTCATCTGAAAAATTCAAAATTCCGGTCTCGTTTCGGGATTTTCGAAAATTCCATTTTAAATCCGTTTTGCGAATTCCGGTACATTTTTGTTATAAATATGCAATACTGATAGTCAATTACACTAAATTATTCAAGTGACATAGAAGTTACAAAACATACGATATAAAAATTTAATACCAAAAGCTATTTCTCTGAGCATCATATAAATTTTGACCATCACTCTCTTCATCTTGTGTCGGATTATAATATGCTGGAAAAGCATACTGTTGTATCTGATCCGAACTTAAAAATATCGTCATCATATTATCAAAGGGTGAGGGTTCATCTTGGCTACTTGATGGCTCAGCAGCATACGGTTGATTTAACCCACAATACGAATAACCTCCGTTATAGTCAAACGTAGAATACCTAAAACTGAGGACATTATTAGAAGTATATCTGTTATCATAATCCCCTTGATCTTCATGTACAACGTTCAAATTTCTATCTCTTCGTCGACTATAGTCGTCTACTTCATAATTTTGGATATGTTTTTGAGACTCATCAAAAGTGGAACCAACGTCATAACCACTAAAACCAATACCGTCACCACCAGCATTACCTGAATCATCATTTGATGAACTATCATTTTCAGTATTTTCTGCAGATACATTATCATTGTCCGACCAAGGATTATCGCTTGCATTATCAAGTAGTGGATTCTCAGCTTCTCTAGTCCATTCTGCAAGTGGATCCTCCTCATGAAAGATGTAATCTAAATCAATAAGTTGGTCGGTTGTTTGTTGGCGTTTAGCATGTCGTACTCTTAATCGCATATTATAATGTACAAATACCAGTTTTTCTAAGTTCTCCATTTTTATTCTGTTTCTTAACTTCGTGTGAATCATTGCAAATGTTGTCCAATTTCTTTCACAATTTGAAGAAGAAACTGTTTGGCTAAGAATACCATAGCTATGTGTGTTAATTTGAAGCAGCTTCCCTACCAATTATTGACCACCACATAGCTGGAAGACACGACTTAACTGCACGTTTCGCTTTTGCAGAACCAAATACATCAAGTTTCATTCTATATTTTTCAACCTACGAATCATTCATAATAAACCAAGTTATTCTTTGCGCTAAACATAATAGCAAGAATCATGAGTAGTTTAATAATTTGTTTATTACCTCTTTCGAAATTTCAATTTGCAAAGCAATATCAGGTACCATTTTTTCAAGAACATTTGTCCATCCATTTAAAACTTCATCATCGTTTGTTGCATTATCTCCGTATTGTATATGAGGATTGAGAATATAACCTAAAACAATTTGATAGTTCAAAGAAATATTGACATGATATGTACTTTTATAATTGTGCAATAATCAAAAAAAAATACCTGTTGCATGAATAGGTCGATGCAATTGTCTTTCCCATCTTTTATCGATTATATTCCACCACTTTTGACACTGTCTTACACCAACATTTTTCTTAATTGATTCCTTCGCTCGATTCATTGATTCATATAGATATCTCATCTCTGCTTTATCATCATTGTCCACCATTCTTAAAACTTTTACAAGTGGACCAAATACGAGAATAATTGCAACAACGTTGGCCTAAAATTTATCACTGTGGATCAAATTATAGATAAGAATTGCAGCTTTTTTATCTTTAGGACCGAGTTTAGGAATCTTTGCGCTCCACTCCCTCGAAGAAATCATTCTTCTTAGATTCTCCTTATGTGTGTATATGGATTCCAATGCAATAAAGTGAGTAGCAAACCTGGTTACTGCTGGCCGAATCAGTTCTTTATTATTGGTTTCTTTTCTCATTATGGTAAACAACCAACCATGATTGTATATGAATCCTGTTATTGATTGACAATTTAAAATTATCGATTTTACCTCGGTTTCTTTTGAAATATCTTCAAGAATCAAATCGATACAATGTGCTGCACATGGTGTCCAATATAGTTTCCTTCTTTTTTCCATCAGTAATCGGCCAGCAGCTTTGTAATTTGCTCCATTGTCGGTTACTATTTGCACAATTCTATCTTCTCCAATAAAATTAACAACATTATCCATTAGACCACAAATATACTCAGCACTTTGAAATTTGTCGGTAGCATCTACAGATTTAAGAAAGACGGTTCCTTGGGTAGAATACACAGGAAAATTTATGATTTTTCTTCTATTTTGTGTGCTCCAGCCGTCGCACATCAACGTACAACCATACTCATCCTAAAAGTTGGAGTAAGTGTCGATGTGTTGTTTGATTTCAGTGCACTCTAAATCTAAATATGTTTTTGATAATTCATGTGTCGTGGGTCCTTTAATTCCAGGACCAGCTTCTTGAATGGCCTCTACCATAGTTTCATAGTAAGGACTATTAGCAGCATTGTGTGGGATATGATTAAAGTAAAAAAAATTGATATTGCACGACCTATGTGTTTTTTTGCATCTTTAATGCCTTTTATTGCAGTTCTAATAGAAGGTTGGGTTCTACCTCCTCATTTTTGTACATAGGGATCAATCCTTCCAACTGCTTGTGTTGCTAAATCGTCATCTATTCTGGTTGATTTTGAACGCTTTAGTCCGCTAGATCGTATACCTGTTCCGCTAGATCCTACACCTGACCGTTGTCTCTCTTCGTTCATATAACTTTCTTTACTTTCTTGAAAGACCAGCCGAACCTCTCTATCATCTTCACTTCCACTACTGTCGATTTCTTAATTTAGTTGATCAGACATGCTCATTAGCTCTTCTTGTATGCGTTGTTTTTCGAGCTTCCCTTGATTTCGATCGCTTCTCTTTTTATTCAGATGCTCTCGTATAAGTTTTTTGACTTCTTTAGGAACATTCGAACATATTGCTATATCGCCTGTCTGTCCTGCTAAATGTTCTTTCATACGTGTTATACCACCACCAGAAATTATTTTGTGACAATAGTTACACTTAGTTTTTCTTTTTTCACCAATAACTGCCGTACAATAATTCCAAACAATATCACGATTTGCCATAATCAAGTACCTAAATTAGAAACAAAATAATTTCAACATTTAGTTATTCAATATAATATATATTATTTTGCAAACTAAACAATCCTAACTTTGTTGCCATAATCATCATAATATTTTGCATGACAATATTTATTTTCCAAATTAAACAAGCCTAAAACATTAAACAATATTGTGTGCACGCCCATCATCAAATTAAATCCAGCCTAAAACATTTAAACCCAGCTCATTCCCTTGCCTTATCAATTTAATTTAGCAATATGCAGCCCATTATTTCATTTAACAATCTAACCCTACGCGTCTCTTTCTTCCCGCATGCAGAAAAACTTCTGCCCTCTTCAAATCACAAAAACAGAAAGCCGATTAAAAAGATTGAAAATTGAAAAACCTTCGTCGATGCTTGCAGATGAATTCGAGATCAATGCTTCAACTTCCCTCGGTCTTCAATTCAATTCGAGATCGATGTCGCTGATGATGCAGTAGTACAAGAAAACCAGTTAAGATTTTGATTTTTGTTATGTGTTTTGTATGAAATTGTGTGCTTTTATAGAAAATATATTGATTGATTCCTAATCACGTGTATATTGTTTTGATTTTTTTTTTAAAGCGGACAAGGTTAAATTGATTAAGGGTTTTAAAGTTTGATTCTCTTTGTCGATTTGCATCACATGCTTGCAGTAGTTGATTCGAGAATAATTGTATGCGCTGTTTGAATTTTTTTTTTAATTGATGAACGGAATGGGATTTTGATGGAGATCCGGTCTGGTACACGCCGGAACCGGGCCGAGATGGCCGGAACTCCGGCGTGCCGGCCGGACTTTGAAACCTTGTGTAAAACATATAATTTCATGAAGTTGTTGATATCAAATAAGTAACAACCGAACATCACAAGTATTTACAATGAACCAATTAGTATAAAATGTTGGATAATTACAGCAAAAACCAAAGTCTTTTCATTGACTGACATTTTGTATCCTTCATCAATGAGAAAATATTTTTATGGAATGTTATTTATTGTTATTAATAGAGAAAGAGGATAATGGACATTTAATTCATTCTTTCATTTTTTTCATCTTCAAGAAAAAAATATAAAATCTACCGAAAACAAAATTCTCTTCTTCATCTTTCTCTTTCCAATTTTCTCTAAAAGTAAATCTATCTTTCAAAAGGTACTTAAAACTTGTGTGCAGTGACTTCTACAATTCTTCAAATCTTTCAACCTTAAGTGCACAAGTATGAAGAATCATTGCATTAACCTTGAGGAACAAACAATAATTATCGATTGCACCATAGTCGTGTCCAATTTTGCTTTCAAGGCAGTGGTCTTATCCATGACACAACTTCCATTGCTTTCTTTTTATTATTCCTACCCATCAATTTTCCAACAATTTGAGAGCGAAATTAAATCCAACTTTCATGAGGACTAAGCTATTTGGGTTTTGAAGCAAATGTTAGAATATTACGATGATGAGTGAATGAGAAGAAAATCGTGGATTTTATGCAAATTTGAACTCAATCCAACATATTCAAATCACTAGGGTGGTAAGAGTTATATTAAAGTGTAAAGTTTTATGATATTTATGCTTTCGCATGTAAGTTTGATTCAGATTGATATTTGTGAAATGAAGCAAAAGAAGAATTGTATTGATGTTTTGAATTTTGATTACTCAGACAGTTTACAATTTCCTGATATATATACTGTACAACTGAATATATTTGTTTATATCAGTAATGGGTTGAAATAGGCCTGCTTGCATTCGACCCACTTGTGTAATGAGAAAATATACGTTAGTCTTTTTATTTCTTTACAATGCTTCAACGTAGTCTTCATTTCTATCTCCCCCCCCCCCACCAAACCAATATTAGGGTTAGGGCAAGATGAATTCCCAAATTCGTCAATCTTCATCCAACCTTCGATTTTGTTTCAAAATTAGTAAAATCTTATGCTTGAGAGCTTTGAGAAGTACAAATACTCTTTCAATTTGGTCAATTTTAGTTGAGTTGCTAGCTGCCTCAACCTAACTTCTGATTATTTGAGAGAGCTGATAACTTGTCCTCTTAAATTCATGGAAGCTCGTCTAATTCTCTGGAATTTGGTGGATCTGACTAAATCAGCTTATACTTGACTTTACTTTCAGATCATTTCTGAATCTCATATAATTTCTTGCTGACAGGAGAACATCTACGATTTGGTAGGTTGCAAGTATATGGTTTACTTGTAACTTTCCTTTAAGTATCTATTCTCGAACAAAATATAGATCTATCTCGATATGCTTTGATTTGAAGTGTAAAATAGGGTTTGCAGACATGTACACCATACTTTGATTATCACACCATAATATCGGTTTGGCTTCAGATTTGATGTTTAGTTCACTTAATAAAGACTATATCCACATTATCTTTGTTGTTGCACTTGCTACATTCTGGTATTCAGCCTTAGTGCTGGATCTGGAAATAGTTGATTATTTCTTTGAACACCATGATATTGGGTTATCTCCAATATAAATGCAGTATCCTGAAATAGATTTCCAATCATCTGGATCTTTTGCCTAATCTACATCATTATATCCAATTATAATGAGATCTTTACATGCTTTTAATAATAGACCATAGCTAGCTATCCCTTTTAGATATCATAGTATCCTCTTCATTGTTTTTCAGTGCTCATACTATGGTTTCTACATGAATTGAGACACTTTGTTAACACTAAACGAGATATCTGGTCTAATTGTAGTTGAATATTGTAAAGCTTCAATAATACTTATATATTGTTTAATGTCAAATATTGGTTCTTCCTGGTTTTTAGAGAGCTATTGGCAGCTTGTCATTGGTGTTGGTTGTGGATTTGCTTCATTCATTTTTGATTTGTGTAGCAGCTCTGTATTATACTTTTTTCAGCTTAGAATTATTTCTAAATCTGACTTCCTGTTAACTTCTATGCCTAAAAAGTAATTTAAGTTCGCAAGATCTTTGACTGAGAATTGCTTGTCCATATATTGAACGAAACTATTAATTTATACTTCATCATCACCTATAATGATTAGATCATCAACATATATTCAAAAGTATATAACTGATCCTTTATTGATTTTAATGAACAATGAATTGTCCGATTTGGTAGATTGGTAACCAAAATTAACTAGAGTGGTTTTCAGTCTATCAAACTAATCTCTTGGTTCTTGTTTAGGGCCATATTTTGTCTTATTTAGTTTGCACACATGATTCATGTTTTTTTTATATCCCTATGGCTGCTCCGTATAGATTTCTTCCTGTAAATTGCCAATCAGAAAAGCATTATTAACATCAAGCTATGTAATATTCCAATGTTTATGTAAAGCAATAGTAAGAACAATTCTTATAGTTGTTGATTTGACCACTGAAGAAAATGTTTCATTAAAGTCAAACTCATATTGTTGAGTATATCCCTTAGCTACTAGCATTGCTTTATATCTGGCCACAATCCCATCTAGATTCTTCTTTAATCTATAAGTCCATTTGCGACCGACTATATTTTTATTGTCTAGTGGACACATCGGATTCCATGTTTTATTTCTTATGAGTGCATTATACTCCTTATCCATGCCTGCTTTCCAGTTTTTGTCCTTTGCAGCTTGTTCAAATGTTTCATGCTTTTCAGACATTATGATTGCAGTGAATAGTTTTGGTTTGAAAATTCCATTCTTTGCTCTTATGATCATGGGATGACCAGATCTCACTTATGGTTCATTATGTGATGGGTCTTTTATGTGACGACCTACCCTTCTTACTTCGAAAGACGAGTCGTAATATAGAAAAAAATAGGTAGAAAAGAGAATAGATAGAAAGAAAAGAACTAAAAAATCACAACGTCTCACACCGGAACGGATAATATATATTACAACATATACCACATAGTCACTAATACAATTCAAAAGAGTCATAATTATACATACATCATATTCAGACAGTCTTAATGACCTATCCATTCATTACAAACCAAAATACAGTCATAGATACCAATACAGTAGAATATAGATAGCTAGATACGTTGAAGCCACCTGCTCCAACTCCTTCTCCAAAATATGTCGAGAGCAAACCTGGAATCACTTGGCTACTCATAAAAATTTGAGTACCCAAGAGTTTAGGGAAAACAGAAAATAAACTCTGGATCAGACATGGGTCTGGTGTGAGTGAAACAGTTAAATTGTTTTAAATTGAAAACCATTTGAAACAAGGGTATCTCGTAAGACTCGCCTGCATCTCCCCTATTTTAGTCATTCCTGGTTGATGAGGCTTGAGGCTACGATTACCTTTTAAGAACATATTCGCTTAGAATGCTCATCGTCCTCCAATGACGTTGTTCTGATAGCATTCGTCTATACAAGTCTGTTCCGGGTACAAATGGAACTGAAGGCACCATTTCCACTACACTCATGTTGAAATAACCCTCAGAGTTAGCGACAAATAGCCCTTGTACTCTGAAATCTTCATTTCGGATCTCCCCTTAGAATCTTCCCGATCTAATCATTTATTTTGGACCGATGTGGTTTTCGAATAATACTAATATCCGATCCCGGTCTCATCAAATCCAAACGACAGATTTTTAAAGGCTAATTTGTTTTTAACAGACAATTTCAATTTGGAATGCCACAATTACAAATGGACATTTAATCACATATGTCTATTTTCAAATAAAACGTCTCAACATTTATATTTTTTTAACTGTTCAATTTACTAGGGTACTTTGTCACAGGCACAGAACAACTGAAATGAATACACTAGAGAAATCAAGACAAATCACATATTATGAACTATTTAACGATTTATAGCCAATATTAACCAATCACAAATCGTCATCTATTTAATTTAAATAACCCAAAATTAATTATATATCTAACCCTGTTTACATATAATTAAAATTGATTACAAACTATTTATTTTTAATTTAATTAAATTTAGAATCCATAAAAAATTATCTTATATAAATTAACTTAGGCTTTATCAATTTAAAAGTTTAATTCGTTTAATAACTTTAATTATTAAAATTAATTTAATTCTATATTACCAAACTTAACAAAGTAATTTAGGCATAATGGCTTGGTGATAGGTAAAATACAAGTTTCCATATTGCTTTTGAATTTAGATGAAAGAAAATAATTATTAAAATGGGTTAATAGGTTTAAAAAAAATCACTTGAAAATCTTTTATATTTTTTTTTTTAAACATGGACCCGGCCTGTTCGGCCCAATACAAGAAAAACCCCACCCCTTTTTCTCTTATTTTCCACTGCTTCCTTCTTCTTCTTCTACTTCCTTAACGTTCGCACAGGAACTATGAATCACATGTGCATATGCACACGACCTCCGACCACCATCTCTCGCCGCCGTCCATCTTCCCAGGTTACCTCCGACCTTCGTGAACCACTGGCCCACACAAAAACCCCAGCAAAACCCTAGTTCAAAAAGTCAAACTCAAACCCAAACCAGGAAATGAAACCGTCCTCTTCCTCTACCTCGTCCGACCACCTGTCAGCGCCAAAATCCACCAGAAGCATCGCCGCACTCTCCTCTTCCTTTCCCCCCTATACCGCACGCCTGAAAACTCTCCACGTCGCCACCATTCATCGACAACCAATCACGATAGAAAACCACCCTCTAACCATATATCACCTCCCTTCGGCCACTACACCCTTCAATAAAATACAACGCCATTTTTCTCGAACTTCCCAACCACCAAACCTCCTCCATGCCAGAACTCGAACCACGACACAGACCGGTTCGCCGGAATTTAACCATTCCCCCAAAATCCGTTCATCCCATCCCTCTCTCTAAATACTTAACTAAAAATGCCCAAACTACCTCCAAAATTCCTCGTTTTCAATGACGATCACGTTCATATAAGTAAAAACACATAATATGATATTCGAATTTCTTACAATTTGGGTTACCTACTGTAAAACACCCTTTTCATGTTCTATACTTGCTAATATCCACTAAAACCATTTTTCAAACAAAGAACATTTGAAAACAAATAGTTTCTCTTTTTAAATTGTAACCTAAAACTAACTAGGATGAGAGATAGGGATTTTTGAAGTTAAGCATACAGTTTCTTCAATATAAAGCAGAGAAAAAATGATGTACAGAGCCATGGATTTCTCTGGTTATAACACTGGATATGCATTCACATATAAGTACATATGTGTTCCTGTTTCAAGCATACTTGATAAACAACACTTCTATTTCCATGACTAAGCATATAACATAGATTACAGTATATGAAAAGTTAAGTTTTACTCACTTTTTGTTAAAATAGAGACTGCTTTGAAAAAAAGAATATAGCTTGCTTCTGTTTTTGATCTACTAGCACCCTTGTTTTTCTACAGAGTTAAATGGCAGCTTGTATTATTATTTTTAATTTTTCGAATGCTTGAATGCTCAAGTGAGCACCCAAGCAGTGGCTACTTATAAACAAAGGATAGGCTGTAGTTTATCCTATACAGTAAATTTTTATTCTTCTTTTTTTCATTTTATTTGCTTTGATTTACTTTGATTTTGAAACTGACCTAATAGAATAAGTGATTTGATTAGTTGAAAGGAGGATTTGATTTATTATATGCTTGAGATGATGTGTGTTAATTGCTATGTTTCCTTGTGTGTTTACATACATATACATCCTTGGAATATACATATATACTACATATATATGAACATAGCATTTGTCTTTACCATATGAACACGTTTTTACTTTATACAAACATATATTCACATGCCCTTGTGTTATTTATATAGATTTTACTTATACCCTATAACTACATACAAATATAATTAGCCACTTATATGTATTTATTCCTATTTTTATATATTTTAAATTTTATATCAAAGTTATGCATACACACACATTTGTATATCTACATATAATTATATCCTATAATAGAAAAGTGGAGTTATTATTTAAATATTTTTGAGAGATTAAGATTAATTCATTGCTTCCTGAATATATATATATATATATTGTAATGACCCGTAAATTTTAACAGTTTTATTAACGTAATTAACTGAAATTTTGGTGAAATTTTAAATAATAAAAATTTGATATTTGAAATACGTCTATTTAAACATAACAAATGGTAAATTTTCATCAGATAATATGGAAGTTTATTTTATTGTGTAATTTTATTTAAATTTAAATCAGCTAATATTTGATGATAATAAATTTTTCCCAAACCTGAATATTTTTATATAATAAATTTTTTTATCATCTTCTGAGTGAGACGTCATATTTCGTTTCGTCAAATTTGGATCTCTCTACCTTCGTTTATCTTATTTTCGTCATATTAGCAGCATTTCCGGTACCGAATATCGATTTTTGATAGGGTCGTCGTATCTCTGATATTTGTGTTTCGCTTTGATCATCACATCGTGCGGATTTCCGTAGTATATTCATTTTTGTATTTCTGTATCCGTCGCGTTGCGAAATCTACGGTAACGACTAGTCATTCCGGTACCACGTTTGAACCTTTTCACTTTCCTTCGTCCTTCACATATCCAACTGATGAATTGAAAGGCGACTATCTTTAATATTCCCTTGAATTTTAACATACACGTTGAGCCCTTTGGTTGTCCCTCTTCTTCTTTCATTCTAAGACATATATATATATATAATTGTTCATTTATATTCTACAATTTTTCACTTCTCTCTCCTTTCATTTTTCTAATCTGTTTGTTCATTTGATAATATATTTTGGTTGCCTTCTACCTGCATCTCCCATTGCAGAGCCCCACAAATCGCACCCCTCAGCTCACCTACACACGCACGCTAGCCCTTCCCCTTGCTTCGGCCTCACATCTCTCCCTCTCCTCCTTCCCCGACAGCCATGATTCCACCTCCGCCTTAGCCGCACCAAGGCTCCACCATCCGTGCCTCCTTCGGCCTTTCACCCAACCTCCACCATGCCACCCTTGTGTAGCAGCCCTCCGCCATCTCCCCTTCCCCATGGCCTCGGCAGCCAGGCAAACCCGCGTCACCAAGCCCGCCGTTCTCCAGGCCACCTGAAACCCTACTTCCCTTACTTTTTCTGGCCAAGGCTAGCTGCCTTCTTTATTGTATTCATTGTAACCTGCTTCATACTTTCCCTCGTCAGCCACTTTTATTTATAGAAAAGGTACATATATATTGGTTATATATATGATCTATGTATAAATTATATTAGTTTATATGTTTATATATATTTGTCATATGTTACAGTATGATATATATATGCCTGCTTTGTTATATATGTCAGTTTATATATATATATATAAGTCTGTGCTTTGATTTACATTTATACATTATGTATATGTTTGCATCTAGTATAGATCCTGTTGTTTGAATATATTATATAAAAAAGTATTACATATATATATATATAATTTCAACAGTTACAAGGGTATAAGTTTTATATGTATTCTATGTTTAAAAGTATTATTATATATTAAGTTTGCCTGTTGGTTCTATTGTTATATGTAATATGTTGTAACCAGGCAGTATATGTATACAGATATGGATGTTTTGTTTGTTTTAAAATTATTGTTTTATAGGTATTACAAATATGTTAGATTTTTTAAATTATATATATATATATATATAGTTTATACAAGTTCATAATCTATCAGTATATATTTATATGTTGCTTCTACCGTACTATTTATATATACAAGTTGTAAAACCTAGTTACTGTACACATAAGTCTATGTGTTATATTATAAGTTATTGTGTGTGTGTGTGTATGTTATATTATATTTTATATAGGTTTACATATAAAATCTATTCGAATATATATATATATATATATATATATATATATATGTTTTGTAGCTTTGCTTATGTAGATGCAATGTATTATATGTATGGTTATGTTTACATTTTGAAATTTTGATATATATGTATATAATGTTTATGTTACATTTTGGAGTGTGTACGTACATTTTAATATGTTTTGTTAACTATGGGTCTTAATTAGTTTTAAATATAATAAGTTTGAATCATATATATATATATATAATTTTATTTTAATATTTGTCGTAGTGATTTTTTTATATAATAATATAATATACATTTTGTAATAATTCCTTGTATATATGATATGTTATAGAAATCTTAATTTATATATATATGTAACTCATATCTTGTTTCATCGATCTCTTGACCATCTTAACTTACCATCTAAAATCGATTTATCGCAGCAAATTGCTTGCTTGTCGTGTCCCGTGTCGTGCCCATGTCCGTGTGTGTATCTGTATCAGTTGCTTCTCATCTGTGTTCTCTAGCCTCGAAAGGTGAGCAATCACTCACGATTAACATTCTTATAATTATTAAATCTGATTTCATTTGAAACGACAATTGAAATATGTTGTTGCTAGTTATTTAATTGCTATATATGATATGTTATTTTCTATAACTATTCACCTATGACATTTGACACCATGATCTGTTATTTATATTTTTTCTGTTATTGATGATATATGCTTGTTGTTATTATGTTATGTTATTATCATTACTGTTCTTACTCTGTAAGTTCCCTGTTAGTATAGAATTCTCTATGGGTTGAAATGATACATACTCGAACGATCTTGTAGAATAGGAGAAAATCGTTATAAGTTGAAATGATAAACCCAAGCGATTTTTCATTGACATTGAATTTGGGATTGCGGGTTGAAAAGATATATACCCATAGATATTTAAATTGCGGATTGAAATGATAAATATCTGTATTACTTGACCATAGGATAGAAAATTTTATACAGACACCGTTGGTCTATATATATATTTTGAAAATGATTTCCAAGGTTTTGAAAGGAAATATATGGTTTTAATAAATATTTATTTTAAGATATTATATATATATACATAAAGGTTATTTTATATATGTCTAAATTTAGATTTTTAAATTGTATGCTTTGGAAATTTCATAGTTATAAGTTAGTTTTGAAATTATAAATTTTAAGATTTTACTTATAATTTTACTATTTAAAAAAATATATATATAATAAGTTTTAATTTAAAAATAAATTTAATAATAAGCTTTAATTTAATAAAATTTAAATTGATTAGTATAATATGTTTAAGTATTTATTTAAATTTATATTTTTAAAATAGATTTAATAATAATTTTAATAAATTAAGATTGGGAAGATAGTTTGAAATTTATTTGAAATTGTATTTGTTTAAAAAATTATACTTAAATAAAAATCGATTTGAAACTTATTAAATTTGAGAATTTAAAGATATGATTTATAACTTGATTTTGATTAAAGGTGATTAAATGAATATTCTAAGTTTAAAATAAATTGAATGGGATATTTAGTTTTATTTAAATTAGATTTTATTTAAATGTTATTGAATTGATTAAGTGAATATTTCAAACTAAATAATAATGAAGTTGAATTTGAAATATAAATGAATTTATCAAATTTAGTTATTGTTAATGTTTGAATATTTAAAGCTTTGAAATCTATTGAAATTGAAATGGTTTATTTTTGTAGTTTAAACCTATATTTGGAATCGATATAAAATGGTTTATTGAGAAGTTGAATTGAATTGAAATTGATGAACTAGGTTTGAATTAAATTGAATCCCAGAATTTAAGTTTATTTGAATCGATTTGTAAAATTGGAGGAAACTATTTTTATTATATAAAGTATTTTTAATATATATAAACTATTTTAATATATATATAAATTATTTTAATATAAACTATTTTAATAAACTATTTTTAATATACAAATTATTTTATTATATAAACTATTTTAATTTATAACTATTTTTAATATATATATCATTATTAATATCTAAAATGTTTAAAAAGGAAAGTGTTATGATTTCCAAAGTTATGTTTTCAAAGTGTTATGATTTCTAAAGTGTTATAGTTTCAAAGGTTTTATAATTTCGAAAGAGTTAAATTTTTGGAAAGCGCTATGATTTTGGAAATGGATATATTTTAAGTGAATAATGATCTCGTATTGACATGGTTTTGAAATGGATATGATATTTTGGATAAGGAAATGATATTTTGAAATGACCACGGTGTTATAATAACGTTTGGTTGTTAAAGAGACCGGGATCGGTTATTGTCATACTCTCTGCCAATGCCGAAAACCACTTTAACAGCTGTGTACGTGGTGGAGATTCCAGAATGAAGTAGGATGGTTTGGTGACGATTCTATATGGTATTTACGTAGCCCTGACTCCCGTGAGTCAGCTTGATGCGGCTAAAACAGGAGCTACACCGGGCCAAGTGAGGCCATCCCTCTTATCGGACACATTTCTTCGATACCATTTTATTGCTTTTGTGATTTGATTGGGTGCACCCTTTGATTTTGGGAGTGTGTCACGAGGTGGGCTGTAGTAGCTGCTATGCGTTACCACCAGTCCGGATCTGCAAACGGTATATCTACCCTGGCATTGCCTCGAGTGCCGTGTCGCATGCCCTATCGCGCCTTCTACGAGTTTAGTTTGTACCATACCTATTTAGTGCCCTCTGATAGCCCTCCAGTTTACGGAGGAATTACGGTAGTGTATATAGACTATGGGAATATATAAAAATGTGTTAAGGGGGATATGGGTAATGCCTTAACGCTTTTTTGATACTTTTACTTTACTTTAGACATATTATAATAGCGTATATTACTACATAGTAGATAGTTCCACGGATCCTTAGAGGATGGAAATCCCAAACATCCTTTAAGTTACTTGTATTTCAGTTGACATTTCACTTGAGTTGAATTTATTAATATAAGAATGTTAATCCTGACTCGAGTGTTTTGTGTTTTGCTTTATGCTCGGGTTAGACTGAGTGTCGCGGCATTTGAGACTCACCTTTGGAGTTGGAGTGTAACGATCCCGGATTTTTAATAAGTTTGAATTGATAATTAAATTAATTTTTGAATAAAAATTATGGAATTAATTGATAAATTGATTTGAGTTTCCCCGAAATCAAATAAAAATGTGTTAAATCATTTAAAGTTAAATATTGTATATATGTGTGAATATAGGTGCATATGTGCATATATGAGTAAATATGAATTTAAATATAGATATATATTGAATTTGAGTTTAAATCTAAAATAAATGGTTTAAAAATGAAAATATATAAGATATAAAATATAAAGTAAATACATTGGATAAAATCTAATAACATAAACTAAAATAGAAATTCACCTATATTACAAAACGAATATAAAAATAATTAGTATTAAATTTAGAAATAAATAATTGAGATAGAAATAAATATAAAAATACATAAGATAAGATTTTAGAAAATATATATAGTAAACAAATTAGTTAAATTAAACAATATATTAATATAGACATTCATTTATATTGCAAGATTCTAAATTATAACAACATTAATAAATTATAATAAACACATTAAATAAATTATAACAACGTATTAAATATAGAAATGCATTCAAAAATAATAAAAGGAAAAGAAAATAAAATAGAATCTCACTTACATTACAAAGTGATAGAACAAACAAAAGAAAGAAACAAAACAAATACATATTCATGAACCACTTGCCAAATGAAGAAATAAACATATACATTCAAAAAGAAATACAAAATATATCTGAAGTGTGAAAGCTTGCATAGGAAGCCACACAATTGTCTCGAAATTTTGTAACAGCCGAAATGAAGAAAAAAAATCTATGTACAAATCAAATAAAATAAGTGTAATTGTACAAGATAATTAATGCATGAAGCATTAGTACACCGCAATATCACTTCAGCCACCACTTGAGAAAAAAATCCCTTCTAAACATTGTACAACAAATTATATCTCCCTGTATAAATAATTTATCACCCTGTTAACTCATATATACATATCAACTTCTCTCCATTTCAATTCGTTCCTTCATACTAAACAAAAACTGAAGTAATACTATCTTAAAAACATAAACAACATTCAATATAAACAACAATACAATTCAAGACAAACCAGATCAATCAAAGAATCAAGAAGGAAAGATTTCAACTGCCAGTTTTTCAAAAACCTGTTTCATCAAAAGCTCTTTTCTTTCACTCTGGAATCAAGGTGAGTAAACGGACTTTACTTTTAAAACCAGATCTTCTTGATTTGTATGCCTATGATGATGATGACTTGGAAATATTGTAGAAAAGTAAGTATATCTGCAAGTATATACATATATATGTGTGTGAATGGATGTATGCATGTCCGTGTTATACATGTACATCTCTTTGTTTAAACATTTACAGGCTACAATTTCATCAAGAAAAATTCATATCTTCATGTTTAAATCATTTCAAGCTATGATTCCTGAAAGGAAAACGCTTATAACAATGTAAAGTTATTTCTAAAAATAATACTAGGTAAAAATATTAAGTAAATATTTTGGAAATAATAATTTACAGTAAGATCATTATATATCAGAAAAATCGAACATTTTAACTTTAAGATCTGATTACATAATCATGTTCGTATTACAAAATGGTGATTTTATGTGAAGATCTCGTGATTTTTAAGCAAGTAATGATCGAAAAATTTGAGGTTGAACGAAAAAAGTTCACATGTCGATTTCTGATGATCAATGTAAAATCAATCTCCGAAATTCATGTCAGATGAAGCTTAGAGGTTGACGAGTCAAGGAAAAATGCTCGTTGATTTTCTATTTCATCGTGGATGATGAACGAGAACGATTTAGGGTTTTATCCCTTGTTTTAGTCAGGGTTGGATTTCGTAATACCGTAGCTTCATTATCGCACCGGAGATGATCGCACCGGTGGAGATCGACGCATTGAGGTCAGGCGAACCTCTGACAGAAGTCGCGTGGTCTCTAATGATCTGTGGAGTCGGAGCGTGGGGATTTTAGGTTGATGGTTGGGTTCTAAGAAAAATCGATTAACTCGATTTTGAACTCTGGCACGAGATCATAGGTCTGGGTTATCGGGGTTGTTGATGAAGTTGTTGATGACCGGAGGGTGGTCGCAGTGAAGGCCGAACGTCGTCGTTCCTCTATGCACGTGCACTGTGCACGTTTATGTTTCTAGTTGATTGTCAGGTTTGGAAGAAGATGCTAACTCGAAGATGATCCCAGGGAAAAGAGGTTGTGGCTCGAGTTCGTGTTCGCGTGAATTAAGCTAGATTTAAACAGTTTGATAACAAAGTTAAAAGGAGATAGGAAAAGTAGAAACTGGGTATTGCTCGGGAAAGGCTCGAGAAAATTGTATTTTTGCTTTGGGATGGACACGAGATACCTCGGGTTAAAGCAGTAGCAGGTTCAAATCTTCAAACAAATCAAGTTTTAAGTTTAAAATTAATTAAGTTCTGAATTGTCTTCTTAAACAAATTTTCTTTTAAAATGATAAGTATTGTATCTTGAGTTTGAAATTAGCTAAGGATTTTAAAAATGAATTATTTCCATTAATCAAGTTTTTAAGTGTTTAATATAAGTATACTTCCATTTGTTAAGATTATTTTGAATAAAATTTAATAGCTTAGTTAAAAGGTTAATTATGAAGACAAAATGTTTTATTAAGTGGCTTGAGAATATAAATCAATTTATTTGTTAATAATAATAAATTTATATAAAGGTAAAAAAATTATACTTAATTAATTATAAGTAATTAAGAGTAGTTAATTACTTAAGGAATTACTTGATAAAAATGATTAAGAACAATTGGTTAATGATTAAGGGACAATTTACCAAGTGATTAAAGGATGATTAATCTAAAATTAAGGATAATTAATCAAGGTGATTAA
Organism: Allium fistulosum; assembly: GCA_030737815.1. Lineage (NCBI taxonomy): Eukaryota > Viridiplantae > Streptophyta > Magnoliopsida > Asparagales > Amaryllidaceae > Allium > Allium fistulosum. The sequence goes on from CM060906.1 coordinate 695,912,628, forward strand.
TTTATTAATAAAAGGGTAGTTACGTAATAATTAAGATTTATTAAGGATTGAGAAATAAATTAAGGATAACTACTTGATTAAGGATAATTAATTAAATGGTAATTAATTAAAGTTTAATAAATTTTGTAATTAACTAAAAGGTTAATTCAATTAATGTGATTAATCAAGAATAATTAATTAATTAAGAATAATTGATTAAGGTAATTGATTGATTAAATTATATCAAATGATTTGTATTGGATAAGTAATTAATTAAATTGGAAATTAATTGAATTAATTAAGGATTAAACAATTAATTAATCCTGTTTATAAATGATCAATGAATGCTTGAATTGCTTATGAATGATTGTATTGTATGAGATGCCTTGAATTGATTATCCTATTTGATCTGTGATATTCTGATTTGTGATTGAGCGGTGAAATGTAATGTAATTACTGTGATATAATTTATTATTTGTAATTTATATATATCTGTGGATCTGTGAATAAAAGATAAGCGTTATAGTTTATACCGCTTATCAATTATATTTCTGTGTTTTGATCTGTGATAACTGGATGATGTTGCACTATTGTGTTAAAACCCCTGGACCACACTTTTACACACACAAAAATGGATTTCACGAGGAAATCAGTTAAGTCACAGATGATTTAAGTTTAATATTTTTGAAATTGAAATTTTAATTTCAATTGATTTTGGAAATGGATTTGGGTTAAATGTTAAAGCTTTTGGAAACGAATTTTTAAGATAAAAGTTATTTTGAATAACTTGGTAAAATTTCCAATTTAAATAACTTAATTTGAATTTGAATTCAAATTTTGGAATTGAATTCCATATCTGGAAATTATGGTTAAGATGTGATAAATGTGTTTATATGAATTTAAACCATTTTAAAAGTATGGTTTCGAGAATTTGAATTTAACCCAAGGACTTTAACTCGTATAAATGAATCGGATTTTCCGAAATGAAAACTATTTGTTTTCAAATAACAGAAGCTTTCATATAAGGAATGAATTTCCAATTAGTGTCAATAGAATTTCAAGTTTTAATTGAAGATGGTTTTCCAAGTTACGAATAAATCTTTGGAAACGAGTTTTGAAAGCTATTAGTGAAATCTTTGTTTTAAAGATTGGACGAGTTAATCCAAATTGAAATGAAAATTGATTTGGAAAATCTATGAATAGATCTTTGTGAAACTGAGTGAACTTTGTGAATTGAATCTTTTTGTTTTAAAAAGATTTGAAATGGTAATGTGTTTAAACCATTTAAAAGAAAGTTTTGGATAATAAATTGTGACTTAATTGGAATCCCATTATCCATGTGTTTTTGAATATTACACTCACTATTTGATTTAGCCGGGAGAGGACCTTTGTGTCATATAACCCATTCTGAATAAGTGATACGTCATATATGGATAGCAATTGAAGACCGGTGGTGAAGACTGGGTATTTGTGAGAACGATAGGATAACCTGTCGATTGTCTCTGCACCGAGTAGCGCCCGATATAGAGATTCACTAAGTGATGGGAAGTTCGATCAGGATTGTGAATACCCGGATTGCAAGGGCTTCTTCGGAAGTGCCTTCGGTTCTGTTCGAACCTGGAACAGACTTGTATGGTTGTATGTCTGACACTACAGTTTGAGATATAAAGCTGATTTCTTTCAAATACATTTCTGTTTGGTGGCGGAGAATTTATTCTCTTAGCTTAACACCCTTCTCTGAGACGTATGAGCTCAGAGGTTATGTAGTTGAAGGTTATCAGTGATATACTCCCAATTTGGTAGTGTGGTATGTTGAGTGCTGCTGTGTGTTGCTGATCATTTGTTAATCAAAGCATGGCTTTGTGAAAAAGCGTAGCTTTGTGGACGAGACCTCATCGAGCCTCACAGACCGGAAATGGTCGAAACAGGAAAGATGCGGCAAGGTTTCAGGGGTAGCTCCCCTAGGGTATGTCCATTCCTTCTGGAAAAAGGTGATATCATGGTATGGAGCCCAGATATTTACCTATGTGGTTGCTCCAATCTCATTTACTGTGTGATTGTTGCTGTGTGATCGAGGCCCTTGGATAAAGGTCCCAAAGGACCGGGGGTGGCATATCTCAGATTTACTACCCGGGAAGGGGGTAACCGGCCTTGTGTTGGCAGAGAGCTAGGTGGTTCTCGAGGTGTCCCTCCAGAGGCGTTCCCATGTGGCATAGAAAGTTCCTTAGCCTGACCATTTGTTGGAAATCCAAAGAAACAATACGAGCCTTGTACGGTTTTAATTGTATAACCTGCTATGGAATGTGGCGGTAACCTGCTATTGAACATAGTAGCTATAGTAGGCATAGTTCGGAATGTCTATGCTGGCTAAGATTAATATTATACTTTCGAAATGCTTTCTGCACTATGCACTAGTAATAATATCAAAAGAGTTTTTCTTGCGTAGTAAGCATTTTTGACTATCATAAGGAGAAATCTCCTCCAATTCTGCGTTTGCATTATGTGTGTGGCGGGAGGCCTTATGGTAGTTTCATTTTCCAAAAGCATTGCGGATTTCAATGTTTAAAATGCTTTTGTTGTTTGTTTTAAAGATAAACTGTTTTTGTTACTCACACCAGTCCCATGACTGACTCGGAGTTTATTGTTCCCTTCCTAAACTCTGGGTGCCCATAATTTTCCACACGGGCAGTCTAGAGTTGGGTTTTTTTAGATAGTCAGGTTAGTAGATTATCTGAAGCTAGTTCATTTCTTGGAGTTCACGGACGACCGACATTGCTTATCTTTGTGGTTCGAGCTTGACATTGGAGTGGTTGGACTCAGCCTCTCTGACTGATTATTTGGAGTTATCATTTCTGTTATTTCTGCTGCATCATTATTTATCTCTGATATTGTTGTATCATATTGATATCATTGTTGTATATCATTCTGGATATTGTATTCATTGGAGTTGTATATGATATCATCTATTTCTTTCTTCCGCTGTGTTGTTATACTTAATGGTGTTATAAGCTCCGGAGAGCCAGATTCGTCATTTGAATCTGCGGCATTTTGAGTACAAGTGAAGTACGAGTGCCGATTTTCGAAGGCCGTGTTAAGGATCATTACATGGAGCTTCACTTGGAGATCCATCTGTATCTATTCAGCTTTCAGCTATCCAGTGGTTTTGTTCAGAATTGTCATCTGTTTGTATTCGAGATTACATTGTATTTGAGATATTCTGTTGTAATTTATTTCAAACTCTAATGTTTATGTAGTAGCTTCATGAACTACTATTTATTATATTCCACTGCTTATTGTTGTTATACTCTGTGTCTGTGATTCTGTGATTGATTTATTTACTGTATATGCTGAGTTTTGCCAAATATAAATTAACAATATGATATTTTAAGCAATTCTAGTCTGACATGTATGGATGCGAATGGTTTGAAATACCGGGTCATTACATGTATGTATATATATATATATATATATCTATAAAGATCGGAATTTATTATTTGTCTGATAAAAATAATATTCCAATATTTAAAATCAGTAAAATATTCAAATAATACGTGTCAAAAATCCCAGGTCGTTACATTTTATGTTTACTTGTTCAGTGTCATTTATTGACTTTGCTCAATATTTGAATTTTCTTCATTAACTTATTGAGTTTGACCAATTTAATGTGTAGGAGATTGACAGAGATAGCTAGGCAGTTCTGGTGATTTTCATTACCTGGTTGATTAAACAATGTGAGTTGTGAATCAAGAACTCCTACAGTCCTTTCAACATCCTTCTATTGAAATGTATTAGAATATACAGGTAGATCAGGTATTGACACTTTTGGATTGTATATCTTTTTGGTTGTCTTCTTATCTGCGCTGCTAAAAGAGAATACATTTTCATTAAATACATCATGCCTGCATATGAAATTTTTTCCACTATCATCAAGGCATTTATATCCCTTCTGATTTACTCCGTATCCTAGAAAAGTACATGGCCTTGACCTAAAATTCAATTTATTAGTATTATATGGTCTTAAATAAGGAAAACATAGACATCCAAAAGTCCTTAAACTTTGTTAATCAGGTTTAACACCATATAACATTTCTGTTGGACTTATTCCTTTTAGGACCTTTGTTGGTAATCTATTAATTAAGTATACTATTGTACTAAAGGAGTCATGCCAAAATTTTAAGGGTAGTGATGCCCGAGCTAATAAAGTAAGACCCGATTCAAAAATTTGTCTATGTTTTCTCTCAATTAAACCATTTTGTTCATATGTATAGGGTCATGTAGTTCTATGAACTATTCCCTTTTTATTGAAAAGATTACTGAGTACTTTGTACTCAGTACCACCATAAGTTTGTCTAATCTTAACTTGAAAACCAGTTTGCTTTTCAACCAGTGCTATAAAGTGTACTATTGCATTGTATGTTTTTTATTTTGCTTTAGAAAATAAATCCAAATATGCCTAGAAATGCATCGATAAAGGATATATAATATCTATAACCATAGTCTGAATATATTGTAGTTGGACCCCTAAGATCTGTATCAACTAGTTCCAATGGTTTTGTATACTCAGTTAAAGAATCATTGAATGCTAGCTTGTGACTTTTACCTATCTAACAATAAGTACAAACATATGGCAATGAACTATTATCAAAAGCAATTTTATTTTCACCGAGTACCTGCTTTACTACATATGCATTTGGGTGACCAAGCTTATAATGCCACGGTTCAAATATACTTCTATTTTTTCGGTTTGAGCAATCTTAAACGGATTACAAATCTTTTATTCTCCTACAGAATTGGTGCAGTTAACTAGATTGAATCTGTATAATCCTCTAATTGTATCACCCTGCAAAAGAATTTCTTTAGTTAGCATGCCTCTAACTAAACAATACTTGGGATAGAATTCAAATAAACATTATTATGTTTTACAAATTATGACACACTCGTAAGATTTTTTATTTTTGGTACTATTAATAAATTATTTAGAAATAATTGCCTTGCACCTTTGATATATGTATTTCCAGTATGAGTAATTCTAATAGACTCACCATTCCCATGCAAATTGACTGTTTGCCTTTGTAATCTTTATTGCCAAGATTTAAGTTGTCAAGATTGCTTTTTATGTGGTTGGTTGCTCATGAATTAGGGTACCAGCTTTCATCTTGAATATGTTCGAATCTTATGATATCATTTTGATTATGAACTCTATTACTATAGGTTGGGTGTTTGAATCTTGTTGCACTTGAGCCATGTTAGCACTAGGATTAGCATTTCTTTGATTGTTTGAATTCTGTTTTGGCATATAGTTTGCATTGAATCTAAAATAGCACTTCCTTGCTGTGACGCCCCACCTCTATGCTCATAATAACAAAGAGTATTAAAAGAAATACTGTCTATTATTACGAAGAATCAGGCTGGATAGGAGCGACCATCCGTAGTTGGCCTTACACTAATACTGGTTATCTCGATAGGAGTGGTATATACTTTTTATTTTTCATCTATTATTTATTTACTCCCATCGACACACCCAATTCTAGTATAAAACGAACTACGACGGTTCATAATAGTTTAGGACAGTGAATATAATAACGACACAGATAATATAATTGCGGAACACAGATTAACAAAAATCTCATATATATATATATAACCGATGTCAGTTACAATATAGTTGACACAATACATATGATACAACTATAACTGTCGACTCTAGAAGTTATATACACAAGTACATTATCGACTAATATACATGAATACATATCGTTCTATGCACTGACACGACTACTACAAAATGACAAAGACAACTTCAGAAGATGTGAAAAGTCTTCAAATCTCGAACAGCAACTCAAAGAAGGAAATCTACAACCTGAAATAACTCGGGTCTGACCCGAGTATTAAATTCAAAAGAAAATAATACACGGGTCAGTCTAATTCAAACTCAGTTATTAGTGCATAGCAGCAATAATAATCAGATAGTCAAATAGACGACAATCACAGAAATCTCGTATATCCAACTCTCGATACGAGGATTGGATAACGGCAGATATAACACTAAACAGTGTTAAACGACAAATCAACAATCCAAATCAGAATACAACTCCAAACCATTTAAATTTACCAACGAAACAATTCAACAAATCGAAACAACAATTTAAAACTGTCAAATTCGATAGGGCTGCAGTACACGCACGCGTGTACTGCCTCGCCACTATCGCAGGAGATACACAAAAGCTCAGTGAAAGTCACAAATGATCACAAGGTCAACATTTCGAAGTCAACATCGATGCCGTGGGGATGAACGAGACTCAAGAGAAGCTACAACATAAGGCACTGCATTTCAAATAGCAGTACAACTGGATCCAAACTCAAGCACAACTACTATGGTGACAAAACAGTTCCACAAATGAAGAAATCAGTTCAACACTGAGCACAGGCAGGGTGGAAGATTGCTAGCATGAAATACGACTTAACCTAATATAAATGGCAACAATACTACATGTACCAGACCAAGGGAACAACAGAGACATGCTAAGCAAAGTCAAGTGGGCTACCAATATACAACTAAGACTTTACAGTGCACTAAGTAAGTGGCGACAGCATGAAGCTCCAACCAAGTAAATACTGGATATGTACACAAGAATGTACCAAACCAACTGCACATGGCGAAATGAATCTAAGGTGAACAAAGAAATGGCACAGGTATGTGCAGGTCTGAAACGACAAGGACAATGATAGCATTTTCATGCAATATTAGTTAAATGTGCACAATGTACCCGACAACAACTTCAAGTGAGCTAATGCAAAATGGATATAACATCAAGACCAAATGCAATTGCAATATGGACCTGTCAGTATACAAGTAATACTGTCTCGAGGTAAATAGGCAGTGCCACTATAAACAGGCATAACTACAAATTATAAAGTGACACAAGAATGAACAGTCGACAACTACAAACTGCACCTAAGACAGCAACTACATGAAGACCCGACCACATATTTTAATTAACATGGTGTGTATGTCAATTAAGCCAAGATTCAAGTGTCAACCAAACTACAAATTCAAGTGCAAACTGTACCACATGAACAACAATTCTTATATAAGTATGTTCTCAATTACACCAGTCAGTTAAGAATACATTGATACCGGAAGCAATACAGTAATCGAAATAACAGGTAACCCAAAATTACCTTATTTACAAATGGCCAACAGGGAGTACCAAACTACGGTCAACGACCGAAGTTGAGAAGAACGGCAAAGCCCAAATAAAAAGAAACGACATCATCAAAAATCAAAGCCAAAGGCAGGAATAAACTCGAGAATTCAAGGATTTCGAACTCCATATACATCATAGACAAATTAATCCAAAACCAAAGATCACAAGAAATAAGAATCAATTCCAGATAAACGAGTACAACTGGCTGAGACGAAGCAACAAGGTAGCAAGAAACAAAATCGAAACTGCAAAAGCATCAAACGAGTATGAAGTAGATGTGAGTAAACTCACCTTAACAATCGGTCGAAAGCATCTCAGAGGTGATCCATCGAACGAGCAAGAAATTCGAATTCAATCGATCGCGACCTTCTAAAGCCCTAAATGACGAGGCGAGCAACGATCGTAGAAGGTCGATCGACCGTTTTCGATTGAGTAACCATGGCCGCGATTAAAATCCCGAAGCCCCAATTTCACAAGGAGGAATAAAAGAGAACGAAGCTGCCACCATTTATTTTTTTTCTTCCGTGTTTTGGTTTCTAGGGTTTTTCATATGAATGAATGGAGGGGTCTGGGTTGCGAACGAATAAGAAAGGGGAAAGAATACAACCCTTATCTCAATCAAGAGGAAGCCGGTTGAATTAATAAAGAAAAGCCCATATAATTCTTTTAACAAATTTTCAAATGAATTTAAACTTGATTCAAATCTGCATTAGCAGTTAAAAATGATTTAATCGTCATTTATAAACTGACGTGAAAAACCGGGTTGTTACACTTGCAGTCTGACCAACTTTTTCAAATATCTAACACTTTGGCCTATTGTTGTTATTCCATCTTCCTCTACCTCTTGCTCTATTTGAATATCCACTTCTGTGATATGTTTGATCAATTTTATGATAGTTTTGATTCTGATTGTTTTTATAAGTGGCTGCATAGTTGATTGATAAGTCTGAGTCCACTGGTTTCTTGTGATCAATTCAATCTTCATGTGCAAGAAGTGTTGCATGAACATATTGTATTTATGGTAATGTCTCTTTAGATGATATAACAGCCACAACTGCCTTATATTCCTCACTAAGTCTATTTAGTATAGTTGAAACTTGCTCTGTATCAGACACATTGTGTCCTGCTGCTTCTGACAAGTCACAGGTTGTTTTGACCTTTGCCAAATAATCCCTTATAGATTGGTTATCTTTTCTGATATTCTATAGTTGCTTCTTATAATGCATGACTTTGGCAGCAAGTTGTGTGTTGAAAACTGTAACGATCCATAATTTTATCACTTTAAAATGAATATTAGTTAATTTAAAATATTTAATTGATTGTTTTAAATGATAAGTAATCCATTTAATTGTTATATAATGATAATAAGTGATTTATAATGATTTACAAATATATAAACTTGTTTTATAAAAATATATAATATTACCTAGTAGTTCGACGTCGTATTTTTAGAAATGGTTTTTAATATTATTTAATATGGTTTTATTGATTAAGTAATCTTGTTTTAATTATTTAAAGATGATAAGAGATTTATCTCCAGTTTTTTTTACATAAATAAATAATATGATTTAAAACTTAAAATGTGATTGAAGTTCGTTTTTTGGATTTTCGACTTTTTATCAAAAGAAAGTTGTTGCATACATTTATACATATATACATAAACAAATAGGAATGTATTTAGCACTAATTAGATTAATTTAACTAAAGTATCATTAGTAATGTTAATTAAGAAAAAAGAGAAAAAGGGTTTACTTTTGAAAAAGAAAACTTAAAATCAACTACACATCACTTACACATAGCACATGGAGGAGGAGTGGGCTAGGCACATAGGTGAGGTAAAGTGTATAAGAGATATTTTGTAAAATTTTCCTATAAATAGCAAGACATACTCTCTTCATTTCTACACATCTCATTTCACCTCTTCTTCTTCTTTCTTAAGCTTCTTCTTCTCCTCTTTAATGTCTTCTTTCTCTTCTTTTCTATGGCCTTAGGCCGTGAGCATATGGGGAGGTATGGACATGTGCAAGGAAGAGGGTGGAAGCCTTTGACATGAGCAAGGAGGAAGGTGGAAGTTATGGACATGAGCTTAGGGTGGTGGAGGCTCTAGGCCGTGAGGAAGGTGAAGGAAGGAGGTGATGGCCGTGTGCTATAGGAGAGAGAGGCTTTGAAGATGTTTTGATGAAGTTGAAAGTATTAGTGAAGTGTTGTGATAGATTAAAGTTGGTAGGAAGTAAATAGGTGAAATAAATGTGAGTTAATCACATTTTGAATTGCTTAATAATATCATTTGATATTCACTTGTTAATCATTTGTTTATATTACTTATTAATCACTTAATATTGCTTGTTATTAGTGATAATAATAGACATTAACTACTTAAAGTTATAAACTTGACCATATGCTAAAATGATTGCTTATATGGTTGTTTAATATGTTTGGATGATGATTGATTGATTGTATAAAAGTTTGGTTGTGATAGATATGATTATTATAATTTATAAGTTGAAAATCATATATGATGAAAAATGATAGCTATGTGAATTAACAATACACATCTTGTGAAAAATTATTCACATTATACCCAAAAATAATTAGTATACAACATATGCTAGACCTCTTTGTTTTTAAAACCAAAAGAAATGTCATTTTATAATATTGGAATTTACTTCGGAAAAGTAAAGAAATGAGAAAATGGAGCTTTGAAATAAATTTGGAATTAGTTTTTAAATGGAAGAAATCCGAAGAGTGAAGTTTTGAAATTTTTTTGAAAATAAAATATATGGTTTCGTTTACAAAAAATAATAATTTTAAAGGTGGAAAATAATACAGAAATATCATATAGTTTTGTATAAAACAATTTGGAATTAAAATAAGATGGAAATTGAATATAGTTATATAATATTAAAGATATAGAATAAAGTGAAAATGAGACTTTAATAAAGTAAAATAGTGAAAATTTAGTTTAATATGGTATTAAAATGATTTAAAAGTGTTTCAGACAAGTTTTGAATTTTTTTACTAAAAGGTGAAAAATAAGTCGTCATGTTTCGGTAGTTTGCGATTTCGAGACCCGAAAAGTTAAACGGATGTGCAGGGTAAAATATGAGTCAGAATTCTTTGAAATAAGAATTTTTGGTACCCTTATGATCATAATTTTCAAATGAGAAAGAAAAATCAACTTTTCAGTTAGTAAACTTTGAAATATGTCCAAATCAAGTTTTCAAAATCGTCGCGTTTTGCCAGTTCAAAAAATATTGGTTTCAGCACTTTTAAAAAGGATGTTTTAAAATCATTAAAAATATAAAATAAATTTTATAAATATGTTAAAATTCTTTAAAACCAATTTGAATTATAAAAATGGGCTTTAAAACGAATGTGAATTATAAAAATGGGAATATATGTAATGAAATTGGTGTTTTAATCTATAAAGCTTTAAAATCATTATTCACCGACAATTTAGCAATGGAATTGGTAATTATTGAATAAATGATTTGAACTTGTGTATTCGTCCCGAATATTTTTGAAATATTTTTCAAATGATAAATCAAATCATTTAAAAGTTTAGAGTCAATCAGATAACTTAACTGCCTTATGGGTGACAGAAAGATAGTGTTTAGGTTGGAGGTTGGGAAACCAGTTGTCTGCTCCCCCTAGTTATCCAGACTGGCTCGACGGAGGGAATAATTAATTTGATTTACTTGGACCGCATTTTCTTAAAATAAAAGAAGAGAGATTTGGAGTTTTTCAAAAAGGTTAAACAAGATTTGAAATAGGATTTTGATGGTAAAGAGAACATTCTAGTTAAACTCTATATTAAATTCCAAGGAGGGAACTTGTACTATCCGTTTAATGCCCCCACACCAAGACCCACATTAACAAAGAGTATTACTAGGTAATACCGTCTACTAATGCAGAGAATAGGGCTGGTTAGGAGCGACTATATGTAGCCTTGTCTTAAATATCTATTGAATACGTCGATAAATGCTCTATATTTTTTTCCATCTCAAGTGGATTGGTATATCCAATAAATACTTAATACATAGACATAGGTGGCTATAGAATCTATCAGAACAAACTACAACAACTCAAATGCAAAACACATCACAGAACAGCAGATAATCTCATATATACACATATACAGATACATCACAGAGTATACAAAATGATACATCACATATGTGGTATGACGACCACAATACAAACACGAGTCAAAAGAATATACATATCAGAGTAGCAACAAGAAGGACTACACAAAAGCTACAACAAAAGAGCTAGCAGAAAAGTCCATGCAGAAGCAGAATAGGCTAGGTCCAAAGGGTACCTAACCTAAAACACCTCGGTCTGACCCAAGTATAAAATACACGGGTCAGTCTCGCTAAACAAATCAGTTTAAGAGGATAAGCGATGCTTAGAAGGAAAATGTGATAATATTCTCAAGTGAGAAGGGACAATTCAAAGTGTATGGTTACATCAAGTGATAACATGGTATCACTACACAAACATACAATCTCAAAAGAGATAAAACAATTCATAAAACGCTAAATATAGCAAGCCTCGTATCATCGGCATATCATAAATCATCAATAATGGTTTAGGGAAAATTATAGCTCCTAAAAAGGAGAAATCCCAAACCCGCCATATCGGCAACCCAAACAATCTCAAAGAAATCACCATCTCAAAATACGCCATAAGGCAATCAAATATAAATCTCCAACATAGGAGAATATAATCCCAAATAAACGCCAAAAGGCAAATCTCATATAATAACGCCAATAGGCAAATCTTAAATAATGCCAGGTGTTGGCAAACCCAAATCTCAAATATAGAACTCGATAAGAAGTTCAATTTCCAAAGATGTAATCGCCATATATAATATCTCAAACGGCTCAAATGGCCAATAATGTAAAAAGGCGATACACTTGGAAAATCACAAATAAATCAATGAAATCATCTCAAAGATATAGCACGTGCTTACGGCCGAAGCCCGGCAAGTACTGTTCTCTCAAAATAAGGCGCCACGTCTCTTAGACAAACATCCCGAAGGACAACATCCCGAAGGACAAATAAATACGTCTCTTAGACAAACATCCCGAAGGAAAAATACGTCTCAATGGACAAATACGTCTCTTAGACAAACGTCCCGAAGGACAAATGACCCGAAGGTCCAGTACTGGCAAATACGTCTCTTGGACAAATGTGTCACAAACTTTCGGATAGGAACCCGAATAGAGGTAACGTGCATCCCATACCACACGTTTGCACTAAACGGTTTACTAACTGCTAGTAAATTTCATACTCAAAGTAGTAAAAAGTTTACCTCGTCTCATCGGTAAACTCGACCCGAAGTTCAAAACGATCAAACGGACAAGTCGGGAATTAACCGATAAGATAAACGCATGTGTCTCATACCATGTGTTTTACCAAACCGTTTAATTCTCATTCTCATTCTTTCTAATAGTGCAAAAACGTGTTTATTATGTATAAAATAATTTACTTTGGAAAACAAGCGTTTAAAACCAATTTTCGAAATCACTTTTGAAAACCGTATTTGAAATTCCCTTATTATAGAGAATAATTAGATTTTATATTTGAAAATACTTTAAAAATATCATATAATAATTATTTGAAATGCCCATTTATTTTAAAAATTATTTCAAAGCAGTTTGGAAAAATCCATGCTCGAAAACGAATAAAAACCCAAAAAATCACTCAAACCGATATTCGAATTCAATTCAAATTAAATTCAAATTTAATCCAAAATTTGAATTTCAAAATCTCCAAAATTTGGCCAGTCTATTGATAGACATCATGGCCTTCAATACAATCAGAAATATCACAAAAACGAGCAAGAGAAACAAGCGAAATAGGAAGCAAAACAAGGCAAAACGGACTGGGCAAAGGCCTGGAAAAGGCCTTCACCCAGGTCGACATGTAGGTCGACCAGGGGGTCGACCTTTGCCCACCTAAGGTCGACAGGCCGGTCGACCTTAGGGGCCTCTGGGTCGACCTGTATGTCGACCCAGAGAGAGAAGGTGTCGACCTTCTCACGCGAATTTGTTCCAGGTTAAAACCAAGCTCCGTATTCAATTTCCAGTGTAGTTTTGGGCATTCAAATGATAAAAATTTTGCAACCAAATTTTACAGGCATGAACTACTACAACTGAACTACCAACAGAAAGAAATCCGGTGGAATTTCGTTGCAGGAATCAAAAGATATAAACATGCAAAGAAGCAGTATAAAATAGTTTCACAGAAAAGAAAAACTGTCAAAAGAAAAACGATTACAGTAGCTTATTTTGCACAGATTCAAGCATTTAGCATTTTTGTTTTGCTAGATTTGTGAGCTTTCAACTCACCTTGCTATTTGAATGCAAATACCCGGATTTAAGAGGAAAGACTGAAGCTTGGCTTAAGATTTTAGCCTGTAGAACCTGTAGGAAGAAGATACAGAACATGCAAACAAAAATGTACAGTAAATTAGAAACTTAATTCACAAATCAGAGATTTTTGAGGAAATTAAGTGATTTGGAGTGTTGATTACCTTTGATTGGTTCTCTAGAGTGAAAAAGACTTTAATTTGCTGAATAAATTTGAAGAAATTGGCTTGGTTTTTAATTTTTGAGAAAGAGGTTTACTGTATATTGTTATTTGGCTAAGGAAGAAGATGAAATTGAGAAATTAACGTACATGTGATTTATGTTTTCTCATTTCTCACTTGGTTAAGTCCTAAGTGGGCTTAGACCCAACAATTAAAAGAAAATAAAAGGGCCTAGGTTAATTAATTCACTTATAAACAAAAATGCTTCAAATATAACATATACACAAAACAAAATGCACTTTTCTTCATATTTTCACATAAGAAAAATATGAAAACTTGTATACATATAAAATAAAACATTTTATATCATATAAAAAATAAATTTATATTTTAAAACATTTTTATTATTAAATTCTTTATTTTACAAAAATGCATTATTTACTCAAATAAATGAATAAAACATTCTTTTTGACTTCTAAAATTCTACAAAAATACTTTTCTCACTTAGAAAAATATTTCAAATCATTTCCAAACTTAATTTATAGCCAAACATACTTTTAAACCAATTTCCACCTTTTTATTTAAATAAACCACCTTTAAAAATCAATTACTTCCCTTAAAATTTATTAAAAGAAGTAATTGGCAATAATTAACATAATTATTACATTTTCTCTAAAATAAAGTCATTTTCCATTTATTATCACACTACCCAAATAAAATAAACTTTGGAATTTTATTTTCTCATTTTTAATTCCAAAATTCATTGTTTATTCCAAATAAACAATTTAACATCTCCAGTTTTATTTAAAATCACAATATTAAATTATAATTACCATTATAATTTAATATTGACAGGTAATCTCCAAACCAGGGTTATTACAGACTCCACCCCTTAACAAAATTGCGTCCTCACAATTTCTAGAGAAGAGTTTATATTCAACCTATAAATTTCATCAATCAAAAGAGAAAAGGAGATAAGCTTGAGATAAAAAGATTCTCACCATCACTATGCGAAGAAAGAAAACCGAGATAGGATCGCTCGATAAACTCTCTGGTTTCCCAAGTGCAGTCATTGGGATTAGCAGACTATTGAACTTTAATGAGCGGCACGTCCTTGTTTCGAAGGCGTCTCACCTTCGAAGCAAGCATGCGAACAGGCTGCTGCACGATAAATAGGTCTGGTAAGATCTCAAGCACTTGCAAATCCGGAGAATCAATAATAGAATCTGACTCTCGAAGACACTTCTGAAGCTGAGATGCGTGAAACACGTCATGAATGCCAGATAGATGAGCTGGAAGTGAAACTCTATAAGCCACAGGGCCAATACGTTCAGTAATAAGAAACAGTCCTAGAAAGCGAGGAGCCACAAGGGTATAAGTTTTATATATATTCTATGTTTAAAAGTATTATTATATATATTATATATTAAGTTTGCCTGTTGGTTCTATTGTTATATGTAATATGCTGTAACCAGGCAGTATATGCATACATATATGGATGTTTTGTTTGTTTTAAAACTATTGTTTTGTAGGTATTACAAATATGTTAGATTTTTTAAATTATATATATATAGTTTATACAAGTTCATAATCTATCAGTATATATTTATATGTTGCTTCTACTGTACTATTTATATATACAAGTTGTAAAACCTAGTTACTGTACACATAAGTCTATGTATTATATTATAAGTTATTGTGTGTGTGTGTGTATGTTATATTATAATTTATATAGGTTTACATATAAAATCTATTCGAATATATATATATATATGTGTGTGTGTGTGTGTGTGTGTGTGTGTTTTGTAGCTTTGCTTATGCAGATGCAATGTATTATATGTATGGTTATGTTTACATTTTGAAAATTTGATATATATGTATATAATGTTTATGTTACATTTTGGAGTGTGTACGTACATTTTAAAATGTTTTGTTAACTATGGGTCTTAATTAGTTTTAAATATAATAAGTTTGAATCATATATATATATTTTTTATTTTAATATTTGTCGTAGTGATTGTTTTATAAAATAATAATAATAATATAATATACATTTTGTAATAATTCCTTGTATATATGATATGTTATAGAAATCTTAATTTATATATATATGTAACTCATATCTTGTTTCATCGATCTCTTGACCATCTTAACTTACCGTCTAAAATCGATTTATCGCAGCAAATTGCTTGCTTGTCGTGTCCCGTGTCGTGCCCATGTCCATGTGTGTATCTGTATCAGTTGCTTCTCATCTGTGTTCTCTAGCCTCGAAAGGTGAGCAATCACTCATGATTAACGTTCTTATAATTATTAAATCTGATTTCATTTGAAACGACAATTGAAATATGCTGTTACTAGTTATTTAATTGCTATATATGATATGTTATTTTCTATAACTGTTCACCTATGACATCTGACATCATGATCTGTTATTTATATTTTTTTGTTATTGATGATATATGCATGTTGTTATTATGTTATGTTATTATCATTACTGTTCTCACTCTGCAAGTTCCCTATTAGTATAGAATTCTCTATGGGTTGAAATGATACATACTCGAACGATCTTGTAGAATAGAAGAAAATCGTTATAAGTTGAAATGATAAACCCAAGCGATTTTTCATTGACATTGAATTTGGGATTGCGGGTTGAAAAGATATATACCCATAGATATTTAAATTGCGGATTGAAATGATAAATATTTGTATTACTTGACCATAGGATAGAAAATTTT
This sequence comes from Allium fistulosum, assembly GCA_030737815.1. Lineage (NCBI taxonomy): Eukaryota > Viridiplantae > Streptophyta > Magnoliopsida > Asparagales > Amaryllidaceae > Allium > Allium fistulosum. The sequence continues at coordinate 695,929,088 of CM060906.1, forward strand.
ATACAGACACCGTTGGTCTATATATATATTTTGAAAATGATTTCCAAGGTTTTGAAAGGAAATATATGGTTTTAATAAATATTGATTTTAAGATATTATATATATATACATAAAGGTTATTTTATATATGTCTAAATTTAGATTTTTAAATTGTATGCTTTGGAAATTTCATAGTTATAAGTTAGTTTTGAAATTATAAATTTTCCGATTTTACTTATAATTTTACTATTTTAAAAAAAAATATAATAAGTTTTAATTTAAAAATAAATTTAATAATAGCTTTAATTTAATAAAATTTAAATTGATTAGTATAATATGTTTAAGTATTTATTTAAATTTATATTTTTAAAATAGATTTAATAATAATTTTAATAAATTAAGATTGGGAAGATAGTTTGAAATTTATTTGAAATTGTATTTGTTTAAAAAATTATACTTAAATAAAAATTGATTTGAAACTTATTGAGTTTGAGATTTTAAAGATATGATTTATAACTTGATTTTGATTAAAGGTGATTAAATGAATATTCTAAGTTTAAAATAAATTGAATGGGATATTTATTTTTATTTAAATTAGATTTTATTTAAATGTTATTGAATTGATTAAGTGAATATTTCAAACTAAATAATAATGAAGTTGAATTTAAATATAAATGAATTTATCAAATTTAGTTATTGTAAATGTTTGAATATTTAAAGCTTTGAAATCTATTGAAATTGAAATGGTTTATTTTTGTAGTTCAAACCTATATTTGGAATCGATATAAAATGGTTTATTGAGAAGTTGAATTGAATTGAAATTGATGAACTAGGTTTGAATTAAATTGAATCCCATAATTTAAGTTTATTTGAATCGATTTGTGAAATTGGAGGAAACTATTTTTATTATATAAAGTATTTTTAATATATATATAAAATATTTTAATATATATATAAATTATTTTAATATAAACTATTTTAATAAACTATTTTTAATATACAAATTATTTTATTATATAAACTATTTTAATTTATAACTATTTTTAATATATATATCATTATTAATATCTAAAATGTTTAAACAGGAAAGTGTTATGATTTCCAAAGTTATGTTTTCAAAGTGTTATGATTTCTAAAGTGTTATAGTTTCAAAGGTTTTATAATTTTGAAAGAGTTAAATTTTTGGAAAGCCCTATGATTTTGGAAATGGATATATTTTAAGTGAATAATGATCTCGTATTGACATTGTTTTGAAATGGATATGATATTTTGGATATGGAAATGATATTTTGAAATGACCACAGTGTTATAATAACGTTTGGTTGTTAAAGAGACCGGGATCGGTTATTGTCATACTCTCTACCAATGCCGAAAACCACTTTAACAGCTGTGTACGTGGTGGAGATTCCAAAATGAAGTAGGATGGTTTGGTGACGATTCTATATGGTATGTACGTAGCCCTGACTCCCGTGAGTCAGCTTGATGCGGCTAAAACAGGAGCTACACCGGGCTAAGTGAGGCCATCCCTCCTATCGGACACGTTTCTTCGATACCATTTTATTGCTTTTTTGATTTGATTGGGTGCACCCTTTGATTTTGGGAGTGTGTCACAAGGTGGGCGGTAGTAGCTGCTATGCGTTACCACTAGTCCGGATCTGCAAACGGTATATCTACCCCGGCATTGCCTCGAGTGCCGTGTCTCATGCCCTATCGCGCCTTCTACGAGTTTGGTTTGTACCATACCTATTGAGTGCCCTCTGATAGCCCTCCAGTTTACGGAGGAATTACGGTAATGTATAGACTATGAGAATATATAAAAATGTGTTAAGGGGGATATGGGTAACGCCTTAACGCTATTTTGATACTTTTACTTTACTTTAGACATATTATAATAGCGTATATTACTACATAGTAGATAGTTCCACGGATCCTTAGAGGATGGAAATCCCAAACATCCTTTAAGTTACTTGTATTTCAGTTGACATTTCACTTGAGTTGAATTTATTAATATAAGAATGTTAATCCTGACTCGAGCGTTTTGTGTTTTGCTTTATGCTCGGATCAGATTGAGTGTCGCGGCATTTGAGACTCACCTTTGGAGTTGGAGCTTTACTTGGAGATCCATCTGTATCTATTCAGCTTTCAGCTATCCAGTGGTTTTGTTCAGAATTGTCATCTGTTTGTATTCGAGATTACATTGTATTTGAGATATTCTGTTGTATTTTATTTCAAACTCTAATGTTTATGTAGTAGCTTCATGAACTACTATTTATTATATTCCGCTGCTTATTGTTGTTATACTCTGTGTCTATGATTCTGTGATTGATTTATTTACTGTATATGCTGAGTTTTGCCAAATATAAATTAACAATATGATATTTTAAGCAATTCAAGTCTGACATGTGTGGATGCGAATGGTTTGAAATACCGGGTCATTACATGTATGTATATATATATATATATATATATATCTATAAAGATCGGAATTTATTATTTGTCTGATAAAAATAATATTCCAATATTTAAAATCAGTAAAATATTCAAATAATACGTGTCAAAAATCCCAGGTCGTTACATTTTATGTTTACTTGTTCAGTGTCATTTATTGACTTTGCTCAATATTTGAATTTTCTTCATTAACTTATTGAGTTTGACCAATTTAATGTGTAGGAGATTGACAGAGATAGCTGGGCAGTTCTAGTGATTTTCATTACCTGGTTGATTAAACAATGTGAGTTGTGAATCAAGAACTCCTACAGTCCTTTCAACATCCTTCTATTGAAATGTATTAGAATATACAGGTAGATCAGGTATTGACACTTTTGGATTGTATATCTTTTTGGTTGTCTTCTTATCTGCGCTGCTAAAAGAGAATACATTTTCATTAAATACATCATGCCTGCATATGAAATTTTTTCCACTATCATCAAGGCATTTATATCCCTTCTGATTTACTCCGTATCCTAGAAAAGTACATGGCCTTGACCTAAAATTCAATTTATTAGTATTATATGGTCTTAAATAAGGAAAACATAGACATCCAAAAGTCCTTAAACTTTGTTAATCAGGTTTAACACCATATAACATTTCTGTTGGACTTATTCCTTTTAGGACCTTTGTTGGTAATCTATTAATTAAGTATACTATTGTACTAAAGGAGTCATGCCAAAATTTTAAGGGTAGTGATGCCCGAGCTAATAAAGTAAGACCCGATTCAACAATTTGTCTATGTTTTCTCTCAATTAAACCATTTTGTTCATATGTATAGGGTCATGTATGTTAACCCCTTTTTAACTCACGACCTAGCAGTATGCCGAGTTAAGGAGGCTGCCGACCTAAAGAAGTCCGCGACCTAAGAGGCTCTGCGACCTAAGGAACATTGCGATCTAACAATGTTGCGACCTAAAAGCTCTCCGAGTTATGCAGTGCTCCGACTTAAGAAGGTATGCCGAGTTAAGGTGCTTGCCGACCTAACAAGCTAAAGGCGTAACCGACTTAAGGAAAGCTCTGACCCAACAGTTGCCGATCTAACTACTGAGAAGAGCTGCCGACTTAAGAGTTGTGCCGACTTAGGAGCCTGCCGACTTAAGAAGATCTGTGACTCAGGAGTTAAGAAGGATGCCGAGTTAGGAACCTGCTGACTTAACAAGGCCTGCCGAGTTAACAGATTGCCGACTCATGACTTAACTTGCCCAGCGACCTAAGGCTACAGGAATGTCACGACCTAAGGGGAGTCGCGACCTAAGGAAGCTTGCGACCTAAAGACTCCGCGACCTAGTAGTACTGCGAACTAAAGGTTACGACCTAGAGAAGATTCCGAGCTACAAAATGCTCCGATTTAAGGAGGTTCCGACCTAACGAGTCACCGACTGATCTTAAGTCTTCAGCGACCTATCATAAACCAGCAGCGACCTACGCTAAGTCGGTGACGACTTAAAGACTTAGAGAAATTTCCTAAGTCCAGATCAGCTTCTATAAATACCCCATCACTTCCAACATGGGGGGGACTTTGGGGCCATTCATTTCTCCAAGCGCCATTACGCTGTCGAAGCCTCCTCTCGTTCAGCAATCAAAGATCTTCAAGCATTCGAGACACTACAACGATCTTCGAGAAGAGCTCCTAACATCCAACGCGGATTCGTCGAGTTTCATCATTAAAGATCGAGCTAGTAGTCAAGAATGATTTCATGATCAAATTGTATTGTATTTAGAGAGATATTGTATCGAATTGTAATCAAATCAGCAATAAAAGACTATAAAGTGGATGTAGGCTCAATTACGGGCCGAACCACTATAAATCTGTTGTTCATTTACTGTTTTTCTGCTATTTTCAGCTCATATTCTGTTCCCGTACCAACGGGTGGTGCTTTCACAAGTTTATTACACACACCGGGTGTTAGCGTTCATTTTTTCCTCGTTAACATTTTGGTGCTTTCATTGAGAGTTGAACTCAGGCGATCATCCACCGCTGCTTCGCAAAGATTCATAGAAAGAACCTCTCTTTAAAAACCAGATCTGAAATAATGGCTCCTGGAAGAAGAGGTAGACCTATCAGATCCGGAAACGCTCACGAAGGAACTTCCGCTTCCCCAATAACAAACCAAGCAACTCCAACCGTTGGGGTCACCAGGGCTGAATTGGATGACGCAGTTTCTGGATTATACCAACAAATTGAAACTCAAAACGCTTTGATGATGGATAGATTAACTGCTCTGCTTGGGGCAAATCGTCAACCAGAAAACCGTCGAACTACTCTTCCTGAAATGCCACCTTTCCAAGCTGATGGTTCTATGCCGCAACCAACTTGTCATGAGCATATGCCCGGGCAAAATTCCGAGGGAAGAACTAATACTTGCCCGGAGGTGTCTTTGAACAATAAAGAGTATCTGTCTGAAATGGTTGGCCGCATCATGAAAGAGAGCATGCAAAGGGAAGAGGATGAGGCTGACTGGGGATTTGCGCCAAGCAGAACTCCGTTTACTGAAAGGATCCTAAGAGCGGAGTTTCCAAGGAAATTTGCACCTCCTACTATCCAAGCTTATAGGGGAACCAGTGACCCTAATCATTTCCTCTACAAGTACGATTGGCATATGACTGGTGCAAGAGCATCAGACGAGATCAAGTGTCGATACTTTCCGGTATACCTAGAAGGTGTGGCTTTACTTTGGTTCACAAAGCTTCCAGTTCGATCTGTAGATAAATTCTCCGACTTAACGCAAAAGTTTAAAGAACAGTTCAGATTGTATGCTTCGAAAGCTAAGGATATAATGTCACTGTCTAACCTTGAACAAGCACCCGGAGAATCAATCAAATCTTTCTTGAGCCGTTTCAATATAGCTTTAGCCGAAGTAGAGAATGCAGAACCACGCATGATCCTGACTTATTTGATGAGAGCCATTGATAAATCGAGTGAATTTGGGATATGGTTAAAGATGAAAGAACCAAACTCACTTGATAAATTTTATAAAAAGGCCGATGAGTTCATTCGCCTTGAAAGCCTTTCTGCAACATCGAAGGTGGTTACTGCCCAGACTAACAATGACAATGTCCCACTTAAGAAAAGAGAATCTGAAAGTCAGAAAAGGGAGAATGAAGGAGGAAGAAGCCAGGGAAATGAAAAGAAACCTCGCCGCTTTAGTCCTTCGAACTTTACTCCTTTAACTGATACACCAAGAAATATCTTTTTTGCAACAAAGGACGTTGTCAGGTATCCTAAGCCGCCCGAGATGACGAGAGGGGCAAAGCGTAATGGAAAGTTCTGCCAATTTCACAATCAACCTGGCCATGACACTGACCAGTGTCGCGAATTAAAGAAGGTGATTGAAGAATTGCTAGAGCAGGGTAAACTCCAACAATACGTTAAAAGAAGCGGAGTCGATCCAACCCCATCCACTCGGGATCAACAACGTCCTACCCATCAATCCGATTCTCTCAACAACACTGCAGTGCAAGATTCAGAAAAGCTTGTCATTAATGCTATCACAGGGGGGCCATACCCAGCAAGCAGAAGTTGGGATGACTACTAATTACCCACAAAACTGCGACTGGGGCATCTCTCACTTTCTCCGGCATAAAAATCCAAAAGCTATGAATCAAGCACAAATGGAAATCCAGCTTGGAGATTCTGAAACATCAATAACTAGCATTCATTTTTACTTAACAGCATTGCTTAAATTTGTAAAGATAATGATGGATGTGTAACTTCTGCATTGTAAACCGCTGAGAAATCAGCGTGATTCAATAATAAAAAACCATGCATTGTGTTTTCTATTATAAAATGCCTGTTATATTTCGATGAGTAAATACTCTAAATGTATTGCTAAAATATCGATTTAATACTGCAGGTCATTAAAGCAAAGCTCACCCATCGCAAAGCTAAGCGAGCCTTGCAAATCATTTATTAAAGCAAATTCCAAGCAACAAAAAATTTCAAACTCAAATCCCATACAAGAGGAACTTCACATAAAAAGTTAACGGCTCCACTGTGTCAAGCCCTCGTTAACTGGTTGCGATCGTTGATATAAAAGGGCATCCAACCAAATAACTTGCGTTTACTCTGTGGAGTCATTCAACAGTGAAGTCTACTTCTTCGGATAAAGAAATTTACTTGCAAAAGAAAGAAACACGCGCTGGGAAATGATGATAAAGGATCGCAGATTGGCGGATGATGGTACAACATGAGCAGGCAGACATGGAAGCAGCCAAAGGAAGGTATGCCTCTCAACAGGAAAGCAGGTAGATCCACTAAAGGGATAACTTCCCAAGCAGAAGGAATAAGACCCTCGCTGGCTGATTGTGATGCATCCAATCAGGCAGCTTGTGTCCATCCCATGGATCTACTTGCCCCTAAGACGCAACCTTCCTGGCACGCCAACCAACTGATGCTCCTTCCCAAGGATCAACAAAGCCCTCTAACGAGGCACGCCAATAAATGGAGAGCTTTCCTCAATCAAAAAGATCGGTGGGACTACCAAAATGGGGCACCTTGTTAATCGATTGCGATCGTTTGTACAAACAAACATCCAATCGAATGACTTACGCTTGTCCCGTGGACCCCTCCGACCATGAGAAAGTAACTTCCAGGCAATCACAAGCCCTCTTCGGAGGCACAAGCCCTCTTCGGAGGTACAAGCCCTCTTCGGAGGCACAAGCCCTTTTCGGAGGCACATTTCACCCGTGTAGAAGTGCAAAATGCTTCTCTTCGGAGACCCACTTCACCAGTGATGAAATGCTAAAAAGCCCTTTTCGGAGGCACATTTCACCCGTGTAGAAGTGCAAAATGCTTCTCTTCGGAGACCCACTTCACCAGAGATGAAATGCCAAAACTGCTTCTCTTCGGAGACCAAAATCGCTTCTCTTCGGAGACCAAAATCGCTTCTCTTCGGAGACCAAAACTGCTTCTCTTCGGAGACCAAAACTGCTTCTCTTCGGAGACCAAAACTGCTTCTCTTCGGAGACCAAAATCGCTTCTCTTCGGAGACCAAAAGACCTCTTCAGAGGCGTACTTCACCTTGCTTGAAGTACCAAAAATAGACCCTTTACCGGGGCACGAAAGTCAAAACCTTCTTCAGAAGCTCATTTCATTGTACAGGAAAATTCACTTTCAAACAAATAAAAGTGATCATTCCCAGAAGTCGAAGTGTTCTTCAGGAAGAAATAGAAAATAAAGATTTCTCCAAAGACAAGATATACTCTATTAAAAGCAGAATAATTCTTCCCTGAAAAAGTGGAAAGTTATTCTCTAAAATAAGAGTATCGGTCTTGTGAAATCAAGAAATATTACAATATACTTGTGGTATGGGGGCAACATTATACAATTCAGTTACATTAATAAAAGTAATATACAAGCAACATACCACAAGTTCATTGCAATATCACGTAATAAAGATGTGGAGTAAGTGCGTTCTTGAAACACAGACAAAAAATTTGTACAAGCGAAAAGAATCATTTACTCTACACTTCAAATGAAAAACAGATGTATTCCTACATACACAAGGATTTGTACAAGAAAAATATCTATTTATTTCAACACTATGAGAAATTTTTACATTGTACAGGTTACAAAAAGAAGCGGAGACCGGAATCCGCACAATCCCCGGTCAATACAAAAAGCAGAAAATGCAAAATCAAACTCATTTCCCCTTCTTCCCACCCTTGGAACTTTTACCCGGCCTGGTAATTAGCTTCGTAGGCCGCGTCGGAGAAGAAGGAGAAAGAGACTCAGCCGGATCAATCTCTGCCTCATCCCCAGCAGTAGTAGAACTCTTCTTTCCTTTCTTCGAAACCACACGTTTCCCCTTCTTCTTGGAAGAAGATTCGCTCCCCGGAGTAAGAAATGTAGAAAGTTTTGTGTCGTAATCGAAAGACCGCTCCGGGGTCTTCTCGCTATCTTCCAGATCTTCTGCTTTCTGTTCCTCGGAAGCAGATGGTTCATCCAAACCTTGAAGGGCTGCTATCGGTTCTTCCTGTGAACCTGGTTGAGAAGCTGGAAGAGGAGTAACCTGAGAAGAAGGAATGGCAGCTGAAGAAGGAAGAATTGGTGCAGTTTCCGGCGCGACTGCTGCATAATAAAAGAAATCAAAATTAGTTTTCCTCGAGAAAAAAGAAGACCGTGAATCGTCAAAGTTACCTGGAGAAGCCGGTTTGGCAAGATCAATCTCAAATTCCCGAGCCTGAAAGTCCTTCATTGCCTCCTCTTCTGTAGGAGTGGTCACAACTGGAGGTGAAGGATGAGAGCTGGAATCCATAATGTTTGCATCAGCCGAAGTGGAAGCATGAACAGGGGCAGTTAAAAGAGCTTCCTCTTTTGAGAGTTCTTCTCCCAATAATTCAGCCCGTGCCCCAGCAAGCTGCTCCTTCCCTCTAACCAGAGCAGCGCGAGCCTCATCATCAAGATAGCGAGCCTCAAATTTTGCTTCCTCAAATTTTGCTTCATCATAGCCGGCACCTTTAAACATATCTAGTGCGGCCTCCCACACTTCCGCCAGGGTGATTTCATAATCTGGACCCAGAAAAGCAAGGCTCCCACGACCCAGAACGCAGTGTAAATAAAAGTCGAATAAGGTAGAACTGATGCTTGCTTTTGTTGCCTCATGTGACTGTTCAGTCGCTTCTTTTTCGGCAATGGCAGCAACCCTACCAGTAATAGCCTCATCACGAGCTACCTCAGCTCTAGCAAGTTGAGACTTTAATAACTCAATCTCCACGTTCTGGGAGGTGACTTTTGCCCGCAGTTCGGCGTTCTCTACACGATACTTCTCATTGACATGCTGTTCGGCGGCAAGCTTCATTTCCACATCTCTTTGTGCAGCGTGTGCGTCCCGCACCTGCTTCTGAAAGACTTCTTCTTTTTGAGTATATGATGCAGAAGAAGAAGCGAGATTTTCCTTAAGCTGCTTAACTTCAGACGCAAGCTTTGCATTGTCGTCTGCAATACTCGTCATTTCCGCGTCATGCTGCTTACGCCATTTGTCCCATTCTGCTTTATCATTCTCCATCGTCATCATTGCCTCAAGGTTAAGGTGGTTGACCCTTTGAAGTTCATCAACCAACTTCTGCCATCCAGACATTCTTTCAATATCAAGCTTGACGGCGTCGACATTTCTCAGCATTGCTTGCTTATCAATGGGAACCAAATCTAAGTCAAAGCGGACTCCTCTTAGACACCAATTCGGAAATCGGCTCTGAAGCGTTGGAGGGCCGTCTTTAACTAGATATTGTGGCCTGTTAATGATGGTTTGAATGTCAGTTTCCTTTAGAGGGGGAGAACCGGCCGGAATGTCAGAAGAAATGGGAGCGTTGGTCTTTTCAAAAATAGCAGACGCGTCACTTGGCTTAGACCGTTTGCTCGTTTCATCAGTAATTTGAGTCTTCCCTTTGTCATCATAAGATTTTCGCTTATGAGAATCGTAAGTTTTGTAAGAAGAATCGTATCGATCAGCATCCCTCCTTCTCTGCCGCTGCTCATAATCCCATTTTTCTTGAGCCTTCCTTTGGGCCCGTTCCTCATCTGTCTCTCTCTGGTCACCAAGATATTTCCTGAAGTCATAGGATCCACGGCTTCCATGGCGCTGAAATGAGTCATAATATGAGCCGGAGCGTCCCATCGGAGAATCTGAAAACAGGAAAGAAGTAAAGTTTAGAAATTTCCAGAAAGAAAAAGTAAATGCTTATAAGTGCAGAAAAATCCTAAGTGTGTGCGGCGTGCGAACTACGCGCGTCAAACTACAAACCACGCTTCAGTGCAGGAACGGAGACGACAGGTGTCGAAAGCGTCGAGATCTGTCTCAAAGAGGAAGTCGCTTCAATGACAGGAGAGTTTGCCTTTGGAATATTATCCTTGAAAAGCTCTTGAGAAGTAATCATAATGTCACTCAAGCCATCAAAGGTGTCATCTCCCAAGTGTTCGGTAGATTTCTCCTTCTCAACTTCCACATCAGTTGATTTTTCAGAAGCTCGAAGATTCTCTTCTTCCTCAATAATTGGGGGAAGTGCCGACTTGCCAGCTAACCCTACAACATCAGCGGATCCAGAACACTTTATCAAAGCAGCATCCATGACGGGTGTTTTTGATGCAGCTTCTTCCGCAGAAACTGGGGCATTTGACGCCTCTGCTTGAGAACCCGAAGCAGCCGACGTTTCTGCATCAGAGCTAGGAATTTCATGAATTCGAGTCGACCTGGAAGGGTGTAGAAGCCCAAATTGGTGCAAAAGCTCATCATCTAATAGAAACTGGATGCTCCTCTCCTCCACAGGCACCGCCATAAGCCTCTCGAAAGTCACTTTGTGACTGAGATTTTTAGAAGGAGGAGGAAGTGCTGAAAAGGAAGAAAAGCGAAGTTAGCACTTGATAATCCGAACTTCGGTAAGTTTGAAAGAACATAAGAGACAAATGCAAGTGATCTTACTCCCTATTCTCCAAATAGCATAAAACCCAGGAGGACAGCGGACATAAAAGAACGGGCTCAGGAAACTGTGAACACTTTCAGGGAGACCGGTGATCAACTTACGATTCCTCGCACTCCTTACGACTATGATGGAGGGATGATCTTTATTCTTGGCAAAGGTGCAGAGATAGCGAATTTCTCCGAAGGTAGGAAAGCGGCCCAGCGTTCTCCTAAAAAGCACGCATAGTCCCAGCAAGATGGCGTAGCCATTGGGATGTAACTGAAAAGGGGAGATAGATAGTTGGAGAAGAAGTTCTCGAATGCAGTCATTGAATGGCGGGATAGCTCCGCTCAAGCACATTTGGCGGTTAACCGCAACGAAGCCACGAGGCGGCCTGTCAGCAGTATCATTTGTTTCAGGAAGCAAAGCGTCAGCTTCAGCAATGCCAAACTGGATGCATAGCTGACGAAAGGCTTTATGGCTCAAGGTAGTAGGAGTCCTCTCTGGAGGATCGTTCAGCGGGATAGCAACTGGAAATACATCTTCAGCTTGCTCTGTTCCTTCTTGTGGAGAAGACATTCTACACAATCAGCTGAATGTTCAAATGTGAAGGTGCACGTTCCCTAAAAGTGTGAAGTGTCGTGCAAAAACTAATGAAAATAAAAGACAAGCATAACTGGAATTAAATTAGTTGACAAACAATCGATTACAGAATTTCAGAACTTGTCAATGATCAAGTGCAGTGTTAATACAGACAAGTCAGTTTCATTTGACTATTATGATTTTGTTTTAATACTTCACTTGAATTGGTTATTGTACAGCATCTCATTCATATTCATTTAATTTAACTTTCTCGTTATCAACTAATCCGTCACTCGATGTGGGCAGTCGGTGATAGTATATTCGTCCCAGTATTCTGTGAATGTTGTATTAAGCAGGATTGTTAGTTTGCAAAATTGAAGCAATGTGTAAAATGCATGCAACACAGTTCATAGTTCAACAGTTCATAGTTCAACAGTTCGAAGTTCGGGCACAGTTCAAAAATCATCTGTTGGGTGGCCGAAAGCTAAGTCCTAACTCGGTGACGACCTAAGGAAGGTTCCCTATGGGTCAAAGCCAGGGATCCTCTAAGTCCTAACTCGGTGACGACCTAAGGAAGATTCTATGGGTCAAAGCCAGAAATTCTCTAAGTCCTAACTCGGAAGCGACTCAAAACCAAGGTCACATGAAACTGCTAAGTCGGTGCCGACTTAAACCATGAAAATCACCGAATCATGTGAAATCCTTAAGCCATGACCGAGCCAATACCTCAACCAATTTTCCTCTCTATCTCTTAACCCGTTAACCCAACAGCCTCACAGTCAATTATGACCCTCATTCCATTACACCATTGAATCACCCCGAAAAGCCAATTCGAATCGCCCCGGATTTGCTGCGAATCTGACGTATTATTGCCACACCACAACTGCAACGTGATCAATGGCAATTGTGAAACGGTCGAAGGGTTATACATGATGAATCGTAGCATCTAAATACAAGTGGAAGTCAAAAATTGGGGAGTTATCGATTCGACAGAGAGCATAGGTGAACGATGACCAGATCGACTTACGGAGTTTAACAGGAAGATGATCGACGATTGGATGATTGGAGTTTATCTCTGAAAGCTCTAAATTGCGTCAATGGCTGATTCGAGAAGAAGAACAGGTGAAGGAAGAGAAGGGGCGACTTAAGCTATTTATTCACTGGGGCAGTGAGAGACGAATCGGCACACGGTGTACGACCTAAGGCATTTGTTAAGTCAGCACCGACCTAACCAGAGTGTTAAGAGAATCGAAGCATACGACCTATGGCTTAGGCATATACTTCGAGGGGCAAATGTTAACCCCTTTTTGACTCACGACCTAGCAGTATGCCGAGTTAAGGAGGCTGCCGACCTAAAGAAGTCCGCGACCTAAGAGGCTCTGCGACCTAAGGAACATTGCGATCTAACAATGTTGCGACCTAAAAGCTCTCCGAGTTATGCAGTGCTCCGACTTAAGAAGGTATGCCGAGTTAAGGTGCTTGCCGACCTAACAAGCTAAAGGCGTAACCGACTTAAGGAAAGCTCTGACCCAACAGTTGCCGATCTAACTACTGAGAAGAGCTGCCGACTTAAGAGTTGTGCCGACTTAGGAGCCTGCCGACTTAAGAAGATCTGTGACTCAGGAGTTAAGAAGGATGCCGAGTTAGGAACCTGCTGACTTAACAAGGCCTGCCGAGTTAACAGATTGCCGACTCATGACTTAACTTGCCCAGCGACCTAAGGCTACAGGAATGTCACGACCTAAGGGGAGTCGCGACCTAAGGAAGCTTGCGACCTAAAGACTCCGCGACCTAGTAGTACTGCGAACTAAAGGTTACGACCTAGAGAAGATTCCGAGCTACAAAATGCTCCGATTTAAGGAGGTTCCGACCTAACGAGTCACCGACTGATCTTAAGTCTTCAGCGACCTATCATAAACCAGCAGCGACCTACGCTAAGTCGGTGACGACTTAAAGACTTAGAGAAATTTCCTAAGTCCAGATCAGCTTCTATAAATACCCCATCACTTCCAACATGGGGGGGACTTTGGGGCCATTCATTTCTCCAATCGCCATTACGCTGTCGAAGCCTCCTCTCGTTCAGCAATCAAAGATCTTCAAGCATTCGAGACACTACAACGATCTTCGAGAAGAGCTCCTAACATCCAACGCGGATTCGTCGAGTTTCATCATTAAAGATCGAGCTAGTAGTCAAGAATGATTTCATGATCAAATTGTATTGTATTTAGAGAGATATTGTATCGAATTGTAATCAAATCAGCAATAAAAGACTATAAAGTGGATGTAGGCTCAATTACGGGCCGAACCACTATAAATCTGTTGTTCATTTACTGTTTTTCTGCTATTTTCAGCTCATATTCTGTTCCCGTACCAACGGGTGGTGCTTTCACAAGTTTATTACACACACCGGGTGTTAGCGTTCATTTTTTCCTCGTTAACAATGTAGTTCTATGAACTATTCCCTTTTTATTGAAAAGATTACTGAGTACTTTGTACTCAGTACCACCATAAGTTTGTCTAATCTTAACTTGAAAACCAGTTTGCTTTTCAACCAGTGCTATAAAGTGTACTATTGCATTGTATGTTTTTTATTTTGCTTTAGAAAATAAATCCAAATATGCCTAGAAATGCATCGATAAAGGATATATAATATCTATAACCATAGTCTGAATATATTGGAGTTGGACCCCTAAGATCTGTATCAACTAGTTCCAATGGTTTTGTATACTCAGTTAAAGAATCATTGAATGCTAGCTTGTGACTTTTACCTATCTAACAATAAGTACAAACATATGGCAATGAACTATTATCAAAAGCAATTTTATTTTCACCGAGTACCTGCTTTACTACATATGCATTTGGGTGACCAAGCTTATAATGCCACGGTTCAAATATACTTCTATTTTTTCGGTTTGAGCAATCTTAAACAGATTACAAATCTTTTATTCTCCTACAGAATTGGTGCAGTTAACTAGATTGAATCTGTATAATCCTCTAATTGTATCACCCTGCAAAAGAATTTCTTTAGTTAGCATGCCTCTAACTAAACAATACTTGGGATAGAATTCAAATAAACATTATTATTTTTTACAAATTATGACACACTCGTAAGATTTTTTATTTTTGGTACTATTAATAAATTATTTAGAAATAATTGCCTTGCACCTTTGATATATGTATTTCCAGTATGAGTAATTCTAATAGACTCACCATTCCCATGCAAATTGACTGTTTGCCTTTGTAATCTTTATTGCCAAGATTTAAGTTGTCAAGATTGCTTTTTATGTGGTTGGTTGCTCATGAATTAGGGTACCAGCTTTCATCTTGAATATGTTCGAATCTTATGATATCATTTTGATTATGAACTCTATTACTATAGGTTGGGTGTTTGAATCTTGTTGCACTTGAGCCATGTTAGCACTAGGATTAGCATTTCTTTGATTGTTTGAATTCTGTTTTGGCATATAGTTTGCATTGAATCTGAAATAGCACTTCCTTGCAGTATGACTAACTTTTTCAAATATCTGACACTTTGGCCTATTGTTGTTATTCCATCTTCCTCTGCCTCTTGGTCTATTTGAATATCCACCTCTCCAATATGTTTGATCAATTTTATGATAATTTTGATTCTTGTTTTTATAAGTGGCTGCATAGTTGATTGATAAATCTGAGTCCATTGGTTTCTTGTGATCAATTCAATCTTCATGTGCAAGAAGTGTTGCATGAACATATTGTATTTATGATAATGTCTCTTTAGATGATATAACAGCCACAACTGCCTTATATTCCTCACTAAGTCCATTTAGTATAGTTGAAACTTGCTCTGTATCAGACACATTGTGTCCTGCTGCTTCTGACAAGTCACAGGTTGTTTTGACCTTTGCCAAATAATCCCTTATAGATTGGTTATCTTTTCTGATATTCTATAGTTGCTTCTTATAATGCATGACTTTGGCAGCAAGTTGTGTGTTGAAAACTGTAACGATCCATAATTTTATCACTTTAAAATGAATATTAGTTAATTTCAAATATTTAATTGATTGTTTTAAATGATAAGTAATCCATTTAATTGTTATATAATGATAATAAGTGATTTATAATGATTTACAAATATATAAACTTGTTTTATAAAAATATATAATATTACCTAGTAGTTCGACGTCGTATTTTTAGAAATGGTTTTTAATATTATTTAATATGGTTTTATTGATTAAGTAATCTTGTTTTAATTATTTAAAAATGATAAGAGATTTATCTCCAGTTTTGTTTACATAAATAAATAATATGATTTAAAACTTAAAATGTGATTGAAGTTCGTTTTTTGGATTTTCGACTTTTTATCAAAAGAAAGTTGTTGCATACATTTGTACATATATACATAAACAAATAGGAATGTATTTAGCACTAATTAGATTAATTTAACTAAAGTATCATTAGTAATGTTAATTAAGAAAAAAGAGAAAAAGGTTTACTTTTGAAAAAGAAAACTTAAAATCAACTAAACATCACTTACACATAGCACATGGAGGGGGAGTGGGCTAGGCACATAGGTGAGGTAAAGTGTATAAGAGATATTTTGTAAAAAATTTCTATAAATAGCAAGACATACTCTCTTCATTTCTACACATCTCATTTCACCTCTTCTTCTTCTTCCTTCTTAAGCTTCTTCTTCTCCTCTTTAATGTCTTCTATCTCTTCTTTTCTATGGCCTTAGGCCGTGAGCATATGGTTAGGTATGGACATGTGCAAGGAAGAGGGTGGAAGCCTTTGACATGAGCAAGGAGGAAGGTGGAAGTTATGGACATGAGCTTAGGGTGGTGGAGGCTCTAGGCCGTGAGGAATGTGAAGGAAGGAGGTGATGGCCGTGAGCTATAGGAGAGAGAGGCTTTGAAGATGTTTTGATGAAGTTGAAAGTATTAGTGAAGTGTTGTGATAGATTAAAGTTAGTAGGAAGTAAATAGGTCAAATAAATGTGAGTTAATCACGTTTTGAATTGCTTAATAATATCATTTGATATTCACTTGTTAATCATTTGTTTATATTACTTATTAATCACTTAATATTGTTTGTTATTAGTGATAATAATAGACATTAACTACTTAAAGTTATAAACTTGACCATATGCTAAAATGATTGATTATATGGTTGTTTAATATGTTTGGATGATGATTGATTGATTATATAAAAGTTTGGTTGTGATAGATATGATAATTATAATTTATAAGTTGAAAATCATATATGATGAAAAATGATAGCTATGTGAATTAACAATACACATCTTGTGAAAAATTATTCACATTATACCCAAAAATAATTAGTATACAACATATGCTAGGCCTCTTTGTTTTTAAAATCAAAAGAAATGTCATTTTATAATAGTGGAATTTACTTCGGAAAAGTAAAGAAATGAGAAAATGGAGCTTTGAAATAAATTTGGAATTAGTTTTTAAAAGGAAGAAATCCGAAGAGTGAAGTTTTGAAAAAAAAATTAAAATAAAATATATGGTTTCGTTTACAAAATATAATAATTTTAAAGGTGGAAAATAATATAGAAATATCATATAGTTTTGTATAAAAGAATTTGGAATTAAAATAAGATGGAAATTAAATATAGTAATATAATATTAAAGATATGGAATAAAGTAAAAATGAGACTTTAATAAAGTAAAATAATGAAAATTTAGTTTAATATGGTATTAAAATGATTTAAAAGTGTTTCAGACAAGTTTTGAATTTTTTTACAAAAAGGTGAAAAATAAGTCGTCACGCTTCGGTAGTTTGCGATTTCGAGACCTGAAAAGTTAAACGAATGTGCAGGGTAAAATATGAGTCAGAATTTTTTGAAATAAGAATTTTTGGTACCCTTATGATCATAATTTTCAAATGAGAAAGAAAAATCAACTTTTCAGTTAGTAAACTTTGAAATATGTCCAAATTTTTCAAAATCGCCGCGTTTTGCCAGTTCAAAAAATATTGGTTTCAGCACTTTTAAAAAGGATATTTTTAAATCACTAAAAATATAAAACAAATTTTATAAATATGTTAAAATGCTTTAAAACCAATTTGAATTATAAAAATGGGCTTTAAAACGAATATGAATTATAAAAATGGGCATATATGTAATGAAATTGGTGTTTTAATCTATAAAGATTTAAAATCATTATTCACCGACAATTTAGCAATGGAATTGGTAACCACTGAATAAATAATTTGAACTTGGGTATTCTTCCCAAATCTTTTTGAAATATTTTTCAAATGATAAATCAAATCATTTAAAAGTTTAGAGTGAATCAGATAACTTAACCGCCTTATGGGTGACAGAAAGATAATGTTTAGGTTGGAGGTTGGGAAACCAGTTGTCCGCTCCCCCTAGTTATCCAGACTGGCTCGACGGAGGGAATAATTAATTTGATTTACTTGGATCGCATTTTCTTAAAATAAAAGAAGAGAGATTTGGAGTTTTTCAAAAAGGTTAAACAAGATTTGAAATAGGATTTTGATGGTAAAAAGAACATTCTAGTTAAACTCTATATTAAATTCCAAGGAGGGAACTTGTACTATCCGTGTAACGCACCCACACCAAGACCCACATTAACAAAGAGTATTACTATGTAATACCATCTTCTAATGCGGATAATAGGGTTGGTTAGGAGCGACTATATATAGCCTTGTCTTAAATATCTATTGAATACGTCGATAAATGCTCTATATTTTTTTTCCATCTCAAGTGGATCGATATATCCAATAAATACTTAATACAAAGAAATAGGTGGCTATAGGATCTATCAGAACAAAATACAACAACTCAAATGCAAAACACATCACAGAACAACAGATAATCCCATATATACACACATATACAGATACATCACAGAGTATACAAAATGATACATCACATATGTGGTATGACGACCACAATACAAACACGAGTCAAAAGAATATACATATCAGAGTAGCAACAAGAAGGACTACACAAAAGCTACAACAAAAGAGCTAGCAGAAAAGTCCATGCAGAAGCAGAATAGGCTAGGTCCAAAGGGTACCTAACCTAAAACACCTTGGTCTGACCCGAGTTTAAAATACACGGGTCAGTCTCGCTAAACAAATCAGTTTTAGAAGATAAGCGATGCTTATAAGGAAAATGTGATAATATTCTCAAGTGAGAAGGGACAATTCAAAGTGTATGGTTACATCAAGTGATAATATGGTATCACTACACAAACATACAATCTCAAAAGAGATAAAACAATTCATAAAACGCTAAATATAGCAAGCCTCGTATCATCGGCATATCATAAATCATCAATAATGGTTTAGGGAAAATTATAGCTCCTAAAAAGGAGAAATCCCAAACCCGCCATATCGGCAACCCAAACAATCTCAAAGAAATCACCATCTCAAAATACGCCATAAGGCAATCAAATATAAATCTCCAACATAGGAGAATATAATCCCAAATAAACGCCAAACGGCAAATCTCATATAATAACGCCAATAGGCAAATCTCAAATAATGTCAGGTGTTGGCAAACCCAAATCTCAAATATAGAACTCGATAATAAGTTCAATTTCCAAAGATCTAATCGCCATATATAATATCTCAAACGGCTCAAATGGCCAATAATGTAAAAAGGCGATACACTTGGAAAATCACAAATAAATCAATGAAATCATCTCAAAGATATAGCACGTGCTTATGGCCGAAGCCCGCCAAGTACTGTTCTCTTAAAATAAGGCGCCACGTCTCTTAGACAAACATCCCGAAGGACAACATCCCGAAGGACTAATAAATATGTCTCTTAGATAAACATCCCGAAGGAAAAATACATCTCAATGGACAAATACATCTCTTAGACAAACGTCCCGAAGGACAAATGACCCGAAGGTCCAGTATTGGCAAATACGTCTCTTAGACAAATGTGTCACAAACTTTCGGATAGGAACCCGAATAGAGGTAACGTGCGTCCCATACCACACGTTTGCACTAAACGGTTTACTAACTGCTAGTAAATTTCACACTCAAAGTAGTAAAAAGTTTACCTCATCTCATCGGTAAACTCGACCCGAAGTTCAAAACGATCAAACGGACAAGTCGGGAATTAACCGATAAGATAAACGCACGTGTCCCATACCAAGTGTTTTACCAAACCGTTTAATTCTCCTTCTCATTCTTTCGAATAGTGCAAAAACGTGTTTATTTTGTATAAAATAATTTACTTTGGAAAACAAGCTTTTAAAACCAATTTTCGAAATCACTTTTGAAAACCGTATTTGAAATTCCCTTATTATAGAGAATAATTAGATTTTATATTTGAAAATACTTTAAAAATATCATATAATAATTATTTGAAATGCCCATTTATTTTAAAAATTATTTCAAAGCAGTTTGGAAAAATCCGTGCTCGAAAACGAATAAAGACCCAAAAAATCACTCAAACCGATATTCGAATTCAATTCAAATTTAATCCAAAATTTGAATTTCAAAATCTCCAAAATTCTGCTAGTCTATTGATAGACATCATGGCCTTCAATACAATCAGAAATACCACAAAAATGAGCAAGAGAAACAAGC
Organism: Allium fistulosum; assembly: GCA_030737815.1. Classification (NCBI taxonomy): domain Eukaryota; kingdom Viridiplantae; phylum Streptophyta; class Magnoliopsida; order Asparagales; family Amaryllidaceae; genus Allium; species Allium fistulosum. Next base: position 695,949,107 of record CM060906.1, read on the forward strand.
GAAATAGGAAGCAAAACAAGGCAAAACGGGCTGGGCAAAGGCCTGGAAAAGGCCTTCACCCAGGTCGACATGTAGGTCGACCAGTGGGTCGACCTTAGGGGCCTCTGGGTCGACCTGCATGTCGACCCAGAGAGAGAAGGTGTCGACCTTCTCACGCGAATTTGTTCCAGGTTAAAACCAAGCTTCGTATTCAATTTCCAATGCAGTTTTGGGCATTCAAATGATAAAAATTTTGCAACCAAATTTTACAGGCATGAACTACCAATAGAAAGAAATCCGGCGGAATTTCGTTGCCGGAATCAAAAGATATAAGCATGCAAAGAAGCAGTATAAAATAGTTTCACAGAAAAGAAAAACTGTCAACAGAAAAACGATTACAGTAGCTTATTTTGCACAGATTCAAGCATTTAGCATTTTTGGTTTGCTAGATTTGTGAGCTTTCAACTCACCTTATTGTTTGAATGCAAATACCCGGATTTAAGAGGAAAGACTAAAGCTTGGCTTAAGATTTTAGCCTGTAGAACCTGTAGGAAGAAGATACAGAACATGCAAACAAAAATGTACAGTAAATTAGAAACCTAATTCACAAATCAGAGATTTTTGAGGAAATTAAGTGATTTGGAGTGTTGATTACCTTTGATTGGTTCTCTAGAGTGAAAAAGACTTTAATTTGCTGAATAAATTTGAAGAAATTGGCTTGGTTTTTAATTTTTGAGAAAGAGGTTTACTGTATATTGTTATTTGGCTAAGGAAGAAGATGAAATTGAGAAATTAACGTACATGTGATTTATGTTTTCTCATTTCTCACCTGGTTAAGTCCTAAGTGGGCTTAGACCCAACAATTAAAAGAAAATAAAAGGGCCTAGGTTAATTAATTCACTTATAAACAAAAATGCTTCAAATATAACATATACACAAAACAAAAAGCACTTTTCTTCATATTTTCACATAAGAAAAATATGAAAACTTGTATACATATAAAATAAAACATTTTCTATCATATAAAAAGATAAATTTATATTTAAAACATTTTTATTATTAAATTCTTTATTTTACAAAAATGCATTAACTCAAATAAATGAATAAAACATTCTTTTTGACTTCTAAAATTCTACAAAAATACTTTTCTCACTTAGAAAAATATTTCAAATCATTTCCAAACTTAATTTATTGCCAAAACATACTTTTAAACCAATTTCCACCTTTTTATTTAAATAAAGCACCTTTAAAAATCAATTACTTCCCTTAAAATTTATTAAAAGAAGTAATTGGCAATAATTAACATAATTATTACATTTTCTCTAAAATAAAGTCATTTTCCATTTATTATCACACTACTCAAATAAAATAAAGTTTGGAATTTTATTTTCTCATTTTTGATTCCAAAATTCATTGTTTATTTCAAATAAACAATTTAACATCTCCAATTTTATTTAAAATCACAATATTAAATTATAATTACCATTATAATTTAATATTGACAGGTAATCTCCAAACCTGGGTTATTACAGACTCCCTGCCTTAACAAAATTGCATCTTCGCAACTTCTAGAGAAGAGTTTATATTCAACCTATTAATTTCATCAATCAAAAGAGAAAAAGAGATAAGCTTGAGATAAAAAGATTCTCACCATCATTATGCGAAGAAAGAAAACCGAGATAGGATCGCTCGATAAACTCTCTGGTTTCCCAAGTGCAGTCATTGGGACTAGCGGACTATTGAACTTTAATGAGCGGCACGTCCTTGTTTCGAAGGCGTCTCACCTTCGAAGCAAGCATGCGAACAGGTGTTGCACGATAGATAGATCTGGTGAGATCTCAAGCACTTGCAAATCCGGAGAATCGATAATAGAATCTGACTCTCGAAGACACTTCCGAAGCTGAGATACGTGAAACACGTCATGAATGCCAGATAGATGAGCTGGAAGTGAAACTCTATAAGCCACAGGGCCAATACGTTCAGTAATAGGAAACATTCCTAGAAAGCGAGGAGCCAATTTCCCAATCATACTGAAACGCATAACCCCTTTCAAAGGAGAAACACGAATAAAGACGAGATCACCAATAGAGAACTCGAGAGGCTTCTTACGGTTGTCCATGTAGAATTTCTGGCGGCTCTGTGGCTCTTTCATTCTCTGCCGAATAAGAACAATCTTCTTTGAAGAATCACGAATAGAATCAGGGCCTAGAATAAGCTTCTCCCCAGATTCTAACCAACAAGAAGGTGATCTACATGGACTTCCGTAAAGGGCTTCGAAAGGAGCCATACCGATACTAGACTGAAAACTATTGTTGTAGGAGAACTCCACAAGAGGCAGGTGATCCTCCCAACTACCACTGAAATCCAAAACGCAAGCATGAAGAAGATCCTCTAAGATATGATTCACCCGTTCAATCTGTCCATCAACCTGCGGATGATATGCTGTGCTGAAATTAAGCTTTGTTCTCAAAGCTTGCTGAAGACTCTACCAGAAATGACTCGTGAAAAGCGGATCGTGGTCACATACAATCGAACTAGGAATACCGTAAATTCTCATGATTTCCTTGATATATAACTTGGCCAGATGAGAGGTGGTCCTATTAGATTTATAGGAATGAAGTGAGCTGACTTAGTGAGGCGATCAACAATAACCCAAATGCGAGAATGGCCTGATCTCGAACAAGGTACGCCATCAATAAAATCCATGGAAATCTGATCCCACTTCCATAATAGGATCTCAAGTGGCTGAAGAAGACCAGAAGGGCGCTAATGCTCGGCTATGATGAGTTGACAAGTCATGCAATTACTCACATAACTTGCCACATCACGCTTCATGCCTTCCCAATAATAAAGGCAATGCATATCGACATACATCTTGCTACTGCCGGGATGGATGGTATACTTAGAACGGTGATAGTCATCGAGAATGTCATCCTAAGTGCAGAATCAGAAGGCACGATAAGACGGTTCTTCTTATGAAGACACCCATGAGAATCAATGCTGAAATCCCGCAACTCCTCATCATGGGACTCAAACTCACAAATATGGATAAGGTGCACAAGATCGGGATCACGCCGCTGAGCATCGGCAATACAATCCAATAGGTTGGGTCGAGCTTCCAAACTGAATAATAGAATAGGTGAATCAGAAGATGGAGCTCGATCACGAATATCACAAAAGGATAAGGTCTGAAGAATATCCCACTTGGCTAGCATCATAGAAACAATAACCGAATGTTTACGACTAAGCGCATCAGCCACACAATTACCCTTACCAAGGGTATACTGGATATCGAAGTCATAGGAGGCAAGGAACTCGAGCCAACGATGTTGCCTCATATTGAGCTCCTTCTAAGTGAACGGATACTTCAAGGAATTGTGATCGGTATAGAGAATGAAGCGTTCGCCTAATAGATAATGTCGCCAAATCTTCAAGGCGAAGACGATGGCGGCTAACTCTAGGTCATGAGTGGCATAGCAAACTTCATTCGGTCGCAGTTGCCTAGAAGCATAAGCCACTACCCGATCCTTGTGCATAAGCACGGTACCAAGGCCACATCTACTAGCATCGATGTAGACAACAAGATCATGATTTCCTTCGGGAACCACTAGAATAGGAGCATTAGTGAGAAGCTCCTTCAACTGCTGAAAAGAAGCTTCACACTTGTTAGACCAAATAAATCGAACGCTTTTCCAAGTAAGGCTGGTGAGAGGAAGCACAATGTGGGAAAAATCCTTAATGAATCGGTGGTAGTAACCCGCCAATCCATGGAAGCTGCGAATCTCATGAACATTCTCAGGCCTCTTCCAATTCTAGATGGCTTCGATCTTCGAAGGATTGATCGAAATGCCCTCGAAAGAAACAACGTGGCCTAAGAACTTAACCTTATTCTCCCAGAAATGGCACTTGGAGAATTTGGCTTTAAGCTAATGCTGACGAAGAGTACTTAAGACAATTCTCAAGTGATTAGCATGCTCGGCTTCAGATTTTGAATAGACAAGGATGTCGTCGATGAATACAAGGACGAACTTATCGAGATATTCCCGGAATACTCGATTAATAAGATCGACAAAGAAAGCAGGAGCATTCATCAAACCGAACCGCATAACGAGCCACTCGAAAGATCCATAACGAGTGCGAAAAGTTGTGAGGGGAATGCTATCCTCCACAACTCGTAGCTGATGAAAACCAGTGGCAAGGTCGAGCTGAGAAAAGACCTTAGCATCACTCAATTGATCGAACATATCGTCGATTCTAGGCAACGGATACTTATTCTTGATGGTTACCTCGTTAAGCTTGCGATAATCGATGCAAAGCCTAAGAGTACCATCATACTTCTTCACGAAGACGACCGCGGCACCCCACGGTGAAAACTAGACTGAATCAACTGCTTAGCTTCAAGCTCTAACAACTGCTTTTTGAGTTCCTCGTTTTCCTTTGTAGACATCCTCGTGGGAGGATGACTAACTGGCTGCGCGCCTGAAATGAGATCTATGCGAAACTCGATAGCCCGCTTGGGTAGCAAACCCGAAATAGGCTCAAAGATATCGAAGAAATCACAAATAACAGGTATACGAGATATATCAGCATCATCTCCTGAATCTAGAGAATATAAAGCCACTTCGGAATTATCCACATTCCGAAGAACAAGAGGTAGCTGAGCAGAAGAATCAGGATGACGAAGATATAAAACTCTCTCAGAACAAATAATTCTGGCATCGTAACGAATTAGCCAGTCCATACCCAAAATCATATCAAAACCCAAATAAGAAATAACGTGCAGATTCGCATGGAAAGAAAAACCACATAAAACAATCTCAACATCACCACAAAGCATGCTAAGGGTTGCAGATCCCCCGATAGGATTCGTAATCCTCAATGAAGTAACCACACAAGAAACATCCAAAGAAACAGCATCGACGAGCTCCTTCGATACAAATGAATGTGATGCACCCGTATCGAAGAGGACTCGAATAGATCGGTCATGGAATAAAATAGAGCCTTCAAGGATAGAAGGAGATGTACCTCTGTGCTGAGAAGACCCTCCAGAAGCATCCACTACATCCAGCTTGCCAGACTAGGTATTATTTGGAGCAATAGGACAAGTGGCAACTCGATGACCCTCCTTCTTACAATAGCGGCAAATAATAGGCTTAAGGCAGTCACAGATCATATGGTCGAGAGAACCACAATTAAAACACCCCTGCCGAGTAGGAGGTGCTCTACTAGGCTAAGAATGAGAACCATAACCAACGGGCTTCTTCTTCTTGGAAGGAAAAGACTTTGACTTGTGAAATGGGAACCTCTTCTTATTGGGGTTCTTGCGAACCTTGGTCTCATCACTGTTGTCCCTCTCTTTCTCGACGGCTTCAATGTGAAGCGCCGAGTCAATTAACTCCTCGAAAGATAACTTGAGTTGGAGCATCAAAGACTTCTTCAGATACTTCTTAAGACCAGAGACAAACTTCAAATTCTTCTTGTAAGAGGTGTTGATATATTCGAGACCATATTTGGATAAGGCCTCCAAGGAAGATACATAATCAGAAACGGAAGATTTCCCTTGCTTCAACTCGAGGAAGCGATGGGCTAATAAGGCTTTCTCTGATTTGGGGACGAACTTAAGCTTGAATTGTTCCCTAAACTGGACCCAAGTGAAAGTGGACTCATCGAGCTCGGCTATGAGAAGCTCATACCAGTCAAGGGCACGCTCTTGCAGCATACTCGATGCTACAAGAACTCTGTGGTGGTCAGAAAGAACCATGCGAGAGAAGATGCACTCGCACGTGCGAATCCAAGCTTGGACCTCTAGAACGGACTCGGAGCCTTTGAATGGCTTTCCTCCAAGATGGGAGAAATCACTACACATGCGCGCAAAAGCAGACTTGCATGGAGGAGATGATGGAGTAGGAGCTGGAGGCTGAGTGGTCCTAAATAACTCCATGAACTGATCGGCAGACATATATACACCGTCTAGATGCGAGCCACTGGATTGCCCAGCACCCGAGCGTCATCCTCTGCCTCTTCCAACCATTAGCTGAAATTTAAGATAAGATAAGAATTATTCACAGGGTAGATATCATTAATTCAATAAGGAATACTATGGAATTGTAATGCATTCCTAGACGTATTCCCAAACTTCTATCTACCCCAAAGGACAAGAAAAGGTTAAAGGCACGATGATTCAGGGATTCGTAACACTTGTATTACACTTAGATGTACCGTAATATGTGTTTTTGTTCTGTGTTTATCATATTTTGTTCTGAACTCAGCTCTAATACAAAGCTGTGACACCTCACCCCGAGACTTACATTAACAAAGAGTATTACTAGGTAATACAGTATGCTAATGCAAAGAATAGGGCTGGTTTGGAGCGACCATATATAGCCTTGTCTTAAATATCTATTGAATACGTCGATAAATGCTCTATTTTTTTCCATCTCAAGTGGATTGACATATCCAATAAATACTTAATATAAAGCCATAGGTGGCTATAGGATCTATCAGAACAAAATACAACAACTCAAATGCAAAACACATCACAGAGCGGTAGATAATACCATATATACACACATATACAGATACATCACAGAGTGTACAAAATGATACATCACATATGTTGTATGACGACCACAATACAAACACGAGTCAAAAGAATATACATATCAAAGTAGCAACAAGAAGGACTACACAAAAGCTACAACAAAAGAGCTAGCAGAAAAGTCCATGCAGAAGCAGAATAGGCTAGGTCCAAAGGGTACCTAACCTAAAACACCTCGGTCTGACCCAAGTATAAAATACACGGGTCAGTCTCGCTAAACAAATCAGTTTAAGAGGATAAGCGATGCTTAGAAGGAAAATGTGATAATATTCTCAAGTGAGAAGGGACAATTCAAAGTGTATGGTTACATCAAGTGATAACATGGTATCACTACACAAACATACAATCTCAAAAGAGATAAAACAATTCATAAAACGCTAAATATAGCAAGCCTCGTATCATCGGCATATCATAAATCATCAATAATGGTTTAGGGAAAATTATAGCTCCTAAAAAGGAGAAATCCCAAACCCGCCATATCGGCAACCCAAACAATCTCAAAGAAATCACCATCTCAAAATACGCCATAAGGCAATCAAATATAAATCTCCAACATAGGAGAATATAATCCCAAATAAACGCCAAAAGGCAAATCTCATATAATAACGCCAATAGGCAAATCTTAAATAATGCCAGGTGTTGGCAAACCCAAATCTCAAATATAGAACTCGATAAGAAGTTCAATTTCCAAAGATGTAATCGCCATATATAATATCTCAAACGGCTCAAATGGCCAATAATGTAAAAAGGCGATACACTTGGAAAATCACAAATAAATCAATGAAATCATCTCAAAGATATAGCACGTGCTTACGGCCGAAGCCCGGCAAGTAGTGTTCTCTCAAAATAAGGCGCCACGTCTCTTAGACAAACATCCCGAAGGACAACATCCCGAAGGACAAATAAATACGTCTCTTAGACAAACATCCCGAAGGACAAATACGTCTCTTAGACAAATGTCCCGAAGGACAAATGACCCGAAGGTCCGGTACTGGCAAATACGTCTCTTAGACAAACGTGTCACAAATTTTCGGATAGGAACCCGAACAGTGATAACATGTGTCCCATACCACATGTTCGCACTAAACGGTTTACTAATCGCTAGTAAATTTCACACTCAAAGCAGTAAAAAGTTTACCTCATCTCATCGGTAAACTCGACCCGAAGTTCAAAACGATCAAACGGACAAGTCGAGAATTAACCGATAAGATAAACGCATGTGTCCCATACCATGTGTTTTACCAAACTATTTAATTCTCCTTCTCATTCGCTCGAATAGTGCAAAAACGTGTATATTATATATAAAATAATTTACTTTGGAAAACAAGCTTTTAAAACCAATTTTCGAAATCACTTTTGAAAACCGTATTTGAAAATTCCCTTATTATAGAGAATAAATAGATTTTATATTTGAAAATACTTTAAAAATATCATATATTAATTATTTGACATGCCCATTTATTTTGAAAATTATTTCAAAGCGGTTTGGAAAAATCCATGTTCAAAAACGAATAAAAACCCAAGAAATCTTTCAAACCGATATTCGAATTCAATTCAAATTTAATCCAAAATTTGAATTTCAAAATCTCTAAAATTTGGCTAGTCTATTGATAGACATCATGGCCTTCAATACAATCAGAAATATCACAAAAACGACTAAGAGAAATTAACAAGCGAAATAGGAAGCAAAACACGGAAAAACAAGCTGGTCAAAGTTCTGGAAAAGGCCTTCACCCTGGTCGACATGCAGGTCGACCAGGGGGTCGACCTTTGCCCACCTAAGGTCGACAGGCCGGTCGACCTTAGGGGCCTTTGGGTTGACCTGCATGTTGACCCAGAGAGAGAAGGTGTCGACCTTCTCACGCGAATTTGTTCCAGGTTAAAACCAAGCTCCGTATTCAATTTCCAATGCAGTTTTGAGCATTCAAATGATAATATTTTTGCAACCAAATTTTACAGGCATGAACTACTACAATTGAACTACCAACCGAAAGAAATCCGACAACATTTCGTTGCCGGAATCAAAAGATATAAGCATGCAAAGAAGTAGTATAAAATAGTTTCACAGAAAAGAAAAACTGTCAACAGAAAAACGATTACAGTAGCTTATTTAGCACAGATTCAAGCATTTAGCATTTTTGTTTTGCTAGATTTGTGAGCTTATCAACTCACCTTGCTGTTTGAATGCAAATACCTAGATTTAAGAGGAAAGACTGAAGCTTGGCTTGAGATTTTAGCCTGTAGAACCTGTAGGAAGAAGATACAGAAAATGCAAACAAAAATGTACAGTAAATTAGAAACCTAATTCACAAATCAGAGATTTTTGAGGAAATTAAGTGATTTGGAGTTTGATTACCTTTGATTTGTTCTCTAGAGTGAAAAAGTCTTTAATTTGCTGAATAAATTTGAAGAAATTGGCTTGGTTTTTAATTTTTGAGAGGGAGGTTTATTGTATATTGTTATTTGGCTAAGGAAGAAGATGAAGTTGAGAAATGAACGTACAGGTGATTTCTATTTTCTCAATTCTCATCTGGTTAAGTCCTAAGTGGGCTTAGACATAATAATTAAAAGAAAATAAAAGGGCCTAGTGAAAGAGAGTGCGGATTAAGGATCTTAAGGCTAATTTAACACTAGAGGTGGGGTGAATAGTGTTTAATGGATTCTAACACTTATATGGACTAATTTAAAATTTATGATATAAACAGATGCAGAACTTAATGACAGAACAATCATAGAAACAAACACAGATGCAGAAAGTAAATAAAAAGCAGTAAAAGGAAAGAACACACCAGATTTTATACTGGTTCGGAGTTACCCTACGTCCAATCCTGCACCAAGGCAAACACCTCGTACAAATTTTTATTATACCAATGTCGAGATTACAATCCTCAATTTCTAAAGGCCTTGAGGTACCCTCCTGTCTTCGAATCCGGGGCAAACTCTCTTGATTTAAGGGACACAAGATCACCCAATTGATTTCCAGGCACAACCACACCTTATAGAGAGACTCGATAACTTTTGATTACAAATTGATCCTATAACTCTGAATAGCACTTTGATCTTCGAGAGAGGGCAGAGAATCAAACAAGAATGAGATTCTAATTTGATTCACTTGAGAATTCGGCAGAATTTCGGCACGATCTTAAAAATATGAAAATTTTAGAATATGGATTTGTAGAGAAGAAGGAGTGAAGAAAATAAGAAAATAGTTAGTTAAAAAAGCTGTTTGTGAAGGCTATTTATAGACCAGTAACGGTCATAACCATTCGTGAAGAGATTTAAACGAATAGACACTTCTTTTGAAAATTGAAACTTTTGAATTTAACGGCCACCATGTCGACATGGGGTATCCCATGATGTCGACATCCCTTAGTTAAAAACAATGTAAAATTTGTTTTGAAAATGGTATTGAAAGGAAAACAAGATGAAATGATTCTGGAGTAAAATAAACTAATTTTCCTATGATTTAAAATAAAGAAGAGTAGAAAAATATATTTTTTAGAAGGTATGTATAAATTTGATTTTAAATCTCAAGTATATATATTATAAAAGAATTTTTTAAAAATCAGAAGATAGTTTAAAAACAAACGAAGTTTAAAACAAGAGTTTATTTAAAAACAAAAATAAAGAATATTTTAAGGCTTAAACATCTTTTTGAAAATCATTTGAAAAGATAATTTTTAAGGCTAAAACATTTTGAAAAGCAGTTTTGAAAATCATTTTGCAAAACTATTTTGAAGTAGTTTTGTAAGCTTCTTCCTGCAGAATATCTCATCACATCAGGACTCGAGAACTTGTACAAAACCAGGATGTTCGTGGGTTTGTAAGCCACTTGTCGTAGGTTTGTAAGCTACTTGTCGTGGGTTTGTAAGCCACTAAGAAGGTAGAAATGGGTTCCATCCCATATGAAATTTGGAATGAAGATTTCCATGCTATTATGAAGTTTTAACAAAACTAGACACTTGTCTTGAAATCTTGATCTTGATACTCATGAGTCTTCAAACTTGATTTCTTCATTCTTGATCTTTATACTGTACAGTCTTCAATAATCAGTACCTGCCTTATATATATCCTGCATAATAACATTCATATATATCTAGACAATAGTGTTAGTATATAAGTTATAATAAAATAAGTTACAAAGGTTGTTGTCATCAAAACCACTATCTCTAGTTCCTAACAATCTCCCCCTTTTTGATGATGACAACCTTATAAAATATACTTACCACTTTGATCATACCATAACTCCCCCTTACACCAACAACTCCTCCTTACTCCAAGCCTACTATTTTATATAACTTCTCCCCCTTTGTCATCAACAAAAATAGCCTATAAACCTTGAACTTAATAGAAAATGAGATAAACAAACATATGACATAAGAATAATAACTACGTATGAGTGAAATATAGCATCCTAAATTAAATGGAAGTCAAGATTTTATACACCAAAGATTGTTTTTAGAAGAACATTAATTAAGATAACACTTATATACAAATTAACAAACCAATATATAATCAAGAAAGAGAAAAATAAAAACGAAAAACGCTAACGAGGACCCTTAACTATTGGTGATTTATGGACCGAACAGTTTGGATAGTGGAGACAAAAGTTTCCACGTTGTTAGACCAAGTTCCCATTAGCGTCAAAAAGGACCTCTCCAACGCAAATCACGCCATCGTTTTCGTCCATATGAACATCCGGATTCGGCAGGGAATGTTCTTCTTCTTGATCCTCTTGTGGTTCTTCTAGAGGCTCTTCTTCTTCAGAATCCATGGCTTGTGATGATTCTTCGATGACAATGGGATTGGCATGGTTATCCATAAGGAATTTTTGTAAATTCCTAAGGATTCTGCCTTGCCTATCTTGTTCTCTAGCCATTCGCAGTTGACTTACTTGAATTTCCATCATCATTTGAAGCAAATCTTTCATCTTCTCTTGTAATTTGATGACTCGTACGTGTGTGGAACGCTGAAAAGGACCAGAATGAGGAGAAGTGGGTGAAGAAGGTTCATTATTAGAAGAGAAAGCCATTAATTTACTGTTTTAGAAGTTTATTACAGAGAATAGAACAGAGAAAAGGAGTAAAAGTCGAAATATATAAATATATAACTTAATAACTAATTTTAGAGGGAAATTTAAATTTGAAAATCTCGGCCTGTATGTCGACATAGGGGGATGGGTCATGTCGACATGCCCAGTTCAATTTTTGAGTAATTTTTATTTATATTAATTATTAACTATACTTGTATTATTTATAATTTATATTTCAGTTAATGAACATATACCTAATTCTCTTCTAAATTTAGTAAAGTTTTCTTCATTTAATGGTTTGGTTAATATATCAGCAATTTGTTTTTCAGTATTAATATATTCAAGAGTTATGACTTCTTTACTTATATTATCTCTAAGAAAATGATGTCTAATATCAATATGTTTTGTTCTAGCATGATGAGTTGGATTTTTAGATAGGTTTATTGCACTAATATTATCACAATAAATTGGTGATTTAGTTATAGTTAATCCAAAATATTTTAAAGTTTGTTGCATATATATAACTTGAGAACAAGCCAAAGCAGCAGATATATATTCTGCTTCAGTTGTTGACAAGGATACAGTGTTTTGCTTCTTACTAAACCATGAAACCAGAGAATGTCCTAGAAAGTGACAAGTTCCACTTGTACTTTTTCGGTCTGATTTACTGTAGCGATCCTGACTCGGCCTTCGAAAATCGGCACCCGTACTTCACTTGTACTCGAATGCCGCATATTCAAACGCCGAATCTGGCTCGCCGGAGCTTATAACACGTTAAGTATAACAACACATCGGAAGAAAGAAATGGATGATATCATATACATCACAAATGATACAATATCCAGAATATGATATACAACAATGATATCTATATGATACAAGAATATCATAGACAAATAATAATGTTACAGCGGAAACAACAGAAGTGATAACTCCAAATGATCTTTAAAAGAGAATGAGTCCAACACTCCAACATCAAGCTCGAACCATCATCACGATGCACAAAGATAAGCAAGGTCGTTCGTCTTTGTGAACTCCAAAAACTGAACTAGCTCCCGATAATCTACTAAACCTGACTATCTGAAAAACCCAACTCTAGACTGCCCGCGTGGGAAATTGTGGGCACCTAGAGTTTAGAAAGGGAACAATAAACTCCGGGTCAATCATGTGACTAGTATGAGCAACAAAAATAGTTTATCTTTAAAACAAACAACAAAAGAATTTTAAACATTGAAATCCGCAATGCTTTTTGGAAAATGAAACTACCATAAGATCTCCCACCACACACACAATGCAATCGCAGACTTGGAGGAGATTTCTTCTTATGATAGTCAAATATGCTTAATACGAGAAAACTCTTTTGATATTATTACTAGTGCATAGTGTGAAAATCCTTTCGAAAATATAATATTAATCTTAGCCAGCATAGGTACCATTATACTATGCCTACTATAGCTGCCACCTGAGGTGAAAGGTTATACAAATTGCAATCGTAAAGGGCTCGTATTGTTTCTTTGGATTTCCAACGAATTGTCAGGCTAATGAACTTCCTACTGCCACATGGGTACGCCTCTGGAGGGACGTCCCGAGGACAACTGCTCTCTGCCAACACAAGGCCGGGTTACCTCTTACTAGGTAACTACTACACGAATATGCCACCCCCCGGTTGTTTGCGACCTTTATCCGAGGGCCCTCGATCATAAAGCAACAACCACACAGTAAATGAGATTGATGCAACCACACAGGTAAAGCATCTGGGCTCCATACCATGATACTACCTTTTTCCAGAAGGAAATGACATACTGTCACGTACGGGAATTTTCGACTTTCGAAAATTCGACATCGATACTCACTTTATCGACTGCCGAGCAATCGAGTGCCGAAAACTCCAATAGTGAGGGTTTTAAGAAGAAGAAAAAGGTAGAAGAAGAAGAAAAGAGGAAAAAGAAGAAGATAGAAGAAAGAAGAGAAGAACAACAGAACAATATCAGAAACAGAGACAATATCAGAATCTCACATATCGCAGCGGAACAATATATAATAGATAACACTAGTCTTTTAAAACAAAGAACTATATCAGTTTATACATACATCAATCAGCAGAGTCATATACAACAATGGACAGTTATATAACTTGTCCTCATACAGAATACACAGCGGAATAATACAAAAATATAGGTGATACGTTTCGCCATCCAGCTTGCTTCCAAAGCTCCAGAATATCCTGATAACACAACTCTAGGCTGCCCGTGTGGAAATTTGTGGGCACCCAGAGTTTAGAAGGGAAACAATAAACTCCGAGTCAGTCATGGTGACTGGTGTGAGATCGTAAAACAGTTTATCTTTAGAATAAACAACAGGGAAACTTTATTTGAATTCGCAATGCTTTTGGAAAATGAAACTACCATAAGACCTCCTGCCACACACACAATGCAAACGCAGACTTGGAGGAGATTTCTTCTTATGATAGTCAAAGATGCTTACTACGCAAAAAATCAAATTCTTTTTGATATTATTATTAGTGCTTAGTGTAGAAAACATTTCGAAAGTATAATATAAATCTTAGCCAGCATAGGTACCATTATAGTATGCTTGCTATAGCTACCATATTAAATGGCAGGTTCTACAACTAAAACCGTACAAGGCTCGTATTGTTTCTTTGGATTTCCAACAAATGGTCAGGCTAAGGAACTTCCTATCCACGATGGGTACGTCCCTGGAATAGACGACCCGAGAAATAACCTAACATTACGGTTAGATCTCTGCCAACACAAGGCCGGGTTACCTCTGCAAAAATAGGTAACTACTGACACGCGTATGCCATCCCCCGATCGTCACCGATCTTCCCGAGGATCCCCGATTTCCAACAAACCACATAGATAATAATAATGCAGTAACCACAGAGGTTAAGTATCTGGGCTCCATACCATGATACCACCTTTATCCAGAAGGAATGACATACACTAAGGGGCGCTACTCCCTAGAACCTTGCCGCATCCTTCCTGTTTCGACCATTTCCGGGGTGTGAGGCTCGACGAAGTCTCGTCCACAAAGCTACGCTTTCTACAAAAAGCCCTGCTTCGGGTCAAACAAAATGATCAACCTATGATCACAAAGATATAAGATCAAACAAATGATCATATCACAAATGATCAAACACTGATCATTTCACAGCAACACTCAGTATGCCACGTTACCAAATTGGGATATATCGCTGATAAATTTCAACTACATAACCTCTGAGCTCGTACGTCTCAGAGAAGGGTGTTAAGCTAAGAGAATAAATTCTCCGCCACCAACAGATATGTATTTGAAAGAAATCAGCTTTATATCTCAAATTGTAACGTCAGACACACAATCCATACAAGTCTGTTCCGGGATCGAGCAGAACCGAAGGCACTTCTCACGAAGCCCTTGCATTTCCGGATAATTTTCTAATCACGTCCGGACTTCCCGTCACTAAGGGTGATAAAACCTCTAAACCGGAGATCAGCCGATGTAGAGTAACTCGACGGTAATCCTTCCGCTTTCAAAAATATCCGGTCTTCAACACCGGTCTTCGAATGCAATTCATAACGACGTATCACATATTCGGAATGGGTTATACGACCCCATGGTCCTTTCCCGGTTAACCCGAATAGTGAGCGATTATTCAAAAATAAGTGTGGCATTCAAATTCTTCCAATTCACAACAAATACCTATCCAAAGGTAATTATTGATAGTCGGTTATTTAACTATCAATAAAGATGCGCAACATCACCAGATTCCAAATAATTTTCCAAATTATTTATCTTTAAAAATATCTTTACTAGATATAAAATTTCCACACCTCAAAAATAAATCAACATTTATTTTTCTAAACAGTTTCCCTTTCCTTCATAAATTCCATAGTGAATTTATATTTCAAAATATCTACTGATATACGATTTTCAAATCGATTTCAATATTCACTTTTAATTTATCTTTAAGAAGATAAAATCTCAAAACAGTTCATTTCATATTGGAAAAGCATTTCCATACTTATTTTATAATAAGTAATTCACAAATCTATTTATTTTCAACATTTGAAAATATTCGATATACTTAAATCAATATTAAGTACATATTCATTCTTTAAGGAAATCATTTACTATAACAACAGTGTTATAGTCCACCATTTCCTTATTTTTCGAAAACGTCTATTTCAACAAGAACTGCGGAAATCTATGCTTTCGATTCATAATACATTTTAAAACATCTTTAAAATGTTTAACTTCACTTTTAATATTACTTCTTCAAAAATAAATCCATTTTATTTAATAATATATTCACTGTCCAAAATCGTGAATATAATTCACTTAACCCAATTTCAATCATTTCTACACATTTTTATCTCAATAAAAATTCGCTATCCAAAATCGCGAATATATCTTCTTTAAAAAAAATCTTCTATATTTAATTTATCAAATTCAATCGATTTCGAATTTATAAACACGGTTATAAATTCTATTTCTATTTTAATAACAACCTCGACTTATAAATCTTCTTTTTATCAACTTCTATATTTTTACTTATCAAAATAAGTGATTTCGGATTTATAAACAACTTTTATAAATTCCAATTCTATTTATAAAAACTTCAATCCCAAATCAATTTCGATATTTATTTAAAAATTTATTTATCACTACTAAGTAAATTCCTCATTTTTTCTCAAATTATTCAATATTCTGTTTTAAAATGGATTCTTCAAATTGAAATCATTTTACATTGATTTCCCAATTTATTTCAATTTACCAATTAAATTTCTAGTTGGATGTCCAACTTATCTTCTTTTAATAAATTCCTTTTTAAGGAAATAAATTTCAATCGTTTCTTTCAATCTATTTAAAAATCCAAATTCTTAAATTAAATTCTTCAAATTATAATTACTATTTTACGAAATCCATTTAATTAACATTTTCACTTGATTCTGGAATTAATTTGATAAGATTATAAAAATTAACTTTTTATACTTTAAAAATTCATTTCTTCAAAATTTATTCAATTTCTAAAATTAATTCACTTAGAAATTTCTATTTTGATTTCAAAAATTCAATTTCGTTTATTTTTGGAATCCAATGATATCAAACATCCATTCAGCTAAATTTTAGCTTTCAAACAATTTCCAGACATCAATTCAATAACATCAATAATCATTCACAGATTATCACATCACAGTAGAAATAAATTCAATCAATGTGAGGGGTCCAGTTGGATCCCTCCAACCTGTTTTCCTGCATCCAAAGACGTTAGCACAATACCAATTCCGCTCCAGTACGGAATTATCGCGGTATATGGGTTTTATAAAAATCCGCTTACTAACGGCGCAATAGGGTCTCATCCGCTATACGAGGCGGGAATCAATCAATCCAATATATACATATGCCAATATGTATATATTGCTATATATATATAGATATATCCTACTATATCTAATATCACATCCAAAAGAAATCAAATCAATCAATAAATAACTGAAAATTCCACTTTCATTTTGAGTGAGAAGAATCTCACCTTTGCTTTTAAATTTGCCATCCATTTCCATTTCTGCTTTGATTTCTCTATTTAAGACCTTGAATAAACATTATAAAATTTTATTAATATTCGAACAAATCGAATAATCCATTTTCCATTTTATAATTCAATTAACTAGTAATTTATTTTGAGCTAAAAATTTTCCCTTTGATAAATTTAATTAACTAACAAATTTGATTTTCAAACTAAATTTCCTTTTCTTATAAATTATTTTGAAATAATCCATTAAGTTAAAATGCGCAAATGTATATTGATTTTCCCAAAACCTTCCTTTATATATTTTTCTGTTTTAAACTTTACATATATCTCAAAACTGTATATACATTTATTTCAAATCTTAAATAGCAAACCAATGTATATTTTCTAATCCATATATACTTTTATATGTATGTACAGAATTAACTAAATAGCTTATACCTCACTGTCGAATCGAATTCACAGCCGATCTCGACTGTTCCCCGTGGCCAACGCCTCCACCAAATCGCCAGCACGTCACCACCAAACCCAACCTCATCCTCGACACGACCATCACAGTCGCGGCCTCCAATCCGCCATCGCCACTCGACTGTCTCGTTCACGTCGCGAACGCCAAACCCCCAATCCCTCAAACTCGCGTACGCGAGCGCGATACTTCCTGCTCAACTCGAGCCTCCACCAGTTGCCACGCGAGCCACGCGACCATCGCGACTTTCCTCTCTCGTGCGCCAGTCTCCCATCGAAGCCCAGTCGAATCGCGGCATCGCTCGCCACTCGAACCTGCCGTGAACCCCACCGAGTCGCCTCGCCACGACCTTGCTTTTCGAACGCAGACGTGGCCCCACCTATTTGCGACCAGGCGAGCAACTCGCGATCGAAGCTCTGACTTGGTTCAAATCGCAGTCGCCATTAATCGATTTTGTTTGTTCCTTCCTCTCCGATTTTGTGAATAGCTGAAGAGAAGGAGGAAAGGAGATAGATTTGAAAAGCTCGGCATTAATTTGATTTTGAACGAGATTTCTTTCTTTGTTTCTGGAAAAGGAAGTCGCGTGATGATATTAAAAAGAAATGGGGAGGAGACAAGAGTACGCGAATAACAGAGAGTAGGTCGACGCAAATCAGAGACTAGGGTGGCTGGTGTTGATTAAAAATTTGAATTTTAAATTTAAATTTGAATCTGATTTAATTTCAACGCGTTTATGTGTTGTACGTTCACATAACAGCTCCGATAAATACGAAATTTGAAATCCGACAATAATTCAATATTACGGACCCAATGGAACTGGTTTCGTCAAATTCCGAGACTGTTTGAAAAACGACTATTTTTAAATATCGGTCAAACGATATAAATTTCAAAACTGATCGAATCAATTCGAAATTGGATTCTGAAGCTTCTGTTATCTTCAGAATTATCAATATAAATTTTACAAGCGTTTGAAATATTTTTCTTCAGCTTTAAATTGAGGATTCAAATTTTTATTCAACTCTCAATCGATTAAATTTTTAAAATTTAATCGTCAAATTCAAAGTTACATTCGGGATTCAAATTAAATCATCGTTCAAATATTTAAAATAAATTAAATATTCTCAATTTAATTTGTTCAAAATTCTGGGTCGTTACAGACTTCCCCCCTTAAAAGAATTTCGTCCCGAAATCACAAGTTAGGAAAAAATGGTCCTTAACTCGTCTACTATTTTTCACAAATTCAAATAGTTTTATCAAATTTTTTTCAAAACAAATCTTTTCTACTAAAGATTCGTTATTCATTCAACTAAATTTTCAACTTCAACTATAAGTTCCAAACAACATCGTTTAACTTCTCAATTCAAATTTAAATTCAAATTCAAATTTAAACTTTCAAAATTTTCTCAAAAATTTTCTAACACTCGAAATTTTCGAAAAATTTTGCCAGCGTCTCCTTTGCGCGGCTAATACGGCACGACTACAAAACGTCCCTACGGACTCTCAGATTTCAAAAAGAAAAAGAAAAAGCCAAGCGGCTAGAGAAGAAATCAGCAAATCTCATATTTGAAATTCAAATACATACCTTTTTCGAGCAATTCAAATTTATCTTTTTGAAGATCAAATCCAATTTATAACACCTGTATATCCTACTAGCCATAATATCTAGTTACATATATTCAAACTATTTTGTAAATTCTATTACAAAAATTTCAATATAAACTGCTTCTTATACTATCTCTAATTCACTATTGGAGTTACATAACCATTTTCATTCAATTTTTACATTTCACCTTCTTTTGAATTTAATTCTCAATTCCAATCTAATTTGGATTCAGTTCGACTTCTGAATATTGAATTTTCTTTAGTTCACTTCATTTGCAATTGATTCCATTCAATTTATTCATTCATTAATTCATTTACATTAGACTGATTCAACATTCAATTAGTTCAATAGCTTAATTCATTTATCAATCCAATTTAGATTCTCAATTTAATTTAGCTTTACCAAGGTCAATTTCATCACTTAATCAAAATCACATTTTATTTTGCTTAATAAAATTGTTTAACCACTTTTTTAACAATTCGTTTCACTTCTATTTTTTTTCTCATTTTATAAGTTATATAACTTATATTCAAAAATTTCCACTTGGATTTTTATTGATTCACTTATACTTACTTTAATTCAACTTAAAATTTCTTAAGTTAAATTTATTCAATCCAAATTCAATTTGTATAGGTTATCAACTTACAATATTTCATAAATATCTTTATATAGCATTCCAGAGTTTACCAACATTTCAAAGCCATTTTGAAAACAAATCAAATTATCTTTTGAATTTCCAAAACAAAATCCAATTTTCCGAACAACTTCCATTTAAAACAATTTGGCAGCAATTCCTCTTTTGGAAACCCGAAAATGAACACCAACAATGTCGCGGTCATCATCGAAGTTATTTTCCAGCGACCGAAAAGAGTTTAGAGCTTTTCACCTTTCCAAAATACTCTTCAAAACCTTTGAAATTCATTTTCAAATCAAAAAGATTTAAACTTTCAAATCCTCAAAATTTTCAAATTCTTTTCAAAACATTTCAAAAAACTTCTCTGGAATTCTGTTTCATTTTACAAATCACTTTTATAATTTACAAATTTCATTCGTATATAAAATTTATTTTCTTATCTTTCAATTCACAATTATAAATTTCACTTGTTAAATGAATTTATCTTCAATCTTTGGTTATTACTTTAATTCAATTTCAATATAACAATGATAATATTTCAATGTTATTTCTTCCTAACAACCATGCAATCATATACTATAGAAATTCATAGAAAAACATTTCATTTCTATACAAAAATAGTTTTGGGCAAAATTATCTCATTCACCCTATTTTAAAACAATACTGTGTCGAATTGTTCTATTCAAGTGTTTAGAAACCCCTTCGATCCAGTTGCGCAGACTATGCCGACGAAGGTTCATATGCCACTCAATAAACCAATCATCACAATACAAAACAATTTTATATTCAATAACAAATACGCGCTCATATCTATTATTACACTCAACTCATTCTAGAGTACTACTGACTCTATCTCTAATGAGTAACACCCAACAGAGCAGGGTTGTCGCTTAACCATATGCTCTGATACCACGCTGTCACGTACGGGAATTTTCGACTTTCGAAAATTCGACATCGATACTCACTTTATCGACTGCCGAGCAATCGAGTGCCGGAAACTCCAATAGTGAGGGTTTTAAGAAGAAGAAAAAGGTAGAAGAAGAAGAAAAGAGGAAAAAGAAGAAGATAGAAGAAAGAAGAGAAGAACAACAGAACAACATCAGAAACAGAGACAATATCAGAATCTCACATATCGCAGCGGAACAATATATAATAGATAACACTAGTCTTTTAAAACAAAGAACTATATCAGTTTATACATACATCAATCATCAGAGTCATATACAACAATGGACAGTTATATAACTTGTCCTCATACAGAATAC
The DNA here is from genome assembly GCA_030737815.1 of Allium fistulosum. Classification (NCBI taxonomy): domain Eukaryota; kingdom Viridiplantae; phylum Streptophyta; class Magnoliopsida; order Asparagales; family Amaryllidaceae; genus Allium; species Allium fistulosum. The sequence goes on from CM060906.1 coordinate 695,970,214, forward strand.
ACAGCGGAATAATACAAAAATATAGGTGATACGTTTCGCCATCCAGCTTGCTTCCAAAGCTCCAGAATATCCTGATAACACAACTCTAGGCTGCCCGTGTGGAAATTTGTGGGCACCCAGAGTTTAGAAGGGAAACAATAAACTCCGAGTCAGTCATGGTGACTGGTGTGAGATCGTAAAACAGTTTATCTTTAGAATAAACAACAGGGAAACTTTATTTGAATTCGCAATGCTTTTGGAAAATGAAACTACCATAAGACCTCCTGCCACACACACAATGCAAACGCAGACTTGGAGGAGATTTCTTCTTATGATAGTCAAAGATGCTTACTACGCAAAAAATCAAATTCTTTTTGATATTATTATTAGTGCTTAGTGTAGAAAACATTTCGAAAGTATAATATAAATCTTAGCCAGCATAGGTACCATTATAGTATGCTTGCTATAGCTACCATATTAAATGGCAGGTTCTACAACTAAAACCGTACAAGGCTCGTATTGTTTCTTTGGATTTCCAACAAATGGTCAGGCTAAGGAACTTCCTATCCACGATGGGTACGTCCCTGGAATAGACGACCCGAGAAATAACCTAACATTACGGTTAGATCTCTGCCAACACAAGGCCGGGTTACCTCTGCAAAAATAGGTAACTACTGACACGCGTATGCCATCCCCCGATCGTCACCGATCTTCCCGAGGATCCCCGATTTCCAACAAACCACATAGATAATAATAATGCAGTAACCACAGAGGTTAAGTATCTGGGCTCCATACCATGATACCACCTTTATCCAGAAGGAATGACATACACTAAGGGGCGCTACTCCCTAGAACCTTGCCGCATCCTTCCTGTTTCGACCATTTCCGGGGTGTGAGGCTCGACGAAGTCTCGTCCACAAAGCTACGCTTTCTACAAAAAGCCCTGCTTCGGGTCAAACAAAATGATCAACCTATGATCACAAAGATATAAGATCAAACAAATGATCATATCACAAATGATCAAACACTGATCATTTCACAGCAACACTCAGTATGCCACGTTACCAAATTGGGATATATCGCTGATAAATTTCAACTACATAACCTCTGAGCTCGTACGTCTCAGAGAAGGGTGTTAAGCTAAGAGAATAAATTCTCCGCCACCAACAGATATGTATTTGAAAGAAATCAGCTTTATATCTCAAATTGTAACGTCAGACACACAATCCATACAAGTCTGTTCCGGGATCGAGCAGAACCGAACGCACTTCTCACGAAGCCCTTGCATTTCCGGATAATTTTCTAATCACGTCCGGACTTCCCGTCACTAAGGGTGATAAAACCTCTAAACCGGAGATCAGCCGATGTAGAGTAACTCGACGGTAATCCTTCCGCTTTCAAAAATATCCGGTCTTCAACACCGGTCTTCGAATGCAATTCATAACGACGTATCACATATTCGGAATGGGTTATACGACCCCATGGTCCTTTCCCGGTTAACCCGAATAGTGAGCGATTATTCAAAAATAAGTGTGGCATTCAAATTCATCCAATTCACAACAAATACCTATCCAAAGGTAATTATTGATAGTCGGTTATTTAACTATCAATAAAGATGCGCAACATCACCAGATTCCAAATAATTTTCCAAATTATTTATCTTCAAAAATATCTTTACTAGATATAAAATTTCCACACCTCAAAAATAAATCAACATTTATTTTTCTAAACAGTTTCCCTTTCCTTCATAAATTCCATAGTGAATTTATATTTCAAAATATCTACTGATATACGATTTTCAAATCGATTTCAATATTCACTTTTAATTTATCTTTAAGAAGATAAAATCTCAAAACAGTTCATTTCATATTGGAAAAGCATTTCCATACTTATTTTATAATAAGTAATTCACAAATCTATTTATTTTCAACATTTGAAAATATTCGATATACTTAAATCAATATTAAGTACATATTCATTCTTTAAGGAAATCATTTACTATAACAACAGTGTTATAGTCCACCATTTCCTTATTTTTCGAAAATGTCTATTTCAACAAGAACTGCGGAAATCTATGCTTTCGATTCATAATACATTTTAAAACATCTTTAAAATGTTTAACTTCACTTTTAATATTACTTCTTCAAAAATAAATCCATTTTATTTAATAATATATTCACTGTCCAAAATCGTGAATATAATTCACTTAACCCAATTTCAATCATTTCTACACATATTTATCTCAATAAAAATTCGCTATCCAAAATCGCGAATATATCTTCTTTAAAAAAATCTTCTATATTTAATTTATCAAATTCAATCGATTTTGAATTTATAAACACGGTTATAAATTCTATTTCTATTTTAATAACAACCTCGACTTATAAATCTTCTTTTTATCAACTTCTATATTTTTACTTATCAAAATAAGTGATTTCGGATTTATAAACAACTTTTATAAATTCCAATTCTATTTATAAAAACTTCAATCCCAAATCAATTTCGATATTTATTTAAAAATTTATTTATCACTACTAAGTAAATTCCTCATTTTTTCTCAAATTATTCAATATTCTGTTTTAAAATGGATTCTTCAAATTGAAATCATTTTACATTGATTTCCCAATTTATTTCAATTTACCAATTAAATTTCAAGTTGGATGTCCAACTTATCTTCTTTTAATAAATTCCTTTTTAAGGAAATAAATTTCAATCGTTTCTTTCAATCTATTTAAAAATCCAAATTCTTAAATTAAATTCTTCAAATTATAATTACTATTTTACGAAATCCATTTAATTAACATTTTCACTTGATTCTGGAATTAATTTGATAAGATTATAAAAATTAACTTTTTATACTTTAAAAATTCCTTTCTTCAAAATTTATTCAATTTCTAAAATTAATTCACTTAGAAATTTCTATTTTGATTTCAAAAATTCAATTTCGTTTATTTTTGGAATCCAATGATATCAAACATCCATTCAGCTAAATTTTAGCTTTCAAACAATTTCCAGACATCAATTCAATAACATCAATAATCATTCACAGATTATCACATCATAGTAGAAATAAATTCAATCAATGTGAGGGGTACAGTTGGATCCCTCCAACCTGTTTTCCTGCATCCAAAGACGTTAGCACAATACCAATTCCGCTCCAGTACGGAATTATCGCGGTATATGGGTTTTATAAAAATCCGCTTACTAACGGCGCAATAGGGTCTCATCCGCTATACGAGGCGGGAATCAATCAATCCAATATATACATATGCCAATATGTATATATTGCTATATATATATAGATATATCCTACTATATCTAATATCACATCCAAAAGAAATCAAATCAATCAATAAATAACTGAAAATTCCACTTTCATTTTGAGTGAGAAGAATCTCACCTTTGCTTTTAAATTTGCCATCCATTTCCATTTCTGCTTTGATTTCTCTATTTAAGACCTTGAATAAACATTATAAAATTTTATTAATATTCGAACAAATCGAATAATCCATTTTCCATTTTATAATTCAATTAACTAGTAATTTATTTTGAGCTAAAAATTTTCCCTTTGATAAATTTAATTAACTAACAAATTTGATTTTCAAACTAAATTTCCTTTTCTTATAAATTATTTTGAAATAATCCATTAAGTTAAAATGCGCAAATGTATATTGATTTTCCCAAAACCTTCCTTTATATATTTTTCTGTTTTAAACTTTACATATATCTCAAAACTGTATATACATTTATTTCAAATCTTAAATAGCAAACCAATGTATATTTTCTAATCCATATATACTTTTATATGTATGTACAGAATTAACTAAATAGCTTATACCTCACTGTCGAATCGAATTCACAACCGATCTCGACTGTTCCCCGTGGCCAACGCCTCCACCAAATCGCCAGCACGTCACCACCAAACCCAACCTCATCCTCGACACGACCATCACAGTCGCGGCCTCCAATCCGCCATCGCCATCGCCACTCGACTGTCTCGTTCACGTCGCGAACGCCAAACCCCCAATCCCTCAAACTCGCGTACGCGAGCGCGATACTTCCTGCTCAACTCGAGCCTCCACCAGTTGCCACGCGAGCCACGCGACCATCGCGACTTTCCTCTCTCGTGCGCCAGTCTCCCATCGAAGCCCAGTCGAATCGCGGCATCGCTCGCCACTCGAACCTGCCGTGAACCCCACCGAGTCGCCTCGCCACGACCTTGCTTTTCGAACGCAGACGTGGCCCCACCTATTTGCGACCAGGCGAGCAACTCGCGATCGAAGCTCTGACTTGGTTCAAATCGCAGTCGCCATTAATCGATTTTGTTTGTTCCTTCCTCTCCGATTTTGTGAATAGCTGAAGAGAAGGAGGAAAGGAGATAGATTTGAAAAGCTCGGCATTAATTTGATTTTGAACGAGATTTCTTTCTTTGTTTCTGGAAAAGGAAGCCGCGTGATGATATTAAAAAGAAATGGGGAGGAGACAAGAGTACGCGAATAACAGAGAGTAGGTCGACGCAAATCAGAGACTAGGGTGGCTGGTGTTGATTAAAAATTTGAATTTTAAATTTAAATTTGAATCTGATTTAATTTCAACGCGTTTATGTGTTGTACGTTCACATAACAGCTCCGATAAATACGAAATTTGAAATCCGACAATAATTCAATATTACGGACCCAATGGAACTAGTTTCGTCGAATTCCGAGACTGTTTGAAAAACGACTATTTTTAAATATCGGTCAAACGATATAAATTTCAAAACTGATCAAATCAATTCGAAATTGGATTCTGAAGCTTCTGTTATCTTCAGAATTATCAATATAAATTTTACAAGCGTTTGAAATATTTTTCTTCAGCTTTAAATTGAGGATTCAAATTTTTATTCAACTCTCAATCGATTAAATTTTTAAAATTTAATCGTCAAATTCAAAGTTACATTCGGGATTCAAATTAAATCATCGTTCAAATATTTAAAATAAATTAAATATTCTCAATTTAATTTTTTCAAAATTCTGGGTCGTTACACATACCCTAAAGGGTGCGACCCTCATAACCTTGTCGTATCTTTCCTGTTTCGACCATTTTCGGGTTGTGAGGTTCGATGAGGTCTCGTCCACAAAGCTACGCTTTACACGAATGCCATGCTTTGATCAACAAATGATCAGCAACACACAGAAACACTTAGCATGCCACACTACCAAATTGGGAGTATATCACTGATAACCTTCAACTACATAACCTCTGAGCTCGTACGTCTCAGAGAAGGGTGTTAAGCTAAGAGAATAAATTCTCCGCCACCAAACAGAAATGTATTTGAAAGAAATCAGCTTTATATCTCAAAGTGTAAGGTCAGACATACAACCATACAAGTTTGTTCTGGGTTCGAACAGAACCGAAGGCACTTCCAAAGAAGCCCTTGCAATCCGGGTATTCACAATCCTGATCGGATTTCCCATCACTTAGGGAATCTCTATACTGGCGCGACTCAGTGCAGAGACAATCGACGGGTTATCCTTTTGTTTTCGAAAATATCTGGTCTTCACCACCGGTCTTCAAATGCAATCCATATACGACGTATCATTATTCGGAATGGGTTATATGACGCAAATGTCCTCTCCCAGCTAAACCGAATAATGAGCGCAATATTTAAAAACATATGGATAATGGAATTTCAATTAAGTCACAACTTATTATCCAAATTTCCTCTTTAAATGGTTTAAACAAATCACCATTTTAATCTTTTTAAACAAAAAGATTCATCTCACAAAGTTCACCCAGTTTCACAAAGATCCATTCACAGATTTTCAAATCGATTTCCATCTCAATTGGATTAACTCATCAAATCTTTATATTAAAGATTTAACTTATAACCTTCAAAAATCATTTCCAAAGATTTATTCGTAACTTGGGAAACCATCTTCAATTCAAACTTGAAATTCCTTTAATTTAAATTGGAAATTCATTTTCATTTTTACATGAGAGCTTTTATCAGTTGAAAACAATTAGTTTCCCAAATCATTGAATTCAATTCCAAATATTGAATCTAAATCAATTTATTTTGATTTCAAAGTTTTATCAAGTTATTTAAAATAACTTCTATATTTGAAACTCATTTACAAATCTCTCAATTCCAATTTCCAAAACTATTTGGATTCAAAACAATTTAAAAATCTGTGACTAAACTGATTTCCACGTGAAATCCATATTTGTGTGTGTATGGTGTAGTCCAGGGGTTCACACAATAGTGCAACAGCATCATCAATCATTACAGATTTAAACACAGAAATATAGTTGATAAGCGGTATAAACTATAACGCTTATCGTTCATTCACAGATTCACAGATAATATACAAATGTATCACAAATAAATGAATAAATTATACACAGCTTAATCCACAGAACAAAATATCACAGGTCAGATAGGACAATCAATTAAAGGCATCTCATACAATACAATCATTCATAAGTAAGATCAAGCATTCAATAATCATTTATAAGCAGAATTTATTAATTGTTTAATCCTAATTAATTTAATTTATTTCCAATTAAATTAATTACTTATGAATTAATTATCCAATCCTGATTTATTAATTACAAATCATTTGATATAAATTAATTAATCAATCACCTTAATTAATTATTCTCAATTAATAAATTATTCTTAAGTAATTACAATAACTAATTGATTACTCCTTAATTAATAATTATTTCTTAATCACTTGATTAATTAATTAACCTTTAATAGATTAATTTTCCTCAAATTAATTACCTTAATTAATTTATCACATTATCCTTAAATCAATTATTGCTTAATCACTTGATTAATCAACTTTAATCATTAATTAATATTTAATTAATAATCCTTAATTCACAAATTAATTATTCCTTACTTAATCTCCATTTGATAAATTATCATTAATTAATCATAATAAGTAATTATCCCTAATTACTTAATTAATCAATTATTAATTCGTAATTAATTTCTTAAATAGTTCATCCTTAATCATGAATTAAACTTTGATTTATAATTTGAAATTCAAATTTATTCAAACCAGAACAGGTTTTAAAACCTGAGACAAACATCTACCCGAGCCACAACAAAAACTGCTTCGAGACCAACACAATTTTTGCTCGAGTAAACACTCGAGACAACGCGTGAAAACCTGCTTCGAGTCGAGTACTCGAATTACTCGAGACAAACTTGAAAAAAAAAACCCTGCACACACCCAATCTTCACAACATCCAGGTTCCAGCAACCATAGGCACCATGCACGTGCACAGTTCCGATGACCACCTCTGGTCGTCGCCAACACATCGAGCAAGTCAAAGCCCCACCACGAATCAACCTCCGATCGCCAGAATACACCCATCATCTCGAAATCAAAATCGAGTACAAACTCGAAACCTGGAAACAACAGCCGCCCTCACCATCGACCTGGAAATCATCGTCGTTCTCGAACCCTCGACCATCAGAACTCCTGAAACTCCGGCCACACGATCGCCAACGTCCCCTCTACCACCTCCCAGAGCCTCGCAACGCTCGATCAAATCCAAAAGACGAACAAATCAAAATATCAGCCTCGCCTAAAACTAGGTTTCCAGACTACCAAAGCTTGTCGCCGCCACCACGATGATCGAGTACACCTCCGACCATTTTTCCCAGACTCGCCGTACTCTCTTCCACCTCCACGCAAAGCCACGACTCCCAAAACTCCTCCGACCGCCTGAAATTGGTCGAAACCCACTTACAGTTCAACTGAGAACTGCTCTTAGAACACTCCACTAAAAATCACCATTCCAGTTTTAAAAATCTTATTTTTGTATGTAGATTCAAGCTATATAATTGAATCGATGGTTTAAAATGTACGAATTTTTCATATGTTCATCCTTTCACTGTAAAAATTTAATTTGCAGAGACAATATTTCAATATCGAGCTTAAAACAAATCTAAGCCATGATTTAAGTTTAAACAAACCTATTTTGTTTGAAATTCTAAGCCCAACAGTGATTTGATAAGAAGGTTTAAATTTTTGAAATGTTTTAAACTCTGTACCTTTTAAAAACAGAGAAGATCAGGCACAACAATTTGCACAGATCAAATACAACATATATTCAAAGATTCATACTTATATATACATACGCAAAGCACAAATTCAATTAAAAAAATCATATGCACAGATTTAGATTTACTCAAGCTTTTAAAGTATATGTTTACTCACCTGAAATATTTTAAACAGAGAACAACTTCTGCTTTGAAAAAGTGAAATTTTTTGATCTTCCTGGATCTTCTCTTCTGTTTTGATTTTGTTTAGTTAAGTGAATTTAAGTTTATAAAATGATGTTTAATATTTTCTTCTTTCAGGTTTGTTTTTGACACCAAGGCCTGATACTGATTAGATAATAAGAAATTGAATTTTCTTGTTGTTTTGAGACTCTGAGACTAAACAGAGAAGAAGCACTGATATATATTTATATATACACACAGAGCAAATTTTTCAATATATACTTAAGGTTAAATCATTGAGTGTTACTCACCTTAAACATTTTGATTCCAGAAGTTTTTCAGGTTGAAAGTTGAAATCCTTTTTGAATTTGAAAAGTTGAAACCTGGGTTTTGAATTTGATAGCTGAAGCTCTTCTTGCTTAATCTCAGGCTGGCATAAATTGTTTTAATGTTTAAGTGGAAGTTTTAAGTTGATATTTGTTTAAATGCAAGGTGGTATTACTTCAGTTTTCTCTCAGTTATAATAGTGAACGAAAACTGAAATGAGAAGTTAATGTTGTTGAGGATGATAAAATACTTGTTTTCAGCTAAAATGAAGTTTTGTACAACAGTGTTTATATTTTGTACAAAATTTAACAGAGATATTTTTCTCCTTCCTTTTGCTTGTTGATATAAAGGTGGCTGCATTAATTAGTTGTACAAACTTATCTTATTTTGCTTTATTTTATTTGTACATTGCATGAGTAAAATCTGGTAGCTTCCTTTGCAAGCCTACATCCTTATATATATTTTTTCTTTATTATGCAGGTTACTTGAACATGAATGTATATATATATTTTTTGCTTGTTTACTTGTTTTATTACTTGCATATGTATTTTGTTTTGTTTCTTTTCCTTTTATTTGCTTTATTACTTAGTGATATAAGTGAGCTTCTAACTTTGTTTTATTTTTCTTTTATTTTTGGTAGTCTATTTGTATTACATTGTTTTGTATGGATATATGTGACGACCGCCCATGACCCCTGCACTAAACCTAGAGAAAGTGCGCTGTAAAGTGTGCCAGGCGACCATGGACGATTGCCAGGGTAAATTAAAACAGTAGAATCTATCGTATTACTCACAGTGCGTGGACAAAATACAATAGAATATATATATAGTGAAGCTTCACAGAAATAGAATCTCATCAATAAAACTTCATAATAGTTGAATACAACATCTGAATAGTCAATACATCAACCCTCACTACATATCACTCAGAGAAATATACAAAGCAGCGGAACATCCAGTACATATAGTAAGAAGATAATATGCAAGCCTCCAGCTCGTCTTCGACATCAGCATCGTGGGAAGCAAGAACAGCACCTGTCACCTGCTACCTAGTCTGCCCGTCCCAAAATGGACGAACAGCCCAAGGCAATAAGAGTTAAAACATAAAGCCTTGAGTCAGACAACAGTCTTAGTGAGCGATAAATTAACTAACAACATACCAAAAGAGCATAAAGGAAAAGGAATAGGAATACAACCCTCCCACTCCACCTCTTTCTACAGTGATAGCCCCCAGACACACACTAAGCAGAAGCAAACATAGCAAAGCATACAATTTAAAGTAAAGCAATTATCACTCGAGTCAAGGGCGATGTTTTCCAAGTACAAACCCCCAAGGCCTAAACCAAGATCAGATCAGCACCCAGAAAATACCGCTCTTGAGACCGAATGACGATACAACCAAACATCCATGACTCTGGCTATCACTGTTATCACTGCTTCGATATCACCGTTAATTGAATGACCGGCACATTCTTTCAGTTGTCCGTCAAGGGCTAATGGAAACCCCGGTTCTAGACATAACTCCGCACGTCATCGTGACCCGTGCCTAGGACTATCGAATCTGCCCAGAGTACTCAACTACCAATCAGTAGCCTTCGGGGACTATCGAATCTGCCCAACGTACTCTTGCTTTGAGCATACTAGAACCTTCAACAACGATGAGATCTCAGCCTTCTAGTCATCCTCCTCGACGACTATTTCCATACTAGCTCAAGCGCCTCTTGAGCAAACCATTATCCTCTAACTCGAACCATTTCACCGAGTTATCAACTTGCTTGGAATGATCCCGTCTGGATAAGACCAAGACTATCTCATCTCATGCTTCGCCTCATCATCGTCATAGCAAAGCTTCATCTCAACACCATCATCAAATCTATCCATATGAGCTTCACCATCTGCTACATATGCCACAAGCAGCTTTTCCAGTTCAAGAGCCTTCCCCTTAGCTTTTGAATCATCTTTGGTCTAAATCAAATCATCAATCATCTAATTCATAGCAATCAATCAAGTCAAACATTAATCCAAGTAATCAAGCATTCAAATATGATCTAAATAGACAATTATAACAATAATGGAAATTTCGTAAATAAAGAGTCTAAAGTCTAACAAGCATGAAAACATGAACAATATCTCTATAATCTTGATGAATGAACTTGCGTAGGTTAACACTTAGTAAAATGGTTGTCAAATCATCATGAACAATGGATCTATATGGATCTATACTTAGGTTTACAAAAATGCATGGAAATCACTACTTTAACACAAAATCAAGCCAACGATCTGATATACTCCTTTGGATCCGTGTGAGAGATAATCACCACTCACCAACTCACCTAAACAACTCAAAAGCAACACACTTCAGATCTGGACAGCGAAGGATCTAACTCGATCTATCACAAATCCGCTTTAAACGATGAAATCACACTTCGAAGAATGTAGATCTTCAATCTAAGCTCTTCGATCTTCGATTTGATCTTCGATATGGATGGAAGGAATCACTAGATTAGAGTGGAGAAAAGAAGTGAAGAAGTGTAGAAGTCGAGCTCTCAAAATGGCAGCACTTCGTCGCTTCAAAATCCGGATCCCAAAAAGTGAGAAAAAACCCTTCTATTTATAGGCTGAAATCTACCTTAGGTCATTTGCTCGGAGTTAGGTCGTCCACGACTTACGACCTAAAAACCCCACGACCTAACAACCAAAGCCTCTACGACCTACGACCTAACACTTAGCAGGTCAGTGCACCAAAGCGACCTACGACTTAACAGATAAGCGCATCCATATGCGACCTACGACCTAACAAACCTGCGACTTAACACATACACGCGACCTAACTCTTAGCCAGGATATGACCTAACATCTTAGGTCGCTCACGACCTAACTTCACTAACTCGCTAACTACTGTAGGTTACCAACCCTTAGGTCGCTAACTCCTATAGGTCGCTACATTCTATAGGTCGCTAACTTTCTTAAGTCGCCACTATCTTAAGTCGCCAATCCTATAGGTCGTCTACTCCTATAAGTCGCCAACTCTCTTAGGTCGCTCCAATCTCTTAAGTCGCTCCTCCGACCTAATCCTACCCCACGACCTAAGCCACCCTACGACTTAACTCCTATACGACTTAACTATTACACGACCTAACTGCTTAGGTCGTTCCACTTCTTCGGTCGCCAACTTACTATAGGTCACTCACCCGACCTAACTTACTCTACAACCTAAGCTATCACACATGACCTAACTCCTTAAGTCGTTTCACTCCTTAGGTCGCTGATTTTCTATAGGTCGCTCCACTTCCTTAGGTCGTCTACTACGACCTAACCACTATACGAACTAACTTCTATACGACCTAAGACAAACTATGGATGACTTATCAACGATGCGACCAAATGACAACTGATTTACGATGTTTCGATCCGTAAAAATACGGGTCGTTACATTCTCTCCCCCTTAGGAATTTCGCCCCCGAAATTCCAAACAAACAGAGCAATCAAGGACTATTCTACATCCCTACCATCCTTAGCAATCAACAAATCATGCATCCAATTCTAGCTTAGCATGCAGAATTCTAAAACTAGAACAAGTTACAATGTCGTTAGATGACACGACACCTTAGGGTCATACCTTGAAGAGTTCAGGATGAGCTGCTTTCATCCTCTCTTCCACCTCCCACGTACAGTCGTTATCATCATCACTCCATTGTATCTTGAGCAACTTAACTACCTTCCTCCTAAGCTGTTTCGTATCGGTTTCCACGACACGAAGCGGCTTACGAGGTCTCTTATCGACTGGATCAACTTCGAAATCTTCACAGCTATCAGCAGAAACCACTTTATTCGAGTCATGCACATACTTCCGTAGATATGATACATGAAAAACATTGTGCACACTCGACATCTTCTCCGGTAATTCCAATTTGTAGGCGAGCTTTCCAATTCGCTCGATGATCGGGAATGGTCCAACAAATCTCGGAGTCAATTTTTCTTTCTTCCCGAATCGAATAACATTCTTCAGTGGAGAAATCTTCACAAAAACCATATCGCCTACGTCGAATTCCAAATCCTTACGACGCTTATCGGCATAACTTTTCTGACGGTCTTGGGCTGCCTTCATTCGTTGCCGAATGATCTCTATACAATCTGAAGTCTGTCGAATCATCTCTGGCCTAAGTATCAGCTTTTCTCCGGTCTCTAACCAACATGTCGGAGAGTTACACGGTCTTCCATACAATGCTTGAGCTCCACAAGCTTCTTGAACAGAACAGACTTCTGAGCTGTAGAAATGAACTTAGCTTCAAATCTGGCTTGGAATTGCACCCAAGTAATCTCTTCCTCCGGAGTATCAATGGTGATAAAGTTCCACCAATCAGAAGCTCTTCCTTGAAGTTGTCTTGATGCTAACTTCCTCTTAGTCGCATCCTCAATTCCCAAATCACCAAAGATCCTTCTACAAGCATCAATCCATCTCTGGACCTCAATGGTTGATTCTGTTCCAAAGAAAACCTTTCCCCCAAGAGCAGTATAGTCCTTACACAGCTTAGCAAAATCCACCGGTCTTGGAGTTTGAACTTGAACTCCAACATCCACCGATGGCCCCGGAGCTGGCATCCTTCTCATGATCGAAGTCATTATAGCTTCAAACATAGCAGCATAATCAGCAGCCCCCTCAGTAGCACGGCCTTCCCTAGCAGCTGGTCTCCCTCTTCGACTCATCCTTAATATCTATAAAAAGGAATGATTAGCACACCTAGAGAAACAACTGCATAAAGGAATCAAACTCTACTAAGCTACTATATTACATATAGTAATCATCCATCAAATACAATTACGTCTCTCATACGTAGTTACATCAGCGAGCGTTGGGTAAAATCGATTAACCAAAGCTCTGATACCAAATGTGACGACCGCCCATGACCCCTGCACTGAACCTAGAGAAAGTGCGCTGTAAAGTGTGCCAGGCGACCATGGACGATTGCCAGGGTAAATTAAAACAGCAGAATCTATCGTATTACTCACAGCGCGTGGACAAAATACAATAGAATATATATATAGTGAAGCTTCACAGAAATAGAATCTCATCAATAAAACTTCATAATAGTTGAATACAACATCTGAATAGTCAATACATCAACCCTCACTACATATCACTCAGAGAAATATACAAAGCAGCGGAACATCCAGTACATATAGTAAGAAGATAATATGCAAGCCTCCAGCTCGTCTTCGACATCAGCATCGTGGGAAGCAAGAACAGCACCTGTCACCTGCTACCTAGTCTGCCCGTCCCAAAATGGACGAACAGCCCAAGGCAATAAGAGTTAAAACATAAAGCCTTGAGTCAGACAACAGTCTTAGTGAGCGATAAATTAACTAACAACATACCAAAAGAGCATAAAGGAAAAGGAATAGGAATACAACCCTCCCACTCCACCTCTTTCTACAGTGATAGCCCCCAGACACACACTAAGAAGAAGCAAACATAGAAAAGCATACAATTTAAAGTAAAGCAATTATCACTCGAGTCAAGGGCGATGTTTTCCAAGTACAAACCCCCAAGGCCTAAACCAAGATCAGATCATCACCCAAAAAATACCGCTCTTGAGACCGAATGACGATACAACCAAACATCCATGACTCTGGCTATCACTGTTATCACTGCTTCGATATCACCGTTAATTGAATGACCGGCACATTCTTTCAGCCGTCCGTCAAGGGCTAATGGAAACCCCGGTTCTAGACATAACTCCGCACGTCATCGTGACCCGTGCCTAGGACTATCGAATCTGCCCAGAGTACTCGACTACCAATCAGTAGCCTTCAGGGACTATCGAATCTTCCCAACGTACTCTTGCTTTGAGCATGCTAGAACCTTCAACAACGATGAGATCTCAGCCTTCTAGTCATCCTCCTCGACGACTATTTCCATACTAGCTCAAGCGCCTCTTGAGCAAACCATTATCCTCTAACTCGAACCATTTCACCGAGTTATCAACTTGCTTGGAATGATCCCGTCTGGATTAGACCAAGACTATCTCATCTCATGCTTCGCCTCATCATCGTCATAGCAAAGCTTCATCTTAACATCATCATCATCAAATCTATCCATATGAGCTTCATCATCCGCTACATATGCCACGAGCAGCTTTCCCAATTCAAGAGCCTTCCCCTTAGCTTTTGAATCATCTTCGGTCTAAATCAAATCATCAATCATCTAATTCATAGCAATCAATCAAGTCAAACATTAATCCAAGTAATCAAGCATTCAAATATGATCTAAATAGACAATTATAATAATAATGGCAATTTCGTAAATAAAGAGTCTAAAGTCTAACAAGCATGAAAACATGAACAATATCTCTATAATCTTGATGAATGAACTTGCGTAGGTTAACACTTAGTAAAATGGTTGTCAAATCATCATGAACAATGGATCTATATGGATCTATACTTAGGTTTACAAAAATGCATGGAAATCACTACTTTAACACAAAATCAAGCCAACGATCCGATATACTCCTTTGGATCTGTGTGAGAGATAATCACCACTCACCAAATCACCTAAACAACTCAAAAGCAACACACTTCAGATCTGGACAGCGAAGGATCTAACTCGATCTATCACAAATCCGCTTTAAACGATGAAATCACACTTCGAAGAATGTAGATCTTCAATCTAAGCTCTTCGATCTTCGATTTGATCTTCGATATGGATGGAAGGAATCACTAGATTAGAGTGGAGAAAAGAAGTGAAGAAGTGTAGAAGTCGAGCTCTCAAAATGGCAGCACTTCGTCGCTTCGAAATCCGGATCCCAAAAAGTGAGAAAAAACCCTCCTATTTATAGGCTGAAATCTACCTTAGGTCGTTTGCTCGGAGTTAGGTCGTCCACGACTTACGACCTAAAAACCCCACGACCTAACAACCAAAGCCTCTACGACCTATGACCTAACACTTAGCAGGTCAGTGCACCAAAGCGACCTACGACTTAACAGATAAGCGCATCCATATGCGACCTACGACCTAACAAACCTACGACTTAACACATACACGCGACCTAACTCTTAGCCAGGATACGACCTAACATCTTAGGTCGCTCACGACCTAACTTCACTAACTCACTAACTACTGTAGGTTACCAACCCTTAGGTCGCTAACTCCTATAGGTCACTACATTCTATAGGTCGCTAACTTTCTTAAGTCGCCACTATCTTAAGTCGCCAATCCTATAGGTCGTCTACTCCTTTAAGTCGCCAACTCTCTTAGGTCGCTCCAATCTCTTAAGTCGCTCCTCCGACCTAATCCTACCCCACGACCTAAGCCACCCTACGACTTAACTCCTATACGACTTAACTATTACACGACCTAACTGCTTAGGTCGTTCCACTTCTTAGGTCGCCAACTTACTATAGGTCGCTCACCCGACCTAACTTACTCTACGACCTAAGCTATCACACACGACCTAACTCCTTAAGTCGTTTCACTCCTTAGGTCGCTGATTTTCTATAGGTCGCTCCACTTCCTTAGGTCGTCTACTACGACCTAACCACTATACGACCTAACTTCTATACGACCTAAGACAGACTATGGATGACTTATCAACGATGCGACCAAATGACAACTGATTTACGATGTTTCGATCCGTAAAAATACGGATCGTTACATTAAAATTTATATATTTACTTTATATTGTATAAAACTATATAATTTATTTTGAAATATAGATGAATTTCTATATTTTATTTTGTTGTTAAAATTTTAGCTAATGCTTTTCTTTATATTTTTATAACTTATCTTTTATATATTGATTTCTATTTTTAGCTTAAATTATTATTATTATTATTTTTACTTCCATTTCTATTTTAAATATTTATTATAAATTTTACTGTAATACTTATTGTTTTATTTTTATTTCTATTTCTAATATAGACCATCAATCCCAAATTTTATCATTATAATTTATCTTTAAACCATTTACTTGAAATTTAAATCCAAATCACATATATACAATATTTAAATTCATATGATTTAATATATATTCTATTTGAATTGGGGAAACTCGCTTCAATTTACAATTAATTTTACAATTTTAATTCAAAAATTCAATTAATTATCAATTTAAATTTAATTAAAATCCGGGGTCGTTACATTTACAACCAGCGTAATCAG
The DNA here is from genome assembly GCA_030737815.1 of Allium fistulosum. NCBI lineage: Eukaryota > Viridiplantae > Streptophyta > Magnoliopsida > Asparagales > Amaryllidaceae > Allium > Allium fistulosum. The sequence continues at coordinate 695,986,901 of CM060906.1, forward strand.
CATCACAATATGAAATTAAATCAAATACATCATTTTTAGGGTAAAATAAACCATAATCTAAAGTATGTTTTACATATCTTAAAATTCTTTTAACAGCATTTAAGTGAGTTTCTTTAGGTTGAGATTGGTATCTTGCATAGAGACAGACACTATGCATGATGTCAGGACAACTTGCTGTTATATAAAGCAGCGAACCAATCATTCCCCGATATAATTTTTGATCAACATCTTTTGATTTATTTTCTTTACTTAAAGCTACATTAGTTGTCATTGGAGTTGGTTTCCCACTAGAAGTGGTCAATCCAAATTTATTAATTAAATCCTTAGCATATTTTTCTTGACTAATGAAAATTCCTTTATCTAATTGTTTGATTTGAAGTCCTAAGAAGAAACTTAGTTCTCCCATATGACTCATTTCAAATCCTTTAGTCATTATATCTGAAAATTATTTATTCATTATGTTATTAGTTGATCCAAATATTATATCATCTACATATATTTGTACTAATTGAATATCATTTTTGTTTCCTTTAATAAAAAGAGTTGTATCTATTTTACCAATTTCAAAACCAGATTGTAGTAAATAAGATCTTAGTCTTTCATACCAGGCTCTAGGAGCTTGTTTCAGACCATATAAAGCTTTATTTAATTTATATACATGATTTGGAAATTTATTATCTTCAAAAAGTGGAGGTTGTTCAACATAAACATCTTCTTTTACAAAACCATTTAGAAAAGCACTTTTAACATCCATTTGATATAACTTGAAATTATTGTAGTTTGTAAAAGCAAGTAGAATCCTGATAGCTTCTAGTCTTGCTACGGGGGCAAAGGTTTCGTCATAATCAGTTCCTTCTTCTTGACAATAACCTTGTGCGACTAAACGAGCTTTATTTCTCACGGCCTCACCAAGTTCATTCATTTTATTTTTATAAACCCATTTTGTTCCAATTATACTTGTATCCTCAAGTCTAGGAACAAGTTCCCAAATATCATTTTTGGTGAACTGATTTAATTCTTCTTGCATAGCAAGAATCCATGAATCATCAGATCATGCTTCCTTTGAATTTTTAGGTTCAATAGTTGATGTAAAAGCTACATTACTCATACTATTTAGTTGATTTCTTGTTTTAACTATAGATTCAATATTTCCTAGTATATTTTCTACAGGATGATCTTTTAATAGCCTAATTCTTTTATTAGGTTGAATGATTTCACAATTAGTATCATTAGGTTCATTATTTAAAGTTACAAAATCTTCTTCATCTTCTATTTGTACAGTATCTTTAAAATTTTCATCAAAAGATACATGCATTGTTTCTTCAATAGTGTTAGTTCTTAAATTATAAACTCTAAATGCTTTACTTCTATTAGAATATCCGATAAAGATACCTTTGTTGGATTTAGGTTCAATTTTATCTAAAATATCTTTTGTAGTAAGAAAAAAATACTTACTACCAAAAACTTTAAAATAAGCTACTATGGGTTTCTTATTGTAAAGTAATTCATATGGTGTTTTATTAGTTAATGGTCTAATTAAAATCCTATTTAATATATAACAAGCTGTAGCGACTGCTTCAGCCTAAAAGTTTTTAGGTAAGTTAATATCAGAAAGCATTGTTCTAGCACACTTTTGAATCGTTCTATTCTTAGGTTCTACCACTCCGTTTTGTTATGGTGTTCTTGAAAAGAGATATTATGAGTAATTCCTTTTTTATTACAGAAATTCTCAAAGTTTTCATTTTCAAATTCTCCACCGTGATCACTATGAATAGTTTTTATTTTTAAAGAAAGTTGATTTTGAATTCTTTTAGCAAAATTCTTAAATAATTCAAAAGCATCACTTTTAAGTTTAAGAAAAATTGTCCAAGTATATCTAGAATAATCATCTACAATTACAAAAACATATTTATTGTGATTAATTGATTGAACTTGAGATGGACCAAATAAATCTAAATGAAGTAATTCTAGAGGTTTAGAAGTAGAAACATATCTTTTAATTTAAATGAACTTTTCTTAAGTTTTCCTAATTGGCAAGCATCACATATACTATCTACTTTAAAGTTTAACTTGGGAAGACCTCTAACTAAGCCAAGTTTTGATAACCTAGATAATAGTTTGAAATTTAAATAACCAAATCTTTTATGCCAAATCCAAGGGTCACTTGTATTAGCCAAAAGACATAAGTTATCATTTGAAACTTTCATACTAAGGATGTAAATGTTTTTCTTCCTAATTCCTTCAAAGATAATATTTGACTTATTATCTTCGATGTGACACTTATCTTTTCCAAATTTAATTTAAATCCTTTATCACATAGTTGACTTATACTAAGCAAATTATGTTTTAAATTCCTAACTAGCAAAACATCAGAAATAAGAGGAGTTTTAGAATTACCGACATTGCCGATGCCAATCACATATCCTTTTGAGTTATCTCCAAAGTTGACCAATACACCATCTTGATATATAATTTCATTGAGTATCTCTGGATTTCCAGTCATATGCCTTGAACAGCCACTATCAAGTATCCATTTATCTTTCTCAATTTGAACAGTTTGTCCATTGGTTGTTGATTCTTCAAAAGCCATGTAACATGTCTGTTCCTGCATAACAAACCAATTCGGTAGATAACTTGATTTTTCATAAAAACTATATGCAGACTTATGATACTTTGATGAAATGCATAAATTCAAACTAGTATTAACAAAATTTCCTAAAATGCCAATTTTAACTTTTCAAGTTTCAGATTATGAAAACTATGAAAACCTATGCTTTGATACCAATTGAAAGGGAGTGCGGATTAAGGATCTTAAGGCTAATTTAACACTAGAGGGGAGGTGAATAGTGTTTAATGGATTCTAAGACTTATACGGACTAATTTAAAAATTATGATATAAACAAATGCAGAACTTAATCACAGAAGAATCACAGAATCAAACACAGATGCAGAAAGTAAATAAAAAGCAGTAAAAGGAAAGAACACACCGGATTTTATACTGGTTCGGAGTTACCCTACGTCCAGTCCTGCACCAAGGCAAACACCTCGTACAAATTTTTATTATACCAATGTCGAGATTACAATCCTCAATTTCTAAAGGCCTTGAGGTACCCTCCTGTCTTCAAGTCCGGGGCAAACTCTCTTGATTTACGGGACACAAGGTCACCTAATTGATTTCCAGGCACAACCACACCTTATAGAGAGACTCGATAAACTTTTGATTACAAATTGATCCTATAACTCTGAATAGCACTTTGATCTTCGAGAGAGGGCAGAGAATCAAACAAGAATGAGATTCAAATTTGATTCACTTGAGAATTCGGCAGAATTTCGGCACGATCTTAAAAATATGAAAATTTTAGAATATGGATTTGTGGAGAAGAAGGAGAGAAGAAAATAGTTAGTTAAAAAATTCGTTTGTGAAGGCTATTTATAGACCAGTAATGGTCATAACCATTCGTGAAGAGATTTAAACGAATAGACACTTCTTTTGAAAATTGAAACTTTTGAATTTAACGGCCACCATGTCGACATGGGGTATCCCATGATGTCGACATCCCTTAGTTAAAAATAATGTAAAATTTGTTTTGAAAATGGTATTGAAAGGAAAACAAGATGAAATGATTCTGGAGTAAAATAAACTAATTTTCCTATGATTTAAAATAAAGAAGAGTAGAAAAATATATTTTTTAGAATGTATATATAAATTTGATTTTAAATCTCGTGTATATATATATTATAAAAGAATTTTTTAAAAATCAGAAGATAGTTTAAAAACAAACGAAGTTTAAAACAAGAGTTTATTTAAAAACAAAAACAAAGAATATTTTAAGGCTAAAACATCTTTTTGAAAATCATTTGAAATGATAATTTTTAAGGCTAAAACATTTTGAAAAGCAGTTTTGAAAATCATTTTGAAAAATTATTTTGAAGTAGTTTTGCAAGCTTCTTCCTGCAGAATATCTCATCACATTAGGACTCGAGAACTTGTACAAAACCAGGGTGTTCGTGGGTTTGTAAGCCACTTGTCGTAGGTTTGTAAGCTACTTGTCGTGGGTTTGTAAGCCACTAAGAAGGTAGAAATGGGTTCCATCCCAAATGAAATTTGGAATGAAGATTTCCATGTTATTATGAAGTTTTAACAAAACTAGACACTTATCTTGAAATCTTGATCTTGATACTCATGAGTCTTCAAACTTGATTTCTTCATTCTTGATCTTTATACTGTACAGTCTTCAATAATCAGTACCTGCCTTATATATATCCTACATAATAACATTCATATATATCACAATAGTGTTAGTATATAAGTTATAATAAAATAAGTTACAAAGGTTGTGGTCATCAAAACCACTATCTCCAGTTCCTAACACCTAGGTTAATTGATTCACTTATAAACAAAAATGCTTCAAATATAACATATACACAAACCAAAATGCACTTTTCTTCATATTTTCACATAAAAATAATATGAAAACTTGTATACATATAAAATAAAACATTTTCTACCATATAAAAAGATAAATTTATATTTTTAAAACATTTTTATTATTAAATTCTTTATTTTACAAAAATGCATTATTTACTCAAATAAATGAATAAAACATTGTTTTTTACTTCTAAAATTCTACAAAAATACCTTTCTCACTTAGAAAAATATTTCAAACCATTTCCAAACTTAATTTATAGCCAAAACATACTTTTAAACCAATTTCCACCTTTTTATTTAAATAAACCAACTTTGAAAATCAATTACTTCCCTTAAAATTTATTAAAAGAAGTAATTAACAATTACTAACATAATTATTGCTTTTTCTCTAAAATAAAGTCATTTTCCATTTATTATCACACTACCCAAATAAAATAAAGTTTGGAATTATATTTTCTCATTTTTAATTCCAAATTAATTGTTTATTCCAAATAAACAATTTAAAATCTCTAATTTTAATTTAAATCACAATATTAAATTATAATTACCATTATAATTTAATATTGACAGGTAATCTCCAAACCAGAGTTGTTACAATCCATGTAAATTTAAAAGGTGATTTCACCCTTATTCGATGAATAGTACAAGTTGAATAGGGAAATTAGTATCGAGTATAATTAATCTAAAATCTATGAATACTTTGTACTCAATACTAAGTGATTTAGGTTTACAGTAAACGATGTCCTAAATAACATTGTTTTTGACCCATTTAAAACATGTTTCAGAAAAATGAAATCTTTATTAATTTTGCTAATAATATAATATGGAAATATTTTCCTAAGTAATTAAAAGGAAATAATTTGGTATTTCCAAAGTTAAAAGGAGGCTTAATAATTTTGTATATCTCGAAACAAAAATGGTTTAAAGATATATATCTCTAAAAAAGATATTTTATTAGATAAAAGATATCTTCAAAGTTAAATAATATTTTTAGTAAAAGAAGAAAAAGGCATTAATGAATGAGGCTTAACAAATTGTATACACATCCTTTTATCGATAATTGGTTCGGCGAAACTAAGATCGGATTTGAGTGATTCCTACTCGAAAACCACTTTAAACCAATATACAGATTCGGAAGTGAAGACATCTTGAAGACAATGATTTTTGAAGACAGAGATCTTCATAATGTAGGGATGCTTGCCACTAACCTCTGGGGTGATTCCCATATTATATATATGGTTGCAGTAGTACCTTCATTTTGAAATCTTTAATGCAAGCACTTCTCGCTGCTAATCCTAGGGGTGATTCCCAAACAGGATGTAGTAGAAGTACCTTCGGTTTGTCATATTCCTGGACAACTTGTATAGATGAATGTCTGACATTGCATTTCTACGGCCACATCTATTCGGTGGTATTGGAGGTAACCCCTCTTATACTTAACACCCTTCTCTGAGGCGTATGAACTCGGGGGTTTTACTTTTATGGAAACCAATTAGTGTGTCATCAGAAATAGCAATTTGGCGCTCAAAGTGGGATTTGTCATATGAAAGGTAAAACGTTACCTCAAGCCTCACACATCGATAATGGCAAAAGCATGGTAGATGCAGTAGAGCTACGTGGGTCGCATCCATTAGGAGATGATCATCACTTTTCTAGATTTCCCTCTATATATCAAGTTCGTTGTATATGATGTGGTCATGGATAGGTCGGGAACGACCATGGTGATGACATATTCGGTACTATCTATGTTAGAGGTAGGACGGTTCTGTGTTGGTAGAGGGCAGAAGGGTTGTGCCTCGGTACATTCCTCTAGATAAGTACTATCGAAAGGTAGTCCCTTACCTTGTCATTGTAGGAAATCCATTCTTCAATATGTACTTTTACGGACTTGATTGTATACCTAGATATGCTGTTGAATTTAACAAATATTACAGTTACGACTATTTTAATATGTTATTTGAAAGGATTTTCGAAGCAATGTCATAAGAAATAATATCAAATAATTTGATAAAAATGTTTTAGTTATCATAAGGTAAAAACCTATCTGTGTTTATGTGTGATGTGGTCTTATGAGATTCTCTTCTTTCCAAAGGTTTTATTTTACATCAAAGTCGATCTATGACACTTTCATGTATATTTACAATTCGTGTCTAACGCTGGTTTGCCAAACCTGATCTGGGTGTTTTTAATGTTCGGGTCATATCCGAGTAGTTTTAGGATTAGCTGAAGACGCTTGGAGTATCCATAGGAGAGCTGGAGATCTTCATTAACGTATGGACGTAGTTTACTTTTCCGTTATATATAAGGCTCAGGTCCCTAATAAGTTTCAAAATACACAAAAACTCCAGTAAAAAAAGTATGTAAATTAGGTCCCTAGAATTAAGTTACTAAGTAATTGCATATAGTTATGCAATTATTCACTGAATAATTACAAACATTTATATCCAAAAGTTGCATAAATTTATGCAATTTTTTCGGTGAATAATTGCGGAAATTTCCACAATTGTTTTGGTGAATAATTGCGGAATTTTCCATAATTTTTCAGTGAATAATTATGGAAATGTCTGCAATGTTTTGATATAATTGCATAAATGTCTGCAATTATTCACTGAATAATTACATAAGTGTATGCCATTATTCGATAACTTAATTCTAGGGACCTAATTTACAAACTTTTTTTTACTGGAGTTTTTGTGTATTATGAAACTTATTAGGGACCTGTGCCAAACTGTCCCTAAATTATTTTTGTTTTGAAAAATTGGTAAATGAAATAATTTTACCTAGGATTATATTTTGAATATAAAGTAATATCTGTCAGATGATATAGTTATTTGTGTAGTGTTTATTTATTAAGGAAATGATAATATTTAGTTATTGTCATTTATTGATTGGTTATTTGATTTTAAAAGTTTAAATACCAACACCTTGTGAATTTACTTTCACAATTTGACTATGTATTGTTCAATAAATAATAATGTTGGTTTAAGATTAAAGAAATTTATTTAAGGTAAATAAATTTTATGAATGCGTTTTATAAGTGATTTTATAAATTTGATTTATAAAACGTGTTTTATAAAGGGATTTTTGAGAATTTAAATCTCGGTATTTTTGAAAAAAATATTATGATTAAGTAGTTCGAGTGGCTTAAAAGTAACTAAAATGGGCAAAAGTTGTGTTCGGATGGTAAACACTTCTCTTAAGTATTCCCCTTCTTGTTAATGGAATATGAGATATTATTGGTAGTATCCAATTCCTTAGTATCATTTTTGAGTTACTCGATCTATATAATTTTCTAAAGTTGAAAAGATAATGTGAATCATTAATTAATAGGTTAACTAGTGATCGTTAATTTTTATCAAGGTGTTTGCATTTAATATTGGTTAAAGGGAGTATATTATAACATAAGGAGTTTATTATAATTTTAGAAATAAAGATAATTTATCTTTTAAATTGAAATGGTTTCTTTGGAAAGAAGATAGAAATTTTTGGGTGAATAAATATTTCAAAGTGGTCATATATAAGGAAACATCTTCATGAAAATGTTCGAGTAAAAGATAAAAAAATTATGAAATGTTTTCATAAATTTTTTGGGAAAGTTAATCAATACATAGAGGTACGTAGATCATTTTGTTGCACGATTCTAATCTAAGATTCGAATACGGAATTTTAAGGTGTTTACACCAGTCTGAATAGGGATTTATCACTCAAATCTTGATGGCGAACATTAATAATGGTTTGTGGTTGGATACTAGCGTTTTCTATCATAGTTGAGAGCCATGTAATAAAAACGTAGGTTTCTGATCAAGAAGCCTGACTAGAGTCCACACTAGAGGATCAAGAGATCAATACTAGTTCGAAAGTAAATTTGTGGATTCGAATAGTAGATCGAATAAGATATTATGGATGATCTGTATATATAATACGAAATTGAGTTTTAAGATAATATTTTGGGTAAACTCTTTTGGGTTTCGGATTGTGGTGAAATTTTGGGGATGAAATTCTTTTTAAGGGGGGAAGAATATAACAACCCGTAATTTTATCACTTTGAACAGGAATATTTAATTAATTTTAAATATTCAATTGATTGTTTTAATTGATAATCCATTTTTATTATTATATAATGATAATAAGTGATTTATAATGACTTTATAAACTTGTTTTATAAAGAAATACAAACTTCGTCGCATTCTAATAGTTCGACGTCGTATTTTTATAAATGGATGTAAATATTGTTTAATATGGTTTTATAGTTTAAATAATCTTATTTTAATTATTAAAGGATGATAAGAGATTTATTTCCAAGTGTTGTTTACATAAATAAATAGTTTGATTTAAAACTAAAATGTGATCGAAGATCGTTTTTTGGATTTTCGACCCTTTATCGGAATGAAAGTTGTTGCAATGTTGTTGCACACATTTGTACACATATACATTTAACAAATAGGAATGTATTTAGCACTAAGTAGATTAATTTAACTACAGTATCATTAGTAATGTTAATTAAGGAAAAAGACAAAAAGGGTTTACTTTTGAAAAAGCAAACTTAAAATCAACTACACATCACTTGCACATGGCACATGAAGGGGGAGAGGGCTAGGCACATGGGTGAGGTGAAGTGTGTAAGAGATATTTTGTAAAATTTTCCTATAAATAGCAAGGCATACTCTCTTCATTTCTACACATCTCATTCCACCTTCTTCTTCTTCTTCTTTCTTAAGCTTCTTCTTTTCCTCTTAAATCTTTTTTTCTATGGTCTTAGGCCATGAGCATGTGGAGAGGTATGGACGTGTGTAAGGAAGAAGGTGGAAGCCTTGGAGTGAGCAAGGAGGATGGTGGAAGTGATGGACGTGAGCTTAGGGTGGTGGAGGCTCAAAGCCATGAGCAAGGTGAAGGAGGGAGGTGACGGCCATAAGTTATAGGAGAGAGAGGAAGGCTTTGATGATATTTTGATGAAGTTGGAAGTATTAGAAAAGTTTCGTGATGGATTGAATGTTGGTAGGAAGTAAATGAGTTAAATAAAAGTGAGTTAATCACGCATTGAATTGCTTGATAATATCACTTGATATTCACTTGTTAATCACTTGTTCATATTACTTATTAATCACTTATTATTGCTTGCTATTAGTAATAATAATAGACATTAACTACCAAAGTTATACTTGACCATATGCTAAAATGATTGCTTATATGGTTGTTTAATACATTTGGATGATGATTGGTTAATTATATAAAAGTTTGATTGTGATAGATATGATTATTATAATTTATAAGTTGAAAATCATATATGATAAGAAATGATAGCTATGTGAATTAACAATACATATCTCGTAAAAAATTATTCACATTATACCCAAAAATAATTGGTATACAACATATGCTAGGCCTCTTTGTTTTTAAAGCCAAAAGAAATATCATTTTATAATATTGGAATTTACTTTGGAAAAGTAAAGAAATGAGAAAATGGAGTTTTGAAATAAATTTGGAACTAGTTTTAAAGAGGAAGAAACTGAAAAGCTGGAGTTTTGAAAAAAAAATTGAAAATAAAATCTATGATTTCATTTATTGGAAAATAATAGTTTTAAAGGTGGAAAATAATATAGAAATATCGTATGGTTTGTATATAAGAATTTGGAATTAAAAAATGATGGAAATTGAATATTATAATTATATAATATTAAAGATATTGAATAAAGTCAAAATGAGACTTTAATAAAGTAAAATAGTGAAAATTTTGTTTAATATAGTTTATTATGGTATTAAAATGATTTAAAAGTGTTTTGAACAAGTTTTGAGAAATTTGACTAAAAGGTGAAAAATAAGTCGTCGCGTTTCGGAAGTCCGCGATTTCGCGACTGAAAAGTTTAACGGATGTGTAGGACAAAATACGAGTTAGATTTCTTTGAAATAAGAATTTTCCGGACCCTTATGATCATAATTCTTTAATGAAAAAGAAAAATAAAGATTTCATTAACTAAAGTTTGAAATATGTCCAAATCAAGTTTTCAAAATCGCCGCATTTTGGCAGTTCGAAAAATATTGGTTTCAACACTTTTAAAAGAGATGTTTTTAATTCTTTAAAAATATGAGACAAATTATATAAATATGTTAAAATGTTTTGAAAGGAATTTGAATTATAAAAATGGGCATATATGTAATGAAATTGGAGTTTTAATCTATAAAGCTTTAAAATCACTATTCACCAACAATGTAGTAATGAAATTTGGTTACCGTTGAATGAATGATTTGAACTTGGATTTCTTGAATCTTTTTGAAATGTTTTTCAAATGATAGATCGAATACTTTTAAAAGTTTAGAGTCGACTAAATAACTTGACCGCATTATGGATGACAAAGAGATAGTCTTTAGGTTGGAGTTTGGGAAACCAGTTGCCTGCTCCCATAGTTATCCAGACTAGTCCGATGGAGGGGATAGTTAATTTGATTTATTCAAATCACATTTTCTTAAGATAAAAGAAAAGAGATTTAGAGTTTTCCAAAAAGGTTAAACAAGATTTAAAATAGGAATTTTATGGTAAAGAGAACATTCTAGTTAAACTTTATATTAAATTCCAAGGAGGGAACTTGTACCATCCATGTGAATTTAAAAGGCGATTTCACCTTTATTCGACGAATAGTACAGGTTGAATATGGAAATTAGTATTGAGTATAATTAATCTAAAATATATGAATCTTTTTTACTAAATAGTAAGTGATTTGGGTTTACAGTAAACGATGTCTTAAATAACATTCTTTTTGACCCATTTAAAACATGTGTAGGAAAAATGAAATCTTTATTAATTACGCTAGTAATAGAATATGGAAATATTTTCCTAAGTAATTAAAAGTAAATGATTTGGTATTTCCAAAGCTAAAAGGAGGTTTAATAATTTTGTATATCCCGAAATAGAAATGGTTTAAAGATATATATCTCTAAAAAAAGATTTTTTATTGGATAAAAAAATTATCTTTAAAGTTAAATAATATTTTGAGTAAAAGAAGAAAAGAGGATTTAGTGAAAGAGGTTTAACAAAACGTATACACATATACACATCTTTTTATCAATAATTGGTTAGAAGGAACCAGGATTGAATTTGAGTAATTCCTACCCAAAAACCACTTCGAACCAATATACGCGTTCGGAAGTGAAGACGTCTTCAAGACAATGATTTTTAAAGGCGGAGATCTTTATAATTTGGGGCCGCTTCCCACTACCTCTGGGGTGATTCCCATATTATATATATGGTGGCAGTAGTACCTTCATTTTGAAATATTCAATGTAAGGACTGCTCGCCAGTAATCCTAGGGGTGATTCCTGTAACGACCCGTATTTTTAAATATTTTAAATTATTTAATTTAATATAATTATTTAATAAAAATGGTTAAAAATAAATTTTAACGACTTATTAGTGTAGTTATTGAATATGAACTTGAATAGAAATTTGAAAAAATAAATTCCGAAGATTTAGGCTATAATAAATATTGAAATGAAATTCTATGTAAATTAACGTGTTGTAATCAATAACTTGAATTGAATAATAATGTTGAATTACTATGAAATGGAAATAGTTGTTTTATTATTGGGATTTCTTTTAAAAGTAAATTTTATAAGTTAAATGACTTGTATTTCAATTATAGCGATTTATTGGATAATTAAATTGTTTGAATCTAATATTGGACATTATTTAAATAATTGAATTCTGGATTTAATATGAAGGAAAATGATACCAGAAATTGATTTAAATTTTATTTAAATATGAATGAAAATTGTTAACATTTAAAATTGGATTTAAAAGTTAATAATTAGAAATTGGAATTTTATATTATAATTAACGAGTAAAAATAGCCATTTTGGCCACTGTCTTGGATTTCAACGAAATCGGTTTTATCGGATCCGTAATAGTGAATTATTATAGGATTTCAAGTTTCGTAGCGATCAGACTTGTCGTTTGGCCGTGCGAGCTTGAAACACGTAGAGATTAATTTAAGGAATTTGATTAAAATTAATCGATTTTGAAAACCTATCTTCTGTATGTGATGGAATTGGCCTCCGATACATATTCCATTATGTTCGGAATAGGGGTAAAACATTAGGAATGCCAGGCGGCACGCTTCACTTGGAGTTGGGAATTTCGGGCGTTTAAAAGCGAGATATTTTCTAAGTATAACAATAATATATACATTCAAAGTCAACGATTCGTACATCTGCCAAGTCGCTTCCTATACGTCTACCCTCATACTCATCTTTCTTCTTTTCATGTCAACAGCCGATCGAAGAATAAAAAGAAAAAAAACAACAGCTCGGTAAAAAAAAGAGAAAAGAAAAAAAAATGAACAAGCAGCGGTCGAATGAAGAGGTGGTCGGAGGGGTCGCGACTAGAGGAGAGCAAGTGGCGCAGGCGTTGCGAGTGGTAGCTCGATCGATTTAGGGTATTTGCAGCATGGGCGCACGATGGTCGCGGCAGTGGAGGCGTCATGCTCGAGTTTAGAGTTTTGGCGAGGGGGAGCTATCGGTCAGGTCGACTTCGTTTGGCTTTGGGTTTCTCGATGTCCACGCGCGCGCGCAACCACTGTAGGGAAGGCGCATGCATTGGCGGCGGTTCTGGGTGGCGGTCGGCGATGGCAGCAAGCGTCGTTGATTGTTCATAAAAAAGAAGAAGCAGGAATGAGGATACGCGAGCTCAATTTGGGGAGAAGGATGGTCGCGTGCTTTGCCTGGGAAGGTTGGCTGAGAGAGGATCGATTTGGTTGGGTGAGGTTTTGTTTTGTTAATTATCTTAATTAAGTAAATTAAATTTTAATTATAATCGAATGTTAATTATTACGTAATTTTGCATAGGAGGTTCGTTTCGAGTGAAACAAGTCGCGATGCGACCGTATCGCCGTCGTCTTCAGCTTGGAGTCAAATTGGGATTTATTTGAAGCTCAAAATGTTTTCGGTTTCAAATAAAAAGGTGAGTGTTTTATAACGCTCATGACGTACTAAAATAACTTTTATGTGAGTTAAATTGACATCATGAAGTTATTTAATTTTATTGACTATTGTTTGGAAATGAAATTGACATATGAATTGACTGTAGAAATTAAAATTGATGGTTAAATTTGAAATTGGAAATAAATTGCCAGTTAAATACCCGATATTGATAACTATGTAATTGTTGTGAATTATGGGCTGATTTGGATGTTGATTGAAATTGAATGCTATTCGTTGATATTTGGATGATTTGGATGTTTATTTATTTTATATATATCATGTTATCACACTGTAAATTATTACAGTGTATAAAACCGTAAATTGAATTATTTCGAATAAATTAAGAAATATGTTGAAATGATATATACCTATGACACTTTGATTTGGATTGAAATAATACATATCCATCCCTGGAATTAAATTGAAATAATTATTCACTAGCCATAAGATAGAAAATTATATACGGACACCGGATTAGTTAAATTAAATGATTTTACAAAAAAATTTGGTTTGAAATTATTTAAATGATTTTGATAAAAAAAAGTTTGAAATATGGGAATTGAATTATTTTCGAACTCGAGTTTTGAAATATTGAGTATAAAATTTGTAAAAGAAATCGTTTAAAGAATTCAATTTGGAATTTGAAGTTATAATTGAATTATGGAAATCAAAAAAATTGTTCGAAGGTTGAATTTTATTCGAACTTTGAAATTTTTATTAGTAAAAGATATTTAAATTGATATTTCAAACTTTGGCTCAAAATCGAATTATTTTAAAAGATTTGAACATTGAATTTGTAACAACCCACCTTTTTGGACAGTTTAAATCGACAATAAACCATACATGTCTAACTCAAACTATTCAAAAGACAGATTATTAATGGGATCGTTTAAATGAAATAAGATTCAAAAGAACAAAATGCAGAATCTCGCAGCGGAAGGATAAAGTATAATACACAAAATAAATACATAAACAGGTCATGAAGCTATTTTTCAACAAAATCAGAATTTACAATTTTTTTCAAGCAGAATAGACAACTGCTATAATTGTAGTAGATACGGTCCTCGACTCCATCTTCGTCTTCAGAAATAAGTGTCTTCGCTAAACTGAAATACTCGGTCTGACTCGAGCGTAAAGTAAAACAAAAACACTCGAGTCAGGACTAACATTCTTATGTAAGTAAGTCAACTCAAGTGAAATGTACAGATAACTCAATAAGTGAAATGCTTAGGTTTAAATAAACATCATCTTTCACATTATAAATAGGTTCAGTTCAAATACTAACTTTCATTTCGTTTCCAATCGATTCATTATTAAATTCAACTTCAAATTTCAATTTTTCACTTAAGGCTATTAAGTTAAAATCAAACAACAAGTTTAAATCAAAAAATCCAATTAAAACTTTCATTAAATCAATTAAATTTCAATTTCATAATTTCAAGTTCAAACATAAATTTAAACTTACAATATTCCAGTTTTATTTCTAAATCAATTTATTTAAACCCAAAGTGGTTTTATATCGGGTATATATCATTTCAACCCAAAGTGATTTTGCTAACTATCAGGGAACTTGGAGTGTGAGAACAATAACAACATAAATAACATAACATGTCAATGACCAACATGCGTGCATAATTAACAATTTAATATATACACATGCATAATTAACATATCACATGTGTCACATATCATAAACAACATAAGTGAATATTTCAAATTCTAACATGTCATACACTAACATAACATATAAATATATAACATGACATATATACAAGGAACTTGCAAGGTGATTTACAATAAAATAACATGATATATCATTTTTCTCAAACATAACACATTATTTCCACATAGCATAGGTGTCATATTATTAATAGAGCATGTGCAACATATGATTTTATTAACCTAACACTTTTTTTTCAACATAGCATATGTGACATATTTCAACATGACATGTGCAACATATGATTTTATTAACCTAACACTTTTTTTCAACATAACATATGTGACATATTTCAACATGACATATATAAATTTTTTTTCTAACATAACATATTTTCTAACATATCATATGTGACATATTTAACATACATATGTTACAATTAATCAAATCAACATAACATGCTATTTGTGACATATAAAACAACATGTGCATATGAATATTATAACACAAATTCAAGGGAACATTACACATATCACATATTCCTATCTAAAGCAAACATTTCTCATAACATTTCAATCGATGTTTATTTATCTAATAATAAAAATGTTAATCGTGAGTGATTGCTCACCTTTCGAGGTTAAAGAGTTTTTTACAACACAAATAGATAGATCCAAGTTGAAATCCAAACACGACAAGCTAATCAATCCTATCCAAAGAAACAATCCAAAAGCAAAGCAAAGCACGACAATGCGAATCGAACAAATTCTATTTTTTTTATAAAATAGAGGAGAGAGGAGATGGTCAGAATTGGTGGTGGAGGGCGGCGGCAAGGGGAGAGAGGATGGAAGGGTTTTGAAGAAAGGAGGGATGGAGTTTGGGGATTTATGATTTTGGAGTTTTGGAGTTCTGTAGATTTGAGGAAGAAGAAGAAGAGTACGCAGAAAGTTTCTCAATGAGAAAAAATATATACGTACTTGTTTAATCAGATAGGTAACAGAAGGTCAATGGGTGGGAAAAGGAAGGGTCCAAAGTCTCTTAGGGTTTCTAGGGTCTCTTGGTTTACTAAGGAGCCCATTAGACCAAACAAACCCAATAAGACTTAGCCAAAAACATTAATATACACTGCAAATTTATGTTAATTTTTCACATTAATTTATATTTTTAGAGCAATAGGAATTTGATTTTGACAAAATGAAAAATGGAGAGAAGATTAGAATTCAGTCTAGTATCATATAAAAAGAATAAAATTTTAAAATTCAAATTTAAATTTTCTAACCAAAAGTCAAACTTTGACTAAGTTTGAACAAAATTTGAAATTTCACAAAGAAATTATATTCTATTAAATTTGGTCAAATAAAACACTCAACATCACAAATTCAAAAAAATTTAAAATTTAATTTTTTATTTAAATTCAAAATACTACCATTTTAAAGTTGTTAAAAGTTACGGATCGTTACATTTTATCTTAATTAAAAGATGTAATATCAATTAATGCAATATTAATTTGTTTCCCCTTATCATATTTAAAAGGTTAAATGCCAATCAATTCAATATATATATTTCAAATTAAATGGTGCTTATAAATTTCCAATTTATTGTTACTAACAGATTTGTAACTTCTATTGTCATTATAAAATAGTTGTAACGTTCATTGCATTAACAAAAGACATCCATCACTTACCAATTAATTGTTTTACCTCATTCCGTTATTTGAAATCAACTTGGTATGTTACCATTTAAATCACGCATTTTATTTTCCTTAAATAAATATGCATTTTATCGTCGCTTACAATTTCCTTTATTATCCAATTCATGCCATTAACTACGCATCCAATTACATTCAAACCTATGTTATCATCTTTATTATTCAATCAACAATACCCTATGAATTATATTAACATAAGTTTACATTTTATTACATTCATTATTTTACCGTTAACATCTTTTACCATATTAACTGCAACAATTAATTACATAAATTTTCGTTGATTTTCAAATTAATTCCAAACATATTAAATAATGAGATGATAAATGAACAATTGTTACTTTTAAGAAATGTTATCACATTTATAAATTTATTGTTTTCAAACAAAGATTATAACTACTTACCACATCACTGATTTCATATTCTATATTAACCAATTTCAATCAATTACATACAATCTCACCATTATATACATCATTTAATTTATTTCATTATTTACAATTATAACCAAATTAACCTAAAATTTATTTCAACTGATTGAAATTACATTAAATAGTTATCAATAACATTCAAACAACATTATTAAATCATATTCTAATTATTTTCTTAATAATAAATCATAAATTCTAATTTCTCACAATACTAAATTTCAAAATCTTATTTAATTTAATAGTTTTAGTTATCGAAACAAGGAATGACTGACAACTCCCTAGAATTGAAAGATGATGGAAGAGAAGTCCCTCCTGAAAAAGTTATGAAAATTAGGTCCCTATTTTTACTTTTTGGCTAATTTATGCTACTTTTGCCCCTGATTTCAATGCTGAGTCGATTTTCTAAGTGGAGACAGTTTGGTAAAAAATAACAAAACAGGGACCTAATTTACATGGATTTATACGTAGGGACTTTTTGTGTATAGACTTTGAGAATAGGGACCTTTGGTCCCAAACCCGTTATCAAAATTTGCGGATCATTACACTCTCCCCCACTCAAAATTTTTCGTACTCGAAAAGGAACAAGAAGGAATAAAGAAACTAATATTTTTTCTTTCAGAATAATCAATTTATAAACACTTCAAACTTACATAATAAAGTATTTTAGATAAAATATATCAACTTATAAACAATTAAATCTTTCATATTCAAGTTTAATAAAAGTTTGAAAATATTTTCACTTTCACAAAAATTTTCTAAGTCCTAAATTTACAAAAAATTTCAACAGAGTCTCCTCTGTATGGATAGGTCCGAAAAAATAATAATATCAATAATTTCAATATATACACATCATACTACAAAAATAGAACACCCAAACCATGGGAAAAACAATTAAAATATCATTGCAAAACCGTAATCCGAAAACGTGCCTATTAGTCGAGAAAACAACTTAATTTATGAAACCAAAAGCAGTAGCTATTTCTTCCATAAACCTGTATTTTACTTGCATAATCCAAAAAAGTTAAAATTATGTAAAAGACTATATATTAGTTGTTTCAATTAATAGTGCAAGCAACATACAATATATGTAATAATCATATGCAAATAAAAGAAGTTCTACCATTATATGCAACAAAGGTAACTATCAAACATCCATAGCAACCAAACTCATGGTTTGTTCAGGTTTAGACACTTTTCATCGTCCAAGAGTGCTAAATAAACTACCAAGTGTACCTTACGCTCAATAGCCTTTGGTAATTACTTAATAGATTATTCATACAATCTTAAACAATTTAACGTATCATTCGCCAAGCAGCCCATAAGCCAAACACATAGGATTTTAAATATTATTTAAGTTTATTCAATTGGTTTTTTCTTCATCTCTTACTTTTCATTCATTTATTTATATAAAGATCAATCACTTACATAATTTGTTTTCCATTAAAGACTTAAGTCATTAATGAATCATTTCATAAAATATTACTTAAGCTTCTACTACTTACTTAAGTTTATAACTTAATTCAGTTATAGAATAAAAATTTAAGTTTTTGGTATTCGCCCTTGAAGAGACAAGAAATATTTCAATATATCTAAAAAAATTCAGTTAAAACATTTAACCTCATTCACTTAGTAAAAATATAAGATATATTTAAAACATCCTCATAGCATTATGCAAGGATTTTCCAAAAAGTTTAAAACAATGTTAGAAATTTATATCAAAACATTATAATAAGCTTAAATCCGATAATTTATTAGACTTATTATTTCAAAATAAGTATAAAATTAAGATTATTAAACTGAAACTAATAGTATACTCAAATCTTACATTAAATTTCCAAATCAAAGTATAAAATTTCATATCTTCATAATTAATTTTACACACTTGTTTTAAAATGAATATTCAAATCATGGAAAAAAATTATTCTAGTTTAATACAAGATTCAAATGGTAATTAAACCTTTAAATTTACTATTAGTACTTCGAAATCAAGGAAATATTTCAAACCATACCTTCAAAAATAGCGATTCCAATTTATTTTTCAAGCATATTACTATAAATAAATTTCCCAAATAATTTATTTTTTTATAAAATTGTAAAACACATTTTTTTTATATATATAGTCCATTTATATGATATCTTTAAATTATACAGTCAAAGAAACTTATATAAATTTTACTTAAAATATTCATTTGAAAACTTCATTTGCAATCAATCATCATTAATACTTTAATACTTTACCAAAAAAATTCATCTATAAAATTTCTTGCTTTGTTTATAAATAGCATTTAAAAAAAAATAAATAACATCTTTATATATATGTAAACTATTTGAAAATAATTATTTACATCATTACTTATATTTAAAAAGGAGTTATTAAAAACCTTAGATCCATTATTTATAAATTTTATTAGTTTTAAATCTCAAAATACTTTTCAAACATCATTGATAAATCAATAATCATTAACTTTAAATATGTTTTATTTAATTAATAACTTCTCACAATATTTACAACACTAATAATTTACTATTAAACCATGTTGTACATAAATAAACAATATTTTAAACATTTTAAAGTATTTAGAAAAGAAAGGGAAAAATAATCAAAATATCCTTCATATAATACTTTTATCAAAATACCTTTATAACTCGATGTTTTAACAAGTTTATCCTAATTCTTACAGACTCTGGTCGTACATTGATCATGCACAAGACTAGAAATCTCCAAGTACTTAGTAGACCTATTTCAACACCCAGTGAAAATACTTAAAACATATATGAAAAGTACCGCTCAAAATCTGATGTCAAATGATGATGTTACGATAGCAGTGGCCCACTGCTGATCCAGTGTTTACGCAATGGACAAAAAACTTTCCAGAAAATCCTTCCACCTTCCGGATTCCAAAAAAATATCGTAGCCATTTCGTAAATAAGGGACCATCGACCCCTGCTGCAGTGGTACGCTGCTGATTCAATGATTTACGCAATGGATGCACTTCCTTCCCGGAAGATCCATAAACAACAGATCCCAGGATTGAAAGTGCCTCCATTGGGTAAACTAAAGAACCATCTACCTTGGAAAAAATCGAGGAACTCATGAGTTTAAGTCCGGACAACCATATCGGTTCGAATCCATTTCTGAATTCACCCAAGTATATTAGGGTTTTTCGGTCGAATCCATTCCTGGATTCCCCAAGTCCATCTGGGTCGAAGCATATCATACTATACTTCTTCGCGAAGGGTACTTCTCCATACCTTTTACTTCAAAATATATCATACCATATATAGTACCCTTTCAAAATCATAACTTCAAATATCATACTTATATAAATTCCATTATATACAAGATTTCATTTCAGATCGAATACTTTCCAAAATCAATAGTCTCGAATATATCAAATCATTATTAAACTTTAAGAATATGAAAAGATGATTTCCTTATTAATTTTGGGCGTTAAGGATATTAACCATATTTCATTAAGAAAATGATTACAAGGAATTAAATTGTGGATGTTTATATTATTGTGTACATATGATCAGTCATTATAAATGTTGCTGACATCATATTCATTTCATTGTTGATCCATAACTGCATTTTGGGGTATTAAGGGCAGAATAACCAATTAGGTTGACCCAATAGTGAATATACACATACTTAACTCCTGTGTGAGTTGAATTGTATCTAGGAGGTCATGTAGACTAGAATATAGGATGTCCAGAACTGATCAAAAGATTATTGAGTTAGACAGGTTCTTAGATAGCCCATGAAAACTATGTTACGAGGAATGTTATTGGCAGGGGCCAATAGGTTCTTAGTAATCCCATGAAAACTATATCCGGAATATGCTATTAATAAAGATCAATAGGTTCATAGTTAGCCCATGAAAACCATGATTTGAGAGAAGTTTTTGGAGAATCCAATAGGTTCATAGTGATCCCATGAAAGCTATGATTGTATAAAGTTACTGGTAGAAACCAATAGGTTCTTAGTGATCCCATGAAAACCATGAAATCGGACAGATAGTGCGTAAGATTGGAATAGGTTATTAGTCAGCCCATAAAAACTAATAGGTTAATAGTAACCCTATACACTATAAATTGAGGCAGATAGACAGATAAATTGGGATGGGAAATCCAGGGCATATTGTAGTTTTGAATATCATCATATTATGTTATGTTTTAACCATTGTGGATGCAGGTGCACAGTTTGTATTATGATTAAGATACTAGTGAGGGAAAAACCCGTTCCGCTTAGCGGCGTGGTCTCACTAGATATATAGTTGGCCCGAGATGGAGGTTATTATTCACATCAGACTTTATGTCTCACCCAAAGTTTTTGCCTTTCCCCTTAAACTCTCGGGTACTCATTTGAGTAGATCGAGAGTAAGGGTTTTTCAGGTTCTCTTTAGACGAATAAGCTTCTAGAGACATTCACGAGGCAATCTAGCTAATAGGAGCTATATATCTATTTTCCACTGTGTTTTGATTCTGCTTTTGTGTTGTAATGGAAAGTTGTATTAAATGCCTAATATTTGACTCTGATCATCTAAGGGGCATCTTCCTATGTCACTCTTGGAATATGTTGTAATAATTATATTTTCTCTGAACGTGGTTTACATATGAGATTATGTAATGAATATGAAATGCTATCATGAAATGAAATGTGAAATTTGTTTTTAAATTGTGTTTGAAAATTTCTCATATTCATATGCTTTTGGTATTACCAATGTATCTAACATAGCTACATTTTGTCACTAGAAATTAATAACTATGGATGACTGCAGCACTTAATTTCGGGCCCAAAATGGAGGATGTTACATATATATGTGTGTGCATGCGCACGCACGCCTGTATGTCCTCGGAAATGAGATACCATAGATATGGGATGCCTTAGATATGAAATGTGTGTGTTGTTTTGGGATTTTTTCGAAGCTAGCTGCGCAAAGGAGGTGCTGCCAAATTTTTCCAAAATGAGAGGCTTTAAAGTCGTAAAGGTTATGAGATTTATTCTGTACTTTGGGAGTTCCTGTAATGCCAACTGCATAAGGGAAAATCAGCTGAAATTTATAGAAGCAGATGCTTAGAAATTTTGGTCAGTCGAGTTGCATTATCATACTCATAGAAATTTTGATGACAAAATTCTTTTAAGTAGGGGAGAATGTAACAACCCATATTTTAACGAGTGGATATTTATATAATTAATTTAAATATCGAATTGTTAATTAATCGAAGATCCAAATTTTGATTTTTGCGTACGGTCGAATTAAAATTCGAGACTATTTCTGTTGAGTCCGGATCGACGTTGCAAATCAAAATGAGTGAATAATGTTGTGAGTGATGAACTCACCAAATACCGAGCGAAATCCTATACTGCCATTACATCGTTGTACATCATCATGCCGCTGCCTTCAATTCATCATCATGCCTGCATGACGACAACCCATCGCCTTCAGTTTGTTGCCAGCACTACACGAGCAGCCCCAATTCACAAATGTAAACTACTTGTCTTTAATCCCACACACTCACATCACGAGCCCTTCATCACAATTGCACCACCACCGAAACTGCACCCTTTAGCCTCAAAAACTGTCACACCTCCAGAACGTACAACAACGGGTTGCGAGTTCATCATCGCCTCCATGGTCGAATCATCCTCCACTGCGTCGTTACCTTTTCCAATCGCGACATCAGGTCGCGTCGCCTGAAACTCTGCCTCATATTGATCGCACACTCCATCGCTCACCTTACGCAGCCACCGGTCGCGATTCCCCCTTTACCTCGATCGTCTGAGTTGATATACATACATACATATACATATACATATATATATATATATGTTTTTTCGTGCCTGTCCATTGGGGATTTAGGGTCGAAAACAAAAATAGGGGAATACAGATTTCGTGATGTGTGGCGAAGCGGGTGGAAATTTCGAGAAGCACGAAGAAAAGGAAATAGGTTTAGGCCTTAGTTGTTTCGTACCTGATTCCAAATCAATTTAACTCCAATTCAACAGTTTTTTTTACTTCATTTTCTATTTGAATTTAAATTCTTGATATTTATATAAAAATTACTTCAAGCGGTTCAAATTAATTTACACTTCAACAATATTTTATTTTCAATTTAAAACATTTTATTTGATTCCTATATATTATCCGACAAGAATTTATTAATTTATTAAATCAAAATATTCAAGAAAATTTAATTAACTAAAATTTATTTTCAAAATATAAATTGTCAAACATCGAGTTCAAACAAATTTATTTTAATTAAATTTATTTATTTACGACATAAAAAGCATTACATTAGGAATTAGAGTTTGTCGTCGCCGTCAATACACTAGTTCGACACCTAGGTATGTACTTCGTCGCAGTGACTTCGATAGGCTATAGCCGTTTATTTTAGTTTTCTTCGGCTGATTGTCTTCGATTAAGTAAATTAGCGTAAGAAAATTTGCATCGACGATAACGTTTTATACTATATATTTTTGGTCGACGACAACCTGAATTTTTTTTAATTTCGTTCGACAAGCCCTATACGTTTCTACCATTTAGTTCGACACAGCTACATCGAACTAATTTTTTTTCTTTGATAAGCAGTTGCCGAAATGAGTTGTTTAGAAAATTGGGATGTAGCAGTTGCCGAAAGGACAATTTGGTCCATATGACTGTAATTTTATGAGAGGGCTTGTTTCACTAGTACCCCTCATAGTATAAATTTTTTTTAAATGGCATGCTCATATCTAAAAGTGAAGTGTCATTAATAATACCATTTAATATTACAAATCGAATAAAAAAATGTGATGCTAAAAGCATCCAAATTTCTACTTCCTGTTACCCTGATGTGGTATTTGAAAATGCAAAATTGGCTGATTTTAGCCTCCACACCGTCATGTAAAACTAAATGCATCCGGTTTTAAACTTCCTAGTACCATAGCATGGGGTAAAGTGCAGCCTCAGGTGCTTTTAGCACGACAAAATTTTCTAATTTGTAATATCATGCCAATTTTGAAGTTATCAAAACTGTTTGTTCCCCCTAATTCGTTATTCAAGACCTAATTTCTTCCTCTCTATCCCCTCTCCTACTGTTCGCTCTGCCATCCGCATCTCCATCGTCTTCAATTTCTCACCATCGAGACTTTCTCAAGTAAGCAAACCTCGATTTTTTACCTTTTATTTTGAAACATGCGGTATCTCATGAAATTCAAACATACAAGTTTTTGTCAATTTTGTACACTTTCTTAACACAATTTTTAGTTTGTTGCCTTTCAGTTTGTGAATTGCAGAATTGACACCATGAATTTTTGGTCGAAAAAAGAAAGATTGCTCTAAACTCGTATTTATGAAATTAATGGTGGTTAATTGTGGGTCCAATTAAGACTTTGGGGTTTAAAAGCTTTCGCTTTAATTTGCAATCAATCACATAACAAAGTCACAAAAGATGTTGAAATCTTGCCTAAACTTTAGTGCTTTGTCTTTGATTTGGCTCAATCTCTTATTAATATTAATTGAGCAATTTCTTGTTATATTTTTCCTTTTATTTTACCTTCCTCCTTTGACTTACTGTTTAATTACATCCTATGTAAATCATATTATTTTTGCAAGTTGTTCCATTTAAACTTTTAATTTATGATATTCAATGATAATTTGTTACATATTTTGTTTGTTGTAGGAAACCAAATGCCAAATTATGATAAATTTAGTAGAGGTAATATGTTCATTCTAAAATACAATGCTTATTTATAAATTAGCAATGCAAAAATTCATTCAATCGAAACTAGATGTATATGATTCAAACGTGATTTTGAAACCAATACAACATTTTAAAGTTATTTATAAAATTATTTTTAAATTGGCTGTGCCATGAATATGCCTTGTGAAGTTTAGAGTTCTGGAATCTTAGTTAACATGACCCTAATGAATTTTTAGGCACTGTTATTTTTACAGCTACAAGACTAAGACAAACTGCATTTGATATTTAGTATTTTCTTTTTATTGTAGCTTTCCTGTGACTACTTTTGATACTAATTTAGCTTCCTTAATGTCACCTAAACATGGTTTTTACATTTGAATTTTGAGCTTCCAAGTTATGTTTGAACACTAATTATTTTATATCCCTTGATTGCCTCACATCTATAGCTTTGAGGGGTCTACTTTGGTTATTTAGCATCATTTCTTATTTACGAAGAATAATTTGAAAAATCAAAGTAATTGGTTGTTCATTTTATATTTGAATCCTAATTTGAGCCGAAATTAAAAATGATCCATTTTTAATTTTCATATTCAATTTTAAACAAAATAAGGATTCCAAGTTACTTTTGATTAGGGATGTTATGGTAATGGTTACCGTTAACATTTTGTAAATACCGTTACCGTACCGTTTTTACTGGTAAACTAAAATTGTTTACCGTTACCGTTACCGATTGACTGGTATACCGATGATAGGTATACCGATAAACTGGTAACCATTATACTGGTAATGGTAAATTACCGTTTGTCTACAAAAATAATAAGTTGATATATTTTTACACTGAACGATGCTTCATTATATATCTCATTGGGTCACTTAATAAAGGATATAGAAAAAAGTATATTTATCATCATTTGAGTTGAATTACTGAAATAAATTGAACTATTTTCCTGCTTCTAAATGTCCGTAATACAACATCTTACATGAATATCAATGTATTATGAACGGACTGGTAAATTACCGCTACCGTTGGTTTTGAAAAATATTACCGATGTTTTACCATAGAAAATGGTAAATTTATCGTTACCATACTGATTATACTAGTATACCGATTTTGCTTTAAAATGGTAACCGATTGACTGGTAATGGTATGGTAATGATAAATTTACCGTTACCATAACAGCCCTACTTTTGATACATACTTACTTTGTTTCTGCTTTCCATTTTAAACCATATATAAGTTGAAATGGTTCCATTTATTAAAAAACTCAACCCAAAGCCCTGATGAAATCAATGGGATGGGAGGAGCTAGGGAACTCAGCTGTCAACCACACCGGTCCCCCTTTTAACTAGCCCAGCCTGGAGCATCAATCCCCACCGATTTATAGGTATTTAAGATGATAACCGTTCCAGGCCCAAGGGAAACAGAGCTCGCCTGGCTAGGAATCGAACCCGTGACCTCCAGGAACTTTGTTCCATGGTCACTAAGCACTCCTTACCAGTTGAGCTATGTTTCTACCTTGCACTCTTAACTAAAGTAACGTATCCATAATTATTTCGTTTAAGACTTGCTATATTTTAAACTTGCTATTAATAATTTAAAGCCATTATGGACGAGGTTTTGCAACATAAGTATGTGTACAATGTATCATCTGCATATTCAAGATTATTAAATGCTTTAATATCATTCAAATATAGTGATATTCATGTTTTTGCAACATTCAAAAAGATCTATTAGCAAAAATAGTGTCGATTTGATTTGAACTTCATATATTGCCTGTTGTCAGGAAACATTTCAGTTTCTACCAAGTTTACATAGAAGATTAGCAATTTTAATTACATGTAAATGTTCCTTACGAAATATGCTTATGCAATCATGTTAATTTCAATTTTTTTTAATTTCCTGAAGTTATATTGAAGATTAGCATTTAATTACATGTAAATGTTCTTGACCAAATATGCTTATGCAATCATGTTAAGTTCATTTTCTTATTCATGATTATGTTTGTCGCTGCAATTAAAAACATAATTGTTTTTAGGGAATTTTTATTCAAAGGACAAAGTATATTAAATTTTTAATGACTAGGACATACGTCATCAAATTTTTTCGTAAGGACAGTCCAAAGCCCAAACGCGACTGTTCTCATCAAAAACTAAATCGTTCAACTTTTTTCCCACCAAAATCATTCTGCTCGTCCTTCATCCTTAAAAAGATATATTAGAAACTCACGTTTGCCATTTGCATAAAAGAAGCAACATGAAAGGTGAAAGGGGGATCTCGACTAGGCCTGGGAAGGGCAGAGCTGGCGGACGTAGGTGGCAGATCGGGTGAGGTTGCAGGCGGATCTGGCGAGGGATAGGGCAGACATAGGCGTGGTTTTAGGTGGCGTGAAGGAAGGCGGAGGTGCATGGCAAAACAGTGAATAAGAGTAGATGGAAAGGAGGTACAGACAAAGAATGAAATGAAATTTGAAAATGAAGGGATAGTCAAAAAATGAAGTAGGTGCTGACGTTCAAAGCTTTAGGAATATGAATTTGAAAATGAATGAGTGGAGAAGGCAACGCACGAAAAGGAGGTACATGCAAAGAACAAAACGACCGATAAACCAATATGATGAAAACGACGCACAAAATGTAGGAAAAAACACAAAGGAGAGGTCGGAAACCACAATTCAAAAGATTCGCACAAAAAAGCAGAAGCCAACTGAAGAAGGGACAAACTCGATTAAACAATAAACATTATTAGTATCGGTTTAGTGTATTATAAGTATCGGTAGAAAAACTACTGCAGTTTTGTTATCACGTTTTAATTTAGTGTATTAGTATCAGTGGAAGATATTAGGTTTCATTTTAGAATCATTTTAGTATCAGTTTTGTTAAATATATACAATACAACAAGTATTAGTATCAGTTTAGTGTATTCTAGTTAACGGAATTATTATAAGCTTGGTGTATTAGTATCAGTTTAGTGTATTCTAGTTAACAATATTATTATAAGCTTGGTGTATTAGTATCAGTGGAGGAGGCTAGTATCAATTTTCTTATCACTTTTGTAGGTATCATTTCTGAAACATTTTGTATCAGTTTATTCTCTACTACTATCACCCTTGTTACGAGTAGACTAAGTATCATTTTGGAATCATTTTTGTATCAGTTTTGTGAAACACATACAATAGAAGAGAAATTGGGTACCGGTTTACCTTATTATGTTATCAGTTTTTGATACAAATGTACAATATAACCATGCACGGTATATTAATGAAACATTTTATACATCATGATGACAACGACTTTCAACAACAATTCCCAATTGCGAAATCGATAGCATAGCTCTGCCTGAAATTCAACAGCAATGCCAAACCAGAAAGGCAATTCAACAAATAAAGAATATTATAAGATTATAAAAGTGATACTAACAATATCATAATATTAAACTTATATGCTGATAATACCAAATTTTTTAAACAAGAAAAAGAAAGTTAAGGAAAGGGGAAAAAATTACTATTTAAGAAACTGAAGGGCAAGAAGTAAATATGGTATAATTACAAATGCTATCACTTTATAACATATTGTTTATTGAAAAATCATACTTACAGTATGTCTGTTATGAGTAGAGTTAAAGACTTCTAATTTTACAAATTGTTTTCCATGTCATATGTAGCAAAACTGACACCAATATCTTGCTAAAAATGATACCAATAATATGTTTGAAGTTTGCACTTTGTACTTTTATAAATTGTTTCAATGTCATTTGTATTAAATATGATACAAATATATTGCAAAAATGATACTCCTTATATGTTTGTCATTAACAGAGAACAGAAGTTGAGTACATATGGGAAGGCTTGTGGAAAAAGCATCATACAAAACAAGAAAGTGAATGAAGATTTCATTCATTAAATTGAGTGCTCATGTAAGCTATTTTATTTCTTAAAAATGATACCTACAATATTACTGGTAGTATAACTAAAACTGACACTAAACTGATACCTATAGGAGCTAAAATAGATACTAAAATGTATGTTATACACACACACACACACACACACACATATATATATATAAGGCTACTTGATGATGTAAAGACCATGTTAAATAAATGTTTTTGTTCTTTCAAACTTGTTGTCGTTTTGTTTTTAATTAGTTGTGGTCCAATTAAATTAGTCTTTCCATTTCATGCATATTATATTCTGTCTCCTTACAAAACGTACTTAATTGATGTTTTATTTACTATGCCAATGTTATGTGCACTTTTGTACTTTGACGAGTGGCTTTGCTTCATAGATTGGACTAGAAGTGCCAAAATACATGAAACTGATATTAACATTATGCGAAAATTGATACTAAAAAGCTGCTACCAACCATTGTCTAAATATTTGTTAGTACACAGTATTTTTTGTTAAAATTATGATACCATACATGACACCGATACTAACACTATGCAAAAACTGATACTACAAAGCTGCTACCAACAATTGTCTAAATATTCATTAGTACACAGTATTTTTTTTAAGTTATGATACCATACATGACACTGATACTAACGTTATGCAAAAACTGATACTACAAAACTGCTACCAACCACTGTGTAAATATTGATTACCACAATATCATGCACATTAATCTTGATTATGATACCACTTAATTATGTAAAATAATCTGGATTATGATACCAATAAAATTTTGATGCTACACAATATCATTTTAGATTATGATACCATATATATATATATATATCAGATTATGATACCATACATGAAATTGACGCTAACATTATACAAAAACTGATACTAAAAAGCTGCTACCATACATGAAACTGATAAGTATACTTTTTGATGTTTGATTTGGTATATAGTTGCATCCTTGAACCTATCAAAGTTAACAACAAACATCAGAATAGGAGACCAGTATTCTTGGTAAATATAGAACCTTAAGTTAGCTATAGTACTATACTTTCAGTTCAGTTAAAATTTCGCTTCAAATAAAAATCGATACCTACAGGCCCTAAATCTTATACTACAACTAGTGCTAACACTGCTAGTAGAAATGATACTACAACTGATACTAACAATATATTTTGTTTTAAACAGGGTAGACTGTGGAATATATGTGATGTTGTTCTTCATATCAATGAACAAAAACGAAATTCCAAAAATGATAGATCGTGGCACTATTTTTAAAACAAGAGCAAAAATTGCAATAGACATATTGACAAACAGCGGCCATTAGTGGAATTTATTTGATTTCTTGTCGAGCTAGGAAGAAAAAGATGATATCAAGGATTAAATTTGCTATAAATCTGCATTGATTTTTGGTCATCAAAAATACATTTTTGATGTTGTGTTAGAATTAATTCGAGTTGACTTTGTTTTACTTTATGTATAGACACTAGCTAGTTGAAATTTTCTTGATTTGTTGTAACAACAATGTTGACCTGATTTGTATGTTAATTGAGAAAATTGTGGTCGTTTATGCCTAGTTTACTGAAATGATATGTTGGAGTTGATGTTGGCTTTGGTTATTAATCTTATGTAGTTTTTTGATTTGATATTTGTAATATTTCAGAAGACCATGTATTATTTGTTAGCTACATTAATGTTTTATAACCATTTTGCAAGGTTACAGTAATCCCTCATCGAGATCATATGCAGCCTGGATAGCAAATTATTCAAGGCAGCTTATGTTTTGTAACCATACATTCTGCACTGTAGCCTCACACAATTTTGAACTAAAATGTTCTACATAACCTCTAATAATTAATGCATAACTAATTTAGAAGGAGGAGAGTGCAACTGAGTGTAAAATGTTATTCGTCTATCATAGGCAATAACTAAGGCCTTATTCCATAAGCAACCACACGAATATAATTTGATTATGGTTTATGAACTTGCTCAATCTTTGAAGACACACACAAGTATTCCATAAGCAAGCACATATTTTGTGTATCCATTTAACCATCTTCTTTAATCAAGCAGAAACCGGGTATCGGTTTTGGAATACTTTGGTGTTGGTTTTATCATAAATAAGTAAAATAAACATAATTAAACAAAACTGATACCACACAAGTAAAAAATGATACCATATTTTTTTATACTTAAAACTGATACCAACAGTGTGCAAAAATGATGCTAAAGAGCTGATAATGACTAAACTAAGCAACATATATCAAAAGCATTAATTCAAAGTGTTTGCGCCAAAATTGGTCACAAACCCCAAATATCGCGAAAGCACCAATGTATAAACACAGATCAGCAGTATATGATCACAAATCACGGATCTAAGTAATGTAGAGGATAAAAATGAAGAATAACAAACTTAAAACAGAAAGAAATAGACAGAGACACAAGATTTATAGTGGTTTGGCTATCTCCGGCCTACGTCCACTTCAAAAATTAATCTTTTATTGACTTTGCTCGCTGGTTACAACGGACTACAGCAGTAATTCTCGAGTACAATAGTATAATGGGGATTTTGGCAGAGTCTCGACGTTGGAGAATCCAAAAGTCCCTTTTATGTAGGCTTTGGGATGCTATTTATAGGCGTGGGTTGCAAATATCTCGCTCAGATTTCGGAAGAACTCTTCTGGCACGTGGGCAGGCCCACGCGATCGATCCCAGGTGATTCCGACTCGATCCGTGATCGATACGAACCAATTTCGTATCGATCAAGGTTTTGTCCAATCGAGTCGAAATTGAGCAGGAACATTCTTTAGGTTGTACGCAAGCTCCTGTGAAAATTTGGTAGCATTTAGACTTGTAGATTGTCAGTTATGATCTTTCGATAGGCTGTGTAGTTCGAATCGATCCTTTCCGTATCGCTCTGTTCGTATCGATCTAAGTTGAACTGTTCGCATTGATTGTGTGGTTTTGTTCGTATCGATCGAAGTCGTTCCAACTTGATGGATACGAACGACTGAGGATGTGATGGATACGAACAGATAGCGGCCTTGCTTGGCCTTGAATACAAACAATGGTTTCCTGGATACGAACTGCCGAAGCTCGATGGATTCGAACAAGGTTCTTCAGTGGATGGATACGAATAGATGGATGCATGATGATGGATACGAAATGATGCGATTGTGTTGATTTCCTTAGATTGCATCGATCATATCTTGAGCATACGAACTCCGATTGACTTGAAATTTGAAACGTAGCCTTTCTTAGCCTTATTCATCATTCCCAAACGATTCCGTCTTGAATGGAGCTCGGCCAAATTTTGACGACATCGATCACAGCCTTGTTTCCAATCGATCTCCAATCCTGATATCCGTCCTTTTCAGATAATCAGTTGATATACCGGCCTTGACCAAAAGGTGGGATAACATTTTCCCCCCAAAACATGCCTTGTGGTAAGAAGGTGTGTTTTGAATAGCTCCGAATCTGATATCTGAAGTCCATATTCCATCCACAGCTATCCTATCCGAGTACCTCAGCCATATCCTGATCCATTTCTACGACTGTTCCGAGTCAATGTTCGATTTTGAATCCAGTAACCAAACCCTTAGCTAATTTCATATCCATCCGAACTCGACAACCGAGTTCTAATCCATCCTTATCCAATAACCAATAATCGAATCCAGGACCTCTTCGGGTTGACATCCAAATCCTTAGCTGTTCATAGCCGATATCCGTATCCATAACCTCTCTGGGTTCTTGCCAAGCGTAATCCACACCTGGCAACCTATGCTAAGCAATGCCTTGGTATCTGTGGTCTAGTGTCCCTGAATGCTGAGTAATGCCATGGCTTAAGTCCTAAGCCGTATCCTGGTCGCTCCGGACCCTTGCCGAGCATAATCCATACTCGACGACCTGAAATAGTAACCGATAATATAGGGCCTAAGTCCTAGGTCGAATCCTAGTCTCTCCGGACCCTTGTCGAGCATAGTCCATACTCGACGACCTGAATAAGTCGATTCGTCATGCTCGGACGAAACGACTTACCCCTTGCCAGGCATAATCCATACCCGACGACCTTTTATTAAATGCCACACAAAATATCCAATTGAAATCCAATCCAAAATTCAGATCAAATCGAAAAACCAAAAATCCATACCCGAAATCCAAACCAATATCCAAACCAGAAAACAAGCATCTAAACTAGAGTCCAAATCAGAAAATAAACAAGACCAGGAGTTCAAACCAAACTCCAAAACCAAACCAGAAAAAAGCAAATGTCCAAACCAAAAAAGAAAAAACCAATTCCACAAACCATAGCGTCGCGGTATCATCATCTCAGAGCATGCCTAGGGGCCATCTCCGTCCCCGTACATGAGTAAGTGACTTGGCCGTTTGCCTGTAGTTTGCTACTTATTCCATATCCCTATCAGTCGATAACTAATCGACCATCATTCCTGGGCCTCGGGCCATCGTCGTTTGAGGTAGACGGTGGCTGCTCCTATTCCACCACCGCATTTCGAGTCCCGACGTATTGTCGCAACTGGCCACTTCTTACATGCTCCTCGATTATATCCTTTAGATGTCTACAGCTGTTGGTATCATGTCCGTCGAGGTCATGAAAGAGACAGTGCCTTCCTGATGCCTTTTCACGTTCTGATGGTTCTCTCCTTGCTAGCCTTCAGTAGGGAAGACGATCCCGAGTTTCCATGAACATCCGCTCTAACGTTTCATTCAACCCTGTGTAAGTGGAGAATTTTGGCTCTCCCCAACGTTTCCTTGCCTTGCCAAAGTTGTCATCCGACATCCATTTTCCTTTATCCTTATCCTTGCCCGAGCTTCCGCTGGATGGCTCTCCATCCTCGGCCACGTTCACTTCCTTTAACTTCATATCCGAACATGCATCCTCCTGTCGAAGGAATCTCTCCGCCTCGTGAAAGAATTCCCCAAGATCCATTGGTGGGTCCCGTATCAATGACACTTTGAAATCCGAGTTATCCCTGACTCCTGACACTGCTGCCATTAAAACCATTGATGGGTCCGGCCGATCCACCGAAGCAACCGCTGCATTGAACCGAGTTAAGAAAGTTCTGAGCGATTCTTCTGTCCTTTGCTTCACCGATGTTAGCGTCATTACGTTCTTTGGCCTTTTGATATGAACCCGAAACTGCTTTAAAAACTTATCCACCAATTCCATCCATGTCCTGATAGATCCCTCTTCCAACTGCCTGAACCACATAGCAGCTATATCCGTCAAGTACAGGGGGAAACATCGGGCCATAACCTCCTCCGATGCCTCCAGCACTTTCATGTGTCTCGTGTACCTCATCAAGTGATCGGTAGGATCAGCCTTGCCATTGTATACCTCCAGCGTAGGTAGCTTGAACTCTGGTGGGTTCCGAGCCATTCTGATGTCACGGGTAAACGGACTCCTGTTTACTCCTTCCAGATCTCTGTTTGTTAAACCTCCGCGTATAGTTCGCCTGATAATCTCAGCCAACCCAGCGTTGTCCATCAAGGGTTGCCCCCCGAGTCCCCGAGGGAATTCTGGTACGTACTCTTCATCATGCGCTCCTGCATTCCTGCCAGCATCTTGTTGTGTGGTGTCGCCTAGAATTCCTTCATGAATTGGTCCATCGTTGCCGGGTGGTGTGCCCGCATGCCTGGATCCATCCTGATTAACAGTCGTGTGCTGATTAGGAGTTGCGCCCTGTTGAGCTGCTCTGTCTGATTGCCTGTTGGGTCCTTCCGTTCCAGTTCCGTGGATCTGAACTCCAGCAATTCCAGCTGTTCCTGCCTGTCCAAACTGTCTGAGAAGGTTTTGCATCATTTCCTCCTATCTCTTTAGAAACTCTTCATGCATTACTCCCATCATCATCTCCATTTCGTCTCTGGTAATGAAAGCCGAAGTCTGATTAGCTCCTGAAGATGCCTCTTGGCTTCCTTCATGTTGACTTCTCTCTGCTCTTTGTCTCCTTGTCGATTGCTTTGTCATGGTTCCTTTTAGATCTGATCCTTTAGCCTTTCAAATCTGAACTTCAAATCCGGTCTAGTGGGCGCTCGTCGTTCTCAGTGAAAGCACCAAAGTGTTTGCGCCAAAATTGGTCGCAAACCCCAAATATCACGAAAGCACCAATGTATGAACACATATCAGCAGTATATGATCACAAATCACGGATCTAAGTAATGTAGAGGATAAAAATGAAGAATAACAAACTTAAAACAGAAAGAAATAGACAGAGACACAAGATTTATAATGGTTCGGCTATCTTCGGCCTACGTCCACTTCAAAAGTTAATCTTTTATTGACTTTGCTCGCTGCTTACAACGGATTACAACAGTAATTCTCGAGTACAACAGTATAATGGGGATTTTGGCAGAGTCTTGACGTTGGAGAATCCAAAAGTCCCTTTTCTGTAGGCTTTGGGATGCTATTTATAGGCGTGGGTTGCAAATATCTCGCTCAGATTTCGGGAGACCTCTTCTGGCATGTGGGCGGGCCCACGCGATCAATCCCAGGTGATTCTGACTCGATCCGTGATCGATACGAACCAATTTCGTATCGATCAATATTTTGTCCAATCGGGTCGAAATTGAGCAGGAACATTCTTTAGGTTGTACGCAAGCTCCTGTGAAAATTTGATGGCATTTAGACTTGTAGATTGTCAGTTATGATCGATGCTAATTCGAGTTTTCGGTAGGCTGTGTAGTTCGAATCGATCCTTCCGTATCGCTCTATTCGTATTGGTCGCACTACTTTGTTCGTATCGATCAAATGTGTTGCCTCGTTCGTATCGAGTGTCGCGGCTCTGTTCGTATCGATCTAATGTGTTGCCTCATTCGTATCGAATGCCGCGGCTCTGTTCGTATCGATCTAAGTTGAACTGTTCGCATCGATTGTGTGGTTTTGTTCGTATCGATCGAAGTCGTTCCAACTTGATGGATACGAACGACTGAGGATGTGATGGATACGAACAGATAGCGGCCTTGGTTGGCCTTGAATACGAACAGTGGTTTCCTGGATACAAACCGTCGAAGCTCGATGGATTCGAACAAGGCTCTTCAGTGGATGGATACGAGCAGATGGATGCATGATGTTGGATACGAAATGATGTGATTGTGTTGATTTCCTTAGATTGCATCGATCATATCTTGAGCATACGAACTCCGATTAACTTTAAATTTGAAACGTAGCCTTTCTTAGCCTTATTCATCATTCTCAATCGATTCCGTCTTGATTGGAGCTCGGCCAAATTTTGACGACATCGATCACAGCCTTGTTTCCAATCGATCTCCAATCCTGATATCCGTCCTTTTCAGATAATCTGTTGATATTCCGGCCTTGACCAAAAGGTGGGATAACACAAAACAACCTAAAAACAAATAAATACTAAAACTGATACCGTGCTAACACAAAAATGACGCTGAAGCTGAAACTATTAACTATATCATATAACCAAATGCAATTGCGAAGAACAAATCAAAGTCGACTTAATAATATGTTAAAACTGATGCCATACTAACACAAAATTGATACTGAAACTATCAATTATACCATATAACCAAGTACAATTACAAGAACAAATCAAAAACAAATTAATAATATGCTAAAATGAATACACTTTAATAGCAAGATTCAATTAAAATAAATTGCCAAAAAAAGTCACACAACCTCGTACCAAAGTACTACAAAAACGACACCTGCTGTCCTTTTAATCGGAGTGTATTCTTTCTAATTGTATAAATTGTTTTCACCCCCATACATAACAAAACTGATACAGGTAATTGCAAAAATAATACCCACTGTCTGTTTGTTGGAGTTGATGCTTTTTAATTTTAGAAATTGTTTTCACCATCATACATAACAAAATTGATACCAATATATTGCAAAAATGATACCCACTGTCATTTTGATTGGAGTTGATGTTTTTTAATTTTTGAAATTATTTTCACCGTCATAATAACAAAATTGATACCAATGTATTGCAAAAATGATACCTAATTTATGCTTGATTGGAGTTAATGCTTTTTAGTTTTAGAATTTATTTTCATTATCATTTATAACAAAACTGATACCAAAGTATTATAAAAATGATACTCGTTGTCATTTTAATTGAAGCTGATGGTTTTTAATTTTAGAAATTGTTTTTAACATCATACATAATAAACTGATACCAATATATTGTAAAAATGATATCCACTGTCTGTTTGATAAGAATTGATGCTTTTTAATTTTAGAATTTATTTTCACCGTCATACATAACAAAACTGATACCAATATATTACAAAAATGATACCCACCATCTTTTTTATTGGAGTTGATACTTTGTAATTTTAGAAACTAATTTCACTGTCATTTGCAACAAAACAGATACCAATATATTGCAAAAATGGTACTCACTGTTTGTTTGCTTAGAGTTGATGCTTTGTAATTTTAGAAACTATTTTCACTGCCATTTGCAACAAAATCGATACCAATATATTGCAAAAATGACACCTACTGTTTGTTTGATTAGAGTTGATGCTTTGTAATTTTAGAAATTATTTTCATTGTCATTTGTAATAAAACCGATACCAGTATATTGCAAAAATATTATCCATTGTACATTTGATTGGTGTTAATGCTTTTAATTTTATAAATTATTTTCACTGTCATTTATAACAAAATCGATACCAATTTATTGCAAAAATGATACCTACTGTCTGTTTGACCGGAGTTGATGTTTTTGAATTTTAGAAAATGTTTTCACCGTTATATATAATAAAACTGATACCAATGTATTAAAAAATCGATACCCACATTCTGTTTAATTGCAGTTGATGTATTTTAATTTTAGAAATTGTTCACCGTCAAACATAACAAAACCGATACCAATACAAACTAGATGTTAAATTAATCTCAAGTCCAACTTAGAAAAATAGATAGCTCCTTGTAACTAATTCAAAGTTGCTTGTAAATCATTCAACCATTCATCTAACTAATCTTTTACAATTCATCTAACTCATCTTTTACAGTGAAATATACTATATTTCACAGCCATGATAAATGCAAATAATGAAGTATTCCAAACTTTCAAACACATATAAGCTCATAAACAAATCATATATAATTGAAAAATTAGTTTAGTATACAATGAAGAAACAAGCAGTCCCCCTATTCTGTCTTCCTGAAGCATGAACATGTGTAAATCTTATCCCTCTCTCTGTGAATAATCCCTCTCTTCATGTACAAACTTCTTTCTTCATGAATCCGCACAAATTCACTTAATCAATAAACTTTAAAGCAACCATAGTCGCTAACTGAGTTTCCTTCTAGTTCCATTCTCCCCGAGTACGACATGAGAAAGGGATAGTGACAAAGATAATACCCACGGCCTTGACTAGAAGCAAGATATCGACCATCATCAAAGCAGACAAAAGGGACATGTTTATTTTCGTCCTTGTTAGAGCAGACTGGTGGCACCATTTGCTAGTTGCCTAAGTTAGTAACCAGGTCATGGTGGAGGGTGACAGTAGGGGAACTTGTGCTTTGGAAAATGGTTGGTTGTGTGTTTTCTAGTGGTCGGAAAATGGTTGCAGATCTGAGTTGAATTTCTTGCAATGGAGAGTTGACATAGGTAGAGGTTCATTGTAGCGAGGTAGTGGAGACTGGTTGGCTCATCTCGGACCATCCATATCAACAGACGAGATCCACTCCATCCAATCAAAGCATCAATACAGCTCGAACTCCAAAACCGTCGAAGCTGTCAGATTCAGATCTACTCTACACAACACAACCTCACAATCAACGAGCATAAGCATCACATCAAGCGGCTTCGAATTGACTTCAGCTAGGAAGCAAGGAAACTAGATTTTAACACAAGTCATTGGCAGTCCCAATTCCTAATCTCTGTTAAGGATACTCTAAGCGGCAGCGCCGAATTTTCTCAAGCAACAATGAAAACTCTCGGCGGCACAGTAAATTAAAATCCATGGATCTCTGCCACTCTTAGACCAAACTCATCATTGATGGCAAGGCAAACTCTAAAACGACAACGACACAAATTCCAGGTGTTGGCGGCGGCGAGAGCATCTTCAACTTGGGGTGGTTTATCTTTAGACGTCGCAAATCAATAAGGTGAACAATTTTTAGGCGGAGGCATTCAATTTTAGGCGGCAACATTCAATTTTAGGCGGCAACATTCAATTTCAGACAACGACACTTTGTTGTTTGGGGGAGAAGTTTGTGGGCGATTTTTGGTTGAAGCAATTATTTTTTAAATTGTTTTTTTGTGAAGAGTAGGTGAAGTAAAAGAGATTTAAGAAGGTCCTATGTTGGTCACGTGAAGAAAATGTTTTCGGCAATCAACTAGAAGATTTTGTCCTTGAAGCAAATTTATTAACGGGCTGTCCTAGGTGTTAAAAAAACCTAGAAATTTGTCCTCTAAAATATTTTCCTGTTGTTTTTATTGGATTGAAATAATTTAAATAATAAATAAATAGATAGTATAATATTATCAAGCTACTTATCATTAGATGAGATTGATGGATTGGGAAATTAATAGGTCAAAACATATATTTCTCAGGTATGAGCATGTAAGAACTTTTAACGTACCCAAACACGATTGATCTGTTTATTATCTGTTTCACTGAAATAAACATTTCATATACATGTAGTGGAGTTGTGTTTTTATGCCATATGTTTTCCCTAGACAAGAATTTTTATACCCTAGGATATATCATGTATGCCATCACTCTTTTGGATGGTTAGTAAATGGTTATTTCCTTATACTGTACATTTTGTATAACAACATTATCCATTTACAGTCAACACATCATAGAGACGTTTCGTTAAAAAAATTCAGTCAAATGTTTCGTTATATGAATTGTAATATGAATAATTATAAACAACGGTTATAACATCTTATTGTAATTTTAGCATCAAAATAAGTGTGGACCAACCTAAACTTCTTGAACTAATGTTAA
Source organism: Allium fistulosum (assembly GCA_030737815.1). Classification (NCBI taxonomy): domain Eukaryota; kingdom Viridiplantae; phylum Streptophyta; class Magnoliopsida; order Asparagales; family Amaryllidaceae; genus Allium; species Allium fistulosum. The sequence goes on from CM060906.1 coordinate 696,026,637, forward strand.
AATTAGAAAATGCCTTGATTACAATTTAGTATCGTAATGCTTATATTATACATTTCATGATAACGTGGCAATTAATCCAATTGCCAAAATTCCAATGATGTTGCATTTAGAATAACAATAACATGGCACATACCATAAACTCTAAGTTAACCTTGTCGAAAAAACTGTATTTAATGCAAGCTTGACAAAGAAAGTACAATTTATTGTTATGTTCCATCTAAATTAACTTTTATTTAATCCAAGCCAAGCTAAAAATTGTGATTTGTTTTAACAGTTATTTATAACATCCCATGAATTAATCGATAAAGGAGGACATAAATGTCATCTAATCTAAAAATTAAGGTTTGTGTTATAATTCTTGTATTCAGTTTTGTTGCTCTTTTCATATCATTACTTATTACATGATGTGTGAAGCCTTCCAGTAGACTGCCCAAGCATCAGGAGTGGCTATGCACCTTTCTTTTTTGTCTTTTTGGGGGCGTATATATGGCATCCGACATCATTCAGAGATGAATATAGATTTTGTATGTGTATACGATAACTGTGAAAAAAATGGATAGATCGTTGTAAATATTTTGCCATCCAAACTTTTTGTTAGAGTAGAAGTAAAAATGGACAGATTGTTGTCCGTATTTTGTTATCCAAACCTTGTTAGAGTGGAAGAAAAAAATATAGTGGAAACTGCAGTGTGTTGCTTCTCGTTACCTGCACTATTGTTGTGGTGCATGTTTTTAATATTTTGGAATTAATGTGATGCATAAATTAAGTAAACTATAAATTTTGTGTATATGTCTGTATGTGTGTGTATAACTAAACTTACTTAGGTGGTTTGACGCCATTGTGCCAGTGGTTCAACATTCCGACTTTGATTCGTGAGGTCGCATGTTTGATCCTACTTAGTGTGATTCGAACCATTGAATATATGCTAACGTATAGTATGCTATGTACTGCATAAGACTTGTAGTACAACTATGTACTATCACTTATTACTGAATTAAAAAAAGAGCCCCCCCCCCTATTTCATTACGCATGGGAGCGAAAATTGCATCAATTCAGGAGTGAATACTCGATGTTTTTACATTCTAATTTCATAAAGAAAGCCTTTGGAAGTTCTTCTCACCCCACCATTTCATGCATGTGCACTTTTCTACTTTTAAAGTGCCACAAAAATGAATCGATTTTTTTCTAATTTTCATCAAGCAATACGTTAATTATGCTAAAACGATCCCTATCCTCTAGCCTAGAAGAAATTTTAGGTCGTAGTTCTTGGAAAAAAAGTTAAACTAGGTCTCTCCATAATATTTACATCCAGTCTTGGCTATAATAGAGAATCATGATCGTTTCCACATTCCGTATAAGGAGGTAAATTATTCAATTCCATAAATACACACTTTCATATAAGCTCAAATCCTCATTTGATTAAGTTGTTCGTAAGATCCTTTATAGATTTCTCATTGAATTCAAAAAGGATACATGTTTTCCTCATGTTTGTGATTTGAGCTTGACCAATTACCTAAGTTACTGAAAGATGAGAATTCTAAGCATGCCTAACTTTGACCTTTACATACAACACATGCTTCCAAAACCCGTTTAAGTTGATGTCTAACAGTTTAGCTATTCGATTCAACCATTATGATTTCTGCTCGAGACTTGTTGTGGGGAAGCATGATATTTTCACATGTGTTGTTATAGTCACAGTTGATATGGAAGCAACCTTAAGGTTATCTTGGTTGTTGATAAAACCCAATGTACAATATGATCATAAACTACATGAAGTACAAGTTGAAGCTGAGGTGGCTACACATGATAAGGTCCATCCATGAGTTTCTTGTTACCATTGTCGGGTTATACAATATATGCTTACTATACCACCTTAACATTCTCATGTCTATCGTCTGTTAATATCCTTGATTTTATTTACAAAGAATAAGAGGACAACTTTATTATGTGGTTTTTATTTTGATCATATTAGTATTTAATATTCTAGAAAAAATGCTATAAAATAATTCTAAAGCTGAAAACCGGTATCAGGGTGCATGGTTGCAAAATCAAGTAACTAGCATGCTTGCTACTTTGATATCAAAAGTTAACATCAAGTTATTGTTATTACATAAAACCTTCATGATGATTTTATAAATATTGTAATTTCTAAGAAGTTCTGAAAATTTGCTATTTAATACGCTTTTTCACTTTCTTCGTTTTGCCAAAAAAAAGGAAAATACATCAAAGAAGTGTATGGCTTGATAACTATATGCATGTAGTAATGCACTATTAACAGCGAAATTTCCATAAAATAATCCTAATGGTTTTGCCATGTATCAGACGCTTATTAAACCGAATGCAAAGAGTAACATATTTATTATCAAAATAAGAAGCATCAATTTATTTGTCACCTCAGTTATAAAATGAACAAGTTTGATGTTCATATTGGATGACATTAAATTCATATTGGATGATGGTAAATTAGTCATACTAATCCTTCTACAAATACAAGTAACAGAAATGTGATCCATACAGTTAATAACTCATTGTTCCAACAACAATATAACCGAATTTTTACAAATTCAACATTCACGAAACACTTTCCCACCTAAAAAACATTAAAGACTATTAGAAATTTAGCCGAACCAATGGTTTCTTGGTATGCACATACCAATATGAAGTTAATGGCATGTACAAAATATACAAGAAGGATAATGAGTTACCAGCAAACTACACATTCATTGTCATGTGCTTACACAAGTACAAAATTAACAATATAAAGCTACATTTATTAGCTAAATCATCTAATTACCATCCCGACAATAGATAAAATAACATTATTGTAAAATATAACTTAAAAACAGAACTTTAATCACCAAATAAGATAAATAGAATAAGAAAAGAGTGACAAACTTTACTATCTAACATGACAACGTGTTCACATCCATTTTTTCAAAATGTCTGTGCATAGCATGTGTTCCACACTAGTATCTGTTGTTGTAATAGGAATTAGGTCTCACTTTCAGAATTAGGGTTTGTGACTCAACCCATCGTTGCGCTTGATTTCTCTCTCTATACTTCAGTGTTGACACCTTCTGCAGCTCCAAACCCTTCTTCTTTCAAGTGTTGCAGTGTTGATTGCTCTTCCAAACCAGCCTTCTCAAAATTCTGAAATTTGAAAATATGAGCTAGTTCTGAATTTGAATATTCTAATTATGATGATTTGCTTAATGATAGTTAAAATGTGAGATGGTATGATTATCTGGTGTATAAAATAGTAGATCTGAATTGTTTACTTTGGATTATACGGTAACTAATTAAAACTAAATCATATAATAATTCTTAGAATTGATTTTTATGGTAATTTTGAAACTGAATTATATGATGATTTTAAATCTCGACTTTTATGCTAATCCCAAAAAAGTAAAACTTGTTAAAACTGAATTTATGATTCCCCAAGACTGATTTTGTTTATCATATGTCCAAACCATGAAATCTGATTATTAGATACTAAATAATAAAACTTATTTCATTGCTTGATTTGATCAACACACCTAATTTTGTTAAGTTTATGTTTGAAATCAGTTGATTTAATGGATTTAACTTTTACTTAATTTTGATAGCTTTTATAGTTAATTTTTATATTTGCTTGACCACTAAATCTTTAAGGTATTTGGCTGATGCTTTTGTTAACGTGGGCATAGTAATTAAAGCCTTGTCTAAGCGCTAAAAAGCCCTAGGCATCATCCTGTGCTTTTTTACCTTTCAAAGCACCAACAATACGCGAGGCGCTAAAAAGTCCTAAAGACGCCAAAGCGCTCAACTTGTGAAGTGCTGAAAAAGTGCGCCTTGTGCAGCATTATTGGGAAGAACATGAAATTTTGACATTTGGCCCAACGTGGAGCCCAATTGCATTCTGAAATCCAACCGCAAACAAAGTTTTTTCAATCTCGTATTGAACGTAAAACACATCATTCTCGAACAAAAAAACCCTAGATTCAAATCGCTGCTGCCGTCCGACTTTTGCCGCCGTCGTCGCCCAACTTTTGCCGTTGCCGCCAGCATTTCTCCATCACCGTCATCATATTCGCCGCCGCCTGCCAACCTGTTCGTCGCCTGCAACCTGTTCGCAGCTATTTAGCCTATTTGCCGCCTCCAGCTCTGGTATGTTACTTTTAGTTGATAAAAATCTGGTTTATGATTTATATGTATTTAATTGTTTATGTTTTGGTTGATTTATATTCTGTATTTAAATCTAATTTTTTAATTACAAACCCTTTATCATATCATTTATGTAAATTAATTTATTTATATTAACATTTTAAACTAAACTATATAAATTATATAAAGAGTTGAATTGATTTACAATTTGAAAATGATAATTTATATTGTAGGTCCAAACTGGTATAAATTTATGAAGTTTTATATGTATAAAGTTTTAAATCTATTTATATAAATTATATGAAGTATTAAAGTTTTAGTTATATGAAACTTTTTAGTGATAATATAAACTAACTTTTAATTCAATTTTTAAACTAATTATATGAAGACTTTAAGTAATGATATTGTAATTTCTATATTTTTAAGTATTTTGTTGTTTGTAGACTTGAATTGAATGGTTTCATGCCTTCTTAGTTTGATTTATGATAATCGTAGGATGTTTTATTTTCAATATTGCATTTACATGCAATTTTTTGAAGCCAAAAATCGAGTTTTAGTGCACTTTCTAAGTGCAGTTTTTTTTGGCTGAAAAATAGAAGAAAAAAAATGATAATCAAGGGGCCCACAAAGCCCTAGGCGGAAAAAAGCGCTAGGTGAGGGCTTGAGGCATTTTCGCCTTGACAACTATGAATGTGAGGAAACATATATCAAAATGAATAACTTGATTGTAAACCAATCTGGGAAATAAATCAAAGAAGAAAGCAAAAACCACTGATTTGCTTATCCTACTATGTTAGGAAGAAAACACTATTGGATAATGTATTGCAAGATGTGTGCATTTTCTTTATGAACTAGTACTTTGTCAATGCATCCCACTTTTCGTGTCATCTCAAAATATTCTCTATGCTTTGAATCAATGTGTTCAATTTCTTAGAATATTCATTTCATAAGTAGTCCATCATTTTATAACGAGTATATCAAAAAACCACCTTATAATTAGGCTTGGATTCAAGGGGTTTTGGTTGAAAAAGAAAAAGGAAAAATTGGTTAATAACTAATGCATGCTAATAGCTATAGGTAACCACCGATGCCTTTTTTTAAAAGTTAATCAGGTTATACAAATGCTGCTCGTTAATTTTGTTTTCGCTAATGGCTAATGCTTTTTATTGCTCTATTAGCAATTTTTGGAGTTGATTGGTATTTTTTTTGTTAATGCTTGCTAATTTTGTATCAAAAAACCACTTTATAATTAGGTTTGGATTTAAGGAGTTTTGTTTAAAAAAATTGAAAATTTGGTTAATAACTAACGTATGCTACTACCTAATTGCTAACCGGTAACTATTGATGCCTATTTTTTTTTGGTTAACAAATAGTTTGGTTACGTTAGCTTTTGTTAATTTTGTTTTCGTTAATGGCTAATGCATTTTTATTGCTTTGTTAGTGGTTTTTTGAGTTGATGAGTATTCTTTCGTTAATGCATGCTAATTTTGTAGTTTGACTAGGTTTCTTCAAAAAAAGGAGTAACAAAATGTAGAAAAAAAATTCTTGTTCGACTAGGGCAATCAAAACCATTGGACCGACGCTACGTATAACCCCTCAATGACTATACACTTTGGGCTGAAACCATGATTGCAGATTTATTCTAAAACGCCTTTTAAGCCCTTTGGACACTCAAAGAACTATGACAGCTCATTGATATTTCAAATGAGTTCTTTATAGGGATATTCAAATTTCTACTATCACTATGTATATGTGGTGAAAATCAATCACTGGTTATGCTTATTGTGAACCTTAATTTCTTTTTCAATCCTAACACTTATCAAATTTGTGTTTTGAAAATTATTATGTACTTGGATGCAAACATAAAGTACAATTTGAATATTCAATTTACGAGTAACTTGAAATATCATAAATATGGAGTTTAACAATAAAGTAGAATTCTTAGAGAGGGTTGCATAAATGTTATACTAGCACTAGCATAATCGAAAATGATTTATGTTGTGTTTTGTTCAATGGTTTGATTTTCCATTACACACACTATAAGTTGGTTTGACTATTTCTATATCCAGTTGGTTTTGAGTTTTTAAAATATACTAAAATATCATATAATATAAAAAAGACGTTTTTCTTAACTGTTCTCATTAAGAGGATATGATCTTGTTTGAACATATTGATACTGAAAAGAGATTTAATTTTCTACAATTACGTTTAAAAATACAATATGTTTATGTGTACAAATATTTTGTAACGTGGAATCAGTGCTCTAGGCTTCCGCACGATAGCGGGCTCTGTGGAGGTCGATGATATACACAGCCTTTTTCTCGCATTGCGAAGAGACTGTTTCCGGACTCGAACCTGGACGCGCAGATCACCATGCGGTTGACCTAACCGTTTTGCCAAGGCTCCACCTCATATACAAACATTTTGTAAATAATTTAAATTTATGAAAAGAGGTTGCTATTTACAATATTGGTTTTGCCTTTGAGAAGTTAAAATTAAGTAAAATTTTACTCAAATCAAAATTTTATTGACAATATTAAATTATGAGATTGCCCAAACATTTTTTCTTTAACATTGCTTTCTGCACTCTTGATTTTTTTTTCTTGTATAGTATAAAACCTAAAAATTATCAATGCACCAATCCATCTGTTAAATAATTGTAAATCAAAATATTTGCTTTGCTCTTCTTGTTTCTCTTTGTTTATTTCACACCAAAGTCCTACATTTTAAAATTCTTCTCCAAGTTATTTTCTCTATGTTAATATATATCCACGTTTATTTATTTATTTTGTATCATGAGCATTTTTTTTCACATTGAATAATAGAAATAAGACCATATACTTGCTTACATTTCACTCTTTTTCTTTATAAAGACATTTCACTTTTTTTCATTTTTGAATTTACATAATTTATCTTTCACAAATTAAAATTATAAGGAATTAATAAATTTAGGCTTGGGTTCTCTCATTTTGAGATAAAACTTTCAATACATTTTTATAAGTGTCATGTCACAAAGGAAAATTTTAGCATGAGTAACAAGTTAAAACTTGAAATACCTTTATATCAATAAATAAATAAATTATATTTCTCACATTTCAATTTTTATTAACGCTTTCCGTTTCTAATCTATAATTAAATATTTTGTTCATATTTGAAAATATCTTATATTTAATTTAGATGAACAATTTAATAATTTTTGCAAAACGTTAAATGCATAAAAATACATTGATTCATTCTTATTACACTTTTAATTTAGTTATGTTTATCACTCCCTTAAGTAATATCTAAAATTCAATTTATACACCATTTATCTTATCGAGGTGGAGCCTTGGCGCAACGGTTAGGTCACCCGTATGGTGATTTGGACGCCCAGGTTCGAGTCCGGAAACAGCTTCTTCGCAATGCAAGAGAAAAGCTGCGTACATTATCGACCTCCCCAGAACCCGCTATCGTGCGGGAGCCTCGTGCACTGGGTTCCACCTTTTTACACCATTTATCTTATCGAATGTATTAAATATTAAATATCAAATTCAATGGTTATCGAAATAAATATTTATCTAAATTAAAATTAGGATATCTTCAATGTTCAATTAATTAAATTAACGTAAGTGTCTAATGTTCATTATTCACCTTAGAAATATTGAATTCTAAAAAATAACAAATTGTGTATATTCGTACATTAATAAATTGTGAGAATTATTTTATTCATAATATATATATATATATATATATATATATAATACAAATTATATAACACACACATGATATTTAAACGAGAATAATAGGTTAACTTTACAGTTCATTTTCTCAACAAATTCATCATTTGTTGCATAACAAATTCCCTTTTAATAATGTATCTACAATTTGATCATGTGTGTTTACGATTACCATGTACAATGCACTGGTTACAAACTAGTTTCAATAGAGAGAAATAAATAAAAGGCAGGAAAAGGATGAATAATGCATCATCATCAACAAGCGAGGCGAGGCACTGCGATGAAGCGGCACTGACTGAGTTCCTCTCAAATCTTATGGACTATACTCCTACAGTAAATCTTTTATCCTTGCCATTTTTTAATATTTCGTTGAAAATTAAGATTTTAATCTGCGGTTTTCAATTCAATGCATTGCAGATTCCAGATGAACTTGTAGAATATTACTTGGCAAAAACTGGCTTTCAGTGCCCAGATCTCAGATTGTATGTACCTCTATCTTTTAGCCATTTTTTGAAGGTTATAATGGTTGTTTTATTAACTAGTTCTTCTTCTTCTGATTGTTTGTTTTTGCGGATTAATGATGTTAAATAGTAGTGACCTGTTACTAGTTAAATTGTATTTGACATTGGTTGTATGATTTGATGAGGACTGATTTAAGAACTTATTTTGGGTCTCGTCTTTTCTCGCTTTTGCAATTGTTGGATAGTCCAACAAAGTATTAGTAGATTGCAACAGTCGTCCATGAACATGTTAACGAGGAGTCTGATACATAAACTATCTAACTTCAACCACCATTTTACCTTACAATTTTAACCATCAATGGCTTATTAAGTCACCAAGTTGTTGGTTGTTTTAGACTTGTGTTTAGGCTGAAGTTTGTTTAGTATGTGAAATTCTATTTGGTGCTTTAAATAACACTACAATTAGTTGGTGAAGATAAGGAAATACACACACACCCCCATTCATGTATAATGACTTGTATTTATTTGAAAGAACAGCACAATCAAAACTTTAGTCAGTTACTACACAAAACACCATAAGTCTCAAATATACTTATATCACATATCTATGCAGGTACATGTACATACACAAGTATACATAGGGGGTAAATAGACACAAACACACATACACACACATAGATACAAACGCACATACATATATATACTTGTATATATGGATGATTCATAGCCCTTAGCTTATGCAACTTCTCTGTAGCCCCTTTTTGTTAAAAAAAAATTCGTAACAGAATTTGATAGATATAATCTATTTTCTACTGCGATTATCTCCACAATAATTTTGACTGTTTTGACTCTAACTCCATCAGAATTATATTTCAATAACAACAACAACTAAGCCATTATTTTCAAATAAGTTGGGGTCGGATAGAGATGAAATTCAAAATTAAATGACAAAGTCAATTTAAAAGTAATAATAACAATAATAATTAAAAAAACCATGATGATAATAATAAAATAAAGTAAAATAATTAAACAAATAATTATAATACTAATAATAACAAATAAGCAAAATAAAGATAAATTAAAAATTAAAAAATTAAAAAAATTAAAAAATTAAAAAAAACCACGAGAATAACTATAATACTAATAATAACAAATAAGCAAAATAAAAATAAAGATAAATAAAAAAAATAAAGAAATAAAAAAACCACGAGAATAATAATAATAGTAGTAATAATGGTACTAATAGTAATATGGACCAAAGACCAAACACTAAGTCTTAGGCTCTTATTCATTAGTCATATAATCTAAAACTTGTAACACTACCGCTAAACCAACCCTAAACAAAAACTCCTAGCTCATGGTTCTGGTACGTGGACCGTTAACTTCCACGCGCTCCTGTTCGACTCAGCTCTTCGAATATATTCCAATCATCTCTTTTTACTACTTCCTCCTATATCAACCTTGGTCGACCTCTACCAGTGTAGTCAACGCGAAAAAGCCCCAAAAAGCCCCAAGCCCTCGTCGAGCGCTTTTTGACGCCTAGGGCTTTTTTGGACGCCTTGAGTGTTAGTTTTGCTGTTTTATAGCAAAAAAAACTGCACCTAACAAAGCCTAAAAACTCCAATTTTGGCTTAAAATATTTATATATAAATGCAATATTGAGAATAAAATAACACACGATCATCATAAACCAAATCAAGAAGACACAAGGTCATCCAACTCAAGTTTACAACCAACAAAAATACTTAAAATAAAGAAATTACAACATCATTACTTAAACTCTAAATAGATTTTTGAACTTCCATAAACTTTAATCACTCATATCATCGACATCAAAGCTCTCCTCCTCTTCATCCTCCTCCAAACTATGTTCATAATCTTCATCCTCTTTTGAATTGTAATCCAAGTCATCTTCGTCTAAAACATCATCAAAATTAGCGTCTTCTTCATTCCTAACAGATGTAGAGCTTGAAGCCTTTTCTTTTCCTTTTGACTTGGTTACATGGTGATGTTGTTGATGTTGTCTAGTTAAGTGTGCCCTTTCTCCAGCCCCAGATGCACGTTGCACAACACCCCATGTTAATGTATCATCTTCAAAAACTAAATCGTCTTCCGCATCGGAATTATTTTCCACAAGACCCGTCATCCACTCATTTGAATCATCAATATCATCCAAAGAAATAGGATCAGTCAAATCCTTCCGTTTGAAGCGGTCATTCAACTTTTGATTGTATTTAATGAACACAAGTTTTTGCAACCTTTCATGCTCAAGTTTGTTCCGCTTCTTGCTATGAATCTTGTAAAGATAAAAAAAACAAGTTACCATTTATTTCAATGTTTGAAATTTTGTATAGGTTTGTAACTTTATATCAAACATAAATATAAAAGACAATTCTTACATGCTCAAAGACGCTCCAGTTTCTCTCGCAACCCGATGCACTACAAGTGAGGCTTAAAATTTTGATTGCAAACTTTTGCAATGTAGGGACCAAATTGCCATATAAACTCCACCACTCGGCTAAGAAAAAAATCACAAATTCATAATTCAATTTTCAAATATCAATAAATATTGACAGAACCTAATATGTAACATAGAATTAGACGTTTGAGAATAGTTTTTAACTTCTTATTATTGAAACATACAAATGGTTTACCGGGTGATTGTGTCCCTTGATTTAATTGCCAAGTTAATACCAAATTGTCCTTCCGCTTTCGTATACAATGACAATTCATCCATAGCCTTCACTTGATCATTTTCTGAAAGAAGTTTTTCGACACATTTATACAATCCACATGTAACTTCTTCATCATGCTCAATGGTGTGATATTTGTAAAAGAACCGTGGATTAAAAAAATGTCCCGCTGCATGCAATGGTTGATGGAGTTGACATTCCCATCTTTTATCAATAATAGAAAAAATATCTTTGTACTTGTCTTCATTTCTATTGAATGATTTTTCAATAGCTTCTTTTGCTCTATCCATTGCCTTATATATAGCCCATAGCAGGTCTTTTTTCTCCATCAACGAGTCGAAGGACTCGAACCAATGGACCCATCACTTTAAGTGTGTAAGAAACATTATTCCAAAAAGATGACATCAAAACTGTATCACGAGCTTTTTTACCTTTTGCTTCCCTTGCCCACCTACTTCTCGACCACTCCTCTGAAGTGAACATGGCTCGAAGATAATTTTTTTGCTTACACACACTTTGCAAGCATAGAAAGCTAGTTGCAAATCGAGTGATCCCAAATCGAACAAGCTCCTTATTTCCATTGAACTTTCTCATCATGCTCAAAACACTACTATGATTATATATATATATATATATATATATATCCAGAAAGAGATACTCCTCTCTTTACTGTGTTTTCCACTTTTCTTATTTTTCCAATGTTTTCGAGTATAAGATCAATGCAATGAGCAGCACAAGGAGTCCAATATATATATTCTCTTTTTGCCATAAGCAATTCTCCTATGTAAGAAAAATAATTAATGAATATATAAGGATAAATAGTTACACTTACTAGTATAGCAAATAAATTATAAATGAAGAAATTAAAATTTATAAACTCACCTGCCATCTTAAAATTGCTTCCATTGTCCGTTATGACTTGAACAACATTGTCTACTTCAATTTTTTTCACAAATTTATCAAGCAACTCAAAAATTTTCTCACTCGTCTTCACATAAGAAGAAGCATCGACGGATTCTACGAACATCGTCCCCAAAGAGCAATTGACTAAAAAATTAATTAATGTTCTTCCCCTTCTATCTGTCCATCCATCCGACATAATAAAGTAACCATATCTCGTCCATTGCTCTTTGTGACCCTTCATTAGATCATGTGTATATTCCAACTCCTTGTTCAACAATGGAACTCTCAACTCATGGTAACTAGGTGGCTTCAAATTAGGTCCATATCTATCAATTGCATCCACCATATCTTTAAATTATCATTAGTATCAGGTATGATTACAATTAAACATTTGAATTTGGAAATTTTGATCCTCTATTTTGGCATAAAAATTAATGACTGGAACCAACATCTATTGGATAAGTCAAATTCTTGCCAAAGCAAGATTTTGGATGCATTATTTTCTTTTTACTTTAAAAATGAATGACAATTTGCACTATGAACTGCTACATCCTCAAAGTTAGGGAAAACCAAAGGCATGCATGTAATATTTCACAAAATCCAAAATGTGTTGTAGTTACAGAAATACTTCTAACTGTACGAATGCTACACACTGATAATGGTCATTGGTTTTCCATCTAAAAGACACATCATCAATTAACATTTTTATTAAATTTACTTTCGCCAATGCAAATTTTGAATGAATTTTAGAGACGATGTGTCAAGAAATTCACATGACATTGTAAAAAATAATGTCTAGTTGTAGACATTGTACTCCACAATGTACAAGTGTATATATCAATTATTTAGTTATTTAATTTTAAAATATTTCTAAAATGATAAATGTACAAAATATACATTTGCATTGGAGAACAATCTTATGTTTTATTGTAAAAGGTTGTTCTATATAATATTTCACATTGTGAAATAAACGTGGACACATAAGCATTTCATGACATCACATTTAAGTAGGGTTGGAGATGCTCTAAGTCTAAGGAGGCCAGACACATGATATCTTTTTCATAAAATCCATTGTGTTAAAATCTAGTAGCAGTAGTAACAGCACTGTGAATGTTACATAGATAATTTTGTTATATGAGGAAATCATCCGTTCTATTAAAGGAAAAATTAATATAAACAAACATTAAGTGTAGATTTTGGTTCTAATATTAGAATTTAGTTATTGTGATGAGATGATACAAGTTTTATGGTATACACTTTGAGGTTTATTCAAAATACTAATTATTGCTTACTATTGTGCACACATGTGACGGTTGTGTTAAAGTACTAGCAAATGTTGTTATCTAAAATCTTAAAATCTTACGATTCAAATCCCATTTCAAATCGGATCTCTCCATTTTTGATTCGATTTACATTCCGATTCAAACTCGGGTAAAATCACAGTTGAAAAAATCATTCGATCCATATTTATATATTCAATATGCTTATTTGGATCCACAATTCCAAATTTTAGTGTTTTCTAAATAACGTAAAATGGAATAAGAGATAAAACTGAATTTAAGGTTTAGATGTAGAAGTTCAAACATTATAATCAATTTCAAAATGTGTATTAACTTTAAAATATTGACCTTTTGAATATATGATTTACGAATTAAATCCCGTTTCGATTTAAAATTTGAACCTAACAATTCACAATTTGAATTCTGTTTTGAAAACCTTGTTAGTAAATTACTAACAATGGCCATTGGTTTTGCATTAAAGAGATACAAAATTTGAGGGAAGCCAAAGTCACATGATTTTTTCTTCCTCTCTACCAAATCCAATGTTGTGTTAAAGTACCTGGTGACTGAATGAATGTTGCACAAATGATTTTGTTATATGATTATTATCTAATTACCAATTTTGTTAAATCCTAAAATTTTGTTTTTATTTTGAATTTTGGTTCTGAAAATTTGTTGGGTAGGTTAGTGAAAAAATATTATTGTTTCCTATTAAAGGAAAAATTAATATAGACAGAAGTTATGTATAAATTTGGTTAATGCTAGGATTTTGTTACTGTGATGAAGTGATAGAAGCTATATGATACGCGCTCGCATTTTATTTAAATATCAACTTGCTTATTGTGCGCACATGCAACACACGTGTTAAAGTACTAGTAAATTACTAATAACTCTGTTTTTCTCCTATGCATTGTATGCGTTGGTGAATGTAAGTGTGCATATGATATTATTGTTTGTATTAAAAAAATATAAACAAAAACCGTATATAAATTTTTGTTCTGATGTTAGGATTTAGTTACTGTGATGAGGTTATATAAGTTTTACTATATGCACTCACATTTTATTCAAAATACTAACTATTGCTTGGGTGTTGTGCACACATGCAACACTTATATTAAAGTACTAGTAAATTACTAATAACTCCTGTTCTTCACCTATACATTGTATTTATTGGTGGATAATGGCATAACATACTTGATACACATTCTCATGGAAGATGAAACCCATGTTCCTCATTTCATCAAAAGGCAAATGGCAATAAAACCAAAACCGAGTAATCATGATATTTTTGATATTGTAACAAGAGCGTTTATCATTGCCTGTAATTCTTGATGGTTGTAGAAAATACATCTTAGTGCTCCTAAAGTGAATTGGTAGCACTTTAGTTCTTGTAAGCTGGAAGAGCAACATTAGGCAGAAATAATTTGAAAGTGCCAACCTTTTCTTTTTCAGCTAGCATCATGGTATATTTTTTATGCTTATCCAATGTTTCAAACTATGACAGAACAAGGCTAGTTGCTGTTGCCACCCAGAAGTACATTTCAGAGGCTGCAAATGATGCTCTGCAGTATGTTTAGACTTCTATTTTAATTGTCTTTTAAAATGTTCAAATATCGTAATTAGTATCCTAGATGCATGCTCTGGTTCTTTTGAAGCTGGTAGCGATCTTAACTGAATTACTCTTTGTCATATCAGCCAAATTTTACTTGGTTCCACTTACCTCTCCATCATATTTGTAATGTGGTTCAATTTCATTTTATTCTCTTTTCTTTCAGACAAAAACATGTACTGGTTTGGTGTCCACATACATCACCGACAGTAATATATACCTATTGGTGAATTGTATATCACTCATAGACCAAATATTAGTCTATTTAACCGATGTCGTATTTTTACAGTGTCCTGATCGGATATATCGTCTTTATAATTGTGTAGGCACTGCAAGGCAAGGACAGCTGCACCAGTTAAGGATAAGAGCAAGCAGCCTAAGGTGAGGATCTCTAGGCATTTTTTATAAAACAAGTTATTAATGGGTAAATTCGAATGAACAAATATTACATTTTGCAGGATAAGCGTCTTGTTTTGACAATGGAGGATCTTTCTAAAGCGCTGCGAGAGGTAATTTAAGCTAGGCATCATCTAGCTTTGCAACTCTTGTTTACTCTAAATACTTTGATTGAGTTTTTCAGCTTCCGGAAGCAATTATATTATCAAGGATAGGTGCAATATATGTTTTTTTAATTAACTCCATACATTCCTCTAATCTTTTTAATGTTATATCTGATTTAGTTTTTACTTTTTTTTTTCCAAATCATTCATTATTTAACATCCGCATCTGTCAGTTCCTCGATTCCCTTTTGTTAAGAATAACAATACATTGTTTATGTTTCCGTTAGTGTACAGTATATGATATTTTGTTTAGCTAATGTCGATTGCATTATGTCATATATCTGCAGTATGGAGTAAACCTGAAACATCCTGAATACTTTGCTGACAGCCCATTAGCTGGAGTGGACCCTTCCTCAAGAGAGGAATAATTAAAATAATTCAATCTAATTAATCTATTAACACTCAAATGCTATTATTATGTCAACTTATGTTGTATATAACTATGCAATTTTCTAAAAGCAGCAATATTTAATCATGCTTGTAACTTGTTTTGTTGTTAAACTTACTATTAATTTGGTATTTATGGCACAAGTGACCCTCTACAATATTAATTCCATGTTGGTAATTGTACCCACAGGTTCCTAAATCTTTAATTAAAATTTGAACTTCACATCCCTTTCTAAAGTTGAATGTTATTACTAAATATGAGTGCATTTCATTTATGAACTGTAATTTTATCCTTTGTTTCGTTACTGGCCCTTTATGTGCTTTTGTTGTTTGAATTTGCAAAGTGAATTGTGAGATCATCCAACTGGGAAAGCTGTTATCAACCGACCCCTGAAGTGGGGGTGATTAGTATGAAAGGAGTAAAGAAACCAGTCAGTTAATTACTGTGAGAAAATCGCATAGGAAAATCATCATCTTAGGTGGTTAATGTTTGTGTGTGGCATGCTTCTATGATGTCCAGAGTGGTATTTTTAAGCATTCCACGGAAATAGTTGCGTTAGCACCAGGATCGGTTTTTGCATCTGTGATGTTCCAAGTGGTACTTTTATTAAAGATCGTGTGGGGTTGTATGATTGCATAATGAAGCTGTAAAATGAAAACATTACCGCGTGAGATGATCACGTAGAAAATTTGGCATCTTAATGGTTAGCACGCTTCTATATGATAAAGTTTATTTTTTCTAGCATTTCACGAAAATAGTTGCATTAGTACTAGGATTTTCGTTACACCCAAATTGGTATAACATTGGAGGTCACATGGGTTACATCAACGAACTCCTTTTAAACTCTTTTTAAGTTTTAAATACAAAATCGTCCCTTAAAAACCTATTAAAATAATTCTCATTTCATTCACGCAAATATGTATAGTTTTTAAAATTATAAATATTTGCAATTCCTTGAACTGCAAATATTAACTAGGAAAACCGCATACATTTGCGGTTTTGAAAGAAAAATTCAAAAAAATTGATAATAATGCATATACTTTTTTATTCAAACATATAGATTTGATTTTGGGAAAAAAAATATAAAAGAAATAAAATTTATTAAAAATAATTTTAGGTTGTAATCTGTTTTGATTATTGTGAAGGATTTTTTGCGTATTAAACTAGAAAATAAGGAGCAAATCCAAATTTTCACTTTGCTTTATTCCCAAATGAACGATGCCGAAGATGTGGATTTTCAATTTCCATAGCTTAAACCTTAATTCATATTATTGGTTAATTTAAATTTTATTTTATGTAATCACATAATCATATATCTCAGGTAATATGAATATACACAGAGAAGACAATATAAAGATAATACACCAGTAAGGAGGTAGATAATATTTACATTGAAGGAAAATAATAACAATAATAACTTAAATCAATGACTTTTAAGCATTTGTAGTACAAAGTAACCTTCCCTTTGAGCAATTTAAGTAGGAGGTGAGTTGTCTCGGCAATTCAAGGTTAATTGAAATGCACTCACCCCAATTGGCAGTTGGTTGGCTCAAATGAGTTAGCCAAAGCGACTTCGCGGTTTGATTTGACAACCTAAGATTTAGTTACTTATCCAACATTTTGAATGTCAGATAAGCAATACAACATTATAAATGTCGTATAAGTGTACAACCACGGTATCACATAACACCATTGCTAACTTATCCGACATTTAAAATGCCGGATAATTGCAATGGTATTATTTAATGTCGTTGCTTTTATTTTGTTTTCGTTATCACCCTATATCTCTATGATATCGTAATTTACCTCTATTTTACACACAAACAATCTCATTCCCTCGACATTACAATTTCAGTTCGTCTAGAATAAAATTATAAATCAAGAAAGGAAAACAAAAGGCAAGCTCTTTTTATCATACCTATCAACCCTATCAAAATAATTTTGATTACAACAATAATTCTCTTCATATGCGAAGATCGCAACAACATTCAATAATATTCTTCATCTAAACAACATTCTCAACAATAACTCCAACAACGATCTCACCCACGACCTCGACATCTCAAACGGGTTTCAACAAATTTTTCAACAGATCTAAACCACATCTTTAGCGTATTCTCAACAACGCATTATAAATTTTATCAAGATCTAACACTTTCAACAAAACCAAAACTTCAGTTCTCACCACCAATCTTCGAATTGGGTCCGTCAACCCCAAGTTAACTACATCCATATACAAAATACAAGAATGAATTTAGGTGGTCAATTTGACCCCATAGACGGTGGTCTTAGCTTCTACTTAATTTACCTAGAAGATCGATGCATGACATGGATACTCTACTCATGCTCAAGAAACCGATAGTAGTAGAGGAAGGAATAACACTAGTAAACATGAACAAGACACAATTTTATGATAGTGCCAACACACAACTGAAAAAGAAGGATCATAGAAGGACAAATGATGTGCAACTAGAGCTAGCTCACTATTGTGTGGAGTGCTCGAAGAATCGACGTAAAGGTACATCCTAAAGCGAGTGGGAAATTGTTTGTAACTTATGCAATAGTCGTCAACTTCTCAAAAGATGTTGGAAGGGCGTCATGCAAGTGATGATTAAAGAATAACACTGATTCTAGCTCACAAGTAGATAATATAGTATATTGTATGTCTTCTATGCAAAACCAAACAAACAGAGCAAGCATAAGATGAGTACGAAGGAGAGAAATGGTTGAAAAGGAAAGCGACAAAGAATGCAAGAAAAAGGAAATAATCAAACACAAAAACGTACAAAAACTTCATCATGATGAAAAATTGGAAGTCAAAAGAGAGAAGATGTGTTTAAACATGAAGCTTTCATAATGACAATGTTAACTTACGTCCTTACCAAGCTTCATAGCATACGACCTTACCAGCACAACCATCACGATGGATATTCCAAAGTTATAGTCTTTATTTTACATGTACTACTTTTTGTTGTGTGTTTAATCCTTTTATAGCATTTTAGGTGTTTAATTTATGTTTTAAATGTGTATCAAAGTGAAATTTTATTCATTTTCTAGTGCTTTCCATGTAGCATTTGTTTATGGTTGTTTCTTTCATAGTATAAGCACATAATAATCTATGTGGTAGGAATATACAATAATACTACACTAAAATTGAAAATATAGTTCAAGAACTCAAATGCACATACAAAACACAAATGTTGGAATTACATCTTACAACACAATTATTTAACCACTAGTATTCGTCATTGGTTTCCCCTAAAGTTATGGTAATGTTCAACAAGCTGATTACGTTGGCTTATGTATGCTTCTGAATCTCTTATCTTCTTGGACTTCTACAAGTATTATTGAAATATGTTAGGATCCTTATAAAGAATATTTTGGAATTCATGAGTTATTTCATGGTTATTTTGTAACTACAGTATGTAACTACCCCTTTTTCCTTTAAAAACATATTATGTAAAATAATGCAATTGTACATGATATCTAATACGGAAGCTACATCATGGCAGTGTACCTCTTTTCATGGAATATTAAACCTAGCTTGAAGGAATCCGATGGACGTTCGATGTCCTTTCTCAAACTTGCTTGTTTTCTAGTAAACTTTCTATAAATCAAGTTATTTGGCTTTTGAATAATTTCACTAACAATTTCCATTATGAAAAAATTTCACCAACTAGATAATAACCCATGGTGTGAGATTGATATTCTATCCTATAATTACAGGGTTGTGCTTGATCGTTTGAAAGTTTGCTAAATAAATAAGATTATTGTACAATATTATTGTCATCTACAGATCGAGGTAGTCCAAAAAAGCATGCCATGTATATAAATTGAAATAAACCGTTACTTCTAAATTTAAACTAGATCTATGACAATGACTCGTGTACTGCCCTTGCACAATATCTGGATGATTCTTCCATCTTCAATGCATATAGTCTAAGCTTCCTCACATTCTTGGATATCTATATTGTTCTCCCATAATCAATGCTCATTTGATTTCATGGGAGTTGGGGATCCTAAGATATTAGTTCCCAATTTGTATAACAACCATTTTACAGAATTCCTTGATACACTCATTAGATATGGAGTCTCCTATTCTAACTTATTCATCTTGCATATCTATGATTTCTCCATAGATTAACATGTGCAATGCACTACGCATATTCTTATAAGGTGATAGTCATAAGTGAAGACATGTATTGGGTCTTTGAGCGAAATAGGGATTCTTCATACTCAATCTCTCGAGTACTCGATCAAAAGCATTTTAAAACATACGAATTTGAAGGTGAAACTTATCCATGTCAAACAAGGGTCATTATTAAAGTACTGCTTTATTATTCGATCATGACCAATTACGTAGTCTATTTTGTGTGATTGTCCTTCCATCCTACAAGTCTATGACGCCAGCACCTTGTTTTGAAACCAAGCTTACATTTCAAGATGATCAATGTGCTTAATTTCTTCTTTTGATAAAAGTTCTTATTGACATTGTTTACGTTGTCCGAAATTTTCAAAAGAGGAAGATGAAGAGGTGGAGGATGAGGACAAACATAACATTCTCTTCAATTCATTCACGTTGATAAGTTTTTGCGGATACCGAGTGATTTTCAAGGCTCTTTAAGTAGACTAGTGTGTTCATTTCAATTCAGTTATGTCAATTATATCTATAATTATCTAGTTGTCCTTCTCTATTTATTACATGTTTTGTCAAGTCGGTGTATAGTTGAAGGATTGCCATTTTCTAAATATCTTAGGTGTTATTAAGTCCCACTAGAACAAAAAGGCCGCAAACCTGTGCAATGTTGTGATGCCCCATCTCTATACTCACACTAGCCAAGGACACTACGGGGTAATGCCGTCGACTAGCACGAAGAATAAGGCTGTTGAGGAGCGACCATCTATGTAATTGCTTTGTGCGAGTACCGATATGTCAGATAGAATGACTTGCATTTCGTTTCAAGAGGAAATCTGACACATCAAATACAAACTCAAAGCTACTACACAGTGGCTATGTGGGCTTCAGAAACAAATATAGAAATAAGCATAACACAAATCAGTCACAAATATTCATATCACAAAGGCAGAAACAGATATGAATATAACACATAAAAGTGTACATCAAAATAGTGGTCATGCAAGATCCACCACATCACAAAACAATAGGTACAAGTGCTAAGCAAAAGAATATGTATACATCAAGGAGTCTCTAACTCAAATGTATAAAAGCAAAAACTACTAAGCTAAAGTAGTTAGCCAAAAGTCAGAAGCTATCCCCTGCTAAGAAGTCAAGTGGAAGCACCTGTAACACCCCGGTCTGACCCGAGTATTATTTAAGAAGAGAAATAATAAACAGATCAGTCTACTTATAAATATCATATAAAATGAGAAAGGATAAGAGATATAACAGAAATGTATGACAACAATAAGGTTATACTATGACAAGTATATATTTGACAACAACGAAAATCATACAATATCTCAAATCTACTCAAACACCCAAAAAGAATGTCATATTCTTTAACTTATTCACCAAACCCCAAATATTGACAAAACATATCAATGCCAATCGCAAAAATTGGTGAAACACAAATTCTAGAAATTACCAATCAGAAATCCAGAAAACACAAAGGGGGAGGCCCATTACAAACGGGAGCATGAAAACTCAGCAACACGTGTATCACAAACGAAATGCTATTCCATGGTCGCTAACCATCAAGTTTGAGCCAAGGCTCCACAAACGGCCTGAAGGCCATGGGTCGCTACCCCACCAATTTGAGCCGGAGCTCCACAAACGGTCAAAAGACCATGGGTCGTTAGCCCATAAAAATGAATGAGACGAAGCTCCATAAAACGAGGTACAGTCCCCCATGTGGACAAAGAGACATCGCGTATCGCTAGTCTAAACCATAAAATGATCACCATTGATCAATAAAAGTGTAGATTACACTAAGCTAGTAAATAAATGAGTTTAGCTTCATGTCCCATAACCACTAGCTTAACTTAAATATTTACGAACAAATTGTAGATTTCCAATCAAAAAATTGTCATGAGATTTCAATCGAACAAGTCTAAGAATTAACCGACGAAGTAAACGCAAGCGTTTCATACCACTTGTTTTGCTAAGTCGTTTAATTGGATTTCTCGAACGAATGAGGTAAAGGTTTGTATATACTAATAGATTGGAAAACGGTTTTGAGAACGAGCTTTGTACTGAAAAGTAAATGTTGAAATCATTTTTTGTGAAAGAGTTTGAGTATTTACTACTAGTATAGAAACCTTTGTATTTTAAAGTGACAAATCACAGAAATGATTGTAGAAACAATCAATTACCCAAAAATCCACATTCGACGACGTGAATTAAATCCATGCAAATCGTTATCAAATCCATCAATTGGATATTCCCAAAAATCCAGAAAAGAAGTCATCAAAGTCAATGGTAAATGACAATGACCAGCTGGATCAACCAAAAATCGATAAAACGGAAATCCACTCAAAAATAGGCAATTCGGCCGAAATAACAGTGTCAAACGTCTAGTGGAGTTCCCAGACGTCTGAACTAAAGGTCTGGAAATTTCATTCCAGATCGCCTAGACGTCTAGGAAATAAGCTCAGACGTTTAAGCTGTTAGTCTGGAATTTTTATTCCGACTACCCAGACGTCTGACCCTTATACCAGACGTCTGAGCTGAAGCTCAGAGCAAAAATCTGCCTAGGCCATTAATGGCCAAGTTGGTTCGGAAGCAATCAGACGAGCACGGAGGCTAGGGATTTACGCCAAGCGACTACCCAGCCCTATAGGCTCACCAATACACTTCGAACAACATGTCCAAACATCCATATAAGGATTTTCATAGATTTTGACTTCAAAATACCAAAAATTGGAATATTCATCAAACCAATTCAATTCAAAAGCAAATGAACATGAAATAGGTGTTAGGAATTCATACCTAACAACTATCAAAGGTATAGACATAGACGTGAGTTCAAAAACTCACCTTTAAACTCAAAAACAACGAATGAGAAGCTCAAAACAAAGCAAAGATCAACCACTCTTCAACTTCAACTCAAGAAGCTCCAAATCTAAGATCATAAGCAAATATTCCTAAATTAGGTTATAGGAAATTTTTGAAAATTGGAGAGGAATTGAGATGGAGAAGATGAAGAGGATGCTTACCTAAGCTTCTCCTTGATTTCTAGAGCTTGAATTGGAATTTCCTAAGAATCTAGGGCTTAGGAATTTTGATTTCTTTTCTTTTCCCCCATTTTTTTCTTTTAGGGCTTGAGTATTAGGAAATTGGAAATGAAATGAATGAAGAGGAGTTGGAGGAGGAGTTAGGGTATTATGTTGGGTTAGTGGGCTGAAACCCAAACCCAAAATAGAAAAATAGCAAAATTCTACTCAACTCCAAACATATCGATGTTTATACTCAAAAAGGCCGCAAACGCCATTTTTGACTCAATGGAAGGGGTCTCGAGTCCTAATTCGACTGTTTACAAAAAGTAGCATTTCAGACTTTAATCCGACTAACGATGCCATATTTAAATTTCAACATTTAAATATACAATCGCAAAATATGCGGGTTGTTACAGACTCCCCTCCCCTCCTTAAAGAAATTGCGTCCTCGCAATACTTAAGAAGAAAATAAAAAGTAACAACCATACTAAGGCATAACAACACAAAAGAAGAAATTTTGAAATGAGAAGTTCATCTTAAGGAGCACGAGAGAGTAAGTCTGGATGTGTTCGCTCGATGAATTCTCTGGATTCCCTAGAGCAATCCTTAGGATTTGAGGACCATTGAACTTTCACAAGAGGAACATCTTTATTTCGAAGGCGTTTAACCTCCGTAGCAATGATACGAATAGGATGTTGCTCATAAGCCAAATTAGGTGAAACTTCGATTTCTTTAATAACACCGGGCTCAAGAATAGAATCAGAATCTCTAAGTCATTTCCATAGTTGAGAGACGTGGAATACGTCATGAATAGCAGAAAATTAAGCCGGTAACAAAAGGCGATAAGCCACAGAACCAATTCGTTCGGTGATGGGAAATGGACCGATATATCGAGGTGCTAATTTTCCCAATCGACTGAAATGCACAACACCCTTCATAGTTGAAACACGAATGAACACTAAATCTCCCACAGAAAATTCTAATTTCCTTCTTCGATTATCGACATAGGATTTTGTCTACTTTGAGCTTCTTTCATCCTATGACGAATAAGGTCAATCTTTTCTGTGGCATCACGAATAAAATTTGGACCTAAAACCAGCTTCTCACCGGCTTCAAGCCAACATGAAAGAGATCGGCATGGCCTTCCTTAGAGTGCCTTGAAAGGTGCCATACCAATACTAGATTGGAAGCTATTATTATAGGAAAACTCAACAAGAGAAATATGATCTTCCCAACTTCCACCAAAATCAAGAACACATGCACGAAGAAAATCTTCAAGAGTTTGATTCACACGCTCGGTTTGTCCATCAGACTGAGGATGATACGCAGTGCTAAAATTAAGCTTCGTTCCCAAAATTTTTTGAAGCCCTTTCCAAAATCCACTAGTAAATATTGGATCACGATCACTAACAATAGAAGTAGGAACTCCATGCAATTTAACAATTTCTTTAACATATAGTTTGGCCAAAAGATGTACAGTCCGATTGGACCGAACGGGAAGAAAATGGGCGGATTTTGTAAGTCTATCTACTATCACCCATATGCTATCATGACCCGAACGAGAACGGGGAAGACCGTCAATAAAGTCCATAGAGACTTGATCCCACTTCCAAACGGGAATGTCTAAAGGTTGCAATAACCCACCGGGCCTTTGATGCTCGGCCTTTATGAGTTGGCAGGTCATGCAATGCTTTATAAAGTTAGCAATATCAGATTTCATTCCATCTCAATAATAAAGTCACTTCATGTCCGCGTACATTTTACTACTACCGGGATGAATGGTAAATTTAGAACGATGAGGATCTTCTAAAATGTCTTTACGAAGATCACTAATATTTGGCACGATAAGTCTACCAAATTTTCGAATACCGCCACGAGCATCAATATCAAAGTCTTTCAAACCTTCAATATCAATTTTATCCCTACAACTATGGCTAAGAAGAGCCAATTCGGGATCTTGCTTTTGAGCTTCAAGGATGCGGTCCAAAAGAGAAGGATGAGCCTCAAGGCTACATAAAACAAGAGATGAACATGAATCGAATTCACGATCTCGAATCTCACAAGTGGATAAAGTCTCGAGGTCATTCCATTCGGATATCATCATGGAAACAACCGCTTATTGCTTACGACTAAGGGCATCGACAACACGATTGCCCTTTCCGGAAGTATAGAGAATATCAAGATCATAAGATGCAAGGAACTCAAGCCAACGTTGTTGATGCAAATTAAGTTCCTTTTGAGAAAATAAATACTTCAAATATTTATGATCGGTGTAGAGAACAAATTTCTCTCCCAAAAGATAATGACGCCAAATTCTAAGGGCGAAAACAATAGCCATGAGCTCTAAATCATGAGTGACATATCTAGTCTCGGCAGGCTTTAATTGCCTAGAAGCATAAGCAATAACATGTTCCCTTTGCATGAGAACGACTCCCAAACCAACACGACTAGCATCGGTATAAACAATAAAGTCTTGGTTCCCTTCGGGAATCACAAGGATAGGAGCATCGGAAAGGAGTTCTTTTAATTTTTGAAAAGTAGCTTCACATTTGTCTGATCAAATGTATTTAACTCCCTTCTTCGTCAAACTAGTAAGAGGCACGGAAATTTTAGAAAATTCTTTTATGAAACGACGGTAATAGCCCGCCAATCCAAGAAAACTATGGATTTCTGTCACACTCTCTGGTCTCTTTCAATTTTGAATCGCTTCAATCTTTGAAGGATCCATGGAAATTCTGGATTTAGAAATAATATGCCCCAAAAATTTCACACGAGATTTCCAAAAGCGGCAATTAAAAAATTTCGCTTTCAATTGGTTGCTCCTTAGAGTTTCCAACACAATCCGAAGATGTTTTTCATGCTCATCCTCGGTTTTTGAATAAACAAGAATATCATCGATAAAGATGAGAACAAATCGATTGAGGAAATCTTTGAAAACTCGATTCATAAGGTCATCGAAATAAGCTGGAGCATTCGTCAAACCAAATGGAATAACAAGCCATTCATAAGATCCATAACGAGTACAGAACGATGTCAAAGGAATGCTATCCTCTGCAATACGAAGCCGATGAAAACCGGTTGCTAAGTCTAACTGTGAAAAGACTCTAGCACCACTAAGTTGATCGAATAGGTCATCAATCCGAGGTAAGGGATATTTATTCTTGATGGTGAGATCATTAAGCTTGCGGTAATCAACGCAAAGCCTAAGTGTACCATCAGATTTCTTTACAAAAATAGCCGAAGCTCCCCATGGAGAGGAACTAGAACGAATAAACTGTTTTCCTTCCAATTCGGATAACTGTTTACGCATCTCCTCATTTTCCTTATTGGACATAAGATAAGGAGGACGAGTAATAGGTAGAGCTCCAGGGATTAGATAAATTCTGAACTCAATTGCTCGCTTAGGTGGTAATCCTAAAACGTGCTCAAATATGTCGGGGAATTCACGAACAACGTGAATGAGGGAAATGACATCTTCCTCATCATCATTATCGTAATCATGAGGATTTAGAGATTACAAGGATGCTACCAAATTGGAATCTGAATCTTTAAGAACAATAGAAATCTGCTTAACAGATTGAGGATGTCGAAGATGAATAGTCCGCTCAGGACATAGGATATGGGCTTCATAACGATTAAGCCAATCCATTCCCAACATCATTTCGAAACCTAAGTAGCGCATAACATGCAAATCGGCTCAGAAAGAATAATCACATAAAATAATCTCGACATCTTTACAAAATAAACTGAGTGTTGCGGATCCACCAACCGGATTCGTAATTCTCAGTGAAGTCATCAAGCCCATAACATTTAAAGACAAAGCATCAACAAGTTCTTTTGATATAAAAGAGTGGGATGCACCCGTATCAAAAAGAACTCGAATAGGAAGATCACGAAATATAATAATGCCATCAAGGATTGAATGAGAAATACCTTGACCAAGAGAAGTGTTACTAGGGGCTTGCACAACATTTAGCTTCCCTTCCTTCTTGCTTTAAAGTTTGGGACATGAAGATATAGTATGACCCAAACTCTTGCAATAGCGACAAGTAAGGGGCTTCGGACACTTGTTTGCATAATGGTCCTTAGAACCACAATTGTAACATTCTCCACGACTAGAGGTAGGAGTCTTTGCTACCGAAGTTGCTTGCTTCCCTTTCTTGTTGGAATAAGGCTTGAACTTAAAAGGCCTCTTCTTATTGATGTTTTGTTTGACACCCACAACTTCAACATCACTTTCTTTATTGGCCTCTTTGGGTCGAAGAGCGATATCAACAAGTTGATCAAAAGAAACTTCTAGTTTCAAAAGTAATGGCTTTTTGAGGTTCTTATTCAACCCATAGACAAACCTATGATTTTTCTTCAATGGGGTATTAATATACTCGACCCCATATTTAGAAAGAGATTCAAAAGATGCGACATAGTCGGTCACAGAAGATTCACCTTGAAAAAGGTTGATAAAACGTCGAGCTAAAGATACCTTTTCAGCTTCCGACACAAACTTTAACTTGAACTTTTCCCGGAATTGCTCCCAAGTAAGATCCGCTTTAATAATTTCAGAAATCAAAAGCTCATACCAATCTAATGCTCTCTCTTGGAGCATGCTAGAAGCCACTTGGACACGATATAGATCCACAAGATTCATGCAAGAAAAGATGCGTTTGCATGTTCTAAGCCAAACTTGGACTTCTATAACGCTTTCAGAACCCTTGAATGGCCTTCCACCCAAATTAGTATAATCACTACACAAGCGTGCAAACCCAGATTTAGGATGAGTAGGCTCTGGAATGGGTCCGACAGCTTGAGCATTCTTCACAAGATCTAAAAGCTGTTGAGCCGACATTAATACACCATCCTGAGGAGTAGCACTGGATTGACCAGCGTTGGGACGGCCAGGTCTAACCATTTCTCTTCTTTAAGAAAGAAAGAAAGAAGAGGAAAAAGGTTATTCTCAGAATGAATATCAAACAAACTTGATTGATAAAACAAGGCATCACAAATAAAAATAGGATAGTACGGATCCAACGACTCGAATTAAATCCTAAGGCATGACTCCTAAGAAAGACTTAGGACAATGATCCTTGCTAGATTATTCTACATTGTTTCGAAGTTTGGCTTCGATACCAAGCTGTGACGCCCCTTCTCTATACTCACACTAGCCAAGGACACTACGGGGTAATGCCGTCGACTAGCACGAAGAATAAGGCTGTTGAGGAGTGACCATCTATGTAATTGCTTTGTGCGAGTACCCATATGTCAGGTATAATGACTTGCATTTCGTTTCAAGAGGAAATCCGACACATCAAATACAAACTCAAAGCTACTACACAGTGGGTATGTGGGCTTCGAAAACAAATATAGAAATAAGCGTAACACAAATCAGTCACAAATATTCATATCACAAAGGCCGAAACAAATATGAATATAACACATAAAAGTGTACATCAAAATCGTGGTCATGCAAGATCCACTACATCACAAAAGAATAGGTACAAGTGCTAAGCAAAAGAATATGTATACATCAAGGAGTCTCTAACTCAAATGTATAAAAGCAAAAACTACTAAGCTAAAGTAGTTAGCCAAAAGTCAGAAGCTATCCCCTACCAAGAAGTCAAGTGGAAGCACCTGTAACACCCCAGTCTGACCCGAGTATTATTTAAGAAGAGAAATAATAAACGGATCAGTCTAGCTATAAATATCATATAAAATGAGAAAGGATAAGAGATATAACAGAAATGTATGATAACAATAAGGTTATACTGTAACAAGTATATATTTGATAACAACGAAAATCATACAATATCTCAAATCTACTCAAACACCCAAAAAGAATGTCATATTCTTTAACTTATTCACCAAACCCCAAATATTGACAAAACATATCAATGCCAATCGCAAAAATTGGTGTAACACAAATTCTAGAAATCATCAATCAGAAATCCAGAAAACACAAAGGGGGAGGCCCATCACAAACGGGAGTATGAAAACTCACCAACACGTGTATCACAAACGGAACGCTATTCCATGGTCGCTAACCATCAACTTTGAGCCGAGGCCCCACAAACGGCCTGAAGGCCATGGGTCGCTACCCCACCAATTTGAGCCGGAGCTCCACAAACGGTCAAAAGACCATGGGTCGTTAGCCCATAAAAATGAATGAGACGAAGCTCCATAAAACGAGGTACAGTCCCCCACGTGGAAAAAGAGACATCGCGTATCGCTAGTCTAAACCATCAAATGATCACCATTGATCAATAAAAGTGTAGATTACACTAAGCTAGTAAATAAATGAGTTTAGCTTCATGTCCCATAACCACTAGCTTAACTTAAATATTTACGAACAAATTGTAGATTTCCACTCAAAAAATTGTCATGAGATTTCAATCGAACAAGTCTAAGAATTAACCGACGAAGTAAACGCAAGCGTTTCATACCACTTGTTTTGCTAAGTCGTTTAATTGGATTTCTCGAACGAATGAGGTAAAGGTTTGTATATACTAATAGATTGGTAAACGGTTTTGAGAACGAGCTTTGTACTGAAAAGTAAATGTTGAAATCATTTTTTGTGAAAGAGTTTGAGTATTTACTACTAGTATAGAAACCTTTGTATTTTAAAGTGACAAATCACAGAAATGATTGTAGAAATAATCAATTACCCAAAAATCCACATTCGACGACGTGAATTAAATCCATGAAAATCGATATCAAATCCATCAAATGGATATTCCCAAAAATCTAGAAAAGAAGTCATCAAAGTCGATGGTAAATGACAATGACCAACTGGATCAACCAAAAATCAATAAAACAGAAATCCACTCAAAAATAGGCAATTTGGCCGAAATAACAGTGTCAAACGTCTGGTGGAGTTCCCAGACGTCTGAACTGAAGGTTTGGAAATTTCATTCCAGATCGCCCAGACGTCTGGGAAATAAGCTAAGACGTCTGAGCTGTTAGTCTGGAATTTTTATTCCGACTACCCAGACGTTTGACCCTTATACCAGACGTCTGAGCTGAAGCTCAGAGCAAAAATCTGCCTAGGCCATTAATGGCCAAGTTGGTTCGGAAGCAATCGGACGAGCACGGAGGCTAGGGATTTACGCCAAGCGACTACCCAGCCCTATAGGCTCACCAATACACTTCGAATAACATGTCCAAACATCCATATAAGGATTTTCACAGATTTTGACTTCAAAATACAAAAAATTGGAATATTCATCAAACCAATTCAATTCAATTCAAAAGCAAATGAACATGAAATAGGTGTTAGGAATTCATACCTAACAACTATCAAAGGTATAGACATAGATGTGAGTTCAAAAACTCACCTTTAAACCAAAAAACAACGAATGAGAAGCTCAAAACAAAGCAAAGATCAACCACTCTTCAACTTCAACTCAAGAAGCTCCAAATCTAAGATCATAAGCAAATATTCCTAAATTAGGTTATAGGAAATTCTGAAAATTGGAGAGGAATTGAGATGGAGAAGATGAAGATGATGCTTACCTAAGCTTCTCCTTGATTTCTAGAGCTTGAATTGGAATTTCCTAAGAATCTATGGCTTAGGAATTTTGATTTCTTTTCTTTTCCCCCATTTTTTTCTTTTAGGGCTTGAGTATTAGGAAATTGGAAATGAAATGAATGAAGAGGAGTTGGAGGAGGAGTTAGGGTATTATGTTGGGTCAGTGGGCTGAAACCCAAACCCAAAGCCCAAAATAGGAAAATAGCAAAATTCTACTCAACTCCAAACATATCGATGTTTATACTCAAAAAGGTCGCTAACGCCATTTTGGACTCAATGGAAGGGGTCTCGAGTCCTAATTCGACTGTTTACAAAAAGTAGCATTTCAGACTTTAATCCGATTAACGATGCCATATTTAAATTTCAACATTTAAATATACAATCACAAAATATGCGGGTTGTTACAAATGTATCTAGTGGTGTCAATTATCTTTATAGTTGTTTGGTTGTTCTCCTCCATTTATTATTTGTTGTGCAAGTTCAGTGTACATTTGAATGATTGTCGTAAATAATTTAGGTGTTGTCAAGTCCCTTCATGACACAACGGTTGTCAACTTTTGCAATGTAACATTAATTTTAATTATCTCTATAGTTTCCTGGTTGTCCTCCATCTATTACATGTTGTATCTGTTTGTTGTACAATTGAACAACTATCATTTTGTAAGTAATTTAGCTACTATCAAGTCCCACTATGACACCTGGGTTGTCAACTTGTGCGATGTAATTTAGTGGTGTCAATTACCATTATAGTTACCTGGTTATTTCATACCATTGCCTAAATCCGAACTTTATAAAAAGACACTATTTCACGAAATATACAAACCAAACTACAGGTTCATTATCAAAAAAAGCGTACGCTGGTCAATAAAAGATTTACATGTTTAATGAAAGCGTATATAGAAGCAGATTATAGGCATAATGAGATATAGGGCTGAGATATTTATATCAATTATGAATGTTGATGAAACTTAGAAAACATGTTTTAGAATAATCATGTAGATTATACGGTAAGACATACTACTTCGAACATTGAAAGAGTTTATTCAAATTTTAGTACCGCTTGCAATTGATACTGCAAAATAATTAAAGAAGTGGAAGATGAAGACTTATTTGTGCAAAATCATCTCACCTATTAATGTTATAAGTGGGAATATCATATCGATTTCATTAATCATGAGGCCTTTAAACTTCCATATAGCTAGCTTACATGCTCGGGTTAAGTTTTAATAATGTTTGATTTATAATTTAGGAGTGTATAAGCACGTCCAAGTGGGCTTGCATCTAATCACAATGTGTATGCATTAAGTCAAACAATCGGGTGGACATTTAAAAAGGATGGATATTTAAAAATGCTATAGTGTTGAGGGGAGCCATGTACAAATTAACATAGACAGATGCATGCTGCCTTTAGTTGGACTGACCATGTTGTGTTATGTCGGCACTTGCTTTTTAGTATATTTCTGGATGAAATTTCTCAGAGAAAGTGTAAGGTTTTTGATCCCGAAAACAAAGCAGAAAAGACTGGAAAAATAGAAAGTGAAAACTTTTATCCAAACCCCAAAGCAGAGGCAACATTTTGACAATGATTTGGAGGCTACTATTTCGTGTTGTTTGATAGTAAATGGAGACATCTTAGGATTTGTATGAGTGTATTTTCTTCATTTGATATTTCATGCAAGCAATACATTAGAATGTGGTTATAAATTTTGTTATTGTTTCTAATTTTGACTGTGAAAACTAATATTTCGAGTGGTTAAAAAATAGTTAAATTGTACTACTTTTCTAGTTGAACTTTTTCATTGTATATTACTATCAATATTTCTATTATTGAGCTCATTTGATATTTCATGCAATTTTGCATGCAAATGTATATTTAGTAGTTAGAATGCCAAGGCCTACTGAAAATTTGATATTCTGAAATTGAAAATTCGAAGTGATATGTTTGAATTAATAAAGAAACAAACATAAATTTAGTTTACAGTATTGAATAAGAGCCTATATAAGTCAATATGTGTGGTTTGCATGGACTTCTAATGTAATTCCAGCTTCATTTACATATACACTTAGAAGTAAACCTTTTATACTTGTTAATTAGAACCTTAATTTTCATCACACTAAAACCTTGTATTGTATGAGTCTTACGTTAACAATGGACACCTTGTGATGCCCAAAAAGAGTGAAAGCTTCACGTTTATAGATGACCATTCAATATATATATACATACATATATATGTATATATACATATACATGCATGTATTGTATATGTGTGTGTATATATGACAACTACAAAAAGAATGAAAAACTCTTATAACTACTTTAGAATAACATTTGAACTGGCGAAAAGTAAAACATAACTTCAAAAATTATAGAAAACTGAACCAAAAATGATTTCGTACAACATCAAAACAAAAGTAAATAAGTTATAAAAAGTAGTGGACTGCAAAATAAAAAACTTCAAAAAAATACATTAAAACCTCAGTAGCATCACCAAACAAAGAGTAGTATTGAACAACTTCAAAAGGTACATGTCCAATAACAAAACACTCAACTTCCTAGTTAATTCCAACCTCGGAATATTCAAAATTTATCTACTGACAATCATTTGCACTCTTCCCTAAATCTAAGCATTCAAAGACAGTACATACATGCTAAAATAACACATTTTCCTTGAATTATAGAGGGATTATTTGACCCACTGCAAAGTCCTATAAATATATCGCACTTTGAGAGAATTAAAAAATCATCATTCCAAAAATAGTGTAAAAATGATAAACCAACTCATAAATACATCATCACTAAAACCTGCTCATTCTGGTAAGAATAACAGTGCGTGCAGCATTGCACAACTACCATCTCTTCCTCTACCTTGTTTTTGGAACGCTTGTAATTGCTTCCAAAATCGTTACCCATTAATACAGGCCCCTCTTGATTAATATTAACTCCTGCAGAGTGATAAGCGGTCGAGTCCTCCATGAATTTCAATAACCATTCCAGCTCTTCCACTACCTCAATCTACAAATATCATGTTAGTAAGTACAGTTCACAATTTTAACCCATATACATGTATCAAAATTGTACTTACAGGAACGTGTAGGCCATCAGCAAAACTTGAAGAGTTGCAGTAACCTCCATGGAAACTTGCCATAGAATTATCGAAGAATGGAAGAGTTTCTTCCATGTACATAGTATCGGATTTCACAGGCATGCCATACATGTACATGGCTGATGAATTCATGGCTGCTAGCTCTTGTACTATATTAGCTAGCTAGAGATTTTGGTTTCTTACTTGAGGAGAGAGTGGGTTTAAGAATGATACATATAGGAACAATGAATGAAGGTGAAGGTTAAACTACTTGTGCTTTCCAAACACCTTCCTTTTTGGATTCAATTTCTTTTCATATTCACATGTGAAAGCTCACATTTTTGTTGAACTATTGTCTGTAGTACTAATAGTAGTAATAATAATGGGATACAATTGTATACTGAATTGAGGTGAACTTTCTACTTGCATATTCACTGTTTTAACTTATTTCTTTAACCTTTCGTTGCTTGAAAGTCAGCTTGTGTTTTATGTTTATAATTAAAACATGCCATCATTATCAACCTAATTAACTTCATCACATTTGCACTTTTTTCTGCATACAATGTTGAAATATTCTATAAATATCCAGCTAAAAAAACTCAAATAGATTTGAACAAACAAAAAGAAAAAAATAATAGAATTTGTGAATCAGTGTTTGTGTAAAAAAAACTACTAAATTTTTAATTGAGAATCAACTTTCGATCATGAGATCCCAAACATCTCAGTTTAAGGAAAAATTATATGCATTTTCCTGGTTTTGCTAGAAATTAAATTACTATTTACATAATGCTGATTTTCGAAGTTCCAAGAAAAATTATTTAAACTGGTATATACTTTTATTCTATAAATTATGTTTAGTTAAAAGGTAGCAAATGCATTAATCATATGGAACATGTGAGCTATTATAACAACGTCATGTAAAACAATGTCTTCTTTGAGTGTGAATCTGGCTTTATCTAGATGTTCAAAATCTTCTCTATATAACATAATATGACACTTTCTTCTGCAAATTATTATGACAACAGTTATTAACCTAACATACTTTATTCAGAATTTACCATTTTTCATGGTAATTAATTAGGAAAAAATAAGCAAGCTAATGAAGAATTTTCGCAATTTCTACCAAAATCATTCAAGAGAACAAAAATAACAAATTTCATGAAAGAATACTGTAAAATATCAATGATATAGTCATATAATACCACTACTAGAAAACACTGCAGTTTCCTACACAAAATTTCCGACGTCTTTCCTACGCCAAAAGGCGGGGCGTAGGATAGGCGTAGGAAACTGGTAGAAAAAGGTAAAGGCGTAGGAAAGACGTAAGGAAATTTCCTACGCTTCTCCTACGCCAAATTCAACACGTAGAAAAAAAATCGAGGCGTAGGAAAGACGTAGGAAATTTCCCACGCCGTCCCTACAGATGCAAAAAATAATCACCGTATACTTCCCTCTCCTGACCTCAGTTTTTACCGAATAAAAATAAAAACCTAATTCTACAAAAATTATCCTCCTCCTTTTATATTTGTTTTGATTGAATTTCGATTTGCTTGTTTTGGGTTTTTGATTCAGGTGCAATCTCCATGTTGGCGATGCTTGAACACAAAAAAACTAGGGTTTCAAAAATCAACGCCTTCTAAATAATCATCGCTGCATACTCAGCTATTCCATCAGCCATCGTCGGCTCATCCCTGCCGCTGCCATTATCAATCTTTAAATCTTGCTTTCTTAGCCTCTGGCGATTTAAAATGGGTTTGGTGGCGTTGCAGTAGCTACTAAGTACACTGACTAATGGCTAATTCAAGGGGGATCGTAGGTAATTGATGGATCAGAGTTTGGTGTATCCCTCTGATTTAAAATCTGCTTTTCATTTTCACTTTTACTTGTTTTCTGCTTGATTTTTACATGAGAATTTTTCATCGTTTGGTAATAGATTCGCATAAACTTTGTTTGTTCATATGGAGCTGATTAAAAATTCTGTTATTTCTTTCTCCCCAAAGCATCCACACTGAGCAAGAAGTAGCAATTTTAGCAAGTTCAAACACTCTTGTTTTCTTATGGAATTTGTAGCTCGGATTTATGGTTTCTATTTCGATTTTTAAGGGGTTGGCTGTTTAGATAATTGGTATTTCAATTTTAGTCCACCCCAGTGCCATACATACTTGCTGTATTCGTATTCAAAGAATAGACGGTCTCTGTTTTCTTCATTTATGTTGCATAGTACACACTGATTAGAAATAGGAACTGAAAAATCAATTTTTTCATGTATGGGGGTTGATGTGTAATAGCTCTGTATATGCAAAGTTCAATTTTGTGATTAGCTTTGTTTTCCCAAATGAAGCTATGCTACTGAACTTTGTTTGCATGTATTCTACTTACCTCCCATACTCCTGCTCCTCAATCCACAGATGAGGAAGCATGCTTATATGCAATGCAACTATGCAGTTACTCAGTACTACCAATGACTCTAAAAGCAGCAATTGAACTTGATCTTTTTGAAATAATTGTAAAAGCAGGGCCTAATGCTTACCTTTCTTCATCAGAAATTTTTTCTCAATTGCCTACGGAGAATCCACAAGCTCCTGTCATGATCGATCGAATAATGAGGCTGCTTGCCAGTTATAATGTTTTGACATGTAAATTGGAGACCAGTGAAGAAGGTAAAGCAGTGAGGAAGTACGGAGCTGCTCCGGTAGTTAAGTTTTTAACCAAAAATGAAGATGGTGTGTCTATTGCTGCTCTTGGGTTGATGAATCAAGACAAGATCCTCATGGAGAGCTGGTAATTTCATATTTCTTTTCAACTATAGTTCAGAAATGAAAACCCTATCATCCCAAATAATACTTATAGTACAACATTTTATACATATCAGAAGGATTATATGACATTGAAATTTGATAGGCAGGTTGATAAATTTAAACAAAAAGTGAATTATTGAAATGATTGGACTATATTTTTAGGCTGCATAGTTTTTCTCCTTCATGTGCGTTTGCTTTCGTTTTTCCTAGCGTAAAAGTGCATGCCGGATGGTCAATAATGTCGAAATCAGTAATTGATAAGTATAATGTGGTAGCTTGTTAATTTTGCTAGCAAGAAATTGTAAGCTGTTACTGTACAAGTGGTTGTTTCTGGATGAAGTAAAAAAACAATTCTTTAGAAATAATAATAATAATAATGTAATAATGACATGTTTTTTTGTCCTTGCATACGATCCTGTATTGCATTTTATATAGCTTGAAATAAATACATTTTGTTTGTCATGTTTGGATTGAGATTGACTTACCCGTTTCACATGCAGGAAGAGGATCATAACTCGAATTCCTCCTCCCACGAGTATACCGATAACACTGCAGCTACCAAGGCACCTAAAGTCACATCTAATGCCCCACTAATTCAGTAAAAACCAGTGAAAATTGGTGGTTCCCATAATCACTGAATTGGACCTGATCAAACTTGTTCAGTTTGTTGCGTGATTCAAAACTTCACCTTCCATCTTCTTCAGTAAAACAAACAATAAAACAGGAAAAGCAATGGCAACAATAGCAAGAATCAGAGGAACGGCGACTGTTCCTCCGAATTCCACAAGCCTGGAGGAAGCCAGAAAGCGAACCATTGATTTCTTCAAAATGGCATGCAGGTCTCTGCCGTCGGTGATGGAGATTTATAATTTACATGATGTCGTCACAGTTTCTCATCTAAGATCCACCATTTCATCTGAGATACGTAGAACGCCCACTCCACTAATCCTAAGGTATATTCATTCTTATTTGATCATTTCCCCCATTCTTGAGAATAACGTATCAGTTTGTAGGATCAGTGGGCATGTGACCGTGCTCTTTTTGTTAAAAATATGCATTTGATAATACTTATCAGTAAACGTTGATCATTGTTCTTAATCTCGAAGATTAACCTTGTAAAGTATACATTTGTTGCTTGGTTGTTAATACGAGTTATAGAAATTTAGCATGCATACAAAGCAAGGTGACTAACCTGCGATTAGGGAGTTGTATAGGAATAGCAATGTTGGATAAATTAGATATTCGAAGGAATCATAACCTGTTGGATCAATATCAATGCTAGTTCATTGGTTAAACTAGCATTTTATCGTTTTCATTGGACCTATGTTGGGTTTCAATTCAATGTTTGTGCTGCATGGCTGTATTACAACAACGAAAAAAAGGAAATGTTGGCTTAGTTAAACTTAAATTAGTATATTGATAAAATAAACATGGTTAATGGAAAGCCATGCCTGTCATTGCTTGATAATTGTGACCAATTCCATAAGCCAATAGCCATGGTTCAGTGAATTAGAGAACCCTTCTTATGGGTTATTTGGATGCATTGTTCTTTTTCCATCTAGTTTGGATTTGATGCACTTAGTTCTGCAATCATTTATGGATACCTAATGGTGTTTTGCTTAGTTCTAAGAGGTATGTCAGATGCTCATTTGTTAGATTGGTTGCAGTTTGCGATGTAGTATAAATTTACCAAATAGGAGCAAATTTTAGTATGATAGTTACAGTTTATTTCTAAATATACATCTTAGTCAATATATAGTTGTTGTTGCTGTAGTTTGCAATTAGATTTTGATGTTGACTGTAGGGTAGGAAAGTGGTTTACTGACACTCCAAGTAATTTCTCTACGTGGTAATTTAGGTTATATTAAGGTTCTCTCTTACCATGCAGTATTCCTACTAGATGTGTTGGTGAAATGGAACCGTGGGATTTGAATTTTCTGTTATGCTTTAGAATGCAAAAAATTCAGTTAGCTCTTCTAATTAATTTTCTGATCAGTTCCTTTCGTCATATTTCTATAACTTACTATCATATTTGAGAATTTTGATGTTCAGTTTGATATTTTAACCTAGGTTCAGATGAAGTTCAAGAACTTGAGCAAACAATAAAATGAACAAAAGAAATGTAGAAAGCCAACATTTCCATTTTTTATGGTTTAACTAGGCAAATTTGGTGGTTTCAATTCATTATTCACTGTCTGGTGGTATATTCATGATGCCTAATTAATACTCATTGTTCTTTTTTTTTCATATTGTAGGCAAATATTCTTTGTCTACAGTAGATCCAGGCAGTTCACTTATATATGTATGGGTGTTTAAATTCCTGTTGGCCTTGATTTTGTTTTGCTTGCAATTTTGAGTTGTAGATTTTGCTGGAAAGAAAATCAAATCACTCTTGTAAGTTGACTTATTTTTTCTAACTATTATTTCTAGCTTTGATGTTAACAATATTGCTGTGCTTTCCATTATTGTAGCTGAATTTTGCATTTTTTTTGTTAATGTGGTGGTAGCCGTGAATAATGAATAAAGAAATTTCTATATAATAATAAGTTTCTCTCTCCCTGTATGATATCCTCTCTTAGTGATCCATCTCTAGTAGTGAATAATGAATAATGAAAACTGATTTGCTGTTTTCTAATTTTAAATCGTCTATGGATTCTTTTGTAAAAATGAACCTGTAGCGCCATATTCAATCGTTGTAGCTAAGTATCTACAAACGTATATATAAAAATTATAAGCCTTTTCTACCTGGGATTTGTTCCTAATTGATGCAATATTTGATAATAAGGGGGAAATTGATGCAATATTTGATAAAATGCAGAAATACAAAGATGCTACTTATAGCATCAATAAGGGAGAAGCACAGACTAGAGCCAAACTAGAGGAAAAGGTGGAGCGTCAAGAAGGGGAGATTCAAATGCTGAAGATGCAGTATGAACAACTCACCGAGATGCTTCGACAGCGATTTGATAAAGAGCCGAACAATCGTCATGAGGAATGAGGGTATTGAAAACTTTTTAATGGTATCTGTATGATGTCATGTATCATGAACAAATTATCATATTATTTTAACATATATGAACTTGATTAATATTGTTTGACTTTGTAATATGAATGAGATATTTGTTTTTTGAATTAAAGATGAATGGTTTGACATTAATCTTTTTGTTGGAATGTGTATATATATAAAATAAGTTGATTTTAGTTTCTATTTAATGTGGTGAAATGAAATAGAAAAGTAATATATCAAAATTGCTTCAGAAAAGACGTAGGGAAGGTGTAGGGAAGGCGTAGGTAAATGAAATATTAATGCAGCAAAAAGTCGTATGCATGGCGTAGGAAAACTGGGCGTAGGGA
This sequence comes from Allium fistulosum, assembly GCA_030737815.1. Classification (NCBI taxonomy): domain Eukaryota; kingdom Viridiplantae; phylum Streptophyta; class Magnoliopsida; order Asparagales; family Amaryllidaceae; genus Allium; species Allium fistulosum. The sequence goes on from CM060906.1 coordinate 696,066,320, forward strand.
AGACGTAGGTAAACAAATGACGTAGGAAAGACGTGAGCACGTAAAATGTCGTAACAAAACCGTAGGTACAACATGGCGTGGGGAAGGCGTAAGAAAATTATGGCGTAGGAAAGGCGTAGGAAACAACCCAACGGATGACGTAGGTAAAGCGTAGGTATTTTATTAGCTACGCAAGTTTTACCCACGCCAAAATTGGCGTAGGTGTTACGTAGTTAATGCATTTACCTACGCCCCGCCTACGCCAATTTGGCGTAGGTAAACCGCAGTTTTCTTGTAGTGTACGAAGTACGATGAGCATTAAGGAAAGCACTAATATATGTAATAAGAATTAGACAATTTAAAGAACATTATTAAAACAAATAAAGTACGTATTCCATCTCGAACAATTTATCCTACTTCATCAATTAGCTTGAGAAATTTCAATGTCATTCATCAGTTTTCTTTCATATTTTATATTAACAACCTTGTTATCATAGTGATGAAATGGTTTAATGTATGTATAATAGTAACAAATGGCTTAAATTTGGCACAAAATTAAGTATGCAATGCATATGAAAAGAGTTATCTAAATTGGATCCAATGTAAGACTAATAAATATGTGTATAACCATAACCCATTGTAACATCGACAATAGACAATGTTAAAATATCAGTTTAAAACAATAAACTCCATATTATTCTAAGGCGCCGATCATTATGTTATACAAATGAATGAAAAAAGAAACAAAAAAACCGAGCATACAAAAAAGAGTGTAAAACATTAACATTAAAGTGACATTTGAATTTTGACCATGAAGAGATCAAATTACCTAACCAGCTTACTTCAAAACTTAACTTTCATGATCGCCTTCCAGACCTCTGACTCGATTTTGCTTATGGTAACTACAGATGTAGGGCCTTGTTCATCATTGATGTATCTATAGTAACTGAATATTTAGGTTAATTAAAATGCTTCAAGCGAACCGTGAAAAAGGCTGTGGAAGGTACAGTTTGCCACTGTGGAATAAATAATATTACCAACAAAATGTACTCTCCTAAATATGTAATGATAACAAACAATAGAATATAACAGACTGCGTTATCACTTTATCAACTGGTACATAAGTATAAATCATAAATTTAAAATGAAAATAAGAATAATATAATTAGCAACACTTTGTCGATTTTGTACAGAAATATAAATGAGATATTATTCAGTATAGAAAAATGGTTATAGATAGAAATCAAAATCAGTACTATCTTAAATATCCATAGTTACGATTTAAATTCAGATCAATCGTAAAAATTATTAGAATTAATTTTTTTTACATAAATCTTGTGCAAAATTGGCAAAAATAAATGAATCAATATTTAGTATACCTGTATCTTAGCAATAAACAGCGGATAAATGAATCACTGGGTTAGAAGAAGGGGCTATGGTTTGGATTGAGCAGACAGTAACCATTGTAGTGTTGGAATGACTGTGGTGCGTTTTTCTGATGATTGTGCTGGTGAATCATGTGATGCGATCTGACAGAAGGATTATGGTTGTTAGATTATCAACCGACCATGATGATAGAAGATCTGGAGTAGTTGTGAATTCGATCTAGGTTATCAGATGGAATGCATGAGGAAGAGAGAAAGAGGGGAGAAATTTGGAACCGGTAATAATAATTTGGATCGAAGGGTATTTTTGGTAATTCGAAAAGACACGGTCGAAATTAATTCATGTAACTCTCATTATTAGTAGTAAAGAAGTAGCACTATATATTTTTTATTCCAAACTTATTGTATTTGCTTTCTGATATTTGATATTTGAGTGTATGTTATCATATTAGTTTCCTAAGTGGCACATTTGATTTATAATTTCCAATCATATTAAAGTTCACTTTAAAAGTGCAATAGTATAATATATTGATTTCATTGGTACATGATATGATGAAAACAGAAATGATGATACACACCACACCATATTGCAGTTTTGTAACACCCCAATGCGGAAGAATCGCAATGGTTCTTAGCCGTTGCTAAATATCAACGGTTTGGAGCCGTTGTAAAATCATTAAGAACGGCTAATGGTCATTCGACTTTTGCAACGGCTCAAAGCTGTTGTGAAGTTTTTTTAATTTTTTTATTCATTGGACTACGTAACCCCCCTTCCCAAAACAGACGTACGCCCCTTTCATTTACTTTCTTTATAGCCGCAGTTTGCCCTAATCGCCGCCCCTCCCTTTCATTTGTTGATATTATACAGCGTGTCCTCAGGAGGTCCGAGAAATCGAGAGGAGGAAGGATATAGTCGCGTCCTCAGATGGTCCGAGCCTGTAACAGCCAGAAATCGAGAGGAGGAAGGTTCTTTCTTATTTGTTGAAGGCAATTCTTTTGTTACAACAATATTTATTATCATATTTATCGGTTGTAAGAGTTATTCTTAAGAATTTGACATTGAAATAGTAAGTTATATTAATCCAATACCTATTTGGTATTTGTGGATATAGATATTTAGTATTCAGAAAATTATTTCGAACACAAATATGAATTCAACACTATAAACATTTGAAAGTATACATTGGCAATCGTAAACTTAACGATTGGATGTAAACCAATTTTTGGACACTTTGCTAAACATGTCAGCATTTGGCCTTTCTAATATTTCTCGTGTGAAATGTGGATGCTTGAATTTTAAGGGCTTTTGAATTTTGAACAGATAAGGCAGAAAAGGAATAGTAAATAAGAAACAAATTGTTATCACTTTTTCTATAAATAACAATTTGTTATTTATAAAGTATATTTGTATGTGTCTGCATAGGAGCTATCTTGATAAGTATTTTTATATTTTCTGCGTTTAAGAGTATGATAAGATTGGATTTGGCAATAGAATTTAGACCCTGCTGTATCACTTTTTTTGTATTAACTGAAAGATCCATTCCATGAAATCATCGATTATTAGTCACTTTTATCATTAATGCTGCCAATGTGAAGATCCAAAGCCTTGCTTTTTCAGTAAGAACATCACATAAGACTTCCACTGAATTTTAGAACTTTATGTTCCTGTACTTAAAAATGTGAAATTTCTTCCTCGAACCTTAAAATAGGCTATAACTATAATTAGTATGGTTAATTGTTTTAAAACGTTTGCATATAAATTAGGGAGTAGAGAGGGAAAAAAATTCACAAAATTTTACTTCTGTAAAAATATCACAGTGATAAAGTTGACTATAAACATATTGGGGTAAATCTGAAACTGTATAATGCTTGCATCTTCTACTATAATAACTTAAACCTTCAATACACCTAGACACATGCATATATTACAGGTCAATTATTAAAGTTTGTGCCAGATATTAATATGCAGCTGTCCCCCATACCATATCATAGCTGCTAAATGTTGTCTCTGATACTCTGATAAAATATTTGCTTTTACAGCCATGCATGTCATAAGGTTTTACTTGAGATTGCAAAAAAATACCAAAAATACTCGTCGCTCAATGAACATGCACATATGCTATATACATTATACTCAACTTATGTTGTCTGCTATTGTTAATATAACTAGTGTATTTCATAAGTAGCATGCATTAAACACTGTTATTAACCAAGTAATATGGTATTAACCAAACTGATGCCAATCTGTGTAATCTATCAAAATCTGCTAATTGGCTCTTTAGTTTTTGAAGTAGCTATCTAAATGAATTTTATATAGTAAGACTGTACTATATAGTGCTATATATACAATATTGCATCAAGTTTCTTTACGTCAACTGATATCATGATTACATATTCTCTTATCGACTTATAATTATTGAAGTATTTATTCAAATTAATGTCAATTAAAAATACTATTGTAACATTAGTTGTCTATTCCATACGCATGGATGTTTGTATTATAATCATGTTAGGTTCATAATCATTTTTAATTTCTCTGGATTTGGACGGTGCAGACATAGAGTGGCTGTTTAGCAATTTTCACTAATGAAATTGGTACTTCTAGTAAAAGTTTTCAAGTTTTCTGTTTGACGGAAAACTTTTGCTAGTAGTGGAACGTGTGAAGACCTTTTGATTTACTGATACTCGGTTGTTATTAACTTTCAAAGAATAATAAATTATCAAGAATTTTGGGAAGAGTGAATGAGAATTGAGGGAACGAAAAAACCATGGGTCCTCGAATTTCTCTCTCTTCCATATACCTCCTTTGACATAAAAATATTTTTTTGATTTTTCCTTTTTGAAAATCACACGGCAAAACATTATTTTTTAAGGCTGTGTGATATTCAATTGTTTGAAAGAGTTATTTTGAGAACAGTAAATGCATTTTGTGTAGAAACCTTGGTCGTTTTGGTTTTTCAAACTGAAAGTACTGAACAAAATTAACATAGAAAAGTGAAAGTCACACAATCGTTATCACTTATGTACAAGACACAATAAGTAAATCTAAGCAGCATAGTAAATAATGGTTATATTAGTGCATGTATCAATACTTTAATAATAATTCTAAGAGAGTTGATAAAAAAAGGAAACAAGCAAGTCTCAATTGAAGGACCATGACAGTGACTACTGTTATTGTTATTCTATGTTTACCTAAGACTGCTTTTCCTTTTCATTTAATTCCTGCATTGTTCAACTATAATGTAACGATGACTCAAACAAACACCTTCATTTTGCAACTTGTTAGTTATATATCCAACATGTTACCTAAGATCTTGAGATCAATCCAGATAACATATTCCACTCTTGCTTATCCGTGGGCACTACTGCTAGCAGTAGTGCAGTACACAAATGCATAATTGTGCACTGATGCCTAGCAGTGCAGTGCTTCTCACTACTGCTACAGTAGTGTAGAAGCACTGAGCAATGCACAAATACACTTCTACCTGGCAGTAGTGCAGTGCAACTGCATTATCAGAGTTTTTTCCTATATTACCCTTTTTTTGTTTGTGTGTCAGTCTATTTTTAAGTGTGTGGTGTAAGGTAATTTTCATGCCAATTCCCAAAGCAAATATTGAAACTATTTGCAGGTCATGTAATTGTGGGTTGGTGTTGAGAGATTTCTATGGTGCCATTATTTCAATTATGAGCCAAAAACTTGGAATTTCAGAAAAATTGTACAATAAAGTTGATGAAAGGTACATCTCCATGCAAATGTGATTTTAAACTAAAATGTGAACTCCTCATCAGGACTAAAAAAAGGACACTGATCTTATATGCAAGCAATTATTTAAAAGAAAAAATGGTTTGAATTTAAACATTTTTAAGGATGCTCATTTCTTGTACTGTAATTTATTTTCTCTTTGAAGAAACTAGCATATTTCTATCAACTATTGTACTTTAGCCTGTCCATTTTCTAAAGTTGAAGTCATCTCTGTAGAGGAGATGGTGCCCAACAAGGTAACAATGGTTTCATTACAATAAACTGCAGAGATCGACTTGTAAGGGAAGAAATTGGAGACTGTTGCATATTCACGACTTATAAATTTTTTATGTTCAAACACAGATTCAAGCATAGTTTATAGCTCGGAAGAACACAGGTAACCTTTTATACAATATATCACTGCATCCATAATAGTGCTGTGAGGTATAACTAGTATGCATTGACAGTGAGGAATTAGCATTAAAAAATGTTTTTAGTCTATTCTCTTCCTCTCTTTCAAATTTGTACATAAGGTATATTTTTGTATTGCAGCCTTAATTTAAGATATTCATTATTACAAAGATAACATGTTTATAGCCACAATGGCAACTTCTAATCTCATACTTATGGCAGAGGAACACATGAAGGGAGTAACAGTTAGGGCATCTCCAGTGGTAGAATTCAATACTGAATTTGCCAAAAAAAATTCTCCAATCGTCCAATTCAAGCTGAATATTCAGTTGAAAGTTCAGGATCCGGTTAAGGATCCTGAACTGGGCTTGGGCGCCCATTAAATGGGCACCCAAGCCCAACCCCATACAATCCCCCCCTTCCCCACTACCGTGCGCCTTATTTCGACCTGCAACGGCTATAAACGGCCGTATTTTGAACTCCAACGGCTGTAAACAGTCATATTTTGACCCCAACGGCTATAAACGGTCATATTTAAAATTACAACGGCTATAAACGGTCATATTTGTGATTTCATTACATATATCAGACTATTTTTCAGATTGTAATTCACACATCTCTTCTTCTATTACAATTATATTCTCAATTCCATAATATTGAAAGTATGTCTCATCCTTTTCAATCATATACCGAAGCGATGAATATGGATAGCTGAGATTTTGATTCCCAACCCTTTCAAAATGTTCATCCCCAGACCGCTCCCCCTCTATCCTTCCCTTCTTCTGCTCCATGGTCCGGCGATGAAGATAAGGATTTGTGTTATATTTACTGTCATTTTTCTAACGACTCGGTAAAGGGGAATGACCAAAGTGGAGAGGCGTTTTGGGCAAAAGTCATGACTGCGTACAATAAAAAGCATGTTGAAAAGACGGGGTCAATGTCTGCAATCACGGGTCGTTTCGAGAAGATTAATCGACAAACACAATTCTACGAGTCGCAGATTCGCAAAATAAGAACAGCAAATCCAAGTGGAATGGGTGGCGAAGCTGAATTGGTAGCATTTTGAAATATATCATTTTTAATTTATATTCATTCTGATCACTTTGTTAATATATACTTTTGTGTTTCTGTTTTTTTAGAAGAGAATGGCGAACGATCAATTCTTGAAATTATTTCCAAGAGAAAATGGTACAAAGAAACCCCACTACTATCAGTTTGCAAACTACTATGACTTGCTTGTTAGTCAACAAAAATGGAGCTCAAACACCGCAAAAAGCTTAAGAGATGTCCGGACGAAGTCGAAGGGCAAGAAAAAAACAAGTCGAACTAATTATAATTCTAGCCCAGGCAATTCTTCTCATATGGACTCTAATGTATGCCCAGATAATGAAGACGAAGAAGCAGAACCCGCATTTGATGAAGATGCTAGACCGATGGGGCAACGAGCAGCTAGAAGAAAATTGCTGTTCAATCTCAAATCGATTCTCGTTTAGCCCTAATGCATGAAAAACATGCGAGAGAAAATGCAAAACATCAAAGAGGGAGTGCATAAAAGCTTTCCGTGTTAAAAGAACTGACCGAGATTGAGAAGGGCCGGTTTGAGCTAGAGCGACAACGCCATGAGACCTTAGTAATGGAAAAGGATGTCACCGGAATGGACCCAATTACAATGTAATATTGGATGGAGTACAAACAACGCATTGTTGAGAGTAGATCGGGAACAAAACATATGTAGTTGAAATATTCATGTGATATTTTTAGTTATTGCAGTTTAAATATCCATGTACCATCAGCTTATATTTTCAATCATGTGTTATTTTCAGTTTTAAAATATTCAATGGGATATCATATATTTCGATGCATTCTGTAGACATCAATAAAGATTTACTTCACCAAACATAAATGATATTACAAACATAAAAATTATAGCATTCTACACTTCGTTACAGAAATAAAAAGACAAACAGATGTAATTAAACAAAGATCCACCATCCCGAACTACTGATTTCCATGAGAATTCCAAATATGCTCCATTAAATCCCTTTGGAGTCTATTATGAAGAGCAGCATTACGATATACTTTATGATGATCGTCATGAATTGCGTACTGTCCTTCATTTCGTACCGTGGCTGTGTGAAACAATTCAAGGGGTTGTCTTTCCCCATCATACTCGAAATCGGGATAGTCCATACCGCGTTCATCTTCAATGATCATGTTATTCAGAATTATACAACAGAACATAATTTTAGCCATTTTTGATCTCTTCCATAATCTACATGGATTGCTGACCATTGCAAACCTTGCTTGAAGGACCCCAAACGCCCTTTCTACGTCCTTCCTTTGTCCTTCCTGCATTGCAGCAAATTGTTTCTGTTTTTCCATTATTGGATTTGCAAATGTCTTTACAATCGTACTCCATTTAGGATAAATTCCATCTCCAAGATAGTATCCATGCTCATATGTGTTATGACCAAGAGTAAATGATACGGGAGTTGACTTACCTTGCGCCAAATCATTAAATAAATGAGATCGTTCGACAATGTTTAAGTCGTTAAGAGAACCTGGCATTCCAAAGAAAGCATGCCAAATCCACAAATCATGAGAGGCAACCGCTTCTAAGATGATAGTAGGTTTTTTTTCTTTACCGTTATATGCTCCATGAAAAGCTTTTGGACAGTTCTTCCACTCCTAATGCATACAATCTAGACTTCCAAGCATTCCAGGCCAGCCTTTGATTTCATGCATTTCACGCAAGTGCGTTACATCTGCCTCGTTTGGAGAACGAAGATATTCAGTCCCATAAATGTCCACAACTGACTGACATAAGTGATCTTGGTTTTCCAATGCCATACTCTGTGTAATACGATATGCGTCATCAAGGGCATCGGCGGGTGTACCGTATGCTAACATCCTCAAAGCTGCGGTCATCTTTTGATGCCCACTTAAACCTTGTTTTTTTGCAGCGTCCTGCTTGTAAACAAAATAATTATTATTCTACTGAATACTTTCGAGGATTCTTAAAAACAATGGACGACTCATTCTAAATCGTCGTCTAAACATCTCTGGACCGTAAGTTGGATCACAGGCAAAGTAATCTTGCATAAGTGTTTTTTGAAATGCTTGCTGGTTACGGTTGATATATTTCCGACCCACAACTGAACCGCCATGTTTTCCAGAAGTTGAACCATATGCTTCACGGTATATCTCCATCAGTTCCTCCTCCTCTTGTTGATGCGCTAACGCATACGCTTCTTCTTCAGAGTTACTGTCGCATAGCAATATAGCTTTTAGTAAATTTCCAGACATTGTTTGATATTTGAGGATGGTTGTTTGATATTTGAATGTTTTGTTAGACTTAATTGTGGTGAACAAGTATGAGATCCAAATGGTTATATGTATAGGACAAATTCTTGAGTGGAGAGAAGGTGGCTCAATGTGCGGTCAAATCACGTACTGTAGCCACGTTCATTTGACGGTCAAGATTCTCTGCTTTGTTGAGTGGAGAGAAGGTGGCTCAGTGTACGGTCAAATCACGTACTGTAGCCACGTTCATTTGTCGGTCAAGATTCTCTGCTTTGTTGAGTGGAGAGAAGGAACATCCATTATATAAATTCACAAATCGTTATCTGTTTAAATCATTCAAAAACTTAACATTATTCAAACTACATTGTCCAACATGACATTTAAGTCTCATGAATTGAAGTTGCTTATGCAGTACTACATACAAACCGATGAGATGTGCGACAATCAGGAGTTACTGGTAATTCATTTTTGGGACACTCTGGCTGAACTGTACAACAATGACGTGGGCTGTCAAGTTAGACGTACGGCTCAAGAGGTCAGGATTGCATACGGAAACTTTACTAGGGCATGCATGCATTACACAAAGATTATTAACGAGGTAATATCGGAAAATGTGTTCAAGAATACACGTTCGACTTATGACGGTCGATACAATTTAAAATACCGCACTCCGTTCATTGGCCATGATGCGTACTTCATACGCCAAAATTGGCTAGAAAGATTTGGATGGCCTTAAGATAACAATATTGCTAGTTGGTTATGTAACGGTCGTTAATGTGTGAAGAGCTTTCTGAATTGTCTTTTCAAATAATAATGTCTGTTGTTGTTGTCAGATCAAAAAGTAGTGGTAGCACATAAATTAAATAGACCTGTTTGTTTATATATGCGCTTTCTGATTTACTTATTCATCATTCATAATCAATCTTCTTCCTCACTCACAACAATAAATTCTTCATCGCAATGCCTTCTTGGCCTTCTTCTATCGATTCAGATGCAAGTTACGTGCCTACGGAAAGTCCACATACTGATGATGATTGACTTATCAATTATCAAGAACAACACTATGAAGATATCCGCGGTCAGTTTCAAAATCTTGAGCAGCTGAGACTTCAGGAAGTGGTTGAACCACCATATGAACAACATGTTGTTCGTCATGCATATGAACAACCTGAGAACCAGGTTCAAGTAGTTCAACCTCCCACTGAGCAAGAAGTTGAATCGTACCTAGTTTGTTGTCAGTGCGGGTATGGAGTTGAAGTTGTAGTACGTGCGGATGGAGAAAATATTGGTCGTCGAATCCAAATATGTCAATTCTGGTCGAATGGTTGCAATTACGCGGAATGGTTGGATGATCCTTTATGTCCAAGGGGCATAACCTATGCAAACGAACTAGAACAGGAGATAAGACGTCTTCGACTTTCGTTACAGGAGTTGCAATTTAATCGTCACGTCTAGTTTCTTCATATTTGTTCTATTATTACTGTGTCGTTTTTTATTAGTGTTCTATGTTCGTATATCTTCAATTCTAATGTCACTAGTAGTTTTTTTATGTGTATATGTTACTAGTTGGTGCCTATAAGTATACACAAACATATAGAATTCACAGTATACACAAACATATATAATTCACAGTATACACAAACATATAGAATTCACAGTATACTCGAACATTATCATCCAAAATCCAAGAAAGTGAAATTATATAAACATAAAGAATACACAGTATACTCAGACAATGACATAAGTACATAAGCTATATGAACTGTAACATATAATAAAACATTCACTATGAATATACTAAAAGGTATACAACTAAAGGGATGCAACGTCGTCGTCGTCATTAGCATCATCACCATCATCCCCATCACCATCATCATCATCTCCGTCATCGTCATCATCATCCCCATCACCATCACCATCATCTCCGTCATCATCATCGTCATCCCCATCACCATCCTCCCCCTCGTCCTCCTCATCCCCATCGTCCTCATCTAAACCACCAGCATCATACCCACTGGGACCAGCATCACCTCCACCTTGTGATTCGAAAGGCTCATATACAGTAAGTCTAGCTGATAGCTAATCAATCTACGCCTCTAGCATCTGTGTATGCTGCATGTACATATCATGCATGGTGTGTGTATGTGCAAGAGTCATATCGCGAAACACACCAAGTGAAACTCTGGCCTGGTCCAATCTAGCAGCATACTACATAAAGATGATATTTGACATAGTAAGAAACTGTGCATAAAATAAAGGGAAAATGGCAATAAACAACAAATGTACCTCATACAGAGGATATAACCCGACTGAAGGCACAACAGGAAAGTCAAGGTGATCTGGAAAGACTAAAGGCTGCTCAATCAAAGTACATGTCACGTCATATGCTTTAAAAGTAGTATCAGACTCCAACTGCATGGGAGTCTGGGAGAACTGTGACGGAATCGGGTCAAATGAAACCTGCGGTACCTGAACTCTACCGGCTGCCATGTGAGGTCCTATATGATCAGAGTTGACCCCTCGAACATAATTTGGTACGATGAATCTACGGGGTGCTACTCTAGCCCAATAAGCATCGTAATCTCCATCGATGAAGAAAGTACTGCTATCCACCCACCCAGCCTGTCATAGAGCATCTAAGTAATGATCGCCAATCACCCTATGTTTACCAAACATGTCCACACAAGATAAAGGATCATATGGTATACGACGATCACCCGTAATCTGATAAGCACACCTCTCTCCCAAATACCACATAGGCATAAATGCAGGTGTATGCAAAGCAACCCTACGTCTATATAGAGAATACGCAACCATCATGGGATGGTCGTCCACCATAAGACCTGCATCTGCTAGATGAGTCCAATGTGAGGCCCAAGGATTCCGAATGATGTTACCTCGACTACGCATATCAAGCTGTGACCTAGCCTCCATCAAGTCATGCCGTAGACCTAAGGGAACATGATGTACATACTGCATAGTCTCCCATCGTTTCATCCTAGGGAAGTACTGCTCAGCAGCCTGACTAGCCATGTCCTGGATGCGGGGATGCATGTTTGCCGTGTACTCGTAGTACCATAACGACAAAATATACCAAAAAGCATGCATCTGCTTGACATCGCCAAGCGCAAATGAATCTAGAGCGGTATAAAGGGTGCCTAATATCGCTGTGCCCCAATCAATAGTATGTAGCTGGTCTAATCTGGCAAGAGATGCTAAATATCCCAGTCTAACCGTACCTTTTTGGTTCGAAAAAAGGTCGAACCAAACAAGTACAGCAGAAATGCTCTAGTAACTGCATCCATCATATCGACTCTAGCTATATAAGTGGTGATGTACTGCTGTAGGTAAGTAAACTTAACAGAACCACTACTGACGCAGGTAACATCTATCAATGGTAGAAAAACAGTAAACAGATTGGGGGACTCATATAAATCATCAAATGGAAAAGGTCGAAGACCTTGTCGTCCAATCTCAATGCCAGTGAACATGTAGAAATCAACTAGGGTGATACCAAACTCAAAATCTAAAAAATGAAACGTATGCGTGGTGGGCCACCACCTCTTAGCTAATGCCTGAATGAGAGGTCGATCAAACGACTGAACATGTCTAATCGACAAAAAAAGACCAAAAGGGCTAGCCTGTAGCCTCTCAATAATAGGACCGGGAAGAGAGTCATAAAACTGGGTAATGCACTTAGTCCAACTACCCCGACAATGAATGTAATGGTCCTAAAGATAATTTATGAATTAATAATTTTCGATAGAGTAATAGTTATTTAATATGATTATGTGATGTACATATAAAAATAACCAAATATATTAATGTGCAATTTATACCTGTACAGTCGTCAAAGCGGATTCGGCTCTATGCCGATAACCATCTGGAAGCTCGTGTAGTACACGTAGATCGTCTAGTGAAACTCCAGGTGGCGGCGGAACATGTAACGGTCCAGCTTGCTCCATTGGATGTCTGTGAACCGTTCTTCGGGTGATTTTGGTTGGACGCGGCGGCATTTCGTTTAGCTTTTCTAATTTTAAAAAAAATTAAAATGAAAATGAAGGGGGAAAGTGCGGAGGGGAGGGGAGGGGATGGGGTATATGTATGGGGGGGGGGGGCTGGCACCCATTTTATGGGCGCCTGCTTTTCAGGCGCCCATAAAATGGGCGCTTGGAAGTCAGGCGCCCATTAAATGGGCGCCTGGCCACTGGGTGCCCACCCCAGCTTCAGGGCTGAATATTCAGCCCTGAAGCCGCTGGAGATGCCCTTAGATTTCAACAAAAAAAATGTAGTTTTGAACAATCTATTGCGTAACAAAGCAAAAAGTGTAATACTAAAAAAAACCGCAACCCGAAACAAAATGACAATACCAAAAATATTTATTAATTCTATCGGAATCAAGCAAATACCATAACAGTTAGCCAAACCAAATTATCCTACACCAAGATCAAAATTTGTCATGCACCTGCATTATATATTCTATTGCATTTTATATGTGAAAACCTTCATTTTTGTATACACTAGGCCATAGCCAAAAATTAACGCAGAAATCATTAAGACGTGAATTCAGGCTCCTCTATTGGAGGAAAAATAACAGTAATCAACATAGAGCTTTCACCAATATGCAGCATACATCGAAGTGGCAGATCAAATCGATGATGGGGGGATTTTAGACAAATAGTTCTAAATTCTCGGATATTTTGATATTCGACGTTGATCTAATTTTTTTATATTATGTCTATTTTATTATTTTATCAAAAGTTGCTTTTTATCCTGACATTTTTTGAATTATTTATGCTTTTAAGAATCCAAACAAATTCTTAAACAAAAGTTTGCTTTTTATCAAAAGTTTGCCACAGAAGTGCAGGGTCAGATTCATAGGATTTTTTGTCTCTCTCTTGGTTTTGGACTGGATGTCTTTACTGTAAAATCTTATGAGAGATGCTTTAAACAAATTCTGGAACATAACAAAACTTAGCTCATATAAACCTTTTAGCCGAAACCTTTTTATGATTATTGTTATTGCAATGAGCTTTCAGTATCATCTCTCTTTTCTCCAATCTCTTTTCCTCCGTATGGTTTTTTGAAGTTGGAAATTATGGTGAGGGGGAAACAAGGTAACATAACTTTAATAACATCAACTATATAAAGAGTAACAACTCTTTTCCCCCATAAATTTAATAACATGAACTATATAAAGAGTAATAAGTTTTATTTTAGACATAGAAAATTTGCCATAAAAAGCAATTTACTTCCTTTTATATAAGAGTACTATGCATGAAAATAGCTCGATAACAGTTTATGTGATAGATTAATAAATTTAAAAATTAAATCGAATTATTAAATATAAACTATTAAACATAGAATAACTTAGGGGTGGGCACGGTCGGTTAACCGATTGAATCGATTAATATTTTCAGTTAACCGTAAATATTACACGGTTCGGTTAACCGGTGGTCGGTTAAGGTAGTGATCAGACAACAGACCGAACCGGTTATTTTAAATCATGGTTAACCGGTTAAATTAATTGGTTAACCGGTTAATTAAACGGTTAACCATTTAAATTAATCGGTTAACCGGTTAACCAACTGAATTGCTGCAACCATTATAGCATAATGTTATAAGGCTTCAGAAACATAGCAGCTTAACTTTACCGCTTTTCAAGCTTCAGCAGCAAATATTTTAGTTCACAATTCAGATATTAATATATTATGGTTCAGAGTTCACACCATATTTTTTAGTTTATAATACAGACCACATAACTTAAGTAGTTCAGTTCACATTAGTTACATCAGTTCACATTCATTCCCCAGTTTGGCGAGTTCATGCATTAATAACTCATAAATATTATACATAAATACAGTCCAGTTTACATAGATATTACATATAAATATACTTTAGTTTAGGGAGTCCATCGTCCATAGGCATTGAGTCATGAACAGTGAACAGCAAGGCAACAACTTCATCACCTAGTTTCAATCCTGCAAGTTATAAAACTCATTAACTAGTTATCAAACGCGTATATTTTACATATATATATATTTTACATATATATATTTTACATATATATATATATATTTTACACACACATATATATATATATATTTTACACATATATATATATATATTTTACACATATATATATATATATTACACACACATATATATATATATTACATACATACATACATACATACATATATATATATATATTGCAAACTAAACTATCAAAGTGAAGAGATGGAAGCGAAGGAGTTGTCAGTTATATCACAGTTATATGAAATAGATTGAGGTGTATTATTAGTTTAGTTACATATAACACTTCAATTAAAAAGGAGGGGGTAGAATTTACCTTAAAAAATCCATAAAATCAAATTCTAATATATCTAATAATATGAAGAAGTCTATTAACGCTTGAATCCAGATTCTTAATATAAATCCCGCGATAAAGCTTAACATACTGGATAAAGCGAATAACAGTAATATATATATATATATATATATATCTACAAACATTTTTTCTGAAATTAAACATACCGATATAAGCAAAATTATAAGAAACAGAAATAAATATGGAAAAACAAAGTATTTTACCTTGTTATTAGCCATATTTTGAACAGATTGAGGTATTTGTGGTAGAGCGGAAGTAGACAGAAGACGTGATGCGGAACGAAAGCAAAAGCCTTTTTTTTTGTGATACTCTCTCAAATTGTGAAGTCTGAAGAAGAAAAAATATTGCACAGAGAAATGAATATAATTATGTAATACCTGTTTGATATAAAATTCTGGGATTGAATAAATCTAACTGATTATTATTATATAGATCTAGATTCTTATCTAAATCTACCTCTTCATCTAATTGAATTATTTTCTTTTCTTTCTTTGACTTAAACTTGGAAAGAATGCTGGATATTTCGTCGTTTGGTTTTCCTCTGGAAATACTGGCTTCTCCTAACATTCTACTGGGACCGGAGAATGATCGTCGTGGATTTAACATATTATTTAGCTATCCAATATTTGTAAATATGAGGCTTCCTACTTACTTTTTCTACTGATTGTCCTAAACTTAAGTTTGTTAATTGTTCAGATAGTTTATCTAATTCTCTTTCAAAATTCTGTTTAGTTTTTAATTTATCTAAAATTTGTAGATTTAAGCTAATTAGAATATTAAAAAGATTAGAATACTCTTTATCTCACTGACTACTTCCTGAATACCTACTAAAGCCTGATTCTGATACTGGTTTTACTGCGTACTCGTTGGCTTCTTCGACTGCCTTTTGTAAATATTTATTCATAAAAATTAACTACTAACAATGTGTTTAACTTCTGCTAATAATTCTTCTATTTGTTTGATTTTAGAGTCAAACTCAAGGGTTCTGTTTTTTAAATCTTCTAAGATGCGTTTAGATTCAAACTCTATAGCTTTTGGCTTATTCGTTTCTAAAAGGTATTTAAGTTCGTTAATAGTAGCTTTATTTGGTAAGCTCTGTTTTAGTAGTGAAAATCCTTGAAGGATTTGTTCGTTTTGTGACTTAACAAAATCAAAATTATCAACTAACTGTTTTAAAGTTCTGTTCTTTTCACCTATAGATCTCGCAATAATTTCTAGTGTCTTAACTGTAGAATTATTGTATTTTTCTAAGTTTTCTCCTAAATTAATAACTAGGTCTGTAATAGAGTTCAGCTGTTTATCACTATCGTGTAAAAGATGTTTGAAACTCTTATCAAAACGACAAGTAAATTTGTAATTATCCAAACTAATGATACTACGTTCTTTAAAATTATAGTCTAAATTTAAATAATTAAGTCTTTTGAAGGCTGAAGGGTCAATTGTTTGAAAGTTTCTTTTCAAATTTATAACAACTTCATTTCTCTTGTACAAACTTCTTTCTTCTTATTAAATTTTCCTTTGAGAGAGATTAAATAGAGTAAAAAAACACACTTATTTTACATAAATTCACATATTTTTTCCTTTTTATTAGATGTTCAAACAGTAGATTCCCGGATTACTACTTTTTTTTTTTGAAAACAAATTTCTTTGTTACTCTTTATGGTTTTATCATGTTCAGTTAAAAACGGGATTTATGCAACACATAGCTACCCTAGAACTGACTCAGAGGATGACTCCCTTAAGAGAACATCAAAATTAATTTTCAGATTCTAATAAAATCCTTGTAGTAATTCTAGGAACAAACCTTGCTCTAATACCAATTAAAAAGGAGGGGGGTAGAATTTACCTTAAAAAATCCATAAAATCAAATTCTAATATATCTAATAATATAAAGAAGTCTATTAACGCTTGAATCCAGATTCCTAATATAAATCCTGCGATAAAGCTTAACATACTGGATAAAGCGAATAACAGCAATATATATATATATATATATATATATCTACAAACATTTTTTCTGAAATTAAACATACTGATATAAGAAAAATTATAAGAAACAGAAATAAATATGAAAAAACAAAGTATTTTACCTTTTTATTAGCCATATTTTGAACAGATTGAGGTATTTGTGGTGGAGCGGAAGTAGACAAAAGACGTGATGCGGAACGGAAGCAAAAGCCTTTTTTTTGTGATACTCTCTCAAATTGTGAAGTCTGAAGAAGAAAAAATATTGCACAGAGAAATGAGAACAAACTTTAAGCTGCCATTAATTTCAAAAGCTTACAAATATTTTCTGAACACTCGAAATTATATCTTCCTTCATACAAACTTACTATATATAGAAGTCTAGCCGGTCTATCCAGTTAACTTCAACTTACACACATAGGTTACAAATATTCGTACAATAATTAAAAACGCCACTCACTATCTTTTCTTTATGCGCTGTCCTGTCTTTTATTGCTGGTGGAGAATAAAGTATGCCGCACTTCGAGATGCTGTCGGCTATTTCTTTACACGTGGATTATTCTTCTTCTGGAGAATTCCCGGATACAATATTTTGTATCTGTAGCTTCTAGGTAGAAATATGGTTTTTAATCCGTACCTTTCATATTTTCTGGACCATATTCTCTTGCCATTTCTTCATTCGTGGCTATTGTTGATAAATCTGGACTACTATCTTCTTCTTCAGAATCAAGTCTGTAATAAATAAGTACATCTGTTTCGGGGTTGAACATATGAATTGCTGCTGGTAAGGGTAATAAAACCTTTAATTCCATCTCACCCCAAATTTGATATCTGGAACTTTCTGCTTGTAGAACTAAAATTTTCCAATTTGGTGGAGGACCAAGCGTTGTGCTGTGCTGATGATATTGCCATGGCATATGCACTCCAAACCAAATAGGTGAACCTTCGTATAACTTAAAATAAGCTTTAAGACTTCTGCTAGCATGAAGTCTTGTATAACCTTTATGCTTAAAGATTGCCATGCGATGGCTAGCTGGTCTAATCTTGTAGTTGCTATCTGATAATAACAATGGTGTTGTTGAACTAATACAAACAATAATACCTGGAAATACTTTTAAATACTATGATGCAACAAAATAGAATCGTTCTCCAAATCTTCTTAAAGTATCTGCTGGTGTTGAGTTATGGAATGTTATGCTTGACACCATTCCATGATCAAACATATCAACAAGTTCATCTAAATTGTTTGGTAGTCTGTCAATGTCCACCTGAATTCTGAGCATATTTGATCTTCGATCTTGAACTATTTTAAACTGGATTCCTTGAATTATCTCTTCGTAGTATTTCTTAAGTCTAAGCTGTAATTCTACCTGATGATTATTCCAACTGTCATGCACCATCTTTTCTATCTTGATTTCCATACCTGAGTATTTGTATAATTCTTCTAAGACTGGTGCTGGTTGTAGTTTTAAGTGATTACTGAGCTGTTGATGAGACAATGTTCTTGGTCGCTTAGGTAGTTGTTGCCTTGCTTCATCTCTATCTTCGACTAATTGCTTTATTCTTTGATTCATTAAGTTAACTGTTTCTTGGTTATAGTTAACTTTCTGAAGGTATTCTTCTAAATGCATGTTCTTATCCATAAGAACATTTATCTGTATTTTTGCTTTTTGGTAGAGGTTTTGCAAGTCGTTTAACTGTCTGGTTTGGTCGTTGATTATGTTATTTGGGGATTGTGGGGTTGATGAGGCCATTTAAGAGTAAGTTTTGTAACAATCTTCTTCGACATAATAGTTTGGGCCGAAGACTCTTTTGGCTTCATTTAAGGCTTCTGAAAGCGTATAAAAACCCTTCCAAACTAGATTATAGAAATTCTGTATTGCTATCTAGACCTGATTATAGTGTTTAAATACTCCTATATAGTTACCCTTGAAAACTATATAACAAAAATAATTTTTTCCAAGTGGCTTCTGCTGAATTTTGGAAAAGTAATGAGCAACACAATTGCCCAATTTTTGTTTATTTATTCTTTCTGGCTCTATTGTTCTAAGATTCCATAAATGATCTAGTAAGCACTGTTGAGAGGGATCTGTAATTTTGACTAAAGGTTTGAATCTTCTTGGGTTATCATTCCTGTATAAAATAAGAGATGTTTGTCCAAAAGTCATACATGGGGTGTTAGCCATCGTCATTTGATTACTCGTTTGATTTCTAACTGGAGATTGAGCTGGAGAATTATTCAGGGAGTTACCCATGAGAAATCTCCATTAACCTCACAGTTGATAAAAACAGAGGTGCAATCGCCTAAAACGCCACCAACAGCACTTTCGATGGGTAACTCCCTGAATAATTCTCCAGCTCAATCTCCAGTTAGAAATCAAACGAGTAATCAAACTATAACGACCCGATATTTTCAACCATTCGCATCCTCACATGTCGGACTTGAATTGCTCAAAATACCGCGTTGTAAATAAAAATTTGGCAAAACTCAGAATATACAATAAATAAATTATCATAGATCACAGACACAGAGTAATATAATGCAGCGGAAACAAAGAAATAGTAGTTCATGAAGCTACTATATAAATACATCAAAGTTAAGTAAGATACAATTGGAATACCAATATACAACATGAGTAACAGTATGATAATCAGGTACAACTCAGAATACAACTGGAATCAACTGGATAACAAAATGAATAGATATCTGGATCTTCAAAGCAAAACTCCAGCTCCAAAGGTGAGTCTCAAATGCTGTATCACTCAGTCTGACCCGAGCGTAAAGCAAAACACAAAACACTCGAGTCAGGACATACATACTTATACAATGTAAACCAACTCAAGTGAACTGTAATAAGGGTACAAGTAACTTAAAGAATGCTTGGGATCGCCCATTCTTTAAGGATCCGTTAAACTATCTACTATGTAGTAATATTCGCTATTATAATAATGTCTAATATAAAATAAACATACTTTTAAATAGCATTAAGGCTTTACATTTTCCACCTTAACACGTAATAGTCCCAGTAGTCTATCCAGTATTAGCATACTCCCAAAATGGGGGCTATCCTCGATACTCCACAGGCTACGGGAGAAATCACAAATCGTAGTAAAGCTCGATATGGTAAGTGACACGGCACAACTAGGCAATGCTAGGGTAGATATACCAATTACGCATCCGGGCTGGTGGTGACGCATAGCAGCCACTACCGCCCACCTCGAACAACACTCCCAAATCAAGGGGTGCACCTAATTAATCACAAAGTAATAGAATGGTATCGAAGAAGTGTGTCCGATCAGAGGTGCTACCTCCTTGGCCCGTCAATCGCTCCTGTTTTAGCCACTTTATGCCAACTCACGGGAGTTGGGTCCATGTATATACCTTAGGATCGTCTCCACCATCCTACTTCATTCGGGAAACTCCACCGCATACACAATTGTTAAAGTGGTTTTTAGTATCGACAGAGAGTATGTCCATATCCGATCCCGGTCTCTTTAACAACCAATCGTTATTATAACCCATGGTTATAATTTTTAAAATAATATTTTATACTTCAAAATAGAATATCATTTCAAATCCAAATCTTTATCAAAATAAAGATTAAATCAATTCCAAATCATTTCAGTATATTTAAAATATCATATCATTTCAAAACTTCATTTCAAATCATTTCAATATATTAAAATATCATATCTTTCCAAAACTTCATTTCAAATCATTTTAATATATCAAAACATCATATCATTTCAAAACTTCATTTCAAATCATTTTAATATATCAAAATATCCTATCCTTTAAAAACTTCATTTCAAATCATTTAATATATCAAAATATCATATCTTTTCAAAACTTCATTATCAAATCATCATTTGAGTTCAAATCCAAATATTCAACTTTAAATACCCTTTAAATTCAAAGATATCATTCATTTATTATCATTTCAAGTCACCTTTTAAATAGTTTATATTTCAATCAAAATAATTCATCTAAACCATTTAAAAGTGTAATTATTATACTTTCAAATCAAGTATTCAATTTCCAAAGTTTAAACTATTCTGAGTTCATTTACTAAGTTAAAAACCATAAACATTGAAAATTTCAGCCTTTCACAACATTCAGAAAAAGCTGTTGTAAGTTATTCTTGAAAATATTTTAATTCAGCAAAGACAGCATTTTAAAACTGCTGTTAAATCTCAGTTTAGTTGCAATTTAGTTTAAAACAGCAAAGACAACATTTCCAGAAATGCTGTAATAGCTCAGGTTTCAAATTAAAGGGTTTCATTAAATTCAGCAAAGACAGCAGACCACTACAGCAGTTACAGAACTGCTGTAATAAACCCGAGTCAAGTTTTAGTGTATTTAGTTCAACTACAGCAACTACAGCATTTCAGAAATGCTGTAATAGCTCTTTTATTCAATTTTAGTTCATTTACAGAAATCATAACATTTCTGAATGCTATAAAAAGTAATTTCCAGATTTTGGTGTATTTCCAGCAAATAATAAACTTCATTTTTAAACCCTTTTAACATTATAAAAATCATATTTTTAACATTCAAAAATGTTCATTTAAATATCTTTTTACTTATGATTTCTATAAAGTAATCTTTACAAAAATCCAATTTTCCAATAATTTTACTTAACAAATTCAAATGTACAATTTTCCCATTTTTACCTTTTACAATTTATTAACACTTACATTTTCAAATTACCATTTCACAAATTAAACTAAATTTCCAAATTATTTAATTAATTTAACCTTTAATTAAAACCAAATTTCCCATTTCCAAGTCAAGTTATATTTCAAAATTTCACATTAAGCATTCATTCATTTAACCATTTTAGTTCATAGAAAAATCAATAATACTTTATTAAATCATTTAAATTCAAATTCAAATCAAATTATCATATTTACCATTTTCCAAATATAATTAAATTTCCATTATATTTTATACAGGAATGATTACCCAAGAAGATTTCCATTATAATCAAATCAGAGGTGCAATCGCCTAAAACGCCACCAACAGCACTTTCGATGGGTAACTCCCTGAATAATTCTCCAGCTCAATCTCAAGTTAGAAATCAAACGAGTAATCAAACGACGACGGCTAACACCCCGTGTATGACTTTTGGACAAACATCTCTTATTTTATACAGGAATGATGACCCAAGAAGATTCAAACCTTTAGTCAAAATTACAGATCCCTCTCAACAGTGCTTACTAGATCATTTATGGAATCTCAGAACAATAGAGCCAGAAAGAAAAAATAAACAAAAATTGAGCAATTGTGTTGCTCATTACTTTTCCAATATTCAGCAGAAGCCACTTGGAAAAAATTATTTTTGTTATGTAGTTTTCAAGGGTAACTATATAGGAGTATTCAAACACTATAATCAGGTCCAGATAGCAATACAGAATTTCTATAATCTAGTTTGGAAGGGTTTTTATACGCTTTCAGAAGCCTTAAATGAAGCCAAAAGAGTCTTTAGCCAAAACTATTATGTCGAAGAAGATTGTTACAAAACTTACTCTTAAATGGCCTCATCAACCCCACAATCCCCAAATAACATAATCAACGACCAAACCAGAGAGTTAAACGACTTGCAAAACCTCTACCAAAAAGCACGAATACAGATAAATGTTCTTATGGATAAGAACATGCATTTAGAAGAATACCTCCAAAAAGTTAACTATAACCAAGAAACAGTTAACTTAATGAATCAAAGAATAAAGCAATTAGTCGAAGATAGAGACGAAGCAAGGCAACAACTACCTAAGCGACCAAGAACATTGTCTCATCAACAGCTCAGTAATCACTTAAAACTACAACCAGCACCAGCCTTAGAAGAATTATACAAATACTCAGGTATGGAAATCAAGATAGAAAAGATGGTGCATGACAGTTGGAATAATCATCATGTAGAATTACAGCTTAGACTTAAGAAATACTATGAAGAGATAATTCAAGGAATCCAGTTTAAAATAGTTCAAGATCGAAGATCAAATATGCTCAGAATTCAGGTGGACATTGACAGACTACCAAACAATTTAGATGAACTTGTTGATATGTTTGATCATGGAATGGTGTCAAGGATAACATTCCATAACTCGACACCAGCAGATACTTTAAGAAGATTTGGAGAACGATTCTATTTCGTTGCATCGCAGTATTTAAAAGTATTTCCAAGTATTATTGTTTGTATTAGTTCAACAACACCATTGTTATTATCAGATAGCAACTACAAGATTAGACCAGCTAGCCATCGCATGGCAATCTTTAAGATTAAAGGTTATACAAGACTTCATGCTAGGAGAAGTCTTAAAGCTTATTTTCAGTTATACGAAGGTTCATCTATTTGGTTTGGAGCGCATATGCCATGGCAATATCATTAGCACAACACAACCCTTAGTCCTCCACCAAATTGGAAAATTTTAGTTCTACAAGCAGAAAGTTCCAGATATCAAATTTGGGGTGAGATGGAATTAAAGTTTTTATTACCCTTACCAGCAGCAATTCATATGTTCAACCCCGAAATAGATGTACTTATTTATTACAGACTTGATTCTGAAGAAGAAGATAGTAGTCCAGATTTATCAACAATAGCCACGAATGAAGAAATGGCAAGAGAATATGGTCCAGAAAATATGGAAGATACGGATTAAAAACCATATTTCTACCTAGAAGCTACAGATACAAAATATTGTACAGAGAATTCTCCAGAAGAAGAATAATCCACGTGTAAATAAATAGCCGACAGCATCTCGAAGTGCGGCATACTTTATTCTCCACCAGCAATAAAAGACAAGACAGCGCATAAAGAAAAGATAGTGAGTGGCGTTTTTAATTATTGTACGAATATTTGTAACCTATGTGTGTAAGTCGAAGTTAATCGAATAGACTGGCTAGACTTCTATATATAGTAAGTTTGTATGAAGGAAGATATAATTTTGAGTGTTCAAAAAATATTTGTAAGCTTTTGAAATTAATGGCAGCTTAAAGTTTGTTCTCATTTCTCTGTGCAATATTTTTTCTTCTTCAGACTTCACAATTTGAGAGAGTATCACAAAAAAAAGGCTTTTGCTTCCGTTCCGCATCACGTCTTCTGTCTACTTCCGCTCCAAAACAAATACCTCAATCTGTTCAAAATATGGCTAATAACAAGGTAAAATACTTTGTTTTTCCATATTTATTTTTGTTTCTTATAATTTTGCTTATATCAGTATGTTTAATTTCAGAAAAAATGTTTGTAGATATATATATATATATATATATATATATTACTGTTATTCGCTTTATCCAGTATGTTAAGCTTTATCGCAGGATTTATATTAGGAATCTGGATTCAAGCGTTAATAGACTTCTTCATATTATTAAATATATTAGAATTTGATTTTATGGATTTTTTAAGGTAAATTCTACCCCCTTCATATGCAAGTTATAAAACTCATTAACTAGTTATCAAACGCGTATATTTTACATATATATATATATATATTGCATATATATATATATATTACATATATATATTTTTTACATATATATATATATATATATATATATATATATTGCAAACTAAACTATGAAAGTGAAGAAATGGAAGCAAAGGAGTTGTCAGTTATATCACAGTTATATGAAATAGATTATGGTGTATTATTAGTTTAGTTACATATAACATTTTAGTTATACATACCTAAACTAATTATAACAGTTTAGTTATATTATATAATTAAACTAAATAATAGTTTAGTTATACATAATAGTTTAAATATAGTTATATCAAACAAAACTAATTATAACAATTTAGTTATATATGACTATCAATTACACAGTTTAACTTGAAATTTAGTACATCCATTAGAGTATTTCAATAACAAAACCATATTGGAATGCTATACATCATACAAATATAGCAACAACAGTATTATACACAAAAATTTTAGGCTCAAAATCAAATAACCAAATGATATACATCTTCCTGAACGTTAGTATCTATCAATTTATTTAAAATTTGGTTGCTTTTGCTATCAATGGCAACATGATATGCACAAACAAAAATGTAAAGGAACTTCATTATAATGCAAAGGAAGCAATATTCAGTAGGCTGACATAGCCTATAATGTATTGTCATTCACTTGCAAGTTGCAACAACAAAGTTGACATAAGTAGATATAAAATGAAATCTTTCGCTGCATGTGAAGGGTATAATTCATTTTACTTAGTTCCATAGATAGATATAAAATGAAGAGAATGGGATAACCATTTCCATGTTCTGTTAAAATGAATTATTTCTCTCGACCAAAATAAAAAATATACAACATACATTAGAAGATTTAAAGAAGTCACTTAATAACTCCTGCTAGAAACTGTGTTTTCTCCCTATGAGAAGTAATGTTATTTCACTTTGCACTGCCACCACATTTTTATTCTATTTTGCTTTCCCTAACTGTTAGATTTTTTCAGTTTTTTTTTATAAAATTTTAGTATGAGTTGGCCAAAGTGGAAGGCAAACGTGACATATATATTTAGGAATGAAAGGAAGCTACTGACAAAAAATAAATCACCAAATGTGGATACTCATACATATGCAGATAAATGAAAAATGATGGGTTCTCTACATACAAAGAATTTTTATTAATTCTATTAAGGCTCATTGCTTACAAATAAATATAGACTGTCAGATATCGATGCTCCTAATTCTATGCAACATTTGATCGATAACCATTGATTAAAATTCATGTCAAAGGAAATTCAACTGGAAAAGCTCTTATATCCACAAAAGAGCTTACTGAGAATGCAAGAATCACAAAATCAAACCCATTTGTAGCTACAAAATAAACTTTTAATAACCTTGCATCATTGAATGTGAGTACTCTTGCTTTTATACAAAAACCTTCAAGTTATAATAAATCATCAAATGCAGATACTTATGCTTCTGTTGAATATCTCAGTCTGCCAAAACTGATCTCGAATTAATCGAAACACCAAATATAGGTATTTTGAATTCAAAAACTAGTCATTCAATATGAAAGGCTTAGCTAAGTTGTTTATGATGACATCAATACTATTTTAAATCCTTATTAAATCACAATAAGTAGTTTTCAAATGAGAGGATATAACAAGGACAGGAGGGTCATGGTTATAACCTAAACGAATCATGATGCTTGTAAAGGTCATATTACTAGTACTTCCATGTACCGTTGTTTTGTGTAGTTTCTTTCCATGATATGTTATATATATGTTTAATATCATATTTATCATGTAAAAGAGGCATAAAAAGAACAGTCAAGTTCAAGCAAATTTCCAACAGATTAGTTTATTATCCATTCTTACGAAATGAGCACTAAATGTAAAATCCAATATTGGTATAAGTCAATAGATTATTCTGCACAAAATAGAACAACTCTTTCATTATTTTCATAAATGGTTAAACAAAATAAAAACTCACATTCTTCCTCTTCATACTCGCATCCATCATAGCTCAAATCGACGGGCGCCAGGCAGCACAAAAGAAAAATCAGATGCGGCAGCACCGCAAGAAGGTAAAGAAAGGCGGCACAACGAGATTTAGTAGAGCGATTTGAAGGAAACTCTAGGGTTTTGTTCAAACGAAAAAGTGTAGATCTAGGGTTTAATTCAGGTTGGGTTATTGGGTGGGCCAGATTTCAATATTTGGGACGTGGAAAATTAATTCGTAAAACCCTTAACCCTTAACCGTTAACCGACCCGACTTTGGTCGGTTGACGTCGGTCGGTTAACTGATTGTTTGGTTAACCGATTATATCGGTTAAAATGGTTCGATCAAGGTCGGTTAAATCGGTTAAGTTGGTTAAGTCGGTTAAATGTCCACCCCTAGAATAACTCAGACATTATTTAAGTTTCAAAACTGCTTCTATAAACTATAAACATCATTAATGTCAATGTGTCATCAACCACTCAATGTTAAGAAACGATCGAAATAAGTTAAGTATTTTTATGTTTTCATGCCAATAGTGCATTGTTCTCAAGTTTAGCGATTTAATTTGCAAGTTTGTTATAGCAGGTAGTTGGTACCATAGTTTGTTATCAGAATCAAACCAAACCACCATTTGGACAGGGTTTAACTGCAAAACCATAACCCATAACGACCTAGAAACAGTTAAAACCATAATATGCAATAAACTAGGGTTAAAGTGCATAAACAGTGACCCACCACAAAAAATCCAATAGAGTAATAAGTACAGTAAGCAGGTAAGCAACATGCCCATAGTTTGAAACATTGTATTAATGGACTTTAGCCTCTTTCAGCTTGAGTATGTTGCGGTCTTCTTCTAATCTGGACACATTGTGTTTGAGATGCTCGTTCTCTCCTTTTAGCCTTTTGATTTGTTGGCTTGTAATCAAATTTGAAAGCTCCATCTCAACTTCCAATAGCTTAAATTTCTGCTTTTCTAACAATAGCTTGAATTTCTCAACCTTGAAATTCTCTTTATTCCCTGATGGTCTGTAA
Source organism: Allium fistulosum (assembly GCA_030737815.1). Classification (NCBI taxonomy): domain Eukaryota; kingdom Viridiplantae; phylum Streptophyta; class Magnoliopsida; order Asparagales; family Amaryllidaceae; genus Allium; species Allium fistulosum. The sequence goes on from CM060906.1 coordinate 696,093,983, forward strand.
TCAACAACAAATATGTGATGCATTTTTCTTTATCTACTTTAGTACCTTTTTCTTCTTGAATAGTACCGAGCTTCATTTCCTTTGCAGAATGTGATGCCTCTGCTGTATCTTTAATTGAATTCATGTTAGTTTCTTCTTCATCTAATTATTGCGTTCTTTCTTTTCCTCAGATTTACATTTTAGTATCTCAAGCAGTTTGTTGAGCTCTCTTTTGACCTGAACAGTGAAAAATATGAAACGCTAAATACCAAAAGTTGTTAAGTTTTATATCAGTTCATCACAACTAGAAAAGTTAAAGGTTTGAAAAATGTTGCACTACTATGAGTTCTAAATATGTACATGCTTCATCAATTTGATAATAAATAGTATATACATGCAGCCAAAATTAGTTCTAAGTGTATTCCCTAGTACATGGTCAACTGTTTATTTAGTTTTTTATTAGTTCATTTAAGTCTCTCAATTGTTTAATTGCTTTGCTGAGATTTTGTAAACACCTAAACTATATAATCTATCATATGATTGTTAAGTTTAATTGCGTATACAAGTTGCAAGTTATTATTTCTATTTTCACTTGCTGTCATTTTTTGTTCATGTTTATGTTTATTTTCCCCCTTAATTATATGTGCATGTACATATGTCAACAACAAATATACTTCTATGCTCATAGATGATATCAAAACTCCCCTATTGCGATGAATACTACTGCTTATCACATCAAAAATACATAGGCTAACACAATTTTTTATTTCAGCATATTTACCAAAGATAGCCTAATTTTCCCTGTCTTTTTTTGTTTTATAGATCCAGAGTATTGGCAATGATGATCAGGCGATTGGAGGAAGGTGTTGCCAAACTATGTACTGTATACTATAATATTGTTGCTGCAGTTGCTGAACTATGTAGTCTTATGTATTGTTGTTGAACATTGTAATTAAAAGATTTGTTATGTTTGGTTTTTGTGTTGAATATATGAAAAATATTTGGTTTAAGGATCTTTCTTTTATGATATTATGTTAAATCTGCAAATGTTTATATTGAGTATGATATGAAATGAATACTACTGTAGGAGGGCAGAAAAAGCAATGTATTTAAAAATATATATATATTAAAATTAGCAATGGTTTTAAGCCGTTGCAAAACCAAGTTAACAAAGTTGTACAATAAGGTTTTACAAGGCTTTCAGCTGTTGCGAAAATAAAATTAGAAACGGCTCTAAGCCGTTGTAAAGTAAGGTTTTGTAACGGCTTTGAGCCATTGCTAATTTTATTTTCGCAACGGTCGAAAGCCGTTACTAATTTTTTACCACTGACAATTTAGCAACAGCCCAAAGCCATTGCTAAATCATTTTGCAACGGCTAATAACCGTTGCAAAATGATATTTCTGGTGTTGTGTGACCCGAGTTATTTCAGGTTGTAGGTTTCCTGCTTTGAGTTGCTGTTCGGGATATGAAGACTTTTTATATCTTCTAGAGTAGTCTTCATCATTTTTAGAAGTTGTGTCAAATTGTATAGGTTGATATGTATTCATGTATATTAGTCGATAATGTACGTGTGGATTTAACTTTCAGAGTCGACAGTTGTAGTTGTATCATATGTATTGTGTCAACTATGTTGTAACTGACATCAGTTATATATATATGAGACTTTTGTTTTTATCTGTGTTCCGCATTTATATTATCTGTGTTATTGTTATATCTAATGTCCTAAACTATTATGAACCATCGTAGTTTGTTTTATACTGATAATTGGGTGTGTCGATGGGAGTAAATAAATAATAGATGAAAAAAAAGTATATACCACTCCTATCGAGATAACCAATATTAGTGTAAGGTCAACTACGGATGGTCGCTCCTATCCAGCCTTATTCTTCGTATTAATAGACAGTATTTCTTTTAATACTCTTTGTTATTATGAGCATAGAGGTGGGGCATTACAGTTGGTATCAACATCTCCAAAGCTGTGCATTACTAAGTTGAGAAATACGAAGCCTCTTTGCGTGTACTAGGTCACAAGATATGCTTATTCCTTCTTCTAATTCCAAAGTGCAATCGACGTCTCATGGAGTCAATCCACATTGCAAAACACGAACTAAAGGAATCTAATTTATCAGCATCCAACATCAATACCATTTCTTACAATGCCAATTGGGGCCACATACCCGCATCTTCGCATCATATGCTTGGATTGTACCCCAATGTCTTCATGTAGTTGTTGATGTGGTACGTCTATTCATTATTGTTGTTATTGTTATGGCAGATCTTCTTATTATTGCTCTAGTTCAATTTCTAATTACTTCTTATGTAATTAATATCCTATCATTTAAGATCCTCATAATGCCTCTCCTCCATTCCAATATACCAAGTAGTCAGAGTTCTTGGTGGAGATGGATTTGGTGTTCCATAAAGAAGGTTGGTATAAGTATATTATTCCAAAGACAAATAACCATTTTTGATACTGCAATAATTGTGAGCTATGCATGCGGGGAAGAGAAACTCAAATATGTAATGATATTTATAAGTCAGAGGTAATACCATAATTAAATATTTCTCTTTTGCATTTGAACAATACACGTACGAGCTGTATAAACATAGTATCTGGTGAGGTCAAAAAGCACTATGATATCACTTCTTTCTTTGGAAGTGTGTTGTCACTTCTTTCTTTGAGAAAATGCAGTGTTTAGTCACTTCTTTGTTTGGAGTAATGTAGTATGTTGTCACTTCTTTCTTTGGTAGAATGTAGTGTGTTGTCACTTCTTTCCTTGATAGAATGCATTATGTTTCCACTTCTATCTTTGTCAGAATGTATTGTGTAGTCACATTTAATTTGTCCATTATCTTGGTATTTGGAATTGTTTTTATAATGTTTATAAAATTAAGTTCTTCTTATAATAACATACAAGATCAAAACAATTCCTACAAATTTGCCCAAATCTTCACTGTTTCATGGCAAACAACCACTTTGATACCATGTCACCAAATGTGGGTCCTTCTTTCCCCTCAGACCAGGAAGGAAAATCGTGAAGCGTTTGTTGCGAGTATAGGATGAATATGATGATGATACGTAAAATGGATGTCGTTATTTTCAATAGGTGGATCCTTAACTATGCAAACGGAGAACAGAGTATGCATACAAAATGCAATATGAATAATCCTTAACAATCAAAATTAACCTTTTAATGCCTAGTCTTTGCATCCATCTACCGTCTATTTATTTCTCATATAAGTGTGTGTTACCACTAATGTATTTGCACTTCTGATTTCATGGAGGGTGTAACGACCCGTATTTTTGACAATTAAAAATATTAAATTAAATAAGACTTTGGAATTTAATATTGTTAGAAATTAAAATTTACGATTTATTAGTGAAAAAATTATTAGAATATGTAACTTGATCTTAAATGAACTCTAAAACGATAAATTTCAATGAGGTAAAGATGGTAATGCATATTAGACAATAATTTAATGATATTGATTTGAATATAAGCAATAACTATTTGAATGTAAATTCCATCGATTGTAATAATAAATGTTAATAAAGAATTGGACAAACAATATTTTAAATATGTTAGCATACAATAAAAAACCGATTATTTGGTAAGTAATTTATAACCATGTTTGTAAACAATATATTTATAGATATTTGAATTACTAAGATGTAACAGTTGTTTTATTTCTCATCTTATTATTTAATCCGTTTGAAATTAATTTTGTAATTAATGGAAATAAATGTAATTGCAATATTTCAGTTAATATGAGCAAAGACGTTAACTGTAGAGTAATGAGTGTAATAAAATGAAAACTTAAGTTAAATAAATTACATAAGGGAATTGTTGATTTAATATAAAGAACTTGTAAATAAAAATAAAATAACATGTTGAAATTTAAATTATAATGAACTAAATTTTAGGTTAACATGAAAAATTGAATTTCAAAAGATTATTAAAATCCTATTTAATCAAGAATGATGATAGGAAACTTTTAATTTAGAATTTAAAAGTGATTAAACCAATTTAATAATAATTTGTTTAATTAACATGTAAAAATAAATATAATTTGATTTTTAAAGCTAACTTCTATATACAATAGACTTAGGGTTTGAAATTAGTTTCATTGAGTTTAAAAATATTAAAAACCTATATTTCGACATATATGATAACCTATTTTCGTTTCGGGAATGAAACGGGCTTTTCGGGACTTTGTTATCGCTTAGGCCCAATCGATCTGTTCCATCTATTCCCATTTCATTTTTGTCTATATATATATGCTGTTATGAAATCCTGGTAGCCTTCTATTCTATTTTTTTGTACGTACATTTCAGTTCTAATCTGCTCCTCCTCAATGGTCATTATCCTAAACCCTAATTACTAATTTCAAATCAAATTCAAATATTCAAACTGCTCAAACCCTATCATATTATATATCATCAGGAAGCTCTTGACGAATGGAATCAGCATCCACAATTCGTTTTTACAATCGAAGCTCTGTTTGGCTAGAAATTGGTGAAACATTCGCAGCCATTGAAACTAGGGTTTGTCGATCAATGGTGAAACATCAACGATACGGTGATCCGAAGCTATTGCGGTGTAGAGGGCATCAGGAGGGGTTGATCTATTATCTCCAATCATCTAAAGGGTGCTCGAGTTTGCCAGATTTTGGCCTCAAAGCGACGGCGGCGGAGCTCCAAGCGGCAGTGGAGGTGACCGCGTGGGGTCCTGGAGGCGCGGCTTGGCGTGGGGAAGGTCGTGGCGTGGTCCGATCTAGACGATGGAGTTCGTAGCGGCGGCGGTGGGCGATAGAGGAATGGTGGCTAATGGGTTGCTTGGTGACGTTAGGGATTGGGGAGGATTGGGTAATTACCATTTTGCCCCTTGTTTTATTTTATTTTAAATTTTAAAATTCAAACTTCTAACGTTAATAACTTTTCCATACGAGCTTCGATTGACATGCGGTTTCTTCCGTTGGATTCGTATCGAAATTCCGGACAATATGAAACTAGTTTGGTTAAATTTGAAGACTGTTGAAATTTTGGGCTTTTGTTGGATTTTAAATGGGCTATAAATCAAAGGTTAGTGATTAAACCACTCACGCAATACTAAATTTTCTGATGCTAGTTAAATTGAAATCATGAAGTGATAAAAGTTTATTGGTTGCTGTTTGGTAGTTTAATTTGACATTTGAATTAATTTGAATTTTTATATTGAATTAAATTGACATTTGAATTAATATTGAATTTAATTGCTAGTTAAACATTGATAATTGATAACTAGTAACTGTTGTGATATATTGGTTGATTTGGATGTTGATTGCAATTTGATGCCTATTGATTGACATGTTGGTTGTATGGCTGTTTATTTCTTTGACATATCCCTGTTATTACCCTATTTATTATTGAACATCATATATATTATCACTTGTATTATTTGAAATGAACTAAGAAATAAGTTGAAATGATATATACCTATGTCATTTAATTATGGGTTGAAATGATATATACCCATCCATGTAATTAAAATTGAAATAACCGATCACTTGGCCATAGGTTAGAAAATTATATACGAACACCGGATTTTGTTAAATTAAATTGTTTTAAAATCTTGAATTTGCATTTATATGAATTTAATTATTTTCTAATTCGAGCTTTGAAATGTTGAAATTGAAACTGTTAAATGAAATTGTTTAAAGATTTAATTTGAAATCTTAAAGTGGAAATTGAGATATGATTTAAATTTATTGGAAGTGAATTATTTTAAAGGTTTAATTTATAATTTAAACTTTGAATGTACTTAAATTAAAATGGTTTAAATTGGTATTTCCAAGTTTGGACGTGAAATGGATTTGAATTAAATTGTTTCAAAATAAGAATGTGAATTGAAAATTTTGGCCTTTGGATCGAAACGGTTAAATTGAATTTAAAGTAAAAGTTGAAATCATTTGAATGGAGGTTGATTTAAATTAAATTTTGAATATGAAGTTGACTTGAATTGGACGTCGAAAAATTGATTTCGTTGTGAGTTGGAACATGAGTTCAAATCGTTGTGAAAGAAAGAAACAGTTTTAATATAAACTATTTTAATAATAAAATTATTTTAATATATAAACTATTTTAGGTATCTAAACTATTTTCAAAATTAAAACTATTATATATTCAAACTATTTTCAATCCTTAAATTATTTTAATTATTCCTAACTACTTTTTCAATATTAAAACTGTTATAATTATTCAAACCATTTTCAATATTCAAATTGTTTTAAAGGGGAATTAGTTAGATTTAAATCATTGATTTAAACACGAATTTTTTGATATGAAGGTATAACCTATTTTGGATTCAAAATGATTTTTGAAGTGAATATGTTATTTTGATATGAAATATGACTTGTTCTTGGAATTTAAAAGAACCAACCGGTGTGAAAAATGAAGTTTGGTTGTTAAAGAGACCGGGATCGAATATTGGCATACTCTCTGTCAATACCAGAACCACTTTAACAATTGTGTACGCGGTGGATGCTATCCAGAATGTAGAGGTTGAATTGGCGATGTTTACTGGAATGAAGAAAGAGAACGATGATGGATGACTTCGACACTTGTGTCAATTTGAAATGACTAAAACAGGAGCCTATGTTTGGCCAAGGGGTTCGCTACCTTTAGGGGCCCCACCCCTTCGTATTATATTGACTTTTGACTTGATCGGTGCATATTGATTTGATTTTTGGGGTGGTGGACTAGGTCGACAATCGTTGCTACGATGTGTTACGACCAACCAGAAAGGGTGAACTGATAGAATCCTACCTTGGGCATTGCCTCACGTGCCTTGTCATAATTTTATCCTTATACACACCCACTACGATTTTGTTTTAGTATGGTACCTATATGGGACTCACTGGCTACCGACGTTACTGATTGTGTTACAGGACATGCATAGACTACCTGCTTAAAAATGTGTTAAGGGGGATCAATGTAAAGCCTTAACGCTATTTTAATACTTTACTTTATTGATAGACACTACATATATAGCGTATTTTACTACATATAGATAGTTTAACTGATCCTTAGGAGATGGAAACTCCCGTAACATCTCTTAAGTTATTGCACTCGCGTTGTACACTTGATAGGAGATGGAAAATCCCGTAAACATCTCTGAAGCTATTACACTCATATTTACTTGTTATTGATTTAACTTACATAAGAGAACTCGAGTGTTTTGTCTTTTCATTACGCTCGGGTCGGCCTGAGTATTTCAGTGTTGAAGACATTATTCCTTGAAGATGAAGATGGAGTTTGCTAGACCATATTACTATTATTATTCCGCTGCATTATTTTGGTATGTTTGTTGATTGTACTCTTATTATGTTGTAAAAATTGAAATCAAATGTTTATTGTAAAACAGCTTCATGAACTGTTTATTTAATTAGCATATTTTGTCATTCCACTGCGAGATGCTACGTATTGCTTTCCTTCTTTTCTCTTATTTTCTTATTAAATCCCATTAATAATTTTCCCTTTTGAATGGTTTAAGTTAGACATGTGTGGTTTATTGTCGATTTTAATCGTCCAAAAAGGTGGGTCGTCACAGGTGGGTCTATCTTTCAATTTCATCACTTATGAATGTACTAATTTCCTTACTAAATTCAGTGAGTGTTTTCCAACATAGAAGAATAAATGATCCAAAAGGTGATAAATATACTATATGCAAAAGCGACAATAATAAATTCGAAGTAAACATCGACAATTATTTAGACTAAAATAGATACGTCGTGCAAACTAGGAACTACACGATCAAGATAAATAAATGCATGGTACATAAAGAGTGGTAAGTGATTAACATAAGTAATCCATAGAAATACTCATCCAACAATGAAACAAATGGTCCACATGAATAAATACATCCTCAAACACACTCATAGACTAACAGATTATAGATAATAATATATATATATGGTAAGGATAACTAAATGCATTGTCTTCCCTATAAAAGCGAACTACATCATCATCATTGTTGTTGAACCATAAATAAAAATGTCATCCTCATTCTCACCTTTATAATCCTCTGTATCATCAGAAGCATCATGTGTTGCCCTATTCTGGTAACGAGTATTGTCCTCAACGGTCAACTCTTAAACATGATGTGTCAAATCAACTATTCATCAATTGTACTAATCGACACTATTTTTACGCACCTTAGTATGCTCTGTGTTATATGCGATACTCTCATAGTGCTCTTTGTTTGTGACATAATGACTACATCTGAAAAAAGTACTAATTAGGTAATGTAGCTGGGACAGAATACTCATTGGACTTGTAATAAATAGTATCGACATAATAGTCCTATCAAGATGTAGAACAAATAATAACAATTCTTTAACCTATATTAGTGGGTAAAATGTGCAGAGGTGGTGCAACAAATCTTTGAGTTGATTGCGATAAATCCTCGATAACTGGAGGTACAACTCCATGATGAATGGGAGAAGGCTCGATAATATCAATGGCACCATCATGGATAATATCGCCCATGGTAAGAATGGTGTAAAAATGATGCTATAAAGTAATCTAATCAAGAACAACATTAATGAAATAATTGATTTCCACAAGTTATGTTGTAAATCCTCATATAAAGATGCCTATGAATAGACCTCAACCGCGGTGTATGTGGGTGTGGATCATTGGGAACCATGTCAAGACCATGGTTCTTCCTCCAAAACACTCACTAAGATACTAAATACAACTTATGTGGTGGAGATGCCACCGATGGAAATTTTCTAGTGGACAAGTGATAGATTAGAGATATGATCTAGGGGAAATTATGTAATTATTACATATATCTAACTCGATAACCAATTTTGTTCAAAATAAAAGGTGTTTTCTTTCTATTATATACTTGATATAATGTGTTATATTAATTATTAATTTAATTAAAAAGTATATTTAATAGAAAATCCATAAACGATATGTTTTGTGATAGTAGTTACAATGTGTAGTAATCATGAGTGACTTATCACAATAAAATAAACATACTGTTTTAAATATTTCTAGTCAAGATGTATCGAGACTGGATATCGATACATCCATTGAGACTAGAATACGTAACGCTCTCTAAATGTTAGGCAGTGTATTACTCATGGCAGCTGGGGGCACCAGGCGGTTACGTACTGATAGTTGTTAGATAACTATGAAATAATTCACCTATAGTTTTATGCTGGTTATTATAACCAAAGTCTAACGGAAAATATTGATTTGATGAAACTGATTGGAGAAGTTGACATATGAATCACGTCTCATACCATTTCTCATAAAATTTCAGCCATCCATCTCCAAAACCCTCTAGCCTTTTTAGCCGCCTCCTACAAGTCCTATTGATATTGAAATAGCATCTTAACATCATGGGCTAATAGCCCATTTAAGCCCAAATAAATATTATTAGTTAAATCTAATTTAATTGCTTGTCGATATCACATATCGATCGATATATTTATAACTATTATAAATATATACAATAATATTTATTCCTCAAATCATACTAAAATTTTTATAATTAAAATTTTATAAAAATTAATTGATTTAATCAATTTATAGAAATTTTAAACTAAATAAATCGTTTGGTATAAAGAGAATTCATCATTCTGGTTGTGTGACTCGTCAGGTAAATTCGGTCAGCAATTAACATCGAACTATTCGAATGTTAATGTTCACACATCGCTTAGTAGGAGGTATGAAATTTTGTCTAAATTTATCGCTTACTTAGTTTTAGTAAAATTCAATTATATATTATTAAGCATTACCTGATGTGACATTTATTTACACCAATTCTCTTCGTCATAACTATATCACTTGGACTTATGGAATTTGGTAATGGTCAAAATTCCAGTATCATCCATATTCAACTCTATAGTCCAAACACAAAGTCCTTGGTTAATTAATAACAATTATTATTAACCAAAATGCTCTAGCCAAAGATTTTGACTTTGAGTTGACTTGAGTTGACCGTGATACTAACCTCATATAACCGAGGAGACGAATCCTCTCTTGAACAGTGCTTCACTTCCAATACTTCCACTCAACCCAACTATAGTCAGTTAATGGACGCAATGTCATGATTTGACTATAATCAAAGCAGAGCTTTCATATTAAAGATCCATAGTATTCTCAAGTAGAGAGAACTGTGTAAATCAATCATATCGATATTTATTGTTTGATCTTAGTTATATTAACCAATAGAAAACTATCGAGTGAGTCATTCTATAATTATCCAATAACTATAAGTACGTAACCCCTGGGTGCCCTGAGTAGTTATGAGTAATATATTGCCCAACATTTGGAGAGCGTTACATACTCTAGTCTCAATGGATACATCAATATCCAATCTCGATTCATCTTGACTGGAAATAATTAATTTGTTTTCATTGTGATAAATTACTCACGGTTACAACACTTTCTAACTACTATCACAAAATGTAACATTTATGAATTTTCTATTAGATGTACTTTTAATTAAATTAATTAATTAATATAACACATTATATCAAGTTTATAATAGAATGAAAACATCTTTATTTCGAACAAGATTGGTCAACGAGTTAGGTATATGTAACAAATTACATAATTGACCCTAGGGCATACCCCTAACTTTATCGATCTCCCGCTTGCATTTTGGGTCAATTATGGAATCTTATTTCGACTTTTCCAATCAGTTTTCTCAAAACCAATAGGGTCAGTCCCGTAGTGAACGAGTTGCCATTATGTTGTAATTATCTACTCTGTCAATCAACTCTCTCCGACGTTGATAAACTACCTTTATCATGTGGAACAATTCGAAGTATGTCTCTCGATTTCCAATGAACTCTAAGTTCTGCTACGAACAATATCGTGACATTGTTATCATATAACAATGTTATGGAATTCTCAACACTTGGAATCACCCTTAGCTCAGTTATAAATTTGTGTATTTATATTTATAAACATTGCTTTTATTGTGGCGCTATTCATGGCGATGTACTTAGCATTTTTCATTGAATCAGCTGCAGTTTTTCATTTGGAACAGTTCCAACTTTAAGGTTCTTAAGTTGAATTTATTATTAACATATTATTCTCAATATCACTTATGAAACTTTGAGTCCGAACACTCCTTCATAAAGAGTTCATGTTTATGTAAACAATTCTCAAGTATTTCATAAATACACAAGAACACCTCAAATAACCATTTAGTGACATCAATTTGGATTTGATATTTGCTACATGCATCAAATACGTAAAAAATCACGATATCATAGACAACATAACATGTATGATAATTCCTATTGCCAATGCGTAAGAAATCCATCTTACATATTACGTTTTAAATATTTTAATAAGATGTCCTTGCATATCATTTGAGACATTCCCAATATCTTTTATACTTACTATAAAAGACACCATTTACAAATCTAACGTCGAGTATTAAACAACTAACGCTGATTTTAATACAAGTACATGGTTAAAAATCAGCAATGTGTTGTTTACTTATGTTCATAAATATCACTATACCTTTTAACGTTTTTTCTTATAAATACACACTTCCTTTGCATTTTGACTGAAAATTAAACTAATTTATATTTCTATCAAAATATTTATTCAATTTTGATACTTATAAAATGATACATTCATATCATTTCTTGGATCGTATCCAAAAACTCGCAACCTCTATAACACTTCCACTGACTTGGAGACACTTTGGTTGTTATGTGCAAATAATCTATTCTAAATCATTATTTAGAATTTTCAATTTCAGCACATCTGTACCTAAGCACTAAGCCTTATCAAGCAATAATCTTGTGAGTAAAATCCGAACCTACTTGAGCACATCGAGTGGTGAATCTATTTCGTTAATTTCAACAATTGAAATTTACAGTATTATTCTTATCAACCTGGCTCACTATATTCCAACTATATTTGTCTTTCTCTTAAAGACACATTTTGGGCCAAAAGGATCATACTTTCAGATATAACAATCAAAATCATATTTTGATAATGTACTTGGAATATATTTCGGATTTGTGCATCGTACCATATTATAAAGTCAATACTCTTAATGGTTTAATTAAACAACCAAGGATTATTTATTATTGATATTAATGAGAAATTCACAGTTTCTCTTTAATGTACAAGAATACTCATTAGATGTTCTAATGTATTTGTGTTCATTTAGGTTTGGTCAATTTCATTTCATCCTTTATAATCAGTTTTATCATTGGATCACATCCAAATCCATTTTATACCGATAATTTCTTAAAGAAATTTGTTCGCTGTTGGTATTCCTTAAAACAATAGTTGTTTCTAAGTGCAACAGAACGAGCATTCATAAACATTTTATGAGTTGCCTCATATAAAACTGATTTTGCATTAGTTTACAATATATTTATGTTCGCAATATAAATTAGTCGTCTAATGAACATCGTTCCCAAAATTCTCTTAGGACCATTCATACAATATCTCTTATGTATAATTATTACGTACAATCTTTTGACTTGGACATCCTGCCAATTCCTTGGCCTAGAATATATAGGGCTTTCTTATAAACCCTTATCTCGTATGGTCTTGTAAACTAATCTGTGGATGATATTAATTTTAACATTGTATACTACTCTTAAGTACACACCTTATAGAAAGTATTTGACTCATGTTCACACATTATTCATCATGCTTTGTCCAATAAAGTTCTATTACTCCATATCAATACATTATTATGTATTATTGGGAGGAGTGGCTTTTGAGGTTGAACCTTTTATTCATTTTTAGGTACATTCGGAACTCTTTCCAATATACTTATCTATTCGATCAAGTCGAATCATTTCTATTGCATGTTATATTATTTACTTTCGTTTTATACTCTATTAGCTTATCTTACACTTATACATGTGTATCAAATACACATGTCCATGTCTATGATGACTCATCGATGAATATGAAGAAGTACGTGGAAACTTCTTGATATTAATAAACTTAAGATTGCGTACATCTATATGTATCAATTGAGGAGTTCATCAACTTTTATGATTCTCCCACTAAATGGATGCATGTCCCTTATCGTTTGAGATATAATTAACCAATATCATATAATTCATAATCATATAATAAAATTATTTCTCAAAGCTAAGGCTTAGTCGATCTTTCCAAAATAATTGTAAATAATTTTAGATACTTCAATACTTTCAATTGCATCACTTTTGTTGTGAAAACAAAAACCATATTATAGTTTCATAACGAATATTCAACTATGCCTATTTTTCAATTAACATTAAAAATAGTCATTATTTCATAAATAACGTTCAGTATGTTTTACGAAAACAATTTTCATAATCTGATGCAATTAATAAGTGCTATATGGAATGCTCCCACTATTTTCGTCATTACTATATCAGCATACTAAATTTGGAGGTCCATCATTCACTTAATATGAACTATTTATTTTATATACTGCAATTAGTTTACAGTGGAGAATACTTTGATCAAATATCTTGAACTCAAAAAAAATTCTTATAGAAAACAATTTTCTATATGAAAATACATTTTGGAATATAAGTCGTGTTTCTTATTCCAATATTAAGTATCAATTATTATTTTACAATTCTCATTTTCGATGTTTCTTTATGAAGTAGAAGTGACATTCATTCTCTTCATCCCAACTGTACTTTAAATAACATCTACTCTTGTACATTCGTTATTCTTTCTAAATGGTCGAACCATTCAAAAAAATACCCTTACTACAACATCATAATGAATTCTATGCAAAAGCGCACTCGATCATCCTTAATATTTAAGAATATCAAATATGTTGCACTTTGATTAAACTGATCAAACTGACATTTTAGTGATTGAGTTCTTAGATCTAGCTTGTAGTTTTGGTTTAGTTTTACATTTAACACAATTTGATCCCTTTGTAATCAATCAGATTGACGATCTCACAGTACTGTTTATTAGCTTATTTCAAATGAATAAATTTCATCAATGTACCGTACATTACAAATTGTGGTTGTTTCTCATATAACATTTATATACAATAGTATATGGATCAAATATCCATTGCCTTGTATTGCTTTTAGAGTTCTATTCTCATAGAATGCAATGCATGGTTTCGACGAAATAAACGCATAAGCGACTAGATTACGAATGCATTTAGTAGTTGTAAAGTTAGGCACTTGCATGGGTGTAGAAACATTAACATGTAATAAGCATTTTTAGTAAGTATATGTTATATTTCTATTTGTCAATCTTTAGTTCGGTTCAATTGTATATCTTAATTGATGAACATTTTATCAATCGTATTAAATGAACAAATTTATCAGTGTAGATTATTATGACATTATATAGAATATATTCTTACAATATTAAAAAGGTTAAATATTATCATTTCATTTTCCTAATAAGGCTCCCAATAGTATTTTATGTTTCACCAAACATTAAGTAGAAACATAAAAGTCTTTCGACTTCACTAGTAGGTGTTAGAACTCATCCATCTTGGAATTCTGACCTTGAGTCCACTCAACAAGTCATAGCTCCACGGACGATGGATAACTCCTTATTGGTTATACCATATACAACTTCTAATCCTTTAGTACCTTGTCCTAATTTCATTTCGACCTTGAGTCTTCTCAACAAATCGAAACGAAATTATACACTCATACCTACCATATCGTGATGGAATAAGTATAGTATATATGCCTTAAGCCTGCTTAAAAAATACATGTAGTTACCTTACCTCGTCTATTCAATATATTAATAATACTATACATAACAACCCCAGCTTGAGTTTGCTCAACAACTAAAAGTATGCAAGTAATATATATATATATATATATATAGTAGAGGATAACATTATATTGAAGATTCATAATCTTTAATATATTATATCAAGTGATATCAATTTATGGAATGTATTTATTAGAAAATACAATTATGATTCAAGTGTCGGATACATCAAAAATCATGCTATACGTACATTTACGTATGTATTTATTCCTTAAGTCTATTTAGAGTTTCTTTAATGTTCCACCTTGGTTTTTACGTTCATATTGTATAACTTTTATTATTATATAACTTTTATATTTCGTACTACTTATATAATAGTCTTATGTATAATATTATATTATTTAACTAATTTTAATTAATTAACATTTTAATCAATTTTATATTATTTTAATAGAAAATTTATATTTAATATTTATTACATACTATAACCTTTATAGTATCACACATATATCCTACATATATGTGTATCCATTTAATTAATTAACCTTTAATTTATTTAATTAATTAATTAATTTAATTAAATAATTTAATTAAATTATATTAATTTCAAAATTCAATTCATATACATACACGTATACTTATGTTATTTTAAACATTTTAAAACAACATAACTTATATCATAATATGTAATACATGTATACATTTATTAATTAATTAACTTATTTAATTAATTTATTTTATTAATCTTATTAATAAATTTTAAAATTTCGAAATTGGTATTTGTTCTTAACATTTTGAATTTTTTTATTATATTATAACTTTTATAATATTTTTATATTTATTTCAATAATAATAATAATATTTGTATATCTTATTTTAAATTTAACTTTTCAATTTAAAATCTTATAGGTAATGACCTTTAGCTCAATTGGTTAGAGGTATGATGCATTAGACAAGGTTCTAGAGGTCATGGGTTCGAGGTCCTAAGAGATCATTATGAGTACTCTGCTTAAATAAAAGTATCAATCTTGCTATAAAAAAATTTTAAATCTTACATTTTAATTTTGAAACAATTTTGAAAATTAGCTTAAGGTACAATTCAAATTTGTACCTTTTCTATTAGGGACAACTTTTGGGCTGTGAGCTTAATAGTTAGCCCTAACATAACTAATTTAGATCTCATATGCTATTGGGATCTGATACCATTGATGGAATTGGGCCAGCCCACAACGAAAGATATGAGTGAATTTCAAAAAAAATCTTCTATTAGATCTATATTGGACATACGAAGTCTAATTTGTTTAGAACATTTCTAAATTTAGTTTAACTAAAATATATTATTTCATTTAAATTTATAAATAGAATTTTATTTTATTTATATTTAATTATATATAATAGTACATATACGTATCATATACATATATGTATGTGTATACATGTGTAACATAATAATCCGTGCAAGGTATAACATGCCCATGTATAAATGTTGGGATTTACATCGTAACGGATATGTTAGCTCATTCTATATGTATTGAATATTGTCTGAATATATTTATGTATGTAAACTTATTATTTATATAAATATTAAAAACTATGTAAAATAATATATAAATATGTATATGTATATGTGTGTGTGTATCTTATATGTAAAAAGATTAATCATTTTACACACACACACATACACACACACACTATTGCATTAAATATTATATATACACACATACACATACAAACACACATAATATATAAGATTTTTTTAGAAAATCATTTTACACATATACATATATATGTATGAATTACAGTAACAAAATTATTATTATTATTATATTTAAATATATATATATATAAGTATATTTATAATATCTAAATATGAATATATATATATATAAGCATATCAATTATGTATTTAAAAAATATAGATTTTTTAAAACCTTTCTAGATTGATTGAACAAAAAAAATTATTTATATTTTATTGCATTATATATATATATATTAATCAATTATTTGAAATACAATAAAATAATAATAAAAAATATTTTCATTTTATATTATTTGAATTTTAAATTTTTAGAAAATCAAGAATGATATTTTAAAGTTACTAAAATTTTTCCAAAATTTTCCAAGTCAAACTAAAATTTTAATTAATTAATTGATTTCGACCATTTATTAAATTGATTTTTAAAAAATATAAAACTTGATTTTTAAATTCTAATTTTTTATCGAGAGTTTATATGATGATAACAAAATTAAAAAATTAAAATTTAATTTTCAAAACATATTTTATTTTATATTATTTTTTTAATTAAGACATTGATTTAAATAATATTAAATAATAGTAAATATATATTTAAAATTAATTTATAGCCACCAGAAATGTAATCTATTTAGAAATGCATTTATAAGATATTGGTTCAATTATTAACATGATATGATGATATAATTAAATACAAGTCATATAATTAAAATTAAGTAGTATATTAATCCATATATACATATATTAATTAATTAATAAAATGATAATAATTAAAATAAAATTTATTTGGCTATGCATTTCCAATATATATATATCTGTGTTTTTTTAAATAAATGAAAACATACATATATCCAAACTACTTTGTGACGACATTGATGATACATATAAGAATCTCACCTAACTAGCAATATAATAATGGTATATGTTGTTATCCAAAAATTATAAATCATATAGTATAGCAAATACATACCTAATACTAATGCCTTGGAGCACACCTTGTAATAATGAATTCTCCCTCCTTTGAAATCTTCTCAGTTTTGTAGATTGTTAATCCTTGAACCGTATACCTTTAGCTATCCAATAACTATTGGCTTTTGAATTGATTTCAGATGAATTTATTGGAGCTCCTTTTGATGAGATTGGCCAGCAATGATGGGGAAATGGTAGCCAAAAAGTTCTTTTTGCATTAGGGTTAGGGGCCCTTTTATAGTGGAAGAAATAGAGAGAAATATGGATCACGTCTCTTACCATTTCTCATCAAATCTCAACCATCCATCTTCAAACCCCTCTAGCCTTTTTAGCCACCTTCGACAAGTCCTATTGCTATTGAAATAACATCTTAACATCATGGGCTAATAACCAATTTAAGATGAAATAAATATTATTAATTAAATCTAATTTAATTGCTTTTCGATATCGTATATCAATCGATATTTTTATAACTATTATAAATCTATACAATAATATTTATTCCTTAAATCATTCAAAATTTTATAATTAATATTTCATAGATATTAATTAATTTACAACAATTATAAACTAATTAAATCATTTGGTTTAAAGAGAATTCATCATTCCGGTTATGTGACTCGTCAGGTGTAAATTCAATCAACGATTAACATCGAAGTATTTAAATGTTAATGTTCACACGTCACTTAGCAGGTGATGTGAAATTTTGGCCAAATTTATCGCTTATTTAGTTTCGGTAAAATCCAATTTTATATTATTAAGCATTACCCGGTTGTGACATTTATTTATGCCAATTTTCTTCATCAAAACTATATCACTTTATACGTATGGAATTTGGTAATGGTCATAGTTCCAGTATCATCCATATTCAACTCTATGGTCCAATACAAAGTCCTTGGTTCAATAATAACAATTATTATTAATCAAAATGCTCTGGCTAGTGACTTTGACTTTGAGTTGACTTGAGTTGACCGTGATACTAACCCCACATAACTAAGGAGACAAATTCTCTCTTGAATTGTGCTTTACTTCCAATATTTCCACTCGACCCAGCTATAGACACCCGATGGATGTTGTACATGATTTGATTATAATCAAAGAGAAGCTTTCATATTGAAGATCCACGGTATTTTGAAGCTGAGAGAACTGTGTAAATCAGTCGCATCGATATTTTCTGTTTGATTATAGTTATATTAACCAACGGAAAACTATCGAGTGAGCCATTCTATAGTTATCCAATAACTATCGATACATAATCACTAGGTGCCCCCTGTAGTCATGAGTTATACACTGTCCAATATTTAGAGAACGTTACGTCCTCTTGGCTCAAAGAATACATCGATATCTAGTCTTGATGCATCTTAATTAGGGACATTTAAAATGGCATATTTGTTTTCATTGTGACAAATTACTCATTGTAATGACCCGGAATTTCAGTCATTCAGATTTGGAATATTTAACTAATTTTAAATATTGAAAAGTTATTTTTATAAGTTAAATAACTTGAATTTCAAATATAGCAATTTATTTGATAATTAAATCGTTGAATTTAATATTCGGAATTGTTTAAATAAGTAAATCCTGAATTTAATGTGAAAAAAAAGATTTTGAAAGTTGAATTAAATTCTATTTAAATAAGAAAGAAGATAGTAAACTTTTAATTTAAATGTAAAAGTGATTATTATTTTTTGAGAAAAATGTGTGATCCTTTATAAATAAAGGAGAGCACACATGCAACTATATATAACACAATAAGAAGGTGCTGCCAACATGCCTGGCAGGTAACAAAGACTAACTACTAGTACTAAAATCAGGTACCCCTATGATGAGTTCCGGCAAAGCCACCACCCATCACACCTTGATATCAAGTTCCGACATAGCCACCCCTCGATATCAAAATGTTAGAAGTACCTAAAAACTAAAGTAATAACCCAGAAATAAAGCAGCTCTATGCATCTGGATCTGGAGGACTGGATAATCAACTAATCTGAAATGAAACTGAATGTGGAGATGAATGGAAGATCCACTCTGAAGACTCTCAATGATGAAACCATAAGTGATCCTGATGTGATGGCTCTGCTCTGAAGATCTCACTACAGTCGAAAAATCAGCAAAAACCTGTAAAAAGAAACTGACCTCCTATGGCCCATACCTGAGCCTGAAAGAAAACTAAGAAAAAAAGGAAAATACATGTAAAGACCCAAAAGTTGGCCTTCGAAAATCGGCACCCGTACTTCACTTGTACTCAAAATGCCGTAGATTCAAATGCCAAATCTGGTTCTCCGGAGCTTATAACACAGTTAAGTAAATAACACAGCGGAATAAAAGAATAATTCATTGATATACAATATCTGATACAACAGAGTGATACAATGAATATCAATATACATCAGAGATATGATACAACAAATAGCAGCGGAATAGAATGTCTCCAATAGAATGCTCCAAGATAAGCAACGTCAGTCCATGAACTCCAAGAACTGAACTAGCTCCAGATAATCTACTAAACCTGAATATCTGAAAACCCCAACTCTAGACTGCTCGTGTAGGAAATTATGAGCACCCAGAGTTTAGGAAAGGAACAATAAACTCCGGATCAGTCATGGGACTGGTGTGAGCAACAAAAACAGTTTATCTTTAAAAACGAACACAAAAGAATTTTTAAACATTGAAAACCGCAATGCTTTTGGAAAATGAAACTACCATAAGACCTCCCACCACACACACAATGCAAACGCAGAATTGGAGGAGATTTCTTCTTATGATAGTCAAAGATGCTTACTACGCAAAATCAAATCATTTTGATATTATTATTAGTGCATAGTGTAGAAAACATTTCGAAAGTATAATATTAATCTTAGCCAACATACGACCATTATCGTATGCCTACTATAGCTACCATGTTCAATAGCAGGTTACCGCCACATTCCATAGCAGGAAATACAACTAAAACCGTACACGTCACGTATTGTTTCTTTGGATTTCCAACAAATGGTCAGGCTAAGGAACTTCCTATCCACGATGGGTACGTCCCTGGAATAGACGACCCGAGAAATAACCTAACATTACGGTTAGATCTCTGCCAACACAAGGCCGGGTTACCTCTGCAAAAGTAGGTAACTACTGACACGCGTATGCCATCCCCCGATCGTCACCGATCTTCCCGAGGATCCCCGATTTCCAACAAACCACATAGAAAAATAATGCAGTAACCACAGAGGTTAAGTATCTGGGCTCCATACCATGATACCACCTTTATCCAGAAGGAATGACATACACTAAGGGGCGCTACTCCCTAGAACCTTGCTGCATCCTTCCTGTTTCGACCATTTCCGGGGTGTGAGGCTCGACGAAGTCTCGTCCACAAAGCTACGCTTTGTTCACAAAGCCATGCTTCGGGTCAAACAAATGATCAACCTATGATCACAAAGATATAAGATCAAATACATGATCATATCGCAAATGATCAAACACTGATCATCACACAGCAACACTCAGCATGCCACATTACCAAATTGGGATATATCGCTGATAAATTTCAACTACATAACCTCTGAGCTCGTACGTCTCAGAGAAGGGTGTTAAGCTAAGAGAATAAATTCTCCGCCACCAACAGAAATGTATTTGAAAGAAATCGGCTTTATATCTCAAAGTGTAATGTCAGACATGTATCCATACAAGTCTGTTCCGGGTTCGAACAGAACCGAAGGCACTTCTCACGAAGCCCTTGCAATTCCGGATAACTTTCAATCACGTCCGGACTTCCCGTCACAAAAGAGTGATATCAATCTCTATACCGGCGCGACTCAGTGCAGAGACATTCGACAGGTTGTCCTTTCATTTTCGAAAAATATCCGGTCTTCATCACCGGTCTTCAAATGCGATCCATATACGACGTATCACTATTCGGAATGGGTTATACGACCCAAAGGTCCTTTCCCGGCTAACCCGAATAGTGAGCGAAATATTTAAAAACATATGGATATTGGGATTTCAATTAAGTCACAACTTAAACCCAAACTTTCTTTACAAATGGTTTATCAAATTACCATTTTAATCTTTTAAACAAAAAGATTCAATTCACAAGGTTCACTAAATTTCACAAAGATTCATTCACAGATTTTCCAAATCGATTTCCATTTCAGTTTAATTAACTCGTTAAATCTTTAAATCAAAGATTTAACTCATAGCTTTCAAAACAATTTCATTTCGAATGGGTTAAACAAAACATCATTTTAAATCTGTTAAAAATAAACAGATTTAATTCATAGCTTTTAAAAAGAATTCATTCGTAACTTGGAAAACCATTTTTTTCAATTCAATCTTGAAATTCCTTTACCTAAATTGGAATTTCATTTCTTATCTAAAAGCTTTTATTCTTTGAAAACAAACAGTTTTCATTCTGGAAATTTGATTCATCTATACGAGTTGAAATCCTTGGTTTAAATTCAAATTCCCAAAATTTTACTTTTAAATGGTTAAATTCATACAAACACATTTATATCATCTTTTATCCCTAGTTTCAAATCATAGGATTCAATTTCAAACTTGAATTCAAATTTAAATCAAATTATTTAAATTTTCAAAACTCGGTTAAGTTATTTAAAATAACTTTTATCTTTGAAATTCTATTTCAAAAACTTTTCACTTTAAACCCAAATTTCTAATTTCAAAATCAATTGAAATTAAAATTTCAATTTCAAAAACATCAAATTTAAATTATCTGTGACTTAACCGATTTCCACGTGAAATCCATATTTGTGTGTGTAAAAGTGTAGTCCAGGGGTTTAACACACAATAGTGCAACATCAATTATCACAGATATATCGATAAGCGGTAAAATCAATAACGCTTATCTTCATTCACAGATTCATAGATAAAATAAATTTATCTGTCATAAAGATTCACTATTACAATTCGATGTGGGTTTCGGATAACCAACTGGAATCCGACTCCCTGTCGCATCGAAACTCAAGTGCCGTTTTACGGGTCAAAAGGTTTTCACATTCACATAGTAATATATCACAGAAACAGAAATCACAGATCATGACATAAATCAGGACGTATCACAAAGCATCATATATCAGGGATATCAAACAATTCGCATTCAATAGAATCCAAATATCCATAGGTAAGGTCAAGCATTTAATAATCATTTATAAACAGGATTAATTAATCGTTTAATCCTAATTAATTCAATTAATTTTCAGTTAAATGAATTAATTATCCAATTCTGATTGATTTATTACAAATCATTAATTACCAATTTATCTAATGATTTTCTTAAATTAATTAACTTGAAGTAATCAAAATATCCATAATTAATTACAGTAAGTGATTGGTCCTTAATCACTTTCATTAAGTAATTACATTTAAACAATTTATAATTGATTATCTAAATTAATTAATCTAATCAATTATAAAAATTTAATCACCTTAATCAATACTTAAAAATCCTTAGTTAATTTTCTTCATTAACTAATAACATTTCTTAATCACTTTTCTTAAGAAAATTATCTTAGATTAAATCATCATTTATCATTTCTAATTATAAATTAATTCAAATCATCAATTAACTATTTATCATTCATTTCATTAACTTAAGTAGTTAACTTAATTGTTAGTTAACTTTATACTTAATTTAAATTAATTACTTAAACATTTCTAAGTTAATAAAATGACGTAATTAAAACTTATTAAATTTTTATTTCCAAACTGGGCTTCAAACTACTTGAATTCATAGTTAAACTTTTATTTTAAAACTTAATTTAAACTTGCTTTATATTTTAAAATTTTAATTTTAAAATCTGGAAACCAGATCAGGTTTAAGAATCTGTTCACGATTCTTTTCTTTCTCGAGCCCAGTTAAAAAATTCTTCGAGCCAACATCCCATTTTCCCGAGCCTGCTTCGAGTTCTCCTCCAACCTCATCTGCTTTGAGTTTCCACATCAATAACTTCGAGATCAACTCGAGACAACTCCCAGGATTCACGAGCTAAACTTCATCTTCCCAAACTCAACAGCCCAGATACATGTTTTCACGCGTGCACGTGCACGTGGACGCGGCGGCGCTCAGGTCATCGGCGAGACCTCCAACAAGTCGCCGTCCAACCCCGCATCAACTCCCAACCATCGAAACGTTGCCATCTTCTCGAATTCGAAATCGAGACCATAATCGAAACCTGGAACCAATCAACAGGAATTCACCCCAAAGCCTGTCAACGCGCCGTTCTCGCCACTCCGACCATCTGAAGGTCTGAAACTCCGGTCATAGCTTTTCCATCCACCGCGCCACCATCCCCCAAAGCCACGCCTCACTCGACGCTTCGTCGACGTCGCGGTGATACAAAGTTCGATCACCTAAAAATTTAGGTTTACAGATGGAAAACGAACGTCGCCTTCGCCACCAAGGTCGTGGTCGCCTCCGACCATTTTTCCCACCTCCTCGGTAAGCTCCTCCACCTTCACGTGAAACCCCCAAGCTCCAATAATTCTCCGATCATCAGAATTTGGTCGAAACGAAATTTTTGATCATCACAGAACTGCTCTCAATCTACGCAGCTAAAAACCATGATTTTCGTTTTAAAATTCATGTTAAAGTATGAGAATTCAGTTTATATCCTTGAATTCGTAAATCAAAATGTTTGGATTTTAACTTATATATATAATCTTACTGTTATGTTCATTTTTTAAGCCTATTTGTTAAATTTAAAACCTTGAAACAATTTTTATGAACACCATCATACAATAACAACCATCTTCCATTTAAACATCTAAGTCTAATTTCAATTCTATTGGAAGCTTTGAATCTTTGAAGGCCAGATGAGAACTAAAACAACAGGAAACAGGTATGTGTATATACAGACATACTCACACATATATATACAAAAATGCAAATTCAATTATATAAAAACTGAGAAGTCTTTATGCAACATTTATATCCAGTAGCAGATCAACTTAGTGCTTACTTACTGGGAAAACAAAGTTGCTCACCTCATTTTTTTGCCTGAAGACAGAACTAAGAACAAGAATCAGAGAGGAAAACTGGAAGCTTGCATTGTTCTTATCTGGGTTATTTTGAAGTGACTCCTTGAATCTTTGATTCTTGTTTTGAATCTGAAGTTTTAAACTGAGCTAATTGTTGTTCCAGTTGAATTTCTTTTGTTCTTAAGTTTGAGATGTTTTACTCCTTTCATTTTTTTTCTTTGTTTCTCAGTTTCGAATGAATGAAGTTGATGTATACAATTTGAATGTATATGGTGATGTTGTTTGTACTGGGTGATGTTGGAGGTATGGCTGAGAAGGTACTAAGTCGTGCTTGCATTTATTATCATGTACACACTTACCTTTATTTTACTTTACTTTATTTTGTATCTTGCTTCATTTCGGCTGAGAAGATGATTTTGTGTGCTAGAGGATATTTGCATTTATTTGCCTAGTTTGTTTTTCGGCTGGAAGATAGTTGTGGTGTCTTCATTTCTTTGTTTTATATTTTGTTTTGATGTCTTCTTTGTTTCTATGCTTTTGTTTATGTCATACTTCATTAATCTTACATTATTAAATACTAAATTTTCTTAAAATTATTTCAAACTTATGTACATTTTTATAAGATTTATTTTATATTTACAATCATAGTTTTCCCAAGTACATAAATATAAACAATTTCTATACATATTAAAAACCCATTTGTAAAGATATTTTATTTTCTTTAAATCTTATTGTTTTGTAATATAAATAAATTTCTATTTTAAATTCGATGTTAGGATTTATTCTAATATTTATTATTATCATATTCACTCGTATATGCCCAAATACATATATACACATATACATAATATTTTTAATTTTTAAATGATTTATACAGAATATACTTGAATCCGGGGAAACTCGCTATCAATTTATCAATTGATTTTACTATTTTTATTCAAAAATTTATTTATTACTCAATTTAATTCAAAAATTCATTTAATTATTAATTTAAATAAATTTAAATTTCAGGGTCGTTACAAACTTCCCCCCTTAAAAGAATTTCGTCCTCGAAATTCGCAGGCACGAAAACAACACAGAGAGAGATAGACAGATTCAATCTCTTATAATTACTCAAACTTACGATATGGATTCCAAACTCAGGTCGGAATATCTCAGAATACATACCAATTTATCCCTCTTCGGACTTCGGTATTCACAAGAAATTATAATAGAATTTCAAAATTTGGTTTTAAACGAAATCGTTCTATTGATACAATCCAATTTAGCCTTCATATTTTATTAGTCAATTTAATTCAATTTAAAATTCCAATTTCAAATTCATTAAGGTTTAAATCCAAAAGCTGATAAGAACTGATAAAGATACGAAGTAAGGATTTTCTACAATGATACGTAGAGCTACCATCATATCGAAACTTCTTCTGGAGCTGTCACGAAGCAATCAAAAGAATTTGGAAACGAATCAAAGAAAATTTATAGAGAAAGATTGTTTCCACTGTTGCAGGGTATTGACCATTTAGTCGTATTTCCCTGTCTCCTATCTCGTCTTCTTCTAGCACTCATATCTACTATCAGTGGATAGTAAGAGAATTTACTGAGACGTTCAGACGGATATCTTAGAGATTACTCATTCTAGAGTTTACTTCACTCTATCTCTAATGAGCTACTTAACGTGTTACACTCCTGAGCTAAAGTTCAACCTTAGCTCTGATACCAAATGTAAAGACCCAAAAGTTGGCCTTCGAAAATCGGCACCCGTACTTCACTTGTACTCAAAATGCCGTAGATTCAAATGCCAAATCTGGTTCTCCGGAGCTTATAACACAGTTAAGTAAATAACACAGCGGAATAAAAGAATAATTCATTGATATACAATATCTGATACAACAGAGTGATACAATGAATATCAATATACATCAGAGATATGATACAACAAATAGCAGCGGAATAGAATGTCTCCAATAGAATGCTCCAAGATAAGCAACGTCAGTCCATGAACTCCAAGAACTGAACTAGCTCCAGATAATCTACTAAACCTGAATATCTGAAAACCCCAACTCTAGACTGCTCGTGTAGGAAATTATGAGCACCCAGAGTTTAGGAAAGGAACAATAAACTCCGGATCAGTCATGGGACTGGTGTGAGCAACAAAAACAGTTTATCTTTAAAAACGAACACAAAAGAATTTTTAAACATTGAAAACCGCAATGCTTTTGGAAAATGAAACTACCATAAGACCTCCCACCACACACACAATGCAAACGCAGAATTGGAGGAGATTTCTTCTTATGATAGTCAAAGATGCTTACTACGCAAAATCAAATCATTTTGATATTATTATTAGTGCATAGTGTAGAAAACATTTCGAAAGTATAATATTAATCTTAGCCAACATACGACCATTATCGTATGCCTACTATAGCTACCATGTTCAATAGCAGGTTACCGCCACATTCCATAGCAGGAAATACAACTAAAACCGTACACGTCACGTATTGTTTCTTTGGATTTCCAACAAATGGTCAGGCTAAGGAACTTCCTATCCACGATGGGTACGTCCCTGGAATAGACGACCCGAGAAATAACCTAACATTACGGTTAGATCTCTGCCAACACAAGGCCGGGTTACCTCTGCAAAAGTAGGTAACTACTGACACGCGTATGCCATCCCCCGATCGTCACCGATCTTCCCGAGGATCCCCGATTTCCAACAAACCACATAGAAAAATAATGCAGTAACCACAGAGGTTAAGTATCTGGGCTCCATACCATGATACCACCTTTATCCAGAAGGAATGACATACACTAAGGGGCGCTACTCCCTAGAACCTTGCTGCATCCTTCCTGTTTCGACCATTTCCGGGGTGTGAGGCTCGACGAAGTCTCGTCCACAAAGCTACGCTTTGTTCACAAAGCCATGCTTCGGGTCAAACAAATGATCAACCTATGATCACAAAGATATAAGATCAAATACATGATCATATCGCAAATGATCAAACACTGATCATCACACAGCAACACTCAGCATGCCACATTACCAAATTGGGATATATCGCTGATAAATTTCAACTACATAACCTCTGAGCTCGTACGTCTCAGAGAAGGGTGTTAAGCTAAGAGAATAAATTCTCCGCCACCAACAGAAATGTATTTGAAAGAAATCGGCTTTATATCTCAAAGTGTAATGTCAGACATGTATCCATACAAGTCTGTTCCGGGTTCGAACAGAACCGAAGGCACTTCTCACGAAGCCCTTGCAATTCCGGATAACTTTCAATCACGTCCGGACTTCCCGTCACAAAAGAGTGATATCAATCTCTATACCGGCGCGACTCAGTGCAGAGACATTCGACAGGTTGTCCTTTCATTTTCGAAAAATATCCGGTCTTCATCACCGGTCTTCAAATGCGATCCATATACGACGTATCACTATTCGGAATGGGTTATACGACCCAAAGGTCCTTTCCCGGCTAACCCGAATAGTGAGCGAAATATTTAAAAACATATGGATATTGGGATTTCAATTAAGTCACAACTTAAACCCAAACTTTCTTTACAAATGGTTTATCAAATTACCATTTTAATCTTTTAAACAAAAAGATTCAATTCACAAGGTTCACTAAATTTCACAAAGATTCATTCACAGATTTTCCAAATCGATTTCCATTTCAGTTTAATTAACTCGTTAAATCTTTAAATCAAAGATTTAACTCATAGCTTTCAAAACAATTTCATTTCGAATGGGTTAAACAAAACATCATTTTAAATCTGTTAAAAATAAACAGATTTAATTCATAGCTTTTAAAAAGAATTCATTCGTAACTTGGAAAACCATTTTTTTCAATTCAATCTTGAAATTCCTTTACCTAAATTGGAATTTCATTTCTTATCTAAAAGCTTTTATTCTTTGAAAACAAACAGTTTTCATTCTGGAAATTTGATTCATCTATACGAGTTGAAATCCTTGGTTTAAATTCAAATTCCCAAAATTTTACTTTTAAATGGTTAAATTCATACAAACACATTTATATCATCTTTTATCCCTAGTTTCAAATCATAGGATTCAATTTCAAACTTGAATTCAAATTTAAATCAAATTATTTAAATTTTCAAAACTCGGTTAAGTTATTTAAAATAACTTTTATCTTTGAAATTCTATTTCAAAAACTTTTCACTTTAAACCCAAATTTCTAATTTCAAAATCAATTGAAATTAAAATTTCAATTTCAAAAACATCAAATTTAAATTATCTGTGACTTAACCGATTTCCACGTGAAATCCATATTTGTGTGTGTAAAAGTGTAGTCCAGGGGTTTAACACACAATAGTGCAACATCAATTATCACAGATATATCGATAAGCGGTAAAATCAATAACGCTTATCTTCATTCACAGATTCATAGATAAAATAAATTTATCTGTCATAAAGATTCACTATTACAATTCGATGTGGGTTTCGGATAACCAACTGGAATCCGACTCCCTGTCGCATCGAAACTCAAGTGCCGTTTTACGGGTCAAAAGGTTTTCACATTCACATAGTAATATATCACAGAAACAGAAATCACAGATCATGACATAAATCAGGACGTATCACAAAGCATCATATATCAGGGATATCAAACAATTCGCATTCAATAGAATCCAAATATCCATAGGTAAGGTCAAGCATTTAATAATCATTTATAAACAGGATTAATTAATCGTTTAATCCTAATTAATTCAATTAATTTTCAGTTAAATGAATTAATTATCCAATTCTGATTGATTTATTACAAATCATTAATTACCAATTTATCTAATGATTTTCTTAAATTAATTAACTTGAAGTAATCAAAATATCCATAATTAATTACAGTAAGTGATTGGTCCTTAATCACTTTCATTAAGTAATTACATTTAAACAATTTATAATTGATTATCTAAATTAATTAATCTAATCAATTATAAAAATTTAATCACCTTAATCAATACTTAAAAATCCTTAGTTAATTTTCTTCATTAACTAATAACATTTCTTAATCACTTTTCTTAAGAAAATTATCTTAGATTAAATCATCATTTATCATTTCTAATTATAAATTAATTCAAATCATCAATTAACTATTTATCATTCATTTCATTAACTTAAGTAGTTAACTTAATTGTTAGTTAACTTTATACTTAATTTAAATTAATTACTTAAACATTTCTAAGTTAATAAAATGACGTAATTAAAACTTATTAAATTTTTATTTCCAAACTGGGCTTCAAACTACTTGAATTCATAGTTAAACTTTTATTTTAAAACTTAATTTAAACTTGCTTTATATTTTAAAATTTTAATTTTAAAATCTGGAAACCAGATCAGGTTTAAGAATCTGTTCACGATTCTTTTCTTTCTCGAGCCCAGTTAAAAAATTCTTCGAGCCAACATCCCATTTTCCCGAGCCTGCTTCGAGTTCTCCTCCAACCTCATCTGCTTTGAGTTTCCACATCAATAACTTCGAGATCAACTCGAGACAACTCCCAGGATTCACGAGCTAAACTTCATCTTCCCAAACTCAACAGCCCAGATACACGTTTTCACGCGTGCACGTGCACGTGGACGCGGCGGCGCTCAGGTCATCGGCGAGACCTCCAACAAGTCGCCGTCCAACCCCGCATCAACTCCCAACCATCGAAACGTTGCCATCTTCTCGAATTCGAAATCGAGACCATAATCGAAACCTGGAACCAATCAACAGGAATTCACCCCAAAGCCTGTCAACGCGCCGTTCTCGCCACTCCGACCATCTGAAGGTCTGAAACTCCGGTCATAGCTTTTCCATCCACCGCGCCACCATCCCCCAAAGCCACGCCTCACTCGACGCTTCGTCGACGTCGCGGTGATACAAAGTTCGATCACCTAAAAATTTAGGTTTACAGATGGAAAACGAACGTCGCCTTCGCCACCAAGGTCGTGGTCGCCTCCGACCATTTTTCCCACCTCCTCGATAAGCTCCTCCACCTTCACGTGAAACCCCCAAGCTCCAATAATTCTCCGATCATCAGAATTTGGTCGAAACGAAATTTTTGATCATCACAGAACTGCTCTCAATCTACGCAGCTAAAAACCATGATTTTCGTTTTAAAATTCATGTTAAAGTATGAGAATTCAGTTTATATCCTTGAATTCGTAAATCAAAATGTTTGGATTTTAACTTATATATATAATCTTACTGTTATGTTCATTTTTTAAGCCTATTTGTTAAATTTAAAACCTTGAAACAATTTTTATGAACACCATCATACAATAACAACCATCTTCCATTTAAACATCTAAGTCTAATTTCAATTCTATTGGAAGCTTTGAATCTTTGAAGGCCAGATGAGAACTAAAACAACAGGAAACAGGTATGTGTATATACAGACATACTCACACATATATATACAAAAATGCAAATTCAATTATATAAAAACTGAGAAGTCTTTATGCAACATTTATATCCAGTAGCAGATCAACTTAGTGCTTACTTACTGGGAAAACAAAGTTGCTCACCTCATTTTTTTGCCTGAAGACAGAACTAAGAACAAGAATCAGAGAGGAAAACTGGAAGCTTGCATTGTTCTTATCTGGGTTATTTTGAAGTGACTCCTTGAATCTTTGATTCTTGTTTTGAATCTGAAGTTTTAAACTGAGCTAATTGTTGTTCCAGTTGAATTTCTTTTGTTCTTAAGTTTGAGATGTTTTACTCCTTTCATTTTTTTTCTTTGTTTCTCAGTTTCGAATGAATGAAGTTGATGTATACAATTTGAATGTATATGGTGATGTTGTTTGTACTGGGTGATGTTGGAGGTATGGCTGAGAAGGTACTAAGTCGTGCTTGCATTTATTATCATGTACACACTTACCTTTATTTTACTTTACTTTATTTTGTATCTTGCTTCATTTCGGCTGAGAAGATGATTTTGTGTGCTAGAGGATATTTGCATTTATTTGCCTAGTTTGTTTTTCGGCTGGAAGATAGTTGTGGTGTCTTCATTTCTTTGTTTTATATTTTGTTTTGATGTCTTCTTTGTTTCTATGCTTTTGTTTATGTCATACTTCATTAATCTTACATTATTAAATACTAAATTTTCTTAAAATTATTTCAAACTTATGTACATTTTTATAAGATTTATTTTATATTTACAATCATAGTTTTCCCAAGTACATAAATATAAACAATTTCTATACATATTAAAAACCCATTTGTAAAGATATTTTATTTTCTTTAAATCTTATTGTTTTGTAATATAAATAAATTTCTATTTTAAATTCGATGTTAGGATTTATTCTAATATTTATTATTATCATATTCACTCGTATATGCCCAAATACATATATACACATATACATAATATTTTTAATTTTTAAATGATTTATACAGAATATACTTGAATCCGGGGAAACTCGCTATCAATTTATCAATTGATTTTACTATTTTTATTCAAAAATTTATTTATTACTCAATTTAATTCAAAAATTCATTTAATTATTAATTTAAATAAATTTAAATTTCAGGGTCGTTACAATACATATATATGTATATTTTTATAAATAATATACATATATATGTATAAAGAAGATAAGCAATAAAAACTAAGTAAGACTAATAGAACCAAAACTAAAGAAGATGAATTACTTGTAAACAAAAACCAAAAATGACAATAACATTAGGAGAAACTAAACTGAGAATAAAATTGTTATGAACATTCAATCATAAGTAAATTATAATTAATAGATGAGTCATCATATAAATTTGAAAAAATACTAATACTATTATTGTGAATATTAAATATATTATTATTATGTTTAAAAAAATTAATATTATGTCTAACCTTATTAAGATATCCTTTAAACCGATTAATTTTAGCTAATTTATATTTGGGGTTAGAAATCCAATTAAAACAAAAAAAAAGAAATTGTAAAAATCAATTTATTAAGATGACTACTATTATTTTTGAAAATTCTTTGATTTCTTTCAAACCAAATATACCAACTAGTAATAATAAATAAGGAGTCAAGTAAAATTCTAATATTCTTATTAAACCTAAATCTAAAATTATTCCAGTAAAAGTCACAATTCAAAATTTTAATTATAGTGTTAAAGTTAAAAATTTTAAGAGTATTATTTAGAATGTAATAAGATTCCAAACAATCATAGTAAATATGCTTAGTATCTTCAAGATGCAAGTTACAAAAATAACAATTATTATCAATTTGAATGTTTTTTCTCTTTAAAAATTCTATTGTATTAAGTTTTCCATGCATAATTAACCACATATGAATTTTAGATTTAGGAGGAGCATTAGATTTCCAAATAAATCTAAAAGAGTTGCTTAATGTACCTAAAAAATTAATAAATCTATAAAAAGAATTAGAAGTATATTTCTTACTCTTATCCCATTCCCAATTAATAATATCATTATCATTATCAATATTATAAAGATTTAGTCTAGCATAAAGTAGAGAAAGTTGCCTAAGGATTGAACCTATTTAAATACTATTAAAACAAAAATTCCAAGGAGGATCAATCTCAGGAGAATAAACATCCTTAATTAAAGCAAACTTAAAATTACAAATATCATAAAGCTCTTTAAATTCCAACTTGAGAGGTAAAACTGAAATCCATCGGTCATGCCAAAAAGAAGTACAATTACCAGAGTGGACAATTATATTAATTCCTAACTTAAAAATCTCATGGCATTTTAAAATATTTTTCCAAAAATTAGAAATATTTTGAGTGACTGGAGAAGCAAATAAGGTGCTATTTCCATTATAATAATATTTAGAAATAATCTCTTTCCAAGTGCTATTATCATTTATGTCTTTATACTTCCAAAGCCATTTACCAAGTAAGGACAAATTCATATTTCGCAAGTTAATAACTCCTAATCCCCCTTCTTTTTTAGCTTTACAAACCGTATCCCAATTAACTAAACATTTTAAACTATTATTAGGATTTTCCCCACTCCATAAGAAATCTCTTCTAATTTTATCGATTTTATCGATAACCCAATCTGGAAATAGATGCATGGACATCCAATATATCGGAAGGGCTGATAAAACCGAATTAATTAGGACTAGTCTACCTGCTCTAGATAAAAATCTACCATTCCAGATAGAAATCTTATTTTTAATTTTATCAATGATAATGAGCCAATCCTCATGTTTAAGTTTAGTGGGTCTAACCATGAAACCTAAATAATCAAAAGGAAAGTTCATAGTTTTGCAAATTAAAGTGTTAACAACTATGTTTTCAACATTATCTATGTCATTTAAAACTAAAACTGAACTTTTGTCAAAATTTATTTTTAATCCGGATAAAAGTTCAAAACTATATAAAATAAACTTAAGATTAATGATGTGTCTAGGTAAATGGGAAGAAAAAAGCAAGGTATCATCGGCGAATTGGAGAACCGAAATACCGTTGCGCGAAATGTCACTGCCAACATTTCCAAGGATCCCATTTTCCATAGCTCTTTTAATAATCTTAGCAAAAACATCTGCAGCTAAATTAAATAATAAAGGCGATAAAGGATCCCCTTGCCTTAATCCTCTCTTAGATTGAATCTTATTACCGATTATACCGTTAACCATAATACTTGAGTTTCCAGTTTTAAGCAAATTCTTAATCCAATTAATCCATCTAATACTAAAACCTCTAGCATGAAAAATGTCTATAAGAAAATCCCAATCTACCGAATCAAATGCTTTAGCAAAATCTAGTTTTAAAATCGCACAGGTTAAGTTATTCTTACAACAGTGATTGATATATTCTTAAACAACTGCCACTCCATCAGTGATATTTCTCCCTTTAATGAAAGCTGATTGTGAACAATTAATTTGGTTTTTATAAGAATTCATTTTAATTAACGTGTGAAAATAGCCTTCCACAGCATTGTCTCGGATTTTGACGAAACCAGTTTCATTGGATCCATAATAATGAGTTTTGTATACCGATAAAATTTGTGGTGGTTGGACGTATCGTTTGGTCGTGCGAGATCATAACGCGTATAAAATTAATTTCAGAAATTTATATTATAATTGGGTTTGAAAAGCTATCTTCTGCATATGATCGAATTAGGTCTCGAGACTAGTTCCATTGTGTTCGAAATTGGGGTATTATATATAGAACGCCAGGCGGCACACATCGAAAGGAGTTTCAGATTTTTCGAACGTATAATATCAGATTTTATTAAGTTAAATAATTTGACTTTTATGCCCATACCTATCACCATGCCTCATTGTTCATACCCATACCCCCATGTCTTTCCCGTACCCTCCCAGTTATAAAGAACTGCCTGTAACTAAATTGAGTGCTCTTCTATATTTCAAACTTAAAAAAAATGAAGAGAAAGCAAAACTTTGAATTAGAAATCAACTGAACATCAAAATTAGGAGGTGAAGCTTCATGTTTTTGAGGCCGATAATTTTTTCTTTGTCTAGCAACTAGGATTTGATCTTCCTCTTTGTTCGATGGTTGATTGATGAAGCGGTGGTTGGATTCGAGTAGAGGAGGTTATTTAGCACTTGCGACCGAACTTTGGAGGTTTGCGATGATGCCTAGGGTGGTCCGACATGGTGGACTAATAGGGCAGAGGAGGTGGAATCACGATTTTTTCTAGCGTTCAGGAGAAGCTTTGATGGGTTAGGCATGTAAAGATCGAGATGAGGAAGAGATTGGTGTTGGTTTCGGGGTGCGATGTGGACGAATGGAGGTGCTGGAGGGGGGGGGGGGTGGAACTCATGGCCATGGTGATGAGAGGAACTGGAAATGGGCGGCAAGTTTGTTTGGGAAGAAGAAGTTTGAAATGCTTAAGGGTAATGAGTAATTAGGGAAAATAATTAAGTAATTATTTTTTTTGAATCCAATAACTTAAAATTTGTATGACTTTCTCATACGAGGTCCAATCGAGGCACAGATTTCTACGTTGCGCTCGTGATGACTTAAGCTTCATGATGAAACTGGTTTAGTTGGATTTGGAGACAATTGAAATTTAGGCTAAAATCGGACGCTGTTCGATTTTAGTTTCAAAAACCGAAACGCCTTGGCGACAACAGGAATTTAGGTGAGTTAAACTCACCTTTTTGGTTAACTAGAAATATTATATTGTCGATAAAAATTATTTATTGGATGTGTTGGATATTTTATTGTTGAATGTTATTGACTGTTTGGATGATTTACTATTTTATTAGTTGGTTTGGATATATTCCCACGCCTGGAGCAAATGAGACTCTATTACGTTCTCGTGTAAGAGCAGATGACCCTTTGTATATGATCCCGCCTCGAAGCACTTAATTTATATTATTTGGTTATTTACTGTAAGTAATGCAGAGGAGAGGTTGGAGGGATCCAATAAGATTCCTCGCACTGTTGATTTTATTTTTCATATAATTTGATATATGATATGTTGGATGCTATATTTGATGACATAGATATGATTCTGCTTATTTAGTACTTTAGTAGTATTGGGCCTTATTTTTGGTATTTTAAAATATTATAAACTAATGATTTGATTTAAAAAGGGATTTCAAATGATTCTGGAAATCATATATGTTTTAATAATTTTTCTTAAATTATCTAAAAAAAGAAATTTATTTTAAAATAAAAAGTCCGATTTTTAAAGATTTATAGTTTTATAAAATCTTTTAATTAGAGATTTCGAACTGTGATTAAAGATTTTTAAAATCTTAAAAATAAGCCCGCGTTTTACAACAAAGGGATATGATTTTAAAAAGGAAAATAGGAATATTTTGGTATAACTATTTATTAATCGTTTTATAAAAAATGATATACATACATACATACATACATACATACATACATATGTTAATATTTATTTATAAATGCAAAAATTATAGATGTGATAATGTATCAATATGGCATTTTACGAACAAAGTGAAGATTTGTAAAATCGTATTTCATTAATAAAAGGATAGATTTATAAACAGTGTATATAAATAAAAGGAAACTACTATCATTGGATAGATTGGGAAATAAATCACAATTGTGTACTTATGATAATATGTGGAATGTTGTCTTAGAAAAATAGTTGATTCTATTTTGGAAATTGAAAGTGATGATAGATTTGGAGATTTTAAATGACATTTATAAATAGACGGAATAGAGTTATAAATGGGGTTCATAAATAAAAGGAATTTATGAAAGGAAGTTGTAACGACCAGCAAATTTATCATTTCGATAAATTATATTTATTTTTAAAATATTCAAATAAAGATTTTTTTAACATATATTATGATGTTTTGAACAATAAATAATAATGGTAGTAAGTATTTTAAAAAATATATACTTTGGAAAAAATAGCGATAAAATGAACGAAAACCATTTTATCGATAAACAGCTCTATAATCGTCAAACGTCGTGCACAGAGCTTGATAAATATACTTATTTTTATAATTGAACAAGAATATGAAATAAAATTATTTATTTTATATTTGGTAATTACATGTATTTATGACATCATCAGTGATGCCATTATATTTAATAATTGATTTATAATTTTAAAATTAAGATTTAATTATTTAATAATTATTTTGATTATTCTAATAATTGTGTTAAAATGATAATAAGTCATTTTATTTTATTATATAGTGATAATAAATCATTTGTAATAGTTTTATAAAGATATATTTGAATTGAAAAATATAAGAAAATTGATATCGCTTTATTGGTATAATAGCAATTTTTATAAATAATTGTTAATATTGATTTATATGATTTTACAATCCAAATGAGATCATTTTTATTAATTAAAAATGATTAGAAATTTATTTTCAAATTTTTTACATATATATGTAATTTAAATTATAAGTGAAAATGTGACCGGCAATCGGTTTCCCGATTTTCAACGGTTTAACAAATAGAAGTTGTTCGAAAATTATTGCAACCTTGTTTATATGTCATGTACACATATATAGCATACATATGCATACATGAGCCCTTATACACATAAAAATACACACACACACACATTTATATATAAATATATTTAAGAAAAAAAATCTAAAATATTTTAGAAAACTTAACTCTTAAGCTTCCTTAAGTCAACTATCTTACACACTAAGGACATGCACATGGCATGGAAGTGAATGAAGTGATAGAGGCACATGGAAGGATGTGCTAACGTGTAGAATGATGGGATGGGATAGGTGTGGGCAAGGGGTAGAAATGTAATTACACATTTAGATATTTTTACACAAACTTTTCCTATAAATACCCACCCACACACAATCTTCTTTATTTTCTCCTTTTTCTTAAGCTATTTTAATGGTTATTCTAATAACCTCTTACCTTAGAGAAGTTATGGAAAACTATTTCGAACAAAAGAGAAAAATATATACACTAGTTTGCAATGTAAAATCCACTTCAAAAATAGTCCAATCCACACCTCTTCCTCTTGCAAACTCACGGCCTCCACCACTTCCCCTATAGCCGATTGCACCAATCCCAAAGGAGCTTGGCTGAGCACCCCTAGCATAGGCCGAACCCATTTGAAGACAAAGAAGGAGTTCAAAGAGCTCCGGAGCAAAAAAGAGAGGAGGAAATGCTGCCGGAATCGATTCGAGAAGCTACGGAAAAGATTGGAGAAGTGGAACTAATAGTTAGTACTCAATCTTAGTTTTATTTAAATAAAAATTAAAGAGATAATATACATGTTAAATTAGAGATTAATATGTTGAATATAGGTTGATATTTGATGATTACTTGGTTGATATTATGGTTATATGGTTGTGATATAGTTGATAACTTGGTCTGATAAATGATAAGAGAAATGGTTAGTAATTTAACATAGTTAATTAAATGGAAATTTAATCCATAAGTAATATGTGTATGGAGTTGTTTAGCCTCTTAATGGTTTTAAAATATCGAAAAGTTTGGAAATGAATATTATTATAATATAATATTATGAAATGGTTTAAAAGTGAATATGAGATATAATATGGAAAATATTTGTTTAAATGATTTAAAATAGTTTGTAAATGTTTTATAAACAATAAAACTCAATTTGGAGAATTTTTGACAAGTTATAAAAAATAAGTTAAAATAAGGCGCGTCGCGTAACGGTAGTTCGCGATTTCACGCCGTAAAGGTCAAACGCATATATAGAATGGAATATAGCTGGAATTCTTCGAGTTTAGAATTTTTGGAACTATTATATCCATAGTTTTTAAATAAAGGAAGAAAAACAAAGTTAAATTCCGAAGTGGGAACCCACACTATCCATGAGAATTTAAAAGGTGATCTCACCATTATTCGATGGATAGTAAAGGTTGAATATGAAAATTGATATTGAGTAGAATTAGTATAATTTCCATGATCCTTTTTACTCAATAATGTTTTCCAATATGAGATTTAAATAAATGATTTGGAAATATTTTCCTAAATAAAAGGTGAATTGATTTGGAATTATTCCAAGATTCAAAAAGGTTTAATTAACCAAATGATTTGATAAATGGGGCTTAATGATTCCATATACTGTTAAGAAGATAAATGGAATAATTTAAAATAATATGTCTCTCTGAGATATTTACGAATGAATAAAAAAATGAAAAAATTGAATGATGATTAATATTCACATATGAACTTACCATCTTTTTAATCGTTGATTGGTTTGAAGGAACCGGGGTCGGATTTGGTAACTCTTTTCCGAAAACCACTTTGAACCAATGTATACGTTTGGAAGTGAAGATATGTTGAAGATGATGATTATTGAAGACCGAAGATTTTCAGAATGTAGGGATTGCTGTCACGAGTCCTAATGGTTTACCCCATATTATACTTACATGGCAGTGGTGTCTGCATTCTGAAATCTTTGTTGTATTGAAGACCGAAGATCTTCATAGCGAAAGGACAGCTTGTTGACATTCTATGGGTCGCTCCCAATATAGAGATATTTATTATAGCAGTGGTCCTATCGTGTTTTGAAATCTCCGTAATGCAAGGAGTACTCACTACTGATCCTAGGATGTGGTAGGAGGAATGCCTTCATTTTTGTTCAGTCCCAGAACGAACTTGTATGGATGAATGTCTGACAGTGCATTTGTGATCATATTAATTGATCTCTATCAAAGTATTATCTGCATGGTGGTGGAGGAGGCAACTTCTCTTAGCTTAACACCCTTCTCTGAGACGTACGAGTGCAAAGGTTGTATGTTCGTGAAAGTCAATAGTGATCGAAGGAATGGAAATGTGGCATTCAAAGTGGAACCTGTTATGATCAAAGCATGGCTTTGTGGAAAAGCATGGCTTTGTGAAAAAGTGTAACCTCACGAGCCTCACATCCCAGGAATGATACAGGAAATTATGTGATCTGCAGAACAAATTTCAGGCTATCAGTTATGAGGAATGAAAGGCATATGTTGCCTTAAGATGATGAAATGGACAAGTATTGTAACGACCCAGTATTTTGGACCATTCAAGTTGACAATAAATCCACACATGTCGGACTTGAATAATTCAAAACAATGGATTGTAAATAAATTTGGCAAAAACTCAGGATATACAGTAAATAAAATAATTACAGGTCACAGACACAGACACAAAGTAATATAACAATAATGCAGCGAAAACAAAAGGATAGTAGTTCATGAAGCTACTATATAAATATAACAGAGTTAAACAAAATTACAACAGAAGTCTCGAATACAATAGATGTCTCAATACAATAATCAAATACGAGGTCTGAATACATCACTGGAATCAACTGAATAACTGAAAGCAGGATCGATAGATAGCTGGATCTCCAAGCGAAGCTCCAACTCCAAAGGTGAGTCTCAAATGCTGTATCACTCAGTCTGACCCGAGCGTAAAGCAAAACACAAAACACTCGAGTCAGGATTAAGATTCTTATATTCAATAAATCCAACTCAAGTGAAATATCAACTGAAATACAAGTAACTTAAAGGATGTTTGGGATAACCATCCTCTAAGGGTCCGTTAAACTATTTACTATGTAGTAATATACGCTATATACAGTAGTGTCTAATCAGTAAAGTATAATCATATAGAAAATAGCGTTAAGGGGATGGAGAACCTTAACGCGGTCGGATCTTAAAATCATAATCGTAGTAAAGCTCGGTATGGTAGGTGACACGGCACAACTAGGCAATGCCAGGGTAGATATACCAATTACGCACACGGACTGATGGATACGCATAGCAGCCACTACCGTTCCACCTCGAACAACACTCCCAAATCGGAGGATGGCCATCTAGTCAAATCACAAGTAAGAGTATATTATCGAAGAAATGCGTCCGAGAAGAGGTGCTACCTCACTGGTCCGAGATCGCTCCTGTTTTAGCCACCTTATGCCAACTCACGGGAGTTGGGTCCACGTAACATACCTTAAGAACGTCGCCACCATCCTACTTCATTCTGGAATCTCCACCGCGTACACAGTTGTCAAAGTGGTTTTCGGTATCGACAGAGAGTATGTCCATATCTGATCCCGGTCTCTTTAACAACCAATCGTTATTATAACACCGTGGTCATTTCAAAATAGTTTATACTTCAAAACTAAAATATCATTATCATTTCAAACCCAATTTATTACGATATCATTTTCACTTCAAATATATCCATTTTCAAAATCATATCACTTTCCAAAGTTACAACGCTTTCGAAATCATAGTCTTTTTAAAAAACAAAACACATTGGAAATCACAGCTTTGAAATCATAATATTTTGGAAATCATAACACTTTCCTTTTAAACAGTTTGCATATTAAAATTTCTTTATAAAATAAAATAGTTTCCTCAAATTCACAAAACGATTCAAATTAACTTGGATTTCAAAAATTTAATTTAAATCAAATCTCAAATCATCAGTTTCAACTCGATTCAGCTTCTAAATAAACCATTTCAAATTATCGATTTCAAATACATATCTGAACCATAAAATAAGCCGTTTCAATTTTTAATATATTTCAAAGCTTTAAATATTCAACATTTCAAAACTAAATTCGATAAATTTATATACATATCAGATTCACTTTACAATTATTTCGTTTTGAAATATTAACTTAATCATTTCCATAACATTTAAATACAATTTCAATTTACAAATTTAAATAAACAAAATATCCCATTTAAATATATATAAGTTTGAAATATCCATTTAAGTCACCTTTTCAAATTTCAAGTTGTAAAACACTTCTTTAAATTTCAAATTCAATATTTCAAATCAAACTTATTTAAGAAAAATTATTAAATAAATATAATTTCAATCAATTCCAAATCATTATAAATTCTATATTTGAAGATATAGATATTAAATAAATACTTAAACATATTATTTATCAACTTTATTAAATCAACTTTGATGAATCTTTTAAAATCAATATTTATCAAAACCATATATTTCTTTTCAAAACCATAGAAATCATTTTTCAAAACATTTATATATAGACCAACGGTGCCTGTATATAATTTTTCTATCCTATGGTCAAGTGATACGGATATTTATCATTTCAATCCGCAATTTAAATTATATATACGGGTATATATCTTTTCAACCTGCAATCCCAAATTCAATTCAATGAAAATCGCTTGGGTTTATCATTTCAACCCATAACGATTTTCTCCTATTCTACAGATCGTTCGGGTATGTGTCATTTCAACCCATAGTGATTCTATTCTAACAGGGAACTTGCAGAGTGATAACAGATATGATAATAAAAATAACAATAGTAACAGGCAATATATCATCAATATAAATATACTGGTGTTAGATGTCACAGATGAACAGATACAGATAATGACATATATAACAATGTAAATAACTAACATCAGCATATTTCAATTTGACATTTCAATTGAAATCAAATTTAATAAATATAAGAACATTAATCGTGAGTGATTGCTCACCTTTCGAGGCTAGAGAGAATAGGAGATGACATGGATACGCACACTGATATTGCATTACGAATCCAAGCACGAATTTCATAGCAAAGAAAATTGGCACGAATTCGACGGACAAGCTGATAGATAAGAAATCAATGAGAACGAATCAAATCAATTTTTGATATTAACTGAAAATATATACATTATATTATTATTATTATTATTTTATTAGATCAACATTAAATTTAAAACTCGTACTAAAAATCCGAAATCTTTATATATATCGTTTTCAAAAATCACTACCAAAATCAACCAGCTTCTCAGCTATGGAAATAAACCTATATATTAAAAGGATCAAAACATATATATATTTATTTTAAAAATTATCTATATATATTTTTAAATGATCAAAATATCAATATATATATATATATAGTTTATACACAAATAAACATGTCGATATTTAAGTACTATAGTTAAAACCAAATGAGACCTTTATAATAAATTCAAAACCAATAAACAAATCAACCAAGACATAACTTTATAGACATACATATCTATACTGCTATATAGACTTCTATATTATCTTCTTAAACCAAAACTACGGTCGAACCATTTTACAATATATATGTACAAAAAACAAAGTTGCTAACAAGTATACGACGGACATCAATATGACTTGAACATATCATACACATTATTTTGGCAAAAATCAGTAACCATATATTCATGTATGCAGACCTTATATAAGAAATACATATATACAATGAATGATTATAGGGACAGATGGCTTGCTATTTTATATATGCAGACTTTCCACAAAATGACTACCAAAGGCCTACCTATGTATATTTCTATGTACACCACTTTTAGAAATTTATACTTAAACCAAAATGTATAGCCAAAGTATAATATCTGCATATTTGGAAAACTGTGAACTATAAAGCTAGAGACAACACAGTATATATATATATTTTCTATAGTATAATGTATTGAATAGACAGAACATTATATATATATATATATATACGGTATAACCGGTAACACTAATAATGTATACATACTAACATTATATATATAACCTTTATATGAAAACATATACATCCAACTCTGTTGATACATACACCATTGTAAATACATATAATGTTATAAACAAACCTTGTAATATTAAAACTATAACAACAAAGCTGTAAAATATAACCACTTGAACATATAGATATATAACTACTATATATAAAAAAATCTTACTTTAAACCAAATGTGATATATATATAATACTATGTACAGGTAAATAAACTTGTATAACATAAAACTAATATATATACGAAAGCCAATAAACTCTTATATAAAGTGACAGCAAAGAAGTATATATAAAAGAAAGCTA
Source organism: Allium fistulosum (assembly GCA_030737815.1). Classification (NCBI taxonomy): domain Eukaryota; kingdom Viridiplantae; phylum Streptophyta; class Magnoliopsida; order Asparagales; family Amaryllidaceae; genus Allium; species Allium fistulosum. The sequence goes on from CM060906.1 coordinate 696,137,660, forward strand.
TGTATTATTGTAAGATATGGTTTAACAATATATACAACATTTTATTCAAAACATTGTATATTGATGTATATAAACTGCTTCAGCCAAGGTACAATACTGTAACAATAGTTAACATAAAACATATAAATTGTAAACTTAAATATTCCAAGATAAATATCCTATTCGAAAGTCTATGCAAACTTTTATAGCTTGTTCATGAGATTTAATATGTATAGCATAACTAATAGAATATATACCAGATAGTATAACCAACAGAACATATATATTACCAACTTATATATATATATATATATATATATATTCTAACACATATACATAATTTTGTATTATATAACACAACTAAATATAAATATCTATATACCTAAGATACATGCCACAGCTGAGTTATCATGCACAGGTAGAGGAGGGGAGAGACATGCCGGCATTGATGATGTGGGGACAGCAAAGGAGCGAAGGCTGGCGAAATCTGGGCGGAGATCGGATCTGAGGCAGATCTAGGTTGAGTGCGGGTGGTTTGCTTGGCACGGTGGGGAGAGTATGGGATGTAGGTTGGTGGGAGACGGGCGGCATGGGCTTCCGGCAGTGGAGGCTTGGCTTGGCTTGCCGTCGAGTAGGTGAAGGCGGAAGGGAAATGAGATGTAGAGGCTTGCGGTGGCTGATGGAGGGAAGTTTTGCTCGGCCATTGGTGCAGATGAGTGGAGGATACGTGGCCGAGGGGAAGGGTGAAGATGAAGGAAGTCGGCACGGTTTGGGAGGAAGATGTGGAGGCGGTGGGTTGCTGGCACGGCGGTGGTGGATGGGAAGGCTGCACGAGTGGAAGTGGGAAGGCTGGAGATGTGCTCGGGTCTGGGCATGCGTGATGAGTTGGAGGTGGTAGGGTTTTAGGAAGGGAATCCTGATGGGTGACTTTGCAAATACTCCGATCGGTTGAAGAGAAGAAGAACAGTGCCCAACTTTATTAATATATACTTTTGTTTCCAACTGAAACGACAATATGCACCGAAAGAAAAATGTGAATAGGGAAATAGACAACGAAAGAACAGGTCCACAAATACTGAACAGTAGGAATAGAATTGGCCACCCCTTGATTTTTGGAAAATTATTAAACCAATTAATTGTTGTTGAGCTGCACGTTATAGATTTGAAGTCTAAGGGAAAATGTAAAGTCAAAATTCGGTACCGTTACGGTGAACTGTTTATTCTTTTCGACGCGTACCGGATCTCAAATACCAGAGTTGAATATACCATGGAGATCAGCACGACGAGACGATCAAAACGGTACATAGATATTAGTGGCACGATCATCCGGTCAAAAGTCGATAATCGGTACCGAAAATGCTGCTATTTTGCCAAAATTAAGATAAACGGAGTAATAGACATCCAAATTTAGAAAAACGAAAGATGACGACTCACTTAGAAGATGATTTACAAATTTTCTATGTAAAAATATTCAGGTTTGGAAAACATTTTATTATCATCAATTTTAACTGATTAAATTGAAGTAAATTTACGCGCGAAATAAATTTTCATATTTTCGGACGAAAATTTACCAGTTGCTATGTTTAATTAGACGTATTCCAAATATCAAATTTATATTTCAAAATTTTATTGTTTAAATTTCACACAAATTCAATTAATTAAATAAATAAAACCACTGAAATTTACGGGTCGTTACACTCTCCCCCACTCAAAACTTTTCGTCCCCGAAAAGGAAGGAGGTAGGAGAATAGAACCAACCAGAAAGAAAATTGGCTTTGAAAACAAAATAAACAACTGATTTTAAAACTATATAAATTTCAAATTAAACTAATTAATATCCAACATTTTGGTTAAATCCATTTGAGTTCACTTAAGTTAAATCAACCTATCTGTTTCTAAATTCATTATCTTTTTTATCTAGTCATCCTAAGTTAATAATTTCTAAATCATCAAATTTGTATAATCATTTATTATACTCATGTTTTATTCAACAAATTTAATTCTTTTATTCTAAATTATTATTAACCTTATTCCACTTAATATATCTTATCACATATATTTAAACCATATAAATTAATTTAGACCATTTAAATTTCAATTTAAATTAACTTATATTCAGTAATTGATTTTAAATTCAAGGTATTTCCATAAGTTAATTGAATTTCAATTTATTTATTCCTTCAAAACAAATTTATTTGTCTCATCTATTATTCAATTAACTTATTATCCTATTTATCTCTATTAACATCTTTATAATAAAATTTACTATAACACTCAAATCTTTCCTTATAAAGTCATTTTATATTGTATATTATCCAATTACATTTTTAACTTCTGAAAATTTTAGGTAAGTTATGTTGGGATGTAATCGAGTATTATTGAAATGACCCTCCTATTTCCACACTAATTTCATTAGTGATTTTTTTTAGAGATGATATATAGATATATCATCCATTACAAGTATATTTCCCAGGGTCATTTTCTTTCTCTAATAAACAAAATATATCCAGGATCTTTCACAATATAAAAATATTGTTTTAATTCTAAATCATTTTTAACATACATATATGAAGATATCTATGTTATATTCTACTTGAATCAGAGCATGATAATAAGTAGAAATCCTTTTAAATCTATTAAAATGTGATAAATTCCCTTTTTAAAAGGTTACTTATTGTATCCTAATTTTTGTCTATAGTGTCCACTGGAAATATGTACTTTAGGCTGTTATTATAATTAAGAAATGATCAAGCAATAATCAGTGGAAAACAAGCTTATAATATAGATATTGTCTTAAAGTCTGGATAGTATCAAACTCAGGTTAAAAGAAAGTGGATCCTAAGTGAACACAAGCAACATCTAGGCGTAATGGAAACGCGCCTAACTTATACATGCAAGGTCACGAGTTCGAGTACTATGCTGGTCGGTTCAAACACAATTTTTGTTTTTCTTTTTATTTTCTCCTGCTTGGTTTGAAATCTGATACCCACCTATATATATACTCAATTATTACTTATAATCTATCATACAAAACAATATTTCTTGCTTTATTATTTTTGAAACCCTTTCCTACAACTGTTCTAGGAATTTATATTTATATTTTTGCCCAATACCAACATGTACACAGATATACATGTACATGTCAGTGTCTTTGTTCATTTTCCAGAAAACTGAGCTCAAATGTTCCCTTGCTTCATTGATTTGAAGTGAAACATTTGGCCTGACCTATGGCCTAACCATGTAGTTGCTCTGGCCATTCTTTTGTTTGCATTTTACAACCCAGAATATACGCAAAACATTGATACCTCTCCTTTTCAAAAACATGTTTATATATATTTGTATGAATCAGACACCTTGTGATCAGATATATATCTTTCTTCCTAACCATAATTCTCTTTTAAAAATATATCTTCAGAGTATATACACTTTTTCTTGCATTTGGACATATATCAATATCATGAATTGAAAACATAGCAGTTTAATCCTTTTCTGGGTTTTACCAATTTAATTTTCTACATATCTATTTTTTTTTTGAAAGGACTCAGGATTAACTGAAATCATCATAAAATGATTATGCTTATAAAATCCAGGTTTTTCCTCAAAATCAAAACAACTTTAGCAAATAGGTTTTCAAATCAGTTTAACATCAAGATCCTTAGTACATACCAAATCAGAAATAACCAGAAACAACATAGCACATGTCTCTTAGCAGTTCTTCCTACTTAATACATTTAGATAGCCATATCAATCAGGGAATACATGCATGAATTAACACATTCTAGCTTTTATTTCTAATTATCTTAGCATCCTCTATTCCATATCTTTTTAATCTTGCTTACTTAGCTCCATCACAACCTGCAAAAGCATTAGTGGCTGCCCCATTATAAATGAGACACCCCCATGTGCCATGAGCAATAAGGGTCAGATCTATGATCTGGTGTGAGCATTTCTAACATATCCATGATATTAAGCTAAGGATACAGCATAAATATACTTTGCATACTTGACAGGTATTATCATGTACAATACATAAGAGCAAACACATGCATTAAAACAACTTTTATCTGGAACTACTAAGGTTGCCTTTTCTTCTTCTTATAAATTCCTGGCCTCATCTGCTATAAGGAATCAAAGGGACACATTGCCATGAACTAATTAACATCATGGCACAAAGATCTCAGGACTTAAACAAGCCATGTGCCAACTTGTCTACTTCAAATAGGACAAGCATTCCAGCAGCCTTCTTGGCACAAAATCCTTAGTTATATCACTAAGTGTATTCATGTTCATTCTATCAATGATAGCTAGGTGTACAAACCATCTGTACACATGAAGCATACTAGTTACCTTGCAGACATGATATTGCAAGCAAGTTAAAAGTTACTTTCTAGAGGTATAACACCCCAGTCATTTCATCTCACTTTATTTAGCATATAAACACCCTATTCAAGCATATACCAGAATGTTTGCAACTGAGAATAAATGCATGGCTCTATTTTGATTTTGCAAGCAACTATGTTTAGCCAGATTTTTAATCTTGTTTAAACATAGTTTTTAGGCTTGTAAATTTCTGTTTGGTTTAGGGCTCAGCACTTATAGAGAAAGACTCCATTGCACCCTTAACCAATTATTTCAAGCCTCAGCACTATACCAATGTATATGCAGCTCATAGTTTTCTTTTTTTTTTCATTCTTTGTCTTAAGCCATGATTCAGACTAGTTACAAATACTCTATTATATGTTCTTTAAGGTTTTGGTATAACATACAGAGATGAAAATAGAACAACATAGTTATACATCCAGCATAGCAGATTATATCTCATCAAGCATTCATGAAACCATCAGTAGCCAACATAGTTTGTAAATCAAAACATGCAAAATATAGCATATAAAAACTTGGCTGCCTAATCCCAGGTCTTAATGCCATGTATATGAGTGAGGATACTCACCTAAATGCTTACACAAGCTTAAACCAGAAAACCCCTCAAATCTTTAGCCTTATCTTCCTCTTCTTCCTTAGGTTAGTTAATTAGTGAGAGAGAGCAGTTTTCTGGTTAGGCTCTTGGTTTAAATAAGGGTTCTATCTAGGGTTTTGGGTGATGCAAAATCCCTATTTTAGCCCAGACCAGAATCATGCATTTGGCATTGCATATTCCCTCCCTCCTAACCCTTAATGTCCCGGCCAATATTTTAAAACAAGGCTATATTGTGCTCATTTTCTTTTCTTTTCAGAAAGTGATTACTTTAAGTATTTTTATTATATTTACCTCAAACATGATAATGGTGTGACTTTCTATTTTCTGCCTATGTACATTTGCTTCCTTGCACTTTGGTTCTTACTGTTTTAGTGATTCCTTTATTAATCTTCTGCTCAAATAATATCTGGATATATATATATATATATATACATTTATACAACTATGGGTGTTAATTTAACTTTAACCTTTTATTTGCAGAAAACATGTGCATACTTATGTGCATTTCTACACCTATTATTCAAATAAAATTTCACTTATTCATTATAAATCAATGTTCTCTTCTGTCTTAATTTTCAGACAAGTCATACATATGTACATATATATATAGATATATATATATATATATACACATCCTCAGGAATTTTTAATATTCATGTCTAGGCCTATATTTCCTTTATTTAAAACATTTTATCTAAATGTTTTCCTTCCTTGTTTTATTATTCAGGAATTCTGGATTTTCTCTTAGTGCCATAACTAGTGTGCACGTGCACACATGCACACAACCTTGCACCACTGAAAATCCCACCTATATAATAATTCTGATTTTCCCCCAGAATTTTAATCATTTATTTAAAAGAATTTTTTTCTCAAAATCTTGGGGTATTACAATCACCCCTTCTTTTAGGAATTGTGCCCTCACAATTTGCAACATATTCTTTGAGTACTCCTACTTTCTTAGGAAAAAAAAATATATTCAAATATGCATGAGCAAATCAATTAGTCACTGTCTATCATACATATCAAACTTTCTTAGTAATCTAAGAATTTACCTTTTAAATTTGCAAAGAGCCTAGGGTAATCCATCCTGATTTTATCCTCTAGCTCCCAAGTACAATCACTAGGGTCTATACTCCATTGAATCTTTACAAGCTTCAATGTCTTGTTTCTTAATTTCTTTTCTTCCCTTGCCACAATTCCCACTGGCTCTTTCTCATAGATTGGATCTGGATTAATCTGAACTTCAGTAGGCTTTTCTAAGATTTCCTCCTTGTCATGCACCCATCTCCTTAGTTGTGACACATGAAACACATTGTGCATTGCACTCATCTTCTCTGGAAGCTCCAGCTTATAGGCTAGTGAGCCTATCCTCTCCAAAATCTTGTATGGTCCAACATATCTGGGTCTGAGTTTCCCCTGCTTGCCAAATCTCAAGACTTTCTTCATTGGTGAAACCTTAATGAAGACATAATCACCTACTTTGAATTCCACTGACTTCCTCTTTGCATCAGCATACTTCTTTTGCCTATCTTGAGCTACTGCCATCCTCTTTCTCACCAGTCCTATTTTCTCTGTGATGTCCTTGACATATTCTGGCCCTAGGATAGCTTTCTCTCCTGGCTCAGCCCAACACATAGATGATAGACATGGCTTTCCATATAGGGCTTCAAAGGGTGCCATTCCAATTGTACTTTGGTGGCTATTATTGTATGTGAACTCAGCCAAATGGAGGTGGTCCTCCCAATTTCCTCCAAAGTCTAACACACATGCTCTAAGCAAATCCTCTAAAATCTTGTTTACCACTTCTGTTTGCCCATCTGATTGGGGGTGATAAGCAGTGCTTAGGCACAATTCACTCCCCATAGCTTCTTGGAAGCTCTTCCAGAATCTTGAAGTGAAGATTGTATCCCTATCACTCACTATAGTTTTAGGAACACCATGCAATTTTACCACTTCTCTCATAAAAGTTTGGGCTAACCTAGGTGCATTTCTGTCTGCTTTCACTGGTATGAAGTGGGCTACTTTAGTTAGCCTATCTACAGTTACCCAAATACTTGTATTTCCCTTCTTGGATCTAGGAAGACCATCTATAAAATCCATAGATATGTCTTCCCACTTCCACTGTGGTATACTAAGTGGCTGCAACAACCCTGAAGGTCTTTGGGTCTCAGCTTTTATTTGTTGACAAACCATGCACTTAGCAACATATCTAGCTACATTAGACTTCATTCCCTTCCACCAATAGTCCCTTTTTAAGTTTTGGTACATCTTGGTGCTGCCTGGATGTATGGAATATTTGCTCCTATGGTACTCATTAAGGATTTCTTCTTTCAATTCTATGATGTCTGGGACACATATCCTTCCCTTGTACCTTAAGTATCTTTTTACATCAATGTGATAATCCTTCACTTCCTCCTTCTTTAATAGGAGAGACCTCTTTTCTGCTAAGTCTTGATCTTCTTCTTGCATTTTTGCCACCTTCAAGGCCAAATTTGATTGTAAAGTAATTAAACTTAACCTTCCTTTACTCCTTTCTTCCTCAATTATCTCCATACTTATCCCACTGCTCTCATCTATTTCCAAATCAGTGAGCATGGTCAAGTCTCTAAACTCCTCCATCATCAACATGGCCACTTTTGCATGCTGCCTACTCAATGCATCTGCCACTTTATTAGCCTTGCCTGGTGTATAAAGTATATCTAAGTCATAAGCAGCAAGAAATTCAACCCATCTGTGTTGTCTCATATTCAAATCTTTCTGTGAAAAGAGATACTTTAAGGCCTTGTGATCAGTGTATAAAATGAACTTTGCACCTAACAAATAATGCCTCCAGAGCTTCAAGGCATATACCACTGCTGCCAACTCAAGATCATGAGTTGCATATCTAGTTTCATGGGGTTTTAGTTGTCTAGATGCATAGGCTATGACCTGATCTTGCTGCATCAACACAGCCCCTAGCCCTGACCCACATGCATCTGTATATACAACTAATCCCTCATTGCCTTCTGGTACTCTTAACACTGGTGATTTTACCAAAGCCTCCTTGATCTGGGTGAAAGCTTGTTCACACTTATCAGTCCATATAAACTTTTGGTTCTTCCTAGTCAGGTTAGTGAGTGGCATTGCTATTTTAGAAAATCCTTGTATGAACCTCCTATAGTATCCTGCCATCCCCATGAATGACCTAACTTCACTAACATTGTTAGGCTTCTTCCATGCTTGGATTGCTACTATCTTATTGGGGTTTACAGAAATTCCTCTAGCAGAGACAACATGTCCAAGAAAATGTACTTCCTCTTGCCAGAACACACACTTAGAGAACTTTGCTTTCAAATCTTTTTCTCTTAATCTAGATAAGACCAAATGTAAGTGGTTCTCATGTTCCTCTATTGTTTTAGAGTAGATTAGAATATCATCTATAAAAATCAGAACAAACTTGTCCAAGTAATCTCTGAATATCCTATTCATTAGGTCTACAAAGTAAGAAGGGGCATTTGTTAGCCCAAATGGCATAACCAGAAACTCATACAAACCATATCTTGTGTTGAATGCTGTATATTTAACACTTGATTCCTCAACCTTCATCTGATGAAATCCAGATGCCAAGTCTAGCCTAGAAAACACTTTAGCTCCACTGAGTTGATCAAAGAGATCATCTATCCTGGGTAATGGGTATTTGTTTTTGATGGTTACTTTGTTTAATTCTCTGTAATCTATACACATTCTTAAAGTACCATCATGCTTTTTAACAAATACTACAGGAGCACCCCAGCATGAATTACTTGGCCTTATAAACCCCTTGGCTTCTAATTCTTCCAGCTGGTTCTTTAGCTCCTTTAATTCACTTGGCCCCATCCTTGTAGGCTTTTTGATAACTGGGCTAGCCCCAGGCATAAGGTTAATCTGGAATTCAACAGGTCTATGGTGTGAGACACCTTTTACTTCCCCAAATACATCCAAGTATTCTTTAACTATGGGGATTTCATTAATAGCTATTTCCTTGGGATTATTTTCTAATTCAATTAAATGATTTAGACTGTTTTCTTTGATAGGTTCACATAGAATTGTAACCCTTTGGCCTTTAGAATTTTGTAGTGAAATGGTGGATGCATCTAGGTCAATTATGGCTTTGAATTGTCTTAGCCAATCTGCCCCTAATATAACTCCTATATTTGGGAAATTTAGAACATATAAATTGGAAACAAATGTGTTTCCCCCTATGTTCAAATTCACATCCACACAAATCATATCTAATACACTAGAACTTCCTAAAGGGCTTTGTATTAACAGAGGTATTTCAGCCAAATTGCAGTTCATTTTCAACCTTTTAACTATTTCATGGGAAATGAGTGAGTGGGTTGCCCCGGTATCATATATTACAGCTAAAGGTATGGTACAAATAAATAGTGTACCTTCCACTTGACCATGGTTTTCAGCATTAGCCTCAATTATGGCCTTGCCCCTACCTTCCAGGTTTGCCACTTTCCCTTGTTGCTTGTATTCTGGGCAATTTCTTTTCATATGCCCTTCCTTCCCACATAGATAGCATTTGAAAGCTCCCCCTTTAAGCTCTAGGCATCTTGGCTTAATATGGCCTTCTTTCCCACAATGGTTGCAAACTATTTTTCTTTTGGCTTCATTGGGCTTTGCATCTACTGCCTTCTTACCATCTGCCTCTCCTTTCTTCTTATCATAAGGATGGTACTTCCCTTTGTTCTTCTTGTTGCTATTGTTTTTGAAGCTCCTAAACTTATCTCTTTCCTTGTCATGCTGCTCAATCTTCAGAGCCAAATCTATCACTTGATCAAAAGTTCTGTCAGCATAAGGTAATATAGCCCTGCTAAGCCCTGGGTTCAATCCCTTGATGTATCTATCATTTTTGGATGCTTCATCAGCCACTAACATTGCCCCATAGGTTGACAATCCCTCAAACTTCTGGGTGTATTCTGTGACATTCATAGTCCCCTGTCTAAGTTTGATGAACTCCTCAAGTAAAGTGGTTTTTGCTGAGGCTGGAACAAACCTTGCCTCTAACATCTCCTTAAATTGATTCCAATTAATATCATTTTCATTCCGGCCAGCTATGATCACCTCCCACCAACTCAAAGCTGCACCTTTTAATTGCCTTAAGGCCACTTGCCTCTTCCTTTGGTCATCTAGTTGCATATCAGTGAAGATCCTTTCTAATGTCCTCAGCCATGCTTGAATCTCCATTACACTTTCAGTTCCTTCAAAGCTCTTGCCTCCCAAGCTGGTATAAGTCTTCACTAACTTGGAGAGCTCCTCATATGGGTTCTCAGGTCTGTGCCCAATTCCATCTCTCAAAACTCTCACAAATTCCTGCATGTCAAGCATTTGTGGTGTGCTAGATCCTCCTTGATGATGAGACCCTCTTCCTACCATATTTCTAAAAGTATATGTATTTCATCTTATTAGTTTATAACACTTAGCTTTAATTTTAAATTGGTTGTATCTTTCCTATTTAATCATTGTGTATGTCACATGCACACACATACATACATTCAGGGAATACTTATAAACAGTCAAATATACAAACAAACCTAGTATAAACATAAGCATACAAACATTTTGCTATGTTAATTAAAACATAGCCCTGATACCAAATGAAATGACCCTCCTATTTCCACACTAATTTCATTAGTGATTTTTTTTTTAGAGATGATATATAGATATATCATCCATTACAAGTATATTTCCCAGGGTCATTTTCTTTCTCTAATAAACAAAATATATCCAGGATCTTTCACAATATAAAAATATTGTTTTAATTCTAAATCATTTTTAACATACATATATGAAGATATCTATGTTATATTCTACTTGAATCAGAGCATGATAATAAGTAGAAATCCTTTTAAATCTATTAAAATGTGATAAATTCCCTTTTTAAAAGGTTACTTATTGTATCCTAATTTTTGTCTATAGTGTCCACTGGAAATATGTACTTTAGGCTGTTATTATAATTAAGAAATGATCAAGCAATAATCAGTGGAAAACAAGCTTATAATATAGATATTGTCTTAAAGTCTGGATAGTATCAAACTCAGGTTAAAAGAAAGTGGATCCTAAGTGAACACAAGCAACATCTAGGCGTAATGGAAACGCGCCTAACTTATACATGCAAGGTCACGAGTTCGAGTACTATGCTGGTCGGTTCATACACAATTTTTGTTTTTCTTTTTATTTTCTCCTGCTTGGTTTGAAATCTGATACCCACCTATATATATACTCAATTATTACTTATAATCTATCATACAAAACAATATTTCTTGCTTTATTATTTTTGAAACCCTTTCCTACAACTGTTCTAGGAATTTATATTTATATTTTTGCCCAATACCAACATGTACACAGATATACATGTACATGTCAGTGTCTTTGTTCATTTTCCAGAAAACTGAGCTCAAATGTTCCCTTGCTTCATTGATTTGAAGTGAAACATTTGGCCTGACCTATGGCCTAACCATGTAGTTGCTCTGGCCATTCTTTTGTTTGCATTTTACAACCCAGAATATACACAAAACATTGATACCTCTCCTTTTCAAAAACATGTTTATATATATTTGTATGAATCAGACACCTTGTGATCAGATATATATCTTTCTTCCTAACCATAATTCTCTTTTAAAAATATATCTTCAGAGTATATACACTTTTTCTTGCATTTGGACATATATCAATATCATGAATTGAAAACATAGCAGTTTAATCCTTTTCTGGGTTTTCCCAATTTAATTTTCTACATATCTATTTTTTTTTGAAAGGACTCAGGATTAACTGAAATCATCATAAAATGATTATGCTTATAAAATCCAGGTTTTTCCTCAAAATCAAAACAACTTTAGCAAATAGGTTTTCAAATCAGTTTAACATCAAGATCCTTAGTACATACCAAATCAGAAATAACCAGAAACAACATAGCACATGTCTCTTAGCAGTTCTTCCTACTTAATACATTTAGATAGCCATATCAATCAGGGAATACATGCATGAATTAACACATTCTAGCTTTTATTTCTAATTATCTTAGCATCCTCTATTCCATATCTTTTTAATCTTGCTTACTTAGCTCCATCACAACCTGCAAAAGCATTAGTGGCTGCCCCATTATAAATGAGACACCCCCATGTGCCATGAGCAATAAGGGTCAGATCTATGATCTGGTGTGAGCATTTCTAACATATCCATGATATTAAGCTAAGGATACAGCATAAATATACCTTGCATACTTGACAGGTATTATCATGTACAATACATAAGAGCAAACACATGCATTAAAACAACTTTTATCTGGAACTACTAAGGTTGCCTTTTCTTCTTCTTATAAATTCCTGGCCTCATCTGCTATAAGGAATCAAAGGGACACATTGCCATGAACTAATTAACATCATGGCACAAAGATCTCAGGACTTAAACAAGCCATGTGCCAACTTGTCTACTTCAAATAGGACAAGCATTCCAGCAGCCTTCTTGGCACAAAATCCTTAGTTATATCACTAAGTGTATTCATGTTCATTCTATCAATGATAGCTAGGTGTACAAACCATCTGTACACATGAAGCATACTAGTTACCTTGCAGACATGATATTGCAAGCAAGTTAAAAGTTACTTTCTAGAGGTATAACACCCCAGTCATTTCATCTCACTTTATTTAGCATATAAACACCCTATTCAAGCATATACCAGAATGTTTGCAACTGAGAATAAATGCATGGCTCTATTTTGATTTTGCAAGCAACTATGTTTAGCCAGATTTTTAATCTTGTTTAAACATAGTTTTTAGGCTTGTAAATTTCTGTTTGGTTTAGGGCTCAGAACTTATAGAGAAAGACTCCATTGCACCCTTAACCAATTATTTCAAGCCTCAGCACTATACCAATGTATATGCAGCTCATAGTTTTCTTTTTTTTTCATTCTTTGTCTTAAGCCATGATTCAGACTAGTTACAAATACTCTATTATATGTTCTTTAAGGTTTTGGTATAACATACAGAGATGAAAATAGAACAACATAGTTATACATCCAGCATAGCAGATTATATCTCATCAAGCATTCATGAAACCATCAGTAGCCAACATAGTTTGTAAATCAAAACATGCAAAATATAGCATATAAAAACTTGGCTGCCTAATCCCAGGTCTTAATGCCATGTATATGAGTGAGGATACTCACCTAAATGCTTACACAAGCTTAAACCAGAAAACCCCTCAAATCTTTAGCCTTATCTTCCTCTTCTTCCTTAGGTTAGTTAATTAGTGAGAGAGAGCAGTTTTCTGGTTAGGCTCTTGGTTTAAATAAGGGTTCTATCTAGGGTTTTGGGTGATGCAAAATCCCTATTTTAGCCCAGACCAGAATCATGCATTTGGCATTGCATATTCCCTCCCTCCTAACCCTTAATGTCCCGGCCAATATTTTAAAACAAGGCTATATTGTGCTCATTTTCTTTTCTTTTCAGAAAGTGATTACTTTAAGTATTTTTATTATATTTACCTCAAACATGATAATGGTGTGACTTTCTATTTTCTGCCTATGTACATTTGCTTCCTTGCACTTTGGTTCTTACTGTTTTAGTGATTCCTTTATTAATCTTCTGCTCAAATAATATCTGGATATATATATATACATTTATACAACTATGGGTGTTAATTTAACTTTAACCTTTTATTTGCAGAAAACATGTGCATACTTATGTGCATTTCTACACCTATTATTCAAATAAAATTTCACTTATTCATTATAAATCAATGTTCTCTTCTGTCTTAATTTTCAGACAAGTCATACATATGTACATATATATATAGATATATATATATACACACATCCTCAGGAATTTTTAATATTCATGTCTAGGCCTATATTTCCTTTATTTAAAACATTTTATCTAAATGTTTTCCTTCCTTGTTTTATTATTCAAGAATTCTGGATTTTCTCTTAGTGCCATAACTAGTGTGCACGTGCACACATGCACACAACCTTGCACCACTGAAAATCCCACCTATATAATAATTCTGATTTTCCCCCAGAATTTTAATCATTTATTTAAAAGAATTTTTTTCTCAAAATCTTGGGGTATTACAATTATACAAATAAAATTTTCCAATTTAACTATTCTAATTTAAATATTTATTCAAGAATTTAAGAATTAAATTTTTGATTTCAATTCAAACCATTTAGATATAAATATATATACTAGATATATCAAATTAAATCTATGATCATATACCAATATATATTATAAATCAAGTCATACTTCGGAAATTCAAATCAAATTAATTTTCCAAAACAAAATGTAGCAAAGTTACAGCATGGTCTCTCCACTTCGAAACTCGAAAATGAATGTCGATGATGCGGCCGTCATCACCGAAATTATTTTCCAACGACAAAGAGAAGAGCACTAATTTAAACATTTAAAATTCTTTGAAAACCATTTTATTCGAAAATACTTTAAAACAAAGTTTGAAATCACCAGAAATTTAATTCTTAATTTCTCAATTTAAATTCATTTCAATTCCAAATAAATTTATAATCAATAGTCATTTTGCAATAGTCAATGACTTACAAAACAATAAAATGATAATCAAATATTATCATTTTCAACAACCAAATTATTTAACTTTTAATTCTAGAAAATTTTTCTTATATATTTATAATATAATCATACAAATTTATTTCATTTGTCAAATTTGAAAATTATATTGTGTCAGTTTGCTATATTCAAGTGTTTTGGAAATCCTATCGATAGCGTTGATCAGACGAATCGATCGGAAATCCAACCAACATCAACAACTCAAACAACACACTATAAACATAAACTATTTTATATTAATTACAAATACACTCCCTCACACGATGATTCCAGAATTGGATTCTAACACAAGGATAGAGATCCAAATATATAGGGACTCTAATCAAAGAGAATTCTAATCTAAAAATAGATAGGCTCGAAACGAAGATTAGATGATTGCATTTCAAACAGGGAGATGGATAAAGTTGTATAAATCACGGGCAACCTTAACCGGGTCAACCGTGACTTCAAGAATATAATCGATGTAGAATTCTGAAGCAAATCAACATTCGAATACCAGAGGTAGAATTCGGGTATAGCATAAGATAGCAACATCGTAAACCGAGGATACAGAAATCTCCGGTGAATCAATACCGATTGTAAAGGAGTTTCACCCCAGTACAAATTATTCGAAGATTGGCGAGACTGCCGATTTATTATAGAGATCATTCGAAGTGGAGTTATGGGATACTCCAGAATCAAAAGACACGAATGGACTTGGAACCGAAGTGAACGTTCCAAAATTCAAAGGAATCGAGTCAAAGAAGAAGGAATTCAAGCTCGAACGAAAGTGATTCTGTAATTGAATTTACTACATATGCTGAGTTTTGCCTAAAACCAGAGCTCTGATACCACATGTAACGACCCAGTATTTTGGACCATTCAAGTCGACCATAAATCCACACATGTAGGACTTGAATAATTCAAAACAATGGATTGTTAATAAATTTGGCAAAAACTCAGGATATACAGTAAATAAAATAATTACAGATCACAGACACAGACACAGAGTAATATAACAATAATGCAGCGGAAACAAAAGGATAGTAGTTCATGAAGCTACTATATAAATATAACAGAGTTAAACAAAATTACAACAGAAGTCTCGAATACAATAGATGTCTCAATACAATAATTAAATACGAGATCTGAATACATCACTGGAATCAACTGAATAACTGAAAGCAGGATCGATAGATAGCTGGATCTCCAAGCGAAGCTCCAACTCCAAAGGTGAGTCTCAAATGCTGTATCACTCAGTCTGACCCGAGCGTAAAGCAAAACACAAAACACTCGAGTCAGGATTAAGATTCTTATATTCAATAAATCCAACTCAAGTGAAATATCAACTGAAATACAAGTAACTTAAAGGATGTTTGGGATAACCATCCTCTAAGGGTCCGTTAAACTATTTACTATGTAGTAATATACGCTATATACAGTAGTGTCTAATCAGTAAAGTATAATCATATAGAAAATAGCGTTAAGGGGATGGAGAACCTTAACGCGGTCGGATCTTAAAATCATAATCGTAGTAAAGCTCGGTATGGCAGGTGACACGGCACAACTAGGCAATGCCAGGGTAGATATACCAGTTACGCACACGGACTGATGGATACGCATAGCAGCCACTACCGTTCCACCTCGAACAACACTCCCAAATCGGAGGATGGCCATCTAGTCAAATCACAAGTAAGAGTATAATATCGAAGAAATGCGTCCGAGAAGAGGTGCTACCTCACTGGTCCGAGATCGCTCCTGTTTTAGCCACCTTATGCCAAATCACGGGAGTTGGGTCCACGTAACATACCTTAAGAACGTCACCACCATCCTACTTCATTCTGGAATCTCCACCGCGTACACAGTTGTCAAAGTGGTTTTCGGTATCGACAGAGAGTATGTCCATATCCGATCCCGGTCTCTTTAACAACCAATCGTTATTATAACACCGTGGTCATTTCAAAATAGTTTATACTTCAAAACTAAAATATCATTATCATTTCAAACCCAATTTAATACGATATCATTTTCACTTCAAATATATCCATTTTCAAAATCATATCACTTTCCAAAGTTACAACGCTTTCGAAATCATAGTCTTTTTAAAAAATCAAAACACATTGGAAATCACAGCTTTGAAATCATAATATTTTGGAAATCATAACACTTTCCTTTTAAACAGTTTGGATATTAAAATTTCTTTATAAAATAAAATAGTTTCCTCAAATTCACAAACCGATTCAAATTAACTTGGATTTCAAAAATTTAATTTAAATCAAATCTCAAATCATCAGTTTCAACTCGATTCAGCTTCTAAATAAACCATTTCAAATTATCGATTTCAAATACATATCTGAACCATAAAATAAGCCGTTTCAATTTTTAATATATTTCAAAGCTTTAAATATTCAACATTTCAAAACTAAATTCGATAAATTTATATACATATCAGATTCACTTTACAATTATTTCGTTTTGAATTATTAACTTAATCATTTCCATAACATTTAAATACAATTTCAATTTACAAATTTAAATAAACAAAATATCCCATTTAAATATATATAAGTTTGAAATATCCATTTAAGTCACCTTTTCAAATTTCAAGTTGTAAAACACTTCTTTAAATTTCAAATTCAGTATTTCAAATCAAACTTATTTAAGAAAAATTCTTAAATAAATATAATTTCAATCAATTCCAAATCATTATAAATTCTATATTTGAAGATATAGATATGAAATAAATACTTAAACATATTATTTATCAACTTTATTAAATCAACTTTAATGAATCTTTTAAAATCAATATTTATCAAAACCATATATTTCTTTTCAAAACCATAGAAATCATTTTTCAAAACATTTATATATAGACCAACGGTGCCTGTATATAATTTTTCTATCCTATGGTCAAGTGATACAGATATTTATCATTTCAATCCGCAATTTAAATTATATATACGGGTATATATATTTTCAACCCGCAATCCCAAATTCAATTCAATGAAAACCGCTTGGGTTTATCATTTCAACCCATAACGATTTTCTCCTATTCTACAGATCGTTCGGGTATGTATCATTTCAACCCATAGTGATTCTATACTAACAGGGAACTTGCAGAGTGATAACAGATATGATAATAAAAATAACAATAGTAACAGGCAATATATCATCAATATAAATAACAGATACTGGTGTCAGATGTCACAGATGAACAGATACAGATAATGACATATATAACAATGTAAATAACTAACATCAGCATATTTCAATTTGACATTTCAATTGAAATCAAATTTAATAAATATAAGAACATTAATCGTGAGTGATTGCTCACCTTTCGAGGCTAGAGAGAATAGGAGATGACATGGATACGCACACTGATATTGCATTACGAATCCAAGCACGAATTTCATAGCAAAGAAAATTGGCACGAATTCGACGGACAAGCTGATAGATAAGAAATCAATGAGAATGAATCAAATCAATTTTTGATATTAACTGAAAATATATACATTATTATATTATTATTATTATTATTTTATTAGATCAACATTAAATTTAAAACTCGTACTAAAAATCCGAAATCTTTATATATATCGTTTTCAAAAATCACTACCAAAATCAACCAGCTTCTCAGCTATGGAAATAAACCTATATATTAAAAGGATCAAAACATATATATATTTATTTAAAAAATTATCTATATATATTTTTAAATGATCAAAATATCAATATATATATATATAGTTTATACACAAATAAACATGTCGATATTTAAGTACTATAGTTAAAACCAAATGAGACCTTTATAATAAATTCAAAACCAATAAACAAATCAACCAAGACATAACTTTATAGACAAACATATCTATATTGCTATATAGACTTCTATATTATCTTCTTAAACCAAAACTACGGCCGAACCATTTTACAATATATATGTACAAAAAAACAAAGTTGCTAACAAGTATACGACGGACATCAATATGACTTGAACATATCATACACATTATTTTGGCAAAAATCAGTAACCATATATTCATGTATGCAGACCTTATATAAGAAATACATATATACAATGGACGATTATAGGTACAGATGGCTTGCTATTTTATATATGCAGACTTTCCACAAAATGACTACCAAAGGCCTACCTATGTATATTTCTATGTACACCACTTTTAGAAATTTATACTTAAACCAAAATGTATAGCCAAAGTCTAATATCTGCATATTTGGAAAACTGTGAACTATAAAGCTAGAGACAACACAGTATATATATATATTATCTATAGTATAATGTATTGAATAGACAGAACATTATATATATATATACGGTATAACCGGTAACACTAATAATGTATACATACTAACATTATATATATAACCTTTATATGAAAACATATACATCCAACTCTGTTGATACATACACCATTGTAAATACATATAATGTTATAAACAAACCTTGTAATATTAAAACTATAACAACAAAGCTGTAAAATATAACCACTTGAACATATAGATATATAACTACTATATATAAAAAAATCTTACTTTAAACCAAATGTGATATATATATATATATAATACTATGTACAGGTAAATAAACTTGTATAACATAAAACTAATATATATACGAAAGCCAGTAAACTCTTATATAAAGTGACAGTAAAGAAGTATATATAAAAGAAAGCTATGTATTATTGTAAGATATGGTTTAACAATATATACAATATTTTATTCAAAACATTGTATATTGATGTATATAAACTGCTTCAGCCAAGGTACAATACTGTAACAATAGTTAACATAAAACATATAAATTGTAAACTTAAATATTCCAAGATAAATATCCTATTCGAAATTCTATGCAAACTTTTATAGCTTGTTCATGAGATTTAATATGTATAGCATAACTAATAGAATATATACCAGATAGTATAACCAACAGAACATATATATTACCAACTTATATATATATATATATTCTAACACATATACATAAATTTGTATTATATAACACAACTAAATATAAATATCTATATACCTAAGATACATGCCACAGCTGAGTTATCAAGCACAGGCAGAGGAGGGGAGAGACAGGCCGGCATTGATGTCGTGGGGACAGCAGAGGAGCGAAGGCTGGCGAAATCTGGGCGGAGATCGGATCTGAGGCAGATCTAGGATGAGTGCGGGTGGTTTGCTTGGCACGGTGGGGAGAGTATGGGATGTTGGTTGGTGGGAGACGGGCAGCATGGGCTTCCGGCAGTGGAGGCTTGGCTTGGCTTGCCGTCGAGTAGGTGAAGGCGGAAGGGAAATGAGATGTAGAGGCTTGCGGTGGCTGATGGAGGGAAGTTTTGCTCGGCCATTGGTGCAGATGAGTGGAGGATACGTGGCCGAGGGGAAGGGTGAAGATGAAGGAAGTCGGCACGGTTTGGGAGGAAGATGTGGAGGCGGTGGGTTGCTGGCACGGCACGGCGGTGGTGGATGGGAAGGCTGCACGAGTGGAAGTGGGAAGGCTGGAGATGTGCTAGGGTCTGGGCATGCGTGATGAGTTGGAGGTGGTAGGGTTTTAGGAAGGGAATCCTGATGGGTGACTTTGCAAATAGTCAGATCGGTTGAAGAGAAGAAGAACAGTGCCCAACTTTATTAATATATACTTTTGTTTCCAACTGAAACGGCAATATGCATCGAAAGAAAAATGTGAATAGGGAAATAGACAACGAAAGAACAGGTCCACAAATACTGAACAGTAGGAATAGAATTGGTCACCCCTTGATTTCTGGAAAATTATTAAACCAATTAATTGTTGTTGGGCTGCACGTTATAGATTTGAAGTCTAAGGGAAAATGTAAAGTCAAAATTCGGTACCGTTACGGTGAACTGTTTATTCTTTTCGACGCCTACCAGATCTCAAATAGCAGAGTTGAATATACCGTGGAGATTAGCACGACGAGACGATCAAAACGGTACACAGATATTAGTGGCACGATCATCCGGTCAAAAGTCGATAATCGGTACCGAAAATGCTGCTATTTTGCCAAAATTAAGATAAACGGAGTAATAGACATCCAAATTTAGAAAAACGAAAGATGACGACTCACTCAGAAGATGATTTACAAATTTTCTATGTAAAAATATTCAGGTTTGGTAAACATTTTATTATCATCAATTTTAACTGATTAAATTGAAGTAAATTTACGCGCGAAATAAATTTTCATATTTTCGGACGAAAATTTACCAGTTGCTATGTTTAATTAGACGTATTCCAAATATCAAATTTATATTTCAAAATTTTATTGTTTAAAATTTCACACAAATTCAATTAATTAAATAAATAAAACCACTGAAATTTACGGGTCGTTACACTCTCCCCCACTCAAAACTTTTCGTCCCCGAAAAGGAAGGAGGTAGGAGAATAGAACCAACCAGAAAGAAAATTGGCTTTGAAAACAAAATAAACAACTGATTTTAAAACTATATAAATTTCAAATTAAACAAATTAATATCCAACATTTTGGTTAAATCCATTTGAGTTCACTTAAGTTAAATCAACTTATCTGTTTCTAAATTCATTATCCTTTTTATCTAGTCATCCTAAGTTAATAATTTATAAATCATCAAATTTGTATAATCATTTATTATACTCATGTTTTATTCAACAAATTTAATTCTTTTATTCTAAATTATTATTAACCTTATTCCACTTAATATATCTTATCACATATATTTAATCCATATAAATTAATTTAGACCATTTAAATTTCAATTTAAATTAACTTATATTCAGTAATTGATTTTAAATTCAAGGTATTTCCATAAGTTAATTGAATTTCAATTTATTTATTCCTTCAAAACAAATTTATTTGTCTCATCTATTATTCAATTAACTTATTATCCTATTTATCTCTATTAACATCTTTATAATAAAATTTAAGTGTATAACATTTACTATAACACTCAAATCTTTCCTTATAAAGTCATTTTATATTGTATATTATCCAATTACATTTTTAACTTCTGAAAATTTTAGGTAAGTTATGTTGGGATGTAATCGAGTATTATACAAATAAAATTTTCCAATTTAACTATTCTAATTTAAATATTTATTCAAGAATTTAAGAATTAAATTTTCGATTTCAATTCAAACCATTTAGATATAAATATATATACTAGATATATCAAATTAAATCTATGATCATATACCAATATATAATATAAATCAAGTCATACTTCGGAAATTCAAATCAAATTAATTTTCCAAAACAAAATGTAGCAAAGTTACAGCATGGTCTCTCCACTTCTGTGATATCCCGGAATTTTGGCAATATCAATTTAATAATCTTTATTTATAATTAAATTGATTTGTTGATTTTATTTTATAAATTGACAAGTTTGATTCTTTTAAAGGTTAATAATATTTTAAATTGGCAATATTTATTAATATCTTTTCTAACAATTTAAAATTGGTAAGATTTATCTTTCAAAACTTATATAAATGTTTTATATTTATAATGTATATATGTATGTTGGTATATATATATAGGAAGATCATTTAGATGTTTAATTAATTAATTTGTAATTAATTAATGATAGTGAGCAGGATTAAGATAATCCAAGTAATTAAAGGATAGTAATTAATTTAATTAAAGGTTAATTAAATTGATTAGAGTAAATCAATTCTGTTTAGATAATTGATTAATACTGGATGTTTGATATTGGGTGATTGGTTGATATTGGATGATTTGTATGTCTCTGATATATATATGATACATTAAAATTTATCAAAGCATAAGTTATTTTAAATAATTGTTTTTCACATTTGTATATTTATTATAAAATCTTAAAGCTTAAATTATAAAAAAGATAAATACATTATATACATATAAATATTTCATAAATACATATAAATGACTTAAATGAATTAATTAAAAACAAGATTTACACTTGTAAGTATATTAAGATGGTGTGAAGACATTTGTAAAAATAAGTGTATAGGTGTAAACTAATTAACACGTAAGAGGACAAATGTCCACATTTCCTTTTGAGAATTAAAATAAATAAATTAAAATATAAAAGAAGAAATCTATTTTTACTTTCAGCTGAACTCTTATTCTCTTTATTTCAACTAAAAATAAATTCGAATCAAAAGAAAAGATAAAGACTGGAAATCAAATTGCAAAGAGAAATGAAAATCTGGAAAATCTGGGAATCTAAGATCTGAAATAAGAAGATCAAAGGCAAATTAAAACAGCAGTTTCAAATCTTCAATTGAATCTGAAGATATGCAATCAGAGGAATTAATCAAACAGCAAGATTATAATTCAACAAGCAAATGGAAAAGCAAGTTCAAATTGCAATCAGAGAAATAAAGTCTGGAATAAACCTGGGAACAAAAACCTGTCATATGTTCTCTGTTTAAATAACAGGTGAGTAAATCTAATTTTAAAAACAGTTTAAAATCTGCTAATAGGTTTGATATGTCTGATAAATATTATAATAACATGATATGCAATGTTTACTTGAATGATTGGATATAAATGAATGTTTACATAAGAGTTTGATTATGCACCTGAATGTTCATTATTCTCTGATTTTTCCCTGTGAGTAAACATTTGAATTAAGAACTTAAGTAACAAATATCTGTTGCATATGAATTATTGTGTGGATGGTTGCTTTGCATGTATGTTTGAAATTGTGTATATGTTTAAGTCCTGAAATCATGTTTATATGAATGTATTTAAACATGCATGTCTGATATCAGAGTGTACCTCTGTTCATGTTACAGAGTTGAATTTTGATAAAAATTCCAAATCTTTTTATCTGTTTACTACTTAAACTTTAGATTTCAAACAAGATAGTTTACTTTAAACATCATCTAGGTTTTAAAAACAAGTTCAAGTAAAATAAGTTTGAAAAGACTCTGGACTCAAGAAAATACAGTAGATTTTTAAAACAGGTTGAAAACCAAACATCTTAAATTGATGATTCAATTATTTAATTTGAATCAATATGGGAAAATATGATTTTTAAGAAGAAAATCAGAATTTTTAATATGGTATTGAGAGTGCAGTTCATTGATGACCAGAAAATGGGTTTCATGCTTTTTCTGGTGATCGGCGTGATCGAGAGTGATGGGGTTTGGTCTGGAGGTTGCTAGTGGAGTATGGATCATAGGAAAAATGCAATTGATTTTTTTTTAATTGCTGAATTGTTTGAATTCAAACAAACTAGGGTTTTAAGTGGAGTTTTAATCGTCTGGGTTGTCGAAGCAATTTCGACGTGGATAGGGGACCGGAATCGTTCGCGATGGGGGGAAATCATTGCTGGAGTCGAGGCGAAGCTGCGGCGAAGTCGGCGAGGGTTCTCGTGGGTAGAGTCGTCGTCGATGGGGGAGATTCCGATCATGTTTAGCTTCAGTATTTCGATCAAAAGGCTGGATTCTGTTGCGCTGTTGGAAACGTCGATCGGGAGAGTCGAGGGGGATGGCGAAGTCAATGACGACTGGTTGAAGGCCGGAAGTTGGTCGGAGATGTGTGGGAATCATTGTGCACGTGCACGTGTGCACGTTTGAGACATCTGGGTACGATCGTGGTTGGGAAAGACGAGTTGAACTCGGGACGGTCTCGTGTTATTTGCAGTTTTTTTCTCGAAGCAGATGAAGGTCGCGAATGACTCGAAGTTTGATCGGGGAAGAAGAGTGTTTGGCTCGGGTATTTTGAGTATACCAGATTATTAAAGATTGTACTCAAGTTTTTTTAAAAGTTTCAAAGTTAAAAGCAAAGTAAAAACAAGTTCAAGTTTCAAATTGTTTTATTCTTAAGTATAACTAAATTTTCAAATTCTATTTGAAATAAATAGGTTTAAGATTAAATAATTTAAAGTGTTTTAAAATTTAAATTGATTTCTAAATGCATTATTTTCAAATAACGTTAATGTTAAAATTTTGAAACCCAAATAGAATAATTTGTCTTTAAAGATTTGATTAATCCAAGTAATTAAATTGTGATGATGATTAAGGATAAAATTATTTTGATATGAACTTAAGAATACTTGATTATATGATTTGTTAATAAGTAAAGATTAATTAAGATAAATGATTTTCTTAATTAATTAATTATTTGTGAAGATAATTAATTAAAAAGTAATTAATTAATTGAAGTAATTAAGGGAATTTAATTACTGGTTAAGATTAATCAAAGGTGATTAATAATTGTGGTTTAATTAAGGTTAATTACTTAATGTAATTAATAGAATAATTAAAGATATAATTTAGGATCATTAGTTTATAATTAATTAATGATGTAATTAAGATTGATTAATTAAGATTAATTAATCAAATGATAAGTGATTATAGAATAACTAATTAATTGTAATTAATTAAGGATTAAAGAAATTGATTATAATTAATTAATAAATGAAGTAATTAAAGGTTAATTACTGTGTTTGATTAAGAATAATTAATTTGTGAAATTAATTAAAGATAATTACTTGAATGTAATTAAAGAATAATTAATCAAGGTGATTAATTAAAGTGGATAATTAGAGAAAGATTAATTAATTTATTTATATATAAGTAAGATTTATAATGAAGTAATTAATTTAATTTACTTTAAATTAATTAAGAGATGAAGTAATTAATTTAATTCACTTTAAATTAATTAAAGATAGAGATAGTTAATTTAATTCATTTTAAATTAATTATGTTGTGATTAAGTAAATCATTGCTTATATAAGAATGGATGACATTGATTGTCCTGAATGGATGTAATCTCAGAAATGAGATAAGTAATGTTGTATGGTATGAATGCTTGGTTGTATTATGATGGTATTATAGATTAACTATTGTGATGTTGATATGGATTACATATTGGTTATGAATCATCTGTATATTTGGTAATGTGATTATCAATTGTGAATTATGAATTATCTATCTGTATGAATATAGATAAGTTAAATTGTTTAAACCTTTAAACAACTTGGCCTTAAAAGATACGTTTTGGATTTCGATGAGACCGGGATCGGGTTTGCTACATTACAGCGTGATAGGGGGTTCTCGCTTTGCGTTAGGTGGCGAACGGGAGACTCTTACCCCTACATGTCCCCGGGGGTAGTATAAGGCCTTTTGGGGTTGGTTGCGACTCGAGAGGGTGGCCGTAAAAGCAAACCCGAGGTATCACTGTGAGCCACAGCGGGGCTGGGATGGTTGAAAAGCCTACCGGTCGTGAACCGTTGCTGAAGGTTGAAAAGCCTAGGTCGTCAGTTGGTATCAGAGCTGTAGGTTGAGTGAATACCTAGGCTCTGAAGTGGTGTCTATCTTGAGAGCGCGTAATTGTTAGTTATATAAAAATGGTTTTATATTGTGTTAATTGATCGGTTGAGTGGTATATGGATTCTGGTCAATACGAGTAGCTAACGTTATTGATAGGGATCTCTAAACACTTGAACCAGGCCAACGGACACAATATTGTTTTAAAGAGGTAAATGAAATAATTTTACCCAGAAATAATTTCTATATAAAAAAAAATAATATCATTTTAAATATATATATTTATGTATTTCTACCTATTTATTGGGTTACCTGTTCGAGTTTTCCAATATAAGCTATAAAGGTAGAAAAGGTGGTAGTGTGTGTAACACAATTACCAATAGTTGGAGTTTGAATGTTTGAAGTTGGAAGTATATATCGAGACTGTAAACCCAATATCGTCTCGAGTAAGTTGGCAGTATGGAGTAAGGATGTCTCGGATCTCTGAAGAAAATCCTTTTCAAGATTCGGAGTCCATTATTGGAATGTAAGATTGGTTGAGCTCGGGTGAGCAGATTTTCTAGAGTTGAATCTATCAGTTGTGCAGAAGTAAGTGATGGTAGCTTGGCGACTTCAGGAAGGAGCAGTTGTGTGATAAGATGCTGTATCTATGGATGTTCCCGAAGGAGATTTTCTTTTTGGAACAAGATTAAGAAGGTATTGGAGGAACAGTTGATGTCTACCGCAGGAAAGACTCGACTGTATAGGAATTCTCTGATATCAAGTAAGAGAGTTTTGTCTATTTTGAAGTATGGGACTAAGGTCGATTAGTTGTTCTTCGGACATGGTCTCATTGTTCCCTTAAGAAGAGTAAGTTATTGGCGATTGGTTTGAAGCCCGAGTTTCTTTTGGATGTCTGCCATCTCAGAGATTCGTTGAGAGGTTTGTTGATGGTTTTAGTTTTGAGAAGCCTTTGGATTAGAAGTTCTTGGTTAGCTGTGATAGCAGTGCAGCTCGGAGTGTTCGGTGTGCTGTCGAGATAGAGTTTGGAAGCAGCAGTGTGGTCCGTTTCTTCGATGGTCCCGGAATCTTTGTGGTTCTTTTATCAGCAGTCCGAGTAGATAGTGAAGTTTTTCTTGAAGGGTTAACCTTGTTCGGAAAAGTTTAAGGCTGTTTTAATTAGTAAAGAGAGAACAGTTTCTTTGGAATCCGAACTAGGTAGGATCGCAAAAGTGAATTGCGATTATTTTGAGAGTTCATCTTGAGTAATCTTTTGTATGAAATTGAGACATCTCAAGAGGAAGTAAAAGTTATCGAAGAGGTCAAAGATTTAGTTTATATCGATTTGGTTCCTAGAGAAGGATTTGGTGAAGTATCTTAGAATTTTATGGAGTATCTGTGTTTTCTCTTCTGCTTCTAGTTTCGAGTTTCCTCTAGCCAAGGATAGCTGAAGACAGTACCCTTGACCGAGGACTCGTCTATTCTTTGAGAAGTTGGTTATGTCTTTAAGATAACCAATGTTTCCGCTTGTTTGTGGATCTAGTTTGTGCTCGAGTTCATCGACATTCTCATCTATTTCAAAATCAGAGTTGTGCAGCGGAAGCAAAGGTAGTAGCTGTGCAAGAAAGGAAGTAACCTCAGATTTCTACAAGAAGTTTATGTGAATTTCTAAGTGTGTATAGAATTTTCTGGAATCTGGAAGAAGGAAGTTCAGTCTTCTATTTCTTGTGGAGTAGAGTTTGTGGATTCCAGTAGATTTTGGAATATCATCTTGTTGATAGGATCCGGAAATCATTTTGTTCTTGGTCCAGTTGTTTCAAGAAGCATCAGCAAAGGTTGAGCTGATCAGGAAGAGATGAGGTAGCTCGGGATCGTCTGGTGAGCTATGCAGATATGAGTCAGAGTTTGGAATTCGGAGTTGGAAATTGGAAATTGTTTAAATTTTCCTCGATTATAAGAGCTATAAGATTTGGTAAGTCTGGAAGCTAGCTCCGAAATATTTTGGATTTTCTTGTGTTCTTGAGAGGAGTAATTCTTTGTCTACAGGGTTGAATGGCCAGTTTGGATATCTGGAATCCATTCTATTTCACGTATCTCTGAGGGAGTACGTGTATGATCTATTACTGATTGTAGAATCTGCAGTTCAGATGGATTTGGAAGTTGAGTTGGACTTGGGTATGATCTGATATTTTGTTCAGATTGG
The DNA here is from genome assembly GCA_030737815.1 of Allium fistulosum. Classification (NCBI taxonomy): domain Eukaryota; kingdom Viridiplantae; phylum Streptophyta; class Magnoliopsida; order Asparagales; family Amaryllidaceae; genus Allium; species Allium fistulosum. The sequence goes on from CM060906.1 coordinate 696,165,655, forward strand.
TGAATCTAAAGAAGAGAGGAGCTCTGGATTATGGTGTGTAGTTTATTTAGCTTCTGTAGAGCAAGTCTCCCGGTGATTTTTACTCGGGAAAACTCGAGATAGTATTATGAAGTCTATTCTGATTTATGTCAGAATAGTTAGTTAGATTAGATTGTTTGATTGGTTGCTTTGATTGATAGGAATTGGATGATAGGTTTGTGTTTAAAATTAAAAATCTTTGCTGGGTTATTAAATTAACTTTGCTTTTAATTTCGGGGACGAAATTATTTTAAGGGGGGAGGAATGTGATATCCCGGAATTTTGGCAATATCAATTTAATAATCTTTATTTATAATTAAATTGATTTGTTGATTTTATTTTATAAATTGACAAGTTTGATTCTTTTAAAGGTTAATAATATTTTAAATTGGCAATATTTATTAATATCTTTTCTAACAATTTAAAATTGGTAAGATTTATCTTTCAAAACTTATATAAATGTTTTATATTTATAATGTATATATGTATGTTGGTATATATATATAGGAAGATCATTTAGATGTTTAATTAATTAATTTGTAATTAATTAATGATAGTGAGCAGGATTAAGATAATCCAAGTAATTAAAGGATAGTAATTAATTTAATTAAAGGTTAATTAAATTGATTAGAGTAAATCAATTCTGTTTAGATAATTGATTAATACTGGATGTTTGATATTGGGTGATTGGTTGATATTGGATGATTTGTATGTCTCTGATATATATATGATACATTAAAATTTATCAAAGCATAAGTTATTTTAAATAATTGTTTTTCACATTTGTATATTTATTATAAAATCTTAAAGCTTAAATTATAAAAAAGATAAATACATTATATACATATAAATATTTCATAAATACATATAAATGACTTAAATGAATTAATTAAAAACAAGATTTACACTTGTAAGTATATTAAGATGGTGTGAAGAAATTTGTAAAAATAAGTGTATAGGTGTAAACTAATTAACACCTAAGAGGACAAATGTCCACATTTCCTTTTGAGAATTAAAATAAATAAATTAAAATATAAAAGAAGAAATCTATTTTTACTTTCAGCTGAACTCTTATTCTCTTTATTTCAACTAAAAATAAATTCGAATCAAAAGAAAAGATAAAGACTGGAAATCAAATTGCAAAGAGAAATGAAAATCTGGAAAATCTGGGAATCTAAGATCTGAAATAAGAAGATCAAAGGCAAATTAAAACAGCAGTTTCAAATCTTCAATTGAATCTGAAGATATGCAATCAGAGGAATTAATCAAACAGCAAGATTATAATTCAACAAGCAAATGGAAAAGCAAGTTCAAATTGCAATCAGAGAAATAAAGTCTGGAATAAACCTGGGAACAAAAACCTGTCATATGTTCTCTGTTTAAATAACAGGTGAGTAAATCTAATTTTAAAAACAGTAAAATCTGCTAATAGGTTTGATATGTCTGATAAATATTATAATAACATGATATGCAATGTTTACTTGAATGATTGGATATAAATGAATGTTTACATAAGAGTTTGATTATGCACCTGAATGTTCATTATTCTCTGATTTTTCCCTGTGAGTAAACATTTGAATTAAGAACTTAAGTAACAAATATCTGTTGCATATGAATTATTGTGTGGATGGTTGCTTTGCATGTATGTTTGAAATTGTGTATATGTTTAAGTCCTGAAATCATGTTTATATGAATGTATTTAAACATGCATGTCTGATATCAGAGTGTACCTCTGTTCATGTTACAGAGTTGAATTTTGATAAAAATTCCAAATCTTTTTATCTGTTTACTACTTAAACTTTAGATTTCAAACAAGATAGTTTACTTTAAACATCATCTAGGTTTTAAAAACAAGTTCAAGTAAAATAAGTTTGAAAAGACTCTGGACTCAAGAAAATACAGTAGATTTTTAAAACAGGTTGAAAACCAAACATCTTAAATTGATGATTCAATTATTTAATTTGAATCAATATGGGAAAATATGATTTTTAAGAAGAAAATCAGAATTTTTAATATGGTATTGAGAGTGCAGTTCATTGATGACCAGAAAATGGGTTTCATGCTTTTTCTGGTGATCGGCGTGATCGAGAGTGATGGGGTTTGGTCTGGAGGTTGCTAGTGGAGTATGGATCATAGGAAAAATGCAATTGATTTTTTTTTAATTGCTGAATTGTTTGAATTCAAACAAACTAGGGTTTTAAGTGGAGTTTTAATCGTCTGGGTTGTCGAAGCAATTTCGACGTGGATAGGGGACCGGAATCGTTCGCGATGGGGGGAAATCATTGCTGGAGTCGAGGCGAAGCTGCGGCGAAGTCGGCGAGGGTTCTCGTGGGTAGAGTCGTCGTCGATGGGGGAGATTCCGATCATGTTTAGCTTCAGTATTTCGATCAAAAGGCTGGATTCTGTTGCGCTGTTGGAAACGTCGATCGGGAGAGTCGAGGGGGATGGCGAAGTCAATGACGACTGGTTGAAGGCCGGAAGTTGGTCGGAGATGTGTGGGAATCATTGTGCACGTGCACGTGTGCACGTTTGAGACATCTGGGTACGATCGTGGTTGGGAAAGACGAGTTGAACTCGGGACGGTCTCGTGTTATTTGCAGTTTTTTTCTCGAAGCAGATGAAGGTCGCGAATGACTCGAAGTTTGATCGGGGAAGAAGAGTGTTTGGCTCGGGTATTTTGAGTATACCAGATTATTAAAGATTGTACTCAAGTTTTTTTTAAAGTTTCAAAGTTAAAAGCAAAGTAAAAACAAGTTCAAGTTTCAAATTGTTTTATTCTTAAGTATAACTAAATTTTCAAATTCTATTTGAAATAAATAGGTTTAAGATTAAATAATTTAAAGTGTTTTAAAATTTAAATTGATTTCTAAATGCATTATTTTCAAATAACGTTAATGTTAAAATTTTGAAACCCAAATAGAATAATTTGTCTTTAAAGATTTGATTAATCCAAGTAATTAAATTGTGATGATGATTAAGGATAAAATTATTTTGATATGAACTTAAGAATACTTGATTATATGATTTGTTAATAAGTAAAGATTAATTAAGATAAATGATTTTCTTAATTAATTAATTATTTGTGAAGATAATTAATTAAAAAGTAATTAATTAATTGAAGTAATTAAGGGAATTTAATTACTGGTTAAGATTAATCAAAGGTGATTAATAATTGTGGTTTAATTAAGGTTAATTACTTAATGTAATTAATAGAATAATTAAAGATATAATTTAGGATCATTAGTTTATAATTAATTAATGATGTAATTAAGATTGATTAATTAAGATTAATTAATCAAATGATAAGTGATTATAGAATAACTAATTAATTGTAATTAATTAAGGATTAAATAAATTGATTATAATTAATTAATAAATGAAGTAATTAAAGGTTAATTACTGTGTTTGATTAAGAATAATTAATTTGTGAAATTAATTAAAGATAATTACTTGAATGTAATTAAAGAATAATTAATCAAGGTGATTAATTAAAGTGGATAATTAGAGAAAGATTAATTAATTTATTTATATATAAGTAAGATTTATAATGAAGTAATTAATTTAATTTACTTTAAATTAATTAAGAGATGAAGTAATTAATTTAATTCACTTTAAATTAATTAAAGATAGAGATAGTTAATTTAATTCATTTTAAATTAATTATGTTGTGATTAAGTAAATCATTGCTTATATAAGAATGGATGACATTGATTGTCCTGAATGGATGTAATCTCAGAAATGAGATAAGTAATGTTGTATGGTATGAATGCTTGGTTGTATTATGATGGTATTATAGATTAACTATTGTGATGTTGATATGGATTACATATTGGTTATGAATCATCTGTATATTTGGTAATGTGATTATCAATTGTGAATTATGAATTATCTATCTGTATGAATATAGATAAGTTAAATTGTTTAAACCTTTAAACAACTTGGCCTTAAAAGATACGTTTTGGATTTCGATGAGACCGGGATCGGGTTTCCGTATACCGGTATTCCAGGTCTGGAGACCCGAATACCACATCGATCCAAATTAACGATAGGTCGTGAATCTCAAGTGAAGATGAAGTTTCAGAGTGCAAGGGTTATTGTCGTTAACTCTGAGGGTGATTCCAAAACGAGTGTAACGAGATAATGCCTTCGGTTTCGTGCGAACCCGGAACGAACTTGTATGGATTGAATGCTTTCAGCACATCGTCAGGCGGACGATGAGCATTCTAAGTGATATGTTCTGATTAAAGGTAATCGTAACCTCAAGCCTCATCAACCGGGAATGGCTAAAACAGGGGAGGTGCAGCAAGGTTTCGTGGGTAGCACCCACTGAGAGCAAGATAGATCCCTGTCTAGAGGTCCCTTTTCTTTTATTCGGCTTAGTGTGTGGTTGGTCGCGCCAACTACGGGGTTATCTTGTTCGGAATTATCCAGTAAGGGATGGTTCCGGCTTTGTGTTGCAGGGGAGCGGGCGTACTCCTCGGTACGGTGATCTAGGCCACGTACTGTGACGGGCGGTACCCCAGTAGCCCGGCCATTGTATGGATCCAAACTCCAATAAGTGCCGTACGTATTAGTTGTGCCCAACTATGTTGGAATGTGAGATGTAAGCATTTCAGCTATTTCTGTATTTTACTTGAAAACCCTAGACACTATTATAATACAATCGGATTTCCTATCAAATGTTTTAGTTAGCGTAAGGTAAAAACTTACCCATGTTTATTTGTGGGGAGTCTTACGTGATACTTTTGTTTTCAAAGGTTTTCAAAATTAAGCAATCTAACCGTTTACTCACACCAGACCCATGTCTGACCCAAGTGTTTATTTTCTGTTTTATTAAACTCTTGGGTACTCAATATTGTATTGAGTAGTCAAGGGATTCAGGATAATCTTGACGAATTCTGGAGGAGCTGTGAAGCAGGAGGCTTCAGCGAGTAGATATATAGAGTTTCCGCTGTGTTTGTATTAGTCTGTATTGTACTGATGTACTTGTGTTGTATAATAGACAGAAGTTTATAACTGTCTATTCTGTGATGTATAAATTGTGTACTCTGATGTATATGATACTATGTAATATCTTATGTGATAATATATTTCTCGTTCCGCTGTGAGATTTCTGATGTGTTGTTGTTCTCTCTTCTTTTCTTTTCTTCTTCTATCCCTTTCTTTCTTCATAACGATGCGTCTTTCTGGGCAAAGAAAGTCGGGTCGTTACAACTTCGAAACTCGAAAATGAATGTCGATGATGCGGCCGTCATCACCGAAATTATTTTCCAGCGATAAAGAGAAGAGCACTGATTTAAACATTTAAAATTCTTTGAAAACCATTTTATTCGAAAATACTTTAAAACAAAGTTTGAAATCACCAGAAATTTAATTCTTAATTTCTCAATTTAAATTCATTTCAATTCCGAATAAATTTATAATCAATAGTCATTTTGCAATAGTCAATGACTTACAAAACAATAAAATGATAATCAAATATTATCATTTTCAACAACCAAATTATTTAACTTTTAATTCCAGAAAATTTTTCTTATATATTTATAATATAATCATACAAATTTATTTCATTTATCAAATTTGAAAATTATATTGTGTCAGTTTGCTATATTCAAGTGTTTTGGAAATCCTATCGATAGCGTTGATCAGACGAATCGATCGGAAATCCAACCAACATCAACAACTCAAACAACACACTATAAACATAAACTATTTTATATTAATTACAAATACACTCCCTCACACGATGATTCCAGAATTGGATTCCAACACAGGGATAGAGATCCAAATATATAGGGACTCTAATCAAAGAGAATTCTAATCTAAAAATAGATAGGCTCGAAACGAAGATTAGATGATTGCATTTCAAACAGGGAGATGGATAAAGTTGTATAAATCACGGGCAACCTTAACTGGGTCAACCGTGACTTCAAGAATATAATCGATGTAGAATTCTGAAGCAAATCAACATTCGATTACCAGAGGTAGAATTCGGGTATAGCATAAGATAGCAACATCGTAAACCGAGGATACAGAAATCTCCGGTGAATCAATACCGATTGTAAAGGAGTTTCACCCCAGTACAAATTATTCGAAGATTGGCGAGACCGCTGATTTATTATAGAGATCATTCGAAGTGGAGTTATGGGATACTCCAGAATCAAAAGACACGAATGGGGAGACACGAATGGACTTGGAACCGAAGTGAACGTTCCAAAATTCAAAGGAATCGAGTCAAAGAAGAAGGAATTCAAGCTCGAACGAAAGTGATTCTGTAATTGAATTTACTACATATGCTGAGTTTTGCCTAAAACTAGAGCTCTGATACCACATGTAACGACCCAGTATTTTGGACCATTCAAGTCGACAATAAATCCACACATGTCGGACTTGAATAATTAAAAACAATGGATTGTAAATAAATTTGGCAAAAACTCAGGATATACAGTAAATAAAATAATTACAGATCACAGACACAGACACAGAGTAATATAACAATAATGCAGCGGAAACAAAAGGATAGTAGTTCATGAAGCTACTATATAAATATAACAGAGTTAAACAAAATTACAACAGAAGTCTCGAATACAATAGATGTCTCAATACAATAATCAAATACGAGATCTGAATACATCACTGGAATCAACTGAATAACTGAAAGCAGGATCGATAGATAGCTGGATCTCCAAGCGAAGCTCCAACTCCAAAGGTGAGTCTCAAATGTTGTATCACTCAGTCTGACCCGAGCGTAAAGCAAAACACAAAACACTCGAGTCAGGATTAAGATTCTTATATTCAATAAATCCAACTCAAGTGAAATATCAACTGAAATACAAGTAACTTAAAGGATGTTTGGGATAACCATCCTCTAAGGGTCCGTTAAACTATTTACTATGTAGTAATATACGCTATATACAGTAGTGTCTAATCAGTAAAGTATAATCATATAGAAAATAGCGTTAAGGGGATGGAGAACCTTAACGCGGTCGGATCTTAAAATCATAATCGTAGTAAAGCTCGGTATGGCAGGTGACACGGCACAACTAGGCAATGCCAGGGTAGATATACCAATTACGCACACGGACTGATGGATACGCATAGCAGCCACTACCGTTCCACCTCGAACAACACTCCCAAATCAGAGGATGGCCATCTAGTCAAATCACAAGTAAGAGTATAATATCGAAGAAATGCGTCCGAGAAGAGGTGCTACCTCACTGGTCCGAGATCGCTCCTGTTTTAGCCACCTTATGCCAACTCACGGGAGTTGGGTCCACGTAACATACCTTAAGAACGTCGCCACCATCCTACTTCATTCTGGAATCTCCACCGCGTACACAGTTGTCAAAGTGGTTTTCGGTATCGACATAGAGTATGTCCATATCCGATCCCGGTCTCTTTAACAACCAATCGTTATTATAACACCGTGGTCATTTCAAAATAGTTTATACTTCAAAACTAAAATATCATTATCATTTCAAACCCAATTTAATACGATATCATTTTCACTTCAAATATATCCATTTTCAAAATCATATCACTTTCCAAAGTTACAACGCTTTCGAAATCATAGTCTTTTTAAAAAATCAAAACACATTGGAAATCACAGCTTTGAAATCATAATATTTTGGAAATCATAACACTTTCCTTTTAAACAGTTTGGATATTAAAATTTCTTTATAAAATAAAATAGTTTCCTCAAATTCACAAACCGATTCAAATTAACTTGGATTTCAAAATTTTAATTTAAATCAAATCTCAAATCATCAGTTTCAACTCGATTCAGCTTCTAAATAAACCATTTCAAATTATCGATTTCAAATACATATCTGAACCATAAAATAAGCCGTTTCAATTTTTAATATATTTCAAAGCTTTAAATATTCAACATTTCAAAACTAAATTCGATAAATTTATATACATATCAGATTCACTTTACAATTATTTCGTTTTGAAATATTAACTTAATCATTTCCATAACATTTAAATACAATTTCAATTTACAAATTTAAATAAACAAAATATCCCATTTAAATATATATAAGTTTGAAATATCCATTTAAGTCACCTTTTCAAATTTCAAGTTGTAAAACACTTCTTTAAATTTCAAATTCAATATTTCAAATCAAACTTATTTAAGAAAAATTCTTAAATAAATATAATTTCAATCAATTCCAAATCATTATAAATTCTATATTTGAAGATATAGATATTAAATAAATACTTAAACATATTATTTATGAACTTTATTAAATCAACTTTAATGAATCTTTTAAAATCAATATTTATCAAAACCATATATTTCTTTTCAAAACCATAGAAATCATTTTTCAAAACATTTATATATAGACCAACGGTGCCTGTATATAATTTTTCTATCCTACGGTCAAGTGATACGGATATTTATCATTTCAATCCGCAATTTAAATTATATATACGGGTATATATCTTTTCAACCCGCAATCCCAAATTCAATTCAATGAAAATCGCTTGGGTTTATCATTTCTACCCATAACGATTTTCTCCTATTCTACAGATCGTTCGGGTATGTATCATTTCAACCCATAGTGATTCTATACTAACAGGGAACTTGCAGAGTGATAACAGATATGATAATAAAAATAACAATAGTAACAGGCAATATATCATCAATATAAATAACAGATACTGGTGTCAGATGTCACAGATGAACAGATACAGATAATGACATATATAACAATGTAAATAACTAACATCAGCATATTTCAATTTGACATTTCAATTGAAATCAAATTTAATAAATATAAGAACATTAATCGTGAGTGATTGCTCACCTTTCGAGGCTAGAGAGAATAGGAGATGACATGGATACGCACACTGATATTGCATTACGAATCCAAGCACGAATTTCATAGCAAAGAAAATTGGCACGAATTCGACGGACAAGCTGATAGATAAGAAATCAATGAGAATGAATCAAATCAATTTTTGATATTAACTGAAAATATATACATTATTATATTATTATTATTATTTTATTAGATCAACATTAAATTTAAAACTCGTACTAAAAATCCGAAATCTTTATATATATCGTTTTCAAAAATCACTACCAAAATCAACCAGCTTCTCAGCTATGGAAATAAACCTATATATCAAAAGGATCAAAACATATATATATTTATTTTAAAAATTATCTATATATATTTTTAAATGATCAAAATATCAAGATATATATATATATATAGTTTATACACAAATAAACATGTCGATATTTAAGTACTATAGTTAAAACCAAATGAGACCTTTATAATAAATTCAAAACCAATAAACAAATCAACCAAGACATAACTTTATAGACATACATATCTATACTGCTATATAGACTTCTATATTATCTTCTTAAACCAAAACTACGGCCGAACCATTTTACAATATATATGTACAAAAAAACAAAGTTGCTAACAAGTATACGACGGACATCAATATGACTTGAACATATCATACACATTATTTTGGCAAAAATCAGTAACCATATATTCATGTATGCAGACCTTATATAAGAAATACATATATACAATGAACGATTATAGGTACAGATGGCTTGCTATTTTATATATGTAGACTTTCCACAAAATGACTACCAAAGGCCTACCTATGTATATTTCTATGTACACCACTTTTAGAAATTTATACTTAAACCAAAATGTATAGCCAAAGTCTAATATCTGCATATTTGGAAAACTGTGAACTATAAAGCTAGAGACAACACAGTATATATATATATTATCTATAGTATAATGTATTGAATAGATAGAACATTATATATATATATACGGTATAACCGGTAACACTAATAATGTATACATACTAACATTATATATATAACCTTTATATGAAAACATATACATCCAACTCTGTTGATACATACACCATTGTAAATACATATAATGTTATAAACAAACCTTGTAATATTAAAACTATAACAACAAAGATGTAAAATATAACCACTTGAACATATAGATATATAACTACTATATATAAAAAAATCTTACTTTAAACCAAATGTGATATATATATATATATATATATATATATAATACTATGTACAGGTAAATAAACTTGTATAACATAAAACTAATATATATACGAAAGCCAGTAAACTCATATATAAAGTGACAGTAAAGAAGTATATATAAAAGAAAGCTATGTATTATTGTAAGATATGGTTTAACAATATATACAAAATTTTATTCAAAACATTGTATATTGATGTATATAAACTGCTTCAGCCAAGGTACAATACTGTAACAATAGTTAACATAAAACATATAAATTGTAAACTTAAATATTCCAAGATAAATATCCTATTCGAAATTCTATGCAAACTTTTATAGCTTGTTCATGAGATTTAATATGTATAGCATAACTAATAGAATATATACCAGATAGTATAACCAACAGAACATATATATTACCAACTTATATATATATATATTCTAACACATATACATAAATTTGTATTATATAACACAACTAAATATAAATATCTATATACCTAAGATACATGCCACAACTGAGTTATCAAGCACAGGCATAGGAGGGGAGAGACATGCCAGCATTGATGTCGTGGGGACAGTAGAGGAGCGAAGGCTGGCGAAATCTGGGTGGAGATCGGATCTGAGGCAGATCTAGGATGAGTGCGGGTGGTTTGCTTGGCACGGTGGGGAGAGTATGGGATGTTGGTTGGTGGGAGACGGGCAGCATGGGCTTCCGGCAGTGGAGGCTTGGCTTGGCTTGCCGTCGAGTAGGTGAAGGCGGAAGGGAAATGAGATGTAGAGGCTTGCGGTGGCTGATGGAGGGAAGTTTTGCTCGGCCATTGGTGCAGATGAGTGTAGGATACGTGGCCGAGGGGAAGGGTGAAGATGAAGGAAGTCGGCACGGTTTGGGAGGAAGATGTCGAGGCGGTGGGTTGCTGGCACGGCACGGCGGTGGTGGATGGGAAGGCTGCACGAGTGGAAGTGGGAAGGCTGGAGATGTGCTAGGGTCTGGGCATGCGTGATGAGTTGGAGGTGGTAGGGTTTTAGGAAGGGAATCCTGATGGATGACTTTGCAAATAGTCAGATCGGTTGAAGAGAAGAAGAACAGTGCCCAACTTTATTAATATATACTTTTGTTTCCAACTGAAACGGCAATATGCATCGAAAGAAAAATGTGAATAGGGAAATAGACAACGAAAGAACAGGTCCACAAATACTGAACAGTAGGAATAGAATTGGTCACCCCTTGATTTCTGGAAAATTATTAAACCAATTAATTGTTGTTGGGCTGCACGTTATAGATTTGAAGTCTAAGGGAAAATGTAAAGTCAAAATTCCGTACGTTACGGTGAACTGTTTATTCTTTTCGACGCATACCGGATCTCAAATAGAAGAGTTGAATATACCGTGGAGATTAGCACGACGAGACGATCAAAACGGTACACAGATATTAGTGGCACGATCATCCGGTCAAAAGTCGATAATCGGTATCGAAAATGCTGCTATTTTGCCAAAATTAAGATAAACGGAGTAATAGACATCCAAATTTAGAAAAACGAAAGATGACGACTCACTCAGAAGATGATTTACAAATTTTCTATGTAAAAATATTCAGGTTTGGTAAACATTTTATTATCATCAATTTTAACTGATTAAATTGAAGTAAATTTACGCGCGAAATAAATTTTCATATTTTCGGACGAAAATTTACCAGTTGCTATGTTTAATTAGACGTATTCCAAATATCAAATTTATATTTCAAAATTTTATTGTTTAAAATTTCACACAAATTCAATTAATTAAATAAATAAAACCACTGAAATTTACGGGTCGTTACACTCTCCCCCACTCAAAACTTTTCGTCCCCGAAAAGGAAGGAGGTAGGAGAATAGAACCAACCAGAAAGAAAATTTGCTTTGAAAACAAAATAAACAACTGATTTTAAAACTATATAAATTTCAAATTAAACAAATTAATATCCAACATTTTGGTTAAATCCATTTGAGTTCACTTAAGTTAAATCAACCTATCTGTTTCTAAATTCATTATCCTTTTTATCTAGTCATCCTAAGTTAATAATTTCTAAATCATCAAATTTGTATAATCATTTATTATACTCATGTTTTATTCAACAAATTTAATTCTTTTATTCTAAATTATTATTAACCTTATTCCACTTAATATATCTTATCACATATATTTAAACCATATAAATTAATTTAGACCATTTAAATTTCAATTTAAATTAACTTATATTCAGTAATTGATTTTAAATTCAAGGTATTTCCATAAGTTAATTGAATTTCAATTTATTTATTCCTTCAAAACAAATTTATTTGTCTCATCTATTATTCAATTAACTTATTATCCTATTTATCTCTATTAACATCTTTATAATAAAATTTAAGTGTATAACATTTACTATAACACTCAAATCTTTCCTTATAAAGTCATTTTATATTGTATATTATCCAATTACATTTTTAACTTCTGAAAATTTTAGGTAAGTTATGTTGGGATGTAATCGAGTATTATACAAATAAAATTTTCCAATTTAACTATACTAATTTAAATATTTATTCAAGAATTTAAGAATTAAATTTTCGATTTCAATTCAAACCATTTAGATATAAATATATATACTAGATATATCAAATTAAATCTATGATCATATACCAATATATATTATAAATCAAGTCATACTTCGGAAATTCAAATCAAATTAATTTTCCAAAACAAAATGTAGCAAAGTTACAGCATGGTCTCTCCACTTCGAAACTCGAAAATGAATGTCGATGATGCGGCCGTCATCACCGAAATTATTTTCCAGCGACAAAGAGAAGAGCACTGATTTAAACATTTAAAATTCTTTGAAAACCATTTTATTCGAAAATACTTTAAAACAAAGTTTGAAATCACCAGAAATTTAATTCTTAATTTCTCAATTTAAATTCATTTCAATTCCGAATAAATTTATAATCAATAGTCATTTTGCAATAGTCAATGACTTACAAAACAATAAAATGATAATCAAATATTATCATTTTCAACAACCAAATTATTTAACTTTTAATTCCAGAAATTTTTTCTTATATATTTATAATATAATCATACAAATTTATTTCATTTATCAAATTTGAAAATTATATTGTGTCAGTTTGCTATATTCAAGTGTTTTGGAAATCCTATCGATAGCGTTGATCAGACGAATCGATCGGAAATCCAACCAACATCAACAACTCAAACAACACACTATAAACATAAACTATTTTATATTAATTACAAATACACTCCCTCACACGATGATTCCAGAATTGGATTCCAACACAGGGATAGAGATCCAAATATATAGGGACTCTAATCAAAGAGAATTCTAATCTAAAAATAGATAGGCTCGAAACGAAGATTAGATGATTGCATTTCAAACAGGGAGATGGATAAAGTTGTATAAATCACGGGCAACCTTAACTGGGTCAACCGTGACTTCAAGAATATAATCGATGTAGAATTCTGAAGCAAATCAACATTCGATTACCAGAGGTAGAATTCGGGTATAGCATAAGATAGCAACATCGTAAACCGAGGATACAGAAATCTCCGGTGAATCAATACCGATTGTAAAGGAGTTTCACCCAGTACAAATTATTCGAAGATTGGCGAGACCGCCGATTTATTATAGAGATCATTCGAAGTGGAGTTATGGGATACTCCAGAATCAAAAGACACGAATGGGGAGACACGAATGGACTTGGAACCGAAGTGAACGTTCCAAAATTTAAAGGAATCGAGTCAAAGAAGAAGGAATTCAAGCTCGAACGAAAGTGATTATGTAATTGAATTTACTACATATGCTGAGTTTTGCCTAAAACCAGAGCTCTGATACCACATGTAACGACCCAGTATTTTGGACCATTCAAGTCGACAACAAATCCACACATGTCGGACTTGAATAATTCAAAACAATGGATTGTAAATAAATTTGGCAAAAACTCAGGATATACAGTAAATAAAATAATTACAGATCACAGACACAGACACAGAGTAATATAACAATAATGCAGCGGAAACAAAAGGATAGTAGTTCATGAAGCTACTATATAAATATAACAGAGTTAAACAAAATTACAACAGAAGTCTCGAATACAATAGATGTCTCAATACAATAATCAAATACGAGATCTGAATACATCACTGGAATCAACTGAATAACTGAAAGCAGGATCGATAGATAGCTGGATCTCCAAGCGAAGCTCCAACTCCAAAGGTGAGTCTCAAATGTTGTATCACTCAGTCTGACCCGAGCGTAAAGCAAAACACAAAACACTCGAGTCAGGATTAAGATTCTTATATTCAATAAATCCAACTCAAGTGAAATATCAACTGAAATACAAGTAACTTAAAGGATGTTTGGGATAACCATCCTCTAAGGGTCCGTTAAACTATTTACTATGTAGTAATATACGCTATATACAGTAGTGTCTAATCAGTAAAGTATAATCATATAGAAAATAGCGTTAAGGGGATGGAGAACCTTAACGCGGTCGGATCTTAAAATCATAATCGTAGTAAAGCTCGGTATGGCAGGTGACACGGCACAACTAGGCAATGCGAGGGTAGATATACCAATTACGCACACGGACTGATGGATACGCATAGCAGCCACTACCGTTCCACCTCGAACAACACTCCCAAATCAGAGGATGGCCATCTAGTCAAATCACAAGTAAGAGTATAATATCGAAGAAATGCGTCCGAGAAGAGGTGCTACCTCACTGGTCCGAGATCGCTCCTGTTTTAGCCACCTTATGCCAACTCACGGGAGTTGGGTCTACGTAACATACCTTAAGAACGTCGCCACCATCCTACTTCATTCTGGAATCTCCACCGCGTACACAGTTGTCAAAGTGGTTTTCGGTTTCGACAGAGAGTATGTCCATATCCGATCCCGGTCTCTTTAACAACCAATCGTTATTATAACACCGTGGTCATTTCAAAATAGTTTATACTTCAAAACTAAAATATCATTATCATTTCAAACCCAATTTAATACGATATCATTTTCACTTCAAATATATCCATTTTCAAAATCATATCACTTTCCAAAGTTACAACGCTTTCGAAATCATAGTCTTTTTAAAAAATCAAAACACATTGGAAATCACAGCTTTGAAATCATAATATTTTGGAAATCATAACACTTTCCTTTTAAACAGTTTGGATATTAAAATTTCTTTATAAAATAAAATAGTTTCCTCAAATTCACAAACCGATTCAAATTAACTTGGATTTCAAAATTTTAATTTAAATCAAATCTCAAATCATCAGTTTCAACTCGATTCAGCTTCTAAATAAACCATTTCAAATTATCGATTTCAAATACATATCTGAACCATAAAATAAGCCGTTTCAATTTTTAATATATTTCAAAGCTTTAAATATTCAACATTTCAAAACTAAATTCGATAAATTTATATACATATCAGATTCACTTTACAATTATTTCGTTTTGAAATATTAACTTAATCATTTCCATAACATTTAAATACAATTTCAATTTACAAATTTAAATAAACAAAATATCCCATTTAAATATATATAAGTTTGAAATATCCATTTAAGTCACCTTTTCAAATTTCAAGTTGTAAAACACTTCTTTAAATTTCAAATTCAATATTTCAAATCAAACTTATTTAAGAAAAATTCTTAAATAAATATAATTTCAATCAATTCCAAATCATTATAAATTCTATATTTGAAGATATAGATATTAAATAAATACTTAAACATATTATTTATGAACTTTATTAAATCAACTTTAATGAATCTTTTAAAATCAATATTTATCAAAACCATATATTTCTTTTCAAAACCATAGAAATCATTTTTCAAAACATTTATATATAGACCAACGGTGCCTGTATATAATTTTTCTATCCTACGGTCAAGTGATACGGATATTTATCATTTCAATCCGCAATTTAAATTATATATACGGGTATATATCTTTTCAACCCGCAATCCCAAATTCAATTCAATGAAAATCGCTTGGGTTTATCATTTCTACCCATAACGATTTTCTCCTATTCTACAGATCGTTCGGGTATGTATCATTTCAACCCATAGTGATTCTATACTAACAGGGAACTTGCAGAGTGATAACAGATATGATAATAAAAATAACAATAGTAACAGGCAATATATCATCAATATAAATAACAGATACTGGTGTCAGATGTCACAGATGAACAGATACAGATAATGACATATATAACAATGTAAATAACTAACATCAGCATATTTCAATTTGACATTTCAATTGAAATCAAATTTAATAAATATAAGAACATTAATCGTGAGTGATTGCTCACCTTTCGAGGCTAGAGAGAATAGGAGATGACATGGATACGCACACTGATATTGCATTACGAATCCAAGCACGAATTTCATAGCAAAGAAAATTGGCACGAATTCGACGGACAAGCTGATAGATAAGAAATCAATGAGAATGAATCAAATCAATTTTTGATATTAACTGAAAATATATACATTATTATATTATTATTATTATTATTTTATTAGATCAACATTAAATTTAAAACTCGTACTAAAAATCCGAAATCTTTATATATATCGTTTTCAAAAATCACTACCAAAATCAACCAGCTTCTCAGCTATGGAAATAAACCTATATATCAAAAGGATCAAAACATATATATATTTATTTTAAAAATTATCTATATATATTTTTAAATGATCAAAATATCAAGATATATATATATATATATAGTTTATACACAAATAAACATGTCGATATTTAAGTACTATAGTTAAAACCAAACGAGACCTTTATAATAAATTCAAAACCAATAAACAAATCAACCAAGACTTAACTTTATAGACATACATATCTATACTGCTATATAGACTTCTATATTATCTTCTTAAACCAAAACTACGGCCGAACCATTTTACAATATATATGTACAAAAAAACAAAGTTGCTAACAAGTATACGACGGACATCAATATGACTTGAACATATCATACACATTATTTTGGCAAAAATCAGTAACCATATATTCATGTATGCAGACCTTATGTAATATCCCGGAAATTTTAACAATATCAATTTAATAATCTGTTAAACAATTAAATTGATATTGATGATCTTTGATAATAAGAATTGAAATTAATTTAATAATCTGATTAAATTAGTATTAGTTGATGATTTTATCTTTTAAAAAGTTAATAAGATATTTTCTATTTGAATATATACATATTTATTTGTATATATTGTAAATAGAAGCTTTGGGCAAATTGGAAATTTAGATTTAATTTAATCTGGATTTTTCAAAGTTATTTAAATAAGTAACTTTATAGTTTTAAAATATTTTAAGTAAATATTTTAATTGTTTAAGAGATATTTTAACTTAAGCTTAAAATAAATAAGAGTTAACAAAAAGGTTTGTTTCATTTTTTTTAAAATATTACTTGATAATATAATCTTATATAAATTGTTTAAATTATAAAATATGTTATTTTCAAATAATAAGTATAATGTATTTTTTTTAATATGTATGAATTTTAAAAGACTATAGAATGGTTATATTTAAATTGATAAGTAGTTATATGAGTATATATATATATATATAACATAACTTTTAAATTGAATCTTAGGATTTAATTTGATTTCAATTTGAATTTAAGTTTTGAAATTCAAAAGAATAAATATTTAAATTGTTTTGGATTCTAGAATATTTGTATAAACTTTTATTTATAAATATAATTGGTTTTGTTTCTTTCAAATAATTTATATATATATATATATAAGTATTTTATAAATTAAGAAAATGTTTTTATTTACTTTTAAACTAAATAAAAATAAGATAAATACTTAAAAGACAAGTGTCATTTAACTAATGCCTTGTTTAAACATGTGTAAATAAATGGATTAATCTATGTGACAAGTGTCTTTTTATTTTCTTTTTCTTTTATTTTTATAAAATCATAAATTTACTTATATAAAACATGCATTTCTTCAATTCATTCTTTCTAATCTTCATTCTTTTTCAAAGCCAAGAGAAAAACAAATTAGATCTTTCCTCTAATTCAATTCTGAAACAAATCAGAGAATCAAATGCCTCCAACCAAAAACTAAAATTCAACAATTTGTAAACAAGTTTCCAAAAATCAAATCCTGAAACTCTTTTCCAAATCAACTCTTCAGCCTTCATGCATTTCTCCATTTTCAAAAAGAAACCTGAAATCAAATACTTCAAACTGAAATCAGTAAACATCTTCCTCAAAACCAAATTCTTCAATCTGTAATTCTTCTCTTTCCAAATCAAAGAATCAGCCTGCAGCCTTCATTTTCTCAAATCTGGAATCAACTCTGAACAACTGCTGCATTCTTTTCAACTCTGGAAGCAATTCAAACTGCTTGCAGTCATTTTTCAACCTGGAAGCCAACATGCATGTAGATTTAAAGCAATCTAAAGCTCCAGCAACTCCAGTTTTTAAATCAATAAGGCATTCCAGTCTTAAGCAAAACAGTTTCAAAAGCTTTTCAAAAATAGACTCTGTCATCTTTATAAAGGTGAGTAACTTTTAAACTTAAAGTAAAATAGGGTTGCATGTTGAATCTCTGTGACATATATATGTATTGATGTATGAATAAGTGCATTCTCCTGTTTGTATATATGGATGTATTGTGTGCATGTATGACAGTGTACTCTGTTATTGTTTTGTCTGCCCAGGCTAAAAATTTTATTTGAAATTTCTCAACACTTGATCTAGATTTTGTTAGGACTTGATTTACAAACCAGGAGTGTTTAAAATAGTGTAGATTAAGTTTAAAAACTTAAAATTTGTTAAATCAAATCTGGTATTGCTGTAAAGCCAGGATATCAAAATATGTTGAATAATATGAAAACTTCAAATTGAGAAATAGATAGATTCAGTATGAGGAATTAAAAACTAAAATCAAAACATGATTTTTAGAACAAAAATTTGGATTTTTAGTTAAGAGGGTATGGTGCAGTTCTGTGTTGAACAGAAAATGGAAATAAGGGATTTTTGGGTGATCTCGGGAATTTGAAGTGTCGAGTTTCTTCTGGTAGGTGGAGGAATAGTCAGTATTGCCGAGAAAAATATTGGGTGGCGTTGCAGTTCATCGTGGTGGCTACGGTGATGAGATTTTGCCAGTAGCCCTAGTTTAAACTAGGCCTCTTGTTTGAGTCAGAACTATCTGTAGGAATGATCGAGTGATGTGAGGTTTGGGTAGAGGGAAGTATGGCCATTGACGAGATGATGGTCGGAGTCGCTGCTATCCTGGTGGACGGAGGGCCGTGAATGTGGCGTTGACAGGTTAGAGATTGAAGAGGGGAAACTGTTCCAGGTTTTGGTTTTAGGCTCGAGTTTGATTTCGACTTAGTTTCGTTGATCGAGTGATGGGATTCTGGCATAGGAAGGATCGTCGAGATGGTGACGTCGTCGTAGATGATCGGAGTTGCCGCTGGTGGATGTGCACGTACACTCGAACGGGATATCTGGGTGAAGTCTGGTTTACTGGAGAAGGCAACTCGAGTTCTCGGGTTTTGTTCGTGGGAGTCTCAGGGTTTTTGATGTGCGACTCGAAGTATTTAGAGCTGGAGTATTTAACTCAAGTGATAAGAAAGGACTCGAGTTTTTCGAGTGTTTTTGCGAGGAAGACTCGGGGAAATTAGGGTGTCGACTCGAAGTAATTTAGTGGTGGGCTCGGGTACTTTTGTGTTGACAGGCTATATAACTATCTGGTTTTTAAAACTTTAAACTGATTTTAAATTTGTAAAGGAAATTTTAAAACAAGAATTTAAATCAAGTTTAACTATATAGATTCAAGTTAGTTTTGAATCTTAAAGGTATGAAATAAATAAGTTATAAATTTATATGTTTTAAATAGGTTTTAAATGGTAGTTAGATTTAATTAAATGTTTAAAAATAAAAAGGAAATTGGTTTAAACTCTTCTTAAATTTCTTTTATAAGAGATAAGAATTTTTAATAAGTAAAAGTTTTTAAATTGGTTTTAAAAACTTTGTTAAAAATAAATTGATATTCATTTTAAATACAGAATTTAAAATGAAATTTAAAAGTAGACTTGAAATGGATGTTTCAAATCTAAATTGAAAATGATAACTTGTTTATCAATAAAAAAATAAGTTTATCTTAAAAATAATTAAAGACTTGTGTTTATTTAATTTATTAGGAGATTTAATAGATAATTTAATTTGATTAATTAATCATTTGGATTAATTAAATAGGTAATTAAAGGTTTAAACTAATTTATTTATGATTAAGATTAATTAATTAGGGATGATTAATTTGTAGTTAGGGATTATAAATTAGAGTATTAATTAATGATTAAGAATTAATTAATAGAGTAATTAAATTATTAAGTTATGGTAAATACTTAATTTAGTAATTAGAGATTAATAAATTGGTTATTAAGATTTATTAATTTAGAATTAATAATAATTAATATAATTTAATTACTTAAGGAAAGTAATTAAATAATAGTTAATGAGGTCATTAACTATGGGTTATTAAATAATGAATTAATAGAATTAATTTTGATAATTAATTAGTTAAATTAATTTAAGAATAATCATTTATGAATTTGTTTAAATGTAATTACTTGTTGGAAGTAATTAAGAATTAATTACTTATTGTAATTAATTGAAGTTAATTTGATTTAGTTAAATTAATTAATTAAGTTTAATTAATTTAGAATAATCAAGAGATGATTTGATAATAATTACTTAATGTAATTATTAAGGTAAGTTTATTTAGGGAAGTAAATAATAAGATAATTACTGGAAGTAATTAGTTGAATAAATGATTTTATTAATAGAAGTAATTTGAGTTAATTACTTTGAAAATAATTAATCAAGGGATTAATTAAGAAATTAATTAAGGAGTAATTAATTTAGTTAATGAAAGTAATTAAGGGGAGTTAATTACTAGATGAGATTAATCAAGAGTGATTAATAAATGTTGTTTAAATAAAGGTTAATTACTTAATGTAATTAATTTAATTAAGTAATTAATAATTAATTTGTAATTAAGGATCATTAATTAATATAATTAATGATGTAATTAAGATTGGTTAATTAAGTAATAATTAATAAATGAAGTAATTAATCAATGTAATTAATTAAGGATTAATGTAATTAATTATAGTTGATTAAGTTAATTAATTTTAGTAAATTAATTAATGAAGTAATTAAAGGTTAATTATTATAAGTAGTTAAGGTTAATTAATTTGAGTAATTAATTAAGGATAAATTACTTGAAGGTAATTAAAAGATAATTAATCAAAGATGATTAATTGAAAAAGGTAATTAGAGAATAATTAATTAATTTGTAATTAATTAATGGTTAAGTAAGCAGGATTTATAAAATGAAGTAATTAATTTAATTCAATTTAAATTAATTAGAGATGATATAAATCATTACTTATGAATGGGTGATAGTATTGAATACTTGGCATTGATTGATATCTCTGATGAGATATATGCTGTATGATATGGATGTTAGTTGAATTGTATGGATTATCTGATAATGTTGATTATCTGTTGTGAATTATCTTTCTTTGTGTATAAAGATAATGAATTAAATTGTTTTAACCTTTAAAACAACTTGGCCTTAAAAGATACGCTTTGGATTTCGATGAGACCGGGATCGGGTTTCCGTATACCGGATTTCCAGGTCTGGAGACCCGAATACCACATCGATCCAAATTAACGATAGGTCGTGAATCAAGTGAAGATGAAGATTCAGAGTGCAAGGGTTATTGTCGTTAACTCTGAGGGTGATTCCAAAACGAGTGTAACGAGATAATGCCTTCGGTTTCGTTCGAATCCGGAACGAACTTGTATGGATTGAATGCTTTCAGCACATCGTCAGGTGGACGATGAGCATTCTAAGATAGATGTGTTCTTTTTTAAAGGTAATCGTGACCTCAAGCCTCACAAACCGGGAATGGCTAAAACAGGGGAGGTGCAGCAAGGTTAGTGGGTAGCACCCAAGTAGGACAAGATTACCTCTGTCTAGATGTCCCTTTCTATTTTCGACTTAGTGGTGCGGTTGCTGATCCCAACCGTGAGGTATCTTGTGCGGGAATTATCCAGTAAGGGATGTTCCGGCCTTGTGTTGCAGGGGATTGGGAGTGATCCTCGGTACGGTGATCTAGGCCACGTACTGTGACGGGCGGTACCCCGGTAGCCCTGCCATTGTATGGAATCCAATTTCCAATAAGTGATAACGGACTTGATTGTATAACCCACTTTGTTGGCTAGTATGCTGGAATTTAATAATGTAACAATTTCAGCTATTTCATATTTATTTGAAAACCCTAGACCCTATTATAATACAATCGAATTTCCTATCAAATGTTTTGGTTAGCGTAAGGTAAAAACTTACCCATATTTATTTGTGGGAAGTCTTACGTGATACCTTTTCTTTCAAAAGGTTTTGAAGTTAAACAAGTTTAACCTGTTACTCACACCAGACCCATGTCTGACCCAAGTTGTTTATTTCTGTTTTATAAACTCTTGGGTACTCAAATTTTTACGAGTAGCCAAGGGATTCAGGTTAGCCTTGACAAATTATGGAGGAGCAATGGAGCAGGAGGCTTCGGCGTTGTAGATAGATAGTAGTTTCCGCTGTGTTGATCTTGTTTAGATCTTTGTTTTGTATTGAGTTGTAATAACTAGACAGATGTTTATAACTGTCTAGTATGTGATGTGTAATCTGTGTAACTCTGATAGATGATGTATATGATACTATGTAATAGTTATGTGATATATTATATTTTATTCCGTTTCCGCTGTGAGTATTTGTGTTTGTTTCTTTTCTCTTCTTCTCTTTTCTACTTCTCACCCCTTTCTTTCTTACTGTCGATGCGATTTTCCGGGAGTGGAAAGTCGTGGTCGTCACACCTTATATAAGAAATACATATATACAATGAACGATTATAGGTACAGATGGCTTGCTATTTTATATATGCAGACTTTCCACAAAATGACTACCAAAGGCCTACCTATGTATATTTCTATGTACACCACTTTTAGAAATTTATACTTAAACCAAAATGTATAGCCAAAGTCTAATATCTGCATATTTGGAAAACTGTGAACTATAAAGCTAGAGACAACACAGTATATATATATATTATCTATAGTATAATGTATTGAATAGATAGAACATTATATATATATATATACGGTATAACCGGTAACACTAATAATGTATACATACTAACATTATATATATAACCTTTATATGAAAACATATACATCCAACTCTGTTGACACATACACCATTGTAAATACATATAATGTTATAAACAAACCTTGTAATATTAAAACTATAACAACAAAGCTGTAAAATATAACCACTTGAACATATAGATATATAACTACTATATATAAAAAAATCTTACTTTAAACCAAATGTGATATATATATAATACTATGTACAGGTAAATAAACTTGTATAACATAAAACTAATATATATATACGAAAGCCAGTAAACTCTTATATAAAGTGACAGTAAAGAAGTATATATAAAAGAAAGCTATGTATTATTGTAAGATATGGTTTAACAATATATACAACATTTTATTCAAAACATTGTATATTGATGTATATAAACTGCTTCAGCCAAGGTACAATACTGTAACAATAGTTAACATAAAACATATAAATTGTAAACTTAAATATTCCAAGATAAATATCCTATTCGAAAGTCTATGCAAACTTTTATAGCTTGTTCATGAGATTTAATATGTATAGCATAACTAATAGAATATATACCAGATAGTATAACCAACAGAACATATATATTACCAACTTATATATATATATATTCTAACACATATACATAAATTTGTATTATATAACACAACTAAATATAAATATCTATATACCTAAGATACATGCCACAGCTGAGTTATCAAGCACAGGCAGAGGAGGGGAGAGACAGGCCGGCATTGATGACGTGGGGACAGCAGAGGAGCGAAGGCTGGCGAAATCTGGGTGGAGATCGAATCTGAGGCAGATCTAGGGTGAGTGCGGGTGGTTTGCTTGGCACGGTAGGGAGAGTATGGGATGTAGGTTGGTGGGAGACGGGCGGCATGGGCTTCCGGCAGTGGAGGCTTGGCTTGGCTTGCCGTCGAGTAGGTGAAGGCGGAAGGGAAATGAGATGTAGAGGCTTGCGGTGGCTGATGGAGGGAAGTTTTGCTCGGCCATTGGTACAGATGAGTGGAGGATACGTGGCCGAGGGGAAGGGTGAAGATGAAGGAAGTCGGCACAGTTTGGGAGGAAGATGTGGAGGCGGTGGGTTGCTGGCACGGCACGGTGGTGGTGGATGGGAAGGCTGCACGAGTGGAAGTGGGAAGGCTGGAGATGTGCTTGGGTCTGGGCATGCGTGATGAGTTGGAGGTGGTAGGGTTTTAGGAAGGGAATCCTGATGGGTGACTTTGCAAATAGTCAGATCGGTTGAAGAGAAGAAGAACAGTGCCCAACTTTATTAATATATACTTTTGTTTCCAACTGAAACGGCAATATGCACCGAAAGAAAAATGTGAATAGGGAAATAGACAACGAAAGAACAGGTCCACAAATACTGAATAGTAGGAATAGAATTGGTCACCCCTTGATTTCTGGAAAATTATTAAACCAATTAATTGTTGTTGGGCTGCACGTTATAGTTTTGAAGTCTAAGGGAAAATGTAAAGTCAAAATTCGGTACCGTTACGGTGAACTGTATATTCTTTTCGACGCGTACCAGATCTCAAATAGCAGAGTTGAATATACCGTGGAGATCAGCACGACGAGACGATCAAAACGGTACACAGATATTAGTGGCACGATCATCCGGTCAAAAGTCGATAATCGGTACCGAAAATGCTGCTATTTTGCTAAAATTAAGATAAACGGAGTAATAGACATTCAAATTTAGAAAAACGAAAGATGACGACTCACTCAGAAGATGATTTACAAATTTTCTATGTAAAAATATTCAGGTTTGGAAAACATTTTATTATCATCAATTTTAACTGATTAAATTGAAGTAAATTTACGCGCGAAATAAATTTTCATATTTTCGGACGAAAATTTACCAGTTGCTATGTTTAATTAGACGTATTCCAAATATCAAATTTATATTTCAAAATTTTATTGTTTAAAATTTCACACAAATTCAATTAATTAAATAAATAAAACCACTGAAATTTACGGGTCGTTACAAGTATGGAGGCTGACGGAGATCATGTAAAGCCACAAAGTATTACTCTGTTCCATGGTAGTATAAAAGTATAGTTCGGAGGTTGACGGAGATCGTGTAAAACCACTGGAGTGAACTAGTATTGTTATACGTTGATTTTCAGGACTGAATGGTCACTAGTTCCCTATCATTTTGGAAATCCAATTTCAAATACGAGCTTTATAATTTTGTTTGTAGTCCCAAAATAACTGTAATGCTTTGCAAACATTCAGCTAACCCTTGCTGGAATTTAATAATGGTAAATTTTGGCTATGTTTATATATATTTACTTGGAAAGGATTTTCAAAACAATGTTATTAGAAATAATACCAAATGGTTTAAGTATAAAGTATTTTGGTTATCATAAGGTAAAAACCTGCCGGTATTTATGTGTGGGTGTGGTCTTATGAGATGCCCTTCTTTTCAAAGGTTTTGATTGACATCAGCATGATCTATACATTAAATGCGAGTATCTCACGCTGGTTTATCAAGCCTGATCCGAGTATTTTTAAAACTCAGGTCAGATCCGAGTAGTTTCAGGTTTAGTTGAAGATGCTTGGAATTTCCAAAGGAGAGACGGAGTCTTCATCTACGTATGGACGTATATTATCCGTTGTATCTATTGCATTTGTTCTTATTTTCAGCATTTGTAAGGATAGAGGGTTTATAACTGTCCAGGCTAAATTCTGGTTAGACTCTAATATTGTATTCAAAGTTTTCCGCTGTAAAGATTATTATTGAAATAATATATGTTATTCCGTTCGTGTGAGATTCTGTTCTATCTTTATTTTCTTTTTTCCCTAACAATCGGGCTTTCTAGCACCTGGATTTGCGGCACGAGGATGTATTAGTGTCGATTTTCAAGGGTCGAAAAACCCGGTTCGTTACATTCGGTATCAGACTTAGGTTGAGCAAACACCTAGGCTTTGTTGGGTAAGTATCATTACAGATAGGGTTAGTAATACCCTAGAATGAGTGGCTTATTATAGATAGGGTTAGTGATACCCTAGACTGAGTTTGAGAGTATTATATATGAGCGCGTATTTGTTATTTGATATGAAAATGTTTTGTGGTGATTAATCTATTGAGTGGTTTATGAATTCTGGTTGATGCACGAAGAGCTCCATGTAATCAATAGGGATTCCTAAATACGTAAATAAGGCGAATCAACACACCGTTTTAAATCCGAACAAGTATGAATCAAGTAATGTGGATAAGTCAAAAAATTAACGGCATGAAACTTCTGATAATAACTTAGTATATCATTTAGGTCAGGATGTCTTATTTTATGCCGGGGGATGATTATTGGGCTAATCCAAAGCAAGCACGTAGAATACATGCACAAAAAGAAGCTAAAGAAAAAGCAAAACTAGGACCCTATGCTAACCTCGACTGTTACTATTGCAGTAAGCAAAGGCATTATGTAGTTATGTGTGAAATTAAGCAAAGGAAGAAGAACACAAATTCAGATTAGGATGTCTGTTTCAAGTGTAAAGAGAGAGGGATTTTCTACATAAATACCCTAGAACAAAGAAGAAACCAAGAATTAGAACAAAGAAGATAATGGGTTGCTACCGATGCAAGAACTTAAGACATGAAGCTAAAGATTGTCCCTAATGGGCTTGCATTTGGTGCTCCAAGGGGAGACATTTAATGAAGGACTGTCCAAAGCTGAGTTTGGGTGACTTAGGTATTAAGGATAAAGTACCATCTACTGCAGAAAGGGCTCAAGGATAGAATGGTAGTATTAGTATCCATATAGTTGTAAGATGGTAAGCGGTATTTTATAGGTCTGTAGTACAGGATAGGGTTTGTCATGAATGTATAAATATAATGTTATTTAATAAATCTCTTTTGATCATTCTCTCTGTGTACTTTATCTATCTTCCATCAAATCAATTTAATAAGATATCTAGAAATAAAAAGTTTAAAAGAATAGAAATGGCTTATTAAAAGGTGTTTAAATTAAGAAACTTGTTTAAAAATATATTTTATAAAGGTATCTTTTACAAAATAAAGAGTAAAAAATATATGTTTAATAAAAAGGAATTTTAAGAACTCCTATCCTAGTCTTTTGAAAATATAAAGGGAAAGTTATCTAAATAGAAGCTATCAACAAAGAAATTTCAAAAGGATTTTGAGATAAAATTTTGAAAAATAATAATAAGAGGTAAATCATCTTTTAATCGAAATGGTTTCTTTTGGAAGAAAGATAAAAGTACTTTGTGAATAAATATTTAAAAATAATAAATGATTTTCTTTAAAAACCAAAGAAAAAGTTTCATAAAGGTTTTTTAAATACATATGTTATACATAGATCACTTCGTCGCACGATTTTGATCTAAAGATTCAAGTACGGAACTTGGAGGTGTTTACACCGGTCCGAAAAAGGGTTTGTCACTCGATTATTGACAACGAACATTGATGCGGGTTTGTATTTGGATACTTACGTTTTCTATCATAGTTGAGAGCTATGCAAGGAAAACTAAAAGTTCTAATTTGAAAGCCTGATCGAAGTCCGCACTAGAGGATTAGGGGATCAATACTAGTTCGGAAGTAAAGTTATGGATTTAAATAGTAGATCAAATCGGATGATCTGTATAATCATACGAATGTATGTTTAAAAATAAATATTTTGGGCAAAATACCTTTGGGTTTTGTTTTGGTGTAATTTCAGGGACGAAATTCTTTTAAGGGGGAAGTATCCGATGACCCAAAAATTTATCAATTTGATAAATTATATTTATTTTTAAAATATTCAAATATAAATTTTTTTAACATACATTATGATGTTTTGAACAATAAATAATAATGGTAGTAAGTATTTACAAAAATATATACTTTGGAAAAAATAGCGATAAAATGACCGAAAACCATTTTATCGATAAACAACTCTATAATCGTCAAACGTCACGCACGGAGATGTATACATACACTTATTTTTATAAATGAACAAGGATATGAAATAAAATTATTTATTTTCGGTAGTTCACGATTTCAAATAAAGGAAGAAAAACAAAGTTTTTAAATAGAATAGAATATACCTCGAATTCTTGGGTTTAGAATTTTTCGAGTTTAGAACTTTTGGAACTATTATATCCATAGTTTTTAAATAAAGGAAGAAAAACAAAGTTAAATTCCAAAGCGGGAACCCATACTATCCATGAGAATTTAAAAGGTGATCTCACCATTATTCGATGGATAGTAAAGGTTGAATACGGAAATTGATATTGAGTAGAATTAGTATAGTTTCCATGATCCTTTTTACTCAATAATGTTTTCCAATATGAGATTTAAATAAACGATTTGGAAATATTTTCCTAAATAAAAGGTGAAATGATTTGGAATTATTCCAAGATTCAAAAAGGTTTAATTAACCAAATGATTTGATAAATGGGGCTTAATGATTCCATATACTATTAAGAAGATAAATGGAATAATTTAAAATAATATGTCTCTCTGAGGTATTTATGAATGAATAAAAAGATGAATTAAATGAATGATGATTGATAATCACATATGAACTTACCATCTTTTTAATCGATGATTGGTATGGAGGAACCGAGGTCGGATTTGGTAACTCCTATTCGGAAACCATTTCGAACCAATGTGCACGTTTGGAAGTGAAGACATGTTGAAGATGATGATTTTTGATGACCGTAGATCTTCAAAGTGTAGGGATTGCTGTCAGGAGTCCCAGTGGTTTAATCCATATTATACTTCTATGGCAGTAGTGTCTTCATTCTGAAATCTTCATTGTATTGAAGACCAAAGATGTTCAGAGCGAAAGGACTGCTTATTGACATTCTTTGGGTCGCTCCCAATATAGAGATATTCATTATAGCAGTGGTCATGTTGTGTTTTGAAATATCCATAATGCAAGGACTACTCGCTACTGATCCTAGGATGTGGTAGAAAGAAATCCTTCGGTTTTATTCAATCCCAGAATGAACTTGTATGGATGAATGTCTGACATTGCATTTTTGACCATATTAATCGATCTCGATCAACGTATTATCTACTTTGTGGCGGAGGAGGCAACTTCTCTTAGCTTAACACCCTTCTTTGAGACGTACGAGCTCAGAGGTTGTATGTTCGTGATAGTCAATAGTGATCGAAGGAATGGCAATGTGGCATTCAAAGTGGAACCTGTTATGATCAAAGCATGGATTTATGGAAAAAGCGTGGCTTTGTAGAGCATAACATCACTGTAACGACCCGGATTTTCAGACGCTGTTATTGGGTAATTAACTATTTTTATTATTATTGAGATATTGATTTTTTAAGTCGAACAAATAAATTTCTGATATTTAAATGTCCGAATATATATAAATTGATTTAAAAGCTATATTAAATATTGAGTTATAAAATCTCTGGATATGATGAATCTTATATAAAAATAAATTATATGTATATA
The DNA here is from genome assembly GCA_030737815.1 of Allium fistulosum. Classification (NCBI taxonomy): domain Eukaryota; kingdom Viridiplantae; phylum Streptophyta; class Magnoliopsida; order Asparagales; family Amaryllidaceae; genus Allium; species Allium fistulosum. The sequence continues at coordinate 696,195,413 of CM060906.1, forward strand.
GAAACTCCACCATTTAAATTAAGATAAAATACCCATAGATATATATAGATAAATATATACAAGTTTGTGAGGTTTAAAAATATGTATATAAATGTATATATACAAGTATATATGCCCATATGAAGTAAAATATAGGAAAGTTGTATAAATGTGAATATATATAAATATATATAATGACAAAATAAACATAAGCAACGTATATGAGGATATGCATAAGTAAATGTAAGTATATGATGACAAGAATATGTAAGTAAAAATATATGTATGTATGTTATGTAAAATAGTGCATATATATATACTAGTGCGAACCCGTGCTTCGCACACGGGTCGTAGCTATATTTATTTTTGTAATTATTGTTGAAACTTTGTGTTATTGTAAGACTATCGATAATTAACTTGAGTATTTCTCGTTTGTTGACAGATGCTTAAGATATTGTCCAAAAGGAGATTTTGTTTAGCAATAGTTTTATTAGAAATGTCAAACTATGTTGTAATGAATGTAGTAAATAGATGTATCAATTTTTTATGTTCATGAAACTGGCTTGATGGCAAAAGATATAACCATACATATTGTCCACAAAGATCCTTTAAATAAATCAAGTAAATAAACTGATGAATCAAGTTAAAGTAATAAGTCCCTTATGAAGAAAATTTGTTCACTTGAAATTGCTTATATGTTACAACTATGTTAACTTATCATGTGCCTAGACTAAGAACAGGTTATAAAATATCTCATGTTAGCATATATAAGGTAAAAATTAAAAGGAGAAATAAGTTGCCTGTAAATAAAAGGAGAAAAGGAGAGTAAATATCTTAATGATGCTTTGGTTGAACTACAACAGAGATCAAGCATAACATAATAAGACATGATGTTAGAAATTAAATGAGTAACACTGCATGTATAATATTTTAGTTTTATAGGACGTTAGAGCATAGAGATGAGGAAATAAAAAATCAATAGCACTCATCCCACATCGGCATCTTTGAATATTTTTTGCAATATTTCATAGCCAATTTTGGTTCTAGTGGTGATGCCTTTTTCCACAGTAAATTAGATTACCTAATAATACACTGTTTGGGTGAATTCATCACTTTTTTGGTCATTAAAACCATAGATGTACCCCTTCACATGATTGACTATTAATAGAGATTTTTTTTAGACGATTCAAATCTTTCGTGACTACAAAGCCCGAATACTTGATTCTTAAAAGATAGTTGAGCTTACATTTCCATGTATGTTAATTGTTCAATAGAGTAGTGAGTTTGTTGAAAATTTTTGTAGCGGTAAAAAACTGATTCGCCTTTTTTTGTTTACATCTCAAAACTTAAACAATAAAATCATTCCTCGAGAGCAATCAAATTCTACTTGTGTTTTCATAATGTCTTTGTTTGGAAAAGAAAGTCGATAGATTTGAAAATCACGCAACTTCATAGGCACCAAAAGAAATAAATTGCTTAAACTTCATATCTAAGCATATGGCAAAAACTAATATAAATAGATGAAAGAACATTTTAGAACCCTATAATGCAACTCAAATGTTACTGATAAGGTATTTGATTAGCGTATAGTTAGAAGAAAATAACTCTTGGCAAGAATAAATGTTGTCCCAAAGCTCAATACAGTAGTACTAAATTTATATACACCCATCATAAGGCAGGAACTAAGATATAAGATGTATATAGTACTACAAACTATGACAGTGCAGGTGGGCCACTTTTCATTGAGTGTTATATTCCTCATACAATCAAATCCATGCTGACAGGAATCTTGTAAGCTATAAATGGCCAATTGCACCTATGCGAAGCCTTGCACTCTCTGTCATTGTTGAAGTTCAAAGTGCACAACCATATATCTGTCATGACTAATTGCCAAAATTTTCAATTTTGTTTTGTGAAATCTCTCAATAACAGAATGCATCTATATAAAAGTGGTATTAGATATACATACCCTAAGTACAAAGGTGAAAATCACAATCTTATTTCTAAATAGGATCGCAGTAGTAAAGCAAAAACCAAATTACTGATTATATTACCGAAGTTGAGTATTTATTTCATTGGCGGAAAAACCGATTAACAAAAGAAAATGGAATTTATAACTTCCATGATATATCATATAAGATATTTACTACAAGAGATCCTTAATGTTACTGGCCAATATCCTCAATTTAACAATATGACAACGAAAAGTTCTCAAGGGAGAAGAATTATTTTGTACTAAGGATGTTTTATCCAAGTTCTAAATTCATAGAAACATTTAAATGAATACTTTTAGGAGCTAAGTAATGTTAAATAGGATTAAAAAATCCCAATGTATGATAAGAGAAGTATAAATAGGTCTCATCCAAAATAAACATGATATAGTAGTAACATTTTTAGTCCACGTCTTTTTAAGGGGCTTTGAAATTCTTTGACCTTATAATTTATATGGTTAGTACTTTAGTATTTATATTAATCTTATGCATATGTGACTCTCAAACATTGGCAAAAAATCATAAACTAAAACAAAATATAGTATAAGTTTCCAATTAAATATAAATACTTTTAGAGACTATTATAAACATGCATCATCAAAAATCAACTACATGTGTGTATATGTAAATGTATATGTAAACACAAAGCAACTTATATCAAATCATACCTAAATTCACATCGATTTTAAAAATGTTACTAAAAAGAAAGGTTTTAGTAATAGTGTATGTATATGTATGGACTTGAGCAGGGAAGACAACTCAAAACAGCTATTTATGATAGAAAAAACAAATTGCAAACCCAAAGCAACTTATATCAAATTATATCTAGGCACTGTGTTTCATCGATCTTAAACGTGACTGTAGCATTACACATAACCTACGCATTGCACAACTGATGCTTGATCATAACTTTATAAAAACAACATAACAATGAATATATGTGTAAAATGATATATAAAGAGTAAGAATTCAACCTATCCTCTTAGAAGTTTGACATTTTGGCTTGGCCGTTTTTTTCTGGTCCGAAAATGGTATGGCTGCATACATTAAATAATCATCAGATATATGGAATCTGAAAATACAACATGGACAGGTAAAAAGCAACCACATTATTCCTACATAACTAATTCATTTTGTATATAAAATATTCCAAACATATATTGTAAATACAAATTATATGATATTATTCATGGATATGACCTGTTCTTTCTAAAAGCTAAAGTAGCAGAAACCTTTAAAGTAGTTTCTACGTCACATTTTCAAACAAAGATGCTTATTGCTTTAACAATTGAAGGTACTTTTGCAAATGGAAATTACTGTTTATATGGTTTATACGCACATGAGAAATAATCATGGATTAAAATCACTCATGCTAGATAATTGATATTTTCATGCTAAAAGGTAAATTTTCTAATTTATACATAAATTATCGTTTGCATTCTAGATAGTTCAGCATGGCGGTCGAATAATAATCGACTTAGAGCAATGCTCTGAAATTAAATATGTTTAAATTGATGTTAAAATGATTTTTTATTGAATTTAAAGTTATTAAGAGAAAAGGAGTTACCTTGAAATAGTTTTACTAACTTGATCAACTGCACTAATATTAACCACAAAAAGGAATAGATCTGCATAATCAAGTACCATTAATCAACCTCCTGGTATCCACTATCAAAAAAAATTCACCTTTCGCAAAACACAAAATAACAATAATCATTTGAATTTGCCTGTGCTTGACAAAGCAATATCAAAAGATTGAAAGGATACTAAGATGTTGTAAAAAACAAAGTTCAGATATAACTATTTCCATGATAATTTATTTTGTCTTTCATTTTCATTCTCCATACTTTTTACACTAATTAGTGAAGATACCATGTTATGACTTCCTACTGGAGAAAGACTCCTGTATTTACTGTTTTGGAATCCTACAGATTTAACAATTACATTAAAGAGTCCCAAAGCTAATATGCATTAGACAAACTCCCGTATATGCAGAAAATATGAGCGATCTTGATCCATAAAACCACACTATACATCATTTTTCATTTTGGTATTCAAGGAAGTGATGTAATGAGTTAATGCTTAGATCAAATGTGCGTGTTCATGTGTGTGTGCTGAATGAAGCTGAAATAAATTAATAGAAAATGGTATGTATGTGCCTTGCATATCGAAGTTACCAAAAAGGCGGCATCTGACAGTTTTTTTCCTCAATCTGCATAATCAATGGATATCAAATCTTAATAATAATCATAGTGATGAATAGAACAAAATCATTACTAAAATCTTTCGAATCAAAAATTCCCAAAACACCAAAGCCAAAACCCAAGTTCTGACATGCTTGCAAACATGTAATAGGATATATTGAAAAAAATTTCATTTTTCTTTATCAAAAGTTAATTGTATAAAATTAAACTGGTTTTCTCACCATTTTTCTACCAAGCACAAAGAATTCACGCTCGTAATAATAACTAGGGTCAATAAATAAGAGATGCAACAGGTAGTGTTTTCTGTTTCAAATAAGGTTTCAATAGAAAATTATTGAATTGAATCTCCATAGCTTCATAAATCTTAACAAAAAATTAAACAGTGCAAGTAACCTAACTGGCAATACAAGCCTATAGAAATGGATAATATATTATATACATATCAATACAAATGCATGTGTATATATACTTTTGTAATATTTGATTTTATATAATTTTATTATTGAACTCTATGCAAATATAAATTATTACATTGTTCTATATATATATATATATATAATATAGTAACAACTGATGCAAGAAAAGTTGCAGAAAAAAAATACAGGACTGAAGTAGATTTGCTTTCAGCTGTTTGAAGTATTGACATTAAGTTTAGTATTCCTTTTATCTTCAAGAATATTTTAACAGTTAGCATTAATGGTATAGCAGTTCAATCCATAGAAGTTTGAAGCTTGAAAATGTGGCAAGAAGAATAATGTTATTTTTTCAACAACTCCAAGTTTATATTATATGCTATAACAATCAACATTTATAGTATTCATGAAATAAAAATAGAAGTCCACAAAATGTCTACATAAGAAATAAAGTGTTTAGCTGATATTTTAGTTCAAAAATATTTTGAAAACAATGTGGTTGTTGATAACGCATACTAAATTTTGAGGTTTTGAAGTTGCATTTGTGCAAGCACAATTTTCATCATTTCCTTTTTAATGCTCTCTTAACTCTGAAGGTAAGATATATATGTATATGTGTGTGTATAATTATTATAAGGGTACACATATAGAATAATCAGTGGTGACAGTTTGAATATGACAATGTGTTCCATTGAGAATCAAGTAACCCATCGCAAAACTAACATGCACTCCCCATCAAAGAGTGTTGCAAATAACCATGGAGTACTGCTCATAGATTTTACAATATGATACAACCGCACACATGAACTGAATATAGAGTATGACTTACATAGTTTGATAGAACGCCATTTTAAAAACTACTAAAATTAAATAAAACCACAAAAAGACAAATAAGGGTTATTACTTAGAGCATATCAAATAGGGGAAATGATTACATCAATCATTGCAAAAAATGTTGAAATACAACATGGCAGTTATGTCATTTGTTTCCCTTAAACTATTTACTTACAACTTCATAAACCAAAAAGGGAGCGCACAGCTTTTATTTTAAATGGAGTAAAGATTACTTTCTACGAAACAATGGCTTCCATGACCAATGGCGGTCATTGATAAGTATATATTTTCATCATTTTTTTTCATATTTCAAATAAGTTGGAAATGATATTTATTGAATTGTAATAAAAAAATGGCAAATAACCCATCATAGCAGCATCAAAAATTATATCATATACCTTAAAAATAAAATCTTTTAACATTTCAAAAATCATACTTAATACAACTTTCGCATGACCCGATTGGATAGAAACACAAAGTGCAAAAATTAGTACATTTGAAAAAAATCATTGGAAGACATACATTAGTTGTGTAATTATTCTTATTTGACATTAAATTTATTGCAAAAGGTATTGGGAGCAGCAATCATCCCAAAAATATTGAAATACCATATATTCTTCATGTAATAATACTTATTTGATATTAAAATTATGATGGCAAATACATTCATCTCAAGTTATTTGTTTAAAACTGTTTGAATTGCAAGGAGTATGTACTTCTGCCGCTTAAATCAGATTCCGCGTTTGAAAGGAAATAATTATTTTTATAAAAGTTTAAGATTATACGCTTGAAGATGATATGTTCTCCATTTGAAGACTGCTAAAGCAAAATACATGTCTATTATTTCGTTAGGTCTTCACCTAGAAATAAAATAAAAATAAACGTCCATTCATATTAAAGAAATAACACATTTGCAAATACTGAGTTCATAATTAACGGTTCATTAATATAAGAAAAGGAGAAGCAAAATTATAGCCAATCTAAATATTTTATTTTTCCTACCTCTAAAGCATTCATAATATATCATATCAGGATAATGATTCATTAAACACTTTCATTTCGCATGTATTTGATTTCCTAACTCCAAAATCTTAGTTAGTGAATTTGAGATGTAGATTTACTTTTATTTCTTTGCAAGGATTTACATATTATTGACATTGTTAATTCATCTAAGAACCATTGAATGTCAGCATATGCCAGCATAATACAACCGATTATTATGGAATATGCAAAATAAACACAAACAAACAGACAAATCAACAATGGCTACTGTCCTAGAATTAGTATAGGTGTGCTGTTACGGTAGGTTGATCTTTGCAGTATTCTAGTTCATAGCTATTAAATAAATTTAGAGCATTTAATGTCGATCTTTATTCTATATTAGGAACATAATAACCATCCAATGAATCAGTGTAAGAAACTATATAAGGGATCCCTTCACATTGCTTTACAAAAAATTTAGTTATCCTTACATAGAGCATAATATAAATAGAGAAAGTCGAATGAAATTTAGATGAATATTCAGTTCTCACGTTGTTCAATACATTTTGAAATAAAAGCAATGAATGTTTATTCAAATCGATTATAACACATTAATTTCTTTTCTGAACATGACTGGTTGTATTATAATATAGATTGTAATTTAACTATACAACTAAGAAAAGATGGTTTTCAATTATACACTCACCTCAAAACAGCAGCAAATCTCAAGCAATGGTAGAAGTTAGAAAGTAACCAAGATTATGATGAGCAAATAGCAATAATCAATATGTATTGTCATGAATTCCAGAAAAGTCTAAATATTTGATAAAAAAGATTAACTTTATATACACTATGTCATAATTAATGCACACATATACACACACAAATAAAAGACTAAGTACAAATATTCTTACCTCTTTAATGCTAGTATGCAAAGATTCGTAGCTCCTTTGGAATGAACTTGAAGTAATTTGCATCATATAGATTCCAATCTAAGCTTTAAGAAGGCTAGAAATTTACTTTTAGACCTATCGTTTTACAGTTAAGGAGGGATTTACATCATCAGAACCAAACAATAAGCAAAGTAATGAATTAGAACTCATGTGTGATACGGAAAAAAATAATCAACATATATAATTCAGCAAGAATGTATGGGTACAATGACTAACAACCATTCTGGGTAGAGAATCAAGATTTTTATTTTCAACACATATGTCAACAAACATTAAAATTTCGATTCAGCGAGAAATTACATACATGTGAACATATATCATATCTCACTTATTGATTCATCTTCAGATATTCAATATTCCAATTCATGTTAATTTACTTTCTGGTAGAGTGCCAAAGTGTGATATAGACAAATATAATTAAACATATAAGTACCAGAATATCATAACTCACTCCTAATCATATTTTTTTTCAAAAGAAGATAGTACATGATATTCATTTTGTTTTATATATCATTCACAGACAAAAGTTGTAAATTTGCCAACCATAATATCAAGCATGTCCAAATAACATTAATTGGAGGAACAGGGGAAAAAAATTCCTTATTTTTTTAAGGGAAAAATGATTTTGTTATTGTAGTGACTAATCGCAGTAGCATATATTTTAAACTGAAGGGAGTGATATCATAATAATAAAAAACTAAAGTTTGAAGAAATTTATACATAAATGCATCCCCATTGTTCAGTTTATATTGATGTTTCACGGTGACCCAAATTAATCTATAATCTATAGGTCATCAAAACCATTTGCATGTAGAAAATAAATTTCACGAATATTTCAAAGATTAACTACTCATAATTTCAATAATGACCTTGGGAAGACACGACAATAACATAGATAATAATATGCAGCTATATTCATCCCATAAAATCTGTAACAACCAAGTTTTATTAGAGATGCTTATAGAAGGAGGCAGTAGATCAACAGCAGGATAAGGAACTGTGGAGATGCTTGTGTGCAGGTGTGCACGTGTACACTTATTTGTTTCCAGGCCGAGGCAATTGAGTGTTTTGAGTCTTTTTTCCTGTTGATGTATAATCGATCTGTTTGATAATTGGGCCATTATGATGATTGTTGTAAAATCTGGGTCCATGAGTGTTGAGGTTGCTTACATATATAGGTTGGCATATTTGTATTGAAAGGGAGAAAAAATTAGATAACAATAAACTCATGCTCCATTTGTTACTGTTTGTATACTTCTGTCTTCATCTTTCAGTTTGTATTTTCTTTTCAATTCATACTCTTCTTTTTTGTTTGATACTTAGTTTAATTCTTAGTTGTTATCTTTTCAGTTTTAGTAGTTACTGCTCTTTCAATTCAGTATAAGTTTGTGTCATTACTTTCTCGTGATTCTTGTTCTTGCTTTAGTTTAGTTCTTGCAAATTTACAACAAAGATTTTTGAATCTGCATTTTATAGTTCATATCAATTCATCATTTCAGTGATTACCATTCAAGTTATCAATTCTGTAGGTTTATCTTTTGATTTAAATTCGAGAATTTATCCACTGTTAATACTTGCAAACAAAATTATTCAAACTTTGATTAGTAAATAAAGATCTCTATCTCCTTCGAGAAAAATCTGCATATTCCCGATCCTATCTTCGAGTCACCGTGATTTTCTTGATTTTCTGAGTCACGAGCAGATCTGTGCATGTGCACACAATTCATTTTATCATCTTCTTCCAAGTGGTTATCTTCATTCCAGTTCCTTCTCCTCATTTGCCATGGCCAATCCCACTAATCAACCAGAGCCTTCCAATTTGGTATCGGAGCAAGCCACTAAGATGAACCCTAAATCTAACCCTCAGAATGATCCTAACAATCCAAAAATTCATGGCCAAGAAATACCCCAAGATCAAGAATCAGATCAACAGTGGCAGCTACAACACGAGCACAACAACAAAACTGATGCGCTTCTGAATAGTCTCATGCAAAAAAATTGAAGGATTTGGTAATGTTTTGAATGCTTTTGCACGGCAACAACCTCGAGAGCAGACCTCAACTTCAATGCCGCCACCTCCTCCTCCATTTGCTGCCCCACCTCTGATGAATAATAACACCGCACCCCTCAATTCCAATTATATACCACCGCCGCAGCAACCACCTGAATCATATCCAAATTATCATTATATTCCCCAACCCAGAAACATGGCCCCTCCAACCAGACTTCTAAGAAACCCCCAATTTCCTCCAAGAAATATTCAGACACCAATGAACCCTCCTCTACACCCACAAGAACCACCTCATCAACCAAGAAACTACTACCCCAGTTATCCTACTGCTGAATATCACCCACCGACTTACCATCAACCCATTCCCACCATGAAGTTAGATTTCCCTCTATTCACTAGAGACGAGGTTGTTATTGATTGGTTGAGACAAGTGGAGCAGTACTTTCGATTCCATCATACTGATATGATTCAATGGGTCGAGATTACTTCATTTTCATTGAGAAAAGAGGCTTTACAGTGGTACCATTGGTATACCAATACAATAGAAAATTGTGAGTTGTGGCCTGTGTTTAAAGAAGAAGTCTTGGTGAGATTTAATACAGAGGAAATAGAGCGACCATATGAGACCTTATCCAAACTAAAACAGTACACCACTGTCAGAGCTTACTTGAGTAGATTTGAGCAGTTGCAGGCTGTGATTAACACGTTACCCTCTAAATTCTTGCTAGACCGTTTCATTGGTGGATTGAAAGAAGAAATTCGATATGATGTGTTAACTTCCAGACCCCATGATTTTAGAGAAGTTGTATCTTTGGCCAAGATGTTTGAATGTAAATATATGCAAGTAAAGAAAGGCCCCAAAAACAGTAACCTCCCATTGTCAAAAACTACCCAGACTGTTTCTACTCAATCCATTAAACCTATTTCAAATCACCAACCTACTTCAAATCCTAAAGAAAGCAATAATCCCTTAGAAAACTCAGCTCGCACCAAAGGCCTGACCCCTGCTGAAATTGTTGAGATGAGGAGGCAAGGATTATGTTATGGTTGTAAACAGAAGTGGCATAAAGACCATAAATGTCCTACTCCCCGAGTGTATGTGTTAGAGGGGGTGATGACACTCAAAGATGAGGAAACAAACAATAGTGTAATAGAAGAGATTGATGAGGCAGAAGAAGAAACTGCAGTGGAAGAGGCTCTCTCTATAACATTTCAAGCAATGTGTGGCATTCTAGCATTATCCACTATCGAAGTTCAAGGAGTTATTAATAAGAAACCAGTGCAAATCTTAATTGACTCTGGGTCAACACACAGCTTCATCAATGAGGAATTGGCAAGAAAACTCAAACTAAAAATTGATGAGTCCAAGGTGTATGAAGTGACAATAGCTAATGGGGAGAAATTGAATGGATCAGGGGTTTGTAAAGATGTATTGTTGAAATGCCAAGGGTGTAAGATGCCAGTTGAATTGCTTCTTTTGCCTTTAGAGGGCTGTCAAGTAGTGCTGGGTGCTCAGTGGATGAGGGGTCTAGGTGAAGTCACTTTGAATTTGGAACACTTGCAGGTGAAGTTTCAGTATAATAACAAACTATACATATAGCAAGGCCTCAAACCAGATGATGTAAAAATGATTGATAGAAAGACTATGGATAAGGAGAGTTCCCATGCCCAAACCACCATGTTATTATGCCTTCACATGTTACCTACCCATGAACCTGAACCCAATCTTTCCCCTGCCATTGTTGAACTCCTCCACAAGTTTCCTATGATTACCACTGATAAACCACCTTTTCCACCTCAAAGAACCCATGATCACAAAATTCCACTTCAGCCTAACACCAAACCCATTTGTATGAAGCCATACAGACACTCATACCACTTGAAAAATGAACTGGAGAAGATTATAGAAGACATGTTGGATACTGGACTTATCAGGCCTAGCAATAGTTCTTACTCATCCCCAGTTGTGATGGTTAAAAAGAAAGATGGCACTTGGAGGCTATGTATTGATTACAGAAGCTTGAATTCCCATACTCTCAAAGATAAATTTCCTATCCCCTTGATTGATGACCTCTTTGACGAACTACAGGGCTCTAACTAGTTTTCCAAGCTTGATTTGAGATCAGGCTATCATCAGATACGCATGGATGATTCAGATATTCACAAGACAGCCTTCAGAACACATCATGGCCATTATGAATTTCTGGTGATGCCTTTTGGTTTAGTTAATGCTCCTTCTACGTTTCAACCTCTGATGAATGATATTTTTAAATCATATTTGAGGAAGTTTATATTGGTGTTTTTGATGATATATTAGTATATAGCAAAACATGGTTTGACCATCTGCAACATCTTGAACAAACTTTCCAAGTCTTGCAGAAGAATAAATTAGTAGTGAAGCTATCCAAGTGCAGTTTTGCTAAAGACACTCTGGAGTATTTGGGGCATGTGATTTCTTCACAAGGCCTAGCTGTTGACCCTACGAAAATTCAAGCTATATTAGATTGGCCCTTACCTCAAACATTAAAAGCACTAAGAGGATTTTTAGGACTCAGTGGATATTACAGAAAATTTATAAAAAAACTATTGGATAATAGCCAAGCCTATGACAAAGATGTTGAAGAAAAATTCATTTCAGTGGGATGAAACATCAAAACAGTCCTTTGAACAGTTGAAGCAGTGTCTGATTAATCCACCTATCCTAGCTATGCCCAATTTTAACCTACTATTTGTATTGGAATGTGATGCTAGTGGGTATGTGGTGGGTGCTGTGTTGTCTTAGAAAAACAGACCTATTGCATATTTGAGTAAGGCTTTGCATGGAAGGAACTTATCTCTATCCACTTATGAAAAGGAGTTGCTAGCTATTATTATAGCCATAAAAAAATGGAGTCAGTATTTGTTAGGAAGGCAATTTGTAATCAAGACAGATCATCATAGCCTTAAATATCTTTTGACACAAAAGCTACACACTGGGTTGCAACACGAATGGTTAGCCAAGTTACATGGCTTTGATTACATAGTAGAGTACCGTAGTGGAAAGGAGAATATAGTGGCAGATGCATTGTCTAGAAGAGATGAAGAAGATGAGGAGAATGGACATAACAGTGAGCTACACTTGCAGGCTATAACCATAGTACAGGCTTCTTGGTTTCAGGAGATTAAAAAGACTTTGCATTCTTCAACATGGTACAAGCAACAGTTGCTACAGCTACAAAATCAGACCCCACCTAACATTAAATATAAAGTAGTGGATGAAGTAATATTTCACAAAGGCAAATTGTTGATAGATCATAACATAAAGGAATTGCTACTGCCACTGATAAAAGAACATCATTCATCCCCTCTGGGAGGACACTCCGGCATCAAGGCTACCCTTAAAAAAATTAAACAAGTTTTTTATTGGAATAAAATGAAAAGAGATGTCGAAGCCTTTGTCAAGACTTCTGATGAATGTCAGAGAAACAAGGAAGAAAATATACTAACTCCTTGTCTTCTGCAACCTTTGCCTATTCCAGAAAGAATTTGGATTGACATATCCATGGATTTTATCACTTGCTTGCCAAAAAGTTACAGGTACACAGTCATATTTGTAGTGGTTGATAGGTTGAGTAAGTATGCACATTTTTTTCCTCTAAGTCACCCCTTCACAGCCAAGGAAGTAGCCACTGTTTTCTTTGATGGTGTCTTCAAATTGCATGGCTCACCTATGTCTACAATGAGTGATAGAGATGCTATTTTTACAAGCAAGTTTTGGCAGGAATTGTTTAAATTGCAAGGTTGCTCATTGAAGTTAAGCACTGCCTATCACCCACAAAGTGATGGCCAAACCGAAGTGGTGAACAAAATTCTAGAATGCTATTTGAGGTGCTTTATTTGTCACAAACCACAGGAATGGGTTAAGTGGTTGTCAGTGGCAGAGTATTGGTACAATACTACGTGGAAGAATCCCACTAATACAACCCCATACAAAGCAGTGTATGGTGTAGATCCCCCAAATTTATTGTCATACGTACCTAACACAGCCAAAGTGGAGCAAGTGGAAGAAGCATTGTACTCGAGAGACATCATCATAGAGTTCTTGAAGGACAATATTAAACTTGCACAGAGTAGGATGAAGAGGTATGCAGACAACAGAAGAACAGACATGGAATTTAATCAAGGGGACTGGGTGTACTTGAAGCTCCAACCATATAAACAAATCACTGCGAGAATTCAGAAAACTCACAAGTTATCTCCAAAGTACTATGGTCCATATATGATACTTGAAAGAATTGGAAAAGTTGCATACAAGTTGCAGATGCCAGATGATGCAAAGATACATCCAGTGTTTCATATTTCTCAACTAAAGAAAAGACTGGGAGATGATGTAGTATTACAAGACAATGCACCTAGCTTTACTGAAGAAATTGTGTAGCAACCAGAAGTTATTCTTGACAGGAGGATGGTTCCTCGTGACAATGATGCAGTGGTTCAAATTCTGGTGAAATGGAAAGATAAACCAGTGGAAGAAGCAACATGGGAAGATTATTGGCCAACTATTCGAAGGTTTCCCACCTTGGACCTTGGGACAAGGTCCATTCTTTAAGGGGAAGGGAGATGTAACAACCAAGTTTTATTAGAGATGCTTGTAGAAGGAGGTAGTAGATCAACAGCAGGATAAGGAACTGTGGAGATGCATGTGTGCATGTGTGCAGGTGTGCACATGTACACTTATTTGTTTCCAGGCCGAGGCAATTGAGTGTTTTGAGTCTTTTTTCCTGTTGATGTATAATCGATCTGTTTGATAATTGGGCCATTATGATGATTGTTGTAAAATCTGGGTCCATGAGTGTTGAGGTTGCTTACATATATAGGTTGGCAGATTTGTATTGAAAGGGAGAAAAAATTGGATAACAATAAACTCATGCTCCATTTGTTACTGTTTGTATACTTCTGTCTTCATCTTTCAGTTTGTATTTTCTTTTCAGTTCATACTCTTCTTTTTTGTTTGATACTTAGTTTAATTCTTAGTTGTTATCTTTTCAGTTTTAGTAGTTACTGCTCTTTCAATTCAGTATAAGTTTGTGTCATTACTTTCTCGTGATTCTTGTTCTTGCTTTAGTTTAGTTCTTGCAAATTTACAACAGAGATTTTTGAATCTGCATTTTATAGTTCATATCAATTCATCATTTCAGTGATTACCATTCAAGTTATCAATTCTGTAGGTTTATCTTTTGATTTAAATTCGAGAATTTATCCACTGTTAATACTTGCAAACAAAATTATTCAAACTTTGATTAGTAAATAAAGATCTCTATCTCCTTCGAGAAAAATCTGCATATTCCCGATCCTATCTTCGAGTCACCGTGATTTTCTTGATTTTCTGAGTCAAGAGCAGATCTGTGCACGTTCACACAATTCATTTTATCATCTTCTTCCAATTGGTTATCTTCATTCCAGTTCCTTCTCCTCATTTGCCATGGCCAATCCCACTAATCAACCAAAGCCTTCCAAAATCATTGTTCCATCCATATAATAATTCAAAGATAACAAAGGCATGAAAAAATTTACTTCTCCTTAGCGATAGTATAAAGCTGTATGTTTATATGAATGTAATGCTGAATATGTGAATGTCATAACATACAAAGCTCAGATGGATTTTACGCTACACCCGTTGAGAAGTCCGCAAAAAAAGAACATTCACCAATAAAAAAAAAGTTATCTATTCAGAATCAATAATATGGAAATATTATATTTTCAAGGAAAATAGATTGTGACAAACTATATAATTCCCTTCATAAAACTGGTTTTTTATATTCTATCATAGTCAAGTTATTATCATCTTAAATAAAGCCATGCAATTAAGTTTGATTGACATTTTTGAAGTAAACAAATTTAAGGTTTATGCAAAACTATGGTACTATCAAAACCACTATATTTCCATTTTACGTTGGGTTTAAATGCATTAAACCATCAGTACTTATACAACAGTTACGTTATTCATAATTCACTTCCATAACGGACGTTGTTATATACCTTTTAAGAATCTTTATTCGGCATTTGTTCTGCCAAATTTCAAATGACATTGGAAATTACATGGCATCAATGCATTTTATTTAAGGCTAAAATATCCATGATTAAGGATAAGGATTTAACATAAATATTAAAAAAACCATGTAACCCATATTCCAAGTTCCAACTTAATGATAAGGTGCTTATTTACAATATTTCTACTTTTATCCTGTGCTACACCATGACATCAATTTCATGTAATTATCTTTTAGTATGATAATCCTAGCTAGGGATACACATTTATAAAACATGAAAAACATATGTAACGACCTAGAATTTTGAACAAATTAAATTAAGAATATTTAATTAATTTTAAATATTTGAACGATGATTTAATTTGAATCCCCGATATAACTTTGAAATTGGCGATTAAATTATAAAATTTAATCTAGTGAATGCTGAATAAAAATTTGAATATTCAATTTAAAGTTGAAGAAAAATATTTCGAAAGCTTTTAATATTCGTATTGATAATACCCAAGATAATCGAGGCTTCAGAATTGTATTTCAAACTGTCTCGTTCAGTTTTGAAATTATATCGTTCGTATCAATATCTAAAAATAGTCGTCCGAGGCACAGTCTCGGAATTCGACGAAACCGGTTCCATTGGGTCCGTAATATTGAATTATTACCGGATTTCAAATTTCGTAGTGATTGGAGTGGTTGTGTGAGCGTAGGATAAGTAAACGCGCCGGAAAATTTTATAGAAAAATTTATATATATGTTAGCTGATTTAAAATATATACTCACATCAGCCACCCTACTTCTGAGCAAGTTGACCTTTCTCTGTTAATCGCGTACGCCTGTCTCACTCCATCTCTTTTTAAATCATCATGCAAAACAGTTTTGAAAACAAAAATCAAACGAAGAAAATTTAAATGGCAGAATGAAATCTCGTCTCCCCTCGTTTATTCAATCCAAGTGAACGAAATTCCTCCTCTCAAAAAAAAATTAAATAACGTCGCCTCTTCTTCAATCCAAAACGTAGCCTCCTCCCTCAAGTTCGAAACCGTTTCCTCCAATTCAAATTGCTTTAAAAGAAAAAAATGTCGCGAGTTACAAGGGCAGTTCGACCGGAGTTCATTGACGAGGGGAAGCGAAGCTCGATAATGGTCGAGATCTGGAGTCGCGATGTCGAACAAGGGTTTCGCAAAGGCTGGGAATCGCGACGTCAGAGAGTATTCTCGATTCAAGGGCGGCGACATCAGGCAGAGGCGAGCGACTCGATAGGGGGTTGGGGTTCGTTCGCGTGAACGACGACGTGACCTCGTCGATGCTGGTGGCGCAAGGCGGAGCGACGATGATGGTGGGTGAAGGTGTCGTGCACGATGAAGTTGCTGGCAATATTCTCTAGGGCAGCGGCATCACAAGGGAGGCAGTGCTCGAACTCGAGTGACGCGAGCGCGGCTGCAGTTTCGGGGATGGGAAGCAATCGATTTGGGATTTTCAGTTGTGTTCGAATCTTGGTGATTTTGGGAGCGTTGAAGGCGGCATCCTGGATTCGTTTTTACTGTAAGGAAAATTTCGATTTTTGTTATTTACAGTATGTTGTAGACTGCTTTATTTTGGATTTAATTCAATAAGTATACAGTAAAATACATAATTAATTAGTTTATTTGAAGTGTGGAAATGTGTATATACATACGATTTAAATATGTATATTTATATATAATAATAATAATCAGACAATAAGATTTAAAACGGTTTGTCTTTAATTAAATTGGTAGGTACGATTTATAAGGAAACTGGGTTAATTAAAGTATTTTTATTTACTAAAATATATTAAAAAAAAGGGTATTCGATTTAATTAAATAGATTGGTAAAGAGAAATTGAGTTTTAAAATTAAATTGTAGTTAAATAAAATTATTAAAGGAGAAATTTGTTAATCTAAAAACAATTGAAACGAAAATTGATTGTTCAGTCTTTCGAATATTGATAGATTGTATGAAATTGTTTATACAAGGTATAAAGCAAGAAAAGTCGAGTCAGGATGATAATGGATTGCAAATTAAAAGCAAAGGTGAGATCTTCTCACTCAAATTGAAAAGTGGAATTTTCAGTTATTTATTGATTGATGATTTGATTGCTATTGGATGTGGTATTAGATATGATAGGATATATCTATATATATAGCAATATATACATATTGGCATATGTATATATTGGATTGATTGATTCCCGCCTCGTATAGCGGATGAGACCCTATTGCGCCGTTAGTAAGCGGATTTTTATAAAACCCATATACCGCGATAATTCCGTACTGAAGCGGAATTGGTATTGTGCTAACATCTTTGGATGCAGGGAAACAGGTTGGAGGGATCCAACTGGACCCCTCACATTGATTGAATTTATTTCTATTGTGATATGAATCTGTGAATGATTATAGTGATGCTATTAATCATATTGATATCTGGAAATTATTTGAATGCTAAAATTTAGCTGAATGGATGTTTTGACATCATTGGATTCCAAAGATAAACGAAATTGAATTTTTGAAATTCAAGTAGAAAATTTCTAAGTGAATCAATTTTTGAAATTGAAGAAATTTTGAAGAAAGGAATTTTTAAAGTATAAAAAGTAAATTTTTATAATCGTATTGAATAAATTCCAGAATAAAGTGAAAATGCTAAATAAATGGATTTCATAAAACAGTGATTATAAATTGAAGAATTTAATTTAAATTTGGATTTTTAAATAGATTGAAAGAGATAAAGAAATATATTTTCTTTAAAAGGAATTTATTTAGAAAAGAAATAAGTGGCAAGTCCAATTAGAAATTTAATTGCAAATTGAAACGAATTTGGAAAAAGAATGAAATTTATAGATGTATAAATTGTGAAGTTAAAAAGGATGAAATTTATAGATGTATAAATCGGAAAGTTAAAATGAATGAAATTGTAGAATAGAAGTTTTATAAGAAATTAACTTATAGATTGGATTTTTGCCTTCAAATGAAATATTGATCAAATTTGTTAATAAAGGAGATTTACAAATCGAAGTTGTTATAAAGTAGGAATAGAATTTATAAACGTTGTTTTATAAATTCGAAATCAATTGAATTTGATAAATTTAAATATAGAAGGTTATTAAAGTAGATATATTCGCGATTTTGGATAGCGAATTTCTATTGAAATGAAAATGTGTAGAAATGATTGGAATTGGGTTAAATGAAGTATATTCACGATTTTGGACAGTGAATATAGTTTTAAGTGAAAATGGTTATGTTTGGGAAAGCGATATTATAAATGAAGTTAATTGTTTTAAAAGATGTTTTAAAACGTGTTAAATATCGAAACCATAGATTTCAACATTTATTGTTGAAATAGACGATTTCGAAAAATAAGGAAATGGCGGACTATAACACTGTTGTTATAGTAAATGATTTCCAAAAGGAAATGTTTTATATAGTATTGGGGTTTACATATCTATCTTAAAATTCGAATCCCTATACTAGTGATTTTGAGTCGTTCGTAACGATGTTTTACGTAACATTCGTTTTGACTCAAATAAATGTGCTTAAGAGAATGTTTTCCTTAAAAGAATGAATATATACTTAATTTGATTTAAGTATATCGAATATTTTCAAACGTTGAAAATAAATGATTTGTGAAACACTTATTTTTAAATAAGTGTGGAAATGCTTTTCCAATATGAAATGAACTGTTTTGAGATTTTATCTTCAAAGATAAAAAGAAATGTGGGAATTGATTTGAAATTGTTTTCAAATGGTTAAGTGTGGAAATAAGTGTGGAAATTCTATATCTAGTAAAGATATTTTTGGAAAATAAATAATTTGGAAAATTATTTGGAATCTGATGATGTTGCGCATTTTTATTGATAGTTAAATAACCGACTATCAATAATTACCTTTAGATAGGTATTTGTTGTGAATTGGATGAATTTGAATGCCACACTTATTTTTGAATAATCGCTCACTATTCGGGTTAGCCGGGAAAGGACCATGGGGTCGTATAACCCATTCCGAATATGTGATACGTCGTTATGAATTGCATTCGAAGACCGGTGTTGAAGACCGGATATTTTTGAAAACGGAAGGATTACCGTCGAGTTACTCTACATCGACTGATCTTCGATTTAGAGGTTTTATCACCCTTAGTGACGGGAAGTCCTGACGTGATTGAAAATTATCCGGAATGGCAAGGGCTTCGTGAGAAGTGCCTTCGGTTCTGTTCGATCCCGGAACAGACTTGTATGGATTGTGTGTCTGACGTTACAATTTGAGATATAAAGCTGATTTCTTTCAAATACATTTCTGTTGGTGGCGGAGAATTTATTCTCTTAGCTTAACACCCTTCTCTGAGACGTACGAGCTCAGAGGTTATGTAGTTGAAATTCATTAGCGATATATCCCAATTTGGTAACGTGGCATACTGAGTGTTGCTGTGAAATGATCAGTGTTTGATCATTTGCGATATGATCATTTGTTTGATCTTATATCTTTGTGATCATAGGTTGATCATTTTGTTTGACCCGAAGCAAGGCTTTGTAGAAAGCGTAGCTTTGTGGACGAGACTTCGTCGAGCCTCACACCCCGGAAATGGTCGAAACAGGAAGGATGCAGCAAGGTTCTACGGAGTAGCGCCCCTTAGTGTATGTCATTCCTTCTGGATAAAGGTGGTATCATGGTATGGAGCCCAGATATTTAACCTCCGTGGTTGCTGCAAATTTATTACTTTGTGGTTGTTGCGAATCGGGGATCCTCGGGAAGATCGGTGACGATCGGGGGATGGCATACGCGTGTCAGTAGTTACCTATTTTTGCAGAGGTAACCCGACCTTGTGTTGGCAGAGATCCGGTTAGGTTCTCGGGTCGTCTATTCCAGGGACGTACCCATCGTGGATAGGAAGTTCCTTAGCCTGACCATTTGTTGGAAATCCAAAGAAACAATACGACACTTGTACGGTTTTAGTTGTAGAACCTGCCATTCACTTATGGTGGTCACCACTGTTTGGATGGTAGCTATAGTAGGCATAGTTCGGAATGTCTATGCTGGCTAAGATTTATATTGTACTTTTGAAATGATTTCTACACTATGCACTAATAATAATATCAAAAAGATTTGATTTTGCGTAGTAAGCATCTTTGACTATCATAAGAAGAAATCTCCTCCAATTCTGCGTTTGCATTGTGTGTGTGGTGGGAGGTCTTATGGTAGTTTCATTTTCCAAAAGCATTGCGAATTGACATTAAAAGTTTTCCTGTTGTTTATTTTAAAGATAAACTGTTTTACGATCTCACACCAGTCACCATGACTGACTCGGAGTTTATTGTTTCCCTTCTAAACTCTGGGTGCCCACCAATTTCCACACGGGCAGCCTAGAGTTATATTATCAGGATATTCTGGATATTCTGGAGCTTTGGAGATAAGCTGGATGACGAGACGTAGTATTTGTATCTGATATTATTTATTCCGCTGTGTATTCTGTATGAGGACAAATTATATAACTGTCCATTGTTGTATATTGACTCTGATGATTGATGTATGTATAAAATGATATAGTTCTTTGTTTAAAGATTATTCATTTATCTATTATATATTGTTCCGCTGCGATGTGTAAGATTCTGATATTGTTTCCTGTTCTGATGTTGTTCTGTTGTTCTTCTTTCTTCTCTATCTTCTTCTTCTCTTCTTCTTCTACTCTTTTTGCCTTTTTCTTCTTTTTAAAACCCTCACTATTGGAGTTTCCGGCACTCGATTGCTCGGCAGTCGATAAAGTGAGTATCGATGTCGAATTTTCGAAAGTCGAAAATTTTGGTACGTGACAGCGTGGTATCAGAGCATATGGTTAAGCGGCAACCCTGCTCTGTTGGGTGTTACTCATTAGAGATAGAGTCAGTAGTACTCTAGAATGAGTTGAGTGTAATAATAGATATGAGCGCGTATTTGTTATTTGAATATAAAATTGTTTTGTATTGTGTTGACTTATCGGTTGATTGTTTATGGATTCTGGTCGGTGCAGTCTAGCTAACTGTAATCGATAGGGGTTTTTAAACTCTAAACAAGATAAACTGACACAGTATTGTTTTAAATAGGGTAAATGAAATAATTTTGCCCAAAACTATTTTTGTATAGAAAAGAAATAATTTTCTATGAATTGTTACAATATATGGTTGCATGGATGTTAGGAAAGTGATAATGTTGAAATGTTATCATTATATGAAATTGAATAAGAAAATTGAAATCATAACTCCAAAGTTAAGAAATAAATCCATATACAAATGAAATTTAAAGAATATAAATTATAAATGTGAATTGTAATTTAAAATGGAATTCCAGAGAAGTATTTGGAAAAGTTTTGAAAAGAATTTGAAAATTTTGGAGATTTAGAAAGTTTAAATCATTTTTGATTTGAAAGTGAATTTCAAAAGTTTTGAAAAGTATTTTTGGAAGAGATGAGAGCTCTAAACTCTTTTCGGTCGCTAGAAAATAACTTCGATGATGACCGCGGCATCATTGGTGTTCATTTTCGGGTTTCCAAAAGAGGAATTGCTGCCAAATTGTTTTAAATGGAAGTTGTTTAGAAAATTTGGGTTTTGTTTTGGAAATTCAAAAGATAAATTTGAATTGTTTTCAAAGATGGTTTTGAAAAGGTTGAAAAGACTCTGGAATTGAGTATTGAATTATGAGAATACAATTGTGAATGAATGAATAAGTTTGCAATTGCAAGTACATAAAAGTGAGATTGGATGTTGAAATTCATTTCGAATTTGTAAGCAATGAAGTGGATTGAATAATTATAAATGTGAAATGAAAGATGAATTAAAATTCATATGGAATATTTATATTGAACATAAGAATAAAACTGGAATTGAAACTAAATATTGAAAACAAATTTGAAATTGTAAATGAATTAGAATTTGTGATGAATTAGTAGCTGATACTAATCTAAAATGATACAGTTGTGAATGAAAGGTAACCGATAAAATTTAATATTCAGGAGATAAACTGAATCCAAATTAGATTGGAATTGTGAATTAAATTCAAATGAATGTGAAATGTAAAATTGAATCATAATGGATATATAACTTCAATAGCGAACTTAAAGATGATATAAGCAGTCATATTGAAAATTTTGTAATTGAATGTACGAAATGGTTTGAATATATGTAACTAGATATTATGGCTAGTAGGATATACAGGTGTTATAAAGAAATTGGGATTTTACTTTCAAAGATAAATTTGAATTGCTCGAAAAAGGTATGTATTTGAATTTGAATATGAGATTTGATGACTTATTTCTCTAGCCGCTTGGCGTTTTCTTTTTCTTTTTGAAATTTGAGAGTCCGTAGGGACGTTTTGTAGTCGTACCGTATTAGCCGCGCAAAGGAGACGCTGGCAAAATTTTTCGGAAATTTAGGGCGTTAGAAAATTTTTGAGAAAATTTTGAAAGTTTAAGTTTAAAATTTGAATTTGAATTTGAAATTTGAATTTTGAAGTAAACAATGATGTTTGAAAACTATAGAAGGTTTAGAAATTTAGTTGAATGATAACGAATCTTTAGTAGAAGGATTTGTTTTGAAAATTTGATAAAACTATTGGATTGTGAAAAACAGTAGACGAGTTAAGGACCATTTTTCCTAACTTGTAATTTCGAGGACGAAATTCTTTTAAGGGGGAAGTCTGTAACGACCCAGAATTTTGAACAAATTAAATTAAGAATATTTAATTAATTTTAAATATTTGAACGATGATTTAATTTGAATCCCCGATATAACTTTGAAATTGGCGATTAAATTATAAAATTTAATCTAGTGAATGCTGAATAAAAATTTGAATATTCAATTTAAAGTTGAAGAAAAATATTTCGAAATCTTTTAATATTCGTATTGATAATACCCAAGATAATCGAGGCTTCAGAATTGTATTTCAAACTGTCTCGTTCAGTTTTGAAATTATATCGTTCGTATCAATATCTAAAAATAGTCGTCCGAGGCACAGTCTCGGAATTCGACGAAACCGGTTCCATTGGGTCCATAATATTGAATTATTACCGGATTTCAAATTTCGTAGTGATTGGAGTGGTTGTGTGAGCGTAGGATAAGTAAACGCGCCGGAAAATTTTATAGAAAAATTTATATATATGTTAGCTGATTTAAAATATATACTCACATCAGCCACCCTACTTCTGAGCAAGTTGACCTTTCTCTGTTAATCGCGTACGCCTGTCTCACTCCATCTCTTTTTAAATCATCACGCAAAACAGTTTTGAAAACAAAAATCAAACGAAGAAAATTTAAATGGCAGAATGAAATCTCGTCTCCCCTCGTTTATTCAATCCAAGTGAACGAAATTCCTCCTCTCAAAAAAAATTAAATAACGTCGCCCCTTCTTCAATCCAAAACGTAGCCTCCTCCCTCAAGTTCGAAACCAGTTCCTCCAATTCAAATTGCTTTAAAAGAAAAAAATGTCGCGAGTTACAAGGGCAGTTCGACCGGAGTTCATTGACGAGGGGAAGCGAAGCTCGATAATGGTCGAGATCTGGAGTCGCGATGTCGAACAAGGGTTTCGCAAAGGCTGGGAATCGCGACGTCAGAGAGTATTCTCGATTCAAGGGCGGCGACATCAGGCAGAGGCGAGCGACTCGATAGGGGGTTGGGGTTCGTTCGCGTGAACGACGACGTGACGTCGTCGATGCTGGTGGCGCAAGGCGGAGCGACGATGATGGTGGGTGAAGGTGTCGTGCACGATGAAGTTGCTGGCAATATTCTCTAGGGCAGCGGCATCACAAGGGAGGCAGTGCTCGAACTCGAGTGACGCGAGCGCGGCTGCAGTTTCGGGGATGGGAAGCAATCGATTTGGGATTTTCAGTTGTGTTCGAATCTTGGTGATTTTGGGAGCGTTGAAGGCGGCATCCTGGATTCGTTTTTACTGTAAGGAAAATTTCGATTTTTGTTATTTACAGTATGTTGTAGACTGCTTTATTTTGGATTTAATTCAATAAGTATACAGTAAAATACATAATTAATTAGTTTATTTGAAGTGTGGAAATGTGTATATACATACGATTTAAATATGTATATTTATATATAATAATAATAATCAGACAATAAGATTTAAAACGGTTTGTCTTTAATTAAATTGGTAGGTACGATTTATAAGGAAACTGGGTTAATTAAAGTATTTTTATTTACTAAAATATATTAAAAAAAAGGGTATTCGATTTAATTAAATAGATTGGTAAAGAGAAATTGAGTTTTAAAATTAAATTGTAGTTAAATAAAATTATTAAAGGAGAAATTTGTTAATCTAAAAACAATTGAAACGAAAATTAATTGTTCAGTCTTTCGAATATTGATAGATTGTATGAAATTGTTTATACAAGGTATAAAGCAAGAAAAGTCGAGTCAGGATGATAATGGATTGCAAATTAAAAGCAAAGGTGAGATCTTCTCACTCAAATTGAAAAGTGGAATTTTCAGTTATTTATTGATTGATGATTTGATTGCTATTGGATGTGGTATTAGATATGATAGGATATATCTATATATATAGCAATATATACATATTGGCATATGTATATATTGGATTGATTGATTCCCGCCTCGTATAGCGGATGAGACCCTATTGCGCCGTTAGTAAGCGGATTTTTATAAAACCCATATACCGCGATAATTCCGTACTGAAGCGGAATTGGTATTGTGCTAACATCTTTGGATGCAGGGAAACAGGTTGGAGGGATCCAACTGGACCCCTCACATTGATTGAATTTATTTCTATTGTGATATGAATCTGTGAATGATTATAGTGATGCTATTAATCATATTGATATCTGGAAATTATTTGAATGCTAAAATTTAGCTGAATGGATGTTTTGACATCATTGGATTCCAAAGATAAATGAAATTGAATTTTTGAAATTCAAGTAGAAAATTTCTAAGTGAATCAATTTTTGAAATTGAAGAAATTTTGAAGAAAGGAATTTTTAAAGTATAAAAAGTAAATTTTTATAATCGTATTGAATAAATTCCAGAATAAAGTGAAAATGCTAAATAAATGGATTTCATAAAACAGTGATTATAAATTGAAGAATTTAATTTAAATTTGGATTTTTAAATAGATTGAAAGAGATAAAGAAATATATTTTCTTTAAAAGGAATTTATTTAGAAAAGAAATAAGTGGGAAGTCCAATTAGAAATTTAATTGCAAATTGAAACGAATTTGGAAAAAGAATGAAATTTATAGATGTATAAATTGTGAAGTTAAAAAGGATGAAATTTATAGATGTATAAATCGGAAAGTTAAAATGAATGAAATTGTAGAATAGAAGTTTTATAAGAAATTAACTTATAGATTGGATTTTTGCCTTCAAATGAAATATTGATCAAATTTGTTAATAAAGGAGATTTACAAATCAAAGTTGTTATAAAGTAGGAATATAATTTATAAACGTTGTTTTATAAATTCGAAATCAATTGAATTTGATAAATTTAAATATAGAAGGTTATTAAAGTAGATATATTCGCGATTTTGGATAGCGAATTTCTATTGAAATGAAAATGTGTAGAAATGATTGGAATTGGGTTAAATGAAGTATATTCACGATTTTGGACAGTGAATATAGTTTTAAGTGAAAATGGTTATGTTTGGGAAAGCGATATTATAAATGAAGTTAATTGTTTTAAAAGATGTTTTAAAACGTGTTAAATATCGAAACCATAGATTTCAACATTTATTGTTGAAATAGACGATTTCGAAAAATAAGGAAATGGCAGACTATAACACTGTTGTTATAGTAAATGATTTCCAAAAGGAAATGTTTTATATAGTATTGGGGTTTACATATCTATCTTAAAATTCGAATCCCTATACTAGTGATTTTGAGTCGTTCGTAACGATGTTTTACGTAACATTCGTTTTGACTCAAATAAATGTGCTTAAGAGAATGTTTTCCTTAAAAGAATGAATATATACTTAATTTGATTTAAGTATATCGAATATTTTCAAACGTTGAAAATAAATGATTTGTGAAACACTTATTTTTAAATAAGTGTGGAAATGCTTTTCCAATATGAAATGAACTGTTTTGAGATTTTATCTTCAAAGATAAAAAGAAATGTGGGAATTGATTTGAAATTGTTTTCAAATGGTTAAGTGTGGAAATTCTATATCTAGTAAAGATATTTTTGGAAAATAAATAATTTGGAAAATTATTTGGAATCTGATGATGTTGCGCATTTTTATTGATAGTTAAATAACCGACAATCAATAATTACCTTTAGATAGGTATTTGTTGTGAATTGGATGAATTTGAATGCCACACTTATTTTTGAATAATCGCTCACTATTCGGGTTAGCCGGGAAAGGACCATGGGGTCGTATAACCCATTCCGAATATGTGATACGTCGTTATGAATTGCATTCGAAGACCGGTGTTGAAGACCGGATATTTTTGAAAACGGAAGGATTACCGTCGAGTTACTCTACATCGACTGATCTTCGATTTAGAGGTTTTATCACCCTTAGTGACGGGAAGTCCTGACGTGATTGAAAATTATCCGGAATGGCAAGGGCTTCGTGAGAAGTGCCTTCGGTTCTGTTCGATCCCGGAACAGACTTGTATGGATTGTGTGTCTGACGTTACAATTTGAGATATAAAGCTGATTTCTTTCAAATACATTTCTGTTGGTGGCGGAGAATTTATTCTCTTAGCTTAACACCCTTCTCTGAGACGTACGAGCTCAGAGGTTATGTAGTTGAAATTCATCAGCGATATATCCCAATTTGGTAACGTGGCATACTGAGTGTTGCTGTGAAATGATCAGTGTTTGATCATTTGCGATATGATCATTTGTTTGATCTTATATCTTTGTGATCATAGGTTGATCATTTTGTTTGACCCGAAGCAGGGCTTTGTAGAAAGCGTAGCTTTGTGGACGAGACTTCGTCGAGCCTCACACCCCGGAAATGGTCGAAACAGGAAGGATGCAGCAAGGTTCTAGGGAATAGCGCCCCTTAGTGTATGTCATTCCTTCTGGATAAAGGTGGTATCATGGTATGGAGCCCAGATATTTAACCTCTGTGGTTGCTGCAAATTTATTACTTTATGGTTGTTGCGAATCGGGGATCCTCGGGAAGATCGGTGACGATCGGGGGATGGCATACGCGTGTCAGTAGTTACCTATTTTTGCAGAGGTCAGTGTTTTAAATCTCGGATTTTAGCCAATATCTCGGGAAAATATCTCGCCTATCTCGGGCGATATTTAAAACACTTATAACTAAATAGGCTGCCAAATCTCGGATTTTGGCTGATATCTCGGATTTTTCATCTCGGCCATCTCGGGGAGATTTAAAAGCCTGGCAGAGGTAACCCGGCCTTGTGTTGGCAGAGATCCGGTTAGGTTCTCGGGTCGTCTATTCCAGGGACGTACCCATCGTGGATAGGAAGTTCCTTAGCCTGACCATTTGTTGGAAATCCAAAGAAACAATACGACACTTGTACGGTTTTAGTTGTAGAACCTGCCATTCACTTATGGTGGTCACCACTGTTTGGATGGTAGCTATAGTAGGCATAGTTCGGAATGTCTATGCTGGCTAAGATTTATATTGTACTTTCGAAATGATTTCTACACTATGCACTAATAATAATATCAAAAAGATTTGATTTTGCGTAGTAAGCATCTTTGACTATCATAAGAAGAAATCTCCTCCAATTCTGCGTTTGCATTGTGTGTGTGGTGGGAGGTCTTATGGTAGTTTCATTTTCCAAAAGCATTGCGAATTGACATTAAAAGTTTTCCTGTTGTTTATTTTAAAGATAAACTGTTTTACGATCTCACACCAGTCACCATGACTGACTCGGAGTTTATTGTTTCCCTTCTAAACTCTGGGTGCCCACCAATTTCCACACGGGCAGCCTAGAGTTATATTATCAGGATATTCTGGATATTCTGGAGCTTTGGAGATAAGCTGGATGACGAGACGTAGTATTTGTATCTGATATTATTTATTCCGCTGTGTATTCTGTATGAGGACAAATTATATAACTGTCCATTGTTGTATATTGACTCTAATGATTGATGTATGTATAAAATGATATAGTTCTTTGTTTAAAGATTATTCATTTATCTATTATATATTGTTCCGCTGCGATGTGTAAGATTCTGATATTGTTTCCTGTTCTGATGTTGTTCTGTTGTTCTTCTTTCTTCTCTACCTTCTTCTTCTCTTCTTCTTCTACTCTTTTTGCCTTTTTCTTCTTTTTAAAACCCTCACTATTGGAGTTTCCGGCACTCGATTGCTCGGCAGTCGATAAAGTGAGTATCGATGTCGAATTTTCGAAAGTCGAAAATTTCGGTACGTGACAACATACCTACAATCAAAATCAAGAACAATTTAGTCGTAATTAAATTGATCGAATTATACGTATTAATGAGGCATTAGATGAAGAAAAAAATGACCTTAAGATTGGATTCCTTAAATTTAAATTCAAATTCACTGAAAAAATTTCAACTCATGTATGATAAATAGTTATGTATCATATTTTTCTAAAGTACATACTGTAGTTGATCAAGTGAACAGGTTTGCATCCAATATGATGCATATGACTTCAGTTAGATGTAAAAAAATTGAAAGGGACATAAATATTTAATATAAGATAAGATAAAATAAATAGTATATGGAATTGATAATTTAAAAAAATATATGTTGTAATAAATTTGAAGAGTCTAAATGAAATCTGGTTTGATGCAAATAACTTCAGCAATTAGTTACTTTTAAATAAAATAAAATATAATAAAGTAGTAATCAAGTAAAATAAAATTCTAATTAAAATAGTGAGTATCCTAAGTTTCAATATCATGAACACAATCATCCCAACTCTAGAAGATTATTCTTTAGCCAGCATCAATAAACAAAAAGAAACAGTAAAACCACTAAAAAATCGCTTAACCATTAACAAATGATCAATAGAATTCACAATATACAGTGAACAGATTAGGATAGGGAAAATTGCAAGAATGCAAGTAAAATCCAGCTAGAGCCTGAATTACAATTCAAGTTGTTGATTCAAAGTAACCTAGTTGCAATATGATTAAGAAACATACCTTCAAATATTCGAGGGCTGGAGAGAAGAAACCGAGGACGATGGAAGAGGTGAGGGGATCACCGGATGAGAAGCAAAACAACAAGCGGAGCATGGAAGGATGCAGAGATTCGAAGATGGAGGGGTATGCGACGGGCATAAGTGTAGGGGTAGACGTCGATGTAGGGTCAAAGAGGCAAATTAGGAATAGAAGAAATTTTAGGGTTAGACTGAAAGGGGCGGAAGCGTAAGGTGGAGGATGAAAAGTAGACCAATATGGGGGACGTCGACATGAAGTGTAAAAAAACGAGGGGCAGAGCGGTTAAGCATCAATTCGAGGGGACGATATCATCTAAATCTGGGGAAAGGCAGAATGGGAGAGACGCGATCGAAGAGGAGGAAGATAGATTCGACAGCGGGAGGACGACCAAAATAGAATTTATCGATTCCCAACGAAACGAAGGAAAATGGGGGAAGAGGAGATAAGTGGAAAGGGAACCGATCGATTTCGGGTGGAGGAAACTAGGAGGAGGAGATTAGGGCTGGAGAGAACGGAAGGGTTCGGTGGAAGAAAAAGGGAAGATAAAAATACGTAGGTACAAATTTGGAGACTGTTCAGTTGTCCAAATTCAAGGAGGCTTATGTGCTCTTGAAATCAACCTCACTAATCATAATATAGTATAGATGTACACGGAAAAGGCTCATGATGGAAAATAATATATATATATATATATATATATAAAAGCTTATGATGATTAATATATATATGTATATGTATGTATATATATACGTGAATGTATAAACTCCAAAATGGCAATTTCAAACTTATGTGTATATATATATATCCATACATATATATATATATATTTATATAGGCATATGTTGTAAAATATAGTGCTTATGGATATATATATATATACACATCTATATTTGCAAAACCATGTGTGTATTTAAATGTATGTGAATATATATGATAACATAAGTAAAAGTGTATGTATATACGTTACGTGAATTAGTAAATAAGTATATATGTAAATATACAAGGAAACATCATGATGGCAAACCTCTTTTCAAGCACATAAAAGATCAACTCTCTCAAATAAATCAAGTCACTCAATAATCCAATCACTTAAAATAAGGAAATCAAATCAGGTCAAACATTGTTCAAATCAAAATTTAAAAGAAAGAAAAAAATAGACTTGAAAGGGCCTGTACACAAAAGCTTCAGCCACCTTATTGCTTACACCACACCCTTCACTCTTCATATATATATATATATATATATATATATATATATATATATATATATGGCCTTGCCTAGTTCATTTGTTGACATACGAAAAGAAATAAAATAAAAATATATACAAAGGGCTGCCATTAAAGAACAGAAGGGAAAAAGGAAGACAAAAGCTTGAAGCAGGAATGTGGTAACAGAACAACAGTTCATCCCCTATGTTAAAAAAAAGTGAGTTAAACCCAAACTTCATCTATTGGAAACTATGAATGCATATGTACATGTCGCGAAATTGGGTAAAACTCTTACAGTTGGCCTGTATTCACATATTAACATGCTCAATGCATTATAGATGTATGCTAATCATGTTTTAAAACATCCTGTAACTAAAAGTGTAACAACCCTGGTATTGGTGATTACCTGTAAATATTAAATTATAACGGTGGTTATAATTTAATATTGTGAATTAAAATAAATTGGAAAAATTAATTTGTTTATTTGGAATAAACAATGAATTTTGGAATTTAAAATGAGAAAATAAAATTCCAAGCTTTATTTTATTTGTTTGGATTAATAATGAATGGAAAATAATTTTTATTTAGAGAAAATGCAATAATTTTATTAATTATTGCCAATTACTTCTTTTAATAATTTTTAAAGGAAGTATTTGATTTTAAAGGTTGTTTATTGAAATAAAAGGTGGAAACTGGGTTAAAAATAAGTTTTGGCTATAAATAATGTTTTGAAATGGTTTGAAATATTTTTGTAAGTGATAAAATAAATTTTGTGGAATTTTAGGAGTTAAAAACATGGTTTTATTCATTTATTTGAGTAAATAGTGCATTTTTGTTAAATAAAGGAATTTAATAATAAAAATATTTTAAAAATACAAATTAATCTTATTATATGATAGAAAATGTTTTTTTTGTATGTAAACAAGTTTTCATGTTTTTCTTATGTGTAAACCTTGAGAGAAAATGCAATTTTGTTTTTGTGTATATGTGATATATGCACATTTTTGGTTAAGTGTTGTTTAATAAACTTAGGCCATATTAATTTCTTTTTATTTTTGGGTCCATTAGCCCACTTAACAGTTAGCCTAGCTTGAGAAGGTGAGAAAAAGAATACTGTACGTTCTTTTTTCTCAACTTCTTCTTCCTTATTCAGACAGAAAATGAGAAAAATTGAAACCCACTTCACAAACTTCAAAATCCAAGCCGAATCTCCAAATTAAATCAAAAACTTGCTGTTTTAATTCAAATTAAAACATATTTATACAGGTAATATATTCCAAAACTGAATCATTTCATCAAAATCTAATTTATGATATTGGGTTTGTATGTAATCTCTTCTTTTGGGTTTGCATGTTTCTATTTTGAGTTTTTATAGGTATTTGAAGCAAATTCTAGCTCCAAGCTCTCATCTTTAGCTGCAAATCCGATTTTTTGCAATAAATCAGCAAGGTGAGACTAAAATCTCACATCTACTGGCCAAAAATATTGAATCAGTAGCTAAATTCGTTGGTTGTACAAGCTTTTGTTCATTGCTGTTCTTGTTTTCGTTTCTGGCCTCAAGTGCCAACTTTGGTTGTCCATAACTTTCATCTCCTGCAACGAAATGCTGCCAGATCTTTTTCTGAGTTAAGTTTATATGTTGAAATTTGTTTTTGCAAAATTTGGTAGAAAAATATTGTCATTTGAGTGTTCAAACCGTTGCTGCAAAATCAACAAAACACAATTTTTCTGCCCGTAGAAATTGTGTTTTCTGAGTTGCTGCAAACATGGCCCGAGTTCATGTTTGAGATAGCATAACTCTTTCATTTCTTACTGAAATTGCGTGATTCTTTTTTTTTGAAATATAAAGTTTTTTGGTATAAGCATACCAAATTTCAAGTGATTTTGACCTATGTAACTTATAGAAATATGCTTCCGAACTTTGACTCGGAGCATGTTTTTGCCCAGATTTTTACAGTGAAAACACTGCCTGAATTCAACTTTGGACATCATAACTTCCTCATACTTTATCTAAATTGCATGATTATTTTTTTGTTTGAAAGAAAAAGTCTTCTATTATTTGTACACCAATTTTGAGCTCAATTCGATACCGTTTCATGCTCTGTTTTATATCTGGATTTTGAAGCCAGAATGGATTTTTAGGCCTGAGCACATTCTTGTTGAACTGTTACAAACATGGTCTGAGTACATGTTTGAGACATCGTAACTTTTTCATTTTCTTTTTTAATTCATTGATTCTTTTTTTTGTTTGAAATATGAAGTTTTATACTTTATGTACACCAATTTATAGGTCAATCAAAGGACGTTTGACCACCTGTTTTATGTCCGAAAGTTGAACCTAGAGAAGATTTCAATCCTGGGTATTATTTTGCCCAAGTGTTTATGTTCATTTTGCGTCCGATTTTTGACTTTTACTTCATGTTTTGTGATATTTCTGAAATGTTTTGAGGGCTATGATTCCTATCAATAGGCTAGCCAAGTTTTGATGAATTTGAAATTCAAATTTGAATTGAATTTGAATGACTGTTTTGAGTGATTTCTTTGATTTCGAGCAAAGATTTTTCCAAACAATTTTGAAATAATTTTTAAAATAAGTTGGCATTTAAAATAATTATTAAGTAACATTTTTAAATTATTTAAGCTATAAAATCTATTTATTCTCTATAATAAGGGAATTTTCAAATATTGTCTTCCAAATTGATTTCGGAAAATGGTTTAAAAGCTCGTTTTCTCAAATAAATTATTTTATATATAAAATACATGTTTTTTCACTATTCGAGCGAATGAGAAGAATAATTAAATGGTTTGGTACAACACGTGGTATGGGACACGTGCGTTTATCTTATCGGTTAATTCCTAACTTTTCCGTTTGATCGTTTTGACCTTCCGGTCGAGTTTACCGATGAGATGAGGTAAACTTTTACTGTTTTGAGTGTGAAATTTACTAGCGGTTAGTAATCCGTTTAGTGTGAATGTGTGGTATGGGACGCACGTTAACACTATTCGGGTTCCTATTCGAGAGTTTGTGAAACATTTGCCATTGCGGCGTACCAGTACTGGACCTTTGGGTCATTGCCATTGCGGCGTTTGCCATTGCGGCGTATTTGTCTTCGAGGCGTTTTCCATTGCGGCGTATTTGCCATTGCGGCGTATTTGTCATTGCGACGTTTTGCCTTCGGACGAGGTACCGATTCGAGTTAACAATACTTGGCAAGGCTTCGGCCACATGCACGTGCAAACACTTTTGATATGGTTTCTTTGACTATTTTCCTTAGTGTATCGCCCCTTTTCAGAATTGGTCCTTTGAACCATTTGATATATCTTTATGGCGATTACCTTTTGGGAATTTAAACTTTTCGAAGTTCTATTTTTGAGATTTGAATTGCCTACACTGGCATTATATGAGATTTGCCTTTTGGCGTTTACTTGAAATTTTATTCTCCTCTTTGGAGATATATTTGCCTTACGGCCTGTATGAGATGGGATCTCTTTAAGCATGTTTTGGGTTTCCCAAGATGGTGGGTTTAGGTTTTCCCCTAAACCATATTTGATGTTTTATGAATGCCGATGATACGAAGCTCGCTACTTTTAGCATCTTTTGAGATTATATGATTGTGTAGTGATACCATATTATCATTTTATGTAATCATACACTTTAGTTGTCCCTTCCCACTCGAGAATATTATCACATTATCCTTATGCTCATATTATCGCTTATCCTTGTTAACTGATTTGTTTAGCTAGACTGACCCGTGTATTTTATACTCGGGTCAGACCAATGTGTTTCAGGTTAGGTACATTTGGACTTAGCCTATTCTGCTTTCGCATGGACTCTATTTTGTTAGCTCTTTTTGTTATAGCTTTTTGTGTAGTCCTTTTTGGTTTGCTACTCTGATATGTATATTCTTTTGACTCGTGTTTGCATTGTGGTTGTCATACCACATATGTGATGTATCATTTTGTATACTCTATGATGTATTTGTATATGTGTGTATATATGGGATTATCCGCTGTTCTGTGATGTGTTTTTCATTTGAGTTGTTGTATTTTGTTCTAATAGATCCTATAGCCACCTATGGCTTTGTATTAAGTATTTATTGGATATGTCGATCCACTTGAGAAAAAAATGGCATTGTCGACGTATTCAATAGATATTTAAGACAAGGCTATAGATGGTCTCTCCTATCCAGCCTTATTCTCTGCATTAGCACACAGTATTACCCAGTAATACTCTTTGTTAATGTGGGTCTTGGGGTGGAGCATCACAGCTTGGTATCAAAGCCAGGTTTAGAACAAAATATGATAAACACAGAACATAAACACATATTACGGTACATCAAAGGGTAATACAAATGTTACGAATCCTTGAAACATCGTGCCTTTATTCTTTTCATGCCCTTTGGGGTAGATAGAATTTTGGGAATATGTCTAGGAATGCATTTTTATTTCGTAGTATTCCATATTCGAATTAATGATATCTACCATGTGAATAATCTTTATCTTATCTTAAATTTCAGCTAATGGCTAGAAGAGGCAGAGGACGACGCTCGGATGCTGGGCAATCCAGCGGCTCGCATCCGTACGGTGTATATATGTCTGCCGATCAGTTTATGGAGTTATTTAGGAGCACTCAGCCTCCAGCTCCTACTCGAGCTTCTCCTCCACGTAGATCTGTCTTTGCAAGCTAGTGTAGTGACTTCTCTCATCTCGGAGGAAAGCCATTCAAAGGCTTCGAGTCCATTCTTGAGGTCCAAGCTTGGATTCGTACATGCGAGCGCATCTTCTCTCGCATGGATATTTCTGATCACGATAGAGTTCTTGTAGCATCTAGCCTATTGCAAGAGCGTACCCTTGATTGGTACAAGCTTCTCATGGCCGAGCTCGATGAGTCTACTCTTTCTTGGACTCAGTTTCATGAAGGATTCGAGCTGAAATTCGTTCCTGAATCTGAGAAAGCTTTATTAGCCCGTCGCTTCCTCGAGTTGAAGCAAGGGAAATCATCCGTCTCTGATTATGTTTCATCATTCGAGGCCTTATCTAAGTATGGTCTTGAATACATTAGCACTTCTTATAAGAAGAATCTGAAGTTTGTCTCTGGTCTTAAGAAGTATCTCAAGAAGTCTTTAATGCTCCAGCTCAAGCTTTCTTTCGAGGAGTTGGTTGACTCGGCGCTTCATCTCGAAGCCGTCGAGAAGGAGTGCGAGAGTGGTGATGAGGTTGAGGTTTGCAAGAACATTAATAAGAAGAAGTTTCCATTTCATAAGCCAAAGTTTTTCCCTTCCAAGAAGAAGAAGCCGATTGGATCTGGTCCTAATTCCAAGCCTAGTGGAGCACCTCCTACTCGGAAGGGGTGTTTCAATTGTGGTTCTCCTGACCATATGATTCGAGATTGTCCTAAGACTCTCTTCTACCGCTATTGCAAGAAGGAAGGCCATCGTATTTCCACTTGTCCTATTGCTTCGAATAATTCTAAATCTAGCAAGATGAATGTAGTGGATGCTTCTGGAGGTTCTTCTCAGCGCAGAGGTACTTCTCCTTTTATTCTTGAAGGTTCATTGTTGTTTTGTGATCGTTCTATTCGAGAACTCTTTGATACGGGTGCGTCGCATTCATTCGTATCGAAGAAGGTCGTCGATGATTTGTCTTTGGATGTTTCTTGTATGGTTACTTCATTGAGGATTGAGAATCCTATCGGGGGATCCGCAACCCTTAGCATGCTTTATGATGATGTTGAGATTGTTTTATGTGGCTTTTCTTTTCGTGCGAATCTTCACATTATTTCTTATTTGGGATTTGATATGATTTTGGGTATAAACTGGCTAGTGCGATATGATGCCAGGATTATTTGTTCTGAGCTGTGCAGTTAAAGCGCTCGGCAGATTCAATGCGGCGGAGGTGCAAAAAGTCATGGCTGGGATACAACGAGGATATAGCGGGATATAGTGGACGACTCTAAAATAGCATATAAAACTCGTACTTAATGTTTTTACAAATATATAAATTGTAATTAAAAGTAAAATTAACTTTCATTTGAATTATAATTAATACATAAATAATTTTAAATAAAAACATGTGTGAATATACTTTAAATAAATGTAAAACTGTTATATAACATAATTGAATTTAGTAGAATATTAGAGTACTTTCATTTCTGAAAATATATTAAAAATTAAATTAAATTAATTAATTTCCTAATTTTTATAACGTATAGATGTCATTTTTCAATTCATTTCTTTTAAAGAAGATATAGCAGAAATAGAGGAATATAGCGGGAATGACGGGATATAGCGGAAATAACGGGGCTTAAAGTGGAAAGGCAATATTTGGGGCTATATAAAAAGATCGTAGCAGTAGAAATCCGCTACGAGATATAGCAAGGTTATAGCGGGGTAATAGCGGGGCATTAACTGCACAGGTTCTGAGAGAATTTTATATCTTCGACATCCAGATTCGTCTACTCAGCTAGCACTTGTTCTTCGGAATGTGGATAATTCCGAAGTGGCTTTATATTCTCTAGACTCACGAGATGCTGATGATATATCTCGTATTCCTATTATTTGTGACTTCTCTGATGTATTTGAGCCTATTTCGGGTTTGCCATCCAAGCGGGTAATTGAGTTCCATATTGATCTCATTCCAGGCGCGTAGCCAATTAGTCGTCCTCCCACGAGGATGTCTACAAAAGAAAATGAGGAACTCAAGAAGTAGCTTTTAGATCTTGAGTCCAAGAAGTTGATTCAGTCCAGTTTTTCACCGTGTGGTGCTGCGGTCGTCTTCGTGAAGAAGTCTGATGGAACTCTTAGGCTTTGCGTTGACTATCGCAAGCTTAACGAGTTGACCATCAAGAATATGTACCCATTTCCTAGGATTGACGATATGTTCGATCAATTGAGTGGCGCTAAGGTCTTCTCTCAACTTGACCTTGCCACTGGTTTTCATCAGCTCCGAGTCGCGGAAGATAGCATACCTCATACACCTTTCCGCACTCGATATGGACCTTACGAGTGGCTCATTATGCCATTTGGTTTGATGAACGCTCCTGCTTTCTTTGTTGATCTTATGAATTGAGTATTCCGGTAATATCTCGATAAGTTCGTCCTTGTGTTCATCGATGACATCCTTGTTTATTCGAAGACTGAAGCCGAGCATGCTAATCACTTGAGAATTGTCTTAAGTACTCTTCGTCACCATCAGCTTAAAGCCAAATTCTCTAAGTGCCATTTCTGGGAGAATAAGGTTAAGTTCTTAGGCCACATTGTTTCTTCTGAAGGCATTTCGATCGATCCTTCGAAGATAGAATCCATCCAGAATTGGAAGAGGCCTGAGAATGTTCATGAGATTCATAGCTTCCTTAGATTGGCGGGTTATTACCGCCGATTCATTAAGGATTTCTCTCGTATTATGCTTCCTCTCACCAACCTTACTCGAAAAGGCATTCGATTTATTTGGTCCGACTAGTGTGAACCTTCTTGTAACGACCCGCTATTTTGGACCATTCGCATCCGCACATGTCGAACTTGAATGATTCAAAATACCGAATTGTTAATTTATTTTGGCAAAACTGAGCATATACAGTAAATAAAATAATCACAGATCATAGACGCAGAGTAATAAATGCAGCGGAAGCAAAAGATAGTAGTTCATGAAGCTACTATATACATATCAGAGTTAAATAAGGTACAACAGATGTCTCGAATACATAATCAAATACAATATCAGAATACATCACTAGAATCAACTGGATATCTGGAAGCTGGGTAGATAGCTGGATCTCCAAGCGAAGCTCCAACTCCAAAGGTGAGTCTCGAATACTGGTACACTCAGTCTGACCCGAGCGTAAAGCAAAACACAAAACACTCGAGTCAGGATTAACATTCTTATATCAATAAATCCAACTGAAGTGAAATAGCAATTGAAATACAAGTAACTCAAAGGATGTTTGGAATAACCATCCTTTAAGGATCCGTTAAACTATCTACTATGTAGTGGTATACGATAAGTAGATAATGCCTATCAGTAATATAAGATATCAAAATAGTGTTAAGGCGTTACCATTATCCCCCTTAACACATTTTTATATAAGCGTTATAGACTATACAGCACTGTAAACTCCACCGTAAACTAGTGGGATATCAGGGAGTACTCCATAGGTATAACACAAAACAAATCATAGTGGTCGCGTATATAGGGATCCAAGTATGACAAGGCACATGAGGCAATACCCAAGGTAGTGAAACTACCATTTGCCTGATACGGACTGGTGAGAACGCATCGCCGCAGCGATCGCAACACCACGACACAACACTCCCAAAATCAAGGGTGCACCAATCGACAACAAATAATGAGTAGTTTCGAAGAAGTGTGTTCGCTCGAGGCAGCTAACCCCATTTGGCCCGGCACGGCTCCTGTTTTAGTCATTTCCAATTTGACACAAGTGTCAAGGTTATCCATTATCGTTCTCTTTCTTCAGTCATCACGTACATCATTCCAACCACTTCATTCTGGATCACACTCCGCGAATAGTTATTAAAGTGGTTTTCGGTTTAGACAGTGAGTATGTCCCTAACCGATTCCGGTCTCTTTAATAACTTTCGTGATTATTACACCGATTGGTCGTTTATTTATTTCAAAACTAAATCAAATTCAATTTCAAATAGAATTTGTAAACCAACATTTCATTTGTCTTTCTAAATCAATTCAATGATTTATGTTCAAACTTCCAAATTCATAATTTCAAAATCTTATAATTCAATTTCAACTTTTATTTAAACAATTCAAATATTGATTCAAATTCATATATAAATTTCATTCCGAAATCATTTAAATTAATTTAATTTAACATTCAAATTAATTTAAATTCATTTATCGATTTCATTCAATATTCGTTAAGTAAATTATCCTTTAAAACAATTTCTATTAAATTTCCAATTCATTAAATCAATTACTTAAGTTCAACTTCATTATATCAAAAACTTACAAATTTGAATTAAATTAAATTCATCAAATCAATTCTTTCAATTACAAGTCTTACTTTAATTTCAATAAATCACATTATATTTCTTGTTAAAGAAATTCAATTTCACTTATTCATTTACTTAGTTACAAATTTCAAAACTCAATTATTAAAGAAACTTAATTTCACTTATTCAAGCAGGTCAATTTCACTTAATAAAGAATTAAATTTTATTTAGTGGAAATTAGGGAGGCATCCCTATCATACTTTCATATTGTAAAGCGGGTCCCTGTCAAAGTTTCATTGTAAAACGGGTCCCTGTTTTTTGGAAACGAAGAAAAATTATTGCTGAAATGTCAGCAACTTTTATAAATAAGTGCTGATATTTCAGCAACTATCTGTATCAAAGTTTTATTGTAAAAACAAAGAAAAATTATTGCTGAAATGTTAGCAACTTTTTTAAATAAGTGCTGATATTTCAGCAACTATCCGTGTCAAAGTTTTATTGTAAAAACAAAGAAAAATTATTGCTGAAATGTCAGCAACTTTTATAAATAAGTGCTGATATTTCAGCAACTTTCATAAACTGTGTTCACAGTGTACATAAATGTTGCTGAAATATCAGCAACTTTTATAAATAAGTGTTGATATTTCAGCAACTTTCATACACTATGTTCACAGTGTACAGAAATATTGCGGAAATGTCAGCAACTTTTATGAAATGTTGCATCATGCTCTGCAATAATCGTGAATAAAAAAACAGGGATCTAATTTACACTGAAATTTAGTGAAGGACTTTTCGTGAATTTTGAAACTTAATAAGGACCTGTGCCAAAAGTACCCTTTTATTTAACTATTAAATAATTCAATCTTATTTAATTATTAAATAATTTCAAAACTTAATTATTAAATAATTTCAAAACTTAAAACAACGTTCTTTCATCATCAACTATGTTAATATTTTGATTCAGATTATTAAATATTAACATTTCCTTTTATAAAAATTCAAATTCCAACTTCATTTCAAATCTTATTATTTATTCAAATCAAATCTTTATTTCATTATTAAATCAAATCATTGACCAATCGGGTTTTATTTAATTCTCTATCCTAAGTCAAGTTCATTTGGGTATTTATCATTTCAACCCGATTCCAATTCAATTCAAAAATCAGAGCATAACAAAAGGGAACTTGTAGTGTGATAACTGGGATGGTGTCAATGTAAATAAACAAGCAATAACAACAATCAATATCAATCCAATAATCAATTCAGATAATCCCGAAATAATCGTATTAATTCACATTGTTGTTTGTGCAAATTAATATAATTATTTCTAGAATCTACACTATCATTTCATGTAGATTAAAGATTATTACATTAATATTTAAACGGTTCTTCACTTGATATCAATTATTCAATTCCATACTACATAAATTTTCCAACATACATTAAATGGTTCAAGGTGTATTTAACCAGATTTCTACGTGTCAACTAGTTTAACATTTAAAGGGGGTAACATTATACAAAATTTAACTAATCAAACTCAACATATAGATTCAATTTAAATGGTTAACTATCATACATCAATTCAATTGCATATTATTTATCACTTTAACATTAACAATTTAACGTCCAATATAAACATCAACAATCTATCAATTATCTACCAAACTGTATTATCATCGCATAAATGACAGATAATGGTGTCAGATGTCATAGGTGAACAGATGCAAGTAATAGCATATATAACAGTGTAAATAACTAATAGCAGCATATTTCAATTTGTCATTTCAATTGAAATCAAATTTAATAAATAAAAGAACGTTAATCTTGAGTGATTGCTCACCTTTCGAGGCTAGAGAGATAAACAATGAAACGAGTTACGAATTTGATCACGATCTAGACAATCGAACAAATCCAAGCAATAATCTCAAAGCGAACTAAGCTGAAAGTGGGTTCGACGGGCGAAGCTGAAAGG
This sequence comes from Allium fistulosum, assembly GCA_030737815.1. Taxonomy (NCBI): domain Eukaryota; kingdom Viridiplantae; phylum Streptophyta; class Magnoliopsida; order Asparagales; family Amaryllidaceae; genus Allium; species Allium fistulosum. Next base: position 696,237,056 of record CM060906.1, read on the forward strand.
TAGATTGATGGACACGAATCAGAATCGTTTTGATAAATCGAAACAAAATATATGTTATAACTTTCAAATCAATATTAAATTTATTTTCTTCAGAATAACAATACCCATACATTTTAAACTCAATGTCTATTTAAACGACATCGCTTACTTTATACAATATATATTACTTTATGATATAAAATATACGGTCATTACTGTTCATAAAATGAAATACTGATGCCAAACAATTTTGCTAATAAAATTTTTGAAATACACATATCACCGTTAAACGATAGTAGGTATACCAGAACAAACATCTTTATAACATTTTATATTTAAACTAACATAACTAATATATACAAACTAGTATAAAACTTATATATTATATACATGTCTGTTAAAAAGTTATGTACTGTCCAAATCCTATTATACACGTTTAAAAAGGTACTAGATAGAAATACATGGGTTCAACACATATAACAAAACATCATATACCCTTTTATATAATCAATATATTTTATACTTATAAACAATTATATAACAGCATTCGCGATGTATACTACAATTTGTAATATAATAAAGTCTAATGTAATATAGTACAGTAAAAGGTAATAAAATATAAAATAATAAAATATAATATAATATGCAAAAGAAGGAGGCTTGGCTGCTTACAATCTATAAGTGCGAAAATGACTAAAAATTACCATATATAGAATACAAATGCATGAAACAGGTTGTATACCACTCGTATATATTATTCTATGAAGCAGCCTTCTATGTACCTATAAGTGTATATATGTTGAATCAGTAAATCAGTATACTTATTAAAGCAAAATCAAACATATCCAAGAGCTTATACATAACATCGAATATATGTAACATGTGATACCCAGAATAAAATAAAAGTATAAACTTATATTTTAAAACCATATCTATATACAATTATATATACGTGAATATAACTTAATATAGTATTATATAACTTTTATAAAATAAACATTGAAAACCTCACAGATTTTATATAACCGATATGAAGATACTTGTATACAACTCTTGAAATTATATATATATATATATATATACAATAGTGATCTATACCAATATACTTTGAAACCAATAGATCCATACTTATACCCACACATACAACATAATAAACATATGAATTATTACTAGTAAAATACCACCTAATATATATATAAATCCTTTTATAAAATAATATATGTAAAGCACATAAATTTTCAGAGAAAAAAAATATAGAGACCTGGAAACAAATCTAGGTGAAGGCGGCCAAGAGGTTGGAAAGCAAGGAGCTGGTTAAACGGAGAAAAGATGGTTGCTAGGTGGCTACGGCAGCGGCCAGGGCGGAGGATGTTAAGGCAACGGGTCGAAGGTGATGCGGCCCTGTTATGTGGTGTGTGCGGAGTTGGGTGAGAAGTAGAAGGAGGCGAGCTCGGCTTGTGGATCAGGGAGAGGGTGATCGGTATAGGTGGATGGGTTTTGGGTCGGGGCACTGTGACGCAAAGGGGAAGGAGAAAAAGTGGGCGGTGGTCAGTGAGCGATGCATGCATGCTGCGTGACTTCGGCCAAGCTACGTGAGGGGAGGTGAAGTGAAGATAGGGTGTTTCGGCAAATAGACTGCTGCAGGGTTTTCATTTTGTTATTTTTTTAGAGATGGCGAACGCATAGAATTGGAAAAACCAGAGGAAATAATGTATTAGATAGCCAAACGTCAGTAATTAAGTTCTGCGATTTCCAAAGAGCTAGTACCCATTGGTTATCTCAAGAAGCCAACAAACGGACAAGAAAACCAAAAGGGTGAAAATCGGGTACCGATACGGTAAACCATTTTACAGATTCCACTGTGAATCGGACCCCAAAATACATAATCGTATATACCGCAGAGATCAGCATGACGAGACGATCAAAACGGTATACTAATATCAGCAGTACGATTGAATTATAAAAATTCAAATTTTCTACTAGCGGAAAGTGTAGCAAAAATGCAGAAAAATAAGATCGATGGAGCTAAAGAAGTCCGAATTTGGAAAAACGAAAACTAACGTCTTGCTCAGAAGATGATTTAGAATTTTTCTATATATAAATATTTAGGTTTTGAAATTTTTTTATTCCATCAATTACTAACTGATTAAATTGAAATAAAATTACACACGAAATAAACTTCCATATTTTTGGATGAAAATTTACAGTTTGCTATGTTTAATTAGACGCATTCCAAATATTAAATTTTTATTTCAATATTTTATTTTTAAAATTCCACAAAATTTCAATTAATAACGTTATTAAAACCAGTTAAATTTACGGGTCGTTACACTTCTTTTTAGCAGTTGAAGGAGCTTCTCACTAATGCTCCTATTCTAGTGGTTCCTGAAGGGAATCAAGATCTTGTTGTTTACACCGATGCTAGTAGATGTGGCTTCAGTGCCGTGCTTATGCAGATGGATCGGGTATTTGCTTATGCCTCTAGGAAACTGCGACCGAATGAAGTACGCTATGCCACTCATGACCTCGAGTTAACTGCCATTGTCTTCGCCTTGAAGATTTGGCGACACTATTTATTAGGCGAGCACTTCATTCTCTATACCGATCACAAGTCCTTGAAGTATCTGTTCACTCAAAAGGAGCTCAATATGAGGCAACAGCGTCGGCTCGAGTTCCTTGCCTCCTATGACTTTGATATCCAGTATACCCCTAGTAAGGGAAATCGTGTTGCTGATGCGCTTAGTCGCAAACATTCGGCAGTTGTTTCTATGATGTTAGCCGAGTGGGATGTTCTTGAGACCTTATCTCTTTGTGTTATTCGTGATCGAGCTCCATCTTCTGATTCACCTATTCTAGTATTCAGTTTGGAAGCTCGACCCAGCTTGTTGGATCGTATTGCCGATGCTTAGTGGCGTGATCCTGATCTTGTGCACCTTATCTAAATTTGTGAGTCTGAGTCACATGACGAGGAGTTGAGGGATTTTAACATTGATTCTCATGGGTGTCTTCGCAAGAAAACCGTCTTGTTGTGCCTTCTGATTCTGCACTTAGGCATGACATTCTCGATGACAGTCATCGTTCTAAGTATACCATTCATCCTGGCAGTAGTAAGATGTATGCCGATATGCATCGCCTTTATTATTGGGAAGGCATAAAGCGCAAGGTGGCGAGTTATGTGAGTAATTGCATGACTTGTCAACGTATCAAAGCCGAACATCAGCGCCCTTCTGGTCTCCTTAAGCCTCTAGAGATTCCATTGTGGAAATGAGATTAGATTTCATTGGATTTCATTGACGGCCTACGTCGTTCGAGATAAGGCCATTCTAGTATTTGGGTTATTGTTGATCGCCTCACTAAATCATCTCATTTCATTCCTATTAAGTCTAATAGGAGTGCTTCTCATTTGGCCAAGTTATATATCAAGGAAATCATGAGACTTCACGGTGTTCCTAGTTCGATTGTTTGTGACCGTGACCCATTATTCCCGAGTCATTTCTGGCAGAGTATTCAGCAAGCTTTGGGAACAAAGCTTAACTTCAGCACAGCATATCATCCGCAGTCTGATGGACAGACTGAACGGGTGAATCGTATTCTCGAGGATCTTCTCCGTGCTTGCATTCTAGATTTCGGTGGTAGTTGGGAGGATCACCTACCTCTTGTGAAATTCTCCTACAACAATAGTTTTCAGTCCAGTATCGGTATGGCTCCTTTCAAAACCTTATACGGAAGGCCATGTCGATCACCTTCTTGTTGGTTGGAATCTGGTGAGAAGCTAATTCTAGGCCCTGATTCGGTTCGTGATTCTTCTTAAAAGAATATTCTTATTCGACAGAGAATGAAAGAGGCACAAGCTGTCAGAAATCCTATGCGGACAACCGTAGGAAGCCTCTCGAGTTCTCTATTGGTGATCTCGTCTTTATTCATGTTTCTCCTTTTAAAGGGGTTATGCGTTATAGCACGACTGGGAAATTGGCTCCTCGCTTTATAAGACCATTTCCTATTATTGAACGTATTGGCTCTGTGGCTTATAGAGTTTCACTTCCAGCTCATCTATCTGGCATTCACGACGTGTTTCACGTCTCTCAGCTTCGGAAGTGTCTTCGAGAGTCGGATTCAATTATCGATTCTCTTGATTTGCAAGAGCTTGAGATCTCACTAGAATTATCTATTATGCAGCAGGCTATTCGCATACTTGCTTCGGAGGTGAGACGCCTTCGAAACAAGGATGTACCGCTCGTTAAAATTCAATGGTCCGCTAATCCCAATGACTGCACTTGAGAAACCAAAGAGTTTATCGAGCGATCCTACCCTGGTTTTCTTTCTTCGCATAGCGATGGTGAGAATGTCTCTTTATCTCAAGCTTATTTTTTTTTCTTTTGATTGATGAAATTAAATAGTTGAATACAAATTCTTCTCTAGGAATTGCGAGGACGCAATATTGTTAAGAGGAGAGTCTGTAACAATCCTGGTATTGGTGATTACCTGTAAATATTAAATTATAACGGTGGTTATAATTTAATATGGTGAATTAAAATAAATTGGAAAAATTAATTTGTTTATTTGGAATAAACAATGAATTTTGGAATTTAAAATGAGAAAATGAAATTCCAAGCTTTATTTTATTTGTTTGGGTTAATAATGAATGGAAAATAATTTTTATTTAGAGAAAATGCAATAATTTTATTAATTATAGCCAATTACTTCTTTTAATAATTTTTAAAGGAAGTATTTGATTTTAAAGGTTGTTTATTGAAATAAAAGGTAGAAATTAGGTTAAAAATAAGTTTTAGCTATAAATAATGTTTTGAAATGGTTTGAAATATTTTTGTAAGTGATAAAATAAATTTTGTGGAATTTTAGGAGTTAAAAACATGGTTTTATTCATTTATTTGAGTAAATAATGCATTTTTGTTAAATAAAGGAATTTAATAATAAAAATATTTTAAATATACAAATTAATCTTTTTATATGATAGAAAATGTTTTATTTTGTATGTAAACAAGTTTTCATATTTTTCTTATGTGTAAAACTTGAGAGAAAATGCAATTTTGTTTTTGTGTATATGTGATATATGCACATTTTTGGTTAAGTGTTGTTTAATAAACTTAAGCCATATTAATTTCTTTTTATTTTTGGGTCCATTAGCCCACTTAACACTTAGCCTAGCTTGAGAAGGTGAGAAAAATAATACTGTACGTTCTCTTTTCTTAACTTCTTCTTCCTCCTTCAGACAGTAAATGAGAAAAATTGAAACTCACTTCACAAACTTCAAAATCCAAGCCAAATCTCCAAATTAAATAAAAAAACTTGCTGTTTTCATTCAAATTAAAACATATTTCTACAGGTAATCTATCTAAAACTGAACCATTTCATCAAAATCTAATTTGTGATATTGGGTTTGTATGTAATCTCTTTTTTGGGTTTGCATGTTTCTATTTTGAGCTTTTATAGGTATTTGAAGCAAATTTTAGCTCCAAGCTCTCATCTTTCAGCTGCAAATCCGAGTTTTTGCGACAAATCAGCAAGGTGAGACTAAAATCTCACATCTATTGGCCAAAAATATTGAATCAGTAGCTAAATTCATTGGTTGTACAAGTTTTTGTTCATTACTGTTCTTGTTTTCGTTTCTGGCCTCAAGTGCCAACTTTGGTTGTCCATAACTTTCATCTCCAGCAACGAAATGTTGTTGGATCTTTTTCTGAGTTAAGTTATATATTGAACTTTGTTTCTGCAAAATTTGGTCGAAAAATATTGTCATTTGAGTGTTCAAACCGTTGCTGCAAAATCAACAAAATACAGTTTTTCTGCCTGTAGAAATTGTGTTTTCTGAGTTGCTGCAAACATGGCCTGAGTCCATGTTTGAGATAACATAAATCTTTCATTTCTTACTGAAATTATGTGATTCTTTTTTTTTTGAAAGATAAAGTTTTGTACTATAAGTATACCAAATTTCAAGTGATTTCGACCTAAATAGCTTATAGAAATATGCTGCCAAACTTTGACTCGGAGCATATTTTTGCCCAGATTTTTACAGTGAAAACACTGCCTGTGTTCAACTTTGAGACATCATAACTTCCTCATACTTATCCAAATTGCATGATTCTTTTTTCTTTGAAAGATAAAGTCTTCTACTATATGCCCACCAATTTTGAGCTCAATCCGTTGCCGTTTGTTACTCTATTTTATGCCTGGAAGTTGAATCCAGAATGGATTTTTAGGCCTGGGCACATTCTTGTTGAACTGTTACAAACATGGTCCGAGTACATGTTTGAGACAACGTAACTTTTTCGTTTCCAGTCGGAATTCATTGATTCTTTTTTTGCTTGAAATATGGAACTTTCTACTTTGTGCACACCAATATTTAGTTCAATCAAAGGTCGTTCGACCAGCTGTTGTAAGTCTCAAAGTTGAACCCAGAGAAGATTTCAGACCTGGGTATTATTTTGCTAAGTGTTTTTATGTTCATTTTCCGTCCGATTTTTGACTTTTACTTCATGTTTTGTGATATTTCAGAAATGTTTGGTGGGCTATGATGCCTATCAATAGGCTAGCCAAGTTTTGATGAATTTGAAATTCAAATTTGAATTGAATTTGAATGACAGTTTTGAGTGATTTCTTTGATTTCGAGCACAGATATTTCCAAACAATTTGGAAATAATTTTTAAAATAATTTGGCATTTAAAATAATTAGTATATAATATTTTTAAATTATTTTAAGATATAAAATCTATTTATTCTCTATAATAACGGAATTTTCAAATATTGTCTTCAAAATTGATTTCAGAAAATGGTTTTAAAAGCTTGTTTTCTCAAATAAATTATGTTATATATAAAATACACATTTTTACACTATTTGAGCGAATGAGAAGGAGAATTAAACGGTTTGGTAAAACACGTGGTATGGGACACGTGCGTTTATCTTATCGGTTAATTCTTGACTTGTCCGTTTGATCGTTATGACCTTCGGGTCGAGTTTACCGATGAGATGAGGTAAACTTTTTACTGCTTTGAGTGTGAAATATACTAGCGGTTAGTAAATCATTTAGTGCGAACGTGTGGTATGGGACGCATGTTAACGTTATTCGGGTTCCTATTCGACAGTTTGTGAAACATTTGCCATTGCAGCGTGCCAGTACTGGACCTTCGGGTCATTGCCATTGCGGCGTTTGCCATTGTGGCGTATTTGTCTTCGAGGCGTTTTCCATTGCGGTGTATTTTCCATTGCGGCGTATTTGTCATTGTGACGTTTTGCCTTCAGACGAGGTACCTATTCGAGTTAACAGTACTTGGCAAGGCTTCGACCACATGCACGTGCAAACACTTTTGAGATGGTTTCTTTGACTATTTTCCCTAGTGTATCGCCCCTTTCCAGAATTGGTCTTTTGAACCATTCGATATATCTTTGTGGCGATTACCTTTTGGGAATTTAAACTTTTGGAAGTTCTATTTATGAGATTTGAATTGCCTACACTGGCATTATATGAGGTTTGCCTTTTGGCGTTTACTTGAAATTTTATTCTCCTCTTTGGAGATATGTTTGTCTTATGGCGTGTTTGAGATGGGATCTCTTTAAGCATGTTTTGGGTTTGCCAAGATGGTGGGTTTAGGTTTTCCCCTAAACCATATTTGATGTTTTATGAATGCTGATGATATGAAGCTCGCTACTTTTAGCGTTTTATGGGTTATTTTATCTCTTTTGAGATTATATGTTTGTGTAGTGATACCATATTATCATTTGATGTAATCATACGCTTTAGTTGTCCCTTCCCACTCGAGAATATTATCACATTATCCTTATGCTCATATTATCGCTTATCCTTGTTAACCGATTTGTTTAGCTAGACTAACCCGTGTATTTTATACTCGGGTCAGACCGAGGTGTTTCAGGTTAGGTACATTTGGACTTAGCCTATTCTGCTTTCGCATGGACTCTATTCTGCTAGCTCTTTTTGTTATAGCTTTTTGTGTAGTCTTTTTTTGTTTGCTACTCTGATATGTATATTATTTTGACTCGTGTTTGTATTGTGGTCGTCATACCACATATGTGATGTATCATTTTGTATACTCTGTGATGTATCTGTATATGTGTGTATATGGGATTATCTGTTGTTCTATGATGTTTTTTGCATTTGAGCTGTTGTATTTTGTTCTAATAGATCCTGTAGCCACCTATGTCTTTGTATTAAGTATTTATTGGATATGTCGATCCACTTGAGAAAAAAAAATGGCATTGTCGACGTATTCAATAGATATTTAAGACAAGGCTATAGATGGTCGCTCCTATCCAGCCCTATTCTCTGCATTAGCATATAGTATTACCTAGTAATACTCTTTGTTAATGTGGGTATCGGGGTGGGGCATCACAAAAAGAGCTCTATGTTTCTTAAAAAAAAGAGTTAACCTTGGAACTTTGAAAATCATTATCTTTCTATCCAGAGAGTTTTAAGTTTTGATTTCAAAAGACATTGTTCATACTTTTTAAAACAGTATGCTCATATAGATCTTGAAATCTATAGGAAAACTTGTATCTAGTCAGGTAAGCATGTGTTAATTAATTAGTATGCCATAGACATGAGTGTTGGACATGTTGTACACCTGGGAAACTCACTGTAACACATAACTCACCTATGTTTTTTTTCAAAGGCTGACAGTTTGTAACTTTAAAAACCAATATCTCTTGATCTAGACAATTTTAGACTATAGTTCCAAAAGAAAAATTGTTTGTTTGTCAGTGTAGTTTATTTTAAAAATCATTCCATAAGTTATCATGTAGTATAGGGAATAGAAATGGTAGGTTACAATAAGCAACCCATAGATGAACAAAAATAAAATGGTACAATTTAACCTTGGGTTTATATGAGTGTGTGTGTTATTCGAAATGATGGTTTTTGGAAGTGGAATGGCGATATTTAGGCGTGTATTGAACGAGAAAAAGGAGGTTGGTCAGAAGAGGGATTTTGATCGTTTTTGGGTGATCGAGGTGGCTGAACGTCTCATGGTTGGTGGGGGAGGTGGTTTAGATAGTGGGAAAGCGAAGAAAAATGCAGAGACATTTTCAATGGTGTGTGGCATCGAGTAGGGGGTGATTTAGGGTTTCAGCGAGTTCTTGGAGGGGTTCGATTTTTGCTGAACCGCGGCGACGTGTGGCAGCCGAGGCAATGCGCATGTGGAGGAAACGGTGGAGGAGGAGGCGAGTTTTTCGATGAAGTTTGGTAGCGAATGGTGGTAGGAGTGGTCGTCACGCGGTGATTGGATGAAGGGTCTGTTTCATTCTGGCATTGGGTCGAAGGTTTATTTTCGAGTGAGGCTGTTTCGCTATGGCTCATGTGGTTGGATATGGCATGGTTGTCGTGAGAGACGCGTAGGGTTGGCCGGCATTGAGCGGCGGCATTCAACGGTAGCATGCTCGCATACGTGAACGCCTGCGTGCACTAGTGCCTGGAAATTTGAGGAAGAAGAATATGTGAGAATTGGAAGAAAGGAAGAGAAGGGAAATGGGTCGGGGAAAATAAGAACGGGCCGATAAAATAAGAACGGGCCGAAGAGGAACAGAAAAAAAGAGGAAAGAAAAAAAAATAAAAAGGGAAAAATAAAAAGAAAAGAGAAGAAGAGGATTTGCCTCGTTTTTGTTCGGTTGGGCCGATTGGGCCTGACTGTTATAAAAAAAAAGAAAATATATAAATGTTAACAATGTTTCACCCGAAAACCTATTAATCCTTAAATACCCATTTTCCTTAATTTAAAACAATGTAGGAAGTTGTAATTTTCCTATCAGCCAAATCTATTTACATTTGATTAGGTTTTGGTAACTAATGTAATTTTTAATAATTAATGTAAAACAATTTAAACCTTAAATTAATTAAATCCTATGTTAATTTATATAAAATGATTATTAATGAATTTCCAATTTTTTTTTAAATTTAAAATAAATAGTTTTGTAATTAATTTTAAATTATAAGTAATCAGGTTTTGGAAATTAATTTTATTTTAAATTAAATAAGATGATAGATTGTGATTGATTAGTATAGGCTATAAATTGTCTAAATGGTTCAGGATATGTGAATTGCCTCGATTTCTCTTGTATAGTCAATTCAGTTGTTCTATGATGGAGTACCTTGATAAATTGAATATTGTCACCCTAAATAATAAATTGTTTATTTTAAACAATTTACTTTCCTTAATTTACTACTTAGGTCCGAAGAGGTCGGGATCGGATATTTGTGTTACCCGGAACCACTTGATTTGACTGCTAATCCTTACGGTTTTTGATTATAAAGTTTAATACGACGGAATTGGGTTAATTTACAAATTTGACTATTTTAAAGAAGAAATCTGTACCTAAACATTTTTAGAATATCGATGGGTTTCTGTAAAGGTGTTTGGTTAAAATCAGATAGAAACTCGTAGCTTTGTACGAGTTACCTTGGGTTTTCAAAGAAGCTCCATAACTTAAGTTATCAAATTAAGTTGGTTTTACTCACGCTGGTTTCCAGCCTGACTTGGGTGTTACTTTATTGTAATGCTCGGGTCAGACCGAGTATTACAGTTTTCAGGTTAGGACGCTTTGGAGCTCAGGAGACGAGCTGGATGGCAGGGTCGTATTGATTATATTCCACTGTGTATTGTGGGTTGTATCTCAGTATTAGGGACAAGTTAGTATAACCGTCTAGATTCATTTGTTGATGATTGTACTCTGATAACTTGTATATATATTAACAGTTACAGCTTTTCTTTATATAAAATGCTGCTATTGTATATTATATTTTGTTCCGCTGTGATTGTGAGATTCTGTGATGTTGTTTCTGTTTCTTATTCTATCTCTTTTTCTTATAACCCTAACAACCTGGTATTTCCGGCACTCAATTGCTCGGCACTCTATACAGTGAACGTATTAGTGTCGGTTTTCGAGGGTTGAAAATCTCTCGGCCGTTACACGTGGTATCAGAGCTGAAGGTTAAGCGAGAACTTTAGCTCTGGTGGGGATTACTCATTAGAGATAGGGTCAGTAGTACCCTAGAATGAGTTGAGTGTATTATATATGAGGGTGTACTTGTTATTTTATTATATAATGATTTTAAAAATGATTTCTAAATAATTTTGATATATAAAAGAAATAATTTTGCTGTATTATTATAGTATGTTAAGGTGATTGGCTGTAATTATTATAATCAAATAAGATTATAAGATTTAAGTGGTTAAATATGTATAGAACCAAATAGAAATTTGGGTAAGGATTAATTACACAAAAAGTTAAGCTAAAAAGTAAACTCAAAGCAGAATTTTAAATCCCAGAGATTTCGGGAATGTTTTTTTTCAAAATGTTTTGAAATGAAATAAATTTACCCTGATTGCATTTTTCAGGAAGTTGTTATGGAATATATGGTTTCTAGATATGATGATATTGGTTATTATCATAAAAATTGTTGTTGTGTCTAAATAAAGGGATGTTTATTATGGAATAAAAAATGATGAAATAGAGTAAAATGTTATAAGCTGAATTTATAAGTGTGACTTATAAAATTAAAATGGATTTAAATTGTGAAATTTTAAATCTAAGCCCAGAAAATTTTGAAATTGTCTCAAAGTGTTTAAGGAAATAATAAGTAATATTATTAGAATATAACTTGATGTGGGAATTTTGTTTTGAGAACAAGAGTGTTTTGAAAATTCCAAAGGAATTTGTTTTGAATTAAAAACCAAGAATGTTTTAAAAATTGAAAGTGTGACTTGATGTGTGAATGAGATAAATATGTATATATATATATATATATATATATATGGATATATATGATTTCAAAGTTGATTTGAAAAGGATATTGATGTTTGAATTCTGGAAACCCCTTAGAATGAGATGTATAACCCAAAGAGAAAGAAGTTTTTGAACTTATAAGTGGAAAGTGATATTGATAAGAATTTAAATTTGGGAGATAAATATTTAAATTGAGTATGGTTAAATGGATCGAATGGATTGAAAATTTAACTCAAGGAAAGTTAAATAAGTTTTGAACATATAACCTGACTTTGGAATTTCAAGTGAAATTAAGATTTAACTTATGGAAGTTAAATGAATTGAATTGTGAAAGAAAAGAGTATGGATTTGATAAGAGTTGAAAAAGGGGTTATGTATGTATGATTTCAAAATGATTTTTAAAATAAAACGAGTTTCGAATTCTGAAAATTTGTGGTGGATGCTATTGGTTGATGTTTTAGATGATTTGGATGTTTATTTACTTTGATATATTTTATTATCATCCTGTTTTTTATTAACAGTATATAAAACTATAAATTGGATAATTTCGAATAAATTTAGAAATGGACTGAAATGATATATATATATATATATATATATATCCAACATTGGAATTGAATGGAAATAAAATTGAACTTATGAAAATGGAATCATTTTGAACTTAAGTTTGAAATGTTGAAATGAACTGGTACACCGGAATTTCCTAAAGAATCAGGTTTAAAAGTTGAAGTTAAATTTGGGAAAAAATTGAATTCTGAAAAATTGATTTGTTCTAAAAGATTTGAACTCTCTCACTCGAGCTTTAAAATAAGTTTAAGTAAAGGTAATTTAAATGAATATTTTGAAATTTGGGCTCAGAATTTAATTAAAAAGATTTATGTTGCTAAATGAAATATTAAGGGATAATTTGATTTAAGTGATTAAATCAACATTTTGAAAACCGAACTCGAATTTATATAAATCGAGATGGTTTAAAAATTGAGATCAAAATTGAAATTAATTCAAATTGGAGTTGAATTGAAATAATTGGAATTGTAATTGAAGTTGAATAAGTTTAAATTCAAGATAGGAATTGATTTGAATTAAAATGGGAATCGAAGTTAATTCAAATTGAAATCGGAATTGAATCAATTTAAATGAAAATGGAAATTGAAAATTGATTTGAGTTGGAAAATTGGGAAATTGAATTAGTTTGACTTCGAAACTATTTTCAAATAAATTATTTTAATATAAACTGTCTTAAATCTATTTTCTTAAATACTCAAATTATTTTGGATTTTCCAAGCTATTTACTATACAAACCATTCTTTTTAATACCTAAACTATCTTATATTAACTATTTAACTATTTTCAAATTATTCCAGCTATTTTCTAAATTCAAACTGGTCAGAGTGGAAATTGTTTACATTTAAATCATGGATTTAAATACTAATTGTGATAAATTGAAGTATTAAACCAAATGGAGAATTGAAGCAATTCTGAATTGGAACCGAAATCGGGTATTGAGGCAAAAATGTTTTTGAAGTGAAATAATATATTTTGAGAAAAATATGATAATTTTAAAATGAAGGTGGGATAGTATTATAACTAAAACTTACTTTATAGAGAGTAAGTAATGTTATAAATGACTTTGAAAAAGGAAATCGAACTTGAAAATTTGATTTGGCATTAATGAGGCTATATATATTGGTTATATATTAAAAACTTCCCTTATTAATAGTATAACCAGAAGGAAATGATCTTTAAAGGATATTTGAAATATAAAGTGGAATTTATATAAGTATGAAACGATCCGAAAACTATTCAAGTTGAAAGAATAATCTTATATATATAAAGATGATTTTATGAGAATGGAACTGAAAGGGTTTTGGAACCCATTGATTTTGGCAAAAGGGGCATTTCACTAGAAGGACAAACTTTGCAGTCCAATTAGTTTCTAGGACACACATCCATAGAAATTAATTTCAAGGCCAAAGTCAGTAGAATAATTACTTTTAAGGACAAAGTCGGCAGTCCAATTACTTTCAAGGACATAATTTCATAGGTTTTTAGGCTTGAGAAACTAATTATTTTTCATTTTGTCCTTAAAAGTAATTATTTCAACTGTGTGTCCTAGAAACTAATTGCACTTGCTAAATAGGCCCTCGTGGCTAATTTCCACTTGGCAAAAAGTCAATTTTGGGAATTTGGAAAGCCAAGTTTGATAATTATCGATTTTGAAGATATCGATTTATGTAAATGGGATTTATATGTGATACATATAAAGAGTATGATTTGAAAGGTACTATATGTGTAGAGTATGAAATGCTTTGAGAATGGTATGGAAAGAAAGGCGCTCCCATTTAGAGTTGAAACTTATAGTAGGAGATCCACTGGGTGATTCTGCCTTGAGCCCTAAGAGGGGTTCTAAATTTGGATCCCAGAGGACGTCCAAACAAAACTTTAGTTCCTGAGGATTGTGTTTGGGGTAGCGTAATTCGAGGCGCGCCGATGCCTACAGTTACATTGGGGTTATGCTGTGACAACAACATAACTTTGGTGTAACTGCGATCTATCACAGTTCCATAGCGTAAGTCGAGTGGCAGTGATTGCTTACAATCTACGTTTGATTTCGCTGGGATAGCGACGTAACAAGATTGCGATCTATGTGGTTTGGTTCCATAGCGAAATTCATGTGGTAGTGAGTGCTTACAGTCTATACTGGGTTCCACTGGAACAGTGACATAACTTTGTGTAGTCTGCGATTTATGTGGTAAAGTTTCGTTTGGTAGCGTAATTTGAGTGGCGCTGATGCCTATAGTTACATGAGTTTTGCTATGATGGCAACGTAACCCTGGGTGTAGCTGCGATCTGTGTAGTTTCCGTGGCGAAAGTCGAGAGGTGCGGATGCCTACAGTTTTCTTATGGATTTCGCCAGGATGGCGACGCAATCATCGTGCTAACTGCGGTCCATGGAGGGGGTGATGATTTCCATAGCATTTCTGAAAAGGTTTTCCAAGTATTTTCACTGGGTGCTGAAACGGGTCTACTAAGTACTTATAGATTTTCAGTCCTACGACTGATCAACGTATGACTAAATCTCTGTGATAACGAGGATGGTCTTGTTTGAACATCGAGTTATGAAAAGTATTTTTACATATAAAGCTAGTTTGGTAATATTATGTAATTTTTAAAGTGTTTTAAATTGTATAATAAAAGAGTAGGGAAGTTAAAATGTTTAAAGAATGATTTAACTAATAATAAGAATTAGAATTTAAAATTCTCGCTTCGTTCCTTTTCGAGGCGAAAAGTTTTAAAGAGGGGAGGAATGTAACGGCCCGGATTTTCAGACGCTGTTATTGGGTAATTAACTATTTTTATTATTATTAAGATATTGATTTATTAAGTCGAACAAATAAATTTCTGATATTTAAATGTCTGAATATATATAAATTGATTTAAAAGCTATATTAAATATTGAGTTATAAAATCTCTGGATATGATAAATCTTATAGAAAAATAAATTATATGTATATAGAAACTCCACCATTTAAATTAAGATAAAATACCCATAGATATATATAGATAAATATATACAAGTTTGTGAGGTTTAAAAATATGTATATAAATGTATATATATATATATATGTATATGTATATATGCCCATATGAAGTAAAATATAGGAAAGTTGTATAAATGTGAATATATATATATATAAATATATATAATGACAAAATAAACATAAGCAATGTATATGAGGATATGCATAAGTAAATGTATGTATATGATGACAAGCATATGTAAGTAAAAGTATATGTATGCATGTTATGTAAAATAGTGCATATATATATGTACATGGACAAGGCTCATGACGGAAAATAATATATATATATATATATATAGATATATATAAAAGCTTATGATGATTAATATATATATATATATGTACGTGAATGTATAAACTCCAAAATGGCAATTTCTAACTTATGTGTATATATATATGTCCATATATATATATATATTTATACGGGTATATGTTATAAAATATAGTGCTTATGGAAAAATATATATATATATATACATCTATATTTGCAAAACCATGTGTGTATTTAAATGTATGTGAATATATATGATAACATAAGTAAAAGTATATGTATATATGTTATGTGAATTAGTAAATAAGTATATATGTAAATATACAAGGAAACATCATGATGGCAAACCTCTTTTCAAGCACATAAAAGATCAACTCTCTCAAGTAAATCAAGTCACTCAATAATCCAATCACTTAAAATAAGGAAATCAAATCAGGTCAAACATTGTTCAAATCAAAATTTAAAAGAAAGAAAAAAATAGACTTGAAAGGGCCTGTACACAAAAGCTTCAGCCACCTTATTGCTTACACCACACCCTTCACTCTTCATATATATATATATATATATATGGCCTTGCCTAGTTCATTTGTTGACATACGAAAAGAAATAAAATAAATATATATACAAAGGGCTGCCATTAAAGAACAAAAGGGAAAAAGGCAGACAAAAGCTTGAAGCAGGAACGTGGTAACAGAACAACAGTTCATCCCCTATGTTCAAAAAAAGTGAGTAAAACCCAAACTTCATCTATTGGAAACTATGAATGCATATGTACATGTCGCGAAATTGGGTAAAACCCTTACAGTTGGCCTGTATTCACATATTAACATGCTCAATGCTTTATAGATGTATGCTAATCATGTTTTAAAACATCCTGTAACTAAGAGCTCCCTGTTTCTTAAAAAAAAGGAGTTAACCTTGGAACTTTGAAAATCATTGTCTTTCTATCCAGATTGTTTTAAGTTTTGATTTCAAAAGACATTGTTCATCCTTTTTAAAACTGTAGTAAAAATATATTTCTTGATACTGTTACTCCTGTATACTCATATAGATCTTGAAATTTATAGGAAAACTTGTATCTAGTCAGGTAAGCATGTGTTAATTAGTTTGTATGCCACATACATGAGTGTTGGACATGTTGTACACCTAGGAAACACAATGTAACACATAACTCACCTTTGTTTTTTTCGAAAGCTGACACTTAGTAACTTTAAACACCAATATATCTTGATCCAGACAATTTTAGATTATAGTTCCAAACGCAAAATTGTTTGTTTGTCAGTGTAGTTTATTTTAAAAATCATTCCATAGGTTATCATGTAGTATAGGGAATAGAAAAGGCAGGTTGCAGTAAGTAACCCATAGATGAACAAAAATAAAATGGTACAATTTAACCTTGGGTTTATATGCGTGTGTGTGTTATTCGAAATGATGGTTTTTGAAAGTGGAATGGCGATTTTTAGGCGCGTATTGAACGAGAAAAAGGAGGTTGGTCAGAAATGGGCTTTTGATCATTTTGGGCGATTGAGGTGGCAGAACGTCTCGTGGTTGGTGGGGGAAGTGGTTTAGATGGTGGGAAAGCCAAGAAAAATGCAGCGACATTTTTAATGGTGTGTGGCATTGAGTAGGGGGTGATTTAGGGTTTATGCGAGTTCTTGGAGGGGTTCGAATTTTGCTCAACTGCGGCAACGTGTGGCAGCCGGGGGAGTGCGTATGTGGGGGAAACGGTGGAGGAGGAGGAGGTGAGTTTTTCGATGAAGTTTGGTAGCGAATGGTGGTAGGAGTGGTTTTGACGTGGTGATTGGATGAAGGGTCTGTTTCGTTCTGGCATTGGGTCGAAGGTTGATTTTCGAGTGGCGTTGTTTCGCCAGGGCTCCGGTGGTTGGATGTGGCATGGTGGTCGTGAGAGACGCGTAGGGTTTGCCGGCGTCGAGGGCGGCCATCAAGGGTAGCATGCACGTGTACGTGCACGTCTGCGTGCACTGGTGCCTGGAAATTTGAGGAAGAAGAATAGGTGAGAACTGGAAGAAAGGAAGAGAAGGGAAATGGGCCGGGGAAAAGAAGAATGGGCCGAAGAGGAATAGAAAAAAAAAGAGGAAAGAAAAGAAAATTAGAAAGGGAAAAATAAAAAGAAAAGAGAAGAAGAGGTTTTGCCTTGTTTTGTTCGGTTGGGCCGATTGGGCCTGACTGTTATAAAAATAGAAAAAAATATATATATAAATGTTAACAATGTTTCACTCGAAAACCTATTAATCCTTAAATACCCATTTTCCTTAATTTAAAACAATGTAGGAAGTTGTAATTTTCCTATCAGCCAAATCTATTTACATTTGATTAGGTTTTGGTAACTAATGTAATTTTTAATAATTAATGTAAAACAATTTAAACCTTAAATTAATTAAATCCTATGTTAATTTATATAAAATGATTATTAATGAATTTCCAATTTTTTTTAAATTTAAAATAAATAGTTTTGTAATTAATTTTAAATTATAAGTAATCAGGTTTTGGAAATTAATTTTATTTTAAATTAAATAAGATGATAGATTGTGATTGATTAATATAGGCTATAAATTGTCTAAATGGTTCATGATATGTGAATTGCCTCGATTTCTCTTGTATAGTCAATTCAGTTGTTCTATGATGGAGTACCCTGATAAATTGAATATTGTCACCCTAAATAATAAATTGTTTATTTTAAACAATTTACTTTCCTTAATTTACTACTTAGGTCCGAAAAGACCGGGATCAGATATTAGTGTTACCCAGAACCACTTGATTTGAAAATCATTGCTAATCCTTACGGTTTTTGATTATAAAGTTTAATATGACGAAATTGGGTTAATTTACAAATTTGACTATTTTAAATAAGAAATCTGTACCTAAACATTTTTACAATATCGATGGGTTTCTGTAAAGGTGTTTGGTTAAAATCAGATAGAAACTCGTAGCTTTGTACGAGTTACTTTGGGTTTTCAAAGAAGCTTTATAACTTAAGTTTTGAAATTAAGTTGGTTTTACTCACGCTGGTTTCCAGCCTAACTCTGGTGTTACTTTATTGTAATGCTCGGGTCCGATCCACTACAAGGAAAAAGTGATCGAGTATTACAGTTTTCAAGTTAGGATGCTTTGGAGCTCAGGAGACGGGCTTGATGGTTGGGTCGTATTGATTATATTCCGCTGTGTATTATGGGTTGTATCTCAGTATTAGGGACAAGTTAGTATAACCGTCTGGATTCATTTGTTGATGATTGTACTCTGATAACTTGTATATATATATATATTAACAATTACAGCTTTTCTTTGTATAAAATGCTGTTATTGTATATTATATTTTGTTCCGCTGCGATTGTGAGATTCTATGCTGTTGTTTCTGTTTCTTATTCTATCTCTTTTTCTTAAAACCCTAACAACCTGGTATTTCCGACACTCGATTGCTCGGCACTCTATACAGTGAACGTATTAGTATCGATTTTAGAGGGTCGAAAATCTCCCGGCCGTTACAATCACGAGCCTCACATCCCAGGAATGATACAGGATATTATGTGGTATGCAGAACAAATTTCAGGCTATCCATTATGAGGAATGAAAGGCTTCTATTGCCTTAAGATGATGGAATGGACAAGTATGGAGGCTGAAGGAGATCGTTTAAAGCCATCGAGTAATATTCTGCCCCATGGTAGTATAGCAGTATAGTTTGGAGGCTGACGGAGATTGTGTGTAACGATCCGTAAATTTCAGTGGTTTTATTTAATTAATTAATTGAATTTTTGTGAAATTTTAAACAATAAAATTTTGAAATAAAAATTTAATATTGGAATACGTCTAATTAAACATAGCAACCGGTAAATTTTCATCTGATAATATTGAAGTTTATTTTCTGGTGTAATTTTGTTTAAATCTATATCAGTTAAAATCGATGGTAATAAAATGTTTTCCAAAAACTAAATATTTTTAAATAGAAAAATTGTAAGTCATCTTCTGAGCAAGACGTCATCATTCGTTTTGTCAAATTTGGACATCTATTGCTCCGTCACTCTTATTTTCTGCAAAATAGCAGCATTTTCGTACCGATATCGATTTTTGATCGGATGATCGTACCACTGATATCTGTATACTGTTTTGAACGTATTGTCGTGCTAATTTCTGCGGTCTATTCATTTTTGTGTTTTAAATTTCCGGTACCCGGCGATATCCGTGAACGGATAACCGTATCGGTACGTTTCTTGAATCTTTTGGTTTATGGTGCCTTTCTATTTTCCACCGGGTTAATCAACAACCTTTTAAAATTCTCAGAATTTAATTATTGACGTTTGTTCATCTTAATATGTCAATTATTATGTCTATTCATTTTTCTCTGAATTGTTGCTTTGGAGAAACGGAAAAATATATGAACAGCCGTTCATTTTATAGCCACTCTTCTTCAATCACTTCCTCTGCCTATTCTTTTACGGTAAAGAATTATACACTAATCTTCCATTTTTCAGCTTTAACCTTACTTTTGACAGAAGCTTCACTGTATCCTATCTATTTTCTATCACCTACCTACTGTCGTATTGTATTCCATGTGTTTCTTTTCTTCTGTCAGAATGTCTCACTCTATAATTTGAAATATTTGAAAGTATATAATAACAAGATATGTGTAGGCTGCTTCTCCTCCTTCCTCTCAAATTTCTTTCCTTCTTTTCGTTTTTTGTGCTGAGCTTCTCTCCCTCCCACACACCAGGCGGCACGTCCACCACATTCTGGCCGCAACACCCCCTCGCCAAACCCGCAAACACCTAGCAACCCGACCCCAAAACTCAGCCCCACCCCTCCCCTGTCGCCTCAACGCTCATAGCCGAGCCGATCCTCCTCCTCGCCTACTCGTTCCTCCTCCGAACAGCAGCCCTGCCCCTCCGCCCCTCCCTGATGTCGTAGCCTCCAGCCTACACCCATCCACCACCGAAGCAAAGCCTTCAACCGCCCTGGCCGAGCTACCGACCATCACATACCCACCATTTCTTCTCCTCTAGCCGAGCACGTCAGCTCGTTTATCCCAAGGACGGCTCTTCGCCCCCTCTTTCTTGGTCCTCCGACCGGCGTGCATCCAGTTGGACGAGAACATCCTCATTTGCGTGCGTATTTATATTTGAAGTTTTGAAGGTATGTATATATTTGTTTAAGGGGAGGAAATTGTAACGTCCTAGGCTTTTCAACCATCAACAACGGCTCACGACCGGTAGGCTTTTCAACCATCCCAGCCCCGCTGTGGCTTACAGTGGTACCTCGGGTTTGCTTTTACGGCCACCCTCTCGAGTCGCAACCAACCCCAAAAGGCCTTATACTACCCCCGGGGACATGTAGGGGTAAGAGTCTCCCGTTCGCCACCTAACGCAAAGCGAGAACCCCCTATCACGCTGTAATGTAGCAAACCCGATCCCGATAATTAAATTTAATAATTAATTATCCAAATAAATACTGTATATTTGAAATTAAAGTTAAAATTTAACCTTCGGATATTTAAAATAAATTAAATATTCACATTTCAAATATACAAAAATTCCGGGTCGTCACATTCCTCCCCCCTTAAAAGAATTTCGTCCCCGAAATTACTAGTTAGGAAGAATGATCCAATACCCATTACTATTTCCCAAGTTCAAACAGTTTTAACAATACCCAAACAATCTTTTATTAATGATACACTAATCATCTTTTAACTTCCCAAACTTATTCATAAGTTCAACCCATACCACCTACTTATCCATTCAAATTTAAATTTGAATTCAAATTTTGAATTATCAAAATTTTCCAAAATTTTTTCTAACTCCCTAAATTTCCGAAAAATTTCGCCAGCGTCTCCTTTGCGCGGCTAGCTCGGTACTACTACAAAATGGCTCGATTTTCCAGGTCTGGAAAGTCGGGTCGTTACAGAAATTTTGTGTGCATACTTCCCTATAGCCGTGCTTTCGCTTCTTCTTTATATATATGTGTATTAAAGCTGCATATATTGTTGAGTTTTGGAAATATATAGTTAAGAACAGAAGTTATCTATAAAAGTTATGTTCTGTTTTGATATATAAAAATATATATAGATGGTTTACAGTAAGTTTGCTATATGAGATGATTTTATACTATCCTTTTTGTTTTAAAGCTTTTAGTATACAAGAGTTATATATATTGTTTAGAGAAGCTAGATACATTGTTATAGTGGTTATATATGTTTGTATTCTGGCATATATATATATATCTGTTTATTTTAAATGTTAGACTATACAAGTTGTTATATATTGGGTTGTTTATTTAAGTCTTAAATTATCATATTATACATATATTTTACTTACTGTTGGTAGTTGAAATGGGCATATAAGTTACTGTATTCTTGCACATATGTTATCAATAGGTATGTGTCATATATTTAATAGGTAGGTATGCTTTTGTATTCATTTTGTGTGAAGTCTGCATATATAATAGCAGGCAATTTGTATATATAGTTGAAATTTTATATTTGTAGTGTCTGCACATGTTTTATTTTATAATAGTATCCATATTAAGGCCAGTATGCAGACAAAGTGAATTTAAGATCTACATATCAGTGATATACATGTTTAAAATTTTTAAATTGAATATATGTTTATTATATAGAGGATTTTCATCTGTGTACATTTATATCTAATATATAGTAAAATATTATATGTAGTTATCTATATTGATTTTTTTGAAGTATTGATTTTATAACAAAGTAACCATTTCATACTTTCATTTGTATGAATATAGTACAGTAAAGTAAGTTATATGTTTGTGTTTTAAAATTTTACATTGATTTTGAGAAATATATATAGAACTATGTATTATTCATTTCATCTCAGTTTATATCAAAACTGATTTGATCTGTTTCATCGATTTCTATTTATCAGCTTTGTCCATCGAACTCATATCCATCGTGCTTTGCTTTGGAATTCGTAGTCCATTTCTTTGTTAGATCTCTCTAGCCTCGAAAGGTGAGCAATCACTCACGATTAACGTTCTTTTATTTATTAAATTTTATTTCATTTGAAACGACAATTGAAATATGTTGTTGCTAGTTATTTACATTGCTATATATATGCCATCATCTGTATCTGTTCACCTGTGATATTTGACACCATTATCTGTTATTTGTATTGCTATAAATATGCCATTATCTGTATCAGTTCACCTGTGACATCTGACACCATTATTTGATGATATATGCCTATTATATTATTATCATATCTGTTATCACTCTACAAGTTCCCTGTTAGTATAGAATCACTATGGGTTGAAATGATACATACCCGAACAGACTTTAGAATAGGAGAAAATCGTTATGGGTTGAAATGATAAACCCAAACGATTTTCAATTGAATTGAATTTGGGATTACGGGTTGAAATGATATATATATACCCGTATATATTTAAATTGCGGATTGAAATGATAAATATCTGTATCACTTGACCATATGGTAGAAATTTTATACAAACACCGTTGGTCTATATATAAATAATTTGAAATGATTTCTATGGTTTTGAAAAGAAATATACGGTTTTAATAAATATTGATTTTTTAAAGATTTATTAAAGTTGATTTGAATCAATATAAAAATATGTTTTGAGTATTTATGTAAAATTTATATTTTCAAATATAAGTTTATAATGTTTCAAGTTGAAAGATAAATTTGAAATTGATTTGGAATTCTTAATTATTTAAGAATTATACTTAAATAAGTTTGATTTGAAATTTATTAAACTTGAAATTTTAAGATACGATTTTATAACTTGAATTTGATTAAAAGTGACTTAAATGAATATTTCAAACTTATATAAATTTAAATGGGAAATTTTGTTTATTTAAAATTTTAAATTGAAGTCGTATTTAGATGTACTGAAATGGTTAACAAAATATCTTAGAAACAAAATGTAATGAAATTAAATTGAGATAGAAAGGGAATTATCAAATTTGGTTTTGAAATGTGAATATTTAAAGCTTTGAAATATATTGAAATTGAAATGGCTTAATTTGTGGTTCAAATATGTATTTGAAATTGATAATTTGAAATGGTTTATTGAGAAGCTGAATCGAGTTGAAATTGATGATTTGAGATTTGATTAAATTTTAATTTTGGAATTCGAGTTTATGTGAATTGATTTGTGAAATTTGAGGAAGCTATTTTTATATAAAGTATTTTAAACTATATCTAAAACTATTTATATTTTACTTTATAAATTTTAATATAAATTATTTTAATATAAATCATTTTTAATATAAATTATTTTATTATAAACTATTTTAACTTATAACTATTTTATATAAACTATTTTATTGTATAAACTATTTTTCTATATATACAAATTTTAATATATAAACTGTTTAAGAGGAAGTGTTAGGATTCCAAAATGTTATGATTTCAAGCTATGATTTCAAAGTGTTATGAATTTCAAGGTTTTGATTTCCAAAGTGTTTTGATTTTAAAAGACTTATGATTTCGAAAGCGATAAAACTTTGGAAAGGGATATGATTTTGGAAATGGATTTATTTGAAGTGGAAGTGATATCGTATTGATATGGTTTAGAAATGGCAATGATCTGTCGGTTTTGAAATATAACTATTTTGAAATTTTATTAAATGACCATCGGTGTAATAATACGTAGTTATTAAAGAGACTGGGATCGGATATGGACATACTCTCTATGGATACCGAAAATGTAACGTATCGGGTTTTGCCCACTCGAAAATCAACATCCGTACTTCACATTGTACTAGAATGCCGCAGATTCGACCGTTCAAATCCGATTCGCCGGAGCTATAACACAATTAAGTAAATAACACAGCGGAAGAAAAGAATAATACATTGATATACAATATCTGATACAATATCTGATACAACAGAGTGATACAATGAATATCAATATACATCAGAGATATGATACAAGAAATAGCAGCGGAAAAGAAAAGATAACAATAGCAGCGGAACAATATCAATAGAAATGATAACTCCAAAATGATCTTCAGACAAAAATGAATCCACAACTCCAAGATAAGCAACTCCGATGAATGAACTAGCTCCAGATAATCTACTAAACCTGAATATCTGAAAAGAAATCCAACTCTAGACTGCTCGTGTGGAAAATTATGAGCACCCAGAGTTTAGGAAGGGAACAATAAACTCCGGATCAGTCATGGGACTGGTGTGAGCAACAAAAACAGTTTATCTTTAAACAACAACAAAAGGATTTTAAACATTGAAATCCGCAATGCTTTTGGAAAATGAAACTACCATAAGACCTCCCACCACACACACAATGCAAACGCAGAATTGGAGGAGATTTCTTCTTATGATAGTCAAAAATGCTTACTACGCAAATCAAATCATTTTTGATATTATTATTAGTGCATAGTGTGTAGAAAACATTTCGAAAGTATAATATTAATCTTAGCCAACATACGACCAGTATCGTATGCCTACTATAGCTACCATGTTCAATAGCAGGTTACCGCCACATTCCATAGCAGGTAATACAACTAAAACCGTACACGTCGCGTATTGTTTCTTTGGATTTCCAACAAATGGTCAGGCTAAGGAACTTCCTTCCGCCGCATGGGATCGCCTCTGGCGGGACGTCCCGAGAGACAAACTGCTCTCTGCAAAACAAGGCCGGGTTACCCCTGTAACAGGTAACTCACGAATATGCCACCCCCCGGTCCTTTGGGACCTTTATCCGAGGCGCCTCTAAACCAACATCACACATAATAAAGTGTATCCACATGAGTAAGTATCTGGGCTCCATACCATGATACCACCCCTTTCCAGAAGGAAATGACATACCCTAAAGGGCGCGACCCTCATAACCTTGCCGCAACATTCCTGTTTCGACCATTTCCGGGTTGTGAGGCCCTGACGAAGTCTCGTCCACAAAGCTACGCTTTTTCAAAAAGCCACGCTTTGGGTCAACAGATGATCAACCTATGATCACAAAGATAAATGATCAAACAAATGATCATATCACAAATGATCAAACACTGATCATCACACAGCAACACTCAGCATGCCACATTACCAAATTGGGAGTATATCGCTGATAACCTTCAACTACATAACCTCTGAGCTCGTACGTCTCAGAGAAGGGTGTTAAGCTAAGAGAATAAATTCTCCGCCACCAAACAAATATGTATTTGAAAGAAATCGGCTTTATATCTCAAAGTGTAATGTCAGACATGTATCCATACAAGTCTGTTCCGGGATCGAACAGAACCGAAGGCACTTCTCACGAAGCCCTTGCAATTTCGGATAATTTCCAATCACGTCCGGACTTCCCGTCACTAAGGGTGATAAAACCTCTATACCGGGGATCAGCCGATGCAGAGTAACTCGACGGTAATCCTTCAATTTTCAAAAATATCCGGTCTTCAACACCGGTCTTCAAATGCCATCCATATACGACGTATCACATATTCGGAATGGGTTATACGACCCAAAGGTCCTCTCCCGGCTAAACCGAATAGTGAGCGAAATATTTAAAAACATATGGATATGAGATTTCAATTAAGTCACAACTTATTACCCAAAACTTCTCTTTTCAAATGGTTAAAACAAATTACCATTTACATCTTTTTAAACAAAAAGATTCATTTCAACAACCCTCAACGGTTTAAACAATTTTCACACTTTAATCTTTTAAACAAAAGATTCATTCACAGATTTTCCAAATTAATTCCCATTTCAATTTGATTAACTCGTTAAATCTTTAAAACAAAGATTTAACTTATAGCTTTCAAACAATTCCATTTCGAATGATTTAAACCAATCATTATTTTAAATCTGTTAAAAATAAACAGATTTAATTCATAGCTTTCAAAAAGAATTCATTCATAACTTGGAAAAACCATTTTTCAATTCGTACTTGAAATTCCTTTAAATTGGAATTTCATTTCTTATATATGTGAAAGCTTTTATCATTTGAAAACAAATAGTTTCATTTCAGAAAGTCTGATTCATTCATACGAGTTAAAGTCTTTGGGTTAAATCCAAATTCTCAAAATTTCACTTTTAAATGGTTTAGATTCATACAAACACATTTATAACATTTTCAATCCCTAGTTTCAAATCGTAGGATTCAATTTCAAACTTGAATTCAAATTTAAATCAAATTATTTAAATTTTCAAAACTCGATCAAAATAACTTTTATCTTTGAAATTCTATTTCAATTGCTTTTCACTTTAAACCCAAATTTCCAATTTCAAAATCAATTGAAATTAAAAATTTCAATTTCAAAAACATCAAATTTAAATTATCTGTGACTTAACCGATTTCCACGTGAAATCCATATTTGTGTGTGTAATAGTGTAGTCCAGGGGTTTCACACAATAGTGCAACACAATGAATCATCACATATCAGAATACAGAAATATAATTCGATAAGCGGTATAAGAACAACGTTTATCGTTCATTCACAGATCACAGATATATATAAATTACAGATAGATAAACTACAATACAGATCACACACAAATCAGGATATATCACAAAGCACCATATATCAAGGATATCAAACAATCAAGTCATCCAATAGGATCCAAATATACATAGGTAAGGTCAATTTATTTATCTGATCAAATTAAATCAGATTAGTCACTGATCCTGGTTCAATCAACATTAATTAATTACCAACCATTTTAATTAATTAACATTTAATCCTTTATTAATTAACTTAAAATTAATAAATTATTCTTTAATTAATTAATTACCCTTAATTAATTATCATTTTATTAATTATCCTTAATTAGTTACAATGAATGATTATCCCCAATCAATTCCATTAATTAATTAACCTTTAATTAATTATCCTCAAATTAATCACCTTAATTAATTTATCACATTAATTAATTATCCTTTAATTAATTATTGTTCAATCACTTAATTTATCAACCTTTAATCAATAATTAATTTCTTTTAATTACTTCTCTAAGTAATTTTTATTTTCCAAATCGTCAAGTGATTATTAATTTAAACTTTAGTTAATACATTTAAACTTATAATTTACAAATTATCAATTATCATCCTAATTATCTTAAATAGTTAATGAATTTAAATCTTAACCTTCATTACTTAAAAGAAAACCCATTTTCCATTTATTTATTTAAGTTTCACTTAAATATGTTTGGAAACATTAATTTCAAATTTTCTTTGAACTTTCATTTTAAACTCCAAGTTCAAACGATCATTAATTTAACTTTAAATCACTTTATAAACTAACTGTTTAAAACATTAAATTACAAATTAAAACAATACTTAGTGATGAAGGGGTTTAAATCGAATTTACTTAATTTAAATCTCTTTGAATTTGTTTAAAGTGTTTAAATTAAAACTTTATTTTATTTCAAAAGTCCGGAAATTTTAAACATTTGATTTAGACTCAGCTTTACATTGGTTACAAATTTAAAAACTAACAATTAAAAACTGTTTAAAAATCTTGTTTTGTTTAAACTTGGACAAATGACCCGAGTTTCTTTAGTTTTGCTTCGAGAAAATTGCAAGATTACCCGAGCCAGAATGCCATTTTCTCGAGTACGTACTCGAGTCGCCTGGGTACTGTTAAAAATTGAGATAACTAACCTACCCGAGATCCCTATATGTACTCGAGTAGTCACCCGAGTTTTTCCCCAGATTTCCCGAGTTACTTTCTTCCCTCACGTACGTTCTCCTCTTTCATTCCATTAAACTTAGTTAATTCTTAGAGCTTAAAACTACAGGCCTTTCACTTATAAAACTCGAGTATGATCTCGAGCCCTATACTCGAAAAACCCGAGCCTACTTCGAGACGACCACCACAACAGAAATCCACTGACACATGAGCCATCTCGTGCACATGCACCCGTCACCGCCGACCATCCAGCCCCCAAGCTCACCTACGACAAGTCGCCTTCTACCCCTACATGCCATTCGACCACCCAGAACCGCCATCCAACGTCGAAAACGAAATCGAGCTACCTCGATCAAGAGGAATTGCCACTATCGCTTGGAAAATCGCCTCGTCACCGCTGCTCAGACCACCGGAGTCAACCACGTTTCGACCACACCTCGACAACACTCCAAGCACTCGTTTCCCGAAGTATCGTGAAGCTCGATCACGAATGGATGTCGATCTCGTCACAACCACAGACATGTCCAAAAACTTAAACAAAACCCTACTTCGTTTCCATCCCTTTGATTTACGAAATAGAAAAATTCTTTGACAATTTTCTCAACATCAATAACGTTCGAACAAGCTTCGAACAAATTTTCATGATTTTAAATGGGTTCGAATGTTAGAAAATGGGAAAAATACAATTTTCATTCAAATTCAAACTGCTCTGTGAATTCAAAACTAAAAATCTCCGTTTTTGTTTTAAAAATCCTAATTTGCAGTAAGAATCCAAGTTATAAGCTTGAATTAATATTTTACAACAAACGAATTTTATCAAATGGTTATTTGATCTCCTGTAAACAATGTTGCAGTAGTATTTTCTTCAAAAGGGTTTAAACAGCTTCTAAAAATCTCAATCTAGGTTTAATTCTCTTGTTTTGTTTGAAAAATTAAAGTTTAACAATATTCTGTCGAGAATAATTTGAATTTGTAAACAAAGATACACCCTGCATCAAATCTCAGGGGAGCACAGAGTATCACCAAAATAAATTCAAACTGAAACATGTACACGTTAATACAAACATATACCAGAATTCTATACTTATATATATTCATGCAAGTTATCATTACCACAAATATCTCACAAGCAGCCATTGTTAACATATTTAGATTTTTAAATAAACGTGTTTACTCACAGTGCTTAAAGGATGAACAGAGCAAGCTTTGAAAACTGGCAAGCTGGAATCTTTCTTGATCCTCTAATACTCTAGTTTGGATTATTGTTTTCAAGTTGTAAAGATGGAAACTTGCCATGTCTCTCATTTTGAACATGATTTAGATCTAGTTTGAACTTTTTAAAACTGGGAAGGCTCAGTCTTTTGAACGAAATGAATGAGCAGATTTAGATATAGAATAGAGTATGCAAGGTGATGTTTATTTTCTTTGGTACGAGATTTGCTCAAAGATTTTTTTATTTCATGGGGGCTGATAGAAACTTTGATGCAATTCGTATAGATTTTGTATGCTGCAAGGATTGAGAGCATTTAATGGTGTTTGTACTTATGTCTTCATTTTGTACATATCATATATATATATATATATATTTTATAATACCTGGCTTCATTTGCAAGCTATCAACTTATATAATTTTACTTTGTTTGTGATTCTTGTTGTTTCTCAAGTTTGCAGGCAAATGCGAACCAGATTTTCATACTTACCAATACAAGCCTACTTAACTATGCAGATCACTTTGAGGCTGAGAATCTTCCATGTATTACATTTCTTGTTTTCTTAAGTTCTGCCTGCGTATCATTTGTTTCCATATTTCCTATACTTACTTTTGTAAATTTTGATTATGCAGATTTATAAAGGCTGGAAATCTTCTTTAGTGCTATGTTTTTCTTGTTTTCCATTTGAATTTCTGCTTTACTTTTATTTCAACTTAAATATTTATCTCTAAAAGTTTATAAGTTCATTTCATATCTGATATAACCATAGATTTAGTCGAAATACTCGTTTAACATCAACACTTATTTTGAATTCCTTTTAAAGTTTTATTACCCAACATTTTATTATTTATATTTTAAACCATTTATTTTACTATTTTATTCAAAAATACAATTAATTATTAATTTAAATATATAGAAAATTCGAGGTCGTTACAGACTTCCCCCCTTAAAAGAATTTCGTCCTCGAAATTTGCAGGCACGAAAACAAAAGACAGATGAAGAATGTTTCATCTAATCACACTGAACATTGATTCTGCATTTGGCTTATCGAATCAGAATATCAAAATCAGATACGAGAATGAATCTGTTTAACAATCAACAAAATACTCGGGTTATCCAGATCTACGAAATATGCAGTGACATCGGTTAGTTTGAAAGGATAACTAACCATTCGTAGAATATACTGGGACCCAAAGAATAGATAGATATATGGATATAATTTCAAATTTTCAGTTTTAAACTAAAGTATACCTATTAACCATAACAATCAAAGCAACCAATTCATCCATACAAACAATTTTGGCCATTTCGGAGTTTATTCCCATATTAATATGTCGAATTCCTTCCTGGATCTACCAGAAATTATCGAAGAATTGAGAAAAGATGCTAAACAAAAAAAGATTGATAGAGAAAATATTGTTTCCTTGTTGTTACAGAGTATTGACCATTTATAGTCGCATTCCCCTGTCCCCTATCTCGTCCTCTTCTTACACTCATACTTACTATCAGTGGATAGCAAGAGAATTTACTGAGACATACGGACGGATATCTGAGAGATTACTCATTCTAGGGTATACTTCACCCTATCTCTAATGAGCTACTTAACGTGTTATACTCCTGAGCTAAAGTTCAACCTTAGCTCTGATTCCACATGTAACGTATCGGGTTTTGCCCGCTCGAAAATCAACATCCGTACTTCACATTGTACTAGAATGCCGTAGATTCGACCGTTCAAATCCGATTCGCCGGAGCTATAACACAATTAAGTAAATAACACAGCGAAAGAAAAGAATAATACATTGATATACAATATCTGATACAATATCTGATACAACATAGTGATACAATGAATATCAATATACATCAGAGATATGATACAAGAAATAGCAGCGGAAAAGAAAAGATAACAACAGCAGCGGAACAATATCAATAGAAATGATGACTCCAAAATGATCTTCAGACAAAAATGAATCCATAACTCCAAGATAAGCAACTCCGATGAATGAACTAGCTCCAGATAATCTACTAAACGTGAATATCTGAAAAGAAACCCAACTCTAGACTGCTCGTGTGGAAAATTATGAGCACCCAGAGTTTAGGAAGGGAACAATAAACTCCGGATCAGTCATGGGACTGGTGTGAGCAACAAAAACAGTTTATCTTTAAACAACAACAAAAGGATTTTAAACATTGAAATCCGCTATGCTTTTGGAAAATGAAACTACCATAAGACCTCCCACCACACACACAATGCAAACGCAGAATTGGAGGAGATTTCTTCTTATGATAGTCAAAAATGCTTACTACGCAAATCAAATCATTTTTGATATTATTATTAGTGCATAGTGTGTAGAAAACATTTCGAAAGTATAATATTAATCTTAGCCAACATACGACCAGTATCGTATGCCTACTATAGCTACCATGTTCAATAGCAGGTTACCGCCATATTCCATAGCAGGTAATACAACTAAAACCGTACACGTCGCGTATTGTTTCTTTGGATTACCAACAAATGGTCAGGCTAAGGAACTTCCTTCCGCCGCATGGGATCGCCTCTGGCGGGACGTCCCGAGAGGCAAACTGCTCTCTGCAAAACAAGGCCGGGTTACCCCTGTAACAGGTAACTCACGAATATGCCACCCCCCGGTCCTTTGGGACCTTTATCCGAGGCGCCTCTAAACCAACATCACACATAATAAAGTGTATCCACATGAGTAAGTATCTGGGCTCCATACCATGATACCACCCCTTTCCAGAAGGAAATGACATACCCTAAAGGGCGCGACCCTCATAACCTTGCCGCAACATTCCTGTTTCGACCATTTCCGGGTTGTGAGGCCCTGACGAAGTCTCGTCCACAAAGCTACGCTTTTTCAAAAAGCCACGCTTTGGGTCAACAGATGATCAACCTATGATCACAAAGATAAATGATCAAACAAATGATCATATCACAAATGATCAAACACTGATCATCACACAGCAACACTCAGCATGCCACATTACCAAATTGGGAGTATATCGCTGATAACCTTCAACTACATAACCTCTGAGCTCGTACGTCTCAAAGAAGGGTGTTAAGCTAAGAGAATAAATTCTCCGCCACCAAACAGATATGTATTTGAAAGAAATCGGCTTTATATCTCAAAGTGTAATGTCAGACATGTATCCATACAAGTCTGTTCCGGGATCGAACAGAACCGAAGGCACTTCTCACGAAGCCCTTGCAATTCCGGATAATTTCCAATCACGTCCGGACTTCCCGTCACTAAGGGTGATAAAACCTCTATACCGGGGATCAGCCGATGCAGAGTAACTCGACGGTAATCCTTCAATTTTCAAAAATATCCGGTCTTCAACACCGGTCTTCAAATGCCATCCATATACGACGTATCACATATTCAGAATGGGTTATACGACCCAAAGGTCCTCTCCCGGCTAAACCGAATAGTGAGCGAAATATTTAAAAACATATGGATATGAGATTTCAATTAAGTCACAACTTATTACCCAAAACTTCTCTTTTCAAATGGTTAAAACAAATTACCATTTACATCTTTTTAAACAAAAAGATTCATTTCAACAACCCTCAATGGTTTAAACAATTTTCACACTTTAATCTTTTAAACAAAAGATTCATTCACAGATTTTCCAAATTAATTCCCATATCAATTTGATTAACTCGTTAAATCTTTAAAACAAAGATTTAACTTATAGCTTTCAAACAATTCCATTTCGAATGATTTAAACCAATCATTATTTTAAATCTGTTAAAAATAAACAGATTTAATTCATAGCTTTCAAAAAGAATTCATTCATAACTTGGAAAAACCATTTTTCAATTCGTACTTGAAATTCCTTTAAATTGGAATTTCATTTCTTATATATGTGAAAGCTTTTATCATTTGAAAACAAATAGTTTCATTTCAGAAAGTCTGATTCATTCATACGAGTTAAAGTCTTTGGGTTAAATCCAAATTCTCAAAATTTCACTTTTAAATGGTTTAGATTCATACAAACACATTTATAACATTTTCAATCCCTAGTTTCAAATCGTAGGATTCAATTTCAAACTTGAATTCAAATTTAAATCAAATTATTTAAATTTTCAAAACTCGATTAAGTTATTCAAAATAACTTTTATCTTTGAAATTCTATTTCAATTGCTTTTCACTTTAAACCCAAATTTCCAATTTCAAAATCAATTGAAATTAAAAATTTCAATTTCAAAAACATCAAATTTAAATTATCTGTGACTTAACCGATTTCCACGTGAAATCCATATTTGTGTGTGTAATAGTGTAGTCCAGGGGTTTCACACAATAGTGCAACACAATGAATCATCACATATCAGAATACAGAAATATAATTCGATAAGCGGTATAAGAACAACGTTTATCGTTCATTCACAGATCACAGATATATATAAATTACAGATAGATAAACTACAATACAGATCACACACAAATCAGGATATATCACAAAGCACCATATATCAAGGATATCAAACAATCAAGTCATCCAATAGGATCCAAATATACATAGGTAAGGTCAATTTATTTATCTGATCAAATTAAATCAGATTAGTCACTGATCCTGGTTCAATCAACATTAATTAATTACCAACCATTTTAATTAATTAACATTTAATCCTTTATTAATTAACTTAAAATTATTAAATTATTCTTTAATTAATTAATTACCCTTAATTAATTATCATTTTATTAATTATCCTTAATTAGTTACAATGAATGATTATCCCCAATCAATTCCATTAATTAATTAACCTTTAATTAATTATCCTCAAATTAATCACCTTAATTAATTTATC
This sequence comes from Allium fistulosum, assembly GCA_030737815.1. NCBI lineage: Eukaryota > Viridiplantae > Streptophyta > Magnoliopsida > Asparagales > Amaryllidaceae > Allium > Allium fistulosum. The sequence continues at coordinate 696,271,321 of CM060906.1, forward strand.
ACATTAATTAATTATCCTTTAATTAATTATTGTTCAATCACTTAATTTATCAACCTTTAATCAATAATTAATTTCTTTTAATTACTTCTCTAAGTAATTTTTATTTTCCAAATCGTCAAGTGATTATTAATTTAAACTTTAGTTAATACATTTAAACTTATAATTTACAAATTATCAATTATCATCCTAATTATCTTAAATAGTTAATGAATTTAAATCTTAACCTTCATTACTTAAAAGAAAACCCATTTTCCATTTATTTATTTAAGTTTCACTTAAATATGTTTGGAAACATTTATTTCAAATTTTCTTTGAACTTTCATTTTAAACTCCAAGTTCAAACGATCATTAATTTAACTTTAAATCACTTTATAAACTAACTGTTTAAAACTTTAAATTACAAATTAAAACAATACTTAGTGATGAAGGGGTTTAAATCGAATTTACTTAATTTAAATCTCTTTGAATTTGTTTAAAGTGTTTAAATTAAAACTTTATTTTATTTCAAAAGTCCGGAAATTTTAAACATTTGATTTAGACTCAGCTTTACATTGGTTACAAATTTAAAAACTAACAATTAAAAACTGTTTAAAAATCTTGTTTTGTTTAAACTTGGACAAATGACCCGAGTTTCTTTAGTTTTGCTTCGAGAAAATTGCAAGATTACCCGAGCCAGAATGCCATTTTCTCGAGTACGTACTCGAGTCGCCTGGGTACTGTTAAAAATTGAGATAACTAACCTACCCGAGATCCCTATATGTACTCGAGTAGTCACCCGAGTTTTTCCCCAGATTTCCCGAGTTGCTTTCTTCCCTCACGTACGTTCTCCTCTTTCATTCCATTAAACTTAGTTAATTCTTAGAGCTTAAAACTACAGGCCTTTCACTTATAAAACTCGAGTATGATCTCGAGCCCTATACTCGAAAAACCCGAGCCTACTTCGAGACGACCACCACAACAGAAATCCACTGACACACGAGCCATCTCGTGCACATGCACCCGTCACCGCCGACTATCCAGCCCCCAAGCTCACCTACGACAAGTCGCCTTCTACCCCTACATGCCATTCGACCACCCAGAACCGCCATCCAACGTCGAAAACGAAATCGAGCTACCTCGATCAAGAGGAATTGCCACTATCGCTTGGAAAATCGCCTCGTCACCGCTGCTCTGACCACCGGAGTCAACCACGTTTTGACCACACCTCGACAACACTCCAAGCACTCGTTTCCCGAAGTATCGTGAAGCTCGATCACGAATGGAAGTCGCTCTCGTCACAACCACAGACATGTCCAAAAACTTAAACAAAACCCTACTTCGTTTCCATCCCTTTGATTTACGAAATAGAAAAATTCTTTGACAATTTTCTCAACATCAATAACGTTCGAACAAGCTTCGAACAAATTTTCATGATTTTAAATGGGTTCGAATGTTAGAAAATGGGAAAAATACAATTTTCATTCAAATTCAAACTGCTCTGTGAATTCAAAACTAAAAATCTCCGTTTTTGTTTTAAAAATCCTAATTTGCAGTAAGAATCCAAGTTATAAGCTTGAATTAATATTTTACAACAAACGAATTTTATCAAATGGTTATTTGATCTCCTGTAAACAATGTTGCAGTAGTATTTTCTTCAAAAGGGTTTAAACAGCTTCTAAAAATCTCAATCTAGGTTTAATTCTCTTGTTTTGTTTGAAAAATTAAAGTTTAACAATATTCTGTCGAGAATAATTTGAATTTGTAAACAAAGATACACCCTGCATCAAATCTCAGGGGAGCACAGAGTATCACCAAAATAAATTCAAACTGAAACATGTACACGTTAATACAAACATATACCAGAATTCTATACTTATATATATTCATGCAAGTTATCATTACCACAAATATCTCACAAGCAGCCATTGTTAACATATTTAGATTTTTAAATAAACGTGTTTACTCACAGTGCTTAAAGGATGAACAGAGCAAGCTTTGAAAACTGGCAAGCTGGAATCTTTCTTGATCCTCTAATACTCTAGTTTGGATTATTGTTTTCAAGTTGTAAAGATGGAAACTTGCCATGTCTCTCATTTTGAACATGATTTAGATCTAGTTTGAACTTTTTAAAACTGGGAAGGCTCAGTCTTTTGAACGAAATGAATGAGCAGATTTAGATATAGAATAGAGTATGCAAGGTGATGTTTATTTTCTTTGGTACGAGATTTGCTCAGAGATTTTTTTATTTCATGGGGGCTGATAGAAACTTTGATGCAATTCGTATAGATTTTGTATGCTGCAAGGATTGAGAGCATTTAATGGTGTTTGTACTTATGTCTTCATTTTGTACATATCATATATATATATTTTTTATAATACCTGGCTTCATTTGCAAGCTATCAACTTATATAATTTTACTTTGTTTGTGATTCTTGTTGTTTCTCAAGTTTGCAGGCAAATGCGAACCAGATTTTCATACTTACCAATACAAGCCTACTTAACTATGCAGATCACTTTGAGGCTGAGAATCTTCCATGTATTACATTTCTTGTTTTCTTAAGTTCTGCCTGCGTATCATTTGTTTCCATATTTCCTATACTTACTTTTGTAAATTTTGATTATGCAGATTTATAAAGGCTGGAAATCTTCTTTAGTGCTATGTTTTTCTTGTTTTCCATTTGAATTTCTGCTTTACTTTTATTTCAACTTAAATATTTATCTCTAAAAGTTTATAAGTTCATTTCATATCTGATATAACCATAGATTTAGTCGAAATACTCGTTTAACATCAACACTTATTTTGAATTCCTTTTAAAGTTTTATTACCCAACATTTTATTATTTATATTTTAAACCATTTATTTTACTATTTTATTCAAAAATACAATTAATTATTAATTTAAATATATAGAAAATTCGAGGTCGTTACAGAAAACCACTTTAATAACTAATATACGCGGAGTGTTGATCCAGAATGAAGTGGATGGTTTGGTGAACGCGTTGACTGAAGAAAGAGAACGATATTGGATGACCCCTGACATGACTAAAACAGGAGCCGCGCCGGGCCATTGAGGTTCGCTACCTCTAGCGGACACACTTCTTCGATACCATATCTATTACTTATGTGATTCGATTTGGGTGCACCCTTGGATTTGGGAGTGTTGTTTCGCGGTGTTGAGGTAGTAGCTGCTATACTCAACATCAGTCCGGATCACGCAACTACTAGTATCCGAGTTGGTATTGCCTCATGTAACTTGTCATACTGATTATCCTATTCGCGACCACTACGATTTGTTTTGTGTTATACCTATGGGGTACCCTCTGATAACCACTAGTTTACGGTGGGGCTTACTGTGATAACCCGGATTTTCGAGCATCAGATAATTGGATGAGTTATTTGATTTAACTCTTGAAAATACTAATTGATAAATTTAACGAATAAATGTAATAATCTCCTTTTTAAATTATTTAAAATTTGTGAAACTGTGTTTTCAAAACAATAATAATGTGTTGTTTTTATATATAAATGAATTTTTAATAAAATTATTATTTACAAATTTAATTTGTGTTTATTTAAATATATATGTTTGAGTTGATTTTTAATCAAATTTGAATTTTAATTTGAATTTGAACTTATATTTGAATTTAAATTTTGATATAAAATATCTTATAAATATTGGATTCAAAATATTAACATATGTGTATGATTTTATTTATAAATTAGTATTAAAACTTTTTCTTTTAAAGTTGTATAAATATAACAAAGGGATGTGATTATATAAATAGAAAATACAATTAAAAGAATATACATAAATGTGTTTATAAGATAAGGAGTACAATATAAATAAATAATGTATAAACATTTTCTCATGCAAAGGAATTTACAAGTGTTAATATTTAACATATTCAACTTAACAAGTGTAATTATCTTGAAACAAGAATTGAACAAGTGTCACTATTTTTATCTTTATTTTCTTTTATTTTTAATAAATCCTAATTAAACTTATAAAAACATATATCTTTCCTTTTCATTTTTCCCATCTTCATTCTCATACTAAGAATCAAAACCCTGAGAAAAATAAATACAAACCAGAAAATAAATCAAAGCAAAAACATATTCAAAGTAATTTTAAAACTGGAAATCTCAAATCTGGAAACAATTCGAATGCATCTCAAACATTAGCAAGCTGTGATTCGGGAATCATCTCAGGTTGAAAGCAAGAGCAACTCAACTAAGTTCAGACCACCAAGCATTCATGGTTTCAAAAATAAAACTGCTTCAAACCTTCCCTGTTCAAACAATAAACCAAAAGCAGTTCAAAGCTTCAGTTTTTAACCTGGGAAATGCAATACAAGGATCAGGCTTTAATTAAAATCTCGGATCAGTTTCCATTTCAAGTTGCATCACAAATCAAGTTACAAATTTAAATCAAACAGCAGTTCAATGATCAACATTCAAGTTCCAGTTCAAAAAAGCAAAGTCCTATTTTCTGTTCTAACTATATAAAGGTGAGTAAACTCTTAAATCTATATATATATCTTGATCTGCCTGTGATAAATGCTTGTAGTATGATTGTGAAGTATTTATATAGATGTAAGTATTCCTACATGTATATATATACATGTAAATAAGGTGTGCATGTCTGGTATAAGCTCTGTTTCAGGTTACAGGCTTCACAAATAAGTTCAAAAATTGATTCCTCTTCTTCTAATTCTTGTTAGACTTAAGCATGCAAACAAGATATGTTAGAAATAACAAGACATTAACTATAAAAATATTTTTAAGTTAAAATAAAGGAAAGTTTGTCTGGGAAGAAGAATATACCAGTAAACTCAAATATATGTCGAAATTCAAATATCTTAATTTCGTGATTAAATTTTATAATATGATTTGCTTTCAGAAAATATGATTTTTAAAAGTAAAATCATGAATTTTAGTTTATTCAATCATGAGAAAATGAGAGCTGAACGGGATTGTCAATTTCGTCAATTTCTGGTGATTGACGACGATTCGTGGGTCGTGATGGATTTCGAGGGTAGCTTGGAGGATGGAGAGCATGGGAAAAATGGTGAAGGGATTTATCGATCATCGTGGTTGTTGTACGTCGGCGTTTTAGGGTTTAGGGACCAGTTTTGGTCGAAGTAGATTCTTGGGTTCGTGCGACGTCGTTGGCGAACCGGACTCGACCGGAGTAGGGGGATAGTTGCGTGGGTCTCCGATGAAGCTATAGTAGGAGTTGCGTGATTTCTGGTGATCTGTGGCGACGTATCGAGGTGATTCTTGGATATTCAGTTCTGTTCCAGTAGGATCTCGTGTAGCTCGATGTCGATTTCGTGTTCGATTCAAAAGTCTGGTGGTCGAAATCATAAGAGGAGGTCGAAGATGATATGCTGGTGATGGCGGAGTTGGTCAGAACATGGGTGATCGCGTGTACACGTGCACAACGGTGAAGTGTGTGTCAGGAAAGATGGTCGTGGGCGACTCGAAGGGGCTCTCGGGTTTTTAGATGTCAGGCTTGAAGCAACTCTCGTGTGCGAGTAGTGTATTTTAGCAGTTTAGTTTTATAAAAGAAAACTAGGAAGGAGAGAAGCTGCGAGGGAACTCGTGGAGATCTCGAGTAAAGGCATGGATGACACGAAGCAAGGATCGGAGCAGAATGTTAAGCGTTTAAAAGTTTTATAAAAATAAAAGTTTAAAATTTTAAGAACGATTCTATGTTTAAAACTTTTATAAACCTCTTTTTAAATAATCTTAAACTTTATTTTAATGGCATGTTTGTTTAAATTTAAGTTGTTAAAATTTAAATAAAATGTTTTAAAACTAAATCATTTTATAGTTATAGTTAAATGTTAATTAAAGGTTAAACTTAATAATGTGATTAAGTAATTAACAATAGAAAATGATTTGTTAAAGATAATTAAAATTTTGATAATTTAATAAAGAGTAATTAATTAATTTTAATTATTAATTAAATAATAATAAATCAATAGTTAAAGATTATAATTAATCAGAGTTTAATTAATTTGTAATTAAGAATTATTAATTAGATAATTAAAGTTAATTAATTAATTAATTAAGAAATTAATTGGTAATTAGTAGTTAATTAATTAATTATTAAGGGTTAAAAATTCAAGTATTAAGAATAAATTAAATTGTGATTAATTAAATAAGTAATTAATTGGTAATTACAGCGTGATAGGGGGTTCTCGCTTTGCGTTAGGTGGCGAACGGGAGACTCTTACCCCTACATGTCCCCGGGGGTAGTATAAGGCCTTTTGGGGTTGGTTGCGACTCGAGAGGGTGGCCGTAAAAGCAAACCCGAGGTATCACTGTGAGCCACAGCGGGGCTGGGATGGTTGAAAAGCCTACCGGTCGTGAACCGTTGCTGAAGGTTGAAAAGCCTAGGTCGTCACAGTTGGTATCAGAGCTAAAGGTTAAGCGAGAACCTTGGCTCTGGTGGGATTACTCATTAAGGATAGGGTCAATGGTACCCTAAAAATGAGTTGAGTATATATATATGAGAGAACGTACTTGTTATTTTTCTATATAAAGATTTTAAATGGTTTTAAGGGTAAATGATTTTATATAAAATTATATTTTGATATATAAAATGATATTTCTTTCTAATAAATATTAAGGTAATTGGTTGTTGAATCATTGGAATTAAATTAAATAATAAGAATTAAGTGATAATAGTAGTACAACCAAATTGGAATTAAATGAAGATAAGTTTGAAATGGATTCAAACTGAAATTAAAATCTTGAATTTGTAGAAGTGTTATCGGAATAAAGATAATAATAAATTGGTTTCCAAATATGATAATCTTGATTATTATCATAAATGATTGTTGTGTTTAATAATGAAGTGATGTAAATGATTAAGTAAAATGAAATGTTTAGAGAAGTAAACATTTAAGTGAGTATAACTTATAAATTGGAATTGAAGATAATTTAAAATTGTGAAATTTTAAATCTAAATCCAGAAAACTTGAAATTGTTTTAAAGAAGTTTGTTTTGAATTAAAACCAAAGGTGGTTTAAAAATTTAAAGTATAACTTGGTGTATAAAGAAAATGTATATATGAGGATATACATAAAGATGCTTTGAAATAACTCTAAGTGTTGAGTTTTAAATTTTTCCTGGGAATGTGATGTGAAAACCTAAGTGAATTAAGTTTTTAAACTTAAAAAGGGGAAAGATTATTAATATAAGGTTTAAAATTTGAATGGGAATTCAAATTGTGAAAGTTGACCGGATTAAGTAAATTTAACTTGGAGGAAGTTAAATAAGTTTGAATAAATAATTTGAATTGGAAATTTCAAGATGAAATTTAAATTTAACTTGGGTAGTTAAATGGTTAATTTAAATGGGTGTTATGAGTGATCTCAAAATGGGTTTGAGATTTGGAAATTGAAAATGGATAATAAATTAGAATCTGAAGATTAAATTGTTTTTGAATTCTTATTTGAACTTTGTAATAAGTTAAGTAAAGATAATTTTAAAATGGAATTTTGAAATTTGAATTCAGAATTAAAAGGTTTAAAGATTTAATTTGTTAAAATTAAAAATTTAAGGAATTAAATCAATAATTAAAAATTTTAACTCGAATTTATATAATTCGAGATAGTTTTAAATTGAGATTTGAATAAAATTAGTTCAAATTGAATTTGATTTGAATTAATTAGAATTGTGATTGAAGATGTATAAGTTTAAAAATTCAAATGGTAAATTAGAATTGAAATGATTTGAATTTGGAAATTGAAGTTGGTTCAATTTGAAATTAATCCAAATTGAATTGAAATAATTTGGAATTGTGATTAAAGTTGAATAAGTTTAAAAATCAAATGGAATTTGATTTGAATTAGGAAAGAAATTGAGGATTAATTCAACTTGAATTAAGGATAAATCAATTTCAATGGAAATTGAAGTTATTTAAATTTGGAATTGAGTTAATTTAAATGGGGTGGAAATTTAAATTGAATTGATGAGAATTGAACAGTTTGGCTCTGGATTATTTTCAAAATAAATTGTTTTAATACAAATATATTTTTCCAAACTATTTACTATATAATCTTTCTTCTTAAACCCCAAACTATCTCATACTTATTTTACAATTATTTTGGAACTATTTAACTATTTTGAAACTGTCTTATAAACTAATTACTATTTTTCAGTTACCTACATCTAATCACTATTTTAAATCTATTTTGCAATTATCTAACTATTTTATACCTACTTAACTATTTTATAGCTATTTTACAAACTAATAACTATTTTTCAACTACTTATCTATTTTGAATTTTTTTCAAGTTATTTTTAAAATTAAATAGGTCAGAGTTCAGACTGTTTGTAATTGAAGTAATAACTCAATTGGAAATGGAAGCAATTGAGATTAAGTGAATGAAATTAAAGGAAATATGAATAGAAAAGGAAACTGATTTGGCTAATAACCAATAAAGATAAATACGTAGGATATACGTATATTATTCTATTCGCATAGTGATTTGACCCAGATTCGAGCACAGAATTTCGAGATAGTATTATCGATCCGAGTTGGGATTTTTTCGCTCGATTTTCGACGGCGAACCTGGATATGGATTGTTGATTGGTTCTGGATATTCTCTATCATAGTTGTGACTATGCAAGGAGAATGACGGTTTCTGATCAGGAAACCAGATCTGAGTCCGCACTAGAAAGTCGGGTGGACAATACTAGTTCGGAAGTGAAATCGTGTGATCGAGTGAGCGATCAAATTGATATAGCGTACGGATGATATGTGTACATCGTACGGGTTTGAATGAAATTGGCATTTAAAATTTGAGGATAAGAAATTTGAAATGGTTTTCGAAAATGAAAGGTATATTATGTGAAATATAATGGAATTGGGTATTTCTTTGGTTGAAATTTACTTTATGGAGATAAGTAAATGGTAAATAATTTTATAAAGAAATCAAACTTGAATATTTGATTTGGCAATAAATAAAGTTGTATTTTGTAATATGATAAACTTCCCTTATTGAATCTAGCCAGAATAAAAAGGGTTTTGAAATAATTGAAGTATAAAAGAGGTTTTATACAAGTTTGAAATGATCCAAAGATTTTCAAAGTTATATATATCTATATCTATATATATATAAAGCATTTTATGAGAATGATTTTGGAAAAGGTTTTGGGAACCTATATAATTTGGAAAAGGCTTTTGATTTTTGGAAAATCAATTTTGGATTTTGAAAAGCCTAGTTTGAGAATTATCGATTTTGGTAATCGATTTTGTGTAAAGGAGATTTTGATAAATCATAAAGGGTATGATTTAAAGATACTATAAGTATATAGTATAAAGTGTTTTGAGAATAGCTCTGGGGAAAAAGGCGCTTCCTTGAAATGAACTTCTCAGGAGTACCACTGGGTGGTACTGCCTTGAACCCCAAGGGGGGATTCTAAAGTTGATCCTGTGAGGAGTCCGGACAAAACTAGTTCCTGAGGATTATTTGTGTAGCGAAAGTCGAGGGGCTGGTGCCCACAGAGGCATTTGAGTTATGCTGTGACAACAATTTAACTCGATGTCACTGCGATCTACTGCAGACCATAGCGGAAGTCATGTGTGCCGCTGAGAGCCAACTGTCTACGTTTGATTTTATATCGGTAGACTGTGACACTATGGTAACATAGCGAAAGTCGTTTGAGCCGCTGAGAGCCAACAGTCTGCGTTTGATTTTATATCGGTAGACTGCGACCTATGTGGAGGAGTTTCATTTTGACAGCGAAATCGTGTGTGCCGCTGAGAGCCAACAGTTACATGGACTTTTGCTGCGACGGCAACGTAACCCTGGAATGTAACTGCGATCTGTTGTGGGTTCCATGCTGTTATCAGTTACATGGACTTTTGCTGCGATGGCAACGTAACCCGTGATGTAACTGTGACCATGGATGGGGGTGATGATTTCCAGAGCATTCTCACCAAAGTTATTTCATCTATTTTCAAAAACGTTTTCAATATTTTCAAATAAAGTATTTTCCAAATATTTTCACTGGGTGTTGAAAATGGGTCTGCTAAGTACTTATAGATTTTCAGTCTTACGCCTGATCAACGTATGACCGAATTTCTGTGAGAACGAGAATGGACTTGTTGAAACATCGAGTTATAAAAGTATTTTTATAAAAACTAATTTAGTAATATTATAAAGATTTTAAAAGTGTTTTAAAAATATGTTCAAAAGAAAAATTTATCTGATAATAAGTAAATAAGTAAATTCTGGCCTCGTTCCTTTTCGAGGACGAAAAGATTTAAAGGGGGGAGGAATGTGATAACCCGGATTTTCGAGCATCAGATAATTGGATGAGTTATTTGATTTAACTCTTGAAAATACTAATTGATAAATTTAACGAATAAATGTAATAATCTCCTTTTTAAATTATTTAAAATTTGTGAAACTGTGTTTTCAAAACAATAATAATGTGTTGTTTTTATATATAAATGAATTTTTAATAAAATTATTATTTACAAATTTAATTTGTGTTTATTTAAATATATATGTTTGAGTTGATTTTTAATCAAATTTGAATTTTAATTTGAATTTGAACTTATATTTGAATTTAAATTTTGATATAAAATATCTTATAAATATTGGATTCAAAATATTAACATATGTGTATGATTTTATTTATAAATTAGTATTAAAACTTTTTCTTTTAAAGTTGTATAAATATAACAAAGGGATGTGATTATATAAATAGAAAATACAATTAAAAGAATATACATAAATGTGTTTATAAGATAAGGAGTACAATATAAATAAATAATGTATAAACATTTTCTCATGCAAAGGAATTTACAAGTGTTAATATTTAACATATTCAACTTAACAAGTGTAATTATCTTGAAACAAGAATTGAACAAGTGTCACTATTTTTATCTTTATTTTCTTTTATTTTTAATAAATCCTAATTAAACTTATAAAAACATATATCTTTCCTTTTCATTTTTCCCATCTTCATTCTCATACTAAGAATCAAAACCCTGAGAAAAATAAATACAAACCAGAAAATAAATCAAAGCAAAAACATATTCAAAGTAATTTTAAAACTGGAAATCTCAAATCTGGAAACAATTCGAATGCATCTCAAACATTAGCAAGCTGTGATTCGGGAATCATCTCAGGTTGAAAGCAAGAGCAACTCAACTAAGTTCAGACCACCAAGCATTCATGGTTTCAAAAATAAAACTGCTTCAAACCTTCCCTGTTCAAACAATAAACCAAAAGCAGTTCAAAGCTTCAGTTTTTAACCTGGGAAATGCAATACAAGGATCAGGCTTTAATTAAAATCTCGGATCAGTTTCCATTTCAAGTTGCATCACAAATCAAGTTACAAATTTAAATCAAACAGCAGTTCAATGATCAACATTCAAGTTCCAGTTCAAAAAAGCAAAGTCCTATTTTCTGTTCTAACTATATAAAGGTGAGTAAACTCTTAAATCTATATATATATCTTGATCTGCCTGTGATAAATGCTTGTAGTATGATTGTGAAGTATTTATATAGATGTAAGTATTCCTACATGTATATATATACATGTAAATAAGGTGTGCATGTCTGGTATAAGCTCTGTTTCAGGTTACAGGCTTCACAAATAAGTTCAAAAATTGATTCCTCTTCTTCTAATTCTTGTTAGACTTAAGCATGCAAACAAGATATGTTAGAAATAACAAGACATTAACTATAAAAATATTTTTAAGTTAAAATAAAGGAAAGTTTGTCTGGGAAGAAGAATATACCAGTAAACTCAAATATATGTCGAAATTCAAATATCTTAATTTCGTGATTAAATTTTATAATATGATTTGCTTTCAGAAAATATGATTTTTAAAAGTAAAATCATGAATTTTAGTTTATTCAATCATGAGAAAATGAGAGCTGAACGGGATTGTCAATTTCGTCAATTTCTGGTGATTGACGACGATTCGTGGGTCGTGATGGATTTCGAGGGTAGCTTGGAGGATGGAGAGCATGGGAAAAATGGTGAAGGGATTTATCGATCATCGTGGTTGTTGTACGTCGGCGTTTTAGGGTTTAGGGACCAGTTTTGGTCGAAGTAGATTCTTGGGTTCGTGCGACGTCGTTGGCGAACCGGACTCGACCGGAGTAGGGGGATAGTTGCGTGGGTCTCCGATGAAGCTATAGTAGGAGTTGCGTGATTTCTGGTGATCTGTGGCGACGTATCGAGGTGATTCTTGGATATTCAGTTCTGTTCCAGTAGGATCTCGTGTAGCTCGATGTCGATTTCGTGTTCGATTCAAAAGTCTGGTGGTCGAAATCATAAGAGGAGGTCGAAGATGATATGCTGGTGATGGCGGAGTTGGTCAGAACATGGGTGATCGCGTGTACACGTGCACAACGGTGAAGTGTGTGTCAGGAAAGATGGTCGTGGGCGACTCGAAGGGGCTCTCGGGTTTTTAGATGTCAGGCTTGAAGCAACTCTCGTGTGCGAGTAGTGTATTTTAGCAGTTTAGTTTTATAAAAGAAAACTAGGAAGGAGAGAAGCTGCGAGGGAACTCGTGGAGATCTCGAGTAAAGGCATGGATGACACGAAGCAAGGATCGGAGCAGAATGTTAAGCGTTTAAAAGTTTTATAAAAATAAAAGTTTAAAATTTTAAGAACGATTCTATGTTTAAAACTTTTATAAACCTCTTTTTAAATAATCTTAAACTTTATTTTAATGGCATGTTTGTTTAAATTTAAGTTGTTAAAATTTAAATAAAATGTTTTAAAACTAAATCATTTTATAGTTATAGTTAAATGTTAATTAAAGGTTAAACTTAATAATGTGATTAAGTAATTAACAATAGAAAATGATTTGTTAAAGATAATTAAAATTTTGATAATTTAATAAAGAGTAATTAATTAATTTTAATTATTAATTAAATAATAATAAATCAATAGTTAAAGATTATAATTAATCAGAGTTTAATTAATTTGTAATTAAGAATTATTAATTAGATAATTAAAGTTAATTAATTAATTAATTAAGAAATTAATTGGTAATTAGTAGTTAATTAATTAATTATTAAGGGTTAATAATTCAAGTATTAAGAATAAATTAAATTGTGATTAATTAAATAAGTAATTAATTGGTAATTAATAATTAATTAATCTTTGATTAAGAATTACTTAATTTAAAATTAAGTTTTATTAATTAATAATTTAGGTTTATTAATTAATAGTTAAAGGATAATTAATCTCTGATTAAGGTTAGTTAATTTACTTATAAAAGTAATTAAGGTATGATTAATTAATTAAATGATTGTAATTAATTAATAATTGATTAAGCAGGATAAGTGATTAGTTCTTAAGTAATTTAATTATGATTAAATTAAGCTAATTAAGAATGGTTGACTATCAATCTTGCCTATAGATGATAAACTTGAATTGAATACCTTGGTTTGTCTGAATATCTCTGGTATTGAGTTGTGATATATTGTGATATGATATGTTTGGTTTAAACTGTGATAATATGGGTATCTATCGATGATGAATTACTGTATAAAGGTGACACCGGTATTTAAAGTTTTAATTGTATTTCATTGAATAACTTGGGTTAAGATGACATTGGATTCGAAGAGACAGGAATCGGGTATTAGTTAATACCCGAAACCACTTCGATTTGAAATCTTCAATAATTCTTTATAAATTTGATTTGTGAAATTAAATAGGCTGGATTGGAATAAATGATATAACTTGGTCATTTAATCTGAGTAATAATGCTTAGATATGATTGTAAGATGTGTATTTGACTATGGCAAGTTAAGAACTCGTACTAAGGTACGAGTTACCCCAGGTTTAAATAAGTTGTATGCTTTAGTATTCCTTGTTGGATGGGTTTACTCACGCTGGTTTCCAGCCTGACCTGGGTGTTACTTTGATGTAATGCTCGGGTCAGACCGAGTATTACAGATTTCAGGTTAGGACGTTTTGGAGCTCAGGTGGCGAGCTGGATGGCAGGAACGTATGGAGTATTCCGCTGTATATATGAGACTGTGTAGTCTGTATAGATTGTAGTCTGGAACAAGTTGTATACTGTCCAGTTCATGTAAATGGTTGTAACTCTGATGTATTAAATGTAATTGACTGATACAGCTTTCTTTGTATAAAGAATATTATTTGATATTATATTTTATCCGCTGCGAATGTGAGATGTCGTGTTTCTGTTCTTCTTTCTTCTTTCTGTTCTTTCTTCTATCTCTTTTCTTTTTCCTCTAACTATCAGGAAATTTCGGGTTCGAAATTTCCGGGTTGTTACACTTACGGTGCTGTATAGACTATGGCACTATAAAAATGTGTTAAGGGGGATAATGGTAACGCCTTAACGCTATTTTGATACTTTATATTACTGATAGGCATTATCTACTTAGCGTACACTATTACATAGTAGATAGTTTAACGGATCCTTAGAGGATGGTTATCCCAAACATCCTTTGAGTTACTCGTATTTCAGTCGTTATTTCACTTGAGTTAGATTTATTGACATAAGAATGTTAATCCTGACTCGAGTGTTTTGTGTTTTTCTTTACGCTCGGGTCAGACTGAGTGTACCAGTGTTCGAGACTCACCTTTGGAGTTGGAGCTTCGCTTGGAGATCCAGCTATCTATCAATTCTACTATCAGTTATCCAGTTGATTCCAGTGATGTATTCAGATCTTGTATTTGACTATTGTATTGAGATATCTATGTATTCGATACCTCTGTTTTATCTTGTTTAACTCTGTTATATATATATAGTAGCTTCATGAACTACTATTCTTTTGTTTCCGCTGCATATTGTTATATTACTCTGTGTCTGTTATTCTGTGATTATTTTATATACTGTATATGCTGAGTTTTGCCAATTTAAATTAAAAATCTATTGTTTTGAATTATTCAAGTCTGACATGTGTGGATTTATTGTCGATTTGAATGGTCCAAAATACTGGGTCGTTACATTGTGCAGCCACTGGAGTGAACTAGTATTGTTATACGTGGATTTTCAAGTCCGAATGGTCACTAGTTCCCTATCATGTTGGAAATCCAATTCCAAATACGAGTTTTGTGGTTTTGTTTGTAGTCCCAAAATAGTTGTAACGCTTTGCAAACAGCTACCCCTTGTTGGAATTTAATAATGGTAACAATTTCGGCAATGTTTGTATATATTTACTTGGAAAGGATTTTCAAAACAATGTTATTAGAAATAATATCAAATGGTTTAAGTATAAAGTATTTTAGTCATCATAAAGTAAATACCCGTCCGTATTTATGTGTGGGCATGGACTTATGAGATACCCTTCTTTTCAAAAGTTTTGATTGACATCATGCTGATTTATACATTAAATCCGAGTATCGCACGTTGGTTTATCAAGCCTGATCAGGCTATTTTTAATACTTGGGTTAGATCCGAGTAGTTTTAGGTTTAGTTGAAGACGCTTGGAGTTCCAGAGGAGAGCTAGAGATCTTCATCTATGTATGGACATACTCTATTATCCGCTGCATCTATTGCATTTGTTTTTATTTTTAGCATTTGTAAGGACAGAGGGTTTATAACTATCCAGCTTAAATCCAGGTTAGACTTTGATATTGTATTCAAAATTTTCCGCTATAAAGATTATTATGGAAATAATATATGTTATTCCATTTGTGTGAGATTCTGTTCTGTCTTTGTTTTATTTATCGGGCTTTCCGGCACTTGGATTGGTGGCGCGAGGATGTATTAGGGTCGATTTTCGAGGGTCAAAAATCCCGGTCGTTACAGAAGTTTTATAAAATAGAATGAGATTTATAAATATAGTTTTATAAATACGGAAATGATTATGTTGAAATTTAAGTATGGATTTTTATCAAGGAAATATATTTAAGTATAAAAATTGTTTATTTATATTAATATTGTTTTAAAGTTGTTTAGCAATATTTCAATATTTTGAAAAGTAAATTATTTAAATTATTAATATGGTTTTAAATTAATTATAATTATTTTTCAATAAGGATTTGGAAATTAATTATTTTTATTAATAATAACGTTGAAGATAAATTACTATTGTTTTATTAAGAATGTTTTGAAATTATTAATTATTATTTTTAAGATGTTTTAAGGTTAATAATAACTATTTATGTAACGACCCGATATTTTCAACCATTCGCATCCGCACATGTCGGACTTGAATTGCTCAAAATACCGCGTTGTAAATAAAATTTGGCAAATCTCAGAATATACAGTAAATAAATATAATCACAGATCACAGACACAGAGTAAAATAATGCAACGGAAGTAAAAGAAATAGTAGTTCATGAAGCTACTATATAAATATATCAGAGTTACATAAGATATACAGAAGAAATAGAGTACAACAGAAGTCTCAATAAAATAACCAAGTACAAGCTGAGTAGAACAGTGGAACTGAAATAGATAGGACAAGACAAGCAGATAATCTCCAGCGATTCAAATCTCCAAGAGAGTGGAAATCCAAATCTGTGAATAACTCAGGCTGACCCGAGCGTAAAGAAAAACACAATACACTCAAGTCAGGACAATATATACTTATATAATGTAAACCAACTCAAGTGAACTGTAATAAAGGTACAAGTAACTTAAAGAATGCTTGGGATCGCCCATTCTTTAAGGATCCGTTAAACTATCTACTATGTAGTAATATTCGCTATTATAATAATGTCTAATATAAAATAAACATACTTTTTAATAGCGTCAAGGGGTTACCCATATAGCCCTTAACAAGTAATAGTCCCAGTAGTCTATCCAGTATTAGCATACTCCCAAAATAGGGGCTACCCTCGATACTCCACAGGCTACGGGAGAAATCACAAATCGTAGTAAAGCTCGATATGGTAGGTGACACAGCACACAAAGCAATGCCAGGGTAGATATACCAATTACGCACACGGACTGATGGAAACACATAGCAGCCACTACCGCTCCACCTCGAACAACACCCCCAAATCGAAGGGTGGCCACTAAAAATCACAAAGTAATAGAATAGTATCGAAGAAGTGCGTCCGATAAGAGGTGCTACCTCACTGGTCCGAGATCGCTCCTGTTTTAGCCACCTTATGCCAACTCACGGGAGTTGGGTCCACGTATATATACCTTAGGATCATCGCCATCCTATTTCATTCTGGAAACTCCACCGCGTACACAGTTGTCAAAGTGGTTTTCGGTATCAACAGAGAGTATGTCCATATCTGATCCCGGTCTCTTTAACAACCAATCGTTATTATAACCCGTGGTTATAACTTAAAAACAGTTTATACTTCAAAATAGAATATCATTTCAAATCCAAATCTTTATCAAAATAAAGATTAAATCAATTCCAAACCATTTCAATATATTTAAAATATCATATCATTTCAAAACTTCATTTCAAATCATTTCAATATATCAAAATATCATATCTTTCCAAAACTTCATTTCAAATCATTTTGATATCTTTCCAAAACTTCATTTCAAATCATTTTGATATCTTTCCAAAACTTCATTTCAAATCATTTTAATATATCAAAATATCATATCTTTCCAAAACTTCATTTCAAATCATTTTAATATATCAAAATATCAAATCTTTCCAACTTCATTTCAAATCATTTTAATATATCAAAATATCAAATCTTTCCAAAACTTTATTTCAAATCATTTTTATATACCAAAATATCATTTGAGTTCAAATCTAAATATTCAACTTTAAATTCTTTATAAATTCAAAGATATCATTCATTTATTATCATTTCAAGTCACCTTTTAAATAGTTTATATTTCAATCAAAATAATTCATCTAAACCATTTAAAAGTGTAAATATTATACTTTCAAATCAAGTATTAAAATTTTCAAAGTTTCAATTCAATTCAATCATTTATTTCAATTAAATTTCCATAGACCATTTCAAATCTTAAAAATTTTAAATATAGATTTAATCCACAAAATAACTATTCAAATTATAAAATAAATTCCAAAGCTTTATTATCCTATATTTCACAAGTCCAATATCTTTTAAATAGATTTAAATTACAAGTAAACCAAATATCTTTCATACTAATATAAACTTCAATTATTCATTCCAAGATTTAATATCATTTATTTAATTTAAATATAAATACTATTTAATTACATTTCAAAATAGTTGTATTTCCCAAATCAACTATTCCATTTAAATCATTTAAAGTCAATTCATTATATTTAATAATTAAATATTTAGTTTCCAAAATTTAATCTTTTTCAAAGATCATTTATTCATTTGAATTTATTAAACAAAGAAAATTTAACTTTCGCAGCACTTAGAAAATGCTACGAAATGTTATGATTAAAACAGTTCATTAACAAAAGACGGCATTTAAAATGCTGTAATATCTTAATTTAGTTTCAATTAAAATTTTAGTTAAATTTAACAACTATAGCACTAACAAAGTGCTATAATAACCTTTAGTTCAAATTTGCTATATGGTTCATTTAAAACAACTACAGCATTTACCAATGCTGTAATATCTTTACATTATATGTCAAAAATGCTTGTCAAATCAAATTCAGAGTTTTATTTAAAATTTCAAACATAATTAACTTTTAATATAAATAATTTTAACTTATAAAATCATAAATTTTCACATTTTAAAAACAATAATTTAAATACCTTTATTTCTATGATTTTATAAAGTCAAATTTCCATACAAAAATCAAATTAAATAACAATCAAATTAAATAACAATTAAATTTTCATTTCTTTAATTAAATTCTTAACTTACCAACTAATTTTAAATTCCCAAAATATAACTTATTTCCATTTATTTTACTTAATTAAAATTTCACTTTTAACAAAATTCACAATTTCCCAATTTAAGTTATATTTCAAAAATTCAACTTAAACATTCCTTTATTTCATATTTTAATTTATACAAAATCATTAACACTTTTAAAATTTTATTATTACTTAATAAAAATCATTAAATTCATCTTTTAAATCAAATTTGTCATACTTTCTTGCTTTACATAATTTCCATTTATAAACAAAATCATAAATTCCAAAATTTACTTATTTTTCAAATTCTACTTCACCATTTACTTAATTCACTTATTTAATTTGTAGAAAATCACAAATATTTTATAGAAATCATTTTAATAAAATTTAAATCAAAAATATCATAATATTTACATTTTTAAAATATTTTAAAATATTTTAAAATTTTCAGAAAAATATATAAACCACGGGTCTGTATATAAAATTTTCTAGCCTAGGTCAAGTGATACGGATATGTATCATTTCAATCCGCAGTTTACAAAGAAAACCGGGTTTTATCATTTCAAACCCGCAATCCCAAGTTAAATAAAATAAATAAAAACCGCTCAGGGCTATCATTTCAGCCCATAATGATTTTTCCCTATTCTAAAGTTCGTTCGGGTATGTATCATTTCAACCCATAGTGATTTCTATACTAACAGGGAACTTGCAGTGTGATAAACATATATAAATGAACAGAATAGCATCATATAAAAGTAACTGATGATATAACAAGTGTAATAACAGGGGTGAGCATTATATGATCATAATATAACAGTTATAGCAGGATGATATAATTTTACAGATTCAAATGGTGTCAGTTTACTAGTTATATAAGTACACATCGTCTGGTGAGAATTACTCACCTGTTTACGCTGGAGATGATAGACCAAAAGTACACAACAACGAATTTCGAAAGCAAGACAACACGAATATGATTTGAGAATGGAAGAGTCAAAGCTATACCCCTTGAAAACATTACACAAAACAAATATATAAAACATAAGTTCAACACGATTTAAACATCAAATAACATTAGAAACGATACCCAAAACAATATCCATTTGCATTGTACTTGTTCTCAACCTCATGTGCTTCAGCTAGGTAGTTGTTAAGCTCAGCCAAGGGGTGCTATAAGGTCTGGTTTGGGTTCATAATGGTCGGCCTATATGGGTTAACAAGGTGAACAAGTCTAGGTGCACACATATACAACTACAAGGCAAACACACCATGTTCTAGGCCACAAATGGGATCGGCCAAAGGCAACAAGGCACGGCCAGGTACAGGTGGGGCCAGGGGATGACGTGGCAGTAGGTGGAGGTCAGGTCAGAGGTGGTGGTGGTAGTTGCGGCTAAAGGTGGTAGAAGGTGATGTTGACAAAGGTGGCTCGTTTGCATAGTTGGTGATGGTTTTAATGTATTTTTGGTGGTGATCTCTAGCCTAGATGGCTCGACCTGGCCATGGTGGGGTACTAAGGGGGTGGTTGATCAGAAAACAAGATGGTAGAGGTTGGGTCAGATCTGGTTGAGGAGGAGCCAAGCTATGAAGTAGAGGACAAGTACAAAATTTCAATGGAAAACATAAAAAACAAGAGAGAAAAGAAGATGTTTACCAATCTTTTTATCCTATGGCCGTATTTTTTTTTGATTTGAGAAGGTTTCAGTACGTGAAAAATGAAAGAATACAGCTGAGAAAGAAGAAGAAATGCACGGCCAAAAATCATAAAGGTGGGGGTTGAGAAAATGAAAAGGTGGAAGAGGAAAAGACTTTGGAATATAAAGAGTTTAAAACTTTTCAAATTTCCACTAATTTATTTTAATTTATAAATACATGAAAATACTGATAATAAAGATAAAAGAGCTCAGAAATAAAGTAACCAAATAAATTAAATTTTAAATTAAATAAATTAAATGAAGAAAATAGCAATATATACAAAACTAGGCTTAATAAATTGAAATAAATTTCAATAGACTTTAGAAAAATTTATATTATGACTTTAAAAATATTAAAAGACAAAAATATACATAAAATAACATATTAACACATATTAAAATAAAATATGACAAAGAAAAATATAATTTTTTATAATTTAAAATAACAAAATTGCTAAATAAAACAAATTGCACTCAAAATTGAAATATACATGACTTTCACAGTTTAACTCTGTTTCCAACGAAACGAAAAGCAGTATTCATTTTATTACATCTATTTTCATAATAAAAGATAAAATTTAAGAATTTAAATATTTAAATTAAAAATTTAAAAGTCAAAGTTTGACCAGTTTGAACAGAAATTCACTTTTCAGTAAAATATTCAATTTATACAAGTTTGAAATTATAATTCACATAATAATCAAAATTTATATTTTAAAATGAAATATTTGAGATAAAACAAGTTTAAAAATAATTTCAAAATAAAATAACGTCAAATTTAAAATATATGCAAAAATCTAGGGTTGTTACACTCTCCCCCACTCAAAACTTTTCGTCCTCGAAAAGGAATGAGGTACGGGAAAGCACAAAAAAAGATGGAGTGAAATAAGATTATGACAAGCTGACAAGAAGATTTGAATTATACCTTATAACTGTGGTTATAGGTAAGTTTAACAAGGTGGAGATAATCTTCCCAAGATTCTCCAAAATCAGGAACACAAGTACGAAAAGATCCTCTAGAATCTGATTCACCTTTTCCGCTTGACCGACGGTCTGTGGATCGCAAGCAGTGCTCAAAATCAAAATGGGTACCAAAGATTATCAAAGATTATAGAAAGATTTCTAAACAGAAAGATCATAGAAAGATGCCTATACCAGTTTGTAGCACGATAAGGAAAAAATAAGGATACCCAAAGATAGTTTTAAAAAAAACAAAATAAGATAATAAGTTTGAAACCATGGAGATTTCAACTTAAATTGATAATTAATTTTACACAAGTTAAATAAATCTTAATTACCTCAAATTCCATTACCCTATCATCCAATTTTCTTAAACTAACAGTTTCAAAAATCATGGATTTGCAAATTCATTATTTATTATACTCATAATGTACTTAATAAATTTAATTCCTCTTTATTCCTAATTAAAATTAAATCTATCCCTCTCAATATATTTTATCACCTATGTTAAATATACTAACACTTATTATAACTGTTTTAATTTATTCTTAATTCCTTTAACATCATTTATATTGTAAATTATTCAATTAACCCTTTTATTCAATTTACCTCTGTTAATCTTTTTATAACTAAAATTTTAGTGTATAATATTTATTATAACCACTCAAATTTTATTTATAAAATCTTTTTATATTGTATATTATCCAATTACATTGTTAATTCTAAAAATTAAGGTAAGTTATATTAGAATGCAATTAAGAATTATACAAATAAAACTTTCTAAAATTAATATACAATATAAACATTCTAATTCAATCATTTCAAGCTTGAATATTTATTCAAAATTTTGATTTTCTTTTTATACTTGAAGTTTTTATTTAAGATAGAATTTAAGAATAAAATTTCCGATTCCTTTCCAACCATTTAGAGATAAATAAATGTATGTACATAATTTTTCAAATCAAACTTAAGTCATATATCTATATATATTATAAATCAAATCATATTTTAGAAATTCAAATCAATTAAATTTCCCAAAACAAAGCTATAACAAGACTACAGAATGGTCTCTTTACTTCGAAACTCGAAAATGAACGTCGATGATGCCGCGGTCATCACCGAAATTATTTTCCAGCGACAAAGAGAAGAGCACTAAAATTTTAAAACTTTAAAATTCTTTGGAAACAAATTTCTATTCAAAATACTTTATATAATATATCCTTTTAAAACTTGAAACACAAGGTTTGAAACCATCGGAAATTAAATTCTCAAATTCCTTATTTAAATTCATTTTAGTTCCCAAATCAATTTATAAACAACTATTTATAAATTCATTTATAGAACAATAAATGATAAATCAAGTATTATCATTTTAAATAATCAATTTAAATCAATTTATTAAGTTCCATAAATTTACTTATATATCAAAATTTATTTCATTAACCAAATTTAAAATAATATTTTGTCAGTTAGTTCTGTCAAAGTGTTTTAGAAATCCTATCGATAGCATTGATCAGACGAATCAATCGGAAACCCAAATCAACATCAACAACTCAGACAACACAATATATAAAACAAAACATAGATTTACAAGTACAATTTAAAAATGTTTGGAGATAGTTTGGAAACAAAAGACAAGATGATTAAATAACAAAATAGGGAGATGGGTAAGCTTAAATAAAACGCGGGCAACCTCAACGGGTCAACCGTGACTTAGTGAATAAGATCAATGTGGATTTTTCTAGGGTAAATCTACATTCGATCTCAAGAGATAGAGTTTGGAGTAATAAAAGATATTAGCATCTAAACTAAGGATAGATATAAATCTCTGGTGAATCGATGCTAATTCTGTAAAGGAGTTTCCCCCTTTACAAGAAAATTAGAATATTGGCGAGACCGCCAATTCACTATAAAGATCATTCGAAGTGGAGTTATGGAATACTCCAGAATCAAAAGAAGATGAATAGTGAGAGACAAGAATGGATTTTGGAACCGCAGGGAATGTTCCAAAATTCAAAGGAAATTCGAATCAAAAGGAAGAGATTCAAGCTCGAATGAAAGTGATTCTGTAAATAAATTTACCATACATTCTAGGTTTTGCCTAGAGCTACCAAAGCTCTGATACCAACTGTAACAACCCGATATTTTCAACCATTCGCATCCGCACATGTCGGACTTGAATTGCTCAAAATACCGCGTTGTAAATAAAATTTGGCAAATCTCAGAATATACAGTAAATAAATATAATCACAGATCACAGACACAGAGTAAAATAATGCAGCGGAAGTAAAAGAAATAGTAGTTCATAAAGCTACTATATAAATATATCAGAGTTACATAAGATATACAGAAGAAATAGAGTACAACAAAAGTCTCAATAAAATAACCAAGTACAAGCTGAGTAGAACAATGGAACTGAAATAGATAGGACAAGACAAGCAGATAATCTCCAGCGATTCAAATCTCCAAGAGAGTGGAAATCCAAATCTGTGAATAACTCAGGATGACCCGAGCGTAAAGCAAAACACAAAACACTCGAGTCAGGACAATATATACTTATATAATGTAAACCAACTCAAGTGAACTATAATAAAGGTACAAGTATCTTAAAGAATGCTTGGGATCGCCCATTCTTTAAGGATCCGTTAAACTATCTACTATGTAGTAATATTCGCTATTATAATAATGTCTAATATAAAATAAACATACTTTTTAATAGCGTCAAGGGGTTACCCATATAGCCCTTAACACGTAATAGTCCCAGTAGTCTATCCAGTATTAGCATACTCCCAAAATGGGGGCTACCCTCGATACTCCACAGGCTACGGGAGAAATCACAAATCGTAGTAAAGCTCGATATGGTAGGTGATACGGCACACAAGGCAATGCCAGGGTAGATATACCAATTACGCACACGGACTGATGGAAACACATAGCAGCCACTACCGCTCCACCTCGAACAACACTCCCAAATCGAAGGGTGGCCACCAAAAATCACAAAGTAATAGAATAGTATCGAAGAAGTGCGTCCGATAAGAGGTGCTACCTCACTGGTCCGAGATCGCTCCTGTTTTAGCCACCTTATGCCAACTCACGGGAGTTGGGTCCACGTATATATACCTTAGGATCGTCGTCACCATCCTACTTCATTCTGGAAACTCCACCGCGTACACAGTTGTCAAAGTGGTTTTCGGTATCAACAGAGAGTATGTCCATATCCGATCCCGGTCTCTTTAACAACCAATCGTTTTTATAACCCGTGGTTATAAATTAAAAACAGTTTATACTTCAAAATAGAATATCATTTCAAATCCAAATCTTTATCAAAATAAAGATTAAATCAATTCCAAACCATTTCAATATATTTAAAATATCATATCATTTCAAAACTTCATTTCAAATCATTTCAATATATCAAAATATCATATCTTTCCAAAACTTCATTTCAAATCATTTTGATATCTTTCCAAAAGTTCATTTCAAATCATTTTAATATATCAAAATATCATATCTTTCCAAAACTTCATTTCAAATCATTTTAATATATCAAAATATCAAATCTTTCCAACTTCATTTCAAATCATTTTAATATAACAAAATATCAAATCTTTCCAAAACTTCATTTCAAATCATTTTTATATACCAAAATATCATTTGAGTTCAAATCTAAATATTCAACTTTAAATTCTTTTTAAATTCAAAGATATCATTCATTTATTATCATTTCAAGTCACCTTTTAAATAGTTTATATTTCAAACAAAATAATTCATCTCAACCATTTAAAAGTGTAAATATTATACTTTCAAATCAAGTATTAAAATTTTCAAAGTTTCAACTCAATTCAATCATTTATTTCAATTAAATTTCCATAGACCATTTCAAATCTTAAAATTTTCAAATATAGATTTAATCCACAAAATAACTATTCAAATTATAAAATAAATTCCAAAGCTTTATTATCCTATATTTCACAAGTCCAATATCTTTTAAATAGATTTAAATTACAAGTAAACCAAATATCTTTCATACTAATATAAACTTCAATTATTCATTCCAAGATTTAATATCATTTATTTAATTTAAATTTAAATACCATTTAATCACATTTCAAAATAGTTGTATTTCCCAAATCAACTATTCCATTTAAATCATTTAAAGTCAATTCATTATATTTAATAATTAAATATTTAGTTTCCAAAATTTAATCTTTTTCAAAGATCATTTATTCATTTGAATTTATTAAACAAAGAAAATTCAACTTTCGCAGCACTTAGAAAATGATACGAAATGTTATGATTAAAACAGTTCATTAACAAAAGACGGCATTTAAAATTGTAACGACCCACATTTTTGACCGTTCAAGTCGACAATAATCCACACATGTCCAACTCAAACCGTTCAAAAAGGCAGATGGTTATTGGGGTTAAATAAGAAAAGGAAAGAAAGAACAGAAGCAAACTCAGAATCTTGCAGCGGAAGGAACAAGATATAATAATAAAATAACAATTCATGAAGCTGTTAAATAAATAAATTTGATTATTATTATACATCATAAATCAGAGTTACATACATATCAGAGATAATACAACAATGCAGCGGAAAAATAATACAGTAGTAGAATACAAATGATGTAATACCAAACTCCGTCTTCGTCCTCCAGAATAGATCTTCAACCTTATCTGAAATGCTCAAGCTGACCCGAGCGTAATGAAAAGACAAAACACTCGAGTCAGGACTAAAATATCTCATGTAAGTTAAATCGAATAAGAAATATGAGTGTGACGGCGTCAGAGATGTTTACGGGGTTTGACATCTCCTATCCAGTGTCAACGTGAGTGCAATAACTTAAGAGATGTTACGGGATTTTCCATCTCTCAAGGATCCGTTAAACTATCTACTATGTAGTACAATACGCTATTATAATATGTCTACATTAAAGTAAAAGTATTAAAATAGCGTTAAGCCATGGCCCATTCCACCCTTAACACAGTTTATATTCCCAAGAGCATATACAAGACCGTAGTTTCCCCAAAACCGGAAGTCACCAGAGGGCAATCCATATACTAAAGGTACAAACCAAAATCGTAGTGGTCGCGAATAGGATAATCAGTATGACAAGGTACATGAGGCGATACCAACTAGGATACTAGTAGTTGCCTGATCCGGATTGATGTTGGGCATAGCAGCTACTACCCCAACACCGCGAAACAACACTCCCAAATCGCGGGGTGCACCCTAATCGAATCACAAAAGTAATAGACATGGTATCGAAGGAGTGTGTCCGCTAGAGATGGCGATCCTCAATGGCCCGGCACGGCTCCTGTTTTAGTCATGTCAGGGGTCATCCAATATCGTTCTCTTTCTTCAGTCAACGCGTTCACCAAACCATCCACTTCGTTCTGGATCAACACTCCGCGTATACTAGTTATTAAAGTGGTTTTTGGTATCGACAGAGAGTATGTCCATATCCGATCCCGGTCTCTTTAATAACTACGTATTATTACACCGGTGGCTCTTTTATATTTCAAATCGATTCATAATTGATATCAAAATATCATATTCGCTTCAAAATCAAATCCATTTCAAAATCATCATATCTACTCAAATATACGATTTCATTTCAAAATCATTTTTCGCCTCAATATCTCATTTCGATTTCAAAATCAATTTTCGCCTCAATATCTCATTTCGATTTCAAAATCATTTTTCGCCTCAAAATCTCATTTCGATTTCAAAATCATTTTTCGCCTCAAAATCTCACAAAACGATTCACAAAAACTCGAATTCCAAAATTTAAAATTTAATCAAATTTCAAATCATCAATTTCAACTCGATTCAGCTTCTCAATAAACCATTTCAAATTATCAATTTCAAATACATATTTGAACCAAAAATAAGCCATTTCACTTTCAATATATTTCGAAACTTTAAATATTTCACATTTCAAACAGTTCATATATTTATATAAGAATATAAGATTCGCTTTAAAACCATTTCGTATTCAAATTAGAATATACTTCAAATTAAACATCCGTATTAAGTAGTTTACTTAATTTCTGGAACAATTCCAATTCAATAAACTTAGATTAACATTCGGATTTCAAGAATTCATTTAAGTATTACATTCCAAATCAATTTCAGTTCAAATCCTATTCAAATCAATTTTGTCTTTAAATTTAATTCAATAGTTTCAATTTAGTCCAATCCACAAATTTCTTTGAATTTCAATTAAATTCCAAATTAATTAAATCTCAATTTCAAATAAATTTTCAATTCCAAACTCAAACTTGAACTATCATTTCATATAAATTTTCTTAGAAATATTCAGAGTTCGATTAAAAGTCCAATCTTTTAAAAACAAATCAACTTTCGAAAATTTTCGCCGTATTTCAATTTTTTTTCTTAAAAAAATCTAAACTTCGAATAATTAAACAATTTCATTTACTAAGTTTAAATTCCAACATCTCGAGCTTCAATTCAAATTAATTCAATTTCCATAAATTGGATTTTTATTCTTAAAATCAATTCATTTAAATAATTTCAAAACAACTTTTAAAATCATTTAATTTAACCAACCCGGTGTCCGTATATAATTTTCTAACCTACGGCCAAGTGATTATTTATTTCGATTAAATGTTAGGGATGAATATATATTACTTAAACCAAATCACAGTGTCATATGTATGTATAATAGGATATATATAAGCAAATAAACATCCAACCATCTAAATATCAACCAATAGCATCCATCGAAATACATCATCCAATAGTCAATACAATTCACGGCAATATCATAGTTATCAATATCGGGAAATTTGATTTTAATTAAATCCTAATTTCAATTTACTATCAATTTAAATTTTCAACGGTGAATTCACACGACAATCTATATGACAATTAAATTTTTATCAAACAACGACAAATAAATTCATATCACTTCATAATGTCAAATTTAACTACCATAAAGATATTCAGTACGTTGTGAGCGTTATAAAACACTCACCTTGAGTTTCGACGATTTAAGATCCAAATAAAGGCCCAAATTTGAACAGTCTTGGAATGCAACCAAACCAGCTCCATATTGTCCGGAATTTCGATACGAACGCAACGGAGAAAACCGTGCGTAAATCCGAGCTCGTATGCAAAAGTTATATACGTTAAAGCGATCGAATATTTAAAATTTTAAATAAATAAAATAACGTATACCTTCTTCCTCAAATTCACGCACACCGCCTAACCCATCACGCACGACGTTCATTCATCCACGCGCGCGGCAAACGACGACCGGACGTCGATCAGGGGGCATCATCACGTGCGCCTCACCTTGCTCCACCTCCGCGCCAAGTTTCGCCACCCCATTCGCCACCGTTTGCACGCAAACCAAGAAAAACGCGCACGCTTCCAAGTCAGATCTGGGCGAATCCGTGGCGTATTAGCAGCAATCAACCGTATGGATTCGAAGAGCTCGTCGAGATCTACACTTTTGCTTTTGGAATTTTTTGATTTCATTGAACGGATTGAGAGATATTAAGGAAAGAAGTTTTGAAATTTTCTGGCCATTGAATTAAAAGTGGCGGCTAAGGGCTGAAACCCTAGGGTTTTTGGAAAATAGAGAAAGTGAGGGCTTTTATAGAAAAATACGCGACACTATTCATCCTGAATTTTCCGAACTCCAAACGAAGCGTGCCGGTTGACGTTTCTAAGGTTTACCCCGCGTTCCGAACGCAATGGAACATGTTTCGGAGGCTAATTCGGTCATCTGTGCGGGTTACGGCAATAAACGATCGATTTAAAATTAAATCGGTTAATCAAATTTCTGTGCGTTTGGGCTCGCCCCGGACAAACGGTAACTCCGATTAACACGAAATTTGAAACCATACAATAATATCAAATTACGGATCCGATGAAACTGGTTTCGTCAAAATCCGAGACTTTTGAAAAATGACTATTTTAACTCGCCGAATTAAAATTAAAACGATTTCGATGCGTTTCGAGCTGCCACGGTCAAACGATAACTCCGATTGCTACGAAAATTAAAATCCGACAATAACAAACTATTACAGATCCAATGGAACTAGTTTCGTTCAATTATGAGATTGTCCGAAAAATGGCTATTTTTCAGTCGATAATTAAATATTAAAATATTCAATTTTCACAAATTAACTTTAAATTCAATTTTAAAAGTTCTATAACATTACTATAACTCCAATATGATAAGATAAAATTTTACAAATCATTTTCAATCATATTCAACTCGATTTTCAATTATTTCTGAAATTTAACTTATTAAATTATCGGTTTAATTGTCTAATTAAATCCAATATTCGAAAAATAAATTATTCGACAGTTTAATTTCAATATAAAATTCCAAATTTTAAATTATTAACTTCTAAATCAAATTTCAATTGTTCACAAATTCCATTTTTAATTTCACAGTAATTAACAATCTTTTACAATGCAGTTTTCCATTATAAATCCAATATAAAAGATTATATTAGATTCAGCGTTCAATTTTATTGTAATTCAAATTCAAGTTATTTAATTCCAAATGAATTCTTTTATTTCGATTTACACTTTCATTATTGTATCAACTATTTACTTATACACTATTATCAATAGTTTATAATTCATTTACTTTCATTTTCTTCAGCTATCATCTTATTTAAATTCACAGTAATATTAAATTACATTCATTTACGTTGATTTTAATATTATACTTCAAGGTTAAATGTAACATTCTGTTTATTTCGTTGTTTACAATCCAATTCAATTCGTTTCAATTACTTGTTACACTCAAATTTAAATCTTTACTTACGTTCAATTACAAGTTAACATCTTTATCGAATTACCGTTTCAGTTATTATCTGCTTTCAATCAACTGTAATATTAAGTTACATTTATTTATATTAGTTTCAATAACATAAACTTCCATTATTAAATCTACAGGTAATTGGATATTTGTTGATATGAGTTCTGATTATCGTTTTTGATAATCAGATATTTGTTGTTTCTAATTATCGCTTGTGATAATTAGATATTTGTTGATATGAGTTCTGATTATCGTTTTTGATAATCAGATATTTGTTGTTTCTAATTATCGCTTGTGATAATTAGATATTTGTTGATATGAGTTCTGATTATCGTTTTTGATAATCGGATATTTGTTGCTTTTAATTATCACTTTAGATAATTAAATATTTGTTGATTTGAGATTTAATTATCGCTTGAGATAATTAAATATTTGTTGAATTTAGATTTAATTATCGTCTTTGATAATTAAATATTTGTTGATTTTAGATTTAATTATCGCTGTTAGATAATTAAATATTTGTTGATTTGAGATTTAATTATCGTCTTTGATAATTAAATATTTGTTGATTTTAGATTTAATTATCGCTGTTAGATAATTAAATATTTGTTGATTTGAGATTTAATTATCGTCTTTGATAATTAAATATTTGTTGATTTTAGATTTAATTATCGTTGTTAGATAATTAAATAATTGTTGATTTGAGATTTAATTATCGCCTGAGATAATTAAATATTTGTTGATTTTAGATTTAATTATCGCCTGAGATAATTAAATATTTGTTGACTTGAGATTTAATTATCGCCTGAGATAATTAAATATTTGTTGATTTGAGATTTAATTATCGCCTGAAATAATTAAATATTTGTTGAATTTGAAGTTTGATTATCGCTCGAGATAATCAAATAATTATTGAATTTGGAATTTGATTATCGCTTGAGATAATCAATTATTTGTTGAGTTCGAAATTTGATTATCGTTTTTTTATATCGAATATTTGTTGAACTTGAAATTTGATTATCGTTTTTGATAATCGAATATTTGTTGAATTTGAAATTTGATTATCGCTTGTGATAATCGAATATTTGTTGATTTGAGAAATTTGATTATCGTTTTTGATGATTGAATATTTGCGATTTTTGAGATTTGAGCTTCGTCTTTTTCT
Source organism: Allium fistulosum (assembly GCA_030737815.1). Taxonomy (NCBI): domain Eukaryota; kingdom Viridiplantae; phylum Streptophyta; class Magnoliopsida; order Asparagales; family Amaryllidaceae; genus Allium; species Allium fistulosum. The sequence continues at coordinate 696,302,688 of CM060906.1, forward strand.
CTGGCGATTCAGGTGAGTAATTTGATTTACTCACATTCAATTCGTGCTCTGTATGGGATTTCTGCTCTGTTTTTCCTTCTCTTTTAGTTGCTGGAACTCGATTGTTCTTGCTTGTGTTAGTCGTCTGATTTTGATCCCTGATTCCCACGATGTGGATTATTTTGATTTGAAGCAGTCGAACCTTTTGATTTCTTATCTAATACTTCCCCGCTGACACTTGCTTTGCTTGTACATTCGACATTGCCATGCTCTTTTGGTTGTTACCTTTTATCCATTTATTCCTTATGATTGCGTGGACGCAATTTCTTTGATAATTGTGTTCTCAATTCTTATTTTTCTAGCATAACTAGTTTAGGTTAGAAGAAAATTGTTATAGACAATCTTGATTAGGAAAATTACGGGGACGCAATTTTTATAAGGAGGGGAGTCTGTAACAACCGGGATTTTTGTAATTTCAATTATCGTCAAAATGACGATTTAATTCAGTTGATAATTGTTATTGGAATTCGAATCGGATTTGAAATGTGAAAATTGTTTGATTGCAATTGAGATTTATTCGGGTTAAAATTCTTTAATAAGAATTGTAAAACGTTGTTTGGGAATTTGAATCAAATTGATATTCTTTAAACAGTTTTCAAATGATTGAGTTGGGCTTTTGAATCTAGCCCATGTTTCTATTTCATTGTTGTTGTTCTATTTATAAAAGATAACCCGTCCCCCTTTTACTTTCATTCCTTTCAATTGAAAACCCTAAATCATACGAGCGAAAGAAAAGGAAATGGCGGCACGAATTCGTTCTCGCTCGATCGCTCTTGAGGACCACGGCTTCGACTCTTCCTCAATTCGAATGTCTGCTTCAATTCGTCGAAGGGATCTCGTGCTTGGCTTCGTTCGATTTAGTGATGTCACCACTTCCACTTCGAGCTGTTCGATCGCAACAGATGGCTTGGTTCGCAGCTTCATCTCTTCGTTCGAGTTCGACTTTGAGAGGATCCGCGTTCGTCGATAAAAGGTGAGTGATTTCCACTCACAAATTCTAATTCAATCTCGTATGCTTCGCTGCTTGATTTCCACGGCTTGTCTTTTTCTGTCTGATTTTCGTTCGTCTGGAATTAGTTGAATTTGTCAAGTACTTTTGATCTGATGTTTGATTATTGTAGTTGCCGACGATGTTACTGTTTATATAGGAATTGAACTCCTATATGTATTTCGTTCGTATAAAGTGGTTGATTTTGTCTGATATAGCTTTTGTATTCGTCAACTAATATATTATGGCCATTGATTTTCGTATTGATGAACGAGATGATTTACGACTTATTCAAAATCGTATATATTCGTATAATTGATACTTGTTCTCCACGGTTTTGACTCTGGACTTGATTTTGGGATTTTCTCCGACCTTTTTATATGCTTGAATTCTTCAACTTGCTTTATCTCGGCTGATTGATAATGTTCGAATGGTTGAGAGGATTGTGTGTTCTGTCTTGTTCATTCACGGCTTTGAATCTTGATGCTTGACTCGGTCGACATTGTCGAACTCTGCTCTTACCATGCTGTTGGCCCCTGACCTCTGGTCTGTTCTGGTATTCATCCCCGATCATTTTTGATCTGCAACTTTGTTCGTATGTTCATACATTGGTCGTACTTGGATTTGAACTACTTCATGTTGGTTTTATGTTTTGTTGACATGTGCATTTGTCTTTGCACTTGCACACTGCTGCTCACTGCAGTTTGGTTACTGGTGTACATACTTTGTCGAAATCATTTACTTTGTAGTTGGAATTTGCATTCATATTCAGATTGCTTATCATATAGTTTACATCCACACTGGGTTGACATCTGTTGTATAGCCTTTGCTGGCTTTTGATCTGTTATGTCTACTGTCCAGTAGCCTTGATGACTTCACTTGATTTCAGTTGCATATGTTAGCTCTTTGGTTCGACTACTGCATATATGTGTCAGTTGAAATGTTGGGTCTGTGGTTCAAGTTGTATATCATATTGAACTGGTTCATCTTTGTTGTATTTCACGGATTTGTACTGGTGCTGCAGTGTCATCTCTGTAGCTTACTTGGTACATTCAAGTGTATTGGTTCAGATTCCATTTACGTCTTTGTTTACCGATCACTTGTTCATGTCTTCACTGCTCACTGCTTGATGGTCTTGTGACTCTTGCTATGCCTTTGTGCATATTGTCGAACTCTGTATACTTGACCATTTCCGTTCATTCTGCATTCATTATAGTGCACCTTGGTTTATACTTTGATTCACTGTTTCGACTTGATGGTGGGTGGCATTTCTTTGAGTTGGTTTGTATACGTTGCCTGCATGCTCATGAACATTAGTTCTTGTTTCACTTTGAAAATATCAGTTCCTCTGCACATTGAATTCTTGTTTCACTTTGGAAATTACAGTTTCAATACTGTACACTGCTTAGTTGTATATGCAGCTTTCTTTTTGTTGCTATGCTACAGTCGTATTACCTTATCTTTGGGCTTTTGATTGTCATGTTGGATTTGAGAACTTTGGGGTTTTGACTGCAGTCATGGCTTGTTCGATATCACAGTTTTGATCTGAAGCGTGAACTTGTATCCCGCTTCCTTTTTGCTTGAGTTAGTTGAGTTTGGTTCCAGTTGTACTGCTATTTGAAATGCAGTGCCTTAAGTTGTAGCTTCTCTTGAGTCTTGTTCATCCCCACGGCATCGATGTTGACTTCGAAATGTTGACCTTGTGATCATTTGTGACTTTCACTGAGCTTTTGTGTATCTCCTGCGATAGTGGCGAGGCAGTACACGCGTGCGTGTACTGCAGCCCTATCGAATTTGACAGTTTTAAATTGTTGTTTCGATTTGTTGAATTGTTTCGTTGGTAAATTTCAATGGTTTGGAGTTGTATTCTGATTTGGATTGTTGATTTGTCGTTAACACTGTTTAGTGTTATATCTACCGTTATCCAATTCTCGTATCGAGAGTTGGATATACGAGATTTCTGTGACTGTCGTCTATTTGACTATCTGATTATTATCGCTACTATGCACTAATAACTGAGTTTGAATTAGACTGACCCGTGGATTATTTTCTTCTGAATGTAATACTCGGGTCAGACCCATGTTATTTCAGGTTGTAGATTTCTTTCTTTGAGTTGCTGTTCGAGAATTGAAGACTTTTCACATCTTCTGAAGTTGTCATTGTCCTTTTGTAGTAGTCGTGTCATTGTATAGAACGATATGTATTCATGTATATTAGTTGATAATGTACTTGTATATATAACTTCTAGAGTCGACAGTTGTAGTTGTATCATATGTATCGTGTCAACTATATTATAACTGACATCGATTATATATATATGATATTTTTGTTAATCTGTGTTCCACATTTATATTATCTGTGTTATTGTTATATCTAATGTCCTAAACTACTATGAAATATCGTAGTTTGTTTTATACTGATAATTGGGTGTGTCGATGGGAGTAAATAAATAATAGATGAAAAATAAAAAGTATATACCACTCCTATCGAGATAACCAATATTAGTGTAAGGCCAACTACGGATGGTCGCTCCTATCCAGCCTTATTCTTCGTAATAATAGACAGTATTTCTTTTAATACTCTTTGTTATTATGAGCATAGAGGTAGGGCGTCACAGTTGGTATCAAAGCTTGGGGTTTATGGACATAATATAAAACTTAACTCGGAAGGAACATATGTTACAACTATTGGTCGATGTTTTATTTGTGCTTGAGTCAAAACTAAAGTTTTGAAATTTGGATGAAATTTTTAAATAACTTTATTTAAAAATAATAGTGAAATTGTGTTCTGATGATTTGATTGGTTTGTGTTCTGTTTATCAGAGTGCGCAGCGGAAACAGTGAAACTGTCTTCGCTGAGTACAACTGATAATCTTTTTGATTTAAAAATCAAAATACGAAATTGATATGAATTTCATTTGTTGTTTACATAGCTGTAATTATTTTATTTCTTTGAGAACTTCGAATCCGAATTGAGGATTCGAAGAAATTGCAGATATGTGATTTTTGTTGAAATTTCCGCTGGCTTTCTTTTGTACTAATCATCTATTGATTAGATTTTTGCTGTTTTAAATTATCTTCATTGAAGATACATTTGAATGATTTTTTGTTCATTTTGTAGTACGTGCAAAAAATTTAAATTGCACGTTATTGCATTTATTTTACGTTGAACCGATGCTTGGTTATGAAACGTATTTTGTTGCCGTTATTTTTACAACGGAATTTTACACCAATGCTATATTTTGAAGTACGGTGTTTTGTGGCATTTTGATGAATGAGAATTCACTGACATTACATTTTGATGTAGATTGTTTTGATGTGATTTTGACGATTTAAAACTACTGTCGCTTTGGCTTCCGTAACTGTCAAATTTTAAAAGTGGATTTTCAAGCGGTTATTCCGCAATGCTGATTTGTAACCGTTTTTACGGTATTTTGAGAAGTACAATTTCCTTATCGAAATTGTTACTGATTTGCTGTTTTAATCACGTGATTGGAAAATTGTTTTAAAATGAAAATTGTTTTATAAAATTTTAGCAGTTTGCGTTTTCAAAAGAATGAGAAAGCGACTTAAACGATTCAGCCAAATCGAGGATTATGACCCCTTTCTTTTACTGTTTCGCTTAACTCCGGACTTGTTCAGTTGAGAATGCGAATTGTTATTTTTACAAAATAAATAAATTTGTTTTCAAAAATTTTACAGTTTGCGATTTCAAAAGAATGAGAAAGCGATTTAAACGTTTCAGCAAAATCGAGGACTATGACCCCTTTCTTTTACTGATTCGCTTAATTCCGGACTTGTCCGTTTGAGAATGTGAAATGTATTTTTACAAAATACACAATTTTGCACTTTCAAGGAAACGATGAAGAGAATCAAACGATAGTAAAACACGTGGTATGGGACATGTGCGTTTGCTATTTCGGTTAATTCCGGACTCGTTAATTGAAATATTTGATGATTTTGTGTGCTTTCGAGCCACTCTGCGGACCTTCGGGTAATTTGTTGGGCTTTCGGGCCACTCTGCGGACCTTCGGGTCATTTGTTGGGCTTTCGGGCCACTCTGCGGACCTTCGGGTCAAATACCAGTACTAGACCTTCGGGTCACTCTGCGGACCTTCGGGTCAATCTGATGGGCGCCAAAATTATGTTGAGTACTTGGTAGGCTTCGGCCACTCTGAGATGCACGTGCGGCGAATTAAAAACTCGCCATCTGATGGGATCGATCCAAGCTTTTATGTTGATTTTCTAGTCTTCTTAATTGATTTCTAGATATTTGTTGTTTCCAATTTTCTGCAGGTAATTGGATATTTGTTGATATGAGTTCTGATTATCGTTTTTGATAATCAAATATTTGTTGTTTCTAATTATCGCTTGTGATAATTAGATATTTGTTGATATGAGTTCTGATTATCGTTTTTGATAATCAGATATTTGTTGTTTCTAATTATCGCTTGTGATAATTAGATATTTGTTGATATGAGTTCTGATTATCGTTTTTGATAATCGGATATTTGTTGCTTTTAATTATCACTTTAGATAATTAAATATTTGTTGATTTGAGATTTAATTATCGCTTGAGATAATTAAATATTTGTTGAATTTAGATTTAATTATCGTCTTTGATAATTAAATATTTGTTGATTTTAGATTTAATTATCGCTGTTAGATAATTAAATATTTGTTGATTTGAGATTTAATTATTGTCTTTGATAATAAAATATTTGTTGATTTTAGATTTAATTATCGCTGTTAGATAATTAAATATTTGTTGATTTGAGATTTAATTATCGTCTTTGATAATTAAATATTTGTTGATTTTAGATTTAATTATCGCTGTTAGATAATTAAATAATTGTTGATTTGAGATTTAATTATCGCCTGAGATAATTAAATATTTGTTGATTTTAGATTTAATTATCGCCTGAGATAATTAAATATTTGTTGACTTGAGATTTAATTATCGCCTGAGATAATTAAATATTTGTTGATTTGAGATTTAATTATCGCCTGAAATGATTAAATATTTGTTGAATTTGAAGTTTGATTATCGCTCGAGATAATCAAATAATTATTGAATTTGGAATTTGATTATCGCTTGAGATAATCAATTATTTGTTGAGTTCGAAATTTGATTATCGTTTTTTTTATATCGAATATTTGTTGAACTTGAAATTTGATTATCGTTTTTGATAATCGAATATTTGTTGAATTTGAAATTTGATTATCGCTTGTGATAATCGAATATTTGTTGATTTGAGAAATTTGATTATCGTTTTTGATGATGAATATTTGCGATTTTTGAGATTTGAGCTTCGTCTTTTTCTCTGGCGATTCAGGTGAGTAATTTGATTTACTCACATTCAATTCGTGCTCTGTATGGGATTTCTGATCTGTTTTTCCTTCTCTTTTAGTTGCTGGAACTCGATTGTTCTTGCTTGTGTTAGTCGTCTGATTTTGATCCCTGATTCCGACGATGTGGATTATTTTGATTTGAAGCAGTCGAACCTTTTGATTTCTTATCTAATACTTCCCCGCTGACACTTGCTTTGCTTGTACATTCGACATTGCCATGCTCTTTTGGTTGTTACCTTTTATCCATTTATTCCTTATGATTGCGTGGACGCAATTTCTTTGATAATTGTGTTCTCAATTCTTATTTTTCTAGCATAACTAGTTTAGTTTAGAAGAAAATTGTTATAGACAATCTTGATTAGGAAAATTACGGGGACGCAATTTTTATAAGGAGGGGAGTCTGTAACAACCGGGATTTTTGTAATTTCAATTATCGTCAAAATGACGATTTAATTCAGTTGATAATTGTTATTGGAATTCGAATCGGATTTGAAATGTGAAAATTGTTTGATTGCAATTGAGATTTATTCGGGTTAAAATTCTTCAATAAGAATTGTAAAACGTTGTTTGAGAATTTGAATCAAATTGATATTCTTTAAACAATTTTCAAATGATTGAGTTGGGCTTTTGAATCTAGCCCATGTTTCTATTTCATTGTTGCCGTTCTATTTATAAAAGATAACCCGTCCCCCTTTTACTTTCATTCCTTTCAATTGAAAACCCTAAATCATACGAGCGAAAGAAAAGGAAATGGCGGCACGAATTCGTTCTCGCTCGATCGCTCTTGAGGACCACGGCTTCGACTCTTCCTCAATTCGAACGTCTGCTTCAATTCGTCGAAGGGATCTCGTGCTTGGCTTCGTTCGATTTAGTGATGTCACCACTTCCACTTCGAGCTGTTCGATCGCAACAGATGGCTTGGTTCGCAGCTTCATCTCTTCGTTCAAGTTCGACTTTGAGAGGATCCGCGTTCGTCGATAAAAGGTGAGTGATTTCCACTCACAAATTCTAATTCAATCTCGTATGCTTCGCTGCTTGATTTCCACGGCTTGTCTTTTTCTGTCTGATTTTCGTTCGTCTGGAATTAGTTGAATTTGTCAAGTACTTTTGATCTGATGTTTGATTATTGTAGTTGCCGACGATGTTACTGTTTATATAGGAATTGAACTCCTATATGTATTTCGTTCGTATAAAGTGGTTGATTTTGTCTGATATAGCTTTTGTATTCGTCAACTAATATATTATGGCCATTGATTTTCGTATTGATGAACGAGATGATTTACGACTTATTCAAAATCGTATATATTCGTATAATTGATACTTGTTCTCCACGGTTTTGACTCTGGACTTGATTTTGGGATTTTCTCCGACCTTTTTATATGCTTGAATTCTTCAACTTGCTTTATCTCGGCTGATTGATAATGTTCGAATGGTTGAGAGGATTGTGTGTTCTATCTTGTTCATTCACGGCTTTGAATCTTGATGCTGGACTCGGTCGACATTGTCGAACTCTGCTCTTACCATGCTGTTGGCCCCTGACCTCTGGTCTGTTCTAGTATTCATCCCCGATCATTTTTGATCTGCAGCTTTGTTCGTATGTTCATACATTGGCCGTACTTGGATTTGAACTACTTCATGTTGGTTTTATGTTTTGTTGACATGTGCATTTGTCTTTGCACTTGCACACTGCTGCTCACTGCAGTTTGGTTACTGGTGTACATACTTTGTCGAAATCATTTACTTTGTAGTTGGAATTTGCATTCATATTCAGATTGCTTATCATATAGTTTACATCCACACTGGGTTGACATCTGTTGTATAGCCTTTGCTGGCTTTTGATCTGTTATGTCTACTGTCCAGTAGCCTTGATGACTTCACTTGATTTCAGTTGCATATGTTAGCTCTTTGGTTCGACTACTGCATATATGTGTCAGTTGAAATGTTGGGTCTGTGGTTCAAGTTGTATATCATATTGAACTGGTTCATCTTTGTTGTATTTCACGGATTTGTACTGGTGCTGCAGTGTCATCTCTGTAGCTTACTTGGTACATTCAAGTGTATTGGTTCAAATTCCATTTACGTCTTTGTTTACCGATCACTTGTTCATGTCTTCACTGCTCACTGCTTGATGGTCTTGTGACTCTTGCTATGCCTTTGTGCATATTGTCGAACTCTGTATACTTGACCATTTCCGTTCATTCTGCATTCATTATAGTGCACCTTGGTTTATACTTTGATTCACTGTTTCGACTTGATGGTGGGTGGCATTTCTTTGAGTTGGTTTGTATACGTTGCCTGCATGCTCATGAACATTAGTTCTTGTTTCACTTTGAAAATCTCAGTTCCTCTGCACATTGAATTCTTGTTTCACTTTGGAAATTACAGTTTCAATACTGTACACTGCTTAGTTGTATATGCAGCTTTCTTTTTGTTGCTATGCTACAGTCGTATTACCTTATCTTTGGGCTTTTGATTGTCATGTTGGATTTGAGAACTTTGGGGTTTTGACTGAAGTCATGGCTTGTTCGATATCACAGTTTTGATCTGAAGCGTGAACTTGTATCCCGCTTCCTTTTTGCTTGAGTTAGTTGAGTTTGGTTCCAGTTGTACTGCTATTTGAAATGCAGTGCCTTATGTTGTAGCTTCTCTTGAGTCTCGTTCATCCCCAAGGCATCGATGTTGACTTCGAAATGTTGACCTTGTGATCATTTGTGACTTTCACTGAGCTTTTGTGTATCTCCTGCGATAGTGGCGAGGCAGTACACGCGTGCGTGTACTGCAGCCCTATCGAATTTGACAGTTTTAAATTGTTGTTTCGATTTGTTGAATTGTTTCATTGGTAAATTTCAATGGTTTGGAGTTGTATTCTGATTTGGATTGTTGATTTGTCGTTAACACTGTTTAGTGTTATATCTGCCGTTATCCAATTCTCGTATCGAGAGTTGGATATACGAGATTTCTGTGACTGTCGTCTATTTGACTATCTGATTATTATCGCTACTATGCACTAATAACTGAGTTTGAATTAGACTGACCCGTGTATTATTTTCTTCTGAATGTAATACTCGGGTCAGACCCGAGTTATTTCAGGTTGTAGATTTCTTTCTTTGAGTTGCTGTTCGGGATTTGAAGACTTTTCACATCTTCTGAAGTTGTCATTGTCCTTTTGTAGTAGTCGTGTCATTGTATAGAACGATATGTATTCATGTATATTAGTTGATAATGTACTTGTATATATAACTTCTAGAGTCGACAGTTGTAGTTGTATCATATGTATCGTGTCAACTATATTGTAACTGACATCGGTTATATATATATGAGATTTTTGTTAATCTGTGTTCCGCATTTATATTATTTGTTTTATTGTTATATCTAATGTCCTAAACTACTATGAACTATCGTAGTTTGTTTTATACTGATAATTGGGTGTGTCGATGGGAGTAAATAAATAATAGATGAAAAATAAAAAGTATATACCACTCCTATCGAGATAACCAATATTAGTGTAAGGCCAACTACGGATGGTCGCTCCTATCCAGCCTTATTCTTCGTAATAATAGACAGTATTTCTTTTAATACTCTTTGTTATTATGAGCATAGAGGTGGGGCGTCACACATAATTAACTTTTAATATAAATCATTTTAACTTATAAATCATATATTTTCACATTTTAAAAACAATCATTTAAATACCTTTATTTCTATGATTTTATAAAGTCAAATTTCCATACAAAAATCAAATTAAATAACAATTAAATTTTCATTTCTTTAATTAAATTCTTAGCTTACCAACTAAGTTTAAATTCCCAAAATATAACTTATTTCCATTTATTTTACTTAATTAAAATTTCACTTTTAACAAAATTCACAATTTCCCAATTTAAGTTATATTTCAAAAATTCAACTTAAACATTCCTTTATTTCATATTTTAATTTATACAAAATCATTAACACTTTTAAAATTTTATTATTACTTAATAAAAATCATTAAATTCATTTTTTAAATCAAATTTGTCGTACTTTCTTGCTTTACATAATTTCCATTTATAAACAAAATCATAAATTCCAAAATTGACTTATTTTTCAAATTCTACTTCACCATTTACTTAATTCACTTATTTAATTTGTAGAAAATCACTAATATTTTATAGAAATCATTTTAATAAAATTTAAATCAAAAATATCATGATATTTACATTTTTAAAATATTTTAAAAATTTCAGAAAAATATATAAACCACGGGTCTGTATATAAAATTTTCTAGCCTAGGTCAAGTGATACGGATATGTATCATTTCAATCCGCAGTTTACAAAGAAAACCGGGTTTTATCATTTCAAACCCGCAATCCCAAGTTAAATAAAATAAATAAAAACCGCTCAGGCCTATCATTTCAACCCATAACGATTTTTCCCTATTCTAAGTCCGTTCGGGTATGTATCATTTCAACCCATAGTGATTTCTATACTAACAGGGAACTTGCAGTGTGATAAACAGATATAAATGAACAGAATAGCATCATATAAAAGTAAATGATGATATAATAGGTGTAATAACAGGGGTGAGCATTATATGATCATAATATAACAGTTATAACAGGATGGTATAATTTTACAGATTCAAATGGTGTCAGTTTACTAGTTATATAAGTACACATCGTCTGGTGAGAATTACTCACCTGTTTACGCTGGAGATGATAGACCAAAAGTACACAACAACGAATTTCGAAAGCAAGACAACACGAATATGATTTGAGAATGGAAGAGTCGAAGCTATACCCCTTGAAAACATTACACAAAACAAATATATAAAACATAAGTTCAACACGATTTAAACATCAAATAACATTAGAAACGATACCCAAAACAATATCCATTTGCATTGTACTTGTTCTCAACCTCATGTGCTTCAGCTAGGTAGTTGTTAAGCTCAGCCAAGGGGTGCTATAAGGTCTGGTTTGGGTTCATAATGGTCGGCCTATATGGGTTAACAAGGTGAACAAGTCTAGGTGCACACATATACAACTACAAGGCAAACACACCATGTTCTAGGCCACAAATGGGATCGGCCAAAGGCAACAAGGCACGGCCAGGTACAGGTGGGGTCAGGGGATGACGTGGCAGTAGGTGGAGGTCAGGTCAGAGGTGGTGGTGGTGGTGGTAGTTGCGGCTAAAGGTGGTAGAAGGTGATGTTGACAAAGGTGGCTCGTTTGCATAGTTGGTGATGGTTTTAATGTATTTTTGGTGGTGATCTCTAGCCTAGATGGCTCGGCCTGGCCATGGTGGGGTACTAAGGGGGTGGTTGATCAGAAAACAAGATGGTAGAGGTTGGGTCAGATCTGGTTGAGGAGGAGCCAAGCTATGAAGTAGAGGACAAGTACAAAATTTCAATGGAAAACATAAAAAACAAGAGAGAAAAGAAGATGTTTACCAATCTTTTTATCCTATGGCCGTATTTTTTTTTGATTTGAGAAGGTTTCAGTACGTGAAAAATGGAAGAATACAGCTGAGAAAGAAGAAGAAATGCACGGCCAAAAATCATAAAGGTGGGGGTTGAGAAAATGAAAAGGTGGAAGAGGAAAAGACTTTGGAATATAAAGAGTTTAAAACTTTTCAAATTTCCACTAATTTATTTTAATTTATAAATACATGAAAATACTGATAATAAAGATAAAAGAACTCAGAAATAAAGTAACCAAATAAATTAAATTTTAAATTAAATAAATTAAATGAAGAAAATAGCAATATATACAAAACTAGGCTTAATAAATTGAAATAAATTTCAATAGACTTTAGAAAAATTTATATTATGAATTTAAAAATATTAAAAGACAAAAATATACATAAAATAACATATTAACACATATTAAAATAAAATATGACAAAGAAAAATATAATTTTTTATAATTTAAAATAACAAAATTGTTAAATAAAACAAATTGCACTCAAAATTGAAATATACATAACTTTCACAGTTTAACTCCGTTTCCAACGAAACGAAAAGCAGTATTCATGTTATTACATCTATTTTCATAATAAAAGATAAAATTTAAGAATTTAAATATTTAAATTAAAAATTTAAAAGTCAAAGTTTGACCAGTTTGAACAGAAATTCACTTTTCAGTAAAATATCCAATTTATTCAAGTTTGAAATTATAATTCACATAATAATCAAAATTTATATTTTAAAATGAAATATTTGAGATAAAACAAGTTTAAGAATAATTTCAAAATAAAATAAAGTCAAATTTAAAATATATGCAAAAATCTAGGGTTGTTACAATTTATTTATAGGGTTTACTATTAATAACTTTTATTATATAATAATGTTTGGAAATAAATGATTTTTATTTATTTATAAATGTTCAAGATTTATAAATAGAGCTTTATAAACAGATTTGGATTTTAGAAGGGGAGTTTTATAGATAGATTTGGGGACTTAAAGGGAGATTATTTACAAGATAAAAAGAGTTTATAAATGATTTCAGATATTTGTAAAAGAATTTTGGAAATGGGTTTATAAGAAGAGTTTTATAAATAGATGTATGGATTTATAAAGAGTTTATAATCGGAAATGGAGATTGGGCTTTATAAGAGGTTTCTATAAAGAGTTTTATAAACGGTTTCAAAGATTTATAAAATAGTTTTGCAAATGGTTCTTGAGATTTATAAGGGATTTATAAACGATATTAGAATTTTATAGAAAGGAAATCTTTCTCAATTTTGTGAATATACTTATAGCGTTGAGATAAGTATATGGATATTTTCTAAGTATTTAAAATATAGCGATTTGTGGGTATATCTTTGTAAAGGTATATACATATATACAAGTATTATAAAGTTGTTTCTTTTATGAGAAGATTTATTAAAAATGGTAGCGGTTACTTATGTGTTTAACAAATGTTGGTCTTCCTTATGGAATTTAAATCCCTGATTTGAATGTTTGTCTATTCAATGGTTAAATAACCGACTATCAAATTTGGACCCAAAACTTAACTTTGGAAATATCTAGGAGAATCACATGAGTTATATGGCACAGGCATCTCTGATGATGTTGTAATGTGCATATAAATCTTGTTTCGTTCTCTTAGGACAAATGATAAGGAAATCCGTCCACTAACGATTGGGAGGTGATCACCACTCTTATCTTTGACTTTTTATTTCCTAAAGAATCGGGGTTGAGTTTACCAGAAACTATTGAATGTTGTTTCGAAGAGACCGGGATCAGATATGTTATCCAGAAACCACTTCGATCCAACTTAAGCGTTTCAAAGTAAAGATATCTTAAAGATGATGGAATTGAAGATGGAGCACTCAGGCATTTCTTTCAGTCCTAGAACGAACTTGTATGGATGAATGCTAGCATTGCGTTGTTGCCTGGAGGGCAGTGTTAGCCTTCCAAGTGGGAAGTGCTATATAAAGGTAAAACGTAGCCTCGAGCCTCAACAATCGGGAAATGACAAAAGTCGAGCATGTAGTAGGGCCAAGTGGGTCGCTCCCATTAGGGTATGGTCATCCAAATCGAGATTGGTTACTATCTACTCATGTATGTTTTGGGGCCCATTAATGAAAGGGGTGATCATATTCGGTACTACTAGTCAAGTGGTAGGCCAATCCTTGTGGCAGGGGTACAATATGTTCTTGTCAAACCCTGGTGCATTTTATCTAGAGATGCACCATCGGAAGGTAGTTCCTTACCTTATCATAGTATGGAATCCATTCTCCAATATGAGCTTTACGGACTTAGTTGTGCCTAACTATGTTGAAAGATGAGATGCAAGCATTTCAGCTATTATATTTATGTGGAAATTAGCCACAATGGCCTCTTTAGCAAGTGCAATTAGTTTCTAGGACGCACAACTGAAATAATTACTTTTAAGGACAAAGTGCAAAATAATTAGTTTTTAAGGCCTAAATACCTATGAAATTATGTCTTTGAAAGTACTTGGACTGTTGACTTTGTCCTTAAAAGTAATTATTCTGCTGACTTTGGCCTTGAAATTAATTTCCGTGGATGTGTGTCCAAGAAACTAATTGGACTGCAAAGTTTGTCCTTTTAGTGAAATTCCCCTTACTTTGAATTTCTAGACATTATTATAATATCACTGGATTTTCTATAGAAAATGTTTTGGTTATCATAAGGTAAAAACCCGTCCGTGTTTATATACAATCTGGTCTTACGAGATACTTTTGATTTCAATGGTTTTTTTATAACTTTAAAATTTAATTGTGTGTGTTTTCTCATGCTAGTTTTTCAGACTGACTCGGGTGTTATTTTATTACAATGCTAGGGTCAGACCGGGCATATTTACAGATTGCTTTGGATGCATTGGAGCTCATGAGACGAGTTGGAGGTCTTCAAGTCGTATTCACGTATATATCCATTTTCCGCTACTTTGTTGTTGAAATAATTATCATTAGTGAGGACAGGTTGTTATAACTGTCCAGGCTGATGATTGTGATTTGTTGTTGTACTCTGATTGATGTATGCATATAACAGTTTCTCTTTTGTAAAGATCATTGTATTATATTATATATTATTCCGTTGTGTTTTGAAGATTTTGTGTTGTTTTAGTTTTCTTTCTCTTCTTTCTTCTTCTCTCTTCTTTCTTCTTTCTTTACCCCTAATAATTGAGTTTTTTGGCATTCGATTACTCTGCACGAAATACAGTGGATGTTTTAATTTCAATTTTCGAGGGACAAAAATCCTGGCTGTTACACTCATGATTACAACAATTTGTAAGTGCTATCACAAATTGTACCACTCATGGATTTTTTATTAAATATACTTTTAATTAAATTATTTATTTAATATAACATTTATTAAGTATATAATAGAAAGAAAACACCTTTATTTCGAATAAGTTAAGTCAATGAGTTAAATATATATAACAAATTACATAATTGCCCCTAAGGTGTACCCCTAACTCTATCATGCCATATGGGTAATTATGTAATTTGTTATGTATATCTAACTCGATAACCAATCTTGTTCGAAATAAAAGGTAATTTCTTTCTATTATATACTTGATATAATGTAACGACCCATGATTTTTAGCATCTGTTATTGAAATATTAATTTTTATAAGTTGAATTAATAAATTTTCTGATACTAGAGATATCTAAATATATAGATTTTGAAAGCTATACTAAATTTTCAAACGTTAATTTCTAAATATGATAATATATATATATATATATGTATGTATGTATGTATGTATATTTCACCATTTCAAATTTATGATAAAATATCTATATGTATATATACAAAGCTTCATGATGCAAATTTCAAACTTATGATGAAAAAATTATATATAAATATATATACATATATATGTATATATGTTTATAAAAATAGTGTATATGAAAATACGTAAATAGATATATGGTAAAATGTGTATATGGTAAAAATATGTATATGTAAAGATATATATATATATACACACACACACACATTTAAACTTCATGATGAAAATTTCAAATCAAGCACATAATAAATCCAATCAAGCACACAAAATATCAAATCAACATATGAAATCAAATCAATCCAAAAATCAAATCAGCTCAAAAGCAAAAGAAAATAAAAAGAGACAAAAAAATACGAAGAAGCCTGTACACACATCAGCCACCCTAGTGTGTACCCATAGCCACCCTATACTTCACTATTTTCTTTCCATTATATATATATGGCCATACTTGTTCATACTTATAAAAAAAAGATCTGAAATTTAAAATTGAAGGAAGAAGATTAGTTGATCAAAAGCATTAAAACAAAGCAGCAGTGTTCACCAATTTCAAAATAGTGAGTAAAAACATCTTGCCTTGTTTACTGGTATCTGCATATATTTATATAACTATTGATTTTGGTATGAATCTTTGATCTATGTCATGTGCTTATGTGTTGTTATGTGAAGATGTATATGTATGTGTGTACTAGACATGATCAATTCCAAATAAAACACTGTACATCTTCTACGAAAACTTTCTGTTAATATATTTTGGTTAAAAACAGTTGAACATTCAACTTTAAAAATCAACATCTTCATATCTAATTAGTTTTAAATCATGATTCCAAAAAAAAAGATGTTTGTTTTTTAGTGTAGAACATTTTAAAGTTGATTTCATTCAATTTTATCAAGTAGAGAGAGAGAAAATGTCATTTAACAGTGAATAGGTCATATAGGGTCAAATTTTAACTTTCTTAATTTAATGAATAGATCATATAGTCATGGTCGTTGTGGAAAACCATGATTTTTAAGGGTTGTTTGAGGATTTTTAGTGACGTGTGGAGGTAGCAAAAGAGAGATGATCAGAATTGGGTGTAATGGCAAATTACGGCGATCGAGTTGATTTCAGGTCGAGGGGTTGGGCGTGGAGGAGGTTTAAGGGGTGGCGAACCTAGGAAAAATGGCACGGCGATTTTTGGTGGAAGGTGGAGGCGAAATGAGGAGGATTTAGGGTTTTAGGGTGTGGGTTTTTGGGTTTGGAGAAATGGAAAGGATGAAGGAGAGGTGGTGGCGTGCGCACCGGGGGAAAAGGTGGCGGAAGATGTGGCGAAGCTCGGGGTAAGTTCTGCTGAAAGATGGTGGATGTGGGTGGCGTGGCGAGGTGATTTGGTGACATGGTCTTCATACCAGTATTTGGGTGGAGTTCGAAAATTTCGAACTAAGGATTTGGGCGAGTTAGCAGATGGTTAGACGTGAAGTTGTGGTCGTGGGCGATCTGCTGGGATGGTCGGCGGCAAAGTTTGTTAACCAGAGGCGTCGTGTACATGCACACGTTTGTGCACAGTCCCGTGCATGTTCACATGCGTTCGAATGAAAGAGTAGAGAGGAGACTAGGAAGAAGAAAGGAGATGGAGTTGTATTGGGCCGGGTTAGATTAGTATGGGCTGAGTATGTTTAAAAAGAAAATTTAAATTAATTATTTTATGTAATAACCTATAAATTTTAAAACCCTATTTCTTCTTCATTTAAAATCTGAAGGACGCATGAATTTTTGCGTCGAGTTCCTATCGCAAAATATTTTCATCTGAATTAATATTGTCGAATTTTCTAAAATATAAAATTTAATGATATAAACAATTGAAGTGAATAAATAAGTAATTTCTTAATTATTAATTATATGTTAATTAATTATTTAATTATTAAATGGACTATATAAATTTAATTTACTAATAATAAATTATCTTATAAATTTCTTTGGTTATCAAGTAATCTGGATTAAGAATATAACTTGTCTCGGTAAATTGACACCAATTCAGTTCTGATTTGTAAATTGATTTAATATTAATTATAAATCGTTGATTATAGTTAATAATCTATGCTTTGGCTTTTATTTAGATATTGTCTCAATTATCTTTATCTGTGCCATTGAGTAGCCAAATAATACAGTTGAGTTAAATTGGATTGAGTGTGGTAGATCAGACATTTGTTTAGCGGAAGCAAATCATTGTTCCGCTAATTAAATTAATTGGACCGTGTTTAGTTGAATAAATCACTGTTCTGCTTTTATTAATTGGATCAGTTAATTTGGACATTTATTTAGCAGAAAAAAATCCCGTTCTGCTATTACAATTGTGTGGACACTAAAATACATTCCAATTGGTTAGTATTGGATAAGTGTTGTATTAACGATTAATTGTTAATTATGAATTTAATTTCATATGTGATGTTATATGGATACTTGGGTTATAACTTGATAATTATTGGAATTAATGGTGACTTGATTAGGTACCATTAGAGTTACTAAGCCTCTTTTCCTAATTTGGAAGTTGATTTTTGAACCAAAGTAATTTTGAGAATGATTATTATCTATTAATGATATTTTAAAGATAATTAATAATTATTTGATAATGAATTAAAGTTAATTATTTTATGATTCTTAAAAGTTATTCAAAGTATTTAATTATTGTTTCCAAGTTGTTTAATTATATAAAATGTTTAAAAGTATATTTTAATTATAAATTAAAGTTATTTTATAATGATGTGATTTAAAGTTTAATTATTATTTAAGAATTAATCAGTATTAAAATATTATTATTTCAAGGATAATTTGTTCAAATATTAATATTGTTTTAAATATAATATATTATATAGTAAACTTTTATAAAAGAGTATTTTCCTAAATTAAACTTGGAAATTCATTTAAAACTTTATAAGCATTATTTTGAGATAATTATTTCGGGAAGTAATGGTATATTTTCATAGCGTAATTTGAGGGAAGAGATTGCCTATAGTTTGGGATGTTATCATTGGGATAGCGACGAACCATTGTGCAAACTGCGATCCATGATGGATTGCATGGCGAAAATCGAGAGGCAGAGATTGCCTAAGTTAAGTTTGGTTTTCCTGGGATAGAGACGTAACCATTGAAGTGCGACCCATGGTCGATACCGAATGGTGCTTTCCATATTTATTTTAAAAGGTTTCAAGTATTTTTTGGAAGATATGATTGTTAATATACTTATTCCGGTGAGATAAGTATATGACTGTTTTTGATAAAGAGATTTAATTAATTTAAATTAAATTAAATGAGGCTTAGTGATTTCAGTGGGAAATGAAATCTTTGTTTGAATGTTTGTTTATTTGATAGTTAAATAACCGATTATCAAATCTTGACCCAAATATGTAATCTTTCTTAATTTTGGTGGAATGGAAATATTCCCTACTTAACACCGAAGAATATAATTCAAGAAATATCTAGGAGAAATGCGAGAATTATATGGTAAGGTTACCATCGGGTTGCTATACTGTACATATAAACTTGTGGATCTTCTAGGACAAATGATATCCATCCACTTAAACGGTTAGGGGGTGATCCCCAATCTTATGTATTGTCTGATTATTTCCTAAAGAACCGGTCTTGAGCATTCCGGGAATCGACGAATGGTTTTTGGAGCACCCAGGAAATGGAGAATGTACTCGTAAGAGATGACTCAGAACCCATGACCTACCCCGAAACCATATACGGCTAAATGGAGGAGATGCATTATATTTTGAGATGTTGAGATCCATATGTGGTTCCATGACTTAGAGTGTAGGAATCTGTGTGAGATTCCAAGATCTATTGAGATGTGGAATTCATGTGTGACTGTGACCTGTTAAGGTGTGGGAATCCATGTCGGATTCCATAATTATTTGGAGAGGTGTGTTAGCTGGAATACCAGGCCTAGCCTCTGTAGGAAATGCGGATTACAAATCTTAAGGAAGAATTAACAGTAGAGGGGGGTGAATAATGTTTAATTAATTTTATGAATCTTTTTGAAATATTTTCAAATTAAATCCAAACAGATGCAATTCAAAAACACAGAAACAATCTTAGAATCAGACACAGATGCAAATAGTAAATAAAAGCAGTAAAGGAAAGAACACACCAGAATTTTCAACTGGTTTAGAGTTACCCTATATCCAGTCCAACATAATTTCTTGTGCAGATTTCTTTTCAAATATAATGTCGATATTACAACCTCGATTTCAAGACCACGAGATACACCCTCCTGTCTTCAAGTCCAGGGCAAACTCTCTTGATTTAACCAGGCTACAAGATCACCCAATTGATTTACGGGCTACAATCACACCCAATTGATTTATAGGCTACAATCATATCGTTTCCAATATCACTTTGATAGATAGAGAGACTCAATACACTTCTTTGATTACAAATGATCTTATAACTCCGAATAACACTGAGATCTTTGAGAGAGAGTGGTAGAGAATCAAACTAGAGATGATCAAGTTTGATTCACTTAGGATTTCGGTAGAGTTTTGTTAAAATATAAGATAATACTTGAGTGGAGAAGAAGGAGTGAAGAAATAAAGAAAAACTAACTTAAAATTCGTTGAAAACAACTAGTATTTATAGAAGAACAACAGTCATGTCTATTCGCGAAAGGTTATGACGAATAGACACTTCTTTTTAAAATTTGAAATTTGAATTCTACGGTCATCATTTCAACATGGGGGGATGGGGTATGTCGACATGCCCTAGTAAATTTTGAAAATTGATTTTTTTTTAAAGATATTTTCTTTCTAAAACTTGTCAAAACAATTTCTGAAGTTTATAAACCATTTTGAATATAGTTTAAACTTATAAAATAGATTTAAAAAGTAATCATAAAAGTATATAATCTATAATATAAAAGTAATATTAAAAACTAAGTATAGAATATATTTTTGAGATTTAAAGCTTGTAATATTAAAACAGAGGATAGTTTAAAAAAAAGAGATGATTTTGAAATCAAAATATAAAAGATAATAAAAATGGTTTAAGGCTAAATTATTTAAACTAAGAGAGATGACTATTAAAAAGTTTTTGAAAAAATATTTAAAATAAATCATTTTGAAAATTTCGTGGATTCCATTCCACAAGAGAAGGTTGTGGGTTCCATCCCACAAAAGAGGTCGTGGGTTCCATCCCACTGTTAATGCGAGAAGGTGGATTCCACCACAATTAAAATCTGAATAAAGATTTTAGTGGTATTATGAAGTTTTAACATAAATCTAGACACTATTACTTATCTTGATATCTTGAACTCTTGAAATCTTGAACTCCTGATATCTTAAACTCTTGATACTCATGAGTCTTCAGTCTTGGTTTCTTCAATCTTGAATTCATCAGTTTTGAATCTCTATACTCTACAGTCTTCATTCTCAGTACCTACATATATATCCTGCATATACATATATATCTTAACAAGAATATTAGTATTTATATTTTATAACAGGTCCTAAGGTTGTTGTCATCAAAACCATCATCTTTGGAACTAACAATCCGCCCCTTTTGATGATGACAACTTTTGTTTATAAAATCTACTCCACCAAACTCTGATTCTACTCTGACTCCCCCTTATTCCAACAACTCCCCTTTAATCTACTAACTCCCCCTTAATCTAAGCCTATCTAACCTATTTTATAATTCTCCCCCTTTGTCATCAACAAAAGCTAATCCTAAACTACCTAACTCCCCCTTAAACTAATACTATGGAACTAAATACTAATAATGAAGTATAATTAAGTGAAACGTAAATATAATTTAATTATATATACGTTGTTATATTACACATATAAACAAAAATATATACAAATACACACAATATATAAAAACAATCTAATGAGAGTCTTTGATAATTGGTGACTTGTGAATTGTACAATTTGGGTAATGGTCAAAAGCTTCCACGTTGTTCGACCAAATTACCATCTTTATCAAAATAGACTTCTCCAACGCAAATAACTTTATCGTCTTTGTCCATTTGCGCTTCTTCTTCTTCATCATCGTCTTCCTCTAATGGATTACGCATATGAATGTTAGAGGAGTCATCTTCAATCACGATCGGGTCCGCATGATTATCCATTAGAAATTTTTGCAAATTTCTAAGGATTTTGCCCTATTTCTCTTGTTCCTTAGCCATCTTTATTTGCATGACTAGCAACTCAGTTGTAACAACCCGCATATTTTATGATTGTATATTTAAATATAGCATCGTTAATTGGATTAAAGTCTGAAAAACTACTTTTTGTAAACAGCCGAATTGGGACTCGATACCACTTCTGTTGAGTCTAAAATGGCATTTACAACTTTTTTGAGTATAAACATCGATATGTTTGGAGTTGAGTGAATTTTGCTATTTTTCACTTAGGGCTTTGGGCTTGGGTTTGAGTTTCAGCCCACTAACCCAACTTATCTTATATCCTAACTCCACCCCTCTCCTCTTCATACACTATCATTTCCTAACACTTCAGCTTTAGAAAAATGAGGGAAGAGAAAAGGAATTAGAAATTCCTAAGCCCTGGATTCATTTGCAAACCCAAGTTCTAGCTTCCAAAATCTAAGAGAATCTTATGTAAGCATCCTCTTCATCTTCTCCATCTCATTTCCTCTTCAATTTAAGAAATTTTCTAAACCCTAACTTAGGAAATGTTTTTCTTTTTGAGCTTAGACTGAAGCTTCTTGGGTTAAAATTGAAGAGTGATTGTTCTTGCCTTGCTCTATAGCTTCTCTCTTGTGTTTTTGGGTTTAAAGGTGAGTTTTTGAACTCACATCTACTTCTATAGATATCATTGTTGTTAGGTATGAATTCCTAACACTTATTTATGTTCATTGTCTTTTGAATTGAATTGAATTAGTGAATATTCCAATTTTTGGTGTTTTGAGGTCAAATCTTTGAAAATCCAATCTTTGATGTTTGAACACGTTAGTGGGATGTTTTGGAGGGCCATATAAGGCTGGGTTGCCGCTTGGCGTAAATCCCTAGTCGTTGTTGCTCGCTCGTTCGCTTCCGTTCCATGTTGTTGATTTTGCCCCCACAAGGGGGCAAGGCTGAAACTGCTGATGAAGCAGGTTCAGTCGATTGAACCAAGAGGTCAGTAGACTAAACCAGGGGGTAGAAAATTCTCTGCACCTGTATCAGTCGACTGATCCATTGAGTCAGTCGACTGAGCCTAGAAACCAAGTGTTTCCAAGTCTGTATCAGTCGACTGACCCATTGAGTCAGTCGATCGAGCCTGGAAACCAAGTGTTTCCAGGTCTGTGTCAGTCGACTGACCCTGTGGTCCAGTCGACTGATTCTGGGAAATGTTTATTTTGCCTATTCTAGGCAAATTTGTGTGGATTTCCAATTTTTGATCGATTCTCCTTTCTCCGATTAGTTGTTATCACTTTAGTTGACTTTGATAATTTCTTTTTCGGGATATTTGGCAATATCCATTTTGTTGGATTCGGTATCGATTTCTTGGGATTTGATTCACGTCTTCGTATGTGGATTTTGATGTTTGATTGTTTCTACAATCATTTCTGTGATTTGTCACTTTAAAATATAAAGGTTTTCTATACTAGTAGTAAATATTCAACTCTTTCACAAAGATGATTCCAACTATATTTTCAATACAAATCTCGTTTATAAAACTGTTTTCCAATCTATTAGTATGTACAAACCTTTACTTCATTCGTTCGAGAAATCCAATTAAACGACTTAGCAAAACAAGTGGTATGAAACACTTGCGTTTACTTTGTCGGTTAATTCTTAGACTTGTTCGATTGAAACTCTTGTGACAATTTTCGAGTGGAAATCTACAATTTGTTCGTAAATATTTAAGTTAAGCCAGTGGTTATGGGACATGAAGCTAAACTCTTATATTTACTTGCTTAGTGTGATTCACACTTCTTATTGATCAATGGTGATCATTTTGTGGTTTAGACTAGCAATGTGCGATGTCTCTTTGTCCACGTGGGGGACTGTACCTAGTTTTATTGAGTTTCGTCTCATTCTTTTATGGGCTAGCGACCCATGTTCTTTTATGGTGTTCGGTTCATCGGATGTACCGTTATTGTACTACATCGATGTCCCTGCTTTTTGGTTCATCGGACATACCGTTATTGTACTGCGTCGTTGCTCCGAAATTATGGTTAGCGACCATGGAATAGCGTTCCATTTGTGATACACGTGTTGGTGAGTTTTCATGCTCCCGTTTGTGATAGGACTCCCCCTTTGTGATTTCTGGATTTCTGGTTGATGATTTCTAGAATTTGTGTTTCACCTCTTTTTGTGACTGGCAATGGTATGTTTGTCACTATTTGGGGTTTGGTGAATAAAATAAAGAATATGACATTCTTTTTGGTGCTTTGAGATTCTTGAGATATTGTATGACTTTGTTGTTATTAAATGTATACTTGTCACGGTATGGCATTATGGTTATCATACGTATTTGTTATATCTCTTACCCTATCTCATTTTATCTGATATTTATAGCTAGACTGATCCGTTTATTATTTTCTTATTAAATAATACTCGGGTCAGACCGAGATGTTACAGGTGCTTCTGCTTGACTCCTCATCTGGGACTATTATCTGACTTTTGGCTAACTACTTAGCATAGTAGTTTTTGTTGTTATACATTCCAGATATAGACTCCTTGATGTATAATTGTTCTTTTGTCTAGCACTTGTATCTATTCTTTTGTGATGTAGTGGATCTTGTTTGACCACTACTTTGATGTACACTTTTATGTGTTATATTCATATCTGATTCCGCCTTTGTGATATGAATGTCTACGACTGATTTGTGTTATGTTTATTTCTATATTTGTTTCCGAAGGTCTCATAGCCACTGTGTGGTAGCTTTGAGTTTGTATTTGATATGTCGGATTTCCTCTTGAAATGAAATGTAAGTTATATTATCTGACATATTGGTACTCGCACAAAGAAATTACACAGATGGTCGCTCCTTAATAGCCTTATTCTTCGTGCTAGTCGACGACATTACCCCGTAGTGTCCTTGGCTAGTGTGAGTATAGAGGTGGGGCGTCACAGCTTGGTATCAGAGCCAAACTTCGGAACAATGTAGAATAATCTAGCAAGGATCATTGTCCTAAGTCTTTCTTAGGAATCGTGCCATAGGATTTAATTCGAGTCTTAGTACCGTTCTATCCTATTTCCTCTTATGATGCCTTGTTTTATCAATCAAGTTTGTTTGATATTCATTTTGAGAATAACCTTTTTCCTATTTTCTTTCTTTCTTAAAGAAGAGAAATGGTTAGACCAGGCCGTCCCAGCGTCGGTCAATCCAGTGCTACTCCCCAGGATGGAGTATTTATGTCTGCTAAGCAACTTCTAGATCTTATGAAAAATGCTCAAGCTATCGGACCCATTCCAGAGCCCACTCATCCTAAATCTGGGTTTGCACGCTTGTGTAGTGATTACACCAACTTGGGTGGAAAGCCTTTCAAAGGTTCCGAAAACGTTATAGAGGTCCAAGCTTGGCTTAGAACATGCGATTGCATCTTTTCTCGCATGAATCTTATTGATCTCCATTGAGTCCAAGTGGCTTCTAGCATGCTCCAAGAAAGAGCATTAGATTAGTATGAGCTTCTGATTTCCGAAATTATTGAAGCGGATCTTACTTGGGAGCAATTCCGGGAAAGATTCGAGTTGAAATTTGTGCCAGAAGCTGAAAAAGTATCTCTAGCTCGACGCTTCATTGACCTTGTTCAAGGTGAATCTTCTGTGACGGATTATGTCGCATCTTTCGAATCTCTATCTAAATATGGGGTCGAGTATATTAATACCCCATTGAAGAAAAATCAAAGATTTGTTTATGGGTTGAATTAGAACCTCAAAAAGCCATTACTTCTAAAATTAGAGGTTTCTTTCGATCAGCTTGTTGATATCGCTCTTCGACTCGAAGAGGCCGATAAAGAAAGTGATGTTGAAGTCAAAAAAACATCAATAAGAAGAGGCCTTTTAAATTCAAGCCTAATCCCAACAAGAATGGGAAGCAAGCAACTTCGGTAGCAAAAACTCCTACCTCTATTCGTGGGCAATGCTACAATTGTGGTTCTAAGGACCATTATGCGAATAAGTGCCCAAAACCTCTTTTTTGTCATTACTGCAAAAGTTCGGGTCATCTTTTATCTTCATGCCCCAAACTTCCTAACAAGAAAGAGGGAAAGCTAAATGTTGTTCAAGCCCCTGTTAACACTTCTCGTGGTCAAGGTATTTCTCACTCTATCCTTGATGACATTATTATATTTCGTGATCTTCCTATTCGAGTTCTTTTTGATACGGGTGCACCTTACTCTTTTATATCAAAAGAACTAGTTGATGCTTTGTCTTTAAATGTTATTGGCTTGATGACTTCATTGATAATTGCAAATCCGGTTGGTGGATTCGCAACACTCAGTTTACTTTGTAAAGATGTCGAAATTATTTTATGTGATTATGCTTTTCGAGCCGATTTGCATGTTATGCGTTACCTTGGTTTTGGAATGATTTTGGGAATGGATTGGCTTAACCGTTATGAAGCCCATATCCTATGTCCCGAGCAGACTATATATCTTCGACATCCTCAATCTGTTAAGCAGATTTCTCTTGTTCTTAAAGATTCAGATTCCAATTCGGGAGCATCCGTGTATTCTCTAAATCCTCATGATGACGATAATGATGATGAGGAAGATGTTATTTCTCTCATTCACATTGTACGTGAATTTCCTGACATATTTGAGCCCGTTTTAGGATTACCACCTAAGCGAGCAATTGAGTTCAGAATTAATTTAATCCCTGGAGCTCTACCTATTACTCATCCTCCTTATCGTATGTCCAATAAGGAAAATGAGGAGATGCGTAAACAATTATCCGAATTGGAAGCTAAAGCGTTTATTCATTCTAGTTCCTCTCCTTGGGGAGCTTCAGCTATTTTTGTGAAGAAATCTGATGGTACACTTAGGCTTTGCGTTGACTACCGCAAGCTTAATGATCTCACCATCAAGAATAAATATCCCTTACCTCGGATTGATGATTTATTCGATTAACTTAGTGGTGCTAGAGTCTTTTCACAGCTAGACTTAGCAACCGGTTTCTATCAGCTCCGTATTGCAGAGGATAGCATTCTTTTGACATCGTTCCGTACTCGTTATGGATCTTATGAATGGCTTGTTATGCCATTTGGTTTGATGAATGCTCCAGCTTATTTCGTTGACCTTATGAATCGACTTTTCAAAGACTTCCTCGATCGATTTGTTCTCATCTTTATCGATGATATTCTTGTTTATTCTAAAACCGAGGAGGAGCATGAAAATCATCTTCGGATTGTGTTGGAAATTGTTAGGAGCAACCAATTGATAGAAATTTTTTCTAAATGCCACTTTTGGCAATCTCGTGTGAAATTTTTGGGAAATATTATTTCTGAATCTGGAATTTCCGTGGATCCTTCAAAGATTGAAGCGGTTCAAAATTGGAAGAGACCAGAGAGTGTGATGGAAATTCGTAGCTTTCTCGGATTGGCGGGCTATTACCGTCGGTTCATAAAAGACTTTTCTAAAATTCCGTACCTCTTACTAATTTGACAAAAAAGGGAGTTAAATACATTTGGTCAGACAAATGTGAAGCTGCTTTTCAGAAACTAAAAGAACTCCTTTCCGATGCTCCCATTCTTGTGATTCCCGATGGGAACCAAGACTTTATTGTTTACACCGATGCTAGTCGTGTTGGTTTGGGAGCCGTTCTCATGTAGAGGGAATGTGTTATCGCTTATGCTTCTAGGCAATTCAAGCCTGCCGAGACTAGATATGCCACTCATGATTTGGAGCTCGCAGCTATTGTTTTTGCCCTTAGAATTTGGCGTCATTATCTCTTGGAAGAGAAATTTGTTCTCTACACCGATCATAAATCTCTGAAGTATTTATTTTCTCAAAAGGAACTTAATTTACGTCAAAAACGTTGGCTCGAGTTCCTTGCATCTTATGATCTTGATATTCTTTATACTCCCGGAAAGGGCAATAGAGTTGCTGATGCCCTTAGTCGTAGACAACAAGCGGTTGTTTCTATGATGATATCCGAATGGAATGATCTCGCAACTTTATCCACTTGTGAGATTCGAGGTCGTGAATCCGATTTATGTTCATCTCTTGTATTGTGTAGCCTTGAGGCTCATCCTTCTCTTTTTGACCGCATTTTTGAAGCTCAAAAGCATGATCCCGAATTGGTTCTTCTTAGCCAAAGTTGTAGGGATAAAATTGATATTGAAAGTTTGAAAGACTTTGATATTGATGCTCGTGGAGGTATTCGAAAATTTGGTAGACTTTTTGTGCCAAATATTATTGATCTTCGTAAAGACATTTTAGAAGATTCTCATCGTTCTAAATTTATCATTCATCCCGTTAGTAGTAAAATGTACGCTGATATGAAGCGACTTTACTATTGGGATGAAATGAAATCTGATATTGCTAACTTTATTAAGCGTTGCATGACTTGCCAACTCGTGAAGGCTGAGCATCAAAGGCCCGGTGGGTTATTGCAACCTTCGGAAATTCCAATATGGAAGTGGGATCAAATTTCCATGGACTTTATTGACGGTCTTCCCCGTTCTCGTTTGGGTCATGATAGCCTATAGGTGATAGTTGATAGACTTACAAAATCCGCCCATTTTATTCCCGTTCGGTCCAATCGGACCGTACCTATTTTGGCTAAACTCTTTGTCAAGGAAATTGTTAAATTGAATGGAGTTCCTACTTCTATTGTTAGCGATCGTGATCCATTGTTTACTAGTGGATTTTGGAAGGGTCTTCAAAAAGCTATGGGAACGAAGCTTAATTTTAGCACCGCTTATCATCCTTAGTCCGATGGACAAACCGAGCGCGTGAATCAAATTCTTGAAGATCTTCTTCGTGCATGTGTACTTGATTTTGGTGGAAGTTGGGAAGATCATATTTCTCTTGTTGAGTTTTCCTATAATAATAGCTTCCAATCTAGTATTGGTATGGCTCCTTTCGAAGCACTCTACGGAAGGCCATGCCGATCTCTTTCGTGTTGGCTTGAAGCCGGTGAGAAGCTGGTTTTAGGTCCAGATTTTATTCGGGATGCCACAGAAAAGATTGACCTTATTCATCATAGGATGAAAGAAGCTCAAAGTAGACAAAAATCATATGCCGATAACCGAAGAAGGAAATTAGAATTTTATGTGGGAGATTTGGTGTTCATTCGTGTTTCACCTATGAAGGGTGTTGTGCGTTTCAGTCGATCGGGAAAATTAGCACCTCGATATATTGGTCCATTTCCCATCACCGAACGCATTGGTTCCGTGGCTTATCGCCTTTTATTACTGGCTCAGTTTTCTGCTATTCATGACATATTCCACGTCTCTCAACTACGGAAATACCTTCGAGATTCCGATTCTATTCTTGAGACCGGTGTGTTTGAATAAATTGAAGTTTCGCCTAATTTAACTTATGAGCAACAACCTATTCGTATAATTGCTTCGGACGTTAAACGCCTTCAAAATAAAGATGTTCCTCTTGTGAAAGTTCAATGGTCCTCAAATCCTAAGGATTTCTCTTGGGAATCTAGAGAATTCATCGAGCGAACACATCCGGACTTACTCTCTCGTGCTACTTAAGGTGAACTTCTTATTTCAAATTTCTTCTTTTTTTGTTGTTATGCCTTTGAATGGTTGTTACTTTTTATTTCTTTTCCTTAAGTATTGCGAGGACACAATTTCTTTAAGGAGGGGAGTCTGTAAAAACCCGCATATTTTACGATTGTATATTTAAATATAGCATCGTTAATTGGATTAAAGTCCGAAAAGCTACTTTTTGTAAATAGTCGAATTGGGACTCGAGACCACTTCCATTGAGTCCAAAATGGCGTTTACAACTTTTTTGAGTATAAACATCGATATGTTTGGAGTTGAGTGAATTTTGTTATTTTTCACTTAGGGCTTTGGGCTTGGGTTTGAGTTTCAGCCCACTAACCCAACTCATCTTATATCCTAACTCCACCCCCTCTCCTCTTCATACACTATCATTTCCTAACACTTCAAGCATTAGAAAAATGGGGGAAGAGAAAAGGAATTAGAAATTCCTAAGCCCTAGATTCATTTGCAAACCCAAGTTCTAGCTCTAAAATCTAAGAGAAGCTTAGGTAAGCATCCTCTTCATCTTCTCCATCCCATTTCCTCTTCAATTTCAGAAATTTCCTAAACCTTAACTTAGGAAATATTTTTCTTTTTGAGCTTAGACTGAAGCTTCTTGGGTTAAAATTGAAGGGTGATTGTTCTTGCCTTGCTCTATAGCTTCTCTCTTGTGTTTTTGGGTTTAAAGGTCTTGGGTTTGAGTTTCAGCCCACTAACCCAACTTATCTTATATCCTAACTCCACCCCTCTCCTCTTCATACACTATCATTTCCTAACACTTCAGCTTTAGAAAAATGAGGGAAGAGAAAAGGAATTAGAAATTCCTAAGCCCTGGATTCATTTGCAAACCCAAGTTCTAGCTTCCAAAATCTAAGAGAATCTTATGTAAGCATCCTCTTCATCTTCTCCATCTCATTTCCTCTTCAATTTAAGAAATTTTCTAAACCCTAACTTAGGAAATGTTTTTCTTTTTGAGCTTAGATTGAAGCTTCTTGGGTTAAAATTGAAGAGTGATTGTTCTTGCCTTGCTCTATAGCTTCTCTCTTGTGTTTTTGGGTTTAAAGGTGAGTTTTTGAACTCACATCTACTTCTATAGATATCATTGTTGTTAGGTATGAATTCCTAACACTTATTTTTGTTCATTGGTTTTTGATTTGAATTGAATTGGTGAATATTCCAATTTTTGGTGTTTTGAGGTCAAATCTTTGAAAATCCAATCTTTAATGTTTGAACACATTAGTGGGGTGTTTCGGAGGGCCATACAAGGCTGGGTTGCCACTTGTCGTAAATCCCTAGACGTTGTTGCTCGCTCGTTCGCTTCCGTTTCGTGTTGTTGATTTTTGCCCCCACAAGGGGGCTAGGCTGAAACTGCTGATGAAGCAGGTTCAGTCGACTGGGGTAGAAAATTCTCTGCCCCTGTATCAATCGACTGACCCACTGAGTCAGTCGACTGAGTCTGGAAACCAAGTGTTTCCAGGTCTGTATCAGTCGACTGACCCACAAAGTCAGTCGACCGAGCCTGGAAACCAAGTGTTTCCATGTCTGTGTCAGTCGATTGACCCTGTGGCCCAGTCGACTATTCTAGGAAATGTTTATTTTGCCTATTCTAGGCAAATTTGTGTGGATTTCCTATTTTTGATCGATTCTCCTTTCTCCGATTAGTTGTTATCACTTTAGTTGACTTTGATAATTTCTTTTTTGGGATTTTTGGCAATATCCATTTTGATGGATTCAGTATTGATTTCTTTGGATTTGATTCACGTCTTCGTATGTGGATATTAGTGTTTGATTGTTTCTACAATCATTTATGTGATTTGTCACTTTAAAATATAAAGGTTTTCTATACTAGTAGTAAATATTCAACTCTTTCACAAAGATGATTCCAACTCTATTTTCAATACAAATCTTGTTTATAAAACCGTTTTCCAATCTATTAGTATATAAAAACCTTTACCTCATTCGTTCGAGAAATCCAATTAAACGACTTAGCAAAACAAGTGGTATGAAACACTTGCGTTTACTTTGTCGGTTAATTCTTAGACTTGTTCGATTGAAACTCTTGTGACAATTTTCGAGTGGAAATCTACAATTTGTTCGTAAATATTTAAGTTAAGCCAATGGCTATGGGACATGAAGCTAAACTCTTATATTTACTTGCTTAGTGTTGTATACACTTCTTATTGATCAATGGTGATCATTATGTGGTTTAGACTAGCAATGTGCGATGTCTCTTTGTCCATGTGGGGGACTGTACCTCGTTTTATTGAGTTTCGTCTCATTCTTTTATGGGCTAGCGACCCATGTTCTTTTATGGTGTTCGGTTCATCGGATGTACCGTTATTGTACTACATCGATGTCCCGACTTTTTGGTTCATTGGGCGTACCGTTATTGTACTGCGTCGTTGCTCCGAAATTATGGTTAGCGACCATGGAATAGCGTTCCATTTGTGATACACGTGTTGGTGAGTTTTCATGCTCCCGTTTGTGATAGGCCTCCCCCTTTGTGATTTCTGGATTTCTGGTTGGTGATTTCTGGAATTTGTGTTGCACCTCCTTTTGTGATTGGCAATGGTATGTTTGTCAGTATTTGGGGTTTGGTGAATAAAATAAAGAATATGACATTCTTTTTGGTGCTTTGAGATTCTTGAGATATTGTATGACTTTGTTGTTATTAAATGTATACTTGTCACAGTATGGCATTATGGTTATCATTTGTATTTGTTATATCTTTTACCCTATCTCATTTTATCTGATATTTATAGCTAGACTGATCCGTTTATTATTTTCTTATTAAATAATACCCGGGTCAAACCGAGATGTTACATGTGCTTCTGCTTGACTCCTCATCTGGGACTATTATCTGACTTTTGGCTAACTACTTAGCATAGTAGTTTTTGTTGTTATACATTCGAGATTTAGACTCCTTGATGTATAATTGTTCTTTTGTCTAGCACTTGTATCTATTCTTTTGTGATGTAGTGGATCTTGTTTGACCACTACTTTGATGTACACTTTTATGTGTTATATTCATATCTGATTCCGCCTTTGTGATATGAATGTCTGTGACTGATTTGTGTTATGTTTATTTCTATATTTATTTCCGAAGGCCTCATAGCCACTGTGCGGTAGCTTTGAGTTTGTATTTGATATGTCGGATTTCCTCTTGAAATGAAATGTAAGTTATATTATCTGACATATCGGTACTCGCACAAAGCAATTACACAGATGGTCGCTCCTCAACAGCCTTATTCTTCGTGCTAGTCGACGGCATTACCCCGTAGTGTCCTTGGCTAGTGTGAGTATAGAGGTGGGGCATCACATCAGTCATTATTTGGAGAGAGTCCTTCAAATTTTCTTCTATCTTCCTGACTCGGGCCAGTGTAGTTCATTGAAATGGACCAGTATTAGGAGAAGGGAAATAAAAGGTCGCATTTTGGTTGGATTTGGAAGAGGAGGCCATTATTTTATATTCTCAGAAGTTTATTACAGAGAGAAATGAAGTGGAAGACAGATCAATAATTCAAAATATAGAGGATATATAACTACCAAACTAATTTTAGAGGGAAAATCAAATTTTCAAATTTTACCATTGTATGTCGACATGGGGGGTAGGGGGATGTCGACATCCTTATGGAAATTTTGACAAGTTTATTTTTATTTATTTATTTAAATATATATGTTACTATATTTATATTCTATATCTTAGTTATAGAGCAAATGCCTAGTTCTCTTCTAAATTTAGTAAAGGTTGATTGATTCAAGGGTTTGGTCAGAATATCAGCTATTTGATTCTTAGTGTTGATAAATTCAGGAGAAATAATCTCTTTACTTGTATTATCTCTGAGAAAATGATATCTGATATCAATACGTTTGGTTCTGGTATGATGAGTAGGATTTTTGGATAAATTTATTGCACTTGTATTGTCACAATAAATTGATGATTTTGAAATATTTAATCCAAAATTCTTTAGGTCTATTGCATATAGATTACTTAAGAACAAGCCAAAGCAGCAGAGATATATTCCACTTCAGTTGTTGATAGTGAGATAGTATTTTTCTTTTTACTAAACCAGGATACCAGAGAATGTCCTAAAAAGTGACAAGTTTCACTTATACTTTTTCGGTCTGATTTACAACCAGCATAGTCAACATCACAATATGAGACTAAATCAAATGAATCATTTTTAGGGTAAAATAGGCCATAGTCTAAAGTGTGTTTAACATATCTTAGGATATGTTTAACAGCTTTTAAATGGGTCTCTTTGGGTTGAGATTGGTACCTTGCACAGAGATAGACATTATGCATGATATTAGGCCTACTTGTAGTTATATAGAGTAGCGATCCAATCATTCCCCTGTATAGTTTTTGATCGACATCTTTTGACATGTCTTCTTTATTCAAGGCTTCAATGGTTGCCATATGAGTGGGTTTTCCACTCGCAGTGGTCATACCAAACTTATTAATTACATCCCTAGCATACTTTTCTTGACTAATGAAAATACCACTATCTAATTATTTTATTTGCAATCCTAAAAAGAAAGTAAGTTCACCCATATGACTCATCTCAAACTCTTTTTTCATTATTTCAGAAAACTCTTTGTTCATTTCATTGTTTGTTGATCCAAAAATTATATCGTCTATATAAATCTGTACTAATTGGATATCAATTTTGTTTCTTTTGATAAAAAGAGTATTATCTACTTTACCAATTTCAAAATTTTATTATAATAGGTAAGATCTTAGTCTATCATACTAGGCTCTAGGAGCTTGTTTCAGACCATATATAGCTTTCTTTAATTTGTAAACATGATTTGGAAACTTTTCATCTTCAAAAAGTGGGGGTTGTTCAACATAAACATCTTCTTTAACAAAACCATTTAAAAATGCACTTTTGACATCCATTTGAAATAATTTGAAATCGTTGTGGTTTGCGAAAGCAAGGAGAATTCTAGTGGCTTCTAATCTTGCCATGGGTGCAAATGTTTCATCATAGTCTATTCCTTCTTCTTGACAATAACCTTGCGCGACTAACCGATCTTTATTTCTAACGGCCTCACCTTGTTCATTCAGTTTATTTTTATACACCCATTTAGTTCCTATTATAGTTTGTCCTCAGGTCTAGGAACAAGTTCCCATACATCATTTCTGGTGAATTGATTCAGTTCTTCTTGCATAGCAAGAATCCATGAATCATCAGATGATGCTTCCTTTGGATTTTTGTGTACAATAGTTGATATAAAAGCTACATTACTCATCTTGTTTAATTGATTTCTAGTTCAAACAATAGATTTAATATTTCCTAGTATATTTTCTACAGGATGATCTTTTAAAAGCCTGATCCTTTTATTAGGATGAACCGTTTTACAATTTGTTTCATTTGATTCGTTATTTAAAGTAACAAAATCATCTTCATCATTTATTTAAAAAAAATCTTTGAAATTTTCACCAAAATATACATGCATTGTTTCTTCAATGGTGTTAGTTTTTAAATTGAAAACTCTATATGCTTTACTTCTATTAGAATATCCGATAAAGATTCCTTTGTCGGATTTAGGATCAAATTTATCCAAATTGTCCTTTGTATTTAGAATGAAACATTTACTTCCAAAAACTTTAAAATAAGATACCTTAGGTTTC
The DNA here is from genome assembly GCA_030737815.1 of Allium fistulosum. Taxonomy (NCBI): domain Eukaryota; kingdom Viridiplantae; phylum Streptophyta; class Magnoliopsida; order Asparagales; family Amaryllidaceae; genus Allium; species Allium fistulosum. Next base: position 696,337,600 of record CM060906.1, read on the forward strand.
TTATTGAAAAGAAGTTCATATGGTGTTTTATTGGTTAGAGGTCTAATTAAAATCCTATTCAAAATATAACAAGCTGTAGCGATTGCTTCAGCCCAAAAATTTCTTGGTAATTTACTATCTGAAAGCATAGTTCTTGCACACTCTTGAATCGTCCTATTTTTATGCTCTACCACTCCATTTTGTTATGGAGTTCTTGGAAAGGAAAAATTATGAGTTATTGCTTTTTTATTACAGAAAATCTCAAAATTTTCATTTTCAAATTCTCCACCGTGATCACTACGAATAGTTTTGATTTTTAAAGAAAGTTGATTTTGAATTCTTTTTGCAAAATTTTTAAATAAATCAAAAGCATCATTTTTAAGTTTCAGAAAAATTGTCCATGTAAATCTAGAATAATCATCTACAATTACAAAAACATATTTACTGTGATTTATTGACTGAATTTGAAATGGATCAAACAGATGTAAATGAAGTAACTCAAGAGGTTTTGAAGTTGAAATCATATCTTTCAATTTAAATGAACTCTTTCTAAGTTTTCCTAATCGACAAGCATCACATATACTATCTACTTTAAAATCCATTTTAAGGAGACCTCTTACTAGATCAAGCTTTGAAAGTCTAGATAAGAGTTTGAAATTCAAATGCCCAAATCTTTTATGCCAAATCCAAGGGTCACTTTTATTAGCTGAAAGACATAGGTTATCATTTGAGATTTTCATACTGAGAATATAAATATTTTTCTTCCTAATTCCATCAAAGATAATATTTGACTTATTATCTTCGATGTGACACTTATCCTTTTCAAATTTGATTTTGTACCCCATATCACATAGTTGACTTATGCTAAGTAAATTGTGCTTTAGATTCCTAACTAACAAAACATCAGAAATAGTAGGAGTTTTAGAGTTACCGACATTGCCGATGCCAATCACATATCCTTTTGAGTTGTCTCCAAAGTTGACCAGTCCTCCATCTTCATAAATTATGTCATTCAGTATCTTCGGATTTCTAGTCATGTGTCTTGAACATCCACTATCAAGTATCCATTTTTTTTTCTTAATTTGCACCATTTGTTCATTAAGTGTTGATTCATCAAAAGCCATATAACACATTTGTTCCTACACAACACACCAGTTCGGTAGATAACTTGATTTTCTATAATAACAATATGTAGACTTATGAGACAATGATGATTTGGATACAAAATGTAGGAAATGCGGATTATGGATCTTAAGGCAGAATTAACACTAGAGGGGGGAGGGTGAATGTGTTTAATTAATTTTATGAATCTTTTTGAAATCTTTTCAAATTAAATCCAAACAAAAGCAATTCACAAACACAGAAACAATCACAGAATCAGACAGATGCAAATAGTAAATAAAAGCAGTAAAGAAAAGAACACACCAGAATTTTATACTGGTTTGGAGTTACCCTACATCCAGTCCCACACAATTTCTTATGAAGATTTCTTTTCAAATATAATATCGATATTACGACCTCGATTTCAAGGCCACGAGATACACCCTCCTGCCTTATAGTCCAGGGAAAACTCTCTTGATTTAACCAGGCTACAAGATCACCTAATTGATTTACGGGCTACAATCACACCCAATTGATTTGCAGGCTACAATCACACCATTTCCAATATTACTTTGATAAATAGAGAGACTCAATACACTTCTTTAATTACAAATGATCCTATAACTCTTAATAGCACTGAGATCTTTGAGAGAGAGAATGGCAAAGAATCAAACTAGAGATGATCCAGTTTGATTCACTTAGGATTTCGGTAGAGTTTTGTTAAAATATAAGAGAATACTTGTGTGGAGAAGAAGGAGTGAAGAAATGAAGAAAAACTAACTTAAAATTCATTGGAAACAACTAGTATTTATAAAAGAACAACAGTCATGTCCATTCGTGAAAGGTTATGATGAATAGACACTTCTTTTGAAAATTTGAAATTTGAATTCTACGGTCACCATGTCGACATAGGGGGATGGGGTATGTCTTTATGCCCTAGTAAATTTTGAAAATTGATTTTTTTTAAAAGAGATTTTCTTTCTAAAACTTGTCAAAACCATTTTGAATATAGTTTAAACTTATACAAGAGATTTAAAAAGTAACGTTAAAAATATATAATCTATAATATAAGAGTAATATTAAAAGCGAAGTATAGAATATATTTTTGAGATTTAAAGCTTATAATATTAAAACCAGGAGATAGTTTAAAATACAAGAGATGATTTTGAAATCAAAATATAAAAGATAATAAAAATAGTTTAAGCTAAAATATTTAAACTAAGAGAGATGACTTTTAAAAAGGTTTTGGAAAAATATTTAAAATAAATCATTTTGACAATTTCGTGGATTCCATTCCACTAGAGAAGGTCGCGGGTTCCATCCCACTAAAGTGGTCATGGGTTCCATCCCACTATTAAAGCGAGAAGGTGGATTCCATTCCATAATTAAGATCAGAATAAAGATTTTAGTGCTATTATGAAGTTTTAACATAAATATAGACACTATTACTTATCTTGATATCTTGAATACTTGAAATCTTGAAATCTTGAACTCTTGATACTCATGAGTCTTCAGTCTTGGTTTCTTCGATCTTGAATTCGTCAGTTTTGAATCTCTATATTATAAAGTCTTCATTCTCAGTACCTACATATATATCCTACATATACATATATATCTAGATAAGAATATTAGTATTTATATTTTATAACAGACCCTAAGGTTGTTATCATCAAAACCATCATCTCGGGAACTAACAGCCTCATCAGTGGAAAAAGCTAAAACCAGAGATAGGATGCATAGCCAAGGGGCCTAGCTAACCCATGAGGGTGTAGTCGTCTCTTTTTCTAGCAAGTCCCTATCGTTTATTTTATTCATGCTGGGAGCGATGCACTGGGCCTAAGTGGCTAGTTATGTATTTCCTATGTACCTCAGTTAGACATGTACTGACCCTCGGAAGGATAACTTTGATCCTTGTGTAGGAGGACCGTTCTCGAAAAACTGAGGGCACCTCCGTGGAAATCCTACACAATTAGCAAACGAGCCTTATCGGATTTTGATTTTATGACTGGTATCGTTGTGATATACATAGCACATGCATCACGGTTACTTGTTATTATTACTTTGGCGATTAGACACTATTATAATATCAGATGATTTTCTATAAAGGAGTTTTGGTTATCGTAAGGTGAAATTCCGTCCGTGTTTATTTGCGGTAAGGTCTTACGAGATACCTTTGTTTTGATTTGAAAAGGTTAATAAACTTTAATAATCAAGTTAATTGTGTTTTTTCACGCCAGTTTAACCAGACTGGCCCAAGCGTGGTTTTTCCAAAATGCTTGGGTCATACCGAGCATATTCTAGGTATAAATGGTTATTTGGAGCTTCAGGAGTGGACCTAGAGGCCAGAGACGTATTCACACAAATGATTATATTTTCGTTGCTTTCATTGTTGTATATTGTTCAGCAATTTGTGAGGACAGGTTGTTATAATTGTCCGTACGGAGATAGGTTAGTGTACTCTGATTGATTTCTCTATATATATAAATTATAGTTCAATTTTTGTGTAAAAGACCATTATACATTATAAATTATTCGTTCCGCTGTGAGATTCTATGTTCTAGTTCTTCTGTCCTCTTTCTTATTTCTTTTCCCTAACTATCCGCCTTTCCGTTCGATTTGGGCTGGAAATGTGTGGTTTATTGTCACTAAACTATACGGAAAAGTGGGTCATTATAGCAAGGTATCAAAGCTGAAGGTTAAACGAGAACCTTGGCTTTGGTCGGTAGAACTCATTATAGATAGGATTAGTAATACCCTAGAATGAGTAACTCATTAGAGATAGGGTAAGCGACACTCTAGAATGAGTTTGAGAGTATGTATGTATGTATGTGTGTGTGTGTGTGTGTGTATATATATATATATATGAGAACGCGTATTTGTTAGTGATATAAAAATGTTTTCTATTGTGTTGTTTGATCAGTTGAGTGGCATAAGAATTCTGGTCGATGCGTTTGGCCAACGTTATCGATAGGGATTTCCTAAACACTCGAACAAGACCAATTGACACAGTATTATTTTAAAATGGGTAAATGGAATAATTTTACCTGGAAATATATATTTTATATATAAAAGAATAATTTTCCATAGTTATTCTTGGTTGTGCTTGGTTGTTAAGAGTGATAATAATCCATCATCTAGGATTTGATCGGTCATGCTCGTCCATTCCTGAGCATTGACTATTATCCATAAATCTATCTTGAATCTTCCTCTTTAAAATCTGGATTGGATGATAGGAATTTGGGAACACTGAAATGAGTACCTTGTGAATTAAGTTTCACAATTTGAATATAAGGCGTTCGTTAATAACATGGAGTTGAAAATGGGATTTCTAGAGGTTGTTTATTTAAAAGGAAATTGGGAATACTTTCGGATAATATTTTGGAAATAAATTGAATGTATAAGTTGGTTGTAATTAATTGGGATTTAATAAAAGAATATTATTAAAAGGAAACTTAAATATTTCTGAAGTAAATACTTGAAAGATGAGGAAGCTATCATATTTTCACAATAAATATTTGAAAATGATTTCCTTTAAATGGGAATATTTTATATAATTGATTTGTAAAAAAATATGCCTTATAAATAAAAGGAATTTGAGAATTTAAATTCCGATGATTTTCGGGAAATGGTTTTCGAGGTTTAAAGGGGTTTGGTGTACTAATCTTTAGGAAAGAGTTACTTAAAAGTATATTTAAGGATAAATATCTTTGAAAAAGAAATTTCGTGGGAAAATGTGCATTTCTTTGGATTAGTTAGGGAATAAATCTCAATTTGTTTTGTGATGATCAGAATAATCTTTTAAGTGACGGTCGAATGTTTTCATAGGCGAACGGTTTCGTGCACTTAGTAAATTATTCTCTTTGTCATTTTACGGTTGGGACGAGTTTGAATCTGGACAAATCCAAAGTAGGTTGAAATGGATAGTTTGTCAAAATCATTTATTTGGAAATATATTTGGTATGGTTTCAGCAAGGGGATTTTGAAAAATTGAAAAATTGTTTTTAAGATTAACTGGTTCGAGTGGCTCGAAAATAACTAAAATGGGTAAGAGATACGTTCGGATGGTAAACGTTTCTCTTGAGTATTATCCTTCTAGTAAGGAAATGTATGATACTGTTTGGTAGTACCTAGTTCCTTTGTATAATTTTGGGTTTACTCGGGCTAACTATATATATATTCTATGGATTAAATATATAGTATTGTTTTAAAAAGTGTTTTGAATGAAAACCGGGTATTTAAAATTCTTAAGTGAATTCAAAATAAAAAATTTAATTATGGTTTTGTATACCCTTAGAAGATGATAGGGGATTGTATAAGTTAAGCATGTATTATAAAAATGCTTTCATAAATAATTTAGAGGAAATATAATTGGTATTAGGGATAACCAATTGAATAAGGGTGTGTGATGGACATAGATCATTTCCCTTTGCCATATAGTTTTGATCTAATATTCGAGTAAAAGGCTGAGTTGTTTTAAACTGTTCCAAATAAGAATCTATTACTCGATTTTTGACGGCGAGCATTTGATGAAGGTTCTTGATATGGAACAAATATTTTCTATCATAGCTACAGCTATATAAGGAGAGCAGAGGTTCCTAACCAAGGAGCCTGATCAGAGTCCGCACTAGAGAATCGGGTGAGCGATACCGGTTTGAAAATAGAGTCATGCATTCGAGTAGTGATCGAATAGGATCTTGTATGTGTATGATCTATGGACATCATGCGGGCTTATGAATAATATTGAGTGTTCTTCTGCTAGAATTTCGGGATGAAATTCTTTTAAGGGGGGGGGGGGAATGCAACGACCTAGGATTTTTAGCATCTGTTATTGAAATAATTAACTAATTTTAAATATTGAAATATTAATTTTTATAAGTCGAATAAATAAATTTTCTGATATTGGAGATATCTGAATATTTAGATTTTGAAAGCTATACTTAATTTTCAAACGTTAATTTCTGAATATGATAATATATATATATATGTATATATATTTCACCATTTAAAATTTATGATAAAATATCTATATGTATATATACAAAGCTTCATGATGCAAATTTCAAACTTATGATGACAAAAATATATATAAGTATATTTATATATATATATATGTTTATAAAAATAGTGTATATGTAAATATGTAAATAAGTATATGGTAAAAATATATATATGTAATGATATATATATATATATATGTATATATATATACACATTTAAACTTCATGATGACAATTTCAAATCAAGCACACAAAATATCAAATCAACATATGAAATCAAATCAACCCAAAAATCAAATCAGCCTAAAATCAAAAGAAAATAAAAGGAGAAAATAATATATGAAGAAGCCTGTACATACATTAGCCACCCTTATGTGTACCCATAGCCACCCTATACTTCACTATCTTCTTTCCATTCTATATATACATATATATATATACATATACATATATATATACATATACATATATACATACATATACTTATATATATACATATACATAAATATACATATACATACATACATATACATACATACATATACATACATACATATACATACATATATATATATATATGGCTGTACTTGTTTATACTTATGAAAAAAAGAAGAAAGATTTGCCATTTAAAATTTAAGGAAGAAGATTAGTTGATCAAAAGTTTGAAAACAAAGCAGTAGTGTTCACCTATTTCAAAATAGTGAGTAAAAAGATCTTACTTTGTTTACTGGTATCTGCATATATTTATATAACTATTGATTTTGGTATGAATCTTTGATCTATGTCATGTGCTTATGTGTTGTTATGTGAAGATGTATATGTATGTGTGTACTAGACATGATCAGTTCCAATACATATATATACATATACATATACACATATATATATACATGTACATATATATACATATACATATATATATATATATGTGTGTGTGTGTGTGTGTGTGTGTGTATATATATATGTCCATACTTGTTCATACTTATGAAAAAAAGAAGAAAGATCTGCCATTTAAAATTTAAGGAAGAAGACTAGTTGATCAAAAGCTTGAAAACAAAGCAGCAGTGTTCATCTATTTCAAAATAGTGAGTAAAAACATCTTGCTTTTTTTACTGGTATCTGCATATATAGTTATATTACTATTGATTTTGGTATGAATCTTTGATCTATGTCATGTGCTTATGTGTTGTTATGTGAAGGTGTATATGTATGTGTGTACTAGACATGATCAGTTCCAATAAAACACGGTACATCTTCTACGAAAACTTTCTGTTAATATATTTTGGTTAAAAATAGTTGAACTTTCAACTTTAAAAATCAATATCTTCATATCTAATTAGTTTTAAATCATGATTCCAAAACAAAAGATGTTTGTTTTTGAGTGTAGAACATTTTAAAATTGATTCCATTCAATTTTATCAAGTAGAGAGAGAAAATGACATTTAACAGTGAATGGGTCATCTAGGGTCGAAATTTAACTTTCATAATTTAATAAATAGATCATATAGTCATGATCGTTGTTGAAAAACATGATTTTTAAGGGTTGTTTGAGGATTTTTAGTGACGTGTGGAGGTAGCAAAAGAGAGATGATCAGAATTGGGTGTAATGGCATATTACGACAATCGAGTTGATTTCAGGTCGAGGGGTTGGGCGTGGAGGAGGTTTAAGGGGTGGCAAACCTAGGAAAAATGGCACAGCGATTTTTGGTGGAAGGTGGAGGCAAAACGAGGAGGATTTAGGGTTTTAGGGTGTGGGTTTTTGGGTTTGGAGCAATGGAAAGGATGGAGGAGAGGTGGTGGCGTGCGCACCAGGGGGAAAAGGTGGCGGAAGATGTGGCGAAGCTCGGGGTAAGTTCTGCTGAAAGATGGTGGACGTGGGTGGCGTGGCGAGGTGATTTGGTGACATGGTCTTCGTACCAGTATTTGGGTGGAGTTCGAAAATTTTGAACTAAGGATTTGGGCGAGTTACCAGATGGTTAGACGTAGAGTTGTGGTCGTGGGCGATCTGCTGGGATGGTCAGCGGCAAAGTTTGTTAACCGGAGGCGTCGTGTACATGCACACGTTTGTGCACATTCCCGTGCATGTTCACATGCGTTCGAATGAAAGAGTAGAGAGGAGACTGGGAAGAAGAAAGGAGATGGAGTTGTATTGGGCCGGGTTAGATTAGTATGGGCTGGGTATGTTTAAAAAGAAAATTTAAATTAATTATTTTATGTAATAACCTATAAATTTTAAAACCCTATTTCTTCTTCATTTAAAATCCAAAGGACGCATGAATTTTTGCATCGAGTTCCTATCACAAAATATTTTCATCTGAATTAATATTGTCGAATTTTCTACAATGTAAAATTTAATGATATAAACGATTGAAGTGAATAAATAAGTAATTTCTTAATTATTAATTATATGTTAATTAATTATTTAATTATTAAATGGACTATTTAAATTTAATTTACTAATAATAAATTATCTTATAAATTTCTTTGGTTACCAAGTAATCTGGATTAAGAATATAACTTGCCTCGGTAAATTGACACCAATTCAGTTCTGATTTGTAAATTGATTTAATATTAAATATAAATCGTTGATTATAGTTAATGATCTATGCTTTGGCTTTTATTTAGATATTGTCTCAATTATCTTTATCTGTGCCATTGAGTAGCCAAATAATACAGTTGAGTTAAATTGGATTGAGTGTGGTAGATCGGACATTTGTTTAGCGGACGCAAATCACTGTTCCACTAATTAAATTAATTGGACCGTGTTTAGTTGAATAAATCACTGTTCTGCTATTATTAATTGGATAAGTTAATTTGGACATTTATTTAGCAGAAAAAAATCCCGTTCTTCTATTACAATTGTGTGGACACTAAAATACATTCCAATTGGTTAGTATTGGATAAGTGTTGTATTAACGATTAATTGTTAATTATGAATTTAATTTCATATGTGTTGTTATGTGGATACTTGGGTTATAACTTGATAATTATTGCAATTAATGGTGACTTGATTAGGTACCATTGGAATTACTAAGCCTCTTTTCCTAATTTGGAATTTGATTTTTGAACCAAAGTTATTTTGAGAATGATTACTATCTATTAATGATATTTTAAAGATAATTAATAATTATTTGATAATGAATTAAAGTTAATTATTTTATGATTCTTAAAAGTTATTCAAAGTATTTAATTATTGTTTCCAAGTTGTTTAATTATTTAAAATGTTTAAAAGTATATTTTAATTATAAATTAAAGTTAATTTATAATGATGTGATTTAAAGTTTAATTATTATTTAAGAATTAATCAGTATTAAAATATTATTATTTCAAGGATAATTTGTTCAAATATTAATATTGTTTTAAATATAATATATTATATAGTAAACTTTTATAAAAGAGTATTTTCCTAAATTAAACTTGGAAATTTATTTAAAACTTTATAAGCATTATTTTGAGATAATTATTTCAGGAAGTAATGGTATATTTTCATAGCGTAATTTGAGGGAAGAGATTGCCTACAGTTTGGGATGTTTTCGCTGGGATAGCGACGAACCATTTTGCAAACTGCGATTTATGATGGATTGCATGGCGAAAATCGAGAGGCAGAGATTGCCTAAGTTAAGTTTGGTTTTCCTGGAATAGAGACGTAACCATTGAAGTGCGACCTATGGTCGATACCGAATGGTGCTTTCCATATTTATTTTAAAAGGTTTCAAGTATTTTTTGGAAGATATGATTGTTAATATACTTATTCCGGTGAGATAAGTATATGACTGACCCACTGAGTCTGGAAACCAAGTGTTTCCAGGTCCGTATCAGTCGACTGACCCACTGAGTCAGTCGACTGAGCCTAGATACCAAGTGTTTCCATGTCTATGTCAGTCGACTGACCCTGTGGTCCAGTCGACTGTTCTAGTAAATGTTTATTTTGCCTATTCTAGGCAAATTTGTGTGGATTTCCTATTTTTGATCGATTCTCCTTTCTCCGATTAGTTGTTATCACTTTAGTTGACTTTGATAATTTCTTTTTGTGATTTTTGGCAATATCAATTTTGATGGATTCGGTATCGATTTCTTTGGATTTGATTCACGTCTTTGTATGTGGATTTTAGTGTTTGATTGTTTCTACAATCATTTCTGTGATTTGTCACTTTAAAATATAAAGGTTTTCTATACTAGTAGTAAATATTCAACTCTTTCACAAAGATGATTCCAACTCTATTTTCAATGCAAATCTTGTTTATAAAACCCTTTTCCAATCTATTAGTATATACAAACCTTTACCTCATTCGTTCGAGAAATCCAATTAAACGACTTAGCAAAACAAGTGGTATGAAACCCTTGCGTTTACTTTGTGGGTTAATTCTTAGACTTGTTCGATTGAAACTCTTGTGACAATTTTCGAGTGAAAATCTACAATTTGTTCGTAAATATTTAAGTTAAGCCAGTGGTTTTGAGACATGAAGCTAAACTCTTATATTTACTTGCTTAGTGTGATATACACTTCTTATTGATCAATGGTGATCATTTTGTGGTTTAGACTAGCAATGTGCGATGTCTCTTTGTCCATGTGGGGGACTGTACCTCGTTTAATTGAGTTTCATCTCATTCTTTTATGGGCTAGCGACCCATGTTCTTTTATGGTGTTTGGTTCATCGGATGTACCGTTATTGTACTACATCGATGTCCCGACTTTTTGGTTCATTGGACGTACCGTTATTGTACTGCGTCATTGCTCCGAAATTATGGTTAGCGACCATGGAATAGCGTTCCATTTGTGATGCACGTGTTGGTGAGTTTTCATGCTCCCGTTTGTGATAGGCCTCCCCCTTTGTGATTTCTGGATTTCTGGTTGGTGATTTCTGGAATTTGTGTTGCACCTCCTTTTGTGACTAGCAATGGTATGTTTGTCAGTATTTGGGGTTTGGTGAATAAAATAAAGAATATGACATTCTTTTTGGTGCTTTGAGATTCTTGAGATATTGTATGACTTTGTTGTTATTAAATGTATACTTGTCACAGTATGGCATTATGGTTATCATACGTATTTGTTATATCTTTTACCCTATCTCATTTTATCTGATATTTATAGCTAGACTGATCCGTTTATTATTTTCTTATTAAATAATACTCGGGTCAGACCGAGATGTTACATGTGCTTCTGCTTGACTCCTCATCTGGGACTATTATCTGACTTTTGGCTAACTACTTAGCATAGTAGTTTTTGTTGTTATACATTCTAGATTTAGACTCCTTGATGTATAATTGTTCTTTTGTTTAGCACTTGTATCTATTCTTTTGTGATGTAGTGGATCTTGTTTGACCACTACTTTGATGTACACTTTTATGTGTTATATTCATATCTGATTCTGCCTTTGTTATATGAATGTCTGTGACTGATTTGTGTTATGTTTATTTCTATATTTATTTTCGAAGGCCTCATAGCCACTCTGTGGTAGCTTTGAGTTTGTATTTGATATGTCGGATTTCCTCTTGAAATGAAATGTAAGTTATATTATCTGACATATCGGTATTCGCACAAAGCAATTATACAGATGGTCGCTCCTCAACAGCCTTATTCTTCGTGCTAGTCGACGGCATTGTCCTTGGCTAGTGTGAGTATAGAGGTGGGGCATCACATCAGTCATCATTTGGAGAGAGTCCTTCAAATTTTCCTCTATTTTCCTGACTCGGGCCAGTGTAGTTCATTGAAATGGACCAGTATTAGGAGAAGGGAAATAAAAGGTCGCATTTTGGTTTGATTTGGAAGAGGAGGCCATTATTTTATATTATCAGAAGTTTATTACAGAGAGAAATGAAGTGGAAGACAGAATAATTCAAAATATAGAGAATATATAACTACCAAACTAATTTTAGAGGGAAAATCAAAATTTCAAATTTTGCCATTGTATGTCGACATGGGGGGTAGGGGGATGTCGACATCCTTATGGAAATTTTGACAAGTTTATTTTTATTTATTTATTTATTTAAATATATATGTTACTATATCTATATTCTATATCTCAGTTATAGAGCAAATGCCTAGTTCTCTTCTAAATTTAGTAAAGGTTGAATGATTCAAGGGTTTGGTCAGAATATCAGCTATTTGATTCTTAGTGTTGATAAATTCAGGAGAAATAATATCTTTACTTGTAATATCTCTGAGAAAATGATATCTGATATCAATATGTTTGGTTCTGGCATGATGAGTAGGATTTTTGGATAAATTTATTGCACTTGTATTGTCACAATAAATTGGTAATTTTGAAATATTTAATCCAAAATTCTTTAGGGTATGTTGCATATAGATTACTTGAGAACAAGCCAAAGCAGCAGAGATATATTCCACTTCAGTTGTTGATAGTGAGATAGTGTTTTTCTTTTTACTAAACCAGAAAACCAGAGAATGTCCTAAAAAGTGACAAGTTCCACTTATACTTTTTCGGTCTGATTTACAACCAGCATAGTCAGCATCACAATATGAGACTAAATCAAATGAATCATTTTTATGGTAAAATAGGCCATAGTCTAAAGTGTGTTTAACATATCTTAGGATATGTTTAACAGCTTTTAAATGGGTTTCTTTGGGTTGAGATTGGTACCTTGCACAGAGATAGAAATTATGCATGATATTAGGCCTACTTGCAGTTATATAGAGTAGCGATCCAATCATTCCCCTGTATAGTTTTTGGTCGACATCTTTTGACATGTCTTCTGTATTCAAGGCTTCAATGGTTGCCATATGAGTGGGTTTTCCACTCGCAGTGGTCATACCAAACTTATTAATTACATCCCTAGCATACTTTTCTTGACTAATGAAAATACCACTATCTAATTATTTTATTTGCAATCCTAAAAAGAAAGTAAGTTCACCCATATGACTCATCTCAAACTCTTTTTTCATTATTTTAGAAAACTCTTTGTTCATTCCATTGTTTGTTGATCCAAAAATTATATCGTCTATATAAATCTGTACTAATTGGATATTAATTTTGTTTCTTTTGATAAAAAGAGTATTATCTACTTCACCAATTTCAAAATTTGATTGTAATAGGTAAGATCTTAGTCTATCATACTAGGCTCTAGGAGCTTGTTTCAGACCATATAGCTTTCTTTAATTTGTAAACATGATTTGAAAACTTTTCATCTTCAAAAAGTGGGGGTTGTTCAACATAAACATCTTCTTTAACAAAACCATTTAAAAATGCACTTTTGACATCCATTTGAAATAATTTGAAATTGTTGTGGTTTGCGAAAGCAAGTAGAATTCTAGTGGCTTCTAATTTTTCCATGGGTGCAAAGGTTTCATCATAGTCTATTCCTTCTTCTTGACAATAACCTTGCGTAACTAACCGGTCTTTATTTCTAACGGCCTCACCTTGTTCATTCAGTTTATTTTTATACACCCATTTAGTTCCTATTATAGTTTTGTCCTCAGGACTAGGAACAAGTTCCCATACATCATTTCTGGTGAATTGATTCAGTTCTTCTTGCATAGCAAGAATCCATGAATCATCAAATGATGCTTCCTTTGGATTTTTGTGTACAATAGTTGATATAAAAGCTAAATTGCTCATCTTGTTTAATTGATTTCTAGTTCAAACAACAGATTTAATATTTCCTAGTATATTTTCTACAGGATGATCTTTTAAAAGCCTGATCCTTTTATTATGATGAACAGTTTTACAATTTGTTTCATTTGATTCGTTATTTAAAGTAACAAAATCATCTTCATCATTTATTTGAATAAAATCTTTGAAATTTTCATCAAAAGATACATGCTTTGTTTCTTCAATGGTGTTAGTTTTTAAATTGAAAACTCTATATGCTTTACTTCTATTAGAATATCCGATAAAGATTCCTTTGTCGGATTTAGGATCAAATTTATCCAAATTGTCCTTTGTATTTAGAATGAAACATTTACTTCCAAAAACTTTAAAATAAGATACCTTAGGTTTCTTATTGAAAAGAAGTTCATATGGTGTTTTATTGGTTAGAGGTCTAATTAAAATCCTATTCAAAATATAACAAGCTGTAGCGACTGCTTCAGCCCAAAAATTTCTTGGTAATTTACTATCTGAAAGCATAGTTCTTGCACACTCTTGAATCGTCCTATTTTTACGCTCTACCACTCTGTTTTGTTATGGAGTTCATGGAAAGGAAAAATTATGAGTTATTCCTTTTTGATTACAGAAATCCTCAAAAATTTTATTTTCAAATTCTCCACCGTGATCACTATGAATAGTTTTGATTTTTAAACAAAGTTGATTTTGAATTTTTTTGCAAAAGTTTTAAATAAATCAAAAGCATCATTTTTAAGTTTTAGAAAAATTGTCCATGTAAATCTAGAATAATCATCTACAATTACAAAAACATATTTATTGTGACTTATTGACTGAATTTGAGATGGATCAAACAGATCTAAATGAAGTAACTCAAGTGATTTTGAAGTTGAAATCATATCTTTCAATTTAAATGAACTCTTTCTAAGTTTTCCTAATCGACAAGCATCACATATACTATCTACTTTAAAATCCATTTTAAGGAGACCTCTTACTAGATCAAGCTTTGAAAGTCTAGATAAGAGTTTGAAATTCAAATGCCCAAATCTTTTATGCCAAATCCAAGGGTCACTTTTATTAGCCGAAAGACATAGGTTATCATTTGAGATTTTCATACTGAGAATATAAATATTTTTCTTCCTAATTCCATCAAAGATAATATTTGACTTATTATCTTCGATGTGACACTTATCCTTTTCAAATTTGATTTTGTACCCCTTATCACATAGTTGACTTATGCTAAGTAAATTGTGCTTTAGATTCCTAACTAACAAAACATCAGAAATAGTAGGAGTTTTAGAGTTACCGACATTGCCGATGCCAATCACATATCCTTTTGAGTTGTCTCCAAAGTTGACCAGTCCTCCATCTTCATAAATTATGTCATTCAGTATCTTCGGATTTCCAGTCATGTGTCTTGAATATCCACTATCAAGTATCCATTTTTTTTTCTTAATTTGCACCATTTGTTCATTAAGTGTTGATTCATCAAAAGCCATATAACACATTTGTTCCTGCACAACACACCAGTTCGGTAGATACCTTGATTTTCTATGATAACAATATGTAGACTTATGAGACAATGATGATTTGGATAGTTTTGAACTAGTGTTAACAGAATCTCCAAAAATTGCCATTTTAAATTTTTCATAATTCTGATATGATAACTTTGAAAACCAATGCTCTGATACTAAATGTAGGAAATGCGGATTACGGATCTTAAGGCAGAATTAACACTAGAGGGGGGAGGGTGAATGTGTTTAATTAATTTTATGAATCTTTTTGAAATATTTTCAAATTAAATCCAAACAGATGCAATTCACAAACACAGAAACAATCACAGAATCAGACACAGATGCAAATAGTAAATAAAAGCAGTAAAGAAAAGAACACACCAGAATTTTATACTGGTTTGGAGTTACCCTACATCCAGTCCCACACAATTTCTTATGAAGATTTCTTTTCAAATATAATATCGATATTACGACCTCGATTTCAATGCCACGAGATACACCCTCCTGCTTCTAGTCCAAGGAAACTCTCTTGATTTAACCAGGCTACAAGATCACCTAATTGATTTATGAGCTACAATCACACCCAATTGATTTGCAGGCTACAATCACACCATTTCCAATATTACTTTGATAAATAGAGAGACTCAATACACTTCTTTAATTACAAATGATCCTATAACTCTAAATAGCACTGAGATCTTTAAGAGAGAGTGGCAGAGAATCAAACTAGAGATGATCAAGTTTGATTCACTTAGGATTTCGGCAGAGTTTTGTTAAAATATAAGAGAATACTTGTGTGGACAAGGAGTGAAGAAATGAAGAAAAACTAACTTAAAATTCGTTGGAAACAACTGGTATTTATAAAAGAACAACAGTCATGTCCATTCGTGAAAGGTTATGATGAATAGACACTTCTTTTGAAAATTTGAAATTTGAATTATACGGTCACCATGTCGACATAGGGGGATGGGGTATGTCTTTATGCCGTAGTAAATTTTGAAATTGATTTTTGTTTTTAAAAGAGATTTTCTTTCTAAAACTTGTCAAAACCATTTTGAATATAGTTTAAACTTATACAAGAGATTTAAAAAGTTACCTTAAAAATATATAATCTATAATATAAAAGTAATATTAAAAGCTAAGTATAGAATATATTTTTAAGATTTAAAGCTTATAATATTAAAACTAGGAGATAGTTTAAAATACAAGAGATGATTTTGAAATCAAAATATAAAAGATAATAAAAATAGTTTAAGCTAAAATATTTAAACTAAGAGAGATGACTTTTAAAAAGGTTTTGGAAAAATATTTAAAATAAATCACGAGTCTTCAGTCTTGGTTTTGTCAATCTTGAATTCGTCAGTTTTGAATCTCTATATTGTATAGTCTTCATTCTCAGTACCTACATATATATCCTACATATACATATATATCTAGATAAGAATATTAGTATTTATATTTTATAACAGGCCCTAAGGTTGTTATCATCAAAACCATCATCTCGGGAACTAACAGCCTCATCAGTGGAAAAAGCTAAAACAAGAGATAGGATGCATAGCCAAGGGGCCTAGCTAACCCATGAGGGTGTAGTCGTCTCTCTTTCTAGCAAGTCCCTATCGTTTATTTTATTCATGCTGGGAGCGATGCACTCGACCTAAGTGGCCAGTTATGTATTTCCTATGTACCTCAGTTAGACGGGTACTGACCCTCGGAAGGATAACTCTGATCCTTGTGTAGGAGGACCGTTCTCGAAGTACTGAGGGCACCTCCGTGGAAATCCTACACAATTAGTGTAACGACCCAGAATTTTTGACATTTGAAATTCGAATATTTAATTGATTTTAAATATTAACAAGTTGAATTAATAAGTCGAATAATTTATTTTTCAAATATCTGGATTTAATTGGATAATTAAATTGATAATTTAATAGTTGAAATTCCAGAAATAATTGAAATCTGGATTGAATGTGATTAAAAATGATTTATAAAGTTATATTAAATCATATTGGAGTTATAATGATGTTTGTGAACTTTTAAAATTGAATTTAAAGTAAATTTGTGAAAATTGAATATTTTAATATTTAATCGACTAGTGAAATTAGCCATTTTTAGGACAGTCTCAGAATTGGACAAAACTAGTTCCATTGGATCCGTAATAGTTTGTTATTATTGGATTTCAATTTTCGTAGTAATCGGAGTTGTCGTTTGACCGTGGCAGCTCGAAACGCATCGAAATTGTTTTAATATTAATTTGGCGAGTTAAAATAGTCATTTTTCAAAAAGTCTCGGATATCGACGAAACATATTTCATCGGATCCGTAATGTGATATTATTGAATGGTTTCAAATTTCGTGTCAATCGGATGTACCGTTTGTCTGGGGCAAGCCAAAACGCATCGAAATCGGTTTAAATCGATTTGATTTAAATTTGATCGTTTAATTCCGTAACTCGCACAGATGACCGAATTAGCTCCCGAAACACGTTCCATTGTGTTCGGAACGCGGGGTAAACATTAGAAATGCCAGGCGGCACGTGTGATTTGGAGTTCGTTTGAAAACGTCGTTTTAAAAATGAATTTAATATTATTTATATACGTGTGTATATATACGTATAAGGGCTGAGAAACCCTAGTTTCTTCGTTAGCCTCCAGTTTGTATTTCTATGGCCGGAACTCTACTACCTTCTCCCTGAATTATCTTCCAATCCACTCAGTATTAACGAAAACTTCCAACTACAAAAAGGAAGAGCATCACAAGATCTTTAAATTCAACGGTCAAGATCGATGGAAGTGGAGTAGATTCGCCAGAATCTGGCCGTGAAGGCCGCACGTACGTGCGCAGTTTTCGAGGAATAGGGGTAGCCGAGTGGGGCATGGCTTCGGCCAATGGTAGCTCTTGCGTGGGCGGTTCGAATGACACTCATTGATCATCTTCGTTCAGCTAGTAGTGGCCGCGTCGTTTGATTTGTAGCTCAAGCTGATGGGTTTCAAACGTGTTCGAACAGAGAAGAAGGGGTAAAGAACGGTCGGCCTTGATCTTCTAGCATGTTTTGAACTGCTGAGATGTACAGCGTGTTTTAAAATTATAAAAGAAAATGAAATTTGTTTATAATTATAAATTGTATAAACTTTAAACTGCTATAACTTTTTGCTACGAGGTCGAAAACGCACGAAACAAATTGCATTGCAATCGTTTTGTCGAGCACTACGCTATGGAACTGGATTGGAGTCGTTTGAAGCAAGTGTGAATTTTGATTAAAATTAAATGCTGTTTAATTTTATTCGAAATAAAAACGCTGGAACGGAATTGAAACCAAGGTGAGAACTCCTCACTCAATCGAATGTTTTGTTTCGATTTAAAATTTTAAATAGTTGAGATTTAAAATTGTTGATAGTGTTAATTGTGATGATTGAATTATGATTGCTATTTATTGTGATAAATAGACATTATACGTCGTTATTAAGCGGAGGTTATTTATTAAAAACATATACCGCGATAATTTCACATTGAAGTGGAATTGGTATTATATATGTATATAGAAATATATATATATATATATATATATATATATATTGGAATATGTATATATTGGAGTTGTTGATTTCCCGCATTGTATAGTGGATGAGACCCTATTGCGCCACATAATAGCGGATAATATTTATAAATCCCATATACCGTGATAATTTCACTATGAAGTGAAATTGGTATTGTGCTAACATCTGTGGATGCAGGAAAACAGGTTGGTGGGATCCAACTGGATTCCTCACCGTAGTGATTTATTTACAGATATTGTTGTATATTCTGTTATCATATGATGATATATGATGTTTGGATGCTGTGATTGACTATTTGGTGTTGTTGCATCATCGGATCCATTTTTAAAGTTTAAGATAACGATTTCGATTTTAAATTGGGATTTTTGAATTATTATGAACGATTTATACAAAAGATGTACAAAATTGATATTTTATAAAGTAAGAATACTGGAATTATAAAACGAGTTTTTATAAGTGTTAAAATGAAAAAAATGGATTTCATAAGTGAACGAAATTTATAGACTTATAATTTGTGAAGTTATAAAATGAATAGATGTTGTAAAATAAAAGATTTATGAGTAAATAAAGACAAATGGTTTATAGATGAGATTTATAAAATATATATTTTATAAATCGAAATAATGGAATTCTAAAAGGAGTTCTGTTAATGTTGAAAATAAGGTTATAAATAAAATCTTATAAGTAATAAGATTTATAATTTGTGAAGTTTTAAAAGAACGATTTTGTAAATAAATGGATTATATGTTCTTAACTTATAATATGGACTTCCGGTATATAATTGAGTTATATAATTTGAATTGGATAATAAAGGAGATTTATAAATCGAAGTTTTAAAAATAGAATTGTAAATCCGAGAAACGACTTATTTTGACAAGTTAAGTTTATATAGCTTATTAAAGGAAGTATATTCATAATTTTGGACAGTGGATAATCCTTTAAATAAAATGTGTAGAAATGTTGAGTTTGGATAACGAAGTATATTCACGATTTTGGACAGTGAATATATTATTAGATAAAATGGATATGTTTTGGAGAAGTGATATTACGAAATGAAGTAATTGTTTTAAAAGATGTTTAAAAACGTGTTAAGTATCGAAAACATAGATTTCAACATTTATTGTTGAAATAGACGTTTCGAGGAATAAGGAAATGGTGGACTATAACACTGTTGTTATAGTAAATGGTTTCCGAAAGGAAATGTTTTATATAGTATTGGGATTTATATATCTATCTAAATTTTGAATCCCTAAACTAGTGATTTTGGGTCGTCGTAACGATGTTTTACGTAACATTCATTTTGACTCAAATAAAATGTGTTTAAGAAAATGATTTCCTTAAAGAATGAAATATATACTTAATTTTGATTTGAGTATATTGAATATTTTCAAATGTTGAAAATAAATAATGATTTGTGAATTACTTATTATTAAATAAGTATGGAAATGCTTTTCCAATATGAAATGAAAGGTTTGAGATTTTATCTTTTAAAGATAAATTGAAAATGAATATTTGAAATTGTTTTTTTTTCAAATGGTTGAAGTCTGGAAATTATATATCTTGTAAAGATAGTTTTGGAAGATAAATAATTTGTAAAATTATTTGGAATCTGATGATGTTGTGCAGACCTATTGATAGTTAAATAACCGACTATCAATAATTACCTTGAATGGGTATTTGTTGTGATTTGCTTGAATTTGAATGCCACACTTATTTTTGAATAAGCGCTCACTATTTGGGTTAGCCGGGAAAAGACCTTTGGGTCGTATAACCCATTCCGAATTAGTGATACGATGATATGGATCGTATTGAAGATCGGTGGTGAAGACCGGGTATTTGTGAAAACGATAGGATGACCTATCGATTGTCTCTGCACCGTTAGCTACGGTATAGAGATTTCCTTTGTAATGGGAAGTTTTATTGGGATTGTGAATACCCGGATTTGCAAGGGCTTCTTTGGAAGTGCTTTCGGTTCTGTTCGAACCCAGAACAGACTTGTATGGTTACATGTCTGACATTACAATTTGAGATGTAAAGCTGAATTCTTTCAAATACATTTCTGTTGGTGGCGGAGAATTTATTCTCTTAGCTTAACACCATTCTCTGAGACGTACAAGCTTAGAGTTTATGTAGTTGAAATTTATCAGCGATATATTCCCAACTTGGTAATGTGGCATGCTGAGTGTTGCTGTGATGATGATCATTTATTGATCATTTGTGATCAAAGCGTGGCTTTGTGAAAAAGCGTAGCTTTGTGAACGAGAATTCGTCAGGGCCTCACAACCCGGAAATGGTCGAAACAGGAATGTTGCGGCAAGGTTACGAGGGTCGTGCCCTTTAGGGTATGTCATTTCCTTCTGGAAAGGGGTGGTATCATGGTATGGAGCCCAGATACTTACTCATGTGGACACACTTTATTTATTATGTGTGATGTTGTTAGTTACCGAGCGCTCGGATAAAGGTCCCAAAGGACCGGGGATGGCATATTCGTGAGTTACCTAGTTACAGGGGTAACCCGGCTTTGTTGGAAGAGAGCAGTTTGTCTGTCGGAGCATCCAGCCAGAGGCGTTTTCTTTCGTGGCATTGGAAGTTCCTTAGCCTGACCATTTGTTGGAAAATCCAAAGAAACAATACGAACCTTGTACGGTTTTAGTTGTATTACCTGCTATGGAATGTGGCGGTAACCTGCTATTGAACATAGTAGCTATAGTAGGCATAACGTGAAATGCCTATGCTGGCTAAGATTAATATTATACTTTTGAAATGTTTTCTGCACTATGCACTAGTAATAATATCCAATGATTTGCGTAGTAAGCATCTTTGACTATCATAAGGAGAAATCTCCTCCGATTCTGCGTTTGCATTGTGTGTGTGTGGGAGGCCTTATGGTAGTCTCATTTTCCAAAAGCATTGCGAATTGATTTTTAAAATATCCTGTTGTTGTTTTAAAGGTAAACTGTTTTAGTTCTCACACCAGTCACCATGACTGACCTGGAGTTTATTGTTTCCTCCCTAAACTCTGGGTGCCCACCAATTTCCACACGGGCAGTCTAGAGTTAGGTTATCAGGTCATTCTGGATTCAATTTAGGAGATGCTTTGGAGCTCTGTGGCAAGCTGGATGGCGAGACGTATTCCCGTATATGATATTATTTATTCCGCTGTGTATTCTGTATATGGACAAGTTCATATAACTGTCCAGTTGTGTCGTGTTGTATATTGCTGTTGTAAACTCTGATGATGATGTAATGTATAAAATGATATCGTTCTTTGATTTAAAAAATTATTCATTTATATATTATATGTTGTTCCGCTGCGAATGTGAGATTCTGATATTGTTTTCTGTTTCTGTGTTTTTCTGTTGTTTCTTCTTTCTTTTTCTTTTGTCTTCTTCTACCTCTTCTTTTTCTACATAACAATTCGGTTTTCCGACATTCGATTGCTCGGCAGTTGATACAGTGAATGTATAAATGTCGATTTTCGAGCGATGAAAAGTCGAGTCATTACAATTAGCGAACGAGCCTTATCGGATTTTGATTTTATGACTGGTATCGTTGTGATGTACATAGCACATGCATCACAGTTACTTGTTATTATTACTTTGGCGATTAGACACTATTATAATATCAGATGATTTTCTATAAAGGAGTTTTGGTTATCGTAAGGTAAAATCTCGTCCGTGTTTATTTGCGGTAAGGTCTTATGAGATACCTTTGTTTTGATTTGAAAAGGTTATTAAACTTTAATAATCAAGTTAATTGTGTTTTTTCACGCCGGTTTAACCAGACTGACCCAGGCGTGGTTTTTCCAAAATGCTCGGGTCATACCGAGCATATTTCCAGGTATAAATGGTTATTTGGAGCTTCAGGAGTGGACCTAGAGGCCAGATACGTATTCACGTAGATGATTATATTTTCGTTGCTTTCATTGTTGTATATTGTTCAGCAATTTGTGAGGACAGGTTGTTATAATTGTCCGTTCTGAGATAGGTTAGTGTACTCTGATTGATTTCTCTATATATATAAATTACAGTTCTATTTTTGTGTAAAAGACCATTATACATTATAAATTATTAGTTCCGCTGTGAGATTCTATGGTCTAGTTCTTCTGTCCTCTTTCTTATTTCTTTTCCCTAACTATCTGCCTTTCCGTTCGATTTGGGCTGGAAATGTGTGGTTTATTGTCACTTAAACTATACGGAAAAGTGGATCATTATAGTGTGGTATCAGAGCTAAAGGTTAAACGAGAACCTTGGCTTTGGTGGGTAAAACTCATTATAGATAGGGTTAGTAATACCCTAGAATGAGTAACTCATTAGAGATAGGGTAAGCGACACTCTAGAATGAGTTTGAGAGTATGTATGTGTGTGTGTGTGTGTGTATACATAAATATATATATATATATACATATATATGAGAGCGCGTATTTGTTAGTGATATAAAAATGTTTTCTATTGTGCTGTTTGATCAGTTGAGTGGTATAAGAATTCTGGTCGATGCGTTTGGCCAACGTTATCGATAGGGATTTCCTAAACACTCGAACAAGACCAATTGACACAGTATTATTTTAAAATGGGTAAATGGAATAATTTTACCTGGAAATATATATTTTATATATAAAAGAATAATTTTCCATAGTTATTCTTGGTTGTGCTTGGTTGTTAAGAGTGATAATAATCCATCATCTAGGATTTGATCGGTCATGCTCGTCCATTCCTGAGCATTGACTATTATCCATAAATCTATCTTGAATCTTCCTCTTTAAAATCTGGATTGGATGATAGGAATTTGGGAACACTGAAATGAGTACCTTGTGAATTAAGTTTCACAATTTGAATATAAGGCGTTCGTTAATAACATGGAGTTGAAAATGGGATTTCTAGAGGTTGTTTATTTAAAAGGAAATTGGGAATACTTTGGGATAATATTTTGGAAATAAATTGAATGTATAAGTTGATTGTAATTAATTGGGATTTAATAAAAGAATATTATTAAAAGGAAACTTAAATATTTCTGAAGTAAATACTTGAAAGATGAGGAAGCTATCATATTTTCACAATAAATATTTGAAAATGATTTCCTTTAAATGGGAATATTTTATATAATTGATTTGTAAAAAATATGCCTTATAAATAAAAGGAATTTGAGAATTTAAATTTCGATGATTTTCGGGAAATGGTTTCCGAGGTTTAAAGGGGTTTTGGTGTACTAATCTTTAGGAAAGAGTTACTTAAAAGTATATTTAAGGATAAATATCTTTGAAAAAGAAATTTCATGGGAAAATGTGCATTTCTTTGGATTAGTTAGGGAATAAATCTCAATTTGTTTTGTGATGATCGGAATAATCTTTTAAGTGATGGTCGAATGTTTTCATAGGCGAACGGTTTCGTGCACTTAGTAAATTATTCTCTTTGTCATTGTACGGTTGGGATGAGTTTGAATCTGGACAAATCCAAAGTAGGTTGAAATGGATAGTTTGTCAAAATCATTTATTTGGAAATGTATTTGGTATGGTTTCAACAAGGGGATTTTGAAAAATTGAAAAATTGTTTTTAAGATTAACTGGTTCGAGCAGCTCGAAAATAACTAAAATGGGTAAGAGATACGTTTGGATGGTAAACGTTTCTCTTGAGTATTATCCTTCTAGTAAGGAAATGTATGATACTGTTTGGTAGTACCTAGTTCCTTTGTATAATTTTGGGTTTACTCGGGCTAACTATATATATATTCTATGGATTAAATATATAGTATCGTTTTAAAAAGTATTTTGAATGAAAACCGGGTATTTAAAATTCTTAAGTGAATTCAAAATATAATTTTGAATTATGGTTTTGTATACCCTTAGAAGATGATAGGGGATTGTATAAGTTAAGCTATGTATTATAAAAATGCTTTCATAAATAATTTAGAGGTAATATAATTGGTATTAGGGATAACCAATTGAATAAGGGTGTGTGATGGACATAGATAATTTCCCTTTGCCATATAGTTTTGATCTAATATTCGAGTAAAAGGCTGAGTTGTTTTAAACTGTTCCAAATAAGAATCTATTACTCGATTTTTGATGGCGAGCATTTGATGAAGGTTCTTGATATGGAACAAATATTTTCTATCATAGCTACAGCTAAATAAGGAGAGTAGAGGTTCCTAACCAAGGAGCCTGATCAGAGTCCGCACTAGAGAATCGGGTGAGCGATACTGGTTTGGAAATAGAGTCATGCATTCGAGTAGTGATCGAATCAGATTCTGTATGTGTATGATCTATGGACATCATGCGAGCTTATGAATAATATTGAGTGTTCTTCTGCTAGAATTTCGGGATGAAATTCTTTTAAGGGGGGGGGGATGCAACGACCCAGGATTTTTAGCATCTGTTATTGAAATAATTAACTAATTTTAAATATTGAAATATTAATTTTTATAAGTCGAATAAATAAATTTTCTGATATTGGAAATATCTGAATATTTAGATTTTGAAAGCTATACTTAATTTTCAAACGTTAATTTCTGAATATGATAATATATATGTATATATATTTCACCATTTAAAATTTATGATAAAATATCTATATGTATATATACAAAGCTTCATGATGCAAATTTCAAACTTATGATGACAAAAATATATATAAGTATATATATATATATATATATATATATATATGTTTATAAAAATAGTGTATATGTAAATATGTAAATATGTAAATAAGTATATGGTAAAAATATATATATGTAAAGATATATATATATGTGTGTGTGTGTGTGTGTGTATCTATACACATTTAAACTTCATGATGACAATTTCAAATCAAGCACACAAAATATCAAATCAACATATGAAATCAAATCAACCCAAAAATCAAATCAGCCCAAAAGCAAAAGAAAATAAAAGGAGAAAATAATATATGAAGAAGCCTGTACATACATTAGCCACCCTAGTGTGTACCCATAACCACCCTATACTTCACTATCTTCTTTCCATTCTATATATACATACACATATACATTTATACATATACATATATATATACATATACATATATGTATGTATGTATGTATGTATGTATGTATACATATACATATATATACATATACATATATGTACATATACATACATACATACATATACATACATATACATACATACATACATACATACATACATACATACATATATATAAATATATATATGGCCATACTTGTTC
The DNA here is from genome assembly GCA_030737815.1 of Allium fistulosum. Classification (NCBI taxonomy): domain Eukaryota; kingdom Viridiplantae; phylum Streptophyta; class Magnoliopsida; order Asparagales; family Amaryllidaceae; genus Allium; species Allium fistulosum. Next base: position 696,363,508 of record CM060906.1, read on the forward strand.
ATACTTATGAAAAAAAGAAGAAAGATTTGCCATTTAAAATTTAAGGAAGAAGATTAGATGATCAAAAGCTTGAAAACAAAGCAGTAGTGTTCACCTATTTCAAAATAGTGAGTAAAAACATCTTGCTTTGTTTACTGGTATCTGCATATATTTATATAACTATGGATTTTGGTATGAATCTTTGATCTATGTCATGTGCTTATGTGTTGTTATGTGAAGATGTATATGTATGTGTGTACTAGACATGATCAGTTCCAATACGTATATATACATATACATATATACATATACATATACATATACATACATATATATATATGTGTATCTATATATATATATGGCCATACTTGTTCAAACTTATGAAAAAAAGAAGAAAGATCTGCCATTTAAAATTTAAGGAAGAAGACTAGTTGATCAAAAGCTTGAAAACAAAGCAGCAGTGTTCACCTATTTCAAAATAGTGAGTAAAAACATCTTGCTTTGTTTACTGGTATCTGCATATATTTATATAACTATTGATTTTGGTATGAATCTTTGATCTGTGTCATGTGATTATGTGTTGTTATGTGAAGATGTATATGTATGTGTGTACTAGACATGATCGGTTCTAATAAAACACGGTACATCTTCTACGAAAACTTTCTGTTAATATATTTTGGTTAAAAACAGTTGAACATTCAACTTTAAAAATCAATATCTTCATATCTAATTAGTTTTAAATCATGATTCCAAAACAAAAGATGTTTGTTTTTTAGTGTAGAACATTTTAAAATTGATTTCATTCAATTTTATCAAGTAGAGAGAGAGAGAGAGAGAAAATGACATTTAATAGTGAATGGGTCATCTAGGGTCGAAATTTAACTTTCATAATTTAATGAATAGATCATATAGTCATGATCGTTATTGAAAACCATGATTTTTAAGGGTTGTTTGAGGATTTTTAGTGCCGTGTGGAGGTAGCAAAGGAGAGATGATCAGAATTGGGTGTAATGGCAAATTACGGCGATCGAGTTGATTTTAGGTCGATGGGTTGGGTATGGAGGAGGTTTAAGGGGTGGCGAACCTGGGAAAAATGGCACGGCGATTTCTGGTGAAGTGTGGTGGCGAGACGAGGAGGATTTAGGGTTTTAGGGTGTGGGTTTTTAGGTTTTGGGATTGAAGTAATGGCTAGGATGGAGGAGAGGTGGTGGCGTGCGCACCAGAGGGAAAGGTGGCGGAGGATGTGGCGAAGCTCATGGTAAGTTCTGGTGAAAGATGGTGGACATGGGTGGCGTGGCGAGGTGATTTGGTGACATGGTCTTCGTACCAGTATTTGGGTAGAGTTCGATAATTTCGAACTAGGGATTTGGGCGAGTTACCAGATGGTTAGATGTGGAGTTGTGGTCGTGGGAGATCTGCTGGGATGGTTGGCGGCAAAATTTGTTGACCGGAGGCGTTATGTACGTCCACACGTTTGTGCACAGTTCCGTGCACATTCTCATGCATTCGAATGAAAGAGTAGAGAGGAGACTAGGAAGAAGAAAGGAGATGGAGTTGTTTTAGGCCGGGTTAGATTAGTATGGACTGGGTATGTTTAAAAAGAAAATTTAAATTAATTACGCGTTCGGGTTTGTTGCCCTATAGTATCGCTTTTGGAGTTGGTCCTTCGTCACCGCTCGAGAGATACTTGGGTTTGTCGCCTTCGGGCTTGTGGATCCTTGTTTATATAGTACTGAGCACGTGCATCTTTTGTTTCATTGATATTTATATTTCCCTAGAGTATCGCCTTTCAGAGTCGGTCCTTTGAACCACTCGATACATAGCGATTACCTTGTGGAAACTTGTGATGCCTTCATTGGCATTTGTGTTTGCCTTTTTGGCTTGATTTGGGATATTTATATCCTTTGTATATTTTGCGTTGCCGATGATATGAGGCTTGTTATTTGAGTTTATTGGATCTTGAGTTATCTCTTTTAGAGATTTTATTGTTACTATGAGATGTATTCTCTTTTATGATATCCATATAAACTCTCTTTGTTTACTTCTCATTTGAGAAGCATTGTTATCTTGTCTGTACTAATATCATCATCTTGTCTCACTCTAACTGATATGTTTTAGTTAGAGTGACCCGTGTATTTTATACTCGGGTCAGACCGAGGTGTTTAAGGTTAGGTACATTTGGACTTAGCCTATTCTGCTTCCGCATGGACTATTCTGCTAGCTCTTTTTGTTATAGCTTTTTGTGTAGTCCTTTTTGTTAGCACTCTGATGTATATTCTTTTGACCAATGTTTGGGTTGTGGTCGTCATACCATTTTGATGTATCATTTTGGATTGTACTAGTGACTGTATATGTACTTATGCATATGTATGCATTTCTACTATTCTTTGATGTTATTTACATTTGAGTTGTTATGTTTTGTTCTGATAGATCCATTAGCCATTATTGTTTTCTATTAAATATTTATTGGATACATCGATCCAGTTGAGAAGAAAAAAAAATAGATAGCACTTATCGACGTATTCAGTAGATAGTTAAGACAAGGCTATAGATGGTCGCTCCTATCCAGCTCTATTCTCCGCATTAGCAGACGGTATTACCTCGTAATACTCTTAGTTAATATGGGTCTCAGAGTGGGGCGTCACACTTTATATCCCAAAAATACCCTTTAATCTTAAGTTCTTTTATTTTGATAATCACATAATAACTTTGGAAATACTTATTTAGCTTTGGAAATTACTTATAAATATTTACTGCATTTCTAGAAAATTCATAAAAAAATTTGTATGCTTATATGTATCGACTTTTATGTTTAAGCTATTTTCTCTTTTTTATTTAATATATATATATATATATAGTTCATTAAAAAAACCATAACCAATTATTTTAACATGGAGAAATTCTCCAAGCTAAAACCCATCTCTAAAAATGCATTTAAACATCATATTAAAAATTTCACATCGTATAAAAAAATTTAGAGTAAAAAATTATAGTTAAACATCCTCTAGTAAAGATATTTCAACCCAAAACTTTTATTAAAAAATTCTTCAATCTTATATAAATGCGTAACACATAAGAACACTCTCTTATCAATCATAACCGTATTCAATCATGAATGAAAACGGTAAGTGTATGAGTGATATTACCCACTTAAACTTTTGATTAGCTTGATCTTTATTAATCTTTAAGTTCTCCTAGCTTTTATCTTCTTCCCTCTTCTTTTTCTTTCTAGGCTGATGCAACTATTAATGAGTTTCTCTCCATCAACACTATATCACTTTAGTGATGATTATTTACAAAGTAAGCATATTCCATAAACATTGCCTTTTAGTGATGATTATTTACACATATTCTCTCCACCCACCCCGTATCACTTTATGATGTATGGAATTTGGTTTTGTTAAAATTTTTGATACCATCCACATACAGCTCTGTTATTCCATAAGTAAAGTCCTTAGTTCAATAATAACATTTACTATTAACCGTACTACCTTGGGCAGAGATTTTGACTTTGAGTTGAATATAGTTGACCTTGATACTAACCTCATGCAACCGAGGAGATGAATTCTGTATAATAGTGTTCTGCTTTCATTGTTTTGATTAGACCGAACTATAGTCACTCGATGGTCTCCTGTGGCACCCCACCTCGAGACCAACATTAACAAAGAGTATTACTGGGTAATACTGTATGCTAATGCGGAGAATAGGGATGGTTAGGACCGAACATCTATAGTCTTGTCTTAAATATCTAATGAATACGTCGATTAGTGCTCTATATTTTTTTTCTAATTCAAGTGGATTGACATATCCAATAAATGTTTAATACAAAACTACAAGTGGCTATAGGATCTATTAGAACAAAATACAACAACTTAAATGCATAACACATCAAAGAACATCAAACAGATACACACACACACATATATACCGATACATCCAAATACAATACCAATAATACATCATAAGTGGTATGATGACCACAATATACACATAATCAAAACAATGAATACATATCAGAGTCATACAGAACAACTATAAGACTACGAAAAGAGATGAGCTGATATCCAAGGTGGAAGCATCAAGTAAAGTCTGAAAGTAGGTATCTAACCTGAAACAACTCGGTCTGACCCAAGTATAAAATACACGGGTCAGTCTAGCTAAACATATCGGTTTATAAGGATAAGCAATAATAGACGCATAAGGATAAGGGTAATGTTCTTCTTAAACAAGAAGAAACAATACTGAGTATAAGCATGAGTATAAGCATGGTATGGTTATTCTAAGTGATGGATGATACCACTTACACAAACATATAATCTCAAAAGAGATAACACAATCCATAAAACGCTAAATATAGCAAGCCTCATATCATCGGCATATTACAAATCATCAATAGTGGTTTAGGGAAAATATAACTCCTAAAAAAAAGAAATCCCAAACCCGCCATATCGGCAAACTCAAAGAAATCTTAAAGAAATCACCATCTTAAATTACGCCATAAGGCAATCAAATACAATTCTCCAACATAGGAGAATATAATCCCAAATAAATGCCAAAAGGCAAATTCATGTAATAACGCCAATAGGCAAATCTCATAATAACGCCAAATGGCAAATCTCGAATTAATGCTAGTGTAGGCAACTCAAATCTCAAAGATAGAACTCCCAAGAGTTCAAATTCCTTTATTTTTTATTTTTTATTTTTAAAACATTATTATTATTAAAATTCTTTATTTTTCAAAAATACACTATTTACTCAAACAAATGAATAAAACTATATTTTTAACTTCTAGAATTCCACAAAAAATACCTTTCTCACTTAGAAAAATATTTTAAACCATTTTAAACTCAAATTTATAATTAAACTCATTTTTAAACCAATTTCCATCTTTATATTTAAATAAACAACCTTTAAAAATCACATACTTCTTTTAAAAAATTATTAAAAGAAGTAATTGACAATAATTAATACAATTATTGCATTTTCTCCAAATAAAACCCATTTTCCAATCATTATTAGACCAAATAAATAAAATAAAGTTCCAAACTTTATTTTTCTCATTTTGTTTTAAAAATTCATTGTTTATTCCAAATAAATAATTTAAAATCTCCAATTTTATTTTAATTTACAATATTAAATTATAACTACCGTTATAATTTAATATTAATAGGTAATCTCAAAAACTAGGGTTGTTACAGACTCCCCCCTTAACAAAATTGCGTCCTCGCAATTTCTAGAGAAGAGTTTGTTTCAACAAAATTATTTCATCAATCAAAGGAAGATAGATAAGCTCGAGTTTAAAAATTTCTCACCCTCAACACAAGATGATAGAAAACCAAGATAAGATTTCTCGATTAAATCTATGTTTTCCCAAGTGGAACTACTGGGATTTGCGGACCATTGAATTTCTACGAGTAATACATCCCTATTTTGAAGGCGTTTCACTTTCGAAGTAAATATGGATAGGATGTTACGCAATAGATAAATCGGGTGAGATCGATTCCTAAGAAGCTTCACGAACAGAGTCGGGATTCGATCACAACTTTATCCTGAACTCCAACCCACAAGATGATAATCGATACGACTTTTCGTATAACACTACGAAGGGAGTCATACCGATACTAGATTGACAACTGTTATGGAAAGAAAACCTAATAAGAGGTAGGTGGTTTTCCCCCAATACCACCAGACTCATACGATTGCATAATTGCAAGTCGTAAAATTATTGCACAAAGGCAAGATAAGACTCAAGGAATAGCTTTTTAAAATCTCTCTTACCAATCAAATATTCTTAAAGTTTTCCAACCTATTATCTTCGAGATTTAAAATTCTCAATTTTCAACACTTGAAAATTTTCAAAATTTCTTACTTAGATTTTAAATTTAAATTCATTACTCTTCATTAGAGTAAATAAAGTTTAAGTTGTTTACTCTCTAATTCTTCCATAGGTATTCTCTAATTTGCAACATATATATTTTCACACATGTTTCACGAATTTTCCAAGTGTTAGAAATTTCTGGAAAAATCGGCGTAGTCTCCTTTGTATGGAGGGCCTTATACAATATTACAAAAATGATTTAAATAATATACATTGACCATTAGGTCGGAAACACAATATATATCATCATTAAACACTTTAAAATTAATCCAAAAACATACCTTTTCTTTTTAGCATTTTAAAGCGAGTTTGCACAAACTTATATATATTCTTTTTGCTCAAAATATATTCCAGCTAACCTCTTTTCACCTGTACTTAACTCAAATAGATGATATTAGTTCATGTTTATAAATAAGAAGTGCTACACTTAACTATTAAGGGGAAATAAATCAATTTCATTTCTGATCTGCTGTAAAGAAGAAGACCTGTTATGACCCAGCAAACAACAAAACCTTAAAATATTTATAATATGAAAGTTGTTCTACTCAGTCTAAGCTTTCCAGCAATATAAAGACCATCAAAGTCAGATTTACAATTTGAAAGTTATGTTAAATTAACTTTCACCTTAATCTTAGAGAATTTTGTAATAGGCCAGAACTGCCTATCCACTTTCAAACCTATTTTAGACTCGGTAAAATGCAAAATATTTTAATATGATAAAAATAAACTTTATAGCTTACTGAAAGCTCTTTAATTTGCAAAAAGATTGAACTCATTCAGAGTTATAAATATCAAGTTATCGCTGTTTTAGTACAACACTTTTCCAAATAAAATTTCAGCTTTTAAATCAATTTGAAATTTGAAATTTACCCAAACCATTTTAATTTCAGACTACATTTTCAAACAAGCTTTTTGCTAATCATTTATTAAATGATTTTTTTCCTCAGAAAGCTAAGACATATAAAATTATGATTAACTTTATGTAATCATCATAAAACATTTTATTAAGTGGAAATATTTTCATTGCTTTCCAAAATCTAGCTTTAAAACAATTAACTTGAAAACTCATTTTGGAAGAGATAGCTAATCTCTTTCATTATCAAGAGATGATTATTGATTATCCACAAAAATAAATTTTTGGGATATATATAAAGTTTTAAAATTATTCTCATAATTTAAAATGATTATACTATATGAATTGTTCATTTATCAAACAATCCAAATTCACATTTCCACTTGTCACAAAAATTAAATTTTCATCTAATTACCAATATAAATCTAATTAAAGTTAATAATTAATTCAAACTTGTTTTCAAAAGAATTCTACAATTTCAAACCCACAAGTTTTAATAAATTTAGTTTAAACAAAACTAGCTCATAAATTTATACTAATGTTCTAAACTAACCTTCTTTATTTTCTCGTAAGATAGAGTTTTATATCTATCCTCTACTATTACTTAAATAACTAAGTGCCAAAACAAATTTTATAGTTATCACTAATAACTTGTACTAAAATATTTAATCAATATTTTAATTTTTCAAACCAAAGTATTCTTTTACCTTAAATACATCATTTTATTAATCAAGGCATCAAATGATATTTTCTTCTAATTAAGATATCCCCTTAATTAGAATTATTCACTTTTACTTACCCAAATTACCATATTAAATTTCTTAAATTTCAAATAACATAAGGGTATTTCCTCGCCATTGATTTATATTGAATGACCCCATCGATCGGCTGCAGAGTTGATCAAATGGTCAAAACTGCCTCGCCACTCCTCCAACACACACTATGGTTCAATGGTTTTATTAAACATTTAAAATAAAATTAATACTCCACCATATTAATTATATTCAAACTTTACTTATTAAAACTCAATTTACCATGTCTGATTGTCTTATCACAACGTTTAGGAAATTCCTATCGATAACGTTGGCCAAACGCATCGACCAGAATTCTTAAAGCACTAGACGAATAACCCAACACAAAAATTGATTTTCTTTAAAAAAAATACCTCATATATAATACTCAAAATATCCTTTGTTTTTCCCAAGAAAACAAAATCCAATTTCTCCTAGAAACATATTTTCAATTTGAAAGATTTGGAAACACAATTTATAACTTATTCTCAAAATCAAAGACATAAGGAGAACTCATTAAGATATTCCCAGAATACTCGATCCTCAAGATTGATGGAATAGAATGAAGTGTTCATTATTCCGAATGGTATAATGAACCACTCACAAGACTCATAACGAGTGCGGAATGCGGTAAGAGTAACGCTATCCTCCGCGACTCGTAGCTCATGAAAAATCGGTGTAGGGTCAAGCTGAGGAATGACCCTAGCACCACTCAATAGATTAAAAAGAGAGAAATGAGATATAAAAGCAAGGGTAATTATCTTCTCAAATGAGGAGAAGCAACATTAACAACAAATCATTACTTCGAGTGATGTAATACCACAAAGTATATCAACAATTGAGTATCCAAAGAGGATATCTCAAAAGGGGTAAGAATGGCAATATCAAATAAATTCAATGAATCACCTCATTTCCCTATTGGACACCCTCGTGGAAGGATGACCTAAAGGCTAAGAATAGGAAAAGACGTCAATACAATACTCGATTGCCCGACTGGGTGTCATACCCAAGCAGACTCACAAAAATCAACAGAGTCACAATGACTGGAATTCGAGATATATCATCAACATCTCGAAACTCAAGAGTGAATATAGAGACTTTGGAATCATGATTAACATTCCGAAGAACAAGAAACAACAAATCAACCGAATAAGGATACCTAATATAGGATTCTTCGAATCTCAAAATGTGGGTTGATAATAGGCAAGCCACTTCATCTCAAACACTCCAAACTCTAGATAGAAGATGGCGTCCTAATTCGCACAAAAAGATAAATTATAAGCAACAATCCCACCTCATATATCATGTCAAATATTGCGGATCCACTCAATAGGATTCACAATCCACACAAAAGAACAAGACAAGAACATCCAAAAGCATCAACAAACTGCTCCGATACGGATGGGTGTCAAGCACACGTATTGAAGAGGACTCGAATAAAAAAATCACGATTAGGATTACTCCTAAGATAAATGTCATCAATTCTATTTTTGGAATACTACGGTATATAAAAATATTCCTATACATATCCCAAACTTCAATCTCAAAGGACAAGATAAGATAAAGGACACGATGATTAAAGGATTTGTAACATTTGTACTATACTTGGATATATCGTAATATATGCTTATGTTCTGTGTTTTTCCTATTTTGTTCTGAATTCAGCTCTGATACCAAGCTGTAACGCCCCACCCCGAGACCCACATTAACAAAGAGTATTACTGGATAATACTGTCTGCTAATGCGGAGAATAGGGCTGGTTAGGAGCGACCATCTATAGTCTTGTCTTAAATATCTATTGAAAACGTCGATTAGTGCTCTATATATTTTTTCTAATTCAAGTGGATCGACATATCCAATAAATGTTTAATACAAAACTATAGGTGGCTATAGGATCTATCAGAACAAAATACAACAACTCAAATGCATAACACATCACAGAACAACAAACAGATATATATACACACATATATACTGATACATCCAAATACAATACAAATAATACATCATAAGTGGTATGACGACCACAATATATACATGAGTCAAAACAATGAATACATATCAGAGTCAAATAGAACAACTATAAAACTACAAAAAGAGATGAGCTGATATCCAAGGTGGAAGCATCAAGTAAAGTCCTAAAGTAGGTATCTAACCTGAAACAACTCGGTCTGACCCGAGTATAAAATACAGGGGTCAGTCTAGCTAAACATATCAGTTTATAAGGATAAGTAGTAATAGATGCATAAGGATAACGGTAATGTTCTTCTTAAACAAGAAGAAATAATACTGAGTATAAGCATGGTATGGTTATTCTAAGTGATAGGATGATACCACTTACACAAATATATAATCTCAAAAGAGATAAGACAATCCATAAAATGCTATAGCAAGCCTCATATCATCGGCATATTACAAATCATCAATAGTGGTTTAAGGAAAATATAACTCCTAAAAAGGAGAAATCCCAAATCCGCCATATCGGAAAACTCAAAGAAAACTCAAAGAAATCACCATCTTAAAATACGCCATAAGGCAATCAAATATAATTCTCCAACATAGGAGAATATAATCCGAAATAAACGCCAAAAGGCAAATCTCATGTAATAACGGCAATAGGAAAATCTTAGAATAATGCCAAAAGGCAAATCTCAAATTAACGCCAGTGTAGGCAACTCAAATCTCAAAGATAGAACTCCCAAGGATTCAAATTCCTGAAAGGTAATCGCAACAAATATATATATATATATACATCGAATGGTTCAAAGGACCAATTCCGAAAAGGGCGATACACTAGGAAAATCACAAATATCAATGAAATCATCTCAAAGATATAGAACGTGCATATGGTCGAAGCCTGCCAAGTACTACTCTCTCAAAATAAGGCGCCACGTCTCTTAGACAAATGTCCCGAAGGACAAATAAATATGTTACTTAGACAAACATCCCGAAGGACAAATACGTCGCAGTGACAAACGTCTTTAGACAAACATCCCGAAGGACAAATGATCTAAAGGTCCAGTACTGGCTTATACGTCTCTTAGACAAATGTGTCACAAACTTTCGGATAGGAACCCGAACAGTGTTAACGTGTGTCACATACTACACGTTCGCATTAAACGGTTTACTAACCGCTAGTAAATTTCACACTCAAAGCAGTAAAAAGTTTACATCATCTCATCGGTAAACTCGACCCGAAGGTCAAAACAATCAAACAAACAAGTCGGGAATTAACCGATAAGATAAACGCATGTGTCCCATACCACGTGTATTACCAAACCGTTTAATTCTCCTTCTCACTCGCTCAAATAGTGCAAAAACATGTATTTTATATATAAATTAATTTACTTGAGAAAACAAGCTTTTAAAACAATTTTTGAAAACCGTTTGCAAAACATTTCTTTGGAATTCCCTTGATTATAGAGAATATATAATTCTAATAACTTTAAAAATAATATAAATTTTGTAAAATATTTATTTCAAAAGCTATTTTACTATAAAAATCTTTCGAAAATGGTTTAGAAAATACGTGCACAGAAACAACAAAAATCAATGAAAATTCGATGAAATTAACATACGACAAAAATCCAAATGAAATTGTCAATTCGTAGTACGAAATGATTTTAATATCGGCTTTCCTATTAGTAGGAGTTAGCCTTTTAGAAACATCTCAAAACAATGCTCAAAATCATCGAATCCAAAAACAATTCAATGGAAACTGCCAAAACTTTGCAAAAGAATTCGGGACTGCGGCTTGTTTAGCCGGTTCGCCCCTTTTAAACTCAGAATTAGAGAAAACATAAACAATAAAATTATAAAAGATTTCCTAAGCTCTCCACAATATCAAAAATTATTAAATTCCGATGAGAAATGAAAAAGTTATGACTAAAACAAATTTCAGATCTGAAGTTCACTACCGTTGTCGTTTTAGTTACGGGATAGCGACACTAGAATTAACTTTCGACCATGTAAACATCAAAATTTAACAAAAGCCAAAACATTAAAGTTGTAGCAGATAATCTAAGATTTTAGGAACATAAAGAATCATCAAATTCGGAGAACAAACGAAAACGATATGCTCAAATTATCAACAACATTTAGCATAGAAAGTCACAGTTTTACAGTGATAGGGCAGCGAGTTTGAATTGGGTTTTTAGACCCTCTATGCTCAAAATATTCGAAAGTGTTTAACATGAAAATTATCACACTCTTTTCAAGCTTTACAGTACTTCAAAAAAAATCAAATTCCGATTTAAAACGAGAGAGACATGCCCAATTTACTGGCAGTGATTCACAAACGAACATGCAACAAACCAAAATTGAGATTTCTTACCTTGAAATCTCAATCTATGCTAGAAAATGTGAGTTTTGATACTTACCTTGCTGGTTTGAATGCAAAAACTCGGATTAGAGCTGAAAGATTGGAGCTTTGGCTTGAATTTGACCTTCACGAACCTGAAAAAGGAAGAAACAGAAGCATGCACAAAGAGATTTTATGTAATTAGTAAATCACAACTCAAAATCTAGATTTGATGAAATAGTTAAGGTTTTGGATTGGATTACCTTTGAATTCACTTTAGTTTGATAAAATTATAGCTTGAATTGAAGAAATTTGAGAATAAAAGCTTTGGATTTGAAAATTGTTGAGGTTGCTTTCTTTTTCTATTTACTGGCTATTGGAGAAAAAGGTGAGGTATGTTTTGAACGTACAGGTAAACTATTTTCTCTTTTCTCATTTTCTGGTTTTAGTTGGGTAAGTGGGCTTTGGACCCAAATTAGAGAAAAACAAGCCTAAGCTAATTTAATTCACACACTTAACCAAATATGCACACTTATATGTACAAACTAAGTTATAAAACAATACATTTTCTTTCAAGTTAATCCAAACAATTAATGTAAATCAACATACATATGAAGTAAAATATTTTATACTATATGATAAGATTAATTTCTATTTTTAAAACATTATTATTATTAAAATCCTTTATTTTTCAAAAATACACTATTTACTCAAACAAATTAATAAAACTATATTTTTAACTTCTATAATTCCACAAAAATACTTTTCTCACTTAGAAAAATATTTTAAACCATTTTAAACTCAAATTTATAATTAAACTCATTTTTAAACCAATTTCCATCTTTTTATTTAAATAAACAACCTTTAAAAATCATATACTTGTTTTAAAAAATTATTAAAAAAAGTAATTGACAATAATTAATACAATTATTGCATTTTCTCTAAATAAAACCCATTTTCCAATCATTATTAACCCAAATAAATAAAATAAAGTTCCAAACTTTATTTTTCTTATTTTATTTTCAAAATTCATTGTTTATTCCAAATAAACAATTTAAAATCTCCAATTTTAATTTACAATATTAAATTATAACTACCGTTATAATTTAATATTAACAGGTAATCTCAAAAACTAGGGTTGTTACATCTCCATTCCATGATTTAACAATAATCAAAATGTACTATCCATATGGAAGCTCAATCGTATTCTCAAGTCGAGAGAATTATGTAATATTATCACCCTGTGGTTTGTTGGTTGACTTAGTTGCTATCAACCAATAGGAAATTCTTAGGTAATTCATTCCATAGTTATCCAATAATCATGAGTACATAACCCCTTGGTGCCAGCGGTAGCTATAAGCGATACACTGCCCAACATTCGATCTTAATGGATGTAGCGGTACACTTTCGTGAAACATCTTGACCAAGGATATATAAAATAATATGTTATTTTACATTATGTTAATTTTCTCAGGATTACAACTACTAGTAATTATTATCACCAAACATATCGTTTAATAATTTTCTGTTTAATATACTAAAATTGATTACTTAATTAATATATCATAATATAACAAGTATGTATAACAGAATACAAAAAACTTTAAGATTTTATTATAGAGTTAATAACTAAAATTAAATTATATAATCTCTCCTAGACATACCCCTAACTCCCTCAGATAGGTTAGCAAGCCAGAGCTCAACGTTCGATAACTTTAGTATATGACATGCAATAAGTTAGCATGCGATAGCTTGATCTTCGATTTTACCACTCTGAAAATAGAATATTAAATTGATTTTTAAATATTCAAATATGGAATTATGATGTACAGATAATCATGTTTTGAACAATAACACATACCCACCTTAACAAAAATATAAATCATCAAAAGCAAACATCTAATCACATATTTATATAATAAAGATTTGATGTGGCATATTTATATAATAAAGGTTTGATGTGATGTTATAAAAAGATTAGAAAGGACATAAAGTAAGATTTGATTTGGATTTAACATATATTAATGTATGAAATGAAATGAGGTGATATAGGCATAATATTTTATAAAAAGAAATATCGTTGATTTGATTTGTGTCATGGTTTAAAAACAAAAGATTTAACGGCATCGCACTTTTGCGGTTCGACGTCACGTATATGTAGTATGAAAACATAAGTTTCGAAAATTTGTTAAATGGTATAAACATAATTTTTATACCCTTAATAAATTTATTTGATTTTTGAATAACGATAGAAAATCTAATTTTAAGTTTTGACTATATGGATAAATAGTTTAAATAAAAATGGTAAATATGACCAGAAATGTAACTTTGGATTTATGACCGATTACCAAACAAAATTTGTTTCCAATGTTGTTGCAACATAATTTCTGTACAACTTTAATTAACATTTACAATTAGCAAATAAAGGCAAAAAGGGTTTACTTTTGAAAATAAAGTAAATCTTTTGATGTGATGTGTGATTAAGGAAAGATTTGATTTGATTTATGTAAGATTCTTCAAAAAACTTCATAATTACTTAAACATCTAATCACCATCAATGCTTGTCAAATTCATGCCTTCGAAAGGAAAAGAAAAGTGGTTGAAAAGTCAAAAGTAGCAAAGGGTAGTAAGCTAATTTTGGTTGTAACTTCAACTATAAATACGCACCTCCACTTCTTCATTTTGCACACTTCATTCCTTACTTCCTTCTTCACTTTCTTCATCTTCTCCACCTTCATTTCCATGGCTATCTCCTACTCCATCACTTTCTTTTTCTAAAAAAACAAAAAAATCCACCTTCAAAACCCCACGCACCACACCTCTCTACCCACGACCATACCCCCACCACCACTCACCACTACTGTACACACCCTCTACACCACCAACCCAAGCCCCATACACCCGAGCCCATCTCACCCACACACCCATACCCAAGTCCCAACCCTACAAGCTCGAGTACTCCACCTCTTTAAGCAAGCTACATCTCCATTTATACATGACGGTGTGTAGTGATAAGGAAATGGAAAGCTACTTTAGTTCGTAATAAAAATAATTTGCAAAACGAAAGTGAGTGAACTTTCATCTCTTTTAAAATCATACTTATAGTTATGCTTTGATGATCATGTTTATACCCTTACGATGTTATGATAATTAACACCATTTAGTTGTTAATATGAATGTTTTTATGTTATATGGATGAGTTTGGTTGAATGGATGAATTGTTGATGATAATTTATTGGCAACTTAGCTAAATTGGTTATGTTTACTTATTTGAAATGATTAACCATTCCCTTTGTTAAATAAGACCATTTGTTAGAAATTATATGTGGTATATTTGGAATAGTAAGCCTCTTTTCAAAATCAACTATGGGAAAGAAATTCATTTTGAAAAAAGATAGAAATTGATTTGGAAATCCAAAAGTTAAAAATAAACAGATGAAATGGAAGTTAATATTTGAGATTTTAAAGATAATGAATTTTACAGATTTAATTTTTCAAAAATAAATAGTATATGGTTTAAAAAGTTTAAAAGATGGCAATTTTAATATTATAATAATATAATATCAGATATTTTGAAATAAATGAAAAAATAGATATTAAATAATGATAAATTACTGATTCCAAATAGTTTATAAATGGTTTATATGTAAATAAAAAAATTATTTGGAAGTGTTAAGGCAGAAATTGAAAAACAAGTCAAAACTAAGTGCATCGCGTAACGGTAGTTCGCGATTTTGCACCGATGATTTCAAATGAGTGTAGAGAGTGGAATATAGCTCGGAATTCTTCGTGATAAGAATTTTCCCGACCATAGTATCCACATTTTTCCAACAAAGAAAGAAAATCAAAATTTCATCTTGTATATTTTAAGATATGTCCAAATCAAGTTTATAGGAAAATCGCGCTTTTGCAGTTAAGTGGCCAAAGTATAAAATAATTTAAAATGAACATTTTTAAATGTTTAAAAATATGAAATAAATTTGATAATATATTAAAATATTCTAAAAGAGATTTGAGTTATAAATATAGATTTCCTAATGATAGAAAAGTTATTTTAACCAAATAAGCTTTTAAAAGCACTTTTCGCAGCACTTTTCTGCAGCACTTTTGGTAACTTTAGAAATGAAGATTTAAACTTAGTGATTCTTTCCTAAGTCTTTTATAAATGTCTTTAAGTAAATATTTAGTATTTTAAAGATGATTTAGAAGTTTTAATAAGATTTTAAATGAATGGTTAAGAGAAATTGTTTATGACACTTAAACAATAATTGGAATATTTCCTTAAAAGTATGAAATATAATAATAAACTGAGTATGTGGAAACAACTAGTAGATTTTTCCCCCCTGTGAGATCTGGAAAGATAAAACAAGGTGTGTAACTAAGGTTAGGAATGGAGCAACCAGTGCCCTAAACTTACCTGGCCTTTGTTTTTTTCTTTCTAGGCAAGGGGTGGAACAGGTCGAAGGGAAAACCCGGATGCTCTAAAAAAGATCTCATTTAAGTTTTTCCAAAATAAAAATGGTTAAACAAGGTTTTTAGTAATATAAGGAATGTTATGGTTAAACTCTATATTAAGTTATGAGGAGGGAAATTTGTACTATCCGTGTAAATTTAAAAGGTGATTTTCCACCTTTATTCCACAAATAATACGCGTTGAATACGGAAATTAATCTGGGTAAAATTTGTCTAATTTTTTACTCAATATAACTAGTTTTGGTTTATAGTAAACGATGTCTTAAATAACATTGTTTTTGACCCGGTTAAGACATAAATGAAATTTTATTTGATTAGGAATTAAACGACTTGAAGATTTCCAAAGTTAAAAGGATTTTGATTAACCAGTAAAAAGTTAAACTGAAAAGAGGCGTAACAAATCCTGTATACACATTCACATTTATATTGATGATTGGATTTCAAAGAGACCGGGGTCGGATCTGGGTGATTCCTATCCGTAAACCACTTCGAACCAATTTACGTTACGAAGTAAAATATGTTGAAGATAAGATCGTTGAAGACGAGGATATTCATGATGTAGGGTTACTTGCCACTAGACCCTTGGGAAAATTTACCGTATCATATATATTGGTAGTAATGATCCGTTATAGAAGTCTTCGAATTGCAAGGACTAATCGCTACTGATCCTTGGGGTGATTCCCAAAACAGGAAGCGGTAGAAGAAGTTCCTTTGGTTTGTCCTGTTCCTAGACAACTTGCATGGACGAATGTCCGACGTTGCATTTTAAAATCACATTAATTAATCTCTATAAACATATCATCTGCTTGGTGGCGGAGAAGGCAACTTCTCTTAGCTTAACACCCTTTCCTGAGATGTACGAGCTTAGGAGTTATACGTTTGTAGAAATCAGTTGTTTGATTATGGAATAGCAATTTGGTATTCAAAGAAGAAAGATGATGTGCTATGTGAAAGGTAATTATTACCTCAAGCCTCACAGTCGGAAATGACGAAAATAGGATAGATGCAGCAAGGCTATATGGTTTGCAACCATTAGGGTATGGTCATCCCCTTCAAGATATATTTCTACTTGTTATGACGTTCAGGTTTAAATTAATGTGGTGTATGGTAAACGAGTGCTCGGATAGGTTGGTAACGACCGAGGTGATGACATATTCGGTACTATCTAGGAAGAGTTAGGCCGGTCTTGTGTTGGTAGAGGTGCAGATGTTCTATAGCCTCGGTACATTCCTCTAGAGGTGTACTGTGGAAGGTAGTCCCTTCACTCGGTCATTTGTATGGAAATCCATTCTCCAATAAGAGCTTTCCATTTTGTTTATAGAACCTACTTTGTGGCTAGTATGCTGGAATTTTATCAATGTAACAATTTCTACTAAGATTAATAAGTTTACTTGCAAATGTTTTCAAAGAATGTCATTAACAATCATATCAAATGTTTTGATAAAAATGTTTTAGTTATCATAAGGTAAAAACCCGTCTGTGTTTATGTGCATCATGGTCTTATGAGATACTCTTTCTTTTCAAATGGTTTTGTCACCAATCTCTGATCTATGACACTGCCATGTATGAATTGAGTTTCTCACGCTGGTTTGCTAGATTGATCTTGGTATTTTTATACTCGGGTCAGATCCGAGTAGTTTCAGGATTAGCAGAAGACGTTGGGAGTTTCCAAAGGAGAGTTGGAGACCTTCATCACGTATGAACTTAATCTATTTCCGCTGCATTTGTTTGTTGTTTTTCAGCAATTGTAAGGACATGCATTATAACTGTCCAAGCCGAATTTAGGATAGACTCTGATATATGTATTTTTAAAATTTTTTGCTGTAAAGATTATTGTTCAATAATATATGGTATTTCATTCAAGTGAGATTCTATTATGTCTATTTTTCTTTCTTACCTTTAAAGATCCATCTTTTTGTTCAATTTAGTTTGGACAAGTGCAGTTTATTGTCGACTCAAAGGGTACAGAAATTTGGGCCTTTACATTTGGTATCAGAGCTTAAGTTGAGCAATCACTTGAGCCTGATAAGGGTAAAAGACTCATCATAGATAGGGTTAGTAATACCCTAGGATGAGAAACTCATTAGAGATAGGGTAAGTAACACCCTAGAATGAGTTGAGAGTATTATATATATATATATATATATATGAGTGTGTATTTGTTAATGTTACAAGAAATGATTTTGTTTTGAAAATTGGTAAACGAAATAATTACCTAGGGTTATATTTTGAATATAGAAAAAAAATTGAAAAGATATATAGTTAGAAATGAATGATTGTTTGAAATATAGATTAGAAAAAAGAGAAGAAACAAACAAATTAGTAAAAGAATTTTTAAGTATAAAAATATTGTGATTAGAATTTCACGGATTGACTAAAAGATGTAATAATCCCAAAATAGAAATGGTGTTATATTTTAGTTAAGTTAAAATCAAATGTTAATGAAAATTCAGGAAATTCAGGAAGAATGAATACAAGAAGTTGTGAAACTAAGGGATATGATGTTAAGGAAGAACAAAACCCAACAAACTTTGCTTTCGTTATGTCGTGAATTTGAGATTTTCAGTCAAAAGAAGTTTTTAGGTTCAGAAACGATCATGAAAGTTAGGAATTGGTTAGGTGAATGTGACAAGCTACAAAATAACATGGTAAGGTATATCCATGGATCATTCTGGGAGATGATAAGCAATGCCCTGAAATTTGAAGATTTCATTCCACAGCCAACTACTGCATTACCAACTGAAGAGAAGAAGCATAAATTCAAGACAAAGTTGCCCAAGCATGGTCTCTTTAGATGTGGGGAAAAGGATCATTATGTGAGGGAATCTAAGTTGGGAGTAAAGACAAGGTTTTAAGAGAGAAAAGCTTGGAAAACAAACTACACCAAAAGATTGCTATTACTGCCACCTGAAGGGTCATTTAGTCAAAGACTGTCCAATGCTCAAGATAGAGGAGCAGCCTAGACCCTTTGTTATCATCACAAAACCATCTACTTCCGCAGAGAAAGGAAAAAGAGTTATGGAGAATTAGTTTAGCATGAGTAAGTATTAGAAAGTGCTTAGTATCCTTGGTTATTTGTAATCTTTTGCAGAGTACTTCCCATCCAGCATGGAGTCATTTAATGTATGGATGGATATTTTTATCAGTACTTACATTATCCTGATGATTAGTTTTGATTCACCTCTCTTAACCTATAGATAAACTAAGATTGGACCCAATAAGGTATTTTGACTAAAGTCTAAACTAAGAAATGAAGATGAAATTCAAAATTGGAATTATTTTAATAAGAGAAATTTTATCTTATATTATTTAACAATGTTTTTGAGGCTTCAACACTTGGGAATTTAAATACTATTTGGCATGAAAAAAAAATTATAAGAAACCAATTGAAATAAACAATAATATACTTTCAAATATCATATGAAATGTTTTTAATAAGAATGTTATAAATGAATCATTTCGTCACATGATTTTTGATCTATGTCTCGAGTACGGAACTTTGTCGTGTTTACACTAGTCCGAAAAAGGATTTATCACTCGATTCTTGATGACGAATATTGATGAGGGTTTATGGTTAGGTACTCAATTTTTCTATCATAGTTGAGAGTTATGTGAGGAAAGAAAGAGTTTATGATCAAGAAGTCTGATCAGAGTCCATACTAGAGGATCGGGGGATCGATACTAGTTCGGAAGTAAAGTTATGGATTCGAATAATAGATCGAATCAAATATCGCCTATGAATGATCTATGTATATCATACGAAATTAAGTTTAAGGGTAATAATTTAGGCAAACTTTTCTAAATTTTAAATTCAGTGAAATTTCGGGGACGAAATTCTTTTAAGGAGGGGAGAATGTAACGACCCGTAATTTTACCACTTTGAAAATAGAATATTTAATCGATTTTTAAATATTCAAATGAATTATGATGTACAATAACATATACCCACCTTAAAAACAATATAAATTATCAAAAGCAAACATCTAATCACATATTTATATAACAAAGATTTGATGTGATGTTATAAAAAGATTTGAAAAGACATAAAGTAAGATTATGTGGATTTAACATATATTAATGTATGATATGAAATGAGGTGATGTGGACATAATATTTTATAAAAAGAAATATTGTTGATTTGATTTGTGTCATGATTTAAAAATAAAAGGTTTAACGGCATCACGTTTTTGCGGTTCGATGTCGCGTATTTGCAGTTTGAAAATATAAGTTCTGAGATTTTGTTAAATGGTATAAATATAATTTTTATACCCCTAACAAAATTTATTAGATTTTTGAATAACGATAGAAAATCTATTTTTAAGTTTTGTTTACATGGATAAATAGTTTACATAAAAACGGTAAATATGACCAGAAATATAATTTCGAACTTATGACCGATTACCTAACAAAAGTTATTTCCAACATTGTTGCAACATAATTTCTTTACAACTTTAATTAACATTTACAATTAGCAAATAAAGTCAAAAAGAGTGTACTTTTGAAAATAAAGTAAGTAAATCTTTTGATGTGATGTGTGATTAAGGAAAGATTTGATTTGATTTAAGTAAGATTCTTTAATAAACATCATAATTACTTAAAAATCTAATCACCATTAATGCTTGTCAAATTCATGTCTTGGAAAGGAAAAGAAACGTGGTGGAAAAGCCAAAAGTAGTAAAGGGTAGTAAGGTAATTTTGGTCGTAAACTTCAACTATAAATAAGCACCTCCACTTCTTCATTTTGCATACTTCATTCCTTACTTCCTTCTTCACTTTCTTCATCTTCTCCACCTTCATTTCCATGCCTATCTCCTCCTCCATCACTTTCTTTTTCTTAAAAAAACACAAAACTCCACCTCCAAAACCACACACGCCCACACCCCCTAGCCACGGCCATACCCCTACCACCACTCACCAATACCAGACACACCCTCCACACCACTAACCCGATCCCCACACACCCAAACTCGAGCCCCTCTCACCCACACACCCATACCCAAGGCCCAACCCTATAAGCTCGAGTACTCCACCTCTTTAAGCAAGCTATATCTCAATTTATACGTGATGGTGTGTGGTGATAAAGCAAAGGAAAGCTACTTTAGTTCGTAGTAAAAATAATTTGCAAAACGAAAGTGAGTGAAATCTTATTTCTTTTAAAATCGTATCTATTCTTATGCTATGATGATCATGTTTATACCCTTATGATGTTATGATAATTAACACCATTTAGTTGTTAATATGAATGTTTGGTTGTTATATGGATGAGTTTGGTTGAATGGATGAATAGTTGATGATAATATATTAGCGTCTTAGCTAAATTGGTTATGTATACTTATTTGAAATGATTAACCATTCTCATTGTTAAATAAGACCATTTGTTAGAAATTATATATGGTATATTTGGAATAGTAACTTTTCAAAATCAATTATGGGAAAGAAATTCATTTTGGAAAAAGATAGAAACTGATTTGGAAATCCAAAAGTTAAAAATAAATAGATGAAATGGAAGTTAATATTTGAGATTTTAATGGTAATGAATTTTAAAGATTTAAATTTTCAAAAATAAATAGTATATTCAAAGATGGCAATTTTAATATTATAATAATATAATATGAGATATTTTGATATAAATGAAAATTAGATACTAAATAATCAAATGATAAATTACTGATTTTAAATAGTTTATAAATGTTTGATAAGCAAATAAAAAACTTATTTGGAAGAGTTACGATAGAAATTAAAAAACAAGTCAAAACTAGACACCTCGCGTAATAGTAGTTCACGATTTTACGCCAAAGATTTCAAATGAGTGTAGAGAGTGTAATATAGCTCAGAATTCTTCGAGAAATTTGTTTTCTAGACTATTGTATCCATAGTTTTCCAATGAAGAAAGAAAATCAAGATTTCATCTTGTATATTTTAGGATATATCCAAATCAAGTTTTCAGAAAAATCGTGCTTTTGCAATTAAGTGACCAAAGTATAAAATTCTTTAAAATGAATATTTTTAAATGCTTAAAATATGAAATAAATTTGATAAATATGTTAAAATGTTTTAAAAGAGATCTGAATTATAAAATGGATTTCCAAATGATAGAAAAGTTGATTTAATCAGATAATCTTTTAAAAGAACTTTTCGCAGCACTATTTTGTACCAGTTTTAATAACTTTATGTAACAACCCGGGATTTGCATTACCAATTAATAAATAAAAGTTAGGATTTTTATTTATTTTAATGAAGCATAAAAGGATTTGGAATAACAAAAATTTATTTGAAAAAGGCTATTTTAATTAAATGGGAAATATGGGATTTAAAATGAGGATAAAATGTTATTTTTGGAAAGTTAAATATTTTAGGAGAGATTTTTAAACGGATTTGGATAAGAAAATTGAGTTTTATAAACATATATGAACACTTAGACTAAATTTTGGAAATATGTAAATAACTCTCTTCTTATTGGGTTACTAAACCTAGCCCAATAACCCACCCTAAACCTCCTCTATAAATTATCTCAAATCCTCCTAACCTCACTCATTCATCCCTAATCAAAACCCTAATCATTTCCTAAAGCTTCTTAACAAAAATGGCCTCTATCTTCATCTCCTTCTAGTTTTAGCTTATGCAAGTCATTCCATGCAAAGGTAATGCAAATACCCACCTCAAATCAGTTTTTATATCTTTCTAATTTCTGAAATTTATTTGGTAACACATGTTTTATGTGTTTTTTTGATCTTATAGCCTCCTAATCATCTTTTGCTAACTTGGGTTGATACTATAGTGGTCTTTGTTGCTTTCTAGAGAGGTATATTGCTAAAAACCTCTTCTAATATGTGTTTAATCATCTTTTGATTTCGGTAATCAGTTAGTAACACATGTTTTATTATGTAACATGTGAATCATAGCTCTTTGATCATCTTTGCTTTCATTTTGGGGTGTGCACATAAGGTGCTTGTAATATATGCTAGCTGAAATTATAATTAGTTTATTGCTGTTAGTAAATTAGGCATATCTCATTCATCTTAAATCGGAATTAAGATTTTCTTGATGTTCTGGAAAGCTTATTCTATAGCCTATAACTTTTATGTTTTGTGCTTTACCTAATTTTGAGGTTTGAATGGTCGAAATCACTTTTGTTTGTCGCTGACCTGACAACAAACTACAGGGTTGAGAAAATAAAAACCTGAAATTGATTTGGTCATAAGTTACTCGTTTCTGATCCAAATCTAATAATTTTGGATGTTCTGGAAAGCTTAGATTTAGGGCTAAAAGTTTCATGTTTTGAGTTTCATGAAATTTTGAAGTTAATTTCGTCAAAACTGTGCATTCTTACCACTGTCCCGAGAGCACAACGACAGTGATATAGAATTTAGATCTGAGAATTGTTTTAGTCATAGAATTTTCATCCCAGATCGGAATTTGACGATCTTGGTCATTCCGCAAAGCTTAGAAACTAAGCTACAACTTTTATTTTATTCATCTTGTCAGAATTGGAAGTTTACTATGCCAAAATTGTGGTTTTTCATCTCTGGTCTGTTGGTGCATAGCTACAGGCCTTAGTCTCTTTGCTCCCGTAGTTTTCAGCGCAGAACCCCGACTTTGCGACGCCATACCGGGCTCGTTCTTTGTCGGATTTCATTGTTTTTGATCTCATTAAAAATATGAGGTCGAGATCTTCAACCATGCAAAGTTTGGTTTAGATCTGGGTGCATTAGATACTTTGTTTCTATTGCCGAAGTAGCACCCAGAAATTGTTTTACAATAGTGATCATTTTCAGTTATCGTCGCACCAACTTTGAAACATTGTCACTTCTTCGTTTCAAGTCGGAACCAAACGATTCTTGTTGCATATCAAACTAGGAGTACTTTTCTACGCTCCTGCAAATTTTTATCAAGATCTGAGTTCATGTGACCCTTCGACCATGTCGTCGAAGTGGGACCTTTGCACTGTTTTGACACAGTAGAGTTTTGTGATTTTTGTACGACTTTGAGACGATGCCGTTTCTTCGTTTCAAGTCGGAATCGAGTAATTCTTTTTGCGTTTTGAAGTAGGAATGTCGGACTACGTTCCTAAAAAATTTCATGCCATTCGGATTCATTTTGCTAGTCCGAATAATTTTCAGAACTTGGGTTCGCGTCAGTTTTGGACTATTTTCCAACAGTTGGAATATTTTCAGTGATTTTCTGGTTTTATCGATTTCTTTGAGATTTGTCACTGGATTTCATACACGGGCCTTATAAAAAGGTTTTAAAAGGATTTTTCACTCCGAAATGGCTTTCGAAATTATTATATAATATTATTTTTAATTAGTAAACTATTTACTCCATAATAGGAGAGTTTTCAAAAGCTGTTTTAAAGTGTTCTCAAAATCAATTATAAATCCGTTTCGAACCATTATTTTCTATAATAAAAATATCACACTCACTTTTAGCACGTCGAGCGAAGTGGAAAGGTGCTTAAATGGTTAGGAAATCTCCGGCCTATGGAACCGTGTGTATTTTCTTTCCGATTAATCCCCGACCTATTCGATTGATCGTTTTGACCTTTGGGTCTAGTTTGTTGATGATACGAGGTGGACTTTTTATTGTTTGGAATGTGAGCTTGCTATTGGTTAGTAAACCGTTTAGTGCGAACGTGGGGTATGGGACTCATTGTTAACACTTTATGGGTTCCTCTCCAAGAAGTTTGTGACACATTAGCCTCTGGGCAGCCAGTACTGGACCTCTGGGTCACCACGCCTCTGGGCAACCGTCTCTGGACACCTATTCTATGGAGCAGTTACTTTTTCGGCGTGTGCCTCTGGGCCTTTATCCTTCTGGGAAGGATCTCGCCGTCTTGCGCGTTCCGCATCTGTGCGAGTGATCGATCACAACTCTACAGTACTTGGCAATAACGACTCCGGTCGGTGCACGTGCTATACTTATATTATCTGATGATTTTTATATCCATTCGAGTACCGCCATTCGGTGTTGGTTCTATGGAACCATACGATGTAAGTGCGATTACATTGTGGATTCACAGTGTCTCTGGACACTGCTTTTCAGTGTTTGATTTCATTGACTTTTCAGTATATCCCCATTGCTCTTTGGAGCATCGATCTTTGCTTGGGCATTGATTACAGACTTTGGTCACTCTTGGGATTATTGCCTATGGGCAACTTTATATAGCTTTGGCTACGCCGATGATATGAGGCGATTTTATTTATTCAACACTTTGGTGCTGACATTCTCTTTGGAGATTTTAACTGTTGATTGATGATTAAGGACCATCATTATATTCATGTGGTCCAAAATACTCTTCTCTTAGGAAAAGTACTGTTTTATTTATGTACCGCATTATTATATATCTCAGTTATTACTGATTGTTTAGCTAGCCTAACCCGAGTGTTTTCGCTCGGGTCAGACCGAGTTGTTTCAGGTTAGGTCTTTGGACTTAGCTTCTGTGCTTCCGCTTGGACATTATCTGCTATGCTGATAGATAGCGCTTTTATTTGTCCACTATACCGCTACTCTGTTATTATTCAGACTTTTATATGTACATATTTTTGACTCACATGTGTGGGCAGTGGCTTTGTACCCACTTATAGTATTTGGATCTGTATTGACGATGTATTGTTCTGGGATTTTATATCTGTTATGTGATTATGTTCTGTGATGTTTTATCATTTTATTACTATGCTCGTTCTGATAGGTCTTTAGCCATTCTAATTTCGTTATGAATATTTATTGAATATGTCGAACCACTTGAAAAAAATATAGATACCATCCTTTCGACGTATTCAGTAGATAGTTATAGCTTGATTACAAATGGTCGCTTCCACTATACTCTATTCTCCGCTTTAACAGACAGTATTACTCCCGTAATACTCTTTGTTACAGTGGGTCTCAGAGTGGGGCATTACAGTTTGGTATCAGAGCCTGGTTTCACGAATAAGCATAATGAACACAGAACAGATACACTTAGTACAATACATTTTAATTAGATCCGAATTAAATCAAGTCCATTCCTTATGTTTATTGATAGATAAGTTAGGAATATGTGTAGGAATCTATTATATTCCGTAATATTCCTTAATGAATTATCTATCTTTGAATCTCCACTTGTCCTACTGCACCTCCTAGATCTGGCAAGCTTAATGCTGCCAAGGCTCCTAAATCTTCTGCTCAGCCTAAAGGTACACATCCTTCCGTTCTTGAAGGCTCTATTTTATTTCATGGTAGATCTATTAGAGTTCTTTTTGATACGGGTGCCTCTCACTCATTCGTATCAAAGGAGCTAGTAGATGCTTTATCCTTGGATGTTACTTGTATGGTTTCTTCACTAAGGATTGTGAATCCCATTGGTGGATCCACGACCCTTAGCTTGCTCTGTGAGAATATAGATATTGATCTTTATGGCTTTTCTTTTCGTGCAAATCTCCACGTCATGGATTATTTGGGCTTTGATATGATTCTTGGCATGGATTGGCTCGTTCAGCACGACGCCAAAATTATTTGTTCGGAGCGGATATTATTCATTCATCACCCTGACTCGTCCTCTCCGTTGGCTATTGTTCTTCAAGATGTTGGGCTTTCTGATGTTACTTTATTTTCTCTAGATTCACGAGATGATGAGGTAGACATATCTCGTATTCCAGTTGCTCGGAATTTCCTCGATATCTTCGAGCCAGTATCTAGTTTACCACCGAAGCGAGCTATTGAGTTCCGCATCGATCTCATTCCAGGCTCTCATCCAGTTGGGCGTCCTCCTACGAGAATGTCTACTAAGGAGAATGAGGAACTCAGGAAGCAGTTAGTTGAGCTTGAAGAGAAGCAGTTCATTCGATCCAGTTCTTCGCCATGGGGTGCTGCTATGGTCTTCGTTAAGAAGGCTGATGGCTCTCTTAGGCTTTGCATTGACTATCGCAAGCTCAATGAGTTGACCATCAGAAATCGCTACCCACTTCCTCGGATAGACGACATGTTTGACCAATTGAGCGGTGCGAAGGTCTTCTCTCAGCTTGACCTTGCCACCGGATTCCATCAGCTACGAGTCGCGGAAGACAGCATTCCTCTTACATCATTTCGCACTCGTTATGGTTCTTTTGAGTGGTTGGTCATGCCGTTCGGCTTGACGAACGCTCCGGCTTTCTTCGTCGATCTCATGAATCGAGTATTCCAGGAATACATCGATAGATTCGTTCTGGTTTTCATCGACGATATTCTTGTTTATTCTAGATCCGAGGCAGAGCATACTCGTCATCTATGGATCGTCTTGGATACTCTTCGTCAGCATCAGCTTAAGGCCAAGCTCTCCAAGTGCCATTTTTGGGAGAGCAAGGTCAAGTTCTTGGGTCATGTAGTTTCTTCTGAGGGTATTTCTGTTGATCCTGTCAAGATTGAAGCTATTCAGAATTGGAAGCAGCCTGAGAACGTTCATGATATTCACAGCTTCCTTGGTCTGGCGGGTTATTACCGTTGATTTATCAAGTATTTCTCTCGTGTTGCACTTCCCCTCACGACTCTGACTCGTAAGGGGGTTCGCTTTATTTGGTCTGATAAGTGTGAAGTTTCTTTCCAGTGATTGAAGGAACTTCTCACTCATGCTCCTATCCTTGTGGTTCCTGAGAGTAACCAGGATCTTGTTGTTTACACCGACGCTTGTGGTAGCAGCCTCGGTGTTGTGCTTATGCAGAAGGATCGGGTAGTTGCTTATACTTCTAGGCAGCTACGTCCGAATGAGGTACGCTATCCGACTCATGATCTTGAGTTGGCAACTATCGTCTTTGCTTTGAAGACATGGCGTCACTTTCTATTAGGCGAACGCTTCACTCTTTACACCGATCACAAGTCGCTGAAGTATTTATTCAGTCAGAAGGATCTCAATATGAGGCAGCAGCGATGGCTCGAGTTTCTCGCCTCATATGACTTAGTTATTCAGTATACCCCTGGCAAGGGTAATCGTGTGGTTGATGCACTCAGTCGCAAACACTCAGCAGTAGTTTCTATGATGATAGTCGAGTGGGATATTCTTGAGAATCTTTCTATGTGTGATATTCGAAATTGAGCTCCGTCTTCTGATCCTCAGATATTGTTATTCAGCTTGGAAGCTCGACCTATTCTATTGGATCGCATTGCCCATGCTCAGCGGCAGGATCCAGACTTGTTGCGATATATTCATCTCCGTGAGTCGGGATCCAGTGATGAGACATTGTCGGATTATTCTATTGATTCTCATCGGTGTCTTCGCAGGAAGAACCGTATTTTGGTACCATCTGATTTATCACTTAGGCGTGACATTCTAGACGAGTGTCATCGCACCAAGTACACTATACATCCCGGGTCGAGTAACACGTATGCCAACATGTGTCGCCTATTTTATTGGGAGGGTATGAAGAGTGATGTTGCAAGTTATGTAAGCTGTTGCATGACTTGTCAACAGATCAAAGCTGAGCATCAGCGTCCATCTGGTCTTCTTCAGCCGCTAGAGATTCCATTGTGGAAATGGGATCAGATATCCATGGATTTTATTGACGGTCTACCTCGATCGAGGTCAGGCCATACTTCTATTTGGGTCATCGTCGATCGCTTAACCAAATCAGCTCATTTCATTCCTATTAAGTCCACTCGGACTGCTCCTCAGCTTGCCAAGCTATATGTGAAGGAAGTCGTTCGACTTCATGGTATTCCTAGCTCTATCGTCTGTGATCGAGACACTATCTTTACTAGTCACTTCTGGAAGTGTCTACAGTCAGCTTTGGGCTCAAAGCTGAATTTCTAGACTGCTTATCATCCTCAGACCGACGGTCAGACGGAGAGGGTGAATCGTGTTTTAGAGGATCTTTTGCGCTGTTGTATTCTGGATTTTGGAGGTAGTTGGGAGGATCACTTACCGCTTGTAGAGTTCTCCTACAACAACAGCTTTCAGTCTAGTATTGGCATGGCTCCTTTCGAGGCTCTTTACGGAAGGCCATGTCGTTCTCCTTCGTGTTGGTTAGAATCTGGCGAGAAGCTCCTTCTTGGTCCAGATTCAGTTCGGGAATCTTCTGAGAAGATTATTCTTATTCGTCAGAGAATGAAAGAGGCGCAGAACCGTCAGAAATCCTACGCGGACAACCGTAGGAAGCCTCTTGAGTTCTCCATTGGTGATCATGTCTTTATTCGGATATCTCCTATGAAAGAGGTTGTGCGTTTCAGCTCTACAGGGAAGTTGGCTCCTCGCTATGTTGGACCATTTCCTATTACGGAACGCATTGGCCCCGTGGCTTATCGTGTGGCTCTACCTGCTCACTTCTCTGGAATGCACGACGTGTTCCATGTTTCCCAGCTTCGCATGTGTGTCTGCGACCCTGATTCTATCATTGAGCCGCATGCTGTGCCTGATTTAGAGATCTTACCTGATTTATCTTTGGAGCAGCAACCTCTTCGTGTGCTTGATTCGGAGGTTAGACGCCTTCGCAACAAAGAGGTTCCACTCGTGAAGATTCAATGGTCACCGAATCCTAAGGACTGCACTTGGGAGACCAGAGAATCAATCGAACGCTCTTATCCTGGCTTTCTCCCATCTTCTTCTGCGGGTGAGAATTCTCTATTTTATCTCTATCACTTCTTTTGGGGATATGACGTTATAGACGACATCTATCTTAAGGAATTGCGGGAACGCAATTTTCTTAAGGGGGGGAGTCTGTAACAACCCGGGATTTGCATTACCAATTATTAAACAAAAGTTAGGATTTTTATTTATTTTAATGAAGCATAAAAGGATTTGGAATAACAAAAATTTATTTGAAAAAGGCTATTTTAATTAAATGGGAAATATGGGATTTAAAATGAGGATAAAATGTTATTTTTGGAAAGTTAAATATTTTAGGAGAGATTTTTAAATGGGTTTGGATAAGAAAAATGAGTTTTATAAACATATATGAACACTTAGACTAAATTTTGGAAATATGTAAATAACTCTCTTCTTATTGGGTTACTAAACCTAGCCCAATAACCCACCATAAACCTCCTCTATAAATTATCTCAAACCCTCCTAACCTCATTCATTCATCCCTAATCAAAACCCTAATCATTTCCTAAAGCTTCTTAACAAAATGGCCTCTATCTTCATCTACTTCTAGTTTTAGCTTATGCAAGTCATTCTATGCAAAGGTAATGCAAATAGCCATCTCAAATCAGTTTTTATATCTTTCTAATTTCTGAAATTTATTTGGTAACACATGTTTTATTTGTTTTTTTTGATCTTATAGCCTCCTAATCATCTTTTGCTAACTTGGGTTGATACTATAGTGGTCTTTGTTGCTTTCTAGAGAGGTATATTGCTAAAAACCTCTTCTAATATGTGTTTAATCATCTTTTGATTTCGGTAATCAGTTAGTAACACATGTTTTATTATGTAACATGTGAATCATAGCTCTTTGATCATCTTTGCTTTCATTTTGGGGTGTGCACATAAGGTGCTTGTAATATATGCTAGCTGAAATTATAATTAGTTTATTGCTGTTAGTAAATTAGGCATATCTCATTCATCTTAAATTGGAATTAAGATTTTCTTGATGTTTTGGAAATCTTATTCAATAGCCAATAACTTTTATGTTTTGTGCTTTGCCTAATTTTGAGGTTTGAATGGTCGAAATCACGTTTGTTTGTCGCTGACCTGACAACAAACTACAGGGTTGAGAAAATAAAAACCTGAAATTGATTTGACCATAAGTTACTCGTTTCTTATCCAAATCTAATAATTTTGGATGTTCTGGAAAGCTTATATTTAGGGATAAAAGTTTCATGTTTTGAGTTTCATGAAATTTCGAAGTTAATTTCGTCAAAACTGTGCGTTCTTACCACTGTCCCGTGAGCACAACGATAGTGATATAGAATTTAGATCTGAGAATTGTTTGTCATAGAATTTTCATCCCCGATCGGAATTTGACGATCTTGGTCATTCCGGAAAGCTTAGAACTAAGCTACAACTTTTATTCTATTCATCTTGTCAGAATTGGAAGTTTACTATGCCAAAATTGTGGCTTTTCATCTCTGGTCTGTTAGTGCATAGCTACAGGCCTTAGTCTCTTTGCTCCCGTAGTTTTCAGTGCAGAACCCCGACTTTGCGACGCCATACCGGGCTCGTCCTTTGTCGGATTTCATTGTTTTTGGTCTCGTTAAAAATATGAGGTCGAGATCTTCAACCATGCAAAGTTTGGTTTAGATCTGGGTGCATTAGATACTTTGTTTCTATTGCCGAAGTAGCACCCAGAAATTGTTTTACAATAGTGATCATTTTCAGTTATCGTCGGACCAACTTTGAAACATTTTCATTTCTTCGTTTCAAGTCGGAACCAAACGATTCTTGTTGCATATCAAAGTAGGAGTACTTTTCTACGCTTCTGCAAATTTTTATCAAGATCTGAGTTCATGTGACCCTTCGACATTTTGTCGTCGAAGTGGGACCTTTGCACTGTTTTGACACAGTAGAGTTTTGTGATTTTTGTCCGACTTTGAGACGATGCCGTTTCTTCGTTTCAAGTCGGAATCGAGTAATTATTTTTGCGTTCTGAAGTAGGAATGTCAGACTACGTTCCTAAAAAATTTCATGCCATTCGGATTCAGTTTGCAGGTCCGAATAATTTTTAGAACTTGGGTTCGCGTCAGTTTTGGACTATTTTCCAACACTTGGAATATTTTCAGTGATTTTCTGGTTTTATCGATTTCTTTGAGATTTGTCTCTGGATTTCATACACGGGCCTTATAAAAAGGTTTTAAAAGGATTTTTCACTTCGAAATGGCTTTCGAAATTATTATATAATATTATTTTTAATTAGTAAACTATTTACTCCATAATAGGAGAGTTTTCAAAAGCCGTTTTAAAGTGTTCTCAAAATCAATTATAAATCCGTTTCGAACCATTATTTTCTATAATAAAAATCTCACACTCACTTTTAGCACGTCGAGCGAAGTGGAAAGGTGCTTAAACGGTTAGAAAATCTCCGGCCTATGGAACCGTGTGTATTTTCTTTCCGGTTAATCCCCGACCTATTCGATTGATCGTTTTGACCTTTGGGTCTAGTTTACCGATGATACGAGGTGGACTTTTTATTGTTTGAAATTGAACTATAAGATTTGGAAACGGTAAATTGGAAGTTTTGAAACGTAAATTTTGGAAATTGGTTTAGAAAGACAAATGAAGTGTTGATTTACAAATTCTAATTGGAATTGAATTTGATTTGGTTTTGAAATATATAAACGACCAATCGGTGAAATAATTACGGAAGTTATTAAAGAGACCGGAATCGGTTATGGACATACTCTCTGTCTAAACCGAAAACCACTTTAATAACTATATGCGGAGTGTGATCCAGAATGAAGTGGTTGGAATGATGTACGTGATGACCGAAGAAAGAGAACGATAATGGATAGCCTTGACACTTGTGTCAAATTGGAAATGACTAAAACAGGAGCCGTGCGGGGCCAATGGAGGTCAGCTACCTCAAGCGAACACACTTCTTCGAACTACTCGTTACTTGTTGTCGATTGGTGCACCCTTGATTTTGGGAGTGTTGTTTCGCGGTGTTGCGGTCGCTGCGGCGATGCGTTCTCACCATTCCGGATCAGGCAAACGGTAGTTTCACTACCTTGGGTATTGCCTCATGTGCCTTGTCATACTTGTATCCCTATACGCGACCACTACGATTTGTTTTGTACCTTTAGTATATGGATTGCCCTCTGGTGACTTCCGGTTTTGGGGAAACTACGGTCTTGTATATGCTCTTGGGAATAAAAATGTGTTAAGGGTGGAATGGGCCATGACTTAACACTATTTTGATATCTTATATTACTAATAGACATTATCTACTTATCGTACACTACTACATAGTAGATAGTTTAACGGATCCTTAAAGGATGGTTATTCCAAACATCCTTTGAGTTACGTGTATTTCAATTGCTATTTCACTTGAGTTGGATTTATTAATATAAGAATGTTAATCCTGACTCGAGTGTTTTGTGTTTTGCTTTACGCTCGGGTCAGACTGAGTGGTTCAGCTTTTGAGACTCATCTTTGGAGTTGGAGCTTTGCTTGAAGATCCAGCCATCTATTCTGCTTTCAGTATTCGATGATTCCAGTGATGTATTCTGATTTGTATCTGATGTATCGTATTACTCTTTTGTTGTAAACTCTGATGTATCTTATATATTCATATAGTAGCTTCATGAACTACTATCTCTTTTATTTCCGCTGCATTTATTACTCTGTGTCTGTGATCTGTGATTATTTATTTACTGTATATGTTCAGTTTTTCCAAATTTAAATTAACAACGTGGTATTTTGAGCAATTCAATTCCGGCATGAGTGTCTACCTATACACTTATAATGGATGCGAATGGTCGAAAATAGCGGGTCGTTACAGTTGGTATCAGAGCTTTGGTAGCTCAAGGAAAAACTCAACATATAGGGTAAATGTATTTACAGAATCACTCTCATTCGAGTTTCAATCTCTTCCTTTGACTCAATTCCTTTGAATTTTGGAACGTTCCCCTCGGTTCCGAAATTCATTCGTGTCCTTCACTATTCCTCTTCTTTCAATCAAGGAGCACCCCGTAACTCCATTCTGAATGTTATCTATAATAGATCGGCGGTCTCACCAATCTTAGAATGATTCGTAAAGGAGTAAACTCATTTATAATAGGCATCGATTTACCGAAGATTTTTGTATCCTCGGTTTACGATGATATCTATTACCTGCTATATCTGAATTCCATCTCTTGAGATCGAGTGTTGATTTACGTCGGAATTCAGCATCGATCTTATTCTTGAAGTTACGGACGACCCGGTTAAGGTTGCCCGTGAATTAAATAAACTCATCCATCTCCCGATTGTGGTAATTGAATTATCTTATCTTCTGTTTCAAACTTATTTTCGAATCAAATTCTCTTTGATTGGAGTCAACAAAATTTGAATCCCTATCCTTATTTTGAAAATTCATTTCTGTATTGTCGAGCAAAGAAATGTAATTGTAAACTAATATATAAATGTTTTATATTGTGTCGTTTGAGTTGTTGATGTTGATTTGGGTTTCCGATCGATTCGTCTGATCAACGCTATCGATAGGATTTCCAAAACACTTGAGCAGAGCAAACTGACACAATATCGTTTTCAAATTTGGTAAATAAAATAAAGTTTTGTATGATTATATTATGAAACTAAGTTGTTAATAAATTTGTTGTCAGAAAAAAATAATATTTGATTTTCATTTATTGTTTTGTAAACCATTGATTATTGCATAATATAAATAAATGAATTTATGAAACTTGGTTATAAATTGATTTGGGATTTGAAAGGAATTTAAATAAAAATTTGAGAATTTAATTTCCGATGATTTCAAACTTTGATTTGGAGTTTTAAAGTGTATAGTATTTAAAATATTTTCGAATATAAATCGTTTTCAAAGAATTTTAAAATGTCGAAATCAGTGCTCTTCTCTTTTGTCGCTGGAAAATAATTTCGATGATGGCAGCCGCATCATCGATATTCATTTTCGAGTTTCGAAGTGGAGAAACCATTCTGTAGTTTTGCTACGGTTTTGTTTTGAGAAAAAAAATATTTTGATTTGAATTTTTCAGTATATTTTGATTTACATAAATATAGGTATCTCATTTTAAAATTTAATTTGATTTGTTATAAAATATTATATATATCTCTAAGTTGTTTAAAGTTAATCGGAAATTTAATTCTTAAATTTTGTTAAAGGATGATTTTAATTATAAATAAAACCAAAATTTGGAATAAATATTTAAACTTGAATAATTGAATTGGGAAAATTTTATTTGTATATTGTTCAACTGTATTCTAATACAACTTACCTAAATCATTCAGAAGTTGAATATGTAATTGGATAATATATAAGATAAATTGAATTTATAAATAAAATTTGAGTGTTTATAATAAATGTTATACACTAAAATTTTGATTATAAAGATGTTAATAGAGTTAGATAGGATAATAAGTAAACTCAGTTAATAATGAAATAAATTTGTTTTGAAAGAATTAATAAATTTGTTTTGAAAGAATTAATAAATTGAAATTTGATCAACATATGAAAATACCTTGAATTTAAAAGAAATTAATAGATGTAAATTAATTTAAATTGAAACTTTTATGTTTTAAATTAATTTATATGGGTTAAATATATGTGAGTAGATATATTAAGTAGAATAAATTTAACAGTAATTTGGAATAAAGAAGAATTTAAAATTGTTGAAGAAAATATGATTATAATAAAAGACTATTCAAATTTATGGTTTTAAAAAAATTGTAAATTGAAGAAATGGGATAATAAGATAATGAATTTAGAAATAGTTGAGATTGATTTTAGTGAAATCAAATTGTTAACTCCCTTTTAGCAATGACTTACGAGTTAAAAAACTTAAATCCTGTGCATTCAACGACTCACGACTTAATTGCTAAGCAGGAATCTACAGCTTGAACGACTTACGACCTACCGGGTTAAGCAGCTTGCGACCTAGGGGAACTTCGCGACTTAACTACTCAACGAGTTAGAGGCTCTATGACTTGAGAGGGTTTCGACTTAACATGATACGACTCATCAAGTTAACTCTTCTACGACTCAACGAGACAAGCTTTCAACGACTCATGGTCTAGACGGTTCAGCAAGTCAAGGTCTATACGAGTCATGAAGTCTTACGACTCATGAAGTCTTACGACTCATAGTCTTACGAGTCATGGAGTAAACGACTCATGGTCTTTACGACTCATCAGACTTGGAAACGTACGACTCATAAGGTCTTACGACTCATAGGGCTTACGACTCATCAGACTTGGAAACATACGACTCATAAGGTCTTACGACTCATGGTGCGTACGACTCATCAGGCTTACGACTTAAAGGCTATCGAAACTGGAATCCAAGGCCCGGGCCTGTACTATTTTGATCTAATGAGTCGACTACGACTTAACACGTCTTCCAACTAAGCCGCAAGATGGACCATAAGGCGCCCACGAGACATCATGAGTCGAATACGAGTCACGACTTACTATGAGTCGGATACGACTCATGACTTGGTCGGATTGAAAGCTCAGGAATCAGCTCCTATAAATACCCCGTCACTTCCAACATTGGGGGGACTTTTGGCAAATCATTTCTACAGCTCTGTTACTCCGTCGAACTCTTCATTCATTCAGTAATCAAGGATCCTTCAAGCATTCGCGACACTACAACAAGCTTCGAGAGAAATTCCTCACATCCGACATGGATTTATCGAGTTTCACCGTCGAAGATTGAGCTAGTAGTCTAGATTGTTTCTTGTGAACGAATTGTACTGTTTCCTGAAGAGATTTGTATCAAATTGTAATCAAATCAGCAATAAGAGACTATAAAGTGGACGTAGGCTCAATTACGGGCCGAACCACTATAAATCTGTTGTTCATTTACTGCATTTCGGCTATTTTCCTGCTTAATTTCAGTTCCCGTCACACGGGTGGTGCTTTCACGATCTTATTACACACACCGGGTGTTATTGTTCGTATTTTAACGTTAACACAAATGGATTAAATCAATTATTGAATATCAATTAATTTAAATTTGAATTTATATGGTTTAAATTAATTGATATTTTGTATTTCAAATCTGTTTTTCTTTTTGGTTATTTCTATTCTCCTACCTCATTCCTTTTCGGGGACGAAAAGTTTTGAGTGGGGGAGAGTGTAACGACCCGTAAATTTCAACTGTTTTAATAACGTAATTAGTTGAAATTTTATGAAATTTTAAACCATAAAATTTTGAAATATAAATTTGATATTTGGAATGCGTTTAGTTAAACATAGCAACTAGTAAATTTTCGTCCGAAAATATGAAAGTTTTTTTCGCACGTAAATTTACTTCAATTTAATCAGTTAAAAAGCAATGAAAATAAAATATTTTCGGAACCTAAATTTTTTTACATAGAAAAATTCTAAACCATCTTCTGAGCAAGATGTCAGTTTGTCGTTTTTCCAAATTCGGACATCATTGGCTCCGTCGATCTTATTTTTCAGCGTTTT
Source organism: Allium fistulosum (assembly GCA_030737815.1). Lineage (NCBI taxonomy): Eukaryota > Viridiplantae > Streptophyta > Magnoliopsida > Asparagales > Amaryllidaceae > Allium > Allium fistulosum. The sequence goes on from CM060906.1 coordinate 696,400,813, forward strand.
TCTTGCATTTCCGCCAATAGAAAAATTCGAATTTTATAAATTCAATCGTACCACTGATATCTGTATACCATTTTGATCGTCTCGTCGTGCTGATCTCTGTGGCATATTCAATTCTGTGTTTTGAAGTCCGGTACACAGCGGAAACCGTGAAACGGTCAACCGTATCGGTTTCAAACTTTTAGCTTTTAAATTTCTAATGACCATTCAATTTCCAACGCACATTTACTGAACAGTCATTTGCTTTTTCTATTCCCAACGTTCAGTTTAATTGTTGGTTCGTTTTCCCATCTCTTTCTACCGTTCGGTTGTGAAGTATAGTATAATTTATACCTGTTCTTTTCATTTCTCACTGTGATAATCAAAAGCCACGTCCCTTTATTTCCTTCACCTTATACATGTTCTTTTCATCTTTTATTCACTTTTGCAATCCTTCTATTCATTTCGGCCATGACGTTTCATTTGTTTCTTTCTGGAACCGTAATCCTTGCTCACCTCCGCATGACTAATCATCTCGGTCACCACTTCCATCTTCTTGCTCCTCTAGCCGCATAGCCCTGCCTTCTTCCCCTCTCCCATCGTCAGTGCATCCATTCCCCTGGCCGAATGTTTATCATATATGACGGTATATACTTTTTTTTAGTTGCTGTATGTATATATATATATATATATATATGTTAGCCTATAAGGTTTTTCATATTTTGTTATATTGATGGTAAATTTTAAAGTTGTTATATATGCATTAGTTTATATGCAGTAGGTCTGTTGGTTTACTTTATATATTATATTGAGAATATTATTATAATATAAGATATAAATAAATGGTATCTAAGTCGTTATTACATATATATGAATTGCATACAATAATATGTTGTTTACAGATTGATTGACAGATTTGTGTACTTGAGGATATATAGTTCCAATATATATATATATTATATTATATGTACGTTTTATATTATATACCAACATTGTTTCATTTATGTGAGGCTGCCAGACTATAGTATTGATTCTTATGTATATATATAATATGACGTATGTTTGCATTGGCTTATATATATTGATTTTGGCAGTAGTATCGAACTATATATATATATATACACACACGTATATTTGAGTCGTATGTTGTTTCAAAGATGAATAATCTGCATAGTTCTATGTACTTCCATCTATCTTTCATATATGAGTTGTCTGCATATATATGGGAAGTTAGGCAGTTTATAATAAGATATATATATGGAATGCATAGCTCATAAATATACTTTGTTGCTTTTAAATATGGGTCCTGCATATTTGGTTCAACCTGACTTATGCATGTATATATTTACATTGTTCTGCATATAAACTTGTTTACAGTTGGATTCATATTGTTGGTTATGACTATAGTTTACATTGTTTAATATATATATAGATTGGGAATGAATTCGTGTAGCATATAGCATATATATAGGTTAGTATATACATTAGTCATACATGTTGGATTTTTAAAAGTATATATATATATATTAGTTTATAAAACATTTATATTGTTAGTGTATGTAAGCTATATGATTTCGAAAATATATGAGCATCATGATTTTTAATATATATTTGTTATGTGAATTTTGGTTTGCTGTTGCTTTATGTATATACATCTAATATATTACAGTCTGCATATGTGAGTGGTGTGTGTATATATTATATATGAAGTTATAAGTTGCATAGCTATTTCTGATATATATAATTTACATCTTTATTGTCTAAGTACATTTTTTGTTTAATTTGCTCATCTATTTTTGTTTTGTCATATGATCTGCATATATATTTCTATCTGCATAGTATATTTGCTTATTAACTATAAGTTTAGACGGTATGCATATATATATATATATGTGTGTGTGTGTGTGTGTGTGTGTGGCTACTTTAATTTCTAAGGGCGTATAGATTTGAATTATAAACTTATATGTGTAGTTGTTTTGTGGAGTATATATAAAGCGGTATGTTTGCATATCTATGTGAGTATTTTGTATTTTAATAAGTATTTATATGTATGAATTTCAAAATATATATTGTATATATATGTTTGATTTTATATATGGGTCTTAATTTAACAATGATCTTTGAAAACTATATACTTTAATACATGTTTAAAATTAGAATATGATTTTTTTAATGTGTAAATAATTATATATATAGTGGTATATATGAGTTTACTTATTTCCATTTATTTTCATCGACCCAATTCTGATTTGATTTCGTATATTCCCTGTTATCATCTTTGATCAGCGAATTCGTGCTTGGATTCGTAACTCAATTTCAATGTCCGTATCAGTGTGCGTATCTACGTCACCTCCTGTTCTCTCTAACCTCGAAAGGTGAGCAATCAGTCACGATTAACGTTCTTTTATTTATTAAATTTGATTTCAATTGAAATGACAAATTGAAATATGCTGCTATTAGTTATTTACACTGTTTTATATGTTATTACCTGTATCTGTTCACCTATGACATCTGACACTATTATCTGCTATTTATACAATGATAATCCAGTTTAGTTGATAAATGATTGATTGTTGATGTTTATATTGGACGTTAAATTGTTAATGTTAAAGTGATAAATAATATGCAATTGAATTGATATATGATAGTTAACGATTTAAATTGGATCTATATGTTGAATTTGATTAGTTGAATATGACCCCTTTTAATTGTTAAATTAATTGACATGTAGAATAATGATAATTACACTTTGAACCATTGAACGTATATTTGATTAATTGTTGTAGTGTTAAAATTGAAATCGAATGACAATTGAAGAACCGTATAAATATTAGTGTAAAAATCTTTAATCTACATGAAATGATAGTGTAGATTCTAGAGATAATTATATTAATTCGTACAAATAACAATGCGAATTAATACGGTTATTTCGGGATTATTTGAATTGATTATTGGATTGATATTGATTTCTGTTATTGCTTGTTTATTTACTTTGACACCATCCCAGTTATCACACTACAAGTTCCTTTTGCTATGTTTTGATTTTGAATTGAATTGGAATCGGGTTGAAATGATAAATACCCAAATTAAACTTTGACCTAGGATAGAGAATTAAATAAAACCCGATTGGTCAATAATTTGATTTAAAAATAAAATGAAGATTTTATTTGAATAAATAATATGGTTTTGAAATGAAGTTGAAATTTGAATTTTTAATGAAAGGAAAATGTTAATATTTAATAATCTGAAATAAAATATTAACAATGTAATTGATGAAAGAACGCTGTTTAATTTGAAAAATGATTGAATTAAGTTTGAAATGATTTGATAATTAAGTTTGAAATTATAATTAAGTTTGAAATCATTAAACTTTGAAATTATTTAATAATTAAGTTTTGAATTATTTAATAATTAAATAAGATTGAATTATTGAATGATTAAATTGAATTGGATTCTTTAATAAGTGAAATTGAACTTTTGAATAAGTGAATTTTACTTCGTAAATAATTGAAATTGAGTTTCTTTATTAATTAAGTTTTGGAAAATTATTTAAGTAAGTAAATAAGTGAAATTGAGTTTCTTTAACGAGAAATAAAATGTGATTTATTGAAATTAACGTAAGACTTGAAATTTAAAGAATTTGATTTGATGAATATAATTTAATTCAATTTGTAAGTTTTGATGTAATGAAGTTGAATTTAAATAATGGATTTAATGAATTGGAAATTTAATAGAAATTGTTTTGAATGGTAAATTTAGTTAAATGAATATTGAATGAAATCGATAAATGAATTTAAATTGATTTAAATGATTTCGAAATGAAACTTTTGTACGAACTTGAATCAATATTTGAATTGTTTTAAATAGAAATTGAAATTGAACTATAAGATTTGGAAACGGTAAATTGGAAGTTTTGAAACGTAAATTTTGGAAATTGGTTTAGAAAGACAAATGAAGTGTTGATTTACAAATTCTAATTGAAATTGAATTTGATTTGGTTTTGAAATATATAAACAACCAATCGGTGAAATAATTACGGAAGTTATTAAAGAGACCGGAATCGGTTATGGACATACTCTCTGTCTAAACCGAAAACCACTTTAATAACTATATGCAGAGTGTGATCCAGAATGAAGTGGTTGGAATGATGTACGTGATGACAGAAGAAAGAGAACGATAATGGATAGCCTTGACACTTGTGTCAAATTGGAAATGACTAAAATAGGAGCCGTGCCGGGCCAATGGAGGTCAGCTACCTCAAGCGAACACACTTCTTCGAACTACTCGTTACTTGTTGTCGATTGGTGCACCCTTGATTTTGGGAGTGTTGTTTTGCGGTGTTGCGGTCGCTGCGGCGATGCGTTCTCACCAGTCCGGATCAGGCAAACGGTAGTTTCACTACCTTGGGTATTGCCTCATGTGCCTTGTCATATTTGTATCCCTATACGCGACCACTACGATTTGTTTTGTACCTTTAGTATATGGATTGCCCTCTGGTGACTTCCGGTTTTGGGGAAACTACGGTCTTGTATATGCTCTTGGGAATAAAATTGTGTTAAGGGTGGAATGGGCCATGACTTAACACTATTTTGATATCTTATATTACTAATAGACATTATCTACTTATCGTACACTACTACATAGTAGATAGTTTAACGGATCCTTAAAGGATGGTTATTCCAAACATCCTTTGAGTTACGTGTATTTCAATTGCTATTTCACTTGAGTTGGATTTATTAATATAAGAATGTTAATCCTGACTCGAGTGTTTTGTGTTTTGCTTTACGCTCGGGTCAGACTGAGTGGTTCAGCTTTTGAGACTCATCTTTGGAGTTGGAGCTTTGCTTGAAGATCCAGCCATCTATTCTGCTTTCAGTATTCGATGATTCCAGTGATGTATTCTGATTTGTATCTGATGTATCGTATTACTCTTCTGTTGTAAACTCTGATGTATCTTATATATTCATATAGTAGCTTCATGAACTATTATCTCTTTTATTTCCGCTGCATTTATTACTCTGTGTCTGTGATCTGTGATTATTTATTTACTGTATATGTTCAGTTTTGCCAAATTTAAATTAACAACGTGGTATTTTGAGCAATTCAATTCCGGCATGAGTGTCTACCTATACACTTATAATGGATGCGAATGGTCCAAAATAGCGGGTCGTTACAGTTGGTATCAGAGCTTTGGTAGCTCAAGGCAAAACTCAACATATAGGGTAAATGTATTTACAAAATCACTCTCATTCGAGTTTCAATCTCTTCCTTTGACTCAATTCCTTTGAATTTTGGAACGTTCCCCTCGGTTTCGAAATTCATTCGTGTCCTTCACTATTCCTCTTCTTTCAATCAAGGAGCACCCCGTAACTCCATTCTGAATGTTATCTATAATAGATCGGCGGTCTCGCCAATCTTAGAATGATTCGTAAAGGAGTAAACTCATTTATAATAGGCATCGATTTACCGGAGATTTCTGTATCCTCGGTTTACGATGCTATCTATTACCTGCTATACATGAATTCCATCTCTTGAGATCGAGTGTTGATTTACGTCGGAATTCAGCATCGATCTTATTCTTGAAGTTACGGACGACCCGGTTAAGGTTGCCCGTGAATTAAATAAACTCATCCATCTCCCGATTGTGGTAATTGAATTATCTTATCTTCTGTTTCAAACTTATTTTCGAATCAAATTCTCTTTGATTGGAGTCAACAAAATTTGAATCCCTATCCTTATTTTGAAAATTCATTCCTGTATTGTCGAGCAAAGAAATGTATTTGTAAACTAATATATAAATGTTTTATATTGTGTCGTTTGAGTTGTTGATGTTGATTTGTGTTTCCGATCGATTCGTCTGATCAACGCTATCGATAGGATTTCCAAAACACTTGAGCAGAGCAAACTGACACAATATCGTTTTCAAATTTGGTAAATAAACTAAAGTTTTGTATGATTATATTATGAAACTAAGTTGTTAATAAATTTGTTGTCAGAAAAAAATAATATTTGATTTTCATTTATTGTTTTGTAAACCATTGATTATTGCATAATAAAAATAAATGAATTTATGAAACTTGGTTATAAATTGATTTGGGATTTGAAAGGAATTTAAATAAAAATTTGAGAATTTAATTTCCGGTGATTTCAAACTTTGATTTGAAGTTTTAAAGTGTATAGTATTTAAAATATTTTCGAATATAAATCGTTTTCAAAGAATTTTAAAATGTCGAAATCAGTGCTCTTCTCTTTTGTCGCTGGAAAATAATTTTGGTGATGGCGGCCGCATCATCGATATTCATTTTCGAGTTTCAAAGTGGAGAAACCATTCTGTAGCTTTGCTACGGTTTTGTTTTGAGAAAAAAAATATTTTGATTTGAATTTTTCAGTATATTTTGATTTACATATATATAGGTATCTCATTTTAAAATTTAATTTGATTTGTTATAAAATATTATATATATCTCTAAGTTGTTTAAAGTTAATCGGAAATCTAATTCTTAAATTTTGTTAAAGGATGATTTTAATTATAAATAAAACCAAAATTTGGAATAAATATTTAAACTTGAATAATTGAATCGGGAAAATTTTATTTGTATATTGTTCAACTGTATTCTAATACAACTTACCTAAATCATTCAGAAGTTGAATATGTAATTGGATAATATATAAGATAAATTGAATTTATAAATAAAATTTGAGTGTTTATAATAAATGTTATACACTAAAATTTTGATTATAAAGATGTTAATAGAGTTAGATAGGATAATAAGTAAACTCAGTTAATAATGAAATAAATTTGTTTTGAAAGAATTAATAAATTTGTTTTGAAAGAATTAATAAATTGAAATTTGATCAACATATGAAAATACCTTGAATTTAAAAGAAATTAATAGATGTAAATTAATTTAAATTGAAACTTTTATGTTTTAAATTAATTTATATGGGTTAAATATATGTGAGTAGATATATTAAGTAGAATAAATTTAACAGTAATTTGGAATAAAGAAGAATTTAAAATTGTTGAAGAAAATATGATTATAATAAAAGACTATTCAAATTTATGGTTTTAAAAAAATTGTAAATTGAAGAAATGGGGTAATAAGATAATGAATTTAGAAATAGTTGAGATTGATTTTAGTGAAATCAAATGGATTAAATCAATTATTGAATATCAATTAATTTAAATTTGAATTTATATGGTTTAAATTAATTGATATTTTGTATTTCAAATCTGATTTTCTTTCTGGTTATTTCTATTCTCCTACCTCGTTCCTTTTCGGGGACGAAAAGTTTTGAGTGGGGGAGAGTGTAACGACCCGTAAATTTCAACTGTTTTAATAACGTAATTAGTTGAAATTTTGTGAAATTTTAAACGATAAAATTTTGAAATATAAATTTGATATTTGGAATGCGTTTAGTTAAACATAGCAACTAGTAAATTTTCGTCCGAAAATATGAAAAAATTTTTCACACGTAAATTTACTTCAATTTAATCAGTTAAAAAGCAATGAAAATAAAATGTTTCCGGAACCTAAATATTTTTACATAGAAAAATTCTAAACCATCTTCTAAGCAAGATGTCAGTTTTTCGTTTTTCCAAATTCGGACATCTTTGGCTCCGTCGATCTTATTTTTCAGCGTTTTTCTTGCATTTCCGCCAGTAGAAAAATTCGAATTTTATAAATTCAATCGTACCACTGATATCTGTATACCATTTTGATCGTCTCGTCGTGCTGATCTCTATGGCATATTCAATTCTGTGTTTTGAAGTCCGGTACACAGCGGAAACCGTGAAACGGTCAACCGTATTGGTTTCAAACTTTTAGCTTTTAAATTTCTAGTGACCATTCAATTTCCAACGCACATTTACTGAACAGTCATTTGCTTTTTCTATTCCCAACATTCAGTTTAATTGTTGGTTCGTTTTCCCATCTCTTTCTACCGTTCGGTTGTGAAGTATAGTATAATTTATACCTGTTCTTTTCATTTCTCACTGTGATAATCAAAAGCCACGTCCCTTTATTTCCTTCACCTTATACATGTTCTTTTCATCTTTTATTCACTTTTGCAATCCTTCTATTCATTTCGGCCATGACGTTTCATTTGTTTCTTTCTGGAACCGTAATCCTTGCTCACCTCCGCATGACTAATCATCTCGGTCACCACTTCCATCTTCTTGCTCCTCTAGCCGCATAGCCCTGCCTTCTTCCCCTCTCCCATCGTCAGTGCATCCATTCCCCTGGCCGAATGTTTATCATATATCACGGTATATACTTTTTTTTAGTTGCTGTATGTATATATATATATATATATATATATGTTAGCCTATAAGGTTTTTCATATTTTGTTATATTGATGGTAAATTTTAAAGTTGTTATATATGCATTAGTTTATATGCAGTAGGTCTGTTGGTTTACTTTATATATTATATTGAGAATATTATTATAATATAAGATATAAATAAATGGTATCTAAGTCGTTATTACATATATATGAATTGCATACAATAATATGTTGTTTACAGATTGATTGACAGATTTGTGTACTTGAGGATATATAGTTCCAATATATATATATATTATATTATATGTACGTTTTATATTATATACCAACATTGTTTCATTTATGTGAGGCTGCCAGACTATAGTATTGATTCTTATGTATATATATAATATGACGTATGTTTGCATTGGCTTATATATATTGATTTTGGCAGTAGTATCGAACTATATATATATATATACACACACGTATATTTGAGTCGTATGTTGTTTCAAAGATGAATAGTCTGCATAGTTCTATGTACTTCCATCTATCTTTCATATATGAGTTGTCTGCATATATATGGGAAGTTAGGCAGTTTATAATAAGATATATATATGGAATGCATAGCTCATAAATATACTTTGTTGCTTTTAAATATGGGTCCTTCATATTTGGTTCAACCTGACTTATGCATGTATATATTTACATTGTTCTGCATATAAACTTGTTTACAGTTGGATTCATATTGTTGGTTATAACTATAGTTTACATTGTTTAATATATATATATATATTGGGAATGAATTCGTGTAGCATATAGCATATATATAGGTTAGTATATACATTAGTCATACATGTTGGATTTTTAAAAGTATATATATATATATATATATATTAGTTTATAAAACATTTATATTGTTAGTGTATGTAAGCTATATGATTTCGAAAATATATGAACATCTTGATTTTTAATATATATTTGTTATGTGAATTTTGGTTTGTTGTTGCTTTATGTATATACATCTAATATATTACAGTCTGCATATGTGAGTGGTGTGTGTATATATTATATATGAAGTTATAAGTTGCATAGCTATTTCTGATATATATAATTTACATCTTTATTGTCTAAGTACATTTTTTGTTTAATTTGCTCATCTATTTTTGTTTTGTCATATGATCTGCATATATATTTCTATCTGCATAGTAAATTTTCTTATTAACTATAAGTTTAGACGGTATGCATATATATATATATATATATATATATATATATATATATATGTGTGGCTACTTTAATTTCTGAGGGCGTATAGATTTGAATTATAAACTTATGTGTAGTTGTTTTGTGGAGTATATATAAAGCGGTATGTTTGCATATCTATGTGAGTATTTTGTATTTTAATAAGTATTTATATGTATGAATTTCAAAATATATATTGTATATATATGTTTGATTTTATATATGGGTCTTAATTTAACAATGATCTTTGAAAACTATATACTTTAATACATGTTTAAAATTAGAATATGATTTTTTTAATGTGTAAATAATTATATATATAGTGGTATATATGAGTTTACTTATTTCCATTTATTTTCATCGACCCAATTCTGATTTGATTTCGTATATTCCCTGTTACCAGCTTTGATTAGCGAATTCGTGCTTGGATTCGTAACTCAATTTCAATGTCCGTATCAGTGTGCGTATCTACGTCACCTCCTGTTCTCTCTAACCTCGAAAGGTGAGCAATCACTCACGATTAACGTTATTTTATTTATTAAATTTGATTTCAATTGAAATGACAAATTGAAATATGCTGCTATTAGTTATTTACACTATTTTATATGTTATTACCTGTATCTGTTCACCTATGACATCTGACACTATTATCTGCTATTTATATAATGATAATCCAGTTTAGTTGATAAATGATTGATTGTTGATGTTTATATTGGACGTTAAATTGTTAATGTTAAAGTGATAAATAATATGCAATTGAATTGATATATGATAGTTAACGATTTAAATTGGATCTATATGTTGAATTTGATTAGTTGAATATGACCCCTTTTAATTGTTAAATTAATTGACATGTAGAATAGTGATAATTACACTTTGAACCATTGAACGTATATTTGATTAATTGTTGTAGTGTTAAAATTGAAATCGAATGACAATTGAAGAACCGTATAAATATTAGTGTAAAAATCTTTAATCTACATGAAATGATAGTGTAGATTCTAGAGATAATTATATTAATTCGTACAAATAACAATGCAAATTAATACGGTTATTTCGGGATTATTTGAATTGATTATTGGATTGATATTGATTTCTGTTATTGCTTGTTTATTTACTTTGACACCATCCCAGTTATCACACTACAAGTTCCCTTTGCTATGTTTTGATTTTGAATTGAATTGGAATCGGGTTGAAATGATAAATACCCAAATTAAACTTTGACCTAGGATAGAGAATTAAATAAAACCCGATTGGTCAATAATTTGATTTAAAAATAAAAAGAAGATTTTATTTGAATAAATAATATGGTTTTGAAATGAAGTTGAAATTTGAATTTTTAATGAAAGGAAAATGTTAATATTTAATAATATGAAACAAAATATTAACAATGTAATTGATGAAAGAACGTTGTTTAATTTGAAAAATGATTGAATTAAGTTTGAAATGATTTGATAATTAAGTTTGAAATTATAATTAAGTTTGAAATCATTAAACTTTGAAATTATTTAATAATTAAGTTTTGAATTATTTAATAATTAAATAAGATTGAATTATTGAATGATTAAATTGAATTGGATTCTTAATAAGTGAAATTGAACTTTTGAATAAGTGAATTTTACTTCGTAAATAATTGAAATTGAGTTTCTTTATTAATTAAGTTTTGGAAAATTATTTAAGTAAGTAAATAAGTGAAATTGAATTTCTTTAACGAGAAATAAAATGTGATTTATTGAAATTAATGTAAGACTTGAAATTTAAAGAATTTGATTTGATGAATATAATTTAATTCAATTTGTAAGTTTTGATGTAATGAAGTTGAATTTAAATAATGGATTTAATGAATTGGAAATTTAATAGAAATTGTTTTGAATGGTAAATTTAGTTAAATGAATATTGAATGAAATCGATAAATGAATTTAAATTGATTTAAATGTTAAATTAAACTGATTTAAATGATTTCGAAATGAAACTTTTGTACGAACTTGAATCAATATTTGAATTGTTTAAAATAGAAATTGAAATTGAACTATAAGATTTGGAAACGGTAAATTGGAAGTTTTGAAACGTAAATTTTGGAAATTGGTTTAGAAAGACAAATGAAGTGTTGATTTACAAATTCTAATTGGAATTGAATTTGATTTGGTTTTGAAATATATAAACGACCAATCGGTGAAATAATTACGGAAGTTATTAAAGAGACCGGAATCGGTTATGGACATACTCTCTGTCTAAACCGAAAACCACTTTAATAACTATATGCGGAGTGTGATCCAGAATGAAGTGGTTGGAATGATGTACGTGATGACCGAAGAAAGAGAACGATAATGGATAGCCTTGACACTTGTGTCAAATTGGAAATGACTAAAACAGGAGCCGTGCCGGGCCAATGGAGGTCAGCTACCTCAAGCGAACACACTTCTTCGAACTACTCGTTACTTGTTGTCGATTGGTGCACCCTTGATTTTGGGAGTGTTGTTTCGCGGTGTTGCGGTCGCTGCGGCGATGCGTTCTCACCATTCCGGATCAGGCAAACGGTAGTTTCACTACCTTGGGTATTGCCTCATGTGCCTTGTCATACTTGTATCCCTATACGCGACCACTACGATTTGTTTTGTACCTTTAGTATATGGATTGCCCTCTGGTGACTTCCGGTTTTGGGGAAACTACGGTCTTGTATATGCTCTTGGGAATAAAAATGTGTTAAGGGTGGAATGGGCCATGACTTAACACTATTTTGATATCTTATATTACTAATAGACATTATCTACTTATCGTACACTACTACATAGTAGATAGTTTAACGGATCCTTAAAGGATGGTTATTCCAAACATCCTTTGAGTTACGTGTATTTCAATTGCTATTTCACTATAGTTGGATTTATTATTATAAGAATGTTAATCTTGACTCGAGTGTTTTGTGTTTTGCTTTACGCTCGGGTCAGACTGAGTGGTTCAGCTTTTGAGACTCACCTTTGGAGTTGGAGCTTTGCTTGAAGATCCAGCCATCTATTCTGCTTTCAGTATTCGATGATTCCAGTGATGTATTCTGATTTGTATCTGATGTATCGTATTACTCTTCTGTTGTAAACTCTGATGTATCATATATATTCATATAGTAGCTTCATGAACTACTATCTCTTTTATTTCCGCTGCATTTATTACTCTGTGTCTGTGATCTGTGATTATTTATTTACTGTATATGTTCAGTTTTGCCAAATTTAAATTAACAACGCGGTATTTTGAGCAATTCAATTCCGGCATGAGTGTCTACCTATACACTTATAATGGATGCGAATGGTCCAAAATAGCCGGTCGTTACATATTGGTTAGTAAACCGTTTAGTGCGAACGTGGGGTATGGGACTCATTGTTAACACTTTACGGGTTCCTCTCCAAGAAGTTTGTGACACATTAGCCTTTGGGCAGCCAGTACTGGACCTCTGGGTCACCACGCCTCTGGTCAACCGTCTCTGGACACCTGTTCTATGGAGCAGTTACTTTTTCGGCGTGTGCCTCTGGGCCTTTATCCTTCTGGGAAGGATCTCGCCGTCTCGCGCGTTCCGCATCTGTGTGAGTGATCGATCACAACTCTACAGTACTTGGCAATAACGACTCCGGTCGGTGCACGTGCTATACTTGTATTATCTGATGATTTTTATATCCATTCGAGTACCGCCATTCGGTGTTGGTTCTATGGAACCATACGATGTAAGTGCGATTACCTTGTGGATTCACAGTGTCTCTGGACACTGCTTTTCAGTGTTTGATTTCATTTACTTTTCAGTATATCCCCATTGCTCTTTGGAGCATCGATCTTTGCTTGGTCATTGATTACAGACTCTGGTCACTCTTGGGATTATTGCCTATTGGCAACTTTATATAGCTTTGGCTACGCCGATGATATGAGGCGATTTTATTTATTCAACACTTTGGTGCTGACATTCTCTTTGGAGATTTTTACTGTTGATTGATGATTAAGGACCATCATTATATTCATGTGGTCCAAAATACTCTTCTCTTAGGAAAAGTACTGTTTTATTTATGTACCGCATTATTATATATCTCAGTTATTACTGATTGTTTAGCTAGCCTGACCCGAGTGTTTTCGCTCGGGTCAGACCGAGTTGTTTCAGGTTAGGTCTCTGGACTTAGCTTCTGTGCTTCCGCTTGGACATTATCTGCTATGCTGATAGATAGCGTTTTTATTTGTCCACTATTCCGCTACTCTGTTATTATTCAGACTTTGATATGTACATATTTTTGACTCACATGTGTGGGCAGTGGCTTTGTACCCACTTATAGTATTTGGATCTGTATTGACGATGTATTGTTTTGGGATTTTATATCTGTTATGTGATTCTGTTCTGTGATGTTTTATCATTTATTACTATGCTCGTTCTGATAGGTCTTTAGCCATTGTAATTTCGTTATGAATATTTATTGAATATGTCGAACCACTTGAAAAAAATATAGATACCATCCTTTCGACGTATTCAGTAGATAGTTATAGCTTGATTACAAATGTCGCTTCCACTATACTCTATTCTCCGCTTTAACAGACAATATTACTCCCGTAATACTCTTTGTTACAGTGGGTCTCAGAGTGGGGCATTACAGTTTGGTATCAGAGCCTGGTTTCACGAATAAGCATAATGAACACAGAACAGATACACTTAGTACAATACATTTTAATTAGATCCGAATTAAATCAAATCCCTTCCTTATGTTTATTGATAGATAAGTTAGGAATATGTGTAGAAATCTATTATATTCCGTAATATTCCTTAATGAATTATCTATCTTTGAATCTCCACTTGTCCTACTGCACCTCCTAGATCTGGCAAGCTTAATGCTGCCAAGGCTCCTAAATCTTCTGCTCGGCCTAAAGGTACACATCCTTCCGTTCTTGAAGGCTTTATTTTATTTCATGGTAGATCTATTAGAGTTCTTTTTGATACGGGTGCCTCTCACTCATTCGTATCAAAGGAGCTAGTAGATGCTTTATCCTTGGATGTTACTTGTATGGTTTCTTCACTAAGGATTGTGAATCCCATTGGTGGATCCACGACCCTTAGCTTGCTCTGTGAGAATATAGATATTGATCTTTGTGGCTTTTCTTTCCGTGCAAATCTCCACGTTATGGAGTATTTGGGCTTTGATATGATTCTTGGCATGGATTGGCTCGTTCAGCACGACGCCAAAATTATTTGTTCGGAGCGGATATTATTCATTCATCACCCTGACTCTTCCTCTCCGTTGGCTATTGTTCTTCAAGATGTTGGGCTTTCTGATGTTACTTTATTTTCTCTAGATTCACGAGATGATGAGGTAGACATATCTCGTATTCCAGTTGCTTGGGATTTCCCCAATATCTTCGAGCCAGTATCTAGTTTACCACCGAAGCGAGCTATTGAGTTCCGCATCGATCTCATTCCAGGCTCTCATCCAGTTGGGCGTCCTCCTACGAGAATGTCTACTAAGGAGAATGAGGAACTCAGGAAGCAGTCAGTTGAGCTTGAAGAGAAGCAGTTCATCTGATCCAGTTCTTCGCCATGGGGTGCTGCTGTGGTCTTCGTTAAGAAGGTTGATGGCTCTCTTAGGCTTTGCATTGACTATCGCAAGCTCAATGAGCTGACCATCAGAAATCGCTACCCACTTCCTCGGATAGACGATATGTTTGACCAATTGAGCGGTGCGAAGGTCTTCTCTCAGCTTGACCTTGCCACCGGATTCCATCAGCTATGAGTCGCGGAAGACAGCATTCCTCTTACAGCATTTCGCACTCGTTATGGTTCTTTTGAGTGGTTGGTCGTGCCGTTCGGCATGACGAACGCTCCGGCTTTCTTCGTCGATCTCATGAATCGAGTATTCCAGGAATACATCGATAGATTCGTTCTGGTTTTCATCGACGATATTCTTGTTTATTCTAGATCCGAGGCAGAGCATACTCGTCATCTGTGGATCGTCTTGGATACTCTTCGTCAGCATCAGCTTAAGGCCAAGCTCTCCAAGTGCCATTTTTGGGAGAGCAAGGTCAAGTTCTTGGGTCATATTGTTTCTTCTGAGGGTATTTCTGTTGATCCTGTCAAGATTGAAGCTATTCAGAATTGGAAGCAGCCTGAGAACGTTCATGATATTCGCAGCTTCCTTGGTCTGGCGGGTTATTACCGTCGATTTATCAAGGATTTCTCTCGTGTTGCACTTCCCCTCACGACTCTGACTCGTAAGGGGGTTCGCTTTATTTGGTCTGATAAGTGTGAAGTTTCTTTCCAGCGATTGAAGGAACTTCTCACTCATGCTCCTATCCTTGTGGTACCTGAGAGTAACCAGGATCTTGTTGTTTACATCGACGCTTGTGGTAGCGGCCTTGGTGCTGTGCTTATGCAGAAGGATCGGGTAGTTGCTTATGCTTCTAGGCAGCTACGTCCGAATGAGGTTCGCTATCCGACTCATGATCTTGAGTTGGCAGCTATCGTCTTTGCTTTGAAGACGTGGCGTCACTTTCTATTAGGCGAACGCTTAACTCTTTACACCGATCACAAGTCGCTGAAGTATTTATTCAGTCAGAAGGATCTCAATATGAGGCAGCAGTGATGGCTCGAGTTTCTCGCCTCATATGACTTAGATATTCAGTATACCCCTGGCAAGGGTAATCGTGTGGCTGATGCACTCAGTCGCAAACACTCAGCAGTAGTTTTTATGATGATAGCCGAGTGGGATATTCTTGAGACTCTTTCTATGTGTGATATTCGAAATCGAGCTCCATCTTCTGATCCTCAGATATTGTTAATCAGCTTGGAAGCTCGACCTATTCTATTGGATCGCATTGCCCATGCTCAGCGGCAGGATCCAGACTTGTTGCGATATATTCATCTCCGTGAGTCGGGATCCAGTGATGAGACATTGTCGGATTATTCTATTGATTCTCATCGGTGTCTTCGCAGGAAGAACCGTATTTTGGTACCATCTGATTTATCACTTAGGCGTGACATTCTAGACGAGTGTCATCGCACTAAGTACACTATACATCCCGGGTCGAGTAAGATGTATGCCGACATGTGTCGCCTATTTTATTGGGAGGGCATGAAGAGTGATGTTGCAAGTTATGTAAGCCGTTGCATGACTTGTCAACAGATCAAAGATGAGCATCAGCGTCCATCTGGTCTTCTTCAGCCGCTAGAGATTCCATTATGGAAATGGGATCAGATATCCATGGATTTTATTGACGGTCTGCCTCGATCGAGGTCAGGCCATACTTCTATTTGGGTCATTGTCGATCGCTTGACCAAATCAGCTCATTTCATTCCTATTAAATCCACTCGGACTGCTCCTCAGCTTGCCAAGCTATATGTGAAGGAAGTCGTTCGACTTCATGGTATTCCTAGCTCTATCGTCTGTGATCGAGACACTATCTTTACTAGTCACTTCTGGAAGTGCTTATAGTCAGCTTTGGGCTCAAAGCTGAATTTCTAGACTGCTTATCATCCTCAGACCGATGGTCAGACGGAGAGGGTGAATCGTGTTTTAGAGGATCTTTTGCGCTGTTGTATTCTGGATTTCGGAGGTAGTTGGGAGGATCACTTACCGCTTGTAGAGTTATCCTACAACAACAACTTTCAGTCTAGTATTGGCATGGCTCCTTTCGAGGCTCTTTACGGAAGGCCATGTCGTTCTCCTTCGTGTTGGTTAGAATCTGGCTAGAAGCTTCTTCTTGGTCCAGATTCAGTTCGGGAATCTTCTGAGAAAATTATTCTTATTCGTCAGAGAATGAAAGAGGCGCAGAACCGTCAGAAATCCTACGCGGACAACCATAGGAAGCCTCTTGAGTTCTCCATTGGTGATCATGTCTTTATTCGGATATCTCTTATGAAAGAGGTTGTGCGTTTCAGCTCTACAGGGAAGCTGGCTCCTCGCTATGTTGGACCATTTCCTATTACGGAACGCATTGGCCCCGTGGCTTATCGTGTGGCTCTACCTGCTCACTTCTCTAGAATGCACGACGTGTTCCATGTTTCCCAGCTTCGCATGTGTGTCCGCGACCCTGATTCTATCATTGAGCCGCATGTTGTGCCTGATTTAGAGATCTTACCTGATTTATCTTTGGAGCAGCAACCTCTTCGTGTGCTTGATTCGGAGGTTAGACGCCTTCGCAACAAAGAGGTTCCACTCGTGAAGATTCAATGGTCACCGAATCCTAAGGACTGCACTTGGGAGACCAGAGAATATATCGAACGCTCTTATCCTGGCTTTCTCCCATCTTCTTCTGCGGGTGAGAATTCTCTATTTTATCTCTATCACTTCTTTTGGGGATGTGACGTTATAGACGACATCTATCTTAAGGAATTGCGGGGACGCAATTTTCTTAAGGGGGGGGAGTCTGTAACAACCCGGGATTTGCATTACCAATTAATAAATAAAAGTTAGGATTTTTATTTATTTTAATGAAGCATAAAAGGATTTGGAATAACAAAAATTTATTTGAAAAAGGCTATTTTAATTAAATGGGAAATATGGGATTTAAAATGAGGATAAAATGTTATTTTTGGAAAGTTAAATATTTTAGGAGAGATTTTTAATTGGGTTTGGATAAGAAAAATGAGTTTTATAAACATATATGAACACTTAGACTAAATTTTGGAAATATGTAAATAACTCTCTTCTTATTGGGTTACTAAACCTAGCCCAATAACCCACCCTAAACCTCCTCTATAAATTATCTCAAACCCTCCTAACCTCATTCATTCATCCCTAATCATTTCCTAAAGCTTCTTAACAAAAATGGCCTCTATCTTCATCTCCTTCTAGTTTTAGCTTATGTAAGTCATTGTATGCAAAGGTAATGCAAATACCCACCTCAAATCAGTTTTTATATCTTTCTAATTTCTGAAATTTATTTGGTAACACATGTTTTATGTGTTTTTTTTGATCTTATAGCCTCCTAATCATCTTTTGCTAACTTGGGTTGATACTATAGTGGTCTTTGTTGCTTTCTAGAGAGGTATATTGCTAAAAACCTCTTCTAATATGTGTTTAATCATCTTTTGATTTCGGTAATCAGTTAGTAACACATGTTTTATTATGTAACATGTGAATCATAGCTCTTTGATCATCTTTGCTTTCATTTTGGGGTGTGCACATAAGGTGCTTGTAATATATGCTAGCTGAAATTATAATTAGTTTATTACTGTTAGTAAATTAGGCATATCTCATTCATCTTAAATCGGAATTAATATTTTCTTGATGTTCTGGAAATCTTATTTTGTAGCCTATAACTTTTATGTTTTGTGATTTGCCTAATTTTGAGGTTTGAATAGTCGAAATCACGTTTGTTTGTCGCTGACCTAACAACAAACTACAGGGTTGAGAAAATAAAAACCTAAAATTGATTTGACCATAAGTTACTCGTTTCTTATCCAAATCTAATAATTTTGAATGTTCTGGAAAGCATAGATTTAGGACTAAAAGTTTCATGTTTTGAGTTTCATGAAATTTCGAAGTTAATTTCGTCAAAACTGTGCATTCTTACCACTGTTCCGAGAGCACAACGACAGTGATATAGAATTTAGATCTGAGAATTGTTTTAGTCATAGAATTTTCATCCCCGATCGGAATTTGACGATCTTGGTCATTCCGCAAAGCTTAGAAACTAAGCTACAACTTTTATTTTACTCATCTTGTCAGAATTGGAAGTTTACTATGCCAAAATTGTGGTTTTTCATCTCTGGTCTGTTAGTGCATAGCTACAGGCCTTAGTCTCTTTGCTCCCGTAGTTTTCAGCGCAGAACCCCGACTTTGCGACGCCATACCGGGCTCGTCCTTTGTCGGATTTCATTGTTTTTGGTCTCGTTAAAAATATGAGGTCGAGATCTTCAACCATGCAAAGTTTGGTTTAGATCTGGGTGCATTAGATACTTTGTTTCTATTGCTGAAGTAGCACCCAGAAATTGTTTTACAATAGTGATCATTTTCAGTTATCGTCGGACCAACTTTGAAACATTTTCATTTCTTCGTTTCAAGTCGGAACCAAACGATTCTTGTTGCATATCAAAGTAGGAGTACTTTTCTACGCTCCTGCAAATTTTTATCAAGATCTGAGTTCATGTGACCATTCGACCATGTCGTCGAAGTGGGACCTTTGCACTGTTTTGACACAGTAGAGTTTTGTGATTTTTGTCCGACTTTGAGACGACGCCGTTTCTTCGTTTCAAGTCAGAACTTGGGTTCGCGTCAGTTTTGGACTATTTTCCAACACTTGGAATATTTTCAGTGATTTTCTGGTTTTATCGATTTCTTTGAGATTTGTCTCTGGATTTCATACGCGGGCCTTATAAAAAGGTTTTAAAAGGATTTTTCACTCCGAAATGGCTTTCGAAATTATTATATGATATTATTTTTAATTAGTAAACTATTTACTCCATAATAGGAGAGTTTTCAAAAGCCGTTTTAAAGTGTTCTCAAAATCAATTATAAATCCGTTTCGAACCATTATTTTCTATAATAAAAATCTCACACTCACTTTTAGCACGTCGAGCGAAGTGGAAAGGTGCTTAAACGGTTAGAAAATCTCCGGCCTATGGAACCGTGTGTATTTTCTTTCCGGTTAATCCCCGACCTATTCGATTGATCGTTTTGACCTTTGGGTCTAGTTTACCGATGATACGAGGTGGACTTTTTATTGTTTGGAATGTGAGCTTGCTATTGGTTAGTAAACCGTTTAGTGCGAACGTGGGTTATAGGACTCATTGTTAACACTTTACGGGTTCCTCTCCAAGAAGTTTGTGACACATTAGCCTCTGGGCAGCCAGTACTGGACCTCTGGGTCACCACGCCTCTGGGCAACCGTCTCTAGACACCTGTTCTATGGAGCAGTTACTTTTTCGGCGTGTGCCTCTGGGCCTTTATCCTTCTGGGAAGGATCTCGTCGTCTCGCGCGTTCCGCATCTGTGCGAGTGATCGATCACAACTCTACAGTACTTGGCAATAACGACTCCGGTCGGTGCACGTGCTATACTTGTATTATCTAATGATTTTTATATCCATTCGAGTACCGCCATTCGGTGTTGTATCTATGGAACCATACGATGTAAGTGCGATTACCTTGTGGATTCACAGTGTCTCTGGACACTGCTTTTCAGTGTTTGATTTCATTAACTTTTCAGTATATCCTCATTGCTCTTTGGAGCATCGATCTTTGCTTGGGCATTGATTACAGACTCTGGTCACTCTTGGGATTATTGCCTATGGGCAACTTTATATAGCTTTGGCTACGCCGATGATATGAGGCGATTTTATTTATTCAACACTTTGGTGTTGACATTCTCTTTGGAGATTTTTACTGTTTATTGATGATTAAGGACCGTCATTATATTCATGTGGTCCAAAATACTCTTCTCTTAGGAAAAGTACTGTTTTATTTATGTACCGCATTATTATATATCTCAGTTATTACTGATTGTTTAGCTAGCCTGACCCGAGTATTTTCGCTCGGGTCAGACCAAGTTGTTTCAGGTTAGGTCTCTGGACTTAGCTTCTGTGCTTCCGCTTGGACATTATCTGCTATGCTAATAGATAGCGCTTTTATTTGTCCACTATTCCGCTACTCTGTTATTATTCAGACTTTGATATGTACATATTTTTGACTCACATGTGTGGGCAGTGGCTTTGTACCCACTTATAGTATTTGGATCTGTATTGACGATGTATTGTTCTGGGATTTTATATCTGTTATGTGATTCTGTTCTGTGATGTTTTATCATTTATTACTATGCTCATTCTGATAGGTCTTTAATCATTGTAATTTCGTTATGAATATTTATTGAATATGTCGAACCACTTGAAAAAAATATAGATACCATCCTTTCGACGTATTCAGTAGATAGTTATAGCTTGATTACAAATGGTCGCTTCCACTATACTCTATTCTCCGCTTTAACAGACAGTATTACTCCCGTAATACTCTTTGTTACAGTGGGTCTCAGAGTGGGGCGTTACACTTTAGAATTGAAGATTTAAACTAAGAGATTCTTTTCTAAATCTTTTATAAATATCTTTATGTAAATAATTTAGTATTTTAATACTGATTTGGAAGTTTTGATAGTAGTTTAAATGAATGGTTAAGAGAAATTGTTTATGACTTAAACAATAATTGGAATATTTCCTTAAAAGTATGGAATGTAATAATAAACTGAGTATGCGGCAACTAGTACATTTGTCTCTTTTGTGAGATCTGGAAAGATAAAACCAGGTGTGTAACTTAGTTTAGTAATATAGCGGTCAGTGCCCTAAACTTACCTGGTCTTTTTTTTCTCTTTCTGGACGATAGGTGGAACAAATCGAAGGGAAAGCCTGGATGCTCTAAAAAAGATCTCATTTAAGTTTTTCCAAAATGAAAACGGTTAAACAAGGTTTTTAGTAATATAAGGAATGTTCTGGCCAAACTCTGTATTAAGTTATGAGGAGGGAAATTTGCATTATCCTCTTAAATTTAAAAGGTGATTTTCCACCATTATTCCACAAGTAATACGAGTTGAATACGGAAATTAGTCTGGGTAAAATTTGTCTAATCTTTTACTCAGTATAACTAGTTTTGGGTTTACAGTAAACGATGTCTTAAATAACTTTGTTTTTGACCCAGTTAAGACATGTGTTCGAAAAACAGAATTTTATTTGATTAGGAATTAAACAACTTGAAGATTTCCAAAGTTAAAAGAATTTTGATTAACCATTAAAAAGTTAAAATGAAAAGAGGCGTAACAAATCCTGTATACACATATTCACATTTTTATCGATAATTGGATTTTGAAGAGACCAGGGACGGATCTAGGTGATTCCTATCCGAAAACCACTTCGAACCAATTTACGTCATAAAGTAAAACATGCTGAAGATAAGATCATTGAAGACGAGGATATTCATGATGTAGGGCTACTTGCCACTAGACCCTCGGAGAAATTTACCATATTATATATATTGGCAGTAGTGCTCCACTATGAAAATCTTTGAATTGCAAGGACTAATCGCTAATATCCCTAAGGGTGATTCCCAAAACAAGATACGGTGGGAGAAGTGCCTTCGATTTGTCATGTTCCTGGAAAACTTGTATGGACCAATGTCTAGCGTTGCATTTTAAAATCACATTAATTGATCTCTATAAACGTATCATCTGCTTAGTAGCGGAGAAGGCAACTTCTGTAACAACCCGCATATTTTACGATTTTATATTTAAATATTTTATTTAAATATAGCATCGTTAATCGGATTAAGGTCCAATATGTTACTTTTTGCAAATGGTCGAATTAGGACTCGGGACCACTCCATTGAGTCCGAAATGGCGTTTGCGAATTTTTTGAGTATAAGCTTCGATATGTTTGGAGTAAGTTGAATTTTGCTATTTTCTGTTGGCCTTTGGGTTCGGGTTTCACCCCAACTCACTCTATAACCTAGTTCGGCCCCTCTCCTCTCCTACTCACTTCATTTCTATTTTCTTAAACTCTTGCTAAAACTGAAAATGGGGAGAGGAATGGGAAATTAATATTCAATGCCCTAGTTCCTCTAGCAAATTCAAAATTCTTGCTCCAAATTCGAAGAGAAGCTAAGGTAAGCCTCCTCTTCATCTTCTTCATCTCATTTCCTCTTCAATTTCAGAAAATTCCTAAACCCTAATTTAGGAAATACTTGTTTTGATCTTAGATTGAAGCTTGTAGAGTTGAAGTGAAGAGTGGTTGATATTCTTCTTATGTTTGTGCTTCTCATCTTTGTTTTTGAGTTAAAAAGGTGAGTTTTTGAACTCACATCTACTTCTATAGATATCATTGTTGTTAGGTATGAATTCCTAACACTTATCTATGTCCGTTTGCTTTTGATTTGAATTGAATTGGTGAATATTCCAATTTTTGTGTTTTGGTCCAAATTTATGAAAATCCTCTTGTGGATGTTTGGACTTTAATGTTTAGGGTGTATCGAAGAGCTTATAAGGTCGGGTTGTCATTTGGCGTAAATCCTTAGTTTTCGTTGCTTGCTCAATCGCTCCCGAATCGATTTGGCCATTATGGCCTAGGCAAATTGTTGCCTTTACCAGGTGTTCAGACGTCTGGATACCAATGCCAGACGTCTGGTTTTGCCTCCTGGAGAAAAATAATACACGGTAGAAAAATAAAAAGGGCAGTGACTAATTTCAGACGTCTGAATTATCGTTCCTGACATCTGAAAGGATTTCAGACAACTGATTTTAGGCTTCAGACGTCTGGATGGTTTTCTGGAATATTTCCAGAAACCAAATCAAACGTCTGGAACAACCCCTCAGACATCTAGAAATTCCCAGTTTTGCCTATTTGCCTAATTTTGAGTAAAATTTCCATTTCTAATCGATTCTTGTCAATCCTAATTAGTTGTTATCGCATTTTTGACTTGATGATTCCTTCTTGATTTCATACACGCGTTTTTATAAAATGATCTTTTTAAATTGTATTAAAAGCTTGTTTCTCCAATTTATAATTCTATTTAAAACACACACAATTTTGCACTTCGAGCGAAGAGGGAGGAGAATCAAATGATTAAATAACGCGTGCTATGAACACGTGCGTTTATCTTTTCAGTTAATTCCTAATCTATTCATTTGACTGTTTTGACCTTTGGGTTTGGTTTACCAATGAAATGAGGTGAACTTTGTACTTCTTTGAGTGTGAAATTGACTAACGGTTAGTAAACCGTTTAGTGCGAACGTGGGGTATGGACTCACGTTAGCATTTTCCGGGTTACTTTCTGAGAGTTGTGACACATTCCACCGGATAGTGGTGTCCAGTACCGCCACTACGGTTTGTTGTCTTCGGGCGTATGGATCCTTGTTACAGTACTTAGCTCGAGCATCTTTTGTTTCTTTGACAATTATATTTCCCTAGTGTATCGCCCTTCGGTAGGTTCTTTGAACCACACGATATATAGCGATTACCTTGTGGAAACTTGTGTTACCTTTATTGGTATTTGTAATTTGCCTTTTGGCTTGTTTTGGGATATGTATGTCCTTGGATTATTTGAGTTGCCTATGATACGAGGCTTGTTTTGATTCATCTTATGTTAGATGATTTGGTTATCTCTTTTGGAGATATTTGTGGTACTTTATGATCTTGTATGTTCATTATCATTTAGTTTATCTAACTGATTTGTTTAGCTATACTGACCCGTGTAATTTATACTCGGGTCAGACCGAGATGTTTCAGGTTAGGTACTTTGGACTTAGCCTATTTTGCTTCCGCATGGACTACTCCGGTAGCTTCTTTTTGCTTTAGCTTTTTGTGTAGTCCTTTTTTACTGTAGCTCTGATATGTATTCTTTTTACTCGTCTGTATATTGTGGTTTGCTTTACCACTTGATATGTATCATTTTGTAAACTCTGTAATGTATCTGTATATGTGAAAATGTATGTGATGATCTACTGTTCTGTGATGTGTATTGCATTCGAATTGTTATATTTTATTCTGATAGATCCTTCAGCCACCTATGGCTTTGTATTAAGTATTTATTGGAGATGTCGATCCACTTGAGTGAGAGGTGGCAATTATTGGCGTATTCAATAGATAATTAAGACAAGGTTATAGATGGTTGCTTCTAACCGCTCTATTCTCCGTATTAGTAGACGGTGTTACCTTGTAATACTCTTTGCTAATGTGGGTCTCGGAGTGCGGCGTTACAGCTTGGTATTAGAGCTGAGTTCAGAACGAAATATGATAAACATAGAACAGAGACACATATTACGGTACATCAAAGGGTAGTACGAATGTTACGAATCTTTGTATCATCGTGCCTTTATTCTTTCCGTGCCTTGGGGTAGTAAGAATTTTGGGAATACGTCTAGGAATGCATTTTATTCCTTGGTATTCCATATTTGAATTAATGATATCTACCTTGTGGATAATCTTTTCTTATCTTATCTTTCAGCTTATGGCCGGAAGAGGCAGAGGACGACGCTCAGATGCTGGCCAATCCAGCGGCTCGCATCCAGACGGCGTTTATATGTCTACCGATCAGTTTTTGGAGTTATTTAGGAGCACCCAGCCTCCAGCTCCTATTCGTGCATCTCCTCCGTGCAAGTCTGCTTTTGCACGCCTGTGCAGTGATTTTTCTCATCTTGGTGGAAAGCCATTCAAAGGCTCCGAGTCCGTTCTTCAGGTCCAAGCTTGGATTCGCACATGCGAGCGTATCTTTTCTCGTATGGATCTTTCTGACCACGATCGAGTTCTTGTAACTTCTAGCTTATTGCAAGAACGTGCCCTTGATCGGTACAAGCTTCTTATAGCCGAGCTTGATGAGTCTGCTCTTTCTTAGACTCGGTTTCGGGAACGATTCGAACTCAAATTCGTTCCTGAATCTGAGAAAATTTTATTGGCCCGTCGCTTTCTTGAGTTGAAGCAAGGGAAGTCCTCCGTTTCTGAATATGTTGCATACTTCGAAGCCTTATCTAAGTATGGTCTTGAATTCATTAGCACTTCTTATAAGAAGAATATGAAGTTTGTCTCTGGTCTTAAGAAATATCTTAAGAAGTCTTTATTGCTCCAGCTTAAGCTTTCTTTTGAGGAGTTGGTTGATTCGGCACTTCATCTCGAGGCCATCGAGAAGGAGTGTGATAGTGGTTATGATGTTGAGGTTCGCAAGAACCCCAATAAGAAGAGGTTTCCATTTCATAAGCAGTGATTTCTCCCTTCTAAGAAGAAAAAGCCTATTGAATCTGGTTCTAACTCTCAATCTACTGGAACACCTTCCATTCAGAAGTGTTTCAATTGTGGTTCTCCTGATCATATGATTTGAGCTTGTCCTAAGCCTCTCTTCTGCCATTATTGCAAGAAGGAAGGTCACCGTGTTTCCACCTGCCCTACTGCTCCTGCTAGTGCCAAGTCTGGCAAGCTTTATGTTGCTAAAGCTTCTGGAGATCCTTCTCATCCCAGAGGTATATCTCCATCTATTTTTGAAGGTTCTATTTTATTTCATGACCGTAGTATTCGAGTTCTTTTCGATACGGGTGCTTCGCATTCTTTCGTATAGAAAAAGCTCGTCGATGATTTGTCTTTGGATGTTTCTTGTATGGTTACTTCGTTGAGGATTGCGAATCCTATTGGGGGAATCCGCAACCCTTAGCATGCTTTGTGATTATGTCGAGATTGTTTTATGTGGCTTTTCTTTTCGTGCGAATCTGCACGTTATTTCTTATTTGGGATTTGATATGATTTTTGGTATGGACTGGTTAGTGAGATACGATGCCAGGATTATTTGTTCTGAAAGAATTTTATATCTTCGACACCCGGATTCGTCTACTCAGCTATCACTTGTTCTTCGAAATGTGGAAAATTCCGAAATGGCTTTATATTCTCTTGACTCATGAGATGATGATGATATATCTCGTATTCCAATTGTTTGTGACTTCTCTGATGTTTTTGAGCCGGTTTTGGGTTTGCCCGCATTGATCTCATTCCAGGCGTGCAGCCAGTTAGGCGTCCTCCCACGAGGATGTCTACAAAAGAAAATGAGGAACTCAGGATGCAGCTTTTTGAGCTTGAGTCCAAACAATTGATTCGGTCCAGTTTTTCACCGTGGGGTGCCGCGGTCGTCTTCGTGAAGAAGTCCGATGGAACTCTTAGGCTCTGCATCGACTATCGCAAGCTTAACGAGTTGACCATCAAGAATAGGTATCCATTGCCCAGGATCGATGATATGTTCGATCTATTGAGTGGCGCTAAGGTCTTCTCTCAGCTTGACCTTGCCACAGGTTTTCATCAACTCCGAGTCGCGGAAGATAGCATACCCCTTACAGCTTTCCGCACTCGATATGGTTCTTTCGAGTGGCTCGTTATGCCGTTCGGTTTGACGAACGCTCCTGCTTTCTTTGTTGATCTTATGAATCGAGTATTCCGGGAATATCTCGATAAGTTCGTCCTTGTGTTCATTGACGACATTCTTGTTTATTCTAAGTCTGAAGCCGAGCATGCTAATCACTTGAGAATTGTCTTGAGTACTCTTTGTCACCATCAGCTTAAAGCCAAATTCTCCCAGTGCCATTTTTGGGAGGATAAGGTTAAGTTCTTAGGCCATGTTGTATCTTCCGACGGCATTTCAGTCGATCCCTCAAAGATCGAAGCTATCCAGAATTGGAAGAGGCCTGAGAATGTTCATGAGATCCATAGTTTCCTTGGATTGGCGGGTTATTACCGTCAGTTCATTAAGGATTTTTCCCGTGTTGTGCTTCCTCTCACCAGCCTTACTCGGAAAGGCATTCGTTATATTTGGTCCGATAAGTGTGAAGCTTCCTTTCAGACATTGAATGAACTTCTCACTAATGCTCCTATTCTTGTGGTTCCTGAGGGGAATCATGATCTTGTTGTCTACACCGATGCTTGTGGTAGTGGTCTCGGTGCCGTGCTTATGCAGAAGGATCGGGTAGTTGCTTATGCTTCTAGGCAACTGCGTCCGAATGAAGTTCGATATGCCACACATGACATTGAGTTAGCTGCCATTGTCTTCGCCTTAAAGATTTGGCGACACTATTTATTAGGCGAGCGCTTCATTCTCTATACTGATCATAAATCCTTGAAGTATTTGTTCACTCAGAAGGAACTCAATATGAGGCAACAACATTGGCTCGAGTTTCTTGCCTCCTATGACTTTGATATCCAATATACCCCTGGTAAGGGTAATCGTGTTGCTGATGCGCTTAGTCGCAGACATTCGGCTGTCATTTCTATAATGCTTGTCGAATGGGATATTCTTGAGACTCTATCTTTTTGTGATATTCGTGATCGAGCTCCATCTTCTGATTCTCCGGTAGCATTATTCAGTTTGGAAGCTCGACCCTCTCTATTGGATCATATTGCCGAAGCGCAGTGGCGTGATCCTGATCTTGTGCATCTTATTCAGCTTTGTGAGACTGAACCCCGTGATGAGGCATTGCGGGATTTCAGCATTGATCTTCGGGGGTGTCTTCACAAGAGGAACCGTCTTGTTGTGCCTTCTGATTCTGCACTTAGACATGACATTCTTAATGACTGTCATCGTTCTAAGTATACCATTCATCCTGGCAGTAGTAAGATGTATGCCGACATGCATCGCCTTTATTATTGGGAAGGCATGAAGCACGATGTGGCGAGTTATGTGAGTAATTGCATGACTTGTGAACGTATTAAAGCCGAACATCAGTGCCCTTCTGGTCTCCTTCAGCCTCTAGAGATTCCATTGTGGAAATGGGATCAAATTTCGATGGATTTCATTGATGGCCTACCTCGTACTTGATCGGGCCATTCTAACATTTGGGTTATTATTGACCGCCTCACCAAATCAGCTCATTTTGTTCCTATTAAATCTAATAGGACTGCTTCTCTTTTGGATAAGTTATTTATCAAGGAAATCGTGAGACTTCACGGTGTTCTTAGTTCGATTATGAGTGACCGTGATCCTTTATTCACCAGTCATTTCTGGAAGAGTCTTCAGCAAGCTTTGGGAACAAAGCTTAATTTCAGCACAACTTATCATCCACAGTCTGATGGACAGACTGAATGGGTGAATCGTGTCTTAGAGGATCTCCTCCGTATTTATATTCTTGATTTTGGAGGTAGTTGGGAGGATCATTTACCCCTTGTAGAGTTCTCCTACAACAATAGTTTTCAGTCCAGTATCGGTATGGCTCCTTTCGAAGCCTTACGGAAGGCCATGTCGATCACCTTCTTGTTGGTTGGAATCTGGGGAGAAGCTTATTCTTGGCTTAGATTTTGTTCATGATTCTTCTAAGAAGATTGTTCTTATTCGTTAGGGAATGAAAGAGGCACAGAGCCGCCATAAATCCTACGCGGATAACCATAGGAAGCCTCTCGAGTTCTTGGTTGATGATCGCGTCTTTATTCATGTTTCTCCTTTGAAAGGGGTTATGCGCTTAAGTATGACAAGGAAATTGGCTCCTCGCTTTGTAGGACCATTTCCTATTATTGAACGTATTGGCCCTGTGGCTTATAGAGTTTCACTTCCAGCTCATCTATCCGGAGTTCACAACGTGTTTCACGTCTCTCAGCTTCGGAACTGTCTTCAAGAATCGGATTCTGTTATCGACTCTCCTAATTTGCAAGAGCTTGAGATCTCACCAGACTTATCTATTGTACAGCAACCTATTCACGTACTTGCCAAGGAGGTGAGACACCTTCGAAACAAGGACGTGCCATTCATTAAAGTTCAATGGTCCGCTAATCCCAATGACTGTACTTGGGAAACCAGAGATTTTATAGAGCGATCCTATCCGGGTTTTCTGTCTTCGGTTTGCAATGGTGAGAATATCTCTTTATCTCAAGCTTATTTTCTTTTCTTTTTGGGTGTAAATATGTAGTTGTTACAAATTCTTCCCTAGGAATTGCGCAGACGCAATTTTGTTAAGAGGGGGAGATTTGTAACAACCCTCATATTTTATGATTTTATATTTAAATATTTTATTTAAATATAGCATCATTAAGCGGATTAAGGTCTGATATGTTACTTTTTTCAAATGGTCGAATTAGGACTCGGGACCACTCCCATTGAGTCCGAAATGGCGTTTGCGACTTTTTTGAGTATAAGCTTCGATATGTTTGGAGTAAGTTGAATTTTGCTATTTTCTGTTGGGCTTTAGGTTTGGGTTTCACCCCAACTCACTCTATAACCTAGTTCATCCCCTCTCCTCTCCTCCTCACTTCATTTCTATTTTCTTAAACTCTTGCTAAAACTGAAAATGGGGAGAGGAATGGGAAATTAATATTCAAAGCCCTAGTTCCTCTAGCAAATTCAAAATTATTGCTCTAAATTCGAAGAGAAGCTAAGGTAAGCCTCCTCTTCATCTTCTCCATCTCATTTCCTCTTCAATTTCAGAAAATTCCTAAACCCTAATTTAGGAAATACTTGTTTTGATCTTAGATTGAAGCTTGTAGAGTTGAAGTGAAGAGTGGTTGATCTTCTTCTTGTGTTTGTGCTTCTCATCTTTGTTTTTGAGTTAAAAAGGTGAGTTTTTGAACTCACATCTACTTCTATAGATATCATTGTTGTTAGGTATGAATTCCTAACACTTATCTATGTCCGTTTGCTTTTTATTTGAATTAAATTGGTGAATATTCCAATTTTTGTGTTTTGGTCCAATTTTATGAAAATCCTCTTGTGGATGTTTGGACTTTGATGTTTAGGGTGTATCGAAGAGCTTATAAGGTCGGGTTGTCGTTTGGCGTAAATCCTTAGTCGTCGTTGCTTACTCGATCGCTCCCGAATCGATTTGGCCATTATGGCCTAGGCAAATTGTTGCCTTTACTAGGTGTTCAGACGTTTGGATACCAATGTCAGACGTCTGGTTTTGCCTCCTGGAGAAAAATAATACACGGTAGAAAAATAAAAAGGGCAGTGACTAATTTCAGACGTCTGAATTATCGTTCCAGACATCTGAAAGGATTTCAAACGTCCGATTTTAGGCTTCAGACATCTGAATTATTTTCTGGAATATTTCCAGAAACCAAATCCATACGTCTAGAACAACCTCTCAGACGTCTGGAAATTCCCAGTTTTGCCTATTTGCCTAATTTTGAGTAAAATTCCATTTCTAATCGATTCTTGTCAATCCCAATTAGTTGTTTCGCATTTTTGACTTGATGATTCCTTCTTGATTTCATATACGGGTTTTTATAAAATGATCTTTTTAAATTGTATTAAAAGCTTGTTTCTCCAATTTATAATTTCTATTTAAAACACACACAATTTTGCACTTCGAGCGAAGAGGGAGGAGAATCAAATGATTAAATAAAACGCGTGCTATGAACACGTGCGTTTATCTTTTTAGTTAATTCCTAATCTATTCATTTGACTATTTTGACCTTTGGGTTTGGTTTACCGATGAAATGAGGTGAACTTTGTACTGCTTTGAGTGTGAAATTGACTAACGGTTAGTAAACCGTTTAGTGCGAACGTGGGGTATGGGACTCGCGTTAACATTTTCCGGGTTCCTTTCTGAGAGTTGTGACACATTCCGCCGGACAGTGGTGTCCAGTACCGCCACTACGGTTTGTTGCCTTCGGGCGTTGC
This sequence comes from Allium fistulosum, assembly GCA_030737815.1. Taxonomy (NCBI): domain Eukaryota; kingdom Viridiplantae; phylum Streptophyta; class Magnoliopsida; order Asparagales; family Amaryllidaceae; genus Allium; species Allium fistulosum. The sequence continues at coordinate 696,432,361 of CM060906.1, forward strand.
CTTCGGGCGTTGCCTTTTGGCGTTGCCTTCGGGCGTATGATCCTTGTTATAGTACTGAGCTCGAGCATCTTTTGTTTCTTTGACAATTATATTTCCCTAGTGTATCGCCCTTCGGTAGGTTCTTTGAACCACACGATATATAGCGATTACCTTGTGGAAACTTGTGTTACCTTTATTGGTATTTGTCATTTGCCTTTTGGCTTGTTTTGGGATATGTATGTCCTTGGATTATTTGAGTTGCCTATGATACGAGGATTATTTTGATTCATCTTATGTTAGATGATTTAGTTATCTCTTTTGGAGATATTTGTGGTACTTTATGATCTTGTATGTTCATTATCATTTAGTTTATCTAACTGATTTGTTTAGCTAGACTGACCCGTGTATTTTATACTCGGGTCAGACCGAGATGTTTCAGGTTAGGTTCTCTGGACTTAGCTTATTTTGCTTCCGCATGGACTACTCCACTAGCTTCTTTTTGTTATAGCTTTTTGTGTAGTCCTTTTTTACTGTAGCTCTGATATGTATTCTTTTGACTCGTCTGTATATTGTGGTTTGCTTTACCACTTTATGTATCATTTTGTAAACGCTGTAATGTATCTGTATATGAAAATGTATGTGATGATCTACTATTCTGTGATGTGTATTACATTCGAGTTGTTATAGTTTATTTTGATAGATCCTTCAGCCACCTATGGCTTTGTATTAAGTATTTATTGGAGATGTCGATCCACTTGAGTGAGAGGTGGCAATTATCGGCGTATTTATTGGACACTAACACTAGCACTAGCTTCATTGAAGGACAATCCACTGCATGTCCACCACTATTTAATGGCATGAATTATAACTATTGGGCAACACGAATGAGAATATATATGCAAGCAAGTGGTTTTGATTCATGGAATATAACTCAGTCAGAATATACTATTCCTACTACAGAGTATTCTACTTGGTCAAATACACAAAAACTAGATGCCACAGCAAATGCAAAAGCCATGAATATGTTGTTTTGTGCCTTAGATAAGAATGAGTTTAACCGTGTTAGCATGTGCAATACTGCATATGAAATATGGCATACACTCAAAGTTACTCACGAAGGAACTAACAAGGTCAAACAAAGCAAAATATCCATGCTCAAAAGTTAGTTTCAAAATTTTAGGATGAAAGAAAATGAGTCTATAAATGATATGTATTCAAGATTTCAGGATATTTACCATTCATTAGTAGGACTAGGAGGAAAATATTCAGACTTTGATATTGTTTCTAAAATCCTTAACTCTTGAATGGAAGAATGGGAAAGAAAAGTTCTCGCTATTGAAGAAGCAAATGATATTTCCAAAATAACTCCAGAAGAGTTAATAGGAAATCTAATGTCCTACGAAGTGAATTTGCAGGCTAAACAAGTTCAAGCTGAAGATAAAAAGAATATAGCATTCCATGCAGATCAAGAAGAATCAGATTCAGACAAAGACAACCTAGCTTTTATTGCCAAAAACTTCAAGAAATTCTTGAAATATAGAAAAGGAAACAGAAATAATGGCAAGAGGAACTCAAACAGCAATAAACCACCGTCTTTATCAGTTATGGAGTGTTTTAACTGTCACAAAAAGGGGCATATGGAGAAGGACTATCTAGATCAAAAGAAAGAATATCGAAATAAAAGGAAGGACAAATTCAAAAGAAAAGCCTTTTCAGTTACATGGGATGATTCAGATTCCTCTTCTTCTTCTTAAAGTGAAACTGACAGCGATAATGAACAAGCTAACGTATGTTTTATGGCTAAAGCTAATGAGGTTAGTGATTTTACTTTTGATGATATGATAGAAATAAATTCTGAATTATTAGATACTTTAAGAAGTCTCAAAAGAAAATATAAAGACGCCTTAGAAAATAATAACAAGGCAGAATTCGAAAGAGATATGCTTAAAGATGAGAAGAAAATATTGGAAGAAGAACTTGAGAAAACTCAAGAATCTCTTTCAAATGTTAATTCTCAACTTATATTATTGAGTCAAGAAATTGAAACTCAAAAAGAAAAGAATGATAGTCTTGTTTCTGAAAATCATGTTTTAAAAACGAATATTAAAATGGTTGAACTAGAAAATTCAAGTCTAAAAACTAAACTAGATGGAATCACTAAAAATGTTTCAAATTTTAATAAAGGAAGAGAAAATTTATCTAGAATTATTGAGAATTCACGATCTGTTAATAATAAAAATGGTTTAGGATATAAGAAGAAAGTTAAGGAGTTACAATCTAGTGATTTAAATAAAGTTAGGAATAATAAAACATTCACCTATTCAAATAGATCAGTTTCAAAAACTATAAATATATGGGTTCCTAAAACTAATAACAAATTAATAAAGAAAAAGTATATTAGTTCATTTATAAAAGATGTTCATAATAATAAAAATTATATTTATAAGAGGGATACTAAGCCCAATTGGGTTTGGTTTCCTAAGATCTAACTCTTAGGACCCTATTAAAAAGGTGGGTACCAATATTATCTCATATTTTTTTGCAGGTCCCACTAAAGAAAAGAGGAAAATATACTTAATAACTTCTTTCATTGTATGTTTAATATTTTTTCTACTTATTTGTACGTTTATATATCTGAAATAAAATTATTTCCCGTGCAATGAAATAAAAATTATTTACATTTCAAAACAAAGTTAAACAAAAAAAAATATACAAACATTAAATCTCGTATAAATAATTCATAGTGCAAAAAGCTACAGGCCAGTCGACTGGAATTGAAAAACAGTCGATTGACACTTCAAATGTTTAAATAATAAACATGACCAGTCGACTGTTGCAGGCCCTCAGTCGACTGGTCCATAAGGTTGAAAATAATTAACCTTCAGCTTCAGTCGACTGAAGTTCTGCTCCAGTCGATTGACGCTGTAACGTTTACAAATTTTTTTTAAATACTAGTCGACTGATACAGGGTCTCAGTCGACTGGACCAGAAGGTCGAAAATTCAAAACCTTCTATCTCAATCGACTGAAGCCCTGCACCAGTCGACTGAGCCATAGATCTGACAGTTTTTTATCTTTTCACCAACCATTTTTACCCCTATATTTATCACTTTACCTTCTCTCCTCTTTTACAATTCAGTTTTTCAACATCTTCAAAACCCTAAGCAATCCCTAAGCTCTCCAAAAATCAATTTTTTCTCCTCAAAATCAAAATCAAATGGCACCAAAATGAAAAGGTCAAGCCTCCTCCTCATCTCAACCTCCTTCTAATGAACAAATTCAGCAATGGCTATTTGACGACACCGCAATAAAGAGATGGAGAAGGATGCAAAATTCAAGAATATTCGAAGGTTCCTTCGTCAAATTTCATGATTTTTCACCTTATTATATTCAAGAATTAGCCCAACGTACCAATTTAGAGTCGTTAATTGATATCGACGACAATAAATATAAAATCAACCATATAATGGTTAAGTTGTTCTACGCCAATCTCAACTTGGATCATCAAGATGTTCCAAATCGGGAAGATTGCATATGGAGTATCGTGTGTGGTAAGCCCGTTTTCTTTTCTCTAGACCGCATGGCTCATATTCTAAATACAGAAAATGATGGAGTTGAGTTGGCTACTATTGATGTTGATTTAGTTGTTCGAAATCACGTAAGCCATTTATTTCTTGAAGACGATATGCGTCAATTAAAATCAATGTTCTTACGACCAAAGGCACGAATTATTCACCGAGCTTTAATGAAAACAGTAACTCCTAGAACCGGGAGTTATGAACTTGTATATGAAAATAATTTTAAAGCTTTGTATGCTATTTTTGGGAACATCAAAGTAAATTGGCTCTGTTTACTACTTGACGAATTTCTGAGCTTTAACAACGGACAGATGAATATCATTTACCATGGCGAATATATAATGCGTCTTCTCAAAGCATGTGAAGTTCCAGAACCGGATTCTCCGGTTTCAACCGTTGGTTGTTTGAACGCTCGAACTTTAGCCTTAATGAAATTACCAGTAGCCCGACCCCCTCCTATAATATCCTATGAGGAATGGACCAAAAGGCAAACAACTCAAGTCCAACCACAACATGGCGAGCCATCTCAAAGACCTTCTCGACAACGCTCAACTCACTATCAACAAGAAGATATTATAATTCCGAACGAAGGTCTTCAACCACGTGAGGCCATCAATATCATGTGCCGTAATCAACAAATACTTCAATCAAACATCCTCAAAGTTGATAAGAAGCTCGATATAGTCAAAGGGTTTTTCACAAAATTATGGAAAGCTATATCGTGCTCTTCCGGTACATCTACTTCTACTATAGGCGATCCGGGTAAGCAACCCGTATTCACATGGTCTTCGTCTTCTTCTTCGGACGATCGACCTAGTACTTATGATGATGGTAATGACGGAGATGGTGGTAGGGGTAAGGGTCTAATGCAGTAAGATGTTTATTTTCTCAAGACATTTGTGTTAATTTATATGGCTTGTACTTAAATGGCCACCCTAGTTTATTTACTTTTGAACACTATTGTCTATGGATATTAACTATGTGGATGATTGTTCTTTGCTTTATTATCTTTCACATTATAATATCATATTACTTATTCCTTTTTATCGATGACAAAGGGGGAGAAATATTATTGCTACTAAATAACAATGCAGGATATAGAGTGTCAGAGATTCAGGGAGAGTAAGTATTTATGTTCTTTTATATATAGTCGAAATCTATATCTATTTACAGGTTGTCATCAATCAAAAAGGGGAGGATGTTGAGACTTAGTTTTGATTCATGACACAAAGCTTTCATCTACAACATACAGATTTGACGACTGCTATGACAAAAAGAGAATATATACTAAAAGGAGACAAGACTTCAAAAATTGGTGCATCAATTCTATATTTTTATCGTTTTGAGTCTTAGGTCAATATTGTTAAAATCTCTCCTCGGTTACGTATCTCTATAAGCTTATATATTCTTATCATTTTTTATATATACATATATAAGCATAGTATAAATTTATAAAAGTTTAAAAGCAATATATATAGGCAAACTGTGCATATTGCACATAATACATCAGGTCAGTTGACTAACTCAGTCTACCAGTCGACTGACACTGTGTAAAATGTGTAACATGCACAATGCACGTATATATGAATTTGAATATCTATATTTGTTTGAATATTCAGTCAACTGACCCTGTAGTCCAGTCAACTGAATTTCTACAACAACAATATTTTTGAAAGGACACAACTTTTGTGAAAAGTTGCGAACATTCAACGAAAAGATTCGGATGCAACACTTCGATCGAAACTCTTCACCAACAGTCATAGCTTTTTAATTATTATAAATACAAACTCCAACTTCATTTCAATTCACCGAATTACAAAATCTTAATCTATTTCTCTGATCTTTGCTCTTCTATCTATTTGCAATACACTTTCAAATATTCAGCATTAAAGCAATATTAAAACTTTCTATTCTTCATATACTTCAAATATATATATTTATACTCGAGGAGAAGATTATAGGAAGGGTGTACTACAAGTGACAAATTCGTGTTATTAAGAACACACAAAGTCAAAACTATTTTTGTATTTGTTGAAGTCATGTTCTACTACTCAAGCGTGTGAAGTCCTCTTCGGCTGTTGAGGCGAAATCCTGTTCCGCTGCTTAGGTCCTTGTTCGGCTGTTCAAGGGTTGTATATACATGTTCCTCCGGGTTAAGTGAGGGTTATTAGTGAAATTCCAGAAGGAGTCTGGGACTGGACGTAGGACGGTGCTCCGAACCAGTATAAAAATCTCTAGTGTCATTTTTACTATACTGCTTTTATATTCCGCACTATTTACTGTATAGTTATCATCACTACACTCTGTATTATCATATATCCATATTACACGATCCATAGCACACTTTCACTCAGAATTTATACGTTTGTAGAAATTAGTTGTGTGATTTTGGAAAGGCAATGTGGCATTCAAAGAAGAAAGATAATGTGCTATGTGAAAGATAATCGTTACCTCAAGTCTCACACCAAAAATGACCAAAATAGGGTAGATGCAGCAAGGCTATGTGGTTTGCAACCATTAGGGTAATATCATCCCCTTCTAGAAATATTCTACTCGCTATGACATTTGGGTTTAAATTTAGGTTGTGTATGGTAAACGAGCGCTCAAATAGGTCTGTAACGACCGGGGTGATGACACTTTCGGTACTATCTAGGAAGAGATAGGTCGATCTTGTGTTGGTAGAGGTGCAGACGTTCTGTAGCCCTGGTACATTCCTCTATTGATGTACCGCCGCAAGGTTGTCCCTTCACCTGGTCATTTTTGTGGAAATCCATTCTCCAATAAGAGCTTGCCATTTTGTTTGTAGAACCCACTTTGTGGCTAGTATGCTGGAATTTAGTCAATGTAACAATTTCGGCTAAGATTAATAAGTTTACTTGCAAATGTTTTCAAAGAATGTCATTAAAAATAATATCAAATGTTTTGATAAAAATGTTTTAGTTATCATAAGGTAAAACCCATCCATGTTCATGTGCGGCGTGGTCTTATGAGATACTCTTTCTTTTCAAAAGGTTTTGTCACCAATCTCTGAGACACTGTCATGTATGAATTGAGTTTCTCACGTTGGTTTGCTAGACTAATCCGGGTATTTTTATAGATTATACCTAACAGATCAAAACAAAGTATCAATGTAACTTATAACTATATATATACATTTAAATAAAACATGTAAACAAGATTTTTATACACCTTTAAATTTATATACATACAACAAGTTTATATAACTTAATATATATATATACAATATATAAAAGATATCATATATTCACACTTCAAACTATCTACTTTATATAATACATAACATGTCCAGTCGAACAATGTATGCATGCTTTCAAAAACACATATGCGAAACTATTCTTACAATACATTTCAAAACAATACATATATATATATCTATCTATATATATAGTACAAAACAAAACAAAACAAAAATAACATTTTGAAACCGTAATTATATATACAAAGCACAGACTTATATATATATTACTTGCAGCAAAATAAAATATTTATAAGCATATAAACTGACAGGCTTATGAACATCAAAATATACATATATATCTGAATATATATATACCGTCGAAAACTTGATAAGTGTATAACAGATAACATAACACTATATATATATACTGACTTCTTCATAAAATATTGTACGTGTAACCTCTAAACTCCTATACCTAACAGATCCTAGAATATACAAAACTGATATATATAGTTATCTATAAAAGAGATCTACAATCAAAATTTATACAACCTAATATTCATATACTCACTGTCATAAAAATCAGAGGGCTGCAAAGGGGAGGGGCGAAGTGAGCTATCGGGGAATAAATTCGAAAGCTGCTAAGGCATGGATGCTTTGGGTTGTGGAGGGACTTGGAGCTGCTAGTGAGAGAGTGATAGGGCAGAGATGGGGCGAGACGGTGGGTTTCTCTGTTAAAGAGGTTCACGTGGGTTGTCGGGCTTGGGTTGGCATGTCCGCATGGCAGCAGCCATGGCTGGTGTGGGGTCGGCTTCTAGCGTGGGTGGGTAGGCGGTTCAAAAGTCAGGAGAGAAGGTGAGGCGTGGAGGGGAAGGTGCAAAACGATGAAGAATGAGCAGGCAATTTAGGAAAAAAATGGAAGGGGAAAGATGATGGTAGAAAGAAGGGATCGAAACAAAAATAAATGAACGAATTGAATAAGAAAATATTGAACCGATTGTAGACAAAAGGTCACGACTTAAATTTTGTAAAAAAGAGGTCAATGTTCATTAGATTAGACGGTGGCTATATGTAGGGTCACATAAAACGAAGAGGCACAAACCGGTACCGATACGGTTACTGTTTTCACGGATTCCGCTACGTACCGGACATCAAAATACAGAATTGAATATACCGCAGAGATCAGCATGACGAGACGATCAAAATGGTGTACATATATCGATGGTATGACCATCTTATAAAAATTCGATAATCGGTACCGAAAATACTGCAAATCTGTCGAAAAATAAGATAAACGGAGCAATAGCAGTCCAAATTTGGAGAAACGAAATATGACGTCTCACTCAGAAGATGATTTACAAATTTTCTATAGAAAAATATTCAGGTTTGGAAAATCTTTTATCATCATCAGTTATTAACTGATTTAAATTGAAATAGAATTACACAATAAAATAAACTTCAATATTATTTGATTAAAATTTACCAGTTGCTATGTTTAATTAGACGTATTCCAAATAATAAATTTATATTTCAAAATTACCAGTTAATTACATTATAAAACCAGTTAAAATTTTCGGGTCGTTACACTCTCCCCCACTCAAAACTTTTCGTCCCCGAAAAGGAACGAGGTAGGAGAATAGAAATAACCAGAAAGAAAATAGATTGAAATACAAATAAAATAATTAATTTACCATATAAATTTCAATTTAAATTAATTAATATTCAATAATTGATCTTAATCCATTTGAGTTCACTTAAGTTGAATAAATCTATCTATTTCTAAATTCATTATCTTATTATCTAGTCATCCTCAATTAACAATTTCTAAATCATCAATTTGTATAATCATTTATTATACTCATATTTTATTCAACAAATTTAATTCTTTTGTTCCAAATTATTAATAACTTTATTCCACTTAATATATCTTATCACATATATTTAAACCATATAAATTAATTTAAACCATATAATTTCAATTTAAATTAATTTATATTCAATAATTGATTTTAAATTCAAGGTATTTCCATAAGTTGATCTAATTTCAATTTATTAATTCCTTCAAAACAAATTTATTTGTCTCATCTATTATTCAATTAACTTATTATTCTATTTATCTCCATTAACATCTTTATAATTAAAATTTAAGTGTATAACATTAATTATAACCACTCAAATTTTATTTATGAAATCATTTTATATTGTATATTATCCAATTACATATTCAACTTCTAAACAATTTAGGTAAGTTATATTGGAATGAAACTGGGTAATATACAAGTAAATTTTCCAATTTAACTATTCCAATTTAAATATTTATTCAAGAATTTAAGAGTGAAGTTTCCGATTTCAATTCAAACCATTTAGAGATAAATATATATACCAAATATATATCTAATCAAATCTATGATCATATACCAATATATATTATAAATCAAGTCATACTTCGGAAATTCAAATCAAATTAATTTCTAAAACAAAAATGTAGCAAAGCTACAGAATGGTCTCTCCACTTCGAAACTCGAAAATGAATGTCGATGATGCGTTCGCCATCACCGAAATTATTTTCCAGTGACAAAAGAGAAGAGCACAGATTTTAACATTTTAAAATTCTTTGAAACGATTTCTATTTGAAAATACTTTAAATAATATACATTTAAAAATTTAAAAACCAAAGCTTGAAATCATTGGAAATTAAATTCTCAAATTCCTGATTTTTTTAAAAATTCATTTCAATTCCAAATCAATTTATAAACCATGTTATAAAATCATTTATAGAACAATAAATGATAATCAAATATTATCATTTCAAACAACCAATTTAATTAACTTATTAAATTCTAGAAAACTTACTTATATATTTACAATATAAACATACAAATTTATTTCATTGACCAAATTTGAAAATAATATTGTGTTAATTTTCTCTGTTCAAGTGTTTTGGAAATCCTATCGATATTGCTGATTAGACGAATTGATCGAAAACCCAAATCAACATCAACACCCAAACAACACAATATATAAAACATTTTAATATTAATTATAAATACACTACTTCACTCGATAATACAGACTGATTTCAAGGCAAGGATAGAGATCCAAATTAAAGGAACCTAAATCAAAAAATTCAAATTCGAAGATAGGCTCGATAGGGAAATAAGATGATTGAATTTCAAACAGGAAGATGGATAAACTTATATAAATCGCGGGCAACCTTAACCGGGTCAACCGTGACTTCAAAATAAGATCGAGGTAGAATTCTGGAGCAAATCAACATTCGATCGCTAGAGCTAGAATTTGGGTACAGCAAAAGATAGCAGCATCGTAAACCGAGGATACAGAAATCTCCGGTGAATCAATACCGATTGTAAAAGAGTTTCACCCCTTTACAAATCATTCTAAGATTGGCGGAACCGCCAATTATTTATAGAGATCAACCGAAGTGGAGTTATGGGATACTCCAGAATCAGGAAAACACGAATAGGGGAGACAAGAATGGACTTTGGAACCGAAGGGAACGCTCCAAAATTCAAAGGAAACCGAATCAAAGAGGAAGAGATTCAAGCTCGAATGAAAGTGATTTCGTAATTAAATTTACTACATATGTTAAGTTTTGCCTAAAACCAGAGCTCTGATACCACATGTAACGACCTGAAATTTTCAACCATTCGCATACATACATGTCGGATTTGAATTGCTCGAAATATCAGATTGTTAGTTTAAATTTGGCAAAACTCAACATATACAGTAAATAAATAACCACAAATCACAAACACAGAGTAATATAACAATAATGCAATGGAAACAAAAGAATAGTAGTTCATGAAGCTACTATATATATAAGAGTTATATAAGATACAACAGAGGTCTCGAATACATAGATGTCACAATACAATAGTCAAATACAAGATCAGAATACATCACTGGAATGAACTGAATAACTGAAAGAAGAATCGATAGATAGCTGGATCTCCAAGAGAAGCTCCAACTCCAAAGGTGAGTCTCAAATGTTGTATCACTCAGTCTGACCCGAGCGTAAAGCAAAACACAAAACACTCGAGTCAGGATTAACATTCTTATATCAATAAATCCAACTCAAGTGAAATATCAACTAAAATACAAGTAACTCAAAGGATGTTAGGGATAACCATCCTCTCAGGATCTGTTAAACTGTCTACTATGTAGTAATATACGCTATTATAATAATGTCTAATAATAAAATAAACTTACTTTTTAATAGCGTCAAGGGGTTACCCATATAGCCCTTAATACGTAATAGTCCCAGTAGTCTATCCACTATTAGCATACTCCCAGATCGGGGGCTACCCTCAATACTCCACGGGCTACGGCACAAATCCAAACTCGTAGTAAAGCTCGATATGGTTGGTGACACGGCACAACTAGGCAATGCCAGGGTAGATATACCAATTACACATCCGGGCTGGTGGAAATGCATAGCAGCCACTACCGCCCACCTCGGAACACACTCTCAAATCAAAATCGAGGATGGCCATCAAATAAATCACAAAGTAATAGAATAGTATCGAAGAAATGTGTCCGATCAGAGGTGCTACCTCATTGGCCCGTCGACCGCTCCTGTTTTAGCCACCTTATGCCAACTCACGGGAGTCGGGTCCATGTATATACCTCAATAGGATCGTCGCCACCATCCTACTTCATTCTGGAATCTCCACCGCGTACACAGTTGTTAAAGTGGTTTTCAGTATCGACAGAGAGTATGTCCATATCCGATCCCGGTCTCTTTAACAACCAATCATTATTATAACACCGTGGTCATTTAAAAATAGTTTATACTTCAAAACCAAAATATCATTTCCATTTCAAAAACATATCAATACGATATCATTTCCATTTCAAGAATATTCACTTCCAAAATCATAGTACTTTCAAAGATATAATACTTTCGAAACCAAAACAATTTGAAATAATAATACTTTGGAATCATAATACTTTGAAATTAATAAATTTGGAAATCTTAACACTTTGAAATCATAACACTTTCCTACAAACAGTTTAGATGTTAATAATAGTATAAAAAATAAAATAGTTAAAAAAAAAATTTATATAAAATAGTTATAAGTTAAAACAATTTATATTAAAATAATTAGTATATTTAAAATAATTTATATTAAAAATAGTTATTTTAAAAATAGTTTATATTAAAAATAGTTATATTAAAAATAGTTTATATTAAAATAGTTTATAAAATAAAATAATATAAAATAGTTTTTAAATATAATTTAAAATACTTTATATAATAAAATAGTTTCCTCAAATTTCACAAATCGATTCAAAATCAACACAGATTCCAAAATTTAAATTTAATCCAATCTCAAATCCTCAAATTTCAATTCAATTCAGTTTCTCAATAAACCATTTCAAATTATCGATTTTCAAAAACATATTTGAACCATAAAATAATCCATTCAAATTTCAATATATATCAAAGTCAATATATTCAACATTTCAAAACTAAATTCGATAATTTTATATATATATCAAATTCACTTTACTATTATTATTTTTGAATATTTACTTAATCATTTCAATAATATCTAAATACAGCTTCAATTTACAAATTTAAATAAACAAAATATCCCATTAAAATTTATATAAATTTAAAATATTCATTTAAGTCACATTTAATCAAATTCAAGTTATAAAATCATAGCTTTAAAATTTCAAATTTAATAAATTTCAAATCAAACTTATTTAATTAATATTCTGAAATAGATATAATTTCAAATCAATTTCAAATCATTATAAACTCTATATTTGGAAATCTAGATATTAAATAAATACTTAAACATATTATTTATCAACTTTATTAAATCAACTTTAATAAATCTTTAAAAATCAATATTTATTAAAACCATATATTTCTTTTCAAAACTATAGAAATCATTTCCAAAATATTTATATATAGACCAACGGTGTCTGTATAAAATTTTCTATTCTATGGTCAAGTGATACGGATATTTATCATTTCAATCCGCAATTTAAATATATACGGGTATATATCATTTCAACCCGCAATCCCAAATTCAATTCAATGAAAATCGCTTGGGTTTATCATTTCAACCCATAACAATTTTCTCCTATTCTACAAATCGTTCAGGTATGTATCATTTCAACTCATAGTGAGTTCTATACTAACAGGGAACTTGCAGAGTGATAACAGATATGATAATAATATAACAATCAGTAGCAGGCATATATCATCAGTGATAAATAATAGATAATGGTGTCAGATGTCATAGGTGAACAGATACAGATAATGGATATAGCAATATAAATAACAAATAATGGTGTCAAATGTCACAGGTAATAGGTACAGATAATGGCATATATATAATAATGTAAATAACTAACATCAGCATATTTCAATTGTCGTTTCAATTGAAATCAAATTTAATAAATAAAAGAACGTTAATCGTGAGTGATTGCTCACCTTTCGAGGCTAGAGAGAATAGACACTGAAATTGAGTTACGAATCCAAACGAATTCCAAAGCAAAGTAAGGTTGGCACGAATTCGATGAACAAAGCTGATAACAAGGAATTGGTGAAATAAATCAGAATCATCTAACTGAAACAAAATATATTAATATTATTTCTCTGAAATCAATATTTAAAACACGTATATATATTTTTTCCAATCAAATATATATAATTAAAAAGATCAACCATATAATTTAAAATAATACATATATATACTTATTTCCAAATCAATGTTATTATGAACCTATATACATGTATACTAACCAACACCTAACTTACATATAAAACTATATATAAATCTATATCTATTATAGGTCAATTTATACAAACTGTAGCATATATGCGAGAAAATATATCCCAAAATGCATCATATATGAACTGTATATAGATAAAGCTCATATATACCTTTATATAAAATATACACATGATAGTATAACACATATATTACTAACTTAATAATATGTCTGGTTAAACAGATGGTAATACAATGTAACAGGTAAAGCTAGATTATGCAGACCATATATATATATATATATGTGTGTGTGTGTGTGTGTGTGTGTGTAGATTATACATATCAAAACAAAGTATCAATGAACTATATATATATACATTTAAATAAAACATGTAAACAAGATGTGTATACACCTTTAAATTTATATACAAACAACAAGTTTATATAACTTAATATATATATACAATATATAAAAGATATCATATATTCACACTTCAAACTATCAACTTTATATAATACATAACATGTTCAGCCGAACAATGTATGCATGCTTTCGAAAACACATATGCGAAACTATTCTTACAATACATTTCAAAACAATACATATATATCTATATATATATATAGTACAAAACAAAACAAAACAAAAAATAACATTTTGAAACCGTAATTATATATACAAAGCACATACTTATATATATTACTTGCAGCAAAATAAAATATTTCTGAGCATATAAACTGACAGGCTTATGTACATCAAAATATACATATATATATATATATATGAATATATATATATATACACCGCCCAAAACTTGATAAGTGTATAACAGATTACATAACACTATATATATATACTGACTTCTTCATAAAATACTATACGTGTAACATCTAAACTCCTATACCTAACAGATCCTAGAGTATACAAAACTGATATATATAGTTATCTATAAAAGAGATCTACAATCAAAATTTATACAACTTAATATTCATATACTCACTGTCATAAAAATCAGAGGGCTGCAAAGGGGAGGGGCGAAATGAGCTGTCGGGGAAGAAAGTCGAAAGCTGCTAAGGCGCGGATGCTTTGGGTTGCGGAGGGACTTGGAGCTACTAGTGAGAGAGTGAAAGGGAAGAGATGGGGTGAGACGGTGGGTTTCTCTGTTGAAGAGGTTCATGTGGGTTGTCGGGCTTGGGTTGGCATGTCCGCATGACAGTAGCCATGGCTGGTGTGGGGTCGGGTTCTAGCATGGGTGGGTAGGCGGTTCAAAAGTCGGGAGAGAAGGTGAGGCGTGGAGGGGAAGGTGTGAAACGATGAAGAATGAGCAGGCAATTTAGGAAAAAAAATGGAAGGGGAAAGATGAAGGTAGAAAGAAGGGATCGAAACAAAAATAAATGAACGAATTGAATAAGAAAATATTGAACCGATTGTAGACAAAAGGTCATGACTTAAATTTTGTATAAAAGAGATCAATGTTCATTAGATTAAACGGTGGCTATACGAAGGGTCACATAAAACGAAGAGGCACAAAACCGATACCGATACGGTTACTGTTTTCACGGATTCCCCTACGTACCGGACATCAAAATACAGAATTGAATATACCGCATAGATCGGCACGATGAGACAATCAAAATGGTGTACAGATATCGATGGTACGACCATCTTATAAAAAGTTGATAATCGGTACCGAAAATACTGCAAATCTGTCAAAAATAAGATAAACGGAGCAATAGCAGTCCAAATTTGGAGAAACGAAATATGACGTCTCACTCAGAAGATGATTTAAAAATTTTCTATAGAAAAATATTCAGGTTTGGAAAATCTTTTATTATCATCAGTTATTAACTGATTTAAATTGAAATAGAATTACACAATACAATAAACTTCAATATTATTTGATGAAAATTTACCAGTTGCTATGTTTAATTAGACGTATTCCAAATAATAAATTTATATTTCAAAATTTTAATAATTTAAAATTTTCACAAAATTACCAGTTAATTACATTATAAAACCAGTTAAAATTTTCGGGTCATTACAACTTGCCACTAGACCCTCGGAGAAATTTACCATATTTTATATATTGGCAGTAGTGCTCCACTATGAAAATCTTCGAATTGCAAGGACTAATCACTAATAACCCTAAGGGTGATTCCCAAAACAAGATGCGGTGGGAGAAGTGCCTTCGGTTTGTCTTGTTCTTGGAAAACTTGTATGGACGAATGTCTGGCATTGCATTTTAAAATCACATTAATTGATCTCTATAAATGTATCATCTGCTTAGTAGCGGAGAAGACAACTTCTCTTAGCTTAACGCCCTTTCCTGAGACGTACGAGCTCAGAATTTATACGTTTGTAGAAATCAGTTGTGTGATTTTGGAAAGGCAATGTGGCATTCAAAGAAGAAAGATAATGTGTTATGTGAAAGATGATCGTTACCTCAAGCCTCACACCCAAAAATGACCAAAATAGGGTAGATGCAGCAAGGCTATGTGGTTCGCAACTATTTGGGTATGATCATCCCCTTCTATATATATTTCTACTCGCTATGACATTTGGGTTTAAATTTATGTGGTGTATGGTAAACGAGCGCTCAGGTAGGTCTGTAACGACCGGGGTGATGACACTTTCGGTACTATCTAGGAAGAGATAGGTCGATCTTGTGTTGGTAGAGGTGCAGATGTTCTGTAGCCCTGGTACATTCCTCTATAGATGTACCGCCGCAAGATAGTCACTTCACCTGGTCATTTTTTTGGAAATCCATTCTCCAATAAGAGCTTGCCATTTTGTCTGTAGAACCCACTTTGTGGCTAGTATGCTGGAATTTAATCAATGTAATAATTTCGGCTAAGATTAATAAGTTTACTTGCAATTGTTTTCAAAGAATGTCATTAAAAATAATATCAGATGTTTTGATAAAAATGTTTTAGTTATCATAAGGTAAAACCCATCCCTGTTCATGTGCGGTGTGGTCTTATGAGAAACTCTTTCTTTTCAAAAGGTTTTGTCACCAATTTCTGAGGCACTATCATGTATGAATTGAGTTTCTCACGGTTGTTTGCTAGACTGATCCGGGTATTTTTATACTCGGGTCAAATCTGAGTATTTCAGGATTAAATGAAGATGCTGGGAGTTTCTAGAGGAGAGCTAGAGACCTTCACCACATATGAACGTATTCTATTTCTGCTGCACTTGTTTGTTGTTTTCAGCAATTGTAAAGACGGGTATTATAACTGTCCAAGCTAAATTCAGGATAGACTCTGATATATGTATTTTTAAATTTTTCCGCTATAAAGATTATTTCTCAATAATATAATTTATTCCATTCGAGTGAGATTTTGTTCTGTCTATTTTTCTTTCTTATCTTTAAAGAACCATCTTTTCATTCCATTTGGATTGGACATGTGCGATTTATTGTCGACTCAAAGGGTACGGTAATCTGGGCCTTTACAATTAAGCTATGATATGTGATGTCTCTTAAAAACTTGACCTATGATAGATTTATATTGCGTCAGGCATTAGCCTTAACTAATGATACCCGATAGCTTTAAAATTGAGGCATGTAATTACTTAAATTTAAGACACTCGATAGCTTAAAAGAAAACGAGGCATGTAATAACTTAAATTTAAGACACTCGATAGCTTTACATTAATCCCCCTTAACGCATTTTTAAGCATTGTCGTACAGTTTGCATTTGACACCACCAGGAGAACGTCGGTAGTCAGGGATGCGCCGTGATACGACAACACTAAACAAAAATCATATGGGTCTCGCTTAGGGATAAAAGTATGACAAGGCACATGAGGCAATGCCCAAGGTAGGATACTACCAGTTTACACTTCCCGGCTGGTGGTAACGCATCATAGTTATGATCGCCCACCGCGTCCAACACTTCCATAAAATCGAAGGGTGCGCACCAATCAATCACAATGTAAATAATGGTAATACGAAGAAGTGCGTCCGCTCGGGGTAGCTAACCCACTTGGCCGGTATGGCTCATGTTTTAGTCATTTCAAATTGGCACAAGTTAAAGGCTAATCCATCATCATTCTCTTTCTTCAAATCCAGCAAACAATGCCAAATCCAACCACTTCGTTCTGGATCATCACTCCACATACACAGTTGTTAAAATGGTTCCAGTATCGACAGAGAGTATGTCCATATCTGTCTCCGGTCTCCTTAACAACCAAACGTCATTTTACACACCGGTTGGTACTTTTACATTTCAAAAACAGTTCATAATTGATACCAAAATATCATATTCGCTTCACAATCAAACCCATTTCAAAATCATCATATTTACTCTAAATGTACTATTTCAATTCAAAATCATTTTCGCCTTAATATCACGATTTTGTTTCCAAAATTGTTTCAAATTTCAATTTAGGTTATAACTTCATTTTAACCCAATTCGTATTTAAATCCATGATTTAAAAATAAACATTCCACCCTTGACCAGTTTGAATTTTTGAAATATAGTTTGAATAGTTTAAAATAGTTTAAATAATTAAAATAGTTAAAATAGTGTAAATGGTTAAAATAGTTAAATATAAAATAGTTCAAGTATTAGAATGGTTTATATAGCAAAATAATTTGGAAAACCAAAATAATTTGAATATTTAAAGATTATAGATTTTAAACAGTTTATACTAAAATAATTTATTTGAAATAGTTTCAAAGTCAAACTGATTCAATTTCAAGTCTTCTCAATTCAAATCAATCCAAATTCCATTTCCATTTATATCGATTCAATTACGATTTCAATTAGAATTAACTTCGATTCCAGTTCATATTCAAATCAATTCTGATTTTGTTTCCAATTAATCCAATTTTGGTCTCAATTCCAATTTGAACTAATTTCAATTCAATTATCAATTTAAACCATTTCGATTTATATAAATTTCAATTTCGGTTTTCAAAATATCAATTTAAAACACTTAAATCAAATTAACCTTCAATATTCAAATTAAAATCCAATTTTCAAGTATAATTCAATTCTGAGCTCAATTTCGAAATATCGTTTATAACACTTTTATTTGGCAATAATTCAAAGTTCGAATAAAAATCCCATCTTTTAAAACAAATCAATTTATGAAATTCAATCATAGTTTGGTTTTAACTTCAAAATCTCAACTTTAATTATTTAACAATTTCTTTTAACCAAAATTTATTTCAACGTTTCAAACTCGAATACATGATTAATTCAAATTTCATAAATTCGATTTTTTATTTCTTGAAATTCAAAATCATTAAATAATTTCAAAACAAGAATTTTAAAATAATTTAATTTAACCAATCCGATGTCCGTATATAATTTTCTATCCTATGGCCAAGTGATCAGTTATTTCAATTTAATTTCGGGGATAGATATATATCATTTCAATCCAAATCACAGTGTCATAGTTATATATCATTTCAACCTATTTCTTAATTCATTCGAAATAATCCAATTTTCAGTTTTTACTATATATAATATACAGGGTGATAATAGGATATATCAAAATAAATAAACAAATCATCCAAACTATCAACCAATAGCATCCATCGCAATCAATCATCCAAACAGTCAATATAATTCACAACAAATTCATAGTTATTAAAATCAGATAATTTACTGGCAATTAAATTACAATTTCAAATCTAATTGTCAATTTTAATTTGTAACGGTTAATTCAGATGACAATTTAGATGAAAATTAAATTATCAAACAACAATCAATAAATTTATATCACTTCACAATTTCAGGTTTTACTAGCATAACAATATTCTAGTACGTTGTGAGCGTTATAAAACACTCACCTTGAGTTTCCAATTTTAAACCAAATCGAACGACATTCGATTTAACCTAAAATTTTAACTAGCTCCAATCATCTCAAAATCAGTTCCTTGACATAGTGCTCGTCGCCATGATCCTGTTGCCGCTTGTTCCATCCAATTCAGACAACATATGAAAAAGTTATGCACGTTATAAATCTCATGAATTATTTTACAAAATTATTTACATTTTTTTTCAAAACAGATCTAGGCCGTAGATCTTGCTTCCAGGAAATCAAAGCCGCACGATCCCTTTCTTCTTCCACGCATTCGAACCCAGGTCACGAAACCCACTTTGCCGTCGATCCAGACTCGATCTACAACGCCTCCACGCCCATCTCTATGTCGATCAGGGACTGCCATTACGAAGCCCTTCCCCCACTGCACTACTGCCCCCATCCCCTTGAAGCTTGGCGCCTCCATGGCCTCACGATTTGAACCGAAACGTACGACATTTGAGAGAGATTTGTCATCGATCCATCGAGTTCCAGCCCATCACAGCCGTTGGATATGCTCGTCTCGATGAGCTCTTCGAGTTCCTAGTTGGAATATTTTGATATAAGTGGAAGGATCGAGTTGAAATTAAGGAGGAAGATCGCCTCATTTCGGCCATTGAAATAAAGAAACGGCGGCGGCTAATAGATTAGGGTTAGGTTACTATGCACAAATATATATAGAGGTGTATACAGATTATTTTAATATTATTTTAAATTTTTTTCAAACGAACTCCAAACAAAGCGCCGCCAGGCGTTTATAATGTTTTACCCTTATTCCGAAAATAATGGAACATGTTTCAAGGTCTAATTCGATCGTATGGAGAAGATAGCTTTTTGGACCCAATTATTATATTAAATTTTCGATATTAATCTCAACGCGTTTCTATCCCATACGATCAAACGATAACTCCAAACGGTACGAATTTCGAAATCTGATAATAATACACTATTACGGATCCAATGGAATTGGTTTCGTCGAATTTCGAGACTGTGCCCCGAATCGCTATTTTAACGTCTCGATTAATATAAAATTCCCAATTTCTAAGTATTCATTTTTAAATCCAATTTTAAATGTTAACAATCTTCATTATTGTTTAAATAAAGTTTTCATCAACTTCTGATATCATTTTCAATCATATTAAATTCAGAATTCAATTATTCAAATAATCTCCAATATTAAATTTAAACAATTTAATTGTTCAATATTCAACAAATTTCAATATTAGATTTTAAATGAATTTTAGTTATCAATAAATTACTTTATTTACATCTAATGAATCCAACATTTATTATTTAATCCAACTATTGATTGTAAACTCATTTAACACATAGCATTACCTTTCAATACTGGTTATTATTTAAATCTTCGAAATTAGTTTATTTCAAAACTTTATTCAAGTTCCAATAAATTACATTCAAAATAATTAAATTTTTATTTTTTTAACCATTTTTATTCAATAATTATGTCAAATTTAATGATTTAAAATTGTCAAAAATACGGGTCGTTACAATCTCCCCCACTCAAAACTTTTCGTTCTCGAAAAGATTTTAACTAAGGAATTTAACATTTGATATATTTTATTCAAAATGATCAACTTATAAAACAATAAGATCTCCTTTATAAATCATGTACTATGTTTCTACTACGCTACTCCGATCGGCTTATGGAATTTACAAGTTAGTTATCAAAACAAGTTATAAAAAATTTTAAACTTCAAAATTTTTCTAACAACCAGATTTACGGAAAATTTTAGCTGAGTCTCCTTTGTGCGGCTCGATCGGAACAACTACAAAACGCCACTACGGGCCCGAAACTAAAAAAAGAAAACAAAAGCCAAGTGGCTCAATCATAAAACCATCAAATCCAATGACAAAATGAACATGTACCTTTTTGTCGGGCCATCCAAATTTTTCTTGATTTTAAATACCTGCATCTTATTTATCATTGATATCCAATCATATAATTTAAAATCATTTTATATTTTGCATTTTCAATTTCCAATATTGGCTTTACTTAAGCCCGTACGATGTACACATATCATTCGTACGCAATACCAAATCTGATCGCTCACTCGGTCACATAATTTCACTTCCGAACTAGTATCGTTCACACGACTCTCTAGTGCGGACTCGGATCTAGTTCCTTGATCAGAAACTGTCATTCTCCTTTCATAGCCATATACTATGATAGAGAATTCTGGAATTAAATCAAAAATCCATATCCAGGGTTCGTCGTCGATAATCAAGTGAAAAATCCTAAACTCAGATCGATATAAATTATCTCGAAATTCTGTGCTCGAATCTGGATCAAACCATTATGCGAATAAATAATATACGTACAACTTCGTATTTATTCCAATTGATCCTTAGTTGCACCAAATTCTTTTCATTCACCTTCATTTTCATAATATCCTTTAATTACAAATTTATTTGTGAAACATCTTATTAATCATCACTTTAGTTTATAATCTTTCTATAAAAGTCCAACTTCTTATATATGGCTTTATCTAAGTTTACAATTATCTCAAAGTTACAAATTCAATTTCACAATTCCTTTGCAAGTTTATATTTAATTCTATAGCCAATTTACACAGATATTATTTATTTCATTTGTCCACTTTCTTAGGTTCCACTTACTTATTCCATTTAGTCATTAACCATTTCATAATATACTTAAGTATACAGCATTTATTATTACAACCAAATTTCCATTTATATACATTTTAATTACTTTTAAGTTTTGTTTACTTGTATAATATCCCATTACATATCCAAATCATCATTTTAACTTTTAACATTTGGTAAGTCTTATTTATGTTATTAGAATGTAATTTGGTATTATACAAATTAATCTGATTCATTTTACTTATTTAGAGTGTTCACTATTTTAACTTGTTTAAATTTGCCTTACTTTCAATTTTAGGATTGCACACTTCAACTCTAAAATTTCTCAAAACATTTAGCTTAGAATTCCTAATTCTCTTATTCTATAATGTAACGACCTTATAATTTTAACGGTTTTAATAACGTAATTAACTGAAATTTTGCTTGAAATTTAATTATAAATTTAGCAATGAAAATTTGATATTTGGGATGTGTCTATTTAAACATAGCAAATGGCAGATTTCCACTGGTAAATATGAATGTTAGTTCTGTTGTGTATTTTCAATTCGAATTTAAATCAGTTAATATTTGGTGGAAATTAAATATTATTGAAATCCAAATATTTTTACATAATAAAAATGTTTAATATTTTCTGAGTGAGACGTCATCTCTCGTTTCATCAAATTTGGACTTCCCTATCTTTGTTTATCTTATTTTCAACGAATTTGCAGCAGTTTGGCAGCAAATATCGACTTTCGATAGGAAAGTCGTATCGCTGATATCTGTGTATCATTTTGTTCATCTCGTCGTGCTGATCCCCACTGTATATTCATTTGTACATTCCGCCATCCGGTATGCGGTGGAATCTGCATAACGATTCACCGTATCGGTTCCGCATTTGGGCCTTTTGGTTTCTATGTCCTTTCGTTGTCAATCAGGTAAAGTAATAGCTGTCGGCTATTAATATCCACAACTGTTCATATATGACTTTTTTCATTCCCAATGATTCCAATATTTATTTGCGGTTCATCTTCATATTTGTGGTTAGTCCATTTTATTTTTCTCTTTCCTTGTTCGTTCGGTTCTAAAAAAGGAGAGAAAAAAAAA
Source organism: Allium fistulosum (assembly GCA_030737815.1). Taxonomy (NCBI): domain Eukaryota; kingdom Viridiplantae; phylum Streptophyta; class Magnoliopsida; order Asparagales; family Amaryllidaceae; genus Allium; species Allium fistulosum. Next base: position 696,455,394 of record CM060906.1, read on the forward strand.
TTTCTTACCTATTATTCTCCTTACGTTTGCATTTTTAGTGAAACTGCCTTGTCTTCCTCAACCCACTCCCATCCCTAGTAGCATGTTCACGCCTGCACCGAACCACCCACTTCCCCTCTCTTCAGACTCTCCGACCGATCTTGCTTACACCCTCTGCCACCTGTCCTTCCATCAAAGACCCGAGCTCGCCCACCATAGGACAGCCACCCCGCTCCTTTCCTCCTCCCCAGCGGTCGCCGAAAAATCACCACTTCTCCTTCCAACTCAACAGCAACTGCCACCTCCCTCCGCAACACCACCCCTCCAACTGAGAACAACCCAGTCAGCCACCTCAAAACTCCATCTATAACCCACACGCAGGCAGCCATCCCGGCACCTTCCTCATTTGCCACCACCGTACATCGAAACTCGCCTACCCCATGCAGCCCAGTCTGCAACCACCTATCACCCTCCGGCCGTAACACACAGCCCATCTCCAACGCTCGAACAACACCCTCCACTTTGTCATGCTTCGCCCACAGCCTAGCCGCGGCCATGACGGCCTCTCACCTCCCCTCCTATTACCGACAGCACCTGTCACCTTCCTTTTCCCATCGCCTCACTTTCATTACTAAGCCATGATGCAGCCTCTCTTTTCTTATATATATATATATAAAGATAAAGGTATAGATTTCATATATATATATATATATTATGAATTCACTATTTGCTTTGTTTTCGTATACTTCCTATTACATTTCCTCTTATATATACACACATAAGAATATATAAAGTAAATTATCTTGTTTGCAAAGAAGTAAAAGGCTTTTATATATATTGTTAGTGTGTGTGTGTGTGTGTGTGTATATATATATATATATTTCAACATATCATACATTTCTAAAGTATATAATCTAAAGTATATTTGTTTTCATATCAAAAGGGTCTGCATGGGTTCGTATGAAGAATCCTGCATCTATTTGTTTGTATGTATATAATTTAAGTATGTACATATATGTGCATTTATTTTTATTATTAATTTTAAATTATAATAGATGGATATATTGATTTTGATATATATGTTTTGATATTAAATTATATGTGTTTTAAATTTAGTAATTATTTTTTTTGTAATGTAATATATATAGATTTTAGGTTAATACGTCTTAAAATTGATTTTTGAATATATTTATAAAGATTTATTTGATATTTGTTTTAGATTTTATGTATATAAAGATTTTAAATATGTGCTTTCAAAATGAATATTGATTTATTTTGAGAAAATTTATAATATAATATATATCTTGCTTAAGTTTATATCAAGCTAGTTTGATTTTGAATTCATCGATTCAAGTCCGTCGTGCTTTTCGTTGGAATTCGTGCTTGGATTAGTCGCATCTTGTTTTCGTTCATTTCTCTAGCCTGGGAAGGTGAGCGATCACTCACGATTGACGTTCTTATATTTAGTAAATTTGATTTCACTTGAAACGCCAAGTGAAATATGCTGTTAAATTTGAATTGTTAGTTATTAATTGTTAAAGATGATTCCATTATCTGCAATTGCTCACCTGTGATATATAACACCATATCCTGTTGTATATATATTTTAATTAATTTATCACTGATGATATATGCCTGTTGTTGATATGTTATATTATTATCATATTTGTTCTCACTTTGCAAGTTCCCTGTTAGTTTAAAATTCCCTATGGGTTGAAATGATACATACCCGAACGATATTGTAGATTAGGGGAAAATCATTATGGGTTAAAATGATAAACCCAAGCGATTTTCATTGATTTTAAATTATGGGATTGCAGGTTGAAATGATATACACCCGTAAATATTTAATTTGCGGATTAAAATGATAAATACTCGTATCACTTGACCATAAGATAGAAAATTATATATGGAAACCATTGGTTTATATTTTGAAATGATTTCCAAAGTTTTGGAAGAAAGGATTTTATTAAATATTTATATATAAATATATTATAAAGATATTTTATTTTGTAGAATTAGATTTTTAAATTATATGTTTAGAAATCTTAAATTTATAAGTTAGTTTTTAAAATATAAAATTTAAGATTTTACTTATAATTTTATTATTTTTAAATATATATAAAATAAGATTTAAAATAGATTTATTAATAGGATTTAATTTGATATAATTTATTTAAATAAAAATTAATGTAATTAATATATATTGTTTAAATATTTATTTAAAAATTTACATTAATATTTTTAAATAGATTCTTGTAATGACTTTAAATAAATGGAGGTTGGAAAAATAAAGTAAAATTGACTTGAAATTTAATTTGGTTAACAATTGATTTTAAATAAGAATTTATTTGAACTTATTGATTTTGAGATTTGAAAGATATGATTTATAACTTGATTTAATAAAAAGTGATTAAATGAATATTCTCAACTTTAAATAAAATTGGTACTGAATATTTAATATTGATTTAAATTTATAAATTGTGATTTTATTTAATTGTTATTAAAATGATTAAGCGAATATTTTCCAATTTGAATAAAATTAAAGTTAAATGTTGAAATATAAATGAAACTTATATTGAAATTGTTTGAATATTTAAACCTTGAATCTTGTTGGAATTGAAATGATAGTTCAAACCTAGATTTGAAATCGATAAGAATTTAAATGGTTATTGAGAATTTGGATTGAACCTTTAACCTTTTAAATTGAAAGTGTTGAACAGGATTTATTAAAATTGAATTTTGGAATCTAAGCTAATTTGAATCGTTTTGTGAAATTGGAGGAAACTATTTTTATTATATAAAATATTTTAATATATATAACTATTTTAATATATAAATTATTTTAATACATAAACTATTTTAATTTATAACTATATTTAATATATATATGTATATATACTAATTTCAATATCTAAACTATTTAAGTCAAAAGTATTATGATTTTTAAAGGTGTTATGATTTCAAAAGTGTTATGATTTCGAAAGTCTTATGATTTTTAAGTGTTACGATTCTGGAAATGAAAATTATTTAAAGTGAATAGTGCTATCGAATTGATATGATTTTGAAATGAATATGATATTTTGATTATGAAGCATGTACTATTTGAAAAGAAATGACCACGGTGTGAAATAAGCGTTTTGTTGTTAAAGAGACCGGGATCGGATATTGTCATACTCTCTGCCAATACCGAAAACCACTTTAACAACTGTGTACGTGGTGGAGATTCCAGAACGAAGTAGGATGGTTTGGAAACGGTTCTATATGAGGTTTTAGCACAACCCTGACACCCGTGAGTCAGCTTGATGTGGCGAAAACATGAGCTATACAGGGCCAAGTGGGGTCATTCCCCCTATCGGGCACATTTCATCGATACCATTCTATTGCTTTTGTGATTTGATTGGGTGCACCTTTGATTTGGGAGTGTGTCCGAGGTGGGCGGTAGTAGTTGTTATGCGTTACCACCAGTCCGAGAGTGCAATTGGTATAAATACCCTGGCACTGCCTCATGTGCTTTGTCACATGCCTTATCGCGCCTTCTACGAGTTTGGTTTGTACCAAACCTATGGTGTGCCCTCTGATAGCCCTCTAGTTTACGGATGAATTACGGTACTATATAGACTATGGGAATATATAAATTGTGTTAAGGGGGATATGGGTAATGCCTTAACGCTATTTTAATAGTTTACTTTACTATAGACATATTATAATAGCGTATATTATTACATAGTAGATAGTTCCACGGATCCTTAGAGGATGGGTATCCCAAACATCCTTTAAGTTACTTGTATTTCAGTTGACATTTCACTTGAGTTAAATTTACTGATATAAGAATGTTAATCCTAACTCGGGTGTTTTGTGTTTTGCTTTATGCTCGGGTCAGACTGAGTGTCGCAGCATTTGAGACTCACCTTTGGAGCTTGGAGTTTTGCTTGAAGATCTATCTCTATCTATTCAGATTCTCAGTTTGTTCCAGTTGTTTATTCAGACTTATCACTGACCATTTTATTGACACTACATTATATTTGAGATATTCTGTTGTATTTTATTTCAAACTCTGATGTTTATATAGTAGCTTCATGAACTACTATTTATCTATTACACTGCTTATTGTTATATTACTCTATGTCTGTGATTCTGTGATTTATTTATTTACTGTATATGCTGAGTTTTGCCAAATATAAATTAACAATCTCTTGTTTTGAGAAATTCAAGTCCGACACCTGCGGATGCAAATGGTTCGAAATTAGCGGGTCGCTACATATAAGTTCTGGTTATTCAAATATTCATTTCATTCAATTAACTTGAAGATTATTAATTAACAGAACTTCAAATTTTAAACACCGGGTACATTTTAAATCATTTGAAATAAGTATATATACTTATCTCTTTTATATATCAAATCATACTTTTGGAGTTTAAACCAAAATCTATTTGTCAAAACAATTTCATAGCAAAGCTTCTCAAAAGTCTCCCCCTTTGAGACTCGAAAATGAACGTCGATGATGTTGCGCAGTCATCCCCGATATTATTTTTCCAGCAACAGAAGAGCGGATACTGAATTCATTCCTTTTAAAAATTTATTTGAAAACAATTTGTATTTGTATATACTTTTAAACAATACTGATATTGTTTTCCAAACCTTGAAACCATTTTCAGAAACACCGGAATTTAAATTTCTCAAATTCTCAATTTTATATTCATTTGACTTGCAAGTTACATTTTACAAATCACATTTATACAATTTCATTTTCTTATAATCATATAATAGCTAATAGTTTAGGAATATTGACTAATCATTCAATAAACGATAAAGATTAATATTATCATTTCTAACAACATATTCACACTATATATATACCATAATAATTTCTAAAAATTATTCCTTTATATATAAAATATAATCAAGGTAAAATTATTTCATTTACCCGATTTCAAAACGATACTATGTCGAATTGTTCTGTTCAAGTGTTTAGAGATCCCTATCAATAACGTTAATTACTCGTATTAACCAGAATCCATAAGCCACTCAACAAATCAACCAACATAATATAAAACAATTTTTATATTCACTAACAAATACGCACTCATATCTATTAATACACTCAAACTCATTCTAGGGTGCTACTGCCCAATCTCTAATGAGTTACCCTACAAAGCTAAGGTTATCGCTAAACCAAAGCTCTGATACCAACCGTGATGACCCACATTTCGGAAGGTTTAAATTGACAATAATCCACACATGTTAAATCCAAACAATCCGAAACATAGATAATCATTGGGGTTAAATAAGAAAAATAAGAAAAGAAGAAGAAAACTGTAACAACCCGGAATTTTCGATCCCGAAAATTCCAGATAGTTAGGAAAAGAAGAAAAGAGATAGAAGAAGAAACAGAAAACAAGTAACAGAATCTCACATTCGCAGCGGATTAAATATAATATCAAATAATAACAGTTATACAAAAGAAAACTGTATCAGTCAATTTACATTTATTTATATCAGAGTTACAAACAATTACACATAAACCGGACAGTTAGAATTTAACTTGTCCCAGATATATAACAATATATCACAGCGGATACACTCCATACGTTCCTGCCATCCAGCTCTCCTCCTGAGCTCCAGAACGACCTTACCTGAAAATCTGTAATACTCGGTATGACCCGAGCATTACAATAAAGTAATACCCAAGTCAGGTTGGAAACCAGTGTGAGTAAAACCCATTTAATTTGAAATACTAAGTTATAAAACTTATTTGAAAACCAAGGTAACTCGTACCTTACTACGAGTTCTTATCTTGTTATAGCCAAACACTTATTACACAAATCCATTGATATTTTAAAACAATATCTAAGTACTGTTACTTAGTTTCAATGGTCTAGTTTACTTAATTTATTCCATTCCAGCCTATTTAATTTACAAATCAAATCTATAAAGAATTATAGATTATTAATCGAAGTGGTTTCGGGTATTTACTGATACCCGACCCCGGTCTCTTCGAATCTAGTATCATCCTTAATCTAAGTTGTCTAAGTGAATACAATTCAATTTATATTCAGAGTAACTTATTCACATAGCGATTCCATTACAGAAAAAAAATCCATATTTATCACAGTTCAACCTAACATCATATCACATTGCATCACAAATCACATATCAGAGATATCAAATAATCCAAGGCATTCAATATAATTAATCATCCATAAGCAAGATTAATTGTTGTTCAATCCTAATTAATTAAATTTAATCTCCAAATAAATTAAATTAATTACCCTTAAATCCTACTTACCTAACATTAATTAATTACAAACCTTTTATCATCAGTTTAATTAATTAATGAAATTAACTCATCAAACTTTAACATTAATTAATTATACTATAATTAATTAACCTTTAATTACTCTTATTAATTAATTATACCATAATTAATCACATTTAGTAATTACCTTTTAATTAATTACATTAAATAATTAACTAACCTTAATTACTTTCATTAACCCTTAATTATTTACATTAATTAACTTACCCTTATTTAATTACATTAATTAACCTTTAATTAATTACTTTAAGTAATTGATCTTTTACTTCCATAAGTAATTATCCTTTAATTACTAATAAATTAATCCCTAATTACAAATTAATAAATCCTTAATTACTAATTTAATTAATCCTTAATTACTCAAGACCTTAATTAATTTTAACCCTTAGCTAATAATTAATTAACCTCTCTTTAAGTTAATTAATCTAAATTACTCAAACCTTAATTAAAAAAAATCATTTATCTTAAATAACTTATTAATTTTCATTAAAAATCTTATTAAATAATTTTTGAATTAATTTATCACTAATCTATAATTTAACTAAAACTCTTTAAGTTTAATTAATGATAAAACACATTTAACCTTCTTAATTTAATTACATTATTAATTAAGTACACTTTAAGAAATAACTTACTAAGTTAAAATAAATTTTACAACTTAATTAAATCAACATTTAAATAACACCTTTATTTAAAATAATGACTAAGTGAATTATTAAAAGCTTAATTATGTTATCTTTAAATACTTGAAAACGTAATTATTTTACCCGAGACAACCCAGAGAAGTTCCTCACATAATCCCGAGTTTCTATTTTTTTTAAACCTTTGATTAAAATTTAAAAAAAAACTGTTAAAGGAATAATCACTCACGAACTCGAAGTCGAACCCGAGACCATTCTTCCTTTTCCCGAGTTTTTCCCGAGACTTCTTCTCTTCTTCCTTACAAAACGAAACTGACCGCACTGATACACTGTGCACCTGCCCCAATCATCGGCGACGATCCGACCTCCAAGATCACCTCCGACAAGTCGTCGACCATCTCCACCTTCGATCCCAACTACCCAAATTCCAAAACGATCACGAAAACAAAATTTGACCTAATCGATCCCACTGGAACAAAACTCCTCGACCATAAACCGCCTCGCCACGCCGATTCCGACCACCAGAAATCACGAACTCCCACCCAAAGCTTCGCCAAGAACTCAAGCTCCATTTCCTCTACGACCGGTCAAACCCGATGTCCTGTCGATGGCGCATCAGCTCGATTTCAACCTCGACCCAAAACTGAGATAAAACCCTGTAAAGACCCGCAAATCCGTCTTCCGAAAACTCGACACCGATACGTCCACTGTACCAAATGTCGAAAAATCGAATGGCGAAAACGCGAAACTTTAGGGTTAAAAGAAGTGGTAGAAGAAAAGATAGAAGAAAAAGAAAGAACAGAAACAGAATCAGAAACAATTATCAGAATCTCACATTTCGCAGCGGAACAATATATAATAGATAAATCAATAATCTTTAAAACAAAAGACTATATCAGTTTATACATACATCAATCATCAGAGTTTACAACAATGGACAGTTATATAAACTTGTCCTCATACAGAATACACAGCGGAATAAATAACAAGTACGATAGTACGCTTCGCCATCCAGCTCATCTCCAAAGCTCCAGGAATATCCTGATAACAATAACTCTAGGCTAACCGTGTGGAAAATTTTGGGCACCCAGAGTTTAGAAAGGGAACAATAAACTCCAGGTCAGTCATGGTGACTGGTGTGAGATCGTAAAACAGTTATTTTCGTAAAGAAAATAAAACAACTTCGCAATGCTTTTGGAAAATGAAACTACCATAAGGCCTCCCACCACACACACAATGCAAACGCAGAATTGGAGGAGATTTCTCCTTATGATAGTCAAAAATGCTTACTACGCTAATCAGTTGATATTATTATTAATGTCTAGTGTGGAAAACATTTCGAAAGTATAATATCAATCTTAGCCAACATACAACTATTGTTGTATGTCTACTATAGCTACTACGTTCAATAGCAGGTTACCGCCACATTCCATAGCAGGTAATACAATTAAAAACCGTACAGGGTTCGTATTGTTTCTTTGGATTTCCAACAAATGATCAGGCTAAGGAACTTCCTTACCGAAATAGAAACGCCTCTGGAAAGACGCCCCGGATCCTAACCGGATCTCCGCAAACAAAAGGCCGACGCTACCTCACGCTCTAACCGAGCTGTAACTAGGTAACTAACACACGAGCTATGCCATCCCCCGGTCGTTACCGACCTTTATCCGAGGATCCTCAATCGAAAAGCAACAGCCGCAAAATATAATCCACATAGGTAAAATATCTGGGCTCCATACCATGATACCACCTTTTATCCAGAAGGAAATGGCATTCCCTAGGGGCGCTACCCCTACAAACCTTTGCCGCAACATTCCTGTTTCGACCATTACCGGGTTGTGAGGCTCGACGAAGTCTCGTCCACAAACATTACGCTTTTTCACAAAGCCACGCTTTTTCACAAAGCCACGCTTCTTCACAAAGCAACGCTTTGATCCACAATTGATCAACAGCACTTCGTGTGCCACATTACCAAATTGGGAATGTATCACTAGTAACCATCAACTACATAACCTCTGAGCTCGTACGTCTCAGAGAAGGGTGTTAAGCTAAGAGAATAAATTCTCCGCCACCAACAGAAATGTATTTGATAGAAACCAGCTTTACATCTCAAAGTGTAACGTCAGACACACATCCATACAAGTCCGTTCCGGGATCGAACAGAACCGAAGGCACTTCCAAAGAAGCCCTTGCAATCCGGATATTCAATAATCACGTCCGGACTTCCCATCACAAAAAGAGTGATATAAATCTCTATACCGGAGCAACTCGGTGCAGAGACATTCGACAGGTTGTCCTTTCATTTTCACAAATATCCGGTCTTCACACCGGTCTTCAAATTCTATCCATTCGCGACGTAACACTATTCGGAATGGGTTATATGACACAAAGGTCCTCTCCCGGCTTAATCGAATAATGAGCGTTTGTTTTAAAAACAAATCAAGTGTCATTCCAAAGACAAATATTGATAGTCGGTTATTTAACTATCAATAACATTCACAACAAGCATCCAATTTAAATAATTTTTCCCAAATTATTTGTTAAATTTCAAATCTTTTCACAAGATATATATTCTTCCACACTTCACATTTGAAAATCAATTTCAAATCGTATTTCGCACTTCACATTTGAAAAATCAATTTCAAATCACATTTTCACACTTCACGTTTGAAAATCAATTTTTAATCACATTTCATACTTCACGTTTGAAAATCAATTTTTAATCACATTTCATACTTCACGTCTGAAAATCAATTTCAAATCATATTATGGTCCATTTAAACCAATTTGATAAATCCTTATCGATTTATTTCAAATTTACGTTTCAAGTTTGTAAATTTATTTCCACACTTCATCACTTTGAAAATCCGATTTCAAACCATATTTTCCACACTTTAAAAATAAATCAATATTTATTTTTAAACAAATTTCCCTTTCCTTTACAACTTCTATTCGGAATTTACATTCCTAAAAACCCACTTTTACACGATTTTCAAATCGTTTTCCCAATGTTCATTTTCAACCCCGAATCAACTTTTAAAAATTGATTTCTCCATTTTATTTCAAATCCCAAATCGAACTTCAAATTGATTTTAACTTTAATCCCAAAGACTAAATCGTTGTCACAAATCGATTTCCAAATTTATTTTTCAACACAAAAATCAATTTTTCATTCAACATTAAATAAGTTTTCATATCGATTCCTCAAAGATTTATTTTAAATACCCATTCAATTATCAATTTGATTTCAAACAAATTTATCTCCTTTTAAATAAATTCCTTTATTTTTCCAAACCATCTAAAATTCAATTTTTTTACTTTCAGAAATCCAATTTCATTCATTTCTGGTATCCAACGATACCAAAAATACATTCGGCTAAATTTTAGCTCTCAATACATTCAATCACAGATATAATCATCTACAGATTACAAATAATCAATCAAACAACATATGAAATAAATTCAAATGTTTTGAGGAATCCTGTTGGATCCCTCCAACCTGTTTCCCTGCATCCACAGATGTTAGCACAATACCAGTTCCACTTCGAGGTGGAATATCGCGGTATATGGGTTTTATCAAATATCATCCGCTTACTAACGGCGCAATAGGGTCTCATCCGCTATACGAGGCGGGAAATCATCAATCCAATATATACATATGCCAATATGTATATATTGCTATATATATAGATATATCCTATCATATCTAATATCACAATCAAACAACAAACAAACAATAACTGAAAATTTCCACTTTTCAACTTGAGTGAGAAGATCTCACCTTAGCTTTTTATTTTGCAATCCATTTTCAACTCTCTTCCATTTTCGGCTTATTTCTTGATTTTAGACCTTGAATAAGAAATTTTCATACAGTTGATTAATATTCGAACTTATCGGAAATAAATTTCCATCTCTTAACATTTTCCAGGATTTTAAACTACCAGGCAAATAAAGTTATAAACTTTACTTTATTGTTAAAATTTTCAATAAACAGATAAAGTTAAAAGTTTTAACTTACTTAATCTACATTAAAATGTTTGAAAGATAACTTTCAATCTCAACCCTTGAAAATAGGTTATGAAAACCTTTTATATATTTTTAACAGAACTGTTTTATACTTGGTTAAAATATATTTCAAATTTCATTCACCAAAACCTGTATATATCACTGTCTTTATAAAACTTACTGCATTTTGATTTAACATTTTTTTTTCTGTGAATAAACATGTACAAGAATAAAATCGTACCTCTCTGCCAATCACGGCAAAACCCTCAACTACCACGATCCCAAGCTTGACTTCGATTTCGATCGGCCTTTACTGACGCCGCTTCAAGTCGCTCGCGTGAATGCCACTTGAACACGGGCTCGAGCTCCCACAGTGACGACATCCCCTCCACCATCGATCGCGATTCCTTACTCGAGTCGAAATCGCCATGGCCACTCAAGGAACCACCCTCAACTGCTACGCGCGCTCGAGCGCTTGCTGTTCCTATTCGCGACCCCAATCTTGGCACCACGTGAATCGCTGACCCCACGCAACTCCGCCAGTGCCACCCTCGCGTGTGCGAGCGCGCTTTCTCTCCACCTCGAATCCAACTGCGCTCGCCACCAGAACCCACTGCCTCCGCCTCGCGAGACTCCAACTCGACTGAATCGCGAAGACCAACTCCCAGTTGCTCGCGCGCACGACCCTGCTCTATCCCCTCACAATCGAACCCCACCTGACTCTTCCAGGCGCTCGCCTGCCCTGGCTCCTTCAATTAGATCGGAGGATGTAAAAAAAAGAAGAAGTCGCGATTTGAAATGCCTTCACGAATTGGAAGACGAGGGGAAATTCTGCTCGGCCATTAAAATTTGGAGTTCGATTTTTTTATTACTTTGTTTTCAAAGAGAAGCTCGGTTGTTCTCTTTATTTATTCATGCGTGATATTTTAAAACGAGGCTGAGGGGGACACGATGTGATATTGGCGTGTGGAGAAAGGCTGCAGTGCTTCAGAGGTGCAGAGAAAAGTTTTGATGTGAGGGAATTTCAACTGAAGTCAACTAGGATAAAAATTTTCAATTTAAATTCAAATTCAAATCGTTCGACAAATGCAACTCAAAATCTTGACCTCCTATCGAGACGTGCCGCCAGGCGTCCATAATGTTATCCGCCTATTCCGAACGCAATGGAAAAGGTTCCGAGTTCAATTTCAATCGTATGGAGAAGATAGCTTTTTGGACTAGTTATTAAATTAAATTTTCGATTTAAATTTCAGCGCGTTTGCTCATCGTACGGCCCAACGATCACTCCAAACATTACGAAAATTGAAATCCGATAATAATACAATATTACGGATCCAATGGAACTGGTTTCGTCAAATTCCGAGACTGTGCCCCGAAATGCTATTTTTAAATTCAATTTAAACGGTATAAATTCAAAACTGAACAAAACAGTTTCAAATTCAATTCGGAAGCTTCTATTATCTCCAGAATTATAAATATAAATTTTCCAAGCCTTGAAAATATTTTTAATCGGCTTAAAATCGAAGATTCAAATTTTTACCCAGTTTCAATAATTAAATTCAACAATTTAATCGCTAAATTCATTCTGATATTTGAATTTCAAATTTAAATTATCATTCGAATATTTAAACTCACTTAAATATTCATATTTTAAATGTCAAGAATTCAGGGTCGTTACAATCTTCCCCCCTTAAAAGAATTTCGTCCCGAAATTACAAGTTAGGAAAAATGGTCCTTAACTCGTCTACTATTTGTCACAATCCAAATAGTTTTATCAAATTTTCAAAACAAATCTTTCTACTAAAGATTCGTTATTAATTCAACTAAACTTCCAACTTCAATTATAAGTTCCAAACAACATTGTTTAACTTCTCAATTCAAATTCGAGTTTAAATTCAGATTTTAAACTTCCAAAATTTTCTCAAAATTTTCTAACACTCGAAATTTTCGAAAAATTTCGCCAGCGTCTCCTTTGCGCGGCTAATACGGTACGGCTACAAAACGTCCCTACGGACTCTCAGATCTCAAAAGAAAACAAAATGCCAAGTGGCCAAATCAGAAACTCATCAAATTTCATACTGAAATTTAAATACATACCTTTTGGTCGAGCAATTCAAATTTATCTTTGAAATCAAAATTCCAATTCCTGTATACACCTGTATATATCCTACTAGCCATAATATCTAGTTACAATATTCAAACCATTTTGCAAATTCCATTACACAATTTTCAATGTATGCTTCTTATACATTTTTACTTTACTATTGAAGTTACATATCTATTTTCATTCAATTTTGCATTTCCAATTTCATTTGAATTTACTTTATTATTTCAATTCAATTTGAATTCATTTTATCTTCAGATTTTTCATTCAGATTTTCATTCAGCTTTTACTTGAATTCGATTCATCTTCTTATTTCGAATATTGAGCTTTATTCACTTTTATCTCAATTTCCAATTTGAAATCACTTAAAAATCCTTTTTCTTAAAATGGATATGGAAAGCACGTTCCCCCATGGATCACAGTTACTCGGCGGTTTCGCTACTATTCCAGTAGAATCGCTCGTAATCTGTAGATTTCTCATCTCTTAAATTTTGCCATGGTTGTTGCCATAGATCGTAGTTCACACTGCGGCTGCGCCACTATCTCAGTGGAATCGCTTGTAACCATAGGCATCTCGCCCCTCGAATTTCGCTGTGGCATACGTCGTGATCAATCAATATGATCCCATCACGATCAAACGGATACTCATACTGAGTTCCAACACCTTCACAATTTTTTTCAATGGAAGGTACTTTTTCATATCCTTAGTTTGGAAAACATGTCATATATGTATAGTACTTCATTTCCAATTGATTCCATTCAATTTTAATTGGCATTTCATATTCACATTCACCAACTTAGAATATTTTCAATATCAAATTTACTTAATAATTTCACACTTATTTCTTAAGTTCAATACAAGTATTTTCCATACTTTTTTTATATTAATTTTCAATTACCACTTATATTTAAACTGGATTACCAATTCCATATAAATCCAATCAATATTTCATTTATAATTATTGAATTCAATTCGTTTCAAACCTTATTCATTTGGTCAATCTTCAATTAGCTTCACTTACTAATTTTAGTTTAATACATCACTTCGTTTTCCACAAACCAAATTCAATTCCAGTTCTATTTACTTACAAATTCAAAATGAATTTTAACATTCAATTTCATTTTCTTGCACTTGCAGTTGCAAATTTATTTATTCATTCACAAATTCATTCATTTTCAATTTGAATCTCATTCCAATTAGATTTCAAATATTTTATAAGTTATCAAACTTATTTACATCCCATTAATGAATTTATTTCAAATATTCTTTCTGAAATTGTATTTCAATTTGTAAATTACCTTTACAATTCACATTCCAAATCTCATTTGTATATGGATTTATTTCCTTATCTTCCAATTCATATTTATAAATTTCATTTGTCAAATGAATTTATCTCCAAATCTTTGGTTATTATTTGAATTTCTTATTCAATTCCATATATCAATGATAATACTTCAATATTATCTCTTCCTAACAACCAAGCATCCATATACTACTATAATTCATAGAAAATCATTTCTTTTCTATACAAAAATAGTTTTGGGCAAAATTATTTCATTTACCCTATTTTAAAACAATACTGTGTCGGATTATCTTATTTAAGAGTTTAGAAACCCCTATCGATTACAGTTGGCCACCCTGCACCGACCAGAATCTATAAACAATCAACCGATAAGTCAACACAATACAAAACAAATTTTGTATTCACTAACAAATACGCACTCATATCTATTATTACACTCACACTCATTCTAGAGTACTACTGACTCTATCTCTAATGAGTAACACCCAACAGAGCAGGGTTGTCGCTTAACCGGATGCTCTGATACCACTTGTAAAGACCCGCAAATCCGTCTTCCGAAAACTCGACACCGATACGTCCACTGTACCAAATGTCGAAAAATCGAATGGCGAAAACGCGAAACTTTAGGGTTAAAAGAAGAGGTAGAAGAAAAGATAGAAGAAAAAGAAAGAACAGAAACAGAATCAGAAACAATTATCAGAATCTCACATTTCGCAGCGGAACAATATATAATAGATAAATCAATAATCTTTAAAACAAAAGACTATATCAGTTTATACATACATCAATCATCAGAGTTTACAACAATGGACAGTTATATAAACTTGTCCTCATACAGAATACACAGCGGAATAAATAACAAGTACGATAGTACGCTTCGCCATCCAGCTCATCTCCAAAGCTCCAGAATATCCAGAATATCCTGATAACAATAACTCTAGGCTGCCCGTGTGGAAAATTTTGGGCACCCAGAGTTTAGAAAGGGAACAATAAACTCCAGGTCAGTCATGGTGACTGGTGTGAGATCGTAAAACAGTTATTTTCGTAAAGAAAATAAAACAACTTTGCAATGCTTTTGGAAAATGAAACTACCATAAGGCCTCCCACCACACACACAATGCAAACGCAGAATTGGAGGAGATTTCTCCTTATGATAGTCAAAAATGCTTACTACGCAAATCAGTTGATATTATTATTAATGTCTAGTGTGGAAAACATTTCGAAAGTATAATATCAATCTTAGCCAACATACAACTATTGTTGTATGTCTACTATAGCTACTACGTTCAATAGCAGGTTACCGCCACATTCCATAGCAGGTAATACAATTAAAAACCGTACAGGGTTCGTATTGTTTCTTTGGATTTCCAACAAATGATCAGGCTAAGGAACTTCCTTACCGAAATAGAAACGCCTCTGGAAAGACGCCCCGGATCCTAACCGGATCTCCGCAAACAAAAGGCCGACGCTACCTCACGCTCTAACCGAGCTGTAACTAGGTAACTAACACACGAGCTATGCCATCCCCCGGTCGTTACCGACCTTTATCCGAGGATCCTCAATCGAAAAGCAACAGCCGCAAAATATAATCCACATAGGTAAAATATCTGGGCTCCATACCATGATACCACCTTTTATCCAGAAGGAAATGGCATTCCCTAGGGGCGCTACCCCTACAAACCTTTGCCGCAACATTCCTGTTTCGACCATTACCGGGTTGTGAGGCTCGACGAAGTCTCGTCCACATACATTACGCTTTTTCACAAAGCCACGCTTTTTCACAAAGCCACGCTTCTTCACAAAGCAACGCTTTGATCCACAATTGATCAACAGCACTTCGTGTGCCACATTACCAAATTGGGAATGTATCACTAGTAACCATCAACTACATAACCTCTGAGCTCGTACGTCTCAGAGAAGGGTGTTAAGCTAAGAGAATAAATTCTCCGCCACCAACAGAAATGTATTTGATAGAAACCAGCTTTACATCTCAAAGTGTAACGTCAGACACACATCCATACAAGTCCGTTCTGGGATCGAACGGAACCGAAGGCACTTCCAAAGAAGCCCTTGCAATCCGGATATTCACTAATCACGTCCGGACTTCCCATCACAAAAAGAGTGATATAAATCTCTATACTGGAGCAACTCGGTGCAGAGACATTCGACAGGTTGTCCTTTCATTTTCACAAATATCCGGTCTTCACACCGGTCTTCAAATTCTATCCATTCGCGACGTAACACTATTCGGAATGGGTTATATGACACAAAGGTCCTCTCCCGGCTTAATCGAATAATGAGCGTTTGTTTTAAGAACAAATCAAGTGTCATTCCAAAGACAAATATTGATAGTCGGTTATTTAACTATCAATAACATTCACAACAAGCATCCAATTTAAATAATTTTTCCCAAATTATTTGTTAAATTTCAAATCTTTTCACAAGATATATATTCTTCCACACTTCACATTTGAAAATCAATTTCAAATCGTATTTCGCACTTCACATTTGAAAAATCAATTTCAAATCACATTTTCACACTTCACGTTTGAAAATCAATTTTTAATCACATTTCATACTTCACGTTTGAAAATCAATTTTTAATCACATTTCATACTTCACGTCTGAAAATCAATTTCAAATCATATTATGGTCCATTTAAACCAATTTGATAAATCCTTATCGATTTATTTCAAATTTACGTTTCAAGTTTGTAAATTTATTTCCACACTTCATCACTTTGAAAATCCGATTTCAAACCATATTTTCCACACTTTAAAAATAAATCAATATTTATTTTTAAACAAATTTCCCTTTCCTTTACAACTTCTATTCGGAATTTACATTCCTAAAAACCCACTTTTAAACGATTTTCAAATCATTTTCCCAATGTTCATTTTCAACCCCGAATCAACTTTTAAAAATTGATTTCTCCATTTTATTTCAAATCCCAAATCGAACTTCAAATTGATTTTAACTTTAATCCCAAAGACTAAATCGTTGTCACAAATCGATTTCCAAATTTATTTTTCAACACAAAAATCAATTTTTCATTCAACATTAAATAAGTTTTCATATCGATTCCTCAAAGATTTATTTTAAATACCCATTCAATTATCAATTTGATTTCAAACAAATTTATCTCCTTTTAAATAAATTCCTTTATTTTTCCAAACCATCTAAAATTCAATTTTTTTACTTTCAGAAATCCAATTTCATTCATTTCTGGTATCCAACGATACCAAAAATACATTCGGCTAAATTTTAGATCTCAATACATTCAATCACAGATATGATCATCTATAGATTACAAATAATCAATCAAACAACATATGAAATAAATTCAAATGTTTTGAGGAATCCTGTTGGATCCCTCCAACCTGTTTCCCTACATCCACAGATGTTAGCACAATACCAATTCCACTTCGAGGTGGAATATCGCGGTATATGGGTTTTATCAAATATCATCCGCTTACTAACGGCGCAATAAGGTCTCATCCGCTATACGAGGTGGGAAATCATCAATCTAATATATACATATGCCAATATGTATATATTGCTATATATATAGATATATCCTATCATATCTAATATCACAATCAAACAACAAACAAACAATAACTGAAAATTTCCACTTTTCAACTTGAGTGAGAAGATCTCACCTTAGCTTTTTATTTTGCAATCCATTTTCAACTCTCTTCCATTTTCGGCTTATTTCTTGATTTTAGACCTTGAATAAGAAATTTTCATACAGTTGATTAATATTCGAACTTATCGGAAATAAATTTCCATCTCTTAACATTTTCCAGGATTTTAAACTACCAGGCAAATAAAGTTATAAACTTTACTTTATTGTTAAAATTTTCAATAAACAGATAAAGTTAAAAGTTTTAACTTACTTAATCTACATTAAAATGTTTGAAAGATAACTTTCAATCTCAACCCTTGAAAATAGGTTATGAAAACCTTTTATATATTTTTAACAGAACTGTTTTATACTTGGTTAAAATATATTTCAAATTTCATTCACCAAAACCTGTATATATCACTGTCTTTATAAAACTTACTGCATTTTGATTTAACATTTTTTTTTCTGTGAATAAACATGTACAAGAATAAAATCGTACCTCTCTGCCAATCACGGCAAAACCCTCAACTACCACGATCCCAAGCTTGACTTCGATTTCGATCGGCCTTTACTGACGCCGCTTCAAGTCGCTCGCGTGAATGCCACTTGAACACGGGCTCGAGCTCCCACAGTGACGACATCCCCTCCACCATCGATCGCGATTCCTTACTCGAGTCGAAATCGCCATGGCCACTCAAGGAACCACCCTCAACTGCTACGCGCGCTCGAGCGCTTGCTGTTCCTATTCGCGACCCCAACCTTGGCACCACGTGAATCGCTGACCCCACGCAACTCCGCCAGTGCCACCCTCGCGTGTGCGAGCGCGCTTTCTCTCCACCTCGAATCCAACTGCGCTCGCCACCAGAACCCACTGCCTCCGCCTCACGAGACTCCAACTCGACTGAATCGCGAAGACCAACTCCCAGTTGCTCGCGCGCACGACCCTGCTCTATCCCCTCACAATCGAACCCCACCTGACTCTTCCAGGCGCTCGCCTGCCCTGGCTCCTTCAATTAGATCGGAGGATGTAAAAAAAAGAAGAAGTCGCGATTTGAAATGCCTTCACGAATTGGAAGACGAGGGGAAATTCTGCTCGGCCATTAAAATTTGGAGTTCGATTTTTTTTATTATTTTGTTTTCAAAGTGAAGCTCGGTTGTTCTCTTTATTTATTCATGCGTGATATTTTAAAACGAGGCTGAGGGGGACACGATGTGATATTGGCGTGTGGAGAAAGGCTGCAGTGCTTCAGAGGTGCAGAGAAAAGTTTTGATGTGAGGGAATTTCAACTGAAGTCAACTAGGATAAAAATTTTCAATTTAAATTCAAATTCAAATCGTTCGACAAATGCAACTCAAAATCTTGACCTCCTATCGAGACGTGCCGCCAGGCGTCCATAATGTTATCCGCCTATTCCGAACGCAATGGAAAAGGTTCCGAGTTCAATTTCAATCGTATGGAGAAGATAGCTTTTTGGACCAGTTATTAAATTAAATTTTCGATTTAAATTTCAGCGCGTTTGCTCATCGTACGGCCCAACGATCACTCCAAACATTACGAAAATTGAAATCCGATAATAATACAATATTACGGATCCAATGGAACTGGTTTCGTCAAATTCCGAGACTGTGCCCCGAAATGTTATTTTTAAATTCAATTTAAACGGTATAAATTCAAAACTGAACAAAACAGTTTCAAATTCAATTCGGAAGCTTCTATTATCTCCAGAATTATAAATATAAATTTTCCAAGCCTTGAAAATATTTTTAATCGGCTTAAAATCGAAGATTCAAATTTTTACCCAGTTTCAATAATTAAATTCAACAATTTAATCGCTAAATTCATTCTGATATTTGAATTTCAAATTTAAATTATCATTCGAATATTTAAACTCACTTAAATATTCATATTTTAAATGTCAAGAATTCAGGGTCGTTACAAACCCTACTCTGACGATCTGCCGCCGCCATAGTGGTCGTAAAATCCTACGACCATTTTTGCCAGAACCTCCGAGCTCCCAGCCTGCTCCCGTAGTGACCCCGACCACCCAAGCTTCACCGAACACCAGGAAATGCACAAAACCCACTTTCCGTTCATCATGCAATATCTCATGATTTACAACCTTAAAATTCATGATAATTTTTCTAAAAATCATGGTTTCTGAAAATGCAACCGGTTATAAATCATGAATCCACAAATTGTTCAAATCGAAATTTTAATATATTTAAGTTTTAACTGTTCTTCCTTCTTTTTGTTAAAACTACTCTTAAATATTATCTGGAAATATTTTTAAATCAAGTATCATGTCATTACAAACAAGTTTAATTTATACATCTAAGTCTAAAAGGAATCAGGAAAAGAGGTTTTTATTTTTGATCAATTTTTGAAACCTGTAAAACTAATACAGAGTATTTATTTGTAAACAGATATGCACATCCATAAAACCAAATATATTCACATAAAATTCATATTAGACAAACATGCAAACATTTATCATACTTTATTCCAAGTAATTACTGCATGCACAAGATTTTAAACAGATTGAAAGCTTAGTTTACTCACAGTGTAATAATAAACAGAGAAGTCCTGAGGTTTTGAAATCTGGAAACTTGTTCTTGCTTTGATCTGTTTTGAACTTTGTTTTGAACTGAGTTGAATTTGAAGTTGTTGAATCTTGAATTTACTTTGCTTTGTTAGCTTCAGGTTTAAGATTTGTAAAGGTTTGATTGTTGTTTGATTTTATTTCTTTCTTAGATTTTTGAAATGTAAAAATGAAGCCTAGTTCTTCTTTCTAATACATGTTATCTATATTTTTTTAAATTAAAAGAAAATGCCACTTGTAATACTAAGCTTACATTTGTCAACGCATGTAAAAATTGATTTACATTTGTTAAATTGAAAGAACTTATGCTTTATATATAATTCTATGTTATATTTCCTATTTAATTTAAATGTTTATATATGTATATGTATAATTATATTTAAACTTTCCCTTTAGTTTTGATTTGTATACAATTTAAAAGAAAAGATATAAAAATTCAATTATACACTTACACTAACCTTTAAAATATAGAGTTTGTTTTAGAATCAATTTATTTTTAAGATGTTTGAATTTCAAATCCAAACTTTTATTTGCCATCGACTAATATATATATATACATATACTAACTTCGAAAATTAATATTGATTTTAAACCATAGCTAACCATTTACAATATTCATATATACATTAAAATCTAAAACATATCTATTTGTAAAAGATAAATTCTGCCAAATTAAATAATTATAAAAGAAGATCATTAAACAAATATTATCAAATTTCAATAATTATATCAGGAGATTATCAAATGAATATTTATCCATATATTTATAATTCAGCATTTATTATAGTTCAAATTCATCTATATACATATCCAGATATATTCTAATTATCAAAGTTTTATTTGTTCAACCGAATAAAATTAGTATCTCAAATAGAGAAAATCAGTTAATTATCCAATTACTAGATGTCCAAAAATCCGGGTTATCACAAAAACAAACACAGAATTTCACAACGGAACGATAAAATATAATAATCAAATAAACAGTTCATGAAGTTGTTTCTATTGTACATTTGATTATAATCTATATAACATTTATCAGAGTTATACATACATCAGAAATAAATAAAATAATGCAGCAGACAACATGATGCAGAGATAATAATAGTAATGATATACCAAATCTTCGTCTTCGTCCTCCAGAATAAATCTTCAATAAGCTGAAAAACTACGGGCTGACCCGAGTGTAATGAAAAGACAAAACAGTCGAGTCAGGACTAAAATACTCTTATGTGAGTCAAATCGATATCTCATATAACATGAGTGTCATGGTGTCAGAGATGCTTACAGGTTTTCACATCTCCTATCCAGTGTATAACGTGCGTGCAATAACCCAAGAGATGTTAAGGGATTTTCCATTTCTTAAGGATCCGTCAAAATATTTATATGTAGTAGAATACACTACATATATAATGTCTAATCAATAAAATAAATATTTTTCTTAGCGTTAAGGCTTTACATTAATCCCCCTTAACGCTTTTTTAAGCATTTTCGTATAGTATGCATTTGACACCACCAGTAGAACGTCGGTAGTCAGGGATGCGCCGTGATACGACAATACTAAACCAAAATCGTATGGGTCTCGTTTATGGATAAAAGTATGACAAGGCACGTGAGGCAATGCCTAAGGAAGGATACTATAGTTTACCCTTCACGGCTGGTGGTAACGCATCATAGCTATGATCGCCCACCGCATCCAACACTCCCATAAAATCGGAGGGTTCGCACCAATCAATCACAATATAAATGATGGTAATACGAAGAAGTGCGTCCGCTCGGGGTAGCTAACCCACTTGGCCGGTACAGCTCCTGTTTTAGTCATTTCAAATTGGCACAAGTGCCAGACTAATCCATCATCGTTCTCTTTCTTCAAATCCAGCAAACATTACCAAATCCAACCACTTCGTTCTGGATCATCACTCCACATACACAGTTGTTAAAGTGGTTCTGGTATCGACAGAGAGTATGCCCATATCCGGCTCCGGTCTCTATAACAACCAAACGTCATTTTACACACCGGTTAGTACATTTACATTTCGAAAATAGTTCATACTTGATATCAAAATATCATTTTCGCTTCACAATCAAATCCATTTCAAAATCATCATATTTACTCTAAATATACTATTTCAACACAAAATCATTTTTTCCTTAATATCATGATTTCGTTTCCAAAATTGTTTAGAATTTCAATTTAGGTTATAACTTCATTTTAACCCAATTCGTATTTAAATCCTTGATTTAAAAATAAACATTCCACCCTTGATGTAAAGGCCCATAAATCCGTACCTCTTGAATCGACCATAATTCACATCAGTTCGACTCAAATTGAACGGAAAATACGAATCTTTAGGGTGAAGAAGAAGAAAGAGATAGAAGAAAAATTAAACAACACATAGAATCTCACAATCACAGCGGAACAAAATATGATATATAATAACAGATTTTAAATACAAGAACTGTGCTGTTAATATAAATACCACTATCATAGTACAATATACAACAATCAATCCGGACAGTTTAATAACTTGTCCTCACACAGCGGAAATATAACCAAGTACAGAGATACGTCTCTGTCATCCAGCTCGCCTCCTGAGCTCTATAGCATTCTATCATGAATCTGTAATACTCGGTCCGACCCGAGCATCATAATAAAATAACGCCCGAGTCAATCTGGAAAACCAACGTGAGAAAACACACTCAATTTGAATTATTAGCTTTTCTCAAAATACTTTGAAAACAAAGGTATCTCATAAGACCACGTCACACATAAACACGATGGGTTTTTACCTTACGATAACCAAAACATTTTCATCAAAATCATCTGATATTATAATAATGTCTAAACCAAGTAAATAGAAAATAGCTGAAATGATGGCATCTCACGTTTCAGCATAGTTGGGCACAATCAAAACCGTACGGCGCTTATTGGAGAATGGATTCCATACGAATGACTTGGCCACTAGGGTACCGCCCATCACAGTACACCTCTACAACAATGTACCGAGGACCATCACCGGGATCCCCTGCTACACAAAACCTGCCTACCCCTAACCTAGATAGACCGAATGTGTTATCACCTCGGGTGTTCCCACCCTTACTATCGAGCGCTCCTTCTTTCATGCACAACCATATCCATAATATAAAGGTTTCCGAGGACATCTAGAAAAGTGATAACATACCCTAGTTGGGTGCGACCCACTTAGCCTTGCTACATCTCCCTTGTTTTAGTCATTCCCGATTGATGAGGTTTGAGGCTAAGCATTTCCTTTCAAGAACAACTCTACTTAGAATGGACATCATCTTCCAATGACGATGTTCTGATAGCATTCGTCCATACAAGTTATCATGGGTCTGGACAAACCGAATCACCATCTTCACGGTATACATTCGTAACATTCAAACCGGATCGAAGTGGTTTTCGGATAATTAAATCTGATCCCGGTCTCTTCGAAATGATTAACGAAATTGGCCAATATTGATAGTCGGTTATTTAACTATCGATAAAACATCCATAAGCAATCATCTGGCCTTATCATAATTTTCCAAAAATATTCTCAAAATATCTTTATAAGATATATATATTCAAACCCTTCTAATATTTCCATAGTGGAAATCAAACTTAAATTCTTATATCCTTAACAGGATATCTTCAAGTCATTTCAATACTTAGAATATTTTACTCGCTTCCAATTATAATTCACTCTTTTGAAAATATTTTCTAGAATTAAAATCTCGAAGTTAACTATTTTCAACTTCTCCCCGTCCAATACTTAGGAATATTTATAAGCATATTTCCTAAAATCTTTTATTTCTAATATTCAGGAAATAGTCCATTTATTTCCTATTCCTCAAAATTCTTTACAAATTTTATTTGTAAATTCCTTAACGGATTCTATAAGTTCCGGAATTCATTAACCAATTTCCTTTAATATTCCCAAGTCCAATACACTTGTCTATATTTTCAAATAACATTTCTAACTTCTTTTAGTAATTCTAATTCATTCTTCTGAAGTTTCCATATTTAAATACTTTGGAAATTTCTTAAGTTCCCGGAATCCCACTATAAGATTTTTCTTCTAAAATCCTACTTGTTTAATAACTTCGCTTCCAAACTCGAGAGGATTTATAAATAAATTCCATCTTTTAAACTATATATATAAAATAAGTATTTTTAAGGAATAGTAGTTTATTTTTAAAATATGTTTAAGTAAACCAAAACATTCCAAATAACATCGATAACTCATATCCAAATCATTTTTAATAACTAATCAATTTACAAGGCTGATTAACAAAATTAGAATTTATTTCAATAAATATTTGATATTAAAATAACTAATCTTTCGGAATATTCTAAATCTAAATAATAGTTTAAGTTATA
Organism: Allium fistulosum; assembly: GCA_030737815.1. Classification (NCBI taxonomy): domain Eukaryota; kingdom Viridiplantae; phylum Streptophyta; class Magnoliopsida; order Asparagales; family Amaryllidaceae; genus Allium; species Allium fistulosum. The sequence goes on from CM060906.1 coordinate 696,480,353, forward strand.
TAGCATAGTAATTAAAAATCCCATTTAAACAATTTTTAATTTCTCAACAAAAATCTACTTTAAAAATCCAATATTGCCAAATTCAATTTATATAAATCCCTCTCGATTCGTATCACATCGATTATATCTCAACTTTTACCACTATTCTCACATTCAAAAATAGATTCCACTATTTCTTTACCAAAACGATTCCCATAACTCGATATAAATTCACATCGTAAACTTATATTCCAACTTGTCCACCGATATCATTTTCCCTTATTTATAAACCTCGTTTAATAATTTATAAACTCCTTTGAGTTTCACTTATATATAAAACCAATTTTATTTATAAAAATTCATTTTATAAACCCCTTTATTAATAAATCCCATTTTTATTTCAACTCTATTTTTAATATCGATTCCAACTTCTTCTTATACTTTCAAGATATCATTCTTGAATCCCTTTATAAAATTTTATTTAAAAATCTCTATTTTAACCAATTTACGAATAATTAAGTATAACTCAAATCAAATTACATTTTTTTTCATTCCACTTAATTTTCTTTAAAATAATCCAAATTCCCTATAAATATTTTTACATTCAAAATCTCCTTTTTAATTCCTTCGAATTCAAAAATAACTAGTTATGGTATTTAAGATACCAAATTTAAGGTCCGTGCTATTTTTTGCATTAATAATTCAATATCATAGCAATAATCTATAACAAATTATTAACACTAATCATATATCACTATATATGAAAATTAATCAACATTTTTTAGGAATCCAGTTGGATCCCTCCAACCTATTTTCCTGCATCCACAGATGTTAATACAACATAAAAAATACCAATCCCACTTCGAGGGGGATATCGCGGTATATAGGGTCATCCGCTATTATGCGAGGCGCATAGGGTCTCATCCGCTATAATATGTGGGAATATCACTCCAAATACTAATATATATACTACTACTATATATATTATATCATTCACAGACGATAAATTTTAAAAATTCAACTAGCATCCAAAATTTAATTTTGCCTATTTAAAAATTTAAATTTTGGTAATCCAAATGAGTGAGAGTTTTCTCACCTTGGCTTTTAATTGCAATCCGCTCCAATTTTTGATAAATAGTCGCCTCTAAAAATCTTCAATTAATTCCAGATTGTATATTTCATGGCTACTAATCCAATGTTACTGACTTTGTTCGTTTTTGACCTCGAAATAAAAGATTAAATATTTATGAGACTTCAATTTTTTTTATTGTTCTCCTAATTACAGCAATTTAAATTAACTAATTACATTTTAAAGTAGAATTATCTTAATTAACCGAAACTGCTCCATCTACAAACAACATCAACCTAAGCTCCAACCACACATGCGGCACCAACCTGCCTGAGCGCCACCAACGCTTACACGCGCGCCACCAAGCCTTCACGCGACTAGCTCTAGATGCTTGAACTTATTCACACGCGCACCTTGTCAAAAGGAACGCGTCCCACCCTTTCAAAAATTTCCATCAACCACGCCCTCATGTCACCGCACTCACGCGTCTAGTTTTTCGAGTTCGAGCTCTCCCACATGTCGCCTGCGTACTCGATAATGCGAAGAACGCCCAATCGAGCATCGACCCATACCCTAGTTTCACGATAACGTGCCCACCTTCCATTGCTCCAACTCGCAACCCCCAACACCTCGCGACCCAAACCTACTCGAACGACCCTGCGATCATCTCTTCCCTTCTTCCTCGCAATTCCGATCGCGCCCATTTTTTTCTCTGATGTGAGAAATTAATTTACGTTCGAGCTAGATTTCGTTCGAAGTACAGTACGGTATATGATTTCGTGAGGGCTCGTGATTTTATTAAAGAAGGAAGGGAGAAGGGAGGAGGCTGGCGTTTTATTCTCTTTATTTTATTTTTTTAAAACGAACATATTTTCGTTCGATTATTTTTTTGTTCTGTTGGTTTTGAAAGGGGAGGTCGTGTTTTATAAAGGAGAACGAAGGACAGGTAAGTGGCGTGTTTTCAGGGGTAAGGTGACTCGATATTGACGTTCTGTGGGGTGATGTTGAAATTGATATGAATATATATTATATAATTTTCAAATATCTCGTTTTAAATATACCAAACAAATTCGATCCCCTATTGAAGCATGCCTCCTAGCATTTATAATGTTATACCCCTATTCCGAACGCAATGGAAAAGGTTTCGAGTCCCAATTCGATCGTATGGAGAAGATAGCTTTTTGGACCCAATTATTATGTTGAATTTTCGATATTAATTTCAACGCGTTTCTATTCCGTACAGCCAAACGATAACACCAAATGCTACAAAATTTGAAATCCGATAATAATACACTATTACGGATCCAATGGAACAGGTTTCGTCGAATTCCGAGACTATGCCCCGGATCGCTATTTTAACTTGTCAATTAAATCGACGATTTTGAAAATTCCGAAACCGCTTGGAATTTTTAGTTTTAAAAACTCATTAACTCAATTAAACTCCACATCAAATATTTAAACCATTTAAATATTTAAAATTAACCGTTGAAAAGTCTGGGTCGTTACATTCGTCCCCTATTAAAATAATTTCATCCCCGAGATTGCTAAGGCAGGAAAATACTCCAAACCCGTTACTTATTAAAACCCTACTTAGTTAAAACTGGATATTCACTTTTCTAATCTTTTAGTTCCACCCAAAATAATTAGTTTCCAATTCTAATTCCAAAACCCTTTATTTCCATTACAATTTGAAATCAAATTATCGTTAAAAAAAAATTCCAAAATTTTTCTAACACCTAAATTTTCAAAAAAATTTGGCAGAGTCCCCTTTGTACGGAGGACCTTTTGCAATATGACAAGAGAGATAAATATATATACACCAACCTATACGGTCGGAAAACAAAATATATATATCAATATTTATATTTTCGCAGTATTTAATCCGAAAACGTACCTTATTTTGCGTTTTTAAGCATTTACTTCGAAAGCAATTATGCAACCCAAAATTTTAGCCCCTAGCCTCTGGGTACCTGTACTTACTCAATTTAAGCCACGTAAGTAACAAAATATGAAATTCATCAACATTTCACTTATTTAAATAGTTAAAACATGAATTTCATAAACAATGCATGCTAACATATCTTTATAAGTAATTACAAGGTTCCGACACCAACTTAACTACTTTCAATCGATCCATATGTCACTTTATTCAATCTGAAATGATTTATAACCAATTTTGTTCACATCTAATTCATTTTATATTAAACAAACCCATATCCATTCCAAATTGATCCAAAAATCAATTTATTTCACTTCTATTAATTCATAGAATTTTATTTACTTCCGTTTACACCAAATGAATTTTTTATGCAAATTCGGCGATATTCATTTATTAAAATAACCATTCCAGTCTATAGCTATTTTAAATTGATTCCAAATCAATTTATATTCAAATTTTTTTCCATTTCAATTTTATTCACAATCATTTTAACTGTATTCCATTCATATTCACATTTATTATATTCCAATTCATTTAATTAAACTCGGAATCATTCCATACTATTTTATTTAATTACCATTTTACAATTTATTTGAACCAAGCGTCCATCCAAATATTTACTTAAGTTAATCCATCTAATCCCAATTAATTTACTATATAACTTAAGTTTATTTCCTTTTGCAACCAAATTCCATTTCAAATTTTTGATTTGATTTTTATTCAATCAAATTTCATCCCAATTACTAATTTATTTAATTAGTTCATTCATTTATTCCATTTCAAATCTTAATTCCATACTCGAATTCATTCTCGAGTTTATCTAATTCGTATCTAATGCCACATTCAATTTATTTACACTTTAAACTGAATTTGTTTATAACTTAAGTCATCACTTTTTCCATTCGTTTCTATTTTATCCCACGGCAATTCAAACATATTTAATTCGCTTATAATTAAGTCGAATTTCATTTATAACTCAAGTTCCATTTCCAAAATCCACTTTTAATTCACAATCCAAATTTATTCAACCAAGTTAAATTCCATTACCATATTCAATTTACTAATTAATTCATCTAATTAGTTCACTTCCAATTTATATCTCAATATCTGATTTTTTTGTTATCTCAAAAATCACTTCTTTTAGGTTACTTGAGTTCAAATTCATTTTAAATCTAAGTTTGGACTTTATTTCTTCACTTTAAAATATTATACCATTTTTATTTTGAGTTTTCCATTTCACTTTCAATTTTATAAGTCAAACAACTTATTTTTCCACTTTTCCATCAATTCTATACTCGAATATATTCACATTTTATTTTTAACTCGAGATTTCACATTTATTTATAGCCTAAGTATATTTTTATCCAATTGATTTTAATTTTTTTAACCCATTCAGTTTAAATCAACTAAGAATTTAATTCCAATTTCTGACTTTTTTCCACTTCCTTATTTATATTCATATAGCAATTTATTATCTCAATTCCCAATAAATTTATTTAACTTTCCCTAAGTTAAATTCAATTCACACAATTCTATTTTAACTTACTTAAGTTAAAATTTATTTCTCAAAACTCAATTGCCATATTTTCCTTTCTTATTGAAATCATCCCCTCTTTAAAAACGTGGTATATATTTCAAATCACTTTGAAATCAAATATATATATATATATTCATTTTGGTTTAACAAACCACTTCCTTCGAATTTTGAAATCAACCTGATTTTATCCAAAACAATTCTCTTCGGAATTTTTAAACAAAACTTGTTTGCCCAACAAATCTGAATCAAATCAATTTCGACAGTAATCCGTCACTTAGAAACTCAAAAATGAATACTAATGATGTGGCCGTCATCATCAGAATTATTTTCCAGCGACTGAAGTGAGTTCAGTGCTATATCACTTCCAAAATCCATTTAAAACTATTTTCTCTTCAAAAATATCTTTAAAATAATATTACTATTATTTATCTTCCAACGCATTGGAAAATATTTCTAAAATCTCCAGGATTTAAATTTTCCAAATTCTGGTTTGGATCCATTTTTAGTTTTTAACTTATTTGTATAATTTATAATTATACAATTTAATTTGGTTTTTATATCTATTCCAAATTTTAAAGTCTTATTTTGGTTATATATATAATAACAACCAAACACACCACTATAATAATTTCCAAAAAATTATTCTCTTTTATATCAAAATATAGTTTGGGTAAAAAATTTCATTTACCCGCTTCAAAACAATATTTTGTTAGTTAATCGTGTTTAAGTGTTTAGAAACTCTTATCGATTTAGTGGCGACCCACTATTCGAACAGAATTTATATATCACTCAACCAATAAATCAACACAATATAAAAGCATTTATATTTACTAACAAATACGCGTTCATATCTATTATTACACTCAACTCATTCTAGAGTACTACTGACTCTATCTCTAATGAGTAATTCCCCACCAGAGCCAAGGTTCTCACTTAACCTTCACTTTGATACCATGTGTAAAGGCCCGTAAATAAGTACCCCTTAAATCGACCAAAATTCACATCAGTTTGACTCAAATTGAACGGAAAATATGAATCTTTAGGGTAAAGAAGAAGAAAGAGATAGAAGAAAAATTACACAACACACAGAATCTCACAATCGTAGCGGAACAAAACATGATATATAATAACAGATTTTAAATACAAGAACTGTGTTGTTAATATACATACCACTATCAGAGTACAATATACAACAATCAATCTGGACAGTTTAATAACTTGTCCTCACACAGCGGAAATATAACCAAGTATGGAGATACGTCTATGTTATCCAGCTCGCCTCCTGAGCTCCATAGCATTCTATCCTGAATCTGTAATACTCGGTCTGATCCAAGCATCATAATAAAATAACACCCGAGTCAGTCTAGAAAACCAGCGTGAGAAAACACACACAATTTGAATTATTAGCTTTTCTCAAAATCCTTTGAAAACAAAGGTATCTCGTAAGACCACGTCACACATAAACACGACAGGTTTTTACCTTACGATAACCAAAACATTTTTACAAAATCGTCTGATATTATAATAGTGTCTAAACCAAGTAAATAGAAAATACCTGAAATGCTTGCATCTCACTTTTTAGCATAGTTGGGCACAATAAAACAGTACAGCGCTTATTGGAGAATGAATTCCATACGAATGACTGGGCCACTGGGGTACCGCCAATCATAGTACACCTCTACAACAATGTATCGAGGACCATCGCTGGGATCCACTGCTACACAAGACCAGCCTACCCCTAACCTGGATAGACCGAATATGTTAACACCTCGGTTGTTCCCACACTTACTATCGAGCGCTCCTTCTTTCATGCACAACCATATCCATAATATAAAGGCTTTCGAGGACATCTCGAAAAGTGATAACATACCCTAATTTGGTGCGACCCACTTAGCCTTGCTGCATCTCCCCTGTTTTGGTCATTCACGGTTGATGAGGTTTGAGGCTAAGTGTTACCATTCAAGAACAATTCTACTTAGAATGATCATCGTCTTCCAATGACGATGTTCTGATAGCATTCGTCCATACAAGTTGTCCTGGGTCTGGACAAACCGAATCACCATCTTCATCATCTTCACGGTATTCATTCGTAAAGTTCAAACTGGATCGAAGTGGTTTTCGAACAATGAAATCTGATACCGGTCTCTTCGAAACGATTAATGAAATTGGCCAATATTGATAGTCGGTTATTTAACTATCGATAAAACATCCATAAACAATCATCTGGCCTTATCATAATATTCCAAAAACATTCTCAAAATATCTTTATAAGATATATATTCAAACCCTTCCAATATTTCCATAGTGGAAATCAAACTTAAATTCTTATATCCTTAACAGGATATTTTCAAGTCATTTCAATACTTAGAATATTTTTCTCGCTTCCAATTATAATTCACCCTTTTGAAAATATTTTCTAGAATTAAAATCTCGAAGTTAACTATTTTCAAGTTCTCCCCATCCAATACTTAAGAATATTTCCTAAGATCTTTTATTCCTAATATTCAAGAAATAGTCTATTTATTTCCTATTCCTCAAAATTCTTTACAAATTTTATTTGTAAATTCCTTAACGGATTCTATAAGTTTCGGAATTCATTAACCAATTTCCTTTAATATTCCAAGTCCAATTCACTTGTCTATATTTCTAAATAATATTTCTAACTTCTTTTAGTAATTCTAATTCATTCTTCTGAAGTTTCCATATTTTAATATTTTGGAAATTTCTTAAGTTCCCGGAATCCCACTATAAGATTTTTCTTCTAAAATCCTACTCGTTTAACAACTTCGCTTCCAAACTCGAGAGGACTTATAAATAAATTCCATCTTTTAAATTATATATATATATAATAGGTATTTTTAAGGAATAGTAGTTTATTTTTAAAATATGTTTAAGTAAACCAAAACATTCCAAGTAACATCGATAACTCATATACAAATCATTTTTAATAACTAATCAATTTACAAGGCTGATTAATAAAATTAAAATTTATTTCAATAAATACTTAATATAATAATAACTAATCATTCAGAATATTCTAAATCTAAATAATAGTTTAAGTTATATAGCATAGTAATTAAAAATCCCATTTAAACAATTTTTAATTTCTCGACAAAAATCTATTTTAAAAATCTAATATTTCCAAATTTAGTTTATATAAATCCCTCTCGACTCGTATCATATCGATTATATCTTAACTTTTACCACTATTCTTACATTCAAAAATAGATTCCACTATTTCTTTACCAAAACGATTCCCATAACTCGATATAAATTCACATCATAAACTTATATTTCAACTTATCCACCGATATCATTTTCCCTTATTTATAAACCTCGTTTAATAATTTATAAACTCCTTTGAGTTTCACTTATTTATAAAACCAATTTTTATTTATAAAATTCCATTTTATAAACCCCTTCCTTAATAAATCCCATTTTTATTTCAACTCTATTTTTCATATCGATTCCAACTCCTTCCTATACTTTCAAGATATCATTCTTAAATCCCTTTATAAAATTTTATTTAAAAATATCTATTTTAACCAATTTAGGAATAGTTAAGTATAACTCAAATCAAATTATATATATTTTTTCATTCCACTTAATTTTCTTTAAAATAATCCAAATTCCCTATAAATATTTTATATTCAAAATCTCCTTTTTAATTCCTTCGAATTCAAAAATAACTAGTTATGGTATTTAAGATACCAAATTTAAGTTCCGTGCTATTTTTCGCATTAATAATTTAATATCATAGCAATAATCTATAACAGATTATTCACACTAATCATATATCACTATATATGAAAATTAATCAACATTTTTGAGGAATCTAGTTGGATCCCTCGAACCTGTTTCCCTGCATCCACAGATGTTAATACAACATGAAAAAATACCAATCCCACTTCGATGGGGATATCGCGGTATATAGGGTCATCCGCTATTATGCGGGGCGCATGGGGTCTCATTTGCTATAATATACGGGAATATCACTCCAAATACTAATATATATATACTACTATATATATTATATCATTCACAGACAATATATTTTATAAATTCAACTAGCATCCAAAATTTAATTTCGCTTATTTAAAAATTTAAATTTTGGTAATCCAAATGAGTGAGAGTTTTCTCACCTTGGCTTTTAATAGCAATCTGCTCCAATTTTTGATAAATAGCCGCCTCTAAAAATCTCCAATTAATTCCAGATTGTATATTTCATCGCTACTAATCCAACGTTGCTGACTTTGTTCATTTTTGACCTCGAAATAAAAGATTAAATATTTATGAGACTTGGAATTTTTATTTATTTTTGTTGTTCTCCTAATTACAGCAATTTAAATTAACTAATTACATTTTAAAGTAATTACCTTAATTAACCGAAACTGCTCCATCTACAAACAACATCAGCCTAAGCTCCTGCCATTCTTGTTGCACCAACCTGCGTGAGCCCCACCAACGCCTGCACGCGTGGCACCAAGCCTTCACGCGACTAGCTCTATATGCTTGAACTCATTCACGCGTGCACCTTGTCAAAAGGAACGTGTCCCCACCCTTTCCAAAATCGCCATCTCCCACGCCCTCAGGTCACAGCGCTCACGCGTCTAGCTTTTCGAGTTCGAGCTCTCCCACATGTCGCTTGCATACACGACAGCGCGACGAACGCCCAATCGAGCAACGACCCACGCCCTAGTTTAACGATAACTGCCCACCTTTCATTGCTCCAACTCGCGACCCCAACACCTCGCAACCCAAACCTACATGAACGACCCTGCGAGCATCTCTTCCCTTCTTCCTCGCAATTTCGATAGCGCCCTTTTTTTTCTCTGATGTGAGAATTTAATTTACGTTTGAGCTAGATTTCGTTTGAAGTAGAGTATGGTATATGATTTCGTAAGGGCTCATGATTTTATTGAAGAAGGAAGGGAGAGGGGAGGAGGCTCGCGTTTTGTTCTCTTTTTTTAAAACGAACATATTTTCGTTCGATTATTTTTTTGTTCTGTTGATTTTCAAAGCGGAGGTCGTGTTTTATAAAGGAGAACGAAGGACAGGTAAGTAGCATGTTTTCAGGGGTAAGGTGACTCGATATAGATATTTTGTGGGCTGATGTTGAAATTGATATGAATATATCATATAATTTTCAAATATCTCGTTTTAAATATACCAAAGAAATTCAAAACCCAATTGAAGCATGCCGCTTGGCATTTATAAAGTTATACCCCAATTCCGAACGTAATGGAAAAGGTTTCGAGTCCCAATTCGATCGTATGGAGAAGATAGCTTTTTGGACCCAATTATTATGTTGAATTTTCGATATTAATTTCAATGCGTTTCTACTCTGTACGGCCAAACTATAACTCCAAATGCTACGAAATTTGAAATCCGATAATAATACACTATTACGGATCCAATATAACTAGATTCGTCGAATTCCGAGACTGTGCCTCGGATTGCTATTTTAACTTGTCGATTAAATCGACGATTTTGAAAATTCCGAAACCGCTTGAAACTTTTAGTTTTAAAAACTCATTAACTCAATTAAACTCCACATCTAATATTTAAACCATTGAAATATTTAAAATAAACCATCGAAAAATCTGGGTCGTTACACTTGACCAGTTTGAATTGTTGAAATATAGTTTGAATAGTTTAAAATAGTTTAAATAATTAAAATAGTTAAAATAGTGTAAATGGTTAAAATAGTTAAATATAAAATAGTTCGAGTATTAGAATGGTTTATATAGAAAAATAATTAGGAAACCAAAATAATTTGAATATTTAAAAAATATAGATTTTAAACAGTTTATACTAAAATAATTTATTTGAAATAGTTTCAAAGTCAAACTGATTCAATTTCCAAGCCTACTCAATTCAAATCAATCCAAATTCCATTTCCATTTATATCAATTCAATTCTGATTTCAATTAGAATTAACTTCAATTCCAGTTCATATTCAAATCAATTTCGATTCTGTTTCCAATTAATCCAATTTTGGTCTCAATTCCAATTTGAACTAATTTCAATTCAATTCTCAATTAAACCATTTCGATTTATATAAATTTCATGTTCGGCTTTCAAATATCGATTTAAAACACTTAAATCAAATTAACCTTCAACATTCAAATTAAAATCCAATTTTCAAATGTAAAGAATGAATCTGAAACTGCAATCTACAATCTGCCTTGTTTAGTTAAAACTGTATTTCGTTTTCTTCTTATTTCTGTTGGGCTATGTGTGTTAAGGCCCGGGCTATGTGTGTTAAGGCCCGGGCTATGTGTGTTAAAGCCCATGATCTACTTTGCTATACTTTCCTGATATAGGAATCATGCCTATAAGTATTGTTAGTAGTCTGATTATCTTAATATACAAGATGAATAAAACTTAGATCAATTTCTAAAACTTCTCTCTGAAAACTTCTACATGGTATCAGAGCAGATAGATCCGTTTTGAAAATCCTTCTTCTTCTAATCCAATCTCTTAATCAGGGGTATGGCGGAAAACAAAGCAATCGTGGATGTAATGCTTGTAATGTCGAAAATTACAGATTATAAATTGAGTGATGAGAATTATCTAGATTGGAGTAAAACAATTAGGTTGTACTTGCGAAGTATTGACAAGGAAAATCACCTTAGGGAAGATCCACCTAAGGAGGATTCGATCAAGACAGAGGATCAAATCTGGCTATGAGATGATGCTCGCCTATTTCTGCAGATTCGAAATACAATCGATAATAGTGTTATTAGTCTTGTTAATCACTGTGGATTTGTGAAAGAACTAATGGATTATCTTGAATTTCTTTACTCTGGAAAAGGAAATCTCGGCAAGATGTATGATGTGTGCAAATCTTTTTATAGATCAGAAAAACAAGATCTCTCTCTTATGAACTATTTCATGAAATTTAAAAGAACTTATGAGGAGTTTAATCTACTTTTACCTATGAGTTCAGATATCAAGATCCAACAGCAACAAAGAGAACAAATGGCAATCATGAGTTTCTTAGAAGGATTGCCAAGTGAGTACGAATCTGCAAAGTCACAAGTATTGTCTGGATCCGATGTAACTTCACTACAAGAAGTATTTAGTTGAATTCTAAGAGCAGAAAGTTCAAGTAATGCACAAAACAATGTTGCACCAAATTCTAGTGCTCTGTTTTCTCAAATCAACTCAAGTGCACAGAACAGATATGCACAAAACAGTGCACAGGTGAGACCAAATCAAACTGGATATGGAAGAGGTGGCACACAACCTGATAATAGATCAATGAATCCAAATTTCTGTACCTATTGTAAGAGGAAAGGGCATAAGTATCAACAATGTTGGAAACTACAGGAAAAGCAAAAGCAAAACAATGGACAAACAAGCAAAAATACTTCACAGACAGCAACTATTGCAAAAGCTAGTGATAATAAGCATGTTCTAATTTCTGCTGAAGAATACAATAAGTATGCCGAGTACCAGAATAGCTTGAAGGAGGCTACAGAATATCAAAACCCTACTATATCTACTGTGGCTAAAACTAACAAATGGGTTATAGACTCTGGTGCTACCGATCATATGACTGGTAATCCATTATTTTTATCAAATTTTCAAGGTAAAAATAAATCTCAAAATATAACCTTGGCTGATGGTTCTCTTTCATCCATTCATGGATCTGGATCCATAACTCTAAATCCTTCTATTACCTTAAAATCTGTTCTACACACACTTAAGCTTGCTTTTAATCTTCTCTCTGTTAGCCAAATAACAAAGGAACTTAATTGTTACATTACTTTCTATCCTAATCATTGTGTGTTTCAGGACCTAGTGACCAAGAAAATTATTGGTAAAGGGCAAGAGCTAGGTGGTCTTTACATGTTCGATGGCTCAACCCCTATTGCATGTACAAGCATCACTCAAGCTCTTAAAACACACTATCAGTTAGGACATCCATCTCTATCAAATCTAAAAATTTTGTATCCTCAGTTCAACTCCATTAGAACTATTAATTGTGACTCTTACCAATTTGCAAAACATCACCGATTAAGTTCAAATCCAAGGATCAATAAAAGAGCAAAGGCTGCATTTGATCTGGTTCATTCAGACATCTGGGGTCCATCTCCTATTATTTCTAAACCAGGATTCAAATATTTTGTAACTTTTGTAGATGATTACACTAGAATAACTTGGTTATTTCTTATGAAAAGTAGGGCTGAGATATATTCTATTTTCTGTAACTTTTGTAATGAAATAAAAACTCAGTTTAATACTAATATCAAAGTATTAAGGAGTGATAATGCCAAAGAATACACTTCTGGAATATTTAATGAGTTTATGAATAACAATGGAATGCTACATGGATCATCTTGTGTAGACACTGCACACCAAAATGGAGTTGCAGAAAGAAAGAATAGACATCTTTTAGAGACCACTAGAGCATTGCTATTTCAAATGAACATGCCAAAATTCTTTTGGGCAGATGCTATTGCTACTACATGCTTCTTAATAAATAGAATGCCATCTAGTGTTTTAAATGGTGAAATTCCCTATAAAGTTTTGTTTCCAGATAAACACATCTATCCTGTTGAGCCAAGAATCTTTGGATGTGTTTGTTTTGCTAGAGATGTAAGGCCTCAAGTGTCTAAACTTGATCCAAAGTCCATAAAATGTGTGTTTGTGGGTTATTCGAGATTACAAAAGGGATATAGATGTTATTGTCCAAGTCTGGATAAGTATGTGGTGTCTAGTGATGTGACCTTTCATGAGGATATACCCTATTATCAACCTATGCTAAAACAAAGTAAAACAATAGCTGATGATGATCAAAACTTCCTTATATATTCTACTCACACCCAAGACACTGACAATACTGAAGACTTACAAGAACCTATGGAGAATAATATAATTCCTATCCCAATCCATGAACCTATACCTCAATTTAATCCAAAAATTGATCTTCCTATTGCCCTAAGGAAAGGAAAACGTCAGTGCACTTATCCTATAGCTTCTTATGTCTCTTATAACAATTTATCACCCAACACTTGTCTATTCATCAAAACACTTGATGCAACTTCTACACCCAAAACTGTCAAAGAAGCTATCTCGCAACCCAAATGGCATGAAGCTATGATAGAAGAATTAAATGCACTAGACCTTAATAAAACATGGGATCTGGTTCCATTACCAAAGGATAAGAAACCAATTGGATGTAGATGGGTGTTCTCTGTCAAAGTTAACCCTGATGGATCAATTGCTAGGTTCAAAGCAAGGTTAGTGGCAAAGGGTTATGCTCAAGTTTATGGTGTAGATTATTTGGAAACCTTCAGTCCAGTAGCCAAACTAACTTCAATTAGACTATTCATCTCTCTTGCTGCGACACACAACTGGGAATTACATCAACTAGATATTAAAAATGCCTTCTTACATGGTGATCTTCAAGAAGAAATTTACATGACTCAACCACCTGGATTCATTGCTCAGGGGGAGGAAAAGATGGTATGTAAGTTAAGAAAAACATTGTATGGTCTTAAGCAATCTCCTCGAGCATGGTTTGGAAAATTCAGTCAAGCTTTGGAATCATTTGGTATACATAAAAGCAAATTTGATCATTCTGTGTTTTATAAAAATTCAGGGGCTGGAATTATTCTACTTGTTGTTTATGTGGATGACATTGTTGTTACTGGAGATGATATCATAGGAATTCAATCTTTGAAAACATTCATCCATACACAATTCCATACCAAGGACTTAGGTCATCTAAAGTACTTTCTTGGAGTTGAAGTTATTAAAAGTACAAAAGGTATATTCTTATCCCAAAGAAAGTATGCTCTTGATCTCTTGACAGAAACTGGAAAACTTGGTATTAAACCAAACACTACTCCAATAATACCAAATAATGATCTAGCTAACAGTGGAGAACTTTTCAGAGATCCAGAACGATATAGGAGACTTGTTGGTAAGTTAAACTACCTAATTGTCACAAGACCAGACCTGTCCTATTCTGTAAGTTTGGTGAGTCAGTACATGTCATCTCCTTGTGTTCATCATTGGAGAGCTTTAGAACATATTCTAGGTTATCTTAAAGGCACTGCAGGTCTTGGCATATTATATACTAATCATCAACATGCTACAATAGAATGCTTCTCTGATGCTGACTGGGCAGGGTCTAAGCTTGACAGAAAATCTACCTCTGGTTTTTGTGTTTATGTTGGTGGTAATCTTGTGTCTTGGAAGAGTAAAAAAACAGAGCATAGTTGCAAGGTCGAGTGCTGAATCCGAGTATAGAGCCATGGCTAAAGGAGTTTGTGAAGTAATGTGGCTTGTCCACCTTATGACAGAGATTGGTATAAAAGTTGAGAAGCCAACTTTGTTGAACTGTGACAATCAGGCAGCTATATATATTGCTTCCAATCCCGTATTTCACGAAAGGACCAAACACATTGAAGTTGACTGTCATTTTGTTCGTGAAAAGATTCTACAGGGATTGATACAAACAAGGTTCGTTAGGACTGGTGATCAAGTTGCAGATATTTTAACTAAAGCTCTAGATGGAACTCGGATGAAGATATTATGTGACAAGTTGAGCATGATGAATCCATATGCTCCACTTGAGGGGGAGTGTAAAGAATGAATCTGAAACTGCAATCTACAATATGCCTTGTTTAGTTAAAACTGTATTTCGTTTTCTTCTTATTTCTGTTGGGCTATGTGTGTTAAGGCCCGGGCTATGTGTGTTAAAGCCCATGATCTACTTTGCTATACTTTCCTGATATAGGAATCATGCCTATAAGTATTGTTAGTAGTCTGATTATCTTAATATACAAGACGAATAAAACTTAGATCAATTTCTAAAACTTCTCTCTGAAAACTTCTACATCAAATATAATTCAATTCTGAGCTCAATTTCAAAATATCGTTTATAACACTTTTATTTGGCAATAATCCAAAGTTCGAATAAAAATCCCAACTTTTAAAACAAATCAATTTATGAAATTCAATCATATTTTGATTTTAACTTCAAAATATCAACTTTAATTATTTAACAATTTCTTTTAACCAAAATTTATTTCAACGTTTCAAACTCGAATTCATGATTAATTCAAATTTCATAAATTCAATTTTTATTTCTTGAAATTCAAAATCATTAAATAATTTCAAAACAAGAATTTTAAAATAATTTAATTTAACCAATCCGGTGTCCGTATATAATTTTCTATCCTATGGCCAAGTGATCAGTTATTTCAATTTAATTTCGAGGATGGATATATATCATTTCAATCCAAATCACAGTGCCATAGGTATATATCATTTCAACTTATTTCTTAATTCATTCAAAATAATCCAATTTATACTTTTTACTGTAAATAATATACAGGGTGATAATAGGATATATCAAAATAAATAAACAAATCATCCAAAATATCAACCAATAGCATCCATCGCAATCAATCATCCAAACAGTCGATATAATTCACAACAAATTCATAGTTATTACAATCAGATAATTTACTGGCAACTAAATTCCAATTTCAAATCTAACTGTCAATTTTAATTTGTAATGGTTAATTCAGATGACAATTTAGATGAAAATTAAATTATCAAACAACAATCAATAAATTTATATCACTTCACAATTTTAGATTTTACTAGCATAACAATATTCTAGTACGTTTTGAGCGTTATAAAACACTCACCTTGAGTTTTCAATTTTAAACCACATCGAACGACGTTCGATTTAACCTAAAATTTTAACTAGCTCCAATCATCTCCAAATCTTTTCCATGATGTAGTGCTCGTCGCCACGATCCCGTCGCCGCTTGTTTCATCCAATTCTGACAGGGTATGACAAAGTTATGCATGTTATAAATTTCACGATTATTTTACAAAATAATTTACATTATTTTTTCAAAACAGTTCTGGGCCGTAGCTCTTGCTTCCAGGAAATTATAGCCGCACGACCCCATTCTTCATCCACGCGTTCGAACCCAGGTCACGAAACCCACTTTGCCGCCGATCCAAACTCGATCTACAACACCTCCACGACCATCTCTACGTCGATCAGGGACTGCCATCACGAAGCCCTTCCCCCACTGCACTACTGCCCCCATCTCCTTGAAGCTCGGCGCCTCCATGGCCTCGTGATTTGAACCGAAATGTACGACATTTGAGATAGATTGTCGTCGATCCATCGAGTTCCAGCCCATCACAACCATTGGATATGCTCATCTCGATGAGCTCTTCGGTTTCCTAGTTGGAAGATTTTGATATAAGTGGAAGGATCAAGTTGAAATTGAGGAGGAAGATTGCCTCATTTTGGCCATTGAAATAAAGAAATGGCGACGGCTAATAGATTAGGGTTAGGTTACTGTGCACGAATATATATAGAGATGTATACGGATTATTGTAATATTATTTTCAATTTTATTTCCGAATGAACTCCAAACGAAGCGCCGCCAGGCGTTTATAATGTTTTACCCCTATTCCAAACACAATGGAACATGTTTCGGGGCCTAATTCGATCGTATGGAGAAGATAGCTTTTTGGACCTAATTATTATCTTATATTTTCGATATTAATCTCAACGCGTTTCTATCCCGTACGATCAAACGATACGAATTTTGAAATTCAATAATAATACACTATTACGGATCCAATGGAACTAGTTTCATCGAATTCTGATACTATGCCCCGGATCGCTATTTTAACGTCTCGATTATAATATAAAATTCCCAATTTCTAATTATTCATTTTTAAATCCAATTTTAAATGTTAACAACCTTCATTGTTGTTTAAGTAAAATTTTCATCAACTTCTGATATCATTTTCAATCATATTAAATTCAGAATTCAATTATTCAAATAATCTCCAATATTAAATTTAAACAATTTAATTGTTCAATATTCAACAAATTTCAATATTAGATTTTAAATGAATTTTAGTTATCAATCAATCACTTTATTTACATCTAATGAATCCAACATTTATTATTTAATCCAACTATTGATTGTAAACTCATTTAACACATAGCATTACCTTGCAATACTAGTTATTATTTAAATCTTCTTAATTAGTTTATTTCAAAACTTTACTCAAGTTAAAATCCAATAACTTACATTCAAAATCATTAAATTTTTATTTTTTAACCATTTTTATTCAATAATTATGTCAAATTTAAAGATTTAAAATCGTTAAAAATACGGGACGTTATAGTAATGTTAATGTAAGGCCTTATTGGCAACCCAATGTCTAAACATGACATTATATGTGAAAATGTTAGTGTAAGACCTTAGTGGCAACCTAATTATCTGTTCACGATATAAATGGGAAATTTAAGATAAAGACTTGAGTGTCAACTTAAATTTGTCCACCCCCGGTATTAGGCATGTGTGGGAATCTAAGTAAAATGACTAGGATTTAATTGGGATATGATGTGTTGAGTAAAGCACACACTTATGTATGAATTAGTATTGTAAGTAAGTTTATGATATTATGATTCATTACATGATATGATGTTATTGTTGTTGATTGAATTAGAGAAGAGGGAACCCGTTTCAGGCTTCACTGCACGGTCCCACTATATGATATAGTTATTTAGGGTAAAGTATTATTCATACTAGGTTTTTATGTATGCACCGTGTTTTTATTATTTTCCATAAACTCACGAGTGCTCATTCAAGTAAGCCAAGTTTAAGGAGTAAATAGGTTTCTTTGGAAGGATAAATAAAGACTCCAATGATGAAGTAGGAGGCTTGTATCTAATGAAACTTAATTTTATTTTGCTATTGTAAAACCAGGATATATGACCGGTTAAGTGTTCAAGTCGACATCTTAACATGTTGGACATAACACTAATATCTATGTATTACTTATATTTACCTATGTGTGGGCACGATTGGATTAATGAAGAATGTAGTTGACATTTGTGCAATGAAAAGAATATTTATTTGCTCTGTTTACTTAATGGTGTGAAAATACTAATCATATTTTTTCACTTGAAAATAATTCTGGTGATGACTGGAGCATCATTGGTATTCGTTTTTAGATCTCAAAATGGAAGATTTTATAATAGCCTTATGGGGTTTATCTCCAAGCTACACAATTAAGTTGATACATTCGACTGGAGATGTTGAATCTCCATTGAACCCCTATAAGCGGGAATTACATGACAACAAATTCTTTCCACCCAATATCATCTCATCAGATGCATGTTTGAAAAGGATTTTCACCAAACTTCCACCATCGACCAATACCCAATGAACTATATGTTAGAACCTCAGTTCCTGATATTTTGATAATAACAATTATATGTGTTTATCTAACCATGTTTTACAGGAAAATATTGATGACCAGATTCCAGATTGATGGACGTAATCGTTTACAGGTTATAGAGTCTGTGTCTAGTTAGTAATATATGTTAAAATCTCTCCTAATTGGTATAGATGCACAAGCTATTGAATACACACACTTGTTTTCAAAAGAAGTTTTAAAGATGTCTGAATTAGCAGAATTCAGACGTCTGACTACTGAAGCAAAGCACTTTTTAAATAGCAAATTCAGACGTCTAAACACAATATTCAGACGTCTGAATAAGGTCAAAAATGCACTGTTTCAGCAATGCCTTGTTATTTCACTACACTCAGAAGGCTGAATTTTAATTCAGAAGTCTGCGTTAAAAATAACGGCTAGTTTATTGAAAGGTTGCTTCTCTTCCCTGAACAGAAACAACGTTCATTTCAACAGTTGCTTCTATTCTGATTCATGGCAACTCTTCACTAATCATTGCAACCTTTAACAACTATAAATAGCAAGCAATTTCAACACTATTCTTAACCAATTCTTATTTTGATTTCTAAACTCTATATTCTTGCTATTTACTTTCAAGTTTTACAAATCAAATTATTTGATCACCAAACACTCAAGCATACCCTTGTGTGGTCAACTAGACTTCCTTTCTTCACAAATTACACTATATACCATAAAGGAGAAGATTATAGGAAGGGTGTACTTATATTGACTTATCAGTGCTATTTCAGAGCATACTCAGTCAGAAACATTTCCATTTGTATTTGAAGTCCTGTTGTAGTACCTCAAGTGGTAGAAGTCTTATTCGGTTGTCTAAGCGGTGTAATACTTGTTCCTCCGGGTGAAGCAAGGGTATTGATTAAATCCAGAAGGAGTCTGGGATTGGACGTAGAACGGGAAGTTCGAACCAGTATAAAAATCTCTGGTGTCTATTACTACTTTGTTATTACTTCTATAATTATTCCGCACAAGTAATTAATTTAGTTATAATTTCATATTACACGATCACATAGTCACTTTCATTTGGTATCAAAGCTTTGTTATCTCTTAACCGTAACACAGTTATTTGATATTTTAGTAATATGGAAAGTAACACCAACACAAGTTTTACTGAAGGTCAATCCACTACACGACCACCACTATTCAATGGTTTGAACTATAACTATTGGACTACTAGAATGAGAATCTATATGCAAGCTAATGGTCATGACACATGGAATATCACTCAAACTGAATATCACATACCAACAACTCAATTTTCGGAATGGTCTAACACACAAAAACTAGATGCTACTGCAAATGCAAAAGCTATGAACATGTTATTTTGTGCTTTAGACAAAAATGAGTTTAATAGAGTTAGCATGTGTACTACTGCTTATAAAATATGGCGCACACTGAAAATTACTCATGAAGGTACTAACAAAGTCAAACAAAGCAAGATCTCTATGCTTAAGAATCAATTTCAGAATTTTAGAATGAAGCAAGATGAATCTATAAACGATATGTACTCTAGATTTCAAGATATATATCATTCACTTTTGGCACTGGGAGAAAAATTTACTGATTTTGATATCATCTCAAAAATCCTAAATTCTCTAACGGATGAATGGGAACGAAAAGTCTTAGCAATTGAAGAAGCTAATGACATTTCAACCATCAAACCGGAAGAGTTGATAGGAAATCTAATGTTTTATGATGTTAATCTCCAGGCTAAACGAGTACAGGCACAAGATAAAAAGACAATAGCTTTCAAGGCAGGAAAAGAAGAATCTGATTCAGATGATGAAGATATGGCTCTTATCACAAAGAATTTCAAAAAGTTTTTGAAGTTCAAAAAGAACAATAGGTTTGGACATAACAAAAACAACACCAAACCATCAACTTCTTCTATAGAATGCTATGGATGTCACAAGAAAGGTCACATGCAGAAAGATTGTCCTGATCAAAAGAAAGACAAGTTAAAACACAAAAAGGAAAAATACAAAAAGAAGCAAGCATTTTCAGTACCATGGGATGATTCAGAATCATCTTCCTCATGAGATAGCGACAGCGACAGTGACAATGAACAAGAAAATGTTTGCTTTATGGCTACAAATGATGAAGTAAGTGATTTAACTTTTGATGATTTAATTGAGATAAATTCAGTTTTATTAGATAAAATGAAAAACATCAAAAGGAAATATAAAGAGGCTAGTAAAAAGTTAAACAGAACTGAACTTGAAGTTGAAATGCTAAGGGATGAAAAGAATATTTTAGAATAAGAACTTCAAGCTTCTCAAGAATCTTATTCTAATACAACTTCTCAAATTTCTATGCTGAGTCAAGAAATCAAAACTCAAAAAGAAAAGAATAACTCTCTCCAAGTTGAAAATCATGATTTAAAATCAAATGTTAAAATATTAGAATTAGATATCTCTAGTCTCAAAACACAGTTAGAAGGAATTACGAAGAATGTTTCAAATTTTAATAAAGGAAGAGAAAATCTCTCTAAAAATTTTCAAAATTCTCAAACTGTGTCAGATAAAAAGGGTTTAGGCTATAAGGAAGCTTCAAATAGTTTACCTAAGAAAAGGAATTCTTTTGAAAATCATGTTCAGAAAATAAATCATGGTATTATTGATAGTATTTCAAAAAGTCCAAAATATTCAAAGAACATTAAAATGTGGGTTCCTAAAACTAACAATTTTTTGATTAGGAATAAATACATCATTTATGGAAAATGTTCATAAGAATAAAGATTTTATTTACAAAGGGAACGTTGAACCCATTTGGGTTTGGTTTCCTAAGATCTAACTCTTAGGACCCTAACAAAAAGTGGGTACCAATGCCACTTTCATGGGTACCAAAATTTGTTTTATTCTCAAATATGTCTTCTCATGAAAACTCTGAATATTCTTCCAGCTATTCATCAATCAACTTTGAATCTCTTAGTTCGGGATCATTGTCATTACCTACTCCTACTCCTTATCATGAAAAGGCTCCGATTAACAATAGTGGTTACACTCCGGAACCAAAACGACCAAGGAAACTTCACTTTGGTTCTCCATCAACCAAAGAAAAGATTAATGATATCCATCATTATCAACAGGAAACTTTGAATATTCAGAGAGAACTTTACTATGAACAAAAAATTCAAGGACAAAAACTAAATTGGTTGGAGAAAATGGCCATCAAATTCTGTGGCTCCACTCTGGTTCAAAATCAAACGATCGTTCATTCACCTCAACATCCTCATGTGTCACCAAACTCATGGGAATGTGGACAACCGGTTGGATCATCGGCTTATAAGAACTACTAGTCTCCTCTCAAACCACTCAAAGAAAACACTAAGGTCGAACCAAGGAATTTTGATGACTCTCCTTCCAACTATTAGTTTATGTTTTATTCTCTTATTTTGCATGTTGAATTTTACATAAAATCTTGTTTGTTGTTTATTTTAATGGTCATGTTTTATAAAAAGTTGAATAAAGTTTTTATTTTTTTTATTTTACAAACAGAACTGATATTAGCATCTTGTGCTAATTCAGACGTCTGAATTATCAAATCAGACGTTTGATTTGTCAATGTGGGCAAAAAATTCTACCCAGATTCAGACGTCTATTTTTATATTTCAGACGTCTAAATCAAGCCCAAAATACACTATTTTCTTGCTGCTTGTCAACATTGATCAAAACAGAAGTCTGTTTTGAAAACAGGCGTTTGTTTCAAACCAGGCAAATTTTTTTAACTGGGGAAGGGCCTACATCTTTTAATCCACCTACTTTTTCAACTTTACTCTCTTATCTCTCCATTTTTTCACCGCATCTCTTCATTATTTACTTCACCAACCCATTCTCTAAACCCTAAAATACCATTAAAATCCAAAATCTTTCTCCACAAAATCAAAACAAAATGCCTCCTAAGACCAAGAGATCAAGAGAATCATCAACCGGACCATCCGAAGCACAAATTAGATCTTGGCTTCACAATGAGACGGCTATTGCAAGATTCAACACCATGAAGAACTCCAAAATCTTTGAAGGAGCTTTTATGCAATTTCCGGAATTCAACGGCTATAGGATTAGAGAAATGGCGGAATCAAATCACTTCGATTCATTAATTGGGTATGATTTCAATAACTTGAAATCAATCATCTACTTATCAAGTTATTTTATGCAAATATGAATTTAGATCATCACAATCCCCAAAATAGAGAAGATTGTGTTTGGACGATGGTATGTGGCGTCAAAATCTTTCTCTCGTTACAAAGATTAGGCTATATTTTAAGATGTCCTTACGAAGGAATAGATATTGACCATGTTGATGCGGATATGTATGAACGATACGAAGTATCTCATAGATTTCTTTTCGATTGTATAACAAATATGATATCATCTAAGCTACGTCCTCAAGCTAGGATAATCCACCGAACACCCATCCGATCTCTACAACCAAGAACCGGTAGTTATGAGAAGATTTACAAAAGGGATTTCCAAGCACTCTATGCTATTTATTCTAACCAACAAGTCAATTGGGGGAAAATTATATTGGACGAATTTCAAGATGCAACAATTTGTCGGAAATACAAGACTTTACACTATGGCGCTGAATTTTAATGTAATGTGGCATACCAATACCCGATTCGGAATGTTCGTCTGTTAGCGTTCTTGGCTCTAAAACTTTAGGGCTAATGCAATTAGCAAAGCGTCCGCCATGTCATGATATCATTCCCTTTCATCAATGGATCGACAACCGGAATCGTGGTATTCGTCAACCATCAAATCCTATCATACCTTCGTCATCTTCATCTCAACCTCCTCATCAATAAGAAGAAGAAGAAGAAGAATATGAGGAAATTCAAAAAATCCGAGAAGATGCAACACCAAAGCAAGCTTTAAGAACTCTTTCGCAAAATAAAAAGAAACTTCAAAAACAAATGGTGAGCATGGAAAGAAACACGAACAAAAAATTCAACTCCATCAAGGGATTCTTAAACAAAATCTAGGATAAGCTTTCTTGTATGTCTTCCTCATCTTCCAACATTCAACACAACCCGGCCCCATTCAATTGGTCTTCCGATCAAGAAGAAGAAGAAGAAGAAGATGTTGATGTTGACGACAGTGATGAATTTTAAGTTGGTATGGATGATTTTCTATCTTTTTATTATGTTGTGTTATCTTATTACTACAATTCTAGTTTCCGTGTCTTAAGTATTATGTTATGTTCTGTGACGTTGTCATTTGAAACGTTGTGTTCTATTTTAAATTAGCTGTATGTTTCTCTCCATTTATTCTCTGTGATATTATTGTATTCTGTATATTTCATTGCTACTTTAGTCACTAATTCCTTTTAGTAATGACAAAGGGGGAGAAAAAGGTAAAAATATTGTTGTATGAATTCTTTTATTCAGGGGGAGAAATTTTATATTTTCATACTAACCAAGTTTTAATGACAGGAGAAGTTATTATTTACTAACCAATATTTTCATAGTTGTCATTATCAAAACGGGGGAGAATGTTAGAACCTCAGTTACTTATATTTTAATAATAACAATTATATGTGTTTATCTAACCAAGTTTTATAGGAAAATAGTGATGACCAGATTCCAGATTAATGGACGTAATCGTTTATAGGTTATAGAGTCTGTGTCTAGTTAGTAATATATGTTAAAATCTCTCCTAATTGATATAGATGCACAAGCTATTGAATACACACACTTGTTTTCAAAAGAAGTTTTAAAGATGTCTGAATTAGCAGAATTCAGACGTCTGAATCATAAATTTAGACGTCTGATTACTGAAGCAAAGCACTTTTTAAATAGCAAATTCAAACGTCTGAACACAATATTCAGACATCTGAATAAGGTCAAAAATGCACTATTTCAGCGCTGCCTTGTTATTTCACTACACTCAGAAGGTTGAATTTTAATTCAGAAGTCTGAGTTAAAAATAACGGCTAGTTTTTTGAAAGGTTGCTTCTCTTCCCTGAACAGAAACAATGTTCATTTCAATAGTTGCTTCTATTCTGATTCATGGCAACTCTTCACTAATCATTGCAACCTTTAACAACTATAAATAGCAAGAAATTTCAACACTATTCTTAACCAATTCTTATTTTGATTTCTAAACTCTATATTCTTGCTATTTACTTTCAAGTTTTACAAATCAAACTATTTGATCACCAAACACTCAAGCATACTCTTGTGTGATCAACTGGACTTCCTTTCTTCACAAATTACACTATATACCATAAAGGAGAAGATTATATGAAGGGTGTACTTATATTGACTTATCAGTGCTATTTCAGACATACTCAGTCAGAAACATTTCCATTTGTATTTGAAGTTCTGTTGTAGTATCCTCAAGCGGTAGAAGTCCTATTCAGTTGTTTAGGCGGTGTAATACATGTTCCTCCGGATGAAGCGAGGGTATTGATTAAATTCAAAATGAGTCTGGGACTAGACGTAGAACGGGAAGTTCGAACCAGTATAATAATCTCTGGTGTCTTTTACTACTCTGTTATTAATTCTATAATTATTCCGCACAAGTAATTAATTTAGTTATAATTTCATATTACATGATCACATAGTCACTTTCCCTATAATCAACCCGATTCTAGTCGTTATCGCCATTGGGTCAAACGTCGGAGCCCATTTGCATTCATGTTCTTGAAAATGATGTCATCGTCCATCCTTTTCAACTACTTCATGGAAGATTCATCTTCTTAGCATAACATGTCTTTTATGGGACATTGTTAACCCAAAAAATGGAACAACACCCTGGATTGAGAGTGAAAGCACCAGCCTTGTTCTTTTAGAGCAATAATATAGAGAATAAATATAGAAAAAGCAGAAATAGTAAGAAGACAAGAAGATTTTTATAGTGGTTCGGCTGTTAATGTAGCCTACGTCCACTTTATAACTTTTATTATTGACTGATTGCTGTTACAAGGTAATTTGGATTACAAAGTTATTGAATATCTCGAGTTAGACTAAGTCACCAATGCTGGAGTTCACTGGAGAATCACAGTAAACCCCTTGGATGACTGTTGTGATGAGGGAAGAGAAGAGTGAAGAATAGTTTCTGCAAAGTTTCAGTAGCCAGTATAGAGGATCCCCTTTATGTTGCAGTTAGGTGAGTATTTATAGAGGTTGGAGAGCTACTGGGCTAGGCCTTCTTGCTAGATGCTTGTAAATCACTGTAGAAATTCGCCCTGAAAAAAGCAACACGAACTGAGCTAACTTGATGGATCGCTAGCGATCCATAGCTTCTGGATCGATAATGATCAAATGGCTTGAGGTGGTTCCCCCTACCATCTGCTTTGAAGTCCAAGGCGACCTGACGAAATGGTATGGATCGCTAGCGATCTATGTACTTAGTGTATTTCTGAGCTTTGTCTTTTACTACCCATCAGATCATGACGCAAGTAAACTAATGAATCTTCGAGTCAAGATTATGGATTGCTAGCGATCCATAGATTATGTTCCATCACCTTTGCATATTTTCCCTTTTCTTTCGTCTGATTTCTTTTGGTTAAATGCCCTAGTCTTTTTGGTTGGCCCTTGAGCTATTCTAACTTAACCAAGCTATTTCGACTTCCTTTGGATTCTACTGGGTTAAAAATCCAGATAACATTTACCCCCCAGAGTATGCCTTTGTTGAAAACAAGGTGTGCTCTGGAAGTAATTGCTTTCCGTTTCTGCTTGGTGAGGTTCATGTAATCGTGTTAGGACCATGTGAATTTGACTTCGACTATTCAGTTGCTCGTTAAGCATTGACCTGAATTGTTGTTGTTTGTCATAACAAACCAAGTTTGGCCCCATAACTTTCAGAATTCCTTTAGACAGCATGTGAAAGATACTAGGTAATTTCGGAGTTGATCGAGCTCAATTTGATGGATCGCTAGAGATCCATATGTTATGGATCGCTAGCAATCCATAGCTTCTATTTGATGGATCGCCGGTGATCCATAGTACATGGATCGCAAGCGATCCAATGACTTGGTATTTTTTTGTGCAATCTCCTATTTAACTGCCTTGAGCCGATCCATCTTCATTCTTACTTTCTTCTTGTGACCCGAGCCTTCCCCTTGCGATTCGATCCAAGTTTCATCCCAAACCTAAGTCCATCCAACTATCATCATCGTCGTCTAATCACTACCGAATCCCTTCACCGTTGATTGACCTGAATCTCGTTGTCCCCTTGATTTCGACCTAGCTTCTTTTGGATCACGGCCAACCAAACCCTAACTCCATCTCTTTTCTTGGATCGCCACCTACCCCCCTTGCTTAGATCACTGGGTCGAAAACTTTGACCATCCTTGCCTTTCGATTCTTGATTCAAGGTGGCTAATGATGATTCTGACGTTCGTTTAGCGATTTGACGATGGAGTGTATTGGCGATGATTATAGAAAAGATTCTTAGTCGATTGTGATTTTATGAGGAAGATAGTAAATCGAGTCTTGAGTTCTTCATGGAATGACATTTGGGCCTTACCTCGGTGCTTACATGTTTTGTTGTCTTCGTCCATAGAACCAAAATTGACTTGTACTAAGTTACATCACCAATATAGCACGACGCATTGTGAATTGGTTTTACCCACCCGGAGGATTCGGATTGGTCTTGTTTTTTTGCATGCTCGGTGTACTTGTACTAGGAAGAGCTTTCCATGTCGCTTCAGACAACGGATCCATTATCGATCGTTGATCGATAATGGGTTAGTGTAGAAGAAATAATTTCAAAAAATGATACGAAAAGCCCTTTACTTTCTTTACTATGAACGAACTATCTACATGGGATAGCACGTTTGTAGTATTCAAGACACCGAGTTCACCCCCCGTAGATAACACACTGCACTTTCCCTAATATATACTTAAAATCCGACGTGTCGGCGTGAATCGATATCCTTTCGGATTCAAGTGTTATAGGGGAGTTTTTAGTTAAAGATGGAATAACCCGACCGCTTTGGGCGCAAGTCCTATTATATAGAATGAAGTATATGTCTTCTCGCCGTAAGTCCAACGGAGAAAGCCCAACACTTTCAGAATCTGAATCATCGCCTGTCGCCCCTTCGCCTTCTGCTTCATGGCTCAAATACAATCAGCTAGTCTCAGTAGGTCTGGTTATGGACCGAACTCCGTCGAATTTCAGAGTTCTTCTTAACCTGCCAAAGAAAGCTTCTTCTGTAATCTCCACCAAGGTTTTGCATAACATTTGCTTGCAACATGGCATTCCGGAGGATAACGTGTGCCTGCCGGAGAAGAATGAATTCGCTCATATGCTGCCTCCGAGATACACTACTTTCCATCGATATATGTGCCTAAACGGAGCAGTGCCTTCATTCAATGATTCCTTGAGAGAAACTCTTTCGAACCTAGGAATTGCCCCATTCCAAATTCATCCTAATGGGTATGTGATCTTGACTTGCCTGCACGTTCTATTTATGCGGACATTTAATCTTGCACCAAGTTTCGACGAGTTGAGATATTTCATCTCATTTAAGAGGAGAGATGAGTGTCCATCCCTTATCGTCATTGAGGCCCAAAAGAGTTGCAAGATCGTGCTACGGCTTCAAAGCAATTTGTCCCAGTTCAAGACTCGGTACTTCTTCATTAGATGTCCTGAAGAGTTCAATCGCCTTTGGACAACGGGGAGTAAGTTCTTTTCTTTACTCATTGAATTTCGAAATGTCACTATGGAGTTTTTAACAAGTCAAATGCTTCCTACAGTTATTCCGAAGCCAAATAAAGACTTATCGCTTGATTAAATTTTCCATACTCTGAAGGTTGTAGATGCTGGGGAGAGATAGGTTAGATTTCTGCTAACCGATGAGAATTTGATATGGTATAGGCTGTTGCATCCAGGGAGATCCGCCGTAGCGGTTGAAGTTCCGTTTCCTTCGCGCTCTAGAATATGAATGCGCTCCACTTCTTCGTCACATGGTTCTAAAAAGGGAGTTTTTCAAGGAAAGGAGGGCTTGTTTGGCGAGTCAGCTGAAGAGACTCATGAAGGAAGAGATGTCGTGACTGAAGCCAGTTGTCCGGCCAAAATGTCCCCGATTCCAGAGGAAGGGGAAGAAGAGTTTAAGCAATGAGAAGGCAAGGCTGCAGCGGCAATAGAAAAGGAGGAGGGTGAAGTTGAGAGTAGCAGTAGCTATGATTCCTCCTCCAATGATGATGATTTTGACGCAGGTTCCAGTGACAAAGACTCTGAATCGTATGACTAAACTCCGAGGACGAGTCCCGTTTTTTCGGATTCGCCTCACCAAGAGATTCGCAATAAAGATGCAGCCCCAAAAGTCAAGCGACGTCGGGATTCCCCGATAAAAGATGCCGGCGTAGACTTCGAGGATTTGAGCAACGTCTACGTCGATTTTGAACAACTTATAGGGGAAGATTTCAGATTTGAAGAGACGTCTCCTCGTCCGGGCCATGTTGCGCCCGAAATCAGTTTGATTTCTACTACAATGGCTTCCCGATATGGTTTGTAACGTCATTTTAGGGCCCTCCCAAACACATTACACATTTCACTAGGGTCAAATTCACTTACACACACATTATTCAAGTCTATTTTCCATTACTAAAGCTCTTTATCTATTCTTCATGTTAAATACCATGAGAGGACGTGGTCTTTATGACGATCTCGAGGAGTTCACCAATTCACAATGCTGGTTAAAATGATCCACCAGCCGTCATCAGCCTCGTGAGACTGAGGAGGAATGGAGAAGACGGAAGGACTTGGAGGCTGAAGCTCGTAGCCGGGACGAGAGGGAACAGAGTCGTACGTACAAAAGCGGTTACGAGAAGAGAAAGACCTTTGATGAGCAAGAGGAACCGTCTAAAAGTCAAAGGTCGATCACAGTTCTCATCCTTCAGAGCAACATGCCTTTGTCCCCGCCCCAGCTTCAGTCGGTCTCGAAGTTCCAGTTTCTTCTATTCAAGTTCCAACTTCATCCCAAGTTCCATCATCCCACGTGGTGCTTGCCCCTAGTTCTTCGTGCCCTCATCGAAGATCGGTAGTCCTCCTAGACTTGAAGCAACGCTCCCCGGGTGGTTTTAAAAGGGGTTAAATTTGACCACGACCTTCGCCCAGTCCGCAAAGATTCATATAAGCCACACCTTTTAGTGATCAAAGTGATTTGGAGCAAGCCGAGGATGGGAAAAACTATGCAAGTAGCCGGCTAATACGAACTGTAATAATTACCAAGAGATCCTCTCCTTTGAATTGGAGAAGGATGACTTCGAGAAGGCGTTAACTGAACGCGATGCCAGAATTGAACGACTGGTACAAGAAAGGGACGTGGTGCTTCGGGAGAGTAAAAATAACGTCGGCTTGCTGAAAGAGTTGAAAGAGGCCCATGCGAAAATAGAGATCGTCTACAGAGATGAAATTAAGAAGGTCCATGCAAACGAAGTCAAGTTGAAAGAGGAGCTCGAAACTTGCAACACGATTATTGAAGCCCAGAAGAAGACCGTTGCTGATCACGACAAGATTGTTGAAGGGCATAACAAAATGATCGTAGAGTACGAAGGGATCGTGATGTCCCATGATAAGACCATTTTCGATCAAGACCAGACCATTGCCTTACTTCAAAAGAGAGTTGTGCAGCTTTGTGCCGACAAGACTTGTGTTGAAGTTGAAAAGGCCGCCGTTACAGCGGATTATTTGAAGCTACAGTACACCTTGGAGAGGAAAATGGAGAAGATGGACGATACCATCTTAAACTTCTATGTCAACTCCCTATTGCATCAGGGGAGTCTCGCCCCAAGTTCCCACGCACTCTCGTCATGGTTTGGAAGGAAATTCTGACCCGTTTCTGAGATAGTGGGGATGTCTACACTGAACGGGAGTTAGAGGATGCCTACCTTAACGAGGAGTCAAAGAAAGCACTGATAGAAGGTCGAGAGATCCTGCGAATTAGAAGGAACAGGAAGTTGCCGATGTGGCCATGACTACAACTGCCAAAACATTTCTGGAGCCCCTTGTTTCTGGACCTGGCAAATCGTCAAGATAGGCTCGCAATTAATTGGCGAGTTCTGGGCCCAAAGCTTCTCCGTAGATTGTGCAACCATCAAAAGAAGGAGAAGGCGATGAATATGAGATGGACATTCTTGGCCACTCCTCTGATATAGGTAACCTTCTTGTTTCTCCGATTTCAAGAATTTTCAACTCACGTCGCAAGAGCAAGACGAACTTGATGCTTTCATTTTTGATCTTATAGGTCTATCTTCCTTGCCTGTTGATCCGTCGGTTTCCTCAATGCCCGGACCCGTCGCTATTTCAAGCACCTCAGTGCTTCTCTCCATAGCTGCTCTGATTATTGTGTCTGTGCCTGGTTCGCAACCGGGGCCGGAGTCTGAGAAGATCACTGCATTGCATGGCTTGGATGACCCTTCCGTATCTTTGGGGCGACCTTACGGCAGCCAAAGCTTGGGAGCAGGTGGTCCAGATTGAGAAGCCACGTAAATCTGAGCAACAACTGGTTGCTGCCAAGAAAGAAAAGGTTGAAGCGGTAAAATCCTCGAAGAGCCCTCGCAAATCCCAGAAGCGCAAGACGAAAGGGGAGATTTCCGAGAAGGTTAAAGAGCAGGGAGGAGATGTCGAAACCAAGGAGATAGTCGATATCACCGGCAGCGACACTACCCTTGGTAGGGATTCTAAGAGGAAGCAAAAACTTCCAACCAAAGGCAGGAAGGAGAGTGGTAGAAAGAGGCATTGAGAAGCCCAAATGGCAGTGGAGCTGATTTTTGAGACATTTTGTTTTGTTTTGTTCAAGTGTAGAGTTTGCACTTACTACTTTTGTTGTAGCGTCTGTACTTTTTCCTTTTGTTAGCCGATATTGTGTGGGTACGGCCCCCACATTTTGACATTTTACAAAAAAAGTTATGAGTAATACAATGCTGGCATTTTGATTGTAACTTTACCTGTTTGCTTATCTGTGTTTTATGTACTTATGTCTATTTCATTTGCCATTATTTTATTTTATCTAGTTCTGTGATTATCGCCAAAATTCTTTGTTTGGAGTAACAGAACTTGTGAAGTGTTTTTGTTCTTGAGCATTTCTATTTGAGTACCGATGTATGCCCCCCAGTTCACATGGCTGTTTACTTCGAACACCTGACAAATGACCTGTTGATCCAAGTGTTTGTTTATTATTCTCTTTGTTATCACCGGACTTGCTTTATGGTTCCTATCCTTGGGAACTTATGATTTGAACGGTTTAATTGCAGATTTATAGTTGGTCAACATTTGGAATTTCTTGCCGATTTGTAGCACTTCAATTTTGTTAGGTTCATGCCCATTACTCTTGATAATGGGAGCGGGTTGATCCTTGTTATTCCTGCAATGGACGAATTTTCCGGTATCGCCAGGGCAATTCTGGTATTTAAAAGTGTGCGCGGTTTATTAAGTGCGTGACTTTTTTAGAAGTATGCAGGGCTTTTGGGACCGATATGACACATCGATCTAGAACGATTTCGAACTTCTCAACATTGCCAATCATCGGGCAACGTGAGGAGCTTAGGCTTTAAGAGCATGATTCCATAGCTCAAAAAGGTAGTGCGTCGCTTATGGGATGCGTGGCTTTTGGGACAATATGACCCGTCGATCCGGAACGGTTTCGGAACTTCTCGACGTTGCCAATCTTCGGGAAACATAAGGAGTTTATGCTTTAAGAGCGTGATTCTATGGCTTGAAAAGGTAGTGCGCGACTTATGGGATGCGCGGATTTGATTTAAGCCTTCCCGATGCCGCCGGAGCAACACCGATTCTTAGAAGACGGGGATCGGGTTCCGCCAAATCCAACGGTTTGAGTCAATTTGCTTCCGTCGACCTGGTGGGTAAGTGGGGCATACTTGAGCATGATTCCACTATCTCAAGCAGCACTTGAATGGTTTTGAACCATTTTGACCCGTCAACTAGGCAGGTTACTATTATGAACGCAGTTTTATCGGTTTAGAAAGCAAATCAATTTTATTAAGAAAATTTGGGCAAGTTCTGCCTATTTACAATGCCCCCGGTATCACGGGACGACTTATTTGCTGAAAAATAGAAAGTACATAAGATAGTTTGAATAAATTAAGGATGCATCGATTCGTTGTCCCATGCTCGGGGAATTTGGATTCCGTCCACGATTGTCAGTTTGAAAGTTCTGTCTCCCAGCTTTTGATTGACCACATATAGCCCTTCCCAGTTCGGTTCGAAGGCTCCCGGCATGGGATAGACTCTTTTAAGGATGAGGTCTCCCACTTTAAAGGTTTAGTTCCGAACTCTGGAGTTGAAGTACTGTGTAACCCTTTTTTGGTGAGCAGTGGTCCTCAGTTCGGCTTCTACCCTCTTTTCATCAATCATATCAAGCGACTCGAGTAGGAGCTACTCGTTTTGCCTTTGATTAAATTCTGTTTTCGATGGGAGGGGACTTCTAGCTCTATGGGGATCATTGCTTCTGAACCATATGCCAAAGCGAATGGGGTATGCTCGTTTGCTGCTTTGTGTGTTGTTCTATAGGCCCATAGTGTGAGTGGAAGTTCGTCAACCCAATTTGTTTTAGCTTTAGTTAGCCGTTTTTGATAGTGGACCTGACGATCTTGTTTATTGCTTCCACTTGTCCATTTTCTTGTGGATGAGCGACTGCGGAAAAGCTTTTCTCGATTCGGAAGTGTTTGCAAAAGTCTTTGAATTGTCCGCAATCGCCTTCGTGAACTTCCTTTAGGAT
The DNA here is from genome assembly GCA_030737815.1 of Allium fistulosum. Classification (NCBI taxonomy): domain Eukaryota; kingdom Viridiplantae; phylum Streptophyta; class Magnoliopsida; order Asparagales; family Amaryllidaceae; genus Allium; species Allium fistulosum. Next base: position 696,513,851 of record CM060906.1, read on the forward strand.
CCACCGAGCTTCGTCGTCAGTCACGCATTTAAGCAAGGGGGTAGAGAACCTCCCTCAGTAAAGTATCCCATCTTGTATTATAAAACGTGGTGCTTTCCGGAGAAGCTTTTTCCGTTGATTCCTATTAGTTGGAAGAGTCCCTGTAAGCAAGTAGTCTTTGAGTGTTTGGTTATGCCTTTTGGGCTAACCAATGCTCCAGCCTATTTCGTTGATTTGATGAGCCGCGTCTTTAGGGATGTCCTAAATAAGTTTATGGTGGTATTCGTGGATGATATCTTGGTATTTTCCAAGAATATAGAGGAGCATGTTGTTCATTTGGAAAAAGTTCTTCGCACACTTCGTAGCCATCATTTGAGAGCTAAGTTTTCAAAGTGTCATTTTTGAAGAGAGGAAGTTCGTTTCTTGGGGCACGTAGTCTCGAAGGAAGGTTTGGTTGTTGACCCCGCCAAGGTTATTGAAGTACAAGATTGGAATGCCCCCAAGAACGTTACCGAGATTAGGAGCTTCCTATGATTGGCAGGCTACTATATGAAGTTCATTAGAGACTTTGCCAAGATTTTGGCACCACTCACACACCTTACTAAGAAGAATAAAGATTTCGTGTGGGACGTGGATTGTGAGGATTCCTTCATGAAGCTTAAGAGAGCCCTTTCTAGTGCACCAGTGTTAGTTTTACCCGACGGAGCTAAGCCTTTCACTGTATACACTGATGCATGCGAAACGGGTCTAGGAGCGGTGTTGATGCAAGAAGGGAGGGTAGTGTGTTATGGTAGTAGGCAGTTGAGGGCACATGAGAAGAACTATCCTACCCACGATTTGGAGTTGGCTGCCATAGTTTTTGCACTTAAGCCTTGGAGGCACTATTTGCTTGGAGAGAGGTTTGAGCTTTTTACCGACCATAAGTCTTTGAAGTACCTATTCTCGCAGAAGGACTTGAACTTGAGGCAACAAAGGTGGATGGAGTTTTTAGCCTCATATGATTTTGAGATAGCTTATACCCCTGGCAAGTGTAATGTGGTTGCAGATGCATTGAGTAGAAAGAAAGCAACCCTTAGTCCTTTGTTCGTAGAGTGGTGGAGCTTGGATTTTATTTCTACTTTTGATTTTAAGCCCTCTACGGACATTACTCCCGGATTGTTGGCAACCTTGGAGGTAAGGCCTACCCTTATGGATCAGATTGGCTCGAGACAGCAGGAGGATTCAGTACTCATGGACATTATGGATAGGATTAGCCGAGGAGAGATCTCAAGACATCTCCAACGCTATTCCATTGATAGCAGAGGATGGCTTAGGAGAGATGGGAGGCTTTGTGTTCCACATGCCGATGACTTGTTCAAAGTAGTTTTGGAGGAGGCACACCATTCCCGTATGACTATTCATCCGGGTGGTGACAAAATGTATCAGGGTATGAAGAAGGACGTGGCAGAATTCATAAGTGTCTCATATGCCAAAGGGTAAAAGTAGAGCAATAGAAGCCCGATGGATTACTACAGCCCTTAGATGTACCGGAGTGGAAGCGGGATAGTATTTCTATGGATTTCATTGATGGTTTACCCCGTTGTAGGAAAGGGAACACTAGCATTTGGGTGATTGTTGATAAATTGACCAAGAGTGCTCACTTCATCCCAATTAAGAGTAAGCGTACGACTTCATATTTGGCATCCTTGTATATTCGAGAGATAGTCCGTCTACACGGAGTTCCTTCTAGTGTTGTTAGTGATAGAGATCCCATTTTCACTAGTAAGTTTTGGAGAAGCTTACAAGAGGCACTAGGGACGCAACTTAGGTTGAGTACGGCCTGTCACCCCCAGACGAATGGCTAAACAGAGAGGGTAAATAGAGTGCTTAAGGATTTGCTGCGAATGTGCATTTTGGACTTTGGAGGAACTTGGGAGGAACATCTTCCGTTGGTTGAGTTTGCGTACAATAATAATTACCAAATAAGTAAAGGAATGGCACCATTTGAGGCTTTATATGGGAGACCTTTGCAAGTCCCCATCATGTTGGGTAGAGTCTACGAAGAAGTTATTACTTGGATTCGATATGGTTAGGGAGACCTCTGAGAGGGTGGATTTGATTCGGCGAAGGATGAAGACGGCTCAAGACAAACATAAGTCCTATGCGGATAGGCGGAGGAGAGACTTATAGTTTGAGGTTGAACTCGGCAAAATAGCCCCGTAACTTCGGGAGAAGGGGTGCCTCCTCACAAAGGGGGTCGCAGTGACCAGGCCTAGGCGACTGTTTACCAAAAACACAGGTCTCCGCAAAGTCGTAAGACCATGTATGGGGGCGAGACTTAGTTTTTATCAAAATATCCCTGCTTAGGTAGGTGGTAAGATTCGGATCAAATGGAAAGTTAGCCCCTAGGTTTGTTGGACCATTTCCTATCACAAAGAGAGTTGGGAAGATGGCTTACGAGTGGAGCTACCAGATAGGCTCACAGGAGTGCATGACGTTTGCCATATTTCGCACTTGCAAAAGTGCTTACATGACTCGACAGAGGTTGTAGAGCCTAGTCAATTAGAGGAGGTGGATGTAGAAAGAGAAGCTTCTATTCGGCGTATCCCCATGAAGATTATTGGAAGAGATATGAAGCGGCTAAGGAATAATGAGGTTCCACTGGTAAAGGTGCAATGGGGAGATGATGTTGCAGACGCCACTTGGGATGTAGAGGAGAAGATTCGTACTTCCTATCCTCATCTTTTTTATGGTAAGTTTTAGAATTCCTTTTTCCATCTTTAGATTTGAATAGGTTCTTTCCTTTATTATCCTTAAGGAGGGTGAAACTTAGGATTTAACTTATGGATGATAGGATTTGATGTAAACATGTTAATAGAACATGTTATGAATGATGTATGCTAGTGGTTGCAAGTGTTTGCTAGTGGATGCTATGGACGTATATAGGTACACTAGGCAATATTATTCCTTAGGGATCGGCCTAACTAGGACACTATAGCATATACATATGGATGTGTGCACATTTTTATTTTATTTCCATGATTGCTATAAATGGATGATTATCACATGATTGTTGCATTTGGATGATGTTTGTAGAACGCATATAGAACTAACGGTTATCATTAGGAAATTTTTGCATTCTTTGGTACATGACACAGACATGATTGCATAAAAAGGAGGTTAACTGAATCAGTGGACCGCCTAATCTTTTGCATTAATTAAGGACATTTACACTACACTAATTGCATAAGTATCATAAAATGCATTAGAAAAACTTAAGGACAATGGATGAATGGTTGATGATTGAGTAGTTGGTTGTAGAATTGGATGAAAACATTTAGTACATTCTTCTATCCTTAGAGATTTCGAGGATGAAATCCCTTAAGGAGGGGAGAATGTAACAACCTGAAACTTAACCCATAATAATTAATTTGTTAATTAATTAAATAATAAAATAACTTTGTGAAATTATCAGAATTAAGCCACGGAAGTTGCACCATTGTGTTCGTGGTAATTTTCTGGTCAAATTTCATATATAGAACGTAAAAAACCGAGCTAATATGACCAAGTTATAAAATAAACAAAATAAGCAGAAATATAACGAAATATATATATATATATGGTCAGGTCGGCCGGCCGGTCGACCTGGGCAAGGGGGCGGTCGACCGCCCGGTCGACCCTCCTTGTATTTCGGCAGGCGAACGATGGCTCCTATTCAGCCTATGACGTGGTTGCATCCTATTCAATCTCCAAATCCTACGGCCCGAGATCCACTTCTACACATATAAATAGACCCCTAGACCTAACATTTTTTCTCATTCTAAGTTTTCTCCAATTGGGTTCACCTTTCTAGGAAGGACCCTAAATGGAATAATTTTTCCAAAGGAAAAAATCGTTATAAATTAAATTATTTTACAACTCCAAGTGGATCCGGAAAGACCAAAGGAAAAGCTTAGGACTAGAGGTGAGTGATTGTAATTATTTTAAGATTTCTTTAAGTAATTTAAAATAATAAGATTTCCAATAGTTGTAGTTTTACTATGATTTTTGGAATAGCCTTTTTAGTAATTATTTACAGTTTTTAATTATTTTTAGTTCATTCAGCTATTCCTTTCAGTAATTTTAGTATTATTTCTGTTAATTATAATTTATTACTGTTAAGCATAGCTTTATATTAATTTACAGTCTATTTACAGTATCTAAGTTTATTTACTGTTATTTATTTCTTATTTACATCTTTTCGATATTTTGGATTTTATGCAAGCCTCTATTCTCTTCATTCCCCTTTTCTACGCGTATGGATTAGAATAAATTGAGCGTGAATATGGATTTTATAAGCAAGAATATTAAATGAAGAAAATGGATGTAAATTATAAAGACCGTGATAAATAATGGAATTGGACTAAAATTACATCTATTTATAATTAGAATTGGACTAATTAAAGATAATTGGCATAGTTATAACTTAGAATCATAACTAAATGAAGTAAAAGATGAAAGAAGTTTATTTTTACACTTAGACCTTGGGTTAAGTAATAAGCATGATTATAACGTAGGTTATAATAAGAAAAAGAACAGAATGAGGCTTATTTTAAGGCTTGGGATAAATTAATAAGCGTAGAAAATAAAAATGATAATAAAGGCTTATTTAAATAATTTATCTAAGTTAATAAACAAAGATGAAAGTAGGACTTGTACCAAATAGCATTCCCTAGGGCATGCTTATGCTAAGAATGGTAGTAATTGGTCAAATAGAAGTCCAAATCATGGGGATTTGGATAAGAGGCGCAACTAGATATTGTTTGGATGAAGGGCCAGTACCAACAGCATTTCCCCTATTTTTCTATGGACACACGGTGATCTTACATTAGCCTGAAGTGAGATGAGGGCATGCTATGCTGGATGTTGGAGAAAATAAGAAGACCCAATAGGTGGAGCAAAAGTTAGCACATGCATGGTGGCAGTTACGCGTGCGACTTCCATTCGGGTGCTCAGTAATAGCTATGAGTTCCAAGCGCTTAGTATGGTGTCTTTAGTAGACATCATTGCCTTCTGTATAGGGAGCTATATATGTCGTCCGGATCCACAATAATTGCTCTGTGCATCTTCCGTAGATAACATTAGCTGTTGTGTATGGAGTTATATAGCGGCTGGTCCATAGAAAGGTCTATGGAGTAGCAGACCGATCAAAAAGGATAGAATTAGGGTCACATCCTAATTACAGGATTAGGAATTCAGTCTGATTAAATCAGAGCAAGTGCAAGCAATCAAAGTTAACCTATCTTGAGCAATATTCAATCGTATTTATTTTCAGTTTATCTCTTTCCTATTTCCTTTGTTATCCTTATTTATGCTAGAACTGTAGTAGAGTCTATTACTTTTATCTTGCTTAAAGACTCTAGTAATTACTATCATTCACCAGACTTTTAGTCTGACCCACTCCTCTATTTTCCCCTTAGGCAATCAAGGAAGAAGCTAGTAGATTGCTGTAGCTTGGAGTCCTTCTTGGAGGAGACTTCTTCTATGTACTTCTTTTATTTTCAGCTGTTGTTCTTGTATGCACTGGTTTATTTATGAGGGATATTACGTACTCTGATTTTGAGACTATGAAGTTTTATTTCATAAGACACTATGAGTTTTGAATGTTGTATTTGGCATTTGACTTATTTATGAATTACTTCTGAAGCTTTGTTTTAATTAAATACTTATTTAGTTTCCGCTGTTTTTACCTATTTTTGTCTTGCGAATCTTAGTTTCTATTATTTTCAGTTATACCTACAACGCACCACGCCTTTTAATGTGTCATTTTGTATATATTAAGGGGTGGGAGGTGTTTCATGCACTACAATACATTTTAACATTATCTGAGTAGTGTTGGACATTCAATTATGTGAAGCCTTTCGGTTCAACATTCTGCAATACAAAACTACAAAAGTATTCAAAAACATTGTTAAAAAATATATAATGTAGACAAAAGATAAGTATAGACGGAAGTGTAAAAATATATCTGAATAACCTTTCAGATTGATAAAATCAGTTATTTGTTGGTTTGGAAGTGAGGAGTTAGAGACGATAAAGGTGAAATATATAGAAGGGAAAAAGAACGGCGAAGAATGAACCGTTGGGGTTAGATGACCATACCCACCAACGGTCGGAACGGGTTTGGTTGGAAAATGTTCCTACGTCCCGAGTCGTCCGACGCATCGGAGCTGTTAGGCACGATAACAGTAAAACGCCCCTAAGTTTCCCCCACAAGGCATTTGTCTCTTCCACCTTAAAAAACTGACTAAACTAATAAGTACTTGGGACTCTCCGCCACCTACAAATAATTTTGACGATCTCCCCAACCTTCCACCATCCATTTACAAATAAAACCCTCAGTCTTTCTCTCTTCTCATACCTAACAAACCTAACAATGGCGACTCTCTCGCACTCATCCATTGCTTTCTCTCCTAAACTACCAACAATATTGCGATCCGCTCCCCGTCGCCATACGATCCGTTCTGCCGCCACGTCAGTCTCTCCTTCTTCTACTACGGCTGTGAAGGCAGAGGCATTGGTGAAATCGGTGAAAGCGAGGCAGATCATAGATAGCAGGGGAAATCCGACGGTGGAGGTCGATCTGATGACAGGCGATGATGCTTTGTATAGATCGGCGGTGCCTAGCGGTGCGTCGACTGGGATTTACGAGGCTCTGGAGATGAGGGATGGTGATACGAGCGTTTATGGCGGGAAAGGGGTGCTGAATGCTGTCAGGAATGCTAATGATGTTTTGGGGCCTAAGCTTGTCGGCGTTGATGTCAGGTGAGTTTATCTTTGATTTTTGGTGGAGTTTGAATGGTTGGACGATATTTCGTACTAGGTTTTGCTTACATTAACTATTTAGATATGGAATGATGGTCTGGATGTTGGATGATGACACATTTATGGAGATTTTTTAATTTGTCAGAGTGAAGTTGCATAACCCTTAGTGCTGCATGTCTGATTGATTTATGATTTATCACATGATCGTGGACAATATTCTGGCAATAGCCATACAATCATCATTATTTACATGTTCCGTTGCCGTATTGTAATTATCTTTCTTTCTCAATTTAGTGTATCAAATCATGCTTATAAGTATTGATGTGTGTTCATGTACTTGTTAGAAAAAAAAATGTTAACTAATCTATAATCATGGATTAAATTGAAGAAAGAAACCATTTTATTTATCAACGCGTAGAAGAGCCGTGTCAGCTCTAATGCAATGGAGAGCTTTAGTACAATGGAGTTAAGAGTTGGGTTAACAGAGGGGATAACTCATATGGCTTGAGTGGGTGGTGGGGATATGGTAACATTGGGTTTTTGTGGTGGAGTAGGTACAAGCTTTCATTCTACAGAGTGTGCAAGCATGTACTATGTATGTATATGTGTAGTTTAGGGCTATTTTTTTTCCTGATTCTTTTTATATCAGTTGCCTAAATATTTGTAACAAAAGGATGAACTGGCATGTGGTTTGTCAGTGGATTGCTCTGTGCAAAAAGGGGCTGATTTATCTCAGTAGCATGTTTTTCTTCTTTTACCCAGAAACCAAGCTGAGGTTGATGCACTCATGCTGGAGATAGACGGGACTCCAAATAAGTCAAAACTTGGAGCCAATGCCATTCTTGGAGTATCACTAAGTGTATGTAGAGCAGGGGCAGGTGCTAAAGGAATCCCTCTGTATAAGCATATTCAAGAAATTTCTGGAACAAAGGAGCTTGTTATGCCAGTTCCAGCGTTTAATGTCATAAACGGTGGGAGTCATGCTGGTAACAATTTGGCTATGCAAGAATTTATGATACTTCCAGTCGGTGCAAGTTCATTTGCTGAGGCTCTTCGTATGGGCAGTGAAGGTACCATTATTCTTATCGATACTCATTTAAAACATTGGAAGTTGTTGGGACAAAGAAACAAAAGTTAGTTGCATTTGTTTTGTATTTTCTTGTTTAGTTATAAACATGATATCTAGCCAGGTTACCCGAAACCATCTACCTATTAACTTCCCATTATTGAACTGTATTTTTAGTGCGAATTTGTTAATAGCAATCAATTAAGTCGTTAATTGCAGTTTATCACCATTTATCCCTTGCAATCAATCATGTGTAATATTCTTCTCCTTTACCCATTACATGGTAGCAGTGAAGATGCATAATTATTTCATAATAGATTAAAAAAAAACTAAATATTGTAGATGTTTATGTTTCTACAAGCAAGTTTATCACTTATTCTTTATCTTTACTTGTTGTAAATGGTTAGCCATTTAGCTTATATTATATTTCATTTCATTTCATCATAGTAATATGAAATATGTCTACCTCTGTTATATTGTGATTAATTCCACCATTTTTTTGTTTTTTGTTTTGATGTTTTATGCTTTGGCAACCTTTGTTTCTAGTTATATTTGATTAATTGATTGAATAACTTTAAATTGTATTTTTCCCTCAAAGAAAAAACTTTAAATTGTATTTAACTTTGAGAGTTAAGTCAGTGCCAATGTATTTGTTGACGACACCTTACAGGTGAAATTTATATTGCATTGGCCAAATATTAAAAGAGTTGATTACAAACTTGAGAAAACGTAGTCTTGCTTATAATGTTACAATATATGAGATCATGCAAGATTAGAGTCAAAATATGATACAAGATAGTGCATATTTGTTCCATTTTTTTAAAATTAAGACGTATGATAAGTATGTAATGTTATAAATTAGTGTTACAGTCTCTATACTTACACACGCACAAAAAGTATTTAATATCATACAACGTTGCAAGATAATATCGCCGATATATCACATATTGGTCCTCGGTGTTTTTATTTTATTTTATATATAATTTATTTATTTATTTTTTGCAAAATATTGCTTAGAATATGGGTAGTTATATCATCGGTCAATTTCTGATACAACAGACCTTTGTTTGTTGCAAACTATCCATCCTTAAGTAAATACTGTTAGAAAATCCAAGGAATGAAATGATAACTTTCTGTCTACAAAAATCTTAAGACAAAGTTTGTAATTTTGTCACACTGTTTATTATAGATATGAAATCTCTGGATAGAAGTTATCAAAGACGGAGCCAGCATTTAAAACACCCAGGCTATTTTAATATTTTTACTTTAGCACCACACAAAGAACATTATAAAAATAATTTGCTAAATTAAAAAATATTAAGTTTTATAACAAAAAAGGTAAAACGGAAGTTAAGATGATCTGGAATAAAATTGAGCGAAAAAGAATCGAATGGAAAAATGAAGAAATACAAAATTTGAAACTAGAAGAAAATTTGGAATATATACACAGGGAAAGGATCAGATCTCTCCTCTTATGAATTCCTTTCTATCTACCTCTGTCTTTTGTTCAAATTTTATTTCTTCACAAACGAAGTAAATTCTGTAGATATGTTCTTGTATGGAAGATCATCTATGCAAAATTTTAAATCACTTCGATGTATAACTCCTTCAAAATTACATTTCAAGTCATCGATTGAAATAAATATTTTCTAACGGTCGGTAGTTATTGCGGTTTTCAAGGGGTTAAATGTTTTGAAATAATTCAAAATTTGCATAGATGATCTTGCATACCAATAGAATCTAGAAAATTTACTTCACTTCGAATATTTTTTGCATAAAAAGACGGAGGGGGATGTGATGCACACACCCACGCCCATGCCCACACATGCTTGTGTGTGTGTGTTTTACTTCAATCATTTTCCTCACTTCATTCTTCTGTTTTATCAAGATTAAAGATCTAATTCAACACAGAGTAGATTAAAATTATTAAACATGTTTTAATAAATGAAGGAGTTGGAAAGAATGGATTCATACTCCGTTTTAATGGGCTGTAGTAATACAGAATTAAAGGCTTAATTCAACACAGAGTAGATTAAACTTGTTTATACAAATGACAGTGTTGGAAAGAAAGGATTATTAAACTTTGCTTTAATGAGCTGCTGTAATACAGAATAATTATTCAAAAATCTGACAGGGGCGGCAGCCTAGGGTTCACAGACCGCAGGTCCGTCCCTGGAAGTTATCCATATTTAATAATCGAACTTTTAAAAATTATATTTAGGAAAAATTCCATATTTCTTTACAATTTTATATATTATTTACAAATTCGGATACTTTGTCGAGAATTTCTCTCATTTTTAAGAAATCTGCCATTAAACCAGAATTATGTGTCACTATGATAATTCTTTTTCAAATTTGTATCTTGATTCTCAATCTTAATTTTTGTGTTTGTAGCTTGCATTTTTGAGTAAAATCATAATTTCATTACTCATATTTTATTTATGAAAGCAATATAATATGTAATTTTTGTATGATATCGATTAAGATAACGATATATTTATGTCTTTTTTTAGTAGTTTTAAAGGTATATGTAGGTTGTTAACTGATTGATATTTCTGATATTGTCATGATATTTATTAGTGTCGCACATTGGTTCTTGAATAATATTTCACCGATGCCAAGATTAACTACATAGATATACACATGGATACATACAGAGGTATTTGGTATATATAATTTTCTTTTTATATTGTCTATTTCCGTATTATATCAGTTTCAGTGTTTCTTAACCTATATCAGTTGATCCAGATGTCACTTAACCCTGGTTATATTACTGATAGCGATTGTTTCTGTCTGACAGTCTATCACACTTTAAAGGGTATTATTAAGGCTAAATATGGTCAAGACGCATGCAATGTTGGAGATGAAGGTGGTTTTGCACCCAATGTTCAGGATAACAAGGAGGGTCTGATCCTGCTAATGGATGCAATTGAAAAGGCTGGTTATACTGGAAAGGTAAAGGAAATGCTGCAATATCAGACTTAATGGTTGCTTATCTTCTCATTTTATGCACATGGAGTATCCGTTGTACAGATAAAAATTGGAATGGATGTTGCTGCATCAGAGTTTTTAACAAAGCGCGGGGAATATGATTTAGATTTTAAAAATCAGCCTAACAATGGAGCTCATGTACTCTCTGCTCAAAGCTTGTGCGACCTGTATAAAGAATTTGTCAGGGACTTCCCTATTGTCTCAATCGAGGATCCATTCGACCAAGATGACTGGAGTTCCTGGACGTCACTTCAGTCTTCTGTGGATATTCAATTGGTAGGGGATGATTTGTTGGTAACGAATCAAAAGAAAATTGCTGAGGCGATTGAGAAGAAGGCCTGCAATGGTTTGCTTCTGAAAGTAAGTATCTACTGTCCAGTTTTTTATGAAATGCTGTATGCTAAATTACTTAAATAGGAGAATTCCCAATAGAGGGTAATATGCTTGGTGATCAGAGCCTGATCCCCAAAAAAATAAAATCAAAAGGGAACGTTGAACCCCTTAAATTTGACGCATGTTGTAGATTTATGTGATTTGGATATCATGGATCGTATAATGACAGTAATTGCATGAAAATAACCTGTCAATAATGCTTTGGCTCAACCTCGTAGATTGGGTGATTTTGTTGGCCATTTAGAAGCATGACGATCTTTTCTTTACGTAATTTCACCAAAGCGTTGATTTAATACATTAATACTAGGATTTGTGCAAGGTTTAAAAGCTAACCTTTGTCTAATAATTTTCAGTGTTTTAACTTTTACTTTGTAGCCAACGTTGCTTATAAATAAATGGTTTGGTTGATTATAGATGATGATGAGTATCATCACTAGCAATATTGAGTCTCAGTGCATTTTTCTTTGTTCTGTTTTCAAATTTGATCATGCTTTTTGAGCTGAATAATTTTCGAGGAATTTTATACTGTGTGGCAAAATGTAGGTTAACCAAATTGGTAGTGTTACTGAATCTATCAGAGCTGCTCTCGACTCAAAAGCTGCTGGCTGGGGGGTGATGGTCAGCCACCGTAGTGGAGAGACTGAAGACAATTTTATAGCAGATTTGTCTGTAGGTCTAGCAAGTGGACAGGTAACACTTTTACTTCTAACTTCCTTGTGCTTCTTTTTTCATTATTATTTTTGTTTACACGTTTTTGATATGATTTTTTTCTTTTTCCCAACAGATCAAAACAGGAGCACCTTGCAGAAGTGAAAGGTTGGCAAAATATAATCAGGTACATCTTTTTTCATTCTTTCATGCCATTTGATTATTAATAACACTCTTTTGGCTATGGCGGTTTACAATCTTTACTTGGCTCAATTACACCTAATCCATGTTACCACAATTCACACGTTAGCTGTCGTATCCTGTTTGGTACATGTGTTGCTAAACATTATACACCAACATTCCGAAACGTTATGCGCATATGATTTTGTACACTAATTTTGACGTTATGAAACGTTGAATTTAGCATTTCGATTTTCAAAACGTTTAATTCAATGTTTCAAAACGTTGATTCGAATGTTCAAAAATGTTTATTTTGACGATTTAAGTGTATTATGCTAATAAGCATGAAATAATAACGATTTCCTATTGAAAATCTAAAACATCAAGTTATAATGATTTCATATTGAAAATATAACACAATGAAGAATGATTTCAAATCAACATTCAAAAGATTACAAGTTTTGTTTTCTACCTAATTTTAACTCTCGACCACCACAATAATGTAAAATAGCCTACATATATTTATGAATTCTTCATTTATACTTGTATATTCTTCTATTTTTTACACATAACTATCTTGCAAATGTTCTCTTTCTCCATATACTTTTTTCAAAAATAATTAGTACATTAAAACATTGTATATGAAAAATGAAAAAACGTTGATGATAATGGTAATGTATTTGAAAAAAAAATGTTGTATAAATGTATGGAAACTACTCCAACTTCAAGTTCATGCAACAAGAAGGGTTATCATCAAGAATTGACAAAGGAAAAAAAGTAATATAACTTTGTTATAATTTTCAACTACTTGAACTATAAAAGAGTAGTAAAAATAAAAAGTAAGACATGAAGTTAGCACTTTTGCAACAATATTTGAACATTTTGCAATTTTGTTTTACTTTAATAGTATGAGTTGTAATTTATAACTAGTTGGAAATAAACGTTAATAGTATGTTTATTTATACAAGAAAGGATTTATTTTGTGTCCATCCATTTGTAGTGAATAGCAGTAGTATACAAATTTGTATATGAAGAGCGTTTTCAATAATGTTCCGTGTTACGGGTAAGCACATTCCATTCCAGTTAAGCCTACTCCCAGCATATTGCGCTCCATGGTGTTTAACATTTTCTGTTTCTGTCCGTGTACACCAGGTAACATAGCCCCCCCACCCCAAACCCAAAAACCCCACACGCACACAAACCAAAGTTAAAAATCTTTGCTTATTTAGCGCACAATCTCTATATGTTGATGTATTCAGTTATCGTCAGTGCTATTTTTTTTTTGATTGAAATATCAAGCACGATCTTACTTGAGTGTTCAGCTCCTTAATGTGATGGCCAAAGCCCCCCTTTGTGCTTTGTCTATTTCAAAAGGCATGGAAGAGCAGAGGATATCTATTATTACACAATGAGGAGGAGAGGAAGTATATATTTTTCCATCCTTTTGATATTTCACAAAAAGTGAAAAAATAAAATAAAAAGTCATTTTCGATTTTATATGTTAAAACCAATTTTCAAATTGACCGTTTTTAAAATTACTTGAGCAAAATACTTTTTGGTTGTTACGAATATCCAAAATTGAAAACCGTAAACCAAGCCCGGTCTAAACATCTACATTTTCATGGAATAGGAATTAAGCATTTCAAGATTTGTTTGCCCGCTTGTTTTTTCATTTTGTATCAGCAGTAAACCATCTTTTGCACAGATCTTAACACATGTAAGTATGAAACTTAGTAGTATCGCGAACTGTGATGTATGCCCTTGTTCCAACATTCTGTACTAATTGTGTCAATATTGTTGAATCTGCAAATGATTCAGTTACTATTTCTTCCATTATGATTTCTTCAACTCATCAATGTGTTTTTTTTATATCATTTTTGAGCATGACTTGCAATCTCCCTATTTTGCATGCAATTCGAGTTTCCTGGTTTTGCTAGCTTAACTGTGAACAAATTTTTGATCATTTTGCCTCAGCTGTTGCGCATCGAAGAGGAACTGGGAGATGTTCGCTATGCTGGTGAATCTTTCAGATCTCCATAGAATTTTAAATAACACTACAATGTAACAAGGCCTCTGCACAAAGTTGGCAACATTTTAGGAGCGTTGCAAGTCAAACAATCGGCCAGACGATTCTTTCATGACAAAGTAGAGTTGGATTGGTTGTATTTTCTTCTGTAAAAATATATGTATGAGTGGTTCAATTGGTGAAAGAAATATGTTGTTTGTAATTTCTATTAGTACTCATCCATTCCAAACTGAGGAAATATGTAATGTTCTCGTGTATTATTGGTGAATTTTTATTATTTTTGGGCATTCAATTGAAGATTTCTGAAATGACAATCATATTTTAAAGTTTGTACTGCATTTCGTTTTATTTTGATCTATGCTTGTTCATTGATTAATTTGTTGTCCATCTTTCAAAATTCAAATGACATAAATGAATCAGAAACAACAACCAAACTAGAAGCGCCAGTTATTCTTCTTTTCTTGCATGTTTCAGTGTTGTGTTTCACATGCAGGTGCTTAATTTTATTCAATTTATCAAATTTCATGGTGCCTTTTTTAAATTTCTAGAATGTTCTTTACATTTTTCCATCACACGTGATCGTGTGTACTTCTCATATTTAAACTTCGACTAGACAAAAATCGTTATTTTTTTTTTAAAAAAGCAAGGTTCTGTTTGGTTTCATATTGTGTTTTGTGTTTTTCGTTTTCAACCTTAATGACAAAATATAAGGACGATGGGTGAGAAAATTAAAATTTTAAGTCATCACGACTACGTTGAAGGGACGCAGAGCGGATGGAGGAACGACAGAGGGGATGGATTGTTTTCCACTTTTGTTATTTATTCAAACATGAAAAACAATATATATTTTTTTCCTATTTTACTAATGTGTAACTCATGCGTCGCACACGATATATTTTACAAAAATAGTTTTATAATCACATTTTAAAAAATTGAATTTATTATGCAATATATGGTGAATTTGTTAAAATAATTGAGTTACGTACTAAAGTTATTATTTCTAAGTATGTATTTTTTTATATGATTTATGTTTTTTCATATTTGTGTAAAAAAATAAATTGTCAATTTTATATATTATAATATAATGAGTTAAATACCGATCTGTTATTTTTTAGCATTTAGTATTCGTTGAGAAAATAAATGAAAATTAGTATTATTAATAAATCAAATTTAATAGTTTTATAAATTTCAACAGATAAATATTTATATGCGTAGATTTTGCGTTTTAACATTTAGTTTTTAGTACATTTGTCTAAAAGATAAAAGATATATAGATTGAATTTCAAATATTGCTTGAAATAATGGAAGAATACATGAAATACTAATGAATTGGTATATTTTATGATTTAAATTTTTTGTAGTAATATTAACATCAGAAATAACTATATTACATTATCAAAAAGATAAATAAAACATTATTTAATGACTAAAAAGAATGTCGATTAAAAGAAACGTCACAAATCATATTCTTATTTCAACTATGTAAAAATTGATAATTTGGTTTTTAGAACATTATTTCGTACCTTGATAATTTTAATTTATAACAAAAAATTTCAAAAAATAATTAACATCTACCACAGAAAGGCAAAAAATAAAAAAGAAAAATATTTCTAATCAAAATATCATATGAATTTATCCATTTTAACGTAAATCTTTTTTTTTTTGCAAAGCCAGCGGGGTTAAATGGGCCCCTACCATATATTAGCAAAAAGAATTACAATGATCCATGACTCACCATTAGATCAGAAAACAAAGTAAAAATACAACAGCAAAGAAGATTACTGACTAAAATTAAAAAGGATAGAGTGGACCAATATATGTTTAGAAGTAGAAACACCTCCAAACACCCTACTATTCCTCTCTATCCATATAGTACTCAATGTCTTTTTCAGAACACGCAGTAGCAGAAAACTCTTATGCGACTTCCACCTTGTAGCTTTAAAAATATTGTACCATTCCATTGATGAATTTCTTAAGGGGTTCCGAAAGTTTAGTTTCTTCAAAATGCTTCCTCAAATATAGAAAGTAACATCACACTCAAAGAATAAATGAGGGATAGACTCCTTGAATTTATGACAGAGAAAGCATGTATCATCAAAAGTAATACCCTTCGCCTTCAATTTATCAAGCGTATGTAAACCATTTTTAACAATCTTCCAGAGGAGTAAATTCTCTTTAGGAACAGAACCAGCATTCCAGACTCTAGAGTGCCAAGGAAATACAGAGAAATGAGAAGGATCAAACATACTAGAACATACTAAGTTAATTTTATGAGGCTTACTACACCATAGAGCATGAAAATCATTAGACGAGAAGGATTTAGCTTGAATATTACTCTAGCAGGCACGAACAGAGGTTGAATTGGAGGCAGGCAACAGTAAAGATCCTTCATACCAAATAGAATAAACAGTAGCATGTTCAGAAATACCAGTCATGATTATGATATTGTAGCTAATCAAATCAGCTAAAATGAGACCCTGATTAGACCATGGATCGAACCAAAAGGAGATTTTATTCTTATATAGAAGACCAGCCTGAAAATTATGAATAAAATCCTTTCTAAACCGTAGTAAATTCCTCCATGACCAGCTACAATCCATAGGAATATCCATAGTCCAAAAATGTTTGTCTTTGATTAGATTCTTCCTCACCCATGAAGCCCATAAGTTATAATCAAATTTATAAATTTTATCTATACGCTTTGAGATAGCTGCTTTATTCCATTTCCTAATATTCATGATACCCAGACCACCAAATTTATAAGGGCAGCAGATCTTTTTGAAAGCAATAGGAATAAGCTTTTTGGAAAATGGATTACCATGCCAAAGAAAATGGTTAAGAGCTGAGTTAATCATGGAAATAAGTTTGGCTGGCAGAATGAAAATCCGAGCATAGTAAAGGTGGAAGTGGCAATGGATTTGACTATGAAAATTTTACCAGCCATTGAACATTTAGAGATAGGCCAGGATGAAATTCTTGCAGTAATTTTTTCATAATGTTTGAGACACTTGCTGGTCTTGACTTTAGATGAACACATTGGAGCTCCTAGGTATTCTTCATTGTGATGTATAGGATTTAGACCAGACAAACCATAGATAGAACATTTTTCAGACTCAAAGATGCCTGCAATCCTAATTTTGGATTTATTCTTGTTAATAGTAAGACCAGTAAGAGCTTTGAAATCTTCAAAAATATGCAGGACACCATGTATAGATTTAGAGGTTGGTTTTCTGAAAAGAAGAAGATCATCAGCAAACTGCAGGGTAGAAATATCAGACTGTTTGCATAAAGGATGATATTCAAGAAGCTTCAATGACAAGTATTTAGAAGTGAGGGATGTGAATAATTCCATGACACAAACAAATAGGTAAGGAGACAAGAGGCCACCTTGCCTAATGCCCCTAGTAGCTGGGAAGTAACCAAATAAATTGCCATTGAAACTTAATGAGTATTTGACAGTGGAAACGCAAGTGTATATCCATGAAAGGAAAGGAATTGGGACATCTTGAAAAGAATATATATAACTGACTTCCATTGGAGAGTATCATAAGCTTTTTGAATGTCAAGCTTTAAAACACACCTTTTTGAAATATTTTGCCTATCATAACCTTTCAACAATTCAGATGAAAGAAGAATGTTATCAGTGATGTCTTTGGAGTGAAGATTTGATTGGGAGAGATAATTTCGGGAAGAACAGATTTCATCCTAGCTGCCATAATCTTGGAAATGCATTTGTAGATCACATTGCAGTAGGTACTGGGTCTGAACTGAGTAACAGATGAAGGCTGGTCTGATTTAGGAATAAGAGCAACTTTAGAGAAATTAATACTATAAAGCATTTTCTTGTGTTTGAAATTTTTTTAATGGCCTTTATCACATCAGGGCCAATAACAGACCAAGCAGATTTATAAAAATGGGCATTAAAGCCATCAGGACCAGGAGAACTAGTTGAATTCATAGCAAAAATATTTTCTTTAATCTCTTCAGTAGTTATCTCTTGCACAAGAAAATTAGAAGCCTGAGATGATAAGGAAGGAAGGGAAATGTTATCAAATAATTGGTTGTGAATATCTGGATTATTGGGGAAGGCAAGTAGATCCTGAAAATAATCCAAAAAAGCATCATGAACAGCATTAGGAGAAGAACATAAAACACCATTTTTATCTAGGATGTTGGTAAAATTTGCCGCAGAGTGTCTGATTCTTAATGTTTCATGAAAAATGGCAGTGTTTTTTTCACCATGGATGAACCACTTAATTTTTGCCTTTTGAATTGCCATCTTATTTTCTTCCACCAGAGCTTTAGCTAGTAGATTGTTTAGAGTATGCTCTTGAGACACAAGGTTGGCAAGCACCGAATGATCCATACATACCTGAATATCCTTTTGCACTTTAAATAAATTAGCACGAACAGAGTGAGATAGATTACTACCATTTCCAAATATGTCATTAGCCCAAGGTTTGAGAGTTTCTTTTAAATGCCTGAGCTTAGCCTGCAAAATATACATAGGATTACCATATACATTAAAAGACCAGCAGTTAGTAACAATTTTCATGAAATCCTAATACATAGTCCAGTTATTAAAAAATGAAAAAGAGGATTGTCTTCTCTCATATTTTTTACCCCAGTCTAAGATAAGAGGAGAGTGGTCTGAGAGGGAAGGAGGGGGAATGATGCAGTTAAGGTTAGGCCATGCAAGAACAGATGAAAAGTTTTGGTAGGATCTATCAAGTTTACAAAAGGTGAGCTTGCCTAATTTGCTGGAGTTATTCCAAGTAAAGAAACATCCATTGGCAGTGATAGGGAGGAGGTTATAATCATATATAGCTTTATTGAGGGGTCTAGTTTGTTGATATGTAAGAGGAGTTCCACCATATTTGTCAGTAGAAATTTGCATACAATTCCAATCTCCAATACATAGCCATGGAATATTAGAGGTTTGAAGAGAAGGGAGAGAGTCAAGAAATAATTGTCTATGCAGACAACTGTTTTCAGCATATATGAATGTCATGTGAAATTTGGATGAAGAAGGGATGTTAGAAATTTGAGTGTGGATATACTGTCTGTGAACATAGAGGGGGGTAATAGAGAAGATGGTAGGATTCCAGAGAATTAGAAGTCTGCCAAAAGAGGCTTGTGAAAGATTATGGATGAATTTCCAGTTACTGTTAATGATTTGAGAGGCCTTAATGGAGTTGGCATGATTTAATTTTGTTTTTGAAATTGCCATGATTTGAATTTTGAAGGATGATATGAAGTTTCTAATTTCTAGTTGTTTAGATAAGGAGTTAGCACCCCTTATGTTCCAGAATCCAATTCTATCTATCATAAAAAGATTGAGTGTAGGCTCTGGTTTTAACTCCAGAGGAAGAACGGTTGAGGTCTGATGAGAGTGGCAATGAAAGAGAAATTTGGTCAATGGAATATTGAATTCCTTTATCAAAGTCAGGAGAGGGATTCTTATGTTTGAAATACTTTTTTGGCCTTCCCCTTTTATTTTTGAAGGATGATCCTAAACATTCAGGTAAAGATTGGATATTGGAAGAAGGAGAGAGAGAGATTGCTGGATTGGAGAGGGTTAATGTCAGAGAAAACATGATTTGGAAGAGTTAAAGATGAATAAGGAGTAATGGAGAGTTCAGGAGGGTTTTGATTTGAATGTTGGACTGGAATATGATCGGGAGGGTGCACAGCGTTGTGCATTTCACTATGCATGTTCAGATTGTTGACACTAATAGTATCAGGTAAAGGTAAATGCAGTTTGCCTTTTGAAATGTCTGAATGATCAATTTGTGTCATGATGTCTTCAATATCCTCTTCAGACTCTTCATTTAAAGTCTGAAGCACTGAAAAATTATTATGTGTACTTACACCATCAGAGCAAGATGACTGGAGAAGATGGTTTGCCAATTCAGGCCTTGAATCAGGTTGAAAGTTAGATAAAGAAGTTAAAATATGAAGAGCTTTAGGAGTCTCAGTGTTAGATTCTGCAATACCCGAGGAAATAGGGTCTAAAACACCAAAAAGGCCCGGAGGAGGTTGGATAAGACCCTCCACCACCAATTCAGATTGTGTATTTCTCGAAGCAACCTTATCAGAAACATCAAGGAGACCCGTAGTCAATTGAGAATCAACTTCCACAGACTTCAAAGGAGAAGTGGGAGAAACTACAGTCATATCCACTACAGATTGATGCTCTTTACCAACACTATGAATTATACTATTCTCATTATCATCCTTATTTACCTTTCTCCATAATTTTTGAAATGGTTTTAATTTTCTTTTACCTTTAAACAGTAAGCTTTTCTTCTGTAGATTTACTGGACCAGTCTTGATGACATTCGAAACACCATCCACAACTTGATTATTGGATATTTTATTGTCCCTTTCCTCAGACTTTCCAGAAACAGTAAGTTTTTCACAATTAGCTGTTGCATGGCCAAATATTTTGCAATGAGTACAAATAAGAGGCTTCTAAGCATAATCAAGAAGGACATCTGGACATGAACCATCACCAACTGAAAGACTATCAGGAAGCACTTTATCAGGAGAGATCTCAATCAAACATTTAGCATACTCAAATATTTTCATTTTTTCGGTATTTTCATCGAAGCATATTAATCTTCCAAGATGACACACCAACCAATTGATGCCAAGAAGAGTCCACGTTAAAATCGGGATTCTATAAAGATGAACCCAAACTGGGACTGTTCTAACTACTGCTTGAGCAGAAGCAAAGGTGGGATTCCATTTCGAAATGATAAACATTTGACCATGAATGAAGAGAGGATCTTTCTTTAGGACAGTCAGCTTGTCTTCTTCACTGGAGAATTCAAAGTAGTAGTTAAGCTTATCAAAATATAACTCATAAGAGCCTTTTAGCTTCCAAACCTTATCGAGGAAGGCTTTAACTGCCATATAGTTCACTGTTCCAGCAAGAAAAAAACCTACTAGACAATCAGACCATGATTTAATACCCTCATCAATTATCTCATTGGGAGGGGGAAGAGAACCCGAGTACTGAATATCAAAATGAACAGGGATATAAGTCCCTGCATTCCTGGGTTTCGCAGTGAAAAGAGAGGACCATGAAGAAGACGAGGCAACCGGAGGAGAAGGAATGGAAGAAGAAGGAGGACGAGGAAGAAGAGGGGGAAAAGGATCAACAATAAGAAGAGAAGAGGATGAGGAAGGAAGGGAACCAATGACATGGTCAGGTGGCGGAGGAATGGGAGGAGGAGGTCGGACAGAGGAGAGAGAAGAAGGAAGGACTGAAGGGGAGTGGGTAGGGCTGTCAATGGATACCCGAAAAATCCGAAATCCGTCCGCATCCGCATCAGAAAAGCGGATAAATATCCGGAAAAACGGATGCAGATGCGGATACGAGAACATCCGCATCCGAAAATTATCCGTCCGGTTTATGTCAAGATTATAGTTCAAATTATGTGTATTTTAATACAGTAAATGATATTCGTTTATTATTTTATTAAGTTAGTAGTTTATATTATATGCACTTAATACTTATTAACTGCTCGAAACTATTTATTATCATCATATTTGTTAATTTTTAACACTTTTTTAATCAATGAGATTGAAAAATATTTATGTTAAACTAAATTTTCTTTTTATAATTCCTGATTTATCGGTCGTTGGCGGATAGGATAATTATCTGATATCCGTCCATATCCGCGGATGCGGATATCCGATATCCGAAAATGATTTCGGATGCGGATGCGGATATGGCAATATCCGCATCCGAAAGCATCCGTTGACAGGCCTAGGAGTGGGCAGGAGTGGGAGATGGTACAGGAACAGTTGAAGGAATGGTTAAAGGGAAGGGGAGGGGTAAGACATGGGAAGACATGAGGACGGTAATTAATTTTTTTTCATGAGGACGATAATTAATATTAACATAAATAATGAATATACATAATTAAAATTTAACATTTTCACAAAATATATTAAATGAAATTATTATTAATTTTCCAAAATTCTAAACTACAATATTCGTTACTTATCATTAATTTAGAACCATTATTAACATTTTTTTATTAATGATAAAATATTCACTTATCGTACCAAATTTAGAATGAAAAAACGTGTACATGTATAATAAGATATCTATATCAGAAAGAAAAAATTGCTTACATGTTCGTTTATAACGAAACACCAACTTTAGAAAGAAAATATATGAATATTTTCCATTGTAATAAAGTAATAATTTTAGAAAGGTAAAGTTGAATGTAAAATAATATAAGAGAACAAAAGATAATTTTGTATATAACCGTGCAATTTTATGTTATATGGACATGAATGAAATATTAGTTTTACAATTTTTGTCAGTATAAGCATCTTATACAATTCATTGAATTGTCTTTTTTTACTTATTAAACCAAATAATAAATGTTAGTTAATTGGATTTATTTTAAAAGTTCAGGTTTTAGATCACTTAATTTATTTAAATACATGAACTTGAATGTAAAATAATATTTTAATACCTGGGGGATTTTTTTAAATAATTGTAAAAAGTATATATTTAAATGTAAAATGTTAATGGAGAGAGTTAACAGAATTTTGTAATAATTATAATTGTAAAAAGTTATTTGGATTGAAAATAAAATATTTACAGAGAATTAAGGAGAGAGCATGAAATCTCTAGATTTAACGAGAGAACAGAAAATTCTTCTGCTTTACTATTATTTAATAGATATGTTAGCTTCATTTTCAAAATTGGTTTCTTTCTAAAAATACATGCGTCTTATACACGTTATTTGTTCGAAAACACAAAACTAAAAATGACAAACCAAACGGAGCCTAATTTTTTTATACCGATTCGAATTCAGACGAAACTATGATTAATGAACTCACATTTACATTACGGACAATGCAGAACACTAGAATACTTTATATTCTGAACGTATATTTTAGTTCTCCATGATGATTAATTTTTATACTTAGCAAATAACATACTACATCACAATATCACTAGGTAATCGCTATTTTTTGTTTAAACTACAGTAACTTCTTCATACTTACTTGGAATCAGTTAAAACTTTGACAATAAATTCACATTTATATTACGGACGATGCAGAACAATCATATGCTTCATATTTGAACATAACGTATGCATGTAGTTCTCCATGTTGATTGACAACTGTACTTAGCAAAAAAAAAGACTACATCCCATATCCAAACTTCGACTTGGCAAAAGCTGATATCCTTTTTTCAAACTCCATTAACTTTTTCATACTGATTTGGAATGAGATGAAACTTTAACTAATAAAGTCGCATTTACATTACGAACGATGCGGAACACTTTGATACTTTATATTCTGATTTTCCATGACAACTTTAGTTATACTTAGCAAATAACTTGCTACATCTCCATATCACTGGGCATAAGTTGCTAATTTTTTTGCTAAACTATAGTAACTTCTTCATACTCACCCAAAATCAGATAAAACTTTAACCAACGAACTTGCATCTGTATCACGAACAATACAGAAAACTTGGATACTTTATATTCTAAACGTACACTATACTTTTACATGGTCACTAGTAGTTGTAGTTAGTAAATAACAAGCTAAATCCTCACTTTTTTTCTGCTCAAAGTCTATTAACTTCTTGATACTGACTTGAAATTAGACGACATTTTGACAAATGAACTTGCATTGACATTAAGGACGATGCAGAATATTTGGATACTTTATAGTCTAAATTCCATTGTAAAAATCTACAACACTCCGTAAAATAAACAGTTTTTAAATAAAAATAATTAATAAATAATTAATAAAGCCCAAAAATGGAGTTTGAGAAAATGCCAGAATTTGACCATGAAACTTGCACCATTGTGTACGTGATGATTTTCTAAGCAACTTTCATACATAAAGTTTCACGATCGTAGTTCAAACAGAGAAGTTATCGACATTTGGAAGTTTCAGGTCGAAAATAATTTAAAGAAGAAATAAGGAAATAAATATTAATAAATAATGTATACATATCGTTAAGAAGGAAATAAATAACATAGGCCCATTGATCAACAACCACGTATGGTCGATCGACCACTCCTATCGATTGGTCGACCGATCGATCAGGACTGGCGACTATATGAACCTCGGCCTAACGACTTGGATTTAATAAATTTTAATCTAACGTACTAAATTGATTCAAACGTCTATAAATACAGACATAGCCCCTCACTTTTTTTCTCATATTTTATGAACTGAGCAGCGGAGCTCTGCCATTTCTCCTTTTCCACTATTTCTAGAAATTATAATAGAATACTACATGCATGCATGCATGCATACATACATACATATATATTGGAGAAGGACTGAAAAGAAATGAAAAGAAGAGAAGCAAATCAGTTCTGCGAAAAAGGTAAGCTTAGAAATTATAAATTTACACTCCACTTAACTCAATTCTCCTCTCAAATATGTAATTCTAATGATATACATACATACATACATGCATACATACGTACATACATATACATATACATACATACATACATACATACATACATACATATGTATATGTATGCATACTTTTGGTTGAAAAGAAACAGATTCAAGTAAAAGAATGAATTTGGATTTGGAGATTTGGAAGCCATAAGGTGGGTGAAAAATTATGTAATTTACATAATTCTAAATTTATTTCGTTGAAATCCTATTTTTTTATGCATATACAAAGATCATTGGATTATAGTTTTAAATAAATAAATCTAATTTGGAATCATTTTCTACATATTCAATATTTTTTAACCTTGACAAACAGTATGTAAACACCCTAGATTTTGGAAGTTAGGGAGAATGTTCCCTAAAACCCATGAAACACAATAGAACTGTGTAGCTATTTCTAGATTTTTGTTAATTGGATTGTAAATGGTTAAACTTGATAATCGTCAATTAGAGATGCTTTAATTTGATTTTGGATTTTAATTTCTATGTTTTAATTCATTAGAATTGTAGAATATACATTCTAATTGTATTGATTGCCATATGAGTTTTCATAAACGTCCAACTTCGCAATTATATATGAAAAATGCATCGTTTGGAATAACAAGAAATATTCATATACCCAAAAGAAAGAGATGTGCAAAGTAGAGATGCTTTTCTTTAGTTTGCACTATCTATTTGAATAAAAAAATAAAAGGGATAATCCATTGTAATTGCAAATACAACACAATCCCACTTTTAGGCGGTTTATGGAAAATTACAATAGCAACATTTTATTTTTGGAAAGGATATGGTTTTAATGCATTAAAATGTAGAAATGAATATTTTTGTGGAAGTTACACATAAGGGTATGTTCAAAAATCCCTAAGTGTAGAAACTAAAAAGTTATAAATAGAAATATACATAATTCCATTTGCCAAAATAATGTAAATATTTAAAGTCGAGTACAAGTTTAAGAAATAAATAAACAAACGCCAATATATCATAAATATTATAGGTACGGTAACGTGATTGAATTATTTGTTATCATATTAGTTATAAATGAATTGCTAAATATGAATAAGGTAATAAATTAAGAAGAAAAATGGAAGTTATTGTAATCAAGTCAATATGAGTAGTAAATTATTTAATGAATTTAATTACGGATACCATTTATGACATCTATGAAGGAAATTAAATAGACATGGTAAACTAATTCTGAAACAAACAAATTGATTCCATTATCACTGTTTCAATTTGAATATAGAAAGACAATTTATGAAGGGCATTTATTGAAGGTGGAAGAAGCAGTAAATGATATTTAATAACATGAATGTACTAAGAAGTTAAAGATTATAAGCGTATAAAATAAAATGTATGTTCATAGAAAGTAAATAAATGAATACCAATAAATGAAATTAGAAGACGTAATAATTTCCACAGTGAAATTATATGGCCTCAATAATACGTTTGCGCGGGTGGGAATTAGTGGGCCAAGCCTAATATTTAGGTTACTTATAAATGATTTGGATTAGGATGTGAGGTCAGTAACATTACACAATAGAAGTCTGTTATCCACAAGGGGCTACCAGCAGTTGTGTATACATAATACTTATGCGAGACACCTCCAACTATATGACTTATAGGTGGGATATACATTCGCCTATAGGTTTAGGAGAATATACCAAAGGGTTCGCCTCGGATTTGAAGTATTAAATGGCCAAGTACCTTTAGGTGGTCAAGGGTTTACTTCGGGGAAGAGGTAATAAATGGCTATTGAGTCTGCCTCTGCACCAGTTAAGAAGTCTTAAATAACCTACGATAGTGCCTAATTGGGAAGGGATGGCCTGCTTCAATTCCAAACCAGAAGTATTAAGTAACTGGCAGTAGGCATTTTCCTTGATTGTATTAGGAAAATCTAAATGGGATTCTTAGATGGTGGTATGCTACGTGAGCATTATTTGATAGATCGAGATTCTTGTAGTAGGTATACATAAGTCGAGGCCACCACCGGTCCTCAGCGGTCGTTAGCAAAGACTTGGGTTAAACCTGTGCAGTTACACGTCCTACCACTATAGAGTTCGTATGGGATATGCACTGATCTCAAATGTGGTTGTCTGTTTGTTTGGTTAGAGGTTGGTTAGTTAACTCTTAGATAAGTCTTTGAGATGTAATAGCAACACGGTTAGATAAATTATAGAGCCGTGTCTAGAAGTCATTGACCTTCGGGTCGGTTAACTGTCGATTACGTTGCGAAGGGTTTTTCTTTTGGAAAGTATAGTGATGCACCTATATGCATATACATATACAAATACTTATACCTTGGGTTAGGTTACGTATATAGATACTTATATCTTGGAGTAGGATGGATATATCGTACGCGCATATGGAATCAATCGACATAAACTAGTATTATGTGAAATATATAATTACTAATCATTAAAACATTGTTTTGACCCCCTCCTCATTACAACCCACAAGATAGATTTAAAGGTACATGATACTGGTACAAGATGGGAACGCTAGACGGATGGGTCTCCTTATTCATGCTCAGCACTGACATGATACTAGTACAAGACGGTAGATGGATAAGATAGATTTAAAGGGACATGATACTGGTACAAGATGGGAACGTTGCACTAAGGTAGTAGCCTTAGTCCACTATATAAACATATGTATATGTATATGTATATATATTATTATATTTTACTATTCTGCTATGAGTTCATATAATAGCTCTCTAATATACATATGTTTATTAGAGGTTACCAACACCAACGATCCATACCCTAATGGTCTTGGAGTTTGATTTAATCGAAAAATCGGGCCCATTAAGGTGCGGGTTGTTATAAAATCCTTCCAGGCCTTCACCAAGTCCCCAAATATGCGCTAGGCTAGCCTTACTACTGATCATCCACCTAGACCTAACTAGGCAAGGCTTACCACTTCATCTAAGAATCTAAATGAGTATTTGGGCACTTTCTAGGCATTACATGAAGCTCGATGCCATGTATAAGCATCCATGTGCTAGTTTTGGTGGTCTTACCTCGTTGATTGCTCCTAAACCCATCCAAAGCATCAAATGTTCATTGGATCAATTATTATTAAGCCAATTACCACATCTTATCAAACATACATGGGTTACCATTAATTCCTAGCTCCGATTAATCTCCGTCTAAATGGTTAATTACTAGTCCATACGTACCGCATAGCTTCCGCCTAGCAATTTTTAAAACTTTGGTCTAAACGTATGTTGTAGTTCTCCATGGTAACTAGCATTTATATTTAACAAATAACATTCTATATCCTCATATCACTAGGTAGACGTCGTTGCTTATTCGTTTAAACTATAATAACTTCTTCATACCAACTCGAAATCAGATGAAACTTTAATTAATGTGCTTGTATATATTATAGACGATACAGAACACTTGGATACTTTATATTCTGAAAATATGTTATAGTTCTCTTTGATGGCTAATAATTGTACTTAACAAATAACATACTATATCCCCATACCTCTGTTTAGGTAGAAGTTATAATTTTTTGTTCACACTATAGTAACTTTTTCATACCGACTTGAAATTAAACGAAATTTTGACTAATGAACTCGCATTTAAGTTACGGAAGATACGAAATACTCAAATACTTTGTATTCTGAACATGCATTGTAATTCTCCACGTGGCTAACAGTTGTACTTAACAAATAACATGCTACATCCACATATCACTTGGAAGAGGTCATTATCTTTTTCCTTTGAACTGCAGTAATTTCTTCATACTGACTAGGAATCAAATGAAACTTTTGATAATGAACTCATATTAACGTCATGGATGATACAGAACACTGAGATATTTTATAATCGGATGATCTCTATGGTGACTAACAGTTAGCAAATAACAAGCAACATCCCTATATATAAACTTCGATTAGCCAAAAATCGTTATTGTTTCACTCAAACTACAGTAACTTATTCATATTGAATCGAAATTAGATGAAAATCTGACGGCGACAACCTATTGTTGAGAAGTAATTAACTAGAATTTTATAATAAAGATTAAATCAGTTAAAAGTATTCTAAAACAATAAAGTTAGAATTTATAAAGGCTAATTTTGAAATTTTGTGAAATATATTTTATTAATGTAGAAAATATTTAAAACGAGATAAATATTAATTTTATAATTAATTTAGCTATTTTAAATTTAAAGATGATTTTTAATATTTGAATTAAAGGGTAAATAAAATACTGTAAAGTATAGTAATTAAAATAAATGATAGAAATTTATTTTTGTATAGAAAAGAATTTTGTTTCAATTCTTAGAAAGTATTTCGAATTTATTTATAAATGAATTTAAAATAGGATTAAAAATAATTGAATTTAATATAGGAAAATTTATAGAAAATGATTTAATAGAAATATATGATGTTCTTTGAATGTTGAAAAAGTTAAATATGATTTTTATTTAATTATATAAGGGGTTTAGTTGAGTTTAAATTTTTTTAGAGTAAAGTAAATAATTAATGAAGTGACTAAAGTGAAATTAGGGTTTTGGTGAACAGTAAAGCCCAAACCCAAATATTATGTTTCCAAACATTTCAAACTCATGATTTTTCTCCTTCAGATATATAAATATATATACACACATATATATACATACACACTGTAATATATACCCTTTTCAAATTAACGATGTAATTTCCTGAAGCTTGTTTTTATCATGTCTTATAACTCAAAACCCTATTTCTCCTCTTTTAAAATATTTAAGGAAAAATTAAATAAATTTCTATTAATTCTCAAATTTGAATTTGAGCTTCTCAATATGGGTTTACGCAACTAAATAAGAAGAAATCAAAGCTTTGAGCATCAACCTGTTGCACTGAAATTTTACAATAAGAAGAAGAAGAGGAAAAAGAAGGAGCAGTTTAAGTATATTTGATCAAGGAGCTTCTATTTCTTTGAGGTGAGTGATTTTATCACTCACACATCCATGTTTGCATTTATGATGTGTATAAGATGGTGATTGATCATTGTAATTGTTTAATCCTCTTTTCTATCAACAAAAGATCTCATACTTTCTCCATCATCCCACTTAAATATATAGTGGTTGACACATGTTTGTTGTGTGAAATTGAGTAATGAATTGATGTTTGATTGTGTGCAAGAAGTGGTGATGGTTGGAGAAGTAAAACGGTGTCGATCGTAGGCAATATGGTGATGTTAGGCTCATGGCCTAGGGCTAATTAACCCAGACCATCAATGACGATCAGTCGATAGTCGAAGGCCTGGAGCAGATAGCTCCAAGTAGTGACCAATTTAGAAAAAATAAAAAATGAATAAAAATTAAAAAAAACGAAAACGAAAATATGAAATGTAAGAATAAATCATATGTAATTTTTTTATGAAATTATTTTGTGAAAATACTATTTATATTAATCTAAATTAATTTAAATAGAAATTGTTTTCTTAAGTGTAAATTTGATTTTGGGTTTAAACATTGATTTAAAACATATAAATAAATTCTTAAAGATTATAAAATGGCTTTGAATCAATTATTTCTTAGTTTTTAAGGAATTTTTGTTTAATTATCAAAATATAAAGAAAAGTTATAAATTAATTTTATGGTTTTAAAACTGTGATTTATAATTATTTTAAATAGAATAGTGTATATTTTGGTAATAATAATTATTTTAAAAGTTTTCAAAAGTAAATAAAAATATTTTATGAAATTAAATTTCTTTATTGATTAATGTGTATATTTTCTATGTGATGAAAAATTTGAATAAACAGAGTTATAATACCGTCTGGTATAAGACGTTCGGTAATATTTCTCTGATTGTTCTTTGGACTCATCACACAAAATATTATCTATATATGAAGCGAGTGTTGTTTATGTGCATTGAATAAACGAGTGAACATCATCACATGGTATAGGACGCCTAAGTTGATATTTATTCGGTTATTCCATGTATGTTGATAGCACTTATACGGGTTACAACGGAGGCAAATAATGTGGAATTGCACATATATGGTTATGAGATGATGCTCGCTGTCGTGAGCTAAGTTATACGCCAATATAGATATGGATGTCTATCAATGTGTTCCTATTATACATTGAGGGATGAACCAGATTATGTTAGTATCTATCCAAGCGGCCAATTGTGGGGCAGCGCCCCAAACACACTTTGAGATGTATATATTAGCGTGATGCTAATTGCTCTAGTGTCAAATAAGCCAACAGTCTGTTACCATATGGCACTTACAAGGTTATGAATAGTGCGTAGCGTTGATTAGCATCTGATGGATATTGGGTCCTAATGTTGGAACTAGGCCAGTCCGCAGCGGAATAATTATGTAAATTTCAAATTTTCAACCTATTTGAATCTTTAATGGACCTATGTAGTCTACATTCATTTAGAACTTTTTTAAATTTCTTTTTAAGTAAAATTGACATTTTACTTAACTTTATAAATTAATTTTTATTTAATATAATATGTATTATTTTTAATATACGTGTATCATAGTGTACATGCACGTGCAATTTGATAATATGTACATGGTTTGACATACCTGTGTACATGTGTTGGGATTACACTATAATGGACATGTTAACTCCTTTTGCATACATATATTTTGTCTATATACATGTGTTTGCATCAAAACATTAAACAAATATAAATAAATATTTAATATAAAATAAAAGTATACATACACACACACACATATATATATATATTGACATACTAGATGTAAATAATTTATATAAATCATTTGTAAAATGTGTGTAGATATATAAAATAATTAAATCATAAATTTATTTAAATATTAGTTTATAAAATAATTTTAAATAAATATAAATATACATTATACTATGGATGCTGTGAATGTTTTTTAATTTAATTTATATATATAATAGATTTAAACGTATAATTGGTTATAAACACACACACACACACATACACACACACACACACATATATATATATATTAATATAAATAATAAAATTAAAATTTATAAATAAATATATTTCTGCATTTTGCTTTCGGCCAGGTATGACCAATTTTTTAATTTCTTTTCAGTTTAAAAATAAATTATTAAAAATATTAATTATATACAAAATCCATGTAAAAAATTAAATAAAAAATAAAAAAATTACTTTCAAAAACATAATATGTATTATATGTTATATAAAATTTTGTACAAAATTTTACTATATATATTTTATGTATATGTATATATAATATTGCATAATCAATTTTAGGTTACTAAATAATTGCATTTTATATATACATAATATATATATATATAATTTTTTTATTTGCTTCCAAATGTTTTCTACACATAAATGAATTTTTTATAAGATTAAACCATATATTATATAGTATTAATCTTTTAAATATGGCTTTTAGTTAACTAAAAATCATTTAATAATATTATTCAATTTGAAAATATATTTTTTATTACCAGGGCGTGAGCATGTAACAAAGTAATCGTATAATTATATATATACGATGCATTCATATATATAACCATCCAAATGTTATCATATCGATATACAAAATCGTTATATAAAACCTAACTAATAGATAACTAATATAATAAATAAATTCAATAATATTGTTCTGATATATACCTTTCACCAATGCCTAATGTGTACACATCGAAACAAATAAGTGAACTCCTAAAATCCAATTCTGAAGTTGCTGACTCCCGAATTGCCTTATAACCGACAATTGAATAGCTTTAATTTTATGTGATATTGGTGTTTGTGATTTGGAAGCTCCTATGGCTGTGGCCGATCTACTATGGCTGTTGCAACAGAGGACTAAGAGGAGCACTCAAGTGAGGCATAAGTGGAATAAATAAAAGAAAGATAAAAGAGTGAAAAGTGGATCAAAATCCTCTTTTCTCTCTCTACTAAACCTTCCTTTTTAAATATTCAAACCTCTTCACAATGTACATGACATGCCCGACCTCCCTTGTGCATTCCTATAGACTCCTATTGTAGCTTGCAAATAGGATTTAAAACTATTCCAAGCTCGAACAATAATCCTTGCATTTAAATCTAAATATATTATATGAACACCGTTTAATATTGTTCAATTCATATCAAATAAAATTTTGTAATTAATATTTCATAAATATTAGTTAATTTAGTTAATTTATAATAATTATAAATTAATTAAATTGGGTGGTAAATAGCAGTATTCAACGTTTCGATTTTGTGACTCTTAGGTGTAAACTTAATCAGCAATTAATATCGAACGATTCAAATATTAATGTTCACACTTCACTTGCAGGCGGTGTGACATTATAGCTAAATTTATTGCTTACTTGGTTTTGGTAAGAACCAATTTTACATTATTAGACATTATTCGATAATGACAATTATTAACATCAATTCTCTTCATTAAAACTATATCACTTTGGACTTATAGAATTTGGTAATGGTTAAAATTAAAATATAGTCAATATTCAACTCTATAGTCCAAATACAAAGTGCTTGGTTCAATAATAACAATTATTATTAACCAAACTACTCCGGCCAAAGACTTTGACTTTTAGCTTACTTCAGTTGACCGTGATATTAACCTCATATAACTACGATGATGGATTCTCTCTTGAATAGTTTCTCACTCCAATTCTTCCACTCGACCCAACTACAGTCGTTCAACGGACATCGTGCCACTATTTGACTATAATCAAAGAAGAGTTTCCACATTGAAGTTTTCTCAAGTCGAGAGAATTGTGTTATTTTGTCACATCAATATTTTCTGTTTATTTCCTGTTTGACCTTAGTTATATTAACCAACAGAAAACTATTGAGTGAGTCATTGCATAGTTATCCAATAACTATCTGTATGTAACCCCTTGGTGCCCCCAACAGCCATAATTTATACACTACCTAACATTTGGGGAGCTTTACTTACTCTATCTCAACGGATGTATTGATATCAAGTCTCGATACATCTTGACGAGGATTATTTAAAACTATATAATCGTTTCATTATGATAAATCACTCTTGTTTATAACACATTGTAACTACTATCATAAAACATATAATTTATTGACTTTCTATTAAATGTCATAATAAAATTAATTAATAAACAATACATTATATCAAGTATATAATAGAAAGAAAACGCCTTTTATTTTGAAAAAGATTGGTTATTAAGTTAGATATATGTGACAAATTATGTAATTGGCTCTAGGGCATACCCATAAGTCAACAATCTCCCTCTTGCACTTAAAGCCAATTATGGAATCTCTGTCCTATCCCTTCAATCAGTTTGATGAGAACTGATCGAGTTACACCCTTTGTGAATGGATCTGCTATGTTTTTTTAATTATCTATTCTGTCAATAAACTCTCTCTGGTGCTGATAAACCACCTTTATCATGTGGAACCATTCGAAGTATGTTTCTCGACTTCTGGTGAGCTCTTATCATTACATTGTTATTATATAACAATAATGTAGTATTCTCAGTACTTGGAGTCAACCCTAGCGCTGTTATAAATTTTGTGCATTTATATATCTATATATATACATTCTTTTATTATGGTGCCATTCAAGGTAACGTACTTAGCTTTTTCATTAAATCAGCCACAATGTTTCATTTGGAACATTCCCAACTTAAAGATTACAAATTAAGATTGAACATGAATTTAATATTGGAATATTATACTCTACAACACTTATGAAGTTCGAGTCCGAATACTCCCTCATAAGGGGTTCGTAGTTTCTGTAAACAATTCACTATATTTCGTAAATACTCGAGAATACTCTAAAGTACTATTTAGTGATCCTAATTTGTATTTGATATTTGCTTCATGCATGAAATACATAAGCAAAGTATGATATTGTAGACAATACAACATGTAACATAATTCCTATTGCTAAGGCATAAGGAATATATCTTACATGTTCCTTATTAAACTTTTTAATAAGGTGTCTTTGCATATTGTTTGGGACATTCCCAACATTCTTTATACTTATTATAAAAAGTATAATTTAAAAACCAATATCGAGTATTAAACAACTAAAAATGTTACCAATTTTAACATAAGTACATTGTTAGCAATCAACGGTGTGTTGTTTACTTATAATCTAGAAATATCTATGTACCTTTTACTGGTTCTTTCTTATGGACACATGTTTCCTCTGCATTTTGACTGAAAATCAAACTACTCGATATTTCTATCAAATACTTGTTCAATTCTTATACTTATAGAATGATACTTTCATATCATTTCTCGATCATATCTGAAAAACCCACAAACTCAAATATCACTTCCACTGGCTTCGAGACACTTTTGTTGTTATATGCAAACAATCTATTCAAAATCATTATTTAGAATTTTCCATTTCAATACACATGTACCAAAAATAAAGTCATGCCAAGCGATAATTTTATGGGTAAGAATCTAAATCAACATAAGCACATTTAACGACAAATTTGTTATGTTAATTTCAACAATTGAAATTTACAATTTTATTCCTATCCATGTTGTTCATTATATTCCAACTGCAGTAGTCTTTCTCTTGAAGACATATTAAATATTGCCGATGGATCATGTCTCTTCGGGTAAAACTATCAAAATCATATTTTGATAACGTACTTGAAGTACTTTTAGATTTGTGCATCATACCATATGGAAGAGTCAATGCTCTTAATGGCTTAATTGACAACCGAGGATTATCTATTCTTGATATTGATAAGAAACTCATAATCTCTCTTCAATGTGCGAGAATACTTATTAGATTCTATAATGCATTGTGTTCATTTAGGTTTGGTTAGTTTCATTTCATCTCATGTATTAAGTTTAATCTATGGATCGTATCCAAATCCATTTTCAAAACCAATAATTTCTACGAGAAATTCCTTCACTACTAATTGGTATTTCTTGAAACAACAATTTTTTTCCAGTGTAATGGAATGGGTATTCATAAACATTTTATGGATTTTCTTATATAAATATGACTTGGTTTTAGTTTACAATGTTATGTTCAAAACACAAATTGGTTATCCAATGACGATCGTTCCCAAACACCTTTGGTGCGATTCATACAAGACGCTTCACGTATAATTATTATGTGCATTCTTTCAACTCCCAACTCTTTGGCCAGGATATGTTAGGATTTTTTATAAACCCTTATCTTGTAGCATTTTGTAAACTATTCTTTAGATGGAATTAATTTTAATCTCGTGTACTACTCTTAAGTATACGACCTTATAGAAAGAAGTTAACTCAAATTCATTCACTATTAATCATACTTTGCTCAATAAAGGTCGATTACTCCTTATCAATACATCATTATGTGTCATAGAGTGGAGTGACATTTGAGATTGAATCTTTATTCATTTTTAGGTACGTTCGGAAGTTTTTCCAATATACTCACATATTCTATCAAATATAATCAATTTTATTTTCTATTGCATGCTATTTTATTTACTTCCATTTTATACTTTATGAGCTTATCATAGACATTCTACATGTGTATCAAATACGCATGTCTATATCAGTGACAACTCATCGGTGAATACAATGAAGTACGTGGAACTGTTTTGGTATTAGTAGACTTTCGATTGCATGCATCTATATGTATCAATTCGAAGAGTCCATCAGCTCTTGAGATGCTCCCACTCAGTGCATGCTTTTCTTTTATTGTTTGAGATATAATTCACTAGTACCATATGATTCATAATCATATAATCAAAGAATTATTTCTTCAAACCATGGCTTAGTTTATGATTCCAAGATAATTGCAAATAAATTTAGATGCCTCTGTATTTTCCAATGCATCTCAAATACCACTGTTATAGTTTTATTTTATAACGAATATTCAGAATACTCATATTGAAATAAAACTATGTCTGTTTTTTAGTCAATACTGAATAATAGCTATTATTTCATAATTAATGTTTCGTATGTTTTAAGAAAACAATATTTGTAACTTGATGAGACTAATAAGTATTATATGGCATGCTCCCACTATTTCTACCATTACTATAATCTCATACGAAATATGAAGCTCCATTCAACCACTTAATATAGGTTATTTCTTTCATTTATTGTAAATAGTTGAAGGTCAAGAATTTTTAGATCAAATATCTTAAATTCAAATAAATAAATCTCATAGAAAAAAAAATTTCCATTTGAAAATACATTTTGGTATAAATATCATAGTTCTTATTCCTTGTTAAGTATCAATTATAATTTTACAATTCTCGTTTTCGTTGTTTCTTTATGAAGCAGAAGTTATTGTTCACTCTCTTCATCACAATTGTGCCTTAAGTTACATTTACTCTTGTACATTCACTTTCTTTACTAAATGGTCGAACCTTTCAAAGGAAACTCTTACTATAATATCATAAATAACTTTTTACAAAAGTGCTTTTGGTCATCCTTAACATTTAAGGATATCAAATACGTTGCACTTTACATAAACTGATCAAACTAACATTTTAGTGATCGAATTCTTATACTTATATTATAGCTTATTGTTCTAGTGTTACATTTAACACAACAAGATCATTATTGTAATCAATCATATTGAGTACACAATCTCACACTGCATTTTACTTGCTTATTCGATGAATTAATTTCATCAAGATTTTGTACATTACGAATTATGACCGTTCACCATATAACATTTATATGTGACCGTATATGGTTCAAATATCCATATTCTTGTATAGCTTTTAGAGTTCGAAACTCATTGAAGACAATACAAATTCTTGGGTAAGTAAACATGTAAGTGATTTATTTATGAACGTATTTAATAGTTGTATAATTAGGTGCTTGCATGGGCCAACATGAATTTATTTGGTAAGTATATGTTATATTTCTATTTTCAATATTAATTCAATTCATTTGTATATTTTATTTGACAAATATTTTATAAATCATATTAATTGCACAAATTTATCATTGTAGATCATTTTAACTTTATATAGTAGATGTTCTTACAATATTAGAAAGGATAAATGTTACCATTTAATTTTTCTAATAAGGCTCCGACTTGTCTTTTATGTTTCTCTAAACCCTAAGATGAAACATAGAAGTCAATCGACTTCACTAGTGGGTGTTAGAACTCGTCTGTCTTAAGATTATGACCTTGAATTTGCTCAACAAATCATAGCCTCACAAACGATGGATAACTGCTTATCGGTTGTATTATATACAACCCTTAACCCATGGTTCCTTGTCCTAAAATCATTTCAACCTTGAATTTACAACAAATCGAAAGAAATTATTCACTCATACCCACCATTTTGTGATGACCTAAGTATGATATATGCACCTTGAGTTTGCTCAATAAATACATATAGTTATCTTATCTCATCTAGTCAATATAATTAATAACACTACATATAACATCCCTAGCTTGAGTTTTCTCAATAACCAAAGAGTATGCAAGTAATATATTAATATATAAATGGAAGAGGACAAAATTTATATTAAAGGTTCATAACTTCAATATATTTAATTGAGTGATATCGACTTATGGAATAACGTATTTCTTATAAAATACCCACATGATTCAAATGTCAGGCCATTAGAAATCACGATATACTTACTTTTACGTATGTATTTATTCCTTAATTATATTTAGGGTTTCTTTAATGTCCCACCTTTACTCTATACATTTATATTATATAACTTTTATACTTTATTTAACTTATAAAATATTTATATATAACATTATGTTAATTAAATCTTCTTTGATTAATTTAATTAATTAACACTTTTATTAATTATTATATTATATAATTATAACATATTATATTAAATACATATACTATAACATTTATAGAAATACATATATATCTTATATATATATATGTATGTATGTATTTATGTGTTTTAATTTATCAATTAACTTTTAAATTAATTTATTTACCTAAAAAAATTTAGTTCAATTTTATTAATTTCGAATATTCTTTTATACATGCATGTATACTCATATTATCTTAAACAATTCAAGACAACATAACATATATCATTATATATATTATACATGTATATATATTTAATTAATTAACTTATTTAATCAATTCATTTATTTTACATTTCGAAAAATTTTGAAAAATCATATTATAACTTTTATAATATGTGTTTTTTTAAATTTAACTTTTAAATTTAAGATTTTTATTTTACAAAACAATTTGAAAATTTATATTATAACATTTATAGTATTTTTCTTATTTTAAATTTAACTTTTAAGTTAAAACTCTTATTTAATTTTAGAACAATTTTGAAATTAGCTCAAGGCCCAATTCAAATTGGGTCTTTTCTATTAGAGATAACCTTGTGGCTTACCTCATCCTTTCGGGCAAGGTTAGTGGCCAAGTAAGGTAGAGTACTTGATTACCTAAACACAATGTTAGACACTGCTTTTCTAGACACCTTACTATATGGGTAGGCTTTAGTAAGTTAGCTATAGTACTGCTAATTTAGAATGCATAGACTATTGGGCTCTGATACCATTGTTGGAACTGGGTCAGCCCGTAGCGGAGTAATTGGGTGAATTTCAATATTTTTACCTATTTAGGACCTTAATGGGCCTATGTAGTCTTAATTCATTTCAAAATTTTCTAAATTTCTTTTAAATAAAATTAATATTTAATTTAACTTTATAAATAAAGTTTTATTTAATATAATATGTATTATATATTATATATGTGTATCAATACACATATGTGTGTACGTGCACGTGCAACATAATAATGTGTACATGGTTTGACATGCCCTTATATAGGTGCTGGAATT
Organism: Allium fistulosum; assembly: GCA_030737815.1. Taxonomy (NCBI): domain Eukaryota; kingdom Viridiplantae; phylum Streptophyta; class Magnoliopsida; order Asparagales; family Amaryllidaceae; genus Allium; species Allium fistulosum. The sequence continues at coordinate 696,553,131 of CM060906.1, forward strand.
TACACCGCAACAGACATGTTTGCCCTTATTGTATACAAATAAGTTGTCTAAATATATATATATATATATATATGTTTACAGTGCAAAGCATTATATAAATATAAATAAATATTCAATATAAAATAAAAGGGAATATATATATATATATTGAAATACTATGTGTAAACAATTTATATAAATTATTTATAAAATGCATGTGTTTATATATAATTATGATAATTAAATAAAAATTACTTAAATATTAGTTTATAAAATAATTTTAAATATATATATATATAAATATACATTACATTATTAAAGTCGTGAAATACATTTTTATTTAATTTATATATAATACACATAAAAATATAATTAGTTATAAATATATATATTAATATAACTACTAAAATTAAAATTTATAAATAAATATTTTATTCATTTTGCTCTCGGCCGGTATGATCAAAAAAATTTAACGCCTTTCTGGTTTAAAATTAAGTTATTGAAAACATATATTATATACAAAATCCATGCAAAAAATTAAATTTTTGTATATGTATTAAATATTATACAATATGCAAAAAAATTATAAATTTTTGTATAAAATTAAATTTCCGTTTTAAAATTTTGTATAAAATCTATTTTTGAAAACATAATATGTATTAAATATTATAGAAAATTTTGTATAAAATTTTATTATTTGTGTGTGTTTATTATAAATTACGTAATCAATTTTGGTTAAATAAGTAATTAAATTTCATATATACATATAATATACATACATATATATATATATGAAAAAACTAATTTTTTATTTGCTTCCAAATGTTTTCTATACATAAATAAAAAATTTATAAGATTTAAAACATATTATATAGTATTAATCTTAAAAATAAGGCTTTTAGTTAATTAAAATCATTAAATCATTTTATTTAATTCGAAATTTTAATTTATTACCGGGACATGAGCCTGTAATAAAGTAATAATACAATTATATATATATATATATATATATATGCATTCATATATACAGCTATCCAAATGTGATAGCATATCGACATGCATATTCATTATATAAAACCTAATTAACATATAACTAATATAATAAATAAATTTGATAATATAAATATATACGTTGAAATGAAGAAGTGAACTCCTTGAATCCAATTCTAATTGTTGAAGTTGATGGTTCCCAAATTGACTTAGCACCGACGATCGAATAGCTATGGACAACCCCTATGGCTATGGACAACCTACTGTAACAACTCGCACCCCAGTGGGCTTGAAATTTTGCTAAACTAAAAACCCAAGTCCACCAAAATATGGATCATTGATTTAGTATCCTGCAAATGAACAAATAAATGCATATCAGAGCACTATCGATATAATTCATAGGGTAACAGTTTAATATAATAAAACATATAGTCCCTAACCAGGATTGGCACTTCTTATATCTAGTGTCTTTGTTAGTGCCGAGCATGAATCGCAAGCATATACAGATTTATCAGAGATCTAGATTAGAAAAGATATTTGGATATTGATTTAGATTTTAGATCCAGATTTACAATTTACCTTGACTTTTGCGATTTGATTTGACCTTATTTTATTCCTCAATCATTTACTACGATTCTTCAATTGTATATACGTATAAACTATAACTATTTCTAAGAATTTAGAATTTGGGGGAGAACAGAAAATTGCAGAGCTCCGGTGCCGCTTCAAACATATGAGTTTAAAAGTAAGGGTCTAGGCCTATATTTATAGGGGTTCAAACCAATGTCAGCCGTTAGATTAAACTATATTAAATCCAGGCCATATGGCCATGTATTATTCTCGAATTCACAACGACATGGATCGACCGCCCTATGCCTACAGTCGACTGGGTCGACCAATAGGCATCTATGGTCGACCCGTGGCATGTTATCGGATGTGATTAATTACCATGTTTTGTTTTGTTTAGTTTAATTCCTTTTTATAATCGATTACGTTAATTGTTTCCAACAACTTATATTTTTCTCAGATTTCATTTAACGTTAACATTTCTTAACATCTGGGTTTCTATTAATGTTAGTAATTAGCGTTAATTAATTTTTATTACCATAATGACATACATATTTATTTCTGACTCGAATTATTCAAATGTTGATAACTTTTTCATTTGAACTCCGATCGTAAAATATTGTATATAAAGGTTGATCAAAAAATCGTAACGACCACAATGGTACAAGTTTAACAGCCAAATTCCGACATTTATAAAAATTATATTTTTCAACGTTATCGTTTATTAATAAATTTTCTTTTTAATTAATTATCGTAAAACTACGGGGTGTGCAACCATTCAATTAAGGACTGAATAATGTAATATAATGTACAACCATTCAAAATTAACAAATCAATTAGTGTGCAACCAATTTTTCAACCAATCATGTACAAGTGCACTGTGTATCATAATACATATGGTATGCATGCATAATAATTCTAATCCTTACCTCCTATATTAATGCATCCTTTTAAAACAACTTTGAAAATATGATGCAAACAACCCAAATATACTGATAGTGCTATATGTATGCCAATTTTGAAAATCAAAAACTTGTTTTTGCATCCAAAACTTCCCACACTTCTGAGAATAGAAGTATAGTTCAACTAATTTTTCATTAAATTCCTACTATCCAAAATCCTAGCACACCATTGCTAACATCCAAGTTTGAAAAATAAAATTTTCTAAACCTATTTTTCTTTATGCCAGAAAAAGAGTTTTAGATGGAAAATTCCATATTTTCATCTTTTTTCTCTTGGATACCCAACTTCCCACTGTACTTTGGAACCTTCTCTTTTGCTCAGATATCTCCTTCCAACTTTTCCAAGTATGGTCAGCATAATTAAATTTCATTCTAAAGTATTGAAAATAGGGTTATTTCAATGAACTTTTTGTTCACCTATTGACAAGTTATAAGGGAAAAGATTCCATGGTTAAAACAGCTTCCTCGTCTCTCACCATACGTTATTTTACTGCCACTTCTGCTCCATAGTAAAATCTATACTAGTTAACTTGTCAACTATTCTCCCACGCCAAGTTTCAAAAATTAGAACTTATTTCTGCCTAAAAATATTTTTATATTATTTTAAAATATTGATAAAAAAATTTGATTTTAAATTTTTTTCTTTCTTCACAAAATTTTCAAAAACTTTTCACATAGGTATTTTTATTTCCAAAAGTATACATATACATGTTTTATTTTTGAAATAAATTATACCACATCTCATGAAATTGTGGTTTAGTGAACAGTTTAACGTCCACAATGGACTTCATCTATTTACACGGTAAGTTTTAAATTTCAAAATATTTCCTTTTATTTATAATAGCAACCGGCGCACAAATTCATTTGTAAATTTTAGCTTTCAAGGTACATGGACCCATGGCTTCAAAAATTCCCCTATTATTCACTTTCCAAATTTTACTTCCCAAAATTTTTACACTTTTTGGGACTTAAATCTTATTTCTTTTACTTTAGTAGCTAATTAAATAAATCTCCTTAATTTATTTTATACTTCCAGCCTTTTACTATTTTCTTCTTATGCTTAGTTAAGTGTCTTTCTTGAAATTTACTTGCCTTATTGTTTTCCCAGTAATATCTCGGTCCACACACAAAACACGTAAAAATGAACATTTCCATAAACATCATACACATTTTTACATAACATAAACAACTAATGCTTACATCCCAAACAAAAAGAAAAACAACTGCTTGAGGGAAATACAACTACTATTGCTAGCTACTAGCTACTACAACCTATGGCTTGGGAGATGGTCCTCCTCGAGAGCTAGAACCACGGCCGCATCCCAATGACCGGACCTTAGCGGCTATGAACCCTATCTCATGCCCCTGGCATTACTGCCCTACATGCATCTCCCGCTGGTTCTCCTGCATCTCTCGCTGCCGCTGCTGCATTGTCTAAATCTCATCATCGAGCTGGACTGAGACTCTTAGATCTCTCCAAAGTCTAAAGCCTACTACTAATACCCTACAGCCTGCTGGTCGGGCTAAGGGTCCCACTCAATATGTGCCTGCCCTGCCTCCTCTTGCTGCACTCCATAAACTACGGGTGGTTCCTCTATCTTCACCCTCTTCTGGGACGATCTATCCAACGGCGGGGGTATATCACTTTGTGTCGGCTCACCTCAGAGGCTTACCCCAAACCTCTGAAGAAGGTAGTAAAAAGGTGACAGTAAGGGAGAGAGCTCATCCAGGTACTTGCTACTAAACCCACCTAATGAGCCACGATCGTCCACCCAGTTTACCTCGATGTTACCTATAATGGCATAGGTGGCCTTCTGTACAAGGGGATAAATCTGGTCGTAACCCCTATTTTAGGGATGATATTATGAGGAATGATACGAATGACCAGATGGGCTTGGGGCTGCAAACTCTCATTTCGCAAGGAACCCATCCCCTATTGGAAAATTTGATCTAGTATGGCAACATCAGAAATCTCAACTACCTCTGAATCTGCTCCTACCGCTTTAGTATGCATGATCTCTCTAAACTGTGCATCTGTCATCCGAGTATCCATCCCCTTCATTTCGGATGAGATGCTGGCCCCATGCTCATCAAAATTAGACACCAAATTAGCATCAAACAGATGCATGCACCTCGTGTAGCACTCTTGCTCAAATATGTTGTGGCGCAAAAGCTTAATCAATCTGGTAGTAGTGAAAAAGTCCTCCAGTTCAAAAGCAGCGAGATCCTGAAAGTTCACTGGTTGGCCTTATAGAATCCTGAAACAGACCGATTCCTTATAACCCTTGACAATATTTTCGTGGTTCTGGCACCTTGCTATCTCTTACGGGGTCAGTCTTGGGTGTCAATCGACGAGGGTGCTGCGACGTACTGCCATAGATTTTTGGATTTGGAGTAAATCTAGGCTTTGGAATTCCTGAAAGAGAGGAAAATTTTGGTGTTGCTCTGGAGCTATAGGGTTCAACTTCAGTTGCTTTGTCAGGTTGACAGTGGCTAAGGCGGTCGACGGAAGTTGGAAGAGAGGGGGAGCGGTTAGAAATCATTTCTGGAGGAAAGAGTTTGGGTGAGGAATGAATCGGCTTGACCCAGACAACAAATATGTCATTTAACAACAGCAACGGTCAAGCCTTAAGGTTTGGAGGTTGACTGCTATAGTTCGATCGTGGGGAACCCTAGGTCGATCGCTTGTTGTTGAACCAGTCCAGGTTGAACCTAGACCCATTTCGGGCCAAACCAAATTCGTTTTTCCGACTTACAGTTACTCCGTTCCGCCTCCATCTTCTTCGTCTTTGCTTTGACTACTCTACGGCACTCCTGTCTACCTATGTTGGTGCATACGCTTACCGCTTTGTACTAATTTTCTGCTATTGGTTTTATATTTTCTATCCATCGTCATTTACCCCATTTAAAACTGGCACCACTTCCTATTATCCATCCCAAAAATAATTTCTCAACTTTAAAGTTTTCTTTCTTCATAGTGGAACTAATGAGCTATATATGCTATACTTTTTTTCTAGAAGAATTAAACTTTTTATTAAAACTCATTTACTGTTATTTTCGGTCCAACAAATTTAAAAAATTTCTACTAAAACCATTTTATTTAATATAACGTAGTTATTTATATTGTTTCAAAAAATTTATTTACTTACTTTTCAAAAATAGGGTTTTCCTACCTTCAAATAATTCCTTAAAAATTATTTCAAATATATTATATATATTTTTTTCAAACTTTTATATTAAAATCATCTAAACTTTTATATTATTCTTTTATATTGGGTTGCACATAGAGTGGATTTATATTTGTCCCTTCTTTTAGACTTTTCATCTTCGCTACTTACTTTCCGACTAATCTCATTTTTTCAAATATTAAAATCAAGATATCATTTTAGAGTGATTACTTCACACCTTCCTTCGGAAACTCAATTGCTTCCAAATATCTACAACATATGCGCTCTTACTTTCCCCTTTTCTGGACCTTCTGTCCTTTATCAATTAGCAATCAGATAGGGATCTACAATCATTGGACTATCGGAGGCCAAACTAAGGAGTCACGTACTATCCATCTTCTGGGATCTTCCATATGCTGCACTCATACTCTTTTTAAGTCAACCCCTTACCACACGTCCTATCTCTGATGGGATAATCGGGGTAGGTGTACATCTTCTTTCATTATTCTGACCCATAATCAACTTATCCATATTCAGTGTATGGTTACAATTACACTATAGCCAAAATTTATAGAATTTGGCATATAATATATTTATAAGCAAAATAAAAATTCGTTCACTCAACATTTCCTATGTTTTCAAGATCGACAAATCTGGCTCTGATACCAAATGTAACAAGCCGCACCTCAGTGAGCCCAAATTTTCACAAAACCAAAAATTCAAGTCCATCAAAGTACATATCGTTGGTTTGGATTCCTGCAAATGAAAAAATAAATGCATATCAGAGTACTATCTATATAACATACATCAAAATAGTAAAGTATAATAAAAAATATAGTTATTGACCAAGATTGACATTTCTAATATCTAATTTTTCCCTATTAGCATCGAGCATGCATCGCAAGCGTATAAAGATTTATCAAAAATCTAGGTTAGAAAAGAGATTTGGAAATTGATTTATACTTTCGATCTGGATTTACAATTTACCTTAGCTTTGGCGATTTGATTTGACCCTATTCTCTTCCTCAATCATTTTATGTGATTCTCCAATTGTATATATGTATAAACTATAATTATCTCTAAGTATTAAGAATTTGGAGGAGAAGAGAAAATGGCAGAGCTCCGACGTCGCTCCGAAATTACTAGTTTAGAAGTGAGGGTTTAGGTCTATGTTTATAGGGGTTCAAATCAATGTCAGCCGTTAGATTAAATTGTATTAAGTCTGGGCCATATGGCCATGTATTATTCTCGAATTCACAACGACATGGGTCAATCGCCCTATGCTTACGGTCGACTGCTACCCGTCAACCAGTAGGCATCCAGGGTCGACCAGTGGCATGTTGTCGATGGTGATTAATTACCATGTTTTTTTTGTTTAATTTAATTTCTTTTTATTATCGATTACCTTATTTGTTACCAACAACATATATTTTTCTCATATTTCATTTAACATTAACATTTCTTAACGCCTAGGTTTCTATTAACGTTAGTAATTAACGTTAATTAATTTTTATCACCATAATTACATATATATTTATTTTCGATTCGAATAATTTAAAATCAATAACTTATTTGTTTGAACTTCGATCGTAAAACATTATATACGAAAATTGATTAGAAAATCGCTTCAAACCCAACGGTGTAAGTTTCATAGCCAAATTATGACATTCATAAAAATTCTATTTTATAGTGTTGTCATTTACTAACAATTTTTTTAATTAATTATCATAAAATTGAGGGTGTTAAACCTACTATGGCTATTGCAAGAGAGGACTAAGAGAGACTCAAGTGAGGCACACGTGGAAGGAATAAAAGAAAGATAAGATAGCAAAAAGTGGATCAAGATGCTCTTTTCTCTCTCTACTAAACCTTCCTCTTTATTCAAACCACTTCACCATATACATGACATGGTCGGCCTTCCTTCTGCATGCCTATAGCCGCCTATTGAAGCTTGAAAGTGGGCCTTGAAACCGTTCCAAGCCCGAACAGTAATCCTTGCATTTAAATCAAATTAAATGCATACCGATATCGTATATCGATTAGTGTTTATATATCTATTATATGCACACTATTTAATATTTTTTAATTCACATTACATAAAATTTTGTAATTAATATTTTATAAATATTAATTAATTTAATTAATTTTATAACAAGTAAAAATTAATTAAATCGGGTGGTTAATAGGAGTATTCAATGTTTCGATGGTGTGACCCTTAGATGTAAATTGGGTCAGTGATTAATATCAAATAATTCGAATATTATTGTTTACACTTCACTTAGTAGGTGTGTGACATTATGGCTAAATTTATCGCTTACTTGGTTTTGGTAAAAATCAATTTTACATTATTAAGCGTTACCCGGTATTAACAATTATTTATATCAATTCTTCTCATCAAAATTATATCATTTTTGGACTTATGGAATTTGTTAATGATCAAAATTCCAATATCATCCATATTCAACTCTATAGTCCAAATATAAAGCTCTTGGTTTAATAATAACAATTATTGTTAACCAAACTGCCAATGCTTCCAATGCTTTCCACTTGACCTAACTATAGTCGTTCAATGGATCTCGTGCCATGATTTAACTATAATCAAAGCAGACTTTTCACATTGAAGCTCGATGGTATCCTCAAGTCGAGGGAATTGTGCAATATTATCACATCGAAAATTTCTATTTGACCTTAGTTATATTAACCAATAAAAAACTATCAAGTAATTCATTCCATAGTTATCTGATAACTATTAGTACATAGCCCCTTAGTGTCCCTAGTAGCCATGAGTAATATACTGCCCAACATTTGGAGAGCATTACATACTCTGGTCTCAAAGGATGTATCAATATCTAGTCTCGATATATCGTGATTAAGAATATTTAAAATAGTACATTTATTTCACTATGATAAATCACTCATGATTATAACACATTGTAATTAGTATCACAAAGAATACCATTTATTGATTTTCCATTAGATATAATTTTAATCAAACTAATTTAACTTATATAACATGTTATATCAAGTATATAATAGAAACAAAACATCTTTTATTTTGAACAAGATTGGTTATCGAGTTAGATATATGTAATAGTTTACATAATTTCCCCTAAGGCATACCCCTAACTCTATCACTAATGACCGTTGAGGTAACTAAAGATGTAGGAGTAGTACCAGATATGCACAAGTGTAGTCTCTTAGAGCAGGCAAGTGGCTATAAGTCTCCTATCTAGTTCCATGGTGTGTGTGATAGATAAACATATATTATTATATTTATACCTCATAATATGGTGAGACGATGAGTTGCGACTACTCTAGTGATTGTGTGTCCAGTGTATAGTTAATCTCCATATTTATCTCTCTCTCTCTCTATATATAGATATGTATATGTATATATATGTATATTTATATGTGTGTATGTACATTTATTTATTTATGGTATTTTATAATCAATATCGGGTTTATCTAATATTATAAAGTTGTATGGATTGATGTGGTGTGCTTGTTATGGTTGCTTATCAATATTGTATATTAATGCATCGATGGATAATGGTTACATATATTGATATGTCGATATGATATGTAGTTGAGATGCATATGCACGCACACACATGCATCTTTGAAATATCTTGTTATATTAAGATTTTTTTACCATTATATCATATTGATATTGGAATCAGACATAGTATGACATGTGTGTTATTTTATGATACTCGAGTATGTCAGAGATGTTGCAAGACCATGTATGCAGTAGACAACTTTACTCACTTGGGTATTCTGGAGAGGCTAGTATAGTAATAGTATTCATCCTTTGTGGATTTTTATAGCCTCATATGTATATGTATGGAGTATGTATTTGGTCATGTTATGTATGTATATGTATGTGTTGTTGGAGACAAGGGTTGTCATTTTGTATATCCACTCTGACATATGTATATAATGATATATTATCGTTAAGTTTATCATTCTATGTACTCTATTATCTATTCCGTAACTATGTATTGTTCCGTCTTGGAAACACACGCGTTTATTGCTTTGTACCAATAATGTGTAGGTATTGGAGTATTCTATATGCATTATATTGATTACGTACTATAGTCCAAGGAAATATTCACCTATGACAGCCCCTGTCGCTTCTTTCTCCTAATTATCGGACAATATTACTTTTAACACTCTTTGGTAATATGGTATAGAAGACATTTCAATTTGGTATTAAAGCAGGTTAGAGCAATACATGATATAAGGAGACATGATTCGTTGGCCTAAATGGACTTAGGAGTCCTTGTTCTTAGGTATTCGGTAGATTACCTATATATATATATATATTAGGAATACTAGATGAGTACTAATAGTAGTCATTTGGGTGTGTACTTGCTATTCGTGTGATTTGATTATATATGTGTACATTTTTTTCATTGTTCTTAATGTGAATCTCACTTCATGACAGTAATGAGTATGGCTAGTCCTCAATCTGTTCGTGTTGACCCCTAACAACCAAGTGGTTCTAGATCTAAAGGAGTGTTTATGACCATAGAGAAACCGATGGAGCTCGTGAGGAGCATTCAATAGTCTAGTGCTTCCACAACTCCAAATCTACCCACTTCTTGATTTGATTTTGCTAGGATATGTAGTGACTATGCTAGCCTTAGAGGGAAGACTTTCTAAGGCACATAAGGAGTAATAGCAGTCCATGCATGCATGCGAGCGTATATTCACATATATGGGAGTCACTGACTAACATAATGTGTAGATTGCCTCAAGTTAGTTGCAGGAGCGAGCATTGGACTAGTATGAGTTGCTAATAGCAGAAATTGAGGGAGCTGAGCTATCATAGGACCGGCTTTAGTTTCGTTTCGAGCAAAAATTTCTTCTAAAAGCTGAGAAAGCAGCGTGTCCAGGAAATTCATAGACTTAAACTAGAATTAAATGTATGTTGTTGAGTATGTCGCCACTTTCAAAGCCTTATCGCTGTATGGTACTGATCCTATCAATATGTCGTTAAAGAAGAATCATAAGTTTATCTACAGGCTAAATAAGACATCGAGGAAAGCTCTATTACCTTATTTGGAAGTTACTTTCAAGAAGTTGGTGGACACAACATTGAGGCTCGAAGAAGGGAGAAGGAAATCGGTGAGGAAGAGCAAAAGAGCAAGGTTATTATTAGGCATAAGCAGAGGTTTTCGTTCAAAAAGAAAAGAACCAAACTCCAGGTAAAAAGCAAGTGAAGGCCAGTGTACTAAAATTTAAGGCTTTAGCTAGGGAACAGGTGGAATGCTTTAACCATGGAGAGAAAGGCCATTACTTCAAAGAATGTACTAAGCCATGACTTACATCTTCTCATGTGAGATGCAGAGTTTGTAAGGAAGTTGGACACCTAAGCTATCCATGTTCGAATAAAGATGGAAAGATGAATGCTTTAGAAGTTTCTGGTAGTTCTGCTCTGCCGAAAGGGAAAGCCCTAGTAGTTCTTGAAGGTACTATTTTATTCAAAGATCTTCCTATTAGAGTTCTTTTCGATACGAGTGCATCTCACTTATTTGTATTGAAGGTGCTTGTTGATAAATTTGATTTGGAAGTTGTTTATTCAGTCACGTCATTAAGGATTACTAATCCTATCAGAGGATACACAACCCTTGGATTGATGTGTAAGAATGTTGAATTTGTTTTTTGTGGTTTCACTTTCTTATGTGACTGGCATGTATTCGATTATCTAGGATTTGGTACTATTATAGAAATGGATTGGCTTAACCATTATGAGGCTAATCTCTAGTGCCCTAAGAGAGTCATTACTCTAACCCATCCAGATTCTCCTTAGCAAGTCAGTTTGGTTCTAGGAGATGTCAGTTAAGGCTCGGGTAGTTCTCTTTTTTCCTTGAATTCAAGGAGAGGAAGACATTTCTAGAATACCTATTGTTAAGGAATATCAAGTTGTATTTGAGCCTATTACTGGTTTACTTCCAAAATGGGCTATCGAGTTCCAAATTGATCTTGTTCTCGAAGCTCAAATAGTCAATCGACCTCATACAAGAATATCAGCCAAGGAGAATGAGGTGTTGAAGAAGTAATTATCAGAGTTGGAGCCTAAGCAATTTATTAGGTCGAGTAGTTCTCCCTGGGGTGCTAGATAAGTGCTCGTGAAGAAAGTGGATGGATATCTCAAGTTGTATGTAGATTACCGAAAGCTGAATGAGTTGACTATCAAGAATAAATATCCCATACCCAGGATCAATGATATGTTCGACCAACTAAGCGGAGCTAAGGTCTTTTCTCAGCTTGACCGAGCAACTGGATTTCATCAGCTCGGAATCATAGAAAACAATATACCCTTAAAAGCTTTTTGAACTAGAAATGGCTCTTATGAATAGCTGGTGATGTCATTTGGATTGATGAATGTGTCTGTGTACTTCGTCGATCTAATAAATAGAGTATTAAGGGATTATCTTGACAATTTTGCTTTGGTTTTCATTGATAATATCTTAGTCTACTCCAAGACTAAAATGGAGCATGAGCGTCATCTTAGAACGATATTGGTGATTCTAAGACAGAATAATCTGAAGGCTAGATTCTTCAAATGCCGCTTTTAGCAGAAACAGGCGAAGTTCTTAGGCCATATTGTTTCTGAAGTTGGTATTTTTGTAGATCTAGCTAAAGTCGAATCTATTTAGATTGGGAACAACCTAAGATAATTTTAGAAATTTGAAGTTTTTTAGGATTAGCTAGTTACTATCGGCTTTTCATTAAGGATTTCACAAATATTGTACTATCACTCACTAATCTCCATCGGAAAGGAGTCTTCCGATTGACAGATAAGTGTAAGGAAGCTTATCAAAAGCTAAAAGATCTGCTTACCCATGCATTCAATGCTTACAATTCCAGAAGGTAACCAAGATCTCTAGGTGTATATAGATGCATGTGATTTTTGTTTGGGTGCAGTTCGTATGTAAAGGGGTAAGGTAGCAACATATGCATCTAGGCAGTTGAGGCCTAACAAGGTTCATTATGCTACACATGATTTAAAGCTTGCTGCTATAGTTTTCACGTTGAATTTTTAGTGCCATTTTTCTCTTAGGGAATGATTTTTTTATACACAGATCGTAAGTCACTAAAATATTTGTTCACTCAGAAGGATCTTAATATGAGGCAGCGGCAGTGGTTGGAGCTTTTAGCAACTTATGATTTTGAGATCTAGTATACCCATGGTAAAAGAAACAGAGTGGATGATGTGCTAAGTATGATGCATCATGCAATAGTTTCGATGATGATAGTTGAATGGAAGAGTCTCAAGATACTTTCTATGTTTGATATTCGAGATAGAGATTCAGTTGATGATTCTAGTGTGATGCTTGCTAGTATATTTCTTGACCATCTTTGATTGATCGGATCACAAAGCTCAGAAGAAAGATCCGAATGCTTTTGCTCTCATTCATAGATTGGTGTCTGGGGAGAATGGTGATGATTTATTGGGATATTCGTTGGATTCTCATGGATGCTTATGTAGAAGAAAAGGACTTGTAGTTCCTGATGTGGATAATCTCCATAAGGAAATATTACATGATTGTAATCGATCACACTATACTATTCACCTTGAAGGTAGCAAGATGTGTATGTATATGAAGCATGTCTATTATTGGTAAGGAATGAAGCATGATATTGGTAAGTTTGTGAAGGAATGCATGACCTATCAGCTTATGAAAGTGGAACACCAAAGACCCAGTGGTTTTCTTCAGCTCTTGGAAGTTCCACAGTGGAAGTAGGATCAAGTGCCTATGGATTTCGTTGATGGTCTACCTCATTCGAGAAGCAATCATGATAGTATATTGGTAGTGGTAAATCATTTGACTAAAAAGACACATTTTATACTGGTAAAGTCAAATAGAACCGCTCCATATTTAGCAAAACTATATGTGAAGGAGGTGGTGAGTTTGCACGGTATTCCTAGTTTTATTATTTGGGATCAAGATCAATTGTTCACTAGTAGATTCTAAAGGAGTCTTCAATTGGCTTTTGGAATGAAGTCGAACTTCAACATAATATATACTTTATAAACTGATAGCCAGACGGAGTGCTGAATTAGATTCCAGAGAATTTGCTTCGAGCATGTGTACTTGATTTTGGAGGTAGCTGGGAAGATCATCTTTACTTGGTTGAGTTTTCTTATGATAATAGCTATCAATCAAGAATCGGCATGGCTCCGTTTGAGGTTTTATATGGTAGAATGTGTCGATCACCTTCCTGTTAGTTAGAGACTGGAGATAAATTTGTGTTGGATCCAGATTCAATTAGAGAAATTTCTAAGAAGATTGACTTAATCAGGAAAAGAATAAAGGAAGATCTGGATCATCAAAAATCATATGCTAATTAGAGAAGGAAAGATATCGAGTTTAAAGTTGGAAATCTTGTTTTTGTGAAGATATCTTCTTTGAAGGGTGTGATGAGGTTTAGTAAATCTAGGAAGTTAGCACCTCGTTTCATTAGTTCATGCCCCATTACTGAGCGTATTGGTAGAGTTGCTTATAAAGTTGCACTTCCGAATCATTTTTCTAGAATACATGATGTCTTTCATGTATCCCAATTAAGGAAGTGATTGTAGGATTCAAAGGCTATCTTAAAGGTGAAAGACATTCAAGCGCTCGAGATTTCCTTAAATCTGACTTTTCTGCAACGGCCTATCAAAATAGTTGAATAAGAAGTTCACCAACTTAGAAGTAAGAAGATCCTATTAATGAAGGTACAATGGCCTAAAAATCCATAGAATTGTACTTGGGAGACTAGGGAGCACATGGGGGACTTATCCCGTGCTGTTTTCTGATGCACATGTGTCAGGTAAGCAATTGTTTATTTGTATATTTATAGTTATAATAATAAGTGGTGTAGTAAGCTATAAGTCAATACCTATTTATAAATTTTCCCAAAGGAGAAATTAAGAGTACGTACTTTCCTTAAGGGGAATGGAGGAGTTCGTGATAACCTTTATGGAGAAGCAATTAATTAGAATTTTATAATAAAGATTAAATTAATTAGAAAAATTCTAAAATAATAAAGTGTGGATTCCTAAAGGGTAATTTGGAAATTTTTTAAAATACATTTTTATTAAACTAGAAAATATTAAAATGAGATAAATATTAATTTTATAATTAATTTAGCTATTTTAAATTTGAAGATGATTTTTGTTAACCTGCTTTTTAGCCAAGAAGATTTCAATTAGACTTAGAAGATTAGAATAAAGACGAAACGATTCAGAAACTTTGAAGTGCACTTAGAAGGACTAGAGAAACAACTTGGAAAAGTTTCAATTGAATTGGAGCTAAATATATACTCGGTATCAAGCTATATAGGCCGGTCTCGACCTATCATCACCCCCATTCCACTTTCCAAACTTCATACATCTCCTATACCACTTTGACTCCTCGTAATCAAATGTTTTCCCATGATTTGGATAAGCAATTCTAGGGATTGATGAGAAGAAAGCAAAGAATGCAGCTATCACAAAAATCACTAAAATCAACTCAAAGTCAATAGAAAAGAGCTCAACACATCGAACAGAAGATAGAAGAGCAAAGCAAGTGAAATAATTAAATTGCACCAAAATTTATATATTGGTACCAACCTAATTTAGATCGGCTTCGAGCTATGATCATGGGTCTTAGGACTCTGGTTTCTCTTGTACAACATCAGACCTTCATCTACGCTCCAGTGCAAGCAGGCTTCTGACCTATTATCTATGTTTCCCTATAAATACAAGCCTAGCTGCAACCGAAAGAGGGCTAATTTCTCTACCGTTGGAGACTTCTTCTTCACTCCTATCATCTACTTCTCAAACACTCTTGAAACTCCATTATAAATATGAGATCTACTAGATTATGGTCAGATCTGATACAACTCATTGTAGCCTGGAGATAAGACAACAAATAAAAAACTATAAAGTGGACGTAAGCCAAAGATTACCGAACCACTATAAAAATTCTTTTGTGTCCTTTTACTTTTCGATTATCTTTACTTGTTTGATTTGGAATTTCTACTACTTTTACATCTATTTTAAAAGAATTGGCACTTTCATCTGAATTTCTGGGTGTTGATCCACTTCCTGGGTTAACATTTTGGTGCTTTCATTGAGAATGAAGCTAGATTTCACAACCTAAAGCTTGGATCAAAATTTTGGTGAAGATGAAGAGAACTACACTAAATCTAAGGCTAGAGAAAGCCAACCAGAGCATGGGGACAGCCAGGAGGTGTCCTCAAATTCTCACCAATCCATCTATGTGATCAGAAAAGAGATGGAGAAAATAATGAAGGAGATGTAAGATAGATTAATAACTCAACAACAGAAAATGCTTGAAGGATTTTTCCAAAGGATGGGACAACAAGGAAGAGCTAGAGCTATAGGAATTCAGAACCAAGCATTAGGTGCTAATGCAGGAACAACGAAAGTTGGAGCAGTGCAAACTGGAACGATGCCCCCACAAACAGTACAACTCGGTACCAACGCAAATCAACTCGGTACCGAGAGAATTATACTCGAGGGCAATGCTAGTGTGAACTTAGGACGTGCTGGAATGCCATGAGAAAACGATGCTGAAGCTAGAAACATATATTAGAATGCAAATGCACAACAACCAGAGGAATATGCGCCAGAGCTTCCCTATAGGAATGAAGGACAGAATGAAGCCAAGGGAGAAAATCAAAATGCGAACATGCAGCTAGAGGAGTACATGCTAAAGTATGTGCTGGAGTTCCCCCATAGGAACAGGGGCAGAATATCTCTTTTGGTAAAAGACCTCCATTGGACGATGAAAACCGAATTGCTGAATTGGTAAGGAGAATATTTAGGTATGAACCCCCAGACTAGAGTTGGAGGACGTAAATAAGAATCTATTCACTTTTAATATCCGAAATGCAATGAATCCTCCCGATTCAAGCTTCTGATGCTTGGGAAGTTGGATCCAACGGTTCATTTGATGAGATACATCTGACATATGGAGATGTTGGGAGCTTCTAGAAAGTAATAGGGCGGTGCTTTCCATTACACTTGACAGACTTGACGCTAATGTGGTTCAAATAACCGAGAATGGGTCCATAAGCACATAGACCACTTGGTGAATAAGTTCTTAAGACAGTTCAAATTGTTAGTCCTTGAGATGATGGTTTTGATGACAACAACCTTAGAATAAGATTATAAAATATAAATACTAACATTATAGTTTAAATATATATGTATATGCAGGATTTAACCATGCAGGTACAAAGAATGAAGAATGTATAGTATAGAGATTCAAGATATCAAGATTGAAGACTCATGAGTAGCAAGATTATCAAGAGTTCAAGATTTCAAGATAAGTATTGAGTCTAGAATTATGTTAAAACTTCATAATAGCACTGAAATCTTCACTCCATTTTTCTTTTGGGATGTAACCCATTTCTACCTTTTTAGTGGCTTACAAACCCACGACAAGTAGCTTACAAACATACGACAAGTGGCTTACAAACCCATGAACATCCTGGTTTTGTACAAGTTCTCGAGTCCTGATGTGATGAGATATTCTGCAGGAAGAAACTTGCAAAACTACTTCAAAATGATTTTCAAAACTGCTTTTCAAAATGTTTTAGCCTTAAAAATTATCTTTTCAAATGATTTTCAAAAAGATGTTTTAGCCTTAAAATATTCTTTGTTTTTGTTTTTAATAAACTCTTGTTTTAAACTTCGTTTGTTTTAAACTATCTTTTAATTATAATATATTTATACTTAGATTTAAATATAAAATTATAGTAAAATTTTATATATATTATTCTCTATATTTATTTATGTATTTTATCTATAGTCAAGTATATTTATAAAGTT
Source organism: Allium fistulosum (assembly GCA_030737815.1). Taxonomy (NCBI): domain Eukaryota; kingdom Viridiplantae; phylum Streptophyta; class Magnoliopsida; order Asparagales; family Amaryllidaceae; genus Allium; species Allium fistulosum. Next base: position 696,570,632 of record CM060906.1, read on the forward strand.
TAAATAGTTCTTAATATAAGATAAAGGTTATTTTCAAAGAAAATCAAATCTTCAAAAAATGCTTTGGGATGTCGACATGCCCTAGTACCCCATGTCGACATAGTGACAGTTAGATTCAAAAATTTGAATTTCAAAAGAAGTGTCTATTTGCCATAACCTTTCACGAATGGACATGGCTGTTGTTCTTCTATAAATAGGGGTTAGGTTCAACGAATTTGTATATAGATTTTCTGGTTTTTCACTTCTCTTCTTCTTCCACATTTCTTTATACATATTCTTACCATTACTCTGTCGAAATCAACATTGAATCTAACTAGATAATCTCTGGTTTGATTCTCTGTCACTATCTCATCAAGATCCTCAGTGTTATTCAGAGTTATAGGCTTTCTTTGTAATCGATAGAGTAAAAGGTGTGATTGTAGCCTTGGAAATCAATCAAGTGAGAAAAGGTGTGATTGTAGCCTTGGGAAATAAATTGGGTGAACTTGTTGCCCGGAAATCAAGTATCTCTACCCAGCGGATTGTGATTCTGGAGGGTGTACCTCGTGGCCTTGAAATCGAGGGTTGTAATTGTTGAATTTCTTTTGAAAGGAAATCCGTACTTAGTTGTGCGGGACTGGATGTAGGGTAACTCCGAACCAGTATAAAATCCGTTGTGTTCTTTCCTTTACTGCATTTACTTTATTTCTGCATCTGTGTTTGATTCTGTGATTATATCTGTGTCTGAATATGGCATACATTTGTGTACAAATCAACAATAACTCAAAAAGATTTAGTAATTTCTTATAAACACTAGTCACCCCCCTATAGTGTTCATTCTAGCCTTAAGATCCATATTCCGCGTTCCTCACACAAATTTCATGTCTGGCAATCAAAGAATGTGATGATGCTATCAAGCATGAAACAAAGGCCTAAAGAGACCTTGAGAAGCTATTTGACAAGATTCAATGTGGCAGCTGCAGCCATTGATAAACTGGATTCATCTATAATCTTAATGGCAGCAGTATCTGGAGTCGCGAACAAGACCAACTTCAAAGTTGCACTTGAAAGAGATCTACCAATGGATATTGCGAAATTATACCTTGAAATTAAGAGATATTTGCGTCAGGAAGACGCCAAGCTAAGGATACTAAAATTAATGCTATGGATGACAAAGGAATGTCCAGAGCAGGAAACGAAAAAGGCAAAGGAAAGAGAAGAGCCAATGATGACTTTAGGGAACTGAAACGACAAAGTAGGGAGTCAAAATTATCTTCATACACTGAGCTAACAAGGACTCTCTAGAGAATATATCTGGACACTAGGGGGCAAATCTCCCATCGAAAGCTAGCTAGGAGAGAGCCTACTGATCGGGAGAAAAGACTTGGAATGTTCTGCATCTTCCATGAGTTAGATGGACATGAAAAAACGAGTGTCGATACCTTTGTAATCTGATTAAAGAACTGGTTCGGAGCAACCAGCTGCAGTAGTACGTGAGGAACCGAACTACAATGGTGTGACCGAAGCAACCACCATCTGTAGCAAATGCATCAAGGAACAACCAAGGATCTGTTCCGAAACTCAAAATCCCATGATTGGGATGGTCAAGAGTCAGCTTGACTCCCCCGCTTTGCTTTTTCTTTCTTTGAATAATTAGGATAATAATAACCCTGACCGCTTACACGTGTATAAGGCCTAGATTGGTCTCTAGGTACATTATGAATCGGATGTCTAGGATGACTATTTAGGACAATAATAACCTCAGACCACTTACACGTGTACGGGATCTGGATTGGTCCTTAGGCATGCTATGAGTCAGATATTTGGGATGGATAATTTGGATTTCTGCTTGTTTGTTTTGATTTGAATTTTTAAAAATCCACATTGAATGTGATAGCTGATATTGATTACTTTAAGTCCAGTTCGGAGAGACGGTACTATAGTGTAAGGTGCAAGTCTCTTCGCCGGAGAACGAGCAGATGGGCCTCACTACAAGAAAACTAGCTTTTAGTTGCATTTATTGGTAGCGTTTCAAGGCTTATGCAACCGTTGATCAAGTTAACACATAAAAATGAACAAATGAACACGACCAATTGGTTCCCGCCAACAATTCATGAAAATTTTCCTAAAATTTTACGTGGCTGCTTCTTATCTCTTTTAAACACTTAAAAAAATTTCCTCATCGCTGAAACTCTTTGGCCGCTCCATATCTCCTATGTCGTTTTAGTTTTCTAAATCACCCGCCTTAGTCATCACAAAATTCCCCATCTTCATCTTCAAAATCTTCCTCTTTGCCTTCAAATAGGAAGGAAAAGGCCGCTGCGAATGATGCTTTCACTGATTGGGAGAAGGACTTCCTCAGTACTGATTTTGACGACCTGTGTGCAATTCTTACGGTAAGCTTTGTTTTTGAATTCCTTTTGTTGATGTTATCAAATTTTTCTTTGGAAATGTTTGATTGTTTTTGCTGATAATCGAGATCTATCATACGTATTTCTTTAGCATCTTAAAAAAAGGAAAAGAAGCATGTTTTCTTTGAACAAATTGTCGAAATTCCATGCCAGTTTCATGTTTGTCCAAATTACGACAATATATAAAGATCGATGCATACCAAGTTCATTACTTGAAGGTATATAACTTGATTATTATTTTCTTCTTGCTAGGCTGCAAATTATCTGAATATAAAGAGTTTATTGAGTTGTGGTTCCTGAGCTGTTGCTGAGTTGATCAAGGATAGATCTGTTGAAGACGTTCGTGAAATCTTCCGTCTGCAGAACGATTACACTCTTGAAGAAAAAGAAAAAATTCGCCAAGAATATGCATTTGCTTTTGAGTGAAGCATCAAATTCAACTATGGTTATTGGAGGTCTGAAATTTTAGAATTAACTGAGTTCAATTTCCCTTTGGTTCTTTCTTTATTTTTGTTTTAAAAGGAATGAAAGACAAATGTTGAAATAAGTCCTCGGCTGTCTGCACTTTATACAAAAATATTGCTTTACACATCCTTTATCGACAGTTCAATAGCATGTTGTGCATAAGAATTTATTTTTTGACACTAAACTATTATGTACTTAGATTTTACAGCTTCGCTGACTTTACCAGGTTATTATATGATAATACTTAAGTTATTGCATACTTTAAAATGTTAAACTGTTCATACTATGTCCTTACTACAATGCATATACAATTGCTTTTCCACATACTGATCTGTATAAGTTTGGACTTATCTCAATCAAGCAATGAAATTATATTTACATAATAGTTATCTTTCTAATATTTTTGAAAACATCCGTGTACGTATCACGAGTTCGAACACTCACGTTTTCAGTCCATGTTATTAGACTTTTCACTTAACACTTAACTTTGAATGATAAGTAAAAAAGAAATTTCAAAAGCTATCACCATTGAATATCCAAACATTGTTGAATTGTGAAATCTCCATTGAGCCTTATATTGTAATGTAGTGAATCATGCAGCCCTTCTCTAACACCTCTAAAGTAAAGATAATCTTTTGATATCAGTATATGAATGATTGCAGTGGTTTAGTTGAGCTTGTTTGTGCCTTCCGGTTATAACCTGTAGAGATATCAGTTCACAGTACAATTGCAAAATTCTTGGTTATATGTCATTCTTGCTTTTCTTTAATATACATGAATATGCAATCAATCTTGGAGAATATTTTTCATTGCTGCTATATGTCTACCTAGTTATATCACTAGTTTGTGTCATTGCTATTTCATACTCTGTTATGACTTGTTTTATACTTTAAAATGGTTGAGATTTTACACATGTTTAGTGTTTTTATGTGAGTGTGTATTTCAAACTGGGTCAGGTGAGTGCGAGTGTAGGTTGAATAGCTTTAGTAATCATGTGTATTATCATGCATATGTGTGTGTATAATGTATTCCTTGTTTAATAAGCTAAAGATCCCCAAGGTTACTCTTGTTTTCACTTCATATTTTGGTTAGATATACGTTTATGTAGTTATTTATGAAGTCGATGCCTTGGTTAAAGTTTCAAAGAGGATTCCACAAAGTGTTAGGCATTTTCTAGTCAAATTCTATTTATAAAACAATCGAAAGCACTCTGAAAACGAAAGCAGCGAGTGCTAATTCCTTTTTTTTCTTTCTACATTTACAACGTACTTCACTTGACTTCTATAAGCTCCTGAAGTTGTAGTTGAGTACAAGTAAATTATGCGCTCTTATTTTTTTATATAATAAACTGGTACAACAACGCATACATTTAAATTCCTCTACGACTTCGTTTCTGGGTGCTACAACACATTTATGTGATGCTTTCTCACTTATCAGTTTAGAGTTTGACAGTGATAAAATAAAATTTGTTGGAAATCAAATACTGTTACAAATATAATGAAATTTGTAGGAAGTACTTGTTTATCCAGTCACCTTCCTGGTAAATAAATTAGCATGAGACACTACTATTTATAACCAACTCTGTTCTTCTTTGACAGATAATTTGGTTACTAAGAAAGAAGCTTAAAATGTATTACTGAATTGATTTGAAACTTTGACCATTCAAAATATTGTTTATTATGGACAAATCCACTTAGGTGTTAGATAATTAATTCATCGTCTTGGAAATGTTAGATAATTTTTCCATTTGCTTTCTTAAAAATGGTAGGATTTGTTACTTTCATAGAATTTATTACTACTATATATATACACACATGGACATTGGTGAACTTGCAATGGTGGGAGAAAGTGCTGAACTGACATGATTGTTCCGTGTTGTGTGGGTTGAAATGGAGTGGAGTAAGTGGTGCAACGATTTAGATCTAGCCTTGTTGGATTAGCTGGTGAACGAGATTGGTTCAGATCTAGCCATTGTTCCATTAGCTGGTGTAGGAGATTGGTTTCATCAACTCCGAGCCGATAAAGGGTATTTTTTCCTTATTTTTTTTCTTACTTCAATATCGTATATTATTAGTCAACTGCAAAGTTTCGAGAATTCATTTTAAATATTGGTCTGCAAAACAGCTTAGATATCAGTATATACCTTTATAGTTAATATTCTTAGTTATGGAACAATAATCAAGATTAAGTGACTGTTATTGATATTACTGATCAGCCTTGAATGATTAAAATACCAAACTCTTAGTAACAAATGTACAATGGACAAGAGGAGTATGAACCGAGATGTTAAAATATTCTTAGTTATTATTAAAATTTCTTATTACTCATGCTTTCTCACTTATCAGTTTAGAGTTTGACAAGAGGAGTATGAACCAAGATTAAGTAACTGCATGTTTATTTATTTTTATTTTTGGTTATAATATTGAGACTGGGCCTATATCATATATTTGTAGGCATGATTACTCTGGTTATGGATAATAAACTTGAAAGATATATTTACCTGTCAAATGTTAAAACATGACAACACATTAGTTGCTCTAATTTTCCAGTTAATTTTCGTTTTTACAAATTTCAGTCTAGCGAAAACAACACATGCTGATATCGCTTGTTTTTGAAGACGCTGTTTGGTCAAAGGAACTGGAAGTAGAGAATATAGAGATGATGGCAGTGTGCTATTATGCATGTCTGTTTATGTATACAAATATTATTGCAGTGTGCTACTGCAGATCCTGATGGTCACAAGAGAGCTCTACTTATTGGTGGTGGAATTGCAAACTTCACCGACATTGCTGCTACTTTTAATGGAATAATAAAAGCTCTAAGGGAAAAGGTAAGAAGAAATTGCTCAAATTTTTTCCTACAACCTTGTTAACACTTTTAAAATAATCTTGTATAAATTTTATTCATGCAGGAGGCTAAGCTAAAGGCATCAAGAATGAATATTTTTGTTCGAAGAGGGGGTCCAAATTATCAAACTGGTCTAGCAAAAATGAGGGCTTTGGGTGAGGAACTTGGCGTTCCTCTTGAGGTGAGTAATTAATTGTGTTAAATATTTGAATCTTATATGTAACATGCTTAAATTCCTTATAACCAACCTGTATATTTTTGTATTACATGGTGGAATGGATGATGGGTCTCTCATATGGTTGTGTAACCTGTGTTACTAAAAACATGGGGGGAGCAAATTTATCTAATCATTTTTTCATTATATTCATATATATATATATATATATTTTATGACCCATACATATAATAAGCGATACCTTCCTCTGCATCAAATTAGCTTTGTAGCTGTTACAAAGTATAACACACATATATTAAGTTAAGTTGCATGTTCAATTTTTGGCTCAAGTCCAAACTTGAATCCATATACTTTAATTGATCCTTGAGTACTGAAACTATCCTAATATTGTCTTCCATTGTGCAATACTTGATCAAATTGATATATTTCTTTTTATTCTACTATTGTGTAAGTAAAGACGCTCGGTTGATAATTATACCAGTTCAATAAAATAGTCTGAATAAATTCAGAAAAAAAGATCAAACTCTTGCTTTACAAACATAGTACTGATTATGTTTGGATGGTTTCCTCTTTCTTTTGTTAATTGCTGCTACAACGAATATGAACTTGCTTCTGAACAACAAATAAGCGAGGATGGCATGTTTTATTGTAATTTATGCAAAGTAGAGGTTAGCTTTACTTTTTAATGCTACTAAGCTTCTCATTGTATTATTATTATACTATCGTATATGCATCTTGCAAGAAGTTAATTCCTTGTTGTGAAATTTAGCTAAATTTATCTGCTTATTCTTTTGCTAGTAGGCTATTCATCTGTATCTGTGTTCTTGACATCTTGTGATAATTTAATATAATTATGTATAATGATCTATTTTTTGTGTTTGTGTAGGTCTTAAAATACAGTAAGCATTACAGGGTCTGTGACAAATGTGTAGATTGCTTTGACCACCACTGCAGGTATTATAAATTTACAATTACCCAAGCTTTATGCATGTCAACAAATCAATTCAAGAAAATTCCCTGCTGTAGTTTGGTGTCCATTTGTTAAAATTTATGCAAATTAATTCACCCACTTTAATGCAAAACCAGAGAAAGGGTTAAACAGTGAGTTCTAGCAAATTTTATGCATTGCTAAAATGCACTGGTGCTTTAAGACATTAAATTTTTGATCTAGTGGACCCTTGGTGAACTCCTGCTTTGATTTTGCACCAGAGCAGAGGATTACAATCCGTTTGTATGATATTTTTCAAGCAAAACAAGCTATTCAAGACTAATATGTTTATGAGTCATTTCTCATCCATGTATCATACTCAAGCCATAATGAATTGCAGTCTCAAAAGGCAATTGGAACACCTATTTATACTTGCAAAAAGAAGTCCATGGCTTTATGCATTATTCTACTTCTCATGGAACCTTCCATTGTCAACTGTTATGCTAGTGTGAGACTGCTGTTATGCTACAAGCTTAAGCCTTATGGGTAAAAATGGTCCTTACTCCGGCACAGTCAGAAAATGTAGCTAACACTGATTAAGGTAAAAGTTTTTAATCTCATGTAAGTTTGATATTCAGGGAGAATAAAAATGCAGACCTAGCAATACTGATTATACAAGTCGATTAAAACATGAAGTCAAGTCAATTGGTCATATTGCATTGGTTATATCATTCATTTTTACGCAACGTAGCCATTTGATATTAGCCACTACTTAGGCATATGTTTATCCCTTATTTAACAGAAAATCTTACATACTGTTGAAGCACAGAACTAAAAATGTCTGAACAACAACTGCATCATAATTCAACGAATGCGGCGTTAGTGGAGGTTCCAAGCGGGGATTGGATGACTAATTCAAGAAGCACATTCCTGGTCGTCATCGCTCTCATCGCCACTCTTTCCTTCCAACTTGGCGTTAACCCACTTGCTGGTTACTGGCAGGACGATGATAAAGGTCATACGACAGGTAAGCACCACCAGTCTGTACCACTTTCCATTATGCATGATATTTTATTTATTTTCCAATGACTGTAGCCATTTTAGATGATCTAGAACGATGCATGCACGCAAGTGTTCCTGTCATAAGGGACTAAATGTACAACAAGTTTCGACTTTTGATAGCTAGTAGCTGGCTTTGTTTCTATAGTTCTTTTGTTACTCATGTACTTATTGCTTACTGGAACCACTATAGCTTCCACGACTTTCAAATTTAACTTCGTATTTTGCATGTCAAGCTTGGTGTTCCTCTTCCATTTGTCCTAAACTACTCAAGATAATGTCATATTTGCATCTGTTTTAATAATAAAAATAATAAGTTAGCCAAGTTTTAATAATAATAATAATAATAAACTAAGTTAACCAAGTTAAAAAAATTAAGTTTTGTTAAAATTAAACAAGTTTTATAAAATTAACTAAGTTTAAGTTAACTAAATTTTATAAATGATAATAATATAACTAATTTAACAAAGTTTTTATAAATGATGATGATGAATTAACTAAGTTTATAATAATAACAATAATATAATTAACTTAACCGAGCTTTAATAATAATATACCAAGTTAATAAAATTAACTAAGTTTTGTTAAAATTAAACAAGTTTTATAAAATTAACTAAGTTTAAGTTAACTAAATTTTATAAATAATAATAATATGACTAATTTAACAAAGTTCGATAAATAATGATGATGATGAATTTACTAAGTTTATAAAAATTAACTAAATTTTTAATAATAATAATAAGTTAACCAAGTTTTAATAATAATAATAATAATAATAATAATAATAAATTAACTAAGTTAACCAAGTTAAAAAAAATTAACTAAGTTTTGTTAAAATTAACTAAGTTTAAGTTAACTAATTTTTATAAAACTTTCCATTAACGGTTAAATAGGGATGTTTCGGTATTAGTGGCAGGCAGATGTATGCTTAACCTATATATCTGTACTGTTCCCTAGTCATTCTCATTGGCCATAGGAGATTGCAAATAGTTTAGGCTTCTATTTTGTCCTTGTCTTTCCACACTGCTAGCGCTGTTGTACAATACACGCAGTATCTATACTAATACTTCCAAACATATATTATCTTGTTTCAAATCCCAGAGATATACTTTATGGAATACCATAAATATAAAGCTATATTTCAATTCCTAATTGTTTTCTTTATGATATACTTTATGATATACTGTAAGTACAATGTGATACTTTATGGAACTATATAGGATGCATATAAAAATAGAACAATTTTTGTTAATATGTGTTAATATAGAATATCGAGTTATAGATTACATGATTTACATATATACATACATACATATATATATATATACATATGTATATATATATATATATTGTTGATTGTTAAACTCGTTTGCAGGTAATTAGCTATTTCGAAGCGAAGACTGTCGACAACAAAGAACTATTGGTAATCAAGCAATGAACATGAATTTAATTGTTATATATGTTGTCGTATTTTGTTAGTACCATTTGTGGAAACTTGTCTGTGAATGCTTGTAGTATATGACTTATTTTGTTGAAAAACTACTATCGAATTGATTATGGATATTATATTTGATTGTGAGATTAGCATGTTTTTGCAATTATTTGAATATGATGATCATATGATTGATTGTTTGTATATGCTAATTATGTGATTTAATTGTTTGTTTGAATATATGAAAATTATGCGATTGATCGTTCGTTTTAATATGAATAGTATATAAGCGATTGCTGGAAATGGTATAAACCATCAACCGTAAATAGTAGCATTTAAAATATGCTACTAAACAACCAATAACTTTTAGTAGCGTTTCAGAAATGCTATAGAAACAAATGTAAACTAATATAAAAATTATACAGTTGCATTTTAAAAACGCTACTGAAAATCAAAAAAGCATATAAACAAAAAATGCAACCAAAAAATGAAGACTTATGGTAGCGTTTTTTTAACCCTACAGAAAAAACCTATAGCTGCATTTAAAAGTGACTTTTGGTAACGTTTTTTAAATCCTACAGAAAATACCTATAGTTGCATTTAAAAGTGACTTTTGGTAGCGTTTACTACGAAGCAACAAAAAGTTTTAGACTTTTAGTTGCATGTCGTATAGCAGCATTCTCTAAAACGCTATCATAAGTTATGGTAGCGTTTTTTCAACGCTACCAAAAGTCTTTTCTGGTGTAGTGCCTGTACGATACTGACCACGTTAAGTTCGGGCTGAAGGGTCAGGATCGGAGTAAAAGGTGCAGGTTCCCTTACTGAAGAGTGAGTGGATGGACTTGTACGAAAAGTAAGTCCCCTCACCGGAGAGTGAGTGGATGGGCTTGCTTGGTCGTTGGGTCCTCTCGCCGAAGAGCGAGCAGATTAGGCTCAGCTAGGATCCTGAGAGATCGAAACCCTAGATTGGGCGATAAACGATTAGGAGAGATCAAACCTTAAATTAGAAGATGAATGGTTTGGCGAGACCAAGCCCCAAAATGGATGCAAATTTGGTAAAAGGATTTGAACGCCTAGTGATTAGAATAACATATAAATCCCGAATGAACACGGGACGATTTTAATATGTGATGTAATAACTTTGAATGAAATCGGAATGTTTGTAATGTCTAAACAACACTTAAGAAGAGACTAGTGTCTTTAGCTATAACAGGTTTAGAATGACCTTTGATTTTGAAGAGAATCTGAAGGAACCAGATGATTCACTAAGATCGAGATCGATGGAAGGCTGGAGAGCTTATGTACTGAAGAATGATTGCTGCTAGAACTAGTTATCGAGTAAAACACACCTTACATTCGAAAGGCGTACTTTGAGGGACAAGTGTTAATCCACTTTTTAACCAAAAAGATTTAAACTAGACTTAGAAGATCAAAACAAAGACGAAACGACTTGGAAACTTGAAAGCGCACTTAGAAGGACTAGAGAAATAACTCAGAGAAGTTTTTACTAAATTGAAGCTAATTATATAGCTCTGCACCGAGCTATATGGGTCGATACGACCTATCATCTCCCCCCATTCCACTTTCCAAACACCATGCATCTCTTACATCACTCCGACTACTCATGATCAAATGGTTTTCCCATGATTTGGATGAGCAATTCTAGCGATTAACAAGAAGAAAGCAATAATTTAGCTATCGAAAAGATCGCTAGAATCAACTCAAAGTTGATAGAAATGAGCTCGAAACACATCAGATAGAAGATAGAAGATCAAAGAAAGTGAAATAATTAAGCTTACACCAAGATTTATAGGTTACTACTGAGCTAACATAGATCGGTACCGAGCTATGATCTTGAGACTTGGGACTCCAGTTTCTCTTGTACAACATTAGGCCTTCACCTAGAATCCAGTGTAAGCAGGCTTCTGACCCATTACACCGGTTTCCCTATAAATACAAGCGTAGCTGCAACCAAAAGGGGGTTGATTTCTCTACCATTAGAGACTTCTTCTTCACTCATATCCTCTACCTCTCAAACACTCTAGAAAATCCATTGTAAATCCGAGATCCACTAAATTGTAGTCAGACCTAATATAACTCATTGTAATCCGGAGAGAAGACAACGAATAACAAACTATAAAGTGGAGGCAGGCTAGAGATTGCCGAACCACTATAAAAATTCTTTTGTGTCCTTTTACTTTTCGAATATCTTTACTTGCTTGATCTAAGATTTCTATTGCTTTTATATCTACTTTAAAAGAACTGCTACTTTCATCTAAATTTCTGGGTGTTGATCCATTTTCAAAGTTAACAATTTTTAAAATTTGAACTAAAAGATTAAAATAATTATTGTAAAGTATAATAGTTAAAAATAAACGAGTATAGAAACTTATTTTTGTATAGAAAATATTTTTATTTCAATTATTAGAAATATTTGGAATTTATTTAGCAAATGAATTTAAAATTGGTTAAAAATAATTGAATTAAATATAGGAGTAGAAAATGATTTTTTACAAAAATATATGATGTTCTTTGAAAAGTAGAAAAGTTAATATGATTTTAATTTAATTATATAACGGGTCAAGTTGAGTAAAAAATTGTTTAAAGTGAAGTAATTGAATTAAAGATGTGAATAAAGTAAATAAGGGTTTTGGTGAACAGTAAAGGCCAAACCCAAATATTAAGTTTCTATACATTACAAATTCAGATTTTTCACCTTCCAATACACACACACACACATACCCTTTTCAAATTAGTGATGTAATCTCCTGAAGCTTGTTTTTATCATCTCTATAACTCTAAACCCTATTTCTCCTTTTTTCAAAAATTTAAGGGAAAATCAAATAAATTTCTATTAATTCTCAAATTCAAATACCAGCTTCTTGATATGGGTTTACACCACTAGATAAGAAGAAATCGAAGCTTAGAGCATTAATCCGTTGCATTGGAGTTTTACAATAAGAAGAAGAAGAGGAGAAAGGAGCAGTTGAAGTATATTCAATCAAGGAGCTTCTATTTCTTTCGGATGAGTGATTTTATCGCTCACACATTTACGTTTGGATTTATGATGTGTATAAATGGTGATTGATCATGTAACTATTTTATCCTTTTCTCTGTAAACAAAAGAACCTATACTTTCTCCATCATTCCACTTCAATAGATAGTGATTGAGGCATGTTTGTTACATGAAATTTGGTAATGAATTGATGTCTGAAAGAAGTGGTGATCGTGGGAGAAGTAAAATAGCATCGATTGGAGGCCATATGGTGGGGTTAGGCTTAAGGCTTGGAGCTAATTGCTCCAGGATCATCAATGACCGGTCAACCGCCCATAAAAGAGGCGGTCAACCGGTGGTCGAAGGCCTGGAGTAGATAGCTCCAAGCAATGACCAATTTTAAAAAAATGAAAGATGAATGAAAATAAAAATAAAATAAATGAAAATAAAAATAAAAACATGAAATGAAAGAATATACCAGATGCAATTTTTATATTAAATTATTATGTGAAAATATTGTTTATCTATCTAAAATTAATTGAAACAGAAATTATTTTCTTAAGTGTAAATTTGATTTTGGGTTTAAAACCGATTTAAAAGATATGAATAAATTCTTAAATATTATAAAATGGTTTTGAATTAATTATTTATTGGTTTTTAATGATTTTTATACAGTTATCAAAATATAAAGGAAAGTTATAAATAATTTCTACAGTTTTAAAATTATGATTTATAATTATTTTAAATAGGATAGTGTATATTTTGGAAATAATAATTGTATTAAAAGCTTTCAAATGTAAATAAAAATATGTTATGGAATTAAATTTCTTTATCTAGTATTTTCGTATATTTTCCGTACCACGAGAGATATGAATAAATGGAGTTATAATACCGCCTGGTATGAGACATTCGATAATATTTCTTTGGTTATTCTTTAGACTCATTACATATAATATTAATTATATATGGAGTGAGTGTGGTTCATATTCATTGAATAAATGAGTTAATATTAGGTGGTATGGAATGCTTGAGCTGATATTTATTCGGTTATTCCATGTAGAATACAATAGCCTATAATTTTTGTTTGATGATAATAAACATATATATATATATATATATATATATATTTTTGTTTAAATGAATTTGTTATTGTACTATTTTAATTTTCACATAATTAAATAAATATTTGTTGAATAAAATAAACAACTCAGAATTCATATTCAAACAAATATTTTATTCAAACAAATATTTTATTATAAATTCAAATAGTACAAATTTGAGCTCTCACTACATTTACACATTTTCAATACAATTTCGATTACAACACATTTTCCACTTTAAAATTTTCACCTCACTACATATATTCAATCATCACTCGTATTTAATCTTCAACTCCGCTCCAGCCTGTATCCAACATCTGAGCTATCTGAAAAATAAACATTAACGCAGTAAAATTGAAAAAGAAATATTTTACAGTGTACAATGAAGTGTATGTTTGAAAATTTTATTTGCCTCAGTTATTTGGGTTGTTCGTCATCATTTTTTTTAATCTTACACAAACAACTTGTGACATGCATAGTGTATCACTGCACATGCCACATGGCCGTGCACACCGATATAAACTTGCTTGTTGAAACTGCAGGGATAGGTGAGCACAAGGTCAAACCCAAGCAAAAGCTGGATTCAACTCAAGGGCAATACAAACCAACATGAACCAGACTTGACTACCGTAACAAAATTGCATCAGTCACAAGGCAACATGAAAGGAGTTTGAATCAAATCAAGTAAGAGCTACAGTTCAAGTCCACAGCAACAAGTGCAACATGTAGACTTGATTGCAACTGGACATGAAGCAACATGGATTTAAACTAGAACCAGACCAAGGCAGTTTAGGGATCAAGTACACCAGACTCCAATCAATCTAGTTCATGTGCATATGAATAAAGTGAGAAATGACAACAACATCATACATTCAAACATACTGCAATAGCACAAACAGAGGTGACCGGAATAATCAGTGAAGCATGCAACTACACCAGATCAAACCACACGTGCAACTGGTCAAAGTGCTCAAGTGTACAAAGGATAATGCAAGCAGTTCACACACATATATAGCAAATGCATCTTGATTTTAATATGGCACCAGAGCATTACACATGAAGTATCAATCAAACCAAACTTCAAGTGCAACAAGACCATCACACATGAAAACTCATCATGACAGCAACTCATAAACCAGATCACCAAATAAACAAAATGTACAAGTGCAGACTCGAATCGACTCCAACTAGAACCAAGTCAACATAAACATGAATGCAAAGTCTCAACCTGCATATATATATATACACATGCGTGAACACACATGTATACACATATATACAGTGACAACAAGCCACACTGAGGTTCAAAATGAAATGACTCGAAGAAAATGCATAGTTAACTCAAAGCAAACATCACAACTACACTGGACTTTATAACAAAACCAGAACCAAGTTCAACATGCTCAAATGTACAAAGGTCAAAAAGAAAATGAACAGTTCAGAACTAAAGTGAACCAGACTTCATGAATACAAGATCAATGTGCAGCGACAACCAGACTGACTCAAATGGAACAAGACTTCAAAATGCATGTGAAAATTATCAGTAGCCAGAGCTCGGATAAAATTTCAATGGGTTATACCATCAAAAACGTTGGATAGTGTTAAAAAAAAGTAATGGTCAACGTAAAACATCATTAAATTGTTCAAAAATCAATTAGTGCTAGCAAAGAATGGAACCGGAGAAATAAATAGAGAAAATTCAAACTCATGCAGTTACATGTACTTTGAATAATGTCACAGAGGATATCATGAGAATGATGAACAAGTCAAGGAAGAAAAGAACGCAAAGCAATTCAAATAAATTCAATAATGAACAAGTCAGAATCATCTCAATCATTGAAGCAAGAATCGAATGGCCAAGCAAAGTCATTGACAAATTCAAACTAAAATATATGAACAAATCAATAGGGTTTCGATCCCTATTTAAACCCAATTATCATCATCGGCAAAGACATGATTCGAGTTCGAGACAAAAATTCAAAGTGAACACTTAGACCAAATCACAAATATAATCCAAAACTCGAATCGAAGTCGAGCGTAATCAAAATCGAAAAGGGGAAAAATCGCATGCCATTTTTATCATTTGTGCTTAACAAAATTAGAGCAGCCGTAAGCCAATCAAAGCCAGGATCGATTGATGAAGCAAAGCCAAGTTGAATTCATCACTTAAATCGATTGATATCAAGGCGACAACTTCAATTACAAAACCCTAATACCAGATTGAAAGAGAAACAAGACGGCCGCATAACAAAGAAAAGGGAAACATTTTTCACGAGTTATATTTTTTGTTGGGATGGCTTTGTTATTTTGTATTGGGCTTATTTTTTAATTAGGGCTTTATTTTTGTTTTTGTTTTATTTGTAAATTCCTTTTATAAATTTGTAAACTTCTAGTTGTTTAACTAGGTTACGAACTACATGGCGTAGTTCGGAGAATTCGCAACTCAGTGGCTGAGTTATGGAATGTTTTTGAGCTTAGAGTTAGGTTAGTCAAGCTAGAGGGTGTCACAAGTTTATGTGTGTTTGTAAGCGTCGGACTACTTAATTTCTAATAGAAACCTTGGGGGTAACACGTAAGCAGGTTATTGCCGAAGCTGGGTAAATCTGTGTGTGATCTCTACTGCTTTATTTTCTGTGTTATATTTTTATTTCCGCATTAATTTTTATTATTATTAGTATCACCCTATTCACCCCCCCTCTAGGGTGAAAACGATCCTACAAGTGGTATCAGAGCTAGGAACAAAAACCAATTTTTGTTTTAAAAATTTGATTTTTAAATTGCTTCTTTTATAATGCTTTTGCTGTGGGTCAGTCCATAGTTAGACCACCCATGTTCAATGGTGAATATGCTTATTGGAAAAGTATAATGAAAATTTTTCTGAAAACAATAGATGCATGAAATATTGTTGAGACAGGATATATCACACTAACAATAATGGTAGATAATCAAGAAGTTGAAAAAATTATGGATCAATGGATAGATCTTGAAAATAAACTGCAAAATGCTAAAGCTATGAATTCTATTATTTGTTCATTAGATCAAATTGAATTTAATCCTATCTCACATTGTCTAACTGCGCAGGAAATTTGGCACACGCTTGAAGTGACTCATGAAGGAACCTCCCAGGTTAAAGAATCTCGCCTTGCCATGCTTAGTAGCAAGTATGAGAACTTCACAATGGAAAAGGATGAAATGTCAAAAAAATGTACGGATGACTTTCTAATCTTGTATACAAATCCAAATCTCTAGGAAGACCATACACAGAACTGGAAATAGTCCGAAATATCCTCAGAATTCTTCCACGAAATTTTGAAGCAAAAGTAACTACCATTCAAGAATCAAAGGATCTGAAACAGATTAAAGTTGAAGAACTCATCGGAAATCTCACCACTTATGAGCTAGAAATCAAATTCAAGGAAGAACGTGAAGGAGGAGATATGCGTAAGAAATCAATAGCTCTCAAAGGAACAATAGAAAGTGAATATGATGATGATGGAGCAGCTGAATTAGAACTAATAGTAAAGAGAGTCAAAAGGTGGAACCGAAAATATGGAAATCATGCCCTAAATCAACAACTGAAGAACAAAATCGTCAAAGTTCTAGACAACTCAGAAGAGCAGGAGATCATTTGTCACAAGTGCAATAAACCTGGTCATATCAAGCCAAATTGTCGTCAAAATCAATTCAGCACAGGATAGAAACCGAAAAGGAGAAGTTTTGTAGCAGCTTGGGATAAAAGTGATGAAGATGATAAAAGCACTGGCAGTGAGAGTGAAAGAGCAAATCTGTGTTTTTCAGGAGAAACAAGTGACAACGATGATGACGGGCCAAGCGAGGTATCAAAACTTACTCACTCGAAATTACTTATATATTTTCATGAGGTAAATGGCTGTTTTGAAAGACTTAAGGAGAAGTACGCTAAAATTGAATTACAAAGAGATAGTTTGATAGAACTAAATAAGCAGCTTGATCAATTGGTTAAAAGCTATCGAAATAAGAGCCCTAAGTGTGATAAGTGTCCATCATTAGAAGAGGAAATAAAAAAAAGTCAAAAATCAAAATTAAATCGCTTGAAATGAAATTCTGATTTTAAAAGCAAGTAAAAATACTGGGAGAGAAAATTCTATTAAAAAGTGCACTTTGTTATTGAATGAAAATGAATCTCTTAAAACACAAGTCCAACAATTGTCTACACCTTTAGGAAAATTTTCTAAAGGAGAAATATCACTAAATATGTTATTAGGGAAACAAACTATTAATCCTATTAGACAAGGACTTGGGTATACTCAATCTGAAAGAGTTAGAAGTGAAACTAATCATGTCAATTCCAAATGCACGATTTGTAGAAAAATTGGACATAATCACAACAATTGCTGGTATAGACCCAAACAAGTGAAAACCATACCAATTTTGGTTCCTAAAGGCATGAATGTGAAATCCCTTAAAGTCAAACAAATCTAGGTGCCAAAAGGAACAAAAATAGACTGTTTTGGTTCTACACAAACTTGTTTTTCTAAATCGTTTGTCACTAACAATCATGGACCTATCTAAATAAATAGGTCACAAAAATCTTTCCTCGTGTAGGTGTGTTGGCAGGCTAAGGAACAACAAGAGTGGTACTGGATTCTGGCTGTTCCAGGCACATGGCGGACGACAAATCAAAGTTCCTTAGCCTGGAGAAATACAAAGGTGGTATAGTCAAAATGGGCAACAAACGATGTATTATATGTTGAAAATCTGCACGATAACAAGATTTCAATCAGCTAGTGATCAACTGAGAAAATTTGAGCACCATAATTAAATTTGACAAGGATGAAAAAGGTAATGTAGTTGATCAAAAGAAATATCGAGATATGATTGATCACTTCTTTATCTTACTACTTCTAGGCATTATGTTATCTGCTTGCTTGTGTACACGGTTTCAATCAAATCCAAAAGAATCTCATTTTAAAAGCAGTAAAAGGATTATAAGGTATTTATTGCAGACACCACAATTTTGTCTGTGGTATCCAACTTATGAAAACTTTGATTTAATGGGGTATTCAGATGCAGATTATGCTGGTAGTCTAGTCGATAGAAAAATTACTGGTGGAATGTGTTTTATGTAAGGACATTCATTAGTTACATCACTTTCACAAAGAAAATATCTACATAAATTTCATTTCAACTGATTTTCAATTGGCAGACATTTTTACAAAACCCCTTCCATAAAATAGTTTTTGTCGACTACATCTAAATTTAGGCATTTTAAAATTTTGATTTTATATTTTTGGATTTGATCTTAAATGTCTATGTTAACTAATCTGACTCCCTATAGATTATCGAAAAGGAAAATACTGACTGAAAAAATTTGATGAGTGTTGATATTAATCATACCTTATGACTTGACACAGTATATTTAGTAAATTTCTTTAAAAATTTAAACAAAATTTGCAATAACTTTTGTTGGTAACAATTCCATGACCATCTCTATCTCTATCATATTTCTAATGACCATCACTCATCAAAAATCAATATAGTATGTCAATATGTGGTATTTTAAACGGGAAATTATTCGTTTTTCATTTTATTATATTTTTAGCAATAAAAACATCCAAAGTATTCACTCTCATTTGAAAGTCCTCATGGGTATGCATGGGTGAATTATTGGTATTTTTGATTATGTGCTTTCATGCTCATTTAAAAGTCCTCACGGTTATGCATGTATGGAACACATATCAAAATTGGTTATTAAATAGACAAGTTGATTCTAATCCAATTTAAAAGTCATCACGGTTATGTATGGTTAGAAGATGCTTGAATTAATTTTTTAAAATTTTGGGAATACTACTAATCTCATTTAAAAGTCCTAACGGTTATGCATGGTTAGTAGATATTCAAATTCCTGATATAAATATACCAAAAATAGGCACAACTATATGGTTTTATATGATGACATCATCCCTATCATTCTAAAGTAGGATATGCATCAAATAAATTATTCCTTTTTTAATTAACTAGCAATAAAATTATCCAAAAGTACTCACTCTTATTTAAAAGTTCTCACGGTTATGCATGGGTGAAGTACTTGGAATTTTTGATTATGTGCTTTCATGCTCATTTAAAAGTCCTCACGGTTATGCATGTATGGAACGCATATCTAAATTGATTATTAATTAGGCGAGTTGATTCTAACCCCATTTAAAAGTCCTCACGGTTATGCGTGGTTAGAAAATGCTTGAAATTCATTTTTTAATAAAAATTAGGATTACTACTACTCTCATTTAAAAGTCCTAACGGTTATGCATGGTTAGTAAGTATTCAAATTCCTTTCATAAATATACCACAAATGGACACGACTATATGATTTTTTATGTCGACATCACCCCTATCACTCTAAAGTGGAATATGCGCTTAACAGAGTATTTATGTTTTTTCTTTGATTTTTTATTGAAATTTAATGTTTATACTCGATTAGGTATTAATGTTGTAGTAATGCCTATCACTTTATCTCTATTTTCTAACACTGTTACTCTTTTGCTGATAACAAAAGGGGAAGAGAGAGGTTAAGATTTTGGCAAATAAGTTCAAAGTTTTTATTTGAATATTCTCATATAGGTTCATTACATTTTTTATTGTTTTTTATTTGCATATTTTTAATTTTTTTCATGCATATGTGAGTGGGGGCATTGTTGTAGGAGGATTATTCAAATAGGGGGAGCTCATGGAATTTCATCAAGACCAAATACATTTAATAGATTCAAAATCTTAATATATGTTTGTTATCATCAAAAGGGGGAGATTGTAGAATACAATAGCCTATGATTTTTGTTTGATGATAATAAACATATATATATATATATATTTGTTTAAATGTATTTGTTATTGTACTATTTTAATTTTTCACATAATAAAATAAATATTTGTTGAATAAAATAAACAACTAAGAATTCATATTCAAATAAATATATTATTCAAACAAATATTTTATTACAAATTCAAATAGTACAAATTTGAGCTCTCGCTACATTTACACATTTTCAATACAATTTCAATTACATCACATTTTCCACTTTACAATTTTCACCTCACTACATATATTCACTCATCACTCGTATTTAATATTTAGCTCTGCTACAGCCTGTGTCCAACATCTGAACTATTTGAAAAATAAACACTGACGCAGTAAAATTGATAAAGAAATATTTTATAGTGTACAATGAAGTGTGTGTTTGAAAATTTTGTTTGCCTCAGTTATTTGGGTTGTTAATCATCAATTTTTTAATCTTACACGAACAACTTGTGACATGGAAAGTGTATCACTGCACATGCCACAAGGCCGTGCACACCGATATATACTTGCTTGTTGAAACTGTAGGGACAGGTGAGCACAAGATCAAACCTAAGCAAAAGCTGGATTCAACTCAGGTGTAATACAAACCAACATGAACCAGACTTGACTACAGTAACAAAAGTGCACCAGTCACAAGGCAACATGAAAGGAGTTTGAATCAAATCAAGTAAGAGCTATAGTTCAAGTCCACAGCAACAACAAGTGCAACATGAAGACTTGATTGCAACTGGACATGAAGCAACATGGATTCAAACTAGAACCAGGCCAAGGCAGTTTAGGCATCAAGTACACCAGACTCCAATCAATCAAGTTCATGTGCATATGAATAAAGTGAGAAATGACAACAACATCATACATTCAGACATACTACAATAACACAAACAGAGGTGACCAGAACAATCAATGAAGCATGTAACTGCACCAGATCAAACCACACATGCATCTGGTCAAAGTGCTCAAGTGTACAAAGGATAATGTAAGCAGTTCACACACATATATAGAAAATGCATCCTGATTTTAGTATGGCACCAAAGCAATACACATGAAGTATTAATCAAACCAAACTTCAAGTGCAACATGACCATCACACATGAAAACTCATCATGATAGCAACTCATAGACCAGATCGCCAAATAAACAAAATGTACAAGTGCAGACTCGAATCGACTCCAACTAGAACCAATTCAATATTAACATGAATGCAAAGTCTCAACGAGCATACATATATACATGCATGAACATTGTAACAACCCAAAATTTAGCCCATATTAATTAATTCATTAGTTAATTAAATAATAAAATAACTTTGTGAAATTATCAGAATTGAGCCACGGGAATTGCACCATTATGTCTGTGGTAATTTTCTAGCCAATTTCCATATATAGAACGTCAGAAATCGAGCTAATATGACCAAGATACAAAATGAGCAGAAATAGAAGAGGAATATATATATATATACACATATATATACATATATATATATATATACACATATATATATATTAGGCAGGTCGACCGCCCGTTCGACCCGCCTCTGCTAATTACGAACGAACGTTCGAATGTTCCAGAGGTTATTGATGACGTGTTTTGCATTCTTCTAACCAATTAGGTCCATCTATTTTTGCATCCAATGGCTCCTATTCAGCCTATGACGTAGTTGCGTCCTATCCAATCTGCAAATCCAACGGTCCGAGATCCACATCTACCCCTATAAATAGACACCTAGACTTAACACTTTTTCTCATTCTAGGTTTTCTCCAATTGGGTTCACCTTTCTACGAAGGACCCTAAAAGGAATAATTTTTCCATGGAGAAAATCGTTATAAATTAAATTATTTTACAACTCCAAGTGGATCCGGGAAGACCAAAGGAAGAGCTTAGGACCGGAGTTGAGTGATTGTAATTATTTTAGATTTCTTTAAGAAATTTAAAATAATAGGGTTTCTAATAGTTGTAGTTTTACTACGATATTTGGAATAGCCTTTTTAGTGGTTTATTTATAGTTTTTAGAATTATTTTCAGTCTATTTCCTTTCAGCTATTATTTTCAGTAATTTTAGTTTATTTATGTTAACTATAGCTTTTCCGTTTATTTATAGTTTATTTACAGTATTTTAGTTTATTTACTATTATTTATACGTTATTTACATCTTCTTTTTACACTTTGGATTTTCTTCTATTTTCAGTTTTCTTGTATTCCTCCTTCTTCTTCGCGTATGGATTAGAATAGGATTAACACGAATATGGATTAAATTGTAAGAAAACTGAAATAAAGGAATATAAGATGTAAATTACAAAGACTGTAATATATATGGAATTGGAATGAAATTATGCCTAATTGGACTGAAATTATGCCTAATTATGACATTAATTAGACTGAATTAAAAAGATTGGCCTAGTTATAACTTAGAATTATAACTAGAAAGAGTAAAAGATGAAAGAAGCTTATTTTCACACTTAAACCTTGGGTTAAGTAATAAGCATGATTATAACGTAGGTTATAATAAGAAAAAGAACAGAATAAGGCTTATTTTAAGACAGGATAAATTAATAAGCACAGATAGTAGAGAAAAGTGTAAAGGCTTATTTAAATAATTTATCTAAGTTAATAAGCAAAGATGAAAGTAGGACCTGTACCAAATAGCATCCCCTATTAGACAAAACGGTGGTCTCACATTAGCTTGAAGTGAGACGATGGCACGCTTATGCTAAAAATGGTAGTAATTGGTCAATTAGAAGTCCAAATCACGGGGGATTTGGATAAGGGGCGCAACTAGATATTGTTTGGATGATGGGCCAGTACCAACAGCATATCCCCTATTTTCTATGGACACACAGTGGTCTCACATTTTCCTAAAGTGAGACAAGGGGCACGCTTATGCTGGAGTTTGAGGTAATAAGAAGACCCAATAGGTGGTGCAAAATGTAGCATGGGCATGGTGGTAGTTACACATGCGAATTCCATTCTGGTGCTCAGTAATCGCTATGAGTTCCAAGCGCTTAGTATGTCTTTCCTTCATAGACACCATTGCCTTCTGTGTAGGGAGCTACGTATCGTCTGGATCCATAGTGGTTGCTTTGTGCATCTTTCGTAGATACCATTGGCTGCTTTGTAGGGAGTTACCTAGTCTCTGGTCCGCAGTAAGGTCAATGGAGTAGCAGGCCGATCGAAGGGTAGAATTAGGAATTCAGCCTAATTATAAGATTAGGAATTCATCCTAATCAAAGAAGCTATCAAGAACAAGTGCAAACAATCAAAGTTAACCTATCTTATAGTTAATTTTATTTATTTCCAGTTTATCTCTTTCCTATTTCCTTTGTTTCCTCTTTATATACTAGAACTATTATAGAGTCTATCACTTTTACTTTGCTTAAAGACTCTAGTAATTACTATCATTCACCAGATTTTTAGTCCGATTCACTCCTCTATATTCCCCCTTTTTCCCCCCTAGGCAATCAAGGGAGAGAACATTAGATTGCAGTTGCTTGGAGATTTCTTAGAGGAGTTTGCTATCATGTATTTTTTTTCTTTTAGCTTTTGTTCTTTCTATGTACTGGCTTATTATGAGGGATATTATGTACTTTAATTTTTGAGACTATGAGTTTTTGTTTCATGAGACATATTGGATTTTTAGACATGTATGTGGTATTTGACTTATTTATGAAGCAATTATGAAGTTTTGTTTTAATTAAGTTATTATTTTAAGTTTCCTCTGTTTTTATCTATTTTTGTCTTGTGAATCTTAGTCTCTGTTAGCTTTAGTTATACCTACAACGCACCATGCCTTTTAATGTGTCCTTTTGGGTATATTAAGGGGTGTGGGTGTGTTTCAAATACACATGTATACACATATATACAGTGACCACAAGCCACACTGAGGTTCAAAATGAAATGACTCGAAGAAACTGCACAATTAACTCGAAGCAAACATCACAACTACACCATACTTCATAACAAAACTAGAACCAAGTTCAACATGCTCAAATGTACAAAGGTCAAAAACAAAATGAACAGTTCAAAACTGAAGTAAACCAGACTTCATGAATACAAGCTCAATATGCAGTGACAACCAAATTGACTGAAGTGGAAAAAGACTTCAAAATGCATGTGAAAATTATCAGTAGCCAGAGCTCGAATAAAGTTGTTGTGGGTTATACCATCAAAACCGTGGGACGGTGTTAAAAAAAGAAGTAATGGTCAACGTAAAACATCATAAAATTGTTCAAAAATCGATTAATGCCAGCAAAGAATGGAACCAGAGAAATAAATGTAACGACCCGTAAATTTTCGATATTAAATTTGTTAATCTAATAAGATTTTGGTGATTTAATATTGAAGAAATAGAAATTTGTAATTTAATAGTGAAATTGTTAGCACCAAAATTGGTCACTAACCTCGTAGAGAAAGATTGTGTAGAGATATAAGTGAGGAAGATAAATTAAACAAGGAAGAAAATGCTAATTTAAATGCAGAAAGTAAGAACACCAGATTTATAGTGGTTCAGCGTAATTGCCTACGTCCACTTTGAGGTTAAACTTTATTGATCTCCTTAATGATTGATTACAAATACAATTCGTAGATCAAATGCTTGAATGGAGTTGCTAAGTAAAGAAGATGAGTCTGAAAAATGGCAGAGTCTCCCCAGTGTTCCCGAAAAAAGGTCCCTTTTCATTGTGCCCCTGCCCCTCTATTTATAGACAAAGATGGGTTGGACTTCCCAGGTGGGCTCGGCAGCCGAACACCTTGGCCCAAATAGAGTGGTCGCCGTATGCCGAACCAGATAGGCCGAACGGTTGGATGCCGAACCACACTCTCCATGCCGAACGAGGCGCTTGCTGCGTGGGAAGAGTAGAACGAATATCAGTCGAAGCCGAACGTGCCTCTGGCCGAACGAAGCGTCTGTCCGAACGATACCTTTAGTCGAATGAAGCTCCTAACCGGACGTTGTCTCTGGCCGAACGATGGCACTGGCCGAATGATAGCTTTAGCCGACCGATGCTTCTGGCCGAACGATGTCCCTGGCTGAACGATGGCACTGGCCGAACGTTTGCCTTTAGCTGAACGATGTCTCTGGCTGAACGATGGTTCTGGCCAAACGATAGCTTGTGACAAACAATACAGCCATGCCGAGCAATTGTACACGCCGAACGCCTTCTGATGCCGAATGCTCCTGGATGCCGAGTACTCCTGGATGCCGAGTGCTCCTGGATGCCGAGTATTCCTGGAAGCCGAGTACTCCCGGATGCCGAGTACTTCTTGGATGCCGAGTTCTCATAGATGTCAAGTGCTTCAGGATGTCGAGCGCTCATACATGTCGAGTACTTAATTGCCTGGTCAAATCTCAAGGAAACACTTGCCCCCCAAAGTGTATTACGTGACTGAATCGTGATACACTTTGATTCGTGTAACCTTCTTGCTCCATTTCAAATCCTTGACTAACTTCGAATGGAGATGCCTTTTTGAGAATATCAGCCGTTGAGGCGTGTGCCGAGCGTGGTATAAATGCCGAACGATGCACTGGAAACCGAGCGCTCTTCAATTGCCGAACGTCATTGTATGCCGATGTCGAACACTGTGACTTTGACCGGTTCCACCGGATGTAGCCTTTTCGACTTCTTCTTTTTCCCTATAAAAGCCGGCCTCTCCTTCCTTCTTCCCTTTTTACACTTCCAACACCTCTGCCTTGCACCTGCCGAAGCTCCCAGTTAACATTCTCCAACTATTCGTCGATTCCTTCCAAATCTTCATCCTATCAACTAGGTACCGACTCTTCCACCTAAACATGGTCTTTACGCTCGAACTCCCCAATTGATGGGGTAAGTCGAGCCTTGACTAAAGTATCTTAAAAAGTTGCCAGAGTCACGCGATGAGGGTGGAAGGAAGAGTGGGCAGAGACGAGCTTCCTAGGAAGCTGTTTGGTAGACGTATTATGGTTCGGCATAAATCTTTTGTGCCGAACGAGATTGGTGGAGGAATCAGGGGCGTCGAATGGTAAAGTCTAGCACGATCTGCCGAACGATTCGTCCTCGTAGTTTGGCGTGGATGGAGAAAGAAGATGGGAACGAAGTCGTTGTTAAGGGAGGTGTGTCGAGCGTTGTCTCGGTCGAACAAGCTTCTGGCCGAACGATGTTTCGCCGAACAGTCACAAACGCCGTATTACACTTAGGCCGAACGAACACAAATGCCGAACCACACTTAAGTCGAACAATACAAATGCTGAACCAAGCTTAGGCCGAACAAACATAAATGCCGAACTACCTTAGGCCGAACAATTCAAATGCCGACCCAAACCTATGCCGAACAATACAAATGCCGAACAATTATAAGTGCCGAACAGCATAAATGCCGAACTACACTTAGGCCGAACAATTCAAATGTCGAACCAAACCTAGGCCGAACAATACAAACGCCGAACAATCATAAGCGTCGAACAACACTTAGGCCAAACAATTCAAATGCCGAACAATCATAAGCGTCGAACAACACTCAGGCCGAACAATTCAAATGCCGAACAATCATAAGCGCTGAACAACACTTAACCGAATGATTGTGAATGCTGAAACCTATTTTGGCCGGACAAAACTTTAGCCGAACACTTATTAATTATACATTTTCCGAATCTGGAACTGTAGTCACCACAAGGCGGGCTTTTTGAGATGGTCAGCGATGACGGTCTTTGAAGGCAACGATTCGAAACTCATTTTCGTATCTTTGTAATCTCTAGATTCTCCTTGCTTATACACGATTGCTTGCACTAGTTTACACACCACGTGGGGGGAATATTCGTATTGTTAATTCTAATATCCAACGTTTTTCAAGTATAGTTTTCACAGGCACTCAGACAGATTCATTATTTATTGGGGATGTCTAAAAAGTCTAGCTCCGCCACTCTATCTGATAGGCCTGGGCCGTCATCAAGGCGAGAAGTTGCTGATACTTCAGATCCGTCGACTTCCCCTGCCTATAACTTAGCTCCTGATGCCTTGGAGGCAACAATTCTCTTAGAAAACCCGATCGACTCACTGGCTTCGAAGAGTAACGAAGTTGCACTTCGGCGAATATGCTCCATTCATGGGATTCCTTTCACCGACGTGTTAATTCCATCGCGACACGATCGCCCTCACCTGCCCCTAGTTGGATATACCACCTGCAACAAGTTCATGTGCTGGATGGGCAGCGTGCCTCCGTTCAATTTATTTCTTCAGGACGTGTTGCAGTACATAGACATTGCCCCGTCACAGCTGCATCCGAACGGTCAAGCGTTTCTATATGGGACCTACCTCCTCTTCATGGCCATCTTTTCTAGACCTCCAACTTCTGGCAACATCAGATACATTTATATGATCAAGAAACGGAAAGATAGCCCTTCCTTCATGTTCCTCGAGCCGTACCACAAATGCCAAATCTTGACAGGAGCATGTAGTAAATTTGCCCTGTACAAACAGGAATGGTTCTATGTGCGTTGCCCTCCTGGTTTTGCGAGGAGATGGGTCGAAGGCAGTAAGTCTCTTTGCTGAGTCATCATTCGTGTTCAATTGGAGTTATGCTTTTCCTAACTTCTCGTTTCATCTTTTCAGGTATTAACCCGCGTCCGGAGGGCCGAGGATATTCTGAGGCCGTTGAAGCCATTAGAGCTCTTCCTGTCGAGGAACGAGACATCTGAACCATCATTTCAAATGAATCATTATCAAGGTTCGGCTTGCTAGCCCCTGGTCGTCGGATTAGCCTTCCGGAGGGCGTTTCCATTCCCAAGTCGGCATCCGGTAGAGGGAAAAAACAAGCTGGATCGTCGTTACGCCACACTCCCGATGCGCACGAAGAGGGTGAGCACAAGGAGGATGAAGCTCCTGAGACTCAAGGTGAGAATGTGGGTCCTTCTTGGAATCCGACGGTCGAAGTTCATGACATTGAGACGTCATCCTCCCCTTCGAAGGGAAAGAAGAAGTTAAAATACAAGATACGGAAGGAGAAAGTTAGCGGAACTTCAAAAGTTACGCTCATCCCGCCAGAGAAAGAGGCTTCCTCACAACATATGGAAAGTTCTCTAAGGGGTCTGTCGAATCTTTCCGTCCCCGACGATATACTTAATTATGGATTTGACGATCCTGAAGCTCTCAAGTTTTCTTCGCCCGCTAGAGGCAATGCGGGAGTTCAACTCCCAGCCCAGGGAGACAATACTCCGATCAGTAAAGATAAAAGAACCGGTCTGTCGGGGGGAACACTAGGACACACACGCGCATACGCATTCCATCATACACTTCAAGTTTTTTCTTATTTCCCGGAGTTTTCTTAACTCGTTGTTATCTTTATTCTTTGTAGGTGACATTGGGCGCTCCCACGGACTCGATCGCCTTCACGGCTCTTCCATATTTCATCATCCCGGACGGGATTCAGGTTCGGGCAGACGCAGGGACAAAGATGATTACGAAGATAGAGACAACCGTCCCCGCGATTCGTCTTACCATAAGAAGGCATATTCCCAATCTTCACAGTCCCGTGATCCTCTTCCTCCAACTGATCCGGATAGAGAGAAGCCTTCACAGAAGGGGTCCCAACTCGATGTTTCCCGAGAACAACACTCTGGTTCGTCGAGTACAAGGCACACTCGGGAGCATCGAAAAAGAGCGGAACTTTCAAAGCCTCCACCCCATACTCCCACGGTTGACCCGACTATAGCAGAGAAGATGGTCGATCTTAAGGCCAAATTCCCAAAAATCTGCTTTGACGGTCTAAAATTCCTCCCAGCTATTCACCATATCCCAGGGCATGTGAAGCAGAGTGCCATTGCCTGTAACAACGATGTCTATTTTCAACATGACGCGTTTGTGCACTTGGTTGAAAAGATCTCGGAGGTGTCTGTTGAGCGACAGTATGAAATTGATCGTTTGAAACTGGAGGCTGGCTGTGACAAGAACATCATCAAGCATCAAGACGAAGAGCTCGCTTCATATAAGTCGAAGAGCTCGCTTCATATAAGTTGAAGCTTGAAGCCGCTGAGCAAAATGCAAAAGATACCGCTGAGGCAGTCACTCGTTTAGAGATGGCTCACAAGAAGGAACTCGATGAAGCAGTCCAGCGCAGCGGTGCCCTTGCCTTAGAAAAAGATTCCATTCAAAAAGAAAGGGATGCGCTTGCCACACAAGTCAAAGAGTTGAAAGAATTACTCTCCAAGGAGAAAGAGGATAAAGTAGCTGCTCAAGAAGAGTCACAACGATATTGTGACGAAATCGTTGCTACTCGGCTCTTGAAAACGAAACTCGATGAAGAACTTGCTGGGGTTGAAAAAAATGAAAGACGAAGCCCGTGAGGAGGGCAAAAGAAAAGCTGCGGAGGAGATTGACTCTCGCCTCGAGGCAGCTGTAGAGGCCGGCAGGGAAGAGGTCAAGTGCATGTTTGACCCGTTGATTGCTGAGTATGGAGCCCGCGTCCTTATGCATCGTGACTTGACATTCTTGGGTGAGGGCTATCTCGAATCCCTAGCCGAGGCCTGGGAAACTTTAGTGAAGATTAGGAAAATCGAGTCGGGCTCTAAAGAAGTCGATGAGGATGCCTTGGTGAAGGAGTTTCTTAGAGGGAACGAGCCAGCGGATTTATCCGCAGCTTTGGCGCTTTATAGCAAAGGCTCTCCCCTTCCCCAAGAGAAAAGTGATGAAGCTGGCCCATCTAGTCCTAAGACTACGGCTTCTCATATTGCTGCTCCTCTCACTGCTCAATCGGCCGGTCGGCCGACACTTGACCCTTTCGAGCAGCATGCCGGCTACGATCCTAAAGATCCCGGGCTCGGCGTTCATGTGCTATCTCCTATTCTAGAGGGTGAAACTCCACGCGCAACTGATAGCCAGCCAGAACCCGGTAGGAAACTCTTCTTTTTTAGAAGTTAAAAGATTTGTCATTTTCCAGCAGTGGTTATTCGTTCTAATGTTCATTCTTTATGTTTTCATGTAGGCTGCTCTGACCCCGAGCCAACTTCGAGGAGCGATGATGCCAAGGTGGAGGCAGAGAAAACAAGCGATGTTGCTCATGCGGGAGTAACTCCTGGCCCTGACGCTCAAGTGATCGGGGCGCTGGATGATGATAAGCTTGACATTTCATCTCCCACCGAAGGGAGTGATGAAATCGAAATTACTGGCGCCTCTGAACATACCTCAAAGATGAGCATGAAAGAATGCCTCGCCGAAGAGGAGAAGAAAAAAGTCGAGGTCAAAGTTGAGCCTGAAATACTGGAACTTACCGACCCGCGGAACAGACCTTTGAAAATCATTCTCCCGAGAAGGTCCAAACCACTGGATGTTCCCTCTCCTACTCCTGACTCCGCTTCTTTAGCAAGCAAGAAATCCAAGAAAAAGCATGAGGGAGAGGAGTCATTGGAAAAAACAAAAGAAGACAAGAAGAAGAAACCGAAGAAATAATCGCTATACTCGTTCAACGAGTTTCTTGCTTAAGTCTTGTAATTACTTTTATCTTTTGTCTCCGTAGTTTGTATAGATAGGTTTTTGACTCCAAGTTTTGGAGGGATAACTGTGTAACCTCATTTTGGACTGTTAAATAAAGTTCAGTTACTTAGTCGTTTGAACGATTCTTTTACTTTTTTAGCTTTCTGAATAGCTGCGGTCAAAACTCAAGCACTTATGAGTTGTATATTTCCCAGTCCATTCTCGCGTTGTTCGAACATTCTTCGGAGTGGCATACTTCTTGTTCTACATTTCTTGAGTACTTAGAATTTTTTCTAAATTCGCGTTCCTGGGACTTATAGTAAGTTGACCTGTATTCAGGGGATTCGGAGATTGAGATTGTTAATACTCTAATCCGCGCTTTGGGGACTTAGAGTACTCCGGTCCACACTCTGGGGACTCGGAGATTGAAGTCGTTTATACTTTAGTCCGCGCTCTGGGGACTTAGAGTACTCCGGTCTGCACTCCGGGGACTCGGAGATTGAAGTCGTTTATACTCTAGTCCGCGCTCCGGGGACTTAGAGTACTCCGGTCCGCACTCTGGGGACTCGGAGATTGAAGTCGTTTATACTCTAGTCCGCGCTCTGGGGACTTAGAGTACTCCGGTCTGCACTCCGGGGACTCGGAGATTGAAGTAGTTTATACTCTAGTCCGTGCTCTAGGGACTTAGAGTACTCCGGTCCACACTCTGGGGACTCGGAGATTGAAGTCGTTTATACTCTAGTCCGCGCTCCGGGGATTTATAGTACTTCGGTCCGCACTCTAGGGACTCGGAGATTGAAATTGTTTATACGAGTTTGCACATCATACAGAATAATGTAGCTCCAGTAATTCATCACTCGATTATGAGATATGGAAACATTAGCCATTTATGAAAAATACGGCTTCAAGCCTTTATTAATGAAAAACAACTAAACTGCCTGATTACATGGCTGAAAGGAAACTAAGTTATGACTGAACGAAAACATACATGAAATAACTGCGCCTAAAACAGGGAAGAAACATGCTAAATGTAATAATGCCGCAAATGTTCACTGTTCCATGCTCGGGGGAGTGTCGCGCCATCAACGGTCGCTAGCTTGAATGTTCCCTCTCCAAGCTTCCGTTCAATGACGTAAGGACCTTCCCAGTTGGGATTCATATGTGATGGTACCGGGAAGACTCATTTCAGAACGAGGTCACCCACATCAAAAATCCTTGGGCGGACTCTGCCCTCGTAGT
Source organism: Allium fistulosum (assembly GCA_030737815.1). Lineage (NCBI taxonomy): Eukaryota > Viridiplantae > Streptophyta > Magnoliopsida > Asparagales > Amaryllidaceae > Allium > Allium fistulosum. The sequence continues at coordinate 696,602,527 of CM060906.1, forward strand.
AACGCTTGACTCAGTGCCTATGCGCTGCCGCCCTTAATTCGGCCTCTTCACGTTTTTCATCCATGCAGTCCAGCGATTCCAACAAGAGGTCCTGATTCGTCTTGGGATCATAGTATGTCACTCGGTGCGATGGAACTTCAAGTTCCATGGGTATAACGGCTTCCGAGCCGTATGCCAAGGCGAACGGAGTGTGGTCGGTCGCGGACTTGTGGGTAGTTCTATAAGCCCATAATGCTGTCGGGAGTTCATCTACCCACTTGCCTCCGACCTTCTCCAAACGCTTCTTCAGTATGGACTTGATTATTTTGTTAACGGCCTCGACTTGTCCGTTAGCTTTTGGATGTGCAACGGCGGCGAACTTCTTCTCAATGCCATACTTTAAACAGAACTCTTTGAACTCTCTGCTTTCAAACTGCGTCCCGTTGTCCGTAATGATGGTGCGAGGGAGGCCAAAGTGGCATATAATGTTTCGTACAACGAAGTTAATGACCTTCTTAGAGGTGATCGTGGCTAAAGGTTCTGCCTCAGCCCATTTTGTGAAATAGTCGACTGCAACTATCGCGTATTTCGCACCTCCTTTGGATATAGGCAAAGAGCCGATTATATCGATTCCCCAGATTGCAAATGGCCAGGGACTAACCATTTATGTGAGTTCAGTTGATGGAGTCCTCGGGATTTTAGCATATCTTTGACACTTATCACATTTCCTTGCGTAGTCTGCAGCGTCCCGATTTACGGTTGGCCAGTAGTATCCATAGCGGTGGATCTTTTTTGCTAGAGTTTGCCCCCCTGTATGGTCACCACATTCTCCTTCGTGTACTTCCTTCAAGACCCATTTTGTCTCATCACGTGCGATGCATCGTAATAAGGGGACCGAAAACCCCTTTCGATACATTAGTCCATCCTGCATCACATATCGCGCGGCCTTTCGAATTACCTACCGTCTTTCGCTCCTTTTTTTTGGTAAAACCCCGGTCGTTAGGTATAGTTTGAACGGGGTTATCCACGATTCCCTCTCGATTCCTGTTTCCAACACAGAATCAACTTCCATTGCGTCTATGCTTGGGGCACGCAAGGCCTCAACGGGAAACAATCCCATTTGCTGAGCATCGCCAGTGCTCGCGAATTTCGCCAATGAGTCGGCTTCTTTGTTCTGTTCACGCGGGACATGCGAAATATCATAGCGCTCAAGGTTAGACAGCAGTTCTTGAACCAGAACAAGGTACGGAGCAAGCTTCTGTCCCTTTGCTTGATAATCTCCTTGCACTTGGTAGACCACCAACTGTGAGTCACAGAAGATTTCAACTGATTTTACCCCGAGTTCTCCAATGAGTTTTAAGCCCGCAATCAATGCTTCATATTCTGCTTCGTTATTCGTAGCCGGGAAATCGAGCTTCAGAGCGTAACAAACCGATCGATTTTCTGGAGTTACAAGAACTGCGCCAGCGCCGGAGCCCGGAGCAATGGTCGTTCGATGCTCCATCGGTGTACAATTTCCATTGAATAAGGGGAATGACATCGTGATTATCTGGTTCGACGGGTATGGTAAACTCAGCGATGAAATCTGCTAATGCTTGCCCTTTTATGGCTCTTCGTGGCAAGTAGGCGATATCGAACTGGCTCAACTCGATGTTCCATTGTAACAATCTTCCAGAAGTTTCTGGTCGTTGGAGTACCTGCCGTAGGGGTTGATCGGTATAAACACTAATTGAGTGCGCTTGAAAGTATGGGCGTAGCTTACGTGATGCAATCACCAAGCAATAGGCCAATTTCTCGATTTTAGGGTAATTTCTTTCTGACCCCGTTAAACGCTTGCTAACATAATACACCGGCTTTTGGATTCGGTCCTCCTCGCGAACCAGAGCCGCACTTATAGCATGTGGGGATATGGCCAAGTACAAGTACAACATCTCATGGTCCACTGGTTTTGACAGCACTAGTGGACTCTCCAGATGCCTCACCTGATCCCGGAATGCTTCCTCACAATCGGATGTCCACTCGAAATTCCTCTTCCCTTTCTTTATTATATCAAAGAAAGGGATGCACTTGTCCGTGGCCCTAGATATGAATCTACTCAGCGCAGCTACTTTTCCATTCAAGCTCTGTACCTGTTTTATAGTCCTGGGCACTTGTACGTCTCGAATAGCTTGAATCTTTTCTGGGTTAGCTTCAATTCCCCTAGCATTGACAATGAATCCCAAAAACTTCCCTGACGTAACGCCGAAGGAGCACTTTAGAGGGTTGATCTTCATCCCATAATATATGAGTATATCGAACATCTCTGCCAAGTCTCGAATGTGGTCGTTTGACTGTCGTGACTTCACGAGCATATCATCCACATAGACTTCCATCGTTCTACCAAGCTGGTCTTTGAACATTCGATTCACTAAACGCCGATAAGTCGCTCCTGTGTTTTTCAATCCGAAGGGCATTACTACATAGCAATATAGCCCAACGTCTGTGACGAAACTGGTGTGTTCTTGGTCCGGAATATGCATCGGAATTTGATTGTAGCCCGAGTATGCATCCATGAATGATAATAGCTCGTGTCCTGCCGTGGAGTCAACCAATTGATCAATCCTAGGCAACAGAAAACTGTCCTTGGGGCATGCCTTGTTCAAATCGGAATAGTCTACACAAGTTCTCCATTTCCCATTTGCCTTTTTTACCAGCACGGGGTTTGATACCCATTCAGGGTAGAGGGCGTCGCGGACGAACCCATTGGCTCTGAGTTTGTCCACTTCCTCTCTGAGGGCAGCGGGCCTCTCTGGGTCCATTCCTCTCCTCTTTTGTTTAACTGGGACGTATTTTGGGTATATGTTCAACATATGACTCGTAATGGCGGGAGAAATCCCGCGCATATCAGAATGCACCCAGGCGAAAACATCAAGATTTGCTCGGAGGAAATCACTAAGGTCTTCAGTCATTGCGGGGCCGAGTTGTGATCCGATCTTCAGCACTCGCGATGGATCGTCTCGGCTGACTGAAATGTCAATTGTTAATTCAGCCGGCGCTGCCTTTTCTTCCCTGGGTTTCTCATCATCATCTCTCGGATCTATGTCTCTGAAGATCCGAGAATTATGCCCGAGCCAGGGCTCGGGCACTACTTGTCAATCATCATTATTAAGGATGCGGACCGGAATGTCCGCAACCTTTCCTTTCTCCTTCCGACGGGCCTCTCTGAGCTCTGCCACATAACATGCACGACCGGTCGCCTGGTCGCCATGAACAACTCCTACTCCTTTGTCAGTTGGGAATTTCAAAGTCAGGCACCACGGGGCTAATGCTGCTCTAAACCCAGCCAGGGCCGGTCGGCCCAGGAATACATTATACGGAGAATCCACATCCAAAACTACGAAGGGCAGGATTCGCACCCTGCGACGTTCGCCTTGTCCCAGTTCAACTGGTAACTCAACATATCCTACCGCATCGGTCGCTGCACCATTAAAGCCGTGTATACGAGCTTTGGACGGTTTCAAGTCCTTTGTTTCCATTTTCATCTGGTCATAAGCCTTCTTGAAGATGATGTTGACACAACTTCCACAATCAATCAGAATTCTTTTCACATAAGCCGGTCCGATCGTCGCAGATATGACCATCGGGTCGATGGTTGGAGCCTCCACTTGGTCAGCATCTCTGTTTCTGAACACTATATCATCTGTCATCATGCGCATCTGCTTAGCAGGGGTCCCATCCTCCACGTTGGAACAACACTCGAAATCTGCATGCTTCAGGGAACTAGCATACCGCTCCATCTCCTGCCAATTCTTATCCGCGGGGTGAAGCCCGCCGATGATCATGTTTATGACCAGCCTACCCACAGTCCGGGCAGGTTCCTCGGGGTGACGCGGAGCTGGAGCACGACCTGGGTTGGATGTTCCCTATCCTCCTTCCTAAGGATCCTTCACAAATTCCTGCAACTTCTTCTGCCTGATCAACTTCTCTATAGCGTCGTGCAGGTGTCTGCACTCTTCCGTATTGTGCCCATAAGTCTCATGGAAGCGGCAATATTTCCCGGTCCGCTTCTGTTCCTCGGTTGATTCTTTTGGACGTGACTTTCTGTACTGAAAAGTATTGCAGGTTGATAGGTAAATGTTCTCAAGAGACGCATTCAGCGGGGTATACTCGTTGTAGCTTGGAATTCTCGGTTTCCACTTCCCCGCTTCTCTCTTCTTCCCTTGATTTCTTCCTCCGGACTCCTTAGGCTGCCCAGGCTTGTTCTGGACATTGACTTGGACCTTTCCCGAGTTGTCTCCGGATTGCTTCACAGTAATGTTGTTTTTCATGGACTCTTGGACAGGTCCTGGTGCCTTATCTCGCCTTACCCACCTAGCTTCCTCTCTTTTTATGAACTGGTGTGCCTTTGAGTAGAAACGCTCTAGCATAGTCGGAGGTTTTCCTGCCAACCAGTCTCTAAATTCAGAATCCGAATCCACACCTCTCATTACAGCCATTAAAATTGCATGATCATTAGGATTACTGACTTTAGTTGCCGCAACATGGAATCTTTGTAAATATTCCTTCAATGTCTCCCTAGGATTTTGGATTACACTTGACAAAGACATTACGTCCTTTGGACGGGTAGTGTGTATCCTGAACTGCTCAATAAACTTCTTTGCCAACTCCTCGAAATTGGATACGGACCGCGGAGGAAGTCGGGTGAATCACATAGTAGCGATCCCAGATAGAGTAATTGGAAAGCATCTACACTTGGTTGCATCATTTGCTCTAGCTGAATCCATCATCCACTCGTACCTCATGACATGTTGTCTGGGGTCAGTCTTTCCCTCATATGCAGGGATAGTTGGCATACTAAACTTTCTGGGGTACGCCGCCTGCAGCACAATATCTGTGAATGGAGTATGACTTCTTGATACTCCCCAATCGTCATTCGATAAGCCCTGATTTTATTTCATCAATTGCCTGACCATGGCTGTCAGATCTGGTGTTTGTATGGAAGGTGGAAGGTTAGAGTCTGCTCTACGTGACTGTCCATGCGGATGCCTCCTCTCCTGGCGATCTGCCAAACGTGCCTCTTGAGGTTCGACATCGTTAGCGTTTTGATGGTCTAGGTTTCTAGCCTCCACCCGCACTCCGGTTCTGAAGTCTCCAGCTCCTGCTTGGTCATGGCCTCCAACTGTTTGAACAGCAGCACCTGCCCACGAAGCTTCAGTCTTACGGTGTCTGCGCCTGGGAGGTTCATCAGAGGAAGTTGAGCTGTCGGATGAGGAATAAGGAGCGGGATTGCCCCCAGCATTCTATTGCTGCTGCTGAGTGAGTTGTGCCATCAGGTTGGCATTAGCTTGCATCTGCTCTCCTAGTTGTCTCCTGCTTTCCCTGAGTTCTCTCATCAAGTTGTTGAACTCTATTCTGGTGACAACTGGAGTCTGGTCCTGGGTGGCAATTCCTATACCCGGAATCGCTAGCTGATTACTAGGTCCTGCTTGTTGCACGCTAGCAGTCTCATGGGCATCCGCATTATGAGAAGCTGACCTGGTACGTGGTCTTGCCATTGTAGAGTTATTGGTATGAACTCTAAGTAGAATCAACAGACGTCCTATTAATGAGTCGGATCTTCTTTGGGGGATTTGTTCAATCCAGTAGCTTCAAAGCAGATCCTTGAGGTCTGAGAATTCAATTCTCAGTGAAAGCACCAAAGTGTTAGCACCAAAATTGGTCACTAACCTCGTAGAGAACGATTTTGTAGAGATATAAGTGAGGAAGATAAATTAAACAAGGAAGAAAATGCTAATTTAAATGCAGAAAGTAAGAACACCAGATTTATAGTGGTTCAGCATAATTGCCTACGTCCACTTTGAGGTTAAACTTTATTGATCTCCTTAATGATTGATTACAAATACAATTCGTAGATCAAATGCTTGAATGGAGTTACTAAGTAAAGAAGATGAGTCTGAAAAATGGCAGAGTCTCCCCAGTGTTCCCGAAAAAAGGTCCCTTTTCATTGTGCCCCTGCCCCTCTATTTATAGACAAAGATGGGTTGGACTTCTCAGGTGGGCTCAGTAGCCGAACACCTTAGCCCAAATAGAGTGGTCGCCGTATGCCGAACCAGATAGGCCGAACGGTTGGATGCCGAACCACACTCTCCATGCCGAACGAGGCGCTTGCTGCATGGGAAGAGTAGAACGAATATCAGTCGAAGCCGAATGTGCCTCTGGCCGAACGAAGCGTCTGGCCGAACGATACCTTTGGTCGAATGAAGCTCCTAACCGGACGTTGTCTCTGGTCGAACGATGGCACTGGCCAAATGATAGCTTTAGCCGACCGATGCTTCTGGCCGAACGATGTCCCTGGCCGAATGATGGCACTGGCCGAACGTTTTCCTTTAGCTGAACGAGGTCTCTGGCCGAACGATGGTTCTGGCCGAACGATAGCTTGTGACGAACAATACAGCCATGCCGAGCAATCGTACACGCCGAACGCCTTCTGATGCCGAATGCTCCTGGATGCCGAGTACTCCTGGATGCCGAGTACTCCTAGATGCCGAGTGCTCCTAGATGCCGAGTATTCCTGGAATCCGAGTACTCCTGGATGCCGAGTAATTCTTGGATGCCGAGTACTTCTTGGATGCCGAGTTCTCATAGATGCCGAGCGCTCATACATGTCGAGTACTTAATTGCCTGGTCAAATCTCCAGGAAACAGAAATAAATATTAAAATGAAATGCAACAATGTTAATTAAAGAAAATTATTAACAATTTGAATGAAATTCCAATGAATGAAATAATGTAAATGTTATACTTGGCTATAAATTGAATATAAGAAAACAAACGTAAACATTGAATTAATTAACGAATTTAAAATATAATAAATGGTAATTGATTCATATCAGTATTATGTAAGTAATTATAACATTTGTTTGTAAGTAATAAACTTGTAAATGTAATTAAGGGCTAATGGTGACAATTATTTTATGTTACTATTTATTTGATCTATTAAATTAAATTGGAAATCAATTGCAATAAATCTAATTTAATATTACGTTAATGTAAATTAAATTAATATTTGGAAATAATGTTAATTTTATTCATAATATGACAATTGGTTGAATAAAAAGAATGGAAATCAAGATTTACTAATTTATTTGAATTTAAATTATAATAATTGGATTAATTGAAAATAAATGAAATTAAATATTTAAATATTATGTTAATGGAGATTAATATGAAATTTGAGAATATTAATGTAATAGATCATGAACCAATGTAAATTTTATATATTTGATAATAATGGATTGAATAATAGGATGAAAAGTCAATTAAATGGAATTATCGGACATTTGATTTATAATTACTAAATTTATTGAAATTGGAAGTGAAGATGGAAATTATTGAAATAATTAACAATAAATTAACCTGAAAATTTGTTTCAAATTGTTATAAATGTCTAAGTAACCAAAAGTGATAAAATTTGTTAATTATAGAATCAGAATTGAAAAAGTGATTTAATTAATTAATTATTAATTTATTTAATTGATGTGAAAATAGCCATTTTGGCCACTGACTCGGATTTAGACAAAACTAGTTTCATTGGATCCATAACAGTGAATTATTGTAGGATCAAGTTTCGGAATGATCGGACTTGTCATTTGATCGTACGAGCTCGAAACGCCTTGAAATCAATTTAATTGAAATCAATTTGAAATAAATTGATTTTACCATAACTTCTTCATACGATAGAATTAGGACTTGAAACCTCTTCCATTGAATTTGAAATCGTCAAAAGTATCTATTTTGATATATGGGATTACCCATTTTCGTTCCGGAGACGGAACGGGCTTTTCGGGCCATTTATTGTTCAACGTTATAATCAAATCTTATCCGTTCTTTCTATTTTCCTGATCTGCCTATAAATACCACGTTATAAACCCTAGTCACTTTTTATTCCTCATTTCTATACATACAATTCCTTCTCAACTCTTCATTTCAATGGCAGACAAATCAAAACAAAATTCTCAATTCAAATTCAAATCAAAAATCAAACTCCTCGAAAAAAAATTATAAAATTGAAGAGCTCAATGATTCGAATCTACATCTGGTGTCTATTTCTGCAAATGATGCTCGAATCAATCGCAAACCGCGGTCAAAGGCCCAAATCGTGAAACCCTAGATGTCGATTTGGGCGATCTCGATTCAGGTGATGATGCTTGAAATTGTTTGCTGTAATGGGTGAAGATCGTGATGCTGAGTCGCGTGGTAGTGGTCGCTGGTTATGGAACCGCCTCAGGTGATCGAATTTTGGTGATTAAAGTTTCTTATCACGGGTTGGACGTTGCGGCAGAGGGGGCTGATGTCGATCGGGCCTAGGGGAGATGAAGGAGGGAGGTGGGGCGAGTCTACTGGTGGTCGCGCCTTAGCCAACGGCGGCCAGTGGCGGCAGAGGGGGGCTGATGTGGATCGGGCCTAGGGGAGATGAAGGAGAGAGGTGGGGCGAGTCTACTGGTGGTCGCGCCTTAGCCAACGGCGGCCAGTGGCGGCGTGGAAGCACGGTCAAAGCTTGGCTTTTGACGAGTTGGGTTCGATCGACGACTGTGATGTAGCTCACATGGGAGAAGGTGTTGACGTGTTATAGCAATATTATTATTTTATTTTTTGTTTTAAAATTTAAAATCTTATAACTTCTAATCAACGTAACTTTCACATACGAGGTCCGTTTCACGCGCGGTCTGATCCGTTGGGATCGTATCAAAATTCCAGATATTTTGACGCTCGTTTGGATGAATTCTGAGACCGTACAAATTTTGGGCTTAAATTGGATTTAAATTCAATTTAAATTCAAAGGTGAGTGTTTGATGCAGCATGAGATAGCATGAGAGGGGAGGAATCGACACATACCTTAACTCGCGATCGGCCATCACCAATATTCCACGACCTAACTCCAACATCGCAAGCCACGACTCACGACTCATCAACATCGCGACTCACGACTCATCAACCTCGCGACTTACGGCTTATCTCCACTACGACCTACGACTCATCACCAATTCACCGACCTATGACCAATTTTCCACCGCGACATAACAACCCAACTCCTTCCCATAGCCGCGACCCAAGAAACTCCGACCTAAAACTAAAGCGTGAGATTTCCTACCCCCTTAAATCGCGAGATCGTATGTAGCGACTCAAGAATTAGGTCGCTAATGACCTATTATCGATTTCAGTAAGTCGCGAACAAGGATAAGTCGCAAATGACCTAATTCCAATTCCAGTAAGTCGCGTAGCCTATCCTTTTCGTGAGCCGCTGTTAATTTTTAAAGTCGCGAATGAAGCTTCAGTAAGGTCGCTGATGAATACCGTTTTCTTAAGTCGCGAAGCTCCAGAATACTTTTACATAAATCGCAGCCGAGTTGTTTTAAGTCGTTGCTTGTATTTCCTTAAGTCGTTTGTTTAAAAACCGCTTGTGGTGTAAATTTTTAGTCATGTGCTGTTGTTAAGTTGTGTACTGTTTTGTTGTAATTTTCTTAAGTCATTTGTGTTGTGTTGTAAACCCTATAAATAGGGAGGTGATATCATTTGTGAAGGTTGTTGATTTTGAATAAAATTCTTGTTTGTTAGCTTTGTGCTTTCAATTAAAATCGGTAGTTGAGTGTATCTCCTATCTCCACCTTCGACATTCGAGTGCGCTCGAATCTTCGATCGTTGAAGCCAATTCGCGGAATCAAGTGCGCTTGATCAACGCTCGAAGAATTGTAGATCTCTCTTCACGGTATCGTGCGCGATCAACGTGTCAGAGATAGCTAGAATTCGGCATCTTCGGATCAACGAATTTGGGCATTTCAGTATTTCTCAATCCACAGATTGCTACTTTCATCGTATCATCAATTTTTGTATTCCGTCGCTGCGTCATTTGGTATCAGAGCTAGAACGCAAGGAGTTTGCGTAGATTTTTGGAGTTGTGCGAGATTTACATCATTTGGAGAAGTGGGTTATCGAGATTTTGAAGAGATTTGTTCGTTTGGTTATTTTTGAAGATTTCAACAAGTGGGTAGTTTTGATTTGAAGATTTTTAGATCGAAGTGAAGTTTTTGTTGGAATTTGTTGAAGAGTAATCATGCCACCGAGACGAGTTCAACTTCATCGCAATATTAATGCTTTGTACGGAAGAGAGGAGGCCGATGAAATGGAGCAACGAATCAACGAGAATTTCAATGAGAAGCTTAATGAAGGGATTGGTCGATTAGAGAGAATGATGTTGGAGATGAGTCAAAATCAGAAAAGGGTATCACCTGAATCGAGCCATGGGAGAAGTAGAGTTTCACCACATTCAAATCGAGAGAGAAGTGTTGATAGTGATCATAGAAGCGTGGATCGAGATTGTGATAGAAATGTTGATGATCGAAGTCGTGATAGAAATGTGACTGATCGAGATCAGAGGAATGTAGATCGTAGGAATGTTGGTGGAAGAAATGGTGGTGGTAGAGATGTTGGTGGTCAGGATCGACATCGATATACATCAGATTGTGAAGAAGAGTATGATGGTGGTAGTGTTCATGGACGGGGATGTGGACAAGGAAGAAATCAGTCGGAGTACGATCACAAGTGGGAATCTGGGATGAAGACTGAAATTCCAGAATTCAAAGGTGGTATGCAAGCTGAGGAGTTTTTGGATTGGTTGTCTAATGTGGAGGAGATTTTTGACTTCAAGGAAGTTCCAGAACATCGTAGAGTGAAGTTGGTTGCTACAAGGTTGAGGAGTAGAGCTTTGGCGTGGTGGCAACAAACCAAACTTACACGTGAACGGATGGGGAAGTCAAAGGTTGAATCATGGGAAAAGATGAGGAAAATGATGAAAGCCACATTCTTACCTTATAATTATCAAACGCTTATGTATCAGAGGTTGCAAAACTTGAGGCTAGGAACGAAGTCTGTGAATGACTATGCTGACGAATTTTATCAACTGATTGCAAGGAATGATATTATGGAGACAGAGGAACAATTGACAGCTAGATTTGTTGGGGGGTTGCGAATGCAGATTCAAGATATGGTTAACATGTTTGATCCCAGATCTGTAGCGGAAGCACACCAGAAAGCGTTGGCTTGGGAGAAGCAGGGAAGACGAGGAGGTGGTGTGTTTACAAATTCCAACAATCCAGTGAAGGGTGTTAGTGGAAGTTATAATATTTCAAAAGCTGTTGCAAAACCAGTTGTGAATGAGGTTGGGAAGGCGAAAGTCAATAATGGTTTCAAGTGTTATAATTGCCAAGAAATGGGCCACAAAAGTAATGAATGTCCTAAGCCGAAGAAGAGAGCTATGATAGCAGAGGTTGAGGATGAGGATGAAGAAGCTGAATGTTCTAATTCATTACCAGTGGAGGAGGAAGACTTGTTGTCGGGAGATGAAAGGTATTCATTGATGATGAGGAGAAGTTATTTGACCCCAAAGCAAGAGGAGGAAAGTAGTTGGTTGAGGAATAACATTTTTCAGTCTACATGCACTATTCTAGGAAGAGTTTGCAAGTTCATTATTGATGCTGGAAGTTGTGACAATATTATCTCTACAGAAGCGGTGGAGAAGTTAGAGTTAAAAACCGAGAAACATCCTAAACCGTACAAGTTAGCATGGTTGAGGAAGGGTGGTGAGGTGAATGTTGGACGAAGGGCTTGTGTTAAATTTTCGATTGGGAAGAAATAAAAAGATGAAATTTGGTGCGATGTTGTAGATATGGATGTCTGTCATTTGTTGCTGGGGAGACCGTGGCAATATGATAGGGCGGTGCAACATGATGGGCGAAACAACAGTTATAGTTTCATGTTTGAAGGTACTAAAGTCACTTTGGTTCCTAAGAAGCGACAACAAGAAGAAAACAAACTTGAGGAGATTGAAGAGCTGAAAACTTTATTATCTTTGAAGGAGTTTGTTAAGGAGGTTGAGGAAGAGCCTGAAGTGTTTTTGTTAATTGGGCGTGAGAGCAGTGAAGAGGTTGAAATTCCAGAAGAAGTGAAACCAGTGTTGAAAGAGTTTGAAATGTATTCCCAGAGAGTTACCAAAGGAGTTATCGCCACTAAGAGACATTCAACATCAAATTGATCTTGTTCCGGGAGCAATGTTGCCACATAGACCACATTATTGAATGAGTCCGAAGGAACATGAAGAATTGAGGAGGCAAGTGGAAGAATTGCTTGAACATGGGCGTGTGCAGGAAAGCTTGAGTCCTTGTGCTGTGCCAGCTTTGTTAGTACCGAATAAGGAAGGGACGTGGAGAATGTGCACTGCCAGTCGAGCATTGAATAAGATTACTGTGAGATATAGATTTCCAATGCCGAGGTTGGATGACTTGCTAGATCAATTGAGCGGAGCTACTATCTTTTCGAAGATTGATTTGAAGAGCGGATATCATCAAATTCGTATCAGGCCAGGTGATGAGTGGAAGACTGCTTTTAAAACCAGGGAGGGTCTATACGAATGGTTGGTTATGCCATTTGGCTTATCAAATGCACCAAGTACTTTCATGAGGGTGATGAACCAGATTTTTAGACCATTCATTGGGAAGTTTGTGGTGGTGTATTTTGATGATATTCTGATATATAGTGGAAGTCCAGAGGAACATTTGAATCATCTGAGAGAAGTGCTGATGGTACTGCGACAAGAACAATTTATGCTGCAACGAAGAAATGCGTGTTCATGACGCATAGTGTTTTATTTCTGGGGTATGTTGTATTAGAGGAAGGGATACAGGTGGATCGGAGTAAAGTAGAGGCGATTAGAGATTGGCCACAGCCCAAGACGATAACAGAGGTTCGGAGTTTTCATGGGTTGGCTTCATTTTATAGAAGATTTATTCCACACTTTAGTAGTGTGATGGCGCCTGTTACAGATTGTATGAAGGGTAAACAGTTTTCATGGTCAGAGGAAGCAGGGGATGCTTTTGGGAAGATCAAGGAGTTGCTGACGTCTGCACCAATTCTAGTATTACCAGATTTTCGGTTGTTGTTTGAGCTACACACTGATGCGTCAAAGGTTGGAATTGGAGGAGTGTTGAGTCAGAGGGGACGTTCGATTGCATATTTCAGTGAGAAGCTATCAGGAGCGAAGATGAGATATAGTACGTATGATGTGGAATTTTATGCTGTTGTGCAAGCTATTAAGCACTGGAGACACTATCTATTTCAGAAAGAGTTTGTTCTTTACACTGATCATGAGGCGTTGAAGCATTTACAAGGGCAAGATAAGATTTCATCGAGACATGCATCATGGATTGCATATCTGCAACAGTTTACGTTTGTTGTGAAACACAAATCGGGAGTGACGAATCGTGTTGCGGATGCATTGAGTAGAAGAAATCATGTGTTGACTACAATGAAGGTCGAAGTGACAGGGTTTGATGTGCTACCAGAGTTATTTGTTGAAGATCCTTACTTTATGAAGTTTGTAGATAAAGTGAAGAAAGGAGAGACGGATGAATTTGTGATGGTAGATGGATTCTTGTTCAAGGGAAATCAATTGTGCATACCAGATTGTAGCTTGCGAATGAAGATAGTGAAGGAGCTGCATGAGGAAGGACACGTGGGTAGAGACCGTACACTACAGCTGATTTCTCAATCTTACTTTTGGCCATCGATGAGAAAAGAGGTTGAGAGATTTGTGGAACAATGTCATATCTGTCAAGTGTCGAAGGGAACCGCTACAAACGCAGGATTATATATGCCATTACCTGTGCCTACTAAACCGTGGGAGGATGTGAGCATGGATTTTGTTTTGGGATTGCCTAGAACTCAACGGGGAAATGATTCAATATACGTTGTAGTGGACAGGTTTTCTAAAATGGAACATTTCATCGCATGTAAGAAGACAGCAGATGCCATCCGAGTCGCTCAGTTATTCTTTAAGGAGGTGTATCGATTGCATGGGCTACCTGAATCGATTGTTTCCGACCGGGATACTCGATTTCTGAGTCACTTTTGGCTGAGTTTGTGGAAGATGGTGGGAACGAAGCTGAAATTTAGTAGTGCATATCATCCTCAAACAGATGGGCAAACGGAAGTGGTAAATAGATCGTTGGGAAACTTGTTGCGATGTCTTGTACAAGACAATTTAAAGAGTTGGGACTTAAAGTTGTGTCAGGCAGAGTTTTCTCATAATCATGCTGTTAACCGAAGCACTGGTTTCAGTCCATTTCAGATTGTATATTCAAGCTTGCCAAAGGGGCCGTTGGATTTAGCGATAGTGCCACAATCGAAGGGGACAGTTAAACGGGCTGCTGATTTCGTTGATGGGTTGACAGAATGCCATAGAATCATTCGGGAACGATTTGAGAAGACAAATGAGAAATATAAACAACTAGCCGATAAGAAACGAAGGAATGTGGACTTCAAAGTGGGCGATTTTGTGTACGCGGTGTTGAAAAAAGATCGTTTTCCAGTAGGAACGTACAACAAGTTGAAAGCTCAAAAGATTGGTCCAGTCGAAATTTTGAAAAAAATCAATGATAATGCATATCGATTGAAGTTGCCAGATCATATTCATACTGCAGACGTTTTCAACGTAAAACATTTGATTCCGTACCATGAGAATGAACTCGTTGAAGAAGAGGAGAGCGTGAATTCGAGGTCGAATTCTTTCCAACAAGGGGAGGATGATGCAGCACGAGATAGCATGAGAGGGGAGGAATCGACACATACCTTAACTCGCGATCGGCCATCACCAATATTCCACGACCTAACTCCAACATCGCAAGCCACGACTCACGACTCATCAACATCACGACTCACGACTCATCAACCTCGCGACTTACGGCTCATCTCCACTACGACCTACGACTCATCACCAATTCACCGACCTATGACCAATTTTCCACCGCGACCTAACAACCCAACTCCTTCCCATAGCCGCGACCCAAGAAACTCCGACCTAAAACTAAAGCGTGAGATTTCCTACCCCCTTAACTCGCGAGATCGTATGTAGCGACTCAAGAATTAGGTCGCGAACGACCTTTTATCGATTTCAGTAAGTCGAGAACAAGGATATGTCGCAAACGACCTAATTCCAATTCCAGTAAGTCGTGTAGCCTCTCCATTTCGTAAGCCGCTGTTAATTTTTAAAGTCGCGAATGAAGCTTCAGTAAGGTCACTGATGAATACCGTTTTCTTAAGTCGCGAAGCTCCAGAATAGTTTTACATAAATCGCAGCCGAGTTGTTTTAAGTCGTTGCTTGTATTTCCTTAAGTCGTTTATTTGAAAACCGCTTGTGGTGTAAATTTTTAGTCATGTGCTGTTGTTAAGTCGTGTACTGTTTTGTTGTAATTTTCTTAAGTCATTTGTGTTGTGTTGTAAACCCTATAAATAGGGAGGTGATATCATTTGTGAAGGTTGTTGATTTTGAATAAAATTCTTGTTTGTTAGCTTTGTGCTTTCAATTAAAATCGGTAGTTGAGTGTATCTCCTATCTCCACCTTCGACATTCGAGTGCGCTCGAATCTTCGATCGTTGAAGCCAATTCGCGGAATCAAGTGCGCTTGATCAATGCTCGAAGAATTGTAGATCTCTCTTCACGGTATCGTGCGCGATCAACGTGTCAGAGATAGCTAGAATTCGGCATCTTCGGATCAACGAATTTGGGCATTTCAGTATTTCTCAATCCACCGATTGCTACTTTCATCGTATCATCAATTTTTGTATTCCGCCGCTGCGTCAGTGTTTTAACCCACTCACAACTTCTAAAATTTCTTATGTTTGTTAAATTTGAATTTATGATGTGATTAGAAATTTATTTATGACTGTTTGGTATATTTTAAATCATCATCTCAGTTAATATGAATTTATTTGAATTAAATCGTTATTTAATTAATTATCGAATATAAATTGCCAATTAAATACCTATTATTGATTATCGGTTCTATATTGATATTTATTGATTGATTTGGATGATGTTTGTGATGGATGTGTGATCTATTGATATTGGATGAATGGATGTTTTATTTTATATCGTTATAAACTGCAAGTTCACTATGGGTTGAAATGATACATACCCAAATGATCAATAGATTAAGGAAAACTCGTTATGGGTTGAAATGATAGACTCGAGCGATTTTATGGATTTGATATTTTTGGGGTTGCAGATTGAAATGATATATATCCGTAAATATAAAAAATTTAAATTGAGGATTGAAATGATATATATATCCATAAATATAAAAATTTTAAATTGCGGATTGAAATGATAAATATCTGTATCACTTAACCCTAGGGTAGAGAATTATATATGGACACCGGATTGGTTAAATTAAACGATTTTGAATCCTATAATTTTTCTTTGAGTTAAATGATATTTTTGAAATAAAATTGTGATTTATATAAATTGAATTCTCATCGAATTTCGAATTTTATACTAAAATTAAATTGTTTTAAAAGAATTGTTAAAGGAATAAAATTGAAATTTTATAGCGAATTTGAAATACAAGTGAAGTTATCGAAATTGAGTTATTAAAATCATTGAAGTATAACTTTGAAATATATTGAAATTTGATTATTTAAATTGATATTTCGAACATGGATTGGAGGCGATATTGAATTAAATGTTTATTTAGAATTCTGAATCGCAAAATTTGAAATTGGGTTTTGGGACATTGTAATGGTCAAAATGTGTTGGAATGAAATAAATAGTTTAAATTGATATAAATTTCAAATTCATATTTTTCATATAAACTGTTTTAAATATATTATTTTAAAAGACTTGATTATTAAGATTTTTAAATTTTTAAACTAATTAAACCATTTGACATAATTTAAATCTAATTAATCTATTTTAAAGTAATTTGATCTATTTTAATTACGTTTAATCTATTTTTAAAATCTATATAACTATCTTAAAGCAGAAAACATTTTTAAATCTATATTAAACTATTTTAGAGTATTTTAACTATTTATAACTATTTAAACTATTTTCTGAAATTTCAAACTAAGGAAAAGGGGAAGTGTTATATTCAATTCACTGGTTAGAAGCGATACGGCTAAATGATGTTATATTTGAGACTTAAATGACATAATTAATTGAATATGATGATTTTGAAGTAAGGACATAACATATTTTGGAAATATGACTTTTGAAAGGAAATATAATTTCGAACTATGATTTCAATGTGATATAAATTCGGAAGTAAGTAATGATTTCGAAAGTGATATGATTTGAATTGAATATGATATTTTGATATCAATTATGAAATGATTTTGAAAATGTAAAAGAACCATACGGTGTGTAATAAGCGATTGGTTGTTAAAGAGACCGGGATCAGATATGGGCATACTCTCTGTCGATACCTAAAACCACTTTGACAACTGTTTACGCGGTGGAGATTCCATAATGAAGTAGGATGGTGGCGAAGATCCTATAAGGTATATACGTGGACCTGACTCCCATGAGTTGGCTTAAGGTGGCGAAAACAGGAGCAATTGACGGGCTAAGTGAGGTCATTCCTCCGATCGGGCACATTCAATCGATACTATATTCTAACTTTGCGATTTATTTGGTGGCCACCCTCGATTTTTTTATTCGGGAGTGTGTTCCAAGGTGGGCGGTAGTAGCTGCTATGCGTTACCACCGGTCCGGAAGTGTAATTGGTATATCTACCCTGGCATTGCCTAGTTGTGCCGTGTCACCTACCCTAGCGTGCCTTCTATGAGTTTGGTTTGTACCATACCTATGGAGTGCCCTCTGACGGCACCCAGTACGGGTGGGATTACGGTACTGTATAGACTATGGGAAATAAAAATGTGTTAAGGGGGAAAATGTAACGTCTTAATGCTATTTTAATCATTTATATTACTGTAAACATATTATAATAGCGTATTGTATTACATAGTAGATAGTTTAACGGATCCTTAGGAGATGTGAATCCCGAACATCTCTTAAGTTACCGCACCCACGTTAGACACTGGATAGGAGATGTCAAAACCCGTAAACATCTCTGATGCCATTTACACTCGTATTTATTTACCGTTGATTTAACTTACATAAGACCTTTTAGTTCTGACTCGAGTGTTTTGTCTTTTCAATTCTCTCGAGTCAGCCTGAGCATTTCAGGATTTGAAGACCTTATTTCTGGAGGACGAAGATGAAGATTTGTACTATTATTACTTATTCTATTATTCCACTGCATTCATACTGTTCCGCTGCATTTGAATATTTATTCTCTGTTTATGCAACTCTGATTCTGTATTGTATAAGTATAATCAAATGTTTTGTAAATAGCTTCATGAACTGTTATTTGATTATTATATTTTGTCATTACGCTGCGAGATTCTGTTTTGATTTTCCTTTCTCTGCTTTTTCTTATTCACCCCAATAACAATCCGCCCTTCTGTATGGTTTGAGTCGGCACGTGTGTTTGCTTAAAGCGTACAAAAAGGCGGGATGTTACAGTTGGTATCAGAGCTTTGGTTTAGCGATAACCTTAGCTTTGTGGGGTCTGACTCATTTTAGATAGGTTAGTAATACCCTAGGATGAGTCGTTGAGTGTGTGTATATATATGAGGGAGTGTATTTGTTAGTGTTATAAAGGGTTTTTGTATTGTGTTAATTTGTTCCGTTTTGTATTTATAAATTCTGGTTGGTGCATGGGACGCTATGACATCGATAGAGATTTCTAAACACTTAATAGGACAGACCGACACAATATTTGTTTTGAAATGTAGGTAAATGAAATAATTTTACCTATTGTTTATTTTTATATATAAAATAATGATTTATAAATGATCTATATTTGGTTGTAATATGTTGGTTGTAAGGTAGTGAAATTTATGAATATTGGTTGGAAATAAGATTTGAAAATAAGATAAATGTAATTTGGAAATTTAGAACATAAAGTTTCGGGATTTCGAAAATTTCTTCCGAATGATTTTAGGATATAATAATAATATTATTAGAAGTATTTTCTAATATTAATATTTCAATATAATTTGAAAGAATTGTTTTAAAGAAATTTTGGAAAGAAATAAGTTCTGTACTCCCCTCTCTGTCGCTGGAAAATAATTTCAGTGATGAGTGCATGCATTATCGACATTCATTTTCGAGTTTCAAAGTGGGAAGACTATTGTAGTAGTTTTACTACACAATTGTTTTGATAATCTTAATTTTGAATTCCAATTTTTATTCAATATATATAAAAAATATGATTATATAGATATTATTATTTCAAATGATTTGAAATGGAACCCGGGATTTAGTTCTTAAATTTCTAGGAATTAGAGATTTCAATCATTGTAATGGAATAAAAAAAATTTAACTATTTAATAATTGACACTTCTAAATGAAAATAAGAAATTATATGCTAAGTTATAATTGAAATATACAAGGAATTTGAAATTTGTAACTTGTAAACGAAAATAAGAAATGATAATTATTGAACCTTAAGTTAATTAAAATAAGTAAGTCAAACTTGTGTAACTTTCAATTGCATTCTTAAAGACATACATATATATATAAATTACCAATTATAAAAAGTTGAAATGTTAACAGAATATGTAATGGAAATTTTTACAAGTAAAACTTATGTAATGGAAGTGTTCAATGAAATTTACTTTTATAAATAAGAATTTTGATATGAAAATAGTTATAAACTTGAGTTAAAATTGCAATACTACTAATTAAATGAAATAGAAAATGAGTACTGTAAGTAAAGGATTTTGAACTTAAGTTAATATCGAAACTATTTATAATTAAAGTAAATAAATGAATGAATGTAATGCAATAAAAGAAATTGACATGATATAAATAAATGAAAATGAATTTTGTAAGTAATAAAGGAAAAATAAATGAAATAAACACTGAATGAATGAATGGGAATAAAATTTTGTAAGAGATAAATGTAAGTTAAAAAAATAATCCTTGTGTGAAAAGAAAAAAATTAAAAACTGTAAATGTTGTGAAAGAAGTTTAATAAGAATAACTCAAGTACATTGTAAATTATTGTTTGTTTTGGTTTATGGGTTGTTTGGGGATAGGATACTTCTAATTGTTTAAGATGTATGAATAACCTATTGAGTTTTATCTAAGATTGTTGAGTAAATGGTGCACTCAGTAATTTATTTGTCATTATAGGCCGTTAAAAAATTTCTGAACCCGAACAAACCATTTGTTTGTTTGCTATGGATGGATAGTTGATTTTATTGATTTCATATGATGATTGTATGATGTGGTTGCCAGTGATTGTTGTTTATATTGATTGTTTGTTAGTGGTTGAAACAACTTTAAATATTTCATTTTATATAATTATTAACTTTTTTAGATTATATAAGTGAATACAGGTTATGGAAGCAATTGCCACTGCTTTTGGTTTTGTAATTAAGCGTTGTTTGCCCGACAAATAGGTACGTTCTTGGATTACGGTTTTATAGCGATATTATATTATTTTTCCACTGTTGGGATATATTATTTTGAAAAATTTTGGTATATATTATTATTATTGATATTATTATTTTCTATTGAGCCTCTCCGTACAAAGGAGACTCTGCTAAAATTTTTCGTGAATTTTGGACTAAATTTTGTGAAATGTTTTCCAAACTTTATTACTTGAGTATAAAAGGATTTAATGGGTATAAATTAATATATTTTATTTAAATTATTTAATTTTGTAAATTTATTTGTTTATAAATTTAATATTTTGAATAAGATATATTGATTGCTTAATCCCTTCTTTTCCCTTCTTTTTTCTTTTCGGGGATGAAAAATTTTGAGTGGGGGAGAGTGTAACGACCCGTAAATTTTCAATAATTAAATTTGTTAATCTAATAAGATTTTGGTGATTTAATATTGAAGAAATAGAAATTTGTAATTTAATAGTGAAATGAATATTAAAATGAAATGCAATAATGTTAATTAAAGCAAATTATTAACAATTTGAATGAAATTCCAATGAATGAAATAATGTAAATGTTATACTTGGCTATAAATTGAATATAAGAAAACAAACGTAAACATTGAATTAATTAATGAATTTAAAATATAATAAATTGTAATTGAATAATATCAGTATTATGTAAGTAATTATAACATTTGTTTGTAAGTACTAAACTTATAAATGTAATTAAGGGCTAATGGTGACAATTATTTTATGTTACCTATTTATTTGATCTATTAAATTAAATTGGAAATCAATTGCAATAAATCTAATTTAATATTACGTTAATGTAAATTAAATTAATATTTGAAAATAATGTTAATTTTATTCATAATATGACAATTGGTTGAATAAAAAGAATGGAAATCAAGATTTATTAATTTATTTGAATTTAAATTATAATAATTGGATTAATTGCAAATAAATGAAATTAAATATTTAAATATTACGTTAATGGAGATTGAGATGATATTTGAGAATATTAATGTAATAGATTATGAACTAATGTAAATTTTATCTATTTGATAATAATGGATTGAATAATAGGATGAAAGGTCAATTAAATGGAATTATTAGACATTTGATTTATAATTACTAAATTTATTGAAATTGGAAGTAAAGATGGAAATTATTGAAATAATTAACATTGAATTAACCTGAAAATTTGTTTTAAATTGTTATAAATGTCTAAGTAACCAAAAGTGATAAAATTTGTTAATTATAGAATCATAATTGAAAAAGTGATTTAATTAATTAATTATTAATTTATTTAATTAATGTGAAAATAGCCATTTTAGCCACTGTCTCAGATTTCGATGAAACCAGTTTTATCGGATCCATAACAGTGAATTATTGTAGGATTTCAAGTTTCGGAATGATCGGACTTGTCATTTGATCGTACGGGCTCGAAACGCCTTGAAATCAATTTAATTGATATCAATTGAAATCAATTTGAAATCAATTGATTTTACCATAAATTCTTCATACGATAGAATTAGGAATTGAATCCTCTTCCATTCAATTTGAAATCATCAAAAATATCTATTTTGATATATGGGATTACCCATTTTCGTTCCAGAGACAGAACGGGCTTTTTTGGCCATTTATCGTTCAACGTTATAATCAAATCTTATCCGTTCTTTCTATTTTTCTGATCTGCCTATAAATACCTCATTATAAACCCTAGTCACTTTTTATTCCTCATTTCTATACGTACAATTCCTTCTCAACTCCTCATTTCAATGGCAGACAAATCAAAACAAAATTCCCAATTCAAATTCAAACCAAAAATCAAACTCCTCGGAAAAAAAATCAAAAAATTATAAAATTGAAGAGCTCAATGATTCGAATCTACATCTGGTGTCTATTTCTGCAAATGATGCTCGAATCAATCGCAAACCGTGGTCAAAGGCCCAAATCGTGAAACCCTAGATGTCGATTTGGGCGATCTCGATTCAGGCGATGATACTTGAAATTGTTTGCTGGAATGGGTGGAGATCGTGATGCTGAGTCACGTGGTAGTGGTCCCTGGTTCTGGAACCGCCTTCGGCGATCGAATTTTGGTGATTAGGGATTTTTATAACGGGTTGGACGTGGCAGCAGAAGGGGGCTGATGTCGATCGGGCCTAGGGGAGATGAAGGAGGAAGGTGAGACGAGTCTACTGGTGGCGGTGCCTTAGCCAACGGCGGCCAATGGCGGCGTGGAAGCGCGATCAAAGCTTGGCTTTTGACGAGTTGGTTTCGTTCGACGACTTTGCTGTAGCTCACGTAGGAGAAGGTGTTGACGTGTTATAGCAATATTATTATTTTATTTTTTGTTTTAAAATTTAAAATCGTATAACTTCTAATCAAAGTAACTTTCACATACGAGGTCCGTTTCACGCGCGGTTTGATCCACTGGGATCGTATCAAAATTCTAGATATTTTGACTTTGGTTTGGACGAATTCTAAGACCATTCAAATTTTGGGCTTAAACTGGATTTAAATTCAATTTAAATTCAAAGGTGAGTGTTTTAACCCACTCACAACTTCTAAAATTTCTTATGTTTGTTAAATTTGAATTTATGATGTGATTAAATATTTATTTATGACTGTTTGGTATATTTTAAATCATCAACTCAGTTAATTTGGATTTATTTGAATTAAATAGTTATTTAATTAATTATTGAATATAAATTGCCAGTTAAATACCTGTTATTGATTATCAGTTCTATATTGATATTTATTGATTGATTCATATGATGTTTGTGATGGATGTGTGATATGTTGATATTGGATGAATGGATGTTTTATTTTATATCATTATAAACTGCAAGTTCACTATGGGTTGAAATGATACATACCCGAATGATCAATAGATTAAGGAAAAATCGTTATGGGTTGAAATGATAGACTCGAGCGATTTTATGGATTTGATATGTTCGGGATTGCGGATTGAAATGATATATATCCGTAAATATAAAAAATTTAAATTGTGTATCGAAATGATATATATATCCATAAATATAAAAATTTTAAATTGCGCATTGAAATGATAAATATCCGTATCACTTGACCCTAGGGTAGAGAATTATATACGGACACCGGATTGGTTAAATTAAATGATTTTGAATCCGTAAATTTTGCTTTGAGTTAAATGATATTTTTGAAATAAAACTTTGATTTATATAAATTGAATTCTCATCGAATTTTGAGTTTTATACTAAAATTGAATTGTTTTAAAAGAATTGTTAAAGGAATAAAATTGAAATTTTATAGCAAATTTGAAATACAAGTGATGTTATCGAAATTGAGTTATTAAAATTGTTGAAGTATAACTTTGAAATATATTGAAATTTGAGTATTTAAATTGATATTTCGAACATGGATTGGTGGCAATATTGAATTAAATGTTTATTTAGAATTCTGAATCAGAAAATTTGAAATTGGGTTTTGGGACATTGTAATGGTCAAAATGTGTTGGAATAAAATAAATAGTTTAAATTGATATAAATTTCAGATTCATATTTTTCATATAAACTGTTTTAAATATATTATTTTAAAAGACTTTAATTATTAAGATTTTCAAAATTTTAAACTAATTAAACCATTTGACTTAATTTAAATCTAATTAATCTCTTTTAAAGTTATTTGATCTATTTTAATTACATTTAATCTATTTTTAATCTATATAACTATTTAAAGAAAGAAAACATTTTTAAATCTATATTAAACTATTTTAGAGTATTTTAACTATTTATAACTATTTAAACTATTTTCAAAAATTTCAAACTAAGGAAAAGGGGAAGTGCTATATTCAATTCACTGGTTAAAAGCGAATACGGCTAAATAATGTTATATTTCAGACTTAAATGACATAATTAATTTAATATGATGATTTTGAAGTAAGGACTTAACCTATTTTGGAAATATGACTTTTGAAAGGAAATATAATTTCGAACTATGATTTCAATGTGATATAAATTCGGAAGTAAGTAATGATTTCGAAAGTGATATGATTTGAATTGAATATGATATTTTGATATCAATTATGAAATGATATTGGAAATGTAAAAGAACCATCTGGTGTGCAATAAGTGATTGGTTGTTAAAGAGATTGGGATCAGATATGGGCATACTCTCTGTCGATACCGAAAACCACTTTGACAACTGTGTACGCAGTGGAGATTCCAAAATGAAGTAGGATGGTGGTGACGATCCTATAAGGTATATACATGGACTTGACTCCCATGAGTTGGCTTAAGGTGGCTAAAACAGGAGCAATTGAAGGGCTAAGTGAGGTCATTCCTCCGATCAGGCACATTCCATCGATGTTATATTCAGACTTTGCGATTTATTTGGTGGCCACCCTCGATTTTTTTATTCGGGAGTGTGTTCTAAGGTGGGCGGTAGTAGCTGCTATGCGTTACCACCGGTCCAGAAGTGTAATTGGTATATCTACCCTGGAATTTCCTAGTTGTGCCGTGTCACCTACCCTAGCGCGCCTTCTACGAGTTTGGTTTGTACCATAATTATGGAGTGCCCTCTGACGGCACCCAGTACGGGTAGGATTACGGTACCGTATAGACTATGGGAAATAAAAATATGTTAAGGGTGAAAATGTAACGCCTTAACGCTATTTTAATAATTTATATTACTGTAGACATATTATAATAGCGTATTGTATTACATAGTAGATAGTTTAACGGATCCTTAGGAGATGTGAATCCCGAACATCTCTTAAGTTACTACACTCACGTTAGACACTGGATATGTGTCAAAACCTGTAAACATCTCTGATGCCATTTACACTCATACTTATTTACCGTTGATTTAACTTACATAAGATCTTTCAGTTCTGACTCGAGTTTTTGTCTTTTCAATTCGCTCGGGTCAGCCTGAGCATTTCAGGATTTGAAGACCTTATTTCTGGAGGACGAAGACGAAGATTTGTACTATTATTACTTATTCTATTCTTCCCCTGCATTCATATTGTTCTACTGCGTTTGAATATTTATTCTCTGTTTATGTAACTCTGATTCTGTATTGTATAAGTATAATCAAATGTTTTGTAAACAGCTTCATAAACTGTTATTTGATTATTATATTTTTTCATTCCGCTGCGAGATTTTATTTTGTTTTTTCCATTCTCTGCTTTTTCTTATTCACCTTAATAACAATCCGCCCTTCTGTATGGTTTGAGTCGGCATGTGTGTCTGCTTAAAGCATACAAAAAGGCGGGGTGTTATAATAAATGAAGCAAATTCAAACTCATGCAGTTACATGTATTTTGAATAATGTCATAGAAGATACCATGAGAACGATGAACAAGTCAAGGCAGAAAAGAACGCAAAGCAATTCAAATAAATTCAATAATGAACAAGTTAGAATCATCTCAATCATTGAAGCAAGAATCGAATGGCCAAGCAAAGTCATTGACAAATTCAAACTAAAATATACGAACAAATCAATAGAGTTTCGATCCCTATTTAATCCCAATTATCATCATGGGCAAAGACATGATTCGAGTTCGAGACAAAAATTCAGAGAACACTTAGAATAAATCAGAAATATAATCCAAAACTCGAATCGAAGTCGAGCGTAATCAAAATCGAAAAGGGGAAAAAACGCATACCATTTTTATCATTCGTGCTCGACAAAATTAGAGCACCCGCAAGCCAATCAAAGCCAGGATCGATTGACGAAGCAGAGTCGAGTTGAATTCATCACTTAAATGGATTGATATCAAGGCGACATCTTCAATTACAAAACCCTAATACCAAATTGAAAGAGAAACAAGACGGCCACATAACAAAGAAAAGGGAAACATTTTTTACGAGTTATATTTTTTATTGGGCCGGCTTTGTTATTTTGTTTTGGGCTTATATTTTAATTAGGGTTTTATTTTTGTTTTTTTTATCTGTAAATTCCTTTTATAAATTTGTAAACTTCTAGTTGTTTAACTAGGTTACGAACTACGTGGCGTAGTTTGGAGAATTCACAACTTAGTGGCTGAGTTGTGGCGGAGTTTTGAGCTTAGAGTTCGGTTAGTCAAGTTAGCGGGTGTCGCTAGTTTACGTGTGTTTGTAAGCGTCGGACTACTTAATTTCTAGTATAAACCTTGGAGGCAGCACATAGGTAGGTTATTGCCGAAGCTGGGTAAATCTGTTTTTGATCTTACTGCTTTATTTTCTGTGTTATATTTTTATTTCCACATTAATTTTTATTATTATTAGTATCACCCTATTCACCCCCCCCTCTAGGGTGAAAACGATCCTACATTCCATGTAAATAGGTAACGTTCATATGGGGACGATGAAGGCAATACTGTGGTATTGCAAATATGTGGTTAAGAGATAATGCCTGCTGTGGTCAGCTATACTATATGCTAATATAGATATGGATGTCTATCGTATGTGTGTTCCTATGACCACCGATGTAACTAAAAACTGTAGGATAGGTGGCGGTTGGGCACACATGTAATTTCCTAGAGTGGGCAAGTGGCTATCAGTCTCCCATTTGGTTCCATAGTATGTGTGACAAATAGACATATCTTATTAATATTTATGCCTCATGTGTGGTGAGATGATGAGTTGCGACTATACTAGTGACTGTGTGTCCACTGTATGGTCAATCCCTGTATTTATTCACATATATATATATATTCATTTATTTATGATATTTTATAAGCTACAATATTGTGTTAGCTAATATTATATGGTTGTATGGATTGATGTGGTGTGCTTGTTATGGTTTGTTATCAATATTTGTATATTGATGTGTCAATGGATAATGGTTACATATATTGATATGTTCCTATGATATGCAGTTGAGATGCATGCGCACACATACACACACATCTCTATAAGATATATTGTTATATCATGATCTTTATACCATAGTTGTAACGAACCAGATTTTCGACCCTTGAAAATCGACACTAATACATCCACTGTATCACATGCCGAACATTCAAGTGCTGGAACTACCGATTTATTAGGGTGAAAGAAGAAGATAGAAGATAGAAGAAAACTAAACAACACAGAATCTCACAATGTACAAAATAATATATAATACAACGATGATCTTTATAAAAAGGAAACATCTTTATTCATATATACAACATCAGAGTATACTAGACTTATCCTAAATTTGGACAGTTATATAAACCTGTCCTTACATTGACAAGCATATAGACTCTATAATACAGCGAAAGAAAAATATAGGTGAATACGTCTTGACCATCCAGCTCCTCTCCAACTCCAAAGTATCCAGCTAAACCTGGGAAAATATGCTCAGTCTGACCCGAGCATTACATGAAATAACGCCCAGGTCAGTCTGGTAAACAAGCGTGAATAAAACTCGATAACAAGTAACAACCAAACTTATTTCCACATTTGAAACTTTTCAAACAAAGGGTATCTCGTAAGACCACACCGCACATAAAAACAGATGGGTTTTTACCTTACGATAACCAAAACATTTTATAACAAAATCCAGTGATATTATCATAGTGTCTAGGTTTAAAGTAAATGGATAAAATAGCTGAAATGCATGCATCTCACATTCCAACATACTAGACTCTACAATCAAAAATGTAAGGCATGTATTAGAGATTGGATTTCAACTAATGACTAGGCTACTGGGGTACCACTCGCCATAGTACACCTCTAGAAAAATGTACCGAGGTTGTACCTAACGACCCCTTCCAACACAGTACCGGCCTACCACTTGCTCGATAGTACTGAACATATCATCATCCCGGTTGCTTTGCAACCTTTAACCGAGCGCTCCCACGTACATGAATTCATTGATGATTGTGTATACATCTAGTAGGGTGATGATATATCCTTATGGGTGCGACCCACATAGCCTTGCTGCATATCCCCAGTTTTAGTCATTCCCGGTTGATGAGGCTTGAGGCTACGTTTTACCTTTTTGAATAGCAATCCATTTTGGAATGCTAACACTTCCCTCTAGGCGTCAATGCAATGCCAGCATTCATCCATACAAGTTCGTTCTAGGTATGAATGAAACTGAAGGCACTAACTCTACTACATCCGTTTTGGAATCACCCTCAGGATTAGTAGCAGTAGCCCTTGCACTTCAAAGAGCACCATCTTCAATCATCATCGAGATGCCTTCCACTCGAACGTACATGTTGGTTCGGAGTGGTTTTCGTATATAGATCCGATCACGGTCTTTCGTATCAACAACCGATAATTTCCAGTTGACTCATTCCCGGTTCTTTTAGAAGTAAGTTTTTGAGTCCTCGTCGGGGAACTTGAATTTACATTCATACTTTCTAAGTCAAATTGGGTCAAACTTGATAGTCGGTTATTTAACTATTAAATAAACGAACAACAACCAATTCCATTTGAGATTTATTTATCCATAGCCATCCCCAAGCCTCAAAACATATCTTTGTTTAATAAATCTCTTTCAAAAACATTCATATACTTATCTTTCTAACATAAGTATATTCACAAAACGTTTGTAAGATTTTCCATTACCAATCTCTAAGGATTTAACTACATTATTTAAATTGGAGAAAAGGATAACTCTAAGCACTATTCCTTCGGTGTAAAGTGTGGAACAGATGTTCCATATCACCATTTTTTAAAAAGTCAACCTCGAGAAACCCAAACCTCAATTTCCTATTGTAATTATCTTCAAAAAATCCATTTATAAATTTCCCTTACCCAAGAAATCCCTTTTGCTTTAACCCAAACCCATTTACAAAACATTTATCAACCTCCATACTCATTTATGAGACTCTTTATAAATATTCAAACCGGTTATATAAACTTCTTTATAAATTTTCAAACCTTATATAAAACTTTTCTTTATACACACCCAAACCCATTTATAAAACCTTTTTATACACATTCAAAACTATTTCTAAAACTCCTTTTATGAATACCCCAAAATTATTCATAAACTTCTTTATATAATATTCAAAACAATTGTCAAATCATTATTCAAATATCTTGTTCAAAATAGAATAACCTTGAAGACCATTTTAAAAGAAAATGAAATATTCACTTTCCAAAACAAAACGGAGGCCTAATAACTACAATGGATCATTAAATTTGGGTTTACTTATCCAAGTTATATCATGGGTATTGCCTAACATCAGATATGTAAGGGATTCATACATAACAAACAATTAATCATAGGTAGATGTCCAAGTTACAAATATATATACTTCCATTATCGGGTGTAAATTTTTTACGTATAGAAGTATATTCCATATGCTTAAGTTATCCTGACATGCTTATTGAAATTAACTTCCTTGTGTCTATCACGTTACCGATATTCGAAATTTGTGTTAAACACAAGTCACTTGCTTCCCATAAAATGTGTCAACGTTTTATAATCACTACTTTAATTCATTTGGCTACTTCATGGTCTAGATGAAAGATCCTTTGATTTAAAATCAATTAATCTTAAAAAGAAAATTGATTTAAAACATAACCGATTAAGTTTAAAAATAGCTTTGAAAATATTAAAGTATTTTTAATTAGCTTAAACCCTAATTATATCTTAAATAAATCAAGATTAATTCATAATTAAACTTTAATTAACTTAATGGAATTGGTTAAGTCCTAATTAACTTCCTAATGTATCTTAGTTAAGGTTTAAACAATTCACTATTAGCAAAACCCTAAGTAATTAAAAATTAATTAAATAATCACTTAATTAAATAATAATTAATTAACCTACTTAATTTAATTAAATAATAATTAACTATTTAATTACTTCTTATCTTCTTTAATCACTAATTAAAACCTTATTAATCAATAATTAGTCATTAACCTTCCTTAAGTGTTACTTAACCTCTAATCACTTACTTAATTACTAATCGACAGTCTTTAATTATTTTAGTAAATAAATAAATTATAAAATAATATAAACTTAATCTCTTTTTATATTACTAATTAATTTTGGAAATTTTTTGCAAAACAATTCCAAAATGAATCACTTAAAGATGGAAATCGTGAATTTTTTTCGAACTGCATCCATAGCGACTATCGCTATGAGCGCAGTTCGCTCTATCTTATTTTAAGTGAAATAATTCACTTAAATTATTGCTCCTACATGTTTTTAAATAATATGTAGAAAGTTTTTGAAACCTCAAACCAGATAATACATGAAACCATTTCCAAACTTTGAAACTAGAAATCATAGTTTTGAAAATCGGATCTCATGTCCATTGCAACACACAAAGTTGTTAACTTTGTTTCAACTCAACATACTTTGATTATTAAATCACAACCATACATCCATACTACCATACTCTTAACATCACAATGAAACACACATACAAACATAATGTTATATGCTTAATAACTCAACAACATCACATTCAAATCTCAAATTCAATACCAAACATAACATCCATCAAATCACCATCGACCAACATAATAACCATTCAATTTTATCATCATATTATCACCACAATAACACATCATAGTAAAGTCAAAAACTTTTCCAAAACAAAGTAGTTTTACTCACCGAAATTCTTTGGAACCTGAAATGCCTTAGATGCACCAAAAATCATCCTAAAAATATGTCAACTTCCACTTAGTTTTTAGACATATTACTCTCAGATTTTTGAAAAGTAATCAAAAGAAAAGTTTTAGAAAATTCTTTTCTCTAAAATATAAAAAAAGTTTCACTCAATTTAGATTTCTTTTGAGGTAGGTATGGTTAAAAGAAGGAGAGCTATTTTCGGACCTGAATTTCTGAGTTTAAAAGTACACTAAAGAAATGAGATTGTGACAATCCTAAGCTTGAAATTAGAAAAAGTGATAAAAAAGTAAGTTGTAGCTACTGAAATTTTATACGATTTCAAATAAAGTAAATCTTTTTTTTTGTGTAAAAGAGAGTAAGTTATGGCCGAATAAAGTGGAGGAAAAATGGAGAAGAAAGAATTTAAAAACAAGTTTGCATCTTTAAAACAATTTAAATCTTTTGATTTAAAAAAAACTTAAACTAAGTTAAGAGGTCATAAACAATGAAGAAAGATTTAGGAAAATGAAAATGGAGAAGTAAATGAAAATATGGTGAAGGGTATGTGTATTTATAGATGAAAGAAAGTAGGAAAATTACCATTTTAACTTTAGTTTAAAAAAATCCTAACATGTCATTATTTTGACAAGTCACATCGCCGCCTTCCTCCCCCTCATATGTCACATCTCCCCTTTCTAGTCAATCCTCTAGTTCATGATGGATAATGATGATAATGCTAAGATATGACAAGAGATAATGATATATACATGTATATTTAAGTTATTATTTTTAAAACGATGACTTGTCACGTCACTTGCTAAACATAATTAACAGAAGATAATATACTATTAGTTTATTATTATTTGGTTAATTAACTCTTATATATGTGTGTTTATAGTGCACAAAGATGAACAACGTTCCCGACAACTTTCCGGTGTCGAAAAGTCGAAATTCCAGAAAACATTCTTCGGTCACATTTTCTATTTTTCTACGAACTATCTATTTTGGAAAACAAATTTTAAAAACTATTTTACCATCATTATTAAATAATTAAAATAGGTTTATTTGTAAATAAAAACCATTTATTTAATATTTAAACTTAACTTGAATTTCTAAAGAAATATATAAAACTGATGATATCAACTATCGATGTCATAAATACATTTTATTTTCCAAACATAAAATAAATTATTTTATTTCATAATCTTGTTTGAATACATATATTAGTGTATGAATCTAGAGCCGTGCATGATCCTTATTGTTTAAAAACAGTTTTATTGGTAAAATGATTTTCGGCTGTTTTATCGATATTTTACCTAGGATGATATTTACAATTTTCAATATTTTACCTAGGTACTTTGTCCACAAATATTTTTCCCAAACAAAATAACTATTATTATTTACCACTTAAAACATGATTATTTCTTTCTTTTAGACCCATATCTAAATATTTTAAAAATAAATATAATTTATCCAAGTGGTAAATATGCGGGTCGTTACATTCTTTTGCCCTTAAAAGACTTTCATCCCCGAAATTATACCACAACCCCTATTTTTTACAAATACTTAAAACTATTCATCAATCCGTATGATGTACATAGATCATTCCTATGTAAAAATATGGTTCGATCACTCACTCAAATACATAACTTTATTTCCGAACTAGTATCACTCACTTGACTTCCTAGAGCGGACTTTGATCAGGCTTCTTAATTAGAAACTTCTGTTCCCCTTGCATAGCCATAAACTATGGTAGACAACCTTTGGTTCCACATAAGAACCCTCATCAATGCTCACCATCAAAAATCGAGCGATAAATCCCTATTCGGAATGGTGTGAAACACCTTGAGTCATGTACTCGAATCTTGGATCGAGAACTATGTGAAAAGAAGAAATGATCTACGTACAACCTACGTACTAATCCCATTGGTTCCTACTTCCAAAGATTATAATTACCCTTCTTAAAGAATCGCCATTTTACTTAAGAACATTACTAAGTTTATTTATATTCTATAACTCAAATTCATTTTATTATGATACTCTTCTATATCCAAAAGAGTACATACAATTTCAATCCTAAATTGGTTTTACTTAACCAAGGATGTTCAACAAATTTAAAAATTTATTTATTAACCCACTCTTAATCAAGACAATTTTTTATTTTGAAAACTCATTTGTTTTAAGGGATTCGAGAACACAATATTCGGGTTTTATTTCAAAAAACTTTCGAAATGATACTTTATATTTAAACTTTTTGAAAACATAATATATAGCCCGAGTAACTCTAAAATGATATCAAGGAACCGAGTGCTACCAAATAGTATTATATATCCCTTTTACTAAGTAGGGAAATACTCAAGAGAAGTGTTTACCATCCGAACACATCTCTTACCCATTTTTAGTCATTTCTAAGACACCCAAACTAGTTAATCATAAAAATATTTTTTCTTCACAAATTCCCTTTTGAAACAATACTATTTATAGATAAATGGTTCTTTTAATAAAATCATCCACTAGCTTTGGATTCATTCGGATTCGAACTCATTTCGATTGTACAATGACAAAGAGGATAATTTACTAAGTGCACTATCATATCTGCCTAAGCAAACATTCGATTGTCGCTTAGAAGATTATTCCGATTATCACAAAACAGATAGAAACTCCTTCCCGAACTGTCCAAAGAAAACTTTACTTTCAAATCCATTTTAATATATTATATCTTAAAATCTTTTTAAGTACAATTACTACAACTTTTCCAAAATCATTAAATCTTTATCAAAGCCATTGGGATTTAATATTCTCACAATCCTTTTCATTTTTATAAGGCCATCTAAAGATTTTCTTTTAACTAAACACATTCTATTCTAAATCCAATTTTAACCCTAAATCTCATCGACAACTATATAGAATTCTGAAATTCATTTCTTTATATATAAAATATACCCTAGGTAATTAATTCATTTACCAATTTTAAAACAATATTATGTCAATTGGACTTGTTCAAGTGTTTAGGAAATCCCTATCAATAACGTTGGCCAAACGCATCGACCAAAATTCTTAAACCACTCAACAGATCAAACAACACAATATAAAACATTTTTGCTCATTAACAAATACACACTTATTTATAATACACTCAAGCTCATTCTAGGGTCTCACTTACCCAATTCCAAATGAGTTTACCCCACTAGTACCAAGGTTCTAGCTTAACCTTCAACTCTGATACCAAATGTAACGAAACTGATTTTCGACCCTCGAAAATCGACACTAATACGTCAACACTATCACATGTCGAACATTCAAGTGTTGGAAATACCGATTTGTTAGGGTGAAAGAAGAAGGTAGAAGAAAACTAAACAACGCAGAATCTCACAACGCAGAAAATAATATATAATACAACAATGATATTTACAGAAAGGAAACATCTTTATTCATATATACAACATCAAAGTACACTAGACTTATCCTAAATTTGGACAGTTACAAAAACATGTCCTTACATTGACAAACATATAGACTCTATAATATAGTGGAAGAAAAATATACGTGAATACGCC
The DNA here is from genome assembly GCA_030737815.1 of Allium fistulosum. Classification (NCBI taxonomy): domain Eukaryota; kingdom Viridiplantae; phylum Streptophyta; class Magnoliopsida; order Asparagales; family Amaryllidaceae; genus Allium; species Allium fistulosum. Next base: position 696,636,925 of record CM060906.1, read on the forward strand.
TTGACCATCCAGCTCCTCTCCAACACCAAAGTATCCAGCTAAACCTAGGAAAACATGCTCGGTCTGACCCGAGCATTACATAGAATAATGCCCGGGTCAGTCTGGTAAACCAACATGAGTAAAACTAGATAATAAGTAACAACCAAACTTATTTCTACATTTGAAACTTTTCGAACAAAAGGTATCTCATAAGACCACATCAGACATAAAAATGGACGGGATTTTACCTTACGATAACCAAAACATTTTATATCAAAATCCAGTGATATTATCATAGTGTCTAGGTTTAAAGTAAATAGATAAAATAGTTGAAATGCTTGCTACTGGGTTTAAAGTGAATACGTCTAGGCTCTACAATCAATAATGTAAGGCACATATTGGAGATTGGATTCCAACTAATGACTGGGCTACAGGGATACCGCCCGCCATAATACACCTCTAGGAAAATATACCGAGGTCGTACCTAACAACCCCTGCCAACATAGAACCATCTTACCCCTTGCTGGATAGTACCGAATATATCATCACCCCGGTTGCTTTGCAACCTTTAACCGAGCGCTCCCACATACACGAATTCATTTATGATTGTGTATACATCTAGAACGGTGCTGATATACCCTAATGGGTGCGACCCACATAGCCCTGCTGCATATCCCCAGTTTTAGTCATTCCCGATTGATGAGGCTTGAGGCTACATTTTACCTTTTTGAATAGCAATCCATCTTGGATGCTAACACTGCCCTCTAGGCGTCAATGCAATGCCAGCATTCATCCATACAAGTTCGTTCTGGGTCTGAACGAAACCGAAGGCACTAACTCTACTACATCCATTTTGGAATCACCCTCAGGATTAGTAGCAGTAGCCCTTGCACTTCAAAGAGCACCATCTTCAATCATCATCAAGATGCCTTCCACTCGAACATACATGTTAGTTCAGAGTGGTTTTCAGATATAGATCCGATCCCGGTCTCTCCATATCAACAACCGATAATTTCCAGTTGACTCATTCTCGGTTCTTTTAGAAGTAAGTTTTCGAGTCCTCATCGGGGAACTCGAATTTACATTCTTACTTCTTAAGTCAAATTGGGTCAAACATGATAATCGGTTATTTAACTATCAAATAAACAAACTACAACCAATTCTATTTGAGATTTATTTATCCATAGCAATCACCAAGCCTCAAAACATATCTTTGTTTAATTAATCTCTTTCGAAAACGTTCATATACTTATCTTTCTGACATAAGTATATTCACAAAACATTTGTGAGATTTCCCATTACCAAATCTCTATAAAGGATTAAACTACATTATTTAAATTGGAGAAAAGAATAACCCTAAGCACTATTCCTTCGGTGTAAAGTGTGGAACGGATGTTCCATACATCATTTTTTTAAAAGTCAGCCTTGAGAAACCCAATCTTCAATTTCCTATTGTAATTATCTTCAAAAAATCATTTTATAAATTTCCCTTACCCATGAAATCCTTTTTGCTTTAATCCAAACCTGTAACGACCCATATTTAATCACTTTGAACATGAATAGTTAATATGTTTTTAAATGATTAAATAATGGATTTTATATCTAGAATTATTAACCCTGCCTAATAAAACAGAATAGTATAATTACTTGCCTAATAAAAAAAACAGTATAATTACTTGCCTAATAAAACAAAATAGCATAATGATTATTATATTCTATGCGAATGGTTGCTATTGGACCAAAATCTGATCGAATCAGGTTCTGCCATGCGGATGGTTGCCATTGGACCAAAATTTGGTCGAATCATGTTATGCCATAGTTGATAAGGAGGATTCCTATTGGAACAAAATGTGGTCGAATCAAATTAAGCCATCAAAATGTTTTCTATTGGACCAAAATGTGGCCGAATCAAATTAAGCCACAAGGATGTTTTCTATTGGACCAAAATGTGGTCGAATCAAATTAGGCCATATGGCTGGTTTCTATTGGACCAAAATCTGGTCGAATCAGGTTAGGCTATAGGAAATGACTAAAGTACCCTTCTCTTCACCTATAAATAGCCAAGTCCATATCTCATTTTAATTCATTCACAAACAAAAGAAAAGAACTAAAATTCATTATCAAAGGTGAAGTATTCCAAGTCTCCATCAAAGCAAATAGGATGTGAGTATATTCCTTGCTTTTATAGTTTAGCGAGTATAACTTATTCTGTGAGTATATTCCTAGCTTTCATAGTTTAGAGAGTATAACTTATTCTATGAGTATATTCCTTGCTTTCATAGTTTAACGAGTATAACTTATTCTATGAGTATATTCTTTGCTCTCATAGTTTAGCGAGTATAACTTATTCTGTGAGTATAATTTAATTATTTTACAGTCAGTGTAATCTTAATCTCTTTTCCTTGACTCATTCACATTTTAACAAATGTTGTGTTAACTATTGATTGTAAATGGTTAATAATAATGAGTCTGTTATTATTCTTGTTTGGTTTTTTTTGATTTGTGCTCGGCCAGTTTATGAGCAATAACTTTGATGTTCAGTTAAAGGGAACTTACACCACCTTTTAACTTAGGATTGACATTTAGTGACCTTTTGGTTAAAAGGAAATAACACCCCTTTTAGCTATCTCATTTGATTAAGAGGGAGCTTCACCCCTCTTGGTCGTATTCTCCTTTAAAGATGATGGGTTTATGTTATGATTTGAATGAAAGTTTTAAATATTTATTTAAAGTATTTTAAAGGAGCTTCAAAATTTATATAATGATTTAAATGGGTTATTTATGGAAAGTAAGTAGTCCTATACTTGGCACTAAAAGTCGATGAGTAGATTGATCCTCTATCTGTGAGATCTAGAAGCGAAGTGTCTAGGCAAGGCTAGGAGCAACTAGTGCCCTGACTTACCTGGCTTTGTTTCTGGGCGAGGGGTAGAGTAAGTCGAGAATATCGGAAACGTGACAAGTGTAGGAGATTTGATTTCCATAAATGATCTTTATAATTATAATGGAAAACATTCACATTTCTTATATACAATTGTTTTTGACCCATCTAAGTAAGCTTTTGAAATATGAAATCCTCCCAAATGTTTTGTGAATATACTTATATCGATGAGATAAGTATATGGATATTTTCCAAGCATTGAAAAAGTATAAGTTTTAATTTCCATATACGATTGTTTTGTTATCCCGATAGTTGATATCTTGACTATCAATTTCGATACCCTTCTTTTTCTTGTTTTTGTTTCATCAATCTAAGACGATTTGTTGCTCATTTAGAGCATTGATATCCTTTATCGAAAATGACTAAATAAAGAGCGAGTGGGGGCCAAGCTATGTGGGGATGCTCCCATTAGGGTATTTTCACATCTACTCTAGATTGGTTTCGGTTGTATGCGCCCAGAGATGTGAAATACTCGGATACTCGGTAAGGTTGGCGGGGTCCGGCTTGGAGGTTTCCGAGAGCCATCATAGTTCTCAAGTATATTTTCTAGAGGTATACTTTCTATAAGGGGGCGCAACCTCCTAGTCATTGTTGGAAAAAATTCCTTTTACTTATTTTTGATTCAAAACTTTAGATTGATTCTTTCTTAATTTCATCGGGAAGCGTCTTGCGCTCTTCGCGATGTTTAATTATCTGCATCCATTCTTTTATACTTGGATGTTGTCCTTGTGAGGGAAAAACCCATTCTGCATTTTTTCGATGCGATCTCACTAGTTACTTTGTGTGTTCTATTTTTGGAGTTTACTCATACCGGACTTATTGTCTGACCCGAATTGTTTGTTTTCCCTAAACGTTCGGGTACTCATTTATATTTGAGTAGTCCGGAAATGACAGGTATCTTTGGGCTCTTTTGAAGATGGTGGATGAACAGGAGGCTCCTTATCTATCTAGCTATTTATTTCCGCTGTTATGAGATATTGGCTCTATGTATGTATATTTAAAGGCAGGTTTTTATAACTGCCTAGATTGACAGTAGTACTTTTTTGTAACTCTGATAACTCCATGTTGGGGAGTAACCTTATGTACTGGCTTATTTTTATATTTAACCGTTCCATTGTGAGATTACTGTTCCTTTCTTATATTTTAGCCCATGATAACTCGTCTTTCAAATACTTGGGCAACGGCACATGAATACCATGGATCTATTAAGTGTCTTTCTCAAGGGTCAAAAAGATGGGTCGTCACAGTTGGTACCAGAGCTTTGGTTGAGCGAATACCTTAGCCTGATTGGGGGTACAACTCATTAGAGATAGGGTAAGTGATGCCCTAGAATGATTTAATCTTGATAGAGCGTATTTGTAATTTTTATAATAATAATATTTATCCTCTAAAATCTAGTTTTAGATCCTTTGGTGTTATTTCCTTAAACAATTTTAATCCTATTATTGTATTCTAAAGATACCTGTTATTTGTTCAGATAATAGAAAATGAATACAAGAAGAGGAGGAAGGAGTGGATCTGAAACTAGCACGACTGCCAATGGTAGGGTACCTAGAAATGCTACCATGTCGGCTGTAGATCCGGTAGAGGAAATGCTAGTAAAATTTCAGACCCGTATGAACTTTGCAGCTTTGTGTAAGAATTTTACCACTTTGGGCGGGAAACCATTCTATGGGACTGAAGATATTCTTGGAGTGCAGATGTGGCTTCGAACTTGTATAAGAATATTTGGAGATCTTCGGTTGGAGGATGTGGAGAAACGGCTGTTGGCATTGCGACAACTTCAAAAGTCGGCGATGGATTGGTGGGATTCAGAAACAGCTAGTAATCCAGAGGGGGGGTTTTCTTGGGCCCGGTTCAAGGAAGTTTTTGAAGCACAGTTTATTCCAGAAGCCGGGAAAACTCAATTGTTTAGAAGTTTCATTGACTTAAAGCAGGGTGATATGACTGTGTCGCAGTACGAGCATAAGTTCAATGCTTTATCCTGTTTTGGACTTGGATTGATAGACACACTGCTTAAGAAAAATGAAATGTTTGTGAATGGAATGCGACCAGAGTTCCATCGTGAAATGACCAATCATCTTATGGGTACGTTCACCAACATTATTAGCATGGCTTTGAGGTTTGAGGCTCTTTATATTAAGGAAGGAGTCCAGAAGGGTGTAGTACCAACAATAAGTGCCAAGCCTTTATCAGTTATACCAGTTGAAGGAAAGCCAGACTTCAAGTGTAAGTTTAAGGGAAAGAAGCAGGGTGCATGGAAGAAACCCGAAGATGGCGCTCCAGCATAGAAGAAGCAGACCAACTCGGCAAACATTCTTTGTTTCAAGTGCAATAAGATGGCCACTTTGCAAATCATTGCCCAATTGCCACATGTTTTAATTGCGGCCAGCCAGGACATATGAAGAATGAGTGCCCTTTTCCTAAAAAGGGATCTCAAGGACAGACTTTTACCATTGAAGAGATACCATCCACTTCTTCTGATCAAAAAGGGAAGCAAGTGTTACAAGGTACATTATCCATCTATGATATTCCTGTAAGGGTGCTATTTGATACAGGAGCTTCCCATAGTTTTATTTCTTATGATCTAATGGACAAACTAAACTTTAAATATGTTATCATAAGTAATCCTCTTTGTGTGTCAAACCCAATTGGAGGTCCAACAAATCTTGACACTGTGTGTCTAAATGTACCTATTTCTTATCGAAATCATCTCTTTCCTTTTGACTTGTTTGTTCTTGGGTTTATGGGTTTTGGAGTGTTGCTGGGAATGGATTGGTTATCTAAGTTTAAAGCTATCTTGGATTGTGTTAGAAGGCTCGTTAGAGTTAGTGATGCAGGAGATGTTGGTGTTGATATTAGTTGTGAAGAGCCTAAGAAGTTACTGAGCAGTTTTCTCTATTCACTCGAAGTGGCTAAAGCGGAGCTAGAAGATGTGCCAGTTGTTCGAGATTTCACAGATATTTTTGATGAGGTGCAAGGTTTACCTCCTCACCGTGAAGTCGAGTTCCGTATTGATTTGGTTCTGGGAACTAGACCTATTGTACAACCCTTACGAAGGATGGCTCCAAAAGAGAAGAGGGAGTTAGAAAGGCAGACTTATGATTTGTTGCAGAAGGGCTTGATCCGACGTAGTACCTCGAGTTGGGGATCGCTAGTCGTCTTTGTTACAAAGGCGGACGGTTCTCTAAGGTTATGCGTAGACTATCGAGAGTTGAACAAAAGGACTATCAAGAATAAATATCCTTTGCCAAGGATCAACGATATGTTTGACCAACTCCACGGTGCTCGGTAATTTTCTAAATTAGATCTTGCCACCGGTTTCCACCAATTAAGAGTGGCAGAGGAGAGTGTTCTCTTAACAGATTTTCGAACTCCTGAAAATTCTATGAGTGGTTAGTTATTCCATTTGGATTGACTAACGCACCCGCTTATTTTGTGGACTTAATGAATCGGGTATTTCGAGACATTCTTAATAAATTTGTTCTCGTCTTTATTGATGACATTCTTATCTACTCCAAGACAAAGGAGGAACACAAATATCATCTTCGTGTCGTACTCGATACCTTAAGAAGCCATGTGTTGAAGGCTAAGTTTTCCAAGTGCCATTTCTGGAAATCCGAAGTTAGGTTTCTAGGGCATGTTATTTCGGGAGAAGGCATATCGGTGGACCCAGCTAAAGTTGTGGCGGTTCAAGACTGGAAGAAACCCGAAAGTGCGATGGAAGTTAGAAGTTTCTTGGGATTGGCTGGTTTTTACCGTAGGTTTATCAAGGACTTCTCGAAGATTGCTTCTCATCTGACGAAGTTAACAAAGAAAGATGTTAAGTTTGTTTGGACTTCTAAGTGTGATCAAGCATTCAACGAATTGAAAGAGAAGTTGACTAGCGCTCCTGTATTAACCATTCCAAATGGGAGCGAAGGTTTAACCGTGTATACAAATGCTTGTGGAACCAGATTGGGAGCAGTTATGATGCAGCATGGGAAAGTTATTGCCTATGCGAGTCGATAGCTAAAGCCGCATGAGAAAAATTATGCTACACACGATTTGGAGCTTTTAGCTGTTGTCTTCACACTAAAGATGTGGAGGCATTATCTTTTGGGTGAAAGGTTCGAATTATACACGGACCACAAATCCTTAAAATACCTTTTTACCCAGAAAGATTTAATTTGAGGCAGCAGAGATGGCTGGAGTTTCTCGCCTCTTATAACCTAGAGGTTCTTTATACCCTGGAAAAGCTAATGTTGTTGCTGATGCATTGAGTAGGAATGTAGCAATGGTTGCAAATTTAGAAGTTAAGCCAGTATTGTTAGAGAGAATTGCATCCAGTCAAGAGGCAGATCCTATTTTAGCTCGACTTAAGAAGGATGTTAAAGAAGGTGTTGTTTCTAGCTTTGAAATTGATCTTCGGGGCATATTGAAAATGAATAGGCGTATTTGTCTTCCAGACTTTGATGGACTTAGGCAAGACGTGTTAGCCGAATGCCACCATTCAAAATTATCTTTTCATCCAGGAGTGACCAAGATGTTCAAAGATATGAAGAGGGTATTCTGGTGGAAGGGGATGAAGCGAGATATTTCAATCTTTGTGAGTCGTTGTGCAAATTGCCAGCAGATTAAGAGTGACCAGCAGAAGACAGCTGGATTGCTTCAGCCACTTGAGATCCCAAAGTGGAAGTGGGAGCAGATCTCTATGGACTTTATTGATGGGCTTCCTAGGTCAAGAAGAGGCAACGATGGCATTTGGGTTATAGTCGATCGACTAACCAAGAGTCCCATTTCATTCTTGTTAAGCTGACTAGGACTGCTACGAGTCTGGCGAGTTTGTATGTGAAGGAGATTGTGAGACTCCATGGGATTCCTCGTAGTATTGTAAGTGACCGAGACCCGATATTCACTAGTAGGTTCTTGGAGGGACTGCAGAATGCTTTAGGGACTTAGCTAAGTCTAAGTACAACATACCATCCCCAAACAGATGAGTAGACAGAGAGAGTGAACCAGATCTTGGAAGATTTATTGCGAGCATGCATTCTATACTTCGGGGGTTCTTGGGAAGATCATTTACCCTTAGTCGAATTCACTTATAACAACAGCTATCAAGCAAGCATTGGTATGGCCCCTTTCAAAACTCTTTATGGTCGTCCATGTTGTTCTCCTTCGTGTTGGGTTGAATCTGGAGATAGACTTGTTCTTGGACCCGACATAATCTTAGAAGCCAATGAGAAGGTAGCTGATATTCGAAGAAAGATAAAGGAAGCGCAAGATCAGCAAAAGTGTTATGCAGATCAAAGGCGTAGGGATCTAGAGTTCTTAGTCGGGGACTTGGTATTTGTAAAAGTCTCTCCTCTGAGAAGTGTCGTGAGGTTTGGGAAGATAGGGAAGTTAGCCCCTCGATATATTGGCCCTTTTTCCATACTGGACCGGATTGGTAAACTTGCATATAAAGTGGAGTTACCAGATCGACTATCAGATGTGCACAACGTATTTCACGTATCTCATTTACGTAAGTATGTACACGACCCCTCGATGATAGTAGAACCGGGACAACAAGTTGATTTGGAGGTTCAGCCTAACCTAACCATTCTTAGGCGGCCTATTCGTATTGTCGCTCGAGATATAAAGCGATTAAGGAAGGAGGTTGTGAATCTTGTTAAGGTTCAGTGGATTGGAGATGTTAGAGGTGGTACTTGGGAAACTGAGGACTATATTAGGGATTCTTATCCCGAGTTGATGTAGTTGTTGTTTGTATTTTGTTGTTTCTTTTTAGTGTACCCACAAGTTGTGTTAAGGTCACTTTCCTTGTATCTTTGTGTGGTATATATGATATCATTTGGGTTCTTTGATATCTAGAGTTTATCTGACTAATTTCGAGGACGAAATTTCCTTTAAGGAGGGGAGGATGGAACGACCCATAATTTAATCACTTTGAACATGAATAGTTAATATGTTTTTAAATGATTAAATAATGGATTTTATATCTAGAATTATTAACCCTGCATAATAAAACAGAATAGTATAATTACTTGCCTAATAAAAACAAAACAGTATAATTACTTGCCTAATAAAACAAAATAGCATAATGATTATTATATTCTATGCGGATGGTTGCCATTGGACCAAAATCTGATCGAATCAGGTTCTGCCATGCGTATGGTTGCCATTGGACCAAAATTTGGTCGAATCATGTTATGCCATAGTTGATAAGGAGGATTCCTATTGGACCAAAATGTGGTCGAATCAAATTAAGCCATCAAAATGTTTTCTATTGGACCAAAATGTGGCCGAATCAAATTAAGCCACAATGATGTTTTCTATTGGACCAAAATGTGGTCGAATCAAATTAGGCCATATGGCTGGTTTCTATTGGACCAAAATCTGGTCGAATCAGGTTAGGCTGTAGGAAATGACTAAAGTACCCTTCTCTTCACCTACAAATAGCCAAGTCCATATCTCATTTTAATTCATTCACAAACAAAAGAAAAGAACTAAAATTCATTATCAAAGGTGAAGTATTCCAAGTCTCCATCAAAGCAAATAGGATGTGAGTATATTCCTTGCTTTTATAGTTTAGCGAGTATAACTTATTCTGTGAGTATATTCCTTGCTTTCATAGTTTAGAGAGTATAACTTATTCTATGAGTATATTCCTTGCTTTCATAGTTTAACGAGTATAACTTATTCTATGAGTATATTATTTGCTTTCATAGTTTAGCGAGTATAACTTATTCTGTGAGTATAATTTAATTATTTTACAGTCAGTGTAATCTTAATCTCTTTTCCTTGACTCATTCACATTTTAACAAATGTTGTGTTAACTATTGATTGTAAATGGTTAATAATAATGAGTCTGTTATTATTCTTGTTTGGTTTTTTTTGATTTGTGCTCGGCCAGTTTATGAGCAATAACTTTGATGTTCAGTTAAAGGGAACTTACACCACCTTTTAACTTAGGATTGACATTTAGTGACCTTTTGGTTAAAAGGAAATAACACCCCTTTTAGCTATCTCATTTGATTAAGAGGGAGCTTCACCCCTCTTGGTCGTATTCTCCTTTAAAGATGATGGGTTTATGTTATGATTTGAATGAAAGTTTTAAATATTTATTTAAAGTATTTTAAAGGAGCTTCAAAATTTATATAATGATTTAAATGGGTTATTTATGGAAAGTAAGTAGTCCTATACTTGGCACTAAAAGCCGATGAGTAGATTGATCCTCTATCTGTGAGATCTAGAACCGAAGTGTCTAGGCAAGGCTAGGAGCAACTAGTGCCCTGACTTACCTGGCTTTGTTTCTGGGCGAGGGGTAGAGTAAGTCGAGAATATCGGAAACGTGACACGTGTAGGAGATTTGATTTCCATAAATGATCTTTATAATTATAATGGAAAACATTCACATTTCTTATATACAATTGTTTTTGACCCATCTAAGTAAGCTTTTGAAATATGAAATCCTCCCAAATGTTTTGTGAATATACTTATATCGATGATATAAGTATATGGATATTTTCCAAGCATTGAAAAAGTATAAGTTTTAATTTCCATATACGATTGTTTTGTTATCTCCGATAGTTGATATCTTGACTATCAATTTCGATACCCTTCTTCCTTTTGTTTTTGTTTCGTCAATCTAAGACGATTTGTTGCTCATTTAGAGCATTGATATCCTTTATCGGAAATGACTAAATAAAGAGCGAGTGGGGGCCAAGCTATGTGGGGTTACTCTCATTAGGGTATTTTCACATCTATTCTAGATTGGTTTCGGTTGTATGCGCACAGAGATGTGAAATACTCGGATACTCGGTAAGGTTGGCGGGGTCCGGCTTGGAGGTTTCCGAGAGCCATCGTAGTTCTCAAGTATATTTTCTAGAGGTATACTTTCGATAAGGGGGACGCACCCTCCTAGTCATTGTTGGAAAAAATTCCTTTTACTTATTTTTGATTCAAAACTTTAGATTGATTCTTTCTTAATTTCATCGAGAAGCGTCTTGCGCTCTTCGCGATGTTTAATTATCTGCATCCATTCTTTTATACTTGGATGTTGTCCTTATGAGGGAAAAACCCATTCTGCATTTTTGCGATGTGGTCTCACTAGTTACTCTGTGTGTTCTATTTTTGTAGTTTACTCATACCGGACTTATTGTCTGACCCGAATTGTTTGTTTTCCCTAAACTTTCGGGTACTCATTTATATTTTAGTAGTCCGGAAATGACAGGTTTCTTTGGGCTCTTTTGAAGATGGTGGATGAACAGGAGGCTCCTTATCTATCTAGCTATTTATTTCCGCTGTTATGAGATGTTGGCTCTATGTACGTATATTTAAAGGCAGGTTTTTATAACTGCCTAGACTGACAGTAGTACTTTTGTTGTAACTCTGATAACTCCATGTTAGGGAGTAACCTTATGTACTGTCTTATTTTTATATTTAACTGTTCCGTTGTGAGATTATTGTTCCTTTCTTATATTTTACCCTATGACAACTCGTCTTTCAGATACTTGGGCAACGGCACATGAATACCATGGATGTATTAAGTGTCGTTCTCAAGGGTCAGAAAGATGGGTCGTCACAAAACCCGTTTACAAAACATTTATCAACCTCCATACTCATATATAACTCTTTGTAAATATTCAAATCCGGTTATATAAAATTCTTTATAAACTTTCAAATCTTGTATTAAAATTCCCTTTATAGACATCCAAACCCATTTATAAAATCATTTTATAAACATTCAAAACTATTTCTAAGACTCCTTTTATGAATACCCCAAAATTATTCATAAACTTCTTTATATAATATTCAAAATAATTGTCAAATCATTCTTCAAATATCTTGTTCAAAATAGAATAAACTTGATGATCATTTTAAAATAGAATGAAATATTAACTTTCCAAAACCAAACAGAGGCTTAATGACTACGATGGATCATTAAATTTGGGTTCATTTATCCAAGTTATATCTTGAGTATTGCCTAACATCAGATATGTAAGGGACACACATAACATACAATCAATCATAGGTTAATCAAGTTAGAAATATACATACATCCATTATCGGGTGTAATTTTTTTTACATATTGAAGTATATTCCATATGCTTAAGTTATCATGACCCACTTGTTGAAATTAACTTCCTTGTGTCTATCACGTTACCGATATTCGACATTTGTGCTAAACACAAGTCACCTACTTCCCATAAAATATGTCAACGTTTTATAATCACTACTTTAATTCATTTGGATATTTATTCGTACAGATGAGAGGTCCTTTGATTTAAAATCAATTAATATTAAAAATAAAATTGATTTAAAACATAACCGATTAAGTTTAAAAATAGCTTTGAAAAGATTAAATTATTTTTAATTAGCTTAAACCCTAATTATATCTTAACTAAATCATGATTAGTTCATAATTAAACTTTAATTAATTTAATGGACTTGGTTTAGTCCTAATTAACTTTCTAATGTATCTTAGTTAAGGTTAAACAATTCATTATAAGCAAATCCCTAATTAATTAAACAATCATTTAATTAAATAATAATTAATTAACCTACTTAACATAATTAAATAATAATTAACCATTTAATTACTTCTTATCTTCATTAATCTCTAATTAAAACCTTATTAATCAATAATTAGTCATTCACCTTCCTTAAGTGTTACTAAACCTCTAATCATTTACTTAATTACTAATTAACTACTAATTACATTTAATTATTTTATTAAATAAATAAATTATTAAATAAACTAAATTATTCTCCTTTTATATTACTAATTAAGTTTGGAGAACTTTTGCAAAACAATTCCAAAATGAATGGCTTAAAGATGGAAATCGTGAATTTTTTTTTCAAACTGCGCTCATAGCGACTATCGCTATGGGCGAAGTTCGCTCTATCTTATTTTAAGTGAAATACTTCACTTAAATTATTGCTCCTACATGTTTTGAAATAATATGTAGAAAGTTTTTGAAACCGTAAACCAAGATAAAACTTGTAACCATTTCCAAACTTTGAAACTAGAAATCATAGTTTCTAAAATTGGATCTCACGTCCGTCGCAACACACAAAGTTGTTAACTTTGTCTCAACTCAACATACTTTGATTCTTAAATCACAACCATAGATCCATACTACCATACTCTTAACATCACATTGAAACACACATACAAACATAATGTTATATGCTTAATAACTCGACAACATCACATTCAAATCTCAAATTCAATACCAAACATAACATCCATCAAATCACCATCGACCAACATAATAACCATTCAATTTTATCATCGTATTATCACCACAGTAACACATCATAGTAAACTCAAAATCTTTTCCAAAACAAAGTAGTTTTACTCACCAAAAATCTTTGAAACCTGAAATGCCTTAGATTCACAAAAAATCATCCCAAAAATATGTCAACTTCCACTTGATTTTTGAACATATTACTCTAGGGTTTTGGAAAAGTAATCAAAAGAAAAGTTTTATAAAATTATTTTCTCTACAATTTAAAAAAAATCACTTAAATCAAATTATTTTAGAGGTAGATATGGTCAAAAGAAGGAGAGCTATTTTCGGACCTGAATTTCTGAGTTTAAAAGTACACTATAAAGAAATGAGATTTTGACAATCCTAAGCTTGAAATTAGAAAAAGTTGTAAAAAAGTAAGTTGTAGCTACTGAAATTTTATACAATTTGAATAAAATAAAATCTTAATTTGGTGTAAAAGAGAGGAAGTTATGGCTGAATAAAGTGGAGAAAAAATGGAGAAGAAAGAGTTTAAAAACAAGTTTGCATGTTTAAAACAGTTTAAATCTTTTAATTTTAAAAAAATTCAGCTAACATAAAAAGCAATGAAACATGGAGAAAGCTTGAGGGAAACTGAAATGGAGACGTAAATGAAAATATGATGAAGGGGATGTGTATTTATAGATGACAGAAAGTAGGAAAATTACCATTTTAACCTTAGTTTTAAAATATTCTAACATGTCATTATTTTGACAAGTCACATCACCACCTTCCTCCCCCTCATATGTCACATCCCCCCTCTCTAGTCACATCCTTTAGGTCATGATGAATAATGATGATAATGCTAAGATAGACAAGTGATAATGATATATATATATATATATATAAGTTATTATTTTTAAAACCATGACTTGTAACATCACTTGCTAAACAAAATTAACATAAGATAATATACTATTAGCGTATTATTATTATTTGGTCAATTAACTCTTATATATGTGTGTGTATAATGCAAAGATGAACAATGATCCCGACAACTTTCCGGTGTCGAAAAGTCGGAATTCTGGAAAACATTCTTCGGTCACATTTTCTATTTTTCTACGAACTATCTATTTTGGTAAACAAATTTTAAAAACTAATTTACCATCATTATTAAATAATTAAAATAGGTTTATTTGTAAATCAAAACCCATTTATTTAAGGGAAATAATTTTAAAGGACAAATTAATGTAAATAATTAATCAAAAGGACACGCGCACAAAGTTTTTATCGTAAGGCCAAAGCCCAAAGCCCAACGCCGAGTTATGATTTAAAACAAAACAAGGGAATCATTCCGTTCGTCTTCGTTCTCCATTCTTTCACTCGGACATTGACGAATTTTTGATCGAAAAAAAATGGCGCCATAAACCAGAAACAAATCGACATCTCCAACACAACCACAACCATCGACAGTCGACGAACAACCACCACAAAGTATACAATAATCAAATATTCGAGAAGTAGAAAACCTAGCTTCATCGGAAGTGGAGCAACAAACTGTAAATTGAAATATTATAATACTTCCTACAGTAGATATTCAATAGAAAAATGCAATAACGGAAGATGAAAACCTACCTCTAGTGGAAATGATAGCAAAGACGATAAAAGGAAAAGCAGCAAGTTAAAACTTAGAAAACCTTCAGTAGTAGAAGAGGAAAAGAAAAATTGAGAAAAAAGAACAAAGAGACGACATGAAAAAAATACAGCAAATGAATACCAACTAGAAATAAGAGAAAATATACCGAAGAAGGTAACTAATACTATAAAATAGAGTATAATAAAGTTAGTATAGTTTTATTATAGTAACACTAATTTTTTTGGACAGAACAATGAAGAGAACATGCAGTAACAAATAGCTGCTGAGAAAACAGTTGAAGAAAATATGCAAAAAAAAGAACAAAGAACGAAAAGAAAAAAAAATGAAATACAAACAGAAACTCAGGTAAATGATACTACAAAATTATGAAACTGATACTAACAATTTCATATTGTTAAATGTATTCTAATAGTATCAAAAATGTTAAACAGGAAAAAGATCAGAAAGGAGAAGGAAAAAAGTTGCAGATGAAGAATTAGAAGAAGAACAACTCAATTCGGTAAAATTAGATACATTATAACTTTATGACATGATACATATTGCAAAAATGATACCTATAAATTGTTTGGTAAAAGAAAAGGCTTTAAAGCTTTAAAAATAATAGTCAGTATCATTTACTTGAAATCTGATACTAAAATATTGGAAGAAGAAAAAAATCCATCTGTCTGCTTAATTTTAAATGTCTAATTTAAGTTGATGCTTTATAATTGAAGAAATTGTTTCCACACACATATATGATAACCTAATACCAACAGACTAAAAAAATGATACCCACCGTCTGTTTATATGGAATTGATTCCTTTGTAATTTAGAAACTAATTTTAAGTCTTATTTGTAGCAAACTGATACCAATACTTAGAAAAATGATACCCACTTTATATCTATCTGAAGATTATTCTTTTAGTTTGGCAAATTGTTTTCATTGCAAATTGTTAAAAAAACTGATACTAATATAATCTAAAAATGATACCTCCAATTTGTTAGTTTGATATTGTTATTTTTCAATTTTTAAATTATATCAAGTATAATTTTTAATAATTGAAAACTAAATTTATAAGAAATGATAATTACTATATGTTTTAGTTTAGTTGAAAACTAATAATTTGATAAATTGTTTTACAAATCATTGGTTCAACTCAGTTTTTTGAAAACGATACAAACTTACAACAAACTGATACCTACTTACAACAAACTGATACCTATTAACAACAAACTGATACCTACTTACAGCAAACTTGAAATCCTTACATATTTGATTGAAGCTATTTCATTGCAGCTGATACCCAACCTATTGTTATGTTTCAACATAGTTTGTTTCACAAATAACTTATTGCCTTTGTTTCAAATAATAGGAAGATGATGATTTTGTAAATCCACATCCAATATGCATTAAAGTCAGATCAGAAGCAGAAGAGCAGAAAATATCAAAATCTGTAGACAAAAAGCAAGAGACCGCTTATAGATGTGGATTGTAAGGAGTAATCAAAATGGTTAAAATGATAAAATGAAAAAATGCTCTATCTAAAAACCAAATGGACATATTGAAGAGGACTCCATTCTACAATTTCTTCAAAGTTTTTTATGAAGAGAAAATTATGATGAAAGAATGCAAAAAGCATTAGCACAATTTGGATACTTTATACCAGTGCTACTCGGTTGAGAATGATTTGTTCTTGTTTGCTAAAGAAAGAATGAAAGTAACAGCAAGAGGCATAAGCTTGCTTTTTGGGTTACCATTAAAAGGAATGAACATTGAGCCAACCCAAAAAATGACAAATAGAACAATTCCAACACGGTGCAAAGAGTTTGCAAAGAGAAACTTTGGCAGTTGCACTTTCATCACAAGAAATGTTGTTGAAAGAAGAATAAAGCAAGAAATAGCAAAGGAAAAAAAAGCAATATGAAGAAAACTTGCCACTGTTAATAGTAATGGAAATACTATTAACATTTTTCTTCCCAAACAACCGGCAAAAATTAAGATGGTGAATTCTACCATTCTTAATTGATTTAGAAAAAATGCAATCAGTTTCTTAGCCTCTAACAATAGAGAAGAATTTCAATAAATTTGTCAAAATGTTCATCCACAAGCCAAGAAACATGTCGGGATGCTCCTTGCTTCCATTGGTAAGATAAGTTAATCAAAATATTATTATTTGAAATGTATATTATTTTTAACAACCATATCTAATCAGTTCTTTATATGTTAACAATATTGCATATGTGAGAAATTGCAACTGATTCAACAAAGACAACATTATACTGAAGATTTACCCCGATTTGCAAAATGGGATTTGAGGAAACTGAAAGACAAAGTAGTCAAAGAATTTTTTGACAATGTCAAAGAGGGTGATGTAAGTTAAAATTCCATCTAATTTTTGTTAATCAATATACTTTAACTCTTATGTAGAATAAAGTTTAACTGTATATCTTTTTTTTTCTATAACGTGAAACTAATAGTATAGTGTGCATGAATTGATACTTTTTTCTGTCATACATGAAATTGATACTGATAATAATATAACAAAAAACTGATACTACTAACATGGAAAAAGCTGACGTTATATTTCCTTACACCTAAAAATGATACAAGTAGCATGGAAAAACTAATACCATATGATTACATGCTTGAAACTGATACTAATAGTATCAAAAACTGATACTAGAAAGCAAAAACTGATACCATAGTTTTACATGCTTGAAACTAATACTAATAGTATCACAAACTAAAACATTATCTGTTTGTTTTATCTCAGGATATTTCCTCTTTTGTTTATAATAAAAATTCAATTATCATTGTAAATTGAAAGTTAACTCATAGCTTAAAACTAAACAAATTTCCTAATACCAATTGTATAGGTGAAAGAAATTAAGAATCTCAGTCCATATAAAGAAAGTCTTCTTCAAATAGTAACTGTAGAACAAGATTTTCCCACCATTCAAAAAGAAAAGCAAGGAAGAAAAAGAAAGTTGGAAGAAACTAAAGAGAGTGCACGTTCATTTGAGGAAGACATAAGTACTAGAATCTTCCAAACGCATATCAAAGATTTGGAAGATGAAGCAAAGAAAAGAAAAAAAAAGAATTGGAAACAGAAAAAAATGAGAATAGAAGCTGAGCAAGAAATTCCGAATTTGAAACAAGAGTTGAGGGAAATTAAGTTGAAATTGAAAGAAAATGAGGAAAAAAAGTCGCAGGCTAAAGACAGTACTAAGAAGTTTAAAATTGATTTGAAGAAGGACAGTGAAGAAAACATTGAAGAGAAAAATTAAAGTTTCAATGTACAAAGCGACAGTTTAGCAACTGAACTGAATACCGATACTTTTACAGAAATAAAATAGAAAAAAATGAAGAAAATAAAGAAAGAAAAGTTGAAGAAGATGTGCAGAAATCAGCAGAAAGAACAACAGAAATGGAGAAAAATATGCACATCGAAATAGAAAGTGAATTGGTCAAAAACTTGTAAAATGAAGAAATACAATGTGAACTTGAAGAAAAAAAAAGCTCCAACTGAAATGCATCAAAGAGAGAAAGTGGAAAATGAAAGTCAAGTGCAGCAAGACGAAACAAAAGATACTCAACATCTGGAAGAGGATATTAATATAAAAAACCAAAATGTACCCTACAACGTTTCAGTGCTTGACTTCACTCCTCCAACTTTCAAACTATACGACACACAAGAGTTTGAAAGTGAAAAAACTGAACAAAAAGATGCAGAAAAACCTGTAGAACCTGCTGCTTGAAAAGGAAAAAAACAGTGGTAAAAATCAAGTGGCAAAAAATCAAAGCGAAGCAAAGAAGGACAACTTCTTATATTCAAAGGTTGAAAGCAAGAACAAGAGTGAAAAAACAAAGCGACAGCTTTGACTATGTGCATAAACAAAAAAAAGTTGCAAATAAGCCAAAACCTGAAAAAAAAATGAAGCTGTTGAAAACAAAAGGGCAGAAGAGAACTGTTCAAAGCCACTTGCAGTGATAGAGGCAACGCTTTCAGAGATAGGGCTTGGACACTGCAAATGTTTGATCTATCTAAATTGAGAAAAACAAAATGCGATCAACAACTAATAGAAGTTAACAAAATTATATGTGCTCGGTTTTTCATGGTGGAAACCCTAGCCTCAAATTTTGAATCGCCGCCAGCTTTCTCTGCACGTCCATCTTCGTTCTAGTTCCTCCCCTTAGAGCCTGCCTTTTCTCCTCATGTCTACTCCAAAGTCATCTGATCCTCAGCCCTCCCATCCTCTGGGTCCGCCCCCCTCTCTCCCTGATCCGCCTTCGGGTTTTAGCATGATAATGAGCCCAAATCCTATTGTCGACACTGGTGATGGCTTCACGCCAGTTAGATCGAGAAAATGGAAACGTATTCCCAATTTGTCGCAAAAATCTCAGAAACCCTACCCAGTTCCCGCTACTACTCAGAACAAATATGGTCAAAGTCCTTCATTTCAAAAAGAACAAATAAACAATGTCCAAAAACATAATTCCCCTAATCGCTCGAATCAATCTGAAACTAGATCGACAACCAACAAATGGAATTTTTCCACTACGTCCAGCCGGGCGTGGAATGAAGTGGTCAAGGGTAAAAATAATATTCCGGTTTCTGTACCGTTAAAATTTTATCAACCACGTGATTTCAATTCAATGAAATGTGCTAAAATGTCATCGGAGGTCGTTCAAAATGCAAAAAAGCAATAGGATAACACCATTGTGATCTATGTTGTTGGTCCCAAACCCTACTACCCATATTTCAAAGATTATATAATTAGAGTTTGGAAACCTGAAGACGAATTCTCTATTTACTTGAAATAAAGTGGGTTTTATGTTATTAAATTTTATAACAAAAAAGACTGCGATAAAATCTTGGAAGGAGGTCCCTATTACTACAACAAAAAATTGATAATGATGAAGAGATGGTCTCTTGGGATGCAACTTAATAAGGAGTTACTCAATTCTATCCCAATATGGGTTCGGTTCCCTAACCTACCTCTTGATTATTGGACGGAAGAGGGAATAAGCCGTATTTCTTCGGTCATTGGTTCCCCTATCAAGTTGGACAAATTTACTGAAGGAATAATAAAGATCGCTTATGCTAGAGTTCTTATTGAAATCAACAACTAATTTGACTTTCCAAACAGAACTCCAATCTTGTCTGAAAAAGATGAAATGATTTGGCAGGAGGTGATTTATGAATGGAAACCCAACATATGCTCCAACTGTTCTAGTTATGGCCACATGGAAACACACTGTCAATTTAGTAAAGTTTGGATGCCGAAAGTTCAGCAACATGAAAATTCAGACGAAAGCATGGATATCCATATTGATGAAACCAATCATAATATAGGCACTCAAGACAATCCGGTCAAGATAATCAATAATCAAAACAATCTTGTTCAAGGTTGTACTGCTAGCATGGACCAAACTGAGGTAATCATATCATATTTAAATCTCAAGAAAAACATAAATTGCAAATAGCCCAGCCAGCTCGGGAAAAACAGAAGAATAAAATAGTCCGGTCAGTGACTAGTTTAACGACCAATAAGTCTAATACAATTCAAGGTGTTAATTCTCTCATTCCAAATTCAGACTCACAACAAATAAATATCAATCAAACTGAAGATAACATTATGGATGAAGACTCACAACAAATAAATAGCAATCAAACTGAGGATAACATTATGGACGAAGAAATGAATGTAACACTTAGTGCATATCATTTGCATAACTCTGAATATTTTGAAGCCCAGGATCTTAATGTGCAGAAATCCGATTCCTCTTACATCCTTACAAATCCAACTCCAAAGACTTTGATATCTAAACACATCCATGCAACTAGATCTAGTCTGTTGGTAAAGTGAGGACCGAAAAGGTGCCTTTTGAGTTTAAAGCCAGTAATTCACCTGATGTCATTAACAACCCTGCATGGTCTAATCTGGTTACTCAGTTAAAAGGTAAAACCAAGAAAATAAAATAAACTAAGACAACGGGGACGGATACTACCCCGGTAGATAGTAGCAACCCAGAAATAAACTTATAAATGCAGTTCCTTTTCTGGAACATTAGGGGTTTAAATGCCCCTGCGAAATAGTTAGAGATTATGCAGATTCTAAGTACCGAAAAATTCACGTTTCTGGGTATTCTTGAAAATAAATTGTCCCATGATAATATTGAAAAATTCATGGTTAAATCTAATTGCAATTGATAATATTCTCATATTATTAATAATGATCAAAAGTTTAGAATTATGATCATTTGGGATCCCAATCTCTGGTCCAATATCATTCTTCACACCAATGAACAATATATCACTTGTATACTTCATAATGCAAATGGTACCAGTGTTCTTTGCACTACAGTCTATGCAGCTAATGATGAGATTAAACGAACAGAGCTATGGAGGTATATCTCTGAGCAGTCTTCTAATTTTAACTTGCCATGGATTGTAGCGGGTGACTTTAACGCTAGTGTATCGACTAAAGACAGAATTAAATATGGCCTTCATTCTTCTATAAGTGAACAAAACTTTATTGATTGTATATCCTCTTCTAATTTAATTGAACCTGACTTTACTAGAAACTACTTCACTTGGAGGGGTGGTTTTAATTTCTCCATTTATAGTAAAATCGATCGTGTTTTTGTGAATACTTGATGGGTGAATAAGTTTCAATTTAGTGTACACTTTGGAAATCACTCCCTAAGTCATCACACTCCTATTCTAATCAAGCTCTTATTATGTAAAAATTCAAAGCCTAATTTACCTTTTAGATACAACACTACCTGGCACCTTCAGGAAGGCGCTTCTATCCAAGGTGAACTGTTGAAAGTATTTGCTGGAAACCCTCTGTACAATCTTCTTTGCAAGCTCAAATTGGTCAAAGCTGCATTGAAAAATTGGATTAAAAGTAAGTGCAGTATTCATACACTGGCTAAAAAGATAAAGGAAGAGGCTAATAAGTTATATAAGCAATTGATCCAAAATCCTTTGAATGAACGTCTAATAGAACAATATTCTTTGAAGACTGATAAAACATACCACATTATGAGGAAAATTGCGATAGGAAATGAACAGAGAATGAAAAACAATTGGCTGGTAAAAGGTGACAGACCAACTGCATTCTTCTATAACAAAGTCAATTTTATTAATCCCAAGCGTAGGAGTGGTTATATTATTAATGAGAATGGGTCATGGATTTTAGCATCAGAAAAATTAGCTTGTGAAGCTATTAAATATTTCTCCGATTTATTTTCATTATCTCAGGCTACAATTCAATTTCCAGCATTACATGTAAGAGAATCTTATCAGACAATGCTCGAAGCAAGTTATGCAGACCATTTCAGTTAGAGGAAGTAAAATCAGCATTATTCCAAATTAATGACAACAGTACCCCTGGTCCTGATGGCATAGACTCAAAAAATTTCGAAGTTCATTTGGAACAAATAAATGACATATGGAATGCAATGAATGGCATTCTCCAGTCTGGCAAGATAATTAGAGAAAATAATCACACATTCATATGCCTCATACCAAAGAAGCCTGATGCCACTGAAATAGCTGACTTTAGACCAATATCATTATGCAATGTTTCTTATCAAATTTTAGCTAATCTTCTTTGCAACAGAATGAAAGAATATATGAATGATGCCACTGAAATAGCTGACTTTACCGGTCTTGATATTAATGAAACCAAATCTACTGTGTATTTCAGCAAGGGAGTTAATAACAAGCACATGATTACCAACATTCTTAATATCAATACTGGCACTCTCCCTATCATCTACTTGGGCATACCATTATTTAGCAATCAATTAAAATCAAGGGATTTTGGTTGTTTAATAGACAAGATTAACAAAAAATTCAACCATTGGAATAATAAATTACTTAACATTAGTGGTAGAATTGAACTTGTTAATATTGTTATCTACCCAATGATCCATTTTTGGATGCAATTTTCCTAACTACCAATGAATGTGATACAGAGAATTAACTCTCTATGTGCCAATTTCATTTGGAAATCCAAGTCTCATAAAATGTCTTGGGAAGATGTGTGTAAAACCAAAAGTGAAGGTGGACTTGGTATTAAAAGAATTGAAGAGATTGCTAAGTCAGTTGCTGTTAAATTACTTTGGAAATACATATAAGGTGATTCTTTATGGGCTAAGTGCATGCATAATAAATATTGTAAAACTAATAATTTATGGTTTACTGCTACTGACAGTAATGCTTCTTACACTTGGAAACTCCTACTGAAAGCCAGACAATGGTGTAAAGGTTTAATAGACAGAAAAATTGCAAATGGTGAAAAATCTGATGTCTAGTTTGACCCCTGGATTGAGGGACATTCATTAGTAGACAAATTTGGTTGGAATACTATGACTATATTTGATGGACATAATAAGAAAGTCTCTACTCTAATCTCTGGTAATAAATGGAAGGAACATTTAGACTGCATCCCTACTCGAATACAGCAAACTGTGAACAATATTAAAATTCATGATCACATGCCTCAAGATTTTTGGTTCTGGACTCCCAATAATGATGGTCAATTTAGTTGAAAGTCTGCATGGAATCAAGTTAGATCTAAACATTCAAGTTTAATTGGACTAAGATCATTTGGGACAAGTATTGTGCTCCTAAAATGTTTACATGAAGTCTACTCGCCAAATTGAACAAATTAAATACAAAAGATAGAATTAGCAAATGGAAACATGGCATTAATCGCAATTGTGCATTGTGTTCTCAACATTTTGAAGACAGAGACCATCTTTTCTTCCAATGTGATTACTCTAAAACTCTGTTAGAGGATTTTACACATAAACTACAAATTAAGTTCGGTAATAATTACGACTTCAATCAAATCCCTGATTACATATGTCTGAATCAGACAGCTAATGTAGCAAAATTCCATCTTACTAATATTGTTCTAATTACTTCTATCTGGCATATTTGGTCAGAAAGAAATTCGAGAATTTTCAAGAATATTGAAATGCCAGTTAAAGTTAGAAGTTTGCTCATTTTACAAGACAGTAGAAATCTAGTCAAGTTTAAATTGGAATCTACAAAGGTAAACAAGAAGATTGAGCTTATCTTGGCGACTTTGAATAGTGCTTTAGACCGCAGATCTAACAACCAACCCCCTTGATCTTTGTCCTTCCACCTACTGTTGAATGTAGCTAGCTCGGAACTTTGAACAGTGCTGAAGTCTTAAGCTACCTCCGCCACTTGTTGTTGTCTGTAGCTAGCTCTGAACTTCCTTTATCCCAATTTTGGCTTCCACCATTTTTTTTCATAGCATTTCAAGTAGATCTGATTTTATTTTGGCTGTCGACTTTTCTCTCTCCAGATGTTAGAAGAGGAAGTCAATGAATCGTTGTCTCTTTCTTAAGGCTTTTGATTCTTTTGAGAATCACGTGACTTGGATTTGTATTTATTTTAGGTTTTTATTGTTGTTGTTTTGTTTTAATTTTGGTTGTTTTAATTCCCGGATTGCTGCCTCAAGTTGATCGTATGGTTGGTTTTGAGTGTTTTATATATGTTTACTCCTCCAACCATTTGACAAATTGATTTTGCAATTGCTGTCTTTTGTTGTACTGTTAATATATGGACATGATATGTACTCTTTTTCCCGACAAGGCATCCATTTAGGTTAGGGGGTTGCTAGGTTTTAACGAGGCATATCATGGAAGTATATGGGTCTTTTTTGTTAATAAAGTACCTGTTTCCAAAAAAAATACGATCAAAACTTTTTTTCATTGACGACATCATCACAAAAGTAAGTATACAAATATGTATATTAATATTAAATATGAAAATAAGTTTATCTAGCTTATACAAATCTTTTTTGTTAAAATAGTGTAGTGGCATGTGAAGATAAAGACACAATTAAAGGAGGTTGTGTCATAACAAAAAGCACTAAAACATGTACTGGAAGGAAACGATACAGATGGACAGGCACATAAATTTAATTTTTTCTTTACATCAAAACTGATGCCAAAATAAAAGAAAAAACATACCTAAATCCACAGGATCTTTGAATTGACTTGATGCTTTATTATTTTTGACTTATCAATATACACAACCACTATTAACATTAGTGATAATACTTACTATTTAATATTGCCTAACCAATAAAAAAACTTATACTATTGATTGGTATATTTCAAGATGTGGACTAGTAGAACACAATTACGCTTTCACAACTACAATGACAGTAAATAAAATTTTATATGCAAGTACATAATAATTACTTCATTTATTAAATCATAACTTATTTTTATATTAAACAGAAAAGAATTGTTTGTGATATAAAGGGTGTCAAAAAAAGTCCAGTCCTGCCTATGCTAGAATCAATTGTACATGACAAATTTGTAGAAAGTATATATTTTCCTTCATATTGTGAAAACCACTGGACATTAATGATTTTAATATACCCAACAATGCAATGGTGTCATGTTGATTCTAACCACTCTAAAAGATCCAATGAAAGAAACAATTGCAGTTTAAAAGAAGCTATCAAATTGGTATGAGATTTTTGTTTCTTAAAAACATTACTTAATACAGTTAAAAAAGATGAATATAACATAACTTTTTATCATTTTGTCTTTAATAGAAACAAGAAATAGAAGAAATGCTTAAAGACGTCTGGAAAAAGAATAACATACAAGACATGAAGGTGAAACCAGACGATATACATCAAATAAAGTGTGCACATCAAGGAGAAGACACGTAAGTTTTTTTTTGGTTAAAATGATATCTACCGAGAACAAAATGAATAATACAGTTAAAACTACTAGTCATAATCAATTGACAGTTGCTCATTATTCAAACTATCTGTCTTTTTGATTATAATATTTCATCATACTTCTATACATCATTGTATGCCTTTTAAATTTAATTGAATTTGATTCATACCAAAAATATTGAAAAATATTATCTTTTAATTCAATAAACATTTAGTTCAGAAATAAACAGTTACCTACAGGAACAAAACTGATACCTACATGAAAAAAACTGATATCTACAGAAACAAAAATGATACCTACAAAAACAAAACTGATACCTACATAATCAAAAATAAAACAAAATATTTACCAAAAAAATCTTAAAATAATAACTACAAACACAAAAACTCATATAGAAACTAATATTAAGTGTGCTAGTAAAACTGTTAAATATTTTAATTCAAAGCATACTATATGCTTGTACCATTATCTCTGAAATTCAATGTCTTGTATTAATTATAAACCTGATAATACAACTAATGCAAACTGATACTAACAATATATTTTGGTTCAAACAGGCTTGATTGTGGAATATATGTAATGATATTCATCATTTTGCTCAACAAAAGCAGAATACCAATCAAAATTGAAAAGGAGCAAATATTGTCCACAAGAGCGAAGATTGTGCATGCAATACTGACAGATGATGAGCACTGCTAGAGTCTGTCCAAGTACATGTCAAGCCTAGAAGAACAAAGAAAACAAAAGAACTGAATTTGTTTGCAAAATCTGATGTTATGTTCATTTGCCGTAATATACAATTGAGATAATATGTTAAAAGTACTAGATAGTACATTTTTTTTAATGCTGTTGCAAACAGTTGTTAGTTTTATGTCAATTTTCTGTAAGCAATACGTACTTCTGTTAAACATTGCATAAAGTAGCCTTGTTTAACTTCTGTCACAGTTAATGTTCTGTTATGATAGTACATATATTTTTACTTATAAAGGAAACTGATACCAGTAGTGTGTAGCAACTTTTACTAATTTTTCACCTGCATATATGATTGAAATTTATACTTGATTATTGTATTAATTCAATATTTCAAATGTTATTTACAGCAAAACCGGTACCTATATTCATGTAAAATGATACCCATTAGCTGTTACATATATCATAAACCCCAACGAATTAAATTTACTGTACTGTAATATATAACAAAAGCAAAATCAAAAATAATGCAGCAATCATACTTAGTACTTGTATGATTAAAATTCAAGATTTAATAAATTGTTCTTAACATTATATAGAGTAAAACTGATACCTACATTTATGAAAAATGATACCCAACAGTTATTAGATATAATATGACGCTTTATAAATTTAATCATCTAGATAATTGTCATGCATATCAAAAGAGGTATGAAATTAGTACAAACTCATACGTAGTAACTGTTTGACTAAAATTCACTTTTGTTCACTTTATACATTATTTTCACCACAAATTAAAGCAAAACTGATATCTATGTATATACAAAAATGATACCAAGTTGCTGTTTGAAATAAACTGACAACAACAATATACCAAACTACAATTTTACACTTCTACATCATATACAGACTTGACAATTGTTCACCATAACATACTAGTCCTTATATATATTAACTTTTAAGGTTATATTTCTTTATAAAGTTTTTCACTTCAAAACTCAGCAAACAAATACTTACAGTCATTTCAAAAGTAGAAAGAAATCATCATGTACAAATGATACAAATAGTATGCAAAGAACGACACCATAGTTGTTTATACCTGAAACAGATTAAAAACACAGAAAACCCAAAATTATAATCTGTGATATCTACAACTGATACTAATAGCATACAACCACTGATACCACATATTTTACATACCTGAAACATAAACTAATAAAACCAAAAAATGATAATAAACATCCAATAAAAATAAATAAACTGAACAACATATGAAAATTATAGCACATTACTTCTCACACAACATGTATATTACAAAAAAAACAATACCAAACTAAAAATGATACCATATAACAAATTTCAAATAAAAATATTAAGTCACTATCACATATAGTATATGATAAACCAATACAATGATATAAAAATGTTCACTGACATAAAATTGCCAAAAAAGACAGAAAACCAAAAATATATTCTTACAAGCTAGACAATCAAATTATATATTCTTAGAAGCTTGACAATTACGCTTGTTGTGACCATATTGCTTGCATACACCACATCTATTTTGTTTATTTTGAAAATATGCAAATCCTCCTTTCCATTTTATAGAAGGTCTACCGGCACCTCTTCTCTCCTTTGGTGGCTTAATAACATCTTCAACACTTGCATCAACAAGTGGCTTTTCAAAATTAGGAATAGGATTAATGGAATTAGCATAGGAACAACGATAAGCATCAACGGTAAAATAGTACTCAACAAAATCATAAACGGACAACTTTGATTTGTTCATGCACTTAATAACATGAGCATAAGGAAATCCTGTAACTTTCCATTGATTGCAACTACAATTCCGCTCTTTAAGATCAACACGATGAGAGTTTGGCGATTTCACTTCAAAAACAAACTCTGAAGACTTATATACATCTCATTTAAATCTTTCTTCAATCAATTAACTTAAACGAGATTCCATAGAAGAACAAAGAGTAGTATTCCATAATCGACACTCCTCTCTCCTATTATCCATTTGTTCCATAACCTAAATTCAAATTCCATCTAAGCATACAGTAATAGGTAAGGCCCGTTCATCCAAAATCCAACTATTAAAACTTTCGACAACATTTGAACTATATTCACCATATCGTTTACCCGGAAAAAACAAATCAACCCATTTATCAAAAGGCTTATCCTTCAAGAAATTCATAGCAGCGACACCACTAAGTTGAAAAAATTTAGAATGTGCTTTTTCAAATTCATACAAATTAGAAGCTCTAGAACACATCTTGAACAAATCAATGATAGACATATTAGAATTCTTTGCCTTAACTGCCAAAAGTAAATTCCGCTCCATATGAAGATAGCAATAACTGTGAAAGGCTAAAGGAAAAACTTCATGAACCCCTAAAATTAAACCTTGATGGCGATCCAACATAAAAACCAAATCACGATCTTCTTGAAGCATTTGTTTTAAATGACTCAAAAACCATTTCCAATTATCCACATTTTCTAAATAAACTATACCCACAACTAAAGGAAAAAAACCTGCATATAAGAGTTTTAAACGAATATTAAAATAAAATTCAATCAACATGTAACTTAAAAAATGATACCTAATAACTGCTACAAATAACTAAAAACTGATACCTACCAACTGTTAATGATAACTAAAAACTGATACCTAATAACTGCTACAATTAACTAAAAACTGATACCTACCAATTGTTAATGATAACTAAAAACTGATACCTAATAACTGCTACAATTAACTAAACACTGATACCTACCTATTGTTAATGATAACTAAAAACGGATTCCTAAAAAAAAATATAACAAAATTATGATACTATACATTAAAGCATATTAAAATAAAAACATACCCTGATTACCATTTTTGCAGTAGCACCCATCAAAACTCCTGGCCGTCCCCTTAAATGAGTAGCATCTAAAAATATCATAGGTCGACAATGCTTGAAACCAAGTAAACAAGCACCAAAACTAACAAATACTCTTTCAAATTGATTAGTACAAGCATTAACTTCCATATAAGAACAACTGCCTGGATTATACTTCTTCAGTGCTTCTAAATAACAACTCAAATTATTATACGACGTAACATCATTACCATGCAACTCCATCAAAGCAAGTTGTTTTCCACAATAAGAAAAAGAATAAGACAGCTCAAGATTGTATTCTCTCCTAAAATCATCTATTATATCTTTAGGCTTTTTACTAGGACAATCCTGAATCTCATCAATAATAAATGATTTAACAAAAGCACTAGAAAGATGAGGATTGTTCAAATTTCTAAGACCATCCCCACAAGAATGATCACTATTCAAACTTCTAATGAAAAACCTATTTAGTTGCCCGGAATCACAAGAAGCATGAGCTTTAAATAGTCACCCATTAGTAGAGGAAGAGCAAATAGCAGTAACTCTTCTAGAAATGTTCTTCAAAAACACTAATTCATATCCCTTTTAAACTTGATATGCCATCAAAACTTCCTTTAAATCATTGGCTCCTCCAAAACAAAAACCAATAAAATCATCAATGGATAATTTCGAACCTCTCTTCAACATATCCTTCAAGTAGCTTTTACTATGAACAACAACATTTGAACACAAAGATCCACTGGAAGATGAATAACTAAGAAGATTAGATGAAAATGAAGTAGAACCACCACCAACATTTTCCAATTGAGAACCCTTGATTTTAACGGTAAAAGGAAAGAATGCACTCTTCTTATACAATTGAAAACAAACTATACTCTGAAGATCAAAATCGGTATCAACCACTGTCACTTTATTCTCAAGCACATAAGAAATTTCAATAGATGAAGGAGCTAATTGAAACCAATATCGACAAATGTCATTCTTCAAATCATAAAAACAACAATCAATGGACAATCGAGTGCTGAAAGTATTATTATCGAAGACAAACAAACAAAGAAGGCTATTACCACGACTGCAAAATAAAAAAAACAAAGTAAAAGTAAGAAATAAAAAAAAACAGTTTTAACAAAACTGATACCTGCCAACAATAAAACTGATACTTAAAATTTGAAGCTCAAATTTATATTAAAACTGATACAAAAACATACATCAACAAATATTTGATACTAACAAAACACTAATTTAACCCATCGATTATTTGCTACACATCATCAGCTATATACAGAAAAAAGTAAAACGATTCAAAAATTCAGTATTATCAAAATGATATCTTAAAAAAACTAAAAATGATACCTAACCACTGATCCAAAATGAACTAAATACAGCAACAAATATTAATCCAAACCAACACGAATCCAACATAATCATAATTCAACAAAATGAAAAAGACAGTCGATTTAAAACAAATTTAAAAACGATGTTGCATATAGAGTAAAAGGAACAAGAACGAACCTGCTACTACTGTCCAAATTTTCCATACAATTTGAGAGAAGGAAACACAGTAACAAAACTAATTTCAATTATAAAAAAACAATGTTAGAATCAGCCAAATTAAAGTTCTGATAGAAGAAAAAGCAGAAGAATAAAATATAGAATCATACCTAAGCTGATAATTGACAGTATCGTACTAAAATAGAGGAGACTGCAAATCCTGATAAGATGAGGAAATCGCGCAACAAAATAAAGATGAACGAGAACGAGATTGAGGAAAGCGAGAATTGTAAGATGAACGAGCGCGAAGAAGAAAAATTCAAATTTGAAAACAAAAAAGAAGAAGCGACGAAGAATTGAAGAAGAACAAGAACGAGATAGGAGAAAGCGCGCGATAGTTATGGTTATTTAAATTATATTAACGATTTGTCCTTGGTAATAAAAATTCACTGGGCTGTCCTAGTTGGCAAAAAAGCCCTTAAGTTTGTCATTCACAATATTTTCCTGTTTATTTAATATTTAAACTTAACTTGAATTTCTAAAGAAATATATAAAACCGATGATATCAACTGTTGATGTCATAAATACATTTAATTTTCCAAAAATAGAATAAATTATTTTATTTCATAATCTTGTTTGAATACATATATTAGTGTGTGAATCCAAAGTCGTGCACGATCCTTATTGTTTAAAAGCAGTTTTATTATAAAACGATTTTCGGCTGTTTTATCGATATTTTACCTAGGACGATTTTACAAATTTTCAATATTTTACCTAGGTAATTTGTCCACAAATATTTTTTCCAAACAAAATAGCTATTATTATTTACCACTTAAAACCTGATTATTTCTTACTTTTAAATCCGTATCTGATGCATCAATCTACCAACTCATTAGATTTGAGTCGTTCAAGGACCATAGGTCGCTCACAACCTAGTGAAGGTCGCTCGCGAGTTAATGGATTCAGCGTTAAGGCATGCAAGCAACCAAACGAGATAAAAAAACCAGCGCACATTTCATTAGGTCGCTCCGACCTTTCGAGTTTCGACTTTGACGAGTTACAACCTAAGTTAGGTCGTGGGAACAAATTACGACCTAGTTAGGTCGCGTGAACAAGATTCCGTTGCTGATGGTTTTAAGTCGCATGAAGAAGGTTTTCCCTTATGTCGCTCTGTTGGTAGGTCGCTTAAAGATTTCCATGAGCCATTTCTTTAGGTCGCTCAAGCGAGCTAACGACCTTATGTCGCATATGCTGCTTTGACTTAAGTCGCGTGAAGCTTAGGTCGCGTGTGTTGTAACTATTTCTGTTAGGTCGTATATTTGTAACTCGTGTATGTTGTGTTGTAAGTATTAAGTCGTATGTCGTTCATGTTGTATTTGTTAAGTCGCTTACCTGATAGGTCGCATGTCTTTGTGTTGAGTCGCTGTTTGTTTTAGGTCGCAGGATTGTTAGGTCGTTAATGACCTAGTGTGAGTTGTAACCCTATAAATAGGGATGGTGGAGTCATTTGTAAAGGGAGTTGATTTTGAATAAAATTTTGTTTGTGTGCTTTGTGCCACTTTGAAATTGGAAGTTGAGTGTGAGCTCCTTTTCCATCTTCGGTATTCGAGTGCGCTCGAATCAACGGATTTGAAGCTGATTCACGGTATCTCGTGCGCGAGATCAACGTTCGAAGAATCGTAGATCTTTTAACACGGTATCGTGCGCGATCAACATGTTGGAGATAGCTAGAATCTGGTATCTTTGAGATCAACGGATTTGGGCATTCGGTATTTTCCAATCCATCGATTGCTACTTTCATCGTTGTATCCATATCCTGAATATCTGCTGCGTCAGTTTGGTATCAGAGCGAGACTTAGCCAATCATAGCTAAGCCGAGTCTTGGAGCCAAGGAGAAGAGTTTGTATTGAAGTGTAGAAGGTCGTGCATCACTTTGTTGTTCAAGGCCGAGAGTTGAGCCGAGCTAAGTTGAAGTGTGAAGTTCAATTTGAAATTGAAGCCGTGCATTGTTTTGTTCAAAGTAAGTCAAGGCTGAGAGTGTAACGACCCGACTTTCCAGACCCGGAAAATCGAACCATTTTAGTTAAGAAGAAGAGGTAGAAGAAGAAAAATAGAAAAAAAAACAACATCAGAATCTAACCATCGCAGCGGAATAAAATATAATATATATCAACAGATCTTTACACAAATCAAAAACTATATCTTTTTATACAATACATCATCAGAATACATCAACATCCCTAACATACAACTGAATACACAGCGGAAAATAATAGCAAGTACGGGAGTACGTATCGTCATCCAGCTCGTCTCCTGAGCTCCACAACATCATATCCTGAACCTGTTTATCTCGGTCTGACCCGAGCATCATATAAAACAATACCCGAGTCAGTCTGGAATACCAGCGTGAGAAAATCACACTCAATTGATTATTAAAGTTTCAAAAATCCTTTTGAAAATAAAAGCATCTCGTAAGACCACGCCACAAATAAACATGTCGGGTTTTTACCTTACGATAGCTAAAACACTTTATATCAAAATCCTCTAATATTATAATAGTGTCTACAGAAAGTAAAATAGAATCTAGCTGAAATGCTTGCATCTCACATTTCAACAATAGTTGGGCACAATCAAAACCGTACAGGCACGTAGGGAGAAAGGATTTCCAACGAATGACTAGGCACTGGGGTACCACCTGTCACAGTACGTGGCCTAGATCACAGTACCGAGGAGTACGCCCGCTCCCCTGCAACACAAGGCCGGAATCATCCCTTACTGGATAATTCCAAATAAAATCACCCCACGGTTGGGATCAGCAACCGCACCACTAAGCCGAAATAAAAGGGACATCTAGACAGGGATGACCTTACTCTCAAGTGGGTGCTACCCACGAAGCCTTGCTGCATAACCCCTGATTTTCAGTCATTCCCGGTTGATGAGGCTCGAGGCTAAACGATACCTTTATAGCACATATCCCTTAGAATGCCCATCGTCCACCTGACGATGTCACGAAAGCATTCGTCCATATAAGTCCGTCCCGGGTCCGAACGGAACCGAAGGCACTATTCCTACTACATCCATTTTGGAAATATCCTCAGGATTAGTAGCGACTAGCCCTTGCACTTCACTGCTCCATCTTCGACTCTGAACACGTTACACGAAACGTACAAACCGAATCGAAGTGGTATTCGAGTCTCCAGACCTAGAATCCCGGTATACGGAAACTCGATCCCGGTCTCTTCGAAACGATCAACGCATTTGGCCAATATTGATAGTCGGTTATTTAACTATCAATTAACATCCACAAGCAACCATCACACAATAAATAATTTTCCACATTATTTATTTGCCCAAATATCTTTCCAAGATATATTTATATTTTCAAACTCCTTTTGAAAACAATTTCAAACAGTTTCCGCTTACGGAATACATTTTCCAAATAATTATTTCCACTGAATCACCAAGTACAAAATACTTTTAATTTTAAAATAATTTAAAAACACTTTATTTTAAATATATTTTATAACATTGAAATCAAACTACTTTAATACTTTAACAAAATATATACTTAAGGAATATTTAAAATGAAACCACTTTACAAATATAAACTAAATTTCTCTTTTTAAAACATAATACCAAATCACTTTTATATAATAACTACAATAATAGATTTTTGAAAATACTTACTTTAGACCTTAACATTTAGAAATAAATCAATTTTCTAAAACATGCTTTTAAAAACACAATTAGAACTTTTACTTATATTTAAAATTGCTTTGAAAAAAAAAATGTACTTGGCTATCCAGAGAAATACACTTCTCATTCCCATCTTTTAAAAATAAATCAACATTTATTTTTAAACCAATTCATATCCCTTTATAAATTCCCACCTTGAATTTATATTTTCAAATATCCACTGATATTTCATTTTACTTTATAAACCCAGTTTATATCTCCAAAATCTCATTTCTCTTTTAAAAATCCAAGTTTTTAAACACTTAAATCAATTTCCAATTGATTTCCATTTTACTTTACTTTGAAGTAAATTTCCCTATTTACTTCAATTATTTCAAATACATTAACTTTCATCTTTTATTTCCTTATTATGAGTTAAAACCCTTTTTAACTAAAATACCAATTTCGGATTTCCAAACTTCTTCAATTAATATTTTAATTAAATTAAATCTTTAAATTTCAATAAAATCAATTCTTTTATATTTTTAAATAATATCACTTTAGTTAAAGATTTATTTCTTCACTATTAAATTCAAAATCCTCTTTTCCCATATTTGTTCGAATTAAGAAATTTCTTTATTTCTTTTACAATTCCTTATTTAATTTATTCGAATTCACTAGAATTATTTAACTTAAATTTTACTCTTTTATTTCTTTCCAAAATTCAATTCAATTGCTTTTGATAACTCATTATACTGGGAAATTCAACCCAACCAGATTATCCAATATAAATCATCACAGGATATCAAAAATCATATCACAGAATATTTAAACAAAATTAAATATTTTGAGGAATCCAGTTGGATCCCTCCAACCTGTTTCCCTGCATCCACAGATGTTAGCACAATACCAATTCCAATTCAAAGTGGAATATCGCGGTATATGGGATTTATATAAAATCATCCGCTATTATGCGGCGCATAGGGTCTCATCCGCTATATCAATGCGGGAATATCAACAACTCAAATATATGGCATATGTATATATTGCTATATACTACTATATATATCACATCAATCAAATCAACCATTCAATAAATTATTTAAATTTAACCATTTAAATTTAAATTTAACTGAGTGAGATTAACTCACCTTTGACTTTCAATTTGGAATCCATTCCATCTCGACTTGTTTTCCTTGTGATTTTCAGACTGTATAAACATTTGTACGATTTTATTAATATTTGAAATAAATCGAACAATAAATTCTCGTTTTGATAGTTTAATTATCTAATAGTTTTATTTTTACACTGTTATATATAATTTTCTTCAAAACCTATCTGTATAAATATTTTATCTGTAAAACTTCTGATTCTCATATTTATATAAACTGTTTTGAAGCTACATGTATTTTCTTCCCAAATCTGAATATACATATTTAGTAAACTTTAAATATCTCTAAAATAAATTCCTACATACCTTTCCAAAAACTGTTTCTATATATGTATACAATTTCCTTGTTACCCATTTATAACATTAAATTGAAACAGACTTGTATTTATATACCAATTTCTAAAAATCCTAAATTCAACTATATGCATTTTAAACCTGTATATATATATATAATTATTAAATCAAATTTTAACCGAGAATTTAAACTCAAATACCTCACAGACTTCCTCAAAACTGGACGGCAACCGCTGCAACTCACGATACCACCACCCTAACCCTAGCTTTACTGGACAATAGCTTGAACAACTGGAAGCAGCTACGACTTCGAGACGGCCACATGTCGCGAGCCTGACCACCGCCCAGATCGACACCACAATCGAGTCCTCGCCATCGCTCATCACTCGCGAGCTAGGCGAACCCAATCGGTCACCGAGACCAGCCTTCGAATCGCCACCCAAATCCCCTCGCGTACAGTGAAGCCGCGCTCCATCGCGACACTCCCCTAACAACCACGACAATAAACCTTAGCCGAATACTGTTGCTGGACTACCAGTCGAGCCCTAGAACAAGTGCAGCATCCCCTTCGAACCCACTGCGCCTAGCTCCCCTAATCGCGATTTCAAATCGCGCCTCAAAAGGGCGAAACACACTTCCTTTTCGAACGAACGAGAAACCACTATCACTCGCCTCTCTCCCCTTTCGTGAATTTCGAATTAGATTTGAGGGAAGGAGGGGAAATCGACCACGAATTTGTTTGAACGGAAGAAAAGGAACGAAATTTGAAATCTGGTTTCCGAGTTGATTTTCGTTCGTTACCCCTATTTATTTTTACTTCGAACGAGGCGGCTCTGATGTGAGAAATTGAGTTCGGCCATTATTTTCGAACGATAGATATTTTAGTTTGATAGCTTCTTAGAGAAGAGAAGGGGTACGAGATTTGAAAGATAGGAGGCATGGCTCACACGAAAAGTAAGAGTGGCTGCTGATTTGATTTTTAAATCAAATAAAGATATTTAAATCGGTTAATTATTCTCTTGGCGTTTATATTCCGTACGATCACACGATAGCTCCGAAAACTATGAAATTTGAAATCCGGTAATAATACAATATTACGGATCCAATGGAACTGGTTTCGTTGAAATCCGAGACTGTGCCTCGGAAGGCTATTTTTAAATTCAATTTAAACGATATACTTTTAAAACTTAACAAAATTCTTTGAAATTCCATTTTAAAAGTTCTATCATCTTCAGTATTATTAATATGAATGAATTTTACGAACTTTCAAAATATTTTTAATTAGCTTAGAATACCAGATTTACTATTTTATCCAACTTCAAATAATTTATTGAATAATTAAATTACTCAATAAACAGCGATATTTGAAATTTAAGTTTATAATTAACCTCTGAATATTTAAAATTAATTAAATATTCCAATTCAAATGCTCAAAAATTCCGGGTCGTCACATTCCTCCCCCCTTAAAAGAATTTCGTCCCCGAAATTACTAGTTAGGAAGAATGTTCCAATCCCCGTTAACTATTCCCCAAATTCAAACAGTTTTAACAATACCCAACAATCTTTTATTAATGATACTCTAATCATCTTTTAACTTCCCAAACTTATTCATAAGTTCAACCCATACCACCTACTTATCCATTCAAATTTAAATTTGA
This sequence comes from Allium fistulosum, assembly GCA_030737815.1. Classification (NCBI taxonomy): domain Eukaryota; kingdom Viridiplantae; phylum Streptophyta; class Magnoliopsida; order Asparagales; family Amaryllidaceae; genus Allium; species Allium fistulosum. The sequence goes on from CM060906.1 coordinate 696,674,312, forward strand.
ATTCAAATTTTGAATTATCAAAATTTTCCAAAATTTTTCTAACTCCCTAAATTTCCGAAAAATTTTGCCAGCGTCTCCTTTGCGCGGCTAGCTCGGTACAACTACAAAATGGCTCTACGGCCTCCCAATCTCAAAAAGAAAACAAAAAGCCAAGTTGCTAGATCAAAAACCCAATCAAATTTCATACGGAAATTCAAATACATACCTTTTGTCGGGCCATTAAATTTTATCTTCTAAAATCAAAAATCCCAATTAATCCATTGCTTTTATACACCTGTATATCCTACTAAGCAATAACATTCAATCACAATTCCAAAGTCATTTTATACCTTTCTTTACAAATTTTAAATATTTGCTTTACTTAAGCCTGTACGATGCACATATATCATCCGTACGCAATATCACATTCGATCGCTCAATCGATCACACAATTTCACTTCCGAACTAGTATCGTCCACCCGACTTCCTAGTGCGGACTCAGATCTGGTTTCTTGATTAGAACCCGTCATTCTCCTTGCATAGCCACAAACTATGATAGAGAATTTCCAGAATCAATCAACAATCCATATCCAGGTTCGCCGTCGAAAATCGAGTGAAAAATCCAAATTCGGATCAATAAAACTATCTCGAAATTCTGTGTTCGATATCTGGATCAAATAGCTATGCGAATAAAATAATATACGTACATCCTACGTATAAATTCCAATTGATTATCAGTTATATCAACTCTCCTTTTTATTCACATTCATTTGATTGTTATTCACTTATCACACTTATCCCATTCACATCTTCAAATTTTAATCGTCATTCAATTATTCACCTAGAATAATTTTCCTCCATACCAAATTTACTTAAGAACTCACTATTCATTTCTTAAGTTCAATATAAATATTTTACATACTACTTATACTTATTTTCACTTCACTATTGAAGTTTATATCCATTTCTATTCACTTTTGCCTTTACAATTCCACTTGAATTCAATTTATCTTCCACTTTGAATATTCAATCAGTTACACTTACTAATTAATTTAAACCCCAATTAAACATTTATTTGTGAACTTTTCTTTCATTAGTTCCTTCGATTTCACTTACTTTACATTCATATTTAAAACAGATTTCAATACTCGGTTTCAACCTTATTTGCTTAACAATCTTAAATCATTTGTCGTTAATGGAAATTTTCAAAAATTTTCTAACTCTCAAAATTTATGGAAAATTTTGGCAAAGTCTCCTTTGTACGGAGGGACTTCTGCGATATCGCAGGATGCACAAATATATATATACATCGGCCTCAGGCCGGAAATCACAATATATATCAATATATGCAGTTCATATTTCCTATTTTGAATTTTTGCGTAAGCGTACCTTATTATAGCAATTTTTTTTAAGCAAAGCAGTGATTTATTTAGCAATTAGTGCAACCCAAAATCAGCTATACGGCTTCCCTGAACCTGTACTTACTTACTTCAAAAATGTAAGTACCAAGATCATGCAACTTAACAACATTTTACATATTTAACTAACAAACAAGAGAATTTCCATGAGGAAAGTAGATTAAATAACACTTATAAGCAATGTTTTGGTTCCAACATTAATTTAAATTGTTACAACCCATTTATGTACGACTACATCCAATTTAAATGGTTCACATCTCAATTCCTCACATTCGGCTCATTTTAGCAAATCAAACTTATATTTAATTCAATTGATCTCAAAATCAATTTATTTAACTTCTATCAACTGATAGAATTTCAATTTACTTTACTTACGTCAAACGACGGTTTATTTTATGCAGTTTTGACGATATCCATAAGAATAAATAATTGCTTAAGTTTCATAACCAATTTAAATTGATTCCAATTCAATTTATTTTTAACTCTCTTCCATTTTAATATAAGTGGTATATTCATTGAATCCAATATAATCTCTAATCCACATTCAATACTTATTCCTGAATTGTATTATATTAATAACAATGCCACTTCAATCATTTCTGCTTACTTGAATTTATTTACAATTCAAATTATCACTATTACACTCCAATTCCATTATTCATTTATACTTCCACTTTTATTACCAAATCCAAATTCCATTAACATATCCACTTTTCTAATTTATTCCAAATTAGCACACTTCTTTTTACAATTCAATATTTGATTTTTTTACTTCGAAAATCACTTAACTATTTTACTGAAGTTCAATCTATTTTATAATTCAAGTTTTGGATTTACATCCATTTCTCACAATTCAAAACAACTTTTATTTTGGCTTATTTATTCCACTTCTAAATTTTATAAGCCACAATTTATTTATATCCATACTTCCATCTATTTAAATTCAATCCCATTTATACTTTTACTTTTAATTAGGGATTATACAATTTATTTAACTAATATATATTTTATTTTTCTCATCATTCCATAAACATTTTAAATAAGATTCCGGAGTTTAAACAATTTCTCAGAATTTCAAAATCACCTTTGAAATCAACTATACCCAAAACCCTTTTCAATTTCAAAACCAAACTCAGTTTTGCAAACAAACACCAGCCCATACATCTAGGTAGCAATTTCTCTTTCAGAAACCCGAAAATGAACATCGATGATGCTGCAGTCATCACCGAAGTTATTTTCCAGCGACCGAAGAGAATTTAATGCTTTTATCTCATCAAAATCCCTCCAAAACCGTTTTGAAACCATTTCCAACTCAAAGGAATTTTAAACTTTCACAAAATTCCAAATTTAAAACCCATCCAGTTTTATATCCATCGTTTCTCTGGAATTCTATTTCAAATTACTATCTCATTTGGATATGGAGTTTATTTCAATTTTATAAATTACATTTGTAATCTATATCTCAAATTTTATTTTATTATAAAATTTTATTCTTTGCTTTGGTTATAAATTTCAATTCCTAGTTAAGTTTCCATATATTAATGATAATAATTCCATATTATCACTTCTAACATCCAAACAACCATATATATTAACTAGAATAGTTTACAAAACATTTTCTTTTTATACAAAAATAATTTGGGTAAAATTATTCCATTTACCCTACTTTAAAACAATACTGTGTCGAATTGTTCTATACAAGTGTTTAGAGATCCCTATCAATGTTGTGGCGTCCCACACATCGACCAGAATCCATAAACTACTCAATAAACCAATCAACACAATATAAAACAATTTTATATTCACTAACAAATACGCGCTCATATCTATTAATACTCTCAAAATTCCCACCAGAGCCAAGGTTGTCGCCAGCCTAAGCTCTGATACCACTGTAACGACCCGACTTTCCAGACCCGGAAAATCGAACCATTTTAGTTAAGAAGAAGAGGTAGAAGAAGAAAAATAGAAAAAAAAACAACATCAGAATCTAACCATCGCAGCGGAATAAAATATAATATATATCAACAGATCTTTACACAAATCAAAAACTATATCTTTTTATACAATACATCATCAGAATACATCAACATCCCTAACATACAACTGAATACACAACGGAAAATAATAGCAAGTACGGGAGTACGTATCGTCATCCAGCTCGTCTCCTGAGCTCCACAACATCATATCCTGAACCTGTTTATCTCGGTCTGACCCGAGCATCATATAAAACAATACCCGAGTCAGTCTGGAATACCAGCGTGAGAAAATCACACTCAATTGATTATTAAAGTTTCAAAAATCCTTTTGAAAATAAAAGCATCTCGTAAGACCACGCCACAAATAAACATGTCGGGTTTTTACCTTACGATAGCTAAAACACTTTATATCAAAATCCTCTGATATTATAATAGTGTCTACAGAAAGTAAAATAGAATCTAGCTGAAATGCTTGCATCTCACATTTCAACAATAGTTGGGCACAATCAAAACCGTACAGGCACGTAGGGAGAAAGGATTTCCAACGAATGACTAGGCACTGGGGTACCACCTGTCACAGTACGTGGCCTAGATCACAGTACCGAGGAGTACGCCCGCTCCCCTGCAACACAAGGCCGGAATCATCCCTTACTGGATAATTCCAAATAAAATCACCCCACGGTTGGGATCAGCAACCGCACCACTAAGCCGAAATAAAAGGGACATCTAGACAGGGATGACCTTACTCTCAAGTGGGTGCTACCCACGAAGCCTTGCTGCATAACCCCTGATTTTCAGTCATTCCCGGTTGATGAGGCTCGAGGCTAAACGATACCTTTATAGCACATATCCCTTAGAATGCCCATCGTCCACCTGACGATGTCACGAAAGCATTCGTCCATATAAGTCCGTCCCGGGTCCGAACGGAACCGAAGGCACTATTCCTACTACATCCATTTTGGAAATATCCTCAGGATTAGTAGCGACTAGCCCTTGCACTTCACTGCTCCATCTTCGACTCTGAACACGTTACACGAAACGTACAAACCGAATCGAAGTGGTATTCGAGTCTCCAGACCTAGAATCCCGGTATACGGAAACTCGATCCCGGTCTCTTCGAAACGATCAACGCATTTGGCCAATATTGATAGTCGGTTATTTAACTATCAATTAACATCCACAAGCAACCATCACACAATAAATAATTTTCCACATTATTTATTTGCCCAAATATCTTTCCAAGATATATTTATATTTTCAAACTCCTTTTGAAAACAATTTCAAACAGTTTCCGCTTACGGAATACATTTTCCAAATAATTATTTCCACTGAATCACCAAGTACAAAATACTTTTAATTTTAAAATAATTTAAAAACACTTTATTTTAAATATATTTTATAACATTGAAATCAAACTACTTTAATACTTTAACAAAATATATACTTAAGGAATATTTAAAATGAAACCACTTTACAAATATAAACTAAATTTCTCTTTTTAAAACATAATACCAAATCACTTTTATATAATAACTACAATAATAGATTTTTGAAAATACTTACTTTAGACCTTAACATTTAGAAATAAATCAATTTTCTAAAACATGCTTTTAAAAACACAATTAGAACTTTTACTTATATTTAAAATTGCTTTGAAAAAAAAAATGTACTTGGCTATCCAGAGAAATACACTTCTCATTCCCATCTTTTAAAAATAAATCAACATTTATTTTTAAACCAATTCATATCCCTTTATAAATTCCCACCTTGAATTTATATTTTCAAATATCCACTGATATTTCATTTTACTTTATAAACCCAGTTTATATCTCCAAAATCTCATTTCTCTTTTAAAAATCCAAGTTTTTAAACACTTAAATCAATTTCCAATTGATTTCCATTTTACTTTACTTTGAAGTAAATTTCCCTATTTACTTCAATTATTTCAAATACATTAACTTTCATCTTTTATTTCCTTATTATGAGTTAAAACCCTTTTTAACTAAAATACCAATTTCGGATTTCCAAACTTCTTCAATTAATATTTTAATTAAATTAAATCTTTAAATTTCAATAAAATCAATTCTTTTATATTTTTAAATAATATCACTTTAGTTAAAGATTTATTTCTTCACTATTAAATTCAAAATCCTCTTTTCCCATATTTGTTCGAATTAAGAAATTTCTTTATTTCTTTTACAATTCCTTATTTAATTTATTCGAATTCACTAGAATTATTTAACTTAAATTTTACTCTTTTATTTCTTTCCAAAATTCAATTCAATTGCTTTTGATAACTCATTATACTGGGAAATTCAACCCAACCAGATTATCCAATATAAATCATCACAGGATATCAAAAATCATATCACAGAATATTTAAACAAAATTAAATATTTTGAGGAATCCAGTTGGATCCCTCCAACCTGTTTCCCTGCATCCACAGATGTTAGCACAATACCAATTCCAATTCAAAGTGGAATATCGCGGTATATGGGATTTATATAAAATCATCCGCTATTATGCGGCGCATAGGGTCTCATCCGCTATATCAATGCGGGAATATCAACAACTCAAATATATGGCATATGTATATATTGCTATATACTACTATATATATCACATCAATCAAATCAACCATTCAATAAATTATTTAAATTTAACCATTTAAATTTAAATTTAACTGAGTGAGATTAACTCACCTTTGACTTTCAATTTGGAATCCATTCCATCTCGACTTGTTTTCCTTGTGATTTTCAGACTGTATAAACATTTGTACGATTTTATTAATATTTGAAATAAATCGAACAATAAATTCTCGTTTTGATAGTTTAATTATCTAATAGTTTTATTTTTACACTGTTATATATAATTTTCTTCAAAACCTATCTGTATAAATATTTTATCTGTAAAACTTCTGATTCTCATATTTATATAAACTGTTTTGAAGCTACATGTATTTTCTTCCCAAATCTGAATATACATATTTAGTAAACTTTAAATATCTCTAAAATAAATTCCTACATACCTTTCCAAAAACTGTTTCTATATATGTATACAATTTCCTTGTTACCCATTTATAACATTAAATTGAAACAGACTTGTATTTATATACCAATTTCTAAAAATCCTAAATTCAACTATATGCATTTTAAACCTGTATATATATATATAATTATTAAATCAAATTTTAACCGAAAATTTAAACTCAAATACCTCACAGACTTCCTCAAAACTGGACGGCAACCGCTGCAACTCGCGATACCACCACCCTAACCCTAGCTTTACTGGACAATAGCTTGAACAACTGGAAGCAGCTACGACTTCGAGACGGCCACATGTCGCGAGCCTGACCACCGCCCAGATCGACACCACAATCGAGTCCTCGCCATCGCTCATCACTCGCGAGCTAGGCGAACCCAATCGGTCACCGAGACCAGCCTTCGAATCGCCACCCAAATCCCCTCGCGTACAGTGAAGCCGCGCTCCATCGCGACACTCCCCTAACAACCACGACAATAAACCTTAGCCGAATACTGTTGCTGGACTACCAGTCGAGCCCTAGAACAAGTGCAGCATCCCCTTCGAACCCACTGCGCCTAGCTCCCCTAATCGCGATTTCAAATCGCGCCTCAAAAGGGCGAAACACACTTCCTTTTCGAACGAACGAGAAACCACTATCACTCGCCTCTCTCCCCTTTCGTGAATTTCGAATTAGATTTGAGGGAAGGAGGGGAAATCGACCACGAATTTGTTTGAACGGAAGAAAAGGAACGAAATTTGAAATCTGGTTTCCGAGTTGATTTTCGTTCGTTACCCCTATTTATTTTTACTTCGAACGAGGCGGCTCTGATTTGAGAAATTGAGTTCGGCCATTATTTTCGAACGATAGATATTTTAGTTTGATAGCTTCTTAGAGAAGAGAAGGGGTACGAGATTTGAAAGATAGGAGGCATGGCTCACACGAAAAGTAAGAGTGGCTGCTGATTTGATTTTTAAATCAAATAAAGATATTTAAATCGGTTAATTATTCTCTTGGCGTTTATATTCCGTACGATCACACAATAGCTCCGAAAACTATGAAATTTGAAATCCGGTAATAATACAATATTACGGATCCAATGGAACTGGTTTCGTTGAAATCCGAGACTGTGCCTCGGAAGGCTATTTTTAAATTCAATTTAAACGATATACTTTTAAAACTTAACAAAATTCTTTGAAATTCCATTTTAAAAGTTCTATCATCTTCAGTATTATTAATATGAATGAATTTTACGAACTTTCAAAATATTTTTAATTAGCTTAGAATACCAGATTTACTATTTTATCCAACTTCAAATAATTTAATTGAATAATTAAATTACTCAATAAACAGCGATATTTGAAATTTAAGTTTATAATTAACCTCTGAATATTTAAAATTAATTAAATATTCCAATTCAAATGCTCAAAAATTCCGGGTCGTCACAGAGAGTTTAAATGTTGGATTTGTGAAGATTTGACAATGCCTCCGAGAAGAGTTAATCGCCATCAGAATGTTGAAGCGTTGTATAGAAGAGAAGAAGCTGAGCAAATGGAACAACGTATCAATGAGAAATTTGATGAAGGCATTGGGAAGTTAGAGAAACTGATGATTGACATGAATCAAGGTCAAAGGAGAAGGTCGCCAGTCTCGAACCATGGAGGAAACAGAGTTTCGCCATCGGTTACGGAAGCGAGGAGGGTGTCGCCGCAATCTTACCGAGAAAGAAGAGAATCTTCAGTTTCATTGAGAAGAGAACATCATGAGTATAGAAATGAAGAGAGAAGAACTCCACATGAGTTTGAACATGAGCCATATCGTGATGATGAAAGACAAAGTAGAAGGGATATGCGTGATCATAGAGATGTGGATGGTCGAGATCGTTATCGAAGTACATCTGTTTTTGATGAAGATGATGATAGATGTAGTGTTCATTATCGAGATCTAGACCAAGGACGAAATGCATATCGGGAGGTTGAAGATGACCGTCGATGGGAATCGGGGATGAAAATGGAAATTCTAGAATTCAAGGGTGGAATGGTAGCAGAAGAATTTTTGGATTGGTTAACTAATGTTGAAGAAATTTTTGACTTTAAGGAGGTTCCTGAGCATCGAAGAGTTAAGTTGGTTGCTACTCGCTTGAGAGGAAGAGCTATGGCATGGTGGCAACAAACTAAACTTACACGGGAGAGAATGGGGAAGTCAAAGATTGCTACATGGGAGAAGATGAAGAAGTTAATGAAGGCTACATTCTTGCCGTATAATTATCAGTCTCTTATGTATCAACGATTGCAGAATTTGAGACAGGGAACAAAGTCAGTGAATGATTATGCGGATGAATTTTATCAATTGATTGCGAGAAATGACATCATGGAGACGGAGGAACAGTTGACCGCTAGATTTGTTGGAGGGTTAAGAATGCAGATTCAAGATATAGTGAATATGTTTGATCCCAGATCTTTTGCCGGAGCACATCAAAAAGCTCTAGCTTGGGAGAAGCAAGGTAGGAGAGGTGGTGGTGTGTTTACAAATTCCAACAATTAAATGAAAGGGGCTAGTAGCAATGCAAATGTTTCCAAGGCTGTTGCAAAACCGGTTGTTAGTGAAGTCGCTAAGACCAAGGTCAATAGTGGTATCAAATGCTTCAATTGTCAGGAGTTTGGTCACAAAAACAATGAATGTCCGAAGCCAAAGAAGCGAGTGATGGTAGCTGAGGTTGAGGATGAGGATGTAGAAGCTGAATGTTCTAATTCACCACATGTTGAGGAGGAAGAAGAGTTGTCAGGAGATGAGGGTTGCAATTTAATGATGAGGAGGTCTTGTTTAACACCAAAACAAGAGGATGATTCTAACTGGTTGAGGAGCAACATTTTTCAGTCAACATGCACTATTCTGGGGAAGGTTTGCAAGTTTGTTATTGATGCGGGCAGCTGTGATAACATCATTTCTACCGAGGCTGTGAAGAAGTTGGCATTAAAGACTGAGAAGCATCCGAAACCTTACAAGTTAGCTTGGTTGAGGAAAGGTGGGGAGGTGAAGGTTGAACGAAGAGCTTGTGTTAATTTTTCGATTGGGAAGAAATACAAAGATGAAATTTGGTGTGATGTTGTGGATATGGATGTATGCCATTTGTTGTTGGAGAGACCATGGCAGTATGATAGAGCTGTGCAACATGATGGACGTACCAACAGCTACAGTTTCATGTTCGAAGGCACAAAAATCACTTTAGTTCCCAAGAAGCGACAACAAGAAGAAAGCAAGTTGGAGGAGATTGAAGAACTTAAAACTTTGCTATCTTTGAAGGAGTTTGTTAAGGAAGTAGAAGAGGAGCCTGAAGTATTTTTGTTGATTGGACGTGAGAGTAATGAAGTGGTTGAAATTCCTGAAGAAGTAAAGCCAGTGCTGGGAGAATTTGACGATGTATTTCCCGAAGAGCTGCCAACGGAGTTGCCACCGTTAAGGGACATACAACACCAAATTGATCTTGTTCCAGGAGCTGTGTTACCACATAGACCACATTACAGAATGAGTCCAAAGGAGCACGAGGAGTTGAGAAGGCAGGTGGAAGAGTTGTTTGAACAAGGGCGTGTACAGGAAAGTTTAAGTCCTTGTGCAGTTCCAGCCTGGTTAGTACCGAAGAAGGATGGAACGTGGAGGATGTGTACTGATAGTCGGGCACTGAACAAGATTACTGTGAGGTATAGATTTCCAATGCCTAGATTGGATGACTTGTTGGATCAACTTAGTGGAGCTACTATCTTTTCGAAGACCGATTTGAAGAGTGGTTATCATCAAATTCGAATTCGACCAGGGGATGAATGGAAAACATCATTCAAGACACGGGAGGGGTTGTACGAATGGCTGGTTATGCCGTTTGGTCTTTCGAATGCACCTAGTACGTTTATGCGGGTGGTGAATCAGATCTTTAGACCTTTTATTGGGAAGTTCGTGGTGGTGTATTTTGATGATATACAGATATACAGTGGAAGCACAGAAGAACACTTGCATCATCTGAGAGAAGTGTTGATGATACTTCGACAGGGACAATTTTACGCTGCAACAAAGAAATGCGTGTTCATGACGCATAGTGTTTTATTTTTGGAGTATGTTGTTTCTGAAGGAGGTATATAGGTGGATCAGAATAAAGTTGAAGCAATCAGAAATTGGCCACAACCCAGGACGATAACAGAAGTTAGAAGTTTTCATGGTTTAGCATCATTTTATCGAAGGTTTATTCCACACTTTAGTAGTGTGATGGCGCATGTTACTGATTGTATGAAGAACAAGCAGTTTTCATGGTCGGAGGAAGCAGGGGTTGCTTTTGAGCGAATCAAGGAACTCTTGACGTCAGCACCAATTCTAGTATTGCCGGATTTTCAGTTGTTGTTTGAGTTACATACTGATGCATCTAAGGTTGGAATTGGAGGGGTGTTAAGTCAGAGAGGCCGACCAATTGCATATTTCAGTGAGAAGCTTTCGGGAGCTAAGATGGGATATAATACTTATGATGCGGAGTTATATGCTGTTGTAAAAGCTGTGAAGCATTGGAGACATTACTTGTTCCATAAGGAGTTTGTCTTGTATACAGACCATGAGGCGTTGAAGCATTTGCAAGGGCAGGATAAAGTCGCAGCTAGACATGCTTCATGGATCGCATACTTGCAACAGTTTACATTTTTTGTGAAGCATAAGTCGGGAATTACAAACCGTGTGGCAGATGCATTGAGTCGAAGGAATAATTTGTTGACAACAATGAAGGTTGAAGTGACGGGGTTTGATGTGTTGCCAGAATTGTTTGTTGATGATCCTTACTTTGCTAAGGTTATGGATGAAGTCAATAAAGGGAAGACGGATGAGTATATGTTGGTAGATGGTTTTCTATTCAAGGGAAATAGGTTGTGCATGTTATCCTGCCTTTTGGCAAGGCTGCAACACCAAGAAGTTGACTGGAAAACTAAAGACAGTTCGTCGTAAAAGCTCGTTATACATTGTTTTACCATGGATATCAATGAATTTTTGTCCGAGCCCGGAACAGGCTACAATTGATAGGACACGACAAGAAGAGTCATGAAAGCCAGCACTCCAAATTTCAAGTCAATAAGAGTTCGTATGCTCAAGTTATGATCGATGCAAGTTGGAAAAGAACACTCTATTTTCGTATCCATCAACAAGGTGCTGTTCGAATCCATCAGAGGCGCCCATGTTCGAATCCAACACGTTAGCACCGCAACCACCTGGTTCGAATCCATCAAGCGACCTCCTGTTCGTATCGGCTGAAGGCCATCAAGATCGATACGAATGAAGCTGTGTATCGAACCCATAAACAACAATGTACTCGTATCCACTAGAGCGCCTCACTTCGAATCCAGGGGAAACAGTATGCTCGAATCCATCCTGCTACAACAGCTTCGTATCGATCAACCATAGCATGTCGCGATCGATACGACGAAACTCCTGTTCGAATCCATCTGGGAATGAAGCTTTCGAATCCATCGAGTCAAAGCGGCGAAGTCTCCGGGACTACTCGATCAAATAGGTGAATAAAGCGGATCAAAGCTAAAGTTTCGCTCCACGTCATCACGAAGACATATGCCATGATCGATTCGAAGTGATCGATTCGATCGTATCGATTCGAACGAACTAGCCTACCAAGAAACACCAATTCGAATCGACCATATCTTGAGATCCCTAAGTCCAAATGCTATAAAATTTTCACAAAAGCTTGTACACATGTTGAAGAATGTCCACACCAAATTCAGCTCGATTGGACAATTTCTTGATCGATTCGAATGGACTTCGAATCGATCCCAAAGTGGGCCCAGATTTCCTGAAAGCGGGCGTGTGGGCCCCCCTCACGTGCCAGAAGTAGTCTCCTGAAATTTAGGCGAAATATCAGCCTCCCACACCTATAAATAGAGCCCCAGGTCATTCAGAAAAGAGGATCTGGATTCTGAAGCGCCCCGACTCTACAGGATTCAATTCTACATTTCTCTATTGCCGTTGTACACGAATTTCTTCATTAATACCTGCTGTAATCAATTGAAATCATCAAGTGAACATCAATAAAATCATCAACTTCAGAGTGGACGTAGGAAAGATCGCCGAACCACTATAAATTTTGTGTTGTTTCCTGCTTTCATCTAATTTTTCTTAGAGTTCTTCATTTTTATTTCTCTACATATTTGATATCTGTGATCTGTGATTGGGAACTGGTGCTTTCACGACATTTGGGGTTTGTGACCAATTTTGGTGCAAACACTTTGGTGCTTTCACTGAGAAGGACTAGCACCCGCTACACAAGATTTGAAGTTCAGATCTGAAAGCTTAAAGATTTGAAAGAAAATGACCCGACAAACAAGTAGAAGGCAAAGAGCTGAGAGAAGTCAGCACGAAGGAAGTCAAGAGGCTTCCTCAGGAGCAAAGCAAGCTTCAGCCTTCATCACCAGGGATGAGATGGAGGCAATGATGAGAAGACAAGAAGAAATGATACAGAACTTGCTTCAACAGATTGGGCAACTTGGAGCGCAAAATCAAGGAGCAACCGGAGTCCAGAATGGAGCAGGACCATCTAGCGCAGCGCCGGAGCTGGGGGGCACACACTTAGGACATGTTGATCCGAACCCGAGAAGAGAGACAAGGACATCCGAGCAACCTGGCGACGATAGAGGGATGAACGCTCAGCCAGGGGGGCAGACACTTGAAAGCTCACATGGACTCGGGGGGGGGGGGGGGGGGGGGGGGAGGAGGGCAGGTCGAAGGTAGTGAACGAGGACTACAGCTTGGAGACAATGATAGATTGGCAGAGATGGTCAGGCGAGCCATGAAAGGCGGATTAGTAAACAGAGATCTTGAAGACGTGAACATGAGTCCCTTTTCTCCTGCGATTAGGATGGCTAGGAACCCACCAGAATTCAAGTTACCATCAGTGGAGATGTACGATGGGAGGACGGACCCTGCGGTCCATCTGATGAAGTATACAAGGCATATGGAGGTACTGGGGGCATCACAGGAAATCATGGCCCGGTGCTTTCCATTGTATTTAAAAGATATCGCAGCATTATGGTTTAGGCAGTTGGAGAATGGCTCCATAAAAACATGGGCAGATTTAACTGAAAGATTCATTGAGCAATTTAGGGTCCACATTGCAAGACCCAAGAATGTGATGAGTTTGGCAACACTAAAGCAAAAAGCTAGGGAGTCTTTGAGGAATTTTCTGACACGATTCAATGCAGCAACAACATCGGTGGATCGGCCAGATCCATCTATAGTCATGATGGCAGCTGTATCTGGAATATCTGATGGCATGGAGTTCAAGAATTCACTAATTAAGGATCCACCTACGGACCTGGGAGACTTTTATCATGAAGCCAAAAAGTTTTTGCGATTAGAGGATGCTCGTACGGAGAGAGAAGAAGAAATCGATGTTTACGCAGTTAGAGGTGGTAATTCACCTGGAAAAGGTGTAGGGACTGGTAAAGGGAAGCGAAAGGCTGAAGAAAACGATGACAGGTCAAAGCGGCAACGGAGAGAGCCGCGATTTACCACCTATTCAGAACTCAACGAGGGTTTGGAGTGAATCTACCAAGACACCCGAGAGCAAGTTGCCTATCGTAGACCAATACGACGGGATCCAACTACCGACGAGAGAAAATCAGACAAATATTGCTTATTCCACGAGCTGAATGGACATAGCACAAATGACTGTAGACACCTGAAGGATGAGGTAGAAGGGCATATCCGGAACGGTAGGCTACTTCAATATGTGAGAAGGTGAGCTCCAACGGTGGAACCAGAGCGACCACCGTCTACATCAGCTAGGGGTGACCCCGAGCCGGGGCACCGTATGGTTATCAATTGATTTAAATAACGATGAACAAGTCGTAAACTTCTCACTAACAACATAAAACCATTTACTCATGTATGAGATCTCGAACGATCCACATGCATGCTCTGAATGATTATTGACTGTCTCGTAGTGAGAATTTACACTTTGACATCCTTGCTTTGCTTTTGTTTCATGTTGATTTGGACATTTAGACTTTGTTTGTTTGGATATTTCTGTGAACGTTAATTTGATATTTGCAATTTTGTAGAAGAAGTTACTTGCGTATGCTTTGGATTGCGAACGGTCCACAAGCACACCTTGTATGGCGACGAACCGCCACGATCGCTGATTCAGAAGTTCACCCGAATGTGAACCTGACATTGATAATACTAAGTCCCCCCCCGGGCACACTCATTCGCCTCGAATGGCACCTGACCTCGAACGGTCACCATTTGCCTGTAACGGCACCCGACCACGAACGATCACACTTCATCTAGTATAACATTCGATCGCGAACGATCACACTCTGCCTCGTACGGCACCCGACCACGAACGGTCACAATTCACCTAATATGACATTCGATCGCGAACGATCACATTTTTGCCTCATACGGCACACGATCGCGAACGATCACATTCTTCTTTCCACGTCACCCGACCGCGAACGGTCATAATTCATCTAGAACGACACCCGATCGCGAACGGTCACAACTCGTCTAGAACGACATCCGACCGCGAACGGTCCCATTTCTTTATTTGCCGCGAACGGCATCCGACCGCGAACGGTCTCATTTCGTTATTTGCCGCGAACGGCTTCCGACCGCGAACGGTCCCATTTCTTTATCGCGAACGGTATCCGACCGCGAATGGTCCCCTTTCTTTGTTCGCCATGAACGGCATCCGACAACAAACGGTCCCATTTTGCTATTTGTCGCGAACGGCATCTGACCTCGAAAGGTCCCATATCGCCTCGAATGACATACGATCCCGAACGATCGTCATTCATGGTCAGATAAAACTATCAATTTCTTTGCAGGTCATCAACAGGATATGAACATCCGGCTTATGGCATTACAAAACACACCTTCCAATCGCAAGGCATGTTTTGGGGGGCAAATGTTATCCCGCCTTTTGGCAAGGCCGCAACACCAAGAAGTTGACTGGAAAACTAAAGACAGTTCGTCGTAAAAGCTCGTTATACATTGTTTTACCATGGATATCAATGAATTTTTGTCCGAGCCCGGAACAGGCTACAATTGATAGGACACGACAAGAAGAGTCATGAAAGCCAGCACTCCAAATTTCAAGTCAATCCGAGTTCATATGCTCAAATTATGATCGATGCAAGTTGGAAAAGAACACCCTATTTTCGTATCAATCAACAAGGTGCTGTTCGAATCCATCAGAGGCGCCCATGTTCGAATCCATCACGTTAGCACCGCAACCACCTGGTTCGAATCCATCAAGCGACCTCCTGTTCGTATCGGTTGAAGGCCATCAAGATCGATACGAATGAAGCTGTGTACCGAACCCATAAACAACAATGTACTCGTATCCACCAGAGCGCCTCACTTCGAATCCAGGGGAAACAGTATGCTCGAATCCATCCTGTTACAACAGCTTCGTATCGATCAACCATAGCATGTCGCGATCGATACAATGAAACTCCTGTTCGAATCCATCTGGGAATGAAGCTTTCGAATCCATCGAGTCAAAGCGGCGAAGTCTCCGGGATGACTCGATCAAATAGGCGAATAAAGCGGATCAAAGCTAAAGTTTCGCTCCACGTCATCACGAAGTCATATGCCATGATCGATTCGAAGTGATCGATTCGATCGTATCGATTCGAACGAACCAGCCTTCCAAGAAACACCAATTCGAATCGACCATATCTTGAGATCCCTAAGTCCAAATGCTATAAAATTTTCACAAAAGCTTGCACACATGTTGAAGAATGTCCACACCAAATTTCAGCTCGATTGGACAATTTCTTGATCGATTCGAATGGACTTCGAATCGATCCCAAAGTGGGCCCAGATTTCCTGAAAGCGGGCGTGTGGGCCCCCCTCACGTGCCAGATGTAGTCTCCCGAAATTTAGATGAAATATCAGCCTCCCATACCTATAAATAGAGCCTCATGTCATTCAGAAAAGAGGATCTGGATTCTGAAGCGCCCTGACTCTACTGGATTCAATTCTACATTTCTCCATTGCCGTTGTACACGAATTTCTTCATTAAAACCTGCTGTAATCAATTGAAATCATCAAGTGAACATCAATAAAATCATCAACTTCAGAGTGGACGTAGGCAAGATCGCCGAACCACTATAAATTTTGTGTTGTTTCCTGCTTTCATCTAATTTTTCTGAGAGTTCTTCATTTTTATTTCTCTACATATTTGATATCTGTGATCTGTGATTGGGAACTGGTGCTTTCACGACATTTGGGGTTTGTGACCAATTTTGGCGCAAACAGTGCATACCAGAGAGCAGTTTACGGATGAAGATTGTAAATGGATTGCATGAAGAGGGTCATGTGGGAAGAGATTGTACATTACAGTTGATTTCGCAATCATATTTTTGGCCTTCTATGAGAAAAGAAGTTGAAAGATTTGTGGAGAGATGTCATATTTGTCAAGTTTCCAAAGGGACAGCGACGAAAGCGGGATTGTATATGCCATTACCCGTGCCTACTAGACCATGGGTTGATATCAGCATGGATTTTGTTTTGGGGTTGCCAAGAACTCAACGTGGGAATGATTCCATATATGTGGTGGTGGATAGATTTTCCAAGATGGCGCATTTCATAGCTTGTAAAAAGACCGCGGATGCAGTCCGTGTTGCTCAGTTATTCTTTAAAGAAATGTATCGACTACATGGGCTACCTGAATCCATTGTTTCTGACCGGGATACGCGATTTTTAAGTCATTTTTGGTTGAGTCTGTGGAAGATGGTTGGAACGAAGCTGAATTTTAGTAGCGCATATCATCCACAAACAGATGGGCAAACGGAAGTGGTGAATAGATTGTTGGGAAACTTATTGAGATGTCTTGTGAAAGATAATTTGAAGAGCTGGGATATGAAATTATGTCAGGCGGAATTCGCACACAATCATGCTGTTAATCGAAGTACTGGATACAGTCCATTTCAAGTTGTATATTCAGCAATTCCGAAGGGACCGTTAGATTTGACGACCGTGCCATATCAGAAGGGAGTTGTTAAGCGAGCTTGTGATTTTGTGACTGAGTTGCAGGAGTGCCATAGAACTGTTCATGAATGATTTCTTGCATCAAATGAGAAGTATAAACAACTGGCAGATAAAAAGCAAAGGAGTGTGAACTTCAGAGAAGGTGATTTGGTTTACGCCGTGTTGACAAAAGGTCGTTTTCCAGTGGGAACGTACAATAAATTGAAAGCGCGAAAGATTGGTCCAGTAAAGATCTTGAAGAAGATTAATGATAATGCATATCAGTTAAGGTTGCCAGATCATATTCACACTGCATACGTTTTTAACGTCAAATATTTGATTCTGTATCATGGAAATGAGCTTGTTGAGGAAGAGGAAGGTGCAAATTCGAGGTCGAATTCTTGCCAACCGGGGGAGTATGATGCAGCGCAATCTACCAACTCATTAGATTTGAGTCGTTCAAGGACCATAGGTCGCTCACGACCTAGTGAAGGTCGCTCGTTTGTTAATGGATTCAGCGTTAAGGCATGCAAGCAACCAAGCGAGATAAACAAACCAGCGCGCATTTCATTAGGTCGCTCCGACCTTTCGAGTTTCGACTTTGACGAGTTACGACCTAAGTTAGGTCGCGGGAATGAATTACGACCTAGTTAGGTCGCGTGAAGAAGATTCCGTTGCTGATGGTTTTATGTCGCATGAAGAAGGTTTTCCCTTATGTCTCTCTGTTGGTAGGTCGCTTAAAGATTTCCAGGAGCCACTTCTTTAGGTCGCTCAAGCGAGCTAACGACCTTATGTCGCATATGCTGCTTTGACTTAAGTCGCGTGAAGCTTAGGTCGCGTGTGTTGTAACTATTTCTGTTAGGTCGTATATTTGTAACTCGTGTATGTTGTGTTGTAAGTATTAAGTCGTATGTCGTTCATGTTGTATTTGTTAAGTCGCTTACTTGATAGGTCGCATGTCTTTGTGTTGATTCGCTGTTTGTTTTAGGTCGTAGGATTGTTAGGTCGTTCACGACCTAGTGTGAGTTGTAACCCTATAAATAGGGATGGTGGAGTCATTTGTAAAGGGAGTTGATTTTGAATAAAATTTTGTTTGTGTGCTTTGTGCCACTTTGAAATTGGAAGTTGAGTGTGAGCTCCTTTCTCCATCTTCGGTATTCGAGTGCGCTCGAATCAACGGATTTGAAGCCGATTCACGGTATCTCGTGCGCGAGATCAACGTTCGAAGAATCGTAGATCTTTTAACACGGTATTGTGCGCGATCAACGTGTTGGAGATAGCTAGAATCCGGTATCTTTGAGATCAACGGATTTGGGCATTCGATATTTTCCAATCCATCGATTGCTACTTTCATCGTTGTATCCATTTCTTGAATATCTGCTGCGTCAGTATCTAAATATTTTAAAAATAAATATAATTTTATCCAAGTAATAAATTTGTGGGTCGTTACAATTTATCATAGATTCATATTGATATTGTGATCAAATATAGTCTGACCCATGTGTTATTTTATAATACTTGGGTCAGTTCGAGATATTACAGGTTCAGGTATGCAATAGACAACTTTACTCACTTGGATATTTTGGAGTGGCTAGTATAGTAGTAATATTCATCCTTTATGGATTGTTGTAGCCTCATGTATGTATGTATGTATGTATGTATGTATGTATGGAGTATGTATGTGGTCATGTGATGTATGTATATGTGATTGGAAATAGTGGATTTTGGGTTGTCATTTTGTACATCCACTGTGACATATGTATATGATGATATATTATAGTTTATCGTTACATTTATGACGATGTACTCTATTATATATTCTATGATTCTGTATTGTTCAGTCCTGGAAACACACATGTTTATTGCTGTGCCGATACCGTGTGTACGTATTGGAGTATTCTATATACATTATATTGTTTACGTACCAGAATAAGCCCAACGTAATATTCAAGTGTGATAGCCCATATTGTCTCATTCTCTGATTATCAGATAGTATTACTTTGTAATAATCCTTGGTGATATGGGTATTGAGGTAGGACGTTTCATTGACCAACGAACTCGCATCTACATTACAAATGATATGGAACATTCAGATACTATATAGTTTATACTATAGTTCTCCATGACGATTGATAGTTGTGCTTAACAAATAACATGTTATATCTCCATATCTAAATTATGGTTAGGCATAAGTCGCTATTTTTTCATTTAAAATATTACAGTAAATTCTTTATACTGATTCAGAAACAAGTGAAACTTTGATCAATAAACTCGCATCTATATTATTGACCATACGAAATACTCGGATACTTCATATTTTCAACATAGATTGTAGTTCTCCATAGTAATTAACAGTTGTACTTGAGAAATTACAGATTACACATATCTAAACTCCGATTATACAAAATTCGCTATTTTTTCGTTCAAACTGCAATAACTATTTTATACTGACTCGGAATTAGATGAAACTTTGACCAATGAACTCATATCTACATTACAGACAATAGATAACACTTGGATATTTCATATTCTGAATGTATGTTGTAGTTCTCCTTGGTGACTAACAATTGTACTTAATAAATAACATACTACATCCCCATGTCTAAACTCCTACTGGATAAAAGTCGTTATTTTTTCATTCAAATTGTATTAACTTCTTCGTACTGGTTCGGAATTAAGTGAAACTTTGACCAACGAACTCACATTTTATATTATGGACAATATGAAACACTTGGATAGTTTATGTTCGTAAAGTATGCTATAATTCTCCATGATGACTAATGGATTTTTTAATAATAGAAGTGGTACTTTATTCAAGTAATAGCACTCATTTTGATGTCTCGGGGGTTCGAATCCATGACCTTCAAAACTTGAGCTTAGAGTGTTATACCACTAACCAATTGCGCTAATGATCCTTGACTCCACACGATGACTAATAGTTGTTTTAACAAATAACATGCTACATCATCGTATCCAAACTCCGACTAAGCTGAAGTCATAATCTTTTTGTTCAAACTGACTTGGACTTAGGCGAAACTTTGATCAATAAACTCGCATCTACATTATGCATAGTACAGTACATTCGGATACTTCATATTCAAAACATACGTTGTCGTTCTACATGTTAAATAACAATTGTAATTAGCAAATAATATACCATATTCTCGTATCTGCACTTTGACTAATTAAAAGTCGCTATTTTTTTCGTTTAAATTGCAATAACTTCTCCATATACTAACGAGCGATAAAATTTTGACATATAACTTACATCTACATTACAAACTATACATGACACTCGGATACTTTTATTTTGAATGTATGTTGTAGTTCTTTTTATTCTAGATATTTTTTTTTAATTGAGAATTATGTAATTAACGCAAGTATTGTTGTCCTATATATATATATATTAGTAATTTTATTCGTATTTCCAGAATTTAACGTCTGGCAATTGTTTTGAATGGCTACAGATGGACTTTCTTTCTAAACTTTTCAAGTTTTTTGGTGAGTGGATTCTCTTAATATTAAAAGCCTTTATTTTCTTTTTTTGGTGTCTATTGTCCTCTAGCATGTTTGGAATTGTTAATTGATGCTGTCCTGGCCAAGTACCATGTACTAGAAAAAGGATCTCACATGACAGCCAACATTCCACATAACTACTGTCGAAGAACCTTACATGAATTATTATAGGTTACGTGTCAATTTATGCAGCGCCAAATTATAACCCTAAACCAAGACATAGACCATAGTAATACAACCCATATCATAATTAAGTGTAGCCTGGAAAATTCAGTATTATAATATGGCAATACAACTACAGTAAGCAAGCTCTTTTCGTGGAATAGGTTTTAAAATAGTAGTTAAAGGTGTAAAAGTGGAGAAGGGAAATATCTTGGTATGATGTGATCTCTACGTTCAATCGTAGCTCAGATACACGGAATGGGAGACAGCTTGCAAAATGAAAGCAAGAAGGATCTACTTTTGACCATTTACCAACATTTTCTACTAATTCTTTGTGGCCGTATAATTAACATATCATTTGTTGTTTAAGAGCTTTAATAGTATATTAAGCAATCGTTCACATGATTTGGGTAGCTTGATTCCCTGATTGATATTGACACTGCTTTAGCCCAAGCAGAGAATAATGGTCTAGTTAGCTAGTATGTAATTTTGTACATGTATGTTATATTGATACAGCATGTATCATTATATTGATACAGCATGTATCATTTTGAACCATGCTTGTTCATTAGAGGACCATGTCGCCCATGGAATTTCTAAAATGTTTAGTTACGAAGTAGATCCTGAGAAGTGACAATTTTTTAGTTGGAGGTATGGAGGCAATGCTCCATCCTGAAAGCATGATCGGATATGTTACATGAGTTTTAAGTGGCAGTACTTCTAGCAATATATAAAATCTGAATTCGCACGACATATTATATGTCTATTGGCACAAAGTGGTGTCATTTAACTTTAACATTCACATCCAACAGAGTTTAAGCATTTCTTATCATAATAAAGCATTGTCTTATCCTAAACGAGTGCTCTTTTGATTTGTTCTGGTAATCACAACTTAAACATATGAACTTTTGTCTTGAAATAAGTTTTTGTCAAACCCTTACGCTGAAGGGGGGACATCCTTTAAAAAAACAACGATTTGACTGTAATCTAAACTTGACAAGAGGTTACGTTGTTTCATACAGACCTTAACCTGCTGGATAATATATAAGTTTGTTATCATATTCTGTTTGATAAATAGAAATACTTTGTTTTTAATCTTTGCTTGGGAACCTGAGTGTTTACTGTAACATTCAGAACATGTTTAAATACTGTGGATTATAGTATTCAAACCTTCTAGCAGGTTGAGTGCTGTTGTACAGTATACACACACTAATCACATATTGATGAAAATCTTCATTGTTTATTTTATGCTTTCGTTAATTAATTTGTAATGTAAAAGTGGCGTGTAGTATGATGGGTATAATGGATTGATTTTTCAAGAAAGAGAAAGAAAGCTAGTTTGGTGGGTGAGCAAATAAAAAAGAGTGGAATAATGTGAAACAATACCCCACGCCACTACTGACCATCTTCAAAGTGGCTGGCTATAAATACAGCATCCATGTTGCACTCCTCTCTCATCAAATCAAATCACTCACAGTCGTAGTCTTACAATCAGACTACACTTAGTCGCACAGTCGGATAATCGGACAAAGAATGGGAAGGCCATCCTTCTTCTGCTGCTTTTCAGGTGGATCAAGACGCGTGGCCGAAGACGATTGGTCACCGAGGTACAACAGAAAATTAAGACTGAGCGATGAAGACAGAGGATGGTGGGTGGGAGAGCGAGACGTCGACCAAAAGGCCGCCGATTTCATCACTCTTCGCCGCAGTCGCTTTGCTGATTAGTACCCCCACCATTTCTACTTGTTTTTTTCATCCTCTCTTCTTATTATCCATTGAACATTCGTCTGTTTCGTCTGAGGTTGAGGTTGTTGTAAGATTACTGCTTGCTACCAGTGATAAAATGGCATTTGTTTCCGCTCAAAATTCTTGTGTTTCTTTCAGGTTCAACTAGATATATGTTAATTAAAAACGAACAAGATAGTTAACTGTCGGTAAACATGTTAATTAGTCGAATTTATTTAATTAGTTTAAACTCAATAACTATATGGAAATGAACATAAAATACTAAAAAGACCAGAAAAACATTTTAAATAACTGTACGAATTATTCATTAACTCAATTCCTGTTAACTCCACGTTCTTATGGTAACTAAAACAAGTTAAAATAAATTAAATTGGTAGTAGAAAATTAGAAGAAGCTCGTGGATACTCGTAAGAATCAAAATATATAGAGCTTAGAATATAGATAATTGAGAGAAGTTAAGAGAAATTCTAGAATTAGTAATAAGATGAATAACAATATTGTTATTAGCTACTAATAATATTATTGGAACTATAACCAATATATTTTGTTACTTCTAATTTTAATATTATTGTTATTATAGTTAGTGTTATCCCATTTTTGGTCAAAACTGGAATATCAATGTTGTATGCGTTTCCACCACGACCGAGCCAAGAAGAAGCAAGCAAGCATATATAAGTCTGGGATTTCACTCAAGGTTCAGGATCCATTCGGTACCCCAACACTCAAGCCCATTCGGCAGATTTCATTCGGCATTCCCAATGCCGAGGTCCATTCGGCATGTCCATTCGGCATTCTCCATGCCGAACCAGCCCATTCTCCTCCAATGCCGAACCAAGAAGCCTCTCCATGCTCCTACCTCCGAACCATGGTACCACCGATCCAAAACAACAACCGGACCAACTCCACCGGACCAACCTCACCATCTCACGACCGAACCATGTTGGTACCGGACCAAAGTCCTACCGGTCCAAACACCACCGGTCCAATCAATACTCCACCCACCGCCGAACCAGGGTGTTGCCGAACCAAAGTCGCCAGTCTAGGTTTCGCCAGTCCAGGTTTCGCCAGTCCAGATTTCGCCAGTCCAGGTTTCGCCAGTCCAGATTTCGCCAGTCCAGATTTCGCCAGTCCAGATCCACCAGCAGCTATATACATCTAAGACCCCTGCCCCCCTACCTCACTCTATAAATAGAGGGGCAGGGGTACAACAATGGAGGAACAAGTTTGAGAGCTCAAGCACGGAAGGAACTTTAAAACACTTTTAGATACTTGTACCAAAGCTTTGTACTTGTAATCTGAGATCTAAAGGAGAAATAACATATGAAGTGGACGTAGGCACGTTCTGGCCGAACCACTATAAATCTGTGTGTCTTTTTACAGTTTAGCCCCTGCTTTTCATATATTTGCATAAGTCACCCAAATCACTAAGAACAATATAAGATCTACTAAATCATACAACTTTGAGGTGTTTGTCCATTTTTTGTGCAAACAGTTAGTTGCATTAGTAATATCAGCCCAATGTTGTGTTATTTATATTTAGTTGTTGTTTTTCTTATTACTAATATTGCTATATTACAACCAGTATATAATATTAGTGTTTTTATAACACTAATAATTATTAATATTTGTTAATTATTAACATTATGA
Source organism: Allium fistulosum (assembly GCA_030737815.1). Classification (NCBI taxonomy): domain Eukaryota; kingdom Viridiplantae; phylum Streptophyta; class Magnoliopsida; order Asparagales; family Amaryllidaceae; genus Allium; species Allium fistulosum. The sequence goes on from CM060906.1 coordinate 696,698,788, forward strand.
TTACATTTTCATTATTATCAATGTTAGTGCGACTGTAATCAATACTTTGTACAATTGAATAAACAACAAAGAATTAGCGACAATTTTGTTTAATTTTTCATGTATTTTTGTTATATATATATATATATATATATTATTAACAATACTCTTACAATTGATTATTAATACTAATATTAGAACTTCAATTATTATCCAATTATCGGTAATTTTAGCAATGTGAAAAAAGAACATAATGGGCATATCGATGATGATAAATTATGGTAATCTGAAAGTTGAAATAGATTTATTTGAGATTATGCAAGAGAAATAAAAAGAGCAGAGTAAGTTCTTTTATTTTACTACTATTTAATAGATAGATAAATAATATAGTAACAAGTGCAAATCCTTGCTACGCATACGATATGATATAGCAATGTAAATAAAAAAAATCAAAGCATCAATGTGTTAGATGCAATGATGAATATACAGTAAATAAGAAACATTAAATAAGCGCATTATACAATGAGTTTGTCATATTAAAAATACAGAAAAAAATTAAACTTGAGTATAACTATGTTGAGATACAACAAAATTATCATTGATGTACTTTTGTTTTATAGTTTTACATTTCTAAAAAAATCCCAAGTTGCATCCTTTATTATAGCAATAAGATTAAAGAGATGTAAGAAACTAAAAAAATAAGTAAATGTCTTTTAGAGAATACCAGCATAATGTATACTAAAGTTTCACCAAACTATCTAACATATATAATACCAGGTAATTGTAACTACGTGCTATAAACTAAAAATTATACACAGCGTTCTATTTTTGAAACCTAGCTGCAAAATATATGAATTTTTTTTTTTTGGAATTTGTAAATCAAAATGTAACCCTAAGATATTTGTCTTCTTTTAAAAGATAAAAGGCACTTTAGTGCTTCTAGCAGCTTGAGTATGTGAAATATATGCTTGTGAAATTTTTTCGAAGTTAAGGTGATTCCTTTTATAATCGTACATCTTTCTTGCAAATTATGTACAAAAAATATTTTTATTTAATAGTGTAGAACATAGTAAATTAACCAAAAATATTCAAATCATTTTAATGGTTATAGAGCATTCCTAATGTATATTTTAAGAATTTTTAACCTGTAATTAAGAATAATAAATTAATGAAGATTGATTGATAATTACTTGTACATATTTGTACTTAATAGATGGACAAAGTGCATTTTCCAAAAGAATATACGGGCTAAAGGCAATGATAAAGAATAGTTTATACTAAAAGAAAATGCTCCAAATTATGTTCATAGGTATAATTATCAATGTTACAAGTCACTGATATATGAAGATTCACTTATTTTCCCTTTCTTCTAGCCATGACTATCGAGTATCCCTAAAGAAATATAATTTTTTTGAAAAAGTTCAAATATTATAAACCTGAACTAAATATAAGTAAAGGATAAAAATTTATTATTGTGCTAGTGCACAACAACCACTAGAGGAATATATGCCAGTATTTCCCCATAGGAACGAAGGACATAATGAAGCAAATTGTGCAGATTTGAACGTTGATGTGCAGCTAGAGGAGTATGTATCAAAATATGGCTGGAGTCCCCCCATAGGAGTATAGGGAAGAATGCAGCCATTGGTCAAAGACTTTCGATAGACAACAACAACTGGATGACTGAGATGATCAGAAAGATAGTTAGAGTTGTGGACCCCCAGACTAGAGTTTGGAGGACGTAAACATGAATCCATTTACCCCTAACACCCGGAATGCAAGGATCCTCTCGATTTCAAGCTTCCAACGTTGGAAATGTACAATTGGTAGACGGATCCAACAGTTCATTTAATGAGATACATCCGGCATATGGAGGTGTTGGTGCTTTCGAGGAGGTGATGGAGTAACAACCCACACTTCCCGACACCCCAACTACCCTTATCAACTTTCACCATTGGCATAAATTTTCAATCCAAATATATGTGCATCAGTACCCTTCAATAATTCGTGCTACCAACTCAAATCGTGTCGTTTTGCACCACGCTAAATAACTTGAGCATAAGTATGCTCATACGAAATCGTAGCTCTATGAAATCTTCAATGCACAACATACTACCTTAACTCATCCAGTGGTATACCTAATCACCTTAACTTCTAGATACTAAGTGAGACAACTCAAATACGGACGGTGTCCCTTTTCCATGGTACTTCCAACTTAGCTCTTTGTTATTTCTTTATTTTACCTAAGGATATCCAAACTTGGTAATTTCTTAAATTGTTGAAAATAGCAAAACTTATTTTCTAACCCAATTCAACTTATGTCATCTCATTTACTTCTGAATTGTTCTCTTCGGTCCTTTAAGAATCATGGTACCTAGGTATCACGTTTATAGTCTATAGGGATCCACCCTAAATTTCACAAGTGGAAGTTTGGTCTATATTCCCATACAACCCTAAAAATAAAATCCTAGAATTAATTGAAGTTATAAACTAGAATCATTCTAGCATTGGTGATAATCACTAAGTGGTACTTTGTTTGCGTGGGATTGTTATGCAACACAAACTACAATTTCTAAGTTAGTTTTCATCCAATCCGAGGGATGATTGGGGAGAATCCTCTTATCCCTTCCTCCAAATCTACCAAAACTTTTTCGACCTAGTTTTCTATGAAAATCGCCTTCGCCTCCTTAATGCGTGCAAATAACAATATTTTTCTTGACAGAGACCCAAATCCTTGAATTAAACATTCCTTGCAAAATCTTGACTATAATTCTATCTAGGATACTTTCTTTTGGTTTGAACTTCCAAAACTTTACCATCTCTTAATGCCCTTCCATAAATGAGACCTTTTTTACCAAACATACTCTCTTATCACTTTATTTCAATTATTTCATGGTTTAGATAACTCAATATGGAATGATGCCCTACCATTTTAATTCAATAGACATAATGACCAATGCTTTGGTTTATACTTAGGGATTTTTGTATTTTAATGCACTGGCACTACATCTCTTCCAAAGAAAAGATTGATAGTGTAAATTTCTTTGTCTTACCCAAAAGGAGTTTGTGCAACGTTCGGAATTACAAGAAATTACCTTGTAACAACCCACCCCAAAATATGCCTAATTCTGACTCAGAAAAGGCCCATCAAAACTTAGATCTATTCCAAAGATGGCTATTGGTTGGTAAAAAGAACAACGGAGCTATTTATCTACTCATTCAGAACTCACGGAGGAAGGATAACATATAATAACATAAACAGTACCCATTTTGATTAAAGTTTCAAATGCCATAAAACCATAACACAATGTTAATAATAACCGTTACATACCCGAGATGCAAAATGTTCAAAATACATTGTCATCTTTCAATGGGTACATCAAACAAGAACATAAGTAGATAAATAGACTACTACTACAGGCTCCTCTCATCATCATCTCCATCCGAATCATCGTCTCCTTCTCTTACCCATGTTGTAATGAGGAGGGAGTTAGAACAACAATGTCCGGTGAACAAAAATCTCGAGCCTTTCTATATTAGCACTTGAGCAGTATAATTTAAATAAGGATATGTCTTATGCATTTTAGTTATATTCAAAGTCTTTCCAATTATAAGGCCTAATGCTTGTCCAATTCCATAACCATTTCAACACAATAACCCATAACCATCGTTATTAATGTCTTAGCAAGGCAAGAGATAACACCCAAGCCACTTAATATCTTTTTAATGGGATAGATAGACTCTGACCATTTGAGACCTCATTTGAGGTAAAACAGCCTCATAGTAAGATAACCAATCCATCCCTAAGATAAGTCCATATCCCTTAAAACTAAAAAAATATGCATTACATGTAAAATCAGCGTTAGATATGTCCACAATTAGGTCTTTGTAAATTAAGGAAAGATGTGTCGACCCCTAATAGGATTTGATACGACTATTGGGTCATTGACAACTTGGGCTTTTAAACTCAAAGTGTTAACTGCATTTTTAGTTTGAATGAATGTGATGCTCCTGATCTCTCGAAGGAGGTCTACTGGAGATATAGATGGCATAGGCTTGCATACTCTGCCCTTCCTTCGCAAGCTTTAGATAGCAGTTCTTGAAGTGTCCCTCCTTATGGCAATGATAGCACTACCCCTTGATTTCTTCCCTTATCAAACTCACTCTACAATCCTTAGCAATGCGTCCTTTCTTCAGGCACCTCCAACATGTTACACCTCCTTGTTGAACTTTCCCTTAACCTTCTTGTTCACCCAAAATCTTCCCTTCGTAGTTCCTCCTTGATTTTGCACCGACCCTGCCCTCTCCATGTAACACCCCGTAAATTTTGCATAGTTAGTAAATAATTAATAACTCTCCAAAAATAGAATTTGAATAAACGTTGAAATTTGGTCATGAAACTTGCATCATTGTATTCGTGGTGATTTTTTGTGCAACTTTCATATTTCGAATTTTGCGATCGGAGCTCAAACGAAAATGTTATTACCGTTTGAAGTTTCGAGAGAGAAAATAAGTATGAAAAAAGGAAATAAACAAACATTAAATACGGGACCCCATGGTCGACCCTCTCAGTAGGCCGATCGATCGTGTATAGTGGAGTAGTCGACCAGTCGATTGCAGGCGGTTAGGATTTGAACCTTCGCCAACGGTTCAGATTTAATTATTTCAATCTAACAATTACGATTGATTCATGCACCTATAAATAAAGGCCTAACCCCTCACTTCTCTTCTCATATTTTCCAATCCAAGCAAAGAAGCACTGCCGTTTTTGCTTCGCCATTACTTCTAAAAATTGTAAAATGTTATATGCACACACACACAAAAATCAGAGAAGGGGGAAATAAAAGATAGGAGGAGAAGAAGCAAATCAATACCGAGGAAAAAGGTAAATTTCAATCAATATTCTCCTTAACTTCCAATCACTTCTCAGATCTGTAATTCTAATAATATATATATATATATCATATTATACGTATACTTTTGGATTAGAATGGAAAAGGAGTCAAGTAAAGGAATGGATTCAGATTTGGACGATTTTGAAAGCTTAAAAGCCGAATGGGAAATTATATAATTTATTTATAACATTGAATTTTATCTTGTTGAAGTCTAATTTAATTACTATGCCTAAAATAATATATGATTAACTGTAGGCTTAAAGAGACGTATATGGTTTTCGCCTACACATTCAATAAAATAAGTAATTGAAATAGGAATAGTATGTACAGCTTGATTTGGAAATTTGATATCAGTCTTAAACCTTTATTTGTGGAATGTTAGTAAGCTGTAAAATTATTCTAGATCTATAATTAGATTGTAAATTAGGTTGCCCTTGTAATGTGAATTTCTATGTTTTGATTTATTTGGAGCAGTTTCCTTGTAATTTCCATAAATTATCCAAATCTAAAATATGTATAAAAGTGCGGCATTTGAATTAACAAGGAATATACCAAGAAGGAAAAGAGATGTGTAAAGTATGGATATTATTCTCCGTAGTTTATACTGTCTATTTTCAATGAAAGGAAAGGAATAATTCCTTGTAATTTCAAATGAAGCAAAGATCTCACTTTTAGTTAATTTATGGATAGTTATAACGGTAATCCTTTTTAAAATGATGGCTCTAATAAATTAAGATGTGAAAGGGAAAGTTCTAGTTTAGAAATAAGTAATTAGAAACACACACACACACACACACACACACACATGTAACCGCGCTTAACATTCAAAAATAAAATATATATTGGGTAATTTACGATTATATACACATTAGTTATTAAAGGCATAATAATTAATTGATTATGATTTGTGGAAATTAATTATAAATTTAACGGCAATAAATTTATAATTAGTGAGAGTTAAAAAGAAATCAAATAAGGGACTGATTAATGAGATTAATATGTCATTTATAAGGGAATTGAATAGATATAATAGATGGATTTTGAAATTGGTAGATAGATTAAAGAAATTAAATGAGGATTGATTAGAAATTGTCTAATTTTGACATTAATGATAATTAATACGGGTAATAGACATTATACATTAAAAGGAAACCAAAGCCTAAGCGTATAATTTAGGAATAATAATGTAGCAAATAAGTAAGTATTAGTACTATTAATTATACTTATAAGCAATATAATTTTCATAGTAGGAAATAAAATTATATAGCTTCGATTATACATTTAGGAAAAATGTGAATTGGTGGGTTTAGCCCAACACTTAGGCTTTGGGTGTTAAGTTTGGTTTAGTAGGTTGGGATGCAAGCTCGGTAGTGTTACACAACAAAAGTATGCCCTTCACTCAAAGGCTACCAACAGTTGTGTAAACTTACTGCTAATGTGGAACATCTTTTACCACAGGACCTGTGGGAAAGGGATATGGGTGCGGATAGCTTGGGGAAAATATGCCTGGGGGTTCGCCTTGGATTTGAAATATTAAATGACTCGGTACCTTTTGGGAAATGGAATATGTTTCATATCCAATAAGAGGTAGTAAGTAACTATAGGGGGTATTTTCCTTGACTTACTTAGGTTAGTCTAAACAGGGATGTCAGCTGTGGAGGGTCGATGGGCTATGTCAGTAATTGGTACTAGTATTTTGTAGTAGGTCCGGTATATAGGTTTTGACACCCAGCGATCCCAAGTGAGTGGTAGCAAAGACTTGGGTTATGCCCCAATGGATTTTGCTTCGTACTGATGTAGAATCTGTGTGGGAGACGCATAAACCTCAAGGTAGATGGTTAGGTGAAAAATTAGTGCGTGGAGGTGGGCTGCTAGTTAACCCTTAGATGAGTCTTTGAGTTGTGTTAGTAGTACGACAATTAAATTATATATATTATATAGTCGTATATAGAAGACATCGGTCTCTGTAGCTAGAACCGATTGACTAACGTTGATGTTGCAAAGGGCCCACTTTGGGGACTTGAGGTAGTAAATGGATGATGGGTCCGCTTCCTCCCTATTTAAGAAGTATTTAGTGGCCAGGGTTTTAGGTGCGTGTCTATATATATATATATATGTTTAGTTATATTTGGCACATATATATAATGATACCTTGAATAAGGTTAGGTTTGGCGTATCGTACGTGCACATAAGACTTAATGGATTAGCCATAAATAATATACATAGCACTTAAATGGAAATCAATCGATATTAATTAATGTAATAGGTAAAGTATGTTAGTTTCCAGTCACCAGAACGTTGTTTAGACCCCTTCCTTATAACAACCCAAATTTGAGGTTTAGAAGGATAGGCTATTGGTGTGAGATAGGAACAATAGTTGATGAAGTCTGGTCTTTCATGCTCAAATTGACAAGGGGATTAAATATCCAAGGAATAATATTCCAAGGTGGTAGCCATAGTCAATGCATATGTTTTATTATATTTTCAATTCTGTTGTGAGTTATATTTATCGCACTGATATACTTATGTTTATTACTGGTTACCAAAACCAACGATCCATGCCTAAATGAACTTAGGTTCCAATTTAATTGAAATTTAAGCCTATTAAGGTATGGATTGTTACATTTGGTATCAGAGCTTAGGTTAGGCGATCATAGGAATCAGGATACGCTAAGAGAACGTATTTGTATTTTTACCTATCATTATATATAATTATATGCCTAATTCTATAAATTTCGAGTATAGAAGTTGTTGCGACCATATTTCGAAAGGATGGGCGAGGTGACTATGAGTTGGAAAAATAAATAGAGTTAAATTTATACACCTATCCCGATTACCCCATGTGGATGAGGTCGTATCATAAGGAGTGAACCAAGAAGAACATGAGTATGGCATATAGAAGAACCTCAGAGGCTAGATGATACTTGACTCCTTTGTTGGGCTTAGACTACCTTTAGATTTAGGATTTTGATGGATTGCTGATTGAAGACAGACATCCCATCCGGACCGATGAGAGATAAGAAACAATATTTTGCAAGCATTCGAAAGTAAAGAATGATAGGAGTGGAGCAAGATGTGAAGAAGGAATGGAGCAAGTTCCCACAAGGTGTATATTAATTACCACAAGAACATAATCAAATTTTTATGAAGATTGAGTAGGGAAGAATGAGAGTTCAAAGGAAAGGACAATTAACTTCCATTTCTAAGTCCAACTCCATAAGAAAGAATCTGATAAAAAAGGTTTCTGAAAATTCCTTGAAATGTTTTGAATGGGTTTTTCAAAGGATTTATTAGAAAGTCATTGTTTTGAAAATGAACAAGAAAATTTGGAAATTCATAATTTGAAAATTTGTTGAGTCAAGAGTGTCTGATTTAAAGGTTTGTGGTAAAATGTATTTCTCATTTTTTAAATTTCTCTTTTAAAATTGACTGACTCAAAAAGTTTGGATTTAAAGATTTTTGATAGGTATTTTCATTTTTGAAATAAATGTAAAATAGAGCATAGGTTGGGGTCGAAGGTTTTTCCTATTTTTTTAAATTCGGATTCCTTTTTAAAAATTTTTCTAAAGGGTGAAAAGTAGAAATGGTACTTGATTCAAACAAGGTATAGATAATAGAAGGGTAAGAACACCCAATAATTTAGATAAAAATAGAACTAGGATTATATATATATAATAGGATTAGTAATCTAGTTAGAAATAATATAGGAGAAAAACAATAGGATTCCATGGATATACAGTAATTGCACATAAATTTTAGATAGTCGCTTAGATATATGTTGCAATTACTTGTATCTTTTAAAAGCCCCCCTCACATGTTGTATTAAAATCTCTATTGAAAGTGGATGCAGAAATAACATGAGTAGTAAGAAAATAATAGGATGGAAGCTATCCTTATCTGCTCCACTTTTCACAATTTAAAGCTATATAAGATGTTTTTGAAAAAAAATATGGTTTGTTGTGATAATTGGCTTAAATGTGGTAAATGTGTTAGAATTCTACTTTTAAAGGAGTCAATCTTTGATGTGGAAAGTCTTTGGAAAGGGAAATATTTCACAGCTCCATTTTGGAAACCAAGCAACTTTTGAACTTCTAGAAAAAAAGAGTTTCTAAGTTTGATATTTTCAAAGATAAAGATTATGGATTAAGTACTTCATGATTGAGAGATTTTAGTTTTATAAAGAACGGTGAAACACAAACCAAATTTTTGATATGGAGTAGATAGAGATGGATATCTAGGTAAGATGAGACACAGGTTAATGCTATTAATAAAATAGCTACAAATGCTCATAGGGTAGCAATAAGGAATCACCATTGTAACGACCCGTATTTTTAACTAGTTAGAAATATTAAATTTAGTATAATTGTTGAACAAAAATGGTTACAAATAAAGATTTTATGATTTATTAATGTTAATGTTATAACTAATGAAATGATTGTTTATTTCTAATTGGGATATAAATATAAAGTTTAATTTGGATATAATTGTGGAGTTTAATAAGGAATAAAATAAATGATGTATTAAGGATAATCCTATGTTATTAATTGAAACTGGTTTTAGCATTGAATAAGATATCAATTAATTTAGTAACAATGGAATTTAATGTAGTTAAATATTTTAATTAATATGAGCAGAGACATTAACTGTTGAGCGATGAGTGTAATAAATGGAATCTTATGTTTAATAAGTACATAAGGAAATTTGTTAATTTAATATAAGGAGCATGTAAATCAAAATAAAAGAATTTGTTTGAAATTTAAATATAATTAACTAGGATTTTATTATGGTTATAATTAAAGGGTGAAATTAATTAAATATTTAAATCTTGGATTTAACATGGAAAGTTTAATTTTAAAAGTTAATTTCTGTTTAATCAAAATGATGATAGAAAACTTTTTAGTTAGAATTTAAAAGTGATTAAATCAGTTTAATAATAATTTGTTTTAATTAATGTGTGAAAATAAATATAATTTGATTTTAAAGCTAACTTCTATATACAATAGAATAAGGGTTTGAAATTAGTTCCATTGAGTTTAAAAATATTGAAAACCTATATTTCGACATATTGGATGACCTATTTTCGTTTCAGGAACGAAACGGGCTTTTCGGGTCTTTGTTATCACTTTGACCCAATCAATCTGTTCCATCCATTCCTATTCCATCTTTGCCAATATATATGTTGTTATAAACCCTAGTAGCTTTCTATTCTATTTTCTGTATGTACATTTCAGTTCTAATATGCTCCTTCTCAATGGTCATTATCTCAAAACCCTAAATTCTGATTTCAAATCAAATCCAACAATTCAAACTGCTCCAATCCTATCATATAATATATAATCGCAAAGCTCTCAACGAATGGAGTCAGCGCCTGGGATTCGTTTTTGCATTCGAATCTCGGTTTGACCAGAAATTGGCGAAGAAGTCTCGGCCGTTCATATTAGGGTTTCACGATCAACGGTGGATCGTTGACCAATCAACGATCGGAAGGTGCTGTGTGGTAGAGGACGATTGGAGGAGTCAATCCATCGACTTCGATCATATTAGAGTGGCGGAGATCGCTAGGATCGGCGATAGAAGGCGGCGGTGGGGAGGCGCACGTGCAGTCTGGTCGAAGCGCCTGGTCGAGGCGTTTCTGGTGGTGGGTTCTGATCGGAAGCCGATGGCCACTATACGACGGCGGCGAATCTAGGTCGGCGGCTTTTAGTTGTTCGATCTGGAGATGGCGGTAGGGTTTGGGATGGTATAAGCAAAATTACAATTTTTGCTTCTTATTTTTATTTAATTTAAATTTTAAAATTCAATCTTGTAACGTTTATAACTTTTGCATACGAACTCGAATTCGCACGGGGTTTCTTCCCTTGCACTTGTATCAAAATTCTAAACAATATGAAACTAGTTTGGTTGAATTTGGAGACTGTTGAGATTTTGGGCTTTTATTTGATTTTTAATGGGCTATAAAATCAACGGTGAGTGATTTAACACACTCACGCAATACTAAATTTTCTGATGTTAGTTGAATCGAAATTATGATGTGATTTATTTTATTGATTGCTATTTGGTAATTTAAATTTAATCTGAATTTTATATTGAATTATATTGACATTTAAATTAATATTAAAATTTAACTGTTAGTTAAACACCGACAATTGGTGACCAGTAATTGTTGTGATATATTGGTTGATTTGGATGTTGATTGCTATTTGATACCTATTGATTGATATGTTGGACGAATGGTTGTTATTTATTTGGACATATTCCTGTTATTACCCTATTTATTATTTGACATTATATAAATTGTCATTTTTATTATTTGAAATGAACTAAGAAATAGGTTGAAATGATATATACCTATGTCATTTAAATATGGGTTAAAATGATATACATCCGTCTATGCAAATAAAATTGAAATAACTGATCACTTGACCATAGGGTAGAAAATTAAATACGAACACTAGATTTGGTTAAATTAAATGGTTTAAAATCCTGAATTTTTATTTATATGATTTAAATTATTTTCTAATTCAAGATTTGAAATGTTGAAATTGAAACTGTTTAAATGAAATCATTAAGGATTAATTTGAAACCTTAAGTTGAAACTGAGATATGATTTGAATTTATCGGAAGTGAATTATTTGAAAGGTTTAATTTTTAATTTAAACCTTGAATTTACTTTATTTAAAGTGGTTTAAATTGGTATTTCCAAGTTTGGACGTGAAATGGATTTAAACTAAATTGTTTTAAAATGAGAATGTGAATTGGGACTTTCTGCCTTCGAATAGAACTGTTTAAATTGGATTTGAAATAAAGTATAGAATCATTAAATTTAGGTTGATTGAAATGGAATTTTGAATATGAAGTTGATTTGAATTGGAAGTCGAAAAATTGAATTCGTTGTGATTTGGAATTTGAACCTGAGGTCAAATTGTTGTGAAAGAAGAAACTGTTTTAATATAAAATATTTTAATATATAAACCATTTTAATTATTCAAACTACTTTCAATCTTTAAAACTAGTTAATTATCCAAAATAATTTTCAATATTAAAACTATTTTAATTATTCAAAACCATTTCAATATTCAAACTGTTTTAAAAGGGGAACTATTTAGATTTAAATCGTAGATTTGAATACGAATGTTTTGATATGAAGGTATAACCTATTTTTAAATTCGAAATGATTTTTGAAGTGAATTTGATATTTTGATATGAAGTATGACTTGTTCTTGAAATTTAAAAGAACCAACCGGGGGGAAAATGACGTTTGGTTGTTAAAGAGACCGGGATATTGGCATACTCTCTATTATTATCGGAACCACTTTAACAACTGTGTACGCGGTGGATGATCCAGAATGAAGTGGTTGGATTGGCGAACGTTTGCTGGATTTGAAGAAAGAGAACGATGATGGATAGACCCCGACACATGTGTCAATTGGAAATGACTAAAACAAGACGACTTGTCCTGACCAATGAGGCTAGCTACCTCCAGCGACAACTGTTCTTCGTATTACAATATTGATTTTTGACTTGATCGGTGCATCTTGATTTGATTATAGGATGGATGTTCGTGGTGGGTCGTTTGGGGTTACCACCAGTCAGGCGACTCGAATTGGTAGTATCCTACCATGGGCATTGCCTCATGTGCCTTGTCATACTCTTTATCCTTATTCGCGACCAGTACGATTTTATTTTAGTATGGTACCTATAGGTGACTCACTGGCTATCAACATGGTAGTGTTACAGGACCTGCATAGACTACCTACTTAAAAATGTGTTAAGGGGGATCAATGTAACGCCTTAATGCTGTTTTAATACTTTACATTACTGATAGACACTACATATATAGCGTATCTTACTACATATAGATAGTTTGATGGATCCTTAGGAGATGGAAAATCACGTAACATCTCTTAAGTTATTGCACTCACGTTGTACGCTTGATAGGATATGGAAAATCCCGTAACATCTTTGAAGCTATTACACTCATGTTTACTTGTTATTGATTTAATTTACATAAGAACTTTTAGTCCTGACTCGAGTGTTTTGTCTTTTCATTACGCTCGGGTCAGCCTGAGTACTTCAGTGTTGAAGACATTATTCCTTGAAGATGAAGATGGAGTTTGCTAGACCGTATTTACTATTATTTTTCCGCTGCATTATTTTGGTATGTTTGTTGATTGTACTCTAATTATGTTGTAAAAAATTTGTAAATTTATATTGTAAAACAACTTCATGAACTGTTTATTTGATTATTATATTTTGTCATTCCTCTGCGAGATTCTATATTTTGTTTTCCTTCTTTTCTCTTAGTTTCTTATTAAATCCCACTGATAATCTTCCCTTTTGAATGGTTTGAGTTAGACGTGTGTGGTTTATTGTTGATTTAAACCATCCAAAAGGGTGGGTCGTCACAGTTGGTATTAGTGCTTCGGTTTAGAGATACCTTAGCCTGTTTGGGGTTAACTTATTAGAGATAGGTTTAGTAATACCTTAGAATGAGTTTGAGAGTATATATATACGAGAGAGCATATTTGTTATTGCTATAAAAATATGTTTTGTATTGTGTTAATTTGTTCTGTTGAGTATTTATGAATTCTAGTCAGTACATAGGACATTATGGCATCGATAGTTATTTCTAAACACTTGAACAAGGAAGACCGACACAATATTGTTTTTGAAATAGGTAAATGAATAATTTTATCTGTTATTATATTTTGTATTTAAAAGAATAATTTTTCATAAAGTGATATAGTTATTTTTGTTGTGTTGTTTGTTAGGAAATGATAATATTTGATTTTTGTGTTGTATTATTGGTTAGTCAAGGATCTTAAAACCATTGACTATTGTATGTTATGAGAAAATGTAATTTGTAAATATGGTTAATAAATTATGATTTACCAATAAAATGAATCTAAATTGAAATTTGAGAACATAAATTCTGGTGTTTGAAATTTAGTTTTCAAAGATTTTGGAAAAATAAAATTTGTATTTTTTGGAAGTATTTGAAAATAGAGATGTTTTCAAAATGTTTCCAAAAGGTACTTGAAAGAAATGTTTTAAAAGAATTTTAAAGGAAATAAGTTCTGTACTTCCCTTTTCTGTAGCTGGAAAATAATTTCGGTGATGATCCTGACATCATCGACATTCATTTTCGAGTTTCAAAGTGGGAAGACTACTATAGTAGCATTGCTACACAGTTGTTTTGGTGAAACAAAATTTAATCTTAATTTCCTAAGTATGATTTGATATACAAAAGATATACGTATATGTTATTTCAAGATGATTTGAAATGAAACCCGGTAATTAGTTCTTACATTTTCTATTAATTAGTGATTGTCAATTATTATAATGGAATGGAATTTTTGACTATTTTAATGGTCCAAAACTTCCAAATTGAAATCTAAAATTAAAGCTAAGTGTTTAATGAAAATATTTTTTTTTGAAGTTTTGTCACTTGTAAATTAGAAGATAATAGAATAACATAGAAGTAAAACTTAAGTAAAAAATGTTTCAAAATGAAATTATGTCTACAAATAAAGAATTGAGATGTACAAGAAATGTTATAAACTTAAGTTAATGTTTTGAAGTTCTTAATAATTAAATTGGACAGTAAAAAATGAATACTATTTAAGTAAATGATTATAAACATAAGAAAATGTTGAAATGATTCATAAATAGACTGAATATTAAATGACACTATACATGAAGGAATAAATGTGAATTATAGGTAGTAAAACTTAAGTATGAAATGATTCATTAATGAATATTAGTATTAAATGGAAGTCAATTTATATATGTAAATAAATGTGAATTAAACTGCAAAGAAACATATGAATACTTTAAGAATTTATTCATTGATGATATTAAATATTGAATGGAAAAAATTTATGCAAGTAAATGACTATAAACTAATAAATGATGATCTTGTATGAATGAATGAGAATTGAAAATAAATGAAAAGTAATTGATGTGAAAAAAAATGTAAGTTGTGTGTAGATTATTTTATTCGCATAACAATTCCGATCCAGATTCGAATACATGATTTGTAGTAATTCACACCAATCCAAATTAAGTTTTTTCGCTCTATTCTTGACGACAAACATTTGATATGAATTTTTGATATGAATTTAATGTTTTCTATCATAGTCTATGGCTATGCAAGGAGAATTGAGGTTTCTAATCAAGAAATCATATCAGAGTCCGCACTAGAGTAGTCGAGTTAACAATACTAGTTTGAAAGTGATATTTGTGTATTCAAACAAGCAATCAGAATTGATATTATGTACAGATGTTATATGTACATCATACAAATTTAAATAATATTTAAAATTCTATGTTGCTGGCTTATGGGAAGTTTGGGAAATGATACTTCAAATTGTTTGAGGTTGTATGAATAATCTATTAAGAAATTATCTGAGGCCGTTGAGCGTAAGGTACACTTGGTAGTTTATTTATCACCCTTGTACGATGAAAGGTTTTTAAACCTAGACAAACCATTAGCTTTTGGTTACTATGGAGGTGTGATGGATTCTTTAGTTGCATATAATGGTCGTACTGCTTTTGTTTGCATATGGTTATTATATATTGTATGTTTCTTGTGCTATTGGTTAGAACAACTAGTATATTGATCTTTTACCCAGTTTTAACTCTTTTGGATTATGTAAGTAAGATACAGGTTATGGAAACAATAGTTGTTACTTTTGGTTTCATAAATAGAGTTTGGTTTGCCCGACAAATAGGTACGTTTTCGGATTACGGGTTTTTTAGCGGTATTTTATTGTTTTTCCCATGGTTTGGGATGCTTTATTATTGAAATAAAATATACATGAAATTATTGATATTTTCCATACTTATCCGTGCAAAGGAGATACTGTCGAAATTTTTCGTGAATTTAGGACATAGAAATTTTTCGTGGAAGTTAAGTTATTTTCAAATTTTTATTCAAACTTAAATATGTAAGTTTAATTATTTATAAATTGACTATTTTGAATAAAATATATCAAATCCCTTGATTCCTTTCTTGCTCCTTTTCGGGGATGAAAATTTTTGAGTAGGGGAGATTGTAATGACCTATATTTTTAACTAGTTAGAAATATTAAATTTAATATAATTATTGAATAAAAATGGTTACTGTAATAGCCCGCAAATCACTTAACACAGATATTGTCCCCAACTTAGTCACCTCCACCTCATAGGCCAAGCCAAGGTGTGGGTTTTTGTTCCTCAAAAGGCCTCGATGTTGTTATGAGGTGAAGGCTTTGGTATATAAGCACCCACTTTATAGTATTATCCACGATGTGGGACTATTATTCCCATTTTGAAGGGGTGTTACAATCTCCCCCCCTTTAGAGCCCAACGCCCTCGTTGGCTCATGAACACAACACCACCCAGGCGTCGTGGCTGTAACACGTACATGCCACAATTCCGGCTGGGTATGTCTCTGATACCATTGTAACAGCCCGCACCTCACTTAATACAGATATTGTTCCCAACTTAGTCACCTCCGCCTCATGTGCCAAGCCAAGGTGTGGATTTTGTTCCTCAAAAGGCCTCGATGTTGTTATGAGGTGAAGGCTTTAGTATATAAGCACCCACTTTATAGTATTATCCATGATGTGGGACTATTGTTCCCATTTTGAAGGGGGTGTTACAGTTACAAATAAAAAATTTATGATTTATTAATGTTAATGTTATAATGAATGAAATGATTGTTTATTTCTAATTGGTATATAAATGTAAAGTTTAATTTGGATATAATTGTGCAGTTTAATAAGGAATAAAATAAATGATGTATTAAGGCGAATCCTATGTTATTAATTGAAATTGGTTTTAGCATTGAATAAGAAATCGATTAATTTGGTAATTGTAACAACCAGGATTTTCGATCCTGGAAAATCGACATCAATATGCCCACTGTGTAGAATGCCGAGCAATCGAGTGCCGGAAACACCAGTTCATTAGGGGTGAAGAATAAAAGGTAGAAGAAGAAAACAGAAAACAACAACACAGAATCTCACAATCGCAGCGGAACAAAATATAATATATAATAACATATTTTAAATACAAGAACTTCACTGTTAATATACATACCATTATCAGAGTACAATAGACAAAAATCAATCTGGACAGTTTAATAACTTGTCCTTACATAGCAAATCAAGTACGAAAATATGTCTTTGTCATCCAGCTCGTCTCCTGAGCTCCATAGCATCCTATCCTAAATCTGTAATACTCGGTCTGACCCAAGCATTATAATAAGATAACACCCGAGTCAGTCTGGAAAACTAGCATGAGAAAACAAACTCAGTTTGAATTATTAAAGTTATCAAAATCCTTTGAAAAACAAAGGTATCTCGTAAGACCGCGTCACACATAAACACGATGGGTTTTTCCCTTACGATAACCAAAACATTTTATAGAAAATCCAGTAATATTATAATAGTGTCTAAGTACAAATACTTATTCAAATAGCCAAAATTGTTACATTAATTAAATTCCAGCATACCGGGCTCTACAAACAAAATCGTAAAGGCTCGTATTGGAGAATGGATCCCATACAATGACTGGGGTACCATCCATCAAAGTACACCTCTAGAAAAATGTATCGAGAACCTCACTCTGACACCAAGTGTAAAGGCCCGTATCTCCGTACCCCTAAAGATTCGTATTTCCGTTCAATTTGAGTTGAACTGATGTGAATTATGGTCGACTCAAAGGGTACGGAGATACGGGCCTTTACACTTGATTTCCAATTTTTATAATCTTGTTTTGATTATATAATAACAACCAAACACATCAATCTACTATAATAATTTTTTCAGAAACTTATTCCTTTTATATCAAAATATAATTTGGGTAAAATTATTTCATTTACTCGCTTCAAAACAATATTATGTCGGTTAAATTGTGTTTAAGTGTTTAGAAACTCCTTTCGATTTAGTGGCATCCCACTACTCGACCAGAATTTATATGCCACTCAACAGATAAATCAAAAAAATATAAAACATTTTATAGTCGCTAACAAATACGCGCTCATATCAATTAATACACTCAAACTCATTCTAGAGTACTACTGACCCTATCTCTAATGAGTAATCCCCACCAAAGCCAAGGTTCCCACTTAACCTTCAGCTCTAATACCAACTGTAACAACCGGGATTTTTGTTCCTCGAAAATCGACATCAACACGCCTACTATATAGAATGCCGAGCAATCGAGTGCTGGAAACACCAGTTCATTAGGGGTGAAGAAGAAAACAGAAAACAGCAACACTGAATCTCACAATTGCAGCGGAACAAAATATAATATATAATAACAGATTTTAAATACAAGAACTGTACTGTTATATACATAACATTATCAGAGTACAATAAACAACAATCAATCTGGACAGTTTAATAACTTGTCCTCACACAGTGGAAATACAAATCAAGTACGGAAATACGTATTTGTCATCCAGCTCGTCTCTTGAGCTCCATATCATCCTATCTTGAATTCGTAGTACTCGAGTATTATAATAAGATAACACCGAGTAAGTCTGGAAACCAGCGTGAGAAAACACACTCAATTTGAACTATTAAAGTTATCAAAATCCTTTGAAAAACAAAGGTATCTCGTAAGACCGCGTCACACATAAACACGATGGGTTTTTCCCTTGTGATAACCAAAACATTTTATAGAAAATCCAGTGATATTATAATAGTGTCTAAGTACAAATACTTATTTGAATAGCCAAAATTGTTACATTAATTAAATTCCAGCATACCAGGCTCTACAAACAAAACCGTAAAGGCTTGTATTGGAGAGTGGATCCCATACAATGACTGGGCTATTGGGGTACCGTCCATCACAGTGCACCTCTAGAAAAATGTATCGAGAACCACGCTCTAATACCAAGTGTAAAGGCCCGTATCTTCGTACCCCTAAAGATTCGTACTTCCGTTCAATTTGAGTTGAACTGATGTGAATTATGGTCGACTCAAAGGGTACGGAGATACAGGCCTTTACACTTGATTTCCAATTTTTATAATCTTGTTTTGATTATATAATAACAACCAAACACATCAATCTACTATAATAATTTTTTTCAGAAACTTATTCCTTTTATATCGAAATATAATTTATGTAAAATTATTTCATTTACCCGCTTCAAAACAATATTGTGTCGGTTAAATCGTGTTTAAGTGTTTAGAAACTCCTTTCGATTTAGTGGCGTCCCACTACTCGACCAGAATTTATATGCCACTCAACAGATAAATCAAAAAAATATAAAACATTTTATAGTCACTAACAAATACGCACTCATATCTATTAATACACTCAAACTCATTCTAGAGTACTACTGACCCTATCTCTAATGAGTAATCCCCACCAAAGCCAAGGTTCTCACTTAACCTTTAGCTCTGATACCAACTGTAACAACCGAGATTTTCGTTCCTCGAAAATCGACATCAATACGCCCACTGTATAGAATGTCGAGCAATCGAGTGCTGGAAACACCAGTTCATTAGGGTGAAGAAGAAAACAAAAAACAACAACACTGAATCTCACAATCGCAGCGGAACAAAATATAATATATAACAACTGATTTGAAATATAAGAACTGTACTGTTAATATACATGCCATTATCAGAGTACAATAGACAACAATCAATCTGGACAGTTTAATAACGTGTCCTCACACAGCGGAAATACAAATCAAGTATGGAAATACATCTATGTCATCCAGCTCGTCTCCTGAGCTCCATAGCATCCTATCTTGAATTTGTAGTACTCGGTCTGACCTGAGCATTATAATAAGATAACACCGAGTAAGTCTGGAAAACCAGCGTGAGAAAACACACTCAATTTGAACTATTAAAGTTATCAAAATCCTTTGAAAAACAAAGGTATCTCGTAAGACCGCATCACACATAAACACGACAGGTTTTTCCCTTACGATAACCAAAACATTTTATAGAAAATCCAGTGATATTATAATAGTGTCTAAGTACAAATACTTATTCAAATAGCCAAAATTGTTATACTAATTAAATTCCAGCATATTAGGCTCTACAAACAAAACCGTAAATGTTCGTATTGGAGAATGGATCCCATATAATGACTGGGCTACTGGGGTACCGCCCAACATAGTACACCTCTAGAATAATGTACCGAGAACCTCGCTCTGATACCAAGTGTAAAGGCATGTATCTCCATAACCCTAAAGATTCATATTTCGTTCAATTTGAGTAGAACTGATGGGAATTATGGTCGACTGAAAGGGTACGGAGATACGGGCCTTTACACTTGGCGACATCTTCCAAGCAACGCCACCCAAACACCATCGACGACCACCACTTCCTTACTTATTTTTTTTGTTCCATTCACTTATACACATTCCTTATTCACATTCACATGCATTTATATTTAGTTAACTTCACTACATTCTCTAGGTGAAGTAAGGCGCGAATGGCGGCTGAGGCAAGTCGCGATGGGTTTCGCGCGCATGGGTAGGTTTTCAGCTAGGGTTGCTCGAGTCGCGTGCAGGAGATGGTGGCTGCGACAGAGGGTGAGGCAGTGGGTTAGAGTGTTTGCAGTAGGGTCATTGTGTGTGTGAGGCCGAGTGGTAGCGGCGGCGTTGGAATCGTGGTGGATTTCGGTCAGGCCGAAGGTGGAGGGTTCATGGATAGCAAGCATAAAGCTTTTGGGAGGGAAGGTAATTTATTGAAGACAATTTCAAAGTTAAGTTAATAATCAATTAAGTTATTTCGTAGTTGTTAATCCATATTAAATTCATGCATGGTCCAAAAATCAATAAATCGGTCGAGTTGGTTCGTAGCTGTGAAATCTTTGCATAGGAGTTAGTTTGGAAATTTTTCAGAGGCAACTGGAATTTTAGAAAAATTAAAATCTGGATGTTCGAAAAAGTAAAAATCAAGGTGAGTAAAATCTCACTCATTTGGATTGCTAGTATAATTTAAAAATGTTGAATTTAAATTATTGGTTGTTTGGTTGATTTTATAAATTATTATCAGTTTGGATGTTATATATATAGTATATATATATAGTATATATATATATATATATATTACTAGTTGGATTGATGTTCCCGCATATTTAGCGGATGAGACCCTATGCGTCCCGCATAATAGCGGATGACCCTATATACCGCGATATGCCCCTCGAAGTGGGATTGGTATTTTTTATGTTGTATTAACATATGTGGATGTAGAAAAACAAGTTAGAGGGATCTAACTGGATTCCTCAAATTTATATTGATTGTTTTTCATATATATAATAATATATGATGTGTTAGAATAATCTGTTATAGATTATTTCTGTAACGTGAATTATTGGATGTTATAGTAGCACTGGCCTAACTTTTGGTATTTTAAATACCATAAATATTATTTTTGGAATTTGAAAAGATTTGAAAGGAGATTTTTAATATAAAAATAATTATATCGAGAATTGGATTACTTAAAAAGAAATTGATTGGACAAACAATAAATTTGATTTTTGTTGTACTTAACTAATCCGTAAATTGTTAAATAAAGTTTTTTACAAAATAATCTATATAAAGGATTTTAAAATGATATCTTGAAAAATATGAAAAGGTTTGAAATCGATATTAAAAATAGAATTGGGAAAATAAATTGAATTCATAAAGAAATGGATTTATAAAATGTAATTTTATAAATGAGATTAGTTTTATAAAAAGTGAAACTCAAAGGAGTTATAAATTTATAAACGATGTTTATAAATAAAAGAAATTTATCAGATGATAATTTGGGAATATATATTCATAGGGTGAATTTATATTAGAATATGGAAATAGGGTTGAGGAAAATAGAGGATACTATTTTTGAAAAGTGGAAATGGTTAGGAGGATCAGAATGAAAGCGATGTGTTGGAAATCGAGAGGAATTTATAAATTAATTGGTTATTGAGATTTTAAAAATATATTTTTATTATTAAGAAGTTGTTGTTTTTAAAAAAGGAAGTTTTATTTATCAAACTATGTAATTTTAAACTAGTAGAATTAAAGTACATCAAAAAGTGAATTTTTCAAATACTTAATATTTATTTTAATAAATTCAAATTTTAAAAATAAGCTTTGAAATTGACTTTTTTATATAAAAAATGAGTTATTGATGTTTATAAAAGGGTTTCGATATTTTTAAATGACTACTTAAACTTGTTTTAAAAATAAATTATTATTCTCTTAAATACTTATTATATAGAGAGAGTTTTGAAGTGGCTGAAAATTTTATTTATAAATTCTCTCGAGGTTCGTAAATGGGGTTTATAAATGGATATGATTTTGAGAAGGGAAATTTTATAGGGGATTTGGAGGAAATGAAATTTCAAAATGTTGAATATGGGAACTTCGAAAAAAATGAAATTTAAATTGATAAAAGAAGTTATAAATTGTTGAATGGGGTTATAAATAAGTATACTGGGTTTTGGAAATTGTTAAAGGGAATTTATTAATGATTCTGGAGAATTATGAGATAAGTTATGAAATATTCTCTGAAGTGTTGATATTTGAAATGGTTTTGGAAAATAATACTTATGACATTTTCCTAAGTATTAAAATGGAAATTTGAAAATATTTCTAAGTGTTGAGATGGTTCGGAAATATCCTGTTAGGGATTTAAGTATTTGAATTTGTTCCCAAACATAATATTGAGAGAAATTTGGTATATATCATATAAAGATATTTTGAAAATAAATTTTGGGAAATTTATAATAAGGCTCGATGTCTACTTATGGATATTTATTGATAGTTAAATAACCGACTATAAAATATTGGCCAATTTCGTTGATCGTTTTGAAGAGACTGGGATAGGGTTTAATTATCCGAAAACCACTTCGATCTGATTTCAGCGGTACGAATGGTTATCGTGAAGATATTGAATACGGTGATTCGGTTTGTCCAGACCCAAGACAACTTGTATGGACGAATGCTATCAGAACATCATCATTGGAGGACGATGAGCATTCTAAGTGGAATTGTTCTTGAAAGGTAACGTTTAGCCTCAAGCCTCATCAACCGAGAATGACTAAAATAGGGGAGATGCAGCAAGGCTAAGTGGGTCGCACCCAATTAGGGTATGATATCACTTTTCTAGATACCCTCGGTAATATATATATATTATGGATATGGTTGTACATGAAAAAGGGAGCGCTTGATTTTTATGGGTGGGAACAAGCAGGGTGATAACATATTCGTTTCTATCCAGGTTAGGGGTAGGCCGGTCTTGTGTAGCAGGGGATTCCAGCAAGGTCCTTGGTGCATTTTTATGAAGGTGTACTGTGATGGGCGGTACCCTAGTAGCCCAGTCACGATATGGGATCCACTCTTCAATACGAGCCTTTACAGTTTTGTTTGTAGAGCCTAGCATGCTGGAATTTAATTAATGTAATAATTTCGGCTATTTGAAAAAGTACTTGTACTTAGACACTATTATAATATCACTGGAATTTCTATAAAATGTTTTGGTTATCGTAAGGGAAAAATCCGTCGTGTCTATGTGTGAAGCGGTCTTACGAGATACCTTTGTTTTTCAAAGGATTTTGATAACTTTAATAATTCAAACCGAATGTGTTTTCTCATGTTGATTTTCCAGACTGACTCGGGTGTTATTTTATTATGATGCTCTGGTCAGACCGAGTATTGCAGATTCAGGATAGGATGCTATGGAGCTCAGGAGATGAGCTGGATGACAAAGACGTATTTCCGTACTTGATTTGTATTTTCGTTGTGTGAGGACAAGTTATTAAGCTGTCCAGGTTGATTGTTGTCTATTATACTCTGATAATGGTATGCATATTAACAGTACAGTTCTTGTATTTAAAATCTGTTATTATATATTGTATTTTGTTCCGCTGTGATTGTGAGATTCTGTGTTGTTGTATTTTGTTTTCTTCTTCACCCCTAATGAAATAGTGTTCCGGCGCTCGATTGCTCGGCATTCTATACAGTGGGCGTATTGATGTCGATTTTCGAGGATCGAAAATCCCGGTTGTTACAGTAATCAATGGAATTTAATGTAATTAAATATTTCAATTAATATGAGCAAAGACGTTAACTGTTAAGCAATGAGTGTAATAAATGGAAACTTATGTTTGATAAGTACATAAGGAAATTTGTTAATGTAATATAAGGAACATGTAAATCAAAATATAAGAATTTGTTTGAAATTTAAATATAATTACTAGGATTTTATTACAGTTGTAATTAAAGGGTGAAATTAATTAAATATATAAATCTTGGATTTAACATGGAAAATTTAATTATAAAAGATTATTAATTTCTATTTAATCAAAATGATTATAGAAAACTTTTAAGTTAGAATTTAAAAGTGATTAAATCAGTTTAATAATAATTCGTTTTAATTAACGTGTAAAAATAAATATAATTTGATTTTAAAGCTAACTTCTATATACAATAGAATTAGGGTTTGAAATTAGTTCCATTGAGTTTAAAAATATTGAAAACCTATATTTCGACATATAGGATGACCAATTTTCGTTTCGGGAACGAAACGGGCTTTTCGGGCCTTTGTTATCGCTTTGACCCAATCGATCTGTTCCATCCATTCTTGTTCCATCTTTGCCTATATATATGTTGTTATATACCCTAGCAGCTTTCTATTCTATTTTCTGTACGTACATTTCAGTTTTAATCTGCTCCTTCTCAATGGACATTATCTCGAAACCCTAAATTCTGATTTCAAATCAAATACAAAAATTCAAACTGCTCCAATCCTATCATATAATATATCATCGCGAAGTTCTTGACCAACGAAGTTTGCGTATGGAAGTCGTTTTTGCATTCGAATCTCGGTTTGACCAGAAATTGGCGAAGAAGTCTCAGCGTCATATTAGGGTTTCACGATCAACGGTGGATCTTCGACCAATCGACGATCGGAAGGTGCTGTGTGGTAGAGGATGATTGGAGGAGTCGATCCATCGACTTCGATCATATCAAAGTGGCACGAGATCGCCAGGATCAGCGGTAGAAGGCGGCGGCAGCGCGGAGCTCCAGGAGGCGACGAGGAGGCGCGCGTGGGGTCCGATCGGAGCGCCTGGTCGAGGGGTTTCTGGTGGTGGGTTCTGATCGGAGGCCGATGGCCTCTAGGTAGCGGCGGTGAATCTAGGTCAGCGGCTTTGGGTTGTTCGATTTGGAGATGGCGATAGGGTTTGGGATGGTATAAGTAAAATTACAATTTGCCCTCTTATTTTTATTTAATTTAAATTTTAAAATTCAATCTTCTAGCGTTAATAACTTTTGCATACGAACTCGGATTCGCACGCGGTTTCTTTCGTTGGACTCGTATCAAAATTCCGAACAATATGAAACTGGTTTGGTTGAATTTGGAGACTTCATATTTTGGGCTTTTATTGAATTTTTAATGGGCTATAAAATCAAAGGTGAGTGATTTAACCCACTCACGCAATACTAATATTTCTGATGTTAGTTGTATCGAAATTATGATGTGATTTATTTTATTGATTGTTGTTTGGTAATTTAAATTGTAATTTAAATTTAATTTGAATTTTATATTGAATTAAATTGACATTTAAATTAATTTTGAAATTTAACTATTAGTTAAACACCGACAATTGATGACTAATAATTGTTGTGATGTATTGGTTGATTTGGATGTTGATTACGATTGGGTACCTATTGATTGATATGTTGGATGAATGGTTGTTATTTATTTAGACATATTATTGTTATTACCTTATTTATTATTTGACATTATATAAATTGTCGTTTGTATTATTTGAAATGATCTAAGAAATAGGTTGAAATGATATATACATATGTCATTTAAATATGGGTTGAAATGATATACATCCATCCATGCAAATAAAATTGAAATAACTGATCACTTGGCCATAGGGTAGAAAATTATATACGGACACCGGATTTGGTTAAATTAAATGGTTTAAAATCTTGAATTTTGATTTATATGAATTAAATTATTTTCTAATTCGAGATTTGGAATGTTGAAATTGAAACTGTTTAAATGAAATTGTTAAGGAGTAAATTGAAACCATAAGTTGAAATTGAAATATGATTTGAATTTATCGGAAGTGAATTATTTGAAAGGTTTAATTTTTAATATAAACTCTGAATTTACTTTATTTAAAGTGGTTTAAATTGGTATTTCCAAGTTTGGATGTGAAATGGATTTAAACTAATTTTTTTTAAAATGAGAATGTGAATTGGGACTTTCTGCCTTCGAATAGAACTATTTAAATTGGATTTGAAATAAAGTTTAGAATTGTTAAATTGAGGTCGATTGAAGTGAAATTTTGAATATGAAGTTGATTTGAATTGGAAGTCGAAAAATTGAATTCGTTGTGATTTGGAATTTGAACCTAAGGTCAAATTGTTGTGAAAGAAGAAACGGTTTTAATATAAACTATTTAATTATTTTAACTACTTTCAATCTTTAAAACTATTTTAATTATCCAAAATATTTTTCAATATTAAAACTATTTTAATTATTCAAAACCATTTTCAATATCCAAACTATTTTAATTATTCAAAACCATTTCCAATATTCAAACTGTTTTAAAAGGGGAACTATTTAGATTTAAATTATAGATTTAAATACGAATGTTTTGATATGATGGTATATCGTATTTTGAAATTCGAAATGATTTTTGAAGTGAATTCGATATTTTGATATGAAGTATGACTTGTTCTTGAAATTTAAAAGAACCAACCAGTGTGAAAAATGACGTTTGGTTGTTAAAGAGACCGGGACCGAATATTGGTATACTCTCTATCAATAACGGAACTACTTTGACAATTGTGTATGCGGTGGATGATCCAGAATGAAGTGGTTGGATTGGCGAACATTTGCTGGATTTGAAGAAAGAGAACGATATTGGGTAGATCTCGACACTTGTGTCAATTGGAAAAGACTAAAATAGGACGACTTTCCTGACCAATGAGGCTAGCTACCTCTAGCGACATCTGTTCTTCGTATTACTATATTGATTTTTGACTTGATCGGTGCACCTTGATTTGATTATGGGATGGATGTTTGCGGTGGGCCGTTAGGGGTTAGCACCAGTCAGGGGATTCGAATTGGTTGTATCCTACCTTGGGCATTGCCTCACGTGCCTTGTCATACTCTTTATCCTTATTTGCGACCACTACGATTTTGTTTTAGTATGGTACCTATAGGTCACTCACTGGCTACCGACATTACTGGTTGTGTTACAGGACCTGCATAGACTAGCTTATTAAAAATGTGTTAAGGGGGATCAATGTAAATCCTTAACGCTATTTTGTACTTTACATTACTGATAGACACTACATATATAGCGTATCTTACTACATATAGATAGTTTGATGGGTCCTTAGAAGATGGAAAATCCCATAACATTTCTTAAGTTATTGCACTCACGTTGTACATTTGATGGCAGATGGAAAATCCCATAACATCTCTGAAGCTATTACACTCATGTTTACTTGTTATTGATTTAACTTACATAAGAAATTTTAGTCCTGAATCGAGTGTTTTGTCTTTTCATTACGCTCGGGTCAGCCTGAGTATTTCATTGTTGAAGACATTATTACTTGAAGATGAAGATGGAGTTTGCTATACCGCATTTACTATTATTTTTCTGCTGCCTTATTTTGGTATGTTTGTTGATTATACTCTAATTATGTTGTAAAAATTGTGTAATCAAATGTATATTGTAAAACAGCTTCATGAACTGTTTATTTGATTATTACATTTTGTCATTCCGCTACGAGATTCTATATTTTGTTTTCCTTCTTTTCTCTTATTTTCTTACTAAATCCCAGTGATAATCTGCCATTTTGAATGGTTTGAGTTAGGCATGTGTGGTTTATTGTCGATTTAAACTGTCCAAAAAGGTGGGTCGTCACAACCATTAAATATAAGAAATATTGGTGCGAATCTAGGAATATTTTATTGGAGATGTATGGAAGCCGTAAAAAGGACCCTCAAACAAATGGGGAATGGTACCAATGCATAATTTTGCGAGTCTCATGGTATACTCGCAAGAAGAAATCAAGGAAATAGAGGAAGTAAATACAAAAGTTTGAGGATATTATCAAGAGATTGGGATTGTGAGAAGATAGAAGTATGGTTGGAGAAGAGAATAATAAGATGGCACAACACCTAAAGGATGTAGGTTGACTTAAGTTTATTAAAGGTAAGATAGGCAGTAGTGTTAATGTCTTGGTTATTGATTTTGATGATAACAACCTTGATAACAACGAATATACATTCATATAAAATATAGATAGTAATGTTTTGCCAAGTTATATAGTATATAGTGAAGGATATTATAAAGGGGTTGAATCGAAGACTGCACATTATAAAGATTCAAGAAATGGACATGAAGACTCATGAGTATAAAGACCAAGATATGAAGATATCAAAACTATAATATAATGTATAGAGTCATAGAATGTTAAAGTCCCTAGTAGCAATCTTTGATCTCTATCTCTTATTTTCCATCTTTTATATTTTAAAAACAAAATAATTTTTTTTAAATATTCAAAATATTTTATAAGTTTTTCAAAGATCAAAATATTTATAAACTATGTTCAAACTATTTTACAAAGTATCAAATTATTTTACAAAGTATAGGATTTTCAAACATATTTTAAAATAAACAAGATTTCAAAATACACATGCATATGTTGACATATCGACAGATTGTATGTTGACATACATGCTAAAAAATAGCTTTTAGAATTTTAAAATGAAGCGTCTATTCGTCGTAACTCTTCACGTACGGACACATCTGTTTATACACTATATATAGGGGATTTCAAACGAATTTTTTTAGCAGTTATTATCTTATTTTCTTCCCTCCTTTTACTCTCTTGAAAAATCCATTGAAATTATACTCTTTTCACTTTAGAATCAAATAGAATCAATTCAAACTTCTTTGTATTGATCCAATATTACTTTCTTACTGTTTTGAATTCATCTCTCTCAAATCAAAGATTAAAGTGCTGTCCAAGAGGCTATAGGATCCGTTGTATCCAAAGTTTAAGAAATTATCTTTGGAAAAACCATCAGACTCTATTTCTATTTTCATGGGTGTGATCGTAGCCTGTTCAAATCAGTTGGTTGTGCTTGGTAGCCCGGAAACTTGAGTAGGTGTGCTTATAGACCGTTAAAATAAAGTGGGTGTATCCTAAATCCGAAAAAACAGGAGGGTATGTGTTGTAGCCTCGAAATCGAGATTGTAATGGGTTTTCCTTCAACCCGTTTAAACATTGGCATTTGAAAAAAAAAATTGTACAAGCAATTGTACTGGACTGGATGTAGAAGAAATCCAAACCGGTATAAAATCCCTGGTGTCATTTCTCTAGCTCTCTGATTTACTTTATTGCTTTTAATTTCATCTATAATTGCATCTGTGATTGATTGTTGATATATTTCTATGTTAAAAATCTATGATTCAATATTAAATTTGAAAGAAATTTAAAACGATATACAATAATGAGAAAATGCTATTCACTCCCCCTCTAATGTTTAATTAGTCTTAAGATCTATAATTCCGCAACCCACATTTGGTATCAAAGCACTAGGTTTTCAAAAACTCATATTTTTATTTTTGAAAAGTTTTTATTGGATAACAACACTGTTAGTACACTTGTTAACACTTGTCGAAGGATAATCTACTGCTAAAACCCCACTTTTTAATGGCAGAAATTACACTTATTAGTCATGTAGGACGAAAATTTATTTACAGTCTAATGGCTTAGATATTTGGAATGTTACACAAAATGAGTACATTGAAGCCAAACTAATTTTGCATAATGGACTGCTGACCAAAAGGCACTTGCACACAATAATTTTAAAGCCATGAATATTTTGTTTTATTTACAAAATAAAAATGAATTCAATAGAGTCTCTATTTGTAAATCTGCATATGAAATTTGGAGAACGCTGCAAGTTACACATGAAGGCACTAGTAAAGTTAAATAAACCAAAAATTCCATGCTCACTAATCAATTTCAATTGTTTAAAATGAATCCAAATGAGTCAATTTTTGACATGTACTGTAGGTTTCAAGATATAGTTCATTCATTAGTAGCATTAGGTAAAAAAAATTCTAAAGAGGACCAAGTTAGAAAAATCATCGATTCACTCTCTTCAGAGTGGGATCAAAAGACACTAGCAATAAAGAGCTAATGATATTAGTACTTTGAAAATTGAAGAGTTAATAGGCAATCTAATGTCCTATGAAGCAAAATTGCAAGGCAAAAGGGATAGCAAGGCAACATAAAAGAAATCCATCGCTTTTAATGCAATTAGCAACGATCAAGATTTAGACGATGACGGTGATGAGGAAATTGCATTCTTGACCAGAAATTTCAGAAAGTTCCTGAAGTATAGAAAGATGAACCACTTTCGAAAACCTGAAAACAAGACTCTTGGAACTGGAATTGTGACTAGATGCTTCAACTATGGTAAACCCGGCCATTTTCAGAGAACTACCCACATCAGTATAAATCAAAGATCTCACCAGTTACTGATTCATCCAAAAAAAGAAAAAAGCTTACACAGCAGCACTAGATGATTCAGATACTTCCTTAAGCGACAATGAACCAATTCTGGGAATGTGAATATGTGTTTCATGACAACAAAGACTAGTCAGAACTGATCAACAAAAAGCGGCAAAAACGTTACCTTTTATTTACTAATATTTATTTCATTTTGGTTGATTTTTGGTTTTTAGGAATAACCTATATATTAATAATAATATTGGATGAATATAAGTATATAAGTCTACATATAGGAATATTTTATAAAGTTGTATTTTTGAAAATTACGGCCCATATGCCGACATACATAAAGCATAAATGTCGACATACCTGATAGAAAATTGAAAATTGAAATTTCATTTAAAAATTCAAAATTCAAACTTCCCTCTCTTTTGCACTTACTCGCATGTTCTGAAAAGTTATCTTTTTAACCAGAGAACATTACTATTCACTCTCTATTAATTCAATCTATCTCTATCTCTATCCATTCATTCACCCACTTTAATTCAAATTTCAAATATCTCTTCAAACTCTTATCTCCTCAGACTCAAAAATGGCTTCCTTATGTCAAACTCCTAGACCATAAGGCTCTCTAAGAGAACCAAAGGATTTCTCTTCAATAAAAAGAAGCCATTGAAACCTATATGGAGTACGCTACTTCCGAAATAGTTTTTCCTGGAAGATTTGTTAAATTCGAAGATTTTTCCTCTTACGGTTTATAAGATCTTTGTTTTGAAAATGAAATTTTTGGTTTAATTGACTCTTCTCAAAATGATTTTGTTTGTTATTTGAATTAGATCAAAATGACTTATATAAATTTAAATGGAAAAAAATTTCAAGGAGAAGAGGGACAAATTTGGAGTGGTGTAAATGACACTCGAATTATTTTAAATTGTGAACTTTTGGCTCATATACTTGGTTGCAACTCTGGTGGATTGACCTCTCCACTTTTCAAATTAATGAAAAAAATAGTGAAATTTTTCACAACATTTTCGAAATTGATGAAGAATTTGATTCTAAACACAATAATCTTCGACCAAACTTGAGACTATTGAGTCTCATTTTAAAAAAAAGTATCACTCCAAGGATGGGTAATTATAATAGCCCCACTCAAAAAGATTTTAAAGCACTTTTCACCATTTATGTAAACTACAACATCAATTGGGCACAAGTCATTTTAGATGGCTTTGTTCAAAAGAACATTTCTAGACACAAGAACACACTCTGCCATGGTATATATCTTACTAGAATTTTCATATATTTTGGTGTTGATTTAAGAGGAGAACAAACTCTTCCACGAAAAGTTTTTGACAAGGCCAACATTTCTCTTATGCACATTTCACCTTATATCGAATCATATGAGATGCTTTCCAAAAAGGAACAAAGGTTGGCGTATGAGATGGATATGGAAGAAGAAGAAGGCAATGAGATGGATATGGAAGAAGAGGAGGAGGAGGAGGAAGAAGTAGACACTTCTTTGAAAATTTTTGACAAACCATCACCCCTCCAACAAAGAGATCCTCAGGAACCAAGAAAAGATTCTTAAAAAACAAAAGAAGCTTAAGCGTTCATTTAGTAAAAAGTTCACTTTTCTTTCCAACAAAGTGGACAAATACTTTGGGAAGATCATTCACAAGCTTGGTGGAAATTCATCATCATTATCCACATATTTCTAAGCCTATCTAGTTATTTCCTTATGATATCTAGCTTTGTATTCCTTAGTATTGTGTGCTTTTAATTTAAGTTCATGTCATTTTCATGTATTTTATCATGGAAATCTATGTACCTTTCAATTGAGTGATGAAATACATTTCTTACTGTCCAGTATTTTTTATTAGTCTCTGGAAGTTATAAATATATAATGGTATAAGATAAAAACAAAATTTATATCAAATACACTAATTTTTGAAATTTTAGGTATGTATGTTGACATACATACAATAGATATGTCGACATATAACAGCCAATTAGCAAAAATTTTAAATTTCAAAATTAAAGTAACTACCTCATATTCAATCATTCCAAATGACTTTTTACTCCTATATAAATCTATTTCTTCTAGAAAACTCACTTATCATTTTATTATATACTTTCTTTTCATTCTCAAATATCTTCTTTTTCAAAAACGTCTTCTCCACATCAGAAATTATGTGAAAACCTTGAACAAACTTTTCAATCTTTCAAGGATATTCTCTCTTTTATTTAAGAAATCAAAGGCATTTAGAGTTAAGTAAAATGCAGATGATCAAGGAACAAGAAAAGCATTTTGATGCCCTTCGATGGATGGTTTCTTCCTTAATCAAAGATAAACCATCCAGCAACCTAGAGTGCACTATTAACAAGGATAATAAAGATTAGGCTGCCATTAACGCAGATCTAATTTTTAGGTCCGACGGTTGGGTTGAAGTTCAATGAAATGTCTAGTTATTAGGTTTGGTATTAATATGTAAATATATAGAGGATTTTTTATATATATATATATGTGTGTGTGTTTGGATTGGATTTGTTATTTAAAGTTTGGATTGATGATAATTTACATTTTGATTTGTGTTTTGAATGTTTTGGATCAATTGTATAAGATTGGTTATAAATTAATAAAAATAAGTTATGCTGTCTTATTACATCATGTATCATGTTTGCTATAGGATAGTATAGTATCTACGTATATCATATAATCATTATATATCATATTTTATATACTTAATCATTTCAGTACTTAGTTATTGATTTTGACTTTATAGTTTCTAAATATTTGATTTAGGGGGAGTTTTTTATTCTTTTCACCAATTTTTGTTGATGACTAAGGGGTAGAAAAATATATAATATACATATGCATATATTCAGGGAGAGTTATCTAACTCAATGGGAGTTATACCATATTTTATATAACAGAAATAATTAATGGTTGTTATCATCAAAAAGGGGGAGATTGTTAATACCTCATTTACTGATTTTGAAAATAACAACCTTGATAACAACAAATATATATTCGTATAAAATATAGATACTAATGTTTTGCCAAGTTATACAGTATATAGTGCAGGATATTATACAAGTGTTGAATCGAAGACTGTACAATATAAAGACTCAAGAAATGGACATCACGACTCATGAGTACAGAGACCATGATATGAAGATATAAAGCCATAGAATATTGTTAAAGTCCCTGGTAGCAATCTTTGATCTCTATCTCCTATTTTCTATTTTTCTTATTTTTATAAACAAAATAAATTTCAAAAAAAATTCAAAATATTTTATAAGTTTTTCAAAGATCAAAATGTTTATAAACTATGTTCAAACAATTTTACAAAGTATCAAATTATTTACAAAGTACAGAATTTTCAAAACATTTTAAAATAAACAAGATTTCAAAATACACATGCATATGTTGACATATCGGCAAATCGTATGTCTAATATACATTCCGCAAAATAGTTGTTCGAATTTTGAAATTAACTACCTATCATCGCAAATCTTCACGAACCAAACCTATTTATACACTGTATATAGGTGGTTTCAAAGGAATTTTTAGCAGTTATTATCTTATTATCTTCCCTTCTCTTACTCCCTTGAAAACTCCATTGAAATTATACTTTTTTCTCTTTTAAATCAAATATAATCAATTCAAACTTCTTTGTGTACAACCCTTTCGAAAGAGTTCCTTCTAAGAGAGCATAACAATGTCATCAAAATAAAATACTCCATCTTAAAGGAAGAATGGTCTTTTTGGCATAGTCGAAAGAGGCAAATGTTCAATAGGAATAACCTCTTTCGATTCACTCAAAAAGAGGCTTCAATGAAGATGCTTTCTCCTTAACCTTCATTTCAATAGAGTTGATTGGACCTATTAACTACAATTAGTATTTTCATGAGACCATCCTCCGTAAGAAATTTGTCCAAACTAACTCACCCGAAAGGGGTTTCGAAGAGAGTGGTCACTTCTAACAACCTTCTTTTGTAGTGTTAACAACGTTCCTTGTTAACCATTTAGCTTTGGGGAGGATGACAAGATTTCTTGTTAACAACACTTTTTCATTTAGAAAGATTTGGTTAATAGGTTACAGTTATATACTACCTATTTGATATGTCCTTGTGTGTGGTTAATCTGATCGATGGGTATGCCATTCTCAAATTAAGGTGCATTAACCTTGAGTTTGACTTGTGTGGGCATT
Organism: Allium fistulosum; assembly: GCA_030737815.1. Classification (NCBI taxonomy): domain Eukaryota; kingdom Viridiplantae; phylum Streptophyta; class Magnoliopsida; order Asparagales; family Amaryllidaceae; genus Allium; species Allium fistulosum. Next base: position 696,733,377 of record CM060906.1, read on the forward strand.
TATTTATTTGAGTTCCATATTTGTTTGACTTCGTACGATACAGAGTAAATTTATGTATGGATTGCTCAGTGCTTAATGTTGTTATAATTTATTGTACTAATAGAACCATTGCTTTAGGAAACTCAAAGGGTGGAGAAAGGATCATGGTAGCATTGGACGTAATGAAGGAGACCTCAGGATTGATGTTATGTACATTAGAGGATTAGAAAGATGAGATTAGTAAAGTGATAGTAGTCTAGGAATTCTAGATGTTTTCAAACTAGTAACATGATTATTCTAAGAAGGACGATTGATTTTCAAATAGATTTGATGTCGGAGGAGTACCTTGTTAGTAGACCTCCTAGAAGGATGTCACCCAAGGGGATGAAAGGGTTAAAGAAGCAGCTAGTGGAACTTGAGCATAAGGGTTTCATTAGGCTAGTAATTCACCATGCGAGGCATCCGAAGTATTCATAATGAAGTTGGATGGATTATTACAAATGTATATTGATTACCAATATTTTAATGAGTTCATGGGGAAGAATCATTATTCATTCCTTAGGATAAACGGCTTGTTTGATCAATGAGTGGAGCTGGAGTATTCTCATGGCTAGATTTGGCAATGGAATTCCACCAACTGAGGGTGGTTGAGGATAGAGTCCACTGAGCATGTTTAGAACTAGATATGGTTCATATGAGTGGTTAGTTATGCATTTTGGACTGACCAATGCCCAAGTATTCTTTGTAGATCTAATAAACCGATTCTTTCATGATCAGCTGGATAGATTTGTGTTGGTCTTCGTTGATGATATTTTGGTGTATTTTAGGAATGAGTCTATCTTAGATTGGCGCTAGAGAATTGAGAGAACACAAATTGAAGGCAAAGTTTTCCAAGTATCATTTTTGAAAATGAGAAGTTAAGGGGCCGTTTGGTTTATTTTGTATTTTATGTTTTGAGTTTTCAACATTAATTACAAAATATGAGAAGAATGAAGAGAGGTCGGAATGGATGAACGGAAGATTGGAGGGGACCACAAAGTGGATGGAGGAACGACGGAAGGATAAATTGTTGCTCGTGCTTCCGTTATTTCTCAAAACACGAAAAATGAAAAAAAAAGTTGTTTTCTATTTTGTGTGTTAAATTCGTTTGCTAAAATGATCATTTTTCACAATATACATGCGTCGTGCGTATTTTTGTATGGACGAAAACTCAAAACTAAAAACGGGAAACCAAACACAGCCTAAGTTTCTTGGTCAAACTATTTCAGAGAATTAATTAATAATGGATCCATCAAAGATAGAAATAATTAATGGTTGGAATAGACCAGAGACTGTTAGAGAGATAAGAAGTTTCTTTAGATTAGCTCGCTATTACCATGGATTCATTAAGGATTTCTCGCATATAGCGGTCCCTTTAACTAAATTGACCATGAGGAACTAGAATTTCATATAGGCTGATAGGTATGAAGGGTCATTTCAAGAGTTGAAAAGGTTTTTGTTGAATGTACTTGATGGAAATCAGGATTTGGTAGTATATACCGATGCATGTGGTACCGGGTTGGGTGCAGTATTAATGTAGAAAGTGCGAGTGATAGCTTGCATCAACGCAACTAAGGCCGCATGAAGTACAATATCCGACTCGCGATTTGGAGTTGGTGCTAGTGATCTTTTCTTTGAAAATTTAGGGGATTATCTTTTGGGATAACAGTTCATGTTGATATAGACCATAAGTCCCTTAAGTATTTATTCTCTCGGAAGGAGTTGAATATGAGGCAACAGAGGTGGTTAGAATTTTCAATGGCATGCGACTTTGGTATCAAGCATACATCGGAAAAGAGAACAAGGTTGTAGATGCTTTAAGTAGAAAGCAGCAGAATAGAGTGTTTGCCATAATCGAGGAATGGAAGACGTTAGAAATGTTAGCCTCATGTAGAATTCATTATAGGACGGATGTGAGATCAAGTTGAGATTCTAGTGCATTGGCAAGTTTGGAAGTTCATCCAGTACTTGTGGACAGAATTACTGTAAGGCAAATAGTCGACCTAAGATTAGCTGAAAGGATAAGGCGATTGGAGATAGGTGTGGATGTAGAGGGTCTAAAAGGATTCAAGATAGATTTGAAAGGATGGCTTAAGAAGAAAAGAAGACTATGTGTTCTGAATGTCTGAGATCTTCAGAAAGAGGTCTTAGAAGAAAATCATCGGTCTAACTTTATGGTTCATCCTGGAGGGACAAAGATTTATTATGACATGAAGTGTCTTCTTTTGGGAGAGGAGAGATGTAGGAGAATGTGTGAAGAAGTATTTCACACATTAGCAAGTAAAAGCTGAGCATAAGAAGCCAAGTGGTTTACTTCAACCCTTGGAAGTACCAACTTGGAAGTGCGATTCAATATCTATGGATTTTGTATATGGATTGCCAAGGGTCGAGAAAAGGGAATGATACCATTTAGGTAAAGTCGATAGATTGACTAAGAGTGTCCATTTTATCCTAGTAAAATCAACAAGGATTGCATCTATCTTGGTGAAGCTATACATGAAGAAAGTTGTAATGGTGCATAAGATTCTTAGTAGTATAGTTATTCATAGAGATCCATTGTTTACCAATGGGTTCTAAAAATTTTTGCAAAGTGAATTGGCTGTAGTGTTGAACTTGAGCACAACCTACCTCCCACAAATAGATGGTCAAATGGAAACGGTGAACCATGTGTTAAAGGATTTGCCAATGGAACATGTTTTAGACTTTGGAGGAATCAAAATGCTACATTTGGAGACACTTTATGGTAGACCGTGTAAGTCACTTATTTTTTGGTTGGGCATGAAAGATAGACTCTTATTAGAGACCGACTTGGTAAGAGATGCTACTAAGAAGATAGATTTGATTTACGCTAGAATGGAAGTTGCACAATCAAGATAGAATAGTTATGCCGATAAAAGAAGAACGGAACTGGAGTTCACGGTGGGCGATCATGTGTTCATGAAGGTTTCACCAATGCAAGGGGTTGTGCACTTTGGGACGGCGAGAAAATTGGCTCCTAGATATGTATGTTTGTTTCCAATGGTTGAGAGGATTGCTAAACTCACGTATAGAATCGAGTTACTGAGCAGTTTGACGGGTGTTCATAATGTTTTCATATATCGCATTTGAGAAATATATGCATGACCTTAGTACTGTAGTGGAAACGATGGCGATTAAGGACTTATTTGTAGAACTAGATTTGACTTATGTTGGACAACCAAAAGGTATTAGGTCATGATATGAAAGAGTTGCATAACAAAGCAATTAGACTTGTTTGCGTCAGTAGAATGACCGTAAAGATGATTGTAACTGGGAGATAAAGCATAGGATTAGAAATATCTATCCCGAATTGTTTTAGACTTTCATGTATGTAGCAATGCATTTTGTTTGTCTATTGTATTTACTAGTAGTGGTACCGGTGTACTTATGTTATGATATGATTATGTGTTAGTAGTTGCAATAATGCATTTTTTTTATGACTGATGATTTATAATACCTGGGTACTAGTGTAACTTTTGTGCTTGTCTGAAATTATTTTATGATGACTTTACACCATCAGGGTGTTGATGTAATTTTTATTCTTTCTTACCCAAATTTCAAGGACAAAATTCCTATAAAGAGGGGACACTGTAACTCTCTATATTTTGGAGTTCCATAATATAAGAAATCAAATTATTAATAATAATTTGATAAGAGATAATTAAGATAACCTAATTGTAAGAATAACTTAACGGAAGTTTGATTAATATAGTACAGGATACTTTAAAATTTAATTAAATGGGCCAAGAGTATTAGAGCAATTAAATTCAATCTCACTAATAAGAATAATTAAAATTTGAATGGTGAATGAAGGGAATTTTGTATTAAGGGAAATTTATTAATGGGATTAGATAAGAGGGATTTTGGCCCAAATATAAATCATTAATATATAAATCCCTCATCATATCCTTCACTTCCTTTATATTCACTTTCATTTAAAAAACAAAAACAACATAGCAAGGCCGACCGCCATTTTAGAGAAAGGAAGAGGAAATCAAAACCAAAGATTCAAGCTTTCGACTTTAAAGGAAAATGATAAGATCTAAACTAACACTTTTCTAATCTAGGTGAGTACTAATCTAGGTGAGTAAAACATTATTTAAAATCCATCCAAACCAGTTTAAGTTTGGAATTGATGTTTTTTTAGCACAATGGTTATGCAGTGCAAGACTGCATAGACCAAAAATTGCATATAAAAAAAGAGTTTCGTCGATCAACGTGCCTGATCAGAGGCCATAAAAGATGTTAACTAGATTGTCTTACAGTTTTTTAATTCAACTATGTGTATGTATGTGTGTGTGGGTGTGGAGTAAACAGTGCAATAAGAAGAAAAGGAGAAATGAAACAAACACCTAACATTGCAGAGAGTAGAACGAAAGATAGCAGGACTAATCATCACTAGTATCAACATGGACATCCCCTTCAAGCGCCTATATTGCATCATAATTGGCAACTAATTTAGCATCATATTTTCTGTCTACAATCATCAAGGATAATGGCTGAAAGCAACAACATATCCAAGTGTAGAAATGGTATAAGATTTTGTGACATAAATAATTGGGGCTGCTTCCCTTATTTCTAAAGCATCAAGAGTTCCTCTCTGTCCAGATAGTCCAATGAGGCAAGAAGCAGTGTGTCTCTGTGTACATTTGTGTGTGTGTTGTATTGCCAATAGTCATACAAGGAAACAATGTTGGGGATGGACCTAATTATTTGAGCGGCATAAGTGTTCCAAACGTAAAACGCAGGGTCATATTCGAAGAAAATGTGGTTAATGCTTTCAGGGGAGGTGTAGCACATTAGGCAGGAAGGAGGGACATTCCAGCCCTTGAGGATGATCTTATATTTGGTGTTCAGTTCCCATGAATGAGCAACCACATCAACCTCTTAACGTGAGGGAGGGTCTTAGACTTCCATATTATTGGGTAAGAAAATCATTGTCCAGAGTTGTTTATATATTAATACACAGATTTGATAGTAAAAGCTCCATTGCTTGCAAGATTCTAGTGGAAACTATCTAGGGTGGAGGAGGGTGTATAAGTGTGAAGCTAGGAGAGAAGCTGATGCAACTGGGTGAGGGTTGATCTCGTGATTGCATGATAGGACTAGAGGCTTGATAAGCTAGAGTTTACTACATCAAATACAAACATCAATAGGTTATTAGTTAGGTTGTAGAGGTCGAGGAGGAGAATTATTAAGGGGTGTTAGAGAGCTAATCATTTAACCATAAGCTACAATATACATTATTACCAATCATGACCTTAAAGTATGGTTTATCCAGTTAGCAGTAGAAAGAACTCTAACCCAGAAGGGAGATGGTTTTTTGGTGGGGTAATGCAAGATGAATTTGGGATGAGAATCGTAGTACTTGCTGAGAATCTAGTTCTTCCAAATTAAATTGTCGTCAAACAGAGATCTTTAGAGCCATTTAGCTAGAAGAACCGAGTTGAAGTGTTTTAGGTTAATAACCCCCAAACCACCCTAGGAGATAGATTTGCACAAAATATCCCTACTAACCAGACAATTGATAAGGGGGGTGTTGTCTCTACCATGCTAGAAAATGTTTCTTCATATCCAATCAATCTTGGATATTGCCCAAGTGAAGAATTTGTGGAAGAAGAGCCAATAGGTGGGGATAGCTGAAAGAACTGGGTTTAGGAGAACCAACCTACCCACTCTGTAACGAGAAGAAGCTTTCCAGGTAGCTAAATGACTAGAAATTTCGGAGATTAGGGGGAAAATCATCTTTGAGAAGTTTGTTATGATGAACGGTAATGACAAGGCAAGAGATGGAAAAGTTTTCAAGTTTGTAGTTTAGTGAGTTAGCTACTAGAGGACCAAGGGGCTCAGAGCCACCAACCATTATAATAGAGCTTTTAGAGTAGTTAATAGGTAGGCCAGATACTAGTTCATTTGAATAAAGGAGAAGCTTGAGATTCTGAAATTTGGCGTGCGAGGGAGGCAAATAGGATTGTATCGTCGGCATATTAGATATCAAAAACTCCATGGTCGGAGTTCGAGTGGCCAATGACTGAAATGAGGTTGTAGGAGATGGAGAGCTTATTCATTCTATTGATGACATCAGCGGTGGGATAAAGAGAAATGGGAAGAGTGGGTCTCCCTACCAAAGCTTATGGGAGGCTTTGATCGTGCCACCGTCGACATCATTAACTGCAACAGATGACATGCCGGTATGGAGGATGTAACGAATCCATCCAATCCATCTTTAAGAGAAGCCCTAATGAGTGAGTGTGTCCATAATGAAATCCCAATTGATAGAATCTAAGGCTTTGGATAAGTCGAGTTTTATCAGTGCACATGGAGTGTTAGTTATATGGCAACGAATGATGACTTCTTTGGTGATGGCTACATAGTCGAGAATGGACCTACCATGGATAAAGGCTGATTGCTCAGCTCCGACTAGAGGAGATGTGAGTTTTCATTATATTTGCCAAAATGTTAGTGATCAGCTTGAAGGAGGTGTTAAGAAGGCGTATAGGTCTAACATTGGATAAGTTGTTAGCATTAGTTTTGTAACATCCCACCTTTTTGTACGCTTAAGCAGACACACGTGCCAACTTAAACCATACAGAAGGGCGGATTGTTATGGAGTAAATAAGAAAAAAGTGGAGAAATAAAAGAAACAAAATAGAATCTTGTAGTGGAACGATAAAAGATAATAATCAAATAACAGTTCATGAAGCTGTTTTACAAAACATTTGATTATACTTATACAATACATATCAGAGTTACACATACCAGAGAATGATAATTAATGCAGTGGAATACAATGGTGTAGTGGAATATAATAAATAGTAGTAATAAAATCTTCGTCTTCATCCTCCAGACATAGGGCCTTCAAATCCTGAAATGCTCAGGCTGACCCGAGCGAATTGAAAAGACAAAACACTCGAGTCAGAACTAAAAGATCTTATGTAAGTTAAATCAATGATAAATATATGAGTGGAACGGCGTCAGAGATGTTTACGGGATTTGACATCTCCTATCCAGTGTCTAACGTGAGTGCAGTAACTTAAGAGATGCTCGGGATTCACATCCCCTAAGGATCCGTTAAACTATTTACTATGTAGTAATATTCGCTATTATAATAATGTCTAATCATAAAATAAACATACTTTTAAATAGCATTAAGGCTTTACATTTTCCACCTTAACACGTAATAGTCCCAGTAGTCTATCCAGTATTAGCATACTCCCAAAATGGGGGCTACCCTCAATACTCCACAGGCTACGGGAGAAATCGCAACTCGTAGTAAAGCTCGATATGGTAGGTGACACGGCACACAAGGCAATGCCAGGGTAGATATACCAATTACGCACACGGACTGATGGAAAAGCATAGCAGCCACTACCGCTCCACCTCAAACAACACTCCCAAATCGAAGGGTGGCCACCAAAAATCACAAAGTAATAGAATAGTATCGAAGAAGTGCGTCCGATAAGAGGTGCTACCTCACAGGTCCGAGATCGCTCCTGTTTTAGCCACCTTATGCCAACTCACGGGAGTTGGGTCCACGTATATACCTTAGGATCGTCGCCACCATCCTACTTCATTCTGGAAACTCCACCGTGTACACAGTTGTCAAAGTGGTTTTCGGTATCGACAGAGAGTATGTCCATATCCGATCCCGGTCTCTTTAACAACCAAATGTTATTATAACACCGTGGTCATTTTAAAAGTATATATACTTTTAAAAACACAATCATTGCCCTTTCAAAACATATCCTTTACTTCAAAATGGTATATACTTCTAAAACCAAAATATTTTTGCCATTTCCAAAACAATTCAATAATATATTATTTAAATAAAACCCAATTTCCAATCACTAATCTTTCTTTAATTTAGATAAACTTGAAATATTCTTTTAAATCATCTTAAACCCAAACCACACTTTGAAGTCATATTCTAAATTTCAAATTTCAATAGGTTTCCAATCAATATATTCATAGATAATTCTTAAATAAATTCTATTTCAAATAAATTCATTTTCAAACCATATTACTTTCAAAGTTATAACAATTTCAAAAACCAATACTTTGAAAACAATAATACCTTAATTTCAATAAAACATTTCAATTTTGATATATTTCAAGTCTTTAAATATTCCAAAATTCCCAACCAAATCTGATAATCTTATATATACCTTAATTCAATTTACTATTATTTAGTTTAGAAATATTTATTTAATAAATTCAATATCACTTAAATAAAACTCAAACTTGAAATATTCGTAAATCAAACTTAAAACATCATCAAGTTATACATAGCTTAAATTTTAAGAATTTAATAATATTTATTTAATATCAAAATCAGTATTTATATAAACCCTTATTTTTCCAAAAGCCATAGAAATCATTTCAAAAATAGATATATATAGACCAACTATGTCTGTATATAATTTTCTATCCTATGGTCAAGTGATACGGATATTTATCATTTCAATCCGCAATTTAAAATAAAATTACGGTTATATATCATTTCAAACCGCAATCCCGAATAAATAAATCCATAACGAACTTGCAGATTATAATGATATAAAATAAAACATATACTCATCCAATATCAATCATCAAGTATTTATCACAATCATCATCCAATTAAATCAATAACATCAAAATAGAACAGATAATAAAAAACAGGCATTTACTGGCAGTTTATATTCAATAACAAATTTAATAACTATTTAACTGGCAGTTCATATTCAATAACAAATTAAATAACTATTTAACTGCAGTTTATATGCAATAGCAAATTAAATAACAATTTAATTCAATAAATTCAGTTTAACTGAGATGATGATTAAAATATGCCAAACAGTCATAAATAAATTTCAAATCACATCATATATCAATTTAACAAACATAAGAAATTTTAGAAGTTGTGAGTGGGTTAAAACACTCACCTTTGGATTTAAATTGAATTTAAATCCAATTTAAACCCAAAAATTTGGACAGTCTTAAAATTCATCCAAACAAACGTCAAAGTGTCTGGAATTTCGATACGATCCTAGCAAAACAAACCGCGTCCAAATCCGAGTCCGTATGCAAAAGTTATGATAATTTGAAGATTGGAAAATTCTAGTGCTGGGTCGACTTCGGGTTCAACTCCGGTCCGGCGCCTCAAAATCCCGGTGTCTGCTCTGAGTTTTTTCCAAAATGACCTGAAGACCCGAGTCGTTTTCTTCCTGACCCGAAGTTGTTACAGCAATTTTCCCTCTGAAACCCGAAGCACGACCCGAAGTCGATGCAGATTCGAATTTTTTTTTTAAGAATTGAAATTAGGTTTTGGAATTTGGGAATTAGGTTTTGTCTGCCATTGGAATGAAGAGTTGAGAAGGAGATGTATGCACAGACAAATGAAAATAAGGTGTAGCTAGGGTTTATAATGAGTTATTTATAGGCAAAGCTAAAAATAGAATGAACGGGCAAGATATAAAAATGAGATAACTATTTTAAAACGTACATGCGAAAAAAGAAATGAAGGGACCACATACACATTTTGAAATTCCATTTTATTCAGTTACTATTTACTACTATTAATTCATTGATAAATTAAATATTTACGTTTGTCTTTCTTATATTAAATTTATTACCAAGTGTACAATTTCCTTATTTCAACAAATTGGAATTCCATTTAATCACTATAAATTATATACAAATTCCTTTAATTATACCACCCTTACACTTATCTACTTATTATAATTTATTTCCAAATGCAACAAATTACTTCCATTTCATTTATTGCAATTTCGTTCATTTATACAAATTCAGCTTTAATTAACTTCTTTGTTACACTTCACCCTAATTATTATTTCATTATTCATTTACAAATTTTGTTTGCTTCAATATTATTCCATATATACTGCTAATTATTTCATTACATCAATATACGCCTAATCACCTCTTTATTTGAATAAATATTACATATTATTATTGCATCAATTTATACTTTGAATCCATTCCCAATTTACACATTTCAATCAATTATAACTTCAAAATGTTTAATGGTTGTCTTCGTTTCCTTACATTAATAAGCTTTTGTTACCTACAATTACTGTTGTCATTTATTCTCATCCTATTAATTTCATTCACGTATGTTCAAATTATAACCAAATATAACATTTAGATTTATTGCAATAGATTCCAAATTCAATTTCTATTTCTTAATGTATTCTAATCCAACCCTTCCAAACATTGTATTCATGTAACTTTTGTTTATATTTAATAACATTTGATTTCTCATTTCAATTAATAGACTTAATAAACGGGCAACACATATCGTCACTGTTTACTTTTAACTACATTTAAGAGTTTATTGTTTACAGACCCAAGTTACAACAATTTCCTAATTTCGATCAATTTAAATCTCACATTAGTTTCAATAAATTAGTGTTGCATTATATCCTCAAATTTACTCTTAATTTCCATTAACGTAATATTTTAATATTAAATTCCACTTATTTGCAATTAATCTACTTATTGAATTTCAAATTTCAAATAAATAAATAAATAAATCTTGGCTTTCTCTTCTTAAATCAACCAGTTGTCAGATTATAAATAAATAAAATTAACATTGGTTGCATCTTATAGAATTTACAAACTTTAATGACAAATCAAAACTACCCTATCTGCACAAATTAAGCCAATTAATTATAATTGAATTCACATTAAATGTTATTAATTAAAAATTGAAATCTCAATATATTCGGTTACTGATTTAAAATCTTGATATTCAATAAATTGACCTTATATGGATATAATTAACATTGAATTATCAAATTATAGTTTATCCCCTATTATTCCATCAATTAATTGTAACTTTGAATTCATTTCCATTTTACAGATTTCAATCAATTACACTTTACAAATTTGTTTCCAAGTAACAGGTATTGCATAAATTAAGTTACTTATCACTTGTATCAACCTTAGTACATAAAATTACATTCAATCCCTATTCAAATATATAAATTCATTAAATAAATTCAATCTTTACGGTTTGTTTCCTTACATTTGATTTATGGCCTAGTCTTAACATCTATACAAATCCTATTTCATTCAATCCACAAAATTTTAACTTTAAATTAGCATTGGTTATATTTTGATGCATTCTTTTATTCCATCGTTTATTCCTTTACACAATAAAATAACATTTAAACTCATAAATGTAATACCAAATTTCATTTTAAATCCACTTGATTTTCAAATCAAAGTTTATACTATATTCCCTTTAAAACTAAGTCATAACATTTGAATCATTATATTAAATTGGAAATGTTCATTCACGCTCATTACTTATTAACTTGCAATAACGTATTTCCTTAATTTACATCCAATTACTGTTAACCATGTTTTTATGGCATAATCAATTCAATACTTACCTCTAATTTCTCATATTCAATTTATATCCAGGTATAAACCTTTCACTACTCCATTTATTAGAATTTAATTCAAATTACAATTAAATAGTTTTTAATTACCATTTATATATTTTATTTTAGCGTTCATTTCAATATGAATTTATAATTTTTTTTTCTTTTTTTTTTCTACTAAATTTAATTACAAAAAAACTTAATTAATTAACAAATTTAATTGTTGAAATTTATGGGTCGTTACAAGTTTTTTTGGGATTAGGACAATGTTGGCATAGTTCATTCTAGCGATTTCAGAAGGATTTGAATAGAAATCCAAAAACATTTCTAGGATATCCTTTCTGATGATGGACCAGAATATCTTATAGAATAAATGGCTAAATCCATTAAGGCCCTTGGCTTTGTCACTACTTATTTCATTTAGGGCGGCTAGGATTTCTTCCTTGGTGAAGGAAGAATCTTACGTAATCTAACATGGGTTCGATTAAAGCTCATTCCAGATGATAGTTGGATGGTTGAGCCTATATGGATCAGGAATCTATCTGCAGTATTTAGTGAACATATGATTGAGGTCATTTTAGTCGTGGTAGATTTTGCTATCATGAAAAATCTCGTAGATGAAATTTGATCTTCTTCCACCATTAGCAGTTCTATGGAAGTGGGTAGTCTTCTTGAGCCAAGAAACTTGGGAATGTTGCCTCCAACCAATCTATTCTTGCATCGTTAAACTTTCCAGCTCGAACTCGACCTAGCTTGGATTTCTCGTATGGGGTAAGGGGTCTGGAATCCTCAAGGATGTTCAGGTTAAGGGTTTCATTCTGGAGACCTGACTTACGGGATCTAAAGGAGTCCAAAATTGATGAAGACCAAGATATGAGATTCTTCCTCAAAAAATTGAGCTTCCCGACCAAAGAAGCAAAGGCAGAGGGGTGGGTGCGAGACTCAAACCATATATCGACGACCATAGACTCAAAACTAGTTCAAGCAACCATAACTTCTTAAATCAAAATATTGATCTAGGTGGTCTCTCATCTCTAGAGGCAAGAAGGATGGGACAACGGTCAGAGAGGAGCGTGGGAGGCCATATTTAGAGATAAGAGGGTGAGAGTCTTCCCAAAAAGAATTGAAGAGGAATCGGCTTGTTTGGCAAGGGAGGGGGAGTTTGTTTGTCACTCCACATGAATTGTCTATTATTAATAGAGGATTAAGTAGTTCACATGAATCGATAAAAGAGTTAAAACAGCTCATGTCAATGCAAAAATGTGGGGAAAAATTTCTTTCTATAGGGTGACGGGTGATATTTAAGTTTCCCTCAAGCATCCAAGGTCCTTAGGACACAGAATTCAGAGTAGTTAGTCCATAGGTTCAGCCTCCCTTGACTAGAATGAGGGCTATAAATGTTAGAAAAAAATACAACTTATTCGATAAGGTGCTGTGCAGTTAAAGCCCCACTAAATCCCCGCAAAATCCCTGCTATATGGCATAACGTTGTTCGACTGCTGCACTATTTTAGTTTAGCGCTATTAAACAGTAAATCTGCTTTAAGCTCCACTATTTTCTGCTACACTCGCTAAATTAAGTTTCTTTAGCACCCGCTTTAACAACATTAATGTAAAAAGGTTGATTTGACTAGTTCTCTTATAAACCAAATCCATAGCATAAGTGTAAAGATCTAACTTTAAGATATAAGTGCTTAATATAAGTGTGAAATCTACCGTAGTAATCAAATCAAGTATGCATAAATCATGATATTCTTCAGTTCCATTATATAAGATTAAACAATATTTCTTTTTCCTACACAAATGAGGTGAGTGTGAGAATAAATTAACTTCAAATATTTGGTTTAATATCTAATGAAGTGTTTTTCACCTCTGCTATTTTCTGCCATATCCCGCTTTATCCCTACTATGATTTTTGCATCTCCACCACCATAGAACCGCTAAGTGCTTTAACTACATAGATAAGAGGTGTTCAAGGATAGTACGTAAACCATTAGGGTGTTTTATGACCTAGATAAGTTTCCATCTAGCTTCATCTCAAGTGATAAGAATACCCTCCTTGGAACCCATCGCCTCGATGGATTACCGTTCAGTCAAGAAATTACCACCATACTAAGGTACATCTTAATATAGGGGTTGGAAAATTTTTATTCTTGGACGAAAAATATATCTAGGTGTAGAGAGGCAATAAAGTTCTTAATTAGGGACATTTTTCAAGTGTCCTATGCCTCCTGACATTCTAGGATAAAATCCTCAAAGGGAGAAGGAGACACGTTCCATTTCAATTGCTTACTTGGCCATTAGATTATCTGGGTTTAATATAATACCCATGCGATGAGCAGTTTTTTGTTTGAATTTTTTTTTGTAGAAGTAAAAATAGCTAGTTGAAAAAATACTACTGTTTGAAGGCTATGGGGAGTTAGGCTTATGCCTCATCGATCTGGCACTCCTTCGCATCAAGGTCTTTGAGAGGTAGGGCTATTTACAGGCGGGGTTAGTGGTTCCAGCTCCAAAGGGGGATCGATCCCCATGTCTTCAAGTTCCTACACTGAGTTGCTATGGTGAATGGGAAATGTCGAAGTGTTAAGTCAGTGTCTTAATCCACCATGTTATTAATTCCATCTATAGTAGGCCAAGCCCCCCATGCCAAGGGTCTACCCTGATGATGCACTTCCATGGTCGTGTTATTGGCCAATTCTTGCCCAGTAATCACCTGCTTGCCTCTGATAATCTCATTTTGGTGCTTGGTCAGTCTAGCTTCATCTCTCATCGCATCGTATCAAAGACCATTTGCATGTTGCCACCATCGGATAGGGAGACATGCTTACATGAATTGACAAGTGTAGTTTGCTTTTCTTTCTAGCATTTGATCCATCCATCTCCAAAAATTGAGATCACTAGGGTCTAGTGGGGGATGATAGTTCTCCTAGTTCTACCGTGAATTTGAAGTCTAGGTTGTCGATGAATTGTATGATAGTGCAGGGGATGGAGATGTCCTTGTCAAGACAAATTTGAACAAAAATATGTCTATGGTCAAGCTTTGTCTAGTCATTAGAGTCTAGGTCAAAATATAGGCCAAAGGGTTTTAGGATGGAAAAAAGGCATCTATGTTCGAGCAAAGGTGCCAAGTATGCCATTGATTCAGATCCAAGAGGGGAAAGCAATCGCGGTTGTGGGATCCAAGTTCAGGAGACCATTTAATATCATAAATAGCCCCACCAGGCTGGTGGAAGAAGCTTGTATTAACTACAATGTGAAGGAGTCTAGAGGTGGGAAATCTGACAATGTTACTTCGGTCTCCAAAAAGCACGATTTCCGAGTCCAAGCAGCGAAAAGTGATCAATAAGCATTGTTTGATAGAGTTAATCGTCCAAAATCCAAAGATAGCTATAAAGATTGTCATCGAATCAGAGTTATCAAAAGATGTCATATAGCGACTGTGGATTTGGTAGAGAAGTTGATGCTTGAGAGTGGGATAGCTGAGAAGGAATGGGGTCTATATGAAGAGGAGGGAAGTGGGCCAGGGGGATGATTGTGAAAATCTTTTTCTCAGATTATGGTTGGAATTTGAATGGGTTTTCTTGGAGGTTGAGGGGGAGAAGATCGGTAATGTCGATGACAAGCTTTTATGCATTTTATAGGGGCAGCTGAATGACCATAAAGCGAACAGAAAAAACACACTCGAACATTCCTATAGAGCTTGGCCTCGTGTCCACTTAAGCG
The DNA here is from genome assembly GCA_030737815.1 of Allium fistulosum. Taxonomy (NCBI): domain Eukaryota; kingdom Viridiplantae; phylum Streptophyta; class Magnoliopsida; order Asparagales; family Amaryllidaceae; genus Allium; species Allium fistulosum. The sequence continues at coordinate 696,748,525 of CM060906.1, forward strand.
TAGTTCCAACAACGCTTTTTTTAGAAATTTTAAAGTTTTGAAAGTTGAAGAAAAAGGTTCGAAATTGATGTTGTTAGGATGTCTTAAATGATGTTAAATACGATTTAATGATTTGAAATGTTATTATACATCTAGGAATTTAAGTAAATGGAACTTGGTTCATGTTCTGGGGTAAAACATGATTTAGCCTTCGCAAAATAATTTTAAATTTCAGTATGATGTTTTCAATATGGAAATAGAGATGACTCTTAAATTTCGTAAAGTGTGGATGAAGCAATAATTAATTATAAAATTTCTAAGTGGAAAATGGAAAATCTCAAGTATAAATAAATATTTAAAGTATCAAAATTTTAAATATTTTTTTCAACTTTTTTTACTAGAGTTAAAAGAAGATGTTTTAGAATTTTGCTGAATTTTTAGAAATTTCTTGTTAACTTTCAAATTCAAATTGATATGAATTAATTGGCTAAAGAAAGTATGCCTTAATTAAGAATGTAATTAAGAAAATGGAAATTAAATATGGCTGAATTCTCGAGTTGGTCAGGTAATACTGTATAAAATACAAGTAATCACTGAACAAATGACATGTGTACAAATTAGGTTAAAGTTATTACTTTATTAAGGAAAAATATCATTTTCCATTTAGTTATGGATTTTCCATCTTGGCACGCAATGGCCTTATTTAGGATTCTGGTTGCATTTGAGTCTTGACGCTCAATAGCCTAAGAGTTTAGACATTCGATAGCTTAAAAATTAAGACATTCAATAGCCCTAAACTTTTGGCATGCGATAGCTCACAAATGTTCCACCTGTGATAGCTTATTTCAATGTTCAACCTGCGATAGCTCTAAACCTCAACATGAGGTAGCTTGTAAAGATTAACCATGTAGTAGCTATAAAGCTTGTTAACCGATAGCTTTAAATGTCAACATGCAATAGCCCTTAAATCATGACCTTTAATAGCACATAAGTCTTGATACTCGATAGCAAGAAAGTTAGACACTCGATAGCTTTATAGCCTTGGCCCTTGATAACATGTAAGTTAACTATCTGACAGCTTAAACCCTAGATATTTGATGTGAGATAGCTTTGCCATGTGATAGCTTTGGGTTGCAATAGCCTTGCCATACGATAGCTTTGTGTTGCGATATCTTAGCCATGCGATAGCTATGGGTTATGATAACTTAGCTGCACGATAGCATTTATGTGCGATAGCTAAGTAAATGTTGGCATCTAATGGTTATTAAAAAATAATTTCAATAGCGGTGAGACGAATCCCAAAGTAAAATAAGAGAAGTTTTAGTGGCATTTTGGAAGCTAGTTTCTGTGATGTTGGTTTTTAAATTTCATAGGAATGAAATTATGAAAGAAAATTTATTGGTTAAATTATGCTAAATTATTTAAACTTTGAAATGGACTAAGCTTAGGGAAGCTATGAAATGATACTTGCATCATTAAAAATAAAGATAAAAATGTTTTATCTAAAGAATGTGTCGGTTACACAATAAATAAAAAAAAGAAAAACATAAGATCGTAAAATATACCGACTTGTAGAGTTGTTGGATGGTAGGGTGCCAAAACTAATAAAGACTAAAATTCAACTGTATACGGCAAGGTGTCACAACCTGTGTAGTTAAAGCCCCGGAAAATCCTTACTATAGCGCATAGCGCTCTTCAACAGCTACACTTTTTCAATATAGCGTTATAAAATAGTAGATCCACTCTAAGCCCCGCTATTTTCTGCTACACCCGCTAAATCCAGGCTTTTTAGCACTCGCTTTAGCAATATTAATTTAAAAAGTTCGATTTGACTGGTTGTCTTTTAAAACAAATCAACAAAGTTAGGGTAAAGACTTAATTTTAAGGCGTAAGTGCTCAATATAAGTTAGAAATCTATTGTAGTCACCAAACCTAGGCTGCATAAATCATGATATTCTTAATTTTTATTACGTAAGATTAAACAATATTTCTTTTTCCTTCACAAATGTATGAGAATGAGAATAAATTAACTTTAAATATTCGGTTTAATATTTAATAAAGCTTTTTGCATCTCCACTATTTTTGGCTATATCCCCGCTATACCTTTTTGCACCTCCATCGCTATGGAACCACTAAGCGCTTTAACACACGGGTCACAACTTGGGAAGGCTATAGGGTTTAATTCCAAAAAAACTACACTCCAGTGTGAGTTTATGGTAGGTTCCAAAAATAAAAAAACGGACGTAATGAATGGATAGATAATGTGAAATGAGTGTTTCAGGACAAAGAGGGGGTATTGACACTTAGTAAGGATTCTTGCTAGAATGTATTCATGGTGCTTACATCCAACCTCTTAGGAAAGTCAGTGTGACTTTAGTACGGATGGCTCCTATGGTGAAATAAGTGGCCATTTCATCTGTTACGTTGTTGGAGAAAAAGATAAAATGTGATAGACAAGCCTGAAGAGGTAATAACTAAAATAAGTTAATGATAACTTGAAGATTGACACTTAAATAAGAGTCTAGGTGATGCTTGCGAATGTGTTTGATGATTTTGTGACATGGTTCATAACAACTTGATGATCAGAATAAGGTATACTTAAATTGAAGTGGATTAATATAAATATGAAATGTTCCATAAATGAATATCAAGTATAGGGTATACATGTTTTTAAGATGATGCACTATGTATGCTCATGATATGATGAATGTTTTCATGATATGATGTAATTATTGTTTGATGTAAGGTGAGGGGAAAACTCGTTTCGTGCTTAAGCAGCATGATGTAACTATGTGTATGTTGGGGTAAACTATTACTCATACCAGGCTTTATATCCGACCTATGTTTTTATTATTTCACAAAAACTTGTGGGTACTCATTCGAGTAAACCGAGTTTATGGTTTAAAAAGGTTGCCTTTAGAAGATGAATAAAAAAGCCGAAAACAAAGTAAGAGACTTGTTGCTAATAAAAGTTATTTTACTCTGCTATTGTAAAACTAGAGTTTATAACTGGTTAAGTGTTCATGTTGTCATTTTTATATGTTGGGCATGACACTACTATTTATGTTTTGTTATTTTTTACTCCTGCGTGGACACGATTGAGATTATCAAAAAAATGTAATGACAATTATGTGTACTGAAATTTATTTAGCTGCATTGTTTACTTAATGTTGTAAAAAAAATTCGATTCCATTCTGTCACTTGAAAATAATTCTGGTGATAACTGCAGAGTTATCGACGTTCATTTTTTAGTCTCGAAATGGGTGATGTTACGGTATAACCAAATTCCTATGTTCAAACCCAATGAGGAACATACAAACTTTGTGACTGATTGGGGAACATAGTGTTATAAGATGATGGTTGAAAAATGTTCGAGCCATATATTGGTGATTATTGAATAAGATGTCTAAAAGTCATATTAAAAAAACATGGAAGCATATATAGATGTGTTGGTAAAGTCCAAAGAGGAGATCGACCACATACGAGACTTAAATGAGATGTTTGGGGTACTACAAAAATACAAAATGAAGTTGAATCCACAAAAGCGTTCCTTTGGGGTTTAATTTGGAAAAATTAAGTACATATTGTAAACCCACAAGGAATAGAAGCTAATCTCGATCAAATAAGAGCAATTTGGGATATGGAAAAACCTAAAACAAGCAAAGATGTGATGGGATTAAATGGTCGGGTTGTTGCAGTTAACCAATTTATATCAAAAGCAACCGATAAATGTATTCCGTTCTTTGACATAATCAAGAAGCAAAGAATTTTTTAATGGATGGAAGAATGTCAAAAGGCCTTCTAGAATTAAAAGATCATATGGGAAAGCCACCAATACTCCCTCGTAAGCCTAATAACCACAAAATAATAAGGAAAACTATAAAGAAAATAATCTTCTTGAGGAAGCCTATAAAGGAATAAGGGTGATGACCATGAGAATTAATATGTGAATAGTTGGATGACACCTATAGCTGAGTTGTAACTACCTGCCTTTTCAACCCTTTGAAATCGACGCTAATACATCCACCATATTCGCGTGCCAAATATCCAAGTGCCGGAAAGGTAGATTCTTGGGGTGAAAAAATGAAAAGAAAGTACAAAATTTACATCGTGACGAGATAAATACATAATATACACAAGATCTTTACTAAAAGAAATCATCTTATTTATACATAAATAACACAAATCAGAGAACACTAACCTATTTCAGGCTGGACAGTTATAACAGCATGTTCTTACAATTTGCTGATAAATACAGATAGAAATCAAGAACAACAAAACAACATAAAATACAAGATACGTGAATACGTCTTGGAGAATCCAGCTTGTCTCCTGAAAGCTCCAAAATATACAAAAATCTTAAATATATGCTCGGGCTGACCCGAGCATTATAGGAAAACAACGTTCGAGTCAGTCTGGTAAAACTAGCGTGAGAAGCACAATCAAATGGATTCTTAATGTTTAAATAAACCTTTCAAAATAAAGGTATCTCGTAAAACCACGCCGCACATAAACACGGGTGGGTTTTTACCTTACGATAACCAAAACATTTATATCAGAAAACCCAATTATATTATAATAATGTCTAAGGGTGAAAATAATAATAATCAAGTAGCTATGATGCACGTGAGTGTACATCACAACAATGTTAAGTATATAATCAAAAACCGATAAGGCGCGTTCGCTAATTTGTGTAGTATTCCACGGAGGTGCTCTCTGTACTTTGAGAAACAGTCCTCCTACATAAGGATCGGGGATATCTTCTGAAGCAGCATACATCCCTAGTGACATACTATAGGAAAAACATAGCCAGTCTCGTTAAGTCCAAGTGCATCGCTCCATGCATGCGTAAGAACTGTAGGTAACGTCTAGGTGGAGCCGATGCACCCTATGGTTTTGCCAACCCTACTGGCCATGCCTCCTATCTCTGGTTTAAGTCATTACCATTGATGAAGCTATGTCCGGTGTTCCAGCTCATGCACCACCATTAAAACAGATCATGTAATCCCATATGGATTTCAATACCCCAACGGGACTCGAAATCACTCATTGATTCCCATATCTCAAATAGATCTTGGAATCACACATGGATTCCCATAACACAACGGGTCTCGGAACCACACATGGATTCCAAAATCTCAATATATCATGAAACTTCTCTATAGAACCGTATACGGTTTTTGGAGTGTTTACGGTACGAGTCATCTCTTACGAGTAGAATCCTCCACTTACTGGGCGCTCAAAAAACCAATCGTTGATTTTCGAAATGCTCAATACCGGTTCTTTAGGAAATAATCGGACAATACAGAAGAGTAGGGATCACCCCCTAACCATTTAAGTGGATGGATCTCCTTATCATTTGTCCTAGAAGAACAAAACGAGTTTATACATACAGTATAGCACCACTGACGGCAACTATACCATATAATTCATGTGTTTCTCTTAGATATTTCCTGAGTTAAAATCCTTCGGTGTTAAGTAGGGAATATTTCCATACCACCAAAATTAAGAAGGATTACATATTTAGACCAAGATTTGATAGTCGGTTATTTAACTATCAAATAAACAAACACTCAAACAGAGATTACATTTCCTTTAGAAATCACTAAACCTCATAGATTAATCTTTCATTACTTAAAGTCACCTTTCGAATATTTATTAAAATATTAATATAGTTATCTCATCAGAATAAGTATATTCACAAACCATTTCTCTTTCAGACTTAGAAAACCTTTTTCATGTACTTATAAAATGGTATAAGTATATTCTCAAAAACATTTAGAAAGATTTTCTGTTTCAAAATCATATTAAAATGATCAAACCCAAAAGTTGTTTAAAACGAAGATAAAGATAACCCCAAACACTATCCCTATGATGTTAAGTATGGAACGAATGTCATATACTATCATAATTAAGGAGGTCAATTAAGGGAAATTCAATCTCAATTTCTTTTACAAATTTCTTTAAGAAATCCTTTTAAATAAACCTCTTCCATTTATGAAACCTCCTTTATTTAAACTCCAAATTCATTTATAAAACACTTTATAAATCTCCAAGTTTATTTATAAAAACATTTTCATAAATTTCCAAATCACTTATAAAACTTCTTTCCAAATATTTGAAATCACTTATAAAACTCCTTTCCAAATATCTGAAATCATTTATAAAACTTCTTTTATAAACTTTCCTTATTTAAACAAAGCTTATTTCATAAACTTTTTAAGTTAGTAAAGTTCAATTGATAAATAATAAATTTTTTGAAATAATTTTTAAATAACAAGTTATTATTAAACACTCTCTATTTGATTATCTTTAAACCTCATCCAAAATAATAACTTTAGAATCTCATTAATAATATATTAAATTAATTTTAAGTACTATTATTGTATTAATAAGTTAGCTTTCAAAACAATATTATATAATAATTAATTAACTTTTAAAACATTATTAATACAATAATCAATTAACTTTTAAATAATATTAATATGATAATTAATTAACCTATAAATATAATTAAATAACTTAAACAAATATAATTAAATAAATTAAATTAAAAATTAAAGTATAGTTAAATCACTTTGAATAAATAATTAAAATATATTTAAAAAATTTAAAACAATAATTAAATAACTATAAAATAATAATTAAATAACTTTAAGAAATAACTTTTAAGAGTCATATTAATACAATAATTAATTTTAAATCATTATTAAAAATAATTATTAATTATCTTTAAAACATTATTAATAATAAGTTACTGCCTTTTAAATCTTATTACTAGATAATAATATCTTTAAAACCTTATAATAGATAATAATTATTCTTAAAATAACTTTCAAATCAATAATTAACCTTTCAAATTTGAAAGAGGCTTAACGATCACAATGGTACTTAAGCAAGGTATAATATCATTCAATTAAACTTTCCAAGCTAATAACTGATATTTACATAATCAACGACTAGAGTAAATAAATTCAACACTTAACCATCATTGGTTAACATATGTAACAACCCGCATATTTTACGATTGAATATTTAAATATTTCATCGTTAGTCGGATTATAGTCCAAAAAGCTACTTTTTGCAAACAGTCAAATTAGGACTCGAGACCACCCCCATTGAGTTCAAAATGACGTTTGCGACCTTTTTGAGTATAAACATTGATATGTTTGGAGTTAGTGGAATTTTGCTACTTTTTCACTTTGGGCTTTGGTTTGGGTTTCAGCCCTATATCCTAACTCAAGCCCTTAGCTCCACCCCCCCACTTATCCTCATTCGCTTAATTTTCCTAACACTTTCAAGCTCTAGATAAAAACGGTGGAGGAGAAAATGAATTAGAATTCCTAAGCCCTAGTTCCATTTGCAAATCAAGTTCTAGCTCCAAATTCAAAGAAGAAGCTTTGGTAAGCCTTCTCTTCATCTTCTCCAACTCGTTCTCTTTTCAATCTCAGAAATTCATAAACCTAACTTAGGAAATGTTTCTCTTTTAAGCTTAGATTCAAGCTTGTTGAGTTGGAATTGAAGAGTGTTTGTTCTTGTCATTGCTCTATAGCTTCTTCTTCCTTGTTTTGTGTAAAAAGGTGAGATTTTTATCTCACATCTTTGTCTATAACTATCTTTGATGTTAGGTATGAATTCCTAACACTTGTTCATGTTCATTTGATTTTGATTTGGATTGATTTGGTGAACATTCCAATATTTGGTGTTTTGAAGTCAAAACTTTGAAAATCCTAGATTTGAATTGTGAACATGTTTTGGTGGTGAATCGGAAAGCTTTAGGGCTGGGTTGCTGCTTGGCATAAATCCTTTGTCGCCATTGCTCATTCAATCGCTCTGAATCCGAGAAGTTGTATAGGTTTGCCCATTTTTGGGCATTGCTAATTCTGTCCCGCTACAGGCGACAGACGTCTGTGGATTATCCACATACGTCTGTGACTTCAGGGTTACAATTTCCCGAAACAGGAGACAGGCGTATGTGGATTTCGCACAGACGTCTGTGGCTTTAGGAAAAATATTTCCCGAAACAGGTGACAGACGTCTGTGGATTTCCCACAGACGTCCGTGGCTGTTGATTTCTGATATTAGCCTATTTTTATGTGGATTTCCAAATTTATCGATTTTTGATTATCCATATAATTATTGTCAATTAATATCAACTTTGATGATTTCTTTTCTGGATTTTTGGTGTTTCTATTTGATCGATTTGATATCGATTTCCATGGTTGGATTCACGTTATCGAAATGTGAATTCTTGTGATTGATTGTTTCTACAATCATTTCTGTGATTTGTCACTTTAAAATATAAAGGTTTTCTATACTAGTAGTAAATATTCAAACTCTTTTACAAAGATGATTTCAACTCTATTTTTAAACATAAAGCTTGTTTTCAAAACCGTTTTCCAATCTATTAGTATATACAAACCTTTACTTCATTCGTATGAGAAAATATAACTAAACGGCTTAGCAAAACAAGTGGTATGAAACGCTTGCGTTTACTTCGTCGGTTAATTTTTGGACTTGTTAGATTGAAACTCTTATGACAATTTTCGAGTGGAAATCTACAATTTGTTCGTAAATATTTAAGTTAAGCTAGTGGTTATGGGACATGAAGCTAAACTCATATATTTACTAGCTTAGTGTAATCGACACTTTTTATTGATCAATGATGATCATTTTGTGATTTAGACTAGCGATGTGCGATGTCTATTTGTCTGCGAGGGAGACTAAACCCCGTTTCTGTGGAACTTCGGTTCAATTTGGCGGGGTAGCGAACCATGGTCTTCGGACCGTTTGTGGAGCTTCGGCTCAATATTTATGGTTAGCGACCATGGAATAGCGTTCCATTTGTGATACACGTGTTGGTGAGTTTTCATGCTCTCGTTTGTGATAGGCCTCCCCCTTTGTGATTTTTGGATTTCTAATTGATGATTTCTAGAATTTGTGTTTCACTAACTTTTGTGATTGGCAATGATATGTTTGTCAATATTTGTGGTTTGGTGAATAAAATAAAGAATATGACATTCTTTTTGATGCTTTGAGATTTCTTGAGATATTGTATGATTTTGTTGTTGTTTAAAACATGCTTGTCACAGCTTGACACCATTGTTATCATACGTTCTTATTATATCTATGCTTATATCTCATTCCTTTATCTGATATTTATAGCTAGACTGATCCGTTTATTATTTTCTTATTAAATAATACTCGGGTCAGACCGAGATGTTACAGGTGCTTCTACTTAACTCCTCATCTGGGACCACCTTCTGACTTTTACCTAACTACATTACAATTGTAGTTTTTGTTGTTATACGTTTGAGATAGAGACTCCTTGATGTATACATATTCTTTTGTCTAGAACTTGTATCTATTCTTTTGTGATATTGTGGATCTTGTTTGACCACTACTCTAATGTACACTTTTATGTGTTATATTCATATCTGTTTCCACCTTTGAGATATGAACATCTGTGACTGATTTATGTTATGTTTATTTCTATATTCGTTTCCGAGGTCCACTTAGCCACTGTGTCGTCGCTTTGAGTTTGTATCGATATGTCGGATTTCCTCTTGAAATGAAATGCATGTTATACTATCTGACATATCGGTGCTCGCACAAGGCAATTACACGGATGGTCGCTCCTTAACAGCCTTATTCTTCGCGCTAGTCGACGGCATTACCCAGTGGTGTCCTTGGCTAGCGTGAGCATAGAGGTGGGGCGTCACGGCTTGGTATCAGAGCCAGACTTCGGAACAATATAGAATAATCTTGCAAGGATCATTGTCCTAAGTCTTTCTTAGGAATGGTGCCAAAGGATTTAATTCGAGTCTTCGTACCGTTCTATCCTATTTTCTTTTGTGATTCTTTGTTTTATCAATCAAGTTTGTTTGATATTCATTCTGAGATTAACCTTTTTCTCTTTTCTTTCTTTCTTAAAGAAAAGAAATGGTTAGACCTGGCCGCCCCAGCGCCGGTCAATCTAGTGCTACTCCCCAGGATGGAGTATTCATGTCTGCTCAGCAACTTCTTGATCTAGTGAGAAATGCTCAAGCTATCGGACCTATTCCTGAGCCCACACATCCTAAGTCTGGGTTTGCACGCTTGTGCAGTGACTACACTAATTTGGGTGGAAAACCATTCAAAGGTTCCGAGAGTGTTATAGAAGTCCAGGCTTGGCTTCGAACATGCGACCGCATCTTTTCTCGCATGAATCTTATTAATCTTCATCGGGTCCAAGTGGATTCTAGTATGCTCCAAGAAAGAGCATTAGACTGGTACGAGCTTCTTATCTCTGAAATTATTGAAGCGGACCTTACTTGGGAGCAATTTCGAGAAAGGTTCGAATTAAAATTTGTGCCGAAAGCTGAAAAAGTATCTCTATCTCGACGCTTCATTGACCTTGTTCAAGGTGAATCTTCCGTGACCGACTATGTCGCTTCTTTCGAATCTTTGTCTAAATATGGGGTCGAGTACATTAATACCCCATTGAAGAAAAACCAGAGATTCGTTTATGGCTTGAATAAGAGCCTTAAAAAGCCATTACTTCTGAAATTAGAAGTTTCTTTTGATAAGCTTGTTGATATTGCTCTTCGTCTCAAAGAGACGGATAAAGATAGCTATGCTGAGGTCAAACCAAACATCAATAAGAAGAGACCTTTTAAATTCAAGCCGAATCCCAACAAGAAGGGAAAGCAAGCAACCCCGGTAGCAAATACTCCTACACCTCGTCGGGGAGAATGTTACAATTGTGGTTCTAAGGACCATTATGCAAACAAGTGCCCGAAGCCTCTTTTCTGCCGCTATTGCAAGAGTTCGGGCCATACCTTATCTTTGTGTCCCAAACTTCAAGGCAAGAAGGAGGGCAAGCTAAATGTGGTACAAGCTCCTGCTAACACTTCTCGTGGTCAAGGTATTTCTCATTCTATCCTTGATGGCATTATTATATTTCGCGAATTTCCTATTCGAGTTCTTTTTGATACGGGTGCATCTCACTATTTTATATCAAAAGAACTTGTTGATGCTTTGTCTTTGGACGTTATTGGCTTGATGACTTCTTTGAGAATTGCGAATCCGGTTGGTGGATCTGCAACACTCAGTTTATTGTGTAAAGATGTCGAAATTATTTTATGTGATTTCTCTTTCCGTGCCGATTTGCATGTTATGCGTTACCTTGGTTTCGGAATGATTTTGGGAATGGATTGGCTTAACCGTTATGAAGCCCATATCCTGTGTCTTGAGCGGACTATATATCTTCGACATCCTCAATCTGTTAAGCAGATTTCGCTTATTCTGAAAGATTCGGATTCCAATTCGAAAGCATCCTTGTATTCTCTAAATCCTCATGATGACGATAATGATGATGAGGAAGATGTCATTTCTCTCATTCACATTGTTTGTGAATTTCCCGACATATTTGAGCCCGTTCTAGGATTACCACTTAAGCGAGCAATTGAGTTCAGAATTAATCTAATCCCTGGAGCTCTACCTATTACTCGTCCTCCTTATCGTATGCCCAATAAAGAAAATGAGGAGATGCGCAAACAATTATCTGAATTGGAAGCGAAGCAATTTATTCAATCTAGTTCCTCTCCATGGGGAGCTTCAGCTATTTTTGTGAAGAAATCTAATGGTACACTTAGACTTTGCGTTGACTACCGCAAGCTTAACGATCTCACCATCAAGAATAAATATCCATTACCTCGGATTGATGATTTATTCGATCAACTTAGTGGTGCGAAAGTCTTTTCACAGTTAGACTTAGCAACCGGTTTTCATCAGCTCCGTATTGCAGAGGATAGCATTCCTTTGACATCATTCCGTACACGTTATGGATCTTATGAATGGCTTGTTATGCCATTTGGCTTGACGAATGCTCCAGCTTATTTCGTTGACCTTATGAATCGAGTTTTCAAAGACTTCCTCGATCGATTTGTTCTCATCTTTATAGATGACATTCTAATTTATTCTAAAACCGAGGAGGAGCATGAAAATCATCTTCATATTGTGTTGGAAACTCTTAGGAGCAACCAATTAAAAGCAAAATTTTCTAAATGCCACTTTTGGCAATCTCGTGTGAAATATTTGGGGCATATTATTTATGAATCCAGAATTTCCGTGGATCCTTCAAAGACTGAAGCGATTCAAAATTGGAAGAGACCGGAGAGTGTGACGGAAATTCGTAGCTTCCTTGGATTGGCGGGCTATTACCGTCGGTTCATAAAAGACTTTTCTAAGATTTTCGTACCTCTTACTAATTTGACAAAGAAGGGAATTAAATACATTTGGTCGGACAAATGTGAAGCTTCATTTCAAAAATTAAAATAACTCCTTTCCGATGGTCCTATTCTTGTGATTCCCGATGGGAACCAAGATTTTATTGTTTATACCGATGCTAGTCGTGTTGGTTTGGGTGTCGTTCTCATGCAGCGGGAACGTGTTATCGCTTATGCTTCTAGGCAATCAAAGCCTGCCGAGACTAGATATGCCACTCATGATTTAGAGCTCGCGGCTATTGTTTTCGCCCTTAGAATTTGGCGCCATTATCTTTTGGGAGAGAAATTTGTTCTCTACACCGATCACAAATATTTGAAGTATTTATTTTCTCAAAAGGAACTTAATTTGCGTCAACAACGTTGCTCGAGTTCCTGACATCTTATGATCTTGATATTCTTTATGCTCCCGGAAAGGGAAATCTTGTTGTCGATGCCCTTAGTCGTAAGCAACAAGCGGTTGTTTCTATGATGATATCCGAATGGAATGATCTCGAGACTTTGTCTACTTGTGATATTCGAGATCGTGTATCCGATTTATGTTCATCTCTTGTTTTATGTAGCCTTGAGGCTCATCCATCTCTTTTGGACTGCATTCTTGAAGTTCAAAAAAATAGATCCCGAATTGGTTCTTCTTGGCCAAAATTTGAGGGATAAAATTGATATTGAAGGTATGAAAGACTTTGATATTGATTCTCGTGGCGGTATTCAAAAATTTGGTAGACTTGTCGTACCAAATATTAGTGATTTTCGCAAAGACATATTAGAAGATTTCCATCGTTCTAAATTCACCATTCATCCCGGTAGTAGTAAAATGTACGCGGATATGAAGCGACTTTATTATTGGGAGGGAATGAAATTTGATATCGCTAACTTCGTTAAGCGTTGCATGACTTACCAACTCATTAAGGCCGAGCATCAAAGGCCCGATGGGTTATTGCAACCTTTAGACATCCCAATGTGAAAGTGGGATCATATTTCCATGGATTTTATTGACTGCCTTCCCCGTTCTCGTTCGGGTCATGATAGCTTGTGGGTGATAGTTGATAGACTTACTAAATCCGCCCATTTTGTTCCCGTTCGGTCTAATCGGACCGTTCCTCTTTTGGCCAAACTCTTTATTAAAGAAATTGTTAAATTGCATGGATTTCCTACTTCTATTGTTAGTGATCGTGATCCATTGTTTACTAGTGGATTTTGGAAGAGTCTTCAAAAAGCTTTGGGAACGAAGCTTAATTTTAGCACCGCTTATCATCCGCAGTCCGATGGACAAACCGAGCGTGTGAATCAAACTCTTGAAGATCTTCTTCGTGCTTGTGTTCTTGACTTTGGTGGAAGTTGGGAAGATCATATTTTTCTTGTTGAATTTTCCTATAATAATAGCTTCCAATCTAGTATTGGTATGGCACCTTTCGAGGCACTATACGAAAGGCCATGCCGATCTCCTTCGTGTTGGCTTGAAGCCGGTGAGAAGCTGGTTTTAGGTCCAGATTTTATTCGTGATGCCACAGAAAAGATCGACCTTATTCGTCATAAGATGAAAGAAGCTCAAAGTAGACAAAAATCCTATGCCGATAATCGAAAAAGGATATTAGAATTTTCTGTGGGAGATTTTGTGTTTATTCGTGTTTCACCTATGAAGGGTGTTGTGCGTTTCAGTCGATCGGGAAAATTAGCACCTCGATATATTGGCCCATTTCCCATCACCGAACGCATTGGTTCCGTGGCTTATCGCCTTTCGTTACCGGCTCAGTTTTCTGCTATTCATGACGTGTTTCACGTCTCTCAACTACGGAAATGCCTTCGAGATTCCGACACTATTCTTGAGCCCGGTGTTGTTGAAGAAATTGAAGTTTCGCCTAATTTAACATATGAGCAACATCCTATTCGCGTTATTGCTACGGAGTTTAAACGCCTTCGAAATAAAGATGTCCCGCTTGTGAAAGTTCAATGATCCTCAAATCCTAAGTATTGCTCTTGGGAATCCAGAGAATTCAACGAGCGAACACATCCGAACTTGCTCTCTCGTGTTCCTTGAGGTGAACTTCTTATTTCAAAATTTCTTCTTTTTGTGTTGATATGCTTTTGTTGTTGTTACTTCTTATTTATTTCTTAAAGATTGCGAGGACACAATTTCTTTAAGGAGGGGAGTCTGTAACAACCCGCATATTTTACGATTGAATATTTAAATATTTCATCGTTAGTCGGATTATAGTCCAAAAAGCTACTTTTTGCAAACAGTCAAATTAGGACTCGAGACCACCCCCATTGAGTTCAAAATGACGTTTGCAACCTTTTTGAGTATAAACATTGATATGTTTGGAGTTAGTGGAATTTTGCTACTTTTTCACTTTGGGCTTTGGTTTGGGTTTCAGCCCTATATCCTAACTCAAGCCCTTAGCTCCACCCCCCACTTATCCTCATTCACTTAATTTTCCTAACACTTTCAAGCTCTAGATAAAAATGGTGGAGGAGAAAATGAATTAGAATTCCTAAGCCCTAGTTCCATTTGCAAATCAAGTTCTAGCTCCAAATTCAAAGAAGAAGCTTTGGTAAGCCTTCTCTTCATCTTCTCCAACTCGTTCTCTTTTCAATCTCAGAAATTCCTAAACCTAACTTAGGAAATGTTTCTCTTTTAAGCTTAGATTCAAGCTTGTTGAGTTGGAATTGAAGAGTGTTTGTTCTTGTCATTGCTCTATAGCTTCTTCTTCCTTGTTTTGTGTAAAAAGGTGAGATTTTTATCTCACATCTTTATCTATAACTATCTTTGATGTTAGGTATGAATTCCTAACACTTGTTCATGTTCATTTGATTTTGATTTGGATTGATTTGGTGAACATTCCAATATTTGGTGTTTTGAAGTCAAAACTTTGAAAATCTTAGCTTTGAATTATGAACATGTTTTGGTGGTGAATCGGAAAGCTTTAGGGCTGGGTTGTCGCTTGGCATAAATCCTTTGTCGCCGTTGCTCATTCAATCGCTCTGAATCCAAGAAGTTGTGTAGGTTTGCCCATTTTTGGGCTTTGCTAATTCTGTCCCGCTACAGGCGACTGACGTCTGTGGATTATCCACATACGTCTATGACTTCAGGGTTACAATTTCCCAAAATAGGTGACAGACGTATGTGGATTTCCCACAGACGTCTGTGGCTTCAGAAAAATATTTCCCGAAACAGGTGACAAACGTCTGTGGATTTCCCACAGACGTCCATGGCTGTTGATTTCTGATATTAGCCTATTTTTATGTGGATTTCCAAATTTACCGATTTTTGATTATCCATATAGTTATTGTCAATTAATATCAACTTTGATGATTTCTTTTCTGGATTTTTGGTGTTTCTATTTGATCGATTTGATATCGATTTCCATGGTTGGATTCACGTTATCGAAATGTGAATTCTTGTGATTGATTGTTTCTACAATCATTTCTGTGATTTGTCACTTTAAAATATAAAGGTTTTCTATACTAGTAGTAAATATTCAAACTCTTTTACAAAGATGATTTCAACTCTATTTTTAAACATAAAGCTTGTTTTCAAAACCGTTTTTCAATCTATTAGTATATACAAACCTTTACCTCATTCGTATGAGAAAATATAACTAAACGGCTTAGCAAAACAAGTGGTATGAAACGCTTGCGTTTACTTCGTCGGTTAATTTTTGGACTTGTTAGATTGAAACTCTTATGACAATTTTCGAGTGGAAATCTACAATTTGTTCGTAAATATTTAAGTTAAGCTAGTGGTTATGGGACATGAAGCTAAACTCATATATTTACTAGCTTAGTGTAATCGACACTTTTTATTGATCAATGATGATCATTTTGTGATTTAGACTAGCGATGTGCGATGTCTATTTGTCTGCGAGGGAGACTAAACCCCGTTTCTGTGGAACTTCGGTTCAATTTGGCGGGGTAGCGAACCATGGTCTACGGACCGTTTGTGGAGCTTCGACTCAATATTTATGGTTAGCGACCATGGAATAGCGTTCCATTTGTGATACACGTGTTGGTGAGTTTTCATGCTCTCGTTTGTGATAGGCCTCCCCCTTTGTGATTTCTGGATTTCTAATTGATGATTTCTAGAATTTGTGTTTCACTAACTTTTGTGATTGGCAATGATATGTTTGTTAATATTTGTGGTTTGGTGAATAAAATAAAGAATATGACATTCTTTTTTATGCTTTGAGATTTCTTGAGATATTGTATGATTTTGTTGTTGTTTAAAACATACTTGTCACAGCTTGACACCATTGTTATCATACGTTCTTATTATATCTATGCTTATATCTCATTCCTTTATCTGATATTTATAGCTAGACTGATCCGTTTATTATTTTCTTATTAAATAATACTCGGGTCAGACCGAGATGTTACAGGTGCTTCTACTTAACTCCTTATCTGGGACCACCTTCTGACTTTTACCTAACTACATTACAATTGTAGTTTTTGTTGTTATACGTTTGAGATAGAGACTCCTTGATGTATACATATTCTTTTGTCTAGCACTTGTATCTATTCTTTTGTGATATTGTGGATCTTGTTTGACCACTACTCTAATGTACACTTTTATGTGTTATATTCATATCTGTTTCCGCCTTTGAGAAATGAACATCTGTGACTGATTTATGTTATGTTTATTTCTATATTCGTTTCCGAGGTCCACTTAGCCACTGTGTCGTCGCTTTGAGTTTGTATCGATATGTCGGATTTCCTCTTGAAATGAAATGCATGTTATACTATCTGACATATCGGTGCTCGCACAAGGCAATTACACGGATGGTCGCTCCTTAACAGCCTTATTCTTCGCGCTAGTCGACGGCATTACCCAGTGGTGTCCTTGGCTAGCGTGAGCATAGAGGTGGGGCGTCACGGCTTGGTATCAGAGCCAGACTTCGGAACAATATAGAATAATCTTGCAAGGATCATTGTCCTAAGTCTTTCTTAGGAATGGTGCCAAAGGATTTAATTCGAGTCTTCGTACCGTTCTATCCTATTTTCTTTTGTGTTTCTTTGTTTTATCAATCAAGTTTGTTTGATATTCATTCTGAGATTAACCTTTTTCTCTTTTCTTTCTTTCTTAAAGAAAAGAAATGGTTAGACCTGGCCGCCCCAGCGCCGGTCAATCTAGTGCTACTCCCCAGGATGGAGTATCCATGTCTGCTCAGCAACTTCTTGATCTAGTGAGAAATGCTCAAGCTATCGGACCTATTCCTGAGCCCACACATCCTAAGTCTGGGTTTGCACGCTTGTGCAGTGACTACACTAATTTGGGTGGAAAACCATTCAAAGGTTCCGAGAGTGTTATAGAAGTCCAGGCTTGGCTTCGAACATGCGACCGCATCTTTTCTCGCATGAATCTTATTAATCTTCATCGGGTCCAAGTGGCTTCTAGTATGCTCCAAGAAAGAGCATTAGACTGGTACGAGCTTCTTATCTCTGAAATTATTGAAGCGGACCTTACTTGGGAGCAATTCCGGGAAAGGTTCGAATTAAAATTTGTGCCGGAAGCTGAAAAAGTATCTCTATCTCGACGCTTCATTGACCTTGTTCAAGGTGAATCTTCCGTGACCGACTATGTCGCTTCTTTCGAATCTTTGTCTAAATATGGGGTCGAGTACATTAATACCCCATTGAAGAAAAACCAGAGATTCGTTTATGGCTTGAATAAGAGCCTTAAAAAGCCATTACTTCTGAAATTAGAAGTTTCTTTTGATCAGCTTGTTGATATTGCTCTTCGTCTCGAAGAGACAGATTAAGATAGCGATGCTGAGGTCAAACCAAATGTAACGACCCGTAAAATTTCAACTGTTTTAATAACGTAATTAGTTGAAATTTTGCGAAATTTCAAACGATAAAATTTTGAAATAAAAATTTAATATTTGGAATACGTCCAGTTAAACATAGCAACTGGTAAATTTTCGTTCGAAAATACGAAAGTTTATTTCGCGCGTAAATTTACTTCAATTTAATCAGCTAAAAAGCGTTGAAAATAAAATGTTTCTGAAACCTAAATATTTTTACATAGAAAAATTCTAAACCATCTTCTGAGCAAGATGTCAGTTTGTCGTTTTTCCAAATTCGGACATCTTTGGCTCCGTCGTTCTTATTTTCTGCAAAATAGTAGTATTCTGGTACCGATATCGATTTTTATCGGATGATCGTACACTGATTTCTATATACCGTTTTGATCGTCTCGTCGTGCCGATCTCTACGGTATATTCGATTGTCAAATTCAGAGTTCCGATGTACGTTGCACTTTGCGTAACGCCTACCGTATCGGTAACCGTTTCATGCCTTTTGGCTTCTGGTGTCCATTCAAATTTCCAAACGGTCATCTGTCTTTAATAATTTGCCTTGAATTCCCATGCTACTTTTCCTATTCTCCGTGTTCCATTTATTAGAGTTTGGTTCCTTCATCTTTCGGAGATAAATTAATTATGGTTGATTCATTTTCAAATTGATTAAGAAAATAAACCTTTTCATTCTCTGTGAAACTTGCCTGTAGCCTTTCTTCTTCCCACAAAACGTCTCTATCATTTCCTAACCCTCCTACCTGCTTGCTACCCTCCACGCCTTCACACCCCAAATCATCACCACACCCACCGGATCGACCTCCGAAACCCCACTCCCCTCTAGCCAAACCGTGCCACCTTCCACCAAACACCTCAGATCCCTCCGCCCATGGCCACAGCCAACCACTCACGCTCCACCATCTCCACACCACGAACCCATGCTCCACATCGCCTGCCACCACTTCGACTCCACCTTGCAACAGCCAAACACCCAACTCGCAGCTCTCCTCTCCGCACCCAGCACGTGCAGCCTCCATTTGGCTCCACTTTGTCTATGATAGGTGATGTTATTTTACTACACACTGATATTTAAAGTGGTCTGCATGCATACTTTAGTAGGTATATAGGTTAAAGGTGTTCCTATTAGTTTCGTTATTAGCCTCCAGTATTTAGTACGCATAGTACTATGATTTTAGCAATATAGTTTAAAGGTGTTCCTATTAGTTTCGTATAAATTATGTATACAACAGTCATGTATATCAGATTATAAAGTGGTTTATATAGTTTTGTTTACTGTGGGGTTTCAGTATAGATTAGGTACTCGATCTCTATAAAATTATTACGTGTTTCTTATAAAGTTTTGAAACTATGTTATATGTTAATATCTAGGTTAGTATGAAGTCATATACGGTTAGTCATATATATTGAATAAAGTTAGCTTGCGTGAATCTGTAAGTTGTACACAGAGCAGTTTGGTTACATTCTAGTTAGGCAGATAACAGATTTGCTTTTTATATATATATATATATATACATATATATAAACGATATGGAAATGTTATTTAAATGAGTTTTAGATTGAATAGTCTGCTGCTTTATATTTTCTATATAAATGTACTTGTTTGCAAATACTATTCACTTCTGTTTATAAAGGATATTTATATATATCTAAGTTATAGGTCTGTACTTGGGACAGCCTGTACACCATTTTGTTAGTTCTGTTCATATTTTTAAAAAGAAAATCGGTTGTATCTTAAAGTTATATAAGTATATATATTTTATACAAAACGTGGGTCCATTTGTATATATGTTATAAGTTGGGTATGGATTCTTTACAAAGCATGCATAGAGATGTTATCATATTTATGTTATAATTTATATTTTATATAAGAAAAAATCTGTTCATCATTTGCTATCTACCAGAACCTGTTTCGTGTCTACTAATATATTAAGCTTATGTTGTCGGTAGTCTTTCTAGTGGCATGTTGTATTTTATATATATAATATATAAGTTTTATATGTTGCATATATACTAGTTATGAAGTATATGAGTTTATATATATGGATTTAATTTGCATATTATCGCATATACAGTTGTATATTCACTGTTATAGTTGAGCTGATAATTATAATGCAAAGGCAGTATATATATATTTATGTATGCATAAGTTGTTTTCAAATATGAATATAGTGATTTATTTTATAAATGTTTGATTTAATAACGATTTGAAAGATATATTATTTTAATATTTGTCTTGAATTAAAATAGTGAAATAAATAAATAATATAAATAATAATAATGTATATTTTAGTTTATATCAAAACCGATTCTGATTTATTCGCATCAATTCCCGTTTTTCAGCTTTTGGTCTGTCGTGCCGTTTCTTCATCGAATTCGTACCCAATCTAGCTTTGCTTTGGAATTCGTAGCTCGTTGTGTTGTCTATCTTCTCTAGCCTCGAAAGGTGAGCACTCACTCACGATTAACGTTCTTGTATTTATTAGATTTGATTTCAATTGAAACGACAATTGAAATATGCTGCTGTTAGTTAATTACACTGTTATATATGCTATTACCTGTATCAGTTCAACTGTGACATTTGACACCATTATCTGGTAATTATTTATGCGATGATAATACAGTTTGGCTGATAATTGATTGATTGCCGATGTTTATATTGGACATTAAATTGTTAGTGATAAAATGATAAATAGTATGAAATTGAACTTGATATAGGATAATTAAATGTTAATTTTGATTAACTGACATTTGTATAATATGACCCCTTTAACTGTTGAAATTATCGACACATAGGATTTGTTTAATTTCATTTTGAACCACTGAATGTATGTTGTTAAATTGATGATGTATGAAATTGTAAATAGATGACAAGTGAAAAACCGTAATGTAATAATCTTTAATCTACATGAAATGATAGTGTAGATTCTAGAAATAATTATATTAATGCGTACAAATAACAATGCGAATTAATACGGTTATTTCGGGATTATTTCAATTGGTTTTGGATTGATATTGATTGTTGTTATTGCTTGTTTATTTACTTTGACACCGTCCCAGTTATCACACTGCAAGTTCCCTTTGTATGTTTTGATTTTTGAATTGAATTGGAATCGGGTTGAAATGATAAATACCCAAAATTGAACTTTGACCTAGGATAGAAAATTAAATAAAACCCGATTGGTCAATAATTTGATTTATGAATAAAACGAAGATTTTATTTGAATAAATAATATGGTTTTGAAATGAAGTCGAAATTTGAATTTAAGTGAAAGGAAAATGTTAATGTTTAAATAATCTGAAACAAATTATAAAAAATGTAATTGATGAAAGAATGTTGTTTAATTTGAGAAATTATTGAATTAAGTTTGAAATTATAATTAAGTTGAAATTATTAAACTTTGAAATTAATTAATAATTAAGTTTTGAATTATTTAATAATTAAATAAGATTGAATGATTTAGTGATTAAATTGAATTGAATTCTTTAATAAGTGAAATTGAACTTTTAATAAGTGAATTTTACTTCGTAAATAAATGAAATTGAGTTTTCTTGATTAAGTAAGTTTTGGAAAATTATTTAAGAAAGTAAATAAGTGAAATTGAATTTCTTTAACAAGAAATGAAAATGTGATATTTTTGGAATTAATGTAAGACTTGTAATTGAAAGAATTGATTTGACGAATTTAATTTAATTCAAAATTTTAAGTTTTGATTTAATGAAGTTGAACTTAAGAAATTGATTTAATGATTGGGAAATTTAATAGAAATTGTTGAACAATATATTTATTTAATATTTAATGAAATCGATTAATGAATTGAAATTGATTTGAATGTTAAATTAAATTAATTTAATGATTTCGGAATGAAACCTATATACGAACTTGAATCAATATTTGAATTGTTTTAAATAAAGATTGAAATTGAATTATAAGATTTGAAATGGTAATTTGGAAGTTTTGAAACGTAAATTATTGGAAATTGGTTTTGAAAGACTAATGAATGTTGATTTACGAATTGAAATTGAAATTGAAATTGATTTGGTTTTAAAATAAATAAACGACCAATCGGTGAAATAATTACGGAAGTTATTAAAGAGACCGGAATTCGGTTATGGATATACTCTCTATCTAAACCGAAAACCACTTTAATAACTATACGCGGAGTGATGATCCAGAATGAAGTGGTTGGAATGATGTACGCGTTGACTGAAGAAAGAGAACGATTTTGGATGACCCCTGACATGACTAAAACAGGAGCCGCGCCGGGCCATTGAGGATCGCCATCTCTAGCGGACACACTTCTTCGATACCATATCTATTACTTTTGTGATTCGATTTGGGTGCACCCCTCGATTATGGGAGTGTTGTTTCGCGGTGTTGGGGTAGTAGCTGCTATGCCCAACATCAGTCCGGATCAGGCAACTACTAGTATCCTAGTTGGTATCGCCTCATGTACCTTGTCATACTGATTATCCTATTCGCGACAACTACGATTTTGTTTTGTACCTTTAGTATATGGATTGCCCTCTGGTGACTTCCGGTTTTGGGGAAACTACGGTCTTGTATATGCTTTTGGGAATAAAAATGTGTTAAGGGTGGAATGGGCCATGACTTAACGCTATTTTGATATCTTTATATTATTGATAGACATTATCTACTTAGCGTACATTACTACCTAGTAGATAGTTTAACGGATCCTTAAAGGATGGTTATTCCAAACATCCTTCGAGTTACTTGTATTTCAATTGCTATTTCACTTGAGTTGGATTTATTAATATAAGAATGTTAATCCTGACTCGAGTGTTTTGTATTTTGCTTTACGCTCAGGTCAGACTGAGTGGTTCAGCTTTCGAGACTCACCTTTGGAGTTGGAGCTTCGCTTGGAGATCCAGCTATCTATCCGGCTTTCAGTATTCGATGATTCCAGTGATGCATTCTGATTTGTATCTGATGTATCGTGTTACTCTTCCGTTGTATCTGGTTTAACTCTGATGTATTGTATTATCCTTCTGTTGTAAACTCTGATGTATTTTATATATTCATATAGTAGCTTCATGAACTACTATCTCTTTTATTTCCGCTGCACTTATTACTCTGTGTCTGTGATCTGTGATTATTTATTTACTGTATATGTTCAGTTTTGCCAAATTTAAATTAACAACGCGGTATTTTGAGCAATTCAACTCCGGCATGAGTGTCTACCTATACACTTATAATGGATGCGAATGGTCCAAAATGGCGGGTCGTTACACCAAACATCAATAAGAAGAGACCTTTTAAATTCAAGCCGAATCCCAACAAGAAGGGAAAGCAAGCAACCCTGGTAGCAAATACTCCTACACCTCGTCGGGGAGAATGTTACAATTGTGGTTCTAAGGACCATTATGCAAACAAGTGCCCGAAGCCTCTTTTCTGCTGCTATTGCAAGAGTTCGGGCCATACCTTATCTTTGTGTCCCAAACTTCAAGGCAAGAAGGAGGGCAAGCTAAATGTGGTACAAGCTCCTGCTAACACTTCTCGTGGTCAAGGTATTTCTCATTCTATCCTTGATGGCATTATTATATTTCGCGAATTTCCTATTCGAGTTCTTTTTGATACGGGTGCGTCTCACTCTTTTATATCAAAAGAACTTGTTGATGCTTTGTCTTTGGACGTTATTGGCTTGATGACTTCTTTGAGAATTGCGAATCCGGTTGGTGGATCTGCAACACTCAGTTTATTGTGTAAAGATGTCGAAATTATTTTATGTGATTTCTCTTTCCGTGCCGATTTGCATGTTATGCGTTACCTTGGTTTCGGAATGATTTTGGGAATGGATTGGCTTAACCGTTATGAAGCCCATATCCTGTGTCCTGAGCGGACTATATATCTTCGACATCCTCAATCTGTTAAGCAGATTTCGCTTATTCTGAAAGATTCGGATTCCAATTCGAAAGCATCCTTGTATTCTCTAAATCCTCATGATGACGATAATGATGATGAGGAAGATGTCATTTCTCTCATTCACATTGTTTGTGAATTTCCCGACATATTTGAGCCCGTTCTAGGATTACCACCTAAGCGAGCAATTGAGTTCAGAATTAATCTAATCCCTGGAGCTCTACCTATTACTCATCCTCCTTATTGTATGTCCAATAAAGAAAATGAGGAGATGCGCAAACAATTATCTGAATTGGAAGCGAAGCCATTTATTCAATCTAGTTCCTCTCCATGGGGAGCTTCGGCTATTTTTGTGAAGAAATCTGATGGTACACTTAGACTTTGCGTTGACTACCGCAAGCTTAACGATCTCACCATCAAGAATAAATATCCATTACCTCGGATTGATGATTTATTCGATCAACTTAGTGGTGCGAAAGTCTTTTCACAGTTAGACTTAGCAACCGGTTTTCATCAGCTCCGTATTGCAGAGGATAGCATTCCTTTGACATCATTCCGTACACGTTATGGATCTTATGAATGGCTTGTTATGCCATTTGGCTTGACGAATGCTCCAGCTTATTTCGTTGACCTTATGAATCGAGTTTTCAAAGACTTCCTCGATCGATTTGTTCTCATCTTTATAGATGACATTCTAATTTATTCTAAAACCGAGGAGGAGCATGAAAATCATCTTCATATTGTGTTGGAAACTCTTAGGAGCAACCAATTAAAAGCAAAATTTTCTAAATGCCACTTTTGGCAATCTCGTGTGAAATTTTTGGGGCATATTATTTATGAATCCGGAATTTCCGTGGATCCTTCAAAGACTGAAGCGATTCAAAATTGGAAGAGACCGGAGAGTGTGACGGAAATTCGTAGCTTCCTTGGATTGGCGGGCTATTACCGTCGGTTCATAAAAGACTTTTCTAAGATTTTCGTACCTCTTACTAATTTGACAAAGAAGGGAATTAAATACATTTGGTCGGACAAATGTGAAGCTTCATTTCAAAAATTAAAATAACTCCTTTCCGATGGTCCTATTCTTGTGATTCCCGATGGGAACCAAGATTTTATTGTTTATACCGATGCTAGTCGTGTTGGTTTGGGTGTCGTTCTCATGCAGCGGGAACGTGTTATCGCTTATGCTTCTAGGCAATCAAAGCCTGCCGAGACTAGATATGCCACTCATGATTTAGAGCTCGCGGCTATTGTTTTCGCCCTTAGAATTTGGCGCCATTATCTTTTGGGAGAGAAATTTGTTCTCTACACCGATCACAAATATTTGAAGTATTTATTTTCTCAAAAGGAACTTAATTTGCGTCAACAACGTTGCTCGAGTTCCTGGCATCTTATGATCTTGATATTCTTTATGCTCCCGGAAAGGGAAATCTTGTTGTCGATGCCCTTAGTCGTAAGCAACAAGCGGTTGTTTCTATGATGATATCCGAATGGAATGATCTCGAGACTTTGTCTACTTGTGATATTCGAGATCGTGTATCCGATTTATGTTCATCTCTTGTTTTATGTAGCCTTGAGGCTCATCCATCTCTTTTGGACCGCATTCTTGAAGTTCAAAAAAATAGATCCCGAATTGGTTCTTCTTGGCCAAAATTTGAGGGATAAAATTGATATTGAAGGTATGAAAGACTTTGATATTGATTCTCGTGGCGGTATTCAAAAATTTGGTAGACTTGTCGTACCAAATATTAGTGATCTTTGCAAAGACATATTAGAAGATTTCCATCGTTCTAAATTCACCATTCATCCCGGTAGTAGTAAAATGTACACGGATATGAAGCGACTTTATTATTGGGAGGGAATGAAATTTGAAATCGCTAACTTCGTTAAGCGTTGCATGACTTGCCAACTCATTAAGGCCGAGCATCAAAGGCCCGATGGGTTATTGCAACCTGTAGACATATCAATGTGAAAGTGGGATCATATTTCCATGGATTTTATTGACTGCCTTCCCCGTTCTCGTTCGGGTCATGATAGCTTGTGGGTGATAGTTGATAGACTTACTAAATCCGCCCATTTTGTTCCTGTTCGATCTAATCGGACCGTTCCTCTTTTGGCTAAACTCTTTATTAAAGAAATTGTTAAATTGCATGGATTTCCTACTTCTATTGTTAGTGATCGTGATCCATTGTTTACTAGTGGATTTTGGAAGAGTCTTCAAAAAGCTTTGGGAACGAAGCTTAATTTTAGCACCGCTTATCATCCGCAGTCCGATGGAAAAACCGTGCGTGTGAATCAAACTCTTGAAGATCTTCTTCGTGCTTGTGTTCTTGACTTTGGTGGAAGTTGGGAAGATCATATTTTTCTTGTTGAATTTTCCTATAATAATAGCTTCCAATCTAGTATTGGTATGGCACCTTTCGAGGCACTATACGGAAGGCCATGCCGATCTCCTTCGTGTTGGCTTGAAGCCGGTGAGAAGCTGGTTTTAAGTCCAGATTTTATTCGTGATGCCACAGAAAAGATCGACCTTATTCGTCATAAGATGAAAGAAGCTCAAAGTAGACAAAAATCCTATGCCGATAATCGAAGAAGGAGATTAGAATTTTCTGTGGGAGATTTTGTGTTTATTCGTGTTTCGCCTATGAAGGGTGTTGTGCGTTTCAATCGATCGGGAAAATTAGCACCTCGATATATTGGCCCATTTCCCATCACCGAACGCATTGGTTCCGTGGCTTATCGCATTTCGTTACCGGCTCAGTTTTCTGCTATTCATGACGTGTTTCACGTCTCTCAACTACGGAAATGCCTTTGATATTCCGACACTATTCTTGAGCCCGGTGTTGTTGAAGAAATTGAAGTTTCGCCTAATTTAACATATGAGCAACATCCTATTCGCGTTATTGCTTCGGAGGTTAAACGCCTTCGAAATAAAGATGTCCCGCTTGTAAAGGTTCAATGGTCCTCAAATCCTAAGGATTGCTCTTGGGAATCCAGAGAATTCATCGAGCGAACACATCCGGACTTGCTCTCTCGTGTTCCTTGAGGCGAACTTCTTATTTCAAAATTTCTTCTTTTTGTGTTGATATGCTTTTGTTGTTGTTACTTCTTATTTATTTCTTAAAGATTGCGAGGACGCAATTTCTTTAAGGAGGGGAGTCTGTAACAACCCGCATATTTTACGATTGAATATTTAAATATTTCATCGTTAGTCGGATTATAGTCCAAAAAGCTACTTTTTGCAAACAGTCAAATTAGGACTCGAGACCACCCCCATTGAGTTCAAAATGACGTTTGCGACCTTTTTGAGTATAAACATTGATATGTTTGGAGTTAGTGGAATTTTGCTACTTTTTCACTTTGGGCTTTGGTTTGGGTTTCAGCCCTATATCCTAACTCAAGCCCTTAGCTCCACCCCCACTTATCCTCATTCACTTAATTTTCCTAACACTTTCAAGCTCTAGATAAAAATGGTGGAGGAGAAAATGAATTAGAATTCCTAAGCCCTAGTTCCATTTGCAAATCAAGTTCTAGCTCCAAATTCAAAGAAGAAGCTTTGGTAAGCCTTCTCTTCATCTTCTCCAACTCGTTCTCTTTTCAATCTCAGAAATTCCTAAACCTAACTTAGGAAATGTTTCTCTTTTAAGCTTAGTTCAAGCTTGTTGAGTTGGAATTGAAGAGTGTTTGTTCTTGTCATTGCTCTATAGCTTCTTCTTCCTTGTTTTGTGTAAAAAGGTGAGATTTTTATCTCACATCTTTGTCTATAACTATCTTTGATGTTAGGTATGAATTCCTAACACTTGTTCATGTTCATTTGATTTTGATTTGGATTGATTTGGTGAACATTCCAATATTTGGTGTTTTGAAGTCAAAACTTTGAAAATCCTAGCTTTGAATTATGAACATGTTTTGGTGGTGAATCGGAAAGCTTTAGGGTTGGGTTGTCGCTTGTTATAAATCCTTTGTCGCCGTTGCTCATTCAATCGCTCCGAATCCGAGAAGTTGTGTAGGTTTGCCCATTTTTGGGCTTTGCTAATTCTGTCCCGCTACAGGCGACAGACGTCTATGGATTATCCACATACGTTTGTGACTTCAGGGTTACAATTTCCCGAAACAGGTGACAGACGTCTGTGGATTTCCCACAGACGTCTGTGGCTGTTGATTTCTGATATTAGCCTATTTTTATGTGGATTTCCAAATTTATCGATTTTTGATTATCCATATAGTTATTGTCAATTAATATCAACTTTGATGATTTCTTTTCTGGATTTTTGGTGTTTCTATTTGATCGATTTTATATCGATTTCATGGTTGGATTCACGTTATCGAAATGTGAATTCTTGTGATTGATTGTTTCTACGATCATTTCTGTGATTTGTCACTTTAAAATATAAAGGTTTTCTATACTAGTAGTAAATATTTAAACTCTTTTACAAAGATGATTTCAACTCTATTTTTAAACATAAAGCTTGTTTTCAAAATTGTTTTCCAATCTTTTAGTATATACAAACCTTTACCTCATTCGTATGAGAAAATATAATTAAACAGCTTAGCAAAACAAGTGGTATGAAACGCTTGCGTTTACTTCGTCGGTTAATTTTTGGATTTGTTACATTGAAACTCTTGTGACAATTTTCGAGTGGAAATCTACAATTTGTTCGTAAATATTTAAGTTAAGCTAGTGGTTATGGGACATGAAGCTAAACTCATATATTTACTAGTTTAGTGTAATCGACACTTTTTATTGATCAATGATGATCATTTTGTGATTTAGACTAGCGATGTGCTATGTCTATTTGTCTGCGAGGGAGACTAAACTCCATTTCTGTGGAACTTCGGTTCAATTTGGCAGGGTAGCGACCCGTGGTCTTCGGACCGTTTGTGGAGCTTCGGCTCAATATTTATGGTTAGCGACCATGGAATAGCGTTCCATTTGTGATACACGTGTTGGTGAGTTTTCATGCTCCTGTTTGTGATAGGCCTCCCCCTTTGTGATTTCTGGATTTCTAATTGATGGTTTCTAGAATTTGTGTTTCACTAACTTTTGTGATTGGCAATGATATGTTTGTCAATATTTGTGGTTTGGTGAATAAAATAAAGAATATGACATTCTTTTTGATGCTTTGAGATTTCTTGAGATATTGTATGATTTTGTTGTTGTTTAAAACATACTTGTCACAGCTTGACACCATTGTTATCATACGTTCTTATTATATCTCTGCTTATATCTCATTCCTTTATCTGATATTTATAGCTAGACTGATCCGTTTACTATTTTCTTATTAAATAATACTCGGGTCAGACCGAGATGTTACAGGTGCTTCTACTTGACTCCTCATCTGGGACCACCTTCTGACTTTTACCTAACTACATTACAATTGTAGTTTTTGTTGTTATACGTTTGAGATAGAGACTCCTTGATGTATACATATTCTTTTGTCTAGCACTTGTATCTATTCTTTTGTGATATTGTGGATCTTGTTTGACCACTACTCTAATGTACACTTTTATGTGTTATATTCATATCTGTTTCCGCCTTTGAGATATGAACATCTGTGACTGATTTATGTTATGTTTATTTCTATATTCGTTTCCGAGGTCCACTTAGCCACTGTGTAGTCGCTTTGAGTTTGTATCGGTATGTCGGATTTCCTCTTGAAATGAAATGCATGTTATACTATCTGACATATCGGTGCTCGCACAAGGAAATTACACGGTTGGTCGCTCCTTAACAGCCTTATTCTTCGCGCTAGTCGACGGCATTACCCAGTGGTATCCTTGGCTAGCGTGAGCATAGAGGTGGGGCGTCACAACATATCACTTATTCAAAGTGTCATATCAATTAACGACATATAATCAGATGTCCAAATCTATAAAACGGTAGAATAGAGATTTATGCTACTAATTAAATTTCAAATTAATTTCATTAGCAGAACGATGTTTTATTCCGCTAAATAGGTGTCCAAATTACCCTATTCAACTTACTTTAACAGTACGGTGTTTATTTGGCAAAATAGATAATACCCAAGAAGTATAATTAATTTAACTACATCTTTATCCAAATTAACATAATTAAAACTATTAATTTATCATTAAATTATACTACTCCAAAACTAAAAACAAATTATGTCAAAGTATTGCATTTGTAACGACCGGGGTTTTCGACCCTCGAAAATCGACACAATACATCCTCGGTATTCACATGCCGCAAATCCAAGTGCTGGAAAGTCCGTGTAACAACCCGCAAATTTTGAGAATATTTTGAAGGAAAATTCATTTGAAACTTTGAATATAATTATTTTAAAATTGATAAATTTGGAAATTTAATGTAATATTTTGGGATTTGATGTGAAATGTTCTTCCAAATTTAATAAAATAATGATTTTTCTTAAAATGCAAATTTTGGTCAACTTTGGTCAAAGTTTGACTTTCTGTGAAAATTTTAAATTTTGAATTTTTAACTTTTACTTTTTTTATGAAGATGAATTTAATTCTAACATTTTCATTGTCTTTTGTTTTGTTAAATTTTGACTTCTACTTCTCAAAACTTACAATTTTTGGCGTATTACACGTAGTTATTTTCTCTTAGCATTCATCTAATTTACATTGTGACTTTGGGCTTGTACTAATGGGATAGGAATTCCTTTAGCTGATGAGAAGCCACCTGTTGAGATGCCTATATAATATACTAGGGTTTTGCTAGATGTCTCATTGTCATTTGTGCCTCCACAGAAAAAAAAACAATGCGAGTTTCTTCTACATCTTCCTCCTCAAAACCCTAGACTTTCTTCCTCCTTTCCTCTACAATTTTTCCTCCTCCTTCCCCAAAAATTTCGGCCATGCTCATCACCACACCATCTCCTCTTCCTCCAACCACAAACCCTAACCAAAACCACTTCTCCTCTTTCCTTTTCCCCTTCTTCTTCTTCAAAATTTTCAGCCTCTACCTCCCCTCCTCCAACCAAAACCCCATAGCCGAACTTCCTCAACCCCTTCCCCTTGCCTGGCCTTGGTCGTGACCACCTCCTCCATCACCTAATCCCTAGGCTGAGCCCTCCACAACCAAAACCCTAGGCCGAACCCCTTTCACCAAAACCTAGCCTAACCTAGTCAAAACCTTATGGCCGAACCCTAGCCTAGCCCAAACCCCTATAGCCAAACCCAAACCCAAACAAAACTAGCCTATGACCGAGCCTATGCATCCCTAGACAATCCCTCTTCACATGTTTACAAATATATATTTTTCTATTATTATTTTTCTATGTGAATTATTTGTTTACGTATGGAATTCATTTTATTTTGCAAAGCGTCGGATTTGGATTCTCCTCTCACTCAAGCTTGTCCGTAATTTGTCGTGCTTGTTGTAGTCGTTGTGTTGCATTTTGAATCACTTCTCTAACCAAAGAAAGGTGAGTAATCACTCTTGACAACGTACTTATAATTTGGTGAATTGATGACAATGGAATTGTATGGATTTGTATATCCAAGTTGAGAATTTCACCTATGTTTATATTTTTTATTTCATATCATATTTTACCTGTTATGATCATATGCCATGATATATTGAATATTGTTATGTTTATTTAATATTCTGTTCTCACACTGCAAGTTCCTTCACTATGGGTTGAAATGATACATACCCGAATGATTTTTAGATTAAGGAAAATTGTTATGGGTTGAAATGATAGGCCTGAGCAATTTTATTTGACTTGGGATTGCGGGTTTGAAATGATGTAAAACCCGAAAAATTTATAAATTGCGGATTGAAATGATATATGTCCGTACTTACTTGACCCTAGGGTAGAGAATTTTATACAAACTCCATGGTTGATTTAAATGATTTTCTAAAAATTATTAAGTATTTTGGATTTCTATATATGAATCTCAACTAAAATTTAATGTAATAATTTCTGTGAATTTGTTTACATGAGTTAAAATTTTTATAAGAAATAAATAGTTGGAAATGTAAATTTTGGAATCTAATTTACAGAATGAAGGTTAATGGAAATTTAATAATCTGATTTGACTTAATAATGGTATTTTATTCTAACCTATAAATTGTAAGTTTTAATTCATGTAATAGTGATTAGAATGATAAATGGTTTTTGAGAAGAAAGAAAAATGTAAGTTAAAATGTACATTTGACATGTAAGTTTTAACTAATGTAAATGGTGTAACTTGGGTGATAAAAATGATAAATGTTATTTCCCAAAAGGAAAATAAAGTGTAAGTTAATAATGTACTTTTAACTTAGCATAAGGATTTCAGCGTTAAAATTTAACATTATAGTAACAAAGTTATTTAACTAAAGGTGTGGTTTCTTTAATGTCCAAATAGCTAAATTAGAGTAATATAATAAGACTGATATAATGACTATGAAACCCGTGAATATATGTACCATTTGATTTTATAAACTATTGTAGTATGAAGTATTACGGTAATAATTCAAAACTGCTGCGATTTCTTACGGTAACAATTCAAAACTGCTGTGATTTCCTTACTGTAACAATTTTGCACTGCTGCGGATTCTTACAGTAATAATTCTACACCGTTGCGAATCCTTACAGTAGCATTTCTGCACTGCTGCGAATTCTTACAGTAGCATTTTTGTACTGCTGCGTTTTTTGAAAAGTGACATTTCCTGAATGCTACAAAATTCTGTAAAGGGTATAGTTTCGAATGTTATGGTTCTAAAGGTTACATTTTAAGGGGCTATGATTTCTAAATTTTTACGTTTCAAAGGGGTTATAATTAAATGAATTTGGAAGTGTATGACTTTGGAAAAATGAATAATATTTTAAAGAATAATGATGTGGAATTTATATGGTTTTGAAAGGAATATGTTTGATATGAAATATAAACCATTTGAAATTGAAATAACCATGGGTTATAATAACGTTTGGTTGTTAAAGAGACCGGGATCAGATATGGGCATACTCTGTGTCGATACCAAAAACCACTTTAACAACAGTGTACACGGTGGAGATTCCAGAATGAAGTAGGATGGTGGCGATGATCCTAATGGTATATTTACATGGACCTAACTCTCGTGAGTTAGCATAAGGTGGCTAAAACAGGAGCAATGGACGGGCTAAGTGAGGTAGTTCCTCCGATCGGACACACTTCATCGTTAGCCATTCGATTACATTGTGATTGATTTGGTGCGCACCTTTGATTCAGGAGTGTGGATCGATTTGGGCGGTAGTTGCGGCTATGCGTTACCAACAGTCCGGAAGTGTAATTGGTATATATACCTTGGCATTGCCTAGTTGTGCCATGTCACCTACCCTAGCGCGCCTTCTACGAGTTTGTTTTATGTCGTACCTATGGGGTATCCTCTGGTGGCCCCAGTTTACGGGGAGTTACGGTACTGTATAGACTATTGGCATTATAAAATGTGTTAAGGAGGAAATGGGTAACGCCTTAACGCTATTTTAATAGTTTACTTTACTTTAGACATTATTATAATAGCGTATATTACTATATAGTAGATAGTTTAACGGATCCTTAATGGATGGGCGATCCCAAGCATCCTTTAAGTTACTGATGCATTTCTTTTAGAGTTCACTTGATTTGATTTACATTTTATAAGTATGTATGTCCTAACTCGAGTGTTTTGTGTTTTTGCTTTACTCTCGGGTCAGCCTGAGTTTCACAGCTTTGGTTTCA
The DNA here is from genome assembly GCA_030737815.1 of Allium fistulosum. NCBI lineage: Eukaryota > Viridiplantae > Streptophyta > Magnoliopsida > Asparagales > Amaryllidaceae > Allium > Allium fistulosum. Next base: position 696,782,130 of record CM060906.1, read on the forward strand.
TCCTTTTTGGGGCTAGAGATCTGCCGGAGATTTTGCTGTCTACCTGATATTTCCATTCCAGTTATTTCCACTCAGCTTTTGCTTTTGTAATAGAGAACTTATGTATCTAAACTTTCCGTTGTATTTGTTTTCAGACTTGGGTATTATGTATTAGTTTGAGACTATGTATCTAGGAGCTTCATGAACTCCTATGTTTATTTTATTCCACCGTGAGTTATTCTGATATTCTGTGTCTGTGATTCTGTTATTGATTTTATTTGCCCCAAATTTTATTAACAATCTATTGTTTTGAATTATTCAAGTCTGACATGTGTGGTTTTATTGTCGATTTGAATGGTCCAAAATGGCGGGATGTTACAGTTGGTATCAGCGCTTAGGTTTTAGGCAAACCTTAGCCTACGGGGCAAAAACTCATTAGAGATAGGGTAGAAATACCCTAGAATGAGTGAAATCAGTGTTAGAATCATTCCTTGGGAGAGAACGTATTTTTAAGTATAAATTGATTTTAAAATGATTTTAAATGATTTTAAAAGGATTATTTTGGATATGAAATTTTTTCTTGTTTTAAAATCTTAAATTTTCTTAGAATTTCCCTTCTTTTTGAATCCACCTTGTTTAATAAAATTGTTTGGTTAGGATTCCCATTCCAGTTTGAATCTTGTCTTTTATCTCTTTCCTTCATTTTTGTCCTAAAATTCATTCTTGAATTTCCGGGATGAATCGTAGGAATGGCAGAGGTCAGGGTCGTGGTGTTGCCCCAGTTCCAGCACCAGTTGCACCCATTAGGTTTACCATTCTCTGTAAGGAGTTCACTCAGCTTGGTGGTACTAAGTTTACGGGATCAGAGACCATTATTGAGGCTCAGCATTGGCTGAGAAGTTTGGAAAGGATTTTTATGGGTTTGGAGGTCATCGACACTCAGAAGCGTCAGCTAGCAGCATGGCAGTTGCAGGAAGCAGCCCAAGATTGGTGGGAGTCTGTTACAGCCAACACTATTGAGACAGATATTTCTTGGGGACAATTTCGGTATTATCTTGAGTTAGTCCATTTGAATTTTATTTAGGTTATCCCTTTTGGAATCTTTCTTCAGTTTGGATATTGTGTTTTAGGGAGGCTTTTGTGGCGAAGTGGATGCCAGAAGCTGGAAAGTCTCAGCTATACAGGGAGTTTATGGATCTTAAGCAAGGGGATATGTCATTTTCTGAGTATGAGGGGAAGTTCAATGAACTTTCCAAGTTTGGTCCTAGCTTGATTGATACCCCTCTTAAGAAGAATGAGAAGTTTATAGCTGGAGCCCGCCTAGAGTTTTATGATCGTCTGATTTCTCATGTGCACGGCTCTTTTACTGGATTGATGGATATGGCTATTAAATATGAGAACCCCACTTCTAAGTAATCATGTGTTGCTCGTGCATCTTCATCTCAGCCTTCTTCTAGTAACTCTAAGAAGAGGAAATCTAATTTCCATCGATAGAAGCAGAATTGGCTTAAGAATCCAGGTTTAGGATCTTCTTCTTCCCGGAGGCAGCCTGTTGATCTTTCTACCATCACTTGCTTCAAGTGCGATCAGAAGGGTCACTATGCCAATAGTTGTCCCACTTTAGCCGGAGCTGTTGTTCCTCCAGTTCAGGTGACTAGGCGAGACATCTGCCATGCCTGTTTGCAGCCTGGCCACTTCAAGCAGGATTGTCCCTTGTATCAGAAGGGCAAGACATCTGGAGTCATTGCCATGACTTCTTCCACTCATGCTCCGCCTACTCCACCTGCTCCTAGTGATACCCAAGGTACTCTCCAGAGCACCTTTACCTTGTTTAATCTTCATGTTCGTGTTTTATTTGACACTGGAGCTTTGCATAGTTTCATTTCTGTGGACCTTTGTGATAAGTTTGAGCATATCCTTTCACCTAAGTTTGCAACCGAACCTTTGTGTGTTACTAATCCTATTGGTGGTCCCGCAAACCTTATTAGGATTTGTAACAATGTGAAACTCTTCCATTCTGGCTATCGTTTTTATGGTGATTTCTATATTCTTGGTTTCGATGCTTTGATCTATTGCTTGGAGGAGATTGGCTGAAGAATCATGAAGCTGTTATTTCTTGTAAAGCCCGAACCGTTTCTCTTGTTGGTGAAAAGGGTGATCCTTTGGTGATTCAGTGCCGTATGCCTTAGGAGCATGCAGGCAGTTTTATCTATTCTCTTGATTCTTCCCCTAGTGATCTTGATTCTACCCCTGTGGTCAAACTCTATTCCGATATATTTGGTGAAGTCACTTCTTTACCTCCTAAACGGGAAATCGAATTCCGTATTGATCTCATTCCTGGAGCTCGACCTGTAGTTCTTCCTCCCAGAAGAATGGCACCCCGTGAGAAGGTTGAATTGAGGAAGCAAATCGAAGACTTGTTCTCCAAAGTTTGATCAAACCCAGTCATTCCGAATGGGGAGAAGCAGTGGTTTTTGTCACTAAGACTGATAGTTCTTTGAGGATGTGTGTTGATTATAGGGAGTTGAACAAGCTCACTATGAAAAACAGATATCCAATGCCTCGTATTAATGATATGTTCGATCAGCTTTATGGAGCTACTGTATTCTCTCACCTTGATCTTGCCACCGGTTTCCACCAGATCAGAATTGCTGAGGAAAGTATTCCCAAAACTGCTTTCCATTCTGAGGATGGTTTCTTTGAATGGTTAGTTATGCCTTTTGGTTTAACTGCCCTAGCCTTCTTTGTCGACCTTATGAACCGGGTTTTCCGTCATGTTCTTAATACGTTTGTTCTAGTTTTCGTCGATGATATTCTTGTTTTTTTCTAAGTCTAAGGTGGAACATGAAATCCATTTGAATTTTGTTCTGAAGACCCTTAGGAGTCATTAGTTGAAAGCCAGATTCTCAAAATGCCATTTCTGGAAAGATGAAGTCTGATTTCTTGGACATATTGTTTCTGGTGATGGAGTTTCTGTTGATCCAGTTAAGATCACTGCGATCAATGTAGGTCTATCTTCTCTTCTTTCTTTTGTGAATTTAATTATTCTATCTCTTTCTCTGTAGTTCTTATTCTTCCCTATTCTGTTTCAGGATTGGGAAACTCCTAGGACTCTATCTGATATTCGTAGTTTTCTGGGCCTTGTCGGTTATTATCGGAGATTCATTGAGAATTTTGCTCGGATTGCTGCACCTCTCACCGCTCTAACTCGTAAGAATGCTAAGTTTAAATGGAATGATAAGTATTGAGCTGCATTCAATGAGTTGAAGCGCAAGCTTACTTCCGCACCAGTTCTTACCGTTCAAAATGGAAATGAGGGATTAACTGTATACATTGATGCCAGTCGTGAAGGTTTAGGAGCCGTTCTGATGCAGGATGGGAAGGTTATCGCTTATGCCAGTCGTCGGTTGAAGACTCATGAAGCCAATTATGCAGCCCATGATTTGGAATTGCTTGCCGTAGTTTTTGCTTTGAAGCTTTGGAGACATCATCTATTGGGAACTAAGTTTGAGCTCTTTACGGATCATAAGCCTTTGAAATATATTTTCACCCAGAAGGACTTGAATTTGAGGCAAGTTAGGTGGCTTGAGTTTCTAGCTTCTTATGACCTCGACATCAACTATACCCCCGGGAAAGCTAATGTTGTAACCGATGCTTTGAGTCGAAAGAAGGCGATGTTATGTCAGCTTGTTGTTTCTTCTCCCCTTATGGATCGTATTATTGCTAAGTAGGATGAGGATGAGATGCTTAGGCTTATTAAGGAGAATGTTCGTAGCAGGGTTGGTGGTAATAGCCAAGATGAAAGTGGAGCTCAGATCGATGCTAAAGGGGTTTTGAGGATTAATAATCGGATTTGTGTCTCGAATGTTGATGGATTGTGGCAAGAGTTACTTCAGGAAAATCATTGGTCTAGACTTTCTATTCATCCAGGTGTGACGAAGATGTACAATGATATGAAGAAGCTGTATTGGTGGAGTGGTATGAAGCGTGATATCTCTCTTTTTGTTAGTAGATGTGCAACTAGTCAGCAGGTTAAGGCTGATCATCAGAAGACCGCTGGATTATTGCAACCTCTTGAGGTTCCCAATTGGAAATGGGAACAAGTTTCAATGGATTATATTGATGGATTACCGAGGACTAGGAGAGGTAATGAGAGTATTTGGGTAATTGTGGATAGATTGACCAAGTCAGCTCATTTCATTCTGGTTAGGTCCAACCGTTCTGCTTCGCGTTTAGCTGAGATTTATATGAGAGAGATTGTTCGTCTTCATGGTGTTCCGGTCAGTATTGTTTGTGATAGAGATCCCATCTTTACCAGTCAGTTTTGGAAAGCTTTTCAGGAATCTTTAGGTACTCGTCTGAATCTGAGCACTGCTTACAATCTGGAAGATATTCTTCGTGCTTGTGTCCTTGATTATGAAGGATCTTGGGAAGATCATCTCCATCTCGTTGAATTCACCTATAACAATAGTTATCAGGTATAATATCAAATATCTGTTTAGGGTTGTCTTAAACATTTGTTTATCTTATTCCACCTCTTAAAATTCAGGCTAGTATCGCAATGGCTCTATTTGCTGCTCTTTACGGACGCCCTTGCAAATCTCCATCTTGCTAGATTGAATCAGGTAATCGTTTGGTTCTTGGTCCTGATATGATTCTAGAAGCATCTGTGAAGGTTGAGGAAATTAGGAGAAAGATGAGGATTGCTCAGGATAGACAGAAGAACTATGCTGACAGGCGTAGGAGGAGTTTGGAGTTTTCCGTTGGTGATCAAGTTTTCCGTAAGGTCTCTCCATTAAGAAATGTGATTCATTTTGGTCGGAGAGGGAAGCTCGCTCCTTGGTTTATTGGTCCTTTTCGCATCTTAGAGAGAGTGGGTTCCTTAGCTTATCGGTTGGAATTGCCTGAGAAACTTTCTGGAGTGCATAATGTGTTCCATGTTTTGCATCTTCGTCGGTATCTTCACGATCCATCTTTGATTGTTCAGCCTTCTGCTCTCGAGAGTTTGGATGTCGAGCTAAACCTTACGGTTGAGAGGAAGCCACTTCGTATTATCGATAGAGGTACGAAGCAGCTTCGAAGAAAATCTATCAACCTAGGAAAAGTGAAATAGAGCACTGATGATCGGGATTTTACTTGGGAAACGGAAGGGAGCATTCGTGCTTCGAATCCGGAATTGTTTGTTCCAGGTATCATTCGTTATCCTACCTTATCCCTCTTTGTATTTTGGGTCTCGTTCCTTTCCGAGGATGAAATGTTTTGAGTGGGGGAGAGTGTAACAACCCGCAAATTTTGAAAATATTTTAAAGGAAAATTCTTTTGAAACTTTGAATATAATTATTTTAAAATTGATAAATTTGGAAATTTAATGTAATATTTTGGGATTTGATGTGAAATATTCTTCCAAATTTAATAAAATAAATATTTTTCTTAAAATGCAAATTTTGGTCAACTTTGGTCAAAGTTTGACTTTCTGTGAAAATTTTAAATTTTGAATTTTTAACTTCTACTTTTTTTATAAAAATGAATTTAATTCTAACATTTTCTTTGTTTTTCGTTTTGTTAAATTTTGATTTCTACTTCTCAAAACTTACAATTTTTGGCGTATTACATGTAGTTATTTTCTTTTAACATTCATCTTATTTACATTGTGACTTTGGGCTTGTACTAATGGGCTAGGAATTCCTTTAGTAGATGAGAAGCCACCTGTTGAGATGCCTATATAATATCCTAGGGTTTTGCTAGATGTCTCATTGTCATTTGTGCCTCCACAAAAGAAAAAAACAATGTAAGTTTCTTCTTCTTCTACCTCCTCAAAACCCTAGACTTTCTCCCTCCTTTCCTCTACAATTTTTCCTCCTCCTTCCCCAAAAATTTCCGCCATGCTCATCACCACACCATCTCCTCTTCCTCCAACCACAAACCCTAACCAAAACCACTTCTCCTCTTTCTTTTTCCCCTTCTTCTTCTTCTTCACAATTTTCGGGCTCTACCTCCCCTCCTCCAACCAAAACCCCATAGCCGAACTTCCTCAACCCCTTCCCTTTGCATTGCCTTGCCTTGGCCGTGACCACCTCCTCCATCACCTAATCCCTAGGCCGAGCCCTCCACAACCAAAACCATAACACTAGGCCGAACCCCATTTACCAAAACCTAGCCTAACCTAGTCAAAACCCTATGGCCGAACCCTAGCCTAGCCCAAACCCATATGGCCGAACCCAAACCCAAACAAAACTAGCCTATGACCGAGCCTATGCATCCCTAGACAAGTCCTGTTCACATGTTTACAAATATATATTTTTCTATTTTTATTTTTCTATGTGAATTATTTGTTTACGTATGGAATTTATTTTATTTTGCAAAGCGTCGGATTTGGATTCTCCTCTCACTCAAGCTTGTCCATAATTTGTCATGCTTGTTGTAGTCTTTGTGTTACGTTTTGATTAACTTCTCTAACCAAAGAAAGGTGAGTAATCACTCTTGACAACGTACTTATATTTTGGTGAATTGATGACAATGGAATTGTATGGATTTGTATATGCAAGTTGATAATTTCACCTATGTTTATATTTTGTTATTTCACATCATATTTTACCGGTTATGATCATATGACATGACATATTGAATATTGTTATGTTTATTTAATATTCTATTCTCACACTGCAAGTTCCTTCATTATGGGTTGAAATGATACATACCCGAATGATTTTTAGATTAAGGAAAATTGTTATGGGCTGAAATGATAGGCCTGAGCAATTTTATTTGACTTGGGATTGCGGGTTTGAAATGATATAAAATCCAGAAAATTTATAAATTGCGGATTGAAATGATATATGTCTGTATTTACTTGACCCTAGGGTAGAGAATTTTATACAGACTCCGTGGTTGATTTAAATGATTTTCTAAAAATTATTAAGTATTTTGGATTTCTATATATGAATCTCAACTAAAATTTAATGTAATAATTTCTGTGAATTTGTTTACATGAGTTAAAATTTTTATAAGAAATAAATAGTTGGAAATGTAAATTTCGGAATCTAATTTACATAATGAAGGTTAATTGAAATTTAATAATCCAATTTGACTTAATAATGGTATTTTATTCTAACCTATAAATTGTAAGTTTTAATTCATGTATTAGTGATTAGAATGATAAATGGTTTTTGAGAAGAAAGAAAAATGTAAGTTAAAACGTACATTTGACATTTAAGTTTTAACTAATGTAAATGGTGTAACTTGGGTGATAAAAACGATAAATATTATTTACTAAAAGGAAAATAAAGTGTAAGTTAATTACGTACTTTTAACTTAGCATAAGGATTTCAGCTTTAAAATTTAACATTATAGTAACAAAGTTATTTAACTAAAGGTGTGGTTTCTTTAATGTCCAAATAGCTAAATTAGAGTAATATAATAAGAATGATATAATGACTATGATAAAACCCATGAATATATGTACCATTTGATTTTATAAACTATTATAGTAGGAAGTATTACGGTAACAATTCAAAACTACTGCGATTTCTTACGGTAACAATTCAAAACTGCTGCGATTTCCTTACTGTAACAATTCTGCACTGCTGCGGATTCTTACAGTAATAATTCTGCACCGTTGCGAATTCTTACAGTAGCATTTCTGCACTACTGCGAATTCTTACAGTAGCATTTCTGTACTGCTGCGTTTTCTGAAAAGTGACATTTCTTGAATGCTACAAAATTCTCTAAAGGGTATAGTTCCGAATGTTATGGTTCAAAAGGTTACATTTTAAGGTGCTATGATTTCTAAATTTTACGTTTCAAAGGGGTTATAATTAAATGAATTTGGAAGTATACGACTTTGGAAAAATGAATAATATTTTAAAGAATAATGATATGGAATTTATATGGTTTTGAAAGGAATATGCTTGATATGAAATATAAACCATTTGAAATTGAAATAACCACGGGTTATAATAACGTTTGGTTGTTAAAGAGACCAGGATCAGATATGGGCATACTCTCTATCGATACCGAAAACCACTTTAAAAACTGTGTACGTGGTGGAGATTCCAGAATGAAGTATGATGGTGGCGACGATCCTAAAGGTATATTTACGTGGATCTAACTTCCTTGAGTTAGCATAAGGTGGCTAAAACAGGAGAAATCGACGGGCTAAGTGAGGTAGCTCCTCCGATCAGACTCACTTCATCGTTACCCATTCTATTACTTCGTGATTGATTTGGTGCGCACCTTTGATTCAGGAGTGTGGATCGAGTTGGGCGGTAGTTGCGGCTATGCATTACCAACAGTCCGGAAGTGTAATTGGTATATCTACCCTGGCATTGCCTAGTTGTGCCGTGTCACTTACCCTAGCGCGCCTTCTACGAGTTTGTTTTATGTCGTACCTATGGGGTATCCTCTGGCGGCCCTAGTTTATGGGGAGTTACGGTACTGTATAGACTATTGGCATTATAAAATGTGTTAAGGGGGAAATGGGTAACGCCTTAACGCTATTTTAATAGTTTACTTTACTTTAGACATTATTATAATAGCGTATATTACTACATAGTAGATAGTTTAACGGATCCTTAAAGGATGGGCGATCCCAAGTATCCTTTAATTTACTGATGCATTTCTTTTACAATTCACTTGAGTTGATTTACATTTTATAAGTATGTATGTCCTGACTCGAGTGTTTTGTGTTTTTGCTTTACGCTCGGCTCAGCCTGAGTTTCACAGCTTTGGTTTCATCCTTTTTGGAGCCAGAGATCCGCCAGAGATTTAGCTGTTTACCTGATATTTCCATTCCAGTTATTTCCACTCAGCTTTTGCTTTTGTAGTAGATAACTTATGTATCTAAACTTTCCATTGTATTTTTTTCAGACTTGGGTATTATGTATTAGTTTGAGACTATGTATCTTGGAGCTTCATGAACTCCTATATTTATTTTATTCCGCTGCGAGTTATTCTATGTCTGTGATTCTGTGATTGATTTTATTTGCCCCAAATTTTATTAACAATCTGTTGTTTTGAATTATTCAAGTCTGACATGTGTGGTTTTATTGTCGATTTGAATGGTCCAAAATGGCGGGATGTTACAGTCCGATTGTTTGGGAAAAAAGAAAATAAAGATAGAACATAATTTTACACGAATGAAATAACATATATTATTTTAATATAATATTTATAGCGGAAAATTTTAAATACAATAGCAGAGCCTAACCTAGATTCATCCTAGACAGTTATAAATCTTTGTCCTTACAAATGTTGACAACCAAACAAAACAAATGCAGTATATGCAACGGATAATAGAATATGTCCATACATAAATGAAGATCTCTAGCTCCCCTCTGGAAACTCCAAGCATCTTCAACTAAACCTGAAACTACTCGGATCTGACCCAAGTATTAAAAATACCCGGATCAGGCTTGATAAACCAGCGTGTGATACTCGAAATTTTAAATGCTGATGTCAATCAAAACCTTTGAAAAGAAGGGTATCTATAACACCATGCCCACACATAAATACGGACGGGTTTTTATCTTATGTAACCAAAATAATTTATATCAAAACATTTGATATTATTCTTAATGACATTGGTTTGAAAACACTTTTCAAATAAATATATATATAATGAGAGTATCAATACCCAGACTAAGTCTATGGTAATATATTCGGACTAGGTCAACGGAATATACCTGGATGAAATATATGATACCAAAGGGGTAGCTGAAATGTTTGGAAAGCATTATAGCTATTTTGGGAATATAATCAAAACCGTAAAGCTCGTATTGAAATGGGATTTCCAACATGATAGGGAACTAGTGGCCTTTTCCTTCGATCCACATATAGCAACATAGTTCCTGCGGTGCCTTAATCGCTTTTCTCAAGATAGTCACTTGGAACTGCACTTGCTACACTACCAATATTCGGTAGCCTTATCACTTTTCACAAGCAAGCCGCTATATGCCTTGAGGATCCGGATTCCACTGGACTCCTCCATACTCATACAACCAATAGCCTGAAATATATGCCATGCAGACCATATAAATACCCGTATCATCTCCGGGATGTGAGGCTCGTGAGGCTACGCTCAATTTTAACAAAGCCACGCTTTGCTATTCACAAAGCCACACTTTATTCTTCCATAAAGCACATTCCACTTAGAATGCCACATTGCCATTTCTTAATCACACAACTGATTTCTACCAACGTATAACTCCTGAGCTCGTATGTCTCAGGAAAGGGTGTTAAGCTAAGAGAAGTTGCCTTCTTCGCCACCAAGCAGATAATACATTGATAGAGATCAATTAATATGATCAAAAATGCACTGTCATACATTCATCCATACAAGTTCATTCTGGGACTGAACGAAACTGAAGGCACTCCTCCTACTGCCATAGCGAGTAGTCCTTACAATCCGAAGATTTCAAAACACGATAGGACCACTGCTATAAATGTCTCTATATTGGGAGCTACCCAGAGAATGTCAACAAGCAGTCCTTCCGCTATGATGATCTCCGGTCTTTAATACAACGAAGATTTTCAGAATGCATTCATCACTACCATATAAATATAATATGGGGTAAACCCCTGGAACTCATGACAGCAATCCTTGCATTCTGAAAATCCCCAGTCTTCAATAATCATCATCTTCAACATGTATTCACTTTCGAACGTATACATTGGTTTGAAGTAGTTTTCGGATAGGAGTTACCCAAATCCGACCCCGGTTCCTTCAAACAATCATCAATAAAAAGGCATTTAGGTATATAGGTGATTATCACACATCATTCGATTTATTAACCTTTTCATTTAAATCAAATTTCTCTTAAAGGTATATTCATTAAATCATTCCTTTAGCTTTTTCAAAGTATATGAAATCATTAAGCCTCATTTATCAAATCATTTGGTTAATTTTAAACCTTTTTAATCTTGGAATAATTCCAAATCTTTTCACCTTTTATTTAGGAAAACATTTCCAAATCCTTTCTATGCAATCCAAGTTATTTAAATTTGGAAAATTATATCTTTATACTTTGGGAAATTTTGATCTAAGTAAACCAAATTTACTATCCCATCCGTCGGACTAGTCCAGATAGCTAGGGAGAGCAGGAAATTGGTTTTCCGAACTCAAGAATAGACACCATCTCTCTGACACCCATAAGACGGTCAACTTATTTAATCGACTCTAAATCATTTACATATTCTACTAACTTTTGGCCATTTATTTAACCATTCCATACATCCTTCAAATCACCTTTAAAATACTTTATTAATCATTTAAAAATGTTTACAAAAGATTCAGAAAAGAATGGTTGCATTCAAAACCATAATTTAAACATTATAGAAAAGTGCTGCGAAAAAGTGCCACGGAAAGTGCTTTTCAAGCTATATTGATCAAAACGACTTTTTATCGTTTGAAAATTCATTTTTATAACTCAAATCACTTTTAAAACATTTTAAAAGATTTTTAAGATTTATTCCATATTTTTAACCATTTTAAAAATATTTATTTAAAACATTTGCGATTTTGGCCACCGAACTACCAAAGCGCGATTTTCTTGAAAACTTGATTTGCTCATATTTCAAAATTTACTTATCGAAATCTCGATTTTCTTTCCTGGTTTGAAATAAATAGTCATAAGAGTTCAAAAAATTCTTATTGCAAAGAAACGACTTTGATTCTATCCTATAGAAGGATTTAACTTTTTGGCGCGAAATCTCGAACTGTCGTTACACGATGCGCCTATTTTTAACTCCAAATTATTTATTTGACAAAACTTCTCCAATTTGAATTTTAATGTTTATAAAACATTTATAAACCATTTTCAAATATTTAAACCAATATTTCCAAATTAAATCTCTTTTCACTTTTAAATCATTTCATAATATTATATTATTATAATATTCATTTTCAGCCTTTTTATATTTTCAAAACCATTAAGAGACTAAATAAACTCCATATACACATCCATATGCATTTATTTTCATTAATTAATCATGGTTAATTACTTAATCATTTTTATTATGATTTCTCATAATTTATCACAACCAAGTTGTCAACTGTATCAACATCCATATAATCAAACAAGTCATCAAACAAGCATTTAAATTTATAATTTAAACATTCGTATAATTATTTCTAAATGTAAGTAAATCAAGTACTCACTTATGGCTCCACTCCACCAATATTTTCCGTAGCTTCTCGAATCGATTCCAGCAGCACTTGCACTTCTTTTCCTTGCTACGTTGCTTCCTTGTCTCCTTCCTTTCTTTTTATAGGGCTCGACCTAGGCTTGAGTGGACTCGGCCATGCTTCTTGGAGGTTGATGTGCTTGGCCAAAGGGTGGTAATGGTTGGGCCGTGAGTAATAGAGAGAGTTAGGGGAGGGGATTGGCTAGTGCTTTGTGGTGATTTGAATTTATATATGTATGTACAAAATTCTATTTTATTTTCTACTAAAATTTCTTCATAAATTTCCTAAAGAAGTAGCCATGGAAATCTTAGGAAAAGAGGAAGAAGAAGATGGTAGGATGCGTGAATGAATGAATGAAAGGGTGCTTGTATTTATAGGCAAAAAGAAGTGAAAAAATATCCAAAACATCATCATTATCCATCACCAACACCATGTGCATCCATCCCCTCCTTTTCCAACAAGTTCTACACGTTAGACCTCCTAATCCATGTGCTCCATCACTTCATTCACTTCCTAGCATGTGTATTTGACTTTTCGATGACTTAAGGGTTAAGTTTTGTAAAATATCTTAGATATTTTTAGCTTTATTTATATATAAATGTATAAATGTGTAATGTATACATACATGGATATATGTATATTTTAGGATGTGTATTTATGTATTATATATGTGTATATGACATATAAACAAGGTTGCAATGACTTTCGAACAACTTCTGTTCGTTAAACCGTTGAAAATCGGGAAACCGATTCCCGGTCACATTTTCACCTATAATTTAAATTACATATATATGTAAACAAAATTTAAAAATAAATTTCTAATCATTTTTAATTAATTAAAATGATATCATTTTATTTATAAAATCATATAAATTTATATTAACAATTATTTACAAAAAGTGCATTTATACCGATATCGATTTTCTTCATAATTTCAAATTGCTTAAATATCTTTATAAAACTATTATAAATTATTCATTATCACTTTATAACTATTTAAAATGAATTATTATTATTTAAAAATAATTTTTTGAATAATTATAATAATTATTAAATCATTAAATCTCGATTTAAAATCAAAAATCAATTATTAAATATAAAGGCATCATTGAGGATGTCATACATTCATTTAATTTCCAAAAATAAATAAATTAATTTTATTTCATATTCTTATTCAATTATAAAAATAAGTGTATGTACCTAGCTCTGTGCGTGGTGTCTTACGATTATAGTGTTTATCGATAAAATGGTTTTCGGCCATTTTATCGATATATTACAAAGGAAATATTTTTGTAAATACTTATTGCCAAAAACATCATAATCTGTGTTCTGAAACCTTATATTGGAATATTTTAAAAATAAATATAATTTATCAAACTGATAAATTTACGGGTCGTTACAGCATTCGTCAATACGAACAAAACGCAAAAATCCATAGGTTAATTGGATTTCATATAGAAGAGTTATGGTATTTCTAAATCACACGATATTATATATATAAATATTTAAAACAAATAAATGATTAAATTTCTCACCCCACTTTGAAATCGGCCTAGGCTCAAGCCCAACCAGCAAGACACCCGAACCGAAATAAATAGTGTCTCCATCTCCATCCCCAAATTCACGAACGCGGTAACTCAACTCCACCGTGCACACTACTTCTCAACCCCTAACCCACGATCCAAGGACACCCGCACTTCTCCCTATATGACCCCATCATGATGACACCCTCCCCCTTGCCTGCACCTGTGCCGATCAAATTCCGACCCTAGCTCCAAAAATTCAAATTCGGTCCAGGTCATATATCTAGCTCGGCCGTGCCTCCACGGTCACCTCCAACCATTGCCACCAATGTCGTCGTCACTGTCGATGCCTGCGCTTCCTCCACGCCAAGAGCGACGCAACTCACCTACCACCTCCACGGACACAAAGACCGAGCGCCACCAAAACATGATCAAAAAACCCTAATTGAGCTATTCACAACACTCCAAAGCATTAATCAAAAATCAGCCACGGTCATCACTTCCGTCTCACTTCAAGGTTGCTCCAGCCATTGTTGCCACCCCCATAGCCACCCGAATCGTCGAAAAATAATTTTTGAACCAATTTCATTCATCTCCTCCTCCACGACGAACCGAACCACTAAAAATCACGCGAACATTTCTAAAAATCCCTAATCTTTGCTACAAACCCGCCCATATCTTCCGTTCGTCAATCCGTGATCATTGAAAACGATCATTTTCTCGACCACTTAATGTTATTTACACATATCTCCCAAATTACTTGACAAAAACCCTTGAAACTATTTTTAGAGAAGACTTGACTCGAATGCGAACAACTTTTGTGTTGAACGATTGGGTTGAAAGTGGATAGATTGGAATGTTTTGATTTTTGAATGAAGATGGAGGGAATTTTTTTCTTGGTTTTTGACACTTACAGTAAACCAAAGATGAAATAGAGAAGGAGGTGGATAATGGTAGAAAGGTGAAATGATAAATAATGATGAATATAAGTATAGGAAACCCACACCAACAACCAATATAAGATATGACGGCATGGATCAAAGGGAGAAGGATCAAAGGGACAATGGTGTCTAGTTGGGTGGAAGAGGAGCATAAAGGTGGCTGCACTGTTTCAGGATGGTTGGGTTGAAGATGGATGTGTTCTGTGTGTGTTGATTTTGAAAAGATTTTGGGTACCCCATCGTACTTCCGCATTCCCATACGAGCTACGAACGACAGAAAATAAAATATGATCATGTATAGAAATATGACGCGATCAATAAACAACAATAAAATAAATAGGTTAACTTATCCTATTTAATTCCAAAATTGCTAACGTTTGAAGTAAAAAGCATCAAACAAAGTTTTATTATCTTTCCAAATTAAAATTTATGGAAAAATTCTACAAATTAAATTAAAAATACGTCATCCAAAATCAAACAATTATTTGAAAAATAAATTTATTATAAAAAACCCAAATCGAATATTTAAAACTAATTAAATATTCCAAAAATAAAAGTAATAAATTTCTAGTTTGTTACATGAGTACTTAGAAAAGGAACATTATCAGGCAATAGGAATGAGCCAAAGAAATTGATATCAAGCACCTTCTTACACTATGATCAATGGAATTTTGTATAAAAAGGGACATGTAGTCCCTTATTTGAGATGTCTAACTCCAGAAAATAGAATAAAGCTATTAAGAAAAGCGCACGAAGGGTTATGTAGAGATCATTCCGATGGCATAAAGTTAGCAAAGAAAGCAATGATTTAAGGCTGTTATTGGGTTAGCGTGACTGAGGACGCTTTAGCTTATGGTAAGAGATGCGATGAGTGTTAATGGTTCTCAAGAATTCTACGCCTAGCCTCAAGTGAATTAACTCCTATCATAACCCCTTGACCTTTTGATGTATGAGGAATTGATTTAAAAGGATTCTTTTCTATATCAAAAGGAGGTGTCAAATCTGTAATAGTGACAAGTAACTATTTTACCAAGCAGGTGGAGGTTGAGCCGCTATCTAACCTTACCATAGGAAAAGTCTTGAAGTTTGTTGTCAAGACATAGTTAGTTAATTTAGACTCCTGAATAAAATCTTTTCTGATAATAGAACTTAATTTGAAAGTGAAGAGTTCACTCGCTTCTATGAGAAAATGAGGTAATAAAGAGTTTCTCATTAATAGCTCACCCAAAGGCCAATGGGGCAGTGGAAGGCGTAAATAAGACCATTAAAAATATCTAAAAGAAACGATTGAGCAAGAAAAGAGGAAATTGGGTAGAGAAACTTCCTCTTGTTCTATGGTCATATAGAACTTCCGTAAAGATGGCCATTGGACATAACATATATTCATTAACGTATGGATTTAAAGCAATGTTGCCAGTTGATTTTGAAGTCCCATCACTTATGCCTACAGACCAAACCAAGAATTAAAGAGTCTTTGGACTTAATCAATGAGTTAAGGGATCATGCAACATTATGAAAAATATAATATCAATGGAGAATTTCCACACATTATATTTCAAAGGTAAGAAAAGGAGTATTTCAAAAAGATGATTTGGTACCTAGGATGCTAATGGAAAATACAAAGAATCGAACAGACAGTCCATTAGGGACAAACCAGGTAGGACCTCTGGTCATCCATAAAATAATACCTCCAAGAACTTACCGAGTAAGTAGATCGATGAAAAATGTGATAGCAAGAACATTGAATGCTGAACTTTTGAGACCATATTTCACTATGGGGAACATAAGAAATGGATTACTAAAGATTCATTCTATGATAAATATTTGCAAAAGTTTTTACAAAAGAAAGAATTTAGAAAAACTACACAAACTAAACATTTTTAAAATAAACTTCTAAAAAATGACAAACTTTTCCCAATCCATAAACTTGGAACCGAACTGGAAAGATATTTTCTGAAGATTTTAAAAACTTATTTACAAAATGATTTTGCATAAGCTTTATCAAATAGCCCATGAATGAGATGAATTATGTTTAATGCAACTCCTGACCTGACGAGGTTAGCGAGACTTTTTTGAGCAAAAGCATGCCCCATACTTGACAGTGGAAAATAAAGCCTTTGGTCACTCCTTCAGGCCTGGTCAAAGTAACCATCCAGGGGTGATGGTCAATTAAGGCTTTAGTCCTGCCTCCATGTCTGGTTAAGCAACCACCCAAAGAGAGGTGGTCAAGTGAAGCCTTTGGTCCCACCTCCAAGGCTTGGCTAAAAAAACCAAGGGTGATGATCAATCAAGCCTTTGGTTCTGCTTTCGAGCTTGGCTAAAGCAACCAATCAAAAAGAGGTGGTTAAATAAAGCCTTTGGTCCAGCCTACAGGCCTTGCCTAAGCAACTACCCAAGGGTGATGGCAATTAAACCTTTAATCCCGCATCTGGTCCTGGCTAAAGCAACCACCTAAAGAGTGGTGGTAAAATAAATCCTTTAGTCCTTTCTTCAAGCCTGGCCAAAGCAACCATCTAAGGTGATGGTCAATTAAGCCTTTAGTCCTGCCTCTGGGCTTAGCTGAAGCAACCACCCAAAGGATGATGCCAAATAAAGCCTTTGGTCCTACCTGTAAGCCTGGCTAAAGCAACCATATAAAGGATAATGGTAAAAAAGAACAATCATCCGAGAGAGAAGTGACAATCAGTCAAAAGCTATCTAGGAACCGCATCTACAAAAGAAAGAACTTGAAAAGCAAGCTTAAAATAGAAGCTTACTTAAGCTGAAGAATAAGAAAACTTCTTATGGGGGGGCAAGTGTTACACCCTAAATTTTCCAAAATTTTAATAGGAATATTGATATAGAATACCAAGGAAGCAATGTTATTAAAGGTCTAGGCATGCAATTATCAATGGACTAGGGTACAAAGCTATCGAATGTTAAGGATTGCACTATCGAATGTTAGAAGTTATCGCATGGCAAGAACTATCTAGTGTTGAGGACTATTGCTATCTCATGTCGAGAAAAAGAACAATAGCAGGTTGAAGAATGTAAACTACCGCATGTCAAAAGAGGTGAAATCTATAATATACAAGCAACCGCATGTCAAAAAGTTGAAAGTTATTGCATACAAGCTACCTCATGCCAAAGAGGTGAAAGCTATTACATATAAGCTATCGCATGTCAAAGAAGTAGGAGCCATTTCATGTCAAAGAAGTAAAGGCTATTATAAGAAAGCTATTGAGTTTCAAGAGATAAAGTCATCACATGACAAAGCATTATGCTATTAAAATACAAGGCTATCGAGGATCAACAGAGTAAGGCAATCAAAGGTCAATAATGCAAGGCTATTGAGGGTCAACAAAGTAAGGCTATCAAAGGTCGGGAATGTAAGGCTATCGAGGGTCGACAAAGTAAGGCTATCGAAGGTTAGGAATGCAAGGCTATCGAACGTCAGTAATGCAAAGCTACCAAGGGTCAACAAAGTAAGGCTATTGCAAGGCTATTGAGGGTTAACAAAGTAAGGCTATCGAAGGTCATAAATTCAAGGCTATCGAAGGTCAAGAATGTAAGGCTATCGAGGGTCAACAAAGTAAGGCTATCGAAGGTCAGGAATGCAAGGCTATCAAGGGTTAACAATTCATAGCTATCGAAGGTTGGGAATACCGCTATCACATGATTGAGATAGAGATTTTTCATTTTAGCCATGAACTCGCAATTAGTCTAAATTATATTGGAGGGAGAAAGGCGAGCCATGCCACATCTCATAACATTAAGGTGCCCCATCAGTAAAATCCTAGCCGTTCAAGCCCATGGCCGCCACATGTTAGAAATATAATGGTATAACTCATTTTAAATATGCATGTAATTCCTTTTAAGAGGGATGAATTCCAAACTTCTATTTTTCCTCATTTTCATTTTTTAACAAATGAATTAATAAAGCTTGATGGGGAACATCAATGGTCGTTTAGGTCAAATTGGAATGACTTGCACATTTAATTAATTGAATACATTCATACTCGACTAGACGTTCAAGCCCATAGCTACCACATGTTGGAAATATAATGGTGTAAGTATTCTATAAATAGGCATGTACTACCTATTAAAAGGGGGAGAATTTCAAATTTCTCTTCTTCATCATTTTCAGTTTTGTAACTAATGAATTAATAAAGCTTGATTTGGGAAATCAATCGATGTTTAGGTCGAATTGGAAAATTGACTTTTCAATTAAGGACTTGGACATTTAACTAATTGCATATGTTCATACTTGACTAAGCGAATATGAACATGCTTGCCCAAGAGATAACACTATTGCCCAAGCAGTTTTGAACCTCCTTGACAACTTGAACTTAGGCATTAGTTAAGACAACTTATGGTCTAGCATACACACAAATATATATATATATATATATAAACACAAAAATTGATATCTGTGTGTGTATATATTGGTAATTTAGTATATATATCGATATATAAACTATAAAGGTTATGATTAAATATTTTTTCTTAAATTGTTAAAGATAAATAAAATATAATTTTTTAAATTTTAGTTAAATTGGTTGATTAAATTAATAATTAGTATTACTTCAAATTATTTTAATTAATAAAATACATACATGTTATATAATTTGATTAAGCTATAAAATTTATTAGTAAATTGAACTTATATAAGTATATGTATTAGTAAAATATAATTCGAACTAAAATAGACCAAAATAGATTTTTTGGAGTAAATACATATGTATGGTATGTATACTGTGATATTAGATCAGTCTGAGACCTATACCAGGAGGGTAATTCAAATACATTACTCCTTAAATCGATATAACTTTAATTTATTAAAGATTATGAATTTTTAATAAAGTTGCCCTCTATCATTTATATAATACATAGATTACTTGGATACGCACTGGTTGTTAAGCAAACTCAAGCCATAGTTGTATGTGTAGTATCGTTTAGTATATTCATAGATGGGTAAGATATATGCTTATATTTGTTGAGAAAATTCAAGGTATAAGCATCTATGCTTAGCTATTGAGAAATGACAGGTCAAAGTGCCTAATATCTTTTGGCATGTTGAGAAAACTCAAGGTCAAAATTAAGATTAGGGCAGAAAACATGGTTAAAAGTTATATAGGATATAACAAATAAAAAGTTATCCATCATTTGTAGGGATATGTCTTGTTGAGCAAACCCAAGATCAAGATCCCAAGGCAAGTTAGTCCTAACATTCACTATAGAAATCAAAAGGTTTCCATATTTCTCTTAGGTTTCGGAGAAATATAAAATCTAGTGGGAGCCTTATTAGAAAAATGAATGGAGATATTTAACCATTCTAATATTGTAAGAGCATTCTTCATAAAACTATAGTAATTTGCTTAAAACAATCTACTTCAATTAATCCAAGCAACTAAAAAAATTGATAAAATTGTTAATCAATTGAAATATATAAATGAACTGAATTAAGAATGATAAAAGAAATGTAAGATATACTTAACGATAAATCTTTTGGCATGTTGTCACTTTAAGTCCCATGCTAGAGCCAAATTATACAATCATTAAAACATTTATGCCTTGGTCACTTAACTGTTTATTTACCTAAGACGGTTTATTGTCTTTAGTGAGTTTTGAACTCTAAAGTAATACAAGAATATACCTGATCCATATTTGAACACGTATAAATGTTGTATGGTGAATAGTCGCATATGTGAAATCTCGATGAAATTGGTTCATTCAAAATGAGCAAGTAAACCATAGTGTAAGATCTTGTGTTCAATACGATAGAATACAATGAGAAACTTGTTGTGTTGGAAACAACATTAGACCAAGGACTAAATACCGTCCCAAGAGTTCAACTATTGAAATGTCAGCTTTGACAAGTTTGCTTAAGTGCATCTAATTTGATATCCTTAAAATGTTAAGAATGTATAAGCGCACTTTTAGAAAGAGTAGTAAGGGTTCCCTTTTGAATGGTTCGACCATTTGGAAAGGAAAGCCAATGCCCGAAAGTGGATGTAATATAGGCACAATTGCGAAGAAGAGAGTGAATAGCTATAAGAATTATTTCTTTGAGTTCAAGATATTTCATCAAAAATCCTTGTCTGCAAACTAATTATGGTGGATGAAATAAATTACCCATAAAAAGTGTTTGAATGGAGCTTCGTGTTTCATGAGTTGTTATTGTAATAGAAGAAATGGTGGGAGGATACCATCTGACATTTATTAGTGGACGCATCATGTTATAAAAGATTGCTTTTGTATAAATACCAAATGTTGTTAATGAAATAATAATTATTTTAGGTATTACATACAAATAGATATAGTTTTATTGTAGTATGAATACTATGAATATTCCTTATAAAATAAATCTATTATAATAATGGTATATTTTTTTAGAATAATAATGATGCATTCGATATAGATAATACAGAAGTATCCAATATATATTTTTACAATAATTTAGGAATTATGGGCTAAGCTATTTCTTTGAGAGATAATTCTTTAATCATATGATTATGAATCATATAGTACTGGTGAATTGTTCTAAATGATAAAGGGTAAGCATCCATTCGGCATGAGTGACAAAAGAGTTAATGAACTATTGGGATCAATACAAATAGATATACACAGTCCAAGGTTTAATGATACCAACGGATCCACTTATTCATTAAATTCACTAATGAATTATCATAAATAGGTGCATGTGTACTTGATACACAAGTATTATACTATAATAAGTTCATAGAATACAAAATGGAAGTATAAAATATAACATGCAAAAGAAATAAAATAATTCAATTTGATCGAATAGGTGAGTATATAGGAAAAGAGTTCCAAAAGTTCCTTAAAAACAAATATGATTCAATCTTGAAGTTATCCTCTCTAAGATACATAATGATGTATCAATAAGGAGTAATCAAAATTTGGTGGACAAGTACGATTAATGCTCAGTGAAGTTATGTTAACTTTTTTCTATTTAGATATGTACCTAAGAATAAGTACATTTGTTAAATTCAAGTTTAGCTAAAGCATAGTTTACGAGATCATATAAGATATGAATTAATAAGAAACCCTAACTTGAAAAGGTTTAAAATGTATTATTGACTAATTTATGTTATGAAACTAAGTTTCATAAACTAAAAACTAAATTGGTTTTATGTAAGTATAAAGGAAGTTTATAAAATGTTCCTAAATGCCTATTTCTTTATACTGAGAAACAATTGTTTTTTCAAGAAATATAACCTTTATGACGAAGAAATTTCTTTTAGAAATTAGTTGTAGTACGATGAACTTGGATACGATCCAATGACTCAAACACAAAAATCGATTACACAAAATGAAAAAAAAATTGATCATGCTTAAACAAACATAAATCATTAGAACGCTAATAAGAATTCTCGCACATTAAAGAGAGACTATGAGTTTCTTATCAACGTCGATAAAAAGAACTGTTAGTAATAATAATTTTATAAGTTTTTAGTAAACCATGAAGAGTATAGATTCCACAATGGCACGAAGCTTTAAATCCTAAATAGATTCCAAGTACATTATCAAAATAGGATTTTGATAGTTGTACTTGAAGTGGTATGATCCATCGGTTGTAAATGCATCTTTAAGAAGATGACCAATGGAGTTGCAATGTAGTAAGCAATATTGATGGAAATAAACTCGTAAATTTCAATTATTGAGATTAGTGTAATGGATTCTTCAGTCAACATGTTTAAGTTCATTTGAATACTATTGCAAATTATCGCCTAGTGTGTTCCTGGTGAGTTTTGCAACATCTATTGAAATAGAAATTTTAGACAGCGGTTTAGAATAGACTATTTTAACATAACAACCAAAATGTCATGAAGCTTGTGGGAGCGATAACTAAGTTTGTGGTTTTTGTAACACCTCGTAATTTGGCGTTAGTTATTTAATTAGTTAGTTAGTTAATTAATTATGCTCTGAAATTGGAATTTGTGCAAATGACAGAATTCGACCACGAAACATGCACCATTGCATTCGTAGAGAAATTCTGAGCAACCTTCATATTTGGAGTTTTGCGATCAAAGTCCAAACGAAGAAGTTAGGGATGAAAAACGAATTCGGAACGAAAATAATTAAATAAGAAAAAATTAATGTTTTTATATTAATTACCAGAACCCACAGGCAGACCCATCGCAGTCGACCCCTAGCGGTCGATCGGTCACCCAAGGGTGGTCGACCGGTCACCCAAGGGCGATCGATCGGTGGCGACCTGGTGGCTCCAGTAAACCTAGGCCGTAACGGCTCGGATTTAATATACTTCGATCTAACGGTTCTAGTTGATTCTAGAGCCTACAAATTCAGGCCTAACCCTCCCTTATCTTCTTATATTTTTATGGAGGCAGTAGCGAAGCTCTGCCATTTCTTTTTCTCCACTTTCCTTCTAAATTATAAAGATAAGATATTTATATCTATATTCATACAAATCAGAGAAGAGTAGAAATCTAATGAAAAGGATAAGAGAAGAGAATCAACCATATGCATATTTGAGGTAATTTATATATCTATATATATTTGTATCTATTTTCTCTCCTAATCCTAAATCTCTTCTCAGATCTATAATTCTTATGTATGTATATACCCTTTTATACATATCTCTTGGATTAAAAAGGATTTGAAAATGAATCAAAGGTTCTACTTCAGATCTGGAAATTTGGACGCTTTTAAAAGGTGAGTGGGAATTTTTTTTATAATATGAAAACTATCATGTTGGTGTTTATTTGATTTTTAAATCTAATTGGATAATTATATATGAGTTGTAGGCAACGAATTAAATACGATCTAAATATAATAAATATCGCCTGCATATTCTTGTTTATGAATTGATTTAGCATTTTTACAACCTGATCCGGAAATCAGTCCCGAAAGTATGAATTTAAAATATTAATTTGAATGAAATTTATTCCGGATCCGAAATAGGTTGTATAATAATGTTATAAATTTGGATTGTTACCCTAATCTTATTAGAATATAAAATTTTCTATATTTGGAATTGTTGGAATTTAGATCCGTTTAATATTTGTAAATTAGTTTGATTTATTTCCTTTTTAGAAAGATACAGCATTTGATCTAACAAGGAATAGATGCAAATAGAAAGAGAAAGGGATGTGTAAAGTATGAATTCATTGTAGTTTACACTGTCTATTTCAGTAATAAAAAGAAATGATTATTCCTTATAATTTCAAACAATGGAATCTTTTATATTTTAAAGTTAAATCTTCTGTTTTGGACTAATTTATGGAAATTATAACGGATAACCTTTTAGATATGATTCCGATAACATGGAAAAGTATATTCTAGTAAAGATATAACTAGAACATATTTAATGAAGTAAATATTTGTACTAATTACTGTTCTTATAATAACTAAATAAAAAGCTAATAATGACACTTGCACGTAATATTCACGTTTAGCATAATTAACAAATGAGAAAAGAATTTAAAAGGTTGTAACTCCAATAAATGGTAATAAATGTGGGAGTTGCAATAAATTAATATGGCAAATGAATTAATGGGACTGATAAAAATGGAATAGAAATAAAAGGTTACTAATTTGAAATTAATAATCATACATAAATGTCTTAGGAAATGTACGTTGGGGTTTTATGGATGAATTGACATTTCGGAGCATTAAATGGGGATTTATGAGTAGATAAATATTTAAGGTAAATCTTATTTCCTTAAATATGTAACGATCCGTAATTTCGCTACTTCGAAAATGAGAGATTTTTTTCATTTTAAAATTTAAAAAGGTTTAAATACTTAAATAAATAAGTTATATATAATAAATCATAATAGAGTAATTATTTATTCTTATAATTACTAATTAAAAAGTATAAATTTGAATTTTAGAACAAATCAACAAAAGTTAAGTTTTGTTAAAAATAAATAAATGCTTAAATAAATAGGTTTAAATATTTATTTGAAAAGTTAAATCTTATTAAAATCACTTAATAAAGATAATATAACTATATTTAAGGATTTAAAAATATGTTTATAATCGTTTTACAAAAATAACCAAATTTTGTCGCATTTTGTCAGTTTTACATACACTGTAAAAATGGAGCTTTTGATATTATTTAAATATGGTTTTATAATATGAATAGACATGTTTAAATTTATTTAAGGAAGTAAGAAGTTCATTTTTAAGTTTGGTTTACATCAATATATAGTTTAGCAAAAACGTCAAATTTTGACTATAAAATTTGTCGATAAAAACACTGTTTTCAACCAAACCAAGTTATCGCAATGTTGTATGAACATATGCACCTTATAACATGTATAATACAACTTTACAAACTATACAGCACTTTCATTTACATCTTATAAAAACAAATGCACTTTGAAAAGTCAAAATTTATAAATAATTCAAAAAGTAACATGATTTGACAATTTATAATTAAAATTAAATTACTAAACATAATCATTACAAAAAGGACTTAATTTCTCTTTTCTCATTAATCAAGACTTATCCATGTACGGAAAAGGAGCAAAATTTATTTTAACGTTTTAAAGTTTAAGAAAATAAGGCAAACATCATTTCTTAAGTATAAATTGAAATCAAACCATCTCTTCCACCATTAACGCATGTCCTTAAAAGGTTAAATCAAGGGTAGAAAGGTAAATTAAAAGTCAAAAAGTAGTGAAGGGCATTTGAGTCATTTACCTTCCAAAACTCAAGTATAAATAAGCATGCATACCTTCCATTCTTTCACACTTCATTCCTTACTTCCTTCTTCACTTTCTTCTTCTTCTTCATCTCCATATCCATGGCTTCCATCTCTACGTTCTAAAAAATAAAAAATAAAATAAAAAAAACACCTCAAAACTCCGCAAAACCACCACCTCCTCTCCCCTTCATTTCAGCCATACCCTCCCCCTCCATCTCCAAAGCCGTACGCCCTCCATATAGAAAAAGAAAAGGAAAGAGAGAGAAAAGAAAGGGAAGAAAGAAAAGAGAGAAACGTGCGTTAATTCGTTAGCCGTAAGCACACCAACTCGCCTAAAGATTGACGGAGTGGAAATAAAGGTGAGAAATTCTCATTACTTTTAAAAGATCGTATTTTGATTTTGCTATAATAATTATCTTATGACATATGCAAGTATACACCCATTTAAAATGTTGTTATGGATGTTCGGATATGTTTGTGTTATGTTTGAATAGTTGCAAGTGCTTATGGTTGTGATTATTTATCATATTAGTTTGTGTATGGACCATAATTATGTTAGTGATAAATGTTAAACTCGATTATACTTATTTTGATTAAGTATTCCCTTTGTTAAATAAGACCATATTTTGGTGATATGATATACTTTGGAAAAATAAGTCTCTTTTTAAGTGGAATTGAAATTAAAGTTAAAATAAAAGAGAATTTGAAATTAGAAGTGGAATTGGTTTTGAAATGGAAAGTTAAATTTAAATTGAAATTTAAATTGAGATGAATAGTGAAATTGAAATTGAAATCGATTTTGAAAATTGAGATTAAGGTTGAAATTTAAATTAGAATAGAAATTAGATTTGAAACCTAAGTTTTAATTGAGTTTAATTTGAAGTTAGAATTGAAAGTGGAATTTAAAATTTAATATTAAAATAATAGGAATAAAATAATATTATAATATGGTAATAGAAAATACATTTTAAAAGCTATAAAAATGAAAATATTGATTTAAAATGATTTGTAATGATTTTATAAGTAATAAAATTCAATTTGAATAGATTATTTCAAATGTTGAAAAATGAGTTAAAACTAGGCACGTCGCACAACGGTAGTTCGCGATTTCATGCCGAAAAGTTCAACTAGTGTATAGAATGGAATATAGCTCGGAATTCTTCGAGATAAGAAAATTCTGGACATTATATCCATATCTTCTAAACGAAGAAAGAAAATCAAAATTTCGTTAAGAATATTTTGAATTAAGCCCAAATCAATTTTCTAGAAAAATCGCGCTAGTGTAGTTAAGTGACCATAACAGGAAATCCTTTTAAATGAACGTTTTTAATTATGGAAAAATGTGGAATAAATTTGATAATTCTATTTAAATATTTTAGAAGATATTTGGAATGGAAAATATAAATTTTCAAATATTAAAAAGTGGTTTAAATCAAATAAGCTTATATAGCACTTTCCGCAGCACTTTTATGCTGCGAATTCTATAACTTTTTGAATATGAGTTTAAATGTAACGATATTTTCTAGAATCAATTATGAATGTTTTTAAAAGGAAAATTAAGCGTTTAAAAGATAATTTGGAATCTTTATAATCAATTCCAAAATAAAGTTGATAACTGAGTATGTGGAAACGACTAGTACATTTGTCCTGCCTGTGAGATCTAGGAAGATAAAATAAGTGTTTAACTAAGGTTAGGGATGGAGCAACCAGTGCCCTGAACTTACTTGGCCTCTATTTTCTCTTCTTAGGCAAGGGGTGGAACACATCAAAAGGAAAGCCTAGATGCTCTAAAAAGATTATATTAAGTTTTCCAAAATAAAAGAAGATTAGTATTATCCAAAATTTAAGTAATCTCCAAAATGAATAAAATACAACTTGGTTTGCATAGAGATAATCTTCTTATACTTGGTGTTAAAATTCGAAGAGGGAACTCGCCCTATTCGTCGAATTTAAAAGGTGATCTCACCGTTATTCAACCCATAGCACTTGTTGAATACAGAAATTGATATTGGTTAAAATTAAAATGATTTCTATGATCCTATTTACTCAATAATGTTTGCTAAGATTGATTTTAGGGTTTACAGTAAATGATGTCTTAAATAACATTGTTTTTGAGCCATCTAAAAGTTAAGGAATTTGGATCGATGATAAGTAAGGAAATTTGAAATATTATCCAAAGCAAAAGAATGAATTAACTTAGAATTACTCTAAGACAAAAAGAAGAGATTTTGTAATCATCCAAAAAGAATTAAAGTGAAAAGAGACTTAATAAATCCTATATACTCATATTCACTTTATATCGGTGATTGGATTTCGAAGGAACCGAGGTCAGATTTGGGTGATCTCTATCCGAAACCCACTTCGAACCAATTTACGTGTTCGAAAAATGAAGACCTGATAGAGAGAATGAAGAATAAAGACCAGCGATTTTCGGGATTAAAGGACTGCTTGTTGATAATTCTAGTTAGCTCCCAAATACTAAGTAGCAGTGGTGCTTTCATTTTTGAAATTCTTTGGGTTGCAAGGACTTCTCGCTACTAATCCTAGGGTTAATTCTCGATAGGATGTGGTAGGAGAGTAGCTTCGGTTTTGTTCAGTCCCAGAACGAACTTGTATGGATGAATGTCTGACATTGCATTTTCTGAGATTACGTACATTGGTTTTACAAACATACATCTGTGATGGCGGAGAAGGCAACTTCTCTTAGCTTAACACCCTCCTTGAGACGTACGAGCTCAAGGGTTGTATTTTTGTGGAAGGCAATTAGTAGTCAACAGAAATGACAATGTGGCGTTCAGAGATGTGACATGTGCTATGTGAAAAGGTAATCGTATCCTCGAGCCCCATCAATCGGAAATGACCGAAACATGGTTAGATGCAGTAAGGCTAAGTGGGTCATTCCCAATTACGGTATGATCATCCCCTTCTAGATATATTTCTTCTCGCTATGACGTTCGGGATGTAAATTAATGTGGTTTGTATGCTCGGGCGCCCGGTTTAAAGGTCGGTAACGACCGGGGGATGACATATTCGGTACTACCTAGTTAAAGAGGTAGGCTGGTCTTGTGTTGGTAGAGGGTAGATGTTCTGTGCCTCGGGGCATCCATCTAGAGGTGTACCCATCGGAAGGTAGTCCCTTCACCTGGTCATTTGTATGGAAATCCATTCTCCAATAAGAACCTACGGACTTGATTGTAAACCTATTATGCTGGAATTTAATCAATGTAACAATTTCGGCTAAGATTAATAAGTTTATTTGCAAATTATTTCAAAGAATGTCATTAAAAATAATATCAAATGTTTTAATATAAAAGTGTTTATTTATCATAAGGTAAAAACCCGTCCGTGTTTATGTGTGGGCATGGTCTTATGAGATACTCTTACTTTTCAAAGGATTTTATTCAAAGGCTGGTATATTGCACTGTCATTTATTACTGAGTTTTACTCACGCTGGTTTATCAAGCCTGATCTGGGTATTTTCAATACTCGGGTCAGATTCGAGTAGTCTCAGGTTTAGTCAAAGACGGTTGGAGTTTCCAAATAAGAGCTGGATATATTCATCTACGTATGGACGTATACTATTATCCGCTTTTGCTTGTTTTGTTTGATGTGTGTCGGCAATTGTAAGGACAGATGTTTATAACTATCCAAGCTGAATTTAGGTTAGAATCTGATATATGTATTTAAAAGTTTTCCGTTGTAAAGATATTTGTTCAATATTATATGTTATTCCATTCATGTGAGATTCTGTTCTGTCTATTTTTCTTTACTACCCTTGATAATCCACAATTCCGTGCAATTTGGGCCTGACATGTGTGGCTTATTGTCGGCACAAAGGGCACAGAATTTTGGGTCACCACAAAATAAAAAGGAAAT
Source organism: Allium fistulosum (assembly GCA_030737815.1). NCBI lineage: Eukaryota > Viridiplantae > Streptophyta > Magnoliopsida > Asparagales > Amaryllidaceae > Allium > Allium fistulosum. The sequence goes on from CM060906.1 coordinate 696,811,305, forward strand.
TAGTCAGCTAAGTCCAATGTCTACCTAAGATAATATAAATAAAGACTTAGGATGGTTAATTGGACTTAGTGGGTTAGTGATGCGAGGTCAGTAGAGTCACTCGACAGAAGACTGCCCTTCACTTTGTGGCTACTAACAGTCGGGTATACTTACTACTAATGTGAGATGTCACTAATCCTAGGACCCATGATGACGTGAGAGATTGGGCTTGATTTCTTAATTGAAAAGTATTAGATGGTCTAAATTTGGAATTGGAAGCGGTGAGAGAAATCTCCATAGGGGTGTGCTTCTGGTTTGAGATCTTAAGTAGTTAAAGGGTCCGCCTCTCTCCTAAATGGAAGTATTAAGTAACCTAGTGAGATTGAAAATAAATAAATACAGATGTCTCTAAAAAGGGTTTACTTCAGTGTAGAGGTCTTAAGTGGATGAAGGGTCCAACCTCCCTACTGAAAGAAGTAACCTAATGAGATGCCATATTTATAATTAAAGAGTGAGAGTGGATATCTCGGGAAGGGTTCGATTCAGGTTTGGGATCTTAGATGACTATAAGTCCTCCTCTATCCTATAAAAGAAGTATTAAGTGACCCAATGAGATTTCCAAGCAATGACAGCTAGATGGTACCATTGAGGAGCACGCTTTTGGAAGTAAGTCTTAAATGACAGGGTCTGCCTATTTTCCACTTGGAAGTATTAAGTGGCTTGGGTACGTCTCTTACACTGCTAAAGCCGTAATAATAATAGTACCATTTAGAAGCATGCGTTGGGGATAGGTCTTAAATGATGGGGTATGCCTTAGTTAAGATCTTAAATGACCAGAGTCTGCCTATTTTCTAAAATAAAGGTATTAAGTGGCTTGGGTAATGTTTATTACATGATTACGATTTTATCGACGATTGATGCGGTAATAGTTGGGCATTAAATGTCAGAAGCCTTAAATAGCAGTTAGAGGTTTTGTAGCTAGGACCCATTGACTATTTACATTATTGTTAGGAAACCACCTTGGGAATAGGTCTTAAATGACAGAGTCTACCTCAATTAAGGTCGTAAATGACAGAGTTTGCCTATTTTTCTTTTAAAAGTATTATAGAAGTCTGCTTCATATTTAGAAGTACTAAGTGGCTAACGGGTTTGGTAGCATTGGATGGTTGATATGGCTTCATTAGTATTTTGTACCTTGGAAAGGGGTAAGTAAGTAATCGTGTGTGCAATGCAAGGTTAGATTAGAATTGCTAACCTTAATGGACATAACAATTAAATGAAAACCTATCGGTATAAGTTTATGTTATGGATAGTTTATATTTTTCCAATCACCAGAACATTGTTCTGACCCCCCTCCTCATTACCACCCACAGGGTAGAATTTAGAGGAACAGGGTCACTGTAGCTGGATGTGCTTTGTTGGTGGAGAGTCTTCTTTCTCTCATGTTCGATGCTAATGTGATAGTCTGTTATCTAAGGAATACCATTAATTCCATGGCAGTAATCATAATCAGTATTCTTATCCTATTATTGTTTCCGCTATGGGTTTAGATTTTTGTCAATCTCTGATGATGCTCATGCTTATTTGCATGTACCAAATCCAACGATCTGTGCTTTGATGGACTTGGGTTTCCATTTTTATCGAAATTTAGGACCAAAGGTATGGGTTGTTACATTTGGTATCAAAGAACTAGGTCAGTAGATCAGAGGAATTAGGATAAATTGAAAGAACATATTCGTACTTTCCTATCTAGTAATTCTATATTTTAATGCTAGATTCTAATAGTTCTGACTATATAAATAGTTGTAGTTCCACTCCAAAGGAATGGGCAAAGCAACTATGAGTTGGAAATATCTTAGAGCTAAGATTTTCACGCCGACTTTGAAGTACCCCACGGAGTGTTGGCGATGCATAAAGCACTGTTGATGAAGAGCATGAGTATGACATATGGCTGAATCCCGGAGATTGGAGGTGTTCGACTTGATGGTTGAGATTCTAGTTACCATGTGATTTTGGATTTTGAGTTCCAGTCGAAGACACTCAATTACTCCAAATGGATGGAAAATTAGATTCTGTATGTCGAATTTGTCCAGAAGCAAATTTTGCTAGGGTGTTCATTGATTACCTCTTTGATGGAAAACCATATTTTTATTTAAATAATTAATGTCAATTCCTTAGTCTAAAAACCTATGAGAGAATTTTTATAAAGTATATCTTGGAAATGCCTTAGATTTTTGAAAAAGGGGTTTTCAAAGGATTTCTTTTCCTAAAGATTTATTTTGGAAGTTTTGTTCTGGGAAAGTTTTGTAATTTTAATTTTCAAAGAAACTATACCACTACATTGGTCATGTTAAGAAATTTCTGGCTTGTAAAATATTAATTCTTTAAATCCATAAATATTTATATGTATATATATCAGTAAAGGCTTGATATTGATTTTTGACAAGAAAATAGTTTTCCAATTTGGGAAATTTGTGTTTTAAAAAGGTTTTTGGAAACCGTGGAATATTTATATATGTAAGTTTCATTTTTAATGGAAGTTTTGGTATGAAATGGTTTCTATTATTTAGAAACAAGTATAAAGGAGCATATACTTAGCTCGGTGATTTTTTGGTTTATAAAACCGAGGGTTTTTATATTTTCTCCCTTTGAGGTACGGATAAAATAGGAATGACATTCAACTTTATTGGGGTATGTAGTTTGAAGTATTGTTGAACCCAATAGCTATTGGAAGAAATATTTCCATGCGAAGTACACATGAAATAGCAGCTGAAATATTTTTGATTTTTGGAAGTGTTGTTGGTTCAACAGTTTTACTGAGGCTACTGCAATCTTGCCAAAGAAGGGTCTACACGGTAAGGTGGATACTATCATGTGGAAGGTAGGATTTTTTTGGATGGGTTAAGATGAAGATGGTCTGTAGAACGGTCATTAGAATATTAATTAATTTAACCGGCACTATTGGGTCTAGGTTCAGGCCGCGTCCAAATCTGGGCTAGCGGTCGACCTCTAGGTGGATTCGGGTCGAACGTAAACCTAGAAAGTGACTATAAGTCATATCCAAACCTTCAGCCGCTGCACCCCCCTCACTTTCTTCCTACTCTTCAATTTTTCTTTGCCTAACCCAATTCCACCTCCCCCTTCCACCGCTTAAAAAAGCCTCTCTCCTCCATTCCTCCATCGATCGACGCCAAAATCCTTACGTGTCAAATCTTGCCCCACCACTACTCCGGATCTAAACCCTTTTTCTCCCTTTTTCAACCTCTTCTCATCCCATGGCATCGCCACGAACCGGGGGATGTTCCTCTCGTCATCCTGACCTCACTCCGCAAGAAGTCGCTTGGCTTGACCAGAGTGAGTGGAAGATCGCCACCTATCTCAAAACGACGGACTTTGATTTCCTTCACGGGTAGCCAATGAAGTTCGGAGATTTTGCCGCTCTCGGGCTTGAAGAGCTGTTCATCGCGGTAGGACTTGTACCGATCCTCTGCTTCAAGACTTATGAGTAAGAATATTACCCACACCACATCTGCCTTTTCAATGCACAGATGGCGTAGAATTTTGATGATGGCAACAGCTATATTGAGCACGAGGTGAAGGGAGCTCGGATTGTGATATCAGATGATGATCTCGCTGGGATTTTAGAGATATCTGTAGTAGGCGTAGATTTGGATGACATTGAGATGACTGATCCTGAGATTCTACAGCGGATCTTTTCTGGGAATGTCGATGATTGGAGGACCAACAATTTACGACCGATGGCCCTTCTCGTCGTGCGCATCATTCAGCACAACATCATTTTGAAGACGGGGAGCCTTGACCAGATCTATAACGCAGTGTGGAAAGCTTCCTATGCTATAATTGGCGATGTTGCGGCCAATTGGGCTCGTGTCTTGATGCTCTATATGGTCGATCAAGGAGTTAGTACCCCAAGGACTCACTTTCCATATTACCACTTGCTCATTCAAGTGTTTAGGCATTACGGGGTAAATTTGAGCGGAGAGCTTGTAGGAAGGTCCCTCCCACCATCGACCGAACCATCATTAAGAGGATGAATGTTTCTTTACCGCCTGCCACACCACCTATACGACCACCAGAGCTGCAGCACCAGCAGTAGGGGATAGCGCAGGGTGTCGAGGGATACATGAGTCCTGAGCTTGCTACTATTTGTCAGGTTCAAGTAGAGCTTTGAGAGATTAGGATGGAGCAGCAGCGCTTAGGACGTGAGATTGGGTGCATAACCTCCATGCTATGATCATTTCGCGGTCACGGCAATGGCTCGAGTTCCAACCACGGAGCGAGACCTTCTCACAGTTCTTAGGCGGTGTTTTATTTAGGATTGTTGTATCTTTTATTTCCAGCATTTGTTCTTTTCATTTGGGTTGTTGGTTTGTAAAACCGTTAGTTGTCTCTTATAAAAGGCACGCACGATATTATGGGTTTCTATCCATTTTCTGTGTTATTGTTTCTAGATATGTGAACTGCTCCTATATATATATATACGCATAGTAGAGATAAAATATAAATATGGAATCTCATAAAGACACTTAACTAACAGTAAATGCAATAAAAGACTGGAAATTTAGAATAGTTGGAAATTTTGGCTAAGGACATGATAAATTTTGTATAATGGAAGTGTTGACATTTTTTAAATAAAATGTTAAATTTTTAGGTAAAGATTAGTTGTAGAATTTTGGAATTTAGTTTATGCATTTAGCGCATAACCGACTTCCGACTACGCTCAAATTGTGGCTTGATTTATCAAAAATTTTGAGAAGGAAAATATTTTGAAAAATTTCCCCTTGATTTGAAAAGTTCCCCTTTGAAAAAAAATGAGAAAAGGTAAGAAAAAGTTTGTGTTTTAGTTATTTTTGACTCTTAAATTATTTTTAGATTTTTTGTTCAAGATATTATTTCAAGGGAAAATGCGCGTCAAAATATTTTTAAATGATGTACAAATTTGAAAAGTGAGAAAGATTTTTGTGAAAAATTTGATTTTTGAATGCCACATGTTAGGCACAGGGAAGACCAATAGAATTAGAATTTGCGACTTTAGCAGGTGCATTAGGGTCGACAATGCGATAAATGCAAGCGATAACAAAGGAAAAGCTGTTTTAGCCTTGCAATTTCTATTTCCATACCTTGTCGACGATGCGCGCAAGTCTATTTTTAGAGTTAATTCCATTTTAGAGCTTGAAATAAGCCTCCTTATGCGTTTTGTGGGTGGAAAATTTGGAGTAGATCCGGGGCAGCGATGAAATTTCTACTGTACTACGGAAATAGGAAGATTGTAGTGTGGTAAGAATGTTAAATTTTCTGCCTAAATTCCTTTTTATGGCATAGGAGTAAAGTTTAGGAATCGATTTTTTTGATGCTTTAGATTATTGGATGATAGGAAGTGGATGCAAAATTGGTTGCTTCGTACTTCTATTTGTAGGAGTATGTAGGTTCTGATTGAAAAGATTTTTCAAAAAGCTGCATACATATAGAATTGCCAGTATATATGTAGGTTGTTTGCATCAAATTTTTCAAAATTGTTTTCAAAAGAAATGCATTCATATAGGAGGATCTGATTTGGAATCTTTCTGCATATATATTTTCTGTGTGGTGATACAGTTATACAATATGCACTTATGCACCTTTGGTTGTAAAAATTTGTTGTACACTCATTGGTTGTGTAGTTTAGGATAATTAGGAGCCAAAACCTTGACTTGGCCATTGGTGAAATTTCGAGGACGAAATTCTTTTTAAGGGGGGAAGAATGTAACACCCTGAAATTTGGCATTAGTTATTTAATTAGTTAGTTACTTAAATAGGCTCTGGAAATGGAATTTGTGCAAACGATGGAATTTGATGATGAAACTTGCACTATTGCGCTCGTGACGAAATTCTGAGCAACCTTCATATTTGGAATCAACATATGTGTATTTGAGACAATTTATCTATCTATATATATTTGTATCTATTTTCTCTCCCAATCCCAAATCTCTTCTCAGATCTGTAATTCTAATGTATGTACATACCCTTTTATAAATATATCTTGGATTAAAATGGAATTGGTGATGAATCAAAGGTTTTACTTCAGATCTGGAGATTTGTATCACTTTTAAAAGGTGAGTGAGAAATTTTATAGATTGTTATAATATGAAAATTATCCTGTTGGTGTTTATTTGAATTTTATGCCTAATTTGATAATTATATAAGAGTTGCGGGAAACGAATTGAATATGATCTGAATATAATAAATATCGCCTACATATTCTTGTTTATGAATTGATTTAGCATTGTATACAACCTGATCTGGAAATCTGTCCCAAAAGTATGAATTCAGAATATTAATTTGAATGAAATTTATTCCAGATCTGAAATAAGTTATATAATAATGTTATAAATTTGGATTGTTACCATAATCATGTTAGAATAAAAAAATTTCTATATTTGGAATTGTTGGAATTTAGATTCATTTAATATTTGTAAATTAGTTTGATTTCTTTCCCTTTTAGAAAGATACAGCATTTGATCTAACAAGGAATAGATGCAAATAGAAAGAGAAAGAGATGTGTAAATTATGAATTCATTGTAATTTACACTATTTATTTCAGTAATAAAAAGAAATGATTATTCCTTGTAATTTCAAACAATGGAATCTTTTATATTTTAAAGTTAAATCTTCTGTTTTGGACTAATTTATGAGAATTATAACGGATAATCTTTTAGACATGATTCCAATAATTTAACATGGAAAAGTATATTCTAGTAAAGATATAACTAGAACATATTTGATAAAAGTAAATATTTGTACGTAATTACTCCGCTTATAATAATTAAATAAAAAGCTAATAATGATACTTGCACATAATATTCGCATTTAGGATTATTAACTAACGAGAAAAGAATTTAAAAGATTGTAACTTCGATAAATGGTAATCAATGTGGAAGTAGCAATAAATTAATAGGGTAAATGGATTAATGGGACTGATAAAAATGGAATATATATATATATAAAAGGTTACTAATTTGAAACTAGTAATCATACATAAATGTCTTAGGAAATGTCTATTAGGGTTTTATGGACGAATTAACATTTATGAGCATTAAACAGGGATTTATGGTAGATAAATATTTAATGTAAATCTTGTTGCCTTAAATAAAAAGGAAATTAGTAAGCTAAGTCCAATGTATAGCTAAGATAATTTAAATAAAGACTTAAGATGGTTAATTGAACTTAGTGGGTTAGTGATGTGAGGTAAGTAAAGTCACTCGACGGAAGACTGCCCTTCACTTTGAGGCTACCAACAGTTGAGTGCACTTACTACTGATGTGAGATATCACTAATCCTAGGACTCATGATGATGTGAGAGATTGGGCTTGCTTTCTTAATTGAAAAGTATTAAATGGTCTAAATTTGGAATTAGGAGCAGTGAGGGATATCACCATAGGGGTTTGCTTCTGGTTTAAGGTCTTAATTGGCTGAAGGGTCCGCCTCTCTCCTAAATGGAACTATTAAGTAATCTAGTGAGATTCCAAATAAATAAATAAGGATGTATCTAAAAAGGGTTTACTTCAATGTTGAGTCTTAAGTGGCTGAAGGGTCCGCCTTTCTACCAAAAGAAATAACCTAATGAGATGCCATATTTATAATTAAAGAGTGAGAGTGGATATCTTAGGAGTGGTTCACTTTAGGTGTGGGGTCTTAAGTGAATATAAAGTTCTCCTCTCTCCTATAAAAGAAGTATTAAGTAACCCAATGAGATTTTCAAGCAATGATAGCTAAATAGTACCAATGAGGAGCACGCTTCTGGAAGTAGGTCTTAAATGACGAGGTTTGCCTATTTTCCACTGGAAAATATTAAGTAGCTCGGGTACAGTCTCTTACATTGTTAAAGCCGTAATAATAATAGTACCATTTTGGAGCATGCCTTGGGGATAGGTCTTAAATGATGGGGTCTACCTTAGTTAAAGTCTTAAATGACCAAAGTCTGCTTATTTTCTAATAAAAATGTATTAAGTGGCTTGGGTGCTATTTATTACATGATTACGATTTTATTGGCCATTAATGTGGTAAAAGTTGAACATTAAATGTCAAAAGCCTTAAGTAATGGTTAGAGGTCTTGTAGCTGGGACCCACCAACTATTGACAACATTGTTAATAAAACACCTTGGGAATAGGTCTTAAATAACAAGGTCTATCTCAATTAAGGTCGTAAATGGCAGAGTCTGCCTATTTCTCTTTTAAAAGTATTATAGAAGCCCGCTTCATATTTAGAAGTACTAAGTGGCTAATGGGTTTGGAAGCATTGGGTGGTTGATATGGCTTCATTAGTATTTCGTACTTTGGGAAGGGATAAGTAAGTAACCATGCATGTAATGCATAGTTAGATTAGAATTGCTAACCTTAATGGACATAACAATTAAATGGAAACCTATTGGTATAAGTTTATGTTATGGACAGTTTATATTTTTCCAGTCACCAGAATATTGTTCTGACACCCCCCTTCTCATTACAACCCACAGGATAGAATTTAGAGGAACATGTCACTAGAGCTGGATGTGCTTTGTTGGTGGAGAGTCTACTTTCTCTCATGCTCGATGCTGATATTACAATCTGCTATCCAAGGAATACCATTAATTCCAAGGTAGTATTCATAGTCAGTATTCTTATCCTATTATTGTTTCTGCTGTGATTTTTGTCAATCTCTTAGGATGCTCATGCTTATTTGCAGGTACCAAATCCAACGATCTGTGCATTGATGGACTTGGGTTTCCAATTTTGTCGAAATTTAGGCCCATGAAGGTACGGGTTGTTACAGTTTTCGAATAGGATCTAAGAACTGATATGACAATATTTTTTGATAAGCATTGGATTTGAGCAAGAGTTTTGATAGAGAAATCTAGTGATTTGATTTCAGTTGAAATACAGAGAAAGCACATGTCTGTAAGAAATAATATAGGTAAAAAAATTCTAAAACTATAAGTAAACAGCAGACTATTGATTGCTAATGATTTTCATTGTTAAAATTAGTTTTGGTTTGGTTTTTTAATTTTCTATATAAGATTTGAAAAATGATGACTTTTATAATTAGTATAAAAGGATGTTGGGATTACCCCAAATGATATATATAGACAGAATATTAAAATGTTTAATTTATGTTATGTTTTACACTATATCGTATTTCGCTTATGTAATTGGTGCATTGAGCGATTATCAAATCCGAATTAAGGTTGTTGAATGGTAGTCAAGAGTATTCTAGAGTAGTTACAAAATACTGGAAAATTGTTATGGAAACGACGAACTCCTTATGAAGGAGTGTCGAACTCGAACTTCATAAATGATATCAAATAAAGTATCTCAAGGCTAAATTCCTGTTCAACCTTAGTTAAAGAGATTTAAGTTGAAAATCTTTCAAACGATAAGTTGTGGCTGATTCAACCAAAAGGATAAATACATCGCCTTGAATAGCATTGCAATAAAAGCTGTGTATATATACATGAAAATTTATAAAAAAAGCTAAGAGGGATTCACACCATTGAAAACCCAACAACATATTGTTTTTTCAATAATGCAATATGGATTCCAATATGAACCAGTGGTTTGATAAGAAATCGAGATATATTCTCTGTAACTAATACATGATACAAAGGTTTATTGGTAATAGGGAAGCATAATCGAAAAGTAAATGGTAAAGACAACATAGCACATTCATTCGCAAAGGGAATACCTAGATTAGTTCTATGTAAACTGATTGAAGGAATGAGATCGAGAATCTATAATTGACCCAACGGGCAAGTGGGAGATTGAGAGAGTTAGTGGTATTCCCTTAGGGAGATAATGTAAATGTGTTGAATAACTAACTCTGTAATTGATTTTGTTCATAATAAAAATTATTTTTGGTGTTTTTTTCTTTATGTACTATGTTAATTGTGATACAAATAATTAATTTAAAGTATTTAAATAAGAAAAATCCTTGAATGAAATTTTTTATGACTATGGTTGCAATATTTGCAACCTTGAGTAATTAATCATAACTTGAATAACGTTTTATTTTAAATATTTCAGTTCAAGATGTTTTGAGAAAGGATATCGATACATCTCTGAAACTAGAGTATGAATCGCTCTCCAAATGTTGGCCAGTGTATTACTCATGGCTATTTTGGGTACCAAGAGGTTATATACTTATAGTTATTACATAACTATAGAATGACTCGACCGAGAGTTTCGTGTTGGTTGACAACAACTAGGTCAAACATGAAATCTCAATGTGATGATGTTGCAAAATTCTCCCTCTTAAGCATATTATGGAAGTTCGACGAGAATATTCCACTTTGATTATAGTCGAATCATTACATAACAACCATAAAAAGACTATAGTTGGGTCTGAGTTGAAGCGTAGGAAGAGAAACACTATTCAACAGAGAAGTCATCTCCTCGGTCGTACGAGGTTATATCATAGTCGTTTGTGGTCAACTCAAAGTCAAAATCTCTTGCTAGAGTAAAACTGTAACGACCCATAAATTTTTAATTACTTTATTTGTTTTATTAATACATTTAATTGAAATTTTGTGAAATTTTTAAAGAATAAAATTTTGGAATAAAAATATGATATTTGGAATACGTCTAATTAAACATAGCAAATGGTAAATTTTCATCTGATAATATTGAAGTTTATTTTTTGTGCAATTCTATTCCAATTTAAATCGGTTAAAATTGATGATAATAAAATGTTTTCCAAACCTGAATATTTTTCTATAGAAAATTTGTAAATCATCTTCTAAGTGAGACGTCATATTTCGTTTCTCCAAATTTTGAATGTTATTGCTTCGTTTGTCTTATTTTTAACAGATTAGCAGCATTTCGGTACCAATACCGACTTTTCATTGGATGATTGTACCACTAAAATCTATATGTCATTTTGATCGTCTCGTCATGCTAATCCTCACAGTATATCCATTTGTGTGTTACGAAGTTCGGTACTCGACGAAATCGATAAAATGATTTATTGTACCGGTACCCAAATTCTAACTTTTGATTTATCAAAGTCCATTCTTGCATCACCTGATGAATTCAAACAGTCGTGGAAATCGAATAGACGCCAGTCTTCCATATTCTCAAATTTTGACCCTTGGTTATCCACTACTTCGATTATCTCTGGTCAGATTTCATCTTCCTTTCCCCGTTCTCTTTTCTTTCATTTGTGAACATATAGTAGAATATTATTTTATCAGAAAGGGTGATATCTCATTTTGTTGTTCGTTCCTTCCTCTACTCCATCATGCCCAGATTCGCCTATCGACCAAGCAACCGTACACCAAGCCTCGTCCACTCCACCACCCACCTCCTCTCCCCTACAGCTCGGCCAACCTCTCTCCCATAGCGCCGCTCGACCCCAAACACCAACCTTATCACCGAACCCAAGTCTCGCAAACGAACCCACAGCAACCCTCCACTCACTCTCTCTTCCACCGTGCCAAACACACCCATCACCTCACGCCATATCACCCATCAAACCCGTCGACCGACTGCCTCACCTTCCTCCTCCGCTCACCTTACTCTCAATCTCTTCTGTCTTATCCTCGTCATCCATGTCGTGCTTCTCTATATTGAGGTAATATATCTATATATATGATATAAGTTTGTATATATAGTATGATATGTGGCCTCGGCCGAAAGAAAATTTTATATATATTTATATATGTTTTAAACTCTCGATTTTAAGTATTATATATATAAAAGTATGTATATGAAAATTTGTTGTATATATATACTTATAAAGGTTTGTACAAAATATGCTGGATGTGTATATACATATAAAGTTATACTCGTTCGCCTACACATAAGTTAGTTTAGAAATCTATTTGTATATTCAGGTTCGAATATGCATTCATTTTTAGTTAAAAACATATTATATATTAGTTTATAAATTATATATATATAGTTATAAGTTTAATATGTAGTTTATATGTTACTGTATGTTTATGGAAATAGTATGTGTATATTATAAAGCTATACATATATTTTAAGATTTGTTTTGCTGGAAGGAAGTTTATATTGGAGGTGTGTATATATATTGTGCTTAAGCCTCAGCAATTATAGCAAATTACATTATATTATACTATATGTAAGTTATATAAAGTATATAATATATCCATACTGCTTTAAGTACGATAGTACATATTTATATGTAAAGTTTTAGACAAGTTTTTGAAAACTGTTGATTTATATGGGATATATATTAGCTTATAAAGTATATAGGTGTATATATATATACTTTTCCAGTATTTAGTTAATGCAAACATCCTTAGCCATATGATCTGTGATTTATGTGAGTTTGATTTTGAAAGATAGTATATATATATATATGTTTATATATATACGGTTGAGTGTTCTGGGTGCATACCGTTTAGAATTTATATATACACATTTAGTCTAGAAAGATGTATGTGGGTCTGCATATGTATGAGTTCTGTTTGGAATATATATAGTATATAGGTTGTTATAATGGACAGATTTAATAATAATTATAGATGTATACGTTGAGTTGGTTTATATTGTTGTTATGTATGTGGAATATATATAATAGTTATATAAGTAAAATATAAATCAGTTGTTAAGATCTATACAAATGTGGATTTGATTTTTGGTGTTTGTATGTATATATTTGTTACAGTATATATATATACAGTTTATTTTATTGTTTTGTTTTGGTTAGCAGTAATCTATTGAAAGAATATATATTTATCTAAGCTATATATATATATGGTAGTTATCTTATGTTTTGTTGATTTATGCTATCTAATGTTAATTTTTTTTAAAGAGTTGTATATGAATATATATAGTCCTTTATAAGCTATGAACTAAGTTTGCCAATTTATATAAGTTTGGTAGGCTATATAGTATGTTATACATGGATTTCAATTTTCTCAATTTCTGTTTAGGTTATATATATATATATTATTTTAAATACGAGTCTAAAATTTTATGTTAATTTTTGAGAATAGATATATGGATATAATATTTATTTTATTTCAATTTATATCAACTGATTCTAATTGTTTCATTAATTCTTGTATCAGCTTTATCCGTCAATTTCGTGCCAATCTAGCTTTGTTTTGAATTCGTGCTTGAATTTGTATCTCGTCTCCTTCCCGTTCATCCCTAGCCTCGAAAGGTGAGCAATCACTCACAATTAACGTTCTTATATTTATTAAATTTGATTTCAATTGAAACAACAATTGAAATATGATGCTGTTAGTTATTTACATTGCTATATATATGCTATTACCTGTATCTGTTCACCTGTGATATCTGACACCATTATCTATTATTTATCACTGATGATATATGCCTGTTACAGATTGTTATATTATTATCATATCTGTTATCACTCTGCAAGTTCCCTGTTAGTATAGAATTCACTATGGGTTGAAATGATACATACCCGAACGATCTGTAGAATAGGAGAAAATCGTTATGGGTTGAAACGATAAAACCAAGAGATTTTCATTTGAATTAATTTGGGATTGCGGGTTAAATGATATATACCCGTATATATATATATATATTTAAACTGCGGATTGAAATGATAAATATCTGTATCACTTGACCATAGGATAGAAAATTATATACAGACACCGTTGGTCTATATATATATATATATATTGAAAATGACTTCTATGGTTTTGAAAAGTAATATATGGTATTTAATAAATATTGATTTTTAAAAATTTATTAAAGTTGATTTAATAAAGTTGATATATAATATGTTTAAGTATTTATTTAATATCTATATTTTCAAATATAGAGTTTATAATGATCCGGGTTGGAAAGATAAATTTTAAATTATATTTATTTAAGAATTATACTTAAATAAGTTTGATTTGAAATTTATTAAATTTGAAATTCTATAGATATGGTTTTATAACTTGATTTTTGATTTAAAGTGATTTAAATGAATATTTCAAGTTTAAATAAATTGAAGGAAATATTTAGTTTATTATAATTTGGGGTTTGTTTTAAATGATATTGGATTTATTAAGTGAATATTTCAAAACTAAAATAATAGTAAAGTGAATTTGATATATATATATGAAATTATCGAATTTAGTTTTGAAATGTTGAATATTTAAAGCTTTGAAATATATTGATATTGAAAGGGCTTATTTTATGGTTTAAATATGTATTTGAAATCGATAATTTGAAATGGTTTATTGAGAAACTGAATCGAATTGAAATTGATGATTTGAGATTTGATTAAATTTGAATTTTGGAATTCGAGTTGATTTGAATCGATTTGTGAAATTTGAGGAAGCTATTTTATATTGATTGGGTGAATTCTCACCACCAAATCAACTAACGCCCGAACTAAAACATACAGGCTACCGACTCAAGCCTCACCGAACCATTTCCCTATCGAACACCTGCCGATCCAACCTGCTTCGCATGCAACGACTCCACCGAACCAACCAACTCCTCTCCACGACCCCACTGATCCAACCAACCACCGAACCAAATACTACCGGATCACTTCACCTCCGGACCAAGTCCTACCGAAGTCCTACCGAACCAAACTCCGTCTACTTACAACTGGGCCAGAGCTATACCGAACCAAGGTTGCCAGGCCAGACTACATCAGCCCAAGCCCACCAGCAGCTGTATACATCCAAGACCCTTGCTCCCAGCCTCACTCTATAAATAGAGGGGCATGGGTACAACAATGGGGAACAAGTTCTTGAGAGCTCAAGCACAGAGAGAACTTTCAAACAACTTTCTTTTACTTGTATCAAAGCTTTGTACTTGTAATCTAAACAAGAGAAGAGAAATAACATATAAAGTGGACGTAAGCACATTCTGGCTGAACCACTATAAATCTGCGTGTCTTTTTACAGTTTAGCCCCTGTTTTTCATATATTTGCATAAATCACCCACATCACTAAGAACGACATAAGATTTATTAAATCATACGACTTTGAGGTGTTTGTCCATTTTTTGTGTAAACATTTTTGGTGCTTTCACTGAGAACTAGAAGCTCGAAGCTTCAGCTTCATCCACTTAACATTTTTCCTAACAACATCGTTCGCCACTTGGAAAACATGCCTCCCAAACCGAGAAAAGATGTTAACAAAGGAAAAAACATCGCATCTAGCAGTCTTCCAGATCCAACTGTCACAAATCAAGTAAATCGTCCTCCTCCAGCAGCAGTACCAAATGAAGGACAGGCTAATCCGACCACTCCTGCCACAGAACAGCCCGCAGCAATTACTTGGGCAGATTTAGATAGGGTTGTGGTTGAAGTAACTAACCGCTTCACGTCCCAGCAGGAAGCCTTGGTGGACCATCTCATGTCACGCTTAAGGGATGCTGAAGAGTCAAACCGCAACACTGAATCATGGGGCGAGTCCCAGTCTGGAGGATCTCAGAGACGACAAAGGTCTTCCTTCTTCGAAGGAGCTAACGGAAAAAGTAGCCAGGGTAGGAGCCGAGATCGAGCATAGCCCGAAGTTAGGCCTGAGGAAACGTTTGGTACCGAACCCAACAGGGGAGGTACCGGACGAAGGTCAACTGTAGCTGAGCCTGTCATACTGCCTAACCACGGAAACGCCAGTGAGCGGGGCCGAGCTAGAGTCCAGCCCGAAGTTGGACCCAAGGAAGTGCTTAGATCAAAACCCAGCAAGGGAAGATCAAGGCAAGGGCCAACTGTAGCTGACCCTAGCATGCTCCCAGAAGATCAAAGGCAGCCACTGGAAAATATGAGAAATGATAGACGATACCATCCCTACAGGTCATCTGGACGGAATCAATCCCACAGAACAGAACCAAACTCATTTCTATCTGCTCCAAATTCTGATGAAAGGATGGCACGCTTATTCAGAGAGTGCGTCCAATGGGAGCAAAGAGATCGAAGGATAGGCGCTAGGGTAACCAGCCCTTCCGCTCGCAATATCGAAATTGCTATCACTCCCCGAGAATGGAAGATGCCAACAATGGAACCTTACAAAGGAACCTCCGACCCCGTTGTACACTTACAGAGATACACACAACATATGCTCATGAGTGGAGCAAAAGAGGGAGTACTGTGCAAATGCTTTCCGCTCTTCTTAGCAGATCTCGCTACCTCCTGGTTCTGTCATCTACCCCAGGGATCCATCAGCTCGTGGGAAATGTTGAAAGAAAAATTTATCAGCCAGTTCCGCATTCATGTGGAGCAACCTAAGGACGCTTATTCCTTATCCAGCGTCAAACAGAAACCTGGAGAGAAACTGTAGCAAGAAGGGAGAAAAGCGCCTATATCGGCCAGGACCGAGATTCAACACTTACACTCCTTTGAACGAGACCGTCGAAAATATCTTCCTTGCCACCAAAGGCGAAGTTAGATACAAACGCCCACCATACAAGACGGAACCAGATAACGCGTAGAAGTCTGGAAAGTTCTGCCGTTTCCACGAATCTCATGGGCATGATACCAATGAATGCCATCATCTCCGGGACTTGATTGAGGAACACATCAGAAGGAAGAAACTGGAACGTTATGTAAAAGGTCAGGACAGGACTCCAGCTCCTGCCAATGAGAACCCAAGGCCATCCTCACCGGAGATCGGCAGAGGAAACCGCAACACTAGCGGCTCTAGTCAAGAGAAGATAGTGGTCCATACCATCTCGGGAGGACCGCACATCGCAGACAGAAGCTGGAAAGAGATGGAAAGATATGGAAAGTCGCTCAGAGACAATAAAGACTGTGTCAATTCGGTTATAGAAGAGCGCCACCCGAAGCGGAAAGAAAGTGATGACATCACATTCGGTAAGCGTGACCTAGAAGGAAGGCAATACCCTCACATGGATCCCATGGTTATCTCTGCCCGGCTCGGTCCCGCCGAAGTTTACCGAATCCTAGTAGACACTGGAAGCTCAGTAAACATCCTGTTCAAACATGCATTCGACAAAATGAAATTATCAATGAAGGATGTGTCTCCCTGCGATAAACCACTACACGGTTTCACTGGAGATGCGAAGATGCCCCTCGGGCAACTGGACCTCTTTGTTGAGATTGGAAGCCATCCCCGCTCCGTTGTACGGAAACAAACGTTTGTGCTAATAGAAAACCATTCGGCCTACAACGCCTTCTTAGGAAGGCCAGCCCTGTCTGACTTCCAAATTGTCCTAGCCCCATGGTGCCTAAAGATGAAATTTCCAACGGACAATGGAGTAGGGGAAGTAGAAGGAGACCAGGACGTTGCTCGAGACTGCTATGTGACTGAACTTCGCAACAACCACAGGAAGGATAAAGGGAAGGGTGTAGAGGTTGCCTCTGCACGAAAAGTCTAGAAGCATAGCAACTAAAGAAAGCCCCTCCTCTTCGATATACCAGCGACCCTTTCAATGAATTAGACCCCAGGGACAGAGAGGAGGAGGCCACCGCCGAGCCTGCAGTGGCTATGGAGTTTGTATCTGTAGACAAGCACGACTCGAGTAGACTATTGAAAATTGGATCCCAACTAAAGGTAGAGTTGAAGGAGCAACTCATCGACTTTCTCCGCCACAACTTGGATGTATTCGCATGGTCACACGCTGACATGACCGGAATCTCCCCCGACGTAGCATGCCACGTACTAAACATTGATCCTACCAAGGCGCCCGTAAAACAAAGAAAGAGAAGCATGGGGGCAGAGCGATTAGCAGCCCTCGATGAAGAAGTAAAGAATCTACTCGCCAACGACTTCATACGAGAAGCCATCTACCCGGAATGGATCGCTAACCCGGTGCTGGTAAAGAAGGCTAATGGGAAGTGGCGAACATGCATTGACTTCTCCAACCTAAACGACGCCTGCCCAAAGGATTGCTTCCCACTTCCCCGTATCGACCAACTTGTAGACAGCACAGCCGGGCACGAGCTCTTATCTTTTATGGACGCATACTCAGGGTATAACCAAATTCCTATGCATGCTCCCGACCAAGACCACACTAGTTTCATCACCGATCGGGGTTTATACTGCTATAAGGTAATGCCCTTCGGACTTAAAAATGCAGGAGCCACCTACCAACGCCTCGTCAACAAGATGTTTGCAGGGCTAATAGGGCAAACTATGGAACTATATGTGGATGACATGCTGGTAAAGTCAAGGAAAGCCAAAGATCACGTAAGCCACCTAGGCGAGATGTTTCAAATACTTCGCCAGTATGGAATGAAGTCGAATCCTCTAAAATGCTCCTTTGGAGTATCATCACGAAAGTTCTTGGGATTATTGTCCATGCCAGAGGGATTGAAGCAAACCCTGAATAAGTCCGAGCGCTAAGGGATATCAAGATACCTTCCACTCGGAAGGAAATGCAAAGTTTGAATGGAAAAGTGGCCGCCCTAAGCCGATTCATCTCCAAGGCAACGGACAAGTGCGTCCCCTTTTTCGAAGCTCTAAAGAAAGACAAAGGAAAGTTCGAGTGGACTGACGAATGCTTAACCGCTTTCCTTAACTTAATCGAACACCTCCAGAAACCACTGGTACTCTCGACTCCAAGTGAAGGCGAAGAATTATACCTATACCTTGCTGTGTCATCTCACGCCCTGAGTGCCCCCTTGGTAAGGGAAGACAACCGCACGCAGCGGCCAGTTTACTTCGTCAGTAAGAGGTTTACGGGGGCAGAAGTCAGATATCCTAAACTCGAGAAGCTAGCATACTGTCTACTAATCACATCACGGAAATTGCGTCACTACTTCTAGTCCCATTCCATCAAAGTTCTGACCGATCAACCACTGAGGCAGGTACTACATCGTCCCGACACTTCTGGGCGACTACTTAAATGGTGCATTGAACTAAGTTAGTATGATGTCACCTATCACCCTCGCACCGCCATCAAGGGACAAGCCATGGCTGATTTCATTGCAGAATTCACTACCAACGAAGAAAAGGAGCAATTGGAAATAGCAAAAGACATCAAATGGAATCTCTTTGTGGATGGTGCATCGAACGAAAAAGGCTCGGGGGCAGGTGTGGTAATAATCACTCCCAGGGGAAACAAACTGCACTATGCTATAAGGTTGGAGTTCGCTGCCACCAACAACGATGCAGAATATGAAGCAGTGATAACCGGACTAGAACTTGCCGTAGAAATCGGAGCCAATTCTTTCTGTCTTCACAGCGATTCTCAACTTATTGTTAATCAAATACTAGGAGAATTCCAAGCTCGAGAAGAACGACTCATAGCATATTTAAAGAAGACCAAGTTACTTCTCAGCCGATTGGACCACTACTTAGTCAAACACATTCCTCGGGAAGAGAACCAAGAGGCCGACAAATTGGCAAAGCAAGCAAGTGTGAGAGACAGCGACATCTTCGGGGCAGTAACCATCTCAAAGCAACTGACCCCAAGTTTTGAGCAAGTGAATCTGATAGCTGCAACCAAAGAGGCAAGTTGGATGACTCCCATCCGAGACTACTTACAAAACGGCACACTACCCAACGGGCGTAACGAAGTCAAGAAAATCTTGAGAAAAGCTTCCCGCTACACAATACAAGAAGACGTCCTCTATCGACGCGGATTCTCTAACCCGTTATTAAGGTGTGTCGCTGGGAGGGAAACCAGAGAAATCTTATCCAACATTCATCAAGGAAGCTGCGGAGATCACACCGGAGGACAAACATTAGCAAAAAAGACACTCCGATATGGATACTTCTGGCCCACCTTAAGCAAGGACGCCTTGGATTTCGTCAAAAAGTGTGACAGATGCCAGAAGTTTGCTAAGATTCCGCGGCCACCAACGACTGAGATTACTCAAATGACTAGCTCTTGGCCCTTTGCAGTATGGGGAATTGACTTAATCGGCGAACTACCAATGGGCCGAGGCGGGGCCAAATACGCTGTAGTGGCAGTCGACTACTTCACCAAATGGGTGGAAGCGGAACCTCTGAATAAAGTATCTTCAGCAAAAGTTATTAACTTCTTGATCAAAAATGTTCTGTGCAGGTACGGAGTCCCACTCAAAATCATATCAGACAATGGACTTCAGTTTGACAGCGAGGAATTCGCCAACTGGTGCCAAGAGCACGGAATTCACAAAAGCTTCTCATCCGTAGCGTATCCCCAGGCAAACGGACAAGTCGAAGCCGTCAACAAAATTCTGAAAACTCTAATAAAAAAGAAGCTCGAAAAGTCAAAGGGCGCTTGGGTGGATGAACTTCCTACGGCACTATGGGCCTATCGCACATCTTTCAGAACATCAACAGGGCACACTCCTTTCTCTTTGGCATATGGATCGGAGGCTATGCTCCCAGTTGAAACCATTGTGCCTTCCCACTGTAGGATCCACTATAACCCAGAAGAGAACGAAGAACTCCTTCACATGTCTTTGGATCTAGTTGAGGAGAGAAGAAATGATGCAGTCCTTAAAGCAGCAGCCCACAAACAAAAAGTGGCGGCACAATACAACTCCAAAGTCAAGCATCGTACCTTACAAGAAGGGGATCTTGTCCTCAAGCGAATCTTCCCTCGCCCCGGAGCGCTAGACCCAATCTGGGATGGACCATATGTAATTCATAAAGATCTCCACAACGGAGCCTATATTTTGTCAACAGTGGACGGAGAGGTGTTCCAGAGGGCATGGAACATCCAACACCTCCGTTGATACTTTTCTTAACTTGTACTGCCCATATGAAGTGAATTAACAAAGAGAATCAGTGGACGTAGGCATTTTCGTGCCGAACCACTTTAAAAAAACCTTGTCTCTTTTTTAACTTGTTCCTTTATATCTTGGCTGCTTGTTAACTTTATCCTTTTCTGTTGAACAAAATCCTGTGCATACAGCGTTTCAATTCAAAGCACTCCACAGCGCAACTTCACCTGGACAAGACCTGACAGGTACTATGCGAATCTATGCCCTCGCTAATGAGACACTTTTGCCCCAGCACCCCTCTGCTGCGGGTTAACTCATTGATCGCGACGGCCCTTAAAGCCAACTGTAATGAGCCGATTATAAGCCACCGAGAAGGCCGACTATAGCCGAGGCAGCTCATTACGGCGTTCGGCTCGCCGGCAACCGTGAACCGACTATAAGCCCCAACATAAGGTGTGGCCAGCCAGGGGCAGTTCACGGTTGACGATCGGCACCCACGCTAGCCGGCCACGGTAAATCGAATAATACCCACGATTACGGGCCATAATGGCTCGGGTAGTTACTGTGTGCGATCTCGGCTCCGATGTGTCTTAAGTACGACTGAGGTAAAAAAAGAATTAACTCCCCACGGAGGCGTAAGATGGGTGACAAATGTCTCCAAGACCCACAGCTAGGGAAAGTGACTACAAAACCCATTTGCCATGAACTTAAGCACATCGACGGCCTTCCATGATTGGAAGTTTTTACTATTTCCTATATTTCCATTCTATTTTTAAAAACTTTCCTCTTATCCTCTATAACGATCCCTAAAGCACAGGTCACAGAATAGGAGGCATTTGCAAATGAGACCGGATGGCCGGGCACTCGGCCACATTTTCATACTCAGTCACGCTAAAGCCACCGTCTACAACTAAAGTATGAGGGACGGTATTTTATTTTTGTGTGCCTAAAAACATATCTATAGTTTATTCGCACATCACGTTAGTATTACAAGATATGAAATTATACTTTAAGCAGGAACTTAGCATCAAATACCACTGAATCACAAGTACACGCATAGCTATATTTCTTATTCAGCACGTTAAGACTACAAAAAACATCCATATATAACGAAATTATCATAAGTTAAGAATTACATGCCGAAAATCAAATCTCTTATTACAAGTAGCACCATTATAACTTGAAAGCCATGTTACTGTTTTAAAACCAACATGTGTAACAGTATCGAGTCAACCAAAAGAAACATTTAGGTCGAATCAGGGAGCTGGCTGCATTGGATCTTTACGCTTGTCTTGTTGGTGTTGACCGCCTGATCAGGAAAGAAGAGAAATCATTAGTGATAAGCAACAGAGTTAACGAAAGAAGAAACTAATAAAGAAGAGGTTACCAGCAACTTCCCCTTGATCGTCTTGGTCGTCATCCCCTACTTCCACACCTGCCTCTTCAACCGCAAACAACCGCATCCCCTCCTTCACCGCTATCTCCTCCTCCTTGGTGAACTGAGCGGTAACCGCATCCATCCTAAAGGCCGCTCCACCCTCCTTATCCGCCTCAGCCTTGGCCTCCTCTAAAGCCCTGAGGTAAATCCTAGCCATAACCCGGGGGTAGTCGTCCATCCAAGATAAGCTGCCCTGTTTCCAAATGCGAAAGTACATATCCTGCAGCATATCATCCATCATCCCCTCATTTTCCTCAAACTCCCTCATACGAGCCTCGGAAACCGATAGCCTTGCAATGGCAGCATCCCTCTCCAATCGGTATCGCGAGCAGTCAGCCTGAAGGGACCTCCTCATCGCCTCCATCTCCTCCTTTAGCCTGACCTGAGCAAGCTCTGCGGCTTCAAGCTTCCCCGACAGCTCCTCTACCTGCTCAAGATCCGCCCTCCGAACCTCGTCCACTGTCGAGATGGCCATATTTATCTGCTCCTTGCAGGCAGCCTCCATCTTCCGCAATTCCGCCTTACTAGCCTCCTCCATAGTCTTCCTCAACCGCCCGGAGGCAGCCTCATGCTGAGAAATCTGAATGGCCTGATCAGCAAGCTGTTTGGCCTGGTCCGAAACCATCAATCGTAGTCGGATGTTGGCACTCCCAATCTCCTCTCCAGCCTTAACCAGCCGGGCATGATGCCCCATCAACTTCCCAGTCTCCTCCGCCACCCGATCAATATTAGCCTTGGCCTCGTCTCCCATGGTAACTATCCGAGTAGTAAGTAAATCGAGATCTAAGGACTTAGCCTCATCAAGCACCCGTACCATGGGATTACGGGGAAGAAGGTGCTCACCGGTAACCTCGTCGAAGGTAATATCATGGGAACTTGGATCCAGATCAGGATGACCCGCAAATGGATTACGAGCCAAGCCAGGACGATCAATCTGAGTAACGGTAGGATTTTCAGACGGGTG
Organism: Allium fistulosum; assembly: GCA_030737815.1. Taxonomy (NCBI): domain Eukaryota; kingdom Viridiplantae; phylum Streptophyta; class Magnoliopsida; order Asparagales; family Amaryllidaceae; genus Allium; species Allium fistulosum. Next base: position 696,834,282 of record CM060906.1, read on the forward strand.
CGGAGAGAGTGCGAACTCAGTATCCTCCTCTGTGATATCGTGAAGAGGCTGAACTGGGGACTGAGGACCAAGTGAAGGTTCGGATAAGGGATGACTCCTCTTTCTCTTTTGAATACCCTCTTCAATAACCCCGAGAAGAGGACGGTAGCCGACTACATCCCCGGAATGGTGGGTCAAAGGCTTCGGCTTGGCGGAAGTTTTGGAGAGCTTGTATTGTTCAAGCCTGTGCCGAAGCTCTGAGGCCATGGCCGTTTTACCTGCTCCTAATATGAAGAACAAGTGTCACAAGCTTACATTGATCCATAATTCAAGAAACGCGTTAAATTAAAAGTTAAAAGAAAAAAAGGAAACACATATGTTATACAAACCCTGGGGAGGAGTAGGATACTGCAATAAGTCCTGGATTCCGTTCCAGGATGGGAGCGGATCATAAAATATTCCTAAGTCCTTATCATGAATGGAGCCTGCAGAAGTCAAAATTTCACCTTGAGTCGTCGGAGCCACCTTGGCTGGAATAGTCTGGGAAGACACGCTTGCACCGGTCTCGGCCTTGTCAACTTTCCCGGATTTCTCTACCGAAGCCGATTCTCCGTCCAGCCCCTCGAAAGCTTGGCGGAATGCATCATCCGTCCACTCCTGAATCTCGCCTGCTTGCCCAGGAAGCAAGGCCCCGATGCCATCGCCACCATCACCACCTTCCCGGTCATCTCCACCCTCACCTCTCTCCTCCTCCACATCTTACTCCCTCTAAGTAATTGGACAAGTGCTGGGGGAGGGACCTTCCGACTTCTTAAGTTTCTTACTTTCGACAACTGGAGGTTTTGTGAAAGGTTTCCTCTTGCCACTCTCTACTGTGATACCTCCCTTAGCTTGAGCAGCCGCCCTCTCCTCCGCCGTTTCCCTCTGCTTGACTACTGACTGCTATGGAAGGATCAAATTATACTCCAGAAGGGTCGCATTTCTGATCAGGTAAGCAGCTGATCTATCTCTCCCGGGGATAGCTTCTATCTCAGCCGCCATCTGAACCAGGCGATCAGTTTCCACAACCGCAAAGCCACCTGTCACTAGCAAAAGATGAAAACGTATGAGAAGAAGCATCGCAACCAGAATGGAAATTATAAATAAAGCGTCGACTTACATCCAGAGGTGAAACGCCGAATAGAAACAGAGTCGTCCCTGACGAAGAACCACTCCTTCTTGAACATGCTGTACTTAGAATACAGATCCAAGACCGGCTTGAAGGTTACAGCTGACTCCAAGCTGATGTATGGGGACCCCTTCTTATAGCCCCTCAGATTATATAAGTACCGGATCTCCCGGTTGGAAGGAGCACGCCCATACTTCCTCTGAAAGATGACGAAGAGGCTCACCAGTATAGTATAGGAATTGGGTTGAAGCTGGAATGGGGCCACCTTTAGGTATGTAAGAAAGCTGACTACCCAAGCATTAAGAGACGGGATGGCACCGCACATGCAGTGGTATCTGCTGTAGGCAAAGTACCCTTCGGGAGGGTCGTATGGCATAACTTCTCTCCCTGGCAACTGCATGCGCGCTCTATCGATTCCGAAAGAACGGGAGATGACATCAAGCTGCTCCTCCTTGAGGGAGCTGGGAAAGCAATCGGGCGGGGAGTTCAGAAGCTCCTGAGGGCCGTACCCTTCCACCAGTGATCTCGGGGCAGTTCCGTGACGTTCCGGTCCTGGCTGAGCAGGGGGCACTGCGGAAGATTCTCCTTCGCCCTGGGACTTCTTTTTATCTGATCGAGTTTCTGCTTTTCGAGACATTTACCTGCAACACAAAAGCATGTCATTAGAAAAAAAGGATGTAGAAATGTACACCGGGCAAAGATTTTCAAATTTCATTCGGTATCAAATTCATTCGGTTTGAGGTCCATTCGGCATCAAGCCATCCGGTATTGAACTCATTCGGTGAAGCTACTTTAAGAAGCCATTCGGCGGAAGAACTTGCCTGATTCGGTACGTATTGATTCGGCACGTATTGATTCGGCAGTTCGAAAGTTGATTCGGTTATCTCGTTCGGTGAGGAAAAACGAAGGCTTGAGGCTCCTATTTATAAAGAAAGGTTCGATAGCCGGACCAGATGGTTCGGTCCTCGGGCCGAATATGATGGCTCAACTGAAACAAAGCACGACATATGTTAAACATATGCCCTACTTTGGGGGGCAAATGATTGGGTCAATTCTCACCACCAAATCAACTAACGCCCGAACTAAAACATACAGGCTACCGACTCAAGCCTCACCGAACCATTTCCCTATCGAACACCTGCCAAACCAACCTGCTTCGCATTCAACGACTCCACCGAACCAACCAACTCCTCTCCACGACCCCACCGATCCAACCAACCACCGAACCAAATACTACCGGATCACTTCACCTCCGGACCAAGTCCTACCGAAGTCCTACCGAACCAAACTCCGTCTACTTACAACTGGGCCAGAGCTATACCGAACCAAGGTTGCCAGGCCAGACTGCATCAGCCCAAGCCCACCAGCAGCTGTATACATCCAAGACCCTTGCTCCCAGCCTCACTCTATAAATAGAGGGGCAGGGGTACAACAATGGGGAACAAGTTCTTGAGAGCTCAAGCACGGAGAGAACTTTCAAACAACTTTCTTTTACTTGTATCAAAGCTTTGTACTTGTAATCTAAACAAGAGAAGAGAAATAACATATAAAGTGGACGTAGGCACATTCTGGCTGAACCACTATAAATCTGCGTGTCTTTTTACAGTTTAGCCCCTGTTTTCATATATTTGCATAAATCACCCAAATCACTAAGAACGACATAAGATTTACTAAATCATACGACTTTGAGGTGTTTGTCCATTTTTTGTGCAAACATATATAAAGTATTTTTAAACTATATCTAAAACTATTTATATTTTACTTTATAAATTATTTTAATATAAACTATTTTACTATAAATCATTTTCAATATAAATTATTTTATTTTAAACTATTTTAACTTATAACTATTTTATTTTATAAACTATTTTATTTTATAACTATTTTATTTTATAAACTATTTATTTTATAAACTATTATTAATATCTAAACTATTAAAAAGAAAGTGTTATATTTTCCAAAATATTATGATTTTTAAAGTATTATTATTTCAAATTGTTTTGGTTTCGAAAGTATTATATCTTTGAAAGTACTATGATTTTGGAAGTGAATATTCTTGAAATGGAAATGATATTTTGGTTTTGAAGTATAAACTATTTTGAAATGACCGCGGTGTTATAATAACGATTGGTTATTAAAGAGACCGGGATCGGATATGGACATACTCTCTGTCGATACCGAAAACCACTTTAACAATTGCGTACGCAGTGGAGATTCCAGAATGAAGTAGGATGGTGGCGACGATCCTATATGAGGTATATACGTGGACCCGACTCCCGTGAGTTGGCAAAAGGTGGCTAAAACAGGAGCGATTCCGGGCCAATGAGGTATCCCCTCTGATCGGACACATTCCATCGTATACCATTCTATTACTTTGTGATTGATTGGGTGCACCCTTTGATTTTTTGGATTGTGGCTCGAGGTGGGCGGTAGTGGCTGCTATGCGTTACCACCAGTCCGGATGCGTAATTGGTATATCTACCTTGGCATTGCCTAGTTGTGTCGTGTCACCTACCCTAGCGCGCCTTATACGAGTTTGATTTGTGTCGTACCTATGGAGTATCCTCTGGTAGCCTCCCGATTTGGAGGTATTACGGTACTGTATAGACTATTGGCACTATAAAATGTGTTAAGGGGGATATGGGTAACGCCTTAACGCTATTTTGATAGTTTACTTTACTTTAGACATTATTATAATAGCGTATATTACTACATAGTAGATAGTTTAACGGATCCTTAGAGGATGGTTATCCCAAACATCCTTTGAGTTACTTGTATTTCAGTTGTTATTTCACTTGAGTTGGATTTATTGATATAAGAATGTTATTCCTGACTCGAGTGTTTTGTGTTTTGCTTTACGCTCGGGTCAGACTGAGTGGTTCAGTGTTCAAGACTCACCTTTGGAGTTGGAGCTTCGCTTGGAGATCCAGCTATCTATCCAGCTTTCAGTTATTCAGTTGATTCCAGTGATGTACTCAGATTTTTGTATTTGACTATTGTATTGAGGCATCTATGTTTCGAGACCTCTGTTGTATCTTGTTTAACTCTGTTATATATATAGTAGCTTCATGAACTACTATTCTTTTGTTTCCGCTGCTTATTTTTATATTACTCTGTGTCTGTGATTATTTATTTACTGTATATGCTGAGTTTTGCAAAATTTAAATTAACAATCTGATATTTTGAGCAATTCAAATCCGACATGTGTGTCTGCCTATGCACTTGGAGGGTGCAGCATGATAGGGGGTTCTCGCATTTGGGTTTGGTAGCGAGCGGATGACTCTTACTCCTACATGTCCATGCGGGGTTGGTGCAGTCGAGAGGATGGCTGTAAAAGCAGAACACATGTATGATTGTATGCTACGGTGGGCGTTACCCCACTGACGCGGTCTGTTACATGTGGTATCAGAGCGAGGTTTTAGACAAACTTAGCATATGTAGTAAATTTAGTTATGGAATCACTTTCGTTCGAGCCTGAATCTCCTCCACTGAATGATTGTAAGGGGGGGGGGAATCCTTTACAACAGGTATTGATTCACCGGAGATTTCTGTATTCCCGGTTTACGATGCTGCTATCTTTTGCTATACCCGAATTCTATCTCTGGCGATCGAATGTCGATTTGCCTCAGAATTCTGCATCGATCTTATTTATGAAGTCACAGTTGACCCGGTTAAGGTTGCCCGCGATTTGTATAAGTCTATCCATCTTCCTTGTTTGAAATTCAATCATCTTATCTCCCTATTGAGTCTATCTTCTAGTCTGAATTCTTTTGATTAGAATCTCTCTAATTTGAATCTCTATCCTTATTTTGAAATCTATTTTGGAATCATTCGAGTGAGGGAGTGTATTTGTAAATTTATATTAAAAATGTTTTATATTGTGTTGTTTGAGTTGTTGATGTTGATTTGGATTTTCGATCGATTCGTCTGATCAACGCTATCGATAGGAATTCCAAAACACTTGAACAGAGCAAACCGACACAATATTATTTTCAAATTTGGTAAATGAAATGAATTTGTATGATTATATTATAAATATATAAGTAAGATTGTCTGGAATTTAATAAGTTAATTAAATTGGTTGTTTGAAATAATAATATTTGATTATCATTTATTGTTCTATAAATGAATTTATAAACATGGTGTATAAATTGATTTGGAATTGAAATGAATTTAAATTAGGAATTTGGGAATTTAACTTCCGGTGATTTCAACTTTGGCTTTAAAGTTTTAAAGTGTATATTATTCAAAGTATTTTCAAATAGAAATTGTTTTCAAGAATTTTTAAAAGTTTAAATTAATACTCTTCTCTTTGTCGCTGGAAAATAATTTCGGTGATGGCGGCCGCATCACCGACATTCATTTTCAAGTTTCGAAGTGAAGAGACCATTCAGTAGCTTTGCTACACTTTTTTTTTGGAAATTAAATTGATTTGAATTTCTAAAGTATGACTTGATTTATAATATATATATATATGTATATGTATATGATTTTTGATTTGATTTGATATAATATATATTTATCTCTAAAATGTTTAAAGAAAAATCTAAAATTTAGTCCTTAAATTTTTGACAAAGGATGATTTAAATTTTTAATGAAGCCTAAGATTTGAATAAATATTTAAATTGAAATAATTGAATTGAGAAAATTTTACTTGTATAATACTCAATTTCATTCTAATATAACTTACCTAAATTATTCAGAAGTTGAATATGAAATTGGATAACATACAATATAAAATGTTTTATAACTAAAATTTGAGTGTTTATAATAAATGTTATACACTTAAAATTTTAATTTTAAAAATGTTAATAGAGATAAGTAGAATATTAAGTTGATTGAATAGTAAATGAGACAAATTAAATAAAATTTTAATTTGAAAGAAACCTTTTTGTATCAAATATTGATAAATTGAAATTAATTAAACTTAATGGAATACCTTGAATGTAAAATCAATTATTGAATATTGATTAATTTAATTTGAAATTTATATGGTTTAAATTAATGGTTTTATTTTGTTTATCAAATCTATTTTTCTTTCTGGTTGTTTCTATTTTTCTACCTCCTTCCTTTTCGGGGATGAAAAGTTTTGAGTGGGGGAGAGTGTAACGACCCGTAAATTTTTAATAACTTTATTTATTTTATTAATACATTTAATTGAAATTTTGTGAAATTTTTAAACAATAAAATTTTGGAATAAAAATATGATATTAGGAATATGTCTAATTAAACATAGCAAATGGTAAATTTTCATCTGATAATATTAAAGTATTTTTTTGTGCAATTCTATTCCAATTTAAATCGGTTAAAATTGATGATAATAAAATGTTTTCCAAACCTGAATATTTTTCTATAGAAAATTTGTAAATCATCTTCTAAGTGAGACATCATATTTCGTTTCTCCAAATTTTGACTGTTATTGCTTCGTTTGTCTTATTTTTAACAGATTAGCAGCATTTCGGTACCAATACCGACTTTTGATTGGATGATTGTACCACTAAAATCTATATGTCGTTTTGATCGTCTCGTCGTGCTGATCCTCACAGTATATCCGTTTGTGTGTTACGAAGTTCGGTACTCGATGAAATCGATAAAATGATTTATTGTACCGGTACCCAAATTCTAACTTTTGGTTTATCAAAGTCCATTCTTGCATCACCTGATGAATTCAAACAGTCGTGGAAATCGAATAGACGCCAGTTTTCCATAGTCTCAAATTTTGACCCTTGGTTATCCACTACTTCGATTATCTCTGGTCAGATTTCATCTTCCTTTCCCCGTTCTCTTTTCTTTCATTTGTGAACATATAGTAGAACATTATTTTATCCAAAAAGGGTGATATCTCATTTTGCTGTTCGTTCCTTCCTCCACTCCATCATGCCCAGATTCGCCTATCGACCAAGCAACCGTACACCAAGCCTCGTCCACTCCACCACCCACCTCCTCTCCCCTACAGCTCGGCCAACCTCTCTCCCCTAGCACCGCTCGACCCCAAACACCAACCTTATCACCGAACCCAAGTCTCGCAAACGAACCCACAGCAACCCTCCACTCACTCTCTCTTCCACCGTGCCAAACACACCCATCACCTCACGCCATATCACCCATCAAACCCGCCGACCGACTGCCTCACCTTCCTCCTCCGCTCACCTTACTCTCAATCTCTTATGTCTTATCCTCGTCGTCCATGCCGTGCTTCTCTATATTGAGGTAATATATCTATATATATGATATAAGTTTGTATATACAGTATGATATGTGGCCTCAGCCGAAAGAAAATTTTATATATTTATATATGTTTTAAACTCTCGATTTTAAGTATTATATATATAAAAGTATGTATATGAAAATCTGTTGTATATATATACTTATAAAGGTTTGTACAAAATATGCTGGATGTGTATATACATATAAAGTTATACTCGTTCGCCTACACATAAGTTAGTTTAGAAATCTATTTGTATATTCAGGTTCGAATATGCATTCATTTTTAGTTAAAAACATATTATATATTAGTTTATAAATTTTTTATATATAGTTATAAGTTTAATATGTAGTTTATATGTTACTGTATGTGTATGGAAATAGTATGTGTATATTATAAAGCTATACATATATTTTAAGATTTGTTTTGCTGGAAGGAAGTTTACATTGGAGGTGTGTGTATATATATATATTGTGCTTAAGCCTCAGCAATTACAGTAAATTACATTATATTATACTATATGTAAGTTATATAAAGTATATAATATATCCATACTGCTTTAGGTACGATAGTACATATTTATATGTAAAGTTTTAGACAAGTTTTCGAAAACTTTCGATTTATATGGGATATATATTAGCTTATAAAGTATATAGGTGTATATATATATATATATACTTTTCCAGTATTTAGTTAATGCAAACATCCTTAGCCATATGATCTATGATTTATGTGAGTTTGATTTTGAAAGATAGTATATATATATATGTGTGTTTATATATATACTGTTGAGTGTTCTGGGTGCATACCGTTTAGAATTTATATATAAACATTTGGTCTAGAAAGATGTATATGGGTCTGCATATGTATGAGTTCTGTTTGGAATATCTATAGTATATAGGTTGTTATAATGGAAAGATTTAATAATAATTATAGATGTATACGTTGAGTTGGTTTATATTGTTGTTATGTATGTGGAATATATATAATAGTTATATAAGTAAAATATTAATCTGTTGTTAAGATCTATACAAATATGGATTTGATTTTTGGTGTTTGTATGTATATATTTGTTACAGTATATATATATACAGTTTATTTTATTGTTTTGTTTTGGTTAGCAGTAATCTGTTGAAAGAATATATTATTATCTAAGTTATATATATATGGTAGTTATCTTATGTTTTGTTGATTTATGCTATCTAATGTTAATTTTTTTTAAAGAGTTGTATATGAATATATATAGTCCTTTATAAGCTATGAACTAAGTATGCCAATTTATATAAGTTGGGTAGGCTATTAGTATGTTATACATGGATTTCAATTTTCTCAATTTTTGTTTAGGTTATTTTTTTTGTAAATGGGTAAGATTTTATTAAAGGCATTACAGCCCAAGATTCAAACCAATACAGAGCCCAAGAATGAACTGTGTAGGTTTACAAAACATAGCCGACAAAATCTTACAACTCAAAATTACCATAAATAAAAGCTTCACAACTTCAGATTCATGGCGGCCGATAGTAGCTCGTACTTAGGATTTCTTCCGATGCTCGATTTTGATCCTCTCCTGCAATTCGAGCTTCTCCTAGTTCCCTCGAGGTATTATTCCAATTCTTGATTCTCCTTCGTATAAGTTGCATGTCATTTCTCACAAGTTTACTGACCTCTATGTGATTTCTCTGTGTCTTCTGAAATACTCGACGATTTCGTTCCTTCCAAATACTCCAAACGGTCGTAGTAATAGCAATACTGGCCAATTTGGTTTCCACGTCTACGTCGTTTCTCCGCTGAACCAGGTGAACTACTTCTTCCTTCAGTGTACTTGTATCCTTCTGTAGATTTGTTTGTCTTTTGCATAGTTTCCATACTTCATTCGAAAATTTGCAGGCAAAGAAAAGATGCTCATGCGATTCTTCTTCTATATTGCATAAGACGCATTTATTTTCTGTCAAAATCCCCCATTTAACAAGTCTATCCTTAGTAGGTAACCTGTTAAGAATTGCTTTGTAAGTTGAGAAAGCCATTTTCAGTGTATTTGCCCGATCCCAAATAATTTTGCTCCATTCAACCTTATTATCTCGTTTTCTTATCTCTTCCCAAGCTGATTTAGTAGTAAACTCAGCACCTGTAGGTTTCCATGCCCAGATATCGTTATCTCTACCACTAAAAATTGGCATAAATTGAATTCTTTCTTTAATTTTTTGGTTTACTGGAAGCTGTGAACAGTTCCATTCATTGTTGTTAATAATATCTGACACTTTTCTATTGGGGCATCCATAATCTGAAAAAGTGTGAAGACCCAGTATGTTGATCAAAGATTCACCTGCTATCCAAGGATCTTTCCATAAGTCAGTTTCTCTTCCCATAACTATTTCTTTCATACTGCATGCAGCAAGTGTTTCCCTTATTCTCATTATGGCTTTCCAGTTTGCCGAAGCATTGTTATCAATTTGCATACACCAGAAATTTCCTTTAATGTATCTACTCCTCATCCAGTTTCCTCATAGTCCTTTTCCTGTGATTATTCTCCAAGCTTGTTTTAGAGTGAAAACCAGCCTCATATCTTTAATTCTTCTCAAACCCACTCCTCCTTCCTCTTTAGGTCTACACAAGTTCTCATATTTAATTTTATGCATGCCTCCTTTCCAAATAAAATCGGCACACACCCTTTCTATTTTTTGAATTGAAGCATTTGGTAGTTGGAAAGTTTGTAGCCGGAAATTTATTTTGGAGTGAATTACAGTGTGAACCAATTCAATCCTCCCTACTAGCGATAAAAGCCTGGAACTCCATCCTTGAAATTTGTCTCTTATCGAAGAGATTAAAACTGCACATTCTCTGTCAGTTATCTTATTTGAAGATAGAGGAACACCTAAGTATTTCACAGGGAGAACACCTTCTTCCACTTTTAAGGTATCTAATATCTCACTTTTCTTATTGCAAGTTTTGTTGAAGTAGCACTTGGTTTTTTGTTCATTCATTTTAAGTCCTGTGTATCTTTCAAGTTTGCAGAAAACATCCTTAACCGCTTTAGCCGATGTGTTGCTGGATTTTATACATATGAGCAAGTCGTCTGCATATAGTAGGTGTGTCACTATAGGCTGAATGTTATATATAGGCTGGATTATTCTGTCATATGTTGCCAGTTCCATTTGTAACGAGAAGTATTCCATGGCGATAGCAAATAAATAAGGCGATAGAGGATCACCCTGTCTGATTCCTCTGTTGGATCCTAGAAAACCTTTCGGTACTCCATTAATCAGGATTGAAAAGGTTGGGGTAGTTATACATTCTCTTATTATGTTAACAAATCTTTGGGGGAAACCCATAGTTTTTAGCATATGAATGATAAAATTCCTATTTATTTTATCATATGCTTTATGAAGATCCACTTTAAGGCAGAATTTATCCGCACCTGGTTTGTTAAAGTTTCTAATCAGTTCATGAGCCATCAACAAGTTTTCAAAAATGCTTCTCCCTTTGATGAACGCACTTTGACATTTTGAGATGAGGTCAGGTAACACAAGTTTCATTCTGTTGCATAGTATCTTGCTTAGAATTTTGTATAACACATTGCAACAAGATATAGGTCGGTAGTCTTCAATCCTTGACGGATTATCTTTCTTTGGAATGAGGCATATAAATGTGTGATTAATTTCTTTAACAAATTTGCCACTTATGAATATATCCTGCATTGCTGATAATATTTCTACTTTCAGGGATTCCCAGTGGAGAATGAAGAACTTGGATCCCAGACCATCTGGCCCGGGACTGGAGTCAATATGTATGGTTCTCACAGCTTCCCAAACCTCTTCCATAGTGATTTTCTTGGTCAGCAACCTTTTCCCCCTAGAGTTTACCATCCTTCTGCTCTATATAACTGGTAGGGAATTATTAATTTCACCATTGAACATCTCATTATAATATTTTATTGCTTGTTCTTCAAATTCTACGCTGTTAGAACATTCATTTCCGTTTTGATCAATTATATGATAGTTGTAATTAAAATTCTGCTTGACTGCCATTTTAGTGTAGAAAATTTTTGTGCATTCATCTCCTTTATTTAACCATTTTTCTTTAGCTTCTGTTTGAGTTCAATGGCTTTTACTCTAAGGGCTCCTTTTAGACTGCTTTGATAATGGTAGTACAGCTTCCATGTTTCTTCATTAGACTCTCCATTATCAATTTTTATCAATATTTCTTTGCATCTTTTTTGAAGTTCATTGATCTGATCTTCATTTTTAGTTCTTGTTTTATTCCATTCTTTCAAATTCTTCTTGATACACTTGAGGAGTTGCACAAGTTTATAGCATTCTGTCCCCTCTTCCCTAAGAATGTCATTTAAATTTGTCACCTTTGTATAACCTTCTAATTCATGCCATTGGTTGGAGTATCTGAACGGATTTCCTTTTGCACGCAAAATCTCCCCTTTTAAGTTTAAAAGTATGGGACAATGATCACTAGTTGAAGGGGGAAGGATTTTTACTCTAGTGTTAGACAGTTTATTTATGCATTCTACATTTACTAAAGCTCTGTCTAATTTACAAGATATTTTCTTGCACTCACCACTTCTCCATGCATATTTCAGGCCACAGTGGACTGGTTCCAGCAATCCTGCCCCAGTTATGCAATTATTAAATTCTTCTAATTGGGATACTCTGACAGTAAGTCCTCCCTTTTTTTCCTCTGCTTTGAGAACAGCATTAAAATCCCCCATGACAATCCATGGCTCCTTTATCTTGCTACTCATATTTGTGATGACCTTCCATAGATTTGTACGATGAGAAGATAGATTGCTTGCATAAACACAGCTCAATATAAGTTTCATGCCACCAGTATTGATAGCATTTATAGTTATTTGTTGATCATCTTTATCTATCAATTTGACATTCCATATTCTTTTATTCCATAAAAGTAGAATACGACCTTTTCCTCCTACATCATTGTTATGCATCATTTCCCAATCAGCTTCTAAAGACTAAGTAAAGAATTTAAGATTTTCTTCATTAAACTTATTCTCTAGGATACTTAATATAGAAGGAGAGTAATTCCTCCTAAGATTTAAGAGGTCTAAACGCCTTGTATCATTGTTTAGACCTCTTACATTCCAGCTGATTATGGACATTTGGTTATTGGAGGTCTACTCCTCAGTTTCCTAGGGGATACCTCGCGACTTGAGCTCGCCTTATCTATAGTCACTGGTTCCTTGAATTGAGTTACATATTTTTGATTTGATTTTGTATATTTATTTATGTTCTCCTCTTCTGTCTCAGATTCAGTTTCCATATTATCAAGTACCACATTATTTAACTCCTCCTCTTCTTCTATGTTTATAGGTGTTGGGCTTCTCTCCCAGCTATGGATTTGGCCATTTCCTTCCTCCCCCACATTATTCAGGACCTGATCTGCATTTTGGTCTGCCTTCTCTGGCGCCTCAGTATTATCCTTCTGGTCTGTAATATTCTCTCGTTCATTGTATATATCTGAAACTGTTGTGGTAGGGCTCAGCTGTGTCTGATTTTGTTGTGGAAGCTCATTTTGTTCAGTAGTGGTTTTTTGTTTCCACACTTGTTTAATGGGACATATCATTGTTTCACATTGTGTCAATGTGTGACCAAAACATTTGCAGTTACTACAAATAGGAGGGATGTATTCATATTCTATTTCCTGGATGTAAATATTGCCCTGTCTGTCTTTAGCTCTCGGTTGCTTTTTGATTTTGTCATTAGCTTTTATTTCGACAAGCACTCTAGCATAATTTAGCCTTTTAACATGTCTAGTGTAATCATCCATGTCTAATGGGTTACCAATTAGACTAGCAATTTTGCTAATACCACGAGCATTCCACAAAGACAGATCTAAATTTCTCAATCTCACCCAAACTGGGTGTGATTCTAACATGTCTCTTTCTAGCCTCAAGTTAGGTTCCCATTTTTTTGTGAATATAAGTTTGCTATCAATGAACCATGGCCCCCCATCTAATACTTTCTTCCAGTCTGATTCATTACTGAATTTAATCAGATAAAAACCATTTTCTCTAGGGAAAATATCCCAATTACCTATGGGTTTCACCTCCCTTTTTATATAAGCATTTAGATGAACATAATATGGCCTCTTACCTGCAACAGACATGTATATAGCAGTGCCCCACATGCTTTTAGCCGTACTGAATACTTCTTCATCAAGATCTGCATATACCCCTTCCTCATCTTCCATTGCTTCAAATTTATTGACCCCACCATTTATGCGTGTGTTCCCCGCAATAGCATCTACCCATGTTCTGATTCCTTTCCCGATCTCTGGCTTCTTTGCAATCCCCTGTTCTGAACCCTTTTTGACGTTATATGCTATAGGACCCACTAGATCTGATGACTTTTTGCCATTATAAGATCTAGGTCCCACCAGATCTGTAGCCCTAATAGGTCCTCCCAGAATTCCTTTTCCTCTGTTATTCAGCTGTTGATCTCTGATTGGATTGATGCTTTTGTTTTTGTTTTTATTCCTTTCCTCTGTCCACCCCGTATCGTCTATTTCTTCGGTGATAGGTATCTTTGATGATATCTCCGCAGTTTTCTCTTCAATCGCCTTTTCCTTAGATGAATCGCCATTAGCAGCCACCAGATCTGTAGCCCTAATATCTCCGTAGTTTTCGTTTAGGTTAAATATATATATATATATATATATTATTTTAAATACGAGTCTAAAATTTTATGTTAATTTTTGAGAATAGATATATGGATATAATATTTATTTTATTTCAATTTATATCAACTGATTCTAATTGTTTCATCAATTCTTGTATCAGCTTTATCCGTCAATTTCGTGCCAATCTAGCTTTGTTTTGAATTCGTTCTTGAATTTGTAACTCGTCTCCTTCCCGTTCATCCCTAGCCTCGAAAGGTGAGCAATCACTCACGATTAACGTTCTTATATTTATTAAATTTGATTTCAATTGAAACAACAATTAAAATATGATGCTGTTAGTTATTTACATTGCTATATATATGCTATTACCTGTATCTGTTCACCTGTGACATCTGACACCATTATCTGTTATTTATCACTGATGATATATGCCTGTTACAGATTGTTATATTATTATCATATCTGTTATCACTCTGCAAGTTCCCTGTTGGTATAGAATTCACTATGGGTTGAAATGATACATACCCGAACGATCTGTAGAATAGGAGAAAATCGTTATGGGTTGAAACGATAAACCCAAGCGATTTTCATTTGAATTAATTTGGGATTGCGGGTTGAAATGATATATACCCGTATATATATATATATATATATATATATATATATTTAAATTGCGGATTGAAATGATAAATATCTATATCACTTGACCATAGGATAGAAAATTATATACAGACACCGTTGGTCTATATATATATATATATATATTGAAAATGACTTCTATGGTTTTGAAAAGTAATATATGGTATTTAATAAATATTGATTTTTAAAAATTTATTAAAGTTGATTTAATAAAGTTGATATATAATATGTTTAAGTATTTATTTAATATCTATATTTTCAAATATAGAGTTTATAATGATCCAGGTTGGTTAGATAAATTTGAAATTATATTTATTTAAGAATTATACTTAAATAAGTTTGATATGAAATTTATTAAATTTGAAATTCTAAAGATATGGTTTTATAACTTGATTTTTGATTTAAAGTGATTTAAATGAATATTTCAAGTTTTAATAAATTGAAGGAAATATTTAGTTTATTGTAATTTGGGGTTTGTTTTAAATGATATTGGATTTATTAAGTGAATATTTCAAAACTAAAATAATAGTAAAGTGAATTTGATATATATATATATGTATATGAAATTATCGAATTTAGTTTTGAAATGTTGAATATTTAAAGCTTTGAAATATATTGAAATTGAAAGGGCTTATTTTATGGTTTAAATATGTATTTGAAATCGATAATTTGAAATCGATAATTTGAAATGGTTTATTGAGAAACTGAATCGAATTGAAATTGATGATTTGATATTTGATTAAATTTGAATTTTGGAATTCGAGTTGATTTGAATAGATTTGTGAAATTTGAGGAAGCTATTTTATATAAAGTATTTTTAAACTATATCTAAAACTATTTATATTTTACTTTATAAATTATTTTAATAGAAACTATTTTACTATAAATCATTTTCAATATAAATTATTTTATTTTAAACTATTTTAACTTATAACTATTTTATTTTATAAACTATTTTATTTTATAAACTATTTTACTTTATAAACTATTTATTTTATATACTATTATTAATATCTAAACTGTTAAAAAAAAGTGTTATATTTTCCAAAATATTATGATTTCCAAAGTATTATTATTTCAATTTGTTTTGGTTTCGAAAGTATTATATCTTTGAAAGTACTATGATTTTGGAAGTGAATATTCTTGAAATGGAAATGATATTTTGGTTTTGAAGTATAAACTATTTTGAAATGACCGCGGTGTTATAATAACAATTGGTTGTTAAAGAGACCGGGATCGAATATGGAGATACTCTCTGTCGATACCGAAAACCACTTTAACAACTGTGTATGCGGTGGAGATTCCAGAATGAAGTAGGATGGTGGCGACGATCCTATATGAGGTATATACGTGGACCCGACTCCCATGAGTTGGCAAAAGGTGGCTAAAACATGAGCGATTCCGGGCCAATGAGGTAGCCCCTCTGATCGGACACATTCCATCGTATACCATTCTATTACTTTGTGATTGATTGGGTGCACCCTTTGATTTTTGGGAGTGTGGCTCGAGGTGGGCGGTAGTGGCTGCTATGCGTTACCACCAGTCCGGATGCGTAATTGGTATATTTACCCTGGCATTGTCTAGTTGTGTCGTGTCACCTGCCCTAGCGCGCCTTATACGAGTTTGATTTGTGTCGTACCTATGGAGTATCCTCTGGTAGCCTCCCGATTTGGAGGTATTACGGTACTGTATAGACTATTGGCACTATACAATGTGTTAAGGGGGATATGGGTAATGCCTTAACGCTATTTTGATAGTTTACTTTACTTTAGACATTATTATAATAGCGTATATTACTACATAGTAGATAGTTTAACGGATCCTTAGAGGATGGTTATCCCAAACATCCTTTGAGTTACTTGTATTTCAGTTGTTATTTCACTTGAGTTGGATTTATTGATATAAGAATGTTAATCCTGACTCGAGTGTTTTGTGTTTTGCTTTACGCTCGGGTCAGACTGAGTGGTTCAGTGTTCAAGGCTCACCTTTGGAGTTGGGGCTTCGCTTGGAGATCCAGCTATCTATCCAGCTTTCAGTTATTCAGTTGATTCCAGTGATGTACTCGGATTTTTGTATTTGACTATTGTATTGAGACATCTATGTATTCGAGACCTCTGTTGTATCTTGTTTAACTCTGTTATATATATATAGTAGCTTCATGAACTACTATTCTTTTATTTCCGCTGCTTATTTTTCTATTACTCTGTGTCTGTGATTCTGTGATTATTTATTTACTGTATATGCTGAGTTTTGCAAAATTTAAATTAACAATCTGATATTTTGAGCAATTCAAATCCGACATGTATGGATGCGAATGGTTGAAAATTTCGGGCTGTTACAAAAACAGTTTATAATAAATGTTATAATTGAAGTAAGGACTATATAAACGGAATAAATAGTTGTATAGAGATATTTATTGAGCAAACTCTACATATCTTAAAGTGATATAGTGTTAACGAAGAGATCATGTGTATAGTAAATTGTTGTATAAGGGTACAACTTAAGTCGATCAAAAATATGATTTTACTGAAAAGATCTGTAAGCGATGAATTCATCCAAACTATCACACTGCCAGCTAAGGTGACACGTGAACGTAAACATTTAAATTATTCGATATTAATCATTGACTGAATTCACACCTATGAGTCACACAACCATGTTTGTTGAAGGAACTGGGCTGGACTACCACGGAGTTAAAGGCAAACTTAAATAATTCCTTTGTTGGTTCTTTAATGGGCCAATGAAATCTAATTCATTTAGAATTTTTATAAATTTTATTTAAATAAAAGCAATATTTTATTAATTTCATAAGTTTTACTTTAGTTTAGTGTGTATTATATTTTGTATATGCGTATCATATACACATATGTGTGTTCGTGCACGTGCAACATAATAACGTATGCATAGTTTAACATGCTCATGTGTAGGTGCTAGGATTTACATTGCAATGGACATGTTGGCCCTCTTGTATTCGATTCACTGTCTAAAAGTGTGTTCATATATATAGTGTGTGTTTATATATGTGTGTGTGTATGCATCAAAATATTATATAAATACATGCATATAAATATATACAAATACATATATGTGTATCCATTTCTATTGAAGTTAAATAATAAACATGAACAATTTTGTAAAAATTTGTAAACTATGTTTATATATGTATACAGAAAACCATATTATAAAATTAATTAAGTACTAGGTTAAAGATAAGAATGAATGAAAATGAAACCAAAATCCATTATTAAAGGAGCAATTGAATGTTGACATTAATATGTGATTAATACTAATTAACATAGCCTTTTCATCTCCTTGTAATTAAGATAGTTTTTTCATTTAAAATTAATTCTTTTCTTTATCATACATGTATATATGTATATTTAAATTATCATACATACATACATACATACATATGTATGTATGTAAAAATATAAATAATAATGAAAAAAATTATATTTAAATATTTACTAACTTATGCTCGCTGTTTGGGATGAAGTTTTATTAGAAATGAAAAGGTTAAGTCATATTAAAGAAGAAGAATTAATGTTGTGATTAATATGGTCATTAATCTCCTTTATAACTGTTTCATTTCACCAGAAGGAAAACCCTTTCATTTTCTTCTTTCAAGTTTAGAAATGCATAATATAATTTTCATAAAGTTTATAAAAATTAATATTATACATATAAACACATATTCATACATTTGTTTATATGATCAATTTAAGTCGAATAATCAATTATATATTAGTATAATAAATGTGTGTATAAATTAAATAAAATATTTTTTTAATGTATATTTTATGGATTTTAGAACATGAAGTATATGATTTATAACGTTTAGAAACACATACTAGTTTACCGAAATCAGTAACCAAAATATGTTATTGTAAACATATAATTCATTTTTTTAGCCGTGAGAATTAGTATACAAAACATTCATCAAATGAATTTTTTTTTAATTTATTAATTTATGTTATTTTGTTTTATTTTCTTTTATAAATGCAATTGTACACACAACCAACCAATTTTGTGATAACATTTCAATATACAAGATTTGTGATATAATCTAACATCCTATAATATAACATATAAATATGAAATAAAAAAAATTAAAACATAGATTTACCTTTCACCAAAGCATTTTCTTACGTTGAAACGTTGAATTGAGCTCCTTGAATCAGCTTACAAATTAGAAGGTGCTTGCTCCCGAATTGTCGATCACCAAAATTTTCTGATCTGGAAATTGTGTTTTGAGTGAAGTGGTTTAAAGAAATGAAAGGGCCAAGCTTTATTAAAGAAAAAAAGAGTTAACGTCGTGATTAATACTCTTGTAACTTGCATAGGCTTGGCAATTCTAAACTAAAAGAAAACCGCTTTATTCACTCATACCATGGCTGGCCACACCTAAGGCAACCAAGGCTAGCTTATGTGTGCTTGTCTATGGACCTTAAACATATTTAAGTCCGTATAAAAAATTCCCCCATTTAAATCCAATTTAAATGTGTACAGATATCATGTATCATTTAGTATATTTATAACTATTATAAATACATTAGTTAATCATGTTTAATACATCAAATAAAATTTTAAAACTAATATTTCAAAAATATTAGTTAATTTAATTAATTTATAATGATTATAAATTAATTAAATTAGGTGGTCAAAGGAATATTCAACGTTTTGATTGTGTGACTCGTAGTTGTAAATCCGGTCAACGATTAATATCGAACAATTCAAATATTATTGTTCATGCGTCCCTTAGCAGGTGATGTGACATTTTGACTGAAATTATCGTTTACCTGATTTCGGTAAAATCCAGTTTTACATTGTTAAGCGTTACCCGTCTTGACGATAATTTACACTAATTCTCTTCGTCAAAACTGTATCACTTTGGACTTATGAAATTTGGTTATGGTCAAAATTCTAATATCGTCCATATTCGACTCTGTAGTCCAAACACAAGGTCGTTGGTTAATTGAAACAATTATTATTAACCAAACTACTCTAGCCAGAGATTTTGAGTTTGAGTTGACTTCAGTTGACCATGATACTAACCCCATATAACTAAGGAGACGAATCCTCTCTTGAATAGTGTGTTACTTCAAATACTTCCACTCAACCAAACTATAGTCGTTCGATGGATGTTGTGCCATGATTTAACTATAATCAAAGTAGAGCATATTGAAGATCAACGGTATTATCACGTCAAAAGAACCGTGTAATACTTCTATATTTTTTGT
This sequence comes from Allium fistulosum, assembly GCA_030737815.1. Classification (NCBI taxonomy): domain Eukaryota; kingdom Viridiplantae; phylum Streptophyta; class Magnoliopsida; order Asparagales; family Amaryllidaceae; genus Allium; species Allium fistulosum. The sequence continues at coordinate 696,854,158 of CM060906.1, forward strand.
TTGACTATAGTTATATTAACCAACAGAAAACTATCGAGCGAGCCATTCCATAGTTATCCAATAACCATCAATATGTAACCACTTGATGCCCACAGCAGTCATGAGTATTACACTGCCCAATATTTGAAGAGCGTTACGTACTCTAATCATAAAGAATTCATCGATATCTAGTCTTGATACACCTTGACTAGGAATATCTACAACGATATGTTTATTTTTATTGTGATAAATTACTCATGGTTACAACATTTTGTAACTACTATCACAAAACATACCATTTATATATTTTGTATTAAATACATTTCTAATTAAATTAGTTAATTAATACAACACATTATTTCAAGTATATAACAGAAAGAAAACACATTTTATTTCAAACAAGATTGGTTATCGTGTTAGATATATATACAAATTACATAATTGCCCCAAGGGCATATCCTTAACTCTATCAATCTCTCACTTGCACAAGGGGTCAATTAAGGAATGGTATTCCAAATTTTTCAGTTAGGTCAGTCCCTCAATGAACGGATTTGCTATTATGTTTCAATTATCTAGCATGTTAATCAAATCACTCTGATGTAGATAAACTGTCTTTATCATGTGGAATAATTCAGGGTATGTCTCTCAACTTCTAATAAGCTATATGTTCTGTTATGAACTATATCACAACATTGTTATCATATGACAATAGTATGAGATTCTCAACATTTAGAACCACCCTCAGCTCAGTTATAAATTTATACATTTATTTATTTTTATTTTTTATTTTTTATTTTTTTTGGAAAATGGGTACTTTATTAACAGAAAGCATATATTTACATGATATGCCTCATTAAAACCTTGCAATCCCCCTAACCTAAACGGGTGCCTTACAAGGAAAAAGAGTACATATCACTTCCATATATTAACATTACAATATAGAACATACAAAAATCAAGTTGTTTAACAGATGGAGGAGTAAAACAAAGGAGAACCGCACTCAAAACCATCCGTTGGAGCAACTTGATCCAAAGACTTAGAAAACAAAACCTTATATAACTGCAAATTCACCGAGAAATCATAGAGTAAAGACTAAGCATCACGTGGAAAGCAGGAGAGGTTTTCAACGAACACAATGTGTCTTCCAGTTCAAAAGAAATGTCAGAATCCAAGAAAGAGAGAAATGGCGCCTTTCTCAAAATAATAGAACTAAGGAATTCGAAATGTCGATAAATCAAAGTGAAAAAAGAGACCAAGCTCGAGAGCAACCACGATTCCAGAAGGGGGAGATAAGGAAATCAGAGTGGGCGATGGGGAACAGTAGACCTCACTGCGAGATTCCATTGTTCAAAGATACGTTTAGTCTCTATATTACTTTCATGGTTAACGGTTAAGTGATGCAGTAACGATCTAATCTCTTGTATTATCAGGGTGCTTCTGATGGAAGCAGGCATTTCAACCCCTCTGAAGATCCTATTATTACGTTCGCACCATATATTCCAAATTAGGGAAGTAAAGGCAATATTGTCAACTTGGTTAGATAAATTTTGATCTCTCGTTTTCTTACTTATGCAGTCCAATATATACATGATGTTGTAATTTCGATTGACATCTATGTTGATTTGCTGCATGATAATGTCTAAAAGATTACGAGAATATCGACAGTTGAAAAAGAGATGGTCCCTGTCTTCTAGGTCACTAGCACATAAGTTACACCGTTGGTCAATAGATGTATTCCATCTACTAACACGGTCTTTTGTTTTCAATTTATCTTGAATGGCCATTAGAGCACAAGTTGACATTTTTGGTGCACACCCTTTTCCCCATACGATTTTTGTCCAAAAATGTTCTGGGTTCTGGTTTCTAAGATGATTCCATGCTGATTTTAAGGTGAAGTTACCATTGTTACTGGGGGTCCATGTCCAGTAGTCATCCCCCGTTTGTTGTTGGATGTTGATATTGCGAATGATTTGATGGAATTGAATAGGGACATGCTCTAAGTGTTGTTTCCAGGTATTGTTAGAGATCAACACAGAAACTTTTTTGTCATATCCTCTCACCACATGCATGGCATTCCAACCAATTTTTTTCAATTAAGGAGGATCCGTTGAGCCAGGGATCAAACCACAAATTTGTGGTGTCCCCATTAACAATATTTTTATTAATGAGTCCTTTACACCATTGTCTTGCTCTGAGCAGTGTATTCCAAGTATAAGAAGCAGTAGGGTCTATGTTGGCAGTCCAGAAATTTGCATTTTTACAGTATTTATTTCGAGTCCAGTTAGCCCATAATGATTCACCCTTAATAAATTTCCATAGAAGGTTTGTAGCCACAGCTTTAGAAATGTCTTCAATTTTCCGTATACCAAATCCACCTTCAGCTTTAGTTCTGCACACATCTTCCCATTTCATTGGATGGGCTTTAGATTTCCATAGGAAATTAGCACACAAGGTGTTTATTCTTTGTGTTACTGTCAGTGGAAACTGTGAGAATTGCAGCCAGAACTGTAATGTAGGATGAATAACTGTTTTAATTAATTCAGCTCTCCCACTAATGTTAAGCATTTTTCTGTGCCAATGATTAAACTTTTTGTTTATTTTGTCTATCAGCCCACCAAAGTCTCTTGCTCTTAGTTTGTTATTTGATAAAGGAATGCCTAAATAGACTGTTGGTAGATTGCCAATACTGTAATTAAGGATCTGAGCAATTTGAGGTTTGTTTGTGACTCCTTTGCTCAGAAACAGTGTAGTTTTATTGTTATTTAGTTCCATCCCTGTTATGATATTCAGATCTTGGAGCACTTGCTTGATGCACTTTGCATTTTCAATAGTAGCTTTGGTTAAGATGAGAATGTCATCTGCATACATCAGATGTGTAATCAAAGGTTCAATTTGGAATATGGGTTTGATATTACCTTTGATCAATTCCATATCCAGATTAATTGTCAGGAATTCCAAAGCGATAGCAAACAAATATGGTGAGAGGGGGTCACCTTATCGTAATCCTCTTGAACTAGAGATGAAACCATAAGGTGACCCTTCTATTAAGACCGAAAATGTGGGAGTTGAGATACATTCGTTTATAAGCTCCACAAATGGGGTAGGAAAATTCATAGAGATCAGCATATGATGAATAAAAGCTCTATTAATTTTGTCATACGCCTTGTTCAGGTCAATTTTCAGACATAAGTTGTTAGAATTTTTCCTGTTGAATCCTCTAATCATCTCATAAGCCAAAAGGGAGTTTTCTGTGATAACTCTACCAGGTATGAAAGCATTCTGGTTATAAGAGATGAGATCATTCATGAATTCCTTCATTCTGTTACAAAGAAGATTTGCTAGGATTTTATACAACACGTTACACAAAGAAATTGGTCGAAAATCACACATGTCCACTGCATTTGGTTTTTTTGGTATGAGATAGATGAACGTGTGATTAATTTCTCTGATTAATTTGCTGCATTTTATTATGTATATATGTTGCTTATATTGTGGCGTTATTCAAGGTGTTGTACTTGGTATTTTATATAACCAACCACAATCTCTACTTTGAAACATTTCCAACTTAAAGCTTCTTAACCAAGCTTTAAATATGAATTTTATATTAACATCCCATACTCAATATCACATATGAATTCTGAGTCCAAATACACATTCATAAGGAGTTTATTATTTCTATAAACAATTTTCCTATATTTCATAAATACACGAGAACACCCTAAACTACCATTTAGTGACCTTAATTTGGATTTGATATTGTTTCATGTATCAAATACATAAACAAATCACGATATTGTAGACAACATAGTATGTACGATAATTCCTATTGCTAATGCACAACGAATCCATCTTACATGTTTGTTATTAAACATTTTAATAAGGTGTTTCTGTATATTGTCAGGGACATTCCCAATGTCCTTTATACTCACTATAAAAGATACCATTTGTAAATCCAATGTCGAGTATTAAATCAACTAAGAGCTAATTTTAACGGAAGTACATCATCAACAATCAGCAGCGTGATGTTTGCTTATGCTTAGCAATATTAATATACCTTCAACTTTCTTTCTTATAAACACGCACATTCTCTGTGTTTTGACTAAAATCAAACTATTTGATATTTCTATTGAAATACTTGTTCAATTTTGATGCTTGTCAAATAGTACTTTCGTATTGGTTCTTGGATCATATCTAAAACCAACAAACTCAATATCGCTCCCACTGACTTTGAGAAACTTTGATTGTTATGAGCAAGTCTAGTCTAAATCTTTATATCAAATTTTCTGTTTTAATACGTATGCACCAAAAATACAAAGTCATACTGGACGATAATTTTGTAAGTAAAAACTGAATCAACTTATGCACATTGAATTGTGAATCTATCACGCTAATTTCAAAAATTGAAATTCACGATGTTATTCTTATCAATGTGGCTCACTGGACACATTTGTCACTGATGGATCATATCTCTTCGGGTACAACTATCAAAATTATATTTTGATAATGCAGATGGAATCTGTTTCGGATTTGTGCATTGTAGCATATCATAGAGTTAATACTCTTAATGGTTTAATTCAACAACTGAGGACAACTTGTTCTTGACATAGGCAAGAAAGGCATAGTTTCTCATTGACATTCAAGAATATTCACTAGACATTCTAATGTGCTGTGTTCGTTTAGGTTTAGTTAATTTCACTTCATCCTTGCAATCAGTTTTAACCTTAGATCATATCCATATCCATTTTACTATCGATAATTTCTTAAAGAAATTCATTCGCTATGAAGTTGTTATTTTTTGAAACAATGGTTATTTCTTATTGCAATAGAATAAGCATTCATAAACATTTTGCGAATTTCCATACATAAAACTGATATGGTATTAGTTCACAATATTTATGTGCATAACATAAATCAGTCATCCAATGACTATCATTCCAAACTTCTTTTGGAGTGATTCACACAAGATCCCTTACGTACAATTATTAAGTGCAGTCTTTCGACTCACACAACCCGCCAACTCCTTGACCTAGGACATGATGGGGTTTCTTATAAACCCTTACCTTGTATGATTTTGTAAACTCTTCTTTGGATGATATTAATTTTGACCTTGTGTACTACTCTTAAGCACACAACTTATAGAAAGAATTTAACTCAACTTCACTCAATACTAATTATGCTTTGTCCAACAAAGTTCGATTACTCCTTATCAATACATTATTATGTATTATGGGGTAATGACTCTTAAGATTGAATCTATATTTATTTTAGGTATGTTTGGAACTCTTTCCAATATACTTACCCATTTGATCAAATCCAATCATTTTGTTGCATGTTATTTTATTTACTTCCATGTTATATTCTATGAATTTATCATAGCCATGCTTAAATACACATATTCATGTTTGTGATAATTCATCGGTGAATACAAGGATGTTCATGGAACCGTTTTGGTATTATCATACTTGTTATTGCATACATCTATATATCAATCTGAAGAGTTCATCAACTCTTTTGACACTCCCACTAAATGGTTCCTTTGCCCTTAATTGTTTGAAATATAATTAACCAGTATCATATGATTCATAATTATTATATAATAAAAATTATTTCTCAAAACTACAGCTTAGTCTATAATTCCAAAATAATTGTAAATAAATTTAAATACTTCATTATTTTCCAATTTATCACCTTTTTAATGAAAACAAATACCACATTATAATTTTATTTCATAACGAATATTCATAATATTCTCACTGAAAAAAAACTATGTTTATTCTTCAGTTATCATTGAAAAATAGATATTATTTCATAAATAATGTGTGGTACGTTTTATGAAAACAATTTTCATAACTTGATGCAATCAATAAGTTCTATATGGCATGCTCCCACTATTTCCACCATTACTATAATAATGTACGAAATACGGAGGTCCATCGTTCACTTGATATAGATTATTTATTTCATATACTATAACTAATTTGCAATGGGGGTTCTTCGATCAATTATCTTGAACAAAGAGACAAATCTCATAAAAAATAATTTTCTATATGAAAATATATTTCAGAATAGAAAACATATTTCTTATTCCAATCTTAACTATCAATTATTATTTTACAATTTTCGTTTCCGATGTTTCTTTATGAAGCAGAAGTGATCATTCACTCTCTTCGTCCCAATTATACTTTAAATCACACTTACTCTTGTACATTCGTTTTCCTTTTTAAATGGTCGAACCATTCAAAAGAAAAACCTTACTACAATATCACAACGAACTCTTTACAAAAGTGCATTGGATTATCCTTAACATTTAAGGACATCAATTATGTTGCACTTTACGTAAACTGATCAAAACTAACAATTCAGCGATCGAGTTGTTAGATCCCTTTTGTAGGTTTAGTTTAATGTTACATTTAACACAATGCGATCTTCATTGTAATCAATCAAAATGATTACTCGATCTTATAGTGCGATTTATTCACTTATTTTGAATGAACTAATTTCATCGAAGTATCGTACGTTACGAACTATGACTATTTACCATATAATACTTATATATTATAGTATATGGATCAAATATCTATAGTCTTTTATTGCTTTTAGAGTTCAAAACCCATAATATGCAATACATGGTCTCGGCCAAACAAACACATAAGCGACCAAATCACAAACGTATTTAATAATTGTAAATTAGTCACTTGAATGGGTATAGAAAACATTAACGTGCAAGAAGTATTTAATGGTAAGTACATATTATATTTCTATTTGTCAATCTTCAGTTCAGCTTATTTATATATTTTAATTGATAAATTTTTATCAATCATACTAACTGTACAAATTTATCAGTATATATTATTATAACATTATATAGCAAATGTTCTTACAATATTAAAATGGTTAAATGTTACCATTTCATTTTTCTAATAAGGCTCCCACTAGATTTTTATGTTTCTTAAAACCCTAAGAGAAAACATAGAAATTGTTTAATTTCTTTAGTGGGTGTTAGGACTTGTATGCCTAATAATTCCTTATCAGTTGTACCATATACAACTTCTAACCTGTGGTTTCTTATCCTAATCGCATCTTTACCTTAAGGAAAACTCAATAAATAAAGTGAGATTATTCACTTATACCCACTATTTCGTGATGGTGTAAATATAATGCACATGTCTTAAGGAAAGCTCAATAAATATGTGTAGTTATCTTAGCTCGTCTATTCAATATATTAATAATAGTACACATAACATCACTAGCTTGAGAAAAGCTCGTCAACTAAGGAGTATGCAAGTAATCTATTAATATATAAATGGTAGTGAACAACTTTATACTAAAATTCATAATCTTTAATATATTATATTAAGTAATATCGACTTATGGAATAATGTACTTCTTATGAAATACCATCGTGATTCAAGTGTCGGACACATCGAGAATCACGATATACATACATTTATGCATGTATTTATTCCTTAGGTCTATCTAGGGTTTCTATAAAGTTCCACCTTTAATTTATACATTCATATTGTATAAGTTTCATTATTATATAATTATTATATTTTTGTTAGCTCATATAATAATCTTATGCACAACATTATATCAACTATATCATATTTGATTAATTTTAATTAATTAACTCTTTAATTAATTTTATATTATTCCAATATAACATTTATATTAAATATTTATATATATATACATACTATAACCTTCATAGCATAACACATATATCATATATATTTGTGTATTTTTATTTAATTGATTAACTTTTGGTTTATGTATTTAATTAATTAACCGTTATTTATTTATTTATTTGTTTGTTTAACCTTTAATTATTTATTTAATTAATTTCATAAATTTATTTTATATACATACATATATACTTATGTTATCTTAAACACTTTAAAATAACATAACATATATTAATATATATAATACATGTATTTAAGTATTAATTAATTAACTTATTTAATTAATTTATTTTTATTAATCGTATTAATAAATTTTAAATTTTGAATTTAGTATTTAAATATTTTCAAACATTTTGAATATATCATTACCTTTTCAAACATTTTGAAAACTTACGTTGTATTATAACTTTTATAATAAATATGTTCTTATTTTAAATTTAAAATATTTTATTTAATTTTCAAAACCATTTTGAAAATTAGCCCTAGGCCCAATTCAAATTGGGTCTTTTCTATTAGGGCAACCTTTGGGCTTACTTCACTAGTCCAGGTTGGTAACCAGGTAGGACATGGTACTTGATTACCCAATTTCAATCCTAGATATTACCTTTCTAGACACCGTACTAAGTGGGCAAGCTTAATTCGTTAGCCCTAACCTGACTAATTTAGACCGCATAGGCTATTGGGCTATGATACCATTGAAGCTCTGGCTCAAACTCCTTTAGGGTGACACAACTAGGTACCTCATGGGCGATTTTCACATGCAACCTCTCGACTAGCCAACCACCATAAGCCATGTAGGGGAGGAGGTAATGCTTCGTCACAGATCACAACGTGAGAACCCCTTATCATGCCAGTTGTAGGGATCGAACATCCAATGTACCAGGTAAACACCTCAATCAACCTCGCTCTGATACCATTGAAGGAACTGAGCTAGTCTGCAGTGGAGCTAAAGGGTAAATTTTAAAAAAAAAGCATTCTTGGATCTTTAGTGGGCTTATGAAATCTAATTCATTTAGAACTTTTCTAAAATTTATTTAAATAAAATCGATATTTTATTTAGTTTCACAAGTAAAATTTTACTTTAATTTAATCTATATTATATTTTGTATATGTGTATCATGTATGTACAACATAATAATATGTGCATAGTTTAGCATGTCTGTGTGTAGGTGCTGGGATTTACACCACAACAGACATGTTAGTCCCTCTTGTATTCAATTCTATATCTAAATGTGTTTATATATGCATCAAAATATTATATAAATACATGTATACAAATATATACAAGTAAATATATGTGTATCCATTTCTACTGAAGTTAAAATAATAAATATGAACAATTATGTAAAACATTTGTAAACTATGTTTATACACACACATAAAACCATATTATAAAATTAATTTTTTAGGTTAAAGAGAAGAATGAATTAAAATGAAATGACAATCTCTTATTAAAGGAGTAATTGAATGTAGCCATTAATTTGTGATTAATACCAATTAACATAGCCTTTTCATCTCCTTGTGATTAAGATAGCCTTTTCATTTTAATATTAATTCTTTTCTTTGTCATGCATATATATATATATATATGTATGTATGTACGTATGTATATTTAAATTATCATACATATGTGTGTGTGTGTGTGTGCGCGCGTGCTTGTGCATGTGTGTGTGTGTAAATGTAAATAATAAAATTTATATTTAAATATTTACTTACATATGCTCACAGTTTGGAATGAAGTTCTATTAAAATTAAAAGGGTTAAGTCATATCAAAGAAGAAGGATTAATGTTGTGATTAATATGGTTACTAATCTCATTTAATACAACCATTTCATTTCAAGATTCAAAAGGAAAAACCCCTTCATATGCTTCTTTCAAGTCCAAAAGCACAATATAAGTTCATAAAGTTTATTCACATAAATATCATACATATAAACACATATTCATAAATTTATTTGTATGACCAATTTAAGTTGAACAATCAATTATATATTAATTTTATAAATGTATATTTATTAAATAAATTAATTTTTTTAATGTATGTATTACATAAATAAATTTATGAATTTTAGAACATGAGATAAATGATTTATAATGCTTAGAAGTAATTACTAGTTTATCGAAATTGGTAATAATAATATGTTATTATGATCATTTAATTTTTTTTCCCCGATCATGAACATTAGCATAGAAAACATTCATAAAAAGAAATTATTTATTCATTCATTCATTTATATATACACACACACTCAACTATATACACAACGAACCAATTTGTTAGCTGCATCTCGATATACAAGATTTGTGATATAATCTAACATCCTGTAATATAATATATAAATATGAAATAAAAAATTAAAACATAGATTTACCTTTCACCAAAGCCTTTTTGTACACATTGAAATGTTAAATCGATCTCCTTGAATTAGCTCACAAATCAGAAGGTGTTAGTTCCCAAATTGTTGACTGTCGACTATCGTATAGTGTTGAATTTAATGTAGTATGAACTTGGAAGTATTTTATACTTTTTAAGGAAGCCATGGCCAAAAAAAATTTGGTCTAGAAATATGATTTTGACTGAAGTAGTCCAAAGAAATGAAAGGGCTAAGTTTTATTAAAGGAGAGTTAATGTTGTGATTAATACCCTTAACTTGCATAGCCTTTTCATTTCTAAATAAAAGAAAACTCCTTCATTCACCCATACCATGGACGGCCACAACTAAGGCAACCAAGGTGGGCTAATGTGTTTTTGTCCATGGACCTTAAACATATTTAAGTCCGTACAACAAATTCCCGCATTTAAATCCAATTTAAACGTGTATCGGTATCGTATATCATTTAGTATATTTATAACTATTATAAATACATTGTTTAATCATGTTTAATACATCAAATAAAATTTTATAACTGATATTCCATAAATATTATTTAATTTAATTATTTTATAATGATTATAAATTAATTAAATCAGGTGGTCAAAGGAATATTCAATGTTTCATGTAAATTTGGTCAGCGAATAATATTAAACAATTTGAATATTAACGTTCACACATCACTAGCAGATGGTGTGATATTTTGGCCAAATTTATCACTTACTTGGTTTCGGTAAAATCCAATTTTACTTTATTAGGCATTACCCGGTAGTGACGATTATTTACACCAATTCTCTACATCAAAACTTTATCACTTTGGACTTATAGAATTTGGTTATGGTCAAAATTCCAATATTGTCTGTATTCAACTCTATAGTCCAAACATGAAGGCTTTAGTTCAATAATAACAATTATTATTAACCGAACTACTCTGGCCAGAAATTTTGATTTTGAGTTGACTTCAGTCAACCATGATACTAACCCCATATAACTGAGAAGTCGAATCCTTTCTTGAATGGTTTTTAACTTCTAATACTTCCACTAGACCAACTATAGTTGGTCGATAGATGTTGTTCCACGATTTAACTTAATCAAAGTGGAGCTTTTATATTGAAGATAAACAATATTCTCAAATCTAGAGAACCGTGTAAATTAGTCACTTCGATATTTTTAACTTGACCTTGGTTATATTAACCAACATAAAACTATCATGTGAGTCATTCCATAATTATTCAATAACTACCAGTATGTAATCCCTTGGTGACCCCAACAGTCATTAGTAATATATTACACAACATTTGGAGAGCTTTACGTACTCTAGTCTCAACGAATGTATCGATATCCAACTTTGATACATCTTAACTAGGAATATTTAAAATGATATGTTTATTTTCACTATGATAAATTATTCATGGTTATAACAGTATGTAACTACTATCACAAAACATGCAATTTATGGATTTTATATTAAATATACTTTAAATTAATTAATTAATTAATTAATATAACACATTATATTAAGTATACAATAGAGAGAAAACACCTTTTATTTCAAACAAGATTGGTTATCGAGTTAGATTGTAACAAATTATATCATTGCCTCCGGGCATACCCTTAACTCTATCTTTTGTAAAATCTCTGAAATACCATCAAATTTAATTAGTTTAAAATGTGTTATAAATTAATTAAATTAACTGATATTTGAGAAATATTAATTATGAGTATATTCAATGTTCGGGATGTATTTAGTAATTGTGGTAGCTCTTAGATATTTTCCTCGTGCCATTAATAATTATTTGGGTGTATATGTGATGTTACATATGCACACATTAATATATGATACTGATATATATTTATACATGGTTTTACACACACACACACACACACACACACACACACATATATATATATATATATAAGAAATAAAATGGATTGTAAATTTGTTGGCACATAAATGTGTTAATATATGGCCATCCACAAAGGAAGAGGGAGTGAGTTTGAATCGGTTTGAATGAGTTGTTGGAGACTAGTAAAATGGGATAGATATTTTATCCTACGCTCTCTCTAGAGATACTAATGCAAACTCATTCGTTCCTACAAATTGGTCAACCCTTGGCCGCCTATACCACTATAGCTGAACCCTGTTACCCTTCCTCTGTCAAAATACAAACTCCATTGGTGGTTTAGCTCGATCCCTTGCAAGTTCCAATGGTGGATTTAGAATCCTTAATGATAAGAGCTAATCAACGTGTAATAAGCTGTGAGATCTTCAAAGGTAACCTCTATTTTTCAGATTTACTTATATGATATTGCCTTAACCTTCATATATAATGATATTGTCTTATGTACGCATTTTAATTAATAATTTTAGATCAATAATTGATTAATATGGATTTTATATAAATTGACATGTATTATATTAGAAACTAACATAAATAAAATTTATTTATTTTCAGCCTGCATATTTTGTAAATAATTTTGTACTTATTTTAAATACTAAATTATTTTATTATACACATATTTATTATTTGAATTTCAATAGATTTTAATTTTGCAAGTATATATTTGTTTAAATAATATGTATATAAATGAATAAATAAATAATATTACTCTCGGGCAATTATTAATTTTTTTAACTTTAATTACTCTCGCCAATAATAATAATAATTTTTATATATTAATAAGTATATATATTTTAATATGTTTATATATTAATAAGTCAATGTGTGTGTGTGAATACAAATCCCAATATCTATTTATGTGTGTGTGTATACATAGTATATATATGTTATATTGTTGTTTTTTACGTAACCATATATTATGTGTGTATCACGTCTATAATATATACTCAAATGTATAAAATAAAACATAATAAATCAAAATATACATTATTTATAAAATGTTGACTATGACTAAATCCTAACTCGTTATTTACGTAGCCTTCTTAAAATCGACTTAGAGAATATATTTTTTGAAATTTAGCTCATTTCACGAACTGCCAAACGGGCCTAATACAACAACACAGATTTAGTCTATTATACGTTTGTCTTGATATTATATTTTATTTCTTTCACCGTGAGATTTAGTATATGTAGAGATGCTACAAATGTACTATATGTTGTGTTGTATTCTACCTTTAACCTCATCCATTCTATTTATGGAATCTGAACACATTAGTGCATGGATTACAGGTGCTATGAATGACAAATCATTACAATAATCATAACCACTTTCATATGCATCTTAAATAAATGAACGCATTAGTGTTACACACAAATCGCATATGTGCGTTCATTAGCAGTTAACAACTTTTATCATACTTAAACTTGATTATTGCTATATTTTTTTATTACAGTATCGACTATGATTTTGCTTGCTTATGTATGTAAAAATATGTTGAAAGAGGGTTTGTTAACATTATGTATTAGCACTACGAAATTTGGTTTTTTACCAAAAAATTCCCTTTGCCGAAGCAGTACGCGATTGTAAATTCATCGTGTAGGTCATGCATGCGGTTACTCAACATCCTCGTGCATGCCTCCCTAGCTAACATTTCTACCTCGCAAACATTTAACATGACACCGATTTCCACACGTAGGCAATTCATGTGGAATCTTGATCCAACTCTAATTTTGAAAAGAGAAAAAGAAAAGACATGTTAATGACGACGATAGATACATCTAAGAAAAGTAGACGATAGAAATATCTCAAAAAAGTAGATTTAGATCGAGATTTTGAAGATGATAAATTCAACTGTGACTGATATCGATTTAAGAAAATTTTGGTTTTATTTTTGAGCGGTGCTAAAGCGAAGACCATAAAAAGAGGGATTGCAGACTAATGGGGAGGGGGGGACGGGGACTCGATTACTTTTCTTCTCTCTAGGCAGCCTCTCGGTCCATTTAGCATTTCCGTTTGACTTTTTGCTTTTTGGCAATTTTATTTGCTTGGCGGGGATAGTGTATCCGAATGAGAAGGCAGTATTTATGTTTATGGGTAGTTAGAAAATACCGTACCTTTTTCCGTGGAAATTTTAGTTGTATGTCCAATAGGTTAGTCGGTTCTTCCCTCCTTTGCAATCAAATTAAAAAAAAAAATGAAAATGACCGTATTAAATCCCCGATTTCTCTGCCCAATCGAGTTCTTCTGTCTCCAGCCAACGTTTAAACAACAACAATTAGCTATTCCTTTTTCCCCATTTAATCTCATCAAGCCTCGACCTAAGCTTAGAATCAGGTTCTCTGTAAACTGCAACCAAGAAAAGCAAACAGATGATATGTTAAATGAATTCACAGAAGGTTTGGGCGAAGATAGCGAAGTGTTCAAGAAGACGCTCAGATTAGTTGAGTGCTCTATGTTTGCTTCTATTGCTGGACTAGCTTATGTGCTAAGCAACTCTTTAGCTATTGAGGTTTGTATTCTCTAAGAAATTTGTGACTTTGTTGCAGGTCATCTATTTGCAATCGTTTTTTATGTTAGTTGTCGTGTGTTCTATTATTTTGGTTGTTAATGCTAGTGTTGTAGTAAAACATGGTTGAAACTCATTGACACATTCTAACAAACACCTTTTACTTATATAGAGCTTCTTAATTTTTTTAAATGCTATGCAGCGTATTGTTTCTGTTATTCTCTACACTCAAGCATGCCAGTGAACTTGCTGAAATTCTCAAAATGAAAGTGGTTAAAAAAAGGCTAATTCTATTTAAGTAAGAAAACTTGCTAAGTAGCCCCAAGTTTTTTTTTTTAAAAGTGAGGACATAGTTGCCCTTATATCGTTCACCCATCCGTTTACCTTTGGTCCTCTTTTCCATCTTCTTTTTCTCTTATCGTTTCAGAGCTGAAGTTCAAACTTCAATTTACTTACAAAATATAGCATGAAAATGTAGTAGTTAAGTGTCTCGATCCTAATCAAGAGGGAATGCCTGTGGTGATGGATATGGATCATAAATCAATTAAAATAATGAAATTTAACTATTATATACAATGACCAAAGCACTACCTTTCTCTTTAGATATAATTTTAGCACTTTTAAAGCAAACATTGAATGTAGACTAATGATTGTATGCTTACCACATGTCTTAAATTGTTAAAATACCTTTCAAATTTAAAGTTAGTTTTCACTTGTGAATGGGGAAATTTTGATGGGGGGATTTTTGTTAAAGGGACTTCATTTTGGTTAAAGGACTTCATTTTGGTTAAAGGGGAATTTTTTTTAGTAATATGATAAATGTCGTGGGGCTATCATAAGAGAATGAAGTCGCATTGTAGAAATAAAATTAATTTTTTTCCCTCACGTCATTATACAAATTCGACGAATCCCGGTTGAATTTTCTTTGTACACCACTGTTGAATTTTACATACTCGAATTTTTTTTAGCTTGTCTCTATTGTTTCATGTTTCGTGATATTCAACGATAATTCGGTAAGTAGCACACTGTTTAAAACATATTTGAGTACCACTCTTGGCAAGTTCACTTTGAGTGCAGTTCACCTAAAATTGTCCCTCCCTTGTCCCAGAATAGAGTCCATTTAATAATCCTCTAATGGGGACTGAATGGTTCCAATGGACCTGGTAAGTACTTACTAGTAATTTGAAGCTAAATTTGGAATACTTGTACAGTACCATGATTTTGAATTTTTATATAAGCAGAACAAAAGTGGATATGAGCAGGGCCGGTCCTAGGAGTTTTGATACCTAAAGCGAAATGCGAAAACAAGACCTTTATGCGCAAACTGATGCTAGTACCGTTAATATTTTCAATGATAAGTTGAAGCAAAAATTCTTGTTAACTAATTGATTGTACTAAAAAACTTTAATTATAAAACCAAAAATAAATTAAATTTTAAATCAATAAAAAGCAACTGCACTTCTTTTCTTTTCAAGTGCCTTCGTATTCACCTCTACCACTTGTATATCTATTGAAATTTCAATTGATTACCCCCAATATTTTCAACCCAAATAAAAATCTAGGCTTAAACACAATTCATCCGCAAATCTCTAAGCCCTACCACCACCAAATAAAGTCATCGACGAGTTGCTTTTAATCACTGAATGAAAGAAACGTTCTCGTAGATGTTCCTGGTGACAGCTACGCTTGATTGCAAAGGTTGCTACTACCGAAGAGAATAGTAGAACTCACCTCTGATTCACTCCTAGTCGTTGTCGTGAAGTTGAGCCATTGCCTGAAGTTAAGAGATGTCATGCCACTGCGATGTTGAGATGTCGCTTCAGATCCGAGGTTTGTTGAAGATTGATCGCTGCCATACTTAAAGAATCACCCTCGCCTTCGAAAAGTCGCGCTCCGTTGAGAATAATTTGGTGCCCTAACTGTTTTGGTGCCCTAAGCGGTCGCTTCTCCCGCTTTGGGGAAGGGCCGGGCCTGGATATGAGACACCTAGCAGTTTTGTTGTGCTAGGACTTTAGTATAATAACTCAACTTCTTTAACCTATATTTTAGATGTAATTTTTATCCATGCCCATATATATCAACTAAGCTCATACTGTATAGCCACAAATATATACAATTATAACCTGGCCATTGCCGGGGTGTTTTGTAATATATTTCAGTGTTTGTATATTGGTACTCCGGACCTAATCAAGATAAGATGGCTGGTTTCATATACAGTATTCATTTGAAAATTATAGGATTCAAAATCCTGTTCTCTTGGACTTCTATGAAAACCTCCAAAATGTGCATGTTAACTGGGTCATGATTATCCTTTCCAAATGCATAAAAAAGATATAATATGTAATTTAAGCATTATCCTTTGTTTTTTCTTGTAGAATAATGAAAACATATATCAATTATTCACAGATATGTAGAATACTTACAGACATTTGATATATTTTATATTATGTTGGTATTTGTCATCTATGAAATTTTGTCTGTACCATTCATTATGTATTTATTACACACATGCATGATAATATATCCATATCTAATATTTGATTGACAACATGGACTTTGATGACTCAGAACTACTTTGGGTGTTTTTTCTCATTGCCTATAGTGATCACTTCAATGAGATGGGGAGTGGCTGCTGGTAGAAAAACCATGGTTAGTTTCAAACATCAATTTAACCTTTTGATTTCCAAATTAAATGTTAACCGGTGAGGTTGTTGATATTGTTTTAGGTGGCTACTGCTATCTTACTACTCACCTTGTCTGGTCCAATAAAAGCGTCTACATATCTAGTAAGCAATCTTTAGATAAATTGTTTCTTTTGCGCTGTTTATTTATGTTTCCTTGCGGTTTTTGCATATATGTTAATATTCAAAAATGTTGCTTTGGTACATGAACATCAGTGTATACCTTTTCTACTCTTTTCATATGAATCTCCAGTTAATTATGTTAAAACAAGCATTTATATTTGCTTGTTTGCCAACATTTTGATAGGGATATGAACTTAACTGAGAAGAAAGAAGAGAGTTTAGAGATGAAGTGAGAGGACAAACTAGAATCCAGAAGAGAAGAACGTGAGATAGTGAGGAAATAGAGTGAGAGAGTAAGGAAATAGAGTAAGTGGTAGTAGAGAGAGAGAAATTTGTTAATAACTGATCTCCATATTCATTGCATTACGGTGTCTTATATAACAGGTTACACAATTTGTTAACATATGAGACCAGTTGGTCATTACTTTTGCTGCAAAATAAAACAAATTGTGAACAAAAGCAAATTATACACAACAAAATTTTAATATTACAGCATCTTTCTCTTGAGTGTTGGTTGCTAGTATATTCATAGGTTTGGCATGTTAATTTAAATATTTGGCTGGTATTCCTTATCACATTAAATATGAGTTACTTGTGACTTCTGTTTCAATATACAGCTTATGCATGGAGTAGTTGGTGTGGCTATGGGTTCTTTATGGAGGTGAGAAAATTAGAAATACTACACGGTTTCCCATAATATCCTTCACTATCTCGAATATTAGTTTTCATGATAGTGGTAAATTAATGGTTTTTTATTTATTGCATTCTTTTTTTTAGGTTGGGCACTAATTGGGGCCTCTCAATAGCTATATGCACAATTGTAATACTCTATTACCCTATATATTCTCATATCAATGTTTTAATATCTGATAGACGACTTGTTATATTGTAACAATTTTATTGAATGTCTAGGTACGAGCACTAGGTGCCACTGGATATGTATTATTATCATCATTCCTTATAAGGGAGAACATACTAAATCTTGTAAGTTTCATGTAGTCCCATTTGATTTCATGTTGCCATTTTGATATCTTTCTAATTCATGTATTATTACTTTTAGATCACCATCAATATACATGCTTCGCTAACCTACATCCTTATGTCCATTGGTGTAAATAATGTCCCAACAATGGATACCATATATGCAATTTTTGGAACCTTGGTAACTCAATTTCACCCCTTACTTTCTTCATTGAGGTTATGGTGTTAGTCTGTGCTAATAACTGCTCTGTGTGTAACAGTTGCTGCTAAACTGTGCGTTTTTTGTTTTCCTACTGCACATTCTTTATGCAATATTTCTAAGCAAATTTGGAATGAAGGATTCCTTAAACTTGCCTGGTTGGTTAGAGAAAGCACTCTAACGGCAAAGCAGACTTGTATGAGGCCAAATTACTTTTTGTTCAAGCTGAGACTATTGATGTTAATTGTATTCAAATCAATGTTGTATGCTCTTTATATTGGATTTCACAGGCATACAGTCTTTCAGTGCATGTACATCAATTGATTCATTTCTGTAATAAAAATAGTTAGTCTGAAGTCTAAATTCTATATTTTGTGTGTTGACGTGGAAACACTAGGAAGAAAACAAGTCTGTATTATTGCATATCACATTGCAAACTGTTACTTGACATTTGAAACTGTCGGTGAAAATACATTAAAAATGCACGATGCGGTGCTTGTAAGTTTGTTGCTAGCATTTTTTTCTAAAAGAATAAATATGCATGCATATATATATATATATATATATATATATATATATATATATATATTTGCAGTTTATAAATATCTCATTTCAATCATGAAACTGAATACAAGTATAATTCTTATAGCTGAAGACGTTTTGCAGATAATCAGCATTTTTACCGCAAACAAAAATTGCTAGCGCACACAAACAAAGGTGTGAAATGTTGTCTGCGGGTGCGGCGCAGTGGAAATGAGATTTGGGTTTTGATAAAAAGACCCAGGTTCGATTCCTACCATGTGCTTTCATATCCTATATAAGTTTATCTGGGGGTGGGGTTTGGATCAGCGGACGGCTTTATTATGCCCTTCTCAGAAGTTTGCCGACTCACCGGGTTCTCCTGGGTTCAAAAAGAAAAAGGTGTGAAATGTTGTCCATGGAATAAGATTGCCGATCTAATTGGGTCCAGTTTGACGGTTGCAAATCGTCTGCTGATGATATTTAAAAAAAGGACTAAAATGTTCAATTTCAAAGTTTTCATATACAAATTATTGCATAATTAGTGAAATCTATTCAATATATAAAAAAAAAAGTTCATCAATTCAGTCAGTGAAAAAAAAAATTAAAAATTCCTCAGGTTTTTTATGTTGTCCATCTACTTGATCTCTATTATTCATATTTGCTAATGATTAATCTTCATTTCTTTTACTTTTACGAATTAATTTGTGATTGAAAGATGATTAGTGCAAGAGATATTAGAGTTTAGTGTTTGAAAAGAAGATGACATAAATAATAAATTAGGGAAGATAATGATAACGACAATTAGATTAGTGAGTAATATTAAGACTTTTAAATTAGCTTTTATTTTTATATTTTTGTTTGAGTATTTTCTAGTGGATTTTATGGTGCTAACAATAGCACTCCATCTTTTACTCACACATTCTTAATAATGACAAAATATTGATCATGCATCCTTAATGATAATCAATATAAACAAAACTCTAAACAAGATCCTTAGCCAAGTTTCTTCGTACACTAATTGCATAATTATCGCTGTTTTTTTCTCTACAAAACTAACCCCACACCCCTACACAATAACCTCCCACATATTATTGGATAATTCTACTTGATCTGAATTTATTTTTGTAGAAATATGCGGTTAAGAGAGAAAAAATGGAGGAACCCTTGAATTTCACAATTTTAGCATGATTTTGTGTTTTTTTTACCTATTTTTTGTTTCCAATTTACCATTGTTCCATGCTATTTTATGAAGCATTTCAGTTCAGATCTCTATTTATTTTAAAGAAAAAACATTGATCTTAGTTTTCTCAAATAAAAACTAAAACAAACCATTATTTTTATATCTAAAAATTGTTGTCATTGATGTTAAGTTTGATTTCATAAATTCCTTTTCAATCGTTCGGAGTCTAATATGTTTTGGATGTATTACAAATTTTAAATATTGAATTTAATGTACTGGAAACCGTTATGTATATTGGAATGCAATCAATTGCAAAGTATTTTCTGATAACGAGAGTGACACTAATTTAAGCAGAACACTCATTTTAATTTTTCGAGAAATCAAACTCAAAACTTATAGAATCATAATCTTAAAATATTACCACTAGAGCTAGTGGTTTTTAACATCAATTGCAAAGTAATTATTTGTTATAGTGCAATCGTTTGCAATTGTGTTTCAATATTTAAACTGTTAATAGTTTTTGTTGTGCAATACCACACAACGAGTGCGAACTCGTGCTACGCACACGACATTGAATGTAATGATTTGGAAATACAATAGTACGTTATTGGTAAAACCATATTTGTAAAACATGTTCGAATCAGAGTAATGTGAAAAAAAATTATATGCAACTGTTAAATATCGGACAATAAAATATCATGCACAATATAGGTTTCAATTCAATAGGCGCATTAAAAAACTAATCAAATGTACTATCCACCTTATTATCAAACAGAAACAATTAGAACAACATAGTCTATACATCACAAATGGATATATAGCAAGGTGATACATTTGTAGCACTCATACTCTTGAGCTATCATGTGCTGACAGATCAATTGGCTCAAGTAGTTCAGTCCAAATGTTGGAGCTGTCATGAAAAAATAACTGTTGCATAGAATGGTTCACGATGACTCATGCGTAAACAATTTTGATGCACAGTCCAACATGCTTCCAAAAGAAGGAGGATATATGGTAGTGCATTTCTTTAGCACCTAAATAAAAACTGTACTGTTGGTCATCAAACTCATTTGAAAGCATAGTAGCTAGCTGGGCAATAGAAAATAAAATAAAATAGAGGACCTAATATTTCCAATCAAGGAAATACTAACTTGTGACAAATATATCAGTGTCAAAAACAAATTACATGAAATGAAATATATTTTGTTTGAAAGACGAATGAAAGGATGTTATCTAAATCTTATCAAATACATGAATATCAAATTGTGATTGTGATGAACAAAGAAGTCAAGACAGGCAAAATTAAGTCCATAAAAGAAAATGTTTACATCATTACAACAACTAAGCAGAAGGATTGTTTGGTTCGATACACATAAAAAAATGAAGAGGAAAAATTAGTGTTCGGATAAAAGTGTAGTATCATTGACCAAGTAGCATATGCTGATAGAGGTTGTCATCCTTCCATGTCCCCGTGGCTAAGCCCAAATAGATTGAATGTTCATATGTTTACCATAATGATAAGCTTGCTATTAGAGAATAGTGACAATGTTACACAATTTGGTAAAGACCGCAAGGTCCATATTAATTAGCATATGAAAAGCAAATCAATATGCAAAAGATGACCCTTGTTGAGAAAGTGTAAATCAAGTAGATTATTAAAAATCAAAATTGAGTAAAAAAAAATAAGTATATGGATTGTAACAATATTTATCTATTGTTACCATCGAATATCTATTTCTATAAATGCAGAAATATTGTTTGAATGACAGCTAACATGATCATTTAACTCAACTCATTTCTTAGTAAAATTTTTTAAAATTTCAATCAATATTCTTTTCCCTTACTTTTTCATATAGAAAATAAATTATATACTCAATGCATTAAATTTATTTTCCAACCTTTCGTACTACCGAAAATGATATAAACACAAAAATATAATCCTCTAAAGCTTTAACATATACTCACTCATTTTATCAATGTCATTTGATGATTGAAATGAACTTATGGCAGTTTAAATTAACTTCATTGAAACGTAGGACCATCGCTTAGATATTAGAATGTGCGAAGTAGATTGAAGATGAAAATTAATGTATTCGTTAAAAAATTCAAAGTTAATTGGATAACTTAGATACCAGCACATTGTTTCACTTTTTTTTGAAACATACATTAAATTGATTCTTATCATGCATTCAAGTTCACAATCCCAAATAATGAATATAATTAATGCTTGAAATCTAAATAAATCTCTCGAGTTATAATGATTAGCACAACAAAACTTCATTGCTTTCAGGGTGTAACATATACTACACAACCAAACATAAATTCGCCTATGAAGTGCCATACAATAATATTTGTATCTAATCCTTACTCTTACTTACTATGATAACTATAACTTAACGGTATTTTGAATTAGTTGTAGAAAATGGAAAAGAGAAAAGAAAAATTGCTTCATAATAACGATAGAATGTAAGCAACTTTGATGAACTGATAAGGTAAAGCTAAATAAATTGCCCAATATACTTCGTAAGTGGAAAAACCTATGTAAGAAATTTTATTAACCTTGTAGTAGTCAGTTACTTCCAATCAACATACATTGATGGTTTGTAAAAAAATTATAAATTATAAAAAATGTACAACATATATTCGATTATAAAACAAAGTAGAAAAATTAATAGCACAATTTTATTGTAAAATCTCATGCTTTGCTGTTCAAATATAGTTACTCGTCCTTTAGCGATCCAAGAAAAAAGTATAGTATAGTTTAGTTGATCATACAATTTTTGGGAAGAAATGAAGTAATAAGGTAGAGCGGCCTATAAACTTCATTTAGAGAAGTTCTAAGAAATTAATATAAATATTTCTGAATGAAATGGTCAAATTTTTTGTCTTCTTATGTCAATATTACTGACAACAACTAATTTTTTTGGTATAATGTGAAGAAAACATAGGATAATATGAATTAGTGCATCTAAATTTTTTTTATTCATTTATCTTTGCTACATTTGTTAGGAAGACAAAAATAACATACCATAACAATACTGATTATTATTTTCTTTATTTAATTAAAGCATGGAATTCAATTCTAAGAACAAAATTTGTGAAGTAGCGTAAGGTTTAGTAAAATACTAAAATTGAATGGACATAAAAAGCCATGGTAAATACAAAATACTACATTTGATATGGGAATACAAATATGGCTATGATTGCATTTGGCAATACACTGTCGCTAAGGACAACAGATCTAAAAACAAACAATTGAGTAGATGAGGCAAACAACGAAAGGTTTTGAATGACCATAACAAAGATAGGACATACTGTTTTGTTAGGGGAACAAAGAAACCGAGCACAAAGAAATTAAACATAAAATCTATAAATTTGATTGTGTAGAACACAGTATACCTGATTAGTTTACTGTTAAAAGAAATTGTACTGTTAGGGTAACAAAAAAGCATGAATAAAAATTTCATAATAACACATAAGACTACAAAGGTAATTAAATTGTAAATGATGATAGATAGTAAGGGCTCTACAACTATAATATGTGGACAATCCTTTTATGTGCATATTTTTAATAAACAACTTATGCATGATGGTCACACCACTTTAACTAACATGAAATATTTCTTCTATATTCAAAAATAAATATTTTACATTAGACAATCAAATCGATGATATTAGCACAATAACAAACATAGAAGAAACAAATTATTTAAAACGTACTCAAGATGTCATTATTGGAGAACAAAAAAACTGAGCACAATAAAATCAAACATAAAATCCATAAATTTGATTGTGTAGAACACAATATACTTGATTAGTTTACTGTTAGAAGAAATTGTATTATTTGGTTAAAAAAAAGCATGAATAAAAGTTTCATAATAACACATAAGGCTACAACGGTAATAAAATTATAAATGAGGATAGATAGTAAGGGCTCTACTGCTACAAATTTGTGGACAATCCTTTTATGTGCATATTTTTAATAAACAACTTATGCACAATAGTCACAACATTTTAACTAACATGAAATACTTCTTTAATATTCAAAATTAATTATTTTACATTAGACAATCAAATTGATGATATTGACACGATCACAAACATAGAAGAAACAAATTATTTAAAACATACTTAAGATGTCATTATTGTGCTTTTTTGTTTTACTGTTATGATTATGATACTCATAATTAGATATATATATATATATATATCTTTTTAGATAACATGAAACACTTTTACAATCACAAAATAAATTGTAAATAAAATCTTGGAGACAACTGCCCATCACCAAACATGAACAAAAAAATATTGACAAAGTTGGAAAAATGTTTGAAAATGACAACATAGAGTGGTTTAAAATTGATAATATTGACACAATCACGGTCATAGAAGAAACAAAATATTTAAAACACACCTAAAATGTCATTATTGTGAATTTTTGTTTAACTTTTATGATTATGATACTCATAATTAGGTGTATTCATTTTAGGTAACATGAAACACTTTTACAATAATAAAAGAAATTGTAAATAAAATCGAGGAGACAACCATGCATCACCAAACATGAATACAAAAATATTGAAAAAGTTGAAAATAGGTTAAAAATGAGAATATACGGTAGTTTAATTTGAGACCTGATCTGAAGCATATAAGATTATGCAAATCTGGAAACTTTATACAAAATAAGGATTAAAGCTACAATATAATAGTCTAAAAATGAAAACTTACCTACTGATCCAGTGAAAAGAATCAAAGCATGGGATCGGATGCAAAAACGTTCCTAGGAAAACACTTTAAAAATGAAAAAAATCAACAACTTTTAATTACTTTGAAAATGATGAAATGAGAGTAATCAGCAAACAACTTTTAACTACCGTGAAAAAGGTGAAAAGAAAGTTACCAAATAAAAAACGTCCAGATTCATCTTCGTCGATGATGGTTTACTACAACATAAAAACATCTCAGATTTCAGATCCAGATAGTTCTAATTCAACGGTTTCTTACAAAATAAAAGGTGTTTCGTTAAATGATTTGAAAGAAATATACTTTATGAGAACCAAGAGAGAAAATAGAAATTAGAAATGTTGACAAAATTGAAAAACGTATTAGAAGATTGAATTAAACAAAAATGGAGATATGGTTTTAGGAAGATGAATTTGCAAATTAATGGGAAGAGAGGACGAAGTTACAGAAAAAGAAAGGGGAACTATCAAATATATGTTTTCTTAAGTATTAAAATAAATTAAAAGCAGAAGAAAGCTAAAGACAAAACAATGAATAGCAATAAATACAATGGATACATCAACGGTTTCTTACAAAAAAAAGGTGTTTCATTACATGATTTGAAAGAAATATACTTGACGAGAATCAAAAGAGAAAATAGAAATGTTGATAAAATTGAAAAACATATTAGAAGATTGAATTAAACAGAAATGAAGATAGGGTTTTAGGAAGATGAATTTGCAAATTAATGGGAAGAGAGGACGAAGTTATAGAAAAAGAAAGGGGAACTATCAAATATATGTTTTCTTATGTATTAAAATAAATTAAGAGCAGAAGAATGCTAAAAGAAAAACAATGAATAGCAATAAATACAATGGATGCATCAATTGTGATTGGAAAAGAGTTGGAGGGGGCAATTGCAAATTGTTTACTCAAATCGATGAGAGATAAGTATTTGGTTTCAGATTGAATGAGAAATAAGAATACGAAAAATCTTTTATTCTCTTTTATATATAATAGAATAGATAAGTATAACAATGTGCATAATACCAGCACTTTAGAACATATGTGTTGTTGTGCAACAACACATATATTTACCTGGAAAATGTTATACTAAAATTATTTGTAGTGTAATTAATTGCAGCATCATCCCACGTTCATCTTTGAGTTGACTTCACTGCTTCTACAACCATAGTTACTGTTTGTACCAAAATTGGGCACAACACTCTTCGAAAGTTTTTGAAGAGATAAAGTGAAGAAATTAAATGAAAAAAGAGGAATTATCTAACAAAAACTCCAAATCTCAGATATGAAAATAAATAACATGCAAGAGACACAAGAATTTAGAGTGGTTCGGCATATTGCCTACGTCCACAATGAAGTAGTTTGCTTTATTGATCTATCTTTGATGATTACAAGTGAATTCAATGAATTACAGCAGGTAATTATGATTTGCAGCAGTGAAATTCGTTTGTACCAGCAGCAATGGAGTTCAGATCTGGATCCGGCAGAGTCTGGGCGTTGGAGATCTCAAAAAAGAAGAAGAACCCCTTTTCTGTTGGCTTTGGGGGTCTATTTATAGGTGTAGGAGGCTGGTATTTCGCTCAAATCTCCGGACACCCTCTATGGCACGTGACCAGGCCCGCGCGCCCAAGCCCGTGAAGTTTCGGTCCGATCCGTGATCGATACGAACAGATTTCATATCGATCAAGATTTCATCCAATGCAGTCGAAATTTGGTGTGGACATTCTTTAGCATGCACGTAGTCTTCTGTGAAAATTTCATAGCATTTGGACTTGTAGATTAGGAGATATGATCGATACGAATTGGGATTCTCGGTTGGCTATTCGTTCGACTCGCTCTTGTTTCGACTCGCTCTTTGTTCGACTCGGTGACGTGGCGTTTATTCGTATTGACTGCTGTGCCTTGCTTCACATTGATGGACACGAAGTAGGAGTCTTCAGATGGATGCGAAGTTGATGAAGTGGAGCGAGGCGAAATGTGGCCCTCTGATGGAGTCGAACATGGGCTACCTGATGGACGCGAAGCGAGTCGAACTAGGTGGAGTCGAACATAGGCTATTTGATGGACGTGAAGCGGAGCGAGTCGAAGAGGAGCGAGTCTAAGTGTAGCGAGTCGAAGTAGGCTTTTCTGAGGGATGCGAACTGAGCGAGTCGAAGTAGGCTCTTCTGAGGGATGCGAACTGAGCGAGTCGAAGTAGGCTCTTCTGAGGGATGCGAACTGAGCGAGTCAAAGAAGGCTATTTTTAATCAATTTTGCATCGGTTGTAACTTGAGCATACGAACTCGGATTGACTTGAGATTTGGAACGTTGACTCTCATAGCTTAGCTTGTCATGTTGTATTATTTTAAGCTCGATCCAGACTCGGACAAAATTCGTCGATATCCATAGTGAGCCTGTGTATAACCGATCTCTGGGATGGATCGTCATTGGGTTACTAGTCAATTCCTTGGTGTCACGGCCTTGCCAAAAGGCGGGATAACATTTTCCCCCCAAAGTACGTCTTGTGGAAACATGATGTGCTTTGAAATACTGCCATCTTTACTCTGAATAGTTATTGTCTTTTCGATGAAAGCTGTAATCTTCGACTGCTTTTCTTGATAATGTAAATTGTTGATTGTTAACTACTGTACCCTGTATTGTTGCAACTGATTGTTGTACGCCAGTGATTAGCCATTTGCTGTTGTAATTGTTATTAGATGAGTTTCTGATTCCTATAAATCTGGAATATTGAATATTAGTCCGACGTACATGCATATATGTTAACCTGACTCTCGTTGACGTTTGTACGTTCACGAGTTGTTGTCAGTTTATTTTATATTGAATTTTGTATCGATCCTCTCCTGAACCGACGTGAAATTCGTTGTAACAACACTCAATGGTTGTTTTTGAATGTTCCTTCGTAACGATCCTCTCCTGAATCGATGTGAAGGGTTGAAACGTTGAAGACGACCTTCATTGAATTTAGGGATGCGAAATGAGCATTTCGAATCGATATAGATGGAGTCACTGGATACGAATAGGCAATTCGTATCGACGGAGTTGGCCTTTGGAAGCAGTGATTTGATGGATTCGAACTGCATAGGAGGTGGAGTCGAACGACACAGGGGACGGAGTCGAAGACGATCGATATGAAGTGTGGTTCCGTAGCGATGGAGTCGAACTGATTGCTCATACTGCTGCACTGGTGATGGAGTCGAAGGCGAGCGATACGAAGAAAGGTTTCGTATCGATGGATTTGGTGAAGACTGAAAGGCCCTCGCTGGCAACTTCGTATCGATAACAGATCGCGTTGGTGGATTCGAATAGCTTATTCGACTCGCTCTTGTGGTGACACTTCGTAGCCAGTTGAACTCGCTGGGATGCGAAGCGTTTTTTACCTTTGTACTCGAGTCCATATAAATACTCCGTACCTAGACATTTTTTCACTTTTCACTTTCTGTTTTCCTGCCTTGCTTTTGTATCGCTCTGAGACTTGGGAAAATAAAGAACTGTTCTTGCCCTTGAACCGATTCAAACCTTCAATTACTCGAACTAACTGCCAGATCTAGGTAATCCACTAAGCGAATCCAACGCGTAAACGATGAGACTCGATCTTTAACACCAAATCAACCAGAGTCGCGATCGATCGAAGATTCCTTGGCCTCAGCTTCGCGTCGATCTGGAGTAGGGGTTTCGAGATGATGAGACGGGGGCCTTCATATCGATCGATGGTTGAGCTTTGCATTGAATCGAGTGCTTTGAATACGTAGATTGATACGAAGGGGTTGCGCCTGATCGATTCGAAACAATGGCCTTCGATCGACTCGAAGTGGATGGCTTTGGATCGAGTCGAAGTAGCAGCCTTGGATCGAGTCGAAGTGGAGGACTTGGACCGATTCGAACTATGTAGCCTTGGGATCGAGTCTAAGTGGGTGGCTTTGGATCGAGTCGAACTAGAGGCTTCGAATCGAGTCGAACTGTGCAGCCCTGGGACCGAGTCGAAGTGGGTGGCTTTGGATTGAGTCGAACTGGAGGCTTTGAATCGAGTCGAACTGTGCAGCCTTGGGACCGATGCGAACGTGTCCCTGAGCGATCAATTCGAACTTGAATCTTGGCGAGCGATTCGAACTTGAACCCTAGCGATCAACTCGAACTTGAACCTTTGACGATTGACAACGAACCTAACTTTGATGATATTGAAAAAGCCTTGTGCATCCGAACATCTAACTCCGACGAGCTTCATTCTTGGCATAATTAGACTTGACCTTTGGACTGCATACTTGATTTCCCTTCGAGGCTCGTCGATGGAACTGCCACTCTGACAAAATTTTAACAAACTTTAACTTGGACTGAATGCTAATAACTGGATGGCACGGTTGTGACGGTCAACGATGACGGTCCTTCCGACCGAATTTCGAAGTCTCGTCGTTTACATGCCTCTTTCAATTCTGTAGAACTTCTTTAAATGATATACAGTACCACACTGCACAACACGCTCACACACTTTACAATGGGGGATGCACGAGCATTATTATCTGTTTAACAATGATTTTTCATAAGCTAGCTTGTCATGGAACCTTCAAGTTCTCAGCAGCAGGAACCCCCGAGTTCAATTCCTTCGACCATCGAAATATCAGTTATTGAAGCCGAAGTTATAGAGCCAGCTCCGGACGAGCGTCTAGGTGCCCGGTTCATTTGTCATCCACAAGATTCTATGCCGTCTGGTATCTCCGAAGATATGCTGGGACAGATTTGTTTAAGGCACGGCCTGTCGCTCGATGACGTGCTACTTCCTGGGCCAAATGACAGGCCTTATGATCCCCCGAAGGGGTTTACTGCTTTTAATCGTCATGCATGTACGGCGGGAACACTTCCTCCTTTCAACCAATATATAAGGGAGATGTTGTCTTTCCTTGGAATAGCTCCTTCCCAGCTGCACCCCAACGGGTATGCTTTGTTGAACAGCACCTTTATTCTGTTTATGGAGATTCTCTTTCGACCACCAAAGCCGATCGAGATCAGATATTTATTAAACGTTAAGAGCCGTGGAGACAGCCCTTCTTTCACCTTCTTGGAAGCGGTCAGAAACTGTCACATTGTAATGGGCTCCTGGGGAAGGCTAAGTTACTTTAAAACCGAATGGTTCTACGTTCAGTGCCCCCCTGGATTTGCTAGGCGGTGGTTAGATAGACGTAAGCGTTGCCATTTCTCTCTTGAATCATTGAGATATTGGTAACTGACTTCAAAACTGACATACTTTCCCTCTTTTATAGCTGCAATCTCTCGACCTGATGGTGCATACTTTCGAGAGCTAGTTCGGATCCTTCAAGCGTATTCGGGCGAAGAGAGGCATATCGACTTGGTTATGACCGACAGAAATATGAGGACCGTTGGGCCGATAGAGCGGAGGCAGAGCATACGGCTGGAAGGGACACTTAGAGTGGTCCCGAAGAAATGGGTGAAGCACAAAGCGCCCACAGTTGTGATAACCGAAGAAGTTGATCCGGAAAGAACGCCTACCGATACCGAGCTCCCAGCTGGGCCTTCTTCCGATGTTCAGGATTCCGGAGGAAAGAGAAAAGGCAAGGTTGTTGCTCACAAACGCTCTAAATCCGAGAGATTTAAATCCGTGGTCGTGTCCTTACCCTTCCCGTGGATTAGAATTTCGGAGGCTCCTCCCCCGCAAGTTGATAATCCTTTTGCAGGGCTTGTTGATATTCCAATTCCGGATTTTGTGTCGTCTCAACATGACGTCAGGATGGAGGAGCTTGACAATGCTCTTGAACTGAGCGGGTCGCTTGCTATGAGTGCGGCCGACATTTTCGGTTGGTCGGGTGGTTGCACATGCATACACTTCACTACACTACATGATTCACAACTGTAAATCTTCCAACTTAAGAAATCATTAACTCTTCCTTCGTTTCTCATTTTCAGGTACTATGTCTGGAAAAGGATCGATGCTCGAGAATCTCCGCTCGGCTCGAAAGGCTTCTTCCTATTATGAGTCCCGTAGGAGAGACTCGGATAGAGATCGCGATCGCGAGTACTCTAACCAAGATTGGTATGGGCATGATAGGGACAGGGAATACAGACATCGGTCTAGATCACGCTCTCCTCCTCCTAGACTTCCATCTCCACCTCCCGTCTTTTTTCCACACCCACCAGAGCATCCTCGTCACAGGCCATCTTCTCATGCTTCTAGATCTGACTCGTCTTCAGAGAGTCGAGACCACGGCCTCCATAATTATAGAGCAGGTCCCAGCTGAACCCACAAGAGAAGGGGCCCTTAAACTGGCTCAGATGAGGAAGGACTTTCTGAACCTTTGCTTCGATGGATATGTCTTCCCACCACAATTAAAAAGAATTCTGTCTGGAGTGGAAAACACGATGCATGAGTACCTTCATGACATCTACACCCAGTACAAAGAGTGGGTAAAGGCTGCGGAGAAAGCTTCTAAGGTGGCCTTTGAGCGAGCTAAATCGCTTGAGAAACTGGAGACCGAACTCACTCAAAGGGATCAGATCATTCAAGTGCTGACTGCTGAGGCCGAATCTTCTCGAAAATTGGAAATTGAGGCCACCAAAAAAGCTGACGAAGCGAAAGCGGCAATGGAGAGGTTAGGGCAGACACATGTCGCCTTGGTGGAGGAGATGGGCCACCGGAACACTACAGTCACCGTCGAGCGGGATGCGGCGGTCAAGGAACTCAATAAACTCAAGGCCAAATTCGCCGATATGGCCAAGGAAAAAGATAATGCGAACAACGCGGCCCAGGAAGCGTGCGAACAAGCTGTTCTGCTCCGAGGTGAACGGGATGCGGCTGTGGCTAAAGTCCACAAGGTGGATACTGAGGTCGAGGAGAAAGTGAAGTCGGCCGAGTCCAGGCTAGAGGCGGACATCGAAGACCTTCTCGTTGTGTACAACGCTAACGTGCTGAGGCACCGGGGTCTAGCCTGGCTCGATGATTTTCTGACGCATCTTTACAACGCTTGGGGCCGACTGGTTGAGGAAGAGAAAGAGGCGCATCCGGGCGAGTCTGTGGATGAATTTGAACTCGAGAATCGTATTCTGAATGAGGATAAAAGGAAGATTCTTCACGAGTCAATGATTCTGCATGAGAAGGAAAGACTTGGCGCCCAGCACTTCGAGATAGGAGAGAGTTCAGGGGTTGACCACCATAAAGCGAGTCTTGAAGTCCCGGCGTCAACCCTTCCCGAATCCTCGTCTGCGGTCGATCCCCAAGCTGTTCCTGCCTATAATCCGGATCAGCCGCAGATGTCTCCAGTTGTAGCGCAAGTCACTGAAGCCGCCCCGTTGCTTACAAGTCAAACTGAGGAAGGTACTCTGAACATTCCATATATCTTTCTTAAGTCGAAATCCCCGATCGAGTTAAGTTCTAGTAGTTCTCTTGTTCTTTGTCCAGTGATCGATGCTGCACATGTCGGGCCTCCTATTACCTAAGAACCACATCAGACACAGGAGGCTATCGTTACCGAAGCGATCACCATGACTACAACTGCCCCGCTTGACGATATGCAGGGGAGTACAATTGTGTTTGATGAGCAGCTGATGGATGAACTCTTTCGCCGTCACGGCGATCCTCTCGCTGACTTGTCATCTATCATGAGTGGAGCTGATCCTGCTACAAGTTCTTCAATGCCGACTACTGATGCCCCCAGCGGGGCTCGAGTAGTAACTGAAGAGGAGATTTTCACTCAAATCGACGCTGAAATGGCAGCAGCGGCTCATGGTGGAAGTTTTGGAGGTGGGATGGCAGCACCGGGACCTGCTCCGCTTAGAATGATATCTCCTGGTGGTACCGTTTTCATCACCAGCGTGCCCATTCCACCTTCTGTACTTGATCCCGTCCCTCCGACTCTGCCCGCAGGGAGCATTCCTATCCACTCGAGTTCGAAGGAGGATGTTGATATAATGCCCTCGCCTGAAGATCAACCGCCGAAAAGCAAAGGCTCGAAGAGGAAAATTAGCGGTGGTTCCAGCGGGTCTACACCGAGAAGGAAGCCAAGGAAGAAGAAAGATTAAACATGCTTACCAGGTTTATTTTGACTTGCATTTTGTTGGTCGTGTATAGATGCGGGTTCGGCCCCTACTAGTAGGAATTTTTTGGAACAAACTTGTATACGAATTTCTCTTATGAATAGTGGAAATGAAACTTTTTATTTTTGAGCTTCTTTGTGCCTTTGTTTAAGTGTTTCAATGTCTGAAATGTACTTGTAAAGTTTCAGCTTTCGAGTCAAGTTTGTTTATTATTTGCCAAGTTCGGAAACTGTGGGCATGGTTCGCGATTGGGAAGTGAGTTGAGTTTTGACGTCGCACCGTTTCAGTCCATGGTCGATGCTTAAGTCCTGCCCCCCAGCCTTGTGGATGAGTTGTAGAACATCAGTCAGCGATTGCTCTTTACTTATAACATGTTGAGTCTAGTGCCACTGAATGGGTATTTGAGACAAACGAAGATTGAGCGGTTTATTCACGCTTGTCCGATTGTCGACGATCATATCTGCACTCCGGGGATTCTCATTTGTTTACTGGCGGTTGGTCATGCCGGCTTGAGTTTCAATCATATGTCCGCGATCTGGGGACTTGGAATTGATGTTTATACTCCGCTTCACGCTCTGGGAACTCGGAGTTGATGTTTATACTCCGCTTCACACTCTGGGAACTCGGAGTTGATGTTTATACTCCGACTCGCACTCTGGGAGTTCGGAGTTGAGGAGTAAACGGTCAGTCACATCTGCTGTATGTTTTTTTGGATTCTGTTCGCACTCTGGGAACGAAAGATGTATCAGGATCGTGGACGGTCAGATCACATCCACCCTGAGTTAACAAGTGAGGTCGTTAGATGGACGGGTCCATCCTCCTCAAACTTGGTGCGGATACGGACGAAGTCGTTGGGCGGACGGATCCACCCTCTTCGTAGACGTATTTTTATACTCTAGTTCGCACTCTGGGAATCTGGAGTTGGTGTTTATACTCCGACTCACGCTCTGGGAGTTCGGAGTTGATGTTTAAACTCCGTTTCGCACTCTGGGAATTCGGAGTTGATGTTTATACTCCGTTTCGCACTTTAGGAACTCAGAGTTTATGTTTATACTCCGACTTGCACTCTGGGAGTTCGGAGTTGATGTTTATACTCCGTTTCGCACTCTGGGAGTTTGGAGTTGATGTTTATACTCCGTTTCGCACTCTGGGAACTCGGAGTTGATGTTTATACTCCGACTCGCACTCTGGGAGTTCGGAGTTGATGTTTATACTCCGTTTCGCACTCTGGGAACTCGGAGTTGAATGAAGGATTGTCGTGTATCAATCCTTTTTTGATTCTGATGTGATGGCTGGTCCCCGAGCTCGGGTTTCACTTAGCGAGTGATTAGTTGCATCGCAGTCACTCCCTATTTGAATAAATTCCACCGTATGGTGAAACTTAGCTCTCCATGCATAGTGATGATCGTATAAAGCATTTCAAGTAAATCACAGCTCTAGCTCGAAGAGATTGCATTTTATTGCTGAAAAAAGAAAATATGGCAAAGTCAGTTGCCTTGTTACAAATTCTAATTTCAAAATGCAGAAACAAATTGCAAAACGGAAAGTAAATTAAATGGATAAAGATAGCCTGTCATGTGTAATAGCGGCGAAGGCTTTCGCTATTCCAGGCTCTTGGCAAGGTAAGACCGTCAACGGTCGATAATTTGAATGTGCCATCTGAGCCTTCGTTCAATAACATACGGTCCTTCCCATGTCAGTTTCATATGCGAAGGAACCAGATAAATTCTTTTGAGGACGAGATCGCCTAGTTTAAAGGTTCGCGGACGGACCTTGGCATTATACAGTCGGGCGACTCGACTTCGATGCGCAACTGCCCTCAAATCAGCTTCTTCACGCTTCTCATCTAATAGATCAAGAGATTCAGCAAGTAATATAGCATTTGTCTTCGGATCATAGTATGTCACACGATGAGAAGGTACTTCTAGCTCGATTGGAATATTGGCTTCTGAACCGTAAGAGAGAGAGAATGGAGTGTGACCGGTCGCGGTCTTGTGGGTTGTTCGGTAAGCCCATAAAGCCATGGGAAGTTCATTGACCCACTTGCCCCCGACCTTTTCCAGTCGTTTTTTCAGAATGGACTTTATAACTTTATTAACCGCTTCGACCTGTCCGTTTGCCTGAGGGTGTGCAACTGCGGAGAATTTCTTTTGGATGTGAAATCGTTTGCAGAAACCTTTAAATTCAGTACTGTCAAATTGGGTTCCATTGTCCGTAATAATAGTGTGTGGGATACCGAATCGACAGATGATGTTGCGGACTACAAAGTTGATTACTTTCTTCGTCGTTATAGTAGCAAGGGCTTCGGCTTCAGCCCACTTTGTGAAGTAATCAACTGCGACGATGGCGTATTTCGCACCACCTTTTGCCAGAGGTAAAGCACCAATGATGTCGATGCCCCACATTGCAAACGGCCAGGGGCTGACCATTTGTGTTATCTCGGTAGGCGGGGCTCTAGGAATTCGAGCATGCTTCTGACACCTATCACGTTTCTTTGCGTAATCCGACGCGTCACGATTCACGGTAGGCCAGTAATATCCATACCGAAGTATTTTCTTGGCAAGTGCTTGCCCCCTGGTGTGATCGCCACATTCTCCCTCGTGCAATACTCGTTTAATCTCATTGTGAGCGATACATTGGAGTAGAGGGATTGAGTACCCTCTTCTGTACATGATCCCATTCTGGATGGTAAATCGTGAGGCCTTCCGAAGGATTTGTCTCTTTTCACTCCTGTGCTCTGGCAGGGTTCCGTGCTCAATGTAATTTCTGAGTGGAGTCATCCATGAATCATTTTCGGGGACGGTTTCGCATACCCAGTCTATTTCTGCCCGGTCGATGCTCGGAGAAGATAACGTTTCTACGGGAACGAGTCCCATTTGCTGAGCTTCACCTGTGCTGGCTAGCTTTGCCAATGAATCGGCCTTTTGGTTGCGTTCCCGAGGTATACTATAAATGGCGTAATAATCAAACTGATTTAGTACTTCCTGAACTCTAGCTAGGTAAGCAGCCAGCCTTCGGTCTCTGGCTTGATATTCTCCCCGTACTTAACACACAACTAACTGTGAATCGCAATAAATTTCCACAGCGATAATTCTCAAATCCCTAGCAAGTTTCAAGCCAGCTAAGAGGGCTTCGTATTCAGCTTCATTATTAGTCGCATGAAAATCGAACTTCACAGCATAGCATATGGATCGGCCTTCGGGAGTTTTAAGTACAACACCAGCGCCCGAACACCGATCGTTAGATGCACCGTCGGTATAAAGCTTCCAGACGTATTCGAGGGATTTACTGGTTTCGGGCAAGTCCTCTGGAACGGTAAATTCAGCTATAAAATCGGCTAGGACTTGTCCTTAAATGGCTCGTTTTGGAGTGTAAGTAATGTCAAATTGACTCAGTTCGATGTTCAACTTGAGTAACCTACCAGACGTCGCAGGCCGCGAAAGGACCTGTCGTAACGGCTGGTCGGTGTAAACAATAATGGGATGTGCCTGGAAATATGGTCGGAGCTTCCTCGATGCAATAACAAGGCAATAAGACAACTTCTCTAGCTTCGGATAATTTCTTTCGGCCCCAGTCAATCGCTTGCCGACATAGTATACTGGCTTCTGTACCTTGTCTTCTTCTCAAATTAATGCAGCGTTGATAGCATTTTCTGATATCGCCAAATATACGAATAACTTCTCATGATCAATGGGCTTTGACAGGATAGGTGATGTAGATAGATGTTGGACTAGTGCTTGGAAAGCGCCTTCACACTCCGTGGTCCATTCAAAGTTTCGTTTGCCTTTTTGGATCAGATCGAAGAAGGGAACGCATTTGTCAGTAGACTTTGAAATGAACCTGCTCAATGCTGCTACTTTTCCATTGAGACTCTGGAATTGTTTTATGGTTTTCGGAGTTTCGAGATTTCTGATAGCCCAGATTTTTTCAGGATTAGCTTCGATCCCTCGAGCATTGACGATGAATCCAAGGAATTTTCCGGATGCAACTCCAAAATGACATTTCAGTGGATTTAGCTTCATTTTGTATTTTCGAAGTATATTGAACATAGTTTCCAGGTCTTTAACATGGTCGGTGGAGAGTCGTGACTTCACAAGCATGTCGTCTACATATACTTCCATTGTTTTCCCGATTTGATTGGCAAACATCCGATTGACCAATCGTTGATAAGTAGCCCCGGCATTCTTGAGTCCGAACGACATAACTTTGTAACAGTAGAGTCCCAGATTGGTTACGAAGCTGGTATGTTCTTGATCGGGTAAATGCATCGGTATCTGGTTGTAGCCAGAATACGCGTCCATGAAGGATAAGAGTTCATGCCCAGCTGTCGAATCTACTAGCTGATCAATTCTAGGAAGCGGGAAACTGTCTTTGGGACATGCTTTATTCAGATCGGAATAACCGACACATGTTCTCCACTTTCCGTTTGGCTTTCGGACGAGCACGGGATTTGACACCCATTCAGGATATAGAGCATCCCGAATGAACCCGTTCGCTTTAAGCTTTTCTACTTCTTCTTTAAGGGTGGCAGATCTCTTCGGATCCATACCACGCCTTTTCTGTTTGACCGGGACATGCCGCGGGTCAATGTTCAGAGTGTGGCTCGCGATGTCCGACGAGATCCCACACATATCAGAATGCGTCCAGGCGAATACATCAAGATTCGCCCGTAGAAATTCAACCAATTCCTCTTGAGTTTGCTGGCTTAGCTAAGACCCAATCTTTATCATTTTCGAATCATCATCATTGTCAATTGGAACGTCGATTATCAGTTCGGCTGGGGATGCTTGACTTTCTTTAGATTCCCCTTCGTCTTTAGTCTCTCTCGGGTCAAGATCCTTGAGGAATTGGCTGGGGTGCCCAGGCCTAAGCCCGGGCGTTAATTGTCAATTGTCGGCAAAACGGACGTAGAGAGATTCCTCCACGCCCTTTCCTTTCTCCTTTCGCTGTGCCTCCCGCAGCTCAGCAACATAACAGGCTCTGGCAGCAGCCTGATCTCCTTGAATGATTCCTACTCCATGATCAGTGGGAAACTTTAAAGTCAAACACCACGGGGCGATGGCTGCCCTGAATTCAGCAAGGGCCGGTCGGCCCAAGAAAGCATTGTAAGGGGAGTCTATATCCAAAACAATGAATTGTAACATCCGTACTCTCCGACGTTCTCCGACCCCCAATTCTACTGGCAGTTCCACCATTCCAGTGGGTATAGTAGCACTTCCGTTGAAACCGTGGATTCGGGATTGACAAGGTTTTAAGTCTGTGGCTTCCATTCTCATTTGATCATAGGCTCGCTTAAACAAAATATTCACAGAGCTTCCACTGTCAACTAAGATCCTCTTCATCCAAGCGGGACCTACTTGAGCTGAGATGACTAATGGATCGATGGTGGGGGCTTCGACTTTATCAGCGTCCCTGTTTCTGAACACGATGTCATCTGTCATCGTCTTCTGTTGCTTGGCCGGAGCCCCTTCATCAAAACTACTATAACACTCGAAGTCTGCATGCCTGATAGAGCTGGCATACGACTCCATTTCCTTCCAACTCCGGTCTGCTGGATGAGGACCACCACTTATTGTATTAATAACCAACCTCTCGCCAGTCCGAGCAGGTTCCTCTTGCCTTTCTTGGTTTGGTGCATGATTCTGATTTGACGGGCCCGCACCACCTGACTGTGGCGCCCGCACATACTGATCCAACTTCCGCCCACGTATCAGTTTCTCAATGAGGTCTTGTAAATGACGACACTCATTTGTATTATGGCCATAATTCTCATGAAACCTACAAAACTTTCCTATCTGGATCTGTCTTTCAGTTGGTGGTTTCGGGGCAGGTTTCTTGTATTGCATGGTATTGCAGGTCTGCAAATACACATTTTCCAACGACGTGTTCAGTGGAGTGTAATTATCGTATATGGAAGCTCTACGCCATGGACCACGATTCTGATCGCGCTTTTTGCTTTGATTTCCATTGTCCCTCTGCTGATTCTATTTATTTTGTACATTCAACTGAACTTTTCCAGAACTCTCTCTGGACTGTTTAACAGCGATGCTACTCTGGATTCCCTCGATGTTGGGCCCTGCGTCATCCTGCTTCCTAGACTATTTCGCATCCTCCCTTCTTAAGAATTGGGCTGCCTTGGAATAGAAACGGTCCAATGACGCGGGTGGTTTTCCAGCTAACCAATTTCCAAACTCAGAATCAGCATCAATCCCCTTAGTCAATGCCATCAGGATAGAGTTATCATTGGGATTGCTTATTTCTGCACACGTAGCATGGAATCGCTCCAAGTAACGTCTAAGTGTTTCTCCGGGAGCTTGTGTAACACTAGACAGGGTGTTAACATCTTTAGGCCTCGCTACGTGCATACAGAATTGTTCAACAAACTTGGTGGCCATCTGATCAAAACTAGAAATGGATCGTGGTGGCAAACGAGTAAACCACATGGTTGCAATGCCCCCCAGGGAAATGGGAAAACTACGGCACTTTACAGCATCATCAGCCCTCGCAGCATTCATCAGCCATTCGTACTTCAAGATGTGTTGATTGGGATCAGAACTCCCTTCGTAGACTGGCAAAGTTGGCATCCTGAAGCGCCGAGGTGGTTCAGCATACAATATGTCATTGGTGAAAGGGGTATGACTCCGGAAGATTCCCCAGTCATCATTACCGAGACCCTGACTTTCATGGATCATTTGACGAATCATCGTTGGTATATCCGGCATTCAGATGCT
Organism: Allium fistulosum; assembly: GCA_030737815.1. Taxonomy (NCBI): domain Eukaryota; kingdom Viridiplantae; phylum Streptophyta; class Magnoliopsida; order Asparagales; family Amaryllidaceae; genus Allium; species Allium fistulosum. The sequence continues at coordinate 696,893,803 of CM060906.1, forward strand.
GGGAGCATGCTGTGCCAAGGTGTGGTCGGGTTCCACATCACGAGTTTGGACCGGACGCGGTCGATGGTCCGTGCCTCGCCTTCTTGATTCAACATCCTTAGGGACATAAGGCTCAGGAGTCTGCTCTCGTTGGTTACGTTGAGGATCAGCTTGGTTTCTAGCATCACCTCCTCCCCCGGTAGTGGTGGTAGTAGCAATGTTGTTAGTGACATGGTAAGGAGCAGCACCTCCTCGAGATGAAGGTTCTGTATGGAGACTAGCGGATGGTCCAGTTCTAGGTTGCCCAAGGTTCGAAGCAGGTTAGTGTCCCATGGCTTGGGTGTAGCTTACGCCTAGCCGTGGGCGTGTGGATCTGGTTTGGCCATCAGAGGAGGCTGAACTCTCTGTGGAAGAATAGGAACCTTGGTCTCTTCTGGATCTTCTTCGCCTTTGGCGATTTAGCTGGTTGGATAACTCTGTGTTGGCGTGCAGTTGTTCAGTTAGTTGTTGTCGACTCTGGGTCAACTCTTGAAGCAACGTCTGGAACTCTTGTCTGGTAACCGGACCTATTGGATCTGAAGGTCCGGGGGCATCTTGGTTTGATGGAGGCAATTGCACGGGATTTTGTCGGTCCCGTCCTCCTTGATCAGCAGCTGTAGAAGTAGGCCGTGTACTTACCATGGTGAGGCGATGGAAGTCCTTTCCTAGATCTGATGCAAATCTGAATAGAATGGAAGGGCTTCAAGATTCTAGATCTGGATCTTCTTCTTGAATTTATGCAATCCGATATAGATAGGAGATCCAAAGAGCAGGAGAAAAAATGGGTTTTCTCAGTGAAAGCACCAAAGTGTTTGTACCAAAATTGGGCACAACACTCTTCGGAAGTTTTTGAAGAGATAAAGTGAAGAAATTAAATGAAAAAAGAGGAATTATCTAACAAAAACTCATAATCTCAGATATGAAAATAATTAACATGCAAGAAACACAATAATTTAGAGTGGTTCGGCGTATTGCCTACGTCCACTATGAAGTAGTTTGCTTTATTGATCTATCTTTGATGATTACAAGTGAATTCAATGAATTACAGCAGGTAATTATGATTTGCAGCAGTGAAATTCGTTGGTACCAGCAGCAATGGAGTTCAGATCTGGATCCGGCAGAGTCTGGGCGTTGGAGATCTCAAAAAAGAAGAAGAACCCCCTTTCTGTTGGCTTTGGGGGTCTATTTATAGGTGTAGGAGGCTGGTATTTCGCTCAGATCTCAGGAGACCCTCTCTGGCATATGACCAGGCCCGCGCGCCCAAGCCCGTGAAGTTTCGGTCCGATCCGTGATCGATACGAACAGATTTCGTATCGATCAAGATTTCAACCAATGGAGTCGAAATTTGGCGTGGACATTCTTTAGCATGCACGTAGTCTTCTGTGAAAATTTCATAGCATTTGGACTTGTAGATTAGGAGATATGATCGATACGAATTGGGATTCTCGGTTGGCTGTTTCGTTCGACTCGCTCTTGTTTCGACTCGCTCTTTGTTCGACTCGGTTCTGTTCGACTCGGTGACGTGGCGTTTATTCGTATTGACTGCTGTGCCTTGCTTCACATTGATGGACAGGAAGTAGGAGTCTTCGGATGGATGCAAAGTTGATGAAGTGGAGCGAGGCGAAATGTGGCCCTTTGATGGAGTCGAACTAGATGGAGTCGAACTAGATGGAGTCGAACATGGGCTACCTAATGGACGCGAAGCGAGTCGAACTAGGTGGAGTCGAACATAGGTTATCTGATGGACGCGAAGCGAGTCGAAGGAGAGCGAGTCGAAGTGTAGCGAGTCGAAGTAGGCTTTTCTGAGGGATGCGAACTGAGCGAGTCGAAGTAGGCTCTTCTGAGGGATGCGAACCGAGCAAGTCGAAGAAGGCTGTTTTTAATCAATTTTGCATCGGTTGTAACTTGATTATACGAACTCGGATTGACTTGAGATTTGGAACGTTGACTCTCATAGCTTAACTTGTCATGTTGTATTATTTTAAGCTCGATCCGGACTCGGACAAAATTCATCGATATCCATAGTGAGCCTGTGTATAACCAATCTCTGGAATGGATCGTCATTGGGTTACTAGTCAATTCCTTGGTGTCACGGCCTTGCCAAAAGGCGGGATAACAGTTACCATCCTTATGCACCACACAACAACTTCCATCAAAATCAACGTCCAACAATACAAGCCTTGACATCTCCAATCATCTCTACAAAAGATCGTATTTTTGTTGGTTTGGTTAAAACCCTAATTCTGATTATCAAAGGTTAGCTCCTACCCAAACTCCAACACCCATCAACATCTCTCACCAAGCCACACTCATCGACACCGAAATTAACAACTTCAATATTTTATAATTACAGAGACTTTTGAAGAGTATATTGTTAGGTGTGGCTCACATTGTATTAGAGTGGGTGCGTAGATTGGATTATGATTAGTCCCACATCGTAAGATATTCTAAAAGAGATGAGCATATATATGAGAATGGTAACATGTAACAACAAGAAATTCCTTTTGTTATAATAAATGTTGCCATGAAAATAAATGTGCTATAGGGGATGTAGGGATATCCAATTATGATGCGGGCACCAAAAGAGCTTCGTTCAGTGGTCTTGCCTCTTCTACATTAAATGAAGTGCGTGCATAGTGGAAAATGCGAGGGGTGCCGAAAATTTCAACATGGTATCAGAGCCGATGGTTCGAGGGGATCAATATGATGCAGCATTGACCTACGTATGCTCCATTATGTGGTTTGAGCTCGGGATTCTCATTAAGGTGGAGTTATAAGTTAGAACACAGCCTGCTCCAACCGTGGAAAAGAGAACTCTTTGTAAAAAATAGCTTGGCCCAACTGCTGAGAGGTGGCAACGACATAGTCTTAACTGCTAGAGGTGTTAGCGACCTTATTCAAGTGTTTGAGGACTCTGTTAATTTCAAGTTGAATTGAGAAAATGCTCGCCAAGGTGGAGATCTGTTAGGTGTGGTTCACATTGTATTAGAGTGGTTGCGTAGATTGGATTATGATTAGTCCCACATCGCAAGATATTCTTAAAGAGATGAGCATATATATGAGATTGGTAGCATGCAACAGCAAAGGATTTCTTTTGTTACAATAAATGCTGTCATGAAAATAAATGTGCTATAGGGGGATGTAGGGATATCCAATTATGATGCGGTACCAAAAGAGCTTCGTTTAGTGGCCTTGCCTCTTCTACACTAAATGAAGTGCGCACATAGAGGAAGATGCGAGGGGGTGCCGAAAATTTCAACATCTTATCAGAGCCGATGGTTCGAGGGGACCAATATGATGCAGCATTGACCTACGTATGCTCCAGTATGTGGTTTTAGCTTGAGATTCTCATTAAGGTGGAGTTATAAGTTAGAACGCGACCTGCTCAAACCGTGGAAAATAGAACTCTTTGTAAAAAATAGCTTGGCCCAACTGCTGAGAGGTGGCGACGACATAATCTAAACTGCTGGAGGTGTTAGCGACCTTATCCAAGTGTTTAAGGACTCTGTATAATTTCAAGTTGAATTGATAAAATGCTCGCCAAGGTGGAGATCTGTTAGGTGTGGTTCGCATTGTAATAGAGTGGGTGCGTAGATTGGATTATGATTAGTCCCACATCGCAAGATATTCTTAAAGAGATGAGCATATGTATGAGATTGGTAGCATGTAATAATAAAGGATTCCTTTTGTTACAATAAATGCTGCCATGAAAATATATGTGCTCTAAGAGGGATGTAGGGATGTCCAATCATGATGATGGCACCAAAAGCGCTTCGTTCAGTGGTCTTGCTTCTTCTCCACTAAATGAAGTGCGCTCATAGTGGAAGATGCGAGGGGGTGCCGAAAATTTCAACATTATATCGGAGCCGCTGGTTCGAGGGACCGTTATACGATGAGAGAGTGACCGAAGCAAAGACTCCTTGAAGTTTGAATATATGTAAGCAGCTTTAACCCACTACTAGATACGCAGCATGCTCTCCTGCGTTGAGAACTGATGCTCTAAGATGGCTTGAGTAGAAAGTACTCGCCTTAAGGTGGAGATTTGGTAGCGTAGCCTTTCCCAATTGCTTAAGAAGTGAGAAAAAAAAGCAGTCTGATCCCACTGCAGAACTTCTTCAGTATGCTCCAAATAAAGATTAGAGGAAATGCTTGCCAAGGTGGAGAATTGTTAGGTGTGGGTCACATTTGAGAGTGTGTAGGTTGAACGATAAGTCCCACATCGTAAGAAATATGGTGCATAATGTGGTATACATGTAGGTTGGTGGCACGTAAAATTGGGAATTTCTTTTGTTACAAGCAAGTGTTGCCAAGACCACGTATGTGCTCGTTTCAAGAGGCGATGGAGGAATGTTCAATCGAGACGCTGGCATATTGGAAGCTTCATTAGGTGGCGCCATTACAGAACAATGAGCGCGCGTTTATGGGATGCGTTGGAGTGCCGAAACACAACATATATGCGAAATGCAAGAATGTAGAAAATAATTTGTATTGATGGTGACTAATTACCGCATGTCATATTTTAACAAACATTAAATGACATAACTTTCTCAAAAATAGTCGAAATCAAAATCTAATTTCAATAATAAATTGCAAACTTTATGAAGTTCTAACAAGAAACATTATTTATAAAGAAACCAACTTCATAAAATTGATATAGTTTATTTTACTTGAAAATAAATACAATATCCATATTTATCATTCAGACATACACATTAAAAAAATTCTAGCTATATATAATCTCATAAACATAATGAAATTTTGAAAAAGTGAAGATAATCTTTCAGTTCGAACATAATGGGCTTTTCTTTGTAGAAATTGATAAAGAAGATGATCTTCATCTCTTTGAATAAGATAACATTCTTTTTCATAACAAATATACTCTTCATTCATTTGTATAAGAAATACTCTCAGAACAATATATATTCTTGCTAGAAGGAATGTTATCTTTCTTCACATTTCAGAGGAAGGTAGTCTTAAAAGCAAGATCCATGCTTAGGAGGAATGCAGTCTACATAGGAAGAAGATAATCTTTCTTGAGTCTACAGAAGAAGAAGAAATTTCTACTATAGAAGTTTTTTTTTTTAAAATTAGGTACTTATATACTACAAGTTTTAGGTGATATATAGCATACTATAAGTTAACATAAGTTCAGTGGTTAGAATTACAGCTACATAGGATTCGAACTTGTGACCTTATGGACCAAATCCAAAGCGTTTAACAACTGAGATGGTGGTGTTGGACTTCTACTATCAAAGTTCAAAAGGAAGAAATTTTTCTTTCTTCATACATTCATAGTCTTTTCATAGTTGAATTACATTTTTCCTTTTTAGAAGGAAGGTAATCTTCCTTTCCGAATGAAATATAACATCCTATTAAAGAGTCACCATTATTTATTATTAATAAAATGTTATTTTTTTTATCAAAAATCTTACTTAGTAATGGAATGTGAATAAAAAGCTTGTTCCTTTTGGTAACTAAAGGGATGCAATTGTTTATTAAGGGTGAACTAGTTTTTCAGTAAAAAAAAGTTGGTAGTTGTTTATGTCAACTTTTTGCACACCTACAAAATAATTTTAGTACAGAGATTTTCAACTATATTTAAAATAAAGCTTTTACAATAAGATACGATACTCAGATTACAATAAAAAGAAATGGATCCAAAAAAATAAACAAATTAATAAAAGTCTAAGAAAACATAAAGCAATAAAATATAAAAAGAAAAAAAAATAGAAAACCCACGAATAAAAGGTGTTGGATCGGGTGCAGCATGACGGAAGCGTGGAACGGGCGAATTCCAAAAAAATTCATCTTATTTAATTAAAGCACAAGGAGCTAAAATGTGCTATGCTATAAATAATGTAAAGTTTCATTAAATCGAATGTATTTGATTTTTTTAATATATTGAAAATTAAATTTGAATTGCAAATCTTAGAATATTATTTTGAATAATTTTAAAAATGAATTTAATGTAATATCATAAAAATGTCATGAACATCACATGTTCAATGCCTAGTGCGTGGTATATAATATTTGTTATACCATAGTCAATAATAGCATATGGTAGTATGTGAGTGTGAGTTTACTTTGCATATGTTATGTACATATATATATATATACATATACACACACACACATACATACATACATATATATATATATGTATGTATGTATGTATGTATGTATGTATGTATGTGTGTGTGTGTATGTGTGCGTGTGCCTGTATGTATGTATGTATGAATATGTATGTATGTATATATAAGTGTTTATAATATGTTCTTATAATGTTATAATATGTGTGCATTTTCAAAAAATAACAATTTATTAGTATGTATATAAATGAATGTCATATATATAGTATGTATGTAAATATCTACTTATACAATTCCTAGTTTAATTTCAGCATGATAAAAATTATATTTTAAATTATCATATCCATTTATAAATACATATACATTTGCATTTAAACACAAATAAATATTTATAATTATATATTAAATAACAAAGTAATTTATAATATGTAGATTTGGTAAAATATATTATGATTATAATTTTAAGGAATAATCAATTTTATTTAAAATTAAAAAAATTAAATATTTAAAATTTTGAAAAACCATTACACGTATTAATATATTCAGAATATACAATTGGGTGTGGCTATTTGGACACAAAATAAAATACGCCTGATGACACAATGAATCTTGGTCATTGGATGTCATTGTATTCCCATATTAGGTTGAATTCTTAGGGTAATCGAATGGTGAAGATCCATTATGTCATCAATTATGTCATTAACTTATGCCCAAACTAAATTTCCCTATATAATTTAATTTATATTAATTTTTAATATATATATATATATATGTATGTATATATTGCAGTAATAAAATAATTTTTTATTAATTGTACATGCAATTATATTAACACCAAATCTAAATATAATTATGTAAAATATATGCACATATTTGTAGTTATGTAATAAAATACTTAAAAAAATGTTTTTATATTTGATAATCAAAATAAGATTATTTTTCTATTAGTAACTACACAACCAATTATTTACCTTAAATAAAATTATACAATCTATTATATTAATCATAAATCTGTATGTAAATATGTCAATACATTTTTATATGTGTGTAGTTATGAAATTAATTATTTATGATAAAATAAATATGGAAATCAAAATAATTTTAAGAAAATATATAATTATTAAATCGAAAAGTATATTTGTGTTAATATATATAAATATATAATTATTTCAAAAATTATAAATATAAAATTATCTTGTACCAAAATTAAATACTGTATAACATATTATTTTATGATAAATTAAAAATGAGAATTTGTAACTTGATAATCATGCTTTTGTTTATTACATCGGTCATCAATGCTTCCTTTTCGAAACTCTTTTCGACCTAAGGAAGGAGGTGCAAATAAACTAATCCAGCAGTAGAGTTTTTTTGTGTCGTTTCTTGCTTGGGATAATGAAAACGACAAGCCATTATTTATAGGTAGAAAAGGGATACAAATATTCTAAAATATCTCCTTAAAAATTCTTGAACTTTTACGACTAATCAAACTAATACATTAGCTCTTTTAAATATATTAATATGCATATTAAAACCAAAATTAATTAATTTTCAACCGGCTAATATATTTAATATATTTACATATTTAAATAAATAGTTTATTTTTTTTGAATCATTTAAGGCCTTATGTAAATAAATAAATATGTAGCAATTATATATTTAATTAATAAATATTTTTCCTTAAACATATCTTAATGTAGTATTAATAAAGTTCATTAATATAATTTATAACATTTGAAAATTATGTTAATTTATTTCAGAACGCATCGAAAATTCCGTTGTGAGACTCTTAGGTGTGAACTCAGTCCTTAGTATTTAAACTCTTAACAAGAAATCTTATCAACATCCTCAATGCTTTGATAAGATAATTTTGTTTGAACATCACCATGTGGTTGAGATGATTTTCGTTTCTGAAAGTGTATTTTTGGATAAAATGTCCTAATCAAGTTGATCTGGATGAAAAGAAAAGTGAATGGCCATACCTTTCGATCTTGTCGAAAGGTTAATGAGGCTACTTCCACCCTTTGACCATGTTGTTAAAACACTAGATTGTCAAACCTTTCGACAAAGGTCGAAAGGTTATTAGCATTACCACACCCACCTTCCGTTTAAGTTGGTATAGAAAGAAATAGCTCAACCTTTCGACATTGTCGAAAGGTTGTTGACCAAGATTACTTCAACCTTTCGACTAGACTGGAAAGGAAGTAAGATGCCAAACCTTTCGACTTTTTCGAAAGGTGTGACAAGGATATTCCGACCTTTCGATTAGGTTGATATAATTCTCAATCATTTAGCTTCCAAAAATCAGTAATTTGTTGAGTTCCATCTCCCTTTGGACTCGAAAGCAGTTATGGTTGATGTCTACCACTTACTTTGTAATCATGCCAAAAGATAACGTGTGAAACCTCTCGACATCGTTGAAAGGAGATGCATAGCCCATTTGACAACCCTAACTGCTTTTAGCCCATTTGATGTCCATTTTCATTCTATGGAATCAATTCGAAGGGTTTACTAATGCTTAAGGAAGTAGATTCCCTTCGAATGAAGTCCATCATGAGCGGTTATAAGATATATAACCCAGGATTTCATCAGGAAATAAACCTTTCGACTAAGTTGAAAGGTTTTCCTCCTTTCAAAGCAGTCCCGGTTTATATCTTTAACCCCTTTACTGTTCTTATATAAGATCAATTTAGTTATCCCATATCCATGCATTCCACATATGCGATACGTCATCATCACTTTAACTACCCATGTTGAGTATGGATTTCATTGATGACGTATTTCAATAGGGAATCACTAAGTCGATCTTATACATAGCATAGATCAAAAGAGATTATGAGAAAAAGGTTGAAATCATGTGCAAGTGATCATTAGTCTAGCTAATGATCTAAACGATTCTCCGCATTGCCAATACATCATGAACGAGCCATCTCCATTTTATTCATATCCAAAATGAGTTACAAGAAATTTAGCTCTCTCCCCAATTCAATTTAGGGTTTTTACAAGTAAAATTATCTCTATGAAAGTGGAGAAAAGAAGATGAATTCAGTATCCAGAATCCGGCCCCCAAAACTGGACCCCTTAGGTGTTATTTATAGATGTAGGTGGCCTCCTTTCGACTTCATGCTTTCGACTAATTCGAAAGGTCCCCCTTTATATGCCGCCTTAAACCTTTCGACTTCATCGAAAGGTTATGAACCATTCGACTGTGTCGAAAGGATATGTAACGACCCAGAATTCCTGTCATTTGAAATTCGTATATTTAATTGATTTTAAATATTCACAAGTAAATTTTGTAAGCTGAATAAATTTTATTTCGAATATCTAGATTTAATTGGATAATTAAATTGTTAATTTAATATTTGAAATTATGTAAATAATTGATATTTGGATTTAATGTGAATAAAAATGATTTAAAAAGTTGAATTAAATTCTGATTGAATTAGGATGATGTTAGTAAACTTTTGAAATTGAATTAAAAGTTAAATTATAGAAATTGAATATTTTAATATTTAATTGACGTGTAAAAATAGCCATTTTTCAAACAGTCTCGGATTTCGATGAAACCTGTTTCATCGGATCCGTAATGTTATATTATGGTAAGATTTCAAATTTCGTATCAATCGGATTTACGGTTTGTCCGGGGCAAGCTAAAACGCGTAAAAATCGGTTTAAGTGAATTTTAAATTTAAATAGTCGATTCGAAAACCTATCTTCCAAATACGATCGAATTGGTTCCCAATATATATTTCATTGTGTTCGGAATAGGGGTAAAACATTATAAATGCCAGGCGACACGCTTCGTTTCGAGTTCGGAAAAAAATCGAGTTAATAGCGTCGCAACATTTTCTATAAAAGGCCAAAATATTTTCATTTTTCACTCAAAAAACCCTAGCTAGGGCTAGCCGGCACTTCCCTTTTCAATGGCCGAAATCTCACCTTCATCTTCTTCAATTATCTTCCAATCCGTAGACAATCATCAAAAACTCTCAACTACAAAAACGAAGATCGTATCGAGATTTATCGATCCAACGGCTGTGATCGAATTTGAGGTGATGGATCGTCGGCAAAATAGCCGCGTTTGGCTGCTGTTCATGCACGTTTTCCCACGCGCGGGGATACCCGAGTTGCACAAGATTCTCGGTGAAGGTGGAGCTCGGCTTTGGCTTCGTAATGGTGGTGGTTGATCGACCTGAAATCGATCGTATATGGCGCGAAAATTTAGGGCTTGATGGTGGCTATAGGTTTTCATTTGAACGTGAATTGAACGATAGGGGAGAAGAAGTAAATCGCGGCCCTGATGTGAAGATGCTGGAATGTATGGCCAAGATTGAAGATGCTGGAACGTATGGCCGAGATTAAAAGCTAGGTTAAAAAAAATAAAATATAAATTGAAATTGAATTATATATAAATTTGTGTAATCTTTATAATGCCATAACTTTGTCATACGAGGTCCGTTTTTGACGAAACGAATTGCATTGGGTCTGTATTGACGAGCACTACATTTTAGAGCTGGTTTGGAGTTGATTGGAGCTAGTGTGAATTTGGGTAAAATTAAACGGTCGTTTAATTTTATTCGGAATAAAACACTGCAACTGCTATTGGAAGCAATGTGAGTACAACTCACTCTTTCTGACTCACTAATATTTTTATATAAGTGAGAATAAATATTATTTATGATGATTGATGATTGTTTGGATGATATATGATATATTGTATATGTATTGATTGGTATTTGGATATATACCTGCCTATTGGAGCAAATGAGACCCTATACGTTCCCATGTATGAGCGGATGACTCTTTGTACGCGCGTCTGTCTCGAAGCGGACATTATACACATATTCTCATATGTATATTTGTTGCAGGTGACAGGTTGGAGGGATCCAACTGGATTCCTCACCAGTATTGGTTTATTTACAGATATTGTGATATATGATGTTATCATATGATATATGATGTTTGGATGCCGTGATTGATGTATTTAGTGTTGTTGCAGCATTGGGCCTATTTTGGAAATTTAAAAATGTTAAAGTGATGTTTTCAAATTAAAATGGATTTTCAAGTGATTTTGAAAATAGATGTTTTATTGATTTTTGAATTGTAAAGGAATTGAATTTATTTTGAATAAACAAAAATCATAATTTTTATGTTATAAAAATTATGATTTTTGTGAAATGTACCAAAATGTGATTTTTGGATTATGAAATGAACTATTTTGTAAATATAGTTTAAATTGAGATTTTGGACTTATTATAAATGGTTTATATAGAAGATTTATAAAATTGAATTTTTATAAATCAAAGTAAAGGAATTATTAAGGAATTTTGTAAATGATAAAATGGAGTTATAAATGGATTTTATAAGTGAATATTCGGCAAGTGATTTAAATAAATAAAAGATTAATTAAAAGGGCCTAGTGATTGTTTATGGTGCTAAATATTTGTTTTCTTTGATAGTTAAATAACCGACTATCAAATTTGGCCATTTTAGTTCCTCGACTTGATGTGGGAATTATTTAGTCGTACACTTATTACGTAGCCTTCTGTGTAGGCTTGGTTATCGTTTGTGTTAAGGATGTTGATTCGTTAGTGCAGAGTATTACTCCAATATATCGAGCTTCCTTCTTGGCCCGAAGGATAGCAAGTTGAAAGTTGGAGACGTGATAAGTCTATGAGACTTAGTTTCTGTGTGAGGTTGAGAAACGCTTTTGCGTTGTTGGTGCGAAGAGACTGGGATCAGATTTATCTGAAAACAACTTCGGACCAACGTATATGCGACGATTATGCAGGTTGCTTATGATGATATTGATATTCCAGATTTTCATAGTGGAGGACTGCTTGATGATCGTTTGGGGTTAAAATCCCAATATACATCTAGTAGCAGTGGTCTCTTCATTATGAAATATCCAATGCAAGGACTATTCGTTACTAATCCTAGGGATTTCTCGACAGGATATGGTAGGAAAGTGCCTTCGGTTTATCCTGTTTCTGGACAACTTTTATGAATTTTTGTCTAACATTGCATTTCTAAAGATTACGTACATTGGGTTTTACAAACATACATCTGTTTGGTGGAGGAGAAGGCAACTTCTCTTAGCTTAACAACCTTCCTTGAGAGGTACGAGCTCAAGGGTTGTATTTTTGTGGAAGACAATTAGTAGTCAACGGAAATGGCCGTGTGGCATTCATAGTGATGTGATTGTGATTTGTGAAAGGTAATCGTTACCTTAGGCCTCATCAAACGGAAATGACCAAAACAGGGTTAGATGCAGCAAGGCTAAGTGGGTCGCTCCCAAGTAGGATATGATCATCCTCTTCTAGATATATCTTTATACGCTATAACGTCGTGTATCTGATTATTGTGGTTTGTAAGCTAGAGGGCCCTCGGTAAAGGTCGGTAACGACCGGAGGATGACATATTCGGTACCATCTAGTTATAGAGGTGGGCCGGTCTTGTGTTGGTAGAGCGCAAATGTTCTGTGGCTCGGGACATCCATCTAGAGGTGTACCCCTTGGAAGTTAGTCCCTTCATCTGGTTATTTGTATGGAAATCCAAACTCCCTACATACCTGCCATTTTGATTGTATTACCCATTTTGGGCTATATGCTGGAATTTAATCAATGTAACAATTTCGGCTATGATTAATATTATTTGTATACTAGACACTAGTATAATATCACATGATTTGATATAAAATGATTTAGTTATCGTAAGGTAAAAACATGTCTGTGTTTATGTGTGGGCGTGTCTTACGAGATACTTTTGTTTTGATAAAGGAAAAGTTTGGTAATCTAATAAATTCACTTGAGTGTGTTTCTCACGCTGGTTTACCAGACTGATCCGGGCGTTATTTCCTTTCAATGCTCGGGTCAGACCGAGTATATTTATAGGTTCAGTTTTGGTGCTTTTGGAGCTTCGGTAGGAGAGTTGGAGATCTTCATTTTCGTATACACGTATCTGTTTTTATTATCCGTTGCTTAGTTGTTGTATATTATCGGCAATTGTGAGGATAGGTTATTATAACTGTCCAGGCTGATAACTGTTGATTGATTGTTGAACTCTGATTGATGTATGTTTGTACAGTTTCTGTTTTGTAAAAATTATTGATATGATATTATATGTTATTCCGCTGCGATGTGAGATTCTGTATTGTTCTGTTTGGTTTTATCTTCTCCCTTTATTCTCTTCTCTTCTTCTCTCTTCTTTTCTTTCTCCTGACTTTCCATCGGTCTGTGCTTTTTGGGTCGGACATGTGTGGATTATTGTCGATTCAAAGAGTAAGGATTTGTCGGTCATCATAGGGTATGAGTCTCTTATGCTCCTTGGTGCATCCCTCTTGCTTCCATGCTTTTGACCTTGTCCAAAGGTCTCCTTTTTGTATACTGTTGTGAACCTTTCGACCTTGTCGAAAGGTTTGCCTTCCATATGCTGTTTTGAACCTTTCGACCTCATCGAAAGGTTTGTCCTTGTTATGAACCTTTCATCCTTGTCGAAAGTTTTGTCCTTCATGTGCTATTATGAACCTTTCTATTTGCACCAAAAATGGTCACAAACCCCACAAGTAGTGAAAGCACCAGTGTTTACACACAAATCCTTAATATCCAGTCATAGACCACAGATCCAGATAATGTAGAGTGTAAAAATGAAGAAATAGTAAATGAAAAATGAAAGCAAGTAAAGAACACAAGAGAATTATAATGGTTCGGCTATCTCTGGCCTACGTCCACTTTGAATTGATCCTTTTATTTCCTTTATACTATGATTACAGTTACAATCCTTTGAATATCAATAGCCAAAAATGGCAGAGTTTTTCCAAAAGATAAGAAGATAAAGAGGAGCCGAGAAAAAAGACCCCTTTTTAGTTGCAATGGAGGTGCTATTTATAGGTGTGGAGCTGGAAATATTTGCCTTGAATCTTGGAATACTCTTTCTCAAGCCCAGATGGGCCGACATGATCGATCTGGAGTCATTTGAGATCGATCCTTGATCGATCCATAGCGAGTTCACATCGATCATAAACTGCTTAGATCGAGCTGAGATCGATCATGGTCAAAGATGATAGTGCAAAGTCATTGCTCTCCAAATTTCATGAAGTTCCAACACGTAGATTGTGAGATATGATCAATCCAAGTTCGAGTTTGCCAGTGTAGGCTGATGATTTCGTATCCATCAACTGGCATCCATTATCTGGTATCCATCATCTGGTATCCATCATCTGGTATCCATCAACTCGCATCAATCATCTAGTATCCATCAACTCGCATCCATCATCTGGTATCCATCATCCAGTATCCATCATCCGGTATCCATCATCTCGTATCCATCATCCGTTATCCATCAACTCGTATCCATCATCTGGTATCCATCATTTCATATCCATCATCTCGTATCCATCATCTCCCCTATCCATAGATTCTTATCCATCAGTTCGTATCCATCAGATTACCATCCATCCGAGTCTTGCTCTGTGATCCATATGATGCGCTCCAATCTTTGATTGGTTCCTTCGTATCGAACGATACGAACACGATCGACACGAAATAGCTCCTGAGTGCTTGCTGCTTTCGTATCCATCCAGCACCCTTGTCCTTGCATCGATCCGATGCGCTCTGGTGAAGTATATGTTTTCATATCGATCTGTGTTGGATCGATACGAACCATGATCGATCCGAAACAAGATGTAAAGCGAGTTATCAATCTTTGAGTTAACTGATCGATACGAAATGTATTGATACGAGATGTATCGATACGAACATCGATCGATCTAAACCAAATGCGGCAACGATTGGTACGAAAGTATCGATATGAATCCATTCTTCACGAATATTGATCCATCCATAACTTGAGCGTATGAACTCCGATTGACCTTAAACTCGAAACGTAGCTTCACCGGGCCTTGTTTATCATTCCTTATCAATCTCACCTTGATTGGAGCTTGGTCCAATTTTATCTGTATTGATCATAGCCTTGTTTCCAATTGATCTCCAATTCTGATATCCATCCTTTTAGCCAATTTGTTGGTATCCTAGCTTTGACCAAAAAGTGGGATAACATTTGCCCCCCAAAACATGCCTTGTGATAGGAAGGCATGTTTTGAATAGCTTTAAATCCGATATCCAAAATCCATTTTCCATCCATAGCCATATCATCCAATCCATAATTCAATCCATCACCAAGCAATTCCTTCTATGTCCGATAGCCAAATCCGCGACTCTTCCGAGTCGATATCCAAATCTGGGACCACTCCGGGTCCTTAACCAAATCCTTAGTTGTTCAAAGCCGAATCAATATCCATTTCACATCTTGAAATCCAGTAACTGAATCCTAATATCTCTCCGGATCATCACCGACCTCTCTGGACCCTTGCTAAGCTCGATCCAAACTTAACGATTGAATAGGCAGATCCTGTCGCGCTCCGGTGAAGCAACCTATCCCTTGCACTCCAATTATTAGTGATGTCCTGGTCCTCCTAGACCAATTATAGCCTCTCTGGGCTCTTGCTTGATCCCATCTTATCACTCTCTGGTGAAGGGGAAACAACATTGAGCAAGCCGATCATATCACTCTCCGGCGAAGCGGCGCCACTCCCTGCATTCTGGTTCAGTATCCCTGAACATTAAGCGATGCCATGGCCTAAGTCCTAGACCGATTGCAGCCCCTTTGGGCTCTTTCCGAACCCCGATCCAATCACACTTCGGTGAATGGGGAACAACGTCAAGTGAGCCGATTAAGTTGCTCTTCGACGAAGCGACTCACTTCCTGCACTCTGGTCCATGCCTTTCCGATCAGGGGCATAAAGCGATCAATTCCCAACTAATTTCCAGTATCCATCCCTTAACTCTCTAGTTAGGGATTTGTTTCACAAAATCCAGATCCATTTATTAAATCCAAATTCCAAATGTTCAATGAAAAAACAGAAAAAACTAAGTGCTGCCTCTCCGGGCAGAGCGGTCTACTACCATCTCAGAGCATGCATGGGAATCGCTCTGGTTCCTTTACATGTGTAAGTGGCATAGCCGCTTTATTTTTAGAAATAAAACCAGAAAGATTATTTGATGACCGAAGTTCAAATCCTGAACTCGGCCCTTGCCATCACGATCGTCTGATGACGAGTCGTGACCCCGATATAGGGTCATCCCTGTTTGGTGCAGGCCATATCCGCTCATGTTCTACTGCTATTGTCCGGTTCCTCACATACTGTGGCAATCTTCCAGTCCTGATGCATTCTTTCACCATGTCCTTCAAGTGGCGGCATTCATCTATGATATTCCCTTCCAGCTTATGGAATAGGTAGTGCTCCCGCTCCTGCGCTCCCGCAATGTGGGATTCCTTTTGGGTGGTTTTCGATAGGGGAGTTGCCCCCATGTTTCCAAGTAAATTCTTTCCAGATTCTCCATCAAGTTTGTGTATGTAGTGAATTTGGGTTCCCGGTCTCTTCTCATTTTGTTAGAACCATCATATCCATTATCCTGCTTTCGCTTTGTTTTATTCATCCCACGTCCTTCTCCAGACGTTCCTTCGCCTTGCGCGGCGTTCACCTCTTGCCTTTCAGTGCATGCATCATCTAATCGTATACACCTTTCTGCCTCGTGATAGAACTCCCTAAGATCCTGTGGTGGATCCCGCGCTAACAAGTCCTTGAACTCAGTTCCTTCTACAATTCCTACTACCGCCGCCATCAGAATCATTGATGGATCCGGGCAATCCACCGAAGCCATGACTGCATTGAACCGCATTAGAAAATTCCTTATGGACTCTCCTATCCTCTGCTTCATCGATGCCAATGTCATTACGTTCTTGGGTCATGTAACGTGGACCTTGAATTGTCTCATGAAGCGTTCCACTAGTTCGCCCCATGTCCTGATCGATCCATTCTTTAGCTGCCTGAACTAGTGCGCAGCCAAATCCGTCAAGTATAAAGGGAAGCATCTTGCCATAACCTCCTCAGATGTCCCCAGCACTTCCATGTGCCTGATGTATCTGGTTTTATTCATAGTTGGGTCCGACTTCCCATCATAGGCGTCCAACATTGGTAGTTTGAATTCTGGTGGGTTCCTTGCATTTCTGATATTCGGGGTGAACGGACTCCGAATAAATTCCTCCAAGCCTCCACTCGGTAACTCTCCTCTCAAAATCCTTCTTATTAATCCAGCCATCCGCTCGTCTCCATCCGGGGGTGGCCTCGTATACGCGTTTCCATCCTGCCCCTCATGTCCTAGAGGGTATTCAGGGTAGTACTCTTCATGTTGCTCATTCACGATTGCGTTAACCCTAGCTTGCTGAGCTTCATTCACGGGCCTTCCAATATCCAATCCTGAGGGTCTGCCCCCCAGGCCTTCGTTGATTCCCTTCACGTCCTCCATTCTGGTTATGGATCTAACCTCCAAAGATTTCTACAGCTCCGACTCCTTGTTCTATATTGCCGGCAGTTGCGGTTGCTCCATTTTCTGGGTTCTGGGTTCCAACCATGCCCATTTTCCTTAAGAGATTCTGCATAATCTCATGTTGGCTCTTCAATAATCTCTCCTGCATGGAATCCATCATTGTTCTCATCTCATCCTATGTGATGTAGATGGATGCCTGATCTGCTCCAGCTCTAGAGGAAGCCTCTTGACTTCCCTTTTGATGGCTTCTTTCTGGTAATGTCCTTCTAACTGATCGCCTAACCATGGTTCCTCCTAGATCTGATCCTTTAGCTTTCCAAATCTGAACTCCAAATCCAATATAGCAGGTGCTAGTCCTTTTCAGTGAAAGCACCAAAGTGTTTGCACCAAAAATGGTCACAAACCCCAAAAATAGTAAAAGCACCAGTACTTTTCCCGAAGTGATTTTTGGCAGTGGTTCGGGTTCAACCCATTTGGTAAAATTGTCGATGGCTACTATGAAATATTTAGCTCCTCCTTTTGAAATTGGTAATGGGCCGATCAAATCTATTCCCCAAACATCAAAGGGCCATGGATTTGTGATTGGAGTTAATTGACTTGGAGGCAACCTAGGTATTTTTGAAAACTTCTGGCATTTCTCGCATCTTTTCACACAGTCTATTTGCTTGGCTCACCATTTGTGGTCAATAAAATCCTTGCCTAATTACTTTCTTTGCAAGCTCTGTCCATTTTAATGATCTCCACACAACCCCTTGTGTGCTTCAGCCATTAGTCTCATCCCATCACTCATGCTCACACAACGAAGATAAGGTAGAGCATATCCCTTTTATAGAAGATTTCGTCTATCATAACAATGGTTGGAGCCTACCTCTTGATTTTTCTTGCTTCTCCTTTATCGATTGGTAATGTCCCTTTAACTAAATACTCAACAATGGGTGACATTCATGTGCCATCATATGTGCTACCTGGATTAGGTAGGTCCATCCTTTCATTTATCAGCTCATTACTACTTTCTATTTCTTCTCACCTCCGAGACTTGATTTGAGATCTTGTCATAACCAGAAATTCTTTTCCTTATTCGGATGTCTCTTTTTCAATGCTCAGCTTTTCCTGATAACCAACGGGAACAATTCGCATTTCTTGGGCTCCTCTTTAGCTAGCCATTTTGCTAAAGAGTCTGCCTGTGCATTCTCTGCCCTTGGAACTTGTTTTACCGAAAAATCCTCAAACAAGGCGAGCATTTGCAATATCTTCTTCACATATAAAGATACCTTGGGGTCCTTTGTTTGGCATACTTGTTTCACTTGATTGACCATTAGCTGTGAATCGCTGAAAATCTGTATCCGTGGGATTTTCAATTCTAATGCCAAAGTTAATCCCGCTACCATTGACTCATACTCTGCTACATTATTGGTTGCGGGAAATCCCAATTTCATGGCCTAGTGCAATCGATGTCCGTTTGGGGTTATAATTACATATCCTGCTCCGGCACCTTGCTCATTTGATGCCCCATCCATAAATAGTTGCCACATGGGCTTTTGGTCTTTCTCTTTTTTCGATTGTTCCTTTATAAAGCTGGTGCATTCATAAACAAAATCTGCTTGGGCCTGGCCTTTGATTGCAGCCCCTGGTTGAAACTCTATTTCATACTGGCTAAGTTCAATCCTCTATTTTACCAATCTCCCTGAAGTCTTGGGATTACTAAAAACTTGCTTAAGAGGAAAATTTGTCAATACCCTGATCGAATGTCCTTGGAAATATTCTCCGAACTTTCGAGCTGTAAGAATCAAGCAATAAGCTAATTTCTCTATAACTGGGTATCGAACTTCTGCATCCTTCAACTGCCTGCTTACATAGTATACTAGGAGTTGCGCTCCTTTGTCCTCTCGAATGAGTACTGAACCGACTTCGTGTTCTGATACTGCCATATATAGATACAAAATTTCCGCACTCTCGGGTCTTGAGAGTATTGGTGGTTTCTCCAAATGGCTTTTCAATTCCAAGAAATCTTTTCTGCAATATTCTCCTCATTTAAAGTTCTTTCTTTTCTTAATTACATCGAAGAAATGTATGCATTTATCAGTAGCTTTGGAGATAAACCTGCTTAGCATAGCTACTCTTCCATTTAAGCTCATCACTTCCTTGCTAGTTTTTGGTTTGACCATATCCCTTATAGCTTGAATTTGGTCGGGACTTGCCTCTATTCCTTGAGCACTTACCAGGTAGCCTAAGAACTTTCCAGAATGAACCCCAAAAGAGCACTTTTGCGGATTTAACTTCATTTGATACCTCCACAATGTCTCGAACATTTCCTCAAGATCTTTTGAGATGGTTTTCAAGTTCGCTAGATTTTACCAGCGTGTCATCAACATAAACCTCCATATTTCTACCAATTTGTTCTTTGAACATTCGATTAACCAATCTCTGATAAGTGGCCCTAGCATTCTTTAGACCAAATGACATGGCTCTGGAATAATAAATTCCCTACTCTATTATGAAGCTAGTATGATCTTCATCTGGCTTGAACATCGGTATCTGATTATACCCTGAATAAGCATCCATAAGAGATAACAATTTATGTCTGCTTGTTGCATCTACCAATTAATCTATTCATGGCAACGAGAAATGGTCTTTCAGGCATGCTTTGTTTAAATCTGTATAATCGACGCATGTTCTCCACTTTCCATTTGATTTTTTCACCAGAACTGGGTTGGCTAACCATTCGGGGTAATATACTTCCGGATTAAACCATTTTCAAGAAGCAATCAACTTCCTATTTTAGAGCATCTGTTCAAACTTTATTAAATTGTCTCTTTCTTTGCCTTATGGGGTTTGCTCCTGGGTTGATGTTAAGGGTGTGACACATGACGGTCGGGTCAATTCCCACCATATCGGCATGTGACCAGGCAAACACATCCTTGTTGTCTTTGAGGAACTAAATTAGATCTTTCTTTAACTCGCCATCAAGATCTTTTCCCACTTTGACCACTCTAGAAACATCTTCAGAATCTATATGGGTTTCCTCAAGGTCCTCTATGGGCCTTATTCTCTCTGTCTCACCCCGACAGTCAAACTCTGTGATTATTGGACCTTCTTCTTCTGAATTAGTGTCAACCTTCTTTCTCTTGTTTCCTATAGAAATGTACTTTTGATACATACGTTTATTAGACTTCTTATCATTAATTTTCGCTTCGAATGTTGGATGTAAAATCCATCATCCGAAGACTGTAAAGTAGTAGAAGAATCAAAATAAGTAGAATACTCCCTTTTATATTAATCGAGCGTGGAAAAGTACATTTCACGGGAGCTGAATTGTTATCCCCGCATAGTCCCCCAGCCTTGCTTTGTCAATAACTTCACCATGAGGTACTTTGGTGAGACAAAAACATCAATTTCATCCAGGGCTAGCCTGCCGAAGAAAGCGTTGTAGTAGGAGGGTTGGTCAATTATCACAAAGATGGTTTCAAATGTTCGGCAGGTAGGAGGCAACCCCATTTGTACTGGAAGCTTCATTTGCCCTGTTGGAGTTGACCCCTTGTTGTTGAACCCAAATATTGGCTCTATGCTTGGCTCCAATTTGTGCTTTGGGATATTCATCTGATCAAAAGCATGCTTGAAAATGACATTAACTGCACTACCTATATCGACCAAAATCTTGGAGACGATAGAAAGCCCAACTTGTGCAGTAATCATAAAGGGGTCATTGTGTGGATGATGGACCCCTTTCGTAGATCTTGCGGGGTGACCACCAGATTAGGCATTTGAATATTAAGACATAGGCTCTTCGTTGGGGGATCCTCTTGAACAGAATAAATTTCCTCCTTGGCTTCTTTAATATATCTATTCCGAGCTTCTTTACTATTTCCTGCCGGATGTGGCCTGCCGTGGATCACATCAATTCTATTAATTGGCGGGCTTAAGCTGAGGGGGTCTTCATCTTCCAAAACATTTACAATGTTGATCGGATGATTCTAGGGAGCACTTTCAGTTCTTTAGGCTTTATGCTGATCTAGGATAAATTATTTGAGATGGCCTTCTCGGATCAGCTTTTGAATTATGTCGGCCATCACTCTACATTCATCTGTTTTGTGGCCGTTAGCTTTATGGTAGGCACAGTAATCTCCTCCCTTCTTCTGCTCTAGATTATTCTTAGCTTTGTAGGAGGTTGGAAAGTTGACTCTTTCCTTTGCTGTAGCATATATGTAAGATAGTGGCCTGTTTAAAGCGACTGTATTAGCGACTATCTCTTCCCACCTGACCCTTTTATGGCAACGGTCCAAGCCAAATCTTACTCCCTCCTTTTTGGGAAGCGTTTATATCTTGGAATAGTAAAGCTCATCCATCCCGATGAATTTATCTGCCTGAAAGTGGAAGTCCTGGAGATCTTTGCAGCCATTGACGAATAGCTGCTTCCAAAATGGAGTATTTTCGATTAACCCAGAGTGGATGGTTATGAGTTTGTCTCGATCATTCATGTCCTTAACCTTCAAAGCTTCTGCATTGAATCTCCTCAAATAATCTCCTAAAGATTCACCTTGTCTTTGCTTGATGTTTGCCAGGACCGTATAATCAATAGTTGGATCCTTGCAAATGCAGAACTGTGTTGAGAATTCATATGAAAACTATTTCCAAGAGTAGATGGTTTTCTCCCTATACTATCTATAACACTTTGTTGCCGCCCCTTGGAGTGTAACGTGGAATAGTCGGCACCTAACTGCCCCAGAAGCATTGTATAGGTCCATCTGGCTGTCAAAAGCCATAAGATGATTATCAGGATCCGTATTCCCGTGATATTTCATAGACGGGATCTTGACATAGGGAGGAACTACTATCGCCATGATCTCATCAGTGAATGGTGGCACCCTCTCATTGTCATTTACATGCACATCCATGTTTCTTTTTCCTTTTGAATTCATGGCGTCCTTGATTGCCTTCTCAGCAGCATCTTTAAGGAAAGCTTCTACATTGCCATAATTATTCTGCTTCAGGTAATACTCTTTTGAAGTTGAGCTGCCAGACTGTTCTAATGACTTGTCAAGAATTCTTCCTTGATGATTAGCTTTTGCTTGTGGGAGCTCTTTCTTTTTTGAGGAGGTCAAGTCTACCTTATCTTTGCATTCCTTAGAACTAGTTTTCAGATTTCTTCTAGGAGAAATTACTTCTTCTCCTTGAGTTTGCCTTGGATTTTTTGATAACCTTTGAGATAAATCCATCTTCAACAGATCCTTCATTTCCTATAATTGTTGCTCCAAGCGCTTGATTTTTCTCCGTATTTTCATCCTGTGGTACTGGTGACAAAGCTTGCCCTAGAAGGACCCCATCCAGGTTGAAAGTAGGAGCTATATTTTCCTCCAAGTTGGAAGTGTGCACTACTCCCTCTTCGAGTCCACTCAAGCATTTTGATCTCATTTTTCCTAGGCAAGAGAAATAAACCATAATTAGTCTATATACGGTGATAAGTTCGGAGGTTCAAGCCCTCCTTCTAGCGCCAAAAATGTCAACAAGAAATTTTGTCAACATCCCCAATGCTTTGATAAGATAATTTTGTTGGAACATCACCATGTGGTTGAGATGATTTTCGTTTCTGAAAGTGTATTTTGGATAAAATGTCCTAATCAAGTTGATCTGGATGAAAAGAACAGTGAATGGTCATACCTTTCGATCTTGTAGAAAGGTTAATGAGGCTACTTCAACCCTTTGACCAGGTTGTTAAAACACTAGATTGTCAAACCTTTCGACCTTATCAAAAGGTTATTAGCATGACCACCCCCACCTTCCGCCTAAGTTGGTGTAGAAGGAAATAGCTCAACCTTTCGACATTGTCGAAAGGTTGTTAACAAGATCACTTCAACCTTTCGACTAGGCTGGAATGGAAGTAAATTGCCAAACCTTTCGACTTTGTCGAAAGGTGTGACAAGGCTATTCTGACCTTTCGATTAGGTTGATATAATTCTCAGTCATTTAGCTTCCAGAAGTCAGTAATTTGTTGAGTTCCATCTCCCCTTGGAGTCGAAAGAAGTTATGGTTGATGTCTACCACTTCCTTTGTAATCATGCCGAATGATAACGTGTGAACCTCTCGACATCGTTGTAAGGAGATGCATATCTCATTTGCTAACCCTAACTGCTTTTAGCCCCTTTGATGTCCATTTTCATTCTATGGAATCAATTTGAAGAGTTTACTAATGCTTAAGGATGTAGATTCCCTTCGAATGAAGTCCATCATGAGCAGTTATAAGATATATAACCCAGGATTCCATCAGGAAGTAAACCTTTCGACTAAGTAGAAAGGTTTTCCTCCTTTCGAAGCAGTCCCAGATTATATCTTTAACCCCTTTACTCTTCTTATGTAAGATCAATTTAGTTATCACATATCCATGCATTCAACATATGTGATACTTCATCATCACTTTTAACTACCCATATTGAGTATGGATTTCAATGATGACGTATTTCAATGGGCAATGACTAAGTCGATCTTATACATTGCATAGATCAAAAGAGATTATGAGAAAAAGGTTGAAATCATGTGCAATTGATCATTAGTCTAGCTAATGATCTAAATGATTCTCCTCATTGCCAATATCCATCATGAATGAGCCATCTCCATTTTATTCATATCCAAAGTGAGTTTCAAGAAATTGAGCTCTCTCCCCAATTCAATTTAGGGTTTATACAAGTACAATTATCTCTATAAAAGTGGAGAAAAGAAGATGAATTCAGTATCCAGAATCCGTCCCCTAAAACTGGACTCCTTGGGTCTTATTTATAGATGCAGGCGGCCCCATTTTCGACTCCATACTTTCGACTGAGTCGAAAGGTCCCCCTTTATATGCCGCCTTAAACCTTTCGACTTCATCGAAAGGTTATGAACCATTCGACTGTGTCAAAAAGTTATGAGTCTCTTATGCTCCTTGGTTCATCCCTCTTGCTTCCCTGCTTTCGACCTTGTCTAAAAGTCTCCTTTTTGTATGCTGTTGTGAACCTTTCAACCTTGTCGAAAGGTTTGCCTTCCATATGCTGTTTTGAACCTTTCGACCTCATCGAAAGGTTTGTCCTTGTTATGAACCTTTCGTCCTTGTCGAAAGGTTTGTCCTTCATGTTCTATTATGAACCTTTCGACCTTGTCGAAAGGTTTGCCATTTTTATGCCTTCATGAACCTTCCGTCTTTGTCGAAAGGTTTGCCTTTTATATTCTTTTATGAAACCTTTGACCTTGATGGAGGGTTTGTCTTCACTTGTTGTTACGGACCTTCCGACCTTGTCGGAAGGTTTGTACTCCAGTTGAACGTTGTCGAGAGCTGTATTTCCCTTCAATGTTGTCGTAAGGTTTTCTTTCATTCCTTTGCCTTTGCTGACTTCTAATGTTGCTTTCTTCATAGAACCTTTTGACGCTGTCGAAAGGTATCCTGGATGTGTCTTAACCGGTTCGAAAGGCTTGCTATGCTTTCGAAAAGGTCACTTTGGGGCGAAACCTTTGACTTCGAAAGGTTTGATTGTGTAGTTGAGGGAACACTATTGATTACTTTTGAAAGGGGCTCTAAAGTCATTATTGCTTTCCCATCTGTGTCAAAAGGTTGGTTATGGCAGAATGTTCTATTTGTTTCCATCTAGGTCGAAGGCCTTTACACTGTATAAACAGTTGGCCCTTCGAAAAATTCTTTTTAAATCTTTCATGATGACTTGGCCCATCTCTTCATCAAAACTTCAATTTTATTATCCTTCTTTCATACTTCTGCTTTCAAGTAGATTTTGTGGTTAACATAAACAATTAAATGTCAAAGCTTGTATGGGCTTTCGTGCAGTATAACATCGAGCATAAGTCATATGCTTACATATTATCTCGGTGAAAATCCTATTCTAATCTATTTATAGCGCTACCCTTAAGTAATGATATTTTTGTATGTTTTCTTCTTATTATAACTATACCACTAAGACATCTAGAGCTTATACCATGTCATTACTCTAATAATGTCCATGTTAATTGCGAAATTTAAAGTTTCAAATTCACTTGGTTCAATCTAATAACATTTATTGATTAACCAAATTCGCTCTAGCTGGTGACTTTAACTTTGTGTTGACTTTCTATTACGATGGAACTATCCCTATGTATTGAAGGGGACAAATCCTCTTTTGAGTACATTTCAACACATACCCGAAAATGGTCATAAATCAAATCAATAATGGGTGAACTCCAATAATCAGAGTAAGGTACTCGTGCAAAAAATCCATAATACACTAAAGTTAGAAGACCATTACACATCGTCTTGTGAGATCCTCTAACCGACTTAGGTACATTGATATATAGAGGACTTTTGGTGAGTGTATTATGTAATTGTTCCAAACAATTACACGCATGTAACAACTTGGTTCCCCCAAAGATCATAAGTAATCCACTGTCTATCATATGAAGAGTGTTGCGTACACTAGTCTCAACTGGTACATTAATATCCCTTTCTCAATGTACTTTGACTAGGAATGTGTAAGTATTGGTGTTTTAGTAATTGAATTCGATACTTAAGGTTACAAATTATTTGCAACTACAATCGATCAAACACCTTTCTTAGGGATTCATGTTGTACGTTGTTAGTGTTCTTATAACACTACCTACATATTATACTAACCTACAATAGAAATAAAACCAAAAAGGATAATTTTATTCGAATACGATTCTCCATAAGAGTTAAGTGTATTCACATATGTAATCCATGGAAACCCATACCTTCTAACACACAGATCCAAAGCCTGAAGTGACTTTCGAACTCGCATCTGTGCCAAGAAGT
Organism: Allium fistulosum; assembly: GCA_030737815.1. Taxonomy (NCBI): domain Eukaryota; kingdom Viridiplantae; phylum Streptophyta; class Magnoliopsida; order Asparagales; family Amaryllidaceae; genus Allium; species Allium fistulosum. The sequence goes on from CM060906.1 coordinate 696,920,079, forward strand.
ACGAGCTATCAGGTTTTTAAACATTATAGAAACTAAAGATATAATGATAAAATCTAAGACATTCTAAACTTTTAGATTTCACAGTGGAAGAAAATAAAATATAAATGTAGAAAATATCCATCTCAGAAAACACACTCAAACAGTACATAGTCATAATCCAGAGTATACAGAAATACAACATAAAGTTTAATAAGCATTAAGTATGATAAATAGTTACATGGAGAGTAATTGGAAATAAAAAGAAACTCCAATGCCAAGCTCACCTCTCCACGTACTAATCTCTGGGCTTATCTTCTACTGCCCCGTCCTCATGTGGTGGGGGAAAAAGGAAATGGTTGGATCAGACAAAATTCTAGTGAACGAGTTACATCATTAATATATGGTGATCACATGCAATTAACTCCATTAATACTCTATATGACCTAGGATACTCTACTAGTGTTTTTGAATTACTTACTATGGTAGGTTTCGTTAATCTAAGGGGTATAGTTCTCAACACACCTACACTAACATCTTGTGAAGGCTTACACTTAGAGTCGAACAACTAATCGAACCTCAAGATAAACTATGTATCATATAGTAACTACCGGAACTATTCCAACATAAGATTACCTACAATATCTACCTTGGGACTACATTCCTAGATTACGACTATACATATCATATTTAAGCGTTGAGGAGGAGCCCGCAATGCCGACTTGTATAGAAGACATTTGCTATATTCATGTCCACCTCTTAATGGTAACGTAACACCTGTTATCGCATCGTGTCTGGATCCATCAATAACGCAGTTTTACGTCTTCGCCATCGTACATACTAAAGAAATCCTGTTAGTTTCGGACCATACACTTCTCCAAGCATCATCATCAGTGTGCGCATACACCATAGAATCTCCTATGAGTGCAATTTTTGATAGAGTCGCCCCAATCGAAAATTGACCTCATGGAATAAATAGTGCCTCGGCCTTGTTGCTTGCGCGCACATCTATCCATTCCCTCAATGTCAAAGAATCGCAAACCTAAGGAGCTTGTTTCCTTGTTTATACTAACATCCATATATAACTATATATATATAATTAAATTAATAACCTGAGCCTTAGGCCGAGGTTCATACTATGCCCATATTTTGTTAACCGGTCAATTGTTGCTCATTAGAGCGGTCGACCGGCTCTAGTGATCATGTCGACTGATCATACTAATTTTTGTTCAATTATTTTACGTTAATTACAATAAAGTTTTAATTACAGCAGTTATCATCGTTCCCAATTATCATTTATAGTAAACTTTTAATTAAAGTAGTTCATTACAATGAAATCCTAATTTTATAATCTACAACTTATAGCCATAATTTCATGTTTGATTTCATACATGATTTCAATAAATCAACTTAACTTATGTTTAGGGTTAACAGGGTTATATTAATTCTTATTTACCTTAACAAAAGGTGTGTGTAATCAATTTAAATCAGTACTTATTCAACAAATCTACTTTCACTAAAATTAGATTGGAAAGAAAGGGATAAGATTTGTATATTAAATTATTAGTAAATTCCCAATTCATCAAATTAAACAACTCTTGGTCAATTAGTGTAACAACCCGAATTTTAAATTGTAATTAACTAAAGTTAATAAAAGAAATTTAGTTGATGAAAATATAATTTGGAGATTTATTTGATAAATTGGTTTTGAAATTATTTAATAAGAGGATTTAAATCATGAAATTATGATATTTAAAAATTTAAATAAGCTAAAAATGTGAAAATAATATTTTATGGAGGTGATGTATTTTAAATAAAATATTAGTTTGGGAAAGAAGTGATTTTTAAATAGAAATTTACATTTATTTTGAATTGAATTGAATTTCGTTTCAAAAGTAAAAGAAAATTAAAATATAAATTTACTTATTATTATATTATTATTATATTTTAAGGTCCAAGCCTGAGTACCCTAGCCCAATTCATTTTTCAGAGTTTTCTTTTTCTCGATTTTTCTTCTTTTGTTCATTTTTCACTTTATATATACTTCATCTTCCTTAACACAAAAGGAGTAATACCACATCACTTAAAAAATCAAGAAAAAATCATATAAATTACCAAATTCCAATATGTGGTTCTTTGCATCGTTTTGTATATGTGGCGAGAGGGTTATTGAGTTTAGTTATGGAGAAGTGGAGTTGTGTGCATGCGTTTAAACGAGAGAGGAGGAGGAAGAAAATCAGTGAACATGTGAGTGTTTTTCACTCATGCATCTATGTTCTAATTATATAAATTATGACAAATATGTTGTTTCGATTGGCGTTGGATTAGATACCATGTTTATGCTTTCAATCGGAGGAGAAACAGTGGAAGGGGAAGGGAACGATCGCTAGAACCGCGATCATTCACAAAAAATATCCCTTCAACGATAGACCATTTAGGTCATCCGGTCGACCGCATGTTGTCGACTGAGAGGTCAACCGGTCAAGTATTGTTTGTAAGTGTGTGTGGTTGTGTCTGTGTATGTGAAGTATGCGTGCGTGTATCATCTGGTGAGTGAGATTTTTTGTGTTTGTGTGTATACAACCTTCAGCCATATTTGTACTTAAATTGAAATACACAATTATATATATGTATATATTAAAATAGAAATAAATCAAAATAAATATACATAAAATTTAATATATATATATATATATATATGTATATACTAATAAGTTATATATGAATGAAAATGTAATTTAAAGACTTATAAAATAATAAAGTGAATCTAATAGTATATTTAAATGGAAAAATAGGAATGTGTCCACAATTAATCTTTTATAGTTTTCAAAGTGTGTGTGTGTATATTCTATAAAATTTAATATATAAATCAAGTTTTGAAAATATATTTAATTGATTATGAATAGATAAATTTGCTTTGGATAATATAAAATTATTCAAAAATGGTATTTACATGTAGAAACTTATGAAATGGACATTATGTGTAATATTTAGTTTTATGAACTATTTTTGGTGTTTTAAAAGAAGGAAAATGAGTTATCTAAGATTATTGGTGATTATTAAAATTTATATTTGGATTTATAATAGGTTGAGAAATTAATAGTTATCAAAAAGAAAATTTTATATTTTGTCTTAATTAAATATTTTAAAGTTTATAAAATTGCTGAAAATATGAAATATTCTTGGGTTAGTATTTTTTGTTATTTAAAATTGTATTTTCCATTACTCCTCTGATCAATCAGCCATCCTCAAACTTTTCACCGACTATTACCGATCCATTCTAGGCTTTCACCACCCTCCTCTCCCCCCAATTGATTGGAAACTGCTCTCCCGGTTAACCCCCTCATCCCCTTTGACCATCCCTTCACTGAAGAAGAAATTTGGGCAGCGCTTAAAAGCATGTTTGATGATAAGGCTCCTGGCCCAGATGGTTTCGGGCCCTTTTTCTTCAAACACTACTGGGAAATCGTCAAATTCGACATCATCGAAATGTGCTCTGAATTTCATACTGATCCATCATCTGTGGCCCGCATCAACTACGCAAATATCATCCTTCTCCCAAAATCCCCAGGCGCCACCTCCCTCTCGTCCTTTCGCCCCATTAGTCTCCTAAACACAACCTTTAAGATCATAACCAAGGTCCTGGCCAACCGCCTCCAAGGCTTCATAGCCCCTCTTATTGGAATTGAGCAATCCGCATTCATCTTCGGCCGTAACATCATGGACTGCGTAGCAATGACCCAGGAGGTCATATCCTTCTGCCACTCTACCTCAACACCAGGAATGCTTCTCAAACTAGACTACTCAAAAGCGTTTGACTCAGTTAACTGGCAATTCATTGTGGAGCTAATGGAACACAGAGGCTTCCCCACAAAATGGTGCAACTGGATATCCTCTATACTCAATTCAAGCATGTCCTCGATAGCCATCAATGGGGCCTCGGGGGGTCTAATCAAATCGGCCCGCGGACTGCGACAAGGTGACCCACTTTCACCCTTGCTTTTCGTTCTGGTGGCCGATGTGTTCAATCGCATGATCAAATTAGCAATTTCGAACAACATCTTTCAGGGCATTAACCTCCCCAATTCTAACCTAGCTATATCCAACCTCCAATTCGCCGACGACACCATTCTATTCGCATCACCCACGTTCAACCACATACACTGCCTCAAAGTAGCCCTATATTCATTCGAACTCATATCGGGCTTGTCCATCAACTTTAGCAAAAGTTCCATCATCATGCTCGGAAAAGCTGACCATCTCGGGCAAACCTGTTCCAGCCTGCTTAACTGTAAGATCGCACACTTCCCTATCTCCTACCTCGAAGTCCCTATCCGTCCAACCAAAGTACATAGATCTGACTGGTTCCCCCTCATCGCCAAGATCGAAAATAGACTTCATTCATGGAAAGCTCACTCCTTGTCCTCAGCAGGGCGCCTAGTCCTCGTTAAATCTGTTCTATCATCGATTCCCACTTACTGGATGTCACTGTACAAACTCCCTTCCTGGGTAATCAAAAAAATCGACTCAATCAGAAGCTCCTTTCTTTGGAATGGTAGTAATATAAAGAGGCTCGTAAACTGGCAGACCGCCTGCCTACCCCCGAAAAACGGCGGCCTTGAAATCATTAATCTACATGACTTCAACATCGCGCTCCTCGCCAAATGGCTCTGGCGGTTCCTAACCCCTGGCCCCTCCCTTTGGAAATCTTGGATTACCTCCCTACACTATCACTCTAACCCTTACCTAGTCCTCCATGCTCCCACCGGCATCAAACCATCCCCCTTCTGGTCTGGAGTAGTTTCAACCCTACCACGTGTCAAAAGGCTCTTCCATGTCAACCTGGGCAACGGGGCTAATTGCCTCTTCTGGTTGGACACATGGCATAATCAGCTTCCCCTCTCCTCTATCCTTCCCAACCTCTTCGCTCATACAACTAATATCTTCACGTCCACCTTAGACATTTCCAATTCGGGCCCAGCCCAGCTTCTCCCGGCTTCCTACTTCGACCTCTCCACCCTCACCGAGATTCACCTTGTCTCCTCAATTCTCCGGAACACCCACCTCAACCCCCGGCCAGACTCCTTCACCTGGGCCCCCAACCCCTCAGCCGGCTTCTCTGTTGCCTCCTTCTATGCTCACCTAAACAACCCTGGATGCCTCTTCACCTTTCCCAGACTTTGGAAGTGCAGGATCCAGCCCAGCTTCGCTTTCCTACAGTGGTGCCTCATTCAGGGGCGAATTAACACAAGAGACAGACTCCTCTGCCATAACATCGTAGTAGATCCCAGCTGCGTCCTATGTTCCACCTCAACAGAAAGTTTACAACATCTTTTCTTCGAGTGTGATTTTGCTGTCAGGGTCTGGGCGGCGACGACAGCTCACATTCTCGGACATATTCCCACGTTCACCTCATATTTCGACCACTGGCAGAACAACCCCCCCAACTATCACTTAGATCTCATGGTAGCTATATTCAGTTGGTGTATCTGGGCCGAGCGAAATGCACGTGTATTCTGCAAGCCCATATCCAACTTTGAAGGAACTTGTAGACGTATTATTCACTATTTCTCATATGTATCAGGTCGTAGCTTCTCCATACCATTCAGACTGAGACTGCCACACCCCAGTTCTCCACAAGCTGAATCCTCGGGCAGCACATCAGCAGTTCCTCCTGACAGGCATCGTGGGCACCACTAACCGCAATTTAGCTCTGGTCTTTTCATTCCTGTTGTTCGCTATATGTATTTTGTATATAAAACTCTATCTCACAGAGACTAGCTTACTGTTTCTTACTACTTTTTGGCCAGTGATCAGGCTTGTTGATCGCACTATTTACCTATTTATATGATATCTAATCGGCTGTGTAGTGCCACGCTACACAACCGTGTCGCTCAAAAAAAAATTGTATTTTCCATAGTAATATAAATACTTTTGAATTATTAACATGAGATATCACTATAGAAGAAATGGTAATTTTCCAACCCGGAATTCCCTACGCCATCCCTACGCCGCGTAGGCGCGGTGTAGGGATATCGTGAAAATGTGGAGAAGGCGTATGGAAGGCGTTGACAGTTCCCTACACATTTCCTATGGGTGCCATGGTCTTTGCCATTTTACCGTGGCATAGGAAAGTCGTATGGAATTCCTTACCCATTCCATACACCATAGAAATCATATTGATTTTACTACGCATTGCCTACGCTTACAGGAGGAAAGGGGTTGGAATTTCCCTACTGTTTACCTACACCAAACAATTATTAACTATTGTAATTTAACTTGAAATTATATCGTAAAAATTAAATATAAATTTTCATTAAACCATATTTACTTTCGAAACTGAAATAAAATTATATATATATATATATATATTAAATTTAAGTTATAATAATTAACTTTTAGATATTTAACTAAAAAAGAATAATAATTAAATTTAATAAGTTGGAGTATTAAGTTAACAGTAGGATAATATGAAAAATTGAATGTAAGCTATAATAAATATAAACAAGAAATCCACATATATATATATGTAACATCCAATAGAATAATTTTTGCCCAAATATCCTCTACGTCCACCGTTTTATCTTTAAATTGGTACCTGGTTTCCATTTATTGAAAACCATCAGTTTTCCGTATGTACAATTTTTACGCATTGTTATTCTTCCAAAATTTGTAGCCTCCAGATGTCTTAATGAAAATATTCTGTTCAATATATATATTAAGAAATTGAATATCAGTTCATTGTGCTTAATTAAGAAATGAATCAAGCATCCTGGAAAAATGATCTGATAAAAAAAAGACACGCAAACATCAGGAATAAATCGATGTGATTTCATGGTCTGCCATAAGGACTATATGTTTTCTAGTAATATAGAATATATAAGAAAAGTAACAGGTTGGTTTAAATGTTTAAAATTTTTTAAACGTAATCAGTGAAACATAATTTAAAGTAAACTATTAGATATAGATCTTACCATTCAACGTCAGTAACTTTATCCCAAACTCATTCGTTTCCAGCGAATATAAAAAAACCTAGATCTGAATCGCTCTCCCTTTCTGTTGCTCTCCCTTCACTGCCTTCCTCCACGCCGCCACTACCTACCTCCGCGCCGCCGCTTCCCATACCTCCATCCGTGCCTTCGATTGAGCGAGCATAGCTTAGAACGAACGGTTTTGAGAGGCTGCCTTTGCTTCTTCCTTATTACACACACAAAACCTGGTATTGCACGACCATTATTTTTTGTAATTTCTAATGGTAATTATCATTACAATCTACCAACAAGTTTTTTCCGATTGATTTTGTGCTTGGATAATTAGCGTTTGATTTTCTGATTTCTGGCATTTAATAGCCACACCCATGTTTCTCACTGAGATGAAATTTTTTTTTCCTCAACAATTCATAGCAAGAATACGAAAGACTTAACAAAAATGATGTTGAAAAATAATATAGGGAATGTGTATGGAAAGAGGCGTATGGATAGAGGCGTAGGGAAGGTGTTCGGAAAGAGGCGTAGGTATGCTATAGGGAATTTTTGCGATGCTTTGTTTTCCAACTTTGTCTTAGGCGTAGGGATAGCGTAGGGAAAATCCCCTACGTCGTCCCTACACCAATTTGGCATAGTGAATCTGGAATTCTTTTGTAGTGTATATTATGCATGATTTCTATGTCTTCTGATTCTTATTCTCTCTATACTGACTTTAATGTTATGAGCGATTCACCACTGAGATGGATTTAATTGATAATTTAAGATGATACGGTGATGACATCCTTGATATGATTTTGTAGTATTATTTAATTCTGTGTGATGAGAAATTTGAATAAACAGAGTTATAATACTATCTCGTATGAGACTTTCTGTAATATTACTCTGGTTATTCTTTGGACTCGTTATACAGAATATTTTGGGGATGGAGTGGAATTTATAAGCAGTGGATAAACGTTTGAGTATCACGCGATGGTATAGAACGCTATTGTGATATTTTTTTTGATTATTCATTGTAAGTAGATAACACTCGCGTGACGGGAATGGTAAGATGAGCGTGAGGTATACACATATGGAACACCCCACACCCCTTAGTATACCCAAAAGGACACACTAAAAGATGTGGTGCGCTGTAGGTATAACTAAAGCTAGCAGAGACTAAGATTCACAAGACAAAATAGATAAAAACAGCGGAAACAATTAAAATAATAATTTGCTAAAAGTCAAACTTCATAATATAGAATTATAAAACCAAATACATCATATGTCTCAAATACCAATATATGTCTCATGAAATCAAAACCTCGGTCTCATAAATATCAGAGTACAAACTATCCCTCACAAAGTGCCAGTACATGGAATAAGCTAAAAACCAAAAATAAAGAAGAGAAATACATAAGAAATCTCTGTCAAAGAAGTCTCCAAGTGTCCGCAATCTATCATCCTTGCTCTTGCTAGCCTATAGGGGGAAAAGGGGAAAATGGAGGAGTGGGTCGACTAAAAGTCTGGTGAATGATAGTAATTACTGAAACTTTAAGCAAAGTAAAAGTAATAGACTTTACAACAGTTCTAGTATATAAAAGGAAAGAAAGGAAATAGAGAGAAGGAATAAGCTGGAAATAAATACGAATTAACTAAATTGACATAATTGATAAACTTTGATTGTTTGCACTAGTCTTCGATAGCTGCTTTGATTAGGCTGAATTGCTAATCCTATAATTAGTCTGAAATCCTTATTCTACCCTTTGATCAGCCTGCTACTCCATAGACCTACTCTGGACTAGACGCTATATAGCTCCCTACACAAAAGGCAATGGTGTCTACGAATGACACGCAAAGTATCTATTATGGACTAGACCTTATATAGCTCCCTACACAGAAGGCAATGGTGTTTATGAAAGACACACATACTAAAGCGCTTGGAACTCATAGCGATTACTAAGCATCAAAATGGAAGTCGCACGCGTAACTGTCACCATGCTCATGCTACCTGTTGCTCCACCTATTGGGTCTTCTTATCACCTGTGCTCCAGCATTAGCGTGCCCCTCGTCTCACTTCAGGATTATGTGAAACACCGTTCCCATAAAAAAATAGGGGAAATGGTGTTGGTGCTGGCCCGTCTTCCAAACAATAACTAGTTGCGCCCCTTGCCTAAATCCCCATGATTTGGACTTCTACGTATTGACCAATTACTACCATTATTAGCATAAGCGTGCCCCTCGTCTCACTTTAGGTTTATGTGAAACACCGTGTCCATAGAAATAATAGGGGAATGCTATTTGGTACAGGTCCTACTTTCATCTTTGCTTATTAACTCAGATAAATTATTTAAATAAGCCTTTACAATTTATCTCTACTATCTTTGCTTATTAATTTATCCTAAGTCTTAAAATAAGCCTCATTCTGTTCTATTTCTTATTATAACCTACTTTATAATCATGCTTATTGCTTAACCCAAGTCTAAGTGTAAAAATAAGCTTCCTTCATCTTATACTCTTTTTAGTTATAATTCTAAGTTATAACTAGGCCAATTATCTTTAATTAGTCAAATTCTAACATTAATATCATAATTAGGCTCAATTTCAGTCTTAATTCCATTTTTATTACAGTCTTTACAATTAACATCTTATCTTCCATTATTTATGTATTCTTATAATTTTAATCCATATTCGCATTTAATCTATTCTAATCCATACGCGAAGAAGAAGGAGAAATAAAAGAAAACTGAAAATAGGAGAAAAGCCAAAGCGTAGGAAAAGGATGTAAATAGCGCATAAATAACAGTAAATAAATTAAAATACTGTAAATAAATTGTAATTAAATGGAAAAGCTATAATCAACAGAAATAAACTAAAATCAACTGAAAAGAATAGCTAAAAGAAATAGACTGAAAATAATTCTAAAAACTGTAAATAAACTACTAAAAATGTTATTCCAATAATCGTAGTAAAACCACAACTATTGGAAACACTATTATTTTAATTTACTTAAAAATCTAAATAATTACAATCACTCACCTGAGACAAAAACTAGAATCCCTTTTTTTACAACAACCAAAATTCTCTTGAAATCTCCTCTAATTTGTACAATCTCCATCTTTTATTTGAATGCATATATATAATATAATTTTATTTTATAAATGAAGAATGTAGGTAAATATTTGAGAGAGAGAAATGGAGGCTAGGTTTTGATTTTAGAGTGAAACCTAGGTTAGTTTAGGTCCTATTTATAGTGTTTTAAGTGTGCTTTCAACCGTAGATTAGAATCTCTAGAAACTTCTGCTGACTCATTGTTGTGCCAAATCTTACAATGCGCCTTGTCAGCGCCTTATCTTATATTTAATTTAATTAATTACACCCTCAGTAATATACAAACTATAAATAACGTTTTCTTCTCCTCAATTAATTTCTAATTTGTGACATTTTATTTCATATTAAATTTCCATGCGTCTCTCTTTATTCGCATGTTTCATTTTAGTTTTCAACATCCAATTTAATTTACATTTTTACTTCTGAAATAAAAAAACAAACAACATATCAATATCTTTCCACATTTACATCTGAAATAAGTAAATTAACATGTCAATATTTCTCAATGTTTATGTCTAAAATAAATTAATAAATAACTAGAAATTCTTATGCCAGTATTGTACATATTCACGTTTGAATTAATTGGATGAATAACATGTGAATTGTTATGTCAATATTCTATATATTTAAATCTGAATTCATTAAATAACATGTGAATTGTTATGTCTACATTTTTTTCCATATTCACATATGTTGTAATTAGATAAATAACGTATGTCCAAAAACGGGTATATATGTTGTGTATTAATTAGTAACCTAATTCTTTTCCTTTAAATTGAGCAATCAATTACATTAATTGATTGGTATTAAGGTTTTTATGTTTAAAAATCAAACTGACCCTTATTCTTCACTGAAAAAGAAATAACATACCTTATATTTTCTATAAGAAATGTAATCCTTCCATAATACACTCTTGCCTTTTCTTTTCAAAATATAACATTTATTTTATTAAATGCCTTCTTTTTATAAATATAAATATATGGTTACATTTTCTCTCATTTACAATAACCCATCTCATTTGAACATCGTCATCTAAATTTATAAAAGTGGCTGCCTTCTTTTTAAATACACTATTATACCTTTTTTTTCGTTCTCTTTTGTAACAAAACAAACTCCATGTTTATAGAATCATACATATATTCAAAAATGAGAAGTTTATTTTATTTATCTCAAAACATGCATTTATTTTTATTTAAAATGTTCATTCCATTTTGACATAAATGAAAGTTCTTATATTACACTCAATCATCACAATTTAATCCCTTTTACCCTTTCTAATTGAAACATTTCAATAAATCTACTGCCAATTAATTTCAATACTAATTTCAAACGAATTCTAATTATAAACACTATTTCTTTTCACTTATAATTATTTATTAATTCCTCCTTAAATTTTGGGTTGTTACATTCTCCCCTCCTTAAGGGATTTCGTCCCCGAAATCTCTATGGATAGAAGAATGAAATAAAAGTTTTCATCCAAGTTCTACAACCAACTACTCAACCATCACCCATTACATCCATTGTCCTTAAGTTTTTTCTAATGCGATTTATGATACTTATGCAATTAGTGTAGTGTCAATGTCCTTAACTGATGCAAAAGATTAGGCAGTCCACTGATTCAGTTGACATCCTTTTATGCAATCATGTCCGTGCCATGTATCCAAATGAATGCAAAAATTCCCTAATGATAACTGATAGTTCTATATGCGTGCTACAATCATCATCCAAATGCAACAATCATATGATAATCATCCATTTATAGTAACCATGGAATAAAATAAAATGCTAACGCGCACACATCCATATGCTTATGCTCTAGTGTCCTCGTTAGGCCGATCCCTAAAAGATAATAGTGCCTAGTGTAAGTATATGCATCCATTAGCATCCACTAGTAAACACTTGCAACCACTAGCATCCATCATACATAACATGTTTACATCAAATCATATCATCCATAGGTTAAATCCTAAGTTCTACCCTCCCAAGGGATGATAAAGGAAAGAACCTATTCAAAACTAAAGATGGAAATAGGAAATTCGAAATTTACTATCAAAGAGAGATGTGGATAAGAAGTACGCATTTTCTCCTAATCAATTTAATCTTCTCCGAAGTCTTTTTAACATCTATAGACTCTATCCAACATGAAAGCGACTTGCGTGGTCTTCCATAAAGAGCTTCGGAAGGTGCCATTCCAATGCTAGCTTAAGAACTACTATCTTATGCGAATTCCACTAAAGAAAGATGTTTTTCCCAAGTTCTTCCAAAATCAGGAATATCCATTCTCAACCATGCGTGTCTTACAATTTTACTAACTCCACTTTACTGTTCTTCTTTAGTCTGCTCACATGAATCAACATTCCTAGGTTCTCACTAGGGTCCTATACACTCTACGGAAACTCTATTATTACTTCCAAAAGTAATTACTGTTGTCTCCTTTGTAGCCTTACACCTTTTCCGTTACATCTAGGAAATGATTCATATCTACTTCACATTCAAGAGTTTGGTTCGGTGTTTATAGTTCCATTTTAAAAATTAAGGTTTCTAAATTTTTAAAACATCAAATCCCAAAACCTTTGTCTTTAAAAGTGTTATCTTTAAGTTTATATTAAATTCAAAAATACTATATTACTTAAAATCTTATCTTTCTAGACTTGCATCTTCACAGCTTTTTGAATTTACATTATTTCCCAAACCTAGCGGGAAAAAACTTTTAAGTCCAAAACTTATTCCTCGTTTTCTTTTAAAGACCTTTTTAGTTTTCTATAAATTTGAATTTTCAAATTTTACTTTTATTAAGTTTTCCAAACACTTATTTACTTTTTCACCAAACTATTTTCTTTTTGAATATCTTTAAAATATTCTTATGTGTTTTCAAAACATCTTCTCATGATACTTAACAGTCTCATACCTTAATGTATTGGAACTACTTTCTCCTATTATCACGCTAAAATCTTTTATTAACCATTTTAAAAGAAGACTTCATGTTTAGGTGAAACTACAAGGAACTTATTTTATACTTTTCGAAATAGGCTATACAAAATATGTTACTTCTCATACCTTGTACATCATTTTCATATATTCCTTGTAACTTGTACAAAACATTTTTATTGGTTTTATAGAAAATTATACCATTACTTTTTTTTCATTCCAATAGATTAAAGTATGTTTAATTTACATTCTCTTATGATAGACATTTTCTAATATCTAACTTACTCTTTTCTTTTCAGAAAAACTCACCTCCAAAACTACTTTATTATATCCATAACCAAAAACATTTCCTTATAATAAGTGTATTTTACAAATCACTTTTATTTTTACTTTTAGAAATTATCTTTTTAAAATTCATTTTTATTTGGGTTTAAAACAGATGTTGCGTAAAACACCGTTACTACTACCCAAAAATTCTAGTGTATGAATTTAATTAAAAATAAATACTAATAAACCTCATATACTATGTAAAAACATTTCCTTTCGGAGTCACATGCTATAAGAATAGTGTTATAGCCTATGCTCCCTTTATTTTCCATGAAAGCATCTATTACAACAGTAAATGTTGTAACCTATGCTTTCGATACTTAATACACTCTAGGCTTTTATATTTAAAATCTTTGTTTACCTATAAAGAAACCAGCGAGCTATATATGCTCTATAATTCTTCAAAAATAATTTCACTATTAACAAAATTTACATCATATAAAAACCAATTATAATTTCAAACCACATTTTTTTCAAAAACCCAATATTTACTTCTTCAAAAATATTGACAATTATATTTATCAAATTTTCAATTCTAACTGTTTCATTTTATTGGGCTAGGCATAAAGTGGAATTTCTACTTACTACCCTAGGAGTACCCTTCCTAAATCTTGGAAATCTCATTTCCTTACTAAAGTCTTTTATTCCTATTCCTCTTTTATGCTCATATTTATTCCATTGCACTACCGTTAAATCCATTTATCGGAATCTAAATGTAAAAACCGTTTCTCAAACTCTTTCCATGAGTTGATCTTCTCTATGCCCCTAAAAACGCACTTCCTTACTCCAAAAATGTCACTTGAAGAGTTTTGCCTTCAACCAATGAATGCGAAATGTACAAAGAACCTCTTCAAAATGTCTGGAAAATCTTTAACGACTGGAACAGAATCTAGTTCTCATAGTGATAAATCAAGGGAATAAAAGAAGCTCAACATAACCGACCCCTATGGGTCGCAAGAAACTTCAAGAGTCCATCCGCTACATGTCCCTAATCTAACGACTCCCTTCTCGCATTCTAATGTCGCACCATAAGTGGATAACCAATCCATCCCCAAAACCATCCCATACCCCGAAAATCCCAATACATAGGCGTCACAATCAAACTCTATGCCTAGTATCAAAATTTTCAAACCCCTACAAATCATAGACAAGTGTGCCAATCCTCCTATGGGGTTTGAAACAACAATTGGGTCTACTACTAAAGAGATGTCTACGTGCAAATAACCTAGCAAAGAACTAGAGATGGAAGAGTGTGATATTCCAGAATCGAAAGGAGTTTGAACTGGACTTTGTGGGGATTTTTAAGAAAACTCTTTATTATTTGAAAACTAATTTTAAATTAAAGAGCTTCTTTTCTGAAAAATACTATTAAAACCAGTTATTTTGAAAAATACTTTACTTTTTTTTAAATTTTTTTTAGGAATCCTATAACCTTAGGCTCTGATACCAAATGAAACACCCAACACCCCTTAGTATACCCAAAAGGACACATTAAAAGATGTGGTGCGTTATAGGTATAACTAAAGCTAGCAGAGACTAAGATTCACAAGACAAAATAGATAAAAACAGCGGAAGCGATTAAAATAATAATTTGCTAAAAGTTAAATTTGATAATATAGAATTATAAAACCAAATACATCATATGCCTCAAAATACCAATTTATGTCTCATGAAATCAAAACCTCAGTCTCAAAAATATCAGAGTACAAACTATCCCTCACAAAGTGCCAGTACATGGAATAAGCTAAAAACCGAAAATAAAGAAGAGGAATACATAAGAAATCTCTGCCAAAGAAGTCTCCAAGTGTCTGTAATCTATTATCCTTGCTCTTGCTAGCCTATAGGGGAAAAGGGGAAATAGGAGGTGTGGGTCAGACTAAAAGTCTGGTGAATGATAGTAATTACTAGAATCTTTATGCAAAGTAAAAGACTTTACAACAATTCTAGTATATAAAATGAAAGAAAGGAAATAGAGAGAAGGAATAAGCTGGAAATAAATACGAATTAACTAAATTGGCATAATTGATTAACTTTTATTGCTTGCACTTGTCTTCGATAGCTGCTTTGATTAGGCTGAATTCCTAATCCTATAATTAGGCTGAAATCCTAATTCTACCATTTGATTGGCCTGCTACTCCATAGACCTACTACGGACTAGACGCTATATAGCTCACACAAAAGGCAATGGTGTCTACGATTGACGCGCAAAGTATCTATTGTGGACTAGACGTTATATAGCTCCCTACACAGAAGGCAATGGTGTCTACGAATGACACACATACTAAAGCGCTTGGAACTCATAGCGATTACCGAGCACCGAAATGGAAGTCGCACGCATAACTGCCACCATGCTCATGCTACCTGTTGCTCCACCTGTTGGGTCTTCTTATCACCTGTGCTCCAGCAAAAGCGTGCTCCTCGTCTCACTTCAGGATTATGTTAAACACCTTGTCCATAAAAAAATAGGGGAAATGCTGTTGGTGCTGGTCCATCATCCAAACAATATCTAGTTGCGCCTCTTGCCCAAATCCCCATGATTTGGAGTTCTACGTATTGACCAATTACTACCATTATTAGCATAAGCGTGCCCCTCGTCTCACTTTAGGTTTATGTGAAACATCATATCCATAGAAATAATAGGGGAATGCTATTTGGTACAGGTCTTACTTTCATCTTTGCTTATTAACTTAGAAAAATTATTTAAATAAGCCTTTACAATTTATCTCTACTATCTTTGCTTATTAATTTATCCTAAGTCTTAAAATAAGCCTCATTTTGTTCTATTTCTTATTATAACCTACTTTATAATCATGCTTATTGCTTAACCCAAGTCTAAGTGTAAAAATAAGCTTCCTTCATCTTATACTCTTTTTAGTTATAATTCTAAGTTATAACTAGGCCAATTATCTTTAATTAGTCAAATTCTAAGTTATAACTAGGCCAATTATCTTTAATTAGTCAAATTCTAACATTAATATCATAATTAGGCTCAATTTCAGTCTTAATTCCATTTTTATTACAGTCTTTACAATTTACATCTTATCTTCCATTATTTCAGTATTCTTATAATTTTAATCCATATTCGCATTTAATCTATTCTAATCCATACGCGAAGAAGAAGGAGAAATAAAAGAAAACTGAAAATAGAAGAAAAGCCAAAGCGTAGGAAAAGGATGTAAACAACGCATAAATAACAGTAAATAAATTAAAATACTGTAAATAAACTGTAATTAAATGAAAAGGCTATAATTAACAGAAATAAACTAAAATCAACTGAAAAGAATAGCTAAAAGAAATAGACTGAAAATAATTCTAAAAACTGTAAATAAACTACTAAAAATGTTATTCCAAAAATCGTAGTAAAACTACAACTATTGGAAACACTATTATTTTAATTTACTTAAAAATCTAAATAATTACAATCACTTACCTGAGACAAAAGCTAGAATACCTTTTTTTATAGCAACCAAAATTCTCTTGAAATCTCCTCTAATTTGTATAATCTCCATCTTTTATTTGAATGCATATATATAATATAATTTTATTTTATAAATGAAGAATGTAGGTAAATATTTGAGAGAGAGAAATGGAGGCTAGGTTTTGATTTTAGAGTGAAAACCTAGGTTAGTTTAGGTCCTATTTATAGTGTTTTAATTGTGCTTTCAACCGTAGATTAGAATCTCTAGAAACTTCTGCTGACTCATTGCTGTGCCAAACCTTATAATGCGCCTTGTCAACGCCTTATCTTATATTTAATTTAATTAATTACACCCTCAGTAATATACAAACTATAAATAACATTTTCTTCTCCTCAATTAATTTCTAATTTGTGACATTTTATTTCATATTAAATTTCCATGCATCTCTCTTTATTCGCATGTTTCATTTCACTTTTCAACATCCCATTTAATTTACATGTTTACGTCTGAAATAAATAAACAAACAACATATCAATATCTTTCCACATTTACATCTGAAATAATTAAATCAACATGTCAATATTTCTCAATGTTTATGTCTAAAATAAATTAATAAATAATTAGAAATTCTTATGCCAGTATTGTACATATTCAAGTTTGAATTAATTGGATGAATAACATGTGAATTGTTATGTCAATATTCTATATATTCAAATCTGAATTCATTAAATAACATGTGAACTGTTATGTCTACATTTTTTTTCCATATTCATATCTGTTTTAATTAGGTAAATAACATATATCCATAAACGTGTATATATGTTGTGTATTAATTAGTAACCTAATTCTTTACCTTTAAATTGAGTAATCAATTACATTAATTGATTGGTATTAATGTTTTTATGTTTAAAAATGAAACTGACCTTATTTCTTTACTGACAAAGAAATAACATACCTTATATTTTCTGTAAGAAATGTAATACTTCCATAATACAGTATTGCCTTTTCTTTTCAAAATATAACATTTATTTTATTAAATGCCTTCTTTTTATAAATATAAATATATGGTTACATTTTCTCTCATTTATAATAACCCATCTCATTTGAACATCGTCATCTAAATTTATAAAAGTGGATGCCTTCTTTTTAAATACCTTGTTATACTTTTTTTCCCTCTTTTGTAACAAAACAAACTCCCTGTTTATAAACATACATATATTCAAAAATGAGAAGTTTATTTTAATTATCTCAAAACGTGCATTTATTTTTATTTAAAATGTTCATACCATTTTGACACAAATGCAAGTTCTTATATTAAACTCAATCATTACAATTTAATTCCTTTTTCCCTTTCTAATTGAAACATTTCAATAAATCTACTGCCAATTAATTTCAATACTAATTTCAACGAATTCTAATTATAAACACTATTTCTTTTCACTTATAATTATTTATTAATTCCTCCTTAAATTTTGGGTTGTTACAACATAGTTATGAGTATAGCTTCATACTTATAGTCTACGATTATAGCATTATGCCTTATGATGAGAATGACTTTGCATTCATTAATATTAGTTCTATATGTTACTATTATGATGTACTCCTTTTATTAGCGTTGGAGAGAACCAGATGGCCAGAATCCATCCTAGCAGCCTGATCATGGGGTCGCACCCCAGATCTATGACACGCTATATTTATATAACCACGTGTTATCTCTATCTATGCGTTTACCCCTATGTCACATAGGTTAGCAATTTGTTACCAATAAGGGCTAGAGTCGGATCGTGACTATTGAGTTATCGCATTGATAAGGACATTGGTGGACACTTGTCATGATACCGTGATGGTAACTAAGACTGTAGAGAATTCGTGACTCTAAAGCTAGCTTAGTGCTATCAGCCTCCCTTCTGGCACTAACGGAGTAGTAGTTTGGCATATACCATCGATACATCTCACTTATGTATATATATGGGTTAGATATCTCACACACCGTTGTTTATTTATAGATGGCTCTACTTGGGACTTCGAGTCTGTCATCTAGTCATTTCCCGTCACGATACTTTCTGACAATTAATATATAAGGAGTTGAGATTATACCTGTAATAGTTATCCAGAGTATAGTTGATTCTCATTTCATTGTTTATGTTGATATGTATGATGATAATGATGCTCTATTTATTGAGAATGAGTGTAACATTTAGGCAAAGCTCTGTGCTAGCCTGATCATACATGGTGTCTCCTTTTTTGATGTTACTGGATTTAGATGATGATTTCTCGATATGTATGATTCACCCATTTGTGTTGATTCTATGATTTCTGATTTGATGTGTTTCTACATGGGTGATGACATCTTTTGATATTTGAACTAGTTGCTTCATGCTTGGGTTTGAGTTATTAGAGTGATGTGATGCTTTGATGGTTATCTATGAGATTATAACATGTACAAGTTTCCATAGTTACATATATTGATACGTCGTCCGATGATTATGAATATCTTTAATTAAGTTATCATATCATTATCCTTAGTTCATATTGTGTTACCCTTATTTTGGATTTTTGATTAGACATAGTCTGACCCGTGTGTTATTTATATAATACTCGGGTCAGTTCGAGACATTTCAAGTACATGGGACCACTTGACCGACATTTGTATTTATGGGCTTAGAGGAGATTTATGTTAGGATCGTGATATGATATTGTATGACATTGATTCATTGTATATATGATACCGAGTTGTATATCGATTGTTTATTACATTATAGTGAGACATACATCATTTGAGATGATTTGTTCCCTTACGGTATGATGTATTATATGTTATATGTTATCGCTGCGATTCTGACTCTGTAATCTCTACTATTTTCTGTATATTCTGTCCTTGAGGTACACGTGTTTGTTACTTTGTACCAATACTATGTACGTATAGGTGAGTTATATATTTGAAGTTTTTAATACGTATCAGTGTTAGTCCAAGGGAATATTCATGTGTGTACCCCCATATTGCCTCATTCTCCGTATTATCTAATAGTATTATTCGGTAATACTCTTGAATAGTATAGGTATAGAAGTGGAATGTTTTATTTGGTACCAGAGCTGGTTGCTTTGTGCACATGATAGAGGGTTCTCGTTAGATGAGCTCAATGAAAATCTTCACCATTATAACATTCTTTCTACCTGGACTTATACAATTTGCTCATGTTAAAGAATTAACACAGTCTTCTATGAAGAATGATGTTGCATCAATAGATCAAGGGATAACTTATGTATTGATGCTTGTAGCTTTGCTTGTTGCTTATCTTGTTCATTAAGTGTTACAAGAAAATGATTTATTGTACTTAGTTTGGTTAGATTTGCATAACTTTGGCAAGTTTACACAATCATAATGTATTATTTTATGATTCCTTAAATAATTTTTTCACATTTTAACTATATGTTGTGTGTTTGTGCATATAGGATGCTACTACCAATGTTGTTATTGTGTTCAGGTTCATCATTGTTCATTCTATATGTGATCACTACTAAGAAACACCTCAATATAATAATTTTATCAGTCGTCATATCCGATAAAAAGTTTGATGTTGCTCTTCATCAATGACATACAATAAGATAAGATTCCATATGAGTCAAACTGGAGTGAGAAAACCAATTCAATACCAGGTCCATTGTACTCCTCCGTCCATCTTCAGCAGCTAAATAAGCCATCTCCTAATGATGCAGAATTTCAGTTATATCTCCTAACGGCTTTGATACCATCTTAAATAATTACATAACGTAGAATATGCACTTGCTAAGAACTTTATAGCAGTTAATGGAAATGATCACTTACAAACAATAATATTGCTTTTATTATGTTGCTTACAAAGATATTAAATGTGCACGCTGTTTTTTTTTATATCTTTTTCCTTTTGTGTTGGTCATGGAGAAGGAAAAACCTCGACATGTTTATATGTTATATGATAAACACAAAAAAATACTATATAAATTAGAAGATTACTGATCAAATGAATAATTGAAAAGTCATAGCATTTTTATAGAAATATTATGTAAGAAAATATTAATTATTTTCATAGAAAGTAACTTTAATTGTTTCCTAATCATGTTTTTCTTTTCATATCTATAATTTTACTAAACTGATTTAATTAACACATGAGTTGATAAGATAAAACTAACACAATGTGACGTTGAGGATATGGGAATAGGATATCTCAATCCTTTTAGACGTTATACCAAGAAAGATTATGTCAAATCAATCATTTACCATAATCTTAATTAAACATTTTGTTTTAAACTTATTTAAGAGACATCATTCAAGATAGTTGAAATTGTTTAATTAGTTCAGAATTTTTGATAGTAAATCCTTGAGGTCTCAAATAGTTATTCTCTTCACATATATTTGAAGTTTTTTCAGTAAATAGCAGAACAAGCTGTAAATTTTTGAGGAACGATGTTTTATATTTTTTTTCGATTTACGCCTAGATGTTGCTGTTATTTAGTTAAAATTTAAATTGTAAAAGAATGAAAATTATAAAATTCCTAAAATAATTATTGGGGGTGATTAACAAATTTTATTTTAAGTTTCAATTTGTATTAAGAGGTGAATCCTAATTTCCAATTTTTTTATTAGTGAAAATAAGGGACACATCTCTAAAATCTAACATAATACACAAAACATTCTCCCCAAACAAAAGATATAAATTACATCCCTATTTTCAAATACTGCAATTTTCTTCCCTAAAATACCCCTCTGCTCCATGGCTGAATGTTTGCACCCCATTAATTATCAATTTAAAACGCAATAACTTTCTATAGGAACGACAGATTAACAAACCGTTTTCACCATTAAATCACAAATTTTATTATCTTTCTAATGAGTGGCACTATGCATATATAAAAACAATGGCAGACCAAGTTATTCGCGGATCCATTTCTAATGATGTTTTTCAATTTTTTTACAATTATATGGTATGATTGCAGACAATTCAGCAATTATATGCAATAATTGCAAAAAAGTCTGCAATTATATGGTATAGTTGTACTTTTCTACGATTACTTGAATAATTGCAGAAAAATCTGCAATTACTCCATTTAATTGCAGAAAAGTCTACAATTATATGGAATAATAGCAAAAAAGTCTGCAATTATTCCATTGAATTGCATCAAAGTCTGCAATTATTCTGTATAATTGTATAAATATCTGCAATTATATGGAATAATTGTTGACATTTGAAGAAAAATTGATGATTATTTCATATAATTGTAGAAAATGGTAAGTATACGAAATAATTGCAGAAAAGTTTGCAATTATATGGAATAATAGCAGAAAAGTGTGTAATTATTCCATATAATTGCATAAAAGTCTGCAATTATTCCATATAATTACATAAAAGCCTACAATTATATGAAATAATTGCTGACATTTGAAGAAAAATTGATGATTATTTTATATAATTGCAGAAAATGGCAAGTATATGGAATAATGGCAGAAAAGTCGGCAATTATATGGAATAATAGCAGAGATTCTGCAATTATTCCATATAATTGCATAAAAGTCTGCAATTATATGAAATAATTGCTGACATTTGAAGAAAAATTGATGTTTTTCAAAAATTGTAGAATTCTCTACAAATGTATGAAATAATTGCAGCCTTACTGTAAATATGATTTTTTTTTTGTATCAACAATGGACCCTATTTTAAAGATTGTAAAATTTATATATGATTTTTTTGATGAAAACAGTATGTTGATCCGATATTTCGACAGAAAGTTATGCGCGTTTGAAATGTTAAAAACATAAAGGGTATTTGGATATTTTGACGTGGGGATTTGAAAATAGAGACTAGAAACGTAAGTTTATTTTGGAGAGGATGTTTTTTCTATTTTGAAACTTAACGGGGATGTGAGCTAAACATTTACTTTTTATTCATCTCGATACTTTGCTTAAATTGACATTTTCAAACTACAAAATGGAGAAGTTGGTGGTGTTACAATGACTTATTCTTTGTTGACAATCATTCATATCATTGTTTCATTCTTCAACGTCACTCACAGCATATGCATCGTTAGTAGTGGAAATAGCAACAAAAATTAACATAAAAAACAACTAATTGGACTAAGCACACATGTTCAATACGTACGCTAGTATTATTTATATGTGGTCAATCTAATGGGGCTTTTTACCATTAGATTTTATATAGTCGCCCTTTGAATTTTGAATTGTCTAAAAACAAGCAACCATCTGCATTGAAGCTGCTATATAAAGGCCACACATATAATCATGTTATCATTAAACATAAATTTCCAGCATCATCAACATTTATAGTTCTACATAAATTTCTAACTCCGTCATTGGAACAATATGAGCACAATGAATATTTTCACAGTGTTTGTAATAGCATACTTTTTCTCTGGACTAATGCAGTTTGCTCATGCTAAAGAGTTAGCACCTTCTCCAATGAAGAGTGATGTTGCTTCGGTGGATCAAGGGATAGCTTATGTATTGATGCTTCTTGCTTTGCTTGTTACCTATCTTGTTCATTGATTTTATTCATGTATTATAAAGTTTCAATTTATTCTTTTTAATATGCCTTTATTTTGCAAGGCACTCGTAAATTTGTTTAGTTGTTATATTTTGAATCTTTGCTGAATTCGTCTGCGTGTATATGGGATATAAGGTTCAGACATCCAAAACGAAGCACCGTTTTTTTTTCTTCCTTTTTTTTCTTTTTTCAATATAGTCAACTGGATTCATAAAGTCAGCGATGAACGCTAATATTAACTATTTAATTTAGATTAACTATTGTCATGTTATTCTCAGTAGCAATCATTGTTTGTATGAATCCAACCAACTATATATTAATTGCAACACAAAATTTAAGGATTCTAATGAGCTTAAAACACGATTACACGATATAGTATGTGTAACGGGCACAAGATCTGCATGATGCCTGTAATATTATCAATCAAAGTATCCAAATCATTATATAAGGTCATATGAGTTGAATCTGAAAAGAATGGTGTCGTGGATAATACTGGTAAAGATCAAATGAATAAGGATGAAGGAGAAATATGAAATTTGTATGAATTGCTTAAATGTAATTTACATGACCAAACCGTCCGCAGGTGTGGCGCAATGAAAAGGGGAGCCTAGATCTGGTAAGAGACCAAGGTTTGAGCCCTGCCTTGTACAAACTTCTCACAAAAACTAGTACCTCCCAAAAATTTACCGACCCGCCGGGTTCTTCTAAAGAATATTAAAAAAAAATTATTTACATAACCAAGCCATCATGAAGCACTTTTTGCCCCAATATTTAATTGAGAATTCTTGTTACATTTAAACATAACAACATAAAATTAAACAAAAGGGAAATATTGGCCATTTAATAGAAGATAGGCTCCACTGAGGTGGATAAATGGTATGTAATCCTTCATTATCCTTGCTTGATTTATGAAGTAAGCTCTTCTGGATCAAGAGTGAAGAAGATTCCAGAAAAATTATTACTATTTTCAAGAAGAAGCATTAGCCAATTCATTTATAATATTAGTAGCTACACCACATCCTTCATATTAAATAGACCATCAAGAGTTTTCTACATTAACTTCAAAATGGACTAGGCATCTGCTTTAGCGTTTTTCATTCACCATTAAATACCTTAAATCTGCAGCATTCGCTGCATTAGCTTCTGGAACCATAGTATTATATCTCCATTATTAGTGACATAAACACTCTCCAACAAGATGAGACTCCAAGCATGTCTTTGACATTTTGTTATTGGAGTGAGCAAGCAATTAAAGCGATATCAGTTCCAATATATTGTCCACCCTTCATCTTTAACAACTGAATTGACCATCTTATATGGATGCAACATTTCCCTTTTTATTAAGGTTATTATACAAAGTACAACAACTCAGTGCAGGGAGTAGGGTATACCCTACCCAAAGAAATTTATAGCAAACAATTGGAAAATATTGCTTCTATTACTATTACATTGCTTTTAAAGATATTACATGCAAAATTATATTTTTTAATGTTGGATGGATGGAGAATAGGAGATTTATAGAATATATATAGATAAATAATTATTGTGAGTTTATGAATCAAAAGATACCAACAAATGAGTTGAATTCATGAAACATATGGATAAATGCAAAATTTAGTATATGAATTAATTAAAAAACGCATGGACAGATTAATGCACATACAAGAGCAAAAGTTGTGACATTTAGAAATTTCATGTAAGAAAATTTAAACTGCGTTTGCACTTCTGGAAAGTCACTTGAGTAATTAGTTTCACACACATCAATTTTGTCATTTTACCTACTGTATTCAGTTAACATACAAGTGATCAAGTGGAATCTTATTAACACCAAAAAATTGGTGATGTAAACTTCACCGATCATTGAAGCAAAATGCATGAATAGCATTTTGAATGCAGAAAGACATAGATGATCAAGCAAAAGGAACGTGCTCTTAATTATTGTTCTATGTTATGCTAATTACTCAACCATTTATCTTAATCATAAAAAATTTAATTTCCTTTTTTTTTTAATAACGAAGTTGACAAGATCGTAAAATTAAAATATTCAATTAGTTTGCCCAGTAAGCATAAACACAACTAATTTGACCAAGCACATGATTCATGTATATGCTCATACAAAATATGCCATGCGGTCAATTGATGGAGGCCGTTTACTAATAGAAACAAATAGCCATCATTTGAATTGGAATTGTCTGTGAAACAACCAAATACCTGTACTAGAACTCCTATATAAAGGCAACACATCTAGTCATTTTATCATCAACCACTATATTCCGAAGTATCAACATTTACAAATCTACTTAATTTTCCAACCTATTCTTTGCGGTGATATGAGCTCAATGAAAGAATTCTCCTTCTTCTTGGTAACGTATTTTTTGTCAGGGCTTATGCAAATGTCCTACGCGCATGAGTTAGCGCCTTCTCCTTCGATGAAGAATGTTGTCACGTCAATAGATCAAGGGATTGCTTATGTTCTCATGCTTATTGCACTGCTTGTTACCTACCTTGTTCATTAATTTTTATACACTATAAAAATTTATTTGTTCTATTTGATATGGTTGTTACAAATTTGTTGGAATGGTACATATATAAGTCGTATTGTAAATTTCTACAGAATGCTTCCAAAACTTAGCACCTTTTCTTGTTTTTTTATCTGAATTTCTATTATTTTTAACGTTTTTATTGATCGGGGTTATCAAACATTTGTAAGAGGATACGTCCCATTGGTTGACCATGCGCTGACTGCAACAAAAAAGCCCTTAAATTTGTCCGCAGCAATATTTTGCTGATTGTATAAACCATTGCCTCGAACGTTTCCTTTTATCGCAAAAATGATTTTATTCTTCAGTGTCGAGGGGAGAAAAAACCGAAGTTGGATTTATCTAGTGTATTGTTTACTGGAGTCATGTACATTGGATATGCTGATGAAGGACATAATCTTTTGTCCGTATATAATTACCTGTACGAGTAAAAGTTTCCGCCAATAAAATTCATGCTACGAATCCCGAAACTCTTCGGCAATGAGAACTCTCTTCAAACCTCGCCCCTTCTCTTCATTTCAATTTCTGGCCTGCTCTCCAAATTACCAGAGACATCCTTCATTGTACGAACAACTCATTCTTCGCTTCACTAACCCTAAAAATACATACGATGCTACATTTCTTCATATCACTTTACTAAAACTCGGGTTCAGCAACGATCTGTATTTATCCAATTGTTTAATCAATCATTATGCTAAAACTTGCAATTTAATAGGCGCCCACAAACTGTTTGAGGAAATTACCGATAGAAACGCTGTTTCATGGAATTGCTTGATATCCGGATATACCCATTTCGGATTGACCAGAAATGTGTGCTCCTTGTTCCGTTCTATGATTTCCAACAATTGCATGCCTACACATTTCACACTTGCGACAGTGTTAAGAGCTTGTCAGGATTCTGGGCCCGAATTATCTATGTTCGGAATTCAAATTCATGGTTTTGTTTCGAAAACCTGGCATGTGGTTGACACTGTAGTGTGTAATGCGCTTGTTTCGTTGTATGGGAGTTTGGGGTTGATCGATTATGCACGTTCTATGTTTGATGAAATTATCATGAAAAATTTGGTATCTTGGAATTCAATTATTGGGGTTTACTGTAGAAAAGATGATTCTTTGACTGCATATGAGATATATAAGAATATGCAAAAGCAAGGTCTGCAAGCGAGCGAGCATACATTTGGTAGTTTAATAGCAGCGACTTATAACTGTTCGTTTGGAAGTCTTTTGCTTCATCAAGTGTTTGCACAAGTTTCAAAATTAGGTTATTTATGCAATCTTTACGTGGGTAGCGCTTTTGTTAGTGCATTTGCTAGGTTTGGATGGACTAGTAAAGCAAGAGAAATTTTCTTACAAATGGGAGAGAAAAATGTAGTTTCGATGAATGGTTTAATGGTTGGTTTGGTTAAACAAAGTTCAGGAGAAGAGGCTGTAGGAGTATTTAATGAAAATAGACATTCAATTGAGATTAGTTACGATACGTATGTAGTTCTTCTAAGTGCAATTGCAGAGTTCAAGGAGAAAGAGGAAGGGATTAGAAAAGGAAAAGAAGTTCATGGGCATTTGATTAGGAACAGTTTAGTGAAAAAGAAAGTTGCAATAGAGAATGGGTTAGTTAATATGTATGCAAAATGTTGCAACATAGATAAAGCACATAAAGTTTTTGAACACATGAGTTTAAAGGACCAAGTATCATGGAATTCAATCATATCAGGATTCGATCAAAACGGGTATTTCAAAGATGCTATGATTAGTTTTGCTGAGATGCTAAGAGAAAGCATCACGCCGTCAAATTTTAGTTTAATAAGCTCGTTAAGTTCTTGCGCAAACTTAGGTTCTTTGAAGTTTGGTTCACAATTACATGGAATTGGTATCAAATTGGGTGTTGATTTAGATGTTTCTGTTTCTAATTCACTTCTTAAGATGTATGGTGACTGTGGAAGTGTTGATGATTGCTGGAAAGTATTTAACTCAATGTTCAGGTATGATCAAGTTTCATGGAATTCAATGATTGGGTCTTTAGCGAATTCCGAGGTATCACTTGATAAGTCATTTGGTGTTTTCTTAAATATGTTGCGTAGTGGGTGGAAGCCAAATAAAGTTACATTTTTGAATATTTTATCCATGTTATCTCCGCTTTCAGTTCTTGAATTAGGGAAACAAGTTCATGCTCTAGTTATAAAGCATAATATTTCAGAAAATGACAATTTATTGGATAATGCTCTTTTAACTTTCTATGCCAAAGCTGGTGAAATGGACTCCTGTGAAAGTGTTTTCGCAAGAATTCACAGTAACAGAGATGCAGTGTCATGGAATTCTATGCTTGCAGGATACATTCAGAACAATCATCTAACAAAAGCCATGGATTTTCTATGGCTTATGATGCAAAGTGATCAAAAAATGGATTGCTTCACATTTGCCACAGCTCTAAGTGCTTGTGCTTCTATAGCGACCCTAGAGCGTGGAATGGAAATCCACTCTCTCAGAGTTAAATCAAAGTTCAACCCTGATGTTGTAGTGGATAGTACTCTTCTTGACATGTACGCAAAATGTGGAAGACTAGATTATGCACTGAAAGTTTTTCGATCTATGCCTTTAAAGAATAATTTCTCATGGAACTCGATGATCTCTGGATATGCAAGGCACGGACATGGGAAGAAAGCTCTTGAGCTCTTCAATGAGATGGAAAAAGAAAAAGAAAAACCCGATCATGTCACATTTGTTGGTGTTTTACATGCTTGTAGTCACTCTGGTTTGGTGGAACAAGGCTTGGAATATTTTGAATCTATGAGCATGAAATATGGTTTGATTCCGAAAATTGAACACTACTCTTGTGTAGTTGATATATTGGGAAGAAAAGGAGAGCTTGATAAAATCGAAGATTTCATTAAAAGAATGCCTATGCACCCCAATAATCTCATATGGAGAACAATACTAGTTGCATGCAGTAGATCAAAAGATGAATCAAATGTAAATTTAGGGAAGCAAGCTTCAAAAATGCTTGTTGAACTGGAACCTGAAAACCCCGTTAATTACATACTAGCTTCTAACTATTACGCATCAAAAAAGAAATGGGATGAAGTGGCGAATTTTCGATCTAAAATGAGAGGAGTGATGCCAAATAAAGAACCAGGTTGTAGTTGGGTAAGTCTAAGAGATGGAGTTCATGTATTCATAGCTGGAGATAGAATGCACCCTGAAAGAAAAGAGATATACGAAAAATTACACTATCTTAACCAAAAGATGAAGGACTTAGGTTATGTTCCTAAGCTAGAATTTGCTTTGTATGACCTTGAAGTCGAAAACAAAGAAGAGTTGTTGAGTTATCACAGTGAAAAGCTTGCAGTTGCGTTTGTTCTCATTCGCTCTTCTGGAAAATTGCCGATAAGGATCATGAAGAATCTCAGGGTTTGTGGAGATTGTCATTTGGCTTTTGGGTATATTTCTAAGATGGTTGGAAGGGAAATAATATTAAGGGATTCGAATAGGTTTCATCATTTTAAAGATGGAAAGTGTTCTTGTGGAGATTATTGGTAACTATGCACCGAGAGAGCTTAAGATGTAGCACTGAGTTGTTGATTAATTACACAATAAGAATACGATCTTGTTCTCATTTGTTCTTATGAGAGAATACATTTCTTATTGTGCATTTTTCAGAATATCCAATGCAGCCTATATACTCATGCTGGGGTTTGCATCTTGCTTTCTGCAACTTGCTGCTTGTGCTTTCCGTGCCTTCATTTTTGCTGATAAGGTGCATATTTTTAATGTTTTTTTGATTACTCTCTACTACGCTTCTGATGTTCTGATAACATGCATTTCTGTACCTTTTCTGTACCACCCGATTATAGCTAAGTACCATTTGGTTGATGTTATTATTTGTAAAATATTCAGCTTTATAGGTTACGGATTTTTTTTAATAAGTTACTAAAATAAATAACGATATTGATATTATTGATGTAAGCTTCATGAAAATAAAGGTTGGATTATGCTACTGTCGGTAGGTATTCAAAGATACGGAAAATCAAAGTTGCCGAAGTACCTGATGTTTGAAACAAACACAGATTAGTTGCCTACTTAATAGCGCCTTTAGCTTAAAAGCCTAAAAAATCGAGGGACCAAATAACCTTGCAACTGGATTTATGGATTGTTTTCTTGAATGTGGCTGCTTCTGCCTTCTGATGAGAAAATTTGTTTTCTTATATTGGTCTTAAAAAAATGGGTTTTGCTTTATTTGAGAAGGCAACAGGAAAATAGAGGCCATCTCTATGATATTTGGTATCTATTCTGTTTCTTTTTACCAAAAAGAAGCTAATAGTGACTGTAGAGAAAAGTTTTGCTGATGATGAAGAAGAAGAAGCTGGTGTTCAAGTTAGAAAAGAAATTAGAGGTTAGCAATACAGTTTTGTATATATAGGTAAGATGAAGAAATAGGTTTCTTTTGATATTAGCTGTAGTAGTTTGTTTTTTTTCACATAACTATGAAAACTTGATTACTCAATCAAGTAACATTTCTGATTTGTAATATTTGACATGATCATAAGTGAATTACTGGAAAGACTACAGGTGAAAAGACAATAAAATGTGAAATAAACATTGTTGTGCTAACAAAGTATTCATTAAACAAAAGATTTTAACAGAACTAAACTTACCAAAAAAAACATTCATTTCCAAGTCTAGAACATAGGCATATTTTCCACATGATTCATTTTTTTGAGAACATTACACAGTATACGAAAAAACTGAAAATACACAAAAAGTGTTGTTGACTAATTATCAAAATACAACAAAATGCCCCAGAAAAATTGTAAAAATGCTCTTTTCTTATTCAATATTGAATCCCTTTAACAATTCCCAAAAATAATGACCTTGATTTATGAAGCACTGTCGGCGTGAAGTAAACAAATGCATGTTTACTTGCCTTAAGATCTATGAAAGTATTAGTGCACTTTTAACGAAACAATGGTCCAGAACTGATCATATACCTTAATAATAATTCCTTGGTAAATATATTTAAAAGTTGTCTAAACCGACACAAAGCAAATACCTTTACACTACAGAGAGTTGGGAGGAATCATGGTCGAAAACATTGTTTAATCGTCATAGAAGAGCAGCACAATAAGCCCACATACCACACTCGGGGATACCTGCTACCATAGAAAGTCAAATATCAAACAATTCTGATTTGAACATTTAGACCTATAGCAAAATTAGCACAGTTCAAAAAAATGAGTGAACTATATTTACTCAAGTTTAATTAATTTGTTACTAATGTTTAAAAACATTGAATACTATAACGGATGTTAGTCTATGTGTACATATATGTGTTTTCGTGCTCATCATAATTAGAAGATTGATTAACTAACAGGTGTGTTTAGCAGTATAAATTTGAGGCATGCATGCCAAATTATATAACATCACACTGTTGATTTAAAGTATATAACGCGTTGCTGGGATAATGAGGGATAATGAGGGAGAAAATTACATTTATAAGTCTTCGTTATCAATATCCTAAAACGTAGATTGTTTATCTCTTCTTGATCTTTTATATTATATTCGAGTCGAGTATTTACTATTTTAGAGGTACAATTCAAACATTAATGCAAGTTAAACTTAATAGTAGAGTGATAATGTCATTACCATACGCTCACTATTTTAGTCAAATTTAGTATGCAAGCTTTCGCATCGCCTGGGTGATGTATGAATTGCATCAAGTAAAAATATATATAAAGTGGACATTGCAATAATTTGATATGTTCCTTTCCATTCAATAAGTAATACTGAAAGTTTAAAGATTGGCTTTCGAAATGTTTATCCTTGAAATCATATGTTTCTCTTCATATATAGTATAATTCACAAATCCTAACAATATGGATAAAAGTAATAACTGTATTTATGTTTATTACAATTCAAACGACATGTTCATCCTTAGGTTACAAAATAGTATTATACTGGTTTCCACCCATGGATCAACATGTTAACGTACTAAATATCCACCATGAATCAAGTAAGAAGATATAACATCCAATTTTTAAGAAAAAATATGTAAGTTTAGCTCAAAATTAGCAAGTGTTAGGATTTGATACAAAGAGGAGGGAGAGAGATATAACGGTAAAACACAAAACAACTACATTGTTATTTCTTACGGGTCTTAAAACAAAGAAAATACAGATAAATAAATAGACAAAGAACCACTACTTGTTTCTTGCCTTGCAAACAAGGAAAGACCAACTACTAGCACTAATAATAGGAACACATGTAAAACAATGTGTTGACTGAGCCAAACAAATATAACTTCTAACACTCTCTCTTAAACTAGATGTGCTAACATCCAGTTTACAAAACAATGAACTGCGCTACTCAATTTCTTCATCGTCGTGCATAGACGAACTCGATCACAACTTTCATGCATCTCTAGCTGGTTGGACATGCTCAACTGTTTCACGTTGATTGGTACTTTAATCATCAACAAATACTCTTAGTTTCCTCTTAGGGATTCATTGACCTCTCCATTCAGGTCATTCCCTGATACCGCTGCATCTATCATCTCTCCAACAAGTGAGAACCGCAGCTCTTCTTACTTACTTGTTGGATGACACAAAACCAAGTTTTCTCACTCAGCCTACTTCACATGTAGGCTTACCTATCTTCTTATAGACATATCTTCAAACAGTTCCTCTTGAGCACTCCACATATTGTCCAACCTCATAACTGACGTTCTACTCTTCGTCGTCTTCACATCTACATCACCACTCTGGTTCACTGTTCAAACACTCAGCAACTTCGAAAGCACTGCATAACCACTTCACATCATTGCCTCCCACTTCACATCGAACACTTCAATCACAAAACTGCTTCTCCCTTCACTGTATAATTGCTGTTCACCAATTCTATTTCCACCATTCCACAACTGCACCTTCCTGCCAATCAATCTACATCACAGCCGCTTCTTCACTACTGTCAATTTCCAGCACCTACCACTACTCATTTCATGTTCAATCTTCACAACATCCTTCTACTTTTACTTCAAGTTTCTCCAGCAATACTCCAAACCCGCCAAAGAAAACACAGTCCCTCATTCATTCACTACTTAGCACGTCAACAACCAGGCTACATCTTCAATCAAATTCACCTCACCCAGTACATACACCAATTCACACTTCTGCCAACAAAACCTGAAACCATCTACTCAACCACACAGAAACCTCCCCAGTCACCTCAAACTCCATTTCAAACTCCTACACAATTTACATACCTTGAGTTCTTTGCAACCCAACCAAGCGCAGCTCCCCATACTGAATCATTTAAAACTAAATGAAAAAAGGTTTTCTTTCTAGCATTATATCAAACACCTCACCTATAATATCAGCAGCCTACATTATCTTCTCAAACTCAGAAATACAACACAAGTACACAACCACAAATATTCCCTCTCACAATAGCATGTAGTCGCAACCTTCAGCAGCACAAGCTTCTCCAACATCAGCATTACCCTGAACAAGATGGAGCAAGCCTAAGACTTTCATTCGAACTCTAGGCAAACATCGATCTCCACTCTTACATGATCAAGCAAGCACTTAACTCCAACATCAACATAGTTTCTCTTCAACAACAACCACCTCAAGCAAAGCAACTGTCAGTCCAACTTGCAAAGCAACGACAACATATAAAGCTCCAACCATCATACTTCATCTTCATCTAGGCAACATGTTTCAGGAACTTCATCATCTAGATCTCAGCTCATCGGCTTTTAGGTGAATTCACAACCAGAACAACTCCAATCTATTGCATATCAAACTTAGAAGTTATAGCTACCATTGGCACCAGCAACTCCATCTCAAATCCCAAGCCATGCAATTCAACACAAGCAAAACAAACCCAGTCTCGTCCATACATCAACAATTAAAAAAAATCAACACAGCAAGTTGTGTTTATCAAGCCATCTTAGTAACCCGTTGATCTCTCCAATCGTGAATCTAGACGTTGTAGCAACAACAAGGTGAAGAGCTCAGCAAGCATCAGGCACTTCATCTTCATTCAAGCCTTAGATGCATCTATGTAAACGACTAGCTCGAGTTCATTAAAGCAAAGCAACGCCTTTGACTACTCCAATATCATCCAGAGCATGACAATGATCTCTTCTAGCACGACTCGAGCATAGGCGAAATCGGCAAGGTGAGGCGACGAGCTTCAGATCTGACCAACTTCAGTCAAGGTGGTGGCATTCTCTCTCATAGGCAGAGGTGAGGGCAATCGATATTAGAGGCGAGGAGGAAATTTGATTTTCTGAGTATAGATTTGGATTTTGAGAAGAATTTTGGGAGATTAGGATTGATGTTAATTTTAAAAGGGAACAACAAAAATAAAACATATCCCTCTCTGCCTCTTTCTTTGTATCAAATCCTAACAGTGTTGCGTAAATTTTTAATGCATGACAAACTGATATTTTAAGTTATCTCTTCACCCTTGAGATTTGGTAAACAACATATTTTTCATATGTTACCAAACTAATTTTATAGATACAAAGAACATTAATCATATTTCCTATCTGTAGCTTAAATAAGTAAAGTAATCATTATGTTATTTTGAAATCAATCAATAGAGAAGAGAATAATTTTTTTAAATAAAAAGGCTTCACAAAAAGAATATCTCATAGAAACATAACAAAATATAAGTGAATAAAATTGTGAATATTTGGATCGATGACAATTTTTTCACAGATTTCATATATTGTATTTACTATGTAAAAAAAAATTGAAATTACATAAAAGGAGAGAAGATACCTTATGCAAACCCTCTACACCTCCATTCTTCAACCCAACCACTGTAGAAAAACATAAATCCAAGCTCACTCCATCTTCTCATAAGAACATTAGAAAATATGGGAATAAAACCATGAAATTTCGGATGGATAATAAAAAGAGAACATAATCCCTATAATATACTTACGATTTGGGAAAAAAATCATAATTTTGGAATTAAAAGATAAAAAAGGAGAGGAGAATCCTTACACAAAGCTATTGTTATCGTACTTAGTCTGTTGTAGAATTTCATACAAAAACTATCTGCTGTCTGCTTGTAAACTACGTGATGTCTACTTTCATGTTGAACCTAATTTTTTTTTATATTTTGTCTCAACTCTTTCAGAGCCCTTGGGTGAGTGAATCTGCAAAAGCAAAAAACATTCCTTCACATTAGTATTGATAACAATGACACCGAACATTAGAAACATGGTAAAGCTTTAAATTTCAATTTACTAATTAGTTTTCTTTTGTCATCATCTACAGCTGTGGTTGGTTTGCACTCAACATAATATATCTATAGCCATCTCCCAATAACAGGCAAAATGCCCTTATTTTTTATTTCTCTTAAAAGATATATTTGAGGTCATATAAAGTTTAATATAATTTTCATATTATGATGTTTCAATAATAACCAAGTTAAAATCAGGTAAAGTACCATGCCCGATTCACGGTGAACCGAATGAATCGTCCGATTAGATCCAGGCAACATCATCTTCGACGTAATCAGCTTCTCCACTCCCTACAATAACAACGAACCCCTAATTACGAAATCTGTCTCTTAAAAGATATATCTGAGGTCATCTAAAGTTCAATATAATTTTCATATTATGATGTTTCAATAATAAAATCAGGTAAAGTACCATGCCCAATTCACGGTGAACTATGTCTGATTCACGATGAACCAAATGAATCATTTAATTAGATCCAGGCAACATCATCTTCGAAGTAATCAGCTTCTCCACTCCCTACAATAACAACAAACCCCTAATTACAAAAATCTGTAAAACCCAGAAAAACAAAAGTGTAAGACGAAGAACTTGCCAGAACTATCCTATCTTTGCATTTGATGTCGACGGCCTTGGCAGCATACTCGATTTGGAAGACGCAATCATCGGGAGAAAAGGTGGTGACGGACAGATCGTATCCAGTTCTAACGCTGCTCATTCTTTGGTATTAGCCATTGAATTTCGCTTATTTTGGAGGCGTTTCAAAATCCAAATGTGTACCTATGTTTTATTCTTGGAGGTTAAGGTAAACCGAGAACGAAAATAGTAAAAATGGATTGAAAATGTGGAGAAGAAATGGATATAGTACGTGTTGTATATGGAAAAGACTAATCTGACCTGATAATATAATTTTTTGATTTTAGATGAGAAAAGGGTAGTTTTGGCAAATTTAAAAAGGCTTCACTTTCAAAGTATTTGTGTTATATATAAGATATAACACAAAATTCATCAGATTTAACGGCAAGAGACAAACAAAGACAAGGGAAGGTTTGGATTTAATATCGAGAGAGACATTGGATGGTTCTAAGCTTACCAGGTAAGCCAAATTTAACCTTGTTAAGTACGCAGAGACGACATTAAATTATGTCATGGAAAAAACATAGTGCTCGTTCGACAGTTCAAACTGCCTACTCCACGATTAATCAACTTCAGCCTTAATCTATTGAAATTTCTTCCGTCTTCTTCCCATAATTAATCTACACTTCTTTCCTCTCATCATCCAATTCCTTTTCACAAAATTAATCGACCTGTTTTGCCTATATCATCCATTGAAGAAATTGATAACCTTTACGCTAATATTGACTTGATAGCTGCTGAATAAAACAATATACACTCAAATTTGGGGATGGACCATCAAATGTATTCCATAATCATATGCTCATCATTTGGATAGATCTACTTGCTTATTGCTTCCGATTTGGAGATGATGTTGCTCTGCTGTTCAAACCGCTTAGGTAATTTTCTCTTCTCTTGCTTCTCTATTTGATTTGTTTCCATGTTTATTATCCGGTCTTTTGACCAGGAATCATTTGGATGGACTGGACGAGTCAAACTTGAAGGCTATCGAAGCAGAAAGCTCGGAGAGATAGCCACAAAGTCCAAAAACCAAGTGAAACCAGAGTCACAAAGTGGAATCAAGGTCATCCCAAAAATGCCAAAGAAAAATCCATCTAAGTGATGGATCAGTACCGATCCATCCCTTCTGATCCATAAATTTACACCCAAATGACGCCATTTTTCTTCTACTCTCAAGTGTCGATGCCAATAACCTATTGCAAGCTCCATAGGATCGATCGCATGTTGTTTGCTATCGAATGCCTCGAGCACTTGAAATCAACCACTCCATTCCTCTACCGATCCATCTTATTGGCTCAGAAACAAGCTTATAATGGTGCAAACAAGAAGGAAATCACGAAGCTAACAACAAGTCGTCACATCACAAAGCATCAAAACTGATCCATAAGAAGATCTTATGGACCGGTACCAATCCATGCCCATGGATTGGTATCAATCCATCAATATTACTGACATGACCACATTTCTTTGAGGCTAATGGCTACTGGAACGTGGAGATCGTGGTGAAAGACGTGGTGGAGTATCTATCGGTGGCCTACAACTATAAATAGGAAGGTAGGGGATCATTTTCGAGGATCTTTTTGCTTCCTTGCAACTTATACATAATTTCCTTGTAATCACTTGTGGATCCCTACCGATCCATAAGAACCGTACTTGCAAAACAATAATATAAGCAATAGAAATCTCAAGTGGACGTAGGTAATAACTAACCGAACCACTATAAACGTTTGGTGTCTTTTTTCGCTCATTTTCCATTTTTATTTCTTCATTTTCATTCTCTACTTAATTTCTTGGTATTTATGCCACCTTTTGGTACTAACATTTTAGTGCTTTCATTGAAAGAGTGATTCTCAGGCCGTTTGGATCCATCTTCACCTATTGGATTGCTTAAACCCGAGAGATAGATCCAATTTCTTTATTTTTTTTACTTTTTTGAACTACTCAGATTTCCAGAAAATCTACTAGAAGCTATTCAGAATGACCCCTCGAAGAGATCGATTCACCACTTCAAGAGCTGTTGAGGATGTTGAGAATGTCGATTCCCAACATGTTGAGGAGGTTGCACAACCAACCGATATCGATGGTCAGAATCTGATAGATGTAATTACTTGGGTCAAAATGGACCGCATGATGAAATAGATGAATGATAAGCTGCAAGAGAGCCGTGACGAGCTGAATCGACAAATGCATCAGAGTTTGGATTTGTTGAATCAATTGACTAACAGCCATAGGAGAAGCAGGAGCGACTTGACACCTTCTTGTTCAAAATCTGACAGTTGCCATCATCAAAGCAAAGGCAGAGGGACAGAAAGCAGAAGATGGTCAGAAAGGAGGCCGGAACGTCGAAGCAAAGATCGAAACTGAACCACGACAAAGGTTTATGGATCGGTATTGATCCATCAAGAGGGATCAGTACCGAACCATTAAATGTTGGTTCGGGTGGTCGACTTCCGAATGATGGTGCTGGTTTGCTTCTGATCATGCCGTGGATGGTCAGAATGTTGGAGATCAAGCGGCCACTATGGATCCATCGCGAAGGGATTATGCATACAGAACTACTGAACAAATGGTTCTCTCGGAGTCAGGGGAACCCAAGTATTGTGAAACTAACTGAGAGCTTTTGTCGGGCCACACTCGGGTTGGATCATGATCACCGTTTGTTATCCCGCCTTTTGGCAAGGCCGTGACACCAAGGGATTGACTAGTAAACCAATGACGATCCATCCCAGAGATCGGTTATACACAGGCTCACTATGGATATCGACGAATTTTGTTCGAGTCCGAATAGAGCTTAAATTAATATAACATGACAAGCTAAGCTATGAAGGTCAACGTTCCAAATCTCAAGTCAATCTGAGTTCGTATGCTCAAGTTACAACCGATGCAAAGTTGATTAGAAATAGCCTTCTTCGACTCGCTCAGTTCGCGTCCCTCAGAGATGCCCACTTCGACTCGCTCCGTTCGAATCCATCTGGGAAGCCTACTTCGACTCGCTCTACTTCGCGTCCATCGGAAAACCACTGGTCGACTCGCTCCACTTTGACTCGCTCAGCTCGCATCCCTCAGAAAAGCCTTCTTCGACTCGCTCCACTCGAACCATTGTTCGACTCCATTGGCAAAGCCACTGTTCGAATCGATCGAACAATGACCACTTCGTGTCCATCACGGAGCCTTTGTTCGAATCCCTCAGGATGCTCCACTTCGACTCGCTCAATCAGTGCACACTTCGACTCGCTCAATCAGTGCACACTTCGACTCGCTCAAAACAGCATCAAAGGCAGAGTGATCCAAAGATTCAAGCGCCACGTCACCGAGTCGAACGAAAGCGAGTTGAATAGAGCGAGTCGAACGAAACAGCCAACCGAGATTCCCATTTCGTATCGATCATATCTCCTAATCTACAAGTCCAAATGCTATGAAATTTTCACAGAAGACTACGTGCATGCTAAAGAATGTCTACGCCAAATTTCGACTCCATTGGATGAAATCTTGAACGATACAAAAATCTGTTCGTATCGATCACGGATCGGACCGGAACTTCACGGGCTTGGGTGCGCGGGCCTGGTCACGTGCCAGAGAGGGTCTCCCGAGATCTGAGCGAAATACCAGCCTCCTACACCTATAAATAGACCCCCAAAGCCAACAGAAAGGGGTTTCTTCTTCCTCTTTGAGATCTCCAACGCCCAGACTCCGCCGGATCCAGATCTGAACTCCATTGCTGCTGCTACCAACGAATTTCACTGCTGCAAATCATTGTTATTCGTTGTAATTTGCTGAAATCAATTGTAAACATCAAAGAAAGATCAATAAAGCAAACTACTTCATAGTGGACGTAGGCAATACGCCGAACCACTCTAAATTCTTGTGTCACTTTGCATGTTAATTATTTTCATATCTGAGAACTGGAGTTTTTGTTAGATAATTCCTCTTTTTCCATTTAATTTCTTCATTTTATCTCTTCAAAAACTTCCGAAGAGTGTTGTGTCCAATTTTGGTACAAACACTTTGGTGCTTTTACTGAGAAAAACCTAATTTTTCTCCTGCTCTTTGGATCTCCTATCTATATCGGATTGCATAAATCCAAGAAGAAGATCCAGATCTAGAACTTTGAAGCCCTTCCATTCTATTCAGATCTGCATCAGATCTAGGAAAGGACTTCATCAATTCATTATGGTGAGCACACGTACCACCTCTACAGTTGCATATCAAGGAGGACGGGACCGACAAAATCCCGTGCAATTGCCTCCATCAAACCAAGATGCCGCCGGACCTTCAGATCCAATAGGTCCGGTTACTAGACAAGAGTTCCAGACGCTGTTCCAAGAATTGACCCAGAGTCGACAACAGCTAACTGAACAACTGCGCGCCAACGCATAGTTGACCAATCAGCTAAATCGCCAAAGGCGCAGAAGATTCAGAAGAGACCAAGGTTCTTATTCCTCCACAGAGAGTTCAGCCTCCTTTGATGGCCGAACTAGATCCACACGCCCACTGCTAGGTGTAAGCTACACCCAAGCCACGGGACACCAACCTGCTTCGAATCTTGGACAACCCAGAACTGGACCATCCACTAGTCATCATACAGGACCTTCATCCCGAGGAGGTGCTGCTCCTTATCATGTCACAGGAAACATTGCTACTACCACCACAACTGAACGAGGAGGTGATGCTGGAAACCAAGCTGATCTTCGACGTAACCAACGGGAACAGACTCCTGAGCCTTATGTCCCTGAGGATGTTGAACCAAGGAGGTGAGGCACGGACCATCAACCGCGTCCGGTCCAGACTCGCGCTGTGGAACCCGACCAAACCTTGGCTCACCATGATCCTAGTATCCAGATGCCAGATATACGAGCGATGATTCGTCAAATGATCCGTGAAAGTCAGGGTCTCAGTAATGACGACTGGGGAATCTCCCGGAGTCATACCCCTTTCACCGATGATGTATTATATGCTGAACCACCTCGGCGCTTCAGGATGCCAGCTCTGCCAGTTTATGAAGGAAGTTCTGATCCTAATCAACACATCCTGAAATACGAATGGCTGATGAATGCTGCAAGAGCTGATGATGCAGTAAAGTGCCGTAGTTTCCCCATTTCCCTAGGGGGCATCACTACCATGTGGTTTACTCGCTTGCCACCACGATCCATTTCTAATTTTGATCAGATGGCCACAAAGTTTGTTGAACAATTCCATATGCACGTGGCAAGGCCTAAAGACGTTAACACTCTGTCTAGTGTTACACAAGCTCCCGGAGAAACACTTAGACGTTACTTGGAGCGATTCCATGCTGCATGTGCAGAAATAAGCAATCCCAATGATAACTCTATCCTGATGGCATTGACTAAGGGGATTGATGCTAATTCCAAGTTCGGAAATTGGTTAGCTAGAAAACCACCTGCGTCATTAGACCGTTTCTATTCCAAGGCAGCCTAATTCTTGAGAAGGGAGGATGCGAAACAGTCTAGGAAGCAGGATGACGTAGGGCCCAACATCGAAGGAATCCAAAGTAACATCGCTGTTAAACAATCCGGAGATAGTTCTGGAAAAATTCAGTTGAACGTCCAAAATAAACATAATCAGCAAAGGGACAATGGAAATCAGAACAAAAAACGCGATCAGAATCATGGTCCACAGCGTAGAGCTTCCATGTACGATAATTACACCATTAAACACGTCATTGGAAAATGTGTATCTGCAAACCTACAATACCATGCAATACAAGAAACCTGCCCCGAAACCACCAACTGAAAGACAAATCCAAACAGGGAAATTTTGTAGATTCCATGAGAGTTATGGCCACAACACCAATAAGTGTCGTCACTTACAAGACCTCATTGAAAAATTGATACGTGAACGGAAGTTGGATCAGTATGTGCGGGCGCCGCAGTCTGGTCGTGTGGGCCCATCAAATCAGAATCGTGCGCCAAAATCAGGAAAGACAGGAGGAACCCGCTCGTACAGGCGGGAGGTTGGTCATCAATACAATAAGTGGTGGTCCTCACCCAGCAGATCGAAGCTGGAAGGAAATGGAGTCGTATGCCAGTTCTATCAGGCATGCGGACTTCGAGTGTTGTAGTAGTTTTGATGAAGGGGATCCGGCCAAGCAACATAAAACGATGGCAGATGACATCGTGTTCAGGAACAGAGACGCTGATAAAGTCGAAGCCCCCACTATCGATCCACTAGTCATCTCAGCACAAGTAGGTCCTGCTTGGATGAGGAGGATCTTAGTTGACAGTGGAAGCTCTATGAATATTTTGTTCAAGCGAGCTTATGATCAAATGAAAATGGAAGCCACGGACTTGAAGCCTTGTCAATCCCGAGTCCATGGTTTCAACGGAAGTGCTACTATACCCACTGGAATGGTGGAACTGCCAGTAGAGTTAGGAGTTGGAGAACGTCGGAGAGTACGGATGTTGCAGTTCATTGTTTTGGACATAGACTCCCCTTACAATGCTTTCTTGGGCCGACCGGCCCTCGCTGAATTCAGGGCAGCCATCGCCCCGTGGTGTTTGACTTTAAAATTTCCCACTGATCATGGAATAGGAATCATTCAGGGAGATCAAGCTGCTGCCAGAGCCTGCTATGTTGCTGAGCTGCGGGAGGCGCAGCGAAAGGAGAAAGGAAAGGGCGTGGAGGAATCTCTCTACGTCCGTTTTGCCGATAATTGACAATTAACGCCCGGGCCCAGGCCCGGGCACCCCAGCCAATTCCTCAAGGATCTTGACCCGAGAGAAACTGAAGACGAAGGAGAATCTAAAGAAAGTCAAGCATCCCCGGCCGAACTGACGATTGATGTCCCAGTTGACAATAACAATGATTCGAAAATGATAAAGATTGGATCTCATCTAAGCCAACAAACTCAAGAGGAATTGGTTGAATTTCTGTGGGCAAATCTTGACGTATTTTCCTGGACACATTCTGATATGTGTGGGATCTCACCGGACATTGTGAGCCACACCCTGAACATTGACCCGCGGCATGTCCCGGTCAAACAGAAAAGGCGTGGTATGGATCCAGAGAGATCTGCCGCCCTTAAAGAAGAAGTAGAAAAGCTTAAAGCGAACGGGTTCATTCGGGATGCTCTATATCCTGAATGGGTGTCAAATCCTGTGCTCGTCCGAAAGCCGAACGGAAAGTGGAGAACGTGTGTCGATTATTCCGATCTGAATAAAGCATGTCCCAAAGACAGCGTCCCGCTTCCCAGAATTGATCAGCTAGTAGATTCGACAGCTGGGCATGAACTCTTATCCTTCATGGACGCGTATTCTGGCTACAATCAGATACCGATGCACTTACCCGATCAAGAACATACCAGCTTCGTAACCAATCTGGGACTTTACTATTACAAGGTCATGCCATTCGGACTCAAGAACGCCGGGGCTACCTATCAACGATTGGTCAATCGGATGTTTGCCAATCAAATCGGGAAAACAATGGAAGTATATGTAGACGACATGCTTGTGAAGTCGCGACTCTCCACCAACCATGTTAGAGACCTGGAAACTATGTTCAACATACTTCGAGAATACAAGATGAAGCTAAATCCGCTGAAATGTCACTTTGGAGTTGCATCCGGAAAATTCCTTGGGTTCATTGTCAACGCTCGAGTGATTGAAGCTAATCCTGAAAAAATCTGGGCTATCAGAAATCTTGAAACTCCAAAGACTATAAAGCAAGTCCAAAGTTTCAATGGAAAAGTAGCAGCATTGAGCAGGTTCATTTCAAAGTCCACTGACAAATGCATTCCCTTCTTCGATTTGATCCGAAAAGGAAAACGCAACTTTGAATGGACCACGGAGTGCGAGGGCGCTTTCCAAGCACTAGTTCAACATCTATCCACACCGCCAATACTGTCAAAGCCTATTGATCATGAGAAGTTGTATACATACTTGGCAATATCAGAAAACGCTATCAGCGCTGCCTTGGTTCGAGAAGAAGACGGGATACAGAAGCCAGTATACTACGTCAGCAAACGATTGACTGGGGCTAAAAGGAACTATCCAAAGCTAGAAAAGTTGGCTTACTGCCTTGTAATTGCATCAAGAAAACTCCGACCGT
This sequence comes from Allium fistulosum, assembly GCA_030737815.1. NCBI lineage: Eukaryota > Viridiplantae > Streptophyta > Magnoliopsida > Asparagales > Amaryllidaceae > Allium > Allium fistulosum. The sequence goes on from CM060906.1 coordinate 696,963,825, forward strand.
ATTTCTAGGCACATTCCATTGTTGTTTACACCGACCAGCCGTTACGACAGGTCCTTCCGCGGCCTGAGACGTCTGGTAGGTTACTCAAGTGGAACATCGAACTGAATCAGTTTGATATTACTTACACTCCAAGACGAGCAATCCAAGGACAAGTCCTCGCTGATTTCATAGTTTAATTTACCATTCCAGAGGACTTGCCCGAAACCAGTAAATCCCCTAAATACGTCTGGAAGCTGTATACTGATGGTGCATCAAACGACCGGTGTTCGGGCGCTGGTGTTGAACTTGAAACCCCCGAAGGCCGATCTATATGCTATGCTTTGAAGTTTGACTTTCATGCAACCAATAATGAAGCTGAATATAAAGCCCTCATAGCCGGACTTAAACTTGCCGGAGATCTGAAAATTATCGCTGTGGAAATTTATTGCGATTCACAACTAGTCGTGTGTCAAGTTCGAGGAGAATATCAAGCGAGAGACCGAAGACTGGCTGCTTACTTAGCTCGAGTTCAAGAAGTACTGAGTCAGTTTGATTATTTTGCCATTTATTGTATACCTCGGGAGTGCAACCAAAAAGCCGATTCATTGGCGAAGCTGGCCAGCACAGGTGAGGCTCAACAAATGGGACTCGTTCCCGTAGAAGCACTATCCTCCCCAAGCATTGACCGGGCAGGAATAGACCGGGTATACGAAACCGTCCTCGAAAAAGATTCATGGATGACTCCACTCAGGAATTACATCGAGCACGGAACCCTACCGGAGCGCAGGAGTGAAAAGAGACAAGTCCTTCGGAAGGCCTCACAATTTACCATCCAGAATGGACTCATGTACAGAAGGGGGTACTCAGTCCCTCTACTCCGGTGTATCGCTCACGATGAAATTAAACGAGTATTGCACGATGTGCACGAGGGAGAATGTGGGGATCACACCGGGGGGCAAGCACTTGCCAAGAAAATACTTCGATACAGATATTACTGGCCGACCGTGAATCGCGATGCGTCAGACTATGCAAAGAAATGTGATAGGTGCCAGAAATATGCCTGAATTCCTAGAGCTCCTCCTACCGAGATAACGCAAATGGTCAGCCCATGGCCGTTCACAATGTGGGGCATCGACATCATCGGTGCTCTACCTCTGGCAAAAGGTGGTGCGAAGTACGCCATCGTCGCGGTTGATTACTTTACAAAGTGGGCTGAAGCCGAAGCTCTCGCTACCATTACAACGAAGAAAGTAATCAACTTTGAGGTTTGTAACATCATCTGTCGATTCGGTCTCCCACACACCATTATTACGGACAATGGAACCCAATTCGATAGTGCTGAATTTAAAGATTTCTGCAAACGATTTCACATCCAAAAGAAATTCTCCGCAGTTGCACACCCTTAGGCGAACGGACAGGTCGAAGCGGTTAATAAGGTTATAAAGTCCATTCTGAAAAAACGGCTGGAAAAGGTCGGGGGCAAGTGAGTCGATGAACTTCCTATGGCTTTATGGGCTTACCGAACAACCCACAAGACCGCAACCGGCCACACTCCATTCTCTCTCTCGTATGGTTCAGAAGCCGTTATTCCAGTTGAACTAGAAGTACCTTCTCATCGTGTGACATACTATGATCCAAAGACGAATGCTATATTACTTGCTGAATCTCTTGATCTACTAGATGAGAAGCGTGAAGAAGCTGATTTGAGGGCAGCTGCGCATCGAAGTCGAGTCGCCCGATTGTACAACACCAAGGTCCGCCCGCGAACCTTTGAACTAGGCGATCTCGTCCTCAAAAGAATCTATCCGGTTCCTTCGCATATGAAACTGACATGGGAAGGACCGTATGTTATTGAACGAAGGCTCGGAGATGGCACATTCAAATTATCGACCGTCGACGGTCTTACTCTGCCAAGAGCCTGGAATAGCGAGAGCCTTCGCCGCTATTACACATGACAGGCTATCTTTATCCATTTAGTTTACTTTCCATTTTGCAATTTGTTTCTGCATTTCGAAATTAGAATTTGTAATAAGGCAACTGACTTTGCCATATTTTCTTATTTCAGTAATAAAATGCAATATCTTCGAGCCAGAGCTGTGATTTACTTGAAATGCTTCATATGATCATCACTATGCACGGAGAGCTAAGTTCCACCATACGGTGGAATTTATTCAAATAGGGAGTGACTGCGATGCAACCAATCACTCGCTAAGTGAAACCCAAGCTCGGGGACCAGCCATCACATCAAAGTTAAGAAAGGATTGATACACGACAATCCTTCAGTCAACTCCGAGTTCCCAGAGTGCGAAGCGGAGTATAAACATCAACTCCAAATTCCCAGAGCGCGAATTGGAGTATAAACAACAACTCCGAGTTCCCAGAGTGCGAAGCGGAGTATAAACATCAACTCCAAATTCCCAGAGCGTGACTCGGAGTATAAACATCAACTTCGAACTCCCAAAGTGCGAGTCGGAGTATATACATCAACTCCGAGTTCCCAGAGTGCGAGTCGGAGTATAAACATCAACTCCAAATTCCCAGAGTGCGAAGCGGAGTATAAACACCAACTCCGAACTCCTAGAGTGCGAGTCAGAGTATAAACATCAACTCCGAGTTCCCAGAGTGCGAAGCGGAGTATAAACATCAACTCCAAATTCCCAGAGCGCGAATTGGAGTATAAACAACAACTCCGAGTTCCCAGAGTGCGAAGCGGAGTATAAAGATCAACTCCAAATTCCCAGAGCGCGAATTGGAGTATAAAAAACAACTCCGAACTCCCAGAGTGCGAGTCGGAGTATAAACATCAACTCCAAATTCCCAGAGTGCAAAGCGGAGTATAAACATCAACTCCAAACTCCTAGAGTGCGAGTCGGAGTATAAACATCAACTCCGAGTTCCCAGAGCGCGAAGCGAAGTATAAACATCAACTCCAAATTCCCAGAGCGCGAATTGGAGTATAAACAACAACTCCGAGTTCCCAGAGTGCGAAGCGGAGTATAAACATCAACTCCAAATTCCCAGAGCGCGAATTGGAGTATAAACAACAACTCCGAACTCCCAGAGTGCGAGTCGGAGTATAAACATCAACTCCAAATTCCCAGAGTGCGAAGCGGAGTATAAACATCAACTCCGAACTCCCAGAGTGTGAGTCGGAGTATAAACATCAACTCCGAGTTCCCAGAGTGCGAAGCGGAGTATAAACATCAACTCCGAGTTCCCAGAGTGCGAAGCGGAGTATAAACATCTACTTTGAATTCCCAAAGCGCGAATCGGAGTATAAACGACAACTCTGAACTCCCAGAGTGCGAAGCGGAGTATAAACATCAACTCCAAATTCCCAGAGCGCGAATCGGAGTATAAACGACAACTTCGAACTCCCAGAATGCAAGTCGGAGTATAAGCATCGATTCCGGATTCCCAGAGTGCGAAACAGAGCGTAAACACCAACTTCAAGTTCCCGAAGCATGAATCGAAGTATAAATATTAACTCCAAGCTCCCAGAGCGCGAGTCGGAGTATAGACATAATTTCCAAGTCCCCAGATCGCGGACATATGATTGAAACTTAAGCCGGCATGACCAACCACGGATGAACAAATGGGACTCCCCGGAGTGCGGATATGATCATCGACAATCAAACAAGCATGGATGCATTACTCAATCTCTGCTTGCCTCAGACATCCGTTCGGTGGCACTAGACTCAACATGTTATAAGTGAGAAGCGATCGTCGACTGATGATCTACAACTCACCCCCAAGACCGGGGGGCATGACTTAAGCATCGACCATTGACTGAAGCGATGCGACGTAAAAATTCAACTCGCTCCCCGGTCGCAAACCATGTCCACAGTACCCTAACTTGGCGAACAAAAACAAACTTTATTCGGAAGCTGAAACTTCACAAGTGCATTTCAGATACTGAAACACTTAGACAAATACACAATGACATAAAAGAAGTCAAAAAAGAAAAGTTTCATTTCTATTGATTATAAAAGAAGTTCGTGTACAAGTTTCCAAGAGATTCCTACTAGCAGGGGCCGAACCCGCATCTATACACGGCCAACAAAATGCAAGTCAAAATAAACCGGGAAAGCATGTTTAATCTTTCTTCTTCCTTGGCTTCCTTCTCGGTGTAGACCCGCTGGAGCCAACGCTAATCTTCCTCTTTGAGCCTTTGCTTTTTGGCGGTTGGTCTTCAGGCGAGGGCATTATATAAACATCCTCCTCCGAACTCGAGTGGATAGAAATGCTCCCTGCAGGCGGATTCGAGGGAATGGGATCAAGTACAGAAGGTGGAATGGGCACGCTAGTGATGAAAACAGTACCACCGGGAGATATCATTCTATGCGGAGCAGATCCCGGTGCTGCCATCCCACCTCCAAGACTGCCACCATGAGCCGCTGCTGCCATTTCAGCGTCGATTTAAGCGGACATCTCCTCTTCGGTTACTGCTCGAGCCCCGCTGGGGACATCAACAGTCGGCATTGAAGAACTTGTAGCAGGATCAGTTCCACTCATGACAGATGACAAGTCAGCGAGAGGATCGCCGTTACGGCGAAAGAGTTCATCCATCAACTGCTCATCAAACACAATCGTACTCCCATGCATATCGTCAAGCGAGGGCAGCTGTACTCACGGTGATTGCTTCGGTCACGATAGCCTCCTGCGTTTGATATGATTCTTGAGTAGCAGGAGGCATGGCCGATGCAGCATCAATCACTGGACAAAGAATAAGAGAACTGTTAGAACTTAACTCGATCGAAGATTTCGACTTAAGAAAGATATGTGGAATGTTCAGAATACCTTCCTCAGTTTGACTCGTAGGCGGCAGAGCGGCATCAGTGACTTGTGCTCCAGCCGGAGACATCTGCGGCTGATCTGGATTGTAAGCAGGAACGACTTGGGGATCAACCGCAGACGAGGATTCGGGCTGGGTTGACGCGGGAACTTCAAGACTTGCTTCATAGTGGTCAACTCCAGAACCCTCTCCTACTTCAAAGTGCTGGGCGCCAAGTCTTTCCTTCTTATGTAGAATCATAGACTTGTGAAGAATCCTCTTTTCATCTTCAGTCAGAATGCGATTCTCGAGTTCAAATTCATCCACATACTTTCCCTGATGCGCCTCCTTTTCTTCCTCAACCAGTCGGCCCCAAGCGTTGTAAAGATGCATCGAGAAATCATCGAGCCAGGCTAGACCCCTGTGCCTCAGCACGTTAGCATTGTAAACAACGAGAAGGTCTTCGATGTCAGCCTCTAGCCTGGACTCGGCTAACTTCACTCTCTCCTCGACCTCAGTCTCCACCTTGTGGACTTTAGCCAAAGCCGCATCCCGTTTACCCCTGAGCAGAACAGCTTGTTCGCACGCCTTTTGGGCTGCGTTGTTCGCATCATCTTTTTCCTTGGCCATGTCGGCGAATTTGGCCTTGAGTTCATTAAGTTCCTTGACCGCCGCATCCCGCTCGGCGGTGACTGTAGTGTTCCGGTGGCCCATCTCCTCCACCAGGGCAACATGTGTCTGCCCCAACCTCTCAATTGCCGCCTTCGCTTCGTCAGCTTTTTTGGTGGCCTCAATCTCCGATTTCCGAGAAGACTCGGCCTCAGCAGTAAGCACTTGTATAATCCGGTCCCTTTGAGCGAGTTCGGTCTCCAGTTTCTCAAGCGCTTTAGCTCGCTCAAAGGCCACCTTAGAAGCTTTCTCCACAGCCTTTACCCACTCTCTGTACTGGGTGTAGATGTCATGAACGTACTCATGCATCGTGTTCTCCACTTTAGACGGAATTCTTTTTAAGTGTAGCGGGAAGACATAGCCATCGAAGCAAATGTTCGGAAAGTCTTTCCTCATCTGAGCCAGCTTAAGGGCCCCTTCTCCTGTGGGTTCTGCTGGGACCTGCTCTGTAATTATGGAGGTCGTGGTCTCGACTCTCTCAAGATGAGTCTCGGATCTAGAAGTATGAGAAGATGGCCTGTGAAGAGGAGGCTCTGGCGAGTGTGGAACAAAGACGGGAGGTGGAGATGGAGTCTAGGAGGAGGAGAGCGCGATCTAGACCGATGTCTATATTCCCTGTCCTTGTCACGCCCATATCTATCTTGGTTAGAGTACTCACGATCGCGATCTCTATCCGAGTCTCTCCTACGGGACTCATAATAGGAAGAAGCCTTTTGGGCCGAGCGAAGATTCCCGAGCATCGATCCTTTTCCAGACATAGTACCTGAAAATGAGAAACGAAGGAAGAGTTAGTAATTTCCTAAGTTGGACGATTTACAGTTGTGAATCATGTAGTGTAGTGAAGTGTATGCATGTGCAACCCCCCGACCAACCGGAAATGTCGGCCGCACTCATAGCAAGCGACCCGCTCAGTTCAAGAGCACTATCAAGCTCCTCCATCCCGGCGTCGTGTGGAGACGACACAAAATCCGAAATCGAAATATCAGCAAGCTCTGCAAAGGGATTCTCTACTTGCGGGGGAGGAGCCTCTGAAATTCTAATCCCCGGAACGGGAAAGGTCACAACCACGGATTTAAATCTCTCTGACTTAGAACGTTTGTGAGCAACAACCTTGCCTTTTCTCTTTCCTCCGGAATCCTGAACATCGGAAGAAGGCCCTACTGGGAGCTCGGTATCGGTAGGCGTTCTCTCCGGATCAACTTCTTCGGTTATCACGACTACGGGCGCTTTGCGCTTCACCCGTTTCTTCAGAACCACTCTAAGTGTCCCTTCCAGCCGTATACTCTGCCTCCGTTCTATCAGCCCGACGGTCCTCAAATTTCTGTCGGACAGAACCAAGTCGATATGCCTTTCTTCGCCCGGAAACGCTTGAAGGATCCGAACTAGCTCTCAGAAGTATGCACCGTCAGGTCAAGAGATTGCGGCTATAAAAGAGGGGAAGTATGTCAGTTTTGAAGTCAGTTAATAATATCTCGATGATTCAAGAGAAAAATGACAACACTTACGTCTATCCAACCATCGCCTAGCAAATCCAGGGGGGCACCGAACGTAGAACCATTCAGTTTTATAATAACTTAGCCTTCCCCAGGAGCCCAGTACAATGTAGCAGTTCCTGACCGCTTCCAAAAAGGTGAAAGAAGGACTGTCTCCACGACACTTGACGTTAAATAAATATCTGATCTCGATCGGCTTCGGTGGTCGAAAGAGGATCTCCATAAACAGGATGAAGGTGCTATTCAACAAAGCATACCTGTTGGGGTGCAGCTGAGATGGAGCTATTCCAAGGAATGATAACGTCTCCCTTATATATTGATTGAAGGGAGGAAGCGTCCCCGCCGTACAGGCATGACGGTTAAAGGCAGTAAACCCCTCCGGGGGATCATGAGGCCTGTCATTTGGCCCAGGAAGTAGCACGTCATCAAGCGACAAACCGTGCCTTAAACAAATCCGTCCTAGCATGCCTTCAGAGATACCAGACGGCACAGAATCTTACGGACTACAAATGAACCAGGCACCTAGACGCTCGTTTGGAGCTGGCTCTATAACTTCGGCTTCAATAACCAGTATTTCGAGGTTTGGAGGAATAGAACTCGGGAGTTCCTGCTGCTGTGAACTTGAGGGTTCCATGAATAGCTAGCTTATGAAAAATCATTGTTAAATAGACAATAACGCTCGTGCACCCCCAGTGTAAAGTGCGTGAGTGTGATGTGTAGTGCAGTATTGTATATCACTTGAGAGGATCTACAGGATTGAAGAAAACACGAAAACGACAAGACTTCGGAATCCAGTCGGAAGGACCGTCATCGCTGACCGTCACAACCATGCCATCCAGTTATTAACTATCAGTCCAAGTTAAAGTGTGTTATCATTTCGATAAGTTCCAGTTTCATCGACAAGCTTCGATAGGCAATCAGATATGCGGTGAAACGATTAAGTCCAGTTATGCAAGTTTGAAGCTCGTTGGAGTTAGGTGTTCAAATGCACTAGAGTTTTCGGTATCGTTGAAATTAAGTTCATTATCAATCATCAAAAGTACAAGTTCGAATCGGTCGCTCAAAGATTCAAGTTCGAGTCGATCACTCAGGTCCAAGTTCGAATCGCTCGCTAAGGTTCGAGTTCGAATCGATCGCTCAGGGACACGTTCGTATCAGTCCTAGGGCTGCACAGTTCGACTCGCTTCAAAGCCTCCGCTTCGACTCGATCCAAGGCTACCGCTTCAACTCGATCAAAGGCCGCCGCTTCGACTCGATCCAAAGCCATCCACTTTGACTCGATCGAGGGCCATCATTTCGAATCCATCAGACGCAACCCCTTCGTATCAATCTACGTATCCAAAGCATTCGATTCGATGTGAAGCTCCACCATCGATCGATACGAAGGCCTCCGCCTCATCATCTCGAAACTCCTACACCAGATCGACGCGAAGCTGAGGCCAAGGAATTTTCGATCGATCACGACTCTGGTTGATTTGGTGTTAAAAACCGAGTCTCATCGTTTACGCGTTGGATTCGCTTAGTGGATTACCTAAATCTGTCAGTTAGTTCGAGTAATTGAAGGTATGAATCGGTTCGAAGACAAGAATGTTTTCTTCTTTGTTTTCTCGAGTCTCAGAGCGATACAAAAGCGAGGCAGGAAAACAGAAAGTGAAAAGTGGAAAAATGGCTAAGTACAGAGTATTTATATGCACTCGAGCACAAAGGTAAGAAACGATTCGCCTCCCTAGTGAGTTCAACTAGCTACGAAGTGTCACAACAAGACCGAGGCGAACAAGCAGTTTGAATCCATCATCGAGTCGAACAAGCGTTTCGTATCCATCGAACCCTACGTCCATCGATACGAACAGTCAGTTCGAACCCATCAAATCACAGCTTCCAGAGGCCAACTCCATCGATTCGAAATATTCAGTTCGCATCCCTAAATTCAATAAAAATCATCTTCGTGTTTCAACCCTTCACATCGATTCAGAAGAGGATCGTTATGAAGGAACATTCAAAAACAACCAATCGAGCGTTGTTACAACGAATTTCACATCGGTTCAGGAGAGGATCGATATGGAATTCAATATAAAATAAACTGCCAACGACTCGTGAACGTACAAATGTCAACGAGAGTCAGGTTAACATATATGCATGCATGTTAGACTAATATTCAATATTCCAGATTTACAGGAATCAGAAAGTCATTTAATAACGATTACAACAACAGACGGCTAATCACTAGCATACAGCAATCAGTTTCAACAGTACAGGGTACAACAATTGACAATCAACAGTTTACATTATCGAGAAAAAGCAGTCAAAGATTACAACTTTCATCGAAAAAGCGATAGTTATCCAGACTAAAGATTGCAACATTTCAAAGCACATCATGTTTCCACAAGACGTACTTTGGGGGGCAAATGTTATCCCGCCTTTTGGCAAGGCCGTGACACCAAGGGATTGACTAGTAAACCAATGACGATCCATCCCAAAGATAGGTTATACACAGGCTCACTATGGATATCGACGAATTTTGTCCGAGTCCAGATCGAGCTTAAATTAATATAACATGACAAGCTAAGCTATGAAGGTCAACATTCCAAATCTCAAGTCAATCCGAGTTCGTATGCTCAAGTTACAACCGATGCAAAGTTGATTAGAAATAGCCTTCTTCGACTCGCTCAGTTCGCGTCCCTCAGAGATGCCCACTTCGACTCGCTCCGTTCGAATCCATCTGGGAAGCCTGCTTCGACTCGCTCCACTTCGCGTCCATCGGAAAACCACTGGTCAACTCACTCCACTTCGACTCGCTCAGCTCGCATCCCTAAGAAAAGCCTTCTTCGACTCGCTCCGCTCGAACCACTGTTCGACTCCATCGAGTTCGACTCCATTGGCAAAGCCACTGTTCGAATCGATCGAACAATGACCACTTCGTGTCCATCACGGAGCCTTTGTTCGAATCCCTCAGGACGCTCCACTTTGACTCGCTCAATCAATGCACACTTCGACTCGCTCAATCAGTGCACACTTCGACTCGCTCAATCAGTGCACACTTCGACTCGCTCAAAACAGCATCAAAGGCAGAGTGATCCAAAGATTCAAGCACCACGTCACCGAGTCAAACGAAAGTGAATCGAACAGAGCGAGTCGAATGAAACAGCCAACCGAGAATCCCATTTCGTATCGATCATATCTCCTAATCTACAAGTCCAAATGCAATGAAATTTTAACAGAAGACTACGTGCATGCTAAAGAATGTCCACGCCAAATTTCGACTCCATTGGATGAAATCTTGATCAATACGAAATCTGTTCGTATCGATCACGGATCGGACCGGAACTTCACGGGCTTGGGGCGCGCGGGCCTGGTCACGTGCCAAAGAGGGTCTCCCGAGATCTGAGCGAAATACCAACCTCCTACACCTATAAATAGACCCCCAAAGCCAACAGAAAGGGGGTTCTTCTTCCTCTTTGAGATCTCCAACGCCCAGACTTTTCCGGATCCAGATGTGAACTCCATTGCTGCTGCTACCAATGAATTTCACTGCTGCAAATCATTGTTATTCGCTGTAATTTGCTGAAATCAATTGTAAACATCAAAGAAAGATCAATAAAGCAAACTACTTCATAGTGGACGTAGGCAATACGCCGCACCACTCTAAATTCTTGTGTCTCTTTGCATGTTAATTATTTTCATATCAGAGATCTAGAGTTTTTGTTAGATAATTCCTCTTTTTCCATTTAATTTCTTTATTTTATCTCTTCAAAAACTTCTGAAGAGTGTTGTGCCCAATTTTGGTACAAACACCGTCGTTCGGTAGATCTAGCAGAACTAGATTTGGATGATATGGTGAGGAGACTTGTAAGTGAGAACCATCATTAGAGCAATGATGATTGGGGTTCCTCCCCGAGCCGGAATCCTTTCACGGAGGGGATCCTGCGTGAAGAATACATGAGGAGGTTTGTGATGCCGACGATGGAGGTGTACAGCGGGAAAACGGGTCCAAGGCAACATCTGATGAAATATAACTGACATATGGATTCCGTCAGAGCTACATATGCTGTGAGATGTCAATGTTTTTTGATTTACCTAGAAGGAGTGTCGACGATACCCGGCTGCCGTCGAGATCCATATCGTCTTTCGAGCAATTGTTAAGGAGATTCCTTGAGCAATTCCATTTACATACCACCCGTCCGAAGGACTTCATGTCACTATCCAACCTCTTTTAGGAGACGGGGGAGTCTTTGAAAGATTTCTTGCACAGATTCAATACTGAAGTGACCTAAGTGAGCAACGCTCAAGAGGATATTGTGTTGATGGCATTAATTAGGGGGATCCATCCCGATACTGATTTTGTGAGGTAGATGAAGATGACACCCCCATCAACAATAAACGTGTTCTATAGAAAGATGACTCAATTCTTGCGCTTGGAAGAGGAAAGCACTGCCGCCAAGAAAACTAATGCCGAGTAGTCGACATAGGTAATACAGAGCAACATCGCTGTAAAGCAGTCCAGAGGAAATTCTGGCAATGTGGACGTGCATGTGGAGAATAAAAGTGGTGGACAGAGCAGGAGCGATACCGGGGCTAAAGACAAGAAATCGAATTCAAGGAGAAGTCCTAGAATCCTAAAATATGACAACTACACCCTTTTGAACAACTTGATCGACAACATATACTTGGCTACTAAAAGTATCGAGAAATACAGGAAGCTGGCTCTGAGGGAGTTGATCGTGAAAGAGAAAAAGTCAGGTAAGTTTTGTCGATTTTATGAAACGCACGGTCACAACATGAACAAGTGCAGGCATTTGCGTGATGTAATCGAGGATTTGATTCGAAAGAAAACACTACAGCAGTATGTGAAAGCCCCATAGGATGGCGGGCAAGGAACTTCAATGTAAAGACCCGTTTCTTCGACCTTCGAAAATCGACACTAATACATCCTCGGTGTTCACGTGTCGCAAATCCAAGTGCCGGAGTGGCGGTTCTTTAAAGGTAAGAAAGAAAAATAGACAGAACATAATCTTACTCAAATGGAATAACATATATTATTTCAATATAAAATCATTACAGCGGAAAATCTTTTAAATCTGGAGAATACGGCTGTTGAAGGGCGATCGAATGTGAATATATCTTTATACTAACACTGACACGTCATTTATACCTTTTTCTTAATATCTGAATTTAAATTGGACGTATACAGTATCAATACAAAGTAATAAATACACTGATTTAATAGTATTCAGAACAGAATAAAATATGAAACAAATATCAGAGAAACACAGATCATAGCGGAATAATAATTTTCATAACTTATACAAATTTCGAGTCTACAAAATAGAATGCTGGACTTAAATAATATACAGGTGACAATTCTATAATCTCAACTATACAAAGTCCAAATAGTATATCTCCCCAGCTAGCCCAATTATCCAAAGGTCTACCTGTAACCTAAAAAGTACCGGTCTAAACCTTAAGTAATTAATATTAGAATCAAACTTATTGTATGTTATAAAGTTGTATAAGTTATGAAAATTATTATTCCGCTGTGATATGTGTTTCTCTGATATTTGTTTCATATTTTATTATGTTCTGAATACTATTAAATCGGTATGTTTATTACTTTGTATTGATACTGTATACGTCCAATTTAAATTCAAATATTAAGAAAAAGGTATAAATGACGTGTCAATGTTAGTATAAAGATATATTCACGTTCGATTGCCCTTCAACAGCCGTATTCTTCAGATTAGCAAAGGATATTAAAAGTAATAAATTTGAAAGTAAACTATAGATAAAGCAATTTAAATATCACTTTCTATATGATAAAATTATATAATAGTGTGTGTGTACACACTTCAAAATAAAAATTTTGGAAAATTTCGGCAGAGTCTCCTTTGTATGGAGAGCCGTTTGCAATTTCACAATTATAATATATACATTAGAGTCTAACCTAGATTCAGCTTGGACAGTTATAATACATCTGTCCTAACATTTGCTAAAAAACAACACACAATGCAGCGGGAAATAGAATACGTCCATACGTTGATGAAGATCTTCAACTCTCCTCTGGAAACTCCAAGCGTCTTTAGCTAATCCTGAAACTACTTGGATCTGACTCGAGTATAAAAACACTCGGATCAGTCTGGAAAACCAGCGTGAGAAACACGAATCTTAAACGACGGTGTCATAGATCAGAGATTGGTGACAAAAACCTTCTAAAAAGAAAGAGTATCTCATAAGAACATGCCGCACATAAACACAGATAGGTTTTTACCTTATGATAACTAAAACATTTCTATCAAATTATTTGATATTATTTTTAATGACATTCTTTGACAACACTTCAAATAAACATATTCAAATAACTGAAATTATTACCATTATTAAATTCTAGCATACTAGGCTCTACAACTAAAAATGAAAACTCGTATTGGAGAATGGAATTCCAACAAATGACTAGGCAAGGAACTACCTTCCGATAGTACATCTCTAAAGGAATGTATCAAGGCCTAACTGATGGTCCTCTACCAACACAAGACCAGCCTAGCTCTAACTAGATAGTACCGAATATGTCATCATCCCGGTGGTTAGCGACATATCTGACCGTGCTCTAGCATAAACCACATAATTTAAACCATAACGTTATAGCAGGTAGAAATATATCTAGAAGGGGATGATCATACCCTAATGGTTACGAACCACATAGCCTTGCCGCATCTACCCTATTTTAGTCATTTCCGAGTGCGAGGCCTGAGGTAATGATTACCTTTGACATAGAACATCAACTTTCCACTTTGAATGTCACATTGCCATTCCATAATCACACAACTGATTTCTATAAACGTATAACTCCTGAACTCGTACGTCTCACGAAAGGGTGTTAAGCTAAGAGAAGTTGCCTTCTCCGCCACCAAACAGATGATACGTTTTATAGAAATCAATCAACGTGATTTAAAATGCAATGTCAGACATTCGTCCATACAAGTCATCTAGGACCAGGACAAACCGAAGGCACTTCTCCTACCACATCGTGTTTATGTGCGGCGTGGTCTTATGAGATACTCTTTCTTTTTAGAAGGTTTTTGTCACCAATCTCTTATCGATGACACTGTCATTTAAGATTTGTGTTTCTCACGCCGGTTTGCCAGACTGATCCGGGTATTTTTATTATACTCGGGTCAGGTCCGAGTAGCTTCAAGATTAGCTGAAGACGCTTGGAATTCGCAGAGGAGAGCTGGAGATCTTCATCAACGTATGGACGTATTCTATTTTCCACTGCATTGTGTGTTTGTTTTTCAGCAAACGTAAGGACATGTGTATTATAATTGTCCAAGCTGAATTGAGGTTAGACTTTGATACATGTTTCAAAAGATTTTCCGCTATAAAGATTCTATATTGAAATAATATATGTTATTCCATTCGTGTAAGATTCTATTCCGTCGATTTTTCTTTCTTACCTTTAAAGAACCGCATCTCCGGCACTTGGATTTGCGACACGTGAATACCGATGATGTATTAGTGTCGATTTCCGAAGATCGAAGAAACACGTCTATACATTCAAACCCCCAATCGAAGTAAGCTGGGACCGGAATTGATGAGCCCAAGTGGCTTGAAAAATGTTTGGTGATTAATACTATCATTGGTGGACCCCATCCAACGGAGAAGAGCTGGAATGAGATGGAGAGAGATGCGAATGCATTGAAACATGCAGTGAATGAGAGCTGCTTTGCCGTCGAAGATGGAGCTCCGGCAAAGCAACTCAGGACTATGACAGATGACATTATATTTAAAAATAGAGATGCTGAGGGGATGGAGGCCTCGATTATTGATCCGTTGGTGATTTCGACGATGATTGGCCCCGCAATTGTGAGAAAGGTGCTGGTTGACTATGGGAGCTCAGTCAACATTTTGTTCAAGAAAGCCTACAACCAGATGCTTCTAGAGAGCAAGGGTTTAAAGCCTTGTAAATCTTGAATCCAGGGATTTAACGTGACTGCTACTGAGCCGGTGAGATATGTGGATTTACTGGTGGTGCTTGGAGAGGGCGACCGCAAGAGAGTGCGGGTTGTGCCTTTTGTTATTCTGGGTATTTACTCTACATATAATGCCTTTATAGGCCGACCGACCCTTGTTGAGTTTCGAGCGGCCATAGCTCAGTGGTGCTTGATAATGAAATTTCCAGTAGAGAACAGTGTGGTAATTGTACAAGGAGATCAGGAGCTTGGCCGAGAATGTTATGTTGCTGAGTTGAAAGAGGCAAACCAAAGGGGGAAAGGAAAAGGTGTGGAGATGACTATTTGCATCAAAGCCTTGGATGCATAGCAATCATTGCTTGAGCCCTAGCTCGGACAAAACAATCGGTTCCATAAGGATATGGATCCGAGGAAAGAGCCGGAGGATGCAAGGGCGTCTCTTGCGAAGTTGACGATCAACATTCCGTTAGTTAGAACGATCCTACACGGGTCCTGAAGATCAGATCTCAACTCGGCACAAGGACGATGAAAGAGTTGATGGTTTTCTCCATGCAAACCTTGATGTGTTTGCCTGGACGCAATCTGACATGTGTGGAATATCATCGGAGATAGCGTGCCATGCATTAAATGTGAATCCCAAATGCGTTTTTGTGAAACAGAAGCGCCGTAGCTTGGGTTCGGAGAGATCCGTTGCACTAAAAGAAGAGGTAGATAAGCTGAAGAACAACGGCTTCATCCGCGATACTCTGTACCGAAATGAGTACCCAATCCAGTCCTGGTAAAAAAGTCCAATGGAAAGTGGAGAATGTGCGTTGCCTATTCCAATTTGAACAAGGCATGTCCAAAAGACGGCTTCCCGCTCTCAAAAATCGATCGGTTAGTAGATTCTACTGTTGGACATGATCTGCTATCCTTCGTGGATGCCTACTATGGCTACAACCATATTTAGAAGCATGTCCTAGATCAAGAACACACCAGATTTAACGGCCAAATCTCTATCGGATTAGAAAAATAGCCAAAAAAATTTAAATTAAAAATAACCGCAAACACACGGCATACAATTCTAGTAGGTGACGAGTACAGGTTGATCTGTAGAGACTTATATTGATTTAAAAATTTATATTCAATCAAATTAAACCAATAATTTGAGATGTTTTTAAGCTAAGAAATGTAAATAAACTAGCAAAAGAAAATGGATAAAAATATGAGAGTTTGAAGGCAATTTAGAGGTAATGTTCTTCTCAAGGTCACATAAATCAACATATATGAAATTATGATATCTCTTTTGGTCATTAGTGAATTTAGTTGATATGTTTATTATAAGTATGACCTATTTGTGATATTAATTAGCCCAACATAAACCATCAAACTTTAACATACCCACTAAACCACTTTTAACTCTCATGAAAATGACAATGAACTTGAAAATAAAATCTATTCTAAACATGATCTATTAACTATTGATATAGACCATCAAATTTTGATTTTAATATTCACTTCATTACCATAATCATATGTAGATGAAAATGTAATTTGTGTTTGTGTTTATTTAAGCATTAGCCTATTTGGTGTCAACAACATAGGCTATCAAATTCAAAGCTAAAACAACAAAAAATTTACCCATCCAAACATTGTCGTTAAGCGCAAAAAAAAGATCAAAAATTAGCAAAATGTTGAATCTACATGATTAAGGGAGCTTCATTACCCTTAAATTGAAGGGGTTTAGCCTCTCATATTTGTTATCATTTCAATAAATGTAGAGTTCAACATGAAACAAAAAAAGAAAAAAAAGAGAGCTAAATAAAATAAAAGATAAGCTACTTGCATAAGAAATGATACTAAGCTACTAACATAAGAGGAAAGAGCATGTAAATAAAAAGAGCATGAATTAACATTGCATAAAAATAAATTACATAAAAGAAGAAAATGGCTAAGTAGCCATGAAATAGAAGAACATAGTTTTTTTTGTTTTTTTTAGCCTAAATAAACAAACTAAAGAGGAGGCTAAGAGCTTAATTACATGAACATATGAGGTATTTATACAAGCTTAAAACCCTAATGCATATTTTTGGGGACTACCCAAAATACCCTTGAGGAAGTGTGGTCACCAAGTTATCATTAGCATGAGATAATCCTCCATTTAAATGTGCATGAAACTTTAAGCTCCACTAATATGTGCATTAGCTTCCAATTGTAGATTAAGGTAGGTGGGTAGGTGGGGTCCTCCATGATGCATGAAATGAACTATTTCCATCTTCATTTGTTTCCTTCTCTTGTGCATGCACATTTCTTCATGAAGCCTCTTGTAATTTTCATCCATTTTTCCTACAAATAAAAATAACATGCGGAAATAAATATTCTCACAATTAATACATGCACAAAATTGACCATTTTACCTCTAAATGAAGATGAATAAATGATGATTTGAAAATAATTTGAATTTTGGTTTTAACATGTTAAAACACCCTATATGCTCATTTATTTAATTAAATTCGATTAAATATGGAAGTAAAAATATGCACATTTACGTGCACATCAAATACCCCTACACTTATCTTTTTATTCATTCTCGAATTAACTAAAACTAAGATAAATCCGTTTTCATAGGGAGTACGATTGCATTGAGCGTATGCAACAAATCGTTAAACCTTTAGGTGTCCCTAGTAGGACGAGTATTGTCTCGTGAGGGTTTTCAGCGGATACTACCCACAAAATTCAAATGCAACGTGAAAAATTCCTAAATGCGAGATTTATTTACAAAGAGATGAATGAAAGTTTTTGAAAATATTTACAAATGAAGAATTTACTTTCAAATTGACACGAATAAGCTCAATATAAGTTCTGGTCATTATCTTAAAAATTTAAGTCATTTACCCGTCAAAATTTCCAATAAAAAATAAGTTATCATAACAAATAGACTCTAGTTTGGCTAGTTGTTTCAGTTGATAACATAGTGCAACTATGAAATGGATCCTTAGTTGATTTTCAAAGTTTAACAAAGTGGTATTTTCATTTCTTTTGAATAACAAGTCAGATCAAATAAGTAAAAATAGTGTTTGGATTTCAATTGCTTACTCTCTCTTTATTTGAAAATTTTATTGATATTAACAATATTTACATATGCCTAACTCAGAAAACTGAGGCCAAATATATTACCCATGCACTGCCTTGCGGGCTTACATGAGTGGAATACAGAGCATGATGAGTGTACACACAAGTATGTACACCTATCGACTGTAGGCGTTATTAATAAAAGAATTTTTATATACATACACCTAACTCAGATAAACTGAGGCCAGATATACCGATCATGCACCGCCTTTCGGGCTTACGTGAGAAGGGTACAAAGCATGGTGAGTGTATACACTTGCTTGTGAACGCATGACTCTAGGTGTTAATAAAATATATACATATATACAAATATTATTTTTTGTTTGTTTTTTTTTTGTTAAATATTTTTTTTTGAAGAGAGAGTTTTGAAAAATCATCTTAGCATCATTTAACTTCGAAGATAAAAATGTTATATCATTTTCTTTAAATTCACCATTTTTTAAACAAAGATTTTCAATTAGGATATACTTCATAATTATCACCATGAACCTTCCTATATACTAGTTAAACCATAGTTACTTGTAATCTAACTTTATTTTTATTTTTGCTAAGACAAATAAATTTTCAAAAATTTCAATTTATTAACCAAAACAATATATTTATCCTATAGTGTTTCTTCAAAAGTAATTAAAAAGAAAATTTGTTTTTGGGATTTTTTTTAATTTTTTAAGTTTTGGAAAGAAAATTCAGAAAAAATAAACCATGATATATAAAAAATGAAAAAAGTGAATAATTATGTGAGAGAATGTATTCAATAACCATATACATATATTTAAAATTGAAATTTATACTTAGTACATTTATAAAAATCAATTAAGTATTATATAATTAACAAGTTTATAATAATAATAATAATAATAATAAACTATGCTTGATAAAAAAGTAACTAAGTTTATAATAACAATAATAGTAATAATAAACTATAATTTGATAAAAATTAACTAAATTTATAATGATAATAATAGTAATAATAAATTAACTAAGTTGACTATGATTTATAATTAATAGTAATAATAATAACAAAAACCAAGTTTATAAAAATTAACTAAGTTAACTAAGTTTTATAAAAATTAAATAAGTACATAATAATTAACTAATTTTATATTAATAATAGTAAATTAACTAAGTTTACAATAACAATACTAAATTAACTAAGTTTATGAAAATTTATATGTTTGAGATAATTTATAAAAATTAACTAAGTTAATAAAGTTTAAGTTTGAGATATTTTATAAGTTTAAGTTAATTAAATTATAAGTTATGACATTTTAAGTTTTAGCAATTGAGATATTTATAAGTTTAATAATAATAATAAACAATAGTTTGAATAAATTAACTAAGTTTTATAAAAAGTAAATACGTTTATAATAATTAACTAAGTATTATAAAAATTAACAAATATATAATAATAATAATAATAATAATAATAATAAACTAAGTTTTATAAAAATTAAATAAATTTATACAAATTAGTTAAGTTTTATTATAATTTAACTAAGTTAATAATTTTTATAAAAAATTAATAATTTTTATAAAAATTTAATAAGTTTATTATAAAAATTAACCAAGTTTTATAAAAATTTAACTAAATCAACTAAGTTTTATAAAAATTATTTAATAATAAAAGTTTAACTAAGGATGTTTGATATACTTTAAATATGAAAAACAGTTTCATAATCATTTGATGATTGTTAAACTTGTCTACAGGTAATTAGCTTTTTAGGAGTGAAGACCAGCTGTAGCAAAGAATTGTCGGTAATCAAGTAATGAACATGATTTTAATTGTTATATATATTATAACATTTTGTTAGTGCTTGTTGTGTAAACTTGTTTATGGATGATTATGGATTTTATATGAATTTGCTCATTTTATCAAAAAAACTATTATCGAAATGGTTATGGATATCATATTTGATTATGTGATTAACGTGTTTTTCAATTGTTTGAATATGATTATTATGGTTTGAGTACAATTATTATGTGATTGATTGTTGGTTTTAATAAGACTATTATGCGGGTGATGGCTGAAAATGATACAAGCCATAAACAGAAAACGTGTAAAATATGCTGCAAAACATGTAATAACTTTTAGTAGCGTTTCAAAAAGGCTACGGAAATGAATGTGAATAAGTGCGGTATGACATTCGTAGCAAAAAGCTACCAAAACTTCTAGCAGCGTTTTCGATAAACGCTGCAATACGATATGATACCAAAAGTCTGAAACTTTTTTGTAGCATTTCTAAAACCCTACAATATGTCAAGTTTTGGTAGCGTTTTCTTCAACGCTACAAGAAATTTCAAATTTTAGTTGCATGTCGTATCGCTGTGTTTACCGAAACGCCACTGAAAATTTGGTAGCGTTTTTTCAACGGTACGAAAAGCCTTTACTGTTGTGGTGAATGGAAAATTGGCTAAGGGAACAACTCGGCCTCGAGTTTTTTAGGTCGACACCGACATATTCTTCCCTTTCTTTTTCTTTCCAAACACCATACCACTACAACAAAATGACCCTATTACAACAGCGATTTTACAACGGTCAAAAACACCCGTTGTAATAGGTACATATCACAACGGTTTTTTCAAGCCCGTTGTAATAGACGCTAGTTTGCAGCGCATATCACAACGGTTAAAAATAACCCGTTGTAATATGTACATATTACAACAGTTTTTTCAAGCCAGTGGCAATAGACATCGGTTTTCTACGATGGTATATCTACATATTCCAATCCTTACTTTTTACCGATCGCTCGCCTCATCCTCTTTCTTCCCATTTCTCATTTTCGTTTCTATTTCTCAAATCCCTAAATCCTAAATACACATTCAATCCATCTTCCATTCTCTAGATCTTGCCATCTCTACTCAATTGTCAGTTAATCCCAATCCCTTTATCATTCCTTCACTAAACCCTTTCACGAAATGATGTACAGGTTGCAAGCCCTTCATCAATCGTTCACTTCGGCATGTGAATGGAGGGTAGCGGCTGCTTTTCTGGGTGTTCGACAGTGAATGTTTGAAACCATGAAACTAGGGTTAGGGAAAATCTTGGTGTTTGATGCTCGATTGGAAGAACGGAGGCCGTATTTGAGTTCGGGGAGGAGTTTGGCACCATGGAGGACGAAATAGTGGAGCTCGGCTTGGGATGGGGAGGTGCGACCTGATGTGTACGGGCTTGATTCAAGGTGGAGTTGCTTTTTCTTTGAACAGTTCCGGAGTTAGTAGACTCTTGGAAGTCAGGATTGGCATACAAGCACATGGAATGTAAAGAAAAGAAAAGGCTAATCAATGTAAATTTGATGTTAATTCTAGGGACAGTAATGCTTCAGAAGTTGTTATACACAGGTGAAGCATTTTCAAAGTTGAAATTTTAATAAATTGAAACAACCTGTTATATGAATAACCATATGTTCTTTTATATAATTTAAGTATAACTCTATTTGCCATTTTATTTATAATATTATTTGCCAAGTTATGAAGAAATGGTTGAGGACTCGTGTTTTGGTTTGCAGGGGAGCAGGAACCGAGTTCTATGAAAACCTTTTCATGGGTTTTCCAATACAAAATAATGATTGTATGCAGTTAATTATCAAAAAGAAGTTTTTTTGCTAAGAGAAGATTACAAGAAAAGATTGGTTTGTGGTCACTTAGATTTACCTATCAGAAGTGATGTTATCGATTGGATTTGGAAGATACATGTTCATGTTTTTAATTCCAACTTTGTTTGTTTACGTTGTTCTTCTTCCTTTTTATTTAAGAGACAAAGAAATTTCGTGCGATAAAAAGAATTTACTCTGCCACCCAATCTTTCTAAATTCCAATTAAAAGTAAATAAATAACAATTCATATAACATGAAATAGGCTATGTTATAACATGAAATAGGCTATGCAATGACACAAGCATGACCAGTGTAACACAACACAAATTACAACTACATTATACTAATTGAACTCATCTATAATAAAATGTATAGACAGTTGCATATTTTGTGCATGTGTGTGAGGAAGAGATTATTTAAGTTCAGACTTATTTTAACTGAATTAACCATTTGACATTGCACTGTTTTTAAATTGAAGAATGCTATCATATTGCGTTTACAAACAGTTTTGCTGGTCTGTGGTGGATTATATCTTATAAATCATAATCCGCTGACCTGAATAATCTGAAACATAATTCATTTGAAATGCTGTAATTTTTTCTTTTCTTTTTACATATGCTCTTACTGAGTGGAATCAACTTGAATGTTAAAGGGATCATATTTTAGTCAGTGATCAAGTGAATAGTTTATTAGTACATACTGTTATATGATGTAGAGTTTCTTGCAGATTGGTTTAGTTGCCATGGTTGGTCGCAGAGTGAATTTTTCATAGCTTCATTTAATGAGTATATTTAGGGCTGCACAAAGTATGGGTTGGGTCGGGTCAGACCAAATATTTCATCCGACCCGCATAGATATGGGTTTAAGGTAGCTCAACCCATATCCGACCCTATATGAGGTTGGATATGAGTTGGGTCGAAGTATGGGTTGGGTCGGGTTTAGTAGGGTTGGGTTGGGTTGCATGAATCTAATAAAAAATGAGAATATAAGGGAATATTTTCAAAAAATAACATTAAAATGTTCAACATAATATATTAGATTTTAGCTAGCATAACGCACTTAAACTAACTAATTCATTATAACATATATTTTATTAAAATTTCATTGTAAAACACATCATATGAAATTAGTTCACTACATAGTAGAACAAGCGTTTCATTTTAAAATACATTAAAATGCCCTTTGGAATATCTTTGCCAAATTCTATCTTGTTTGGGTTGACATATAATATGCTTTTTCGTATATTTACTGTAGAATACATAAACATTATTCTAGGATTAGACTATTCTAATTTTAAGTGTATTGATATTAAATTAGGTTTTTAATATAGGGTTGAGTTGAGTTAAAGTAGGGTTGGGTTGAACAAAATAACACACCCGACCCATATATAGTATGAGTTACAAATTGTAACCCATATCCGACCCGAACTAGGATGTGTTGGGTTGGGTTTATGTGGGTTCGGTCGGATTGGTGGGTTGGGTCGGGTTGGATATGGGTTGTGTGCAGCCCTAAGTATATTCAAGCTTATACCAACTTTTGGCCTTGGTCATTTACCCAAATAGTCCTTTTTGCAATTTAGTATCCTTGAAACTACTTCGCCACAAATATTGATGGCTTATTATTATAGTATCAACTAAATCATGCAAAAATTTCAAATAAGAACTTAATTTTCATTCGGATAAGTGTTTGGTGATTCCAAGTTGGTCATGGGTAAGTTACTATGTAGGAAGTAAAACATAAAACATGTAATATATGTATGAGTGCGCGCATGTATTTAGAGTTTCAACCCAAATATACATTATACTTAATAATATATTCATAATTTTCTAAAGACCTGAAACCTAAAATGCAGAGTACAAGAAATCTTATTTTTAATGTTTATTATTAACTGGAAAGGAAACATAACATTTTCGCACCATAACTATGGGCATCATCATTCAACATTATTATAGATGCTTCAGACTATGCTGCTGATTACTTAACTTTCAGCTAACTTATCGCTCAGTTGCTTTCGATAAACCTGAATCATTCCATTGCAATCATGCTTTATGTGGAGTTTCTTCTCCAGTATAGTTTTGTATTGATCATCTGCTGCATCAATGCTTTTCATAAATCCAACCTGAATAGAAAACAAAATCAGATTTTAACATCAAATCACCTGGTCATTATATAAAATATCAGGCATATCTTACCTGCATTTTGAGCAAACTAAATTCTTCCGCACTTAAAAATCCATCACCATTTGTGTCTAGTCGCTGCATAAGCTCTTCAGCATCTTTGCCTGCAGCTCCAAGCTCTTCCATAACCGTTGTCAGTTCCTCCATACTTATTTGACCATCACCATTTTCATCCAGAAATCTAAATAATCAAGCATTTGGGTCAATTTTAAGTTCTTCCTTTTTATTAGCTGATGGTAGATCTTTGAGATGTAGTGCAGTATTATCTGCTGCAGCCAACATTATATCCTTCAGTCTTTTTGCCTGCACATCAACATGTGTTTGGTCTTTATTAAGTCCATTTCTACATTCTATCTATAAATTTGGTGTACCCTGTTATAACATAGAAAATTATGGAAGTATCATCGGCCTTTTTGAATAAATATTTATGTTATTATAATTCATTGTATTATTACACAAACTCTTGTTCTGTAATGTTTACCTCTTCGGGATCATGAATACCGCCTTTGTAAATAGAATGTGATGCAGAACCGAATTTAATAGTTGCAATCTGTGTAGGCATATCCATTTATGTAGTATGATTTTGGTTTCTATTACAGGGGTTCGATGTGCCTCTATGGAAGAAAATTCTTGGTAGAAAGTTGACAGGCATGTAATTGTCTCAATTTTGATAAGCTCCTGATTACTGTCATTCAGGTTCAATATATTAACATTCAGTTGGTATTTTCTTATTACTTTGTAGGTGGCAAGCCAGACGATATAACAGTGATAGTTGGTCAAAGAGGCCATTGGATCAACTGTCGCGTGGCATAAAGACTACGTCTCTTCTAGTAAATTTTCCTTTTCAACTGTAAGAGAAGCCAAAGCCGTAAGGTTCTCAATCTGGATTATTCATTCTTGCTATTTGTTAGCTTTTATTTTTGACTGGATTAATTGTAAATAATTGTCTTAAATCAATGAAGCAGGGTTGAAAAAAAAAGACTGGATGGAATATCTTGTTTGTTAGTTTTAATTAATTTATTGGTCCATATGTTTGGGATATTGAGATCACCATTAGTTAGATTGTTTACAGAGTTAATTTTTATTCAGGTTTACACTTTGGTGATTTAAGATTTTGGGGAAAATATCAGGAAAGATTTGTCTTACCTCTCTCTTTAAAAAAAATTCAGGGTTCGAACTCTGATCTTTGGACTCACAGTCTGGGCCATCGACAACGTTTTCAATTTTTTAGTTTTGACTAAATTGAATTCTAACATATAGCTAGTATGATATCCTAGAACTGACTCATAGTTTTACATGAACTTCGCAAAAGAAATATAAATTCTCCTTCATGCAGTCTCATTATTTGTTGTTTTCGAACAGAAAACATGCTTCTAACCGCAGATCAGAGAACAATAAAGCTTGTAGATCTCGGTTTGGCAAGGGAGGAAACACTCACAGAGATGATGACAGCAGAAACAGGAACATATAGATGGATGGCTCCAGTGGTACTGTTCGCAATATTTCATATATGATCAATGCAGCTTTTCACTACTATCAATTGATATTGTAAGTGAATGCTAAATAATTTGCATGCAGTTGTACAGTACCGTGACTTTGAGGCATGGTGAAAAGAAACATTATAATCATAAAGTGGACGTTTATAGCTTTGCAATCGTGTTATGGGAACTGCTGCATCATAAACTCCCTTTTGAAGGCATGTCGAATCTTCAAGCAGCATATGTAGCTGCTTTTAAGGTAATAGGTTTTGAACAATTTGGAACTTAATTACCAAATCATACTCCCTTCAGAGATTGTCACCCTTATCGTTTTCTTTGGTAGTTATGCTATATAGAGGATAAATGCCGAATCATGTCTTCTTGTTATCTTTGGGTTTTCCAATATGACCCGATTAAATTTAACATTTTTTTGATAGAATATTTGCCATTTGGCAGAAGTGCACATTTTTTAGTTAAATTGTTCTAAATGCACTCCTACAGCAAACTACTGTATTAGACTGAGAAACAATATCAACGTCTTTGATACCTAACCAGAAATGTGATTTACCCATGAAATCTAGTCACGGTTATAACTTAAATGGTTTGTGTCAAATTAGAATTTTCATTTTTTATAGTTAACGCAAATATGAACTTGTATAATCAAAATGCACATAAGATCCTCTATCCCCAAATTACATATTCCCCTTGTCCTCTCCCCTAATCTCCACCGTCCAGATTATCAATAATTCAAATTAATTGAAATTTATTTATAATAAATGAATGAAGATGATTCAAAGCGGCTTATTTTGGTGTTTATCATCCGATTTATCCTTTAGACAAGCATCTGTCATTTGTTTAGATAGTGTGAAATTTACCAATGAATACATCAAAGATGCTTGTTTTTCTTTTCGAGGAAGAAACAGAGACATCCATCACCACATATGAGCCTTGTTGTTGTCTTTCCGAGGAAGAAACGGAGATGCAGACTATCAAAGAGGCCGTTGGATCAACCGTCGCGTGGTATAAAGACTTCATCTCTGTGGTATAGTATGATTGTACTTAGAACATGATATTTGTAGCACACTGTTATATGTTAATGCTTTATGTATTTGGCATATAAACTTATCTAACTTTTTGGAGTATTTGAATTTTATGACTCGAGCTTTTAGTCTTTTCGTATGTGATTTTAATTATTTTAGGACAATATTTAGTATTAGTATGGATGTATTGCATGGATGCTGTTGTAGTTTTTTTTAAAATTTGCATTTATTTTGCAACGGGCAATGTGCGTTGTTATATGAGCTTTTTACAACGGTCAATGCATGTTGTGAAACAGGCTATGCAACTAGTATGGTTAGTCTATTGCAACGGATTTTGGCCATTGTATTATAGTCTATTACAACGGTCATAACCCGTTGTAAAAAGGTATACTGCAACGGTTTTTACAACGTGCTTTGCCCGTTGTAAAATGTGGTGGATCTATTACAACGATGCCTATTACAACGGGCACATGCCCGTTGCGAAAACCATATTACAACGGGCATTGTCCGTTGTAATATGGCTGTTTTGTTGTAGTGTACACCTCTTGGCTACTCCAATAACTCATGGTCTAGTGATTTTCCAATGATTTGGATAAGCAATCCCAAGGACTAATGAGAAGAAAGCAAAGAAAACAGCCAACGGAAAGGTTATTAGAATCAACTCAAAATCGAAAAAAAGGAACTTGGAACGACTCAAAAAGAAGATGGAAAAGCTAGCGAATGGACGAAATTCAACTTGAACGAGCAAAAATAACACGACATCGAGTTATTTGACTCGGTACCCAGTTATTCCATTGACTCGTGGGTCTTTTGTTTCACTTGTGCAACTTCAAAGCGCATTCTAGACTTAAATGCAAGCGGGCTTCTGAATCTATACCTCTGTTTTTCTATAAATACCAGCCAACCTGAACAACTAAAGAGGGATCTTCGGCTTGATCTTTTAGCTTTTCACTCTGGATCTGCTTCATAGACTCTGGAACGTAGGAGTTGTGATCTTCTTCACTTCTACTCTCTTCATAAAGCATTCTAAAAAACTCCAATCTAAGATCTACTAGTTTGTGGGCAGATCTGATAAAACTAGTTGTAATCCGGAGAGAGAATAACTAATCACAAAGATTAAAGTGGACGTAGGCCGGAGATTACGCCGAACCACTATAAAAATTCTTATATCCCTTTTTACTTTTCTGCTTGGTGATTTTGATTTCTACATATTTGACGCTTTCATCTGATATGTGGGTATTTGTTCCATCTTTGATGCAAACACATACCGATTCTTCCGATAAAATAGAACTTTAAACTGTTACTATTACTAATAATTCCATCTAGCGGCGATTGATATACCAATAAATCAGTCACTGTTGATCGATAGTGGTAAAATTATATGCAAGTATAGGTGAACAAAAGTTTAGTTGTATATTTACTACTTTGCAAATAATTTACTTAAATCTATCCTAATCAATACTAGATCTACTACTACCATTTCATTTTACTAATATACACTTCAAATACTATGAGATTTTGAATTGATGCGATATTTATAACTTACAAATATGTCAAAATTTTGTAAAAATAAAATAAGTTCAAAAGAATTGAAAGGTAAAAGATTATAAAACCATAAAAAGATGAACCATTACCTTAAAATATGTGTTATTTATAAAATGTAATGCAATCAAGGTTGACAAGATAAAGTAGAAATTTGGATCCGTCTCTTATTTTCAGTTTTGGTGCGTGAAAAATTCTTCTCAAAAACATGTTTTAAATTGCATCCCTATTTTTAATTTTGGTTTAAAAAATCAAAAATTAAATTCGAACATTCTTGCATGTTTCTTTGATCAATTTTTTTTTGAAAGTTTGCAATCTACAAATATTTATAGTCCAGCCGCAAATATCCTAAACATAAAAATAGTGGTTTTTTTTAAACCTGTTTTGTGGATTGTTTATTTTGAAACTTGAGATGTTTTACAAAATTTATGGAACAACCATTATATTCACCATTATTGCTAGTTTTGACATGTTATTATCATATGCTGATATTATTGTTTGTAAATTTATTATTCTTGATTACCAATCGTTCGGTGATGCTCTGGTAACAACCCTACAAGAAAGAGTGCCTCTTTGGTATTGGTCTTTCCACTAATAACCTTTTATTTCTTTCTTTCCATGCATAAGAGTACCATTGTTTTCTGAGAGGTTAGAATAGAACAGGTTTTGAAGTTTATCCATAGAGTGGTAGATGTTTGCACACAAATGCATTGAATATGTATTGATATGATATAAAAACCTATAAGCGAAAATGCGTCTTGAAGATTTTACAAACATGTGAAAAGATGCCACTCTACAACGTAAGAAGGCACTGTACTTGCATTTCGTATAAAGAAAAATGTAAAACAATAAAATTATGAGTTCTTTTATACATCCTCCTATCTTCCCAAAATAGCCATCATCTTTCTTTTCTATTTAAATATATTACCACATCCCAACATGCATAAGAGCACTTCCAAAAAATACACAACTCACTCCTTATATATTCAGATATTAAACATCACTAACCTATTTACATTACCTCCAACAACAACGGTAAGATTGAATTCAGTGAAGAGTGCTTTGTGGAATTATATGCACTTAAAATACTGGATGAGCGATGGATGAACAATAAAATTTGGTTATTATCAAGCACATATTTAAATACATAAGTTATCTTATTTCACATATTTTTATCTGGTAGAATAAACACAAGTCATTATTATAGTAACAAAAGTACCTAGAATACAGATGTAGTTGTGCGGTGCTCCCGCACACTTTTCATTTGGTTTTACCATAGTAACTGGTCTAGTTGTAAGACTTAGACATCCTCTTCCTTGTAGTAAGCAGTTCCAAATACGTAGTAATTTATGTAATGTACTACTGCATCTTCAGATACTCTAGGTTTATCAGGGGTACTCGAAGGGCCAACTTCGTTAAGGCCACAATTGAAAAACTAGTAAATCATTACAATATTGGTTTCAACCTAGAGATTACTAGGCTCTTTCTTCTTTACACGATGAAGAATGTTTTCTTATTTAATCCATCCTTCACACTACAGGTAGGACATGTTGCTACACTATCGGTAGGACACGTTGCTGCAGGTGCACAATTCTCTCCATCTCCTATCTTATTTAATTGGGGTAGACTTATTATATCATATTTATATCGATTGTCTTACATTCAATGCATCATTAGTCTGAGAAGACGTAGTGGATTTTGGATGTTATTGCAGTATTGGTATTAGGAGTACACCCATAATTTATCATACCAACGGTTGGTACACAACTAACATTATTTTATTCTCGAATTTGTGCACAGAGCCTCAGAATCGGTGTAGAGTTGTGGAGGAAATGCATGCCATGTTTATGATGTTGTGCGAAACCAGTTAGAGCTCTGGACTATACGTGATACTGTCTGTCATTTAGTAACCGATGATGCCTTCCCTTTCTTGACTTACCTAACCTTCCAGCATGTCGGCATACTATCCGCTACGCGATTTCCACTAATTTCATTTCCACCAAATGGGGATTGTATGTTGTATTTTGGTGAGCGTTATCAGCGGCAGAATCATGGTGCTGACTGTTGAATCAAGTGCATTGGTAGAAGAGTAAAAGAGGGGAATTTCAAAAGAAATTTCTTTTATTAATTTTGCACTAGATCTTACTTTTATTATGTTATCATGAATAATGTAGCCACATTAAAATGTATTTAATGGTTTTCAGCAAAACAATTGTGTTTTGAAGTTAATTTTATTTTTCATTTCAACTTCAATATTTTTATTTTTATTTTATTTTATTTTAAGCATAGTTAATTCAATTTATTTTATATAAGTTTACTATTGATAATTACATGTATAATAATCTAATGTGATATAATAAGAAAATAAAATATATATACTTTAATCTTAATAATTTATGAAGTAAATAATTTGAGGCGCATACGTGATCATTGAGACTTATGATCATATCATATGTAATGTGTATATTAGTATATATATGGTGTTGTATCATTATGATTTCGTGTGCCACACACACGATTTCTTTATTTCGACCAATATATTTAAATAAAAATTATTGTTTTTAACAAAAGGTCATAGCTTTTAATATATATATATATATATATATATATATATATATAATGTTTATATGAATAATACATAGGTGTGTGTGGGAGGAAAGACCTATATATGTATTTCTTCATTTTAAAGAAATATATGAAGTTAGCATGGGAG
Source organism: Allium fistulosum (assembly GCA_030737815.1). Classification (NCBI taxonomy): domain Eukaryota; kingdom Viridiplantae; phylum Streptophyta; class Magnoliopsida; order Asparagales; family Amaryllidaceae; genus Allium; species Allium fistulosum. The sequence goes on from CM060906.1 coordinate 696,994,355, forward strand.
GAAAGGAATGCGCGATGCTTTGATAACAAGATCAAGAGTAAAGAGTAGCTATGGTCAATTCTCAAGCATGAAATCATGTCTGGAATGAAAGATAACCAGTATGAATTCAGTAACCACCTTATTGGATCCTGGGGTTAGTGTCAGTCCACCTTTGTTTGTGTTTTCTTTGTCATTTATCTTTTCTTTATCTTGTTTCCACTGTTTGTCTTCTAAGTTATTACCTCTGTGTGGTTTTGGATTTTTTTTGGTTATGAGCATGTTCATAATCATATTTTCCTTTTATTATTAGCAATAAACTGGTAAGGGACCAGACAAGCCCGCTTGCCTTGCAAAAAAATAAAATAATATATAGGTGTGTGTGTTTGTGCGCGCGCGCACGCATGCGTGCATTTAAAAATATATGTAATCACGTGTATATAAATAATAATTCCTATATATATATATTATATATATATTGTTGTAATATAAATAATGTTGGGCATGGTCCGACACCACTTTTCCAATGGTTAAGCATTTTGGCATTGTTCAAATTTTATATAGCGCGTGGTTCTATCGAACATATGTTGACTTGTAAAATAATTTATACTACTTATTGGTAGGATTTTCATTACACACCAACACCCTAAAGATCAAAGGGTAAACTTCGATTAGACTATTTTCTAAATGCTTGGGTGGGTTGGTTACCGAGGGCTGTGGGTGAATGCAGGAATTTGGATTAAATTTCTAAGAGGTAATACCGAAGGTTTATAGATATAGACTAAGACGAGAGTGAATCTGGTAAGTAAAGATGAAAGTGAAGTACTGAAAGCAAAGACACCGAGAGTTATAGTGGTTCGAGTTAAAATCCCTTTGTCTATTGTCCTTTCTTTGTTGGAGTTCTACTCTATTGCCGAGATTCTTTATAATGTTGAGTTGGCCAAGTCCACCATTAATGAGTTTTTGGTCTGAGCTCTAATATGGGAAAGCATAATTTATTTAGTATCTACTGGTGCCTTTAAGATCCTTGATGCATTAGGATCAGCACCTATTTATAAGTGTCTTGTTGTGTTGTTATTAGCGAAGGGATTTCTTCTTAGATTGCTGACTTGACCCGCCTTTAGATATGAGATTTTGACATGTTTTAACATCTAGGTTGTTTGCTATTTGACATGGATTGCTCACTTGGTCGTTTATATATAGCTTCTGGATGTGGCAATCTGCATGTGCTGTGTGCATTTTAGACTATCTAAGCCATCAGTGCATGTGAGGGCTATCTTAGCTGTTGATATTTATTGTCTTTTGAGATAGCTTTTGAATTTGTACTGGCTTTAGCTTTCAGTTGATGCCTAACTAAGTGCCTAATCCTTCGGTCTTTAGTCTGGGATATTGTTTATACTTTGGCATATAGGTTTGTCCTTTAGTTTGACATACCGAAGATTGCTATGCAAAAGTATATACAATATCTTCATTGATGTTTAATATTCATGGGAAGTTTAATACAGGGCATAGATTATATGGTTTAGAAGTGGAATATAACTAAGTAAAAATTATGGTATAACACGTGTCCCTTCAATGTTTACTTCATATGATAAATACGAAGTGGACTTTGGTTTTTGTTGGGGGAATTAAACTGTACTTAGTTATTTTCCTCTTTCTACAATCCCTATTAGTTTCCTATTGCTACTAAATCGATCAGCACCTGATAGAAATTTGGAAATTTGATTATATAAGGAGGTTTAGGATCTGAAGGCTAAGGTTTGGCATGCATCGTAAAGCTAAGTTGAGCAGTATGCCGAAGGCTATATGTACTAAGTGTCATATGGCGAAAGTAATTAAACGTCGAAGTCTATGTATAGTAGTTACCGTAAGGCGAAAGTAGTTTGAATGTTGAAGGCTATGTACAGTAGTAACTAACAAGTTAAAGTAGTTATGTACCAAATAGGCTATCTATAGCAGTGCCTAAAAAACTAAAGTAGTTTTGTGTCGAAGACTAGTATAGTAGTAGTTGAGAAGCAGAAGTAGTTGAGTATCGAAGGCTAAGTATAGTAATAGCTGAAAAGCTAAAGTATGTCAAAGGCTATGTATAGTAGCAGCTGAGAAGCTAACGTAGTTTAGTGCTAAAGGCGAGGTATAATAATTGCTAAAAAGTTAAAGTATGTCGAAGGCTACGTGTAGTAATAGCTAAAAAGATAAAGTAGTTGAGTGTCGAAGGCTAGGCATAATAGTAGCTGAAAACTAAAGTATGTCGAAGGCTATGCATGGTAGTAGCTAAAGGGTTAAAGTTAGTTGAATGTCGTAGGCTAGGTATAGTAATAGCTGAAAGCCTAAAGTATGTCGAAAGCTATGTATAGTAATAGCTGAAAAAGCTAAAGTAGTTAAGTGCCGAAGGCTAGGTAGAGTAATAGGTGGAAAGCTAAAATAGTTGAGTGCCAAAGGCTAGGTGTAGTAATAACTAAAAAGCTAAAGTATGCTGAAAGCTATGTATAGTAGTAGCTGAAAAGCTAAAGTTTTTTTTGTGCCAAAGGCTGTGTATTAGTAGCTAAGAAGCTAAAGTAATTCGATTGCTGAAGGCTATATATAGTAGTAGCTGAGAAGCTAAAGTAGTTGGCTGTCGTAAGGCAAAAGTAGTTGTTTACCGAAGGCTATAAATAGTATTAGATGAATAGCCAAAGTGGTTGAATGCCAAAGGCTAGGAATAGTGGTTGCTGAGAAGATAAAGTAGTTGAGTGCCAAAGGCTAGGTATAATAATAGATGAAAAGCTAAAGTATGCCAAAGACTATGTATAGTAGCAGTTAAAAAGCTATAGTAGTTTCATGTCGAAGGCTAAGTATAGTAGTAACTGAGAAGCTAAAGTAGTTTGACTGTCGAAGGTTATGTGTAGTAATTGTTGAGATGCAAGAGTAGTTGAATGCCGAAGGCTAGGTATAGTAGTTAAAAATCTAAAGTATGCCAAAGGCTGTACATAGTAGAAGCTGAAAAGCTAAAGTATGCCAAAGTGTATAGTAGTAGTTGTATGCCGAAGACTATGCATAATATTAGCTGAAGAGCTAAAGTGGTTGAATGTCGAAGACTAGTTATAGTAATAGCCGAAAAGCTAACATATGTCGAAGGTTATGTATAGTAGTAGCTAAAAAGCTAGAGTATTTGAGCATTAAAGGGATTAATTGATTGAATGTCGTAAGGCTTAGTCGATAATATATCGTAAGGCTAGTTGATTGACTGCCGTAAGGCTTAGTAGTTAACATGCCATAAGGTTAGTTGATTGATGTCGTAAGGCTTAATAGTTGACGCGTCGTAAGGCTAGTTGCTTGAATGCCATAAGGTTAGTCGATTGAGTGTCGTAAGGATTAGTACTTAACGTGTCGTAATGCTAGTCAATTGAATGTCGTAAGGATAGTCGATTGAGTGCCGTAAAGCTTAGTAGTTAACGTGTCATAAGGCTATTTGACTGAGTGCTATAAAACTTAGTAGTTAACGTGTTGTAAGGCTAGTCAATTGAATGTCGTAAGGCTTAGTACTCAACGTGTCATAAGGTAAGTTGATTGAATGTTGTAAGGCTAGTCAATTGAGTGTCATAAGGCTTAGCAGTTAACATGCCATACGACTAGTTGATTGAATGCCATAATACTAGTTGATTGAGTACTATAAGGCTAATTGATTGAGTGATGCAAGGCTTAGTGGTTGAATGTCGTAAGGCTTGGTGGATTGGGAACCGAAGACGATTACTTAAGTGCGAACTGATTAGCTTGCTATGCATTTATGCAACTACCATGTGGCGTTGTTTGAATGGGCCTTCTTAAAAAGTGCTTTCTCTTTTACTATGTAGGAACAGTTTGCTTTCTGACTTTAGCAGCTTCTAAAATACTATTATTTAACAATTGTTTTGATTGTGTAGTCAAGATTTCCTTAACATATATTTTATTAATTGAATGGCAAGGTATAAGAAATTTTCTACTTCTCTTTTCTTTTACATGTGCTATGGATTCCTTGCTACTGCTATTAGAGCTTACAAAAAACTCAAAATTTCTTGTCTCTTGGGCAAAATTAGTAAGTCTTTTGCTTTCTTCTTTTCTTTTTCTAATCGCAATGATTATATCATGCTCATATTGAACTGCAATTTGATTTTCGTAACTATTTTTCATAGAATTGAGGCATGTTTGTCATGTAATGATTTTTGGGCTCTTTGGACAATGTGAAACCATTACTTTAAGGGTTAATTTGTTTTTATCGCATTGATGACTGATTCGTATTAGTATTTTTGGAAAAAATTATTTGTAACTCGTTTCCTTGGACATTGAATTAAATGATAGTTATTCTTCAAGCTTATAATCAAATTGTTGGGGTTTGTGGATTGATGTAGGGATTTATAACCCTTTAAAAATTGAATTTTGGATTATAAGCTTAAATTTGGCCTTGCTTTTGAAGTCATGCTTTGTTTGTAGGTTAACTTTATTTTCCTTTATTTTGATAAATTTATCACGAGACTAGGTCAAATTTTCCTTATTTATTTTGGTCTAACTGTCGATGTATTTGGCCTTTTTAGACCGAAGGATGAATTCTCCTGAAGATTCAAAAGCAGTTCTAGACAGGATTCTTCATGATTTCGGTTATAATGGAATTGAGGCCATTGCCCGTAGGCTGGAAGATGTGTGGAATGATCCTCTAAAGGGGTATCTCCCATGGGCCATCAAATATTTAACTTATGACATATTTCTTCCCCTCGCTCCTTTCTTCATTAATTTGCTTGAGTTTTATAACCTCAATTCTTATTTGCTTCCATCGGTATCATACGGTATACTTTTGGCATTGAGAGTGATGTATTTTCGAAGGGGTTACCCGGATATGTCAGCGGTTGAGGTGAATTTTTTATTTGATTTAAGAATTGTAAAATCACCTGACCATGTTCTGATGTATTATTTGCATTAGAAAGAGGCAACGTTTACGTCAACCTATTAGCAAACTTGATGTTAAAAGATGGTTCTTTGTCCAGACTTATATTCCCTGGAACATTGCAATTTTCCCGGAGGCTAGTGAGTTAGAACTATATTTAAGTAACTTTTTTTCTTCTAATTATGATTTCAGTTCTAACTTTGGCATTTGTTTATTGTTAGGGAAACCCAAAAGAACAAATTGGATGAAGCAATTTATAACTCATTTTAACACTGTCTTATGCCTTTCGCAAGCTCAAAGGAAATGTTGGTATGTATTGAATGAGGAGAATTTGAAAGCTTATGGTTTGATGCCTACAAATGCCTTACTTAAGGGTATTTGCAACCGAGGTCTTCTAAAGCTTCTACGAAGGTGATGAGGGTTGAGAGTTCGAAAGAAGGTTCTCACACACCTGATCATGCTAGTTCTTATGAGAGTGAAGTCATAGGTAAACCTTGGGCCAAGCTTTTTATTTTGAGAGTTTCTCTATTAGGAATAGATTATCTTTATGATTTCCTTTAGTATTTAGGTTTAGCGCTCTTTACTTGTCTTACTTATTGTATTATAGATATGGATCCGAAGACTGGGCAATAGTTACTTTCTCTTTTGTTTCCAAAAGCAAGCCAGGTTTCAGTATATCTTCCAGATTGAAGTCGAGTTCCATAGGAGTTATAGATTTAACTAAGAAGCAAAAGAGAGATGCAATTAGAAAGGATCCTTCTGAATCTCCTATTGAGATTTCTTTGCAACGAAAGGGCTCCATAGTCCCTTCTCCTCTTTCAGACTTTCCTTTTTCATCAGAACACCCTCGAGATGTTGTTAACCCGCCTTTTGGCAAGGCCGTAGACATGCTGATTTAACTAAATCGGTTGCTCGGTTGTCGAAACTGGAATAAGATGGGTTTTAGTCAATTGGATGGATAGAAAATCAATCATGGATGGTAATCATGATTATGAAGCCGGGATTCAGCATATTCGATGGTTAAAAGTCACGGGATACTCAAAATATGAGTTTTGACAAAAGTTGAGTTGTCGCGGGTTGCCAAGAGTTTGCTTCGAGTTGTATTTGGACTTGCTTCGGGTTTTCTTGATGGTTTCTCTGATTCATCCAGGGTAATGCTCTGGGTCGGTAGGAAGCTGGGTCAGTAAGAATTTGGGTAGGTAAGAATTTGGGTCGGTAGGAATCTGGGTCGGCTGGAGTGGGTCGGCATGTTGGAGTCTGGAGTGGGTCGGCATGTTGGAGTCTCGAGTGGGTCAGCATGTTGGAGTCTCGAGTGGGTCGGCAAGTTGGAGTCTCGAGTGGGTCGGCATGTTGGAGTCTCGAGTGGGTCGGCATGTTGGAGTCTCGAGTGGGTCGGCATGTTGGAGTCTGGAGTGGGTTAGCATGTTGGAATCTGGAGTGGATCGACATTTTACATACTCCAGGAAAGCAATGGTCGGCTATATGGACTCGACTATGGTCCTAATGGGCCCGGATCACTCAGGAAGCCCAGTAACTCGGATTTTGCCTATAAATACAGCAAGCGGGGCTTCAGAAAATGGATCTTCATTCTGTTTCCCTTCTTCTTCCTCATTAAGGCTACTCTGCCATAATTGTTTTGAAAACTCCGGATTGTAACTGTAATTGATTCTCATATCAATAAAAAGGAAAATTTTGGAGTGGACGTAGGCCAAAGTCAGCTGAACCACTATAAATCCACTGTTTTTTCCGCTTTCTTTTTAATTTTTACTACTCTTCATATTTATGCTCTCTACATACACTCTATCTGTTATTTGTGACTGATAGTTGGTGCTTTCATTTACGTTTGGGTGTTAGTGACCAATTTTGGCGCTAACATTTTGGTGCTTTCATTGAGAAAGCTAGCACTCAGGGATTCTAAAGCTTGGACTTTGGATTTAAAGGCTTAGGAACTCAAATTCTTGGGAAGCTATGGCAAAGCAATCAACAAGTAGACAAAGAGCGGAAAGAAGTCAGCATGAAGGAAGTCAGGAGGCTTCCTCAGGAGCTAATCAGACCTTAATTTTCATCACCAGAGATAAGATGGAAATGATGATGGATGCTATGCAGGAAGGAATACTGAAAAGGCAGGAGGAAATGATACAGAACCTACTCCAACTGGTTGGACAAGTTGGAGTGCAAAACCAAAGGAATGGAGTAGCAGGTGATGTTGGAAATGAGGATCACGAAGCTAGAGCGACAGGAATGGAGGTACCCCGGAATCAAGACCAAGGGCATGAAGCGACCGGAGTATGGGATAGAGTTGGACCATTGGGAACGACCCCTGAACTAGGGGGCATGCCTCTGAATCGTGTAGGATCCATTCCAGTAAGGATACCAGGCAATGCTGGGCAATTTGGCATTAATAGGGAAGTGGATACTCATCTAGAAGGGCAGGTTCCGGGATTTCCTCGTGGACTCGGGGGGCAGGTTGGAGACAACGGACAGAGGCCGTTACTTGATGACAATGACAGGTTAACGGATGTAATCAGACGGGCTATGAGGGGAGGATTGGTGAATAGAGATTTGGAGGACGTGAACAGGAGCCCCTTCACTCCTATGATCAAGCAGGCAAGGAATCCGCCGGATTTCAAACTGCCATCGCTGGAAATGTATGATGGGAAAACAGATCCCACAGTTCACCTAACAAGGTATATGAGGCACATGGAAGTACTGGGGGGCATTAGAGGAAGTCATGGCACGATGCTTTTCTTTGTATTTGACAGATATAGCGGCACTATGGTTCAGACAACTGGAAAGTGGCTCTATTGGCACATGGACGGAGCTGATTGATAGGTTTATGAGGTAATTTCGGGTCCACATCGTGAGACCTAGGAGTGTGATGACTTTGACATCAATGAAGAAATGGAAGGGAGAATCACTTAAGTATTTCTTAACCAGATTCACTGCGGTAGTAGCTTCGGTGGATCGACCTAATCCGTTGATGGTTTTGATGGCGGCAGTCTCAGGGATTGCGGATAATTCAGATTTTAAGATATCTTTGGAGCAAGATCCACCAATCGATCTCGGGAGATTTTACCATGAAGCGGAAAGGTTTCTAAGACAGGAAGATGCGAAGGCTGAAAGAGAAGGAAGAGAGGTAGAGGTTTATGCGGTAAAAGGTGGAGGTCCACCCAGGGAGGATTCAAACAAGGACGACAGAGGCAAAAGGAAAATGGATAGCGAAAACACATCGAAAAGGCAACGAAGGGAAGCAAAATTCTCTTCTTATACGGATTTGAATGAGACTCTGGAAAGAATTAATCTAGATACTCGAGGAAGCCTCCAGTATCGAAGGCCAGCAAAGAGGGAACCCTCCGAACACGAACGAGCATCGGGAAAGCATTGCCTATTCCATGAGCTGGATGGGCATAACACAAATGACTGCAGGCATTTGAAGGATATCATTGAGGAACATATAAGGAATGGTCACTTACAACAGTATATAAGGAATCGAGCTGTGGTAGTGGAACAGGAGCAGCCACTGCCCACATCAGACGAAGCTGGCACTGGATCTAGGCATCGTCGCCTTATTATCAGCTGAATGGATTTATGGATTTGAATAAGTAGTAAACTCCAAAGTAAGGCGGCTAAGTCACTTAGTATGGGATCGAGGACGGTCTTTAGGCATGCTCTGAGATGATGATATACCGTGATGCTCGGGTTTATGAAATTCTGTTTTTTCTATTTTCTGTGAACTCTAGTTTCTTTCTTGGTACTACAGACATTTTATTTTCTTTATTGTATGGACTTTTATTTTATCAATGGAACTCTGTGTTGATTGGATTTGGAATATTAATGTAAATAATAGTACAGGTCACACGGTTACGGTCCCGATCGGAGAGACGGGGCAGATATCGCATGTCACGAGTCCCTTCGCCGAAGAGCGATGGATTGGACTCTAGCGTGGAATGGACTCTAGCGTGGAATGGACTGAAGAATATAAAAGTCCTTGACCGTAGAGTGGAGGCCGGAGAATATAAAGTCCTCGACCGGAGAGTCGAGGCCGGAGAATATAAAAGTCCACGACCGGAGAGTCCAGGCCGGAGAATATAAAGTCCACGACCGGAGAGTCGAGGCTGGAGAATATAAAAGTCCTCGACCGGAGAGTCGAGGTCGGAGAATATAAAAGTCCTCGACCGAAGAGTCGAGGCCGGAGAATATAAAAGTCCTCGACCGGAGAGTCCAGGCCGGAGAATATAAAGTCCTCGACTGGGGATCGAGGGCAGAGAAGGATACCCCACGGATTAAGTCCTTGACCGGAGAGTCGAGGACAGAGTAGGATAAAATAACCCGCATTTGAGTTACATGACCCAGAGAGGTCCTAGATCTGGGTATGGACCCGGTGAGGTCCCGGATATGAAGGACCCAGCGAGGTCCCGACTTTGGATATGGACCCGATAATGTCACGGATATGGATTATAGGACCCGGCTAGGTCCCGGCTCTGGATATTGACTTAGTGAGGTCCTAGCTATGGATTATAGGACCAGGAGTGGTCCTGGGCTTGGATAAAATGATCCGAAGAGATTGTGAATTCGGTTAATGGATACATAATGAATTAGGAATTGGATATTGACCCAGAACAATCATGGATTTTGTTAATGATCCAGAGAGATCACGGATTCAATTAACGGATCTAAGGCTATTCAAAACACATCTTCCAAAGCAAGGCATGTTTGGGGGGGGGGGCAAATGTTAACCAGCCTTTTGGCAAGGCCGTAGACAGGCGAATTTAACTAAATCGGTTGCTCGGTTGTCGAGACTGGAATACGATGGGTTTTAGTCAATTGGATGGATAGACAATCAATCACGGATGGTAATCATGATTATGAAGCCGGGATTCGGCATATTCGATGGACAAAAATTGTAGGATACTCAAAAGACGAGTTTTGACAAAAGTTGAGCTATCGTGGGTTGCCTGGAGTTTGCTTCGAGTTATATTTGGACTTGCTTCGGGTTTTCTTGATGGTTTCTCCGATTCATACAGGGTAATGCTTAGGGTCGGTAGGAAGCTGGGTCGGTAGGAATCTGGGTCGGTAGGAAGCTGGGTCAGTAAGAATCTGGGTCGGTAAGAATCTGGGTCGGTAGGAATCTGGGTCGGCTGGAGTGGGTCGGCATGTTGGAGTCTGGAGTGGGTCGGCATGTTGGAGTCTCGAGTGGTTCGGCATGTTGGAGTCTCGAGTGGGTCGGCATGTTGGAGTCTCGAACGGGTCGGCATGTTGGAGTCTGGAGCGGGTCGGCATGTTGGAGTCTGGAGCGGGTCGGCATGTTGGAGTCTGGAGCGGGTCGGCATGTTGGAGTCTGGAGTGGGTCGGCATGTTGGAGTCTTGAGTGGATCGGCAAGTTGGAGTCTCGAGTGGGTCGGCATGTTGGAGTCTTGAGTGGGTCGGCAAGTTGGAGTCTGGAGTGGGTCGGCAAGTTGGAGTTTCGGGTCGGCATGTTGGAGTCTCGAGTGGGTCGGCATGTTGGAGTCTCAAGTGGTCGGCATGTTGGAGTCTGGAGTGGGTTGGCATGTTGGAGTCTGGAGTGGATCGGCATTTTACATACTCCAGGAAAGCAGTGGTCGGCTATATGGACCCGACTATGGTCCTAATGGGCCCGGATCACTCAGGAAGCCCAGTAACTCGGATTTTGCCTATAAATACAGCAAGCGGGGCTTCAGAAAAGGGATCTTCATTCTGTTTTCATTCTTCTTCCTCATTAAGGCTACTCTACCATAATTGTTTTGAAAACTCCGGATTGTAACTGTAATTGATTCTCATATAAATAAAAAGGAAAATTTTGGAGTGGACGTAGGCCAGAGTCAGCCGAACTACTATAAATCCACTATTTTTTTCTACTTTCTTTTTAATTTTTACTACTCTTTATATTTATACTCTCTACATACACTCTATCTGTTATCTGTGACTGTTAGTTGGTGCTTTCATTTACGTTTGGGTGTTAGTGACCAATTTTGACGCTAACAGATGCTAAGTTGGCTTAATTGGATTTTGACTCCCGTTACTTTGTTGTTGTCTACGATGCTAAGGTGGAAGTTCCCAAAACTATATGAGTTCAAGAATTGATGTTATTTCCTTTATTTTTTTTTAAAATTCATTCATTTATTTGTTTTATAGACCGTGGTTGAGTTGTCAATCCTCAGCCATAAGTATGAAAAGTTCAGGGAGACCTTAGATGAGGTTAAATCCATCAAGGACGAAGTGGTTGAGCTTCGACAGAAAATTGCAACTTTAGAAGAGGAGGTTAGGGAAGCTAAAGCTACACTTGAGAAAGAGATGAAGGAGGCTAAGGTCAATTGGAGCTACTAGCGCCGAATTGCTCAAGCTTAAAGAGGATCCTAAGATCCAGGGAGAAGAGAATTGGTCAAGAAAATGAAGATTTGGCCGAAGTTAAAGAGAAGATAGAGGGAGCGGGAACTCTATAGGCTTTAGAAGTTTTTTTCAATGCCTATGCAGAGAGTCATGACAAAGGACATCCCTTCTCTTTTAATTTCCTTGGGGAAAATTCTTCGGTAATTGAGGCAAACTTCGGTCAGCAATAAAAAGTTGCCAGAAAAGGTGAAGTTGTTTCTGCCAATATCTGAACTCTTCCTGAGGTAGATAAAGACAGTTCTTCTCTTGATAATCTTTTGCATATTGTGACATTTAGTTTTTTGTGAATGCTTTTACTTTTATTGATAATATTTGTTTTCATTTTGCTATCTGAAATGTTTTATTTTTTCTAGACTAAGTCAAAGAAGGTGATTTCGATTTTTTATTACAAGGTTTTGTGGAATCGTAGCAAGACTAAGAATTATCGGTTGCTAAAAACTATCTACACTCTTAAGAATCATCTTCATGCAAGTAGATTCCAAATAGTAGTTTAGCTAATCGCCTTGAAGATGTAAAAGACTTACGTGACAAGTCTTGCGCAAAACTTATCAAGTCCCTTAGGCATAAGGGTTTTAGATTGACTATCCATACCTTAAGTTTGACCGAGCGACTTAGGTTCGCCATCCAATACCAGGGTGATGTTTTTCAAGAATTCTCAAAATTAACGAAGCAATACCCGAGAGATAGGGTTTTGAAACAAAAAAGACTTGAAATACTTTGTAAGTTTTATTACTCTGAGTTGAATGTATCATGGAGGCTATTCCTAGGTTTAAAAGTGTAACTCCGTCTCCTTTTGCTATTACCAAGGGAAGTTAGCCAAGTGCAATTCTTTAACGACCCACAAATTTATCGCTTTGGTTTTCAAATAAAAATTTGATAATACAAATGATATTGAATTGAGTGATAATAAATAATAGTAGTCTTATTTTGAATAAGTATTTAAAAAAATTATTTCCCTCGAAAATTTAAATCGATAAAATGGCCGAAAACTGTTTTGTCGATAACCAGCTCTATAATCGTAAAACATCGCACACAGAGCTGAATACATACATTTATTTTTACAATTGAATAAGAATATGAAATAAAATTAATTATTTTATTTTTGGAAATTAAATGTATTTATGTCACACCAATAATGACATCGTATTTAAATATAGATTTATGAATTTAAATTGAGATTTAATGATTTAATAATTATTTTAATTATTCAAATAATTATTTTAAACGATGATAATTCATTTTGAGTAGTTATAAAGTGATAATAAATCATTTATAATGGTTTTATAAAGATATAAAAGTAATTTGAAAATATAAGGAAAATCGATATCGCTTTATAGGTATAATAGCAATCATTGTAAATAATTATTAATATTAATTTATATGGTTTTATAATTCAAATATGATCATTTTAATTCATCTAAAATGATAAAAAAAAACATTTTTCAATTTTTTTTACAAATATATATACGTTAACTAAGAAGTGAAAATGTGATCGGTAATCGGTTTCCCGAATTTCAACGATTTGATGAACGAAAGTTGTTTTAACAACCTTGTTTTTGTGTCATGTGCATATATACAACATACACATACATATCCTAACATGCACATAAACATACATATATAAATATATTTAAGTATATAAATATAATATAAATATATATATGATATTTTAAGTTTCCTTACTTCTTAAGCATACAGAAGTCAACATATGCATATTCTAAAGTGATGGAAGTGATTGGCACATGGAAGAGAGGGTTGTAGCCGTGCCTTAAGGGAGGAGGAAGTTATGATGATGGTGATGAAGATGATGATGTATGCATAGATGTTTTTACTCTCCTCTTTGCCTATAAATAGAGTGCCCTCTTTCATAAATTCCTAAGCTATTTTCTACTTCTTATTCCTCTTATTTTCAAGCTCTAATGGCCTCTCTAATGGCTTCTTATTCATAGAAAAAAATATAGAAACGTTAGGGAAAAATGTTGAGAATAATCCACTTCAAAACTAGTTCAAATCACCTCCTTATCACCACTCAAACCCACGGCCACAACCCACCACCACCATGTCCAAGCCCTTCCACCTCTATCAAGCTTCGCCATGCATATATAGAGGTCTTAGGATTAATTCCATAAGCTCTGGTGCGATGATAGCGGAGCTATAACCGATTTAAAGTTAGATCGTTCGAATCCAAGGTGAGAAACTCTTACTTATATTATATTCTTGGATGATGACATGATGTTTGCAATGGATGTTTAATATGCTTTGATCATCAAGTTTGGTTGTTTAATGTTGTTGTTGAATATATATGCAAGTCACGGAAATACACGTCGATAAGCACAAAGGAAATCACTTTCCTCTATTTTAATGAATTGATGTACATGGAAAGTTAAACCTCTTTAAAAAGGTTTAAAAATGAGTTTGAAATGTTTTATAAATATTTGAAAGTGTTTTGGTGAAGTTTGAAAAGTAATTGAATTTTAGTCAAAAATAAACACGTCGCATAACGGTAGTTCGCGATTTCGCGCCATAAAAGTCAAACAAGTATATAGAATGGAATTTAGCTCGGAATTCTTCGAGATAAGAATTTTCCAAACTATTATATCCATAGTTTTCCAACGAAGAAAGAAAATCGAGATTTCAACTGGTAGATTTTGAAGTTTGAGTAAAACAAGTTTTTGGAAAAATCGTGGTTTTGCAGTTCGGAATCCAAAACTGGATTTTTTCGAAAATGATATTTTAAAATTATTTAAAATATGAAATAAATTATAAAAATCTTTAAAATGTTTTAAAAGTGATTTGAGTTATATAAATGAATTTCCAACGGTAGAAAAGTCATTTTGACCAATATAGTTTAAAAAGCACTTTTTGCAGCACTTACCGCAGCACTTTTCTATAACCTTTGAAATATAGTTTTAAACTTAACGATTCTTTTCCAAATATTTTATAAATGTTTCCAAATGGATAATTAAGTGTTTTGATAATGATTTAGGGTTTTTATAAGCTTATTTAAAAGAGGTTAAATAAACGTTTTAAAGAAAAGCTATTACAAATTAAGTGATTTAATCTTGGCTCTAAAGCCGTCGAGTAGACTAGATTTTTCTATTCATGAGATCCGGATGTGAGGTGCTTAAACTAAGGAGATGTCCAGGAGCAACCAGTGCCCTGGCTCACCTGGCCTCTTCCCTGGTGAGGGATGGATAAGGTCGATATGTCGGAAACGAGTTAAGTATAAAAAGATTAAATTTTCCAAATTTAAATTAAATACATCTTTGATTTTATAGAGATGATCTTTTTATACTCAGTGTTAAAACCCAAAGAGTACTATTCGTGAAATTTAAAAGGTGATTTCACCGTTATTCCGCCCATAGTATTCGTTGAATACATGAATTGATATTGAGTAGAATTAGATGGTTTCTATAGATTCTGCTCATTTAATATTTACTGAATTTGGATTAACATCCTAAATAACATGGTTTTGAGTAAACAAAATTTCGAGTTTTGAATTAAGAAATCTTTGTTAATATTTAAATGAAATGATTTGGAAATGTTTTCTTAAATGAAAAATGAAATGATTTCGAATTATTACAAGTTTTTTAAAAAAGGTTTTAAGAAATCAAAGGATTTGATAAGAGAGGTTTAATGATTCTGTATACACCAGAAAGAAGTGTTTTAAATTTAATATATCTCCAAAAGAGATTTTGATAAAAAGAACTTAATCAATTTAAGAATGATTCTCTATTCACATAACATCTTTTTATCGATGATTAGTTCAAAGGAACCGAGGTCGGATTTGGATAATTCTATCCGAAGACCACTTCGAACCAATTTACGTATTTGAAGTGAAGACATGGATATGATATTTGGGATTTTAGTAATGGAGGACTGCTTATTGACCATTTGGGGATAAACTCCTAATATACATATAGTAGTAATAGTCTCTTCGTTATGAAATATCCAATGCAAGGACTAATCGCTACTAATCCTAGGGGTAACTCCCGACAGGATGTGGTAGGAGAGTGCCTTCGGTTTGTCCTGTTCCTGGAAAACTTGTATGGCCGAATGTATGACGTTGCATTTCCAGTTACATAAATTGATCTCTATGAACATATTATCTGTTTGGTGGCGGAGAAGGCAACTTCTCTTAGCTTAACACCCTTTCCTAAGACGTATGAGCTCAGGAGTTATACGTTTGTAGAAATCAGTTGTGTGATTAGTGAATGGCAATGTGGCATTCAAAGAGGAAAGACGATGTGCTATGTGAAAGTTAATCGTTACCTCAAGCCTCACACCTAGAAATGACCGAAACAGGGTAGATGCAACATGGCTATGTGGTTCGCAATAGGGTATGATCGTCCCCTTCTAGATATATTTATTCTCGCTATGACGTCAGGTATTAAATTAATATGGTGTATGCGAAGTGAGCTCTTGGATAGGTCGGTAACGACCGGGGTGATAACATATTCAGTACTATCTAGAAAGAGGTAGGTCGGCCTTGTGTTGGTAGAGCCATCAGTTGGGCCTCGGTACATTCCTCTAAAGATGTACTGCCGGAAGGTAGTCCCTTCACCTTGTCATTTGTATGGAAATCCATTCCCCAATAAGTGCCTACCATTTTGTTTGTAGAACCCGCGTTTGTGGCTAGTATGCTTGAATTTAATAATGTAACAATTTCGGCTAAGATTAATAAGTTTACTTGCAAATGTTTTCAAAGAAATGACATTAAAAATAATATCCCTCATTTTTACGTAATGAGATTTGGTTATCATAAGGTATAAACCCGTTCCGTGTTTATATGCGACGTGGTCTTATGAGATACCTTTTTGTTTTCAAAATGCATATTTTGAGTTCTCACACCAGTTCCATGACTGACCCGGAGTTTATTTTCCTTTTCCTTAAACTCTGGGTGCCCTAATTTTTCTGGGCAGCCTAGTAGCCAGGTTTAGTTTAGAAGAAATCTGGATGGAGCTCAAAGCATGGAGTTAGAAGATTCTTTTGAAGATTGTTATCTGTTTCTACCACTCTTGTGCTACAATATTCCGCATTTGTAAGGACATAAATTTATAACTGTCCAGGTTTAACTCTGATAAATGTATTTTAATTTCCGATGTAAAGATTCTATTGAAATACTATATATGTTATTCCATTCGTATGAGATTCTATTCTGTATTTATTTTCTTTATTACCCTTAATGATCTGCCTTTTCGTCCAATTCGTGTTAGACATGTGTTGTTTATTATCAACTCAAAGGGTTTGGAAAAATGGTCCATTACAAATTTTATTTCCGAGTATGTTCCTCAGTACATTTTGGGGGTTACACTTAGGCCAAAACTTGTGGACTCCTCTCCTTCAGAAATTTTAATGTCGAAGGCAGGATTGATAAGAATTTTTCGACTTATAATATGGATAGACCTTAGAAAACACTTGTCGAAGCTAGGTCTAGGGGTCGTAAGATAATTTAAGTAAAAAGTTGAATTTCAATCTTTAGGAAGTTGCGAGCTTTGTATTTTTCTTCTTTTTCGTTTATCATTTGTAATTTTTTATTATGATGAAATTGAATTTAATATTTTTTTGCTTTTTGTTTTGACTTTATGTTTTATCTAATTATCTTAAAAGTTGTTATGCACAAATTGCTTAAGCAACAAGAAAGCTTGTAATGTTATTCAAAAGGCTTATGATGATAAAGTTACTTAGATGCAAGCATTCAAGTTGGAGCTGGAGGCTTTGAATCATCAAATTGATTTCCATAAGTCTAAACTAGGTTCGGATGATGCTACCTTGGAGCTTATTAAAACGAATAAAGTGCTTAGGTTAAAGCTAGAAAGCTTAATGAAGTGCCTTGAGTTTATTCCGAAAGCAGCCCAATTTCTGACCAGACTTCGATGAAGTTGTTCACGAAGCTATTTGATTCAATATCTGACCTTAAACAACAATTAGATAAAGCTAAGGAAGAGCTTCCAGTAATCAAGCTTAGGGAAATTAACACTAAAGAGAAGTCTTAGGTAGTAACATGTACCACTCCCCGTTCTCGGTGAAGGGAAGAGGTCATGGAAGGGCTACGTTAAAATACCCTCGTTCGCATAGAACTGGTAGTTTCTCAAAGTCATGGCCTCGTTCGAAAATTAAGACAACCGAAAGAGGATTCTTCTACGACTCATATGAATAAGCCGAGCCAAGTTATGATCCAACTTAAAGTGGAAGGATTACTTCTTTTAAATAATACTGTAATGACCGTCATATACCCCCGATACCCTATGTAACTTGTAGAATGCGCTATAAGGATACACGACCGATATGGAGGTGGTTATCAAGGGTTAAATATCTTGAACTCCAAGCATAACCTATCGTATATCTCACAGCGCATCGAATAAAATATACTATCAACATAGATATAAAATAGACAAGATAGATAAGTATAACTAAGTGAACAGAGTGCAAGGTTCATAGTAGTCATACAAAGAAAGTAGAGTTGAGTTTATACATCATCAAAATAAATCCAAAGGAAATATATCTATAAATAAAGTAAAGCGCCGGTAAAGTTTCAAAGTGATGCACACCAAAATAAGCAACAAACTCTTGTAATAATTATATAATAGTGCCAGTCTCTTGCTCGTCTTTGAACAACTCCATATGCTAATCTCAAACCCTCTATCTTGTCTACTCATTTAAGAGTACCCGAGATAATAAGAAGCAAAGCATAAAACCTCAAGACAGACAATAGTCTAGTGTGAAGATAAATAATCTCAAAATACTATAAAAGTTGATATAGTAAAAATGAGACACCGTGTATGGGTATCATACTTTACATGTCCCTAGATCCAACAAGTTAGCACATAACATTATATATCCAACACTATCATTATAGTCATATGGATATACTACGCTAAGTATAATATGGGTGTCGGGGCACCTAACTTAGGAATACCTATATTATAAGATATCCATCTAGATCACATACTAGTCGCGTAATCATAGCAACCATAATAAACACAAAGTAAAAACAAAAAGATAAATGTCATCAAGGTCTCACATCGCCACGACTATCACCAAAATCTCGCATTACAATGCATCACCATGACCATTACCAAGTTCTTATGTCAGCACGACTATTCCTAGGGTCTCGCGTCACCATTATCATCACCAAAATATTGCTTTACCATGACCACCACCAAGGTCTCTTGGATACATGATAACTCACTCAAGAACCTCCCAGGTCGACAACAACTCATGTCGGATTCAGATTCAGTGTTCGATCCCATATTTATTTCATAGTTGCTGCCCTATCAGGGTAGATCAGACCATCTCATGGTCTAGGGTACATAGTTGAGCGTTCTCACATACTCTTGCCCCATGGAACAAACTTCACATCTAGAGTTATCTACAATCCCTTCAACACACCACTCGATTTGAGACATCTCATGTCCCATTACATCTCTTCCTTGTTGAACGTTCCTCCTCAAACTACTTTAGTCCTATACATACACTTCCCACTAGAAGTACTCATTCATATGCCTCACATCATCGAAGTTTGAAACATCTATAGACATCCATCACAAGCCGTAGATTCACTATCACTAAGTTCTAAAGTGACAAGTTAAAGCATCACGTCAACGCTGCACCAATAAAACTGCTCACCATAGCACCATGTCATTTATATGGAACGTAAAACAAATAGATACTGCACGATCCTCGAAGTCGACATCTTGACTCTCCCTTGGATCCCCATATGTCATCAACAACTATAATCATGTTGGTACCGACATGACCATGTTTGTGCCGACATGTGTACTTAACCAAAATGGTTAATGCACTTTTCGATCCTTGAATGTTGATACTAATACATCCACCAGTATTTACGTGCAAGCACCCAAATGTCGAAAAGGCAGATTATTAGGGTAAAATAAAAGGAAATGAAGAAAAAGAATGACAAGGAAGAGAACAAAACATCAAAATCTCATAGTGGAACGATCACATATAATATCAAATGGCAGTACAAAGTGCTATTCTACGATATACATCATTCCAGAGTTACAATCCTAAGTATTATCATTAACCTAGACAGTTATAACAGTCTGTCCTCACAAATACTATATATACACATAATAATAGTGTAGCAGAAATAAGAATACTACTGTAAGTGAAAGCATCCGGCTCGTTCCCTTGAGCTCCAAAGAATATTAACGAAAACTTGCTTTTCTCATACTACTCGAAAGGCACCAATGGAATTAAGGGAAAGATAAAACCATGGGTTAGACATAAGTCTAGTATGAGAAACTCAAGAAATATGTGTACATCATATAGCAGTAACTTTTAAGACCATTCGAATCACCATAACAGTTTTCCCTTAAAAAACCAAACCGTCTAATAAGTACATAAGGTGATATAATAGATAATGTCTAGGGTGTAGAATATAAATCAGAAAACAGGTGTGCCGCTTGCATCTCATAGCACAACAATTTTAGAAGTACAACTAAAATCGCTAAGGTACGTTCGCATATGGATTTCTATGGAGTCTCCTCGATAAAAATCGAGAGCCAACCTCCTGCAAATGGGTGAGAAACTACCTTCCGAAACCATGCATATTTCTATATAAAATATGTCACTAGGTAAACATAGCCGGTCCATGCCCGAACACGTGATACCAAATACCAACAACTCCTGCACACCACAATTGAAAGCATCTCTAGATATAACACCCACCTTTATACCCATACTATCCAAGAGTATTATAGAGTAATACTGTCAGATAATACAGAAAATGAGGCTATATGAGGTACACATGTGAATATTCCCTTGGACTAACACTGGTACGTATTAAAACATCAAGTAAAAAAAACAAATCCATACATACACAGTATCAGTATAAAGTAATAGACAAGTGTGCCTCTAGGATAGAACAATACACACTATATAAAATAACAGATAGAACACGGAGTCGGTGGCAGCAATAAATAAAATATAATATATGTACAATAATGTGATAAGAATACAATACAACTCATATCCATTATTTATACATACAATGAATTATACATCATATAATAATCCTAATAGTGTACTCCACTAAGCCTAATAAAACAGATGCTGGTCATGTCTTTCCTCTACCTAAAATATCTCGGACTGACTCGGGTATTATATAAATAATAAACGGGTCAGACTATATCTACAATAATGGATGTAATAGAACATACATTAATAATATAAGAAGGATAATAAATGACAGTCTCATAATATCTCAAATGACATTCATGGCAAACCCCAAACAGGAAAGTGTAATCACCTATATCAAACACATCAAATCAGGATTCTCGTCAAACAGAATGGGTGAGCCATACAAATCTCAAAATCAACATCAAAACATGAAATAATCAATAATAAGAGCTTGTACCAAAAATGGGCACAACACTCATCAGATATAATTGAAGAGATTAGAATGAAGAAGTAAAATGAAAAATGAAGCCAATCTAACAATCACACTAAGAAAATAAGCAGTAACAGAAAGAAAATAAGAATTTATAGTGGTTTGGCGATGTGGCCTACGTCCACTTTGAAGGTTTTGATGTTTATTGCTGATTAGAAACCGAGTTACAACAATACAACAGCTAACATTTTAATTACAATGGAGTTCAACTCAAGCCGCAACATAAAAGTCCTTTTTTAGTTGCAACGAGGGTTCTACTTATAGGTGTGAAGCTGAAAATATCTGCCTTAAATCTTGGAATACCCTTTCTCAAGCCTAGGTGGGCCCACACAATCGGTCTGGAGTTGTTTGGGATCGATCCTTGATCGATCCACATAGCCTTCGTACCGATCGGAAATGGCTCCAATTGGGCTGCGATCGATCATGGACGTTCCTGAGATGATATGCAACCTTCTGTGAAAATCTCATTGCATTTGGAGTTATGGTTGTGGAGTTATTGATCGATCAAAGTTGCAAATATGGACTGGCTGAGGCCTTCTTATCGATACCTTTCGTATCGATCCCTTCGTGTCAATGATGTGGCACGCGCGCTTTGTGGAGATCCATATTTTATGCATGGGGACCGTTACCTCTGGGTTGACCACTTCCTTCATATTCATCCGATGCTTTGCCTCCTGTATCGATGCTTTGCCTCCATCTTCGTATCGATCATCGGCTTTACTCTTCGTATCGATCAAGCAGTTGATCGATACAAAATGTTTAGCTGCTGACCAAATGAAATGCGATCGATCTGGGGAGTGCTGAAGTCGATTGATATAGGGTTGAACCTTAAGGATACAAGCGATGGATGCCGAGTGATGGAGTTATTCTCATTTCGTATCGATGCTGATGGATACGAAATGATGGATATAGATGGATGGATACGAAATAGGCATGTTTCACATGGATCTTGATCGTTCCATAACTTAAGCATACGAACTCCGATTGACCTGAAATTTGGAATGTTGTCTTTCATAGCTTTGTTTATCATACCATGCTAATTGTGGCTCGATCCGGACTTGGGCCAAGTTTTCCTGTATCCATCGTGAACTTGCAGATAACTGATTCCCAGAGCGGACTGTCTTCAGTCTCTAGTCAAGTCCTTAGTATCACGACTTCGCCAAAAGGCGGGATAACAATGAGATATCCTAAAGTGAAGTCAGGCAGTAACGAAGCAATGCCCACAATCTCTCTCAATCTCGTATATCAAATACCATCATCAAATCAATCAAATCAATAAGAAAGATTTGAGCGAGCTCATAATAATGTAGCAATGTGCAGAATCTTATATCTCGATCCTCAGCCCTTGGAGAGGTAATACTCTCGACTGAAAGGTCCTAAGTGATAGAAACAACAAATCAATAATAAATAGGCCATCTACCTGAGAAGGATATAGGGTTGACTATACTCTGGACACAGTCTCAGGTATAGTCACATCCATACATATTATGTCTATCTACTACCCACATTGCATACACCCACATCGGAACCAGATGGGAGACTGACAGCACATTTGCTTGCTCTAGGAGCCACACGTGGTTCATATGACACGACTCATATAGTCGGTTGCCATTACCTCTCCCCTCTCAGTATCGTGACAATGATCCACCATAGGCTCGAAAATGCGTAGCCTCTTCGATCACGACTACCGACATGTGCCCCTTTCGTAACTAATTACTGGCCTATACGACACAAGGGGCAACCAAGTACCAATCTCTTGATCTACATCAAATATCATAAACAACAATGGTGTCGTGGATCTAGGGTGCGACCCCACGATCAAGTCTCCAGGGTAGATACTGGCCAATCTGGTTCACTCCCGAAACATAAAGAGTGTTAGACAAAGGTAGATAGACATATAACGTACACACGCTATGTGTCTAAACAAGTAGCCTTTATACATGCTCACTGTAGCGAGTCACCCACAAACTACATACCGCTATATGATTTAATCTATAAGCAAAGGATAACTAAATAAATAACACAACGATGCATATAACACCGCGTGTTACTAGTCCATTTATTCAGTGCTCATACATCACACTTGCCCTTGATGATTCTATATAACGAGTCTAAAGAATAACAAGAAAGTTTTACCGAAAGTCTCATACCAGACGGTATCAGTAAACCATTTATTCTAATTTCTCATCATATAGAATAATCACAATAGAACCAAATCAAGGATGGCATCACCGTATCACATTAAATTAACTAAATCAACATCAACAGTGAATCATTCATATCATCGAAATCAATATAAAGAAAATAGGAAATCAGATATAAAAAAACCAAATATAAATAGTTTATTTAAATAGATATAAATAAACAAATTAATATATTATAATGAAACACTCTCAACATAAAATTTTATATGACAAATTTGATACTTAGAATAATAATAATAGATATACAATTTAGAATTAATGAGATATTTAACTAAACTCAGATATAAGATACTCCATATAATAAATAACAAAATTTTCCAACATTTTATAGAATTAAAATATTACTTTAGTGTTCATAATGTCATTAGAAATCCCCTTTTCTTTCATTTTGATAATCCAGAATAAATTGAAAATTAAGTATTACATATAAAATTATTTTAAATTCACTTTATTATATTATATTTTATATATACTAATAATATTCATAAAAATAAACATGCATGTTTAAGTCTGTTATATTGGCATGTTACACACATGTTCAATTGGTCAAGCTTATGAACACAAACATAGAATATATTCACAAAACAAACTCCCATGAAAGGAAAGTACATTAAACATTAGCAGCACATAAAAACCACCTAGAAACAAATCAAGTTGCATACAATGACTATTGAAGCAACTCGTAGAAGCCTAAATAATGTCTGTTCCTAAAAGCTTAGAGAATAGAAAAATATATACAAATCAGACAAACTCATTTTGGTTGTTTATTAAAGTATTTTTCACATCTTTCTCATATATCATAACTGGTAGATATATGTGTTTATATATATTACAGCTTAGGTATCATTATTTTAGTTTATTTTTCATATAAATATATATGTAGTTTAATCATAGATGACTAATACTTGCCCATTTATAAAATAGCAACCATTCACAAATGCAAGTGGTGACAACATTATGATTTACTGTAATATATATATATATATATAGTTACAACTTACAACAGTTTGTAATAATGAAGTAATTAAATTAACAATGCTAAAAGACAAAATAATTAAAAGCATACAAACTTGTTGTTCAAAGTTAAGTAAATAAATGAAAAATAGTACAGAAACAATTATACAATGCACAAGTGGAACCTAGGACAAACCAAAGAAAGGAAAAAATGCGTAAAAGTTTTAAAGGGAAGAATATTTAAAGAAAACAATACTCAGTGTGTTATCCCAACTTTTGGCAAAGCCGAGATACCCAAAGATTAACTAAAAATCAATGATTATTAGTCATGAACATCGATTGTGCATCGCAGGTTCACCATGGATATCGATGAATTTTTTTCGAGTCCGGATCGGGCTACAATTGATAAGACATGTCAAGCAAGGCCAGATAAAACAACATTCCAAATCTCGAGTCAATCCGAGTTCGTACACTCAAGATATCATCGATGCAAGTTGGAGGAAATAACCCTAGGTTCGAATCCATAAGCCCAGCCGTGGGTTCGAATCCCTTGAGAATAGCATAGGCTCGAATCGATCAGAAGAAAGCCATGCTCCGAATCCATTGACCACACATTGGTTCGAATCCATCCACGAGGTCTTGGTTCGAACCCGTCAGAGCAAGTTCCATTCGAATCCACCATGTCAAATTCGTATGATCTAGTTCGAATCGATGAGGTCTTAGTCGTTCGAAACCATCGAGTTCTCCCTGCTTCGAATCCATCCAAAACAGACTACGTTCGAATCCAACACTTCGAACCCCTCAGGTTTTCCTCCACTTCGAACCCATGCAACCAATACCCTTCGACTCCATCCCATAAGTTACTTCGAACCCACTCCGTCAAGATAACTTTGTATCCACCAGTCGAATCGATTCGAAGGGTGCCTATTCGATCGATTCGAAGGAGCATTCCTTCAAACCCATCACTTCGAATCCACTAAGTCGAAGCGCCTGAAACGATGGGTTTGACCCAGACAACTCGGAGCGCAAGTCGGATCGATACGAAGAAGACGCGCCACGTCATCGTGAAGACACGCTGAATCGAGTCAAGGCAATCGATTCGAAGTACCCGAGTCGAAGGGGATCGATTCGAAGAGACGTTTCAGCCGAGTATCTAACCTTGAATCGATCATAACTCGAGATGCACAAGTCCAAATGCTACGAAATTTTCACAGGAGCTTGAGCACATGATGAAGGATGTTCACACCAAATTTCAGCTCAGTTGGACACTTTCTTAATCGATTCGAACCAAGGGTCGAATCGATCCCAAAGTGGGTTCGGATCTCCAGATTTCAGCCATGTGGGCCCCCTGACATACCAGAACTGGTCTCCCTTCAGTTTAGGCGAAATATCAGCCTCCTACACCTATAAATAGAGCCCCTGGTCATTCAGAAAAGGGGTCGGACAATTTCAAGAGCTAAAGAGCGCCCAGACTCTGCCAGATTTACTCCAGATCACCACTACTGCCTTAGATTTAGACTTAGCTCAGAAAATCAGTTGTAATACAACACACGAAATTGTAATCTTCAAGCATCGAGCAATAAAATCATAAAAACCTTGAAGTGGACGTAGGTCGGAGATAGCCGAACCACTATAAATCGTGTGTCACTATTCATTATTTCTTGATTGCTGCTTGTTACTTGCTTAGATCTGTGATTTGTGTTTGAATATTGTTGATCTGTATTCATACGCTGGTGCTTTCACTACACTTGGGGTTTGTGACCATTTTTGGTGCAAACACAGTGTTCAATTACTCAGTGCATACAAATCACGAATTAAATAAGGTGGCAACTCACAAAAGCTTATGCACAGAAATCACGAATTAAGTTTATACATAAACAAAATGTACTGTCTTGTGTAGCGCATAATTAAATTCTTTATCAAATATATGTAAAATCAACCTTTCCATAATGTGTGTGTGTGTTTCAATATAAATTACTCAACCTTGCCCATCTATAAAGTTTTGCACATTCTCATGAGTAAGTGAGGTTCCATGAATTACTGTAAGATACTTGGTTACAACTGTTTTGCGGTAGTAGAAATATAGTGAAGTTACAAGAGTGAAAAGTAGGGAAACATGTTTTCAAAAGAAGAATAAAACAGCAAATGCATATTAAATTGTTTTGTTCCAAAATCTTCAGTGCTACACCCATAGTTTTCATAACCCGACCCGGCCGCGGTACTTGAACCGCGAATAGCCGCGAGTCGTGGGGTCAAAGGCCGGAAACTCAATCAAACCTTCTTCATGCAAGAACCTTGATTCGACCTTTGAATTGACAGTTTAACCCTTCATTTGAACCCGGTTGAACCCTCCCATATGTGCAATTTCTTCGTTCCAAAATATGTTTTCAAATCTTCGCCCGTTTTATATTCGTAATTAGTGCAACTAGTGTAACAAATTTTGTTTAATTTTTCATATTAGAATTAATGTGTGATTATGAATTAATATTGTATATTTTTATTGAAGATATTGGTTTATTGTGTACTTAAGACTAATACGTTGCATCTAAATATATTAATTTTCAAAAAAAGTATGTACGGTTCTTGAGGGTTCGACCGGTCGAACCCTCGAAACCTGAGTCTTCACGGTTTGATTCACGGTCCAGTTATGAAAACATTGGCTACACCATCAATAATATTCAATGGTTTCATTTACGCAATAAATAACTTTATTTTATACACACTTCTGCTGTCACAACTTTGTGATAATATACCATAATATTTGTTACAGTACTTTGCCATCGTATATTCTAGATATATGGGCCAAATATCTATTAATCGTATTTTCATTGTAGGTTTTAATTTAAATAGTATTACATGTTCAAACTTCTAAGCGATTACGCATTCATATAAATTACTGCATAAATGGCTACTTCAGGATTATACTCACTCACACTAAAACACACTTGTAAAGGCCCACATGCAAAGGCACACACTTATACACCCTTAAACACACACATGCATACACTAGAACAGTAGTACGAGCAATCAACATCAACCATAGTTTTCATGACCGTGCCGTGTCTTGAACCGTGATGATTGAAGGTTTAAGGTTTTGATGGTTCAACCGGTCGAACCGTCGGAACCGTGATTTTTTTTTGAAAAATTTGCACATTTAGCTACAAACTATACATAAAAATATTGAAATAATAATGTTATACACAAGCTGTAGACGGCCTTCAAGGTATACAAACTTGATGAGTCTTATAGTGGTATTAGAGTAGTTTGCAGCAGTGAAGAACAAAATGATGAAGTTAGTGGTTTAAAATTTGGAACGATAATGATTTTTGAAATATACATTTACTTATTTTCTTCAAAGCAATGAAAATAAGAGAGAATTACACGATGAGAATGTAAGAAAAAACAAAAGAACCGTGGTTCAACCAGGTAAAATTGACGGTTGAACCGTTGGTTTAAAGGTCCGACCATGGTTCATCGATAAATGAGGTCCGATTAAGTTCCGGGGCGTGGTGGTCCAAGATTCAGGGAATTCGAGGTTGGACCGCGGCAGGGTTGGGTCATGAAAACACTGACATCAACAACTCACGCACTCAACCTACACACACTGTTTATATATACACCCACACACACACCCACACAAACAGGGAAGAAAACAGACACTAAAACACTCACACATATACAGCTATACACACATGCTACACACTTATATACCCACACAATGTCATACTGCCACACACAAGACTCACGCACACACTTAAGTACTGTCATTGAGAAGCACACAAGACTCATCCCACGATCACACGCATTAATATAAATGTTCTCAGTGCATGTCCATGACTCACGCATGGAAATAAACAATAGCAGTGGCTCATTCTCAAACAAAACGTACTCACAAATTTACTCCCCACACACATATATATTTGTTCACATGCACCCATATATAAGTGAATATATATTGGTACCCACACATTTGTCACGAACAACCACAACAACAAAATAAAACTGGCCACGCATGGAACTACCACTCTCACCCAAAACACATATGCACCCATCTCTGTCCACTCGAAATAAATAGGCCCACACATACGAGAACATCACAAACATGTAGTTCGAGAGTAAGAGGGTGTATGTAAACACAAGACAGTTGATTGCACCAAAAATTGGCACAAACATGCAATAGAGATTTGATAGAGAAATAAATGAAGAATAACCAATGAAAACAGAGGAAACAAGCAACTAAATAACAGAAAATAAGCAATAACAAGAACACAACGATTTATAGTGGTTCGGCATTGAAAGCCTACGTCCACTTTGAAGAAATAACTTTATTAATCACTTGAATCGTTGAGTATAGAGAGATGAATCGGAGTAGAACCCTTAGTTAAAAAAAGTGCAAAGCAATAAGCAGCGTCTAGATCCCAGAAATGAACAATCAAGTCTATATTTATAGGGGAAGAGACGATGAAATATCTTCCTGAAATTTCGATAGCAGAGTCTCCAAATCCAAAAGAAGTCACAGTATCGATCGCGGGTCCCACTTCACCAATAATAACGATCACCACCAATCGTTTTGTGAGCTCATGCGATCGTTATGGTAGGCTTCACTCTTCAATATATTGTTTTTCCAAAAGTTTCATATGTATTCGACTTGTAGATTCTGAGATATCGATCATTTTCCGCTGAACTATAATATCGATACGGTATGATCCATAGTCGATGAATATGGATCGTACCCGATCCATTTTCAGGGAGTAGTGTATTTTCATATTTTTATCATTCTATTGAGTCCGTCTTCAGCTTTGGCTTCGCCACTACTTTATATTATCATATGTGACTGATCTCTGGGCTTCGTGATTTCTAATCTAACTTGTCGGTCCCAATGACAGTCGAGTCTAATTTGTCTAGTCAGTTCGAATATAGCTGTACCAAAAGGATGGATAACAATTGCCAGCAAAAGTACGTCTTGTTTCAACATAACGTGCTTTGAATTGATGCAAGTTATTGTCATCAGAAAGGAATCTACCCAGTTTTCTGAACAGTAATTATTCCTTCAATGAATTTATTTCCTTAAATAGTCGCATTACCTACCATTTGACATGACAATTGATTGATTTCCAATAGTATAAATTCTAGGTCATGTCTTGATGGTGATCATTTAAGTCTTCATTTCAATAAGTCAACAGACCTTGGTTGTCTGGTTCAAATTTCCTTCGATTAATACAGGTGAGAACTCAATTTCTATAGATTTCAAGAAATCAAAATTTTTGGAACGTACACTAGCACGTATACATATTCATCCCTGACTCCCGATCATGATTGCGCGTTCACGGATCGTTGTCAACTTTCTCCATATGTTTCACCTCCTTTTCCTTTCTTTTTCCTTTTTCTTTCTTTCAGATGGACTGGAATGAATCCATCAAGAAAACGAATCGTAGTTGATCCATTTTTAATATGGATCGCGTCAAATTCATTTGAGATTGGATCAAGTTCGATCATTCTCCTCTCTTTTTTTAGAAAATGACGGATCGTTCCAAAGAAATTAGTTTTGTATCATACATGATCCCAGTATATGTTGAACAAACCAATTGCACCGCGTATTAAAGAGAAGGATCCACAAATCTTCACCATAGAATGATCTCATCCGATGGTTTCTTGGTTTGGCCATTCAATTGAACTACAAGCTTTGTTGGTTTGGTCCACTTTTTCATATATATCTTCGACACTTAGATTATTTTCCCACTTTATCTCACTAGCAAGAGTGCACTAACCGAACCAAAAAGAAAGCAACTCCATCTTCTTCCTTCCCTTCACTTTCGATCCAGATTCTCGGATCCAAAATCATTTCCCAAACTTCATCCATTTCTTAACCAATTAACTCCTTCACTATATCCACCATCACCGCCTCCATCTCATCAGATCTAGTTTCATAATCGAATCCAAATCGCCTCCGCTCTTTAATTTCTAACATAGGTAGGTTGAACATCTTTTACTTGTAATAATATAGTGACGAGATAATGGGATCTCATTCTAGTTTGCATGATTTAGTTCATGGTGGTTCTATCGGTTGTAACGGAGGGGGAAATGGTGACGATCGGGTCGAGTCTTTTTTTTGGTGTGATGGTTGCAGTGGCGTTTGTGTTTCGAAATAGAAGACGATGTCAAGTTTTTGGAGATGGTGTTGGAGCGATTGAAACGATCGTGGTTGTACCGATCATTTGCTTTAGTGGTTGAGGGTTGAAGATCGATTCTATCCGATCGTTCTTGGAGTTCAAATAAGTGGACTGTTACCGATCATTTTTAATGAAATTGATGTGGTGAAGTTGTTAGCATAGCGAATGAAACAGAATTCGACCGATCGTAATGATGGATTGGTATTTGAAAAAATGAAGAGAATTTAGACCGGTCATTTTCTAGTAGAGTTTTTAGCTAATTTTTTTTGGATTAGTGTTTGGAGTCTTGAATTGAAGTAAAGTGTGGAACCGAAGTGGAAGGTTGGATCGATCGCAATGATCGATTGGATCGATCGCAACGATCGGTTAGAGAATGATCGGCTATGAAATGATTGTGTAGAAACGATCGGTTATGTGCATGGGATCGATCGATCGTAACCTTATTTTGGGTTAGTTGTTGATTTAACTTGGATGAACATACTTAAAATCCTCAAATCTTAATTAGAACTTTGTGATGAGCTTCAGCCTTAAATGCTTGAACGGTCGTACATGACTTGTATATGAAATGGACTGCATATTCATATGCATATGAAAATTAAACTATGGAACGAACTTGACTAATCTTCTGCATATTTATATTTGTTTCCTATGCCTTAGACAAATTTTTGGAGCTCATCCACTCCTGAACGCACAATTCGAACTTTATTATACCAACAACTGATCCGAAGCTTAGACATAATCCTTAGTCAGTGACATAGAGAATAGGTTGAGACGGTCAGCAATGATGGTTACTCCGATCGAACCCCGGAGTCTCGTCGTAGCCATAGCCTTTAATTCGGAACTATTTTTCACTACATTGCACGACACTGTACCATTTTGCACTAGCACACACTTTGCATGGAGGGAATGGGTTATTTTTATAATGATGATTATCTACTGAGTTTAGTAGTCATGGATTCCAAATGCTCGATGCATTTAGCTGCCATGTCTTCTAGATAGCCTTCACAACACAATAATAAAAGTACCGAATCATGCTCCACAATTGCTTCCGATAGACTCTCCCCTGGAGATCAAGCTAAAAAACCGGGAAGTTCCATTCCATCACTCGACCTTTTCTTTTCCCTTCCTGTCATTCTAGCAGAAGTTATAGACGCTCCTAAAACTCTAGGAGACGCGATATTTTTGGAAGATATGGAGGATTCCATGGCTTCGAAAATTAATGAAACCTCTCTTCACAGAATTTGTGCCAGACACGGGATTCCGTTTGATGACGTGCGAGTCTTGACTCGGAATGGTAGAGACCATATGCTCCCTGAGGGGTTCACTGTGTGCAACAAGTTCATGGTTAGGCAGGGTGCGCCCTACCGTTTAATTCATTTATCCGAGAGATGCTATATCATATGAGGTTAGCACCGGCACAACTGCATCAAACGGCTATGCCTTGCTTAACTGTACCTACATGGCAGTCATGGAGTTTTTATTCCATCCTCCAACTCTTGAAGGCATTCGATTTCTTTTCACCTTCAAGCAATGGAAGGGAAGCCTTTCGTTCACATTCCTTTAGTCGGCCAAGAAGTGCCAGATCCTGGCTAGTACTTAGAACAAGTTGAGCACTTTCAAAAGCGAGTGGTTCTATTTTTGGTGCCCGCCCGGTTTTTCCAGACAGTGGTTATAAGGACGTAAGTATTACTCCTTGCTTAATTTCTTGAGCACTTGTATCCAGGTTGAATCCTTAATTAAGCAACTTTTCTGGTTTGTACAGGTTCTTATCCACGACCCAATGGAAAACAATACACAGACGTGGTCTCGGCACTCAAAGGGTTCCATCAGAAGATAGATACATTGAGAATCTCCTTACTGATGAACACCTCATTATCTACTGCCTGATGGAAGAGGGTTGTAACATAGGGCTACCGGTCACTACTGGAGTTATAGTGACTGAGCAGCGGGATGCAGATGGTAATGAAAGCCATCAAGCTGATCCTATCGTGCCCTCAGATGAGGGGGCTTAAGAAGCTACCGATAAAGATGCAGCAGGAGATAAGGGTGACGACCTTAGTGGTGATGACGTGGGTTCAAGCTTCAGGGCTATGGTCAGATCTTCACAAACCTCACAGCCCCCACTCTTGAAAAAAGAAAAATAAAGAAACTCATTTTTAGGTTCCTTAAGAGTCACCTCTTCAAACAACCAAGCTATCCATCACCCTTCAGGTTATTTCAGATCAGTCCACTTCTCAACCTTTAGAGCACTTGGACGAAACATTTGAGACATTATCTGATCTTCCGATACCGGATGATGCTTATGCCTTCTATTTTACTGGCATGAGCGCCGGCGGATTAGAATCTCCTTCCAGTGGTAGGGCTGGAATCCCTCCTACCATTAATGGAGAGGTTGCTCCTGCCAGTAAAGCTTCAATAACTGGTCCGTTGGGAGGGACACAAGGACACACACATTCACATGCACTTCACAATATTGCATTGCACTTATCTCATGTCCTTCAACACTTATAGCTGATTCATTCTTTATCTTTCTTTGTAGAAACAATGGCGAGGAAGAAGCACATGTTTCAGTCTCTACAAGAAATATCACGCCAAAATCATGGTTCTCGTTCAGGCCCATATTGCCAAGGTAGTGGTCGTGAATACGAACCTAGCTATCGCTCCATTCGGGATTGGGATTACCAGAATAGAGGTGACAGAGACAGGTCTTCCTATGATAAACATTGATCCAAGTCTAGATCCCTTTCTCCTAAAAATTCTGAAAGGCAACAAGATCTCCACAACGACATTCCTCCTATTGCCATCTCACGTGGTCCCCCTCCACTTACGGTCCGTTATTCCATCTCATCCTCGGCAACCCAACGATCTTCGACATCATAGTGCGCATGATGTTCACCAACAAAGGCCAGACAAAGGAAGTGCTGACACCCAAGTTATCGCTAAAGCTCAACAAGTTGATGCCGCTGCTCGAATGGCCCAACTTAAGTCAGATTTTCCAAATGTATGTCTCGATGGATTGTTTTTGTACCTAATCTTAAGAAAGTTCCTGAAAAGATCTAGCAAATGACCATGGATTGTGTGAATGATATCCATAGGCAGTATAATGAGTGGATGAGAACGGCGGAGAGGATATATAAAGTATCTTGGGAGAGAGTGGCAGAGATTGAGAAGTTGAAATACTAAGAGGCCCAAGATAGACAGTTCATCGAAACTTTAACTAACGAGTTAAAATCTTCAAGGAGCTCATAGGCAGAAGCCAAGAGAAAAGTAGAAATAACCATCAAGGCAATCGAGGATGAGAAGGCCAGGCACTTGGTCGATGTTGAAGCGCTTCATCATCGGAACCATAAAATGGTGTTAGAAAGGGATGCGACCCTAAGAAGTGCAGCTGAGTGAAAAAATAAGTTTGAGCGTGAATCCAAAGATAAAGAGGAAGAGCTGAAAATCGATCAGGATGCCTGTAATGAATTGGTTACCACCAGGCTTGGAAGAGACACCGCAGTTGAAAAGGCCAAAGATATTGATGCCCTCATTAACGAGAAGTGGAGGCCGCGAAAGAAAAGACCAAGGAGGAGGTTACAGAATAACTAGATCCACTACTTATTCTTTACAACGCCAATGCCCTGAAGCACAGAAACTTGGGGTGGCTCTGGGTAAACTACCCTACCATCTTGTACGTGTTTAGGAGCATCTTGTTTAACAGGAGAAAGAGGCTCCCGACATTGTAGAAATCGATCCGATGAGGCTGGAAGGCAAAATTCTATTGGGTGACAAACCCAAAGTTCTACATAAAACCCAACTTATACTCAAAAAAGAGCATGCCACAACCTCTCAACATGAAGCTGGCAAAGGTTCCGGATCCATGTCACACAATGTCGCAGATGACTAGAATCCGATGACCCAAGATATTCCCAGCACCACTGTGGATTCTTATATTGAACCTGATTATAATCTAGAGAAGCCACATATTACTACATCTAGTGGGCTCTCCCTGATTATGGAAGGAGGTTCCGGTGGCACTCCAGCTCATATGGGGTGGAGAAGGTATTTCATTAAACTCACCCATCCTTCAAAAAGCTGGAGTGTCCTCGGTTGGTATATCTAATCTTTTTAGTTATATTTCCTCAGCTTTAGATCTGCCGGCTACAGTTCCACCTCTTTCTCAAGAACTCAACCAGGACCTCAAGTGCTTGCAACAGAGTTCGTTACTATCATGGCTTCGGCAACAACCCAAGATGTCCCGGAAGAGGATGCTTTTAAGATTGACGGGCACTTGGTGGATGCTTTGTTGAGGGAAGAAAGTGATCCGCATCAAGAGATTCTTGTTGATGATGACATTATGATTATTGGAGCTTCCCAATCCTTGTTAGGCCCTTCTATGCAAGAAATGGCACAAAAACTCGGGGCGGACATTGCCGTTGAAATGTAAGTCAAGTAGGAGAAAATGGAGATCATTCCCCTTCCCATCTCCTTCATTTTGCCTGAAGAAACTATGGATGCTTCCTCTCCTCAGCCAGAACCTACTCAGGATGCACCTACTAGGTCAACCCAGTCTACTCCGATGGAAGGCCAAGGAAGCGGGAAGAGAGGAGAGAAGAAGAGCGGGGAAAGTTTGAGTGAAATCTCTCCCAATTTTAAGAAGAAGAAGAGGGAGCCAAGGAGGAAGTGATTATTTGTGTTTACTCATGCTCCCAAGTGTTTTGGGTTTTATTAGTCGAATTTGTATGGGATCGGCCCCTGTTTTTTGATTCTTTTGCTGTGAATACTTATACTTGACTTTCCAAGCTTATGTAAATAAAGTTCTTTTACTTTTGTCGAACTGTTGTGTGAATTTACTTAAGTAGTTGAGCTATTACATTTTCCATTCAATGTACTTGTAATTCTTCGCTTATTGATTTGGATGATAATCTGTTAATTTTATCTTAAGGCCTCCAGACGGTTGTGGCCTCAAGTCGTACTAGACACTGGGCTCAAGCCCCAGTGTTACGCTATCGAATTCAATGGTTTTAGTGATTATACTCCCGCACCCAGTTCTTAGGTTAAAGGAGTTAAATAGTGGATGGTCGAATTCCATCTTTAGCGAATTTATGCTCCTTCCGTCGGTTTCAGGTCGGAGTTTATGGAATAGTGAGTGGTCGAACTGCACTCATCTATTTGTTAATATTCATATCAATACTCTAGGGATAAGAGTTAATTGGCGGGTGATTGAATCACACCGAATTTGTGTTTATACTTCAATCCGCACTGTGGGGATCTACAGTTATTTTAGAAAATAGTCGGATCGTACTTTCCTTAATTGATTGATTTGCCCCCAAGTCTGGGGTTTGATTTAGCAAGTAATCGGTCATATCATGATCGCTTTTTATTCATGTATGTCCCATTGCTTGGTGGGCTTAATTTGATTATTGGATGGTCAAGTCGCATCCATTTCTCATTAGGTACTCCATCCATCGGCTTGTGAGCGAGAATCATCAAATGAACGGTAGGACCATGTTCATTTTATTTAGTGTAATCGTGAATTTGTGTAATCGGTTGGCTCCAAACTCTGGGAATCTGCTCGGACACGTTGGTATTAGTTAGCCGAGTATCCTAACTAATATATAATGCTACAACAATCACAGTATGAAGGAAATTTCAAATTTTATTTGCCAAGTAGACAAAAATGACATAATTTGTCTTATTACGTATCTGGAAAATCAAATGTTAAAGCAAATTTGAAAATTAAATTGACCAAATGAAAAAGAAATAAGCTAAGTGAAATAGCATCGTAAATGCTCGTTATTCCATGCCCTTAGGAGTGTGACACCATAAATAGTTGCTAGCTTGAAAGTTCCTTCTCTAAGCCTCTGTTCAATGACATACGGTCCTAGGCCTTTGGAAGTGAAATAGCGACGGGATAGAAAAAACCCGTTTCAAGACGAGATCACCGATTTCAAAGGTCCTAGGTCAGACTTTAGTGTTGCAGTATCGGGCGACTCGATATCGATGTGCAGCTGCCCTCAAATCAACTTCTTTGCGCTTCTCATCTACCAAGTCTAGAGATTCTAAGAGGAGATCTCTATTCATTCTGGGGTCGTAGTAGGTCACTCGATGAGAAGTGACTTCGAGTTCAACAGGAATGACAACTTCGGAGCCGTAAGCAAGAGCGAATGGAGTATGGCCAGTCGTGAACTTGTGGGTTGTTCTTAAAGCCCATAATGTTGTTGGTAGTTCATCCACCCACTTGCCTTTAGCCTTTTCCAAACGTTTCTTCAAAATGGACTTTATGATTTTGTTCATAACTTCAACTTGTCCATTTGCTTGAGGGTGAGCAACAGCCTCAAATCACTTCTCAATATGATACCGACGACAGAAGTCCTTGAATTCGGCGCTGTCGAATTGGGTTCCATTATCAGTTACAATGGTTCATGGAAGGTCAAAATGATAGATGATGTTCCAGACAATAAAGTTGATTATTTTCTTCATCGTGATCATGGTTAAAGGTTCTGCTTCAACCCATTTAGTGAAGTAATCAACTGCTACGATGACGTACTTCGCACCACCTTTAGAGATCGGTAAGGAACCGATAATATCTATGCCCTATGTGGAAAACGGCCATGAACTGGTGATTTGTGCAATTTCTATTGGCGGAGCTCTTAGAACTTTTGCATACATCTAGCATTTGTCACATCACTTAGCGTAATCAGCGGCATCTCGGTTGACAGTTGGCAAGTAATACTCATAACAGAGTATTTTCTTTGCTAAGGTTTGCCCCTCCAGTGTGATCGTTGCATTCCCCTTCGTGAACTTCACTTAAGACTCGTTTTATTTCATCATGAGCAATACATCATAGCAGGTGTGATGCCCCACCTCTATACTCATAATAACAAAGAGTATTAAAAGAAATACTGTCTATTATTACGAAGAATAAGGCTAGATAGGAGCGACCATCCGTAATTGGCCTTACACTAATATTGGTTATCTCGATAGGAGTGGTATATACTTTTTATTTTTCATCTATTATTTATTTACTCCCATCGACATATCTAATTATCAGTATAAAACAAACTACGATAGTTCATAATAGTTTAGGACATTAGATATAACAATAACACAGATAATATAAATGCGGAACACAGAATAACAATCATCTCATATATATATAACCGATGTCAGTTACAATATAGTTGACACGATACATATGATACAACTACAACTGTCGACTCTAGAAGTTATATATACAAGTACATTATCGACTAATATACATGAATACATATCGTTCTATACAATGACACGACTACTACAAAATGACACTGACAACTTCAGAAGATGTGAAAAGTCTTCATATCCTGAACAGCAACTCAAAGAAGAAAATATACAACCTGAAATAACTCGGGTCTGACCCGAGTATTAAATTCAAAAGAAAATAATACACGGGTCAGTCTAATTCAAACTCAGTTATTAGTGCATAGCAGCAATACTCAGATAGTCAAATAGACGACAGTCACAGAAATCTCGTATATCCAACTCTCGATACGAGAATTGGATAACGGCATATATAACACTAAATAGTGTTAAACAACAAATCAGCAATCCAAATCAGAATATAACTCCAAAACATTGAAATTCACCAACGAAACAATTCAACAAATCGAAACATCAATTTAAAAACGGTCAAAACTGATAGGGCTGCAGTACACGCGCGCGTGTACTGCCTCGCCGCTATCGCAGGAGATAGACAAAAGCTCAGCGAAAGTCACAATGATCACAAGGTCAAACCCGAACATTGGGTTCAACACAAGGAAATTAGAAACAAATCCAAACATATTAATGCAATGCAAACTAACAAGGGCCACAACTGCATATAACAGAACTAACTGCAGTCTCAACTGAATACAAAGGAGCAAGCTGTCGCACTACCCCAGA
The DNA here is from genome assembly GCA_030737815.1 of Allium fistulosum. Classification (NCBI taxonomy): domain Eukaryota; kingdom Viridiplantae; phylum Streptophyta; class Magnoliopsida; order Asparagales; family Amaryllidaceae; genus Allium; species Allium fistulosum. The sequence goes on from CM060906.1 coordinate 697,032,281, forward strand.
CAAGGGTAGTAAAATATATAAGAACACTTAGGAGTGGATGCACCTATGAAACAACTCGTCAATGAACTCAACCAGAAACAAGGCAAAATACACACTAGAGTTCAAAGTACAAGCTGTAACTACCAGTAAATGTCAATCTGACTCGAAATGTATCAAAGAGCATATGCAAGGGTCGGGTAAGTATTATATGTAAACTGAACAAATGAAACCAGAATGCAAAATGGAGACAACAGAGACCAGAGACCACAAGCAATGCATCAGTAAATCAATACATACGAGCAAGTGAGCTAGTCAACATGAATATATCTCAAAAACAAAGGAGCGGCACTATTTCGAATGAGACAACAACTTCAAACTCAAGTGAACAGCTAAATACAACATCAGGTGGAGTGCAACAGTACATAACAAACCAAGAATGACTCAGTGAAGATTACCAATGGTCAAGCGAAACAGTGGATGAACAGTGCAACTAAATGAATGACCAGATCAAATGCAATGGTGGGATGTAACGGTGAACCAAGCTACCCCATAACGAAACAAGCAACAGTAACAGAGGAGATGATTCAAGTATAGCAAGATGGCCGATGACACTATTAAGTCATGGAATCACATACAAGTTAATACCGAAGCGTCAAAGCCACAAATGAACGAATTTACAAAACAAGGTGACCAAGTCAGAATTTCCAAGCTAACCATACAAAGGGACAGAATCAACAATCAAAACCAAAATAAAATAGGAGAATCTCAACCGTGGCGATCAAGGAATGATCGAACCATTTCAAATCAAAACAATGATGACCGAAAAACAATTCCACCTATATATGCACATATATACAGAACAAAAGGAAGTTATCAACCCAGTCAAGACCAATGTCACCGAGAAAATCGAACTGGGGTGAGCAAGGAGATTCAAAGCCGAGAGACCCAAATTCATGACTAAGGCACAACTTCATACAAGAACAAAACTGCAGACTTTACAAGAATACAATGCAACAAGACTGTCTCGAAGTGAATGAAAACCAATGCAAAAACTAGATTACCAGAACAATGAGACAGTGGCACCAACACACAACAAATTTGAACGAAATAAAAACAAGCAGTAGTCTTTATCAAATTAAATAATTCAACATCAATCGAATTAGAGGATGAGAGTGAAGAGAAAACCACTCGCCTATTACGAATAGTCAAACAATCGGGCACACAAATTAGCCTCAAATGGCCAAAACCAAAAAAGAATCGACACTTGAGCAATTGAAAACGAACGAAACCACGGAATTCAAACTCTAATACAACTTGAGAGAATTAGATGTGAGTGCGGTAATCACTCACCTTAGCATCGACAACGAGCACTGGACCCTCGATTGAGCAAGGTAACGAATTCATCGTTCGATCGCACTGTGGAAGTCGACGCCTTCAGATCTATGCGAGCCTTAGCAGCCAAGAGCAACTGAACGGGGACGAAGCACACGCAAATAGTTGGCGCAGCTCCGAAAGCCCCAAATTTTTGCAAATAGGAACGAAGAAGGGACGAAGTCGCCATTGTTTTCTCGTTCGTTTAGTTAGGTTTTCGAATTGATAATGACTTGAGAAAAAGAGACTGCCCTAGCTTTTCTAATACCTTAGGGTTTTTACGAAAAAGAATAAGGACCAGTTACAAGCTTTGATAATCTCGGCAACAACGAGTGGGCCAAAACAATCTTTAAAGCCCGCATAACATTTTAAAATTTTAACAAAAAGAATTCAATTCGATTCAAAACTGTAATGGCAATTAACAACCGACTTTATCGTCATTTTGATGATAAATAGTTGCTGTAAAACTCCGGGTTGTTACAGACTCCCCTCCTTAAAGAAATTGCGTCCACGCAATCATAGGGAATAAATGGATAAAAGGTAACAACCAAAAGAGAATGGCAATGTCGAAGGTATAAGCAAAGCAAGTGTCAGCAGGGAAGTATTAGATAAGAAATCGAAAGGTTCGACTGCTTCAAATCAAAAGAATCAACCTCGTGGGAATCAGGGATCAAAATCAGACGACTAACAAAATCAAGAACAATCGAGTTCCAGCAACTAAAAGAGAAGGAAAAACAGAGCAGAAATCCCATACAGAGCACGAATTGAATGTGAGTAAATCAAATTACTCACCTGAATCGCCAGAGAAAAAGACGAAGCTCAAATCTCAAAAATCGCAAATATTCAATCATCAAAAACGATAATTGAATTTTCAAATCGCAAATATTTACTTCTCTCAAACGATAATCAGAAGACAAATCAAATATTTGATTATCTCAAACGATAGTCAGAAAACCAATCAAATATCTGATTATCTCAAACGATAGTCAAACTTCTCAAATCAACAAATATTCGATTATCACAAGCGATAATCAAATTTCAAATTCAACAAATATTCAATTATTAAAAGCGATAATTAAATCTCAAACTAGAAAATATTTAATTATCAAAAGCGATAATTAAATCTCATATCAACAAATATTTAATTATCTAAAGCGATAATTAAATCTAAAATCAACAAATATTTAATTATCAAAGACGATAATTAAATCTCAAATCAACAAATATTTAATTATCTAACAGCGATAATTAAATCTCAAATCAACAAATATTTAATTATCTAAAGTGATAATTAAATCTCAAACTAGCAAATATTTAATTATCAAAAGCGATAATTAAATCTCAAATCAGCAAATATTTAATTATCAAAAGCGATAATTAAATCTCAAATCAGCAAATATTTAATTATCAAAAGCGATAATTAAATCTCATATCAACAAATATTTAATTATCTAAAGCGATAATTAAATCTAAAATCAACAAATATTTAATTATCAAAGACGATAATTAAATCTCAAATCAACAAATATTTAATTATCTAACAGCGATAATTAAATCTCAAATCAACAAATATTTAATTATCTAAAGCGATAATTAAATCTCAAACTAGCAAATATTTAATTATCAAAAGCGATAATTAAATCTCAAATCAGCAAATATTTAATTATCAAAAGCGATAATTAAATCTCAAATCAGCAAATATTTAATTATCAAAAGCGATAATTAAATCTCAATCAGCAAATATTAAATTATCAAAAGCGATAATTAAATCTCAAATCAGCAAATATTTAATTATCTAAAGCGATAATTAAATCTCAAATCAACAAATATTTAATTATCTAACAGCGATAATTAAATCTCAAATCAACAAATATTTAATTATCTAACAGCGATAATTAAATCTCAAATCAACAAATATTTAATTATCAAACAGCGATAATTAAAAACAACAAATATCTGATTATCAAAACGATAATCAGAACTAATATCAACAAATATCTAATTATCACAAGCGATAATTAGAAACAACAAATATCTGATTATCAAAAACGATAATCAGAACTCATATCAACAAATATCTAATTATCACAAGCGATAATTAGAAACAACAAATATCTGATTATCAAAAACGATAATCAAAACTCATATCAACAAATATCTAATTATCACAAGCGATAATTAGAAACAACAAATATCTGATTATCAAAAACGATAATCAGAACTCATATCAACAAATATCTAATTATCACAAGCGATAATTAGAAACAACAAATATCTGATTATCAAAAACGATAATCAGAACTCATATCAACAAATATCTAATTATCACAAGCGATAATTAGAAACAACAAATATCTGATTATCAAAAACGATAATCAGAACTCATATCAACAAATATCTAATTATCACGAGCGATAATTAGAAACAACAAATATCTTATTATCAAAAACGATAATCAGAACTCATATCAACAAATATCTAATTATCACAAGCGATAATTAGAAACAACAAATATCTGATTATCAAAAACGATAATCAGAACTCATATCAACAAATATCTAATTATCACAAGCGATAATTAGAAACAACAAATATCTGATTATCAAAAACGATAATCAGAACTCATATCAACAAATATCCAATTACCTGCAGATAATTGGAAGCAACAAATATCTAGAAATCAATTAAGAAGACTAGAAAATCAACATAAAAGCTTGGATCGATCCCATCAGATGGCGAGTTTTTAATTCGCCGCACGTGCATCTCAGAGTGGCCGAAGCCTACCAAGTACTCAACATAATTTTTGCGCCCATCAGATTGACCCGAAGGTCCGCAGAGTGACCCGAAGGTCTAGTACTGGTATTTGACCCGAAGGTCCGCAGAGTGGCCCGAAAGCCCAACAAATGACCCGAAGGTCCAACAAACGACCCGAAGGTCCTCATAGTGGCTCGAAAGCACACAAAATCATCAAATATTTCAATTAACGAGTCCGGAATTAACCGAAATAGCAAACGCACATGTCCCATACCACGTGTTTTACTAAATCGTTTGATTCTCTTCATCGTTTCCTTGAAAGTGCAAAATTGTGTATTTTGTAAAAATACATTTCACATTCTCAAACGGACAAGTCCGGAATTAAGCGAATCAGTAAAAGAAAGAGGTCATAGTCCTCGATTTTGCTGAAACGTTTAAATCGCTTCCTCATTCTTTTGAAATCGCAAACTGTAAAAATTTTGAAAACAATTTTATTTATTTTGTAAAAATAACAATTCGCATTCTCAACCGAACAAGTCCGGAGTTAAGCGAAACAGTAAAAGAAAGGGGTCATAATCCTCGATTTTGCTGAATCATTTAAGTCGCTTTCTCATTCTTTTGAAAACGCAAACTGCTAAAATTTTATAAAACAATTTTCATTTTAAAACGATTTTCCAATCACGTGATTAAAACAGCATTTCAGTAACAATTTCGATAAGGAAATTGTACTTCTCAAAATACCGTAAAAACGGTTACAAATCAGCATTGCGGAATAACCGCTTGAAAATCCACTTTTAAAATTTGACGGTTACGGAAGCCAAAGCGACAGTAGTTTTAAAACGTCAAAATCACATCAAAACAATCTACATCAAAATGTAATGTCAGTGAATTCTCATTCATCAAAATGCCACAAAACACCGTACTTCAAAATATAGCATTGGTGTAAAATTCCGTTGTAAAAATAACGGCAACAAAATACGTTTCATAACCAAGCATCGGTTCAACGTAAAATAAATGCAATAACGTGCAATTTAAATTTTTACACGTACTACAAAATGAACAAAGAATCATTCAAATGTATCTTCAATGAAGATAATTTAAAACAGCAAAAATCTAATCAATAGATGATTAGTACAAAAGAAAGCCAGCGGAAATTTCAACAAAAATTACATATCTGCAATTTCTTCGAATCCTCAATTCGGATTCGAAGTTCTCAAAGAAACAAAATAATTACAGCTATGTAAACAACAAATGAAATTCATATCAATTTCGTATTTTGATTTTTAAATCAAAAAGATTATCAGTTGTACTCAGCGAAGACAGTTTCACTGTTTCCGCTGCGCACTCTGATAAACAGAACACAAATCAATCAAATCATCAGAACACAATTTCACTATTATTTTTAAATAAAGTTATTTAAAAATTTCATCCAAATTTCAAAACTTTAGTTTTGACTCAAGCACAAATAAAACATCGACCAATAGTTGTAACATATGTTCCTTCCGAGTTAAGTTTTATATTATGTCCATAAACCTCAAGCTCTGATACCAACTGTGACGCCCCACCTCTATACTCATAATAACAAAGAGTATTAAAAGAAATACTGTCTATTATTACGAAGAATAAGGCTGGATAGGAGCGACCATCCGTAATTGGCCTTACACTAATATTGGTTATCTCGATAGGAGTGGTATATACTTTTTATTTTTCATCTATTATTTATTTACTCCCATCGACATATCTAATTATCAGTATAAAACAAACTACGATAGTTCATAATAGTTTAGGACATTAGATATAACAATAACACAGATAATATAAATGCGGAACACAGAATAACAATAATCTCATATATATATATAACCGATGTCAGTTACAATATAGTTGACACGATACATATGATACAACTACAACTGTCGACTCTAGAAGTTATATATACAAGTACATTATCGACTAATATACATGAATACATATCGTTCTATACAATGACACGACTACTACAAAATGACACTGACAACTTCAGAAGATGTGAAAAGTCTTCATATCCTGAACAGCAACTCAAAGAAGAAAATATACAACCTGAAATAACTCGGGTCTGACCCGAGTATTAAATTCAGAAGAAAATAATACACGGGTCAGTCTAATTCAAACTCAGTTATTAGTGCATAGCAGCAATACTCAGATAGTCAAATAGACGACAGTCACAGAAATCTCATATATCCAACTCTCGATACGAGAATTGGATAACGGCATATATAACACTAAATAGTGTTAAACAACAAATCAGCAATCCAAATCAGAATATAACTCCAAAACATTGAAATTCACCAATGAAACAATTCAACAAATCGAAACATCAATTTAAAAACGGTCAAAACTGATAGGGCTGCAGTACACGCGCGCGTGTACTGCCTCGCCGCTATCGCAGGAGATAGACAAAAGCTCAGCGAAAGTCACAATGATCACAAGGTCAAACCCGAACATTGGGTTCAACACAAGGAAATTAGAAACAAATCCAAACATATTAATGCAATGCAAACTAACAAGGGCCACAACTGCATATAACAGAACTAACTGCAGTCTCAACTGAATACAAAGGAGCAAGCTGTCGCACTACCCCAGACAAGGGTAGTAAAATATATAAGAACACTTAGGAGTGGATGCACCTATGAAACAACTCGTCAATGAACTCAACCAGAAACAAGGCAAAATACACACTAGAGTTCAAAGTACAAGCTGTAACTACCAGTAAATGTCAATCTGACTCGAAATGTATCAGAGAGCATATGCAAGGGTCGGGTAAGTATTATATGTAAACTGAACAAATGAAACCAGAATGCAAAATGGAGACAACAGAGACCAGAGACCACAAGCAATGCATCAGTAAATCAATACATACGAGCAAGTGAGCTAGTCAACATGAATATATCTCAAAAACAAAGGAGCGGCACTATTTCGAATGAGACAACAACTTCAAACTCAAGTGAACAGCTAAATACAACATCAGGTGGAGTGCAACAGTACATAACAAACCAAGAATGACTCAGTGAAGATTACCAATGGTCAAGCGAAACAGTGGACAAACAGTGCAACTAAATGAATGACCAGATCAAATGCAATGGTGGGATGTAACGGTGAACCAAGCTACCCCATAACGAAACAAGCAACAGTAACAGAGGAGATGATTCAAGTATAGCAAGATGGCCGATGACACTATTAAGTCATGGAATCACATACAAGTTAATACCGAAGCGTCAAAGCCACAAATGAACGAATTTACAAAACAAGGTGACCAAGTCAGAATTTCCAAGCTAACCATACAAAGGGACAGAATCAACAATCAAAACCAAAATAAAATAGGAGAATCTCAACCGTGGCGATCAAGGAATGATCGAACCATTTCAAATCAAAACAATGATGACCGAAAAACAATTCCACCTATATATGCATACACACATACATAAGCATATATGCACATATATTAAGAACAAAAGGAAGTTATCAACCCAGTCAAGACCAATGTCACTGAGAAAATCGAACTGGGGTGAGCAAGGAGATTCAAAGCCGAGAGACCCAAATTCATGACTAAGGCACAACTTCATACAAGAACAAAACTGCAGACTTTACAAGAATACAATGCAACAAGACTGTCTCGAAGTGAATGAAAACCAATGCAAAAACTAGATTACCAGAACAATGAGACAGTGGCACCAACTCACAACAAATTTGAACGAAATAAAAACAAGCAGTAGTCTTTATCAAATTAAATAATTCAACATCAATCGAATTAGAGGATGAGAGTGAAGAGAAAACCACTCGCCTATTACGAATAGTCAAACAATCGGGCACACAAATTAGCCTCAAATGGCCAAAACCAAAAAAGAATCGACACTTGAGCAATTGAAAACGAACGAAACCACGGAATTCAAACTCTAATACAACTCGAGAGAATTAGATGTGAGTGCGGTAATCACTCACCTTAGCATCGACAACGAGCACTGGACCCTCGATTGAGCAAGGTAACGAATTCATCGTTCGATCGCACTGTGGAAGTCGACGCCTTCGGATCTATGCGAGCCTTAGCAGCCAAGAGCAACTGAACGGGGACGAAGCACACGCAAATAGTTGGCGCAGCTCCGAAAGCCCCAAATTTTCGCAAATAGGAACGAAGAAGGGACGAAGTCGCCATTGTTTTCTCGTTCGTTTAGTTAGGTTTTCGAATTGATAATGACTTGAGAAAAAGAGACTGCCCTAGCTTTTCTAATACCTTAGGGTTTTTACGAAAAAGAATAAGGACCAGTTACAAGCTTTGATAATCTCGGCAACAACTAGTGGGCCAAAACAATCTTTAAAGCCCGCATAACATTTTAAAATTTTAACAAAAAGAATTCAATTCGATTCAAAACTGTAATGGCAATTAACAACCGACTTTATCGTCATTTTGATGATAAATAGTTGCTGTAAAACTCCGGGTTGTTACAGCAGGAGAATGGAAAAACTGTTTCTATACATGATTCCTTCCTGAATGATATATCGTGAAGCTTTGTGGAGGATTTGCCATCTTTCATTCCTCCATTCGGGAAGGACTCCTTGTAGCAAATAATCTTTAATCGGAGTCATCCACCACTCCTTCCCAGGCTTCCCTTTCTAGTATCCAGTCGATTTTCATCTGGTTTATGCATGGAGCGTCTAATCCTTCGACTGGAACAAAGACCATTTGTTGTGCATCCCCAGTATTAGCAAACTTCGCTATTGAGTTGGCCTCTTTGTTTGGTCCTGGGGAATGTGCGTGATGTCATAGTACTCAAAGTCAGTCAATAGATCTTGGACTCGGATAAGGTATAGCACCAGTCATTGGCCTTTAGCTTGATATCTCCCCGACTTGGTATACCACCAACTAGGAACCGCAAAATATTTCTAGAGATTTTATTTCTAGTTCTCTGGCAAGTTTGAGTCCAGCAATCAGAGCTTCATACTTAGCATCGTTTTTCGTTGCAGGGAAGTCATGGTTCAAAGCTTAACAAAATGATCGTTCTTTTGGAGTTACTAGCACGAGTCTGGCTCTAGAACAACGATCATTGGATGCTCCATCCGTATACATTTTCTACCGAATGGTAGGGGCTGCACCGCTCTTTGGGAGATCATCATGTGCAGTGAATTATACTAAAGTCTGCCAGTGCCTGTCCATGGATGGTTCTCTAAGGGAGATAAGTGATGAAGAATTGGCTCAGCTCAAGGTTCCACTTGAGTAACCTGCCAGACGTCTCAAGTCAATGTAGGACCTGTCGTAAAGGCTGATCGGTGTAAACGTTGATGAGATGAGCCTGAAAATAGGGGCGGAGCTTTCGTGAAGCAATCAACAAGCAGTACGCCAACTTCTCTATCTTCAAATAGTTCCTTTAACCTCTTATTAATCGCTTGCTAACATAATAGACCGGTCTCTGGATTCGATTCTACTCGTAAAGAAGTGCGGCACTTATAGCATGTACCGATATGGCCAAGTAGATATACAAGTCTTTGGGATCTATAGGCTTTGACAAGATGGGAAGTCTCTCTAAGTGGTCACCAAAGCTTGGAATGCATGTTCACAGTCTTCTGCCCATTCAAAGTTTTTTTCCCTCTTCTAATCAGGTCGAAGAACGAAATGCATTGTAACACCCTATATTTCTATAATATTATTTAGGATATTCAATTGGTTAAATTAAATTAAATAATGTGAAGATTAATAGGTTGAGATTTGATTAAACTAAGGGTAGCCATGCCATGTTAATGTGCAAATTAAAATGAGATAACATAACCTAATGTGTTAGGAAATGAGTAAGGGCGATATGGGAAATAGGAGAGGCTTATACCCTAAACCCTTAGGAATGAAACACACATTCATTTTTATTTTACTCAAACTAAATTATATCAAGGCCGGCCACCATTTCCATTCTCAAAAGAAGATAAAGCTAGGATTCAAGATAAGGAAGTTAATCAACTAATTCAACACCAAATCTCACATCTTTTATTCTCAAAGCTAAGGTGAATAATTACTTCATCCCATTTTTTATGGTTTTTAGTTTTAAGACTAGATCCAAAATTATTTTGCAAGTATATGCCATGATTTTGATAATTAAGGTTATATATATGCTTGTTGATGGATTATATATGTTCATGTTAGTTTTTATGATATGTTTGACATAAAAACCCTATTAGATGACATCCAAACGCCTTGAAAATTTAAATATAGGTTAGAAATGATATTTTAGAGATGGGCTCCAATTTTTATAATTTTCTGATTTAATATGGATTTTACATTTATTTTCTAGTGAAGAATAATTTATTGGGTTATAAATTATTTACGGCTAAAATAATAATTAATTGGATCTGAAAATTTTATATGTTGGAAAACATATTAAACCAGATTTTTTGGAATTTTTCTAGATTTTTTCTAAGTGATTTGATGAATATATAAAATTATTTAAGGTATGGGACTTAAATGTTTTATATATTTAATTAAGGAGAAGGTGCATATTATAAAATAAAATCATTATTTAATTCTGAAATTAGTGGCAACACTTTTCTGAAAAGTATTTTACTAACCAATAAGAATTAGACAAACAAAGGCAAGTTAGTTGAAAAGTTATCTCTTTTAAGTTAAAAACAAGAAAATCATGCTTTAAGCATGATTCAGCCATTTCGACATCAAACCTTCCGACCCAGACCTCCCGATAAGGTCGAAAAGTTATATCTTTCGACAAGGTCAAAGACCAATGTGTATGGTATCAAGTAGCTTGGTACGTAACGAATTGGACAAGGTCGAAGGGTACTTAGTCGAAAGGTTAGTTGCCAAAGAGGTTGGAGTATGTTTGTCTTATAAACCAAAAGAATCGCCTGCTTTTCTTTCAAAAAGAAGCTTTCGACTTGGTTGCTTTCGACCAGGTCAAATATTTAAAATGAAGGTTTCAATCTTTCGACGAGGTCGAAAGGTTACTGCCGCTTTCCAACCTTTCGAAGTTGTTGCTTTCGACAAAGTCGAAAGGTTTACTTGTTTTTAAAACCAGCCGCTTCTCCCATACTTTCGAAAGGAAGCTTTCGACTTAGATGCTTTACCCCTTGTTTTTCAAATAGAAGTATAACCCAAGCTTTCAAAAGAGATGTTTTAAAGGCTGAAGCCTATTGTTTCAAAAGTTAAGTTTTAAGCTTTCGAAGGGGTTGAAAGATAAACTTCGACAAAGTCGAAAGGTTTTAAAAGGGGATTTTCCACATCTTTTAAATTGTACCCAATGAGTTTTTGAAAGATTTATGTTTTAAAAGGTTAAATGATTTCAAAAGATTTTATTCCTTGAATGGTTTCAATGGAATCGAAAGCAAAGATTTCGAAGGGGTCGAAAGGTAGCTTCCGACAAGGTCGAAAGGTTCTGTTTTCTGGATGGTTTCGAAAGGTTTAAAATGGAAGGTTTTCTAAAGGTTTTCTAATGCAATGTTTTAGAGTGTTTTTACAGTAGGATGTCTAAATTTTTATTTCATTCGAAAGGGATGATTTCAATGGTTTCGAAAGGTTTGAAGTATGGTTTCGAAAGGTTTGAAGTATCATTTCAAAAGGTAAGGTTTTTGGCCTCTTGGTCTAGGTAATTAAAGGGTTTTACTTGGTTTTGAAAGAGATGCTTTTAAAGGTTTAGAAGGAGGTACTTTCAATGGAATCGAAAGGGATACTTTTAAATATTTAAATGTTTTCATCAACTAAGGTTTGAGTAAAGAATATATATATATATATATAACATGGCAATATGATTTTGAGTAAAGCATAAAGATTTTATATTTTCCTTGTATAAATTTGATTTAAAGGTTTTAAATCATTTTAAAAAGGTTTTGAAGGAAAATTATGGAAAGGGATCCCTAAGTGAAAATGACTCAAATATTAGAATACCAGATAGGACTGGCATTGGGTCGCACCCTATACATTAGCTATTAGCCCCAGTTAATTGTTGTCCAAAATTCCAGTGTGTAGGGCTTGGTCACAGGAAGACTAAAATTATGATTACACATCGAAGGGAATATATGTTTGTATACAGATAGGCTATTGGTGAGCCTGAAAAACCATTAGGATCAAGAAGACCTAGGAGATGATTAAGCTAGGGACAGACCGTCCAGAAGTGAAGTATTTAACAGATAGTTAAGGACAAACCGTCCAGAAGAGGAGTGTCTAACATGCGTTAGATAAATTTTGTTTATATTGTCTGGTAGGCCCGAGTCAGCCAAAGGTTAAAAATTAGCCAAACAAAACTTACGTGTTTGAAATGATAGTTCATTATTACATGATATTTATGTATGTTTACATAATGATGCTTTGTAGTGTTTAATCAATTTTGGTAGCAAGAAAAAGGTTTTGCAAAGATATGTTTTAAAAGGATGTTAGTGAGGGGAAACCCGTTCCGCTAAGCGGCGTGGTCTCACTTAACATATTAAACTAGGATGTATAGTATTATTCACATCAGGCTTTATGTCTGACTCGATGTTTATGTTTTCACCTTAAACTCTCGGGTGCTTAAAATTAATTTGAGTAGGCTGACGGGTTAAGGTCTTTTCAAGATTTAGTAGGATGACGAATAAGGCTACCAAAGGCATGCTGGAGACAAACGGATAGCTATTTTTGAGTTGCGGTTCTTGTTTTATGTTTTGATGTAATTCCGCTCTGTTTGTATTAAATCAGTTATGACTATATGACTCTGATCATCCAAGGGGGTATCTTCATATACCGCTCTTGGCGTAATTTTTAATAAGTTTATTTTATTGTTTCCTGGGAACGTATTGGGATTATGTATTAAGAATATGGAACATATGTATTAAATGTAATGAAGCAAAGTTGTTCTGAAATCTATGTTTTGTTTCATATTCAAGTGATTATGATATTATAGGTACCATTAACATAGCCGTATTTAATTGCCGGAAGCTAATACTATAAATGAATACAACATCTGTAGCGCTTAGCTTTGGGCCTCTAGATAAGGGATGTTATAGCTTGGTATCAGAGCATGGTTTATGAAATACTTTAACTAAAAATGGTTTTTGAAAAACGTAATCCTTAGTAATTAGAGGTAAGATCGGGGTATGGGATAACGCTATAGTAACATACTTGTATTTGCTATATATAAGTATACGCTATTCTCTTGACTCCTATGTTAGTTAGGCTATTCATCTATATCTTACGAGACTTGAATACAGATATGGAAAGAAGAAGGGGCCGAGTTAATCTTGGAGGAGAGAGAACCACCACTAATGGAAATACCCGACCAAATGTTAGAAGAGGTCTAGGTCAGGCTTAAGCTAAAAATGTTGGTGTTGGGGTTCCCCAAGTGGATATGGGAGCCATGTATCGTTCTTCGTAAACATGATGCAAACCGGAATTGCAGCTGGAGTTGTTGGAGGGAATGCTGCTGGAGGAGGAGTTCAGGAAGCTCCAATAGTCAACCATTATGCTAACTTGACAGAGACTATACTAGGCTTGAAGGGAAGCCGTTCGTTGGAACTGAAGATGCGATCGAGGTGGAAAATTGGCTGCTGCATTGTGAGAGATTAGCTTCAAGACAGCTTTAGGGAGCTGCTCTATTTTTGTGGAATACTATTGTAGCTGGTGTTGATGAGGAAACCATGGCTTGGACGGAGTTTAAGAGAAGGTTTCAAGAAAGGTTTATGTCGGTGATGGCGCAGTCGGCATTGGTTAGGAAGTTTGCTGAACTAGAACAAGGGGAGATGTCTGTTTTAGAATATGCAAGAAGATTTGAAGAGTTGGCCCAGTACGGGTATGCCTTGGTTGATACGGTGATCAAGAGGAATTGGAAGTTTATAAGAGGCTTGAAGCTGGAGTTTATAAGTGCTACCTTACTGCACCTAAGAGATCCAAGTGATGTAGTGGTAGAAATGGCACTGAGGCAGGAAGAGGCGTTAGCTTGTTTGAAGAAGAAAATGAAGGAGGTCCAGGTGAGACAAGGCCAGAAAAGAAAGTTTTTCCATAGGAAGAATGCTCAAAAGGGAGGAGCACAGAAGAAGGGAAAAGCTGAGGTGGTTTGTTATAAATGTGATAAGAAAGGACACTATGCTAATGAGTGTCGTGCCGGAAAAGGAAAAGGGAAAGAAGCAGTTGGAAAAAAGAATGTTCGATGCTTTAATTATGATCAGATCGTCCATTATAAGAACCAATGCAAGGAGCCGGCTAAAGAAGGAAAGGGGTCAAGTTTATGATTAGAGCCCACAAATTCAAGGCCAGTTGTGCAGGAGAAAGGGAAGGCTGTTCTGGAGGTTTGCTATAGATTCACGGTATGTCTGTTAGCGTTCTGTTTGATACTGGTGCATCACATTCTTTTATTTCTCGATGTTTGGTAGATAAGCTTAACCTAGAACCCTAATATTTAGTTACTTTCTTAAGGGTTGCAAATCCGATAGGAGGGTATGCAACACTTGGGATAAGGTGTGACCATTTAGAGTTGGATTTGCTAGGTCATACTTTTGATTGCTGTCTGCATGTGTTTGATTTTGTGGAATTTGAGATTATCCTTGGGAGGTATTGGTTAAGTAAATATGATGCTAGGATATTTTGCCATGATAGGAAAATATCACTTAGCTATCCGGATTTTAGTGATCGGATAGTTTATACCATAGAGAACCTTAATTGTGAAGTGAATGCTTTATTGTGTGTAACAACCCTGTATTTTGTAATTATTTTAAATTAAATTTCCTGATTTAAAACTTTACTTTATTTATTAAATGGAAAATTTTGTTATTTTAAATATTAATTATGATTTGTATGTGAATTATAATCCCAAACATGAATAAATAGAGTATTTTCCAGAACTGTGAATTTTTGTCAATATGGTCAACCTTTGACTTTTAATTCAAAAATTAAAAGTTTAAATTTTTTAATTTTTTCTTTTATTATGAAAGTAAATAAAATTTTAAGAATATTGCTTTTCGTTTCGTTGAAATCTGATTTATAATGTGAAGGTTATGTCCTTTTAAATATTGTGTGTAATTTGCTGTATTTAACAAAATTGTTTATTTTAAATTATATAAATAATATTTTATTTGGTCATGTAATGTTCTAATTTATATTTATATGGGTAAAGTAACATGTTATGTATATATTCTGGTTTTTAAACATTTTTAAAAGTGTAATTGACATTTTCCAGTGTCAGTTATATTTGGTTTACAAATTTTAATTTCTAGTTTCAAATAATTAAAGTAATTCTTTATTTATCTTCCTATTTTCTTAAGAACTTATTTATTCTCATTCCTACTTTATTTTGTTTCTCATCTTATTTTATTATTGGACTTTTATTTGTTTTAAAGTGAAATAGAAATTTTATAAGGCTAGTGATATTTATTTGTAATTTTCATGTCATATTTCCAATTTTTAAACATTTTCTTTAATTCTTTTTCTATTTTCTCTAAATTAAATTATTTATTTCAGTTTGAAAATACTTTAGAAATTATTTTATTTCAAAATTTTGTTTTAGAATATTTTTAAAATGAAGTAAATAATTTTCCAAAGTCAATGGTGATTTATTTGAAATTTCTGGACCCTGTTTCAATTTTTAAGCAATTTCTTATATTCTTTTCCTATTTCTTTAAAATTAATTAATTATTTTTATTTCATATTACTTTGTTTTAGTTTTAAAAAGTAAATTACTGATTTTATATTTTTTTTTATTTGATTTAAAATGAAAGGAAATATGAAGAGACTTGACTTTATAACTCGTGACCTTTCATTAGCCTAGTCTTTCCATTTTTCCTTTGACCTTTCACTTTCTTTGTTTTGGCCGTACATTTCCTCTATGGTAGCCGTGCACTTTTCTTCATTTTTCACGTGAAAAAACTTTCTTCTCATCTTATTTCTCACGGCCAAAAATATTGAAGGTAATGGCTTCCAATTCTTCTTACATTTTTCCACTTTTCTTCTTCATACTTCCATTGTTTTTGCCTTGCTTCTTCATATATTTGCTCGGCCTAAACCCCACCATCTCCTCCACCACTTCCTTCCCCTCATCATCCATGGCTACATCACCCTCCCTTTGACCATGGCAGGCCATGACCTTCCACTTGAAGCCATCACAAAATATTTTGCCAAAAACTTCACTAAAATTGCCTTAGCCGACCAATACTTCAGCACCACCTTCATAGTTTGCCTTTGGCCACCCTTAGCCACCACCACCATCATCTACTTCACCTCTGGCCACCACTTTGACTAGTTTCCAGATCCGACCTGACATGAAGACCCCATGGCCGAGCCTATATGTGGTCATAGCCGAGCCAAAATGCACCAAAACTTCACCTATTTGCCTTGAACCCATGTATGCTCCATGTTGTAACTCTTCCACCACCTTCATCCACTTGTAACCTGACCTATATGATACCATACCTGACTCAAACACACATCAATGGCTGATCAAAAGATCCCCTTGGTCGAGCTCTTGAATGGTTAAAGAAAGGTCGAATCACTTTGTCCTTTGTTGCTTTTTATTTCTAGTCATTTCGATATTGTTTTGTGTTATATATTTATGTATACATTGTCTGGTTGGTTTGTTGCTTACAAGAACATCTTGACTCTCTCCACTCAAATCCAAAGTCGTCCTATATCGTGCTTCTGGACTTCATTTGTGTCATTTGATTCGCTAACTTCAGCTCAAAAGGTGAGTAAATCTCACCTGACATTTATACTTATGCAAATGTGAATTGACAATAATTGAATGTGTAGAATATTATATATGATGTTATATCTGCCTATGATTATTAATTATATGATGTTAAACTAGTTATTTTACCTGTCATATTATCTGTTACTGTTATATATTGTTAAACTGTTCATTTATACCTGTTCATTACACTGCAAGTTCCCTGTAGATTAGATTCACTATGGGTTGAAATGATACATACCCGAACGGACTTTAGAATAGGGAAAAATCGTTATGGGCTGAAATGATAGGCCTGAACGGTTTTATTTATTTATTTTAACTTGGGATTGTGGGTTTGAAATGATAGAACCCGGATTTTTGCTTTTTAAACTACGGATTGAAATGATACATATCTATATCACTTGACCTAGGTTAGAAAACTATATACAGGCCCGTGGTTATTTTTATAAAGTATTTTGAATATTTTAAATATATTTAAAAGTGTAAAATTATGAAAATTTGATATAAATTGGATTTTTAATATTTAAATAAAGAAATTTGGATTTTTCTAGAAGTTAAAAATGTAATTTAAATGAATGGTAAAAGTGTAATTTTTGAAATATAACTTAAGTTTGGAAATTTGGAATTTTGGTTTTAAAATGATATTTAAGTTATATAAATAAAATGGAAATTTAATTATATTTGGAAAATGGTAAATATGAAAATCTGATTTGAATTTAAATTTAAATGACTTAATAAAGTGTTATTGAGTTCTCTATGTATTAAAATGGTTAAATAAATGAATGCTTAAAAGTGTAATTTTAAAATATAACTTGACTTGGAAATGCGAATTTGGTTTTTAATAAAGGTTTAAGTTAATTAAATAAAATTGAAAATTTAGTTTAATTTGTGAAATGGAAATAAAATATAAGTGTTAAGTTTATTTGTTAAAAACGTAAAGAAAAGAAAATTGTACATTTGGATTTGTTAAGTAAAATTACTGAAAATTTGGATTTTACTGTAAATGTTTCTTATAAAAATCATAAATTAAAAGAGTAATTTTAATGAACATTTTTGAATGTCAAAATATGATTTTTATAATATTTAAAAGGTTTAATATTGAAGGTTATTATTTGCTGGAAATACACTAAAATCTGGAAATTACTTTTAACAGCATTCAGATTAGATTTCTGTTTTGAACTAAAAGCTTTATAAAGAGGCTATCACAGCAGTTCTGAAATGCTGTAGTTGTTGTAGTAAATTAAAAGGCTAAAAACTTAATAAAGGCCTATTACAGCAGTTCTGTATATGCTGTAGTGGTCTGCTGTCTTTGCTGAATTTAATTAAAATCTTTGATTTGAAACATGAGCTATTACAGCATTTCTGGAAATGCTGTCTTTGCTATTTTAAACTAAATTTCAACTAAACTGAGATTTAACAGCAGTTTTAAAATGCTGTCTTTGCTGAATTAAAATGTTTTCAAGTATAACTTATAACAGCTTTTTCTGAATGCTGTGAAAGGCTGAAATTTTCAATGTTTATGGTTTTCAACTTAGTAAATGAACTCAGAATAGTTTAAAACTTTGGTAATTGAATATTTGATTTGAAAGTATAATAATTACACTTTTAAATGGTTTAAATGAATTTTTTTTGTTGAAATATAAAGTATTTAAAAGGTGACTTGAAATGATAATAAATGAATGATATCTTTAAATTTAAAAAGTATTTAAAGTTGAATATTTGGATTTGAACTCAAATGATATTTTGATATATTAAAATGATTTGAAATGAAGTTTTGAAAGGATATGATATTTTGATATATTAAATTGATTTGAAATGAAGTTTTGAAAAGATATGATATTTTGATATATTAAATGATTTGAAATGAAGTTTTGGAAAGATATGATATTTTGATATATTGAAATGATTTGAAATGAAGTTTGGAAATGATATGATATTTTAAATGTATTGAAATTGTTTGGAATTGATTTAATCTTTATTTTGATAAACATTTGGATTTGAAATGATATTCTATTTTGAAGTATAAAATATTATTTTAAATTTATAACCACGGGTTATAATGATTGGTTGTTAAAGAGACCAGGATCAGATATAGACATACTCTCTGTCGATACCGAAAACCACTTTAACAACTGTGCACGCGGTGGAGTTTCCAGAATGAAGTAGGATGGTGGCGACGATCCTAAGGTATATGCGTGGACCCAACTCCCATGAGTTGGCATAAGGTGGCTAAAACAGGAGCGATTGACGGAACCAAGGAGGTAGCACCTCTGATCGGACACACTTCTTCGATACCATTCTATTACTTGTGATTGATTTAGTGCGCACCCTTGATTTGGCAGTGTTGTTCGAGGTGGGCGGTAGTGGCTGCTATGCGTCACCACCAGTCCGGATGCGTAATTGGTATATCTACCCTGGCATTGCCTAGTTGTGCCGTGTCACCTACCATATAGAGCTTTACTACGAGTTGTGATTTCTCCCATAGCCTGTGGAGTATCGAGGGTAGCCCCCATTTTGGGAGTATGCTAATACTGGATAGACTATGGGACTATTACGTGTTAAGGGGAATATTGGGTCACTCCTTAATGCTATTTAAAAGTATGTTTATTTTATGATTAGACATTATTATAATAGCGAATATTACTACATAGTAGATAGTTTAACGGATACTTAAAGAATGGGCGATCCCAAGCATTTTTTAAGTTACTTGTACCTTTATTACAGTTCACTTGAGTTGGTTTACATTGTATAAGTATGTATGTCCTGACTCGAGTGTTTTGTGTTTTGCTTTACGCTCGGGTCAGACTGAGTGATACAACATTAGAGACTCGCCTTTGGAGCTAGGGTTTTGCTTTGAAGAACCAGATCTATTCATTTTGTTATCCAGTTGATTCCATTTGTATACTGAGTTGTACCTGATTATCATATTGTCGCTCCTGTTGTATCTTGGTATTCCTATTGTATCTTACTTAACTCTGATGTATTTATATAGTAGCTTCATGAACTACTATTTTTTTGTTTCCGCTGCATTATATTACTCTGTGTCTGTGATCTGTGATTATTTATTTACTGTATATTCTGAGTTTTTCCAAATATATAACAACCCGGTATTTTGAATTATTCAAGTCCGACATGTGCGGATGCGAATGGTCCAAAATATCGGGTCGTTATAGTTGGTATCAGAGCTTTAGCTTTGAGGCAAAACTCAGCATATGGAGTAGATTATTATAGAATCACTTTCGTTTGAGTTTGAATCTCTTCCTCTTTGATTCGAATTTCCTTTGAATTTTGGAACGTTCCCTGCGGTTCCAAAATCCATTCATGTCCCTCACTATTCATCTTCTTTTGATTCTGGAGTATCCCATAACTCCACTTCGAATGATCTTTATAGTGAATCGGCGGTCTTGCCAATATTCTAATGACTTGTAAAAGGGGGAAACTCCTTTACAATTAGCATCGACTCACCAGAGATTTATATTTATCTTTGGTTTAGATGCTAATATCTTTTGTTACTCCAAATTCTATCTCTTGAGATCGAATGAAGATTTACCCCAGAAAATCCACACCGATCTTATTCTTTAAGTCACGGTTGACCCGGTTAAGGTTGCTCGCGATTTATATAAGCTTATCCATCTTCCTATTCTATTACTTAATCAACTTATCTTTTGTCTCCAACTTATCTTCAAACAGAATTCTCTTTGATTTGAGTCCATCAAATCTGAATCCCTATCCTTATTTTGAAAATTAATCTTGTATTTGAAATTTTATATTTTAAAGATGTTTTATATATTGTGTTGTTTGAGTTGTGTATGTTGATTTGGGCTTCCGATCGGTTCGTCTGATCAACGCTATCGATAGGATCTCCAAAACACTTGAACAGAGCAAACTGACACAATATGTTTTTTTTAAATTTAGTAGATGGATAAATTTTGTATAATTATAATATGTATAGGGTTAATTTTCTAAATTTTGATAATTAATGGAATTGGGTGTTAAGAAATAATATTTAACTTTGCATGTAATTTGTAACTATTGGCTTTAGTTTCATATCTAAATAATTAAACATGGTTATAAATTAATTTGGAAATTTAAATGGATTTAAATCAAGAATGTGAGAATTTAATTTCCGATGATTTCGAACTTTTTTTTAGAAAGTTTTAAAAGGATATATTATTTAAAAGTATTTCTAGTAGAAATTGTTTCAAAGGATTTCGAATTTGTAAATCAGTGCTCTTTTCTTTGTCGCTGGAAAATAATTTCGGTGATGACTGCAGCATCATCGACATTCATTTTCGGATTTCGAAGTGAAAGACCATTCTGTAGTTTTGTTACAGTTTTGCTTTGAAATTTAAATTGATTGAATTTCTAAATATGACTTGATTTATAATATATGTAATTTAAGAGTTGGTTTGATATATAATGTGTATATTTAATTATCTCTAAAATAGTTGAAGTTAATCGGAAATCTAATTCTTAAATTTTATCTTAAAGGATAATTTCAATTATAAAAGCAAATCAAAATTTGAATAAATATTTAAGCTTGAGATAATTGAATTAGAAATTTTTATTTGTATAATACTGAATTACATTCCAATATAACTTGCCTAAATTATTCAGAGGTTGAATATGTAATTGGATAATATACAATATAAAGAGGAATTTTTTTAAAATAAAATTTAAGTGTATAACATTTATTATAACCACTCAAATTTTATTTATAAAGGATCAATAGAGGTAAATAGAGAAAAAGGGTTAATTGAATAATTTACAATAAATGATATTTAGAGGAAATTGTAGATAAATTGGAATGGTATAATAAGTGAAATACACTTAATATATATAGGATTTGATGTATTAAGTGGAATAAAGAAGAATGAAATTTAATGAATAAAAATGCATATAATAAATGATTGTTCAAATCCATGACTCTATAAATTGTTGATTTGATGATGAGATAATGAGATTTAAAAATAATTTAGATTTATTTAACTTAAGTGAAATCTAATGTATGAAATCAATTATTAATGTAAGTTGAAATTTTCATGGTTTTCAATCTATTTTCTTTCTGGTTGTTCTCATTCCCCTACTTTCTAAGTAGGAAATCATATTTCGAATTGGTTAGCCTTGGAGCTACTGTTCTCTTTCAGCTTGATCTTGCCTCTGATTTTCACCAACTCAGGGTTGCTGTGGAAAGTATTCCCAAGACTGCTTTTCGTACCGAGAATGGTTCCTTCTATGAATAGTTAGTCATGCCTTTTGGTTTGACTAATGCTCCTGCTCTCTTTGTTGATTTGATGAATCGTTTTTTTCGTATTGTGCTTAATAAGTTTGTTCTAGTCTTTCTTTCCCTTTTTCCTTCATCATTTAACTTTTCTATCTCTTCTATGGTTCTTACTTCTCCTTATTCTGAATCTGAGCACTGCTTACCATCCACAGACCGATGGTCAAACGGAAAGGGTGAATCAGATTCTCGATGACCTTTTTCATGCTTGTGTTCTTGATTCTAGAGGATCTTGGGAAGATCATCTCCACCTTGTTAAACTTACCTAAAACAACAGTTATTGGGTATAATTTCAATCTCCTTGTCATCTTGTCTTAATCCTATTTCATTCTATCTTTTTCTGTGTTTTACCGTACCTCATTCCTTTTCGGGGACGAAAAGTTTTGAGTGGGGGAGAGTGAAACAACCCTGTATTTTGTAATTATTTTAAATTGAATTTCCTGATTTAATATTTATTTTATTTATTAAATGGAAAATTTTGTTATTTTAAATATTAATTATGATTTGTATGTGAATTATAATCCCAAACATGAATAAATAGAGTATTTTCCAAAACTGTGAATTTTTGTCAATATGGTCAAACCTTGACTTTTAATTTAAAAATTTAAAGTTTAAAATTTTAATTTTATCTTTTATTATGAAAGTAAATAAAATTTTAAGAATACTGCTTTTCGTTTCGTTGAAATCTGATTTATAATGTGAAAGTTATGCCATTTTAAATATTATGTGTAATTTGCTGTATTTAACAAAATTGTTTATTTTAAATTATATAAATAATATTTTATTTGGTCATATAATGTTCTAATTTATATTTATATAGGTAAACTAACATGTTATGTATATATTCTGGTTTTTAAACATTTTTAAAAGTGTAATTGACATTTTCCAGTGTCAGCTATATTTGGTTTATAGATTTTAATTTCTAGTTTCAAATAATTAAAGTAATTCTTTATTTATCTTCCTATTTTATTAAGAACTTATTTATTCTCATTCCTACTTTATTTTGTTTCTCATCTTATTTTATTTATTGGACTATTATTTGTTTTAAAGTGAAATAGAAATTTTATAAGGCTAGTGATATTTATTTGTAAATTTCATGTCCTATTTCCAATTTTTAAACATTTTCTTTAGTTCTTTTTCGATTTTCTCTAAATTAAATTATTTATTTCACTTTGAAAATACTTTAGAAATTATTTTATTTCAAAATTTTGTTTTAGAATATTTTTAAAATGAAGTAAATAATTTTCCAAAGTCAATGGTGATTTATTTGAAATTTCTAGACCCTGTTTCAATTTTTAAGCAATTTCTTATATTCTTTTCCCATTTCATTAAAATTAATTTTTTATTTTTATTTCATATTACTTTGTTTCAGTTTTAAAAAGTAAATTACTGATTTTATATTTGTTTTTATTTGATTTAAAAAGAAAGGAAATATGAAGAGACTTGACTTTATAACTTGTGACCTTTCATTAGCCTAGTCTTTCCATTTTTCCTTTGACCTTTCACTTTCTTTGTTTTGGCCATACATTTCCTCTATGGTAGCCATGCACTTTTCTTCATTTTTCATGTGAGAAAACTTTATTCTCATCTTATTTCTCACGACCAAAAATATTGAAGGTAATGGCTTCCAATTCTTCTTCCATTTTTCCACATTTCTTCTTCATACTTCCATTGGTTTTGCCTTGCTTCTTCATATATTTACTCAGCCTAAACCCCACCATCTCCTCCACCACTTCCTTCCTCTCATCATCCACGGCTACATCACCCTCCCTCTGACCATGGCAGGCCATGACCTTCCACTTGAAACCATCACAAAAAAATTTGCCAAAAACTTCACTAAAATTGCCTTAGCCGACCAATACTTCAGCACCACCTTCATAGTTTGCCTTTGGCCACCCTTAGCCACCACCACCATCATCTACTTCACCTCTAGCCACCCCTTTAACTACTATCCAGATTTGACCTGACATGAAGATCCCATGGCCGAGCCTATATGTGGTCATAGCCGAGCCAAAATGCACCAAAACTTCACCTATTTGCCTTGAACCCATGTATGCTCCACGTTGTAACTCTTCCACCACCTTCATCCACTTGTAACCTGACCTATATGATACCATACCTGACACAAAAACACATCAATGGCTGAGCAAAAGATCCCCTTGGTCGAGCTCTTGAATGGTTAAAGAAATGTCGAATCACTTTGTCCTTTGTTGCTTTTTATTTCTAGTCATTTCGATATTGTTTTGTGTTATATATTTATGTATACATTGTCTGGTTGGTTTGTTTCTTACAAGAACATCTTGGCTCTCTCCACTCAAATCCAAAGTCGTGCTATATCGTGCTTCTGGACTTCATTTGTGTCATTTGATTCGCTAACTTCAGCTCAAAAGGTGAGTAAATCTCACATGACATTTATACTTATGCAAATGTGAATTGACAACAATTGAATGTGTAGAATATTATATATGATGTTGTAACTGCCTATGATTATTAATTATATGATGTTAAACCTGTTATTTTACCTGTCATATTATCTGTTACTGTTATTTATTGTTAAACTGTTTATTTATACATGTTTATCACACTGCAAGTTCCTTGTAGATTAGATTCACTATGGGTTGAAATGATACATACCCGAACGGACTTTAGAATAGGGAAAAATCGTTATGGGCTGAAATGATAGGCCTGAACGGTTTTATTTATTTATTTTAACTTGGGATTGCGGGTTTGAAATGATAGAACCCAGATTTTTGCTTTTTAAACTGCGGATTGAAATGATACATATCCGTATCACTTGACCTAGGTTAGAAAACTATATACAGACTCGTGGTTATTTTTATAAAGTATTTTGAATATTCTAAATATTTTTAAAACTGTAAAATTATGAAAATTTAATATAAATTGGATTTTTAATGTTTAAATAAAGAAATTTGGATTTTTCTAGAAGTTAAAAATGTAATTTAAATGAATGGTAAAAGTGAAAATTTTGAAATATAACTTAAGTTTGGAAATTTGGAATTTTCGTTTTAAAATGATATTTAAGTTATATAAATAAAATGGAAATTTAATTATATTGGAAAATGGTAAATATGAAAATCTGATTTGAATTTGAATTTAAATGACTTAATAAAGTGTTATTGAGTTTTCTATGTATTAAAATGGTTAAATAAATGAATGCTTAAAAGTGTAATTTTAAAATATAACTTGACTTGGAAATGTGAATTTGGTTTTTAATAAAGGTTTAAGTTAATTAAATAAAATTGAAAATTTAGTTTAATTTGTGAAATGGAAATAAAATATAAGTGGTAAGTTTATTTGTTAAAAACGTAAAGAAAAGAAAATTGTACATTTGGATTTGTTAAGTAAAATTACTGGAAATTTGGATTTTACTGTAAATGTTTCTTATAAAAATCATAAATTAAAAGAGTAATTTTAATGAACATTTTTGAATGTCAAAATATGATTTTTATAATGTTTAAAAGGTTTAATATTGAAGGTTATTATTTGCCGGAAATACACTAAAATCTGGAAATTACTTTTAACAGCATTCAGAAAAGATTTCTGTTTTGAACTAAAAGCTTTATAAAGAGGCTATTACAGTAGTTCTGAAATGCTGTAGTTGTTGTAGTAAATTAAAAGGCTAAAAACTTAATAAAGGCCTATTACAACAGTTCTGTATATGCTGTAGTGGTCTGCTGTCTTTGCTGAATTTAATTAAAATCTTTAATTTGAAACTTGAGCTATTACAGCATTTCTGGAAATGCTGTCTTTGCTGTTTTAAACTAAATTTCAACTAAACTGAGATTTAACAGTAGTTTTAAAATGCTGTCTTTGCTGAATTAAAATGTTTTCAAGTATAACTTATAACAGCTTTTTCTGAATGCTGTGAAAGGCTGAAATTTTCAATGTTTATGGTTTTTAACTTTGTAAATGAACTCAGAATAATTTAAAACTTTGGTAATTGAATACTTGATTTGAAAGTATAATAATTACACTTTTAAATGGTTTAAATGAATTTTTTTTGTTGAAATATAAAGTATTTAAAAGGTGACTTGAAATGATAATAAATGAATGATATCTTTAAATTTAAAAAGTATTTAAAGTTGAATATTTGGATTTGAACTCAAATGATATTTTGATATATTAAAATGATTTGAAATGAAGTTTTGAAAGGATATGATATTTTGATATATTAAAATGATTTGAAATGAAGTTTTGAAAAGATATGATATTTTGATATATTAAATGATTTGAAATGAAGTTTTGGAAAGATATGATATTTTGATATATTGAAATGATTTGAAATGAAGTTTGGAAATGATATGATATTTTAAATGTATTGAAATGGTTTGGAATTGATTTAATCTTTATTTTGATAAACATTTGGATTTTAAATGATATTCTATTTTGAAGTATAAAATATTATTTTAAATTTATAACCACGGGTTATAATAACGATTGGTTGTTAAAGAGACCGGGATCGGATATGTACATACTCTCTGTCGATACCGAAAACCACTTTAACAACTGTGTACGCGGTGGAGTTTCCAGAATGAAGTAGGATGGTGGCGACGATCCTAAGGTATATGCGTGGACCCAACTCCCGTGAGTTGGCATAAGGTGGCTAAAACAGGAGCGATCGACGGGCCAAGGAGGTAGCACCTCTGATCGGACACACTTCTTCGATACCATTCTATTACTTGTGATTGATTTGGTGCGCACCCTTGATTTGGGAGTGTTGTTCGAGGTGGGCGGTAGTGGCTGCTATGCGTCACCACCAGTCCGGATGCGTAATTGGTATATCTACCCTGGCATTACCTAGTTGTGTCGTGTCACCTACCATATCGAGCTTTACTACGAGTTGTGATTTCTCCCATAGCTTATGGAGTATCGAGGGTAGCCCCCATTTTGGGAGTATGCTAATACTGGATAGACTATGGGACTATTACGTGTTAAGGGGAATATTGGGTCACTCCTGAATGCTATTTAAAAGTATGTTTATTTTATAATTAGACATTATTATAATAACGAATATTACTACATAGTAGATAGTTTAACGGATCCTTAAAGAATGGGCGATCCCAAGCATTTTTTAAGTTACTTGTACCTTTATTACAGTTCACTTGAGTTGGTTTACATTGTATAAGTATGTATGTCCTGACTCGAGTGTTTTGTGTTTTGCTTTACGCTCGGGTCAGACTGAGTGATACAGCATTAGAGCCTCGCCTTTGGAGCTGGGGTTTTGCTTTGAAGAACCAGATCTATTCATTTTGTTATCCAGTTGATTCCAGTTGTATTCTGAGTTGTACCTGATTATCATACTGTCGCTCCTGTTGTATCTTGGTATTCCTATTGTATCTTACTTAACTCTGATGTATTTATATAGTAGCTTCATGAACTACTATTTCTTTGTTTCCGCTGCATTATATTACTCTGTGTCTGTGATCTGTGATTATTTATTTACTGTATATTATGAGTTTTGCCAAATATAAATTAACAATGCGGTATTTTGAATTATTCAAGTCCGACATGTGCGGATGCGAATGGTCCAAAATATTGGGTCGTTATATTGTGTATCCAGGAGTTGGAGGATGATTTGCATCGAGTCTTTGTGGTTAGAGAATTTGCTGATGTGTTTGAGCCGGTAACTAGATTGCCACCGAAACAAGCCATCGAATTTCGGATTAATTTAGAGCCAGGAGCAGAACCAGTGAGTAGGCCACCAAGCAGGATGACACCTACTAAGATGAGAGAGTTGAAGGTGCAGTTAGTGGATTTGGAAGGCAAGAATTTTATTAGACCGAGTAGTTCGCCTTGGGGAGCTGCCCCAGTGTTTGCTAAGAAACCAGACGGATCATTGAGGCTATGTATTGATTATCATAAATTGAATGAGAAGACAATAAAGAACCGGTATCCATTGCCGAGAATTGACGATTTGTTCGATCAGTTAAGTGGAGCTAAAGTATTCTCTCAGCTAGATTTAGCAACTGGATTTTATCAGCTTAGAGTGGTAGAGGATAGCATTCCTTTGACGGCGTTTAGGACAAGGTATGGATCGTACGAATGGCTAGTTATGTCGTTTGGACTAACTAATGGACTGACATTCTTTGTGGATTTGATGAATCGAATTTTCCGAGAGCACTTGAATAGATTTGTGTTGGTCTTCATAGATGATATTCTGATATACTCTAAGGATGAGAAGGAGCATGAAGTTCATCTTAGAGTTGTGTTTGAAACGTTGAGGGAGCATCAGTTGAAGGCTATGTTTTCGAAGTGTCATTTTTGGAAGAAGGAAGTGAAGTTCCTTGGTCATGTAGTCACAGAGAAATGGTTGTCTATAGATCCGACTAAGATTGAGGCGGTGAATAATTGGAGGAGACCCGAGACAGTGACCGAGATAAAGAGCTTTCTTGGATTGGCTGGATATTATCGAAGGTTTATAAAGGATTTTTTGCGAATAGTTGCACCGTTGACTAAGCTTACGTGAAAATATGTGAAATTTGTATGGACTGATAAGTGTGAGGAAGCATTCCAGAGCTTGAAACACTTATTGACCCATGCACCAGTGTTGGTGGTTCCGTAGGGGAATCAGATTTGGTTGTTTATACTGATGCATGTGGAACTGGATTGGGAGCTGTGTTGATGCAAAGAAGTAAAGTGATTGCTTATGCTTCTGGACAGCTCAGACCACATGAAGTTAGGTATCCTGTGCATGATTTAGAGTTAGCTGCCGTTATATTTGCTTTGAAGGTGTGGAGGCATTACCTCTTGGAAGAGCGATTTGATCTTTATGCAAATCATAAGTCATTGAAGTACTTGTTCTCTCATAAGGAGCTGAACATGTGACATCAGACATGGTTGGAGTTTATTGCTGCTTATGGTTTTGGAATTGAGTACACTCCCGGAATAGGAAACAAGGTAGCAGATGCACTTAGTGGGAAACATCAGAATGCAGTATTGGCTATGATTGCTGAGTGGAAAGATTTGGAAGCATTGTCAGCTTGTAGAGTGCAGTTTAGATCCGAAGTAGGTTCTAGTGTAGGAAGTGTTGTATTGTCTTGTTTGGAAGTTCGACCGGTAATGATTGAGAAGATAGCTTCTAAGCAGGAGGTGGATCCAGTTTTTGCTGAACAAATCAAAAGGATAAGGGAAGGAACATAGAGCGATGACTTAAAGTATTTCAGTCCTGACCAGAAAGGATGGTTGAGAAAGAAAGGAAGGCCGTGTGTTCCAAATATAGGAGACATGAAGAAAGAAGTTTTGGATAAATGCCATCGTTCGAAGTTCACTATCTATCTAGGAAGAATGAAGATGTATCAGGACATGAAGAGAAGTTTCTTCTGGCAAGGTATGAAACGGGACATTGCTTTATGTGTTAAGCAGTGTTTGAATTGCCAGCAGGCAAAGGCTGAACACCAGAAGCCAAGTGGATTGCTTCAACCGTTAGATGTTCCGATGTGGAAGTGGGATTCTATCTCTATGGATTTTATTAATGGGTTACTAAGATCTAGAGAGGGAATGAAAACATATGGGTCATAATGGATAGATTGACTAAGAGTGCCCATTTCATTCCAGTAAAGTCAACTAGGACAACACCTATTTTGGTGAAGTTATTTATAAAGAACGTGGTTAGGCTGCATGGAATTCCTAGTAGTATCATCAGTAATAGAGATTCTTTTTTTACTAGTGAGTTCTGCAAGAGTCTACAGGAAGCTTTAGGAACCATGCACAACATGAGTACCGCTTACCATCCACAGAATGATGGGCAAACAGAAAGAGTAACAAAGTCTTGGAGGATTTGTTAAGAGCTTCTGTATTGGATTTCGGGGGATCATGGAAAGACCATCTCCATTTAGTCGAGTTCTCGTATAACAATAGTTATCAGACTAGTATTAGGATGGCACCATTTGAAGCTTTGTATGGGAGGCCATGCAAATCTCCCGTATGTTGGTTAGACACCGGGAAAGGTTAGTTCTTGGCCCAGATTTGGTGAAAGAAGCCGCAAAGAAGATTGAGTTGATCCGAGCAAGGATGAAAGAAGCTCAGTCTAGGCAGAAAAGTTATTCAAACAGAAGAAGGAAAGACTTGGAATTCTCTATTGGAGACTATGTGTATATTAAGGTTTCACCAATGAAAGGTGTGACTAGATTTGGAAAATCAAGAAAGTTAGCACCTAGATTCGTTGGACCCTTCCGTATTATTGAGAGGATCGGGAAACTCACTTATCAAGTGGAGTTACCGAATAGTTTGGCAGGAGTCCATGATGTTTTCCATGTTTCTCATCTTAGAAAGTGTGTTAGAGACTCGGAGACTACTATAACACATACAGTGTTAGAAGATTTAGTAGTAGAGCCGGATTTGACTATAGTTAGAAAGCCAATTCAGATTGTGGCTAGAGATGAGAAGAAGTTGAGGAACAAGATAGTCAGATTAGTAAAGGTCCAGTGGAGTGACGATACTACATACTGTACTTGGGAAACTGAGAGCAGGATTAGAGACTCTTATCCTGATTTGTTTGATGGTATGTTTTACTTTCGATTGTTTTGTTGTGTGTGCCGTATAGCAATTTCGAGGACGAAATTCTTTAAGGTAAGGAGTTTGTAACACCACATATTTTATAACATTATTTAGGATATTCAATTGGTTAAATAAAATAAAATAATGTGAAGATTAATAGGTTGAGATTTGATTAAACTAAGGGTAGCCGTGCCATGTTAATGTGCAAATTAAAATGAGATAACACAAACTAATGTGTTAGGAAATGACTAAGGGCAATATGGGAAATAGGAGAGGCTTATACCCTAAACCCTTAGGAACGAAACACACATTCATTTTCATTTTACTCAAACTAAATTATATCAAGGCCGACCACTATTTCCATTCTTAAGAGAAGATAAAGCTAGGATTCAAGAGAAGGAAGTTAATCAACTAATTCAACATCAAATCTCACATGTTTTAATATCCAAGCTAAGGTGAATAATTACTTCATCCCATTTTTATGGTTTTTGGTTTAAGATTAGATCCGAAATGATTTTGCAAGTATATACCATGTTTTTGATAATTAAAGTTATATATATGCTTGTTGATGGATTATATATGTTCATGTTAGTTTTTATGATATGTTTGACATAAAAAAAACGTATTAGATAACATCCAAATGCCTTGAAAATTTAAATATAGGTCTTAAATGATATTATAGAGATGGGTTCCAATTTTCATAATTTTTTGAATTAATGTGGATTTTATATTAATTTTCTAGTGAAGAAAATGATTTATTGGGTTATAAATTATTTACGGCTAGAATAATAATTAATTGGATTTGAAAATTTTATATGTAGGAAAACATATTAAAATAGATTTTTTGGAATTTTTCCAGGTTTTTTCTAAGTGATTTGATGAATATATAAAATTATTTAAGGTATGGGACTTAAGTATTTTATATATTTAATTAAGGAGAAGGGGCATTTTATAAAATAAAATCATTATTTAATTCTGAAATTAGTGGCAGCACTTGTCTGAAAAGTATTTTACTAACCAATAAGAATTTGACAAACAAAGGCAGGTTATTTGAAAAGTTTTCTCTTTTAAGTTAAAAATAAGAAAATCATGCTTTTAGCATGAATCAGCCATTTCGGCATCAAACCTTCCGACCCAAACCTCTCGAAAAGGTCAAAAGTTTATAGCTTTTGACAAGGTTAAAGACCAATGCGTATGGTATCAAGTAGCTTGGTACGTAACGAATTGGACAAGGTCGAAGAGTACTTAGTCGAAAGGTAAGTTGTCAAAGAGGTTGGAGTATGTTTGTCTTATAAACCAAAAGAATCGCCTGCTTTGCTTTCGAAAAGAAGCTTTCGACTTTATTGCTTTCGACCAGGTCAAATATTTAAAATGAAGGTTTCAACCTTTCGACGAGGTCGAAAGGTTACTGCCACTTTCCAACCTTTCAAAGTTGTTGCTTTCGACAAAGTCGAAAGGTTTACTTGTTTTTAAAACCAGCTGCTTCTCTCATGCTTTCGAAAGGAAGCTTTCGACTTAGATGCTTTACCCCTTGTTTTTCTAATAGAAGTATAACCCAGCTTTCGAAAGAGATGTTTTAAAGGCTGAAGCCTATTTTTTTAAAAGTCAAGTTTTAAGCTTTCGAAGGGGTTGAAAGCTAAACTTTCGACAAAGTCGAAAGGTTTTAAAAGAGGATTTTCCACATGTTTTAAATTGAACCCAGTGAGTTTTAGTATGGTTTATGTTTTAAAAGGTTGAATGCTTTCTAAAGGTTTTATTTCCTGAATGGTTTCAATGGGGTCGAAAGCAAAGCTTTCGAAGGGGTCGATAAGTAGCTTACGATAAGGTCGAAAGGTTCTGTTTTCTGGATGGTTTCGAAAGGTTTAAAATGGAAGGTTTTCCAAAGGTTTTCTAAGGCAATGTTTTAAAGTGTTTTTAAAGTAGGATGTTCAAAGTTTAATTGCTTTCAAAGTGGATGATTTCAACGGTTTCGAAAGGTTTGATGTATGGTTTCAAAAGGTATGGTTTTGGCCTCTTGGTCTAGGTAATTAAAGGGTTTTACTTGGTTTCAAAAGAGATGCGTTCAAAGGTTTAGAAGGAGGTACTTCAATGAAATCGAAAGGGATACTTTTAAATATTTAAATGTTTTCATCAACTAAGGTTTGAGTAGAGAATATATATATAACATGGCAATGTGATTTTGAGTAAAGCATAAAGATTTTATATTTTCCTTGTATCAATTTGATTTAAAGGTTTTAAATCATTTTAAAAAGGTTTTCAAGGAAAATTATGGGAGGTGATCCCTAAGTGAAAATGACTCAGATATTAGAATACCATATGAGACCGGTATAGGGTCACACCCTATACATTAACTATTAGCCTCGGCTAATTGTTGTCCAAAATTCCAGTATTTAGGGCTTGGTCACAGGTAGACTAAAATTGTGATTACACACCGAAGGGAATATGTTTGTATACAGATAGGTTATTGGTGAGCCTGAAAAATCATTAGGATCAGAAAAAACTGGGAGATGATTAAGTTAGGGACAGACCGTCTAGAAGCGAATTATTTAATAGATAGTTAAGGGCAGACTGTCTAGAGGAGAAGTGTCTAATAAGTGTTAGATAAATTTTGTTTATATTGTTTGGTAGGCCCGACTCAGCCAAATGTTAAAAGTTAGCCAAACAAAACTTATGTGTTTGAACTAATAGTTCATTATTACTTGATATTTATGTATGTTTACATAATGATGCTTTGCAGTGTTTAATCAATTTTGGTTGTAGGTAAAGGTTTTGCAAATATATGTTTTAAAAGGATGTTAGTGATGGGAAACCCATTCCGCTAAGCGGCGTGATCTCACTTAACATATTAAACCGGGATGTATAGTATTATTCACACCAAACTTTATTTCTAACTCGAGTTTATGTTTTTCCCTTAAACGCTCGGATGCTCAAAATTAATTTGAGTAGGCTGAGGGGTTAAGGTCTTTTCAAGTTTTAGTAGGATGACGAATAGGGCTATCGGAGGCATGCAGGAGGCAAACGAATAGCTATTTAGAAGTTGCAGTTCTTGTTTTATGTTTTGAAGTATTTCCATAGCCTAATTTGTAATAAGTATATTTTATCTGTGCCTAGGAACATTTTAGGATTATATTTTAAGAATATGAAACATCTGTTTTAAATGTAATGTAGAAAAGTTGTTTTAAAATCTATGTTTTGTTTCATATTCAAGTGCTTCTGTTATTATAGATACCATTAACATAGCTGTATTTAGTTACCGGAAGCTAGTACTATAGATGACTGCAGCATCTGTAGTGCTTAGCTTTGGGCCTCTAGATAGGGGATGTTACATGCATTTATCGATGGCTCTAGAAATAAATCGACTTGGGGAGGCAACCTTCCCATTTAGGCTCTATACTTGTTTGATAGTCTTTAGCACCTGGATATTGCAAATTGCTCGATCTTCTCGGGATTAGCTTCAATTCCGCAAGCATTGGCAATGAAACCCAAGAGTTTTTCTGATGCGACGTCAAAGTAACATTTTAGAGGCTTGATCATCATTTTATAATATCAAAGGACATCGAACATCTCTACTAAGTCTCTAATGTGGTCACTTGATTGTTGTGACTTCATGAGCATATCATCCACGTATACCTCCATCGTCTTTCCAGTCCGATATTTAAATATTCGGTTGACCAGGTGCTGATAAGTTGCTCCAGCATTCTTCAAACTAAATAACATTACCACATAACAATACAATCTCACATCGATAATAAAGCTAGCGTGCTCGTGGTCAGGGATGTGCATCGGGATTTGATTATATTTAGAGTACGCATCCATGAAATATAGCAACTCGTATCCTGTGGTTGAATCCACTAGCTGGTGGATCCTTGGAAGAGGAAAACTGTCTTTTGGACACGCCTTATCTAAGTTCGGATAGTCAATGCTCGTTCGCTACTTTCCATCCGCCTTTCGCACAAGTACAGGGTTGAATACCCATTTAGGGTAAAGGGCATCGTGAATAAACCCATTGCTTTTTAGCCTATCCACCTTCTCTTTAAGGGCGGCAGATCTCTACGGATCCATGCCACGCCTTTTTTGTTTCACCAGGACATGTCTCGGTCGATATTTAATGCGTGGCTTGCAATGGCAGGCAAGATCCTACACATATCAGAATGAGTCCAAGCGAACACATTAAGGTTCGCTCGGAGAAAACCAGCAAGTTCTTTCATCATCGGGGGGCTGAGCTGTGATCCGATCTTTAGGACCCATGACGGGTCATCGTAGCTGACCGTGATGTCGATCGTTAGCTCAACCAGTGCAGCCTTGGCTTCTTGGGCTCCACCTCGTCATCCCTTGGATCTATGTCTTTATAGAACCGATGGTGGCACCCAAGCCAAGGCCCAGGCGTTGGTTGTTAATTGTCGGTGACTTGGATGTGGAGAGACTTATCCACAACCTTACCTTTCTCCTTCCGCTGAGCGTCCCTCAACTCAGCCACATAGCAGGCATGTCCGATTGCCTGATCTCCATGCGTAACTCCCACGACATGGTTAGTTGGGAATTTTAAGGTGTGCTTGTCCTCGGTTGGGGTCGGATGTCCCCTGCCTACCATCTTGCGGGGCTTCAAAAAACTGCTGTAGCTTTCTTTCCTGAATCAGTTTTTCGATAACATCCTGGAGATGCCTACACTCATTTGTGTTGGACTATATCATTCGTAGAACCAACAACATTTTCCAATCTTCTTTTGTTTCTCGGAGGTGGCTTCCTATACTACATGGTGTTGCATGTTGACAAGTAGATGTTTTCTAGAGACGTATTCAGTAGTCTATAGGTATCATACATTAGAATCCTCGACTTTCCTCTTCCAGAATCTTTCTTTTGTTCATGGTTCCTATCACCGCCTTTCTTTTGCTGGTTCAGCTTATTTTGGACATTTACTTGATTTTTTCCGAAACTCTTTTCGGATTGTTTCACTACAATGTTACTCTGCACTCCTTTACTCGGTCCCACAACATTCTTCTTCCTAGAACACCTAGCTTTCTCTTCCCTCAAATACTGAGCCACTTTTGCGTAGAAATGCTCCATCATCGCGAGCGGTTTTCCAGCTAACCAATCGCCAAAGTCAAATTATGGATCAATCCATGTTGTTACCGCCATCAATATTGAATGGTCATTCGGATTACCGACTTCTGTGATGGCTGTATAAAATATCTCTAAGTAATCTTTCAACAATTCTCCGGGAGCCTGGATCACGCTTGATAGGAATATTACATCTTTGGGGCGAGTTGCGTTCATACGGAACTGCTCCACAAAATTTGTTGCTGAATCATAAAATCTAGAGATTGACTATGCGGGTAATCTCATAAACCACAACATTGCTATGCTAGAGAGAGTAATAGAAAAACATCTGCATTTTGTGGCATCATCAGCTCATACGGAATCCATCAACCATTCATATCTCCTGATGTGCTATGTGGGGTTGGTTTTTCCCTCGTAGGCAAGCATCGATGGCATGCTAAATCTCCTCAGATATTCCACGTGTGAAATATTGTCTGTGAATGGGGTATGGCTTCTTGAGACCCCCAATCATCATTAGTTAAGCCTTGGCTCTCCCTTGCCAGCTGCTTGACCATAGCCGTCAAATTTGGCATTTGGACAGTTGGAGCTAAGCGGTAGTCGTGCTCCACCTCACGTGAATGGTCCAGTCGATGTATACGGGCTATTCCATGCCTTCTTGGCTTAACATCCTCTCGATGTGTGTCGTGTGCGTTTACATTGTCGTCATTACCAAGAGGTAACTGATCTACATTAACTTGAACTCTGGCATCCAGATCAACCATGGCGTCACCAATGTGCATTCTTCCCATCATGTGTTGTAACCTGTGCAGTTAAAGCGCTCGACAGATTCAATGCGGCGGAGGTGCAAAAAGTCATAGTGGGGATATAACGAGGATACAACGGGATATAGCGGATGACTTTAAAATAGCATATAAAACTCGTATTAATGTTTACAAAAATATATAAAGGGTAATCAAATGAAAATTTAACATCCAATTGAATTATAGTTTATACATAAATAATTCTAAATAAAAACATGTGCAAATATACTATAAATAAACATAAATTTGTTATATAACATAATTGAATTTAGTAGAATATTATAGAATTTTTCATTTCTGAAAATATATTAAAAATTCAATTAAATAAATTAATTTCATAATTTTTATAATTTATAAATATCATTTTTCAATTCATTTCTTTAAAAGAAGATATAGCGGAAATAGCGTAATATAGCATGATATAGCGGGAATAATGGGATATAGCGGAAATAGCGGGGCTTAAAGCGGAAAGGCTATATTGGAGGCTATATGGAAAAATCGTAGCGATAGAAATCCGCTATGAGATATAGCAGGGTTATAGCGGGGTAATAGCGGGGCATTAACTGCACAGGCTGTAACACGCCTCCAAAAGTTAGATCAGCAGCGATCGTTCCAGATGGATCGGTACGGATCGTCATTGGTCTGTCCGGATTGGCTGGATGATGGCGGGTCGAAATTTCGGCATGGTATCTGTCGGCTCAGCGACGTCTACATCTGTGATAGTCATCTGATGAAGTTGAGTTCTCGGATGCAGAATAGGGAGCTAGGTCCTACCTAGTTTTCCCGCATTGTTGATCCCTAAGTTGATTCATTATATCGATATTGGCTTGAATCTGCTGGTTCAACTGTTAGTGGTTATCCATGAGTTCTCTCATCAGGCTTTGGAAATCAGCTCTTGTGATGGAATCGGCTGGATTTTGGACATCAACTGGATTGGAGCATTAACATCCACTAGTAGATTATTCTGTCCTCGTTACTGGATGTTGGTGTTCTCGTTTCCTTCTGCGTTTTAAGCGGTAGATCTGGTGTTCCTAACCATTGTTGATAGTTTTTCTTGTAGAATTCTTCTTCGAAGCTGAGTTGAAACGGAAGCTTGTTGATAGAAAGCTGGATCTATCTTGTGAATATAGAAATCCATAAGTAAATGATGAGATCTAATCAAGCTAAGAATTCATTGCTAAGTGAAAGCACCAAAATGTTTGCACCAAAAATTGGCACAAACACCCAATAGAGATTTTCTAGAGAAATAAATGAAGAATAATAAATGAAAATAGAGGAAACAAGGAATTAAATAACATAAAATAAGTAATAACAAGAACACAACGATTTATAGTGGTTCAGCGTTGAATGCCTAGGTCCACTTTGGCGAAATAACTTTATTAATCACTTGAATCGCTGAGTACAAAGGGATGGATCGGAGTAGAACCCTTAGTTACAAAAAAGTGCAATGCAACAAACAACGTCCAGATCCCAAAAATGAACAATCAAGTCTATATTTATAAGGGAAGATGACAAAATATCTTCCTGAAATTTCGACAGTGGAGTCTCTAGATCCAGAAGAAGTCACAATATTGATCGCGAGTCCCACTTCACCAATAATAATGATTGGCACTGATCGGTTTGTGAGCTCTTTTTAGCATGCGATCGATATAGTGGGCTCCACTCTTCAATATATTATTCCCAAAGTATCATGTGTATTTGACTTATAGATTCTGAGATATCGATCGTTTTTCGTTGAGTTGAACTGTAATATCGATACGGTTTGATCCATAGTCGATGAATATGGATTGTACCCAATCCATTTTCAGGGAGTTGTGTATTTTCACATTTTTATCGTTCTATTGAGTCCGTCCTCTACTTTTGCTTCGTCACTGCTTCATATTATCATCTGTGCCTGATCTTTGGGATTCATGATTGCAATTCTGACTTGTCGGTTCCAATGACATTCGAGTCTAACTTGTCTAGTCAGTTCGAATATAGCCAGGCCAAGAGGCTAGATAACATCAGTGTACATAGGGTTGAGAACATATGGCGGAGCAAACTGTAATGAAGTAATAATATATACATATGCAACCAGCAGGAAATATATATATACACATAAACATACATATATATATATGAATTAAAGGTTTGGACATAGTTTTATAAGGTTATACTCACTTGAATTGAACAATAGCCAAGATCGGATTTATCAATGCTCTTCCAACTACATTGCTTCTTCCCTTGCTCTTCACTGTTATGTTGCATTTATCTTCTTCCTCTGCTTTTAAGTTATCACACACATGGACACTCAGAACTCCACACATCGGCACCAAGATACAATTTTCTCTTTATCACAGATACATATAAGTATGAGATTCATATATTTGAATTTGGGAAATTTAGGTAATTTATTTGATCTTCTGTTAATTATTACAAGGATGGTTAGTGGGTTTTTCTTGCTTTGAATGGAAGTTAAAAATAGTCTAAAGATGTCCCCCCATATTTATGTTTTTAAGGGATATTTATATTTGGGAAAGAAGAATCGTGAGAATGATTTGTCTGGAAATGGAGATTTCATGATGTAGGGGCTTGGATCTTGGGCTTTGAGAATAATGGGCTTTGTTTATTTTCTAAATCATTTTACATTCTATTTCTGTTCTTACACTCTCTAATTTATGCAACAAATTCAACTTCATACCCATCAATAAAACCCATTTATACCCAACTTAAATCCTTACTAACCAAATCAAATAATATATATTATTCCAATAATCTATTTTATATAATTTATTTACTTGATTTAACTATTTTGCTTGAATACATACACTAATTAAATACTTTTTATTATCGAAATAAACCTCAAATTTAGTTTAACATTTTATTTAAAATAATTAATTACATTTCCATGTTTCAATAAATTTAAACATTTCAGATTCACACTTTAAAACCATTTGATTTCATTATTAATTACTTACATATTTCTCAAATCCTAAAATGTATTCTAATTATTCACTTTTAATTAAAAAATTCCATTTTAATTAATTAGTTAATTACGTCTAAACAGGGTCGTTACACCAGATATTTGGAGTAAATGTACCTTTAGGTTAGCTAAAATGACTGGCTATGAGGTTAAATCTATTTTCTGTCATTTCCGATGGTGTAACTCTATTTTCTGTCATTTTTGATGGTGAAGTCACTATAAGCATCTCAATATACGAGTGTTCATCACTTGAACAGATCTCGAATCTCTCTTTAGATCCCAACATAAATCATCCAACGAATGCTAACTATGTCCCCTCTTTTGGAATCAATCTCAAGATAGATAGTATAACATGATAACATCAGTTGAAATGTTAACGCTGATCTTTCCCTTGGACTTAACCTTAGGATAGATAGTTAAACTATATAACATTTCACTTCGCAACCGCTTCTAAAATATAGAAATTGTATATCGTTTTTGAAGTGGTTTTCAGTAAGTAATACACTTATGCAATCCTGGTCTCTTCAATAATAAATCGATGAATTTCCAGCTAACTTAATTTTGGTTCTTTAAGAAGTAGACGAACGATGTAAAGGATTCCTCCCTAAGGGATCTCATACACACACACACGTCCTTAAAGCAAGAGATGATTCGTACGAATGAGCTCTAACGGGGTTATCTCAAGCCGTATTAACATGTGATGCTTATATATATACTTCCAAAGTTAATTCGATCAAACTCGATAGTCGAATAATAGACTACCTAATACAAAATAGAAATAATCGCATATGAAAATCAATTCTTTCATACTTATCACTTTTCCGACTTTCTCAACTTACACTATCCCTCGGTCAAGAGTGAAGCCGGTGATTAGAGCAATGTTGCTTCTAAACCTACTCGAACATCATTCTTAACTCTCATAGATATAATAAATCTACTTTGTTGGCTTTTAATGCTAAATACATAACTAAATACTTTCCATAAACAAGTAAACACACAAAGCACAATTAAATCAAACAAAGCACGATTAAGTTACATAAGCTTCTTTTAATCCCCTTTTTATTTAATTAATTTTTTATTAATTAAAACTTTCTTGTAAATACTTGTATATATATTTAAAATTCCTTTACAAAATGTATATACATGTAAATTTCCATTTCACTATTATTTCTACTCTTTCACTATTCATTCCTACTCTTTTACTATTCGTTTCTACACTTTCACTATTCATTTCTACATTTTTCAATACTTAGAAATGTTTACATATTCTTATCCCAAATGGTATAAGAATATTGACAAATCTTAAACAAGATTTCACATTTCCAAAAGTATAATTAAATGGATTAAAAACAGATGTTATTTAAAACATTTTTACCATAATCCCAAAACCATTTTATACTTGTCATTATCTTTAAAACATTCTTTTTAAATATCCAATTACATCCACACTTATTTGACAAGGTAATGTACTTTTAATTAACATCTAAAAGCCTGTTCATCTTATTATAACATAAGGTTATAACCAAACCACCTACCCTTTCATGAATTACTTAACTTAATTTTTTCAAACACACACACATAGATATGTGTGTGTGTGTGCATAGACACACACACTTTTTAAAATTCTTATAAATAGGTTTTAAATATCTATGTAAAATATTACTTAAAAATAACTAATTTACAGTTTACTAAAAACCTTTTATTTTAAATGCTGCGAAGGTTTAAAAATTAATATTTAATTATTGAAAATATATTTAAACTTCTAATCTGTTTTTCATACTTAAATCCATATTACTAGATTTCCCTAAAAAGATTCCATGAAGATAATAAATTATAAACCATTTAAAACATGAAAAACTAGCTAAAATGTAGCACTTAAAAAAATGTTGCAACAAGCGTAGAAGCTACAGTAGACCAAAGATAGCATTTATAAGTGCTATCTAAAGTTCTGGACAGAGATCAACATGAAAATGCATGATCTTTATGCCAGTTTTAACAAAATAATCAAATGATTTTTGGTACAATTTTTTTTATAGTAAGTAATATACTAAGGCTATTTAAAAACCATGAAATGAAACCCCTTAGAATATCTTCCAAAATTATATAAAAAAATCCCAAAAAGGTATTTTTCAAAGTACTTTACGATGACTGATTTGCTTCTAAATTTTTCAACTTTGTTTAATTGGTTATGAAATGATTTAAACTTTGATATTTGTACATTAATAAGCACACTTATTTTACTTGTTAAAACAGCAAAGAAATCCCTAAGGATGACTTCCAAAGATAACTTTAAAATCGCTAAACACAAGGCAATTTCAAAGTGAATCCACAGCAACTAATTCACTTCTAACTTTCACGACTTTGTTCCACATGTTCTATAACTTTTCAAACCAATTATTTACTATTCCATACAACAAAATAATAGGGTGGGCGCGGTCGGTTAACCGAGTCGTTTGGTTAAAATTTTCGGTTAACCGCAAAAGAACGTCCGGTTCGGTTAACCGGTTTCGGTTAATTGTGGTAATGGACTACCGACCGAACCGGTTAATCTTAACCGCGGTTAACCGATTACTTTGACCGGTTAATCGATTACTTTGACCGGTTAACCGTTGACTGGTTAACCGTTCAAATTGACAAATTAAGCAGTTTACAAATTTAAAATACACAGCATTTTCAGCTGACTCAACTGATATACAAGATATACTTGCTTCATTGTTCATTCTAGTTCATACTTCATACTGACAGTAATCCAAACAAACTAATCCGCAACAATCTTTATTTACAATTCGCCATAATAATTTTCACATGCTCATTTCACGATGGTATGCAATACTTCGAAGCAGTATCAGTCCCAGTCAAAATCAAAGAAGCCAGCATCCTTCATCTTGGAATAATCTATATTTTCCAATCGCATGTCATCCTCCTGTATTAGTTGATAAAGGAACAACAAAAACAAAAGAAACATAAATAAGACATGGACAGACTTCTATAACTAATTGTAGTTTAATGGATCCGAACCTGGAAAAATTCTGCTAGAAATGTTATGTACACATTGTACAGGAAAGGGAGATAAAGAGCATGATAACATACAGTTGCAAGACCAAACAACCTGCAAATGGAAAAAATATTTTGAACACTTCACGATTCAATTTATTTTGAGTAGCATCTTATGCGAATTGCATCCAAACATTAACTAATTAAAAAAATGGTATTATTGGGAAGTAAATTGTTATTTCCTTGACAGGCAGAATTAACAAAAATAAGCACTACTGCATGGATTTAGACAAATTTGGCATTCCACCAAAATAAAGCCATACTAATGAAACAAGGTATATGAATAATACCAGAACCCATGTCCAGAACATTTCTGCCAAGCAAGCATGCGAGAAAATATACCTCGCTTAATGTGAACATTGCACAAATATAATTGTAGAAGGCAGGTCGTGTTCGTACTTGAAAATCCACGTTGTAGGACACATGAATATAGCTTGATACTGATATCCAACTCATGGAGAAAAAGACCTGGATCAATGTATACAAAGTTACTTCTAAATGTTAGAAATGTCAACATGTGAAAAACATTAAATGATAGTGACATGATATGTAACAAGCATGTGTTTATGCCTTTTCTTTTTGCCAAATATCCTGACGCATCTTGGGAAAAGGCGCGATGGGGATCTCATACATACATCCTAAAAAGATGCAAATAAGTGTATTTCTATCATCAGATATCAAAATATGTTTGTGGTAAACAAACAATGATGGATCATGGATGTGAGCAACATGCCATTAAGTGTGATGTCCCTGGGTACATCCTTTAGCTCTCATTTCAGGACCACTGAACAGAACATTATATATAGTGGCTCCTCTACACCTATAAACAGTTCATATATATAAAGTTAAAGACAAGTTAATAATGCTTAGGGACACAAAAGAACTGATATTGTACTGGTTACCAATGCATAAATGCTTGATGAATTAGAAAAAAATGTAATACAATAAGATAAATGAATAATGATAATTTTTCATCTAGGCATATATAAGAACAATATGTGTCTAATTTTTATATAAATCTGTCAGTTTTAGTTTTAGACAAAATTCTACTAACTGATTTCATAAAAAAATACAACATTCATTTATGAAAAGCATTTGTTATATTTTTTTAGGATAGTAAATGATAAAGATAGGAAACATGGATGGTGAAGT
This sequence comes from Allium fistulosum, assembly GCA_030737815.1. NCBI lineage: Eukaryota > Viridiplantae > Streptophyta > Magnoliopsida > Asparagales > Amaryllidaceae > Allium > Allium fistulosum. Next base: position 697,075,880 of record CM060906.1, read on the forward strand.
ATTAGTTCTTACATCAAATATCTCATGGAGGCTACACAAACAAACAGTCAAGGTGTTTTCAGTAGACGAGTCTAGGCAAAGATGAGTTAAGAACAGATCAAACGTCGAACTCTTTGTTCTAAGATGTTTACTAAAATTACTGTATTGATATGCTAGTTGTACACTAAAATTGTGAAACCAATTGGTAATATGATCTTGTAACAATAATCTCCCATGGTTGTATTCATGGTGACAGGATTACGATGCATACAATCATCTTACTAAAGTGTGTTTATGAATTTAAATGTCATCTTAGTTAATATATCTTTGTTTATCTTGCTTTCTAAGATCAATTTTTGCTTCATAATAATGGTTTCTCATTTTGCTAATTTGTTTGTGGTTTTGATTACTATTACTTCAGTAACCTTAATATGTTATGTTAGTATTATGCTATTGAGCATCAAATTTCTGATCTGAAACATAGTTTACACGGTATATCAGCATATATAATACTTCTACACAACAATTTTGGGTAAGAAAATTGCTATCGTTGGATGAAACTAATCCACCCTTATCTATTATATGGAATAAGCATTGTGAAAATGTAAGCAACTGTTTAGATGAAACTGATCCCCATTGGTTAGTAGTGGAGATCTAAGATTCCATGTACGTCATATGAACTAGAAAGATGAACAAAAGATATAGACGAACTGAACTTATATCAGTTTGTATGAACTAAATAGATACATATTCTTATCTTGTTTAACTAAAATCACATGAACTCGGTTGAATGATTAAATGGTTTTAGTTAATATGAATGAGTTATTTCATATGTCTGATAATTAAACATTCTTATGAACTAAAACAAATAAACATTCTTTTCTCATTTTTAATTCATATAAATGAACTAAATAAATAAACATATATCATCTGTCTAAAATCATTCTTATTAGTTCTCAGTTTATATGTATATCAGTTCATACGAACTAAATTATCGAATCAAGGCTAAAACTAAAAAAGATAAAACAGTTAAAATTATATGTATATCTTGTTTAAGCATACACGAATTAAACACTTGGTAAAAGTTAAGTAAAATAGATCAAAACTAAAACTATACAAAATAATTCAACTCACATTCTTCCCCTTCATGCTAGCATCCACCATTGCTCAAATCGACAATTCAAATAACAAATAATGAAGGCAAAGGCGGTGGAGGATCGATTTGTATTTAGATTCATGAAGATTTAGCCAGGGCGACAAATTTTGTAGATCTAGTTTTTTATTTTGGGAAAGTTTGTGAAGTGTGATTCGTGAATAGCAGCTAGCAGCTTGGAAAAGGAAATGCACGATTAGGCTAGGGTTAGGGAATGGGTGGGCCGGGTTTCAAATACTGGACTGGATTTGCATAGTTTGATTAGAAAATTGTTTCGGTTAACGGTTAACCGATACGTGAAATTTGATTAACCGTTAACCGACCCAACTTTGGTTGGTTAACATCGGTCGGTTAACCAAAAGTACGGTTAACCGACTTTTTCGGTTAAAGCGGTTCGGTTAAGGTCGGTTAACTCGGTTAGGTCGGTTAATTCGGTTAAATACCCACCCCTACAAAATATGTGTAGAGAACAACCAAAATATATCATATCATAATATATTAACATATCATTAATATTAGGAAGTTAAAGCAACGAGATTTCAAAGTACTTTCATAGCGACTATTTCACTTCAAACATTCACATACACACTTCTATATCACATACAACATTATCAAACATATAACTTATATTCTAAGTCGTGATACATGTTTTGGAAGGTAATATAAGTGATGTAATACATTATAGAATAGTCATTTGCTTTCAAAAGCAAGGGGGTTCAAAGTTATAACTTTAATTAGTTAATGAACTTACTTAACTTTATATTTTTACACACAACATATACATATAAGATGGTGAGATAACTCACCCAAAACCAAGCCAAACACAAACACAAACAACACAAATCAAAGAACCATTTCCTACCATCACCAAACCTTCAAAGACCCAACACTACTAGAAAAAAAGTCATTTACTTCGGTTGTTTACCCCTTGCTGCTTTGGTTCAACAACCAAAGCAAATGAAGACAAAGCAGTGGGCCAAAACCTATTGCTTTGATTGTTGAACCGAAGCAACATGGGTCATTTTCTTCGGTTCTTTAAACATGTTTCTTAAAAAGGTGTATTCGGTTCAGATCAATCCAGACATTGTGTCAAATTGCTATTATGTGTGTTTGTTGTATTATATCCTAGCAACACAATATTAAATTGTGATCAGATAAAAAACAATAGAAGAAGAGGTGAAAGATGGTAGCAAAGTACTGGTTTATTTATGAAACACCAACCAAGTATCAAAGTTGATCAAATACAATTTTTGTGAGATATGACGATATTGGTTTTAGAGCTAATTGAACTTTTAAAGTTCTATCAAATTAAATTAGAATTTTAGTTTCATTAAAAAAATCAAATCCAACTATATATCTTGGTTAATGCATTTCCTATTCCAAAAAATTTGTCCGTATAGACTTAACTCTGAAAATGCAATATATTCCAGCTGGCTAATCAAAGTATTGTCAACTTTGGCTAGAAAAATCAAAATTATAGTGGTGTAATTATCTTATTCATATGGAACCACAAAATACGATGATTAGTTTGAATAGACACATCAGTAAACTCTATATCTATAACAATTCAAAAAAAAGCTAAGATGCTAGGGTTTTGGGGAGGAATTGAGGAAAAATCAACCTCGGTCCAAATGATTTAGAGGCTGGATTGGGGAAGAAAGGTGTAAGTTAGGTTTCCTTGTGTAATTGATGAAAAAGAGGGATTTTGGTGTTGGGCGGGAGAAGAAATAAAAACTACTGGGAATGAAATTTTTTTACCATCTAAGACTTATATTTTTGTTTTTGTTTCATGTCCTTGTTTATTGTTTTATAATTTAAAGATCTATTGCTTCGATTGTTAACAGAGCTGATGCAAATGAGTGCTCAATTGCTTCATTTATATTAATGACCGAAACCAATGAGTGGTTTACTGTTTCAGTTGTTAACACAACCGAAGAAAATGAATGAGTTGTTGATTTGCATGGGTCTATTTCCTCCATTGTTAAGGTAAGACCGAAGCAAATGATACTATTTGCTTCGTTTGCTAACACAACCGAAGCAAATGAGGAGAAGCAAAAGACATATTGTGTACTAGTGCAAGCTTTAGCCTCTTCATGCTCAAGCCAACATTCCTCCTCTTCCTTGCTCACAGCCCAAAGTGCCAAGAGCTTAGAGCTCCCCTTCTTCATCATTTGAGTTGCTTTCCATGCTTCCTAAGGTGATCTAAGGTCTTGGTTAAAATTTGAAGAGGATTGGAGTTGATTTTCTTAGGAAAATAAAGACCGAAGAGGAGAAAAGAGGTGAGAATACTTTGGTTTTTTATTCACAAAACTTGGGAAATAAATTATGAATAAAAGAGATATGTTGTGTAGACTTTAGCAAAGGAAAAGGACTCCCCTTACCCCTCCTATTTCTGGTCAAAAGAAGTCCCTCATCTCCCTTACATGCTTTCCACTTTATCCCATCACTTCCTCTTAGTAAATACTTAAACTACCCCTCTTCATAAAATATCTTCCAAATACATCGTGCATGACATCACCTATAATTAATTAGCCATAAATGTAAAAAAAAAAATTATTTGCTAATTAATTACATTTACATATTGCAAAAATTTTGAACACCTTCTATCAAGAGAAAAACTATTAATCGATAAAACACTTTCTGGTCGCACTAACGATATTTCTTCAAATTATTTATTTTTGTAAACATTTTTCAAAAGCAAGTTTAACATCACAGTTATTAATTAAAAGGGTTAAAAAGGTTATAAAATCAATTTATTCACATTAAATCCATGATTCAAATATTCAAATAATTCAGATATTTAAATACGCAGTGTTCAAAACTGTGGATCGTTACAGTTAAGTTTCTTCATCTCCCATGAAACATCTCGTCGTTCAAGCTTCCCCAAAGCCTCCCCTTCCATGCCCTTAAGTTGTTGAACCCCTATCTTGAAGCAAATCAAGTCGGTGCCGACATGTACCCCTTAGCTAAAATCTCTAAATCCCCAAACTAAAACCTCTCGTCTTCACCATGTCAGCTTGATGCTCCAGTCCCAAAGCCCCGATGTTGCACTCCAAGACCCCCGAAGTCTCTTGTCGATGCTGAGTTGTTTGCTTCCGCACGTACCCAATTTTCTACTCAACTTCCAAACCTCTCATCTAATCCTTTCATGCCCGAAGTTCCTACCGAGGAACCACTTTCCAAGACCAAAGTCAAGCACCAAAATTCACGAAATCCATCTACTAGTGCATCACCACTGATATAATTTCAACAATGCCAAAACTCGATCATTTCTAAACTAAACCACTCGCGACCAAAAGTGATGGGTCTTTAGGCCTCAAAGAATGCTTTATCGATTCCTTCATGTTTTGAACACTATTGCTTGTCGAATCACACATATGGTAACCACTCTCAGATAACGCATAAATGGATTAAAATACAAGAAATTGGCTTCACGCTAACATTGCATAACATCCATACAACATATACAAGAAATGTAAACACATTTCAAAAATAGTATTGTCCTAAATCTAACAAAATAGAAAATGATGAATGTTTTGGTCAAACACCCAAAAATATATTTAAATTCAATATTTATCTTTTTAAAACTTTTTCGAGGGTGTTATTAAGGTTAAATCTGTGTTTGAATATGTTTTGACATTTGAAAATCACTTAAAATTATCATCTTTAACTATATAGACAAGAATAGTATAGTGAGAAGGATAAATCACTCATCTAGATCCAAAATAGCACATATACCAAGACAATTCTAATGTGAATAGTTCTTCGTGGATCCCATTGCAACTCAAATCAGCAAATCCTGAGATCCCCTTGATCTCCTTTCCTAATTACTTACTAATCACTCAATTTGGATACTAAAGTAAAGAAAATGATTTATTTTTGTCTAATTAGGATTAATTGAGGTTTGGGAACACTTAGTAAAGAGAGAATATGACTAATGACTGTTGGAGGAGGTTGTTATTAACCGTAATCTCAAAATGGGTTAAGGGTCATACTAAGCACCTCTTAATTACCCGTTTATCTACCTAAAGACCGTCTAAACCTAAAACAGCCATAACTTCTAAACAGTAAGTCCAAAATCCTATTATGACCACTCTACAGAATGAGAAACCATCATACCTCTCATTTGGAAGTGGTTTTAGAATCTAATTCAGCTCTTACCAAAATTTATAGGCCATATAAGAATTCTCAAGGTTAAAACGTCCAGTAAAATTTCTAAGGGTCAGAATGTCACGGCTTAACATTACCCAAAGTTATAGCCCCATTCGATCCAATATGAATTTAAAATAATATTTTACATTCTTCGATACGTAAAATACCGTTCGTTACACCCCCCAAGGCCCCTGGGAAATTCGCCCCTGAAATCCCATCAAGCAAGGTAGGGTTATATAATAAAGTTACCCTGAATGCCTAATAAGAAAATGCAAGCATATCATCCATCAAACATGCACACATAAGCAAGAAAGTAAAACCTATGCCTATCCTAACATGCAAAGTACTGAACTACTTTATATGATACCATTGGTAAAAGTGAACTCGATAAACAAAAATATCTTACCAAGTAAAGAGTTTCGTATAAGCGGTGCTCAAGCCTTCATCGGTTTGTTTCGTACTATCACCCTCACTTTCACTCAAAAAAAACTCCAACCACCTTCGTCATCTTCATTTTAAGCTGCTTTCTATTACATCCTAATATATGAATAGGCTTACGAGGTCAGCTCCTGGTTTAATCTTGATGTCATCTAATTGATCCAGTGTCATCTTTTTGAATGCCTCTTGTAAGCCTTTCCAATGTCTACTAATGGATAATGGGTATCTATCACTTACAATGTTGTTTGGCACACCATATGATCACACATCCTCTTCGCATGTATTCATCTAGTTTCATTACTATTTCGCTCGATTTTATTAGCGTTCTTCATCAGTCTATCGATTATGACCCAGAGTCTACCATATCCTTCTCAAGTTGACAGTCCATCAATGTCTATCCGCATTTCCATTTGGGAATCCCTACTGGATGGGACAACCTACTCGCTTCCTCCGCCCAGCTTCCACTAATTGGCAATTCCACATCCCTCAATCCCGACATTCTTCTTCATCCCTTCCCAATAAAATGACTATCCAATTCATTTTATTACCACATGAATGTATAATCAATCTCGAATGATGGTACTCTCATAGCACCTCGTCCCTAAATCCATCAATGTTAGGTACAAGTAGTCTATCCCCATAAGCATTCAATTATCTCGGTTGAATCTCTACTATCTCATCTCTACTAGTTCTACTCCCATCTTTGTTAGAATAGGACTATCATATATCTCATCTCACCAATTACCTTGGCTCTAGTTCTTACCTCAATTGGAAAATATTACCAGCAATATACTCAAATCGTTCTGCATTAGGAATACTACTTCTCAGCTGGTATGTCTCCTTAATACCACAAGCGCTATCCTCAAGCATATCTTGAACCTTTCCTTCCCGGAAAGAAAAGAATATCACTTACAAATACCGGTATAAGCTCCCTTAGCCCTCGACACTCCACAACATCTCTAAGAGCCATCCGCCCACTATGCGAATACTATAGCTGCTCCCCACTCTGATATACTCTTGTGAGAGATCCCTCTTCTCAACAGGTTACTCACTTGCATCTCTGCTCTCATTGCACTTTGAATTCCACCCTCCTCGAAGGCATAACACTAGCTTAGCATCCTTCACTAGGTCGATACGTAGTTCAGTCTCTCTGCATGGTAATAGTCCGATAACCTTCGGATATTCCCTCACTATGGGTAATGATGACGACTCCTCATGTGTTGTCCCAAGGAATATACCAAGATGATCTTAATTGTACCCTTAGGTGTATACTTTGACTCTAGCTTCCGCTCTCTCCCTATCACATTTGTCATATGTTGCACCTCATAATTTCACAACTTTGTATCCCTTCAGTCACTCCATCCCCAGATGATACTGAACCTTACGGAACCCAAACAAAATAATCACAGACAAACAAGCATCCATGACTCGATACATTAAGTCTCGACAAACCACACTTAAGTCGATCAAATCATCACCAAGTTCGAAACAACTATAGATTTTTCTATTGGGTTATGGCACAACTCTAACCTATTCACTAACTCACCAGATAAAAAGGGGTTAAGGTATCGATATTAAATAAACACGTATAGGTATAACATAAATGGAAAGCATTGCTCGAATAAGAATGGCCTTCACTTTCTCCATCACCAATGAAGTAGGAGTGACATCCAATGCACCAGCCATCACATTACGGTCATCCTTCTTCAGCTCTGGACAGTCCTTCAAATGTCCAGCCTTATCACTGATGAAGCACTTCCTAACCCCACTCCTTGGAGTTTTGTGGTTCTTACCGAGATGATCTTTCTCATTACAATATGCACTTCAGCTCCCACATGCCATTCCTCTGGCCATCTTCTTCCTAAAACTAGTTCTTTCCTTTGTTGTTCCATTTCCTCTTGCCTCCCTTGCTCACTTGCAACTTTGGCTCTTCCTTTGAAGCAACAACTTCATCTTTTTGCATTAGGTATAGACCCCTATGCCTCAAAGCCCACTTCACAACCTTCTCGAAGTTCTCATTAATATGACCAATCATCCACTCTCCTAGATACTCACTCAGGCCAACTATGAATTTCTTGTTCTTCTCCAATGGAGTGTCGATAAAGGAAAACAATATTTCAACAATATGTCGAATTCAGCTACATACTCCGAAACAGTCTTCACTCCCTATTTCAATTCAGCAAACCTCTTAAACAATACTGATTTTTAGGCAGCCGGTATGAACTTCTCCTTAAATCGGGCTTTAAACTTCTCCTAAGTGAACTGATCTTGAGGAGTAGCAGTTTTAACCTCATTCCATTATCCCATAGCTCCACCTTGAAGTTACCTAGATGCTAACTTTCTCTTTATTGCCTAAATACAGTCGCAAGCATCGAACCAATCCTACACCTCCATAGTTAATTCCGTTCCAAGGAATGGTTTGCCTCCAATGCTAGAATATTCCTTGTTTAACTAAGCAAAGTCAGCTTTAGGCACTTGCACTGGAGTTCCACTACCAACAGCAACTGGAGCATCACATTGGGCATTTTGCAACATGTTTCTCGTCATCACAAGGAATATGATCATCATGTCGGGATTATCCGCCCCCACTCCCGCTCCCTCTCTTTCTACTCCTAACATAGAATTTCAAGCAGTATTCCTTATATGTCGGGTCATTCTTAAAATTTGCAATAAAAATGATCAGTCTCTCATAAAGGAAAACTGCATCTATATTACTCAACTGTGCATTATGAATTATATACTATATATACTACTAATATATAGTTTTGATAACCAAAATATATAACAAGTACACTCTCTCATATATTGCTTAATCCATTTTAAGGTGTTCCACTTACCTTATCTCTAATGGATCTAAGTACCAAATCATGTTAATCGCTCAACCTAAGCTCTGATACCACGTAGAGTGTAAGGTAATAGTACTTGGCCAATGTAGGATAATTGCCAAAGAAGAAATAATCAAAACTCCATAATCTTTTGTATATCTCATAATGTGTTGAATAAAATATACTATCCACATTGTAACAACCCAAAATTTAAGATATAATAATTAATTAATGAAATGATGAAATAATTTTGTGAAATTATCAAAATTGAGCAACGAGAGTTGCACCACTGTGTCCATGGTAATTTTCTGGTCAATTCCATATATACAACGTCAGAATCCGAGCTAGTATGAAGGAGTTATGAATTAAACAAGAAAAAAAATATAATAATATATAGGGCTAGGTCGACCACCAGGTCGACCTAACCACCACCTAGGTCGACCGGCTGGTCGACCAAGGAGGAGGGACGTTTGACAGGTAGGACGACCCGCCCCGTTGGTTCGCAAAGAATTGATTTCTTTGTTCGCCTACGATTTCTACATGTCATTTTTGATTTTTTCTCTCATCTGGTCCATCCGTGCTTCCATCTGACGGCTCCTATTCAGCCTATGACGTGGTTGCACTATATTCAATCTCCAAATCCAACGGTCTTAGATCCACTTCTACCCCTATAAATAAGACCCTAGGCCTAGCTATTTTTCTCATTCTAGATTTTCTCCATTTGGGTTCACCTTTTCAGGAAGGACCCTAAAAGGAATAATTTTCCGAGGAGAAAATCATTTCAAATTAAAATATTTAATAACTCCAAGTGGATCTAGGAAGACCAAGGGAAGAGCTTAGGCCCGTAGGTGAGTGATTGTAATTATTTTAGATTTTTAAGTAATTTAAAATAATAGGGTTTCCAATAGCTGTAGTTTTTCTACGATTTTGGAATAACCTTTTTACCAGTTTTTTTTCAGTTTTAGATATATTTTTCAGTTTTAGATATATTTTTCAGTCTATTTCCTTTTAGCTATTCTTTTCAGTTAACTGTAGTTTATTACTGTTAATTACAGCTTTCCATTTATTTACAGTTTACTTATAGTATTTATAATTATTTACTATTATTTAAGTTTTATTTACATCATTTTCTAGGATTGGGATTTTCTTCTGTAATTTTCAGTTTCTTTCTATTTTTCCATTTTACGCGAATGGAATATAATAGATTAAAACACAAATATGGATTAATAATAAGAGTACTGAAATTACAAAGAATAAGATGTAAAATGAGACAACTGTAATAAATTGGAATTGGACCGAATTTAAGATATTGGCCTAGTTATAACTTGTAATTATGACTAAAAAGGGTAAAAGAAGAAGTAGCTTATTTTTTTACTTAGACCATGGTTTAAGTTAATAAGCATAATTATAATTAGAAACAGAACAGAAAAAGGCTTATTTTGAGACTTAGAATAAATTAATAAGCAGTGATAGCAAGAAAGACAGTAGAGGCTTATTTAAGCAATTTATACTTAGCAAAGATGAAAGTAAGATGTAAAATGAGACCACTGTAATAAATTGGAATTGGACCAAATTTAAGATATTGGCCTAGTTATAACTTGTAATTATGACTAAAAAGGGTAAAAGAAGAAGTAGCTTATTTTTTTACTTAGACCATGGGTTAAGTTAATAAGCACAATTATAATGTAGATTATAATTAGAAACAGAATAGAAAGAGGCTTATTTTGAGACATAGAATAAATTAATAAGCAATGATAGCAAGAATGACAGTAGAGGCTTATTTAAACAATTTATACTAAGTTAATAAGCAAAGATGAAAGTAGGACCTGTACCGATAGCGTTCTATAGTATTTCTATGGACATGGTGTCTCACATTAGCCTGAAGTGAGATGAGGGCATGCTTATGTTGTAGAAGTGGTAAATAAATGGTCAAATAATATAAGTTCAAATCATGGGGATTTGGACAAGGGGCGCAACTAGATATTGTTTGGATGACGGGCATGTACCAATAGCATTCCCTATTATTTCTATGGACACAGTGTCTCACATTAGCCTGAAGTGAGATGAGGGCACGCTTATGCTGGAGTAGTGGTGAATAAATGGTCCAATAGGTGGAGCAACTGGTAACATGAGCATAGTGGTGGTCACGCGTGCAGCTTCCAGTTGGTACTCAGTAATCGTTATGAGTTCCATGCGCTTAGTAGGTGCCTTTCGTTGGCACTAATGTCTAAACTTCAGTAGACACATAGTAGAAGGTCGATCAAAAGTATAGTATTAGGACTTCAACCTAATTAAAGTAGGTTTGGGAATTCAGCCTAACCAAGCATCCATCAAGGACAAATGCAAACAATCGAAGTTATCCAATTGAATTAATCTAGTAGTTAAATCATATTTATTTCTAGTTTTACCTTTCCTTCTATTTCCTTTGTTTCTTTTTATAACTAGAATTGTTGCAAAGTCTATTATCTTTACTTTGCTTAAAAATACTAGTAATTACTATCATTCACTAGACATTTAGTCTGACTCGCTCTTCTATTTTCCCTTTTTTCCCCATAGGCCAGCAAGGGTAAGGACGGTAGATTGTGGACTCTTGGAGACTTCTTTGGCAAAGATTTTCTCATGTATTCCTTTTCTTCATTTTTAGTTTTAAGTTCTTTTGTTGTACTGGCACTCTTTGAAGGATAGTTTGTACTCTGATTTTTAAGAGACTGGTGTTTTGATTTCATAAGACATGTTTTGGCATTTTGAGACATCCTATGTATTTGGTATTTTGTGACTTATTTGGTTTATAAAGTATTTATGAAGTTTGGTTTCAATAGTTTCCGCTGCTTTTATCTATTTTGTCTTGTGAATCTTAGTCTTTGCAAGTTTTTAGCTATACCTACAACGCACCACATCTTTTAGTGTCCTTTTGTGTATACTAAGGGGTGTTGGGTGTTTCATTTGGTATCAGAGCCTAAGGTTACAGGATTCCTGAAAATTGTTTTTAAAAGTAATGTATTTTTCAAAATAAATTGTTTCAAAAGTATTTTTCAGAAAGGAACTCTTAGAAATAGTTTTCAAGTATAAAAGAGTTTTTACAAAAATCCCCTCAAAAGTCCAGTTCAATCTCCCTTCGACTCTTTCCTAAATTCTCTTTTCTTTGCATAGAATGGCGGATGCCCCTAATCTTCCTGTGGGTATTCCAGTCCTAGGTGGTTTCGTAGGTATCTACAAGCCACGACTCCAGAGGTGCATGGGCAAGCGCCCAATCCTGCACCAGTAGGTAGGAATCCTATCAACCCACCTGCAGTAGTCAATTTCACTAAGCTTTGTAAGGATTTTGCGAATTTGGAAGGAAAGACATTTTCTAGTACGGAGACTTTTGTGGAGGTGCGGGCTTGGTTATGGAACGTAGAGAGGATATTCGGGCTATTGGGATTGGAGGATCAGCAGCGGGATCATCTAGCATCTTGGCAGCTGAAAGAGGTGGCTTCTTATTGGTGGGAGGTTATTGAGTTGGAAGGAAGAGACGTTAATCGAAATGGGTTCCGGGAGCGATTTAATAGGAAGTTTTTATCTCAAGTAGAAGAAAGTTTCCAGTTGGAGCGGTTTATTAACTTGAAGCAGGGAAGTTTGTCTGTGAAGGAGTATATCAACCAATTTAATGAGTTGTCGCGGTTTGGAATGGAGTTGGTGAATACACTGCATAAGAAGGCTATGAAGTTCGCGAAGGGGTTAAATCAGCCCCTTCACGGGTTGTTGTTGACTCACGTACTGATGGGAGATACCTACGAGTCACTGGTGGAGATGGCGCTTATGTCTGATGCAGCTAAGGAGGGGGTGTCTAAAGAAGTTGTTAAGTCGGAAGGTCCTAAGAAGAAATGGTGGAAGAACAATAAAGAGAAGAAGAAATTAGAAGGCCCTCAGAAGAAAATCAAGAAAGGAGTGAAGTGCCATAGTTGTGGGATTGTTGGACATATCTCCAAGGACTACATGAAGGAGAAGATGAAGGGAAAGTGCTATAATTATGGGCAACCCGGTCACATGAGTAGGAATTGTCCCCAGAAGACGAGGCAGGGACTGAGTGCACCGGCAGCTAAGATTCAGGCATTAGATGCAGCACCATCCAGCAGCGTTCCAGAGAGAGGTAGGAAAGTCACCGTGGAAGGTTTGATTTCTATTTCTGTTTTTCCCATTCGGACTCTTTTCGATTCTGGAGCATCACACTCTTTCATCTCTAGTTCTTTGGTAGATTGTTTGCACTTAGACATCTCTTTAGTACTAGACCCCATTGTTGTTTCAAACCCCATAGGAGGATCGGCACACTTGTCTATGGTTTGTAGGGGTTTGAAATTTTTTATCCTAGGCATAAAATTTGATTGTGATGCCTATGTATTGGGATTCTCGGGGTATGGGATGATTTTGAGGATGGATTGGCTATCCACATATGGAGCTATATTAGACTGCGAGAGGAGAGTCGTTAGACTAGAGACATGCAGCAGTAAGACTCTCAAGATTTCTTACGACCTGCAAGGTCAGTTATGTTGAGCTTCCTTTATTCCCTCAATTCATCATCAGAAGAGTTAGATTCAGTTCCTATCGTCAGAGATTTTCCAGACGTCTTTGAGGAGGTTAGGGGACTACCCCCTAAGAGAGAGATTGACTTCATGATTTATTTGACTGATAATGCTAAGCTGGTAGCATTACCCGTGAGGCACATGGCACTTAGGGAGAAGAAGGAATTGAGAAAGCAAGTTCATGAGCTTTTAGAGAAAGGTTTCATAAGAAGGAGCATACCGGAGTGGGGAGCACCAGTCGTCTTCGCTACTAAGGCGGATGGTTCCCTTCGACTTTGCGTAGACTATAGAGAATTAAATAAGCTCACGAAGAAGAACTGCTATCCACTTCCTAGGATAGATGATCTTTTTGACTAGTTGGTTGGCTCTTCGGTATTATCTCAGCTTGATTTAGCCACTGGATTTCATCAGCTTAGGATCGCTGATGATAGCATTGATAAGACCGCATTTAGGACACCCGACGGATTCTTTGAGTGGTTAGTCATGCCTTTTGGGCTAACCAATGCTCCAGCCTATTTTGTAGATTTGATGAGCCATGTTTTTAGAGATGTACTAAATATGTTCGTGGTGGTATTCGTGGGTGACATTTTGGTGTTTTCCAAGAGTATAGAGGAGCATGATGTTCATTTGGAAGAGGTTCTTCGCACAATTCGTAATCATCAGTTGAGGGCAAAGTTTTTGAAGTGTCGCTTTTAGTGAGAGGAGGTACATTTCTTGGGGCATGTAGTCTCGAGAGAGGGTTTGGCTGTTGACCCCGCTAAGGTGATGGCAGTGCAAGATTGGAAGGCCCCCAAGAACATTACCAAAGTTAGAAGCTTCCTAGGATTGGTTGGCTATTATAGGAAGTTCATTAGAGATTTTGCCAAGATTTTAGCACCACTTACTCGCCTCACTAAGAAGAACAAAGCATTTGTGTGGGACGTGGATTGTGAGGATTCCTTCACGAAGCTTAAGAGAGCTCTTACTAGTGCACCAGTGTTAGTTTTACCCGATGGAGCTAAGCCTTTTACAATATACACTGATGCATGTGGGACAAGTCTAGGAGCGGTGTTGATGCAAGAAGGGATGGTAGTATGTTATGGGAGTACGCAGTTGAGGATGCATGAGAAGAACTACCCTACCCATGATTTGGAGTTGGCTGCTATAGTTTTTGCGCTCAAGTCTTGGAGGCATTACTTGCTTGGAGAGAGGTTCGAGATTTTCACCGACCATAAGTCATTGAAGTACCTATTCTCACAGAAGGATTTGAACTTGAGGCAGCAGAGATGGATGGAGTTTATGGCGTCGTACGACTTTGAGATAGCTTATACCCTTAGCAAGGGAAATGTGGTTGCGGATGAGTTAAGTAGAAAGAAAGCAACCCTTAGTCCTTTGTTCGTAGAGTGGAGGAGCCTAGAGTTTATTTCCACTTTTGATTTTAAGCCCTCTACGGACATTACCCCTGGATTGTTAGCAGTGCTTGAGGTGAGGCCTAACCTTATAGATCAGATTGGCTCGAGGCAGCGAGAGGATTCGGAGCTTATGGATAGGATTAGCCGAGGAGAGTTATTCCATTGATGGCAAAGGGTGGCTTAGGAGAGATGGAAGGCTTTGTGTTCCCCGCGTTAATGATTTGTTGAGAGCGGTTCTAGAGGAAGCACACCATTCTCGTATGACTATTCATCCGGGTGGTGATAAGATGTATAGGGACATAAAGAGGATGTTTTATTGGAGTGAAGAAGGATGTAGCGAAGTTTGTAGCTAAGTGCCTTGTGTGCCAAAGGATTAAGGCAGAGTAGCAGAAGCCCGGTGGACTACTTCAACCATTGGATATACCCGAATGGAAGTGGGACAGCGTTTCGATGGACTTCGTAGATGGTTTATCCCGATCTAGGAAGTGGAATATTAGCTTTTGGGTGATTGTAGATCATTTGACTAAGAGCGCCCACTTCATTCCGGTTAAGAGTAAGAGGACGGCATCTTATTTGGCATCCTTATATATTCGTGAGATAGTCCGACTTCATGGAATTCCCTCTAGCATAATGAGCGATAGAGAACCTATTTTTACTAGCGAGTTTTGGAGAAGCTTGCAAGAGGCTTTAGGGATGCAGCTTAGATTGAGTACGGCCTATCACCCTCAAACGGATGGCCAAACAGAGAGAGTTAATAGAGTGCTTGAGGATTTGCTGCGGATGTGCATTCTAGACTTTGGAGGAACTTGGGAGGAGCATCTTCCTTTGGTGGAGTTCGCATATAATAACAGTTTCTAAGCTAGCATTCAGATGGCACCATTTGAAGCTATATATGGGAGACCTTGCAAATCACCCTCATGTTGGGTAGTGTCTACGAAGAAGTTGCTACTTGGTCCAGACATGGTTAGGGAAACCTCGGAGAAGGTGAATTTGATTCAAAGGAGGATGAAGACAGCTCAAGATAGGTAGAAATCTTATGCGGACAAACGGAGGAGAGACATTGAGTTTGGGGTTGGAGACTTAGTTTTTATTAAGGTATCCCCGCTAAGGAAGGTGGTAAGGTTTGAATCGAGTGGGAAGTTAGCCCCCATATTTGTAGGACAATTCTCCATCATAGAGAGAGTAGGGAAAAGGGCGTATCGAGTGAAGCTCCCAGAGAGTCTCGCAAGAGTGCATGACGTTTTCCATGTTCCGCACTTGAGAAAGTGCTTACATGACTCGGCGGAGGTTGTGGAGCCCAATCAGTTGGAGGAAGTGGAAATAGAAAAGGAAGCATCAGTTCGTCATATTCCTACGAAGATCATTGGATGAGACACCAAGAGACTTAGGAATAAAGAAGTTCCATTAGTAAAGGTGCAGTGGAGAGATGATGTTGCAGACGCTACATGGGAGGCTGAAGAGAAGATTCGTACTTCCTATCCTCATCTTTTCGATAGTAAGCTTTAGAATTTCCTATTTCCATCTTTATTTTTGAATAGGTTCTTTCTTTTATTATCCATTGGGAGGGTAGAACTTAGGATTTAACCTATGGATGGTAGGATTTAATGTAAACATGTCATTAGAACATGTTATGTATAATGGATCCTAGTGGTTGCAAGTGTTTGTTAGTGGATGCAAATGGGCGCATATACTTACACTAGGCACTATTATCCTTTAGGGATCGGCCTAACTAGGACACTAGAGCATATGCATAAGGATGTGTGCCCATTTGCATTTTATTTTTATTTTTCATGGTTGCTATAAATGGATGATTATCTCATGATTGTTGCATTTGGATGATGATTCTCGCACGTATATAGAACTATCAGTTCTTCTTAGGGAATTTGCATTCATTTGGATACATGGCACGAACATGATTGCATAAAAGGAGGTCGACTGAATCAGTGGACCGCCTAATCTTTTGCATTAGTCAGGGACATTGACACTACACTAATTGCATAAGTATCATAAATCGCATTAGAAAGACTTAAGGACAATGGATGTAATGGATAATGGTTGAGTAATTGGCTGTAGAACTTGGATGAAAACATTTAGTTCATTCTCTATCCTTAGAGATTTCGGGGACGAAATCCCTTAAGGAAGGGAGAATGTAACAACCCAAAATTTAAGCTATAATAATTAATTAATGAAATGATAAAATAACTTTGTGAAATTATCAGAATTGAGTCACGAGAGTTGCACCATTGTGTCCGTGGTAATTTTCTGGTAAATTTCCATATATAGAACGTTAGAATCCGAGCTAGTATGAAGGAGTTACGAATTAAAAAAGAAAACAAGAAAAAAATGTAATAATAATTAGGGCTAGGTCGACCGCCAGGTCGACCTAACCACCACCTAGGTCGACCGGCCGGTCGACCTAGGAGGGGGGACGGTCGACAGGTAGGTCGACCCGCCCCTGTCGGTGAGCGAAATATTGATTTCTTCGTTCACCTACGATTTCTACACATCATTTTTGTTTTTTGCTCTCATCCGGTCCATCCGTGCTTCCATTCGACGGCTCCAATTCAGCGTATGACGTGGTTGCACCATATTCAATCTCCAAATCCAATGGTCTGAGATCCACTTCTACCCCTATAAATAAGACCCTAGGCCTAGCTATTTTTCTCATTCTAGATTTCCTCCATTTGGGTTCACCTTTTTAGGAAGGACCCTAAAAGAAATAATTTTCCGAGGAGAAAATTGTTTTAAATTAAAATATTTAATAACTCCAAGTGGATCCGGGAAGACCAAGGGAAGAGCTTAGGCCTGTAGGTGAGTGATTTTAATTATTTTAGATTTTTAAGTAATTTAAAATAATAGGGTTTCCAATAGTTGTAGTTTTGTCTACGATTTTGGAATAACCTTTTTACCAGATTATTTTTAGTTTTAGATCTACTTTTCAGTCTATTTCTTTTTAGCTATTCTTTTCAGTTAATTGTAGTTTATTACTGTTAATTATAGCTTTTCCATTTATTTACAGTTTATTTACAATATTTATAATTATTTACTGTTATTTAAGTTTTCTTTACATCATTTTCTACGATTAGGATTTTCTTCTGTAATTTTCAGTTTCTTTCTATTTTTCCATTTTACGCGAATGGAATATAATAGATTAAAACACAAATATGGATTAATAATAAGAGTACTGAAATTACAAAGAATAAGATGTAAAATGAGACAACTGTAATAAATTGGAATTGGACCGAATTTAAGATATTGGCCTAGTTATAACTTGTAATTATGACTAAAAAGGGTAAAAGAAGAAGTAGCTTATTTTTTTTACTTAGACCATGGTTTAAGTTAATAAGCATAATTATAATTAGATTATAATTAGAAACAGAACAGAAAAAGCCTTATTTTGAGACTTAGAATAAATTAATAAGCAATGATAGCAAGAAAGACAGTAGAGGCTTATTTAAGCAATTTATACTTAGCAAAGATGAAAGTAGGACCTGTACGAACTACATTCTATAGTATTTCTGTGGACACGGTGTCTCACATTAGCCTGAAGTGAGATAAGGGCACGCTTATGCTGAAGAAGTGGTAAACAAATTGTCAAATAATAGAAGTTCAAATCATGGGGATTTAGACAAGAGACGCAACTAGATATTGTTTGGATGACGGGTCTGTACAACCAGCATTCCCTATTATTTCTATGGACACAGTGTCTCACATTAGCCTGAAGTGAGATGAGGGCACGCTTATGCTGGAGTAGTCGTGAATAAATGGTCCAATATGTGGAGCAACAAGTAACATGAGCATAGTGGTGGTCACGTGTGAGGCTTCCAGTTGGTGCTCAGTAATCGTTATGATTTCCATGCGCTTAGTAGGTGCCTTTCGTAGGCATTGGTGTCTAAACTTCAGTAGACACATAGTAGAAGGCCGATCAAAGGGGTAGAATTAGGACTTCAGCCTAATTAAAGTAGGATTGGGAATTCAGCCTAACCAAGCAGCCATCAAGGGCAAGTGCAAACAATCGAAGTTATCCAATTGAATCAATCTAGTAGTTAAATCGTATTTATTTCTAGTTTTACCTTTCCTTCTATTTCCTTTGTTTCTTTTTATAACTAGAACCATTGCAAAGTCTATTATCTTTACTTTGCTTAAAAATACTAGTAATTACTATCATTCACCAGACTTTTAGTCTGACCCACTCCTCTATTTCCCCCCTTTTCCCCATAGGCCAGCAAGGGCAAGGACAGTAGATTGTGGGCTCTTGGAGACTTCTTTGGTGGAGATTTTCTCATGTATTCCTTTTCTTCATTTTCAGTTTTAAGTTCTTTTGTTGTACTGGTACTCTTTGAGGGATAGTTTGTACTATGATTTTTATGAGACTGAGGTTTTGATTTCATAAGACATGTTTTGGCATTTTGAGACATCCTATGTATTTGGTAATTTTTGACTTATTTGGTTTATAAAGTATTTATGAATTTTGGTTTCAATAGTTTCCGCTGTTTTTATCTATTTTGTCTTGTGAATCTTAGTATCTACAAGTTTTTAGCTATACCTACATTGCACCACATCTTTTAGTGTGTCCTTTTGGGTATACTAAGGTGTGTGGGGTGTTTCACACATAGATTTAAAACAAACGAGATAGATAAGTATAACTAAATGAACCAAAACAAATATCAAAGTACAAGGTTCATGGTAGTCATACAAAACAAATAGAGTAGAATTTATACATCATCAAAAAAATCCAAAGGAAATTTTTCTCTAAATAAAGTAAAGCACTGATAAAACTCTATAGTGCTACAAAGCAGAATTATAAATAAGCCCTACTAATATATATATATATATAATAGAGCTAGCTTATTGCTCGTCCTCTAAATAGATCCATGTGCTAATTTCAGGCCTGTTATCTAGTCAACTTATTTAAGAGTACCTGGGATAATAAGAAGCAAAGCATAAAACTTCGAGTCGGTCAACAATCTGGTGTGAGCGATAAACAATCTCAAAATACTATAAAAGTCGATATAGTAAAACAGAGACATTGTGCATGGGATCATACCTAACCTATCCATGCATGCAACAAGTTAGCACATAACACTATATATGCTACATTACCGTCATAGTCAAATGAATATACAATGCCAAGTAAACATGGGTATCGGGGTGACCTAACTTAGGATACCTACGTCATAAGACATCCACCTAGGTCACACAACAGTCTCACAAATCATAGCAATCTTAAAAAACACAAAGTAAACAAGCATCGATAACTGTCATCAAAATCTCACATCACCACAAATACAACCAAGGTTTTGCATCACCACGCATCACCATGACCATCACCAAGGTCTCACATCACTATGCATCACCATGACTATCACCAAGATCACGCTTTACCGCGACCATTCCCAAGGTCCCGTGTCACCACTATCATCACCAAAATATCGCTTCACCGTGACCACCACCAAGGTCCCTCAAATACATGACTCACTCAACAACCTCCCACACCAGCAACATCTCTTGTCAGCTTCGAATTTGGTGTTCGATCTCACACCTATCTCGTAGGTACTACCCACTTAGGGAAGGCAAGACCATCTCATGGTCTAAGTTACAGATAAGCGTCCTCATATATCCTTGCCCCATAAAACATACATCATATCATAAGTAATTAACGATCACTTTAGCACATGATCGATTCGAGAGTTCCATGTCCCATCAAAACTTTCTTGTCGAACGTGCCTCGTCGGAGTAATCTAGTCCCATACATACACTTCCCACTAGAAGTTCCACACATACACTTCCTATTAGAAGTTCCATACGTACACTTCCCACTATAAGTACCCAATTACGCACCTAATTTCATCGAAGTTCGAAACATCTTTAGACATCCATCACAAGCCGTAGAGTCACGATCATCAAGTTCCAAAGTCACCAAGTCAAAGCACCGCGTCAATTATTCATCATCAAAACTTCTTGTCACGGCACCATAACGTCAACATAGAATGTCAAACAAATAAACGAATACTGCACTTCGAGACGCCTGAAGTCATCATATTGGTGTTGAGTTATTTTCTTCCACACCTAGCCAATTTTCCACTCGAATTCCATACCTCTCATCCTATTCATTCATGCTCGAAGTTTTTGTCGAGGAACCACTATCCAAGCTTGAAGTCAAGCACCAAAATTCACGAAATTCACCCACCACTGACTTGTCTTATGCATCAGTATTGACATGATTTTAACCATGCCAAAACTCTCCAAACCACTCATGACCAAAAATGTTGGGTTTTTAGACATCACAGAACACTTCCTATTAATTTCATTACATTTTGAACACTTTTGCTCATTGAATCACACAAATGATGGCCACTCATCACACCTAAACGGATTAAAATACAAACAAATGACTTCACAAAAACATTACATAACATTCTAGCATCATATAACAGCAAGCCAAACATACTTCAAACAATTGTATTGCCCTAGATCTAACAAAATAGAAAATAATGACTCATTTGGTCTAACATCCAAAAACAAATCAAAGTCAATATTTATCCTTCAAAAACCATTTATCGGAGTTATTAAAGTTAAATCCAAGTTTAAAAACATTTTAACATTTCAAAATCGCTTAAAATGTCATCTTTAACTATATAGACAAGAATAGTATGGTGAGAAGGATAAACCACTTACCTAGACTAAAATAACACGAATACCAAGGAAATTATGATGTGAATAGTACTCTATGGATTCCAATACAACCTAAATTAGTAAATCCCAAAATCCATTTGATCTTTCTTTGCTAGTTACTCACTAATCACTCAATTTGGCTAACTAAAGTGAAGAAAATGATGGATTTTGGTGTAGTTAGGATTAATGGAGGTTTAGGAATATTTAGAAAAGAGAAAATGTAATCGATGACTACTGAAGAAGGCTGCTATTAATCTTAATCCTAAAATGGGTTAATGGACCACATTGGCCACCTCTTAATTACCCGCTAATCTGCCTAAAGATTGTGCAAACTTAAAACAGTCATAACTTCTAAGCGGTAAGTCCAAAATCCTATTATGAATACTCTACGAAATGAGAAACCACCGTATCTTTCATTTAGATGCAGTTTCAGACTAGTGTGGCCCAATAAAAAATTTAAGGGTCAAAATATCACTACTTAACATTACCCAAATTTATAGCCCCGTTTGACCCAATATGACATTAAAAATAATATTTCATCGTCCTTTGATACGTAAAATACGGTTACAAATACATAGTTACATGTCTTCGAAAACGGTGTGATCGTGTTAAGAAGCATTTTAAAGGAATTTCTAATGAGGCCATTGCTTAAGCTAAAAGGCAAACGAACTATATGTTGGATTGTTACCTCAAATTTGAAAGCTATTATGAATATGTGCTTGAGTCTTTATGGCATATGGGATTCCATTGGACCTCTCTTATGTTTTGGATAAAGGGGAGCTAGGCCATATTATGAGAATAGTATAGGAGACAAGTCAACCTATTGCAAGTTATCCTACTCTCATTTGATTATGTCGGGTCCCCCGATGGTAAGCCGGAGACAATTATATGAGACATAGGGTAGGCCCAGGTTCTAGGGTGTTCCCACCAGATGTAGAAAAACAAGTGCAAGGCTATGGCAAGACTACAATAAAGGAATAAGCGTTTGTATGCTTTTATTGATAAGCGTATACTTTATAATAATTTGAGATAGTAATTTTATATTATTGACCTAAGCTGCTCTATTCTATTGTAATATATGCATTGCTTTACCATTTTAGTATTTGAATATTTGATATCATGGTTTCATATAATATTAAGGATTTTTTCCTTTATATATATACACAGTTTTTTATGTTTTGTCTTCTGATACATTTGAAGCGATTAAGGGAACTTTTTTATAAAAATTCTTTTTGCTTATCGTAATGAGAACCTACACGTCTCGTGCTATTTTTAGAGCTTTTGAAGGTGCTATAGTCGACATTTTTGGGTCTAAGCGAGACCATTATGTTATTCTAGGGTGCTTTTTACCCCTTGGCATCCAGTCGTATTCGATAGTATAACCTGATAAGGTTTAGGATATCGTCATTACCTATGTAAATAGGTTTTATGTCATCTGTTAATAGGCATCTTTACTGTATCATAATAGTATAATGCGATAAGGTTTCAGATATTTTTGTACTTATTTGAATAATTTTACGGTACTCAATATTTGACATCTTAGCCATATTATGATAGTATAGCCTGATAAGGTTTCAGTTGTTGCTGTTACCAATTTGGATAGGCTTATGTCATTCGTTAGGTGGCGTCTTAAATGTATTCGATCTTATATAGTCGTTCCTATTAATTAGGTCTTATGGCATTTATTCTTCGGTGGGCATTTACCCTCTAGATACTTAGGTCTGTGCCTAAGGGCTTTCCATGTTGATAGGAATCTTATCTGCGAAGTACCTGGTCTTTTGCCAGGGTTTTGAAGGGAATTTTATCCACCACTTACCAGGTCTCTTGACGGGAGTTTTGATGGGAATCTTATCCTTTAAGTACCTGGTCTTTTGCTCATGGTTTTGGATTGCTTTGCCCTAAGATTTTCCTTTGTTTCCTGAGATTACTTCGCCTCAAGATTTTCCGTTGTTTCTTGAGATTGCTTCGACTCAAAATTTTACTCATGATTTTCCATTATTTCTTAAAAAATTTTTGCCTCAAGATTTTTCCTTGTTCCTTGAGATTGCATTGCCTCAAGGTTTTTCTTTGTTTCTTGAGATTACTTCGCCTTAAGATTTCCCTATTCCTTGGATTTGCTTCACCTCAAGGTTTTCCTTTGTTACATGGTAACAGCGGTTGATTTTGCATGCATTGTTGGTCAATTATGAAATACGGGTTATATTGGCCATCTTTTACAGGTGATGGTAAGAGTGTTGCCAGGAGCATCTGTGGGGGTATGTAGGGAATGTATCCCTCAAGAAGAGGATGGACTTTCATCGCTATGGTCACCCAACGAATTCTATGATTGAGTAGAATGGGTTGGAGTGGTGGAAATACTTACGAGAATATTATGATAAAGAAGGACATCCACTTATAGCGGGAATTAACCTTCAAACTAATCTGTATCAACCATGTAGTAAGTATCAATAGAGTAACACACTTTTCACTACCCTGCAACACCAAAACAAAAAAGGTATTTGTTTTCCAATGAAATATTCCTTCGGTGGAGAAGTCATATCTCAGTTTTTCTTTTCTTTTTTTGAAAAGTTCTACATATTGTACTCATGTGCATTACTTTTGAAATATTTATTTTTCTGTAAACCATTTAGGTTTGGTCATTTTGGCATACGACATGTAATCGAGCCTAAGATCTCATTCTACATGAAGTTTTGCAAAATAGTTGCATGTAACAAACCCATGACTAATCATAAAGAGAAAAGAATGAGGTTAGAAGGTAGGACTATGCCTATATAGTTTGAAATTTTAATATGATAACTTCAAGAAACCCAAAGGTTCAATGAAGAAACTCTAATGAGTTCACCCTAAGTATATACTTCATAGAAAGAGTAAATGCTGAAAGGTATATAAAGAAATCCAAGAATCCCAATGGTCGGTATAAGAAGTCCAATAAGTGTCCCCTAAGTATAAGATTGGTAAAAGGAGAAATAGTTGAAATGCAACAATCTCGTAGGCCGGTATAAGAAATTCAATAAGTGCCCCCAAGTATAAGCTTAGTAGAAGGAGTAATAGCCGAAAGGTATATAAAGAAATCCAAGATCATCGAAGGCCAATATAAGAAGTCTAATAAATGTTCAGATTTTCCAAAATAACTTAAATTATATATTAAAGTCGGGCAATTAAAATGAATGGAAATAGTTGATCCATCAACCATAAATTCCAACAAAAATATATCATATACCTAAAGAAAGAACATTATTTAAATATCTTATAAATTTTTTGTTTAATATGTGTTAAAAAGCAAGATTATAAGTTAATTATTACCCTTGCTAAAAAGAAGTGGACGTACCACACAACCTCCCTCCTCTCTTAAAAAGCGATACTACACAATTCCACCTAAAGGATGATACATCCAACCCAAAAGGTTGTAAAGCTACCATGCAATAGCATAGTAAGGACGTCTCATGGTTCATATGGTGGAACAAAGCACAATGTTTTGCCTAAGTAGCAAGTTATTAATTACGATGATAGGAGCATATAAATGTCATCAATCTAGGTAGCGAACCCGAATAAAATCATCTAAGGATGAAAGAAACACGCCACACCAAAATCTGGTATTAAAGCTTACCCTTTCATTTTCTTGCAAAAGTAATTTTTATTGAAATTTCCATTTAATATTAATAATATTACATATTTTCTTAAATAATAGATATATGAAAATATCTCCCAAAAACTTATGAAATATTTTAACACTGAAAAACATATTTGTTAAGTTAGAAAAATTGATTGGTATTTTGAAAAATACCGAACAATTAACAAATAAGTGTATAATTGAATTTACACTTCAAATATAATTTTTAAGATAGATTTTCAACTTATAACGCTAGGAGAAATCTTAAAACAACTCTCAAAAAAATGATTATATCAAATTTATAATTATTAAATGTCCTATACCATTCGGTATAAATTTAGATAAAATAAATACTAAGAAATTCCATAAATATGCATTCTAATAAATAAAACAAGGTTTCGTATTTATCGTATTTTAATACAAAATAAATAGATAAATATAAATTAAGTTTTTAATTTTAAAGGGCCAACTTACAATTTTATTATATAAATATACTATCACTAGTTATTTAAAAATAAAAGTATATACGAAAATATTTTATTTATTTCGATGATAAATGACATTATCATTATAAATAGTTCGAAATGGATAATTATAGGATATCGCTTCTGTTTTTTTATCAAATTCCTATTATAGATTAAGATCCCCAAAATTCAATACATAAATTTGTATTGGTGTATTAACACCCCATAACCAATAAATTGCCAACATAATAATTTTATTGAAATCATATTGACTATAAATGTTAATTAAACATCCTGTAATTATTGGATTAACCTTCCATATTTATTAACATCATTTATAGCTTGCTATATATTATTTTCAATTTATTATTGAAATAGGTTTATTACTATTTTATCCAATTCAAGATTTCAAATTTGTAATCACATAATCATAAAGCATCCAAATAAATAATAATTTAGTATAATCGTCCAATTTAAACAACATTCATCCATTGTTTATTTTATCCTGCAAATAGCAAATTAAACATATCAGAAAAAAATTTACCTCTCATAAACGATATAATCTCATCACGCAAATAATTTATTGAGCTGTATTTGTGAACCAAATCAGAATAAGATGATTTAACTCGCAAAAATCAAGCATGCAAGGTTGAATCTTATCTCAGCAACTACATCCCCTCTTATTAATGCGTCCTCCATCCCACTCAACAATTCGCTTGACTTTACGCTATCCCTGACCACCATTGAGAGCTTCAGATTGGCATTACCTCCTTCGTTCCATGCATTATTCTAGTCATGCCTCCTTCCCTATAGTCATCGCCATAATACGATGCTTTTTTCAATGTGTTTTTTTTCTTTTTTGATTTAATTTCATGCGTGAGTTAGAGCTAAGAGAGAAAAAGGGGAACGAGATGAATTGTGATAGAGGGATAAGATGGAGTTGTATTTATTCAATATTGATATTTTGCACTTAAGCCATTTTAAAAACCATTTGTACTGACACTTTAAGCTAAGCTTTTGTTGCATAGAATTCCATTATCATTTACATATACATATCACATTCAATTTAATCATCCTACTATATATTTCACAAAGTATACTTAGATAAATTATCCAAAATATTTAAATTTATATTGTTTATTTTCGTTAATTTATTGATTTTATTAATATCAAATAATAACTTTTTCCATCTATTTCAATCATATGAGAATTATTTACAACATATAAATTAATTATATTCATTGTAAATATTTTATTCAAGTTTAATATATTTTATGAAAGGAACAAATTAACTAATTTAATTTAGGAATACAAAATTTCTTTATCGAAAAAACTTTAACTTAGTAAAATATATTTTTAAGATAAAAACAATCCAAAATAGATCGTAAATAATTTAGTTTGATAAAATTTGATTTATTGCAAAGGCATCGAAAATTGATCTTATAGAGAACAATTTTCTATAAGGAAAAATACAACTGGAATAGAAGTACTATTTTTTGTTACTTATTAAGCATCCATAAATGTTACACAATTCTGTTTCCTACATCTTTTCATAAAGCAGAGAAGACCGTTCACTCTCTCTTCATCCCAATTGTGCGTACGTTACTTCCACTCTCAATGTGACGCCCCACCTCTATACCCACGCTAGCCAAGAACACTACGGTGTAGTGCTGTCAACTAGCACGGAGAATAAGGCTGTTGAGGAGCGACCATCTATGTAATTGCTTTGTGCGAGCACCGATATGTCAGATAATAAAACATTGCATTTCATTTTTAGAGGAATACCGACATACCGATACAAACTCAAAGCTACTACACAGTGGCTATAATAGTTTAGGACAATAGATATAAAAATAACACAGATAACATAAATGCGGAATAAAGATGGAACGAAAAGTCTCATATATACAATAACTGATATCAGTTACAATACATTTGACACAATACGAATGATACAACTACAACTGTCGACTCAAGAAGTTATATATACAAGTACATTATCGACTAATATACATGAATACATTATCATCTTAAAACAGACACACTGACTACTACAACAAGACGAAGACCACTTCAACTGATATAAAAAGTCTTCATAGCTCTAGCAGCAACCCAAAGCTAAAAATCTACAACCTGTAAATACTCGGTCTGACCCGAGTATTACATTCAAAAGAAAATAATACCCGGATCAGTCTAATTCAAACCAGTTTATTAGTGCATATAGGCAGTAATAATTTAAATAGACGACAGTCACAATAATTCCCGTCTATCCGATTCTTTAAACAAAGAAACCGGATAACGGTCAATATAACACTTAACAGTGTTTAACAAAAATCAGCAGATTTAAATCATCAACAGAGATAAATAAACAATTTATCAAATCGACTAAATCAATGTAAAGCAATCGATTCTGGGTGGCTGCAGTGCACGCACGCGTGCACTGCCTCGCCACTATCGCAAGAGATACGCAAAGGCTCAGTGAAAGTCACAAATGATCACCAGGTCAAACCCCGAAATCGGGTTTAACACAAGTGATTCAAAAAGCAAATCCCAACAGGGGAAAAAACTGCAAAACACGAGCAACTGCAGACGTAAGCGAATACGAAGCAACCACCACGATGAAGCTACAGTAGCAAACAGTTGCAAAGACAAGGGCAGAATGCAACTACAAAGAAGACAGTGGCAACAGGTAGAAGATGATGCAGTGAAGCATGTACAAGGGCAGTACATATGAACATCATAGCAAGTGCAACAGGTAGCAGATGATGCAGTGAAGCCAATAGGGCAAAAAAATGAAGAAGTATATAAGTGCAGACACAACTATATGAACAGAGTAGTATGAAGGTGAGGGCACCATAGATATGGCACCACAGCACACACTATTTACAATAGAAAATGTTCAAATGTCTGTAAAATAAAATGCGAACCAAAGTTGCATTGAACAACATAAATGCCCAAGTGGCTGTGTGATAAAAATGCGAACAAAAGTGGCAGTAACAACAAAATGAAACTAGATAGGCTATAAGTCAAGTGCCATCATATAAGACAGCAAACACATGAATGTGCAAAAGTGAACATACATCTGTATACATACATGAATGTATGTATACAAATGGTCAAAAGTATCAGAAGGCAATTGGACAACTACAAATTCAAGTAGTAGCAATAATGCAATCTAGAATGTCACAGCAACAAGGCAAATGCATGTACAAATTCAACAAGGCAAGTACAAACTGGACAACAACAAAAGCTACCAAGCAGGCATCTCAAGTGATCAAGTCTATCACCATGATACTGCTATGGACAGTGCAATCAAAAAGCACATATATGCAGCAGCTAACTGGCATATGAACAAGTGAAACAATGACAGTTCAAATATGCAGAGAACAAGATGAAGCACTGCAATACAAGTATACGCAGGCAAACAGTGACATAAACTACAAGAAATGAGTGTACAGGGTAATGCAAAGACTAGTGATGAACAAATCAGTGCATATGCATACAACTAAACAACCAAGACCAAAGAGGGGATCGTATACAATGATGCATCTACAACTCAATGCACATGACAGTGCACACTCGAGCTTGAGACAGTACACTAATGGTACAAATGGAACTGACATTTAAGTGCAAGTCTCGAGTAGTGTATGATACTTAGTTAGCTATGCTATAGGTGGATAGTGCATACATATAAAGTCAAAGATCGAGACAAGCACACTCGACTGATGAGTGACACAAGTGACTTCAGGAAGAATGAAGCTCAATTTTCACTATAGCCTGAAATTACAACTTGCAGTGGGTACAGGTAAAAAGTCACAACACTACTCCGTAAGGAGATGGATACCGATGATACTCAAATGTATATCTAATTGCTCGAATGACAAAAGTCGCAAAGGAAATAAATTAGTTGCAAGTTCAACCACGAAGGTCAAAACCATCCCATAACAACATCACAACACGAAGTCAAAAAGATCGGAATCGAACAATTCACATTTGAAACCGAGGTGACAAAGAGTTAACAGATCGAACCAAATCACAGTTCAAAACCATTATGAAATGAAAATCAGTGAAAAATCTCAAATATCACTACAAAATCGATGGCCAACACAAATCGAATGACAACTTCAAACAATTATAAACGAACGAAGATCAAAGAATTCGAGTGAATTAGATGTGAGTGAGATCGATTCACTCACCTTTGTCACCGAAGAACCCAACATCTTATCGCGGTCGAAATCATCTCGAGAGACACTGGTCGATTGAAAGTCGGCACCCATAAATTTCTCGAAAACCCTAATTGATCGAACGAGCACAACCACCATTTTTCTTTTGTTTTGAATTAGGGCATGCGAACGAATGAATAAAAAGGGAATGGGCATCGGCCTATGATGAATATCACACCCCCAAAGGGAACGTGGGCCAATTATTTGCATTTTAAAGCCCGCTTACTTCCTTAATCAAATTATAGAAAAGAATGCCAACCAATTAAAACTTCCAAAAACAATTAGCTATCGACACTAATCGTTTAAATGTCGATTATTAATTGATGCGAAATACCGGGTTGTTACACTCAAACTTTATCTTCTGAATAGTTAAACCTTTCAAATGAGAAACCTTTCACTACAATTCTGCAATCGATTTCTTTACAAAAATGTATTTAGTCATCCTTACTATGTTAAGGAGATCAAATAAGTTGCACTTATGTAAATATATCAAAACTGACATTTCAGCAACCAAATTCTTATGTTTATTTATAGTCCTTATTTTAGTGTTGTTACAACACAACAATATCGTTACTGTATCCAATCGTACTAAATACATGATTTTGTATTATGACTTATTTGCTCATTTCCAATTAAACATTTCATTGAAATTCTGTATCTATAGGATGCAACTATTCACCATACCCCTTTTATATGCAATCAAATATGCTTATACTCTTTTATTGTTCCAAGTTAAAAACTCATAGAAGACAATACATAACCTTAGGAAAATTGACACTTAAATCACCAAGGCTTGTAAGTTTTAATGGTTGCATTTCTCGGCTCTTAAATTGTATTGCTCGATTTTCTCGTAAGTATGGAGTGGGCTGGCTCACCCACATGATTGGCCCACATGATATCAACAGAATAACTTCGGCCCACCTTTTGGCCCATATGTTTTCGGAGCCTGGCAATTTTCCTCGCCCACATCGCATGGTTCACACCCTGGCTCAAGTAGATGGGCTCTCTCAACAGTCAGTCCGCCCAACTCTAGCATATGTACTAAACCATCAACCCACTCTTTGACCAGGTCCTTTGTTCACCTTCGATACTAATTGCCCATACTCTCTGAAGCTCCTTTGTCTTAATATAGCAGTTTTGGCCATTGTTGCCAAACCTCTACTACTGAAAGAGGCTTGGCATGCAATATTCCTTTGAAAGGACAAGCGCAATGTCACTGTTTGTTTGACATAATTGCAACTGTGGAGTAACCACTATATGTCCTTTACTACCATCAAAGCACCTCTGCACAACCACTCCCTGATCCCATTCTACCTATCCTCGACCATGGCATGCTCTAATGTGGACCACCAATTGGCGTCATTTGTACCATATAGATGAAATGGCATCCTAACTTGGGTGCGTATCATCCAAATGTCTTCATCAAATATGCAGAGTAATGTATGGGTCATAGAAGTGCAATATCAATAGTTGAGTAAATATTCCAACAGCTATGAATAGATCAAAGCATGCATTTTCATAAGGGTTGAACAACTTAAGCCATCAAGCATTGTGATTTCTTATTAGTCTCTTGTAATCACACTATATAAGAGAAGCAAAGTAATAAGAGATTCTTAACAGTGGTCGTAGATCAACTTTGATCGAACCACTTTAATTGATTATCGTTGTGTATTTTTGCAAGCATTATCTTTTCGTTTCCATTTCTAATTAAGATATAAGCGAGTTAGCCATGCTAATATTGTCTTTCATTTGCAATTCCAAGGTTGGCTAAAATTTTAGTCAACATTTTGGCGCTAGGAGAAGGTCTCTCTTAAAACTCTTATTTTTCTTCACATTTCTCCTCTACAAACACCTCTTATGTTTACATCATGCTAAATCCAAGTAAAAAACAAAGCCGACAAATCCAAGGGTCACAATACCAATGGATCTACCGCGACAAGCACCGTTTGTCCCTATTTTAGGCTGAGAAACTACATGTGGCTCCTCAAGTAAACATTTTGACTAGCATTGGACAGATTGCACATGAATTGAACGATCTTAGGGCTAAGGTAGATGCCCAAACTATGAAATTCGCCCTAATAGTCCTCCCAACGACTGACCGGACCCCCGTCCAACCAGTCATCCCAGTACCTACAACATATGCACAACACCTGCAAGAGGGTCGTCTTAGAGACCCCGGTTATGGGTGCTCCAGCCTATCACTATGGCACACATGCTACCCATGAGCAAGGGTGTTCTTACAATGGTCCAATGCCTGAACTAGTAATGAACCATGGGTCCAAACAGACTGTCGCTTCACTTTAATGGAGATATTATCTGCAATTTAACTGCCTTTGAGAAGTAGATGAGCGACAAGACTTGTGCTTTGACCACCTTAGTGGTGGTGGGTATGCTAGAAACCCTGAGCTAAAAGAGACATCCATCCACTCCCGACCCCAAAGGAGGCGCCCAGGTCTAGATCTAGGGAGAGACATGCCCACCAACCCATATCAAGTCCCGCGTACAAAAGCGGGTCTCCTACCCTAGTAAGATCTCATCGTTCCCCTTTGCCATACCATCATCGCATATTCCCCATAGTATTCAAACACTAGAGGTTATCCCCGGTTAAGGAACAACATCATTCACAACAAGTGGAGGACATCCACAGAGAAAAAATGGCAGTTCTACACCAATAAATGTATAGAATCTAGGCTAGAAACATAGAAAACAAGGGCTTGTTAGACGACGACAATGACGGGCCCTTCTCAGAAGAAATCTTGAATAGATACATCCACCAGAGGTATGCCTTATCTTCCATTGAAAAGGATGACAAAAGCATATACCCGTTCTGTCATATCATAGCTTTCAACTACATCACTCGCACCCGGTCAACTCTCTGGCCATGCCAAATGTCTATTATTCCCTTCTACCCTTACCAAATCGACCTCCTGCTGGTTCCTCCACCTCTAAGCTGGCAACATACACTCCTAGGCCCAACTATGCTTTAACTTCAATGAACATTCCTTTACTTTAAGAACCAAAATCATGACCACGAGAAAGCTAGGCAACATTCGATAAGGCACCAACGAGTTACTCAACTCATATGTGAATCGATTTAATAAGTAATCGACTCATGTAAGGGGGTAGACAAGAACAACTTGGTAGTTTCCCTATGTTCAAGGGTGAGGTATCGATCTAGAATATGGAAGGAGCTGCAAAAACAACTGGCTTCTTCTTTGACTGACTTCCTCCAGAGAACAAACAAAAAACTGAGAGTGGAGGAGGTCGACCTCTTCGATGGTGATATGCAAAGTAGTAGGACAACAAGAATGGCACATAAGTGGACAAAAATCGCCGAAAGAATGGTATACATGAAAATAGCAATAGGAGTGCTGAAGATGGTTCGCGCTTCAAGCCTAGGTACACCAACTATGCAACTTTTAATCATGACATGGAAGTAATTTTTGTTTCCACATGGGATCGCGTGCCTCTTTTTCGATTGCCTCGCTCCCTATTTGGGTTAAGAGAAGAGCCTAAGGGCAATTGTCCTGTGAGTTCCACCAGTTCAGTGACCACTCCAACAATGTCAGCACCTTAAAGATGAAATAGAGTGGCTGCTCCGCTAAGGGATTTTTGTTCAGTATGCGAGATAAAAGGTAGAGAAATGCAACACTTGGCCAAATCCACCTACCCAACCACTACGGGCAGACACAAACAATGTGGCTATAATAAACACAAAGGTATTGTCAATTTGCAGTAGCCTGCATATGGCCAGGAGCGGTAGAGGAGCCCAAGCTCAATATCGTAAAGAGCTTGCCTCAAGAAGTCAAGTATACTTAGTCGACCTGCGGGCTTCAAAGCCACCCAATTTTGAGGAAGACGTAGCCAACATCACCTTCACCATAGAAGGTATATGAGGAGTTAGCATCTTCCATCATGACCCCATGGTCATATCATTCAATGTCACCAGTACCGAAGTGCACTGAGTTTTCATTGATATGGTAGCTCCATTAATGTGATGTTCAAAGAATTTTTCGACTTTCCACTTTCAGCCTCACTTCCTGTGCATTGCTTTTCAATGGATTTGGGGACCTTGTCATAGTACCCCTTAGGACAACCTACCATATAGTCACTTTTGACTAAGAACCTTCTACAGCCAAAATTGAGGTAAACATTATTGTAGAGAACTGAATATTTGCATATAATATCTTGATGGGTAGACCAATGCCGGTGGACTAGGATGCTATTGTGTCTATAAGCTACTTACAATGAAGTTCCCAGTCAAGGGAGGAATAGGATGCATCTGCAACAACCAATAAGCCGCTAGAGACTGCTACAACATATCCCCACAATAAGAAAAGATGGGAGTGCTTATGATTCAGCAAGAGTTAGTCATGCTCAGCAACGACACATACGAGAGAACGAGAGCTAAACAATGCTCCAGTTTATGTCAATGGCCAAACATCTAGGCTAGCTAGGATCATCTTTCACTGGCCAGCCTATACAAGAGAAGAAAGCTCATAGCGACATGGAATGAGGAAGTTAGTCCACGTTGATACATAGGATCAGAAGACACCACCACTCCTACGCTCTTAATGCCAGTCGACTCACCTATAAGAGCTAGGGGCAACTATAGCTTCGTGGTTCAAGCACGGATGTTTGTCCTGACCAAAGAAGTTAATGAGCGCATATATATGTATTGGACCAGCGCGACCTGGAAGACAGTGTGGAGGTTAACAATGTTGATCCACTTGACTCTTGTATGGGAGATTCAAACCCAGTAGGCAGGCCGACAACTCCACTTGAAGCAGTATCAACTGACAATGATGACCCCGACAAAGTCATCTAGATAAGAACATAACTAAGACTGAATATAAGGGATGTGATAATCTATTTTATAATGAAGAGAAAGGATGTGTTTGCTTAGGGACATTCCGATATGATCGGCATTGACCCCTTAATCATCTGTCATGCACTCAAATTCGACCCAATAGCTCACCCTATCCGGTAAAAGAGGCGACCCCTCAATCTTGAGCAATATAGGGTGCTCAAAGAAAAAGAGGCACCAGATTTATTTGCAAAGTTGAATATCTAGTCTGGATGGCCAACCTTGTATTTTTCCACATGCCAAATGGGGTATGGGGTACTTAGATTGATTTCTTAGGCCTTAACAAGGTCTACCAAAAGATAGCTTCACATTGCCTCACATCGACCAACTTGTGGACGCAACCAGCGGACACGAGCTCCTCACATCCATAAATGCTACTTCGAGTATAATTAGATCATCGTACCAGCCCAAATCAAGATCACACCTCTTTCAATATAAATGCAAGGCTATACTGGTACAGGGCTATGCCTTTTGGAATTCACAATACATGCATGGTGTATCAATGAATCATCGACATAATGTTTACCCAACAATAGGTTGGTCCATGGAAGTCTATACGGAAGACATGCTAGAGAAATATGAGAAGGCCGAGGGACATGTAAGAAACTTTTCCAAAACCATCGACATCCTACATCAGTATAATATGAACCTCAATCCTTAGAAGTGTTCATTCATAGTCCACTCGGGTAAGTTACTTGGTTTTTTCGTTAGCGCCAAAAGCATTGAAGACAACCCCTTAAAATTCAAGTAATTCAAGACATGCAGATGCCTCACACAGTCAAGCATGTGCAGAGCCTAAATGGAATGATCACGACATTTATTCGCTTTGTGTTAATGGCAGCCTACTGATGCCTACCTTTCTTGACCTAGTCAAGAACGTCAAGTTATTTGTATAGAGCAAAGAATGCACCAAAGCCTTTGAAGACCCGAAGAGACACCTAGCCATACCCCAGTGCTTTCTAATCTCATAGACAGTGAAGATCTGTATTTGAACCGTGCAATAATTGACCATGTGATCAGTGCTTCCTTGAATTATGACGAGGGAAAAGTCCAACAGTCGATATACCATGTAAGCAAGAGACTATCAAGGCTAAAAATGAGATATACCAAGTTAGAAAACCTGGCTTACCGCCTTTTGATGGTGGCCGACGACTATGGCCATATTTCCAAGCTCATCCAATCAAAGTCCTCACCAACTAGCCGCTGAAGAAAATACCGAGTTGGCCAAATACAGTAGGCTGACTCATGAAGTTGTCAGTGGAGCTAGGGCAACACCATATCACATTTCACCCTCGCACTTCCATCAAGGGCCAAGCGATGGCTAATTTCATGGTGGATTTCTCGAGCTTAGATGGTGGCGAAGAAGAGACCATCATTAGACAAGAAGCATGACGGCTGTATGTGGACAACGTATCTAACGAGAAAGGGGCTAAGGTCAGCACGGTCTTAGTCACACCTTAGGGGAAAGAGCTATGTTATGCAGTCCTCCTAAGCTTCATGGCCATCAACAATAAGGCCAAATATGAAGCCGTCCTGGCTGGTCTCAGGATGGCTAAAGAGGTGAAGATAGAATTCTTGCATGTGTTTATTGACTCTTCACTCGTTATCAAACGTATTAGCGAACAATTCCAAGTCGAGGGCAAGACATTGGCCCTCTATGTTGTATAATCCAAGAAACTCATCAGTTCCTTCATAGACTTTAAGCTAGAGTAGATACCTCGTGATAAGAACACCAAGGCCGACCAGTTGGACAAAGCGGAAATCGAACCCCGAGAGCATCCCATGGGTCCAAACGGAAGTACAGAGCGACCCCTTTATGAGTTGGGGGAATAACCATGGAAATTGATGAAGCCTAAAATGATACTTAGGTTACCCCATCGTTGAACTATCTCATTGGCAGTGAACTACCCACAAACAGGAAAGAGGCCCAAAAAATCATTTACTAGGTGTCTTACTACACAAACATGGATGGAAAGACCTACCGATAGGGGTACACAACTCACCATTAGCGGTGCGTAACAAATAAGGAAGCTAGCCATGTATTGGAAGACGTGCATGAAGGATTCTACTAAGACATATGCCGAGGGGCAAAGCCTAGCAAAAAAAGGCTACCCGCCAGGGTAATTACTAGCCTACTATGACAAAGGGTGCAATGAACTATGTCAAGAAGTGCAAATAATGCCAATGGTTCGCCAAGATCTCAATAGCTTCTCCAAATCTTCTAATTTCCATAACATCCCCATATTCGTTCGACGGTTAGGGGATCGACCTAATTAGAAATCTCCTAAATGCTAAAGGAGGATACAACCATCCCATAATCACATCGACTACATCAAAATATGGGTTTAGGCAGAGCCCCTCACTAGGGTCGCCAAGCCTAATATCTAAACTTCATGATCAAGAACATTGTCTATTGCTTTGGACTTCCATAGAGATCATCACGGACAATGGCATGCTTTTCACTAGCGGACTGTTCTAAGGTTTCTGTGAGGGGAATGGAATTGAGAAGTGCTTTACCTCAATGCCCACCAACAAAAAAACGGGTAAGTTAAAGCTACGAATAAAATCATCAAGTCAACATTGAAGGAACATCTCACTACCATTAAAGGGAATTCGACTGAAGAACTTCCACTAGTACATTCGTCACATCAGACCTTAAGTAGGACCTCAATCGAGAACTCCCCATTCTCCTCAGCCTAAGGGTATGAAGCCATGTTGCATGTCAAAGTCGACGTTCTGACTCAAGGACGTCTAACTCAGGACTTTGAGAAAAATGAAGAACTACAGAAGTTGGGGCTCGACTCCTTAGAAAAAGGAGAGTGGAGACAAAGCTCAACATTGAAGCATACAAGAGAAAGATAGCCAAACATTTCAATCCCATAGTAAAGCTCCGACAATTAGCTATCGAAGACTTAAATCTGCGTCGAGTCTTCGTAAACACTAAGAACCCGACCAAAGGAGTATTGAGGCCAAACCTGGAAGGGCTATACATGATCAACGACACACATACTAATGGCACATGTTGATATTTCTAAACTATATGACTGAACTTGACATCGTTTTAACATGATAACATAGTAAAATATCGTTTATAATATGTTCTAGACATGTTTGATATCT
Source organism: Allium fistulosum (assembly GCA_030737815.1). Lineage (NCBI taxonomy): Eukaryota > Viridiplantae > Streptophyta > Magnoliopsida > Asparagales > Amaryllidaceae > Allium > Allium fistulosum. The sequence continues at coordinate 697,113,336 of CM060906.1, forward strand.
TACCGATATTATCATGGTATTTTAAAATATATCATATCAGCACTTAGTCAATACGTACCCGCTATGGATATTAACTACTTAGGTATCACCATAATATGTAATTAACTTAATGTCAAAATATCATGCTAGAGTAAAATGGTTAATATAAATGTTAGCGGATATAACCATGGACTTTAAAGTGGTATATGTAATTAACTATAGATATTGTTAGAGCTTGACCATTGACCTTAACCTTGATATGTTAGTAATGATGAAAAGAAAATGTACATAAAATATCGTTACAAATGTGTAGCTTAATAAGATTAGAAATTGGATTTCGTCTAAATGATCTATAAGCAACTAAACTAATGCCTAATACTATACTTTAGCAAAGTCCGCATATGCTTTAGTATTTTAATTGTTTAAATATTACTGAGGACCGAGTCACATGAGGGAGTCAATGCAACAATGTTGTTAGCTAATTTTTGAGTTCAGCTAATTTAAATTAATTTACAAATATTGCATTGAATTTTTGTGACATTTAATTATTTATTTAAGGTAAATATATAGGCTTAATTAATTAACATATGGTATATTATTTAGGTCCAACATCATGGAAGTCCATGATAGGAGAAAATAATGAAAGGAATGGGAGTTTTGACTTGGTCTATGGGTTCGGTATAGATCTACATTCAAATAGAGGAAAAGATAGAAGATATAATATTTTCCGACGGCTATAACTAGCCCCACCTTTTCCCATTCAAGATACACAGAAATTCCATAACCCTAGCCTCTATAAAAAAGTTTAAAGCCTTGAAACCAGGATTTGCATACCAAGTTCAAGGAGGAGTGGTGATTTGAAGATGAATAGTTAGTAACCAATGTGTCGATAGCTGGCAAATCTATGTATATTTTCATATTTCTAACTTTATGTATATATATATATATCATCATATATCTATAAATTTATTATTACCATAATTGTTTAATTGTTTCAATACTTTTTTGAATATTTAAATCATTTAAACACTCTTAATATTAATATATATATATATATAAACTCTTTTATTATACATATGGCTCGACCATAAGTGTGTGTGTGTATTCTTGAAACCCTAGCAATTTGGAAGAAGGTGATGGTAGCGGATGCAAGACGGTTAGGAAGAAGGTGAAATAATCATTTATAGAGATAGTGAGGTAATATACAGGGACGGAAAAGCGTAGACTAGAGAAAAACCCTAAACCTTGGGTTGAGGTAGTCGAAAGAAAAATTGAAATCAAAGGTAAAGTTGATTTTTATGAACCTATTAAAGATGGGAAGGAATCATACCAACTAATGAATGATACATACTATGAAGAATCTAATATGATGTGGAAAAACTCGATCTACGCAAATATGGCTTGTAAAAGACCCTATTTTGTTTATTTCAATGCTTATATCAAAAGGGTTTGGAACCCTAAGGGATCTTAGGATGTTTTTGCTAGAGATAATAGTTTTTATTTAATAAAATTTGAAAGAGAGGATGATTATGAATGAATTCTTAAAGGAGGACCTTGGTTTATGTATAGCAAGTTGATTTTCATAAGAAGATGGGAGGTGGATTTCAACTTTGAAAGAGCCATGCTGACCACTTATCCTATTTGGATTAAATTTAACAATCTAAATTTGGCTTTATGGAACATGAGATGTATTAGCAAATTTTCAAGCCTAATCTGAAGACCACTGGACATTGATGAATACACTAGACAGGTTAAGCGAATCAAGTATGTTAGAGTTCTTGTAGAAGTGGATGCAGAGGCTGAACTGTCAAAAAGTGTTAAGGCAATTGATAAACACGGGAATGTGTACATCCAAGAGGTCGAGTACGAATTTGTACCTCCTAGATGTGGGGAGTGTAAGTGTGTTGGGCATATAAACTTGAAATGTAATAATAATCATTCTAAGCTTAAGCAAGTGTAAGTTGAAAGACCAAAAGCAACCACAAATGTTTCTTCTAGTACTAATATTGTAGAACCCACAATAACAGAGACTATTAGTAGTACTGGGCTAACCCCCTAAAAAATGATGCAACAACAAAAAATTATACATAAAATGTTGCCACAATTATTGATGAAGTGGATGGAGATATTGATATTAGTAAGTACATAGAAGTTAGTGTGGAATATGAGAAATTATTTGCTAATAAAAAAATGGTGAAGTTGGTAAAACAGTTACGGTAGTTTCAGCTCCGATTACTATAAGCAAATCTACTAAATCGTAATGTCCATCATTGATGGAATGTTAGAGGTCTAATTGGTGATACTAGAAAATTAGACCTCTGCAATATTAGGGTTAAATTTAAGCCCACCTTATTAGCAATTCTGGAAAATAAATTCTTTGAAGGAAATTTGGAGTTATTTAAGTGTTAACTAGGTAATCAATGAGATATCATTCATAACAAGCTCTGGAATGATGAAAGGTAGAATTATGGTCTTATGGGACATTAATGTGTGGTCAACAACTATCATCAATATGGATGAACAGCAAATAACTATTCGTATGGAAAATGCGGGAGGTCTGGACATAATTATATCTTTTGTCTATGCTAGCAATTTGGCCTCTAAAAATAAACAAACTTTGGCAAAAACTAATTGATAACTAATTTTTTTTACACAAACCTTGGTTTGTAGCATGTAATTTTAATGCTGTTTTAAAGACTAATGAAAAACAAGGGGGACTTACATTGAAAGTTTGCCAAGTTGCAGAGTTTATTAACTGTGTGCTAGCCACTAGATTAGCTGAAGCATTCCATACATGCCTAAAATTTACATGGAGAAGTGGTGAAGCTAAAAAAATTACTCGAGACTGGATGGAGCTTTGGGTAATGCTGAATTATTTAATAAAATTCCAAATATTACAGTTACAGTCCTTCCAAGTTCGACAAGTGATTATTGCCCTTTACTTATTCAATTTAATGATGACAATCCCATTCAAAAAGGCAAACCTTTTAGATATACCAATCACCAGCATTTTATTGATGGTTGTAAGGATGTTGTGGATTTTAAGGCTATTCAAATAATAAAAGGAAAATTCAGGTATCAGTGTATCATGATTATGAAGGGGATGAAGAACAGACTCAAAGTTTGGAATAGAAAGAGGCCAAAACCAGGAGATGAAACTCAAGACATACAAATTCAACTAGAGAATATTCAATATCAATTGGATGTAGACTCTCAAAATGAAAGCCTTAATTCTGAATTCTATGCTTTACAAAAATTATTCAAGGACCAGTTGAAAAAACAAGCTATTGATTTAAGACAAAAGGCTAAGAAGAAATGGTTACTAAGGGAGATGAATGCACTAAATTTTTTTACACTAAAATGTCACAAAGGAGAAATTATAACAACTTATCTAACTATCTAAATGAACAGGGACTTGCTATTGATAATGTTCAAGTCTTGGAGCACAAAGCTATCAAATACTTTACAGATTTATATAATGGAAACTACAACCAGCAACTACCTCATGTTCAGTGTAGAAGGCGCATCTCTTTAGAGGGTGTTGATATGTTGAAAGCTGTTATTAATGTAGGTGAACTGAAAAAGGCCACCTTCTCCATTCATAATGACTCCAGCTCTGGCCCTGATGGCATGGGGGCAGGTTTCTTCAAAACGCATTGGGAAGACCTAAAAGGTATTATGCTTAAAGCTTATCAAGAAGCATTTGACTTTGGTGAGTTCGTTCAGGAAATTAATCACACTTTTATAACACTTATTCCTAAAGTGAATAAACCAGAAAGAATAGATGAATACAGACCTATCGCATGTTGTAATGTCATATATAAAATTCTTACCAAAATTATATGTATGAGATTAAACAAGGTGCTACCTGATCTCATATCCCAATGTCAGAATGCTTGTATTAAAGGCAGATTTATATCAGAGAATTCTCTAATGACACATGAATTGGTAAGAGACTTTAACAAAAAAGGAGCTGATAGGGTATGTATGAAAGTAGATTTGCATAAAGCCTATGATAGAGTTAACAGACAGTTTATTTTACACATGCTTCATTCCATGGTGGTTCCTGCTAAACTGTTAAGTTTAATTGCTCACCGTCTATGCACCACAACTTTTTTTGTGATCATCAAATGGTCTCCTAAGGGATACATTCACACTAATAGAGAAATCGGATAGGGTGATCCTCTTTCCTCATATTTATTTGTTGTGGCCATGGAGTGGTTTTCCTTACAAATGGAAATTACATGTCATCAACAATTGATCAAGCCAATCTACAATATACATCCTGCTATTACCCACCTCATCTATGTTGATGACTTCTTAGTTGTTTTCAAAGCTAATTCTATGGCTATTGGAACAATCAATGAGATTTTTAAACTAATGGAGATATATGCTAGTTTAAAGGTTAATGAGCTTAAAACTAAATGTTACTTAAATAAATGCTGTAAACATAGAGCTGAAATCATTGGAAAACTTGGTGAACTGGAAGGGGGGCTACCAGTTAAATATCTTAGTGTACCTCTGTCAAATAATACTATCACTGATGCTGAATGTGGAAAGTTAATAGATAGTATTAGAGATAAATTACAAGGTTGGAGATCTAAATTGTTATCATTTGCTGGAAGAGTTGAGCTTGTTCACTCAGTTATTACTTCTAAAGTCAGATTTTGGTTACAAACTTTTCAAATCCCAGATTTCTCTATAGCTAAAATTAATGCAGTGTGTGCCAATTTCATTTGGAAGGGAGGTCTACATAAGGTGAGTTACAAAGAGTTATGCAAGCCAAAAAGATAAGGTGGTGTGGGACTATAAAACCTATTTGAATTAAAAAAAGCATATGGTCTCAAACAAATTTGGAAAATACTTAAATCAAATAATTTGTGGGCAAGTTGGATGAGAGCAAGATACCTAAAAGTTAATTTTTTGACAATTAAGATTGATAATAATGCTTCAACAACCTGGAAGAATATACCGAGACATAGAGAGCAGTTGAAAATTCTTATTGAAAGGCAGATAGCAAAAGGAGAAAATACTGACTTGTGGAAAGATCCATGGATTAATAGCGGAAGTTTAGTTGATAGACTCGGATGGGATAGCTTCTCAGCTAATGGTACCCCTGTATGCAAAGTGGCAAGCATTATATATGACAACGAGTAGGCAACTGATAGACAAATTGTGACAAGGAATTTTAAGCAGGAAATTGAAGGCATTCCCTTATTCATTGGGAGAAATAGAGATAATTAGGCCTGGAAGAGTAATAATAAAGGGCAGTTTAATTTGCGAGATGCTTGGTAGGACTGTAGACATCAACAACCTAAAGTTCAATGGTATAACATTATATGGAATCATTCGAACAGCCCTAAAATGAGCACACAATCTACAAAACTAAAAATTATTGACTACAAACTAAAGATAGACTTAAAAATTGGGGAATCTTTGAAGAAGCAACATGCAAACTCTATAATAGGAAAATGGAGACTCGCAACCATTTATTTGTTTGAATGCAAATATAGAAAAAGAGTTTGAGCCGTTCAAAAATTAAAAAGATTGTAAACGGATGCAGTTAAGAATCTGCAAGAAGAAGAAGCATACCTGAACTACCGGACAGATATCTCTTACTTGATGAAGGAAGTTGGAAAAATTAGCTTGACAACTACCGTGCACTTTTGGTGTGAACGGAATGAACGGACTTTCAACAACTAGCATAAATGAGAGTTAGCATTATCTGAAAAAATTGCGAGAGATATCACTATCATAATTGGTAGGATAAAATGACATAGAATTACCAGCTTAGAGGAATGAGAAAAAAGACTACTGGAGAATTGGAACTGGAGGGTTGATCGGCAAGAAAATCAAGCAATGACCTGGAAGCTGCCATAGCTCATGAAGCTCTGACCTAATTTGTCCTTTGGGAATGTTTCAGTGTAAAGTTGGAATGGTTACTTTAAAGTAAAGCGTGTTTCTGTTTTGCCTAGGGTGGTATATTTGGCTAAGAGCTTGGGCCGCAAAGCCCATCAATAAAATCTTAACCCATTTTCAGTATGTGTGTGTGTGTGTGGCTCAACTATACGTTAATATATTTATATATTGTATTATTTTAAATTATTACATATATATAACTATAAATATATTTTAACGTAGGTAAAGAAAACAATTTCTTAACCTATAATATTACAAAACTATATATAAATATTTTAACTAAAACAAATTTCAATGATATACATATTATATAATATACCCGATTTTTCAAATTAGGGAAAACTATTTTTTCTTATAGGCTAAGAAAAAGGGTTTTTTAACTAGATTTAAACTTTATATTTTAAAACATATATGTTAATGTGGCTAAGATTAAATATAGTTTAAATTTGAACTTTTTTATTTCTATACATGTTATAACTGTGTGGCTAAGAAAAAGGGTTTTTTATTTCTATATATAGTTCTATACATATTATAACTAGATTTAAACTATGTATATATATATATATGTTAATGTGGCTAAGAAAAAGGGTTTTTAACTAGATTTAAACTTTATATTTTATATAAATATATAGATATTTTATTTATGTGGCTGATATAATATTTACCATATAACCAAAAATAAAATATGGTATATTTTATAAACCAAAAATATTAATGTGGCTGATATATGGTATATTTTATTTATGTGGCTGATATAATATATATATATATATATTAAATAACAAATAACCATGCTTATATAAATGTGTGTGCATATGTATGCCACTATATGGGATATTGTGTTTGTTGTTGACATTCTATACGCTATGTGATCATAAACCCACATTATCACAAACATCCATTTATTGTTTATTTAATATCTCGTAGTTATTTATACATGTTGAGATTCATGTTGTAAATATGAGTCTCTAAAATAAATACAAAATTAAATAACAATTAAACTTATTTTATTAATGATCACTAAATATGATTTGGTGTTAAATTATTCATGTAACACAAAATAAGATCTAGTGCGAAATTAATAAAAGGGTTTTTAATAGAAATAATCCCATTTTGCCCCACTGCCAAGGTACATAATCCAATAATTATATCAAAGCCCACACCATGTTAACATGAATAATTAACCAGCACATTAAGTAGTCACTTGGAAAATCCAATTAAATGGATGTCTAAGGTAAGGGTATTTAGCTCAGGAGAAGGTTACTCTAACCAAGGAACGCTATCGACGAAAACCTCTCGTCTCCTTGGTTTATTGGAATGGTCCGTTCAATGCTTAGTAGAAGGTCCAAAAGTGTTTTGTACCTTAAATTGATTTAAATGTGTATTGGAATATTATGCATTTAAATTTAAATTTGTTTTGAAAAAAATAAAATAAATTTTATAAATGGTTATAAAATGCGAATTTAAAATTGTTTCAAAAATTTACATAAATATAAATGTTATATTTAATTAAAATGTTTAATTAATAAAGAAGTACATATGAATATATATATATATATAACTTAATGAATTATAAATTTTATAATAAATAATACACACATAAAACATATGTATACGAAAAAGGAGGTTAAATAAATTAAAACCCATACAAATTCAAGGGAGTACACATAAGATGTAGAGATATATGATTTCATGGCATATTATACTCATCTCCCTTAAAATGTAGAGATACATGATGTCATGAGATGTTATACTCATCTCACTTAAGGTGTTGGGATGTATGATGTAGATCCAGATGTATAATGTTTATATTGTCCTTAGATTGGTAAGAACATTTTGTAACTTTGTTGAGCACCCTCAATAATGACAAAATTACCTTAAGCTATCATGAAATAATGGGTCTAAAGCATCTAATGGACTTTAGGATTTGTTGAGCACCCTCGAGGTAATAAAAATAATTAAGGGCAAATGAATATATAATTAGAAATAATATACAATAGATAATTGGTAAAGTGTTATCATTTGTGGGGACTATAATTTGTTGAGCACCCACAAGATTGTTCTTCATCTTAGGTTTTAGATGTTCATCTAGAACTCATATATGTAGTTCATTATAGGTACATAGGAGCAAGAGGCTCGTAACAGGAGGGACCATAGAATTCCATGTTGCAAATGGAGCTACGGTAGACGTCGTAGTAGTAGGAGATTGCCATGTGAAACTTGCTAGTGGACATGATTTAGTTATATATAACTTTTATTTTGTACTAAACTTATTGGTGGAATGATCTCTTTCTTCCCGTTTGATGAAAACAGATATAGTTTTATTTGTAATGACAATGTTAGGAATATTTGTTATGATAATAAAAGAATTTTCATTTGTACTTTTAAAGATGGCATTTATATACTTCACTATAACAATGTGTTTGTTGTTTAAAATAATGATTGTATCTAAAATAAACGATTGTTGCCTTTGGCACTATAGATAGGCCATATAAGTAAGAAGCGACTAAACAAGTTAAGAAGCTTATGGTATCTAAAATATTTTAATTCTAAATCATTTGATACTTGTACATCACGTTTTAAAGATAAAATGGTCAAGCACCCATTTAGTGGTAGCAATGAAAGAATACCCGAGCTCCTAAACTTGTACATACATATGTGCGTGATCCTATAACTATAGCTACCAAAGGTGGATCCTTATACTTTATTAGATTCGCCGATGAATTATCTGGATATGGTTATATGTAACTTATTAAACAAAAAATTAGATGCCAACGATAAATTCATAGAATATAATAATGAAGTTAAAAACATGACATGTGAGAAAATCAAAAAACATTGATCTGTTCAAGGCAGTGATTACATCGGATATGATCTTTAAAAGTTCCTGAAAGATAATGAGAATATCTCTCAAATCACTCCTCCCTATACTTCTTAACACAACAATGTTTCAGAAAGGAGAAATCAAACTCTATTGGACATCATTCGATCAATGATGAATAATACCGAGTTGCATCTTTCCATTTGGGGATATGCACTCGAAATCATGGCATATATGTTGAATTCCTTACTATATAAATCTATGCCTTGGAGCCCATGCGAGTTATGGACTGGTATGAAACCCATCTTAATTACATTAAGCTATAGAGTTGTCTAACTTACATTAAAATGAAAATCCTAGTAAACTTGAGGCATTATCAGTTTTATACAAGTTTATACCATATCTTAGAAATTCTCATGGATATATTAAATCATACCGAGGAACAAAAGTTTTTGTTTCAAGATATGCCACCCTTTTGGGTAAGGAATTCATATCTCGAGAAATTAGCGGTAGTAAAATAGACTTGGATGGGATCGAAGATACTCCCATAGAAACTGGATATTTAGGTTGTAATTCTACATCTGTTTAAGACATAGAACCTATTACAAGGTTTAGTAGGGAATCTAACACGATAGATGGATCAATGGATTTCTCATTGACAGTGAAAATGGGGATATCTATAATGATGAACCCCTCACACACCAGCAAGCCTTGGAGAGTAAAGACTCTGCCTTGTGACTTGATGCAATGAAATTTGTAGTGGATTCCATGTATAAGAACAAAGTTTAGACTTTGAAAACTATAACCACGAGGGTAAAACCCATCAACTCCAAATGAATCTTTAAGAAAAAGATTAGTGCAGATGGAAAGGAGAGCTAATAAATCAAGGTTGGTATCCAAGGCTTCTATCGAATTCAAGGTACTGATTATGAAGAAATATTTTCTCTAATCGTCATGCTTAAATCAATTTGGATTTTACTTGTAGCTGTTCCTTATTGTGACTAAGAAATATGACAGATTAATGTTAAAATAATATTTCTAAATGATGATTTAGAAGTGATTGTTTATATGACGTAGACAAAGGGTTTTAAAGTCAATGGGAACAATGAAAAGGCATGTAGACTCTTAAGATTAATTTATGGACTTAAAGGAAGAATTAAGAAATTGGATAATTATTTAGCAAGGTAATCAAATAATTAGGTTTTAATAAAAAACACACAGGAAGAGTGGATATGTAGGATAGAACAAATCAATGAGTTATATTTTAAGTTTTACACGTTGACGATTTACGACTAATTGGTAACCACGTAAAATTGTTATCATCGGTGAAATCTTGGTTGTCCAATAACATTTTGATGAAAGATTTGGGAGAGGCATTATTCATACTAGGTATAAAGATCTATAGAGATAGATTTATAAGGTTATTAGAATTCTTCCAATCAATGTTGATAGATTTCGTACTAAGAAGGTTTAGTATGGAAAATTCAAAGCATAGAAATATTCCATTGCAGCATGGAGTCTATTCTTCCTACGATACTCTCGCCATCTATGGATGTGGAGAGAAAGCATATGAGAAATAATCCTTATGTTTTGGCACTAGGATCCATCATGTACGTTATGTTATGTACTATGCCAGGCATCACTTTTGTGCTAGGTGTAATTAGCAGATATAAACCAAATCTGAGTGAAAACCATTGGACAACGATTAAGCTCATTCTAAAGTATTTAAGAATTATTAAGGATTTGTTTCTTATATATGGAAACAACAATCTCCTTACGAAAGGGTACCTGGCCTCAAGTTTACCAAAGCAGTCTCGAGATTCGTATATATCCTCGATGAAGGGGCTATAAGTTGGAAAAGTTCAAAGCAATGACAATATCATTGTATCGCCAATTTATAAGAAGCTTGGAATGGTTTCCACCATTAGGGATCCAATAATGTATTATGATAATAATGCAACATAGATTGCAAAAGGAACCGACAACTCAATGAGAGAAATCAGATATGTTCTCCATAATCAACATGTAATAAAAAGTTTATCAGTGATGGGGAAGTATAATCTAAAAGAGTAGATGCTAAAGGTAACCTATCTTACTCTAATTTAGGAATATTGGTTGAAGGTATGGGAACGAGGCACGATAATTGGCCCTAAGTGCAAGTGAGAGACAGATAGAGTTAATGATGTACCCTAGGGAAATTATGTAATTTGATTATGTAACTTAAATCTTATGGAGAATCTTGTTTGAAATGAAGTAAGCTTTTGTTTTACTTTTCTATTGTATGTATTGTTATATTGAATATAAGTAATGTTTTTTCGAACATGGTTCATTAATGCTAACAAGTGTCAATACAAGGGATCAAACTTGTGACCTTTAATCTCGTAGTCTAAACTACCAACCAACTGAGCTAACCCAATTGGCATTTGGATATATGTAATTTTTTATATACATTAAATATATACAAAATTTCTTAGAGAAAAATATTTTGTAGATTGTAGTTATGAATGTGTTTGTGACCATGCGTTTTGAGTCGAAAACTCAAAATACTTATCCTTAAATGTTCCTGGTCATGATGTATAGAAAAGAATATCGATATATCCATAAAGACTAGTGTATGTAATGCTCTCCATATAGTGGACTGTGAATTACTCATGACTATTGGGGACACTAAGGGATTATGGGAAAAAATCATAGAATGACTCAACGAGAGTCTTCTTCAGGTTAACATAGCTAAGTCAAAATAGAAGATCTCATTATAACGATGTGTAGAACTTTTTAGACTTGAGAGTATTGTTAATCTTGAGTAGTTAGGCCATACTTTGATTATGGTCAATCATATGACATCATAATCATGTTATGACCATAGTTAGGTACATGTTGAAATACTTGAAGTGAAACATTACTTAAGGGATGATTTATCTCCTTTGTTATAAAAGTTTAGTATCACTGTAATTGGTAGTCAACTTAAATTCAAAATTTCTGGCTAGAGAAAAATTATTAATCGATAAATATTCTCGGATCAATCTAAAGGCTTTAAAGTTGTCTATGCAATTAACTACATATATGATTAGAGTTGTTGATCATTGACCAAATTCTAGATATGTTAGTGATATAGTAATGATGGAAAGAAACGCGCACAAAATATCTTTACAAAGGTGTAGCTTAACAAAAATTAGAAATTGGATTTCGCCTAAATGATTTATAAGCAATTGAACTCATGTTCAATGCTATAATTTAGCAAAGTTCGTACAGGCTTCAGTATTTAAATTATTTAAATATTACTGAGGACTAAGTTCACACTAGGGAAGCAACACAACCTTGTTGCTAGCTAATTTTCAAGTTCAACTAATTTAACTTAATTAATAAATGTTATAATTGGCATTTAATTATTTGTTTGAGGCTTTAAATTAATTAAAATAATGTATAATTGTTATATATTGATTTAGTTAAATATACAGGCATAAATAATCAATTAACTAATTAATATATAGTACATTAACCTTTGCCTACCTTCATGGAAGTCCATGACAGGGGTTTGGCCAAACAATGAGAGGAAGGGGAGTTTTGACTTGGTTTATGGCTCTTGATTAGATCTGGATTCGAAAGAGAAGGAAAGGTGGAAGATATTATATTTTCTGGTGGCTAAAAATTTTCCTACTTTCTCCCATTCAAAATATACAAAAATTTCATGACCTTAGAGTCCATTAAAAGCTAGTTGAAGCCTAGAAATTAGGATTTGCACACCAAGATCAAGGCATATGAATAGTGCTTCAAAGTGGAACGGCTAGCAAACAACGGGTCGATAACTAGCAAATGTAGGTACCTTTATAGTTCTAGTTTTAAGTATATATATCATCGTATATCTGTAAATTTATTCCGACCAATTTTTTATTATTATTTTAATAATGTTTTCAGTATATAAATCATTTAAACCTTTTTAATATTATTATTATTATATATATAATAAAATAAAAACTATTTATACACATACACACATACTTATGGATGCGCCATAAGTTATATATATATATAACATTATTTTAAATAAAATATACATAATATATATATATGTATATGTATATGTATGTATGTATAATTATATGTATATATATAATCATGGCTTAAAAATATATTTTTTCTCGGTCTGTAATCTTACAAATGCACACACATATCTTGACTAAAACAGATTTAAATGATATATATATAACATGCTCGTGTTTTAAATATATTTTCTTTTGCTCACGGCCAAATTAAGTACTTTTCTACAAGATTTAAACTTTAAACTTGAAAACACATATGTTAGTGTGAATAAGATTAGATATAGTTTTAAATTATATATATATATATATATATACACACACACACACATTATAACAAGCCAAATGTTATATATATATAGGAACTCTCTTGTAGAGAGGAACTCCAAAACAAGGGAAAGAGAGCTGGGCAATTATTTTTTATCTGGTTTTGATCTTTCAAATGACAATTACACCACGACAGATCTACATTCATGTGGGTTAATATGGATTTGGCCTGAATTGGTTTACTATACTACTATTGTTCTCTCCACTACAAGAAGATTAATGATTTCCGACGGCTGAAAACCGTCGGCGGCCGTCGGAAGCCGTCGGCGGCCGTCGGAAAAAGCCGTCGGAAACTACTGCGTCGGGAAGTAGTATTTCCGACGGCTTCCGACATAGGGTGTCGTGTGATTTTCCGACGGCAGCCGTCGGAAGCCGTCGGAAATCTGCTATTTTTTTTTAAATTTTTCTGCAAATGTAGCCTTCCATCCAAATTTCTCTTCCAAACACAATTATATCAATATTGCACAATCATCCAGTATACAATATTTCAATCAAATATCGAAACTCAAACTACACAATATTTAATAAACACACAAATAAATAAAATTAAATCAACATAAAATATACATATATACAAGTTCGCTTTGAAAGTGAGCAAAGCATGAGTTTATAAACATACCGCCTTTAGAAGAGCCTTGAATGGGTTTCAATGCAGACAACATTTCTGATCTGTATCCTGATATAAACAAGTTTAACACAAGATCAATGATAAGTCATCTAGGCTTTAATTTTATACATGGATTTTAAATTTTTAACAATGTAAAAGGGTAAAATAAACTATGAGTGTGCTCCTAAGTACCACTCTTGCTATAAAAAAAAGTAAAATAAACTAACCATGAAGGTGGAGAAACAACAACAACAATAGACCAAAATGACAAATATGTGAGAAATTATGTCATACAGCAATGAAATGCTACTTCAGATTTAATTATAATTACATGCCTAATCAAAACCATTGGAATTAGTTGCAATAAACTTATGGGGTCCAACTCTAATATATTCTAACTATGGCTATATGTATTATATATCATTTATTGATGTTTTTTCAAGGCATACATGGATACATTTTTTAAAGTCTAGGTGAAACATGTAAAGTTGTTATTCATTTATATCCCTAGACATATTGTTGAGACAGATCTTACTTTATTAGCTCAAGCATCATTGCCATTGAAATTTTTGCCCGAGTCTTTTAATACAGCTGTTTATCTAATTAATAGATTGCCAACAAAGGTTCTCAAAGGAATATCACCTATAGAAAAACTATTTGGAGTTAAACCTGATTATCAGTACTTGAGAACCTTTGGATGTTTATGTTTTCCCTACTTAAGGTCTTACAATAGCAATAAATTAGATTTCAGATCAAAACCATGTACATTCTTGGGGTATGGAACCAATCAAAAAGGTTATAAATGTCTTGATGATAATGGAAGGATATATGCTAGCAGACATGTTGTTTTTAATAAGCAGTTATTTCCTTTCAGCAATTCCGCAATAAAAACAAGAAGAAAGATTTATAATCCAAATTTAACCATACCTGACATACCTATATATGCTGATGATCTGCAAACATGGAAGACTGAAAGGACTGTTGGAGCTGATGATTCTCAACACATAGTTCTTGATCAACCAGGTCATCCCATGATCAGAAGTACAACCATAAGCAAGAGCAGGTCATCCCATGATCACAAGAGCAAAAAGTGGTATTTTCGAACCGAAATTATTTACTGCTGTAACTAGTATAGAAGAGCCTGAAACTTTTGACCAAGCTATTGTTGACCAGAACTGGAAAGCAGCTATGGATAAGGAGTATAATGATCTCATGAAAAACAAAACATGGAGTTTAGTATATCCTCCAGAGAATAAAAATATAATTGGATGCAAATGGATCTTCAAAATAAAAAAAATCCAAATGGAACAGTAGCTAGATATAAGGCCAAACTTGTGGCTAAGGGTTACACATAGGAGTATGAATTTGACTACAATGAAACCTTTTCTACTGTAGTCAAACCCACAACCATAACAATTATTTTGACTATTGCTTTATATGAACATTAGAATATTATACAACTTGATGTTAATAATGCTTTTTTGAATGGCGCTTTGCAGGAAGAAATATTTATGGAGCAACCTCAAGGGTATAACCAAGATATGAATCTTGTCTGTAAATTGAATAAGGCCAAATTAAACATGTTTTTCACAATTTCACGCTAAAAGATGAAATAAGTATATCATTGAATGCTAGAAACTATTGTAACACAATTAGAAACAATTTCAATCATCAATTAACCCTAATCTATCAATTTATGCAAATCTAGAATTAGGGTAAAAACTCAATTTTTCTCGAAAATAAGAGATTATACCTTAGCTGGAGAGCAATATACGTTGATTATGCAGCTGGGGAGGATCCGAATGCTCGAAATTGATGATTGGAAGTTTGGGGAAGAGGTTTGGGGATTTAGGGATTTTGATTTTCGTATGAAAAGTGAGGAGGAAGAAGGCTCGGCTGAGCCTGTAAATCGATAATTTCCGACGGCTTCCGACGGCCGCCGACGGCCCGTCGGAAACCGTCGGAAATAGGCCGTCGGAAGCCGTCGCCCCCCTCCGTCGGTATTTAGCTTTTTTCTAGTAGTGCTCGATATCCATAATCTGATCATCTATTCAGATCTAGGATTGACTTTAATTTGTTCTACTAGAACGTGAGAATGGAATGAGGAAGGCTTGGAAAGAATAGGAATGTATCGTCACTCCTAATCTATACTGATAGCAATAAATCATTAATTTTTCAAGAGGCAATTATACTAGATCCCGGGCATCACTATGAAATGGTTGTCGACATTGATTGAGAGCTATACTTTCAATGTTTGTCGATGAATGACATAATGACTGTTATGCAATGGCTGAAGGGAAATTCATGAACCTAGTTTTTTTTCTCCCATGACCTCCATATAGATCTAGAAATGACAGATGCTAATCAACCATGGAAGTGAAAGGATAAACAAATTTTGGCTTGGCAAATCTCTCACGTCGATGCCTCATTTAAGAGACGGCGATCTAGCAGAATGAAGTCGAGTGAGATAAAGAAGTTAGACAGTTACTATGTTATCCGGAACATTCTTCGAGACCTACCCATGTATGGATGACAACAGCAGTTCCGTCTTCATAGAGGCATGTGCAGAAAAGGTAGGAGAAGAAGGGTTCATGTGATTTGAGTCTGTGGTTATCTCGGTAAGCGGTTACCACTACATGGTTACTCATACACGATTACAACGGTTCGAAATAAGATCACGTGATGAGCCATGTTTTTGTTTACACGTTGGTACTATGGACATAATGCAACATGTGTTTAACTCATTGTATTTGTTGTTAGTTATTCTCATTAGAATCAAAAAGGTTATATGAGCCATGTTTTGCAGTTACTAAGAAGACCGGGCTTAATGTGTTTATACACACTACTCCATGGTGAAGTTAATTTCGGGCTTAAGAGAATTATCTATAATCAACGTTAGGAGTTATGATGTAAATTATGTATATGTAATTTCTTACACCGTGTCGGTCTGGTATTATTGGGCCATAGTATATGATTGTGCTCTGTAATTATATAAATAGCAACAAAAAGAATCCATTTTCAAATATATATATATATATAAGTTGGAAATAAAATGTTGATTTTATTTGTGTGGCTAATATGTATGTGTGTGTGTATATGCACAAAATAGCATAAAACTATGCTTATATACATGTCGATATATATATATATATATGTATGTATGTATGTATGTATGTATGTTTGTATGTGTATATGTGTCACTATATTGGATTTGTGTTAGTTGTCGACATTATATACAGTATGTTATCATAAATCCTCAGGGTAAAAAACAACCATTTATTTTTTATTTAATGAAACTCTTAGTTTATTTAATTGTATTTTGAAATTCATATTGTGAATATGAGTCTCTAAAACTAAGTATAAAATCAATTGAACCTAAACTAAATAATTATTAAACTTATATATATATATAATAAACAAAAAATATTAAATAAAACTATAGCATAATTATATATATAACAAACTCCTTTCTATTATTGATTAATAAATATTATTTAGTGTGTAACGAACGAGATTTTTTCGACCCTCAAAAATCGACATCAATACATCCACTGTATAGAATGCCGAACCATCGAGTGCCGGAAATTACACGTTCATTAGAGGTGAAGAAGAAAAGATAGAAGAAAAAGAAACAGAACAACATCACAGAGTCTCACAATCGCAGCAGAACAAAATATAATATATAATAACAGATTTTTATACTATACATCTGTAATTGTTTAATACTTACAATCATCAGAGTACAACAATCACTACGTCAAAGCTGGAGAATTATAATGACTTGTCCTCATACAGCGGAAAATATACATCAAGTATGGAAATACGTCTCTGTCATCCAGCTCGCCTCTTGAACTCCATAGCTTCCGATCCTGAATCTTTAATACTCGGTCTGACCCGAGCATTATAATAAAATAACACCCGAGTCAGTCTGGAAAACCAGCATGAGAAAATACACTCAATTTGAATTATTAACTTTTATCAAAATCCTTTGAAAACAAAGGTATCTCGTAAGACCACGTCACACATAAACACGATGTGTTTTTACCTTACGATAACCAAAACATTTTTATCAAATCCATCTGATATTATAATAGTGTCTAAATCAAGTAAATAGAAAATAGCCGAAATGCTTGCATCTTACGTTTCAGCATAGTTGGGCACAATCAAAACCGTACGGTGCTTATTGGAGATTAGATTCCATTCAATGACTAGGCACGGGGGTACCACCTATCACGGTACACTTCTAGAAGCATGTACCGAGGACCTCGCCGGGATCCCCTGCAACACAAGACCGGCCCTACCCTAACCAAGATAAAACCGAATATGTTATCGCCCCGAGTGTTCCCACCCTTACCGAGAGCACTTTCGCATGCACCGTATCCACATAATAATATATTCGAGCTTATCTAGAAAGGTGATAATATACCCTAATTGGGTATGACCCACTTAGCCTTGCTGCATACCCCTTGATTTTCAGCCATTCCGGTTAATGAGGCTAGAGGCCACGATTACCTTTCAAGAATAATTTCACTTAGAATGCTCATCGTCCTCCAATGACGATGTTCTTATAGCATTTATCCATTCAAGTTGTCCTGGGTCTGGACAAACTAAAACACCATCTTCATCATCTTCATGGTATTCATTCGTAACATTCAAACCGGATCAAAGTGGTTTTCGGATAATTAAATCCGATCCCGGTCTCTTCGAAATGATTAACGAAATTGGCCAAAATTGATAGTCGGTTATTTAACTATCAATACACATCCATAAGCAATCATCAGGCCTTCTAAATTTCCCAAAATTTATTCCAAAATCTCTTTATAAGATATATATTCCCAGTACTTCAACATTTGAAAACAGTTTTCAAATCCTTACATTCTCAACTGGATATTCCTACCCATTTCCAATACTTAGAATATATTTTTTCCACTTCATTTTATATTCAACACTTAGGAAATATTCCATTTATTTCCTATTTCTTTTTCTCAAAAATCATTTATAATTTATCTGTAACCTTCTTAACTCGTTTACATGAATTCTATAAATTCCGGAATTCTTCAATAAATTCCCTTCAATATTTCCAAAGTCAAATATACTTACTTATAATTCCAATTTCCCTTTCTACTTCTTTTATGAATTCTATTTCATTTTTCGAAGTTCACTTTTATTTATTTTCTTCGGAAATTTCCTTACTTCCCAAATTTCGTTTTGAGAATTCTCTTATAAGTCTCATCTACTAAATAACCCTTTCCCAACTCTCAACAAGATTTATAAATACATTTAAACCATTTCAAAACCCTCTATATACATACATATGTAAATAAAAATAAGTATTTAAACGAAAAATAATAACTATTTATTTTTAAGACATGTTCAAGTAATTACCTAAATATTGAAACACTCTTTATAGCATCACTTTTCAAAGTAGGTGTAAAAATCTAGGATTTATTAGAATAAATATTAAATATTAGAAAAAAAAAGTCACTTCTGAACTATTTCAATACTAACTAACTTAAATTACATAGTTTAATAAATAAATTTTCGTTTTTAAAATAAAAACTTAATTTATTAATAAAAATATATTTTTAAATCTCAATAACCAAATTTCAATTTATAACCCTCTCGATTTTTCTTACATCACTTCCATTTTGGTCTCCATAGCCATTTTCACTTAAAAAAAATAGTATCCACTATTTTACTCTCACCATATCTCCATATTCAAATATAAATTCTTCCTGTAAATTTATATTTTCAATTTATCACCCGATATCAATTTTCTTTATTTATAAACATTGTTTATAAATTTTTATAACTCCTTTGAGTTTCACTAAAAATAATCTCATTTATAAAATTCCATTTTATAAATTCCATTCATTATAAAATCCATTTATTTTTTTCTTTGCTAATCTATTTTTAATATCGATTTCAACTTCTTTCCATATTTCTTGAATATCATTTTAAAATGCAGTCTTTAAAAATTCCCTTATATAATTTATTTTAAATTCTCTATTTAAAATATTTTTTTCTACATTATTTAGTACGACCAAAAAAACCAATTATTGCTTATTCAAATCAATCTCTTTAGAATAATCCAAATTTCGATCTACATATTTTTATATTAAAAATCTCATTTTTCCTAAAAATTCAAATAATATTTATGGTATTTAATATACCAAAATTTATTCCCATGCTGTTATAACATTTAAAAACACACAATAATCCAACGGATTATTCAATCACATCATATATTTTTATATATATGAAAAAAACACTATATATATTTGAGGAATCCAGTTGGATCCCTCCAACCTATTTCCCTGCATCAACAGATGTTAGAAAACAATAAAATACCAATCCCACTTTGAGGGGGATATCGCGGTATATAGGGTCATCCGCTATTATGCGGGGCGCATAGGGTCTCATCCGCTATAATGTGCGGGCATATCACTCCAACTACTCATATATATACTACTATATATTATATAATCATCCAACGAAAATTAGAATTATCAAATCATTCAATCAACCGATAATTTAAATTTTCAACATTTTAAATTAAACTACAACAATCCAAATGAGTGAGAAATTCTCACCATGATTTTAATCGCAATCCATTCCAAATTTTATTTTCTTTTGCACAGCTTCCATTCGATTGAACCTCGTACGTAAATTACGAATTATATAAATTAACGGTTACAATTTTAATTATAGTTTATAAACTAATTACTCTTTAACTAAAATGAATTGAAATTAATTTTATACCTTCTTCTTCCTTCCAGTTTACAGTGCACAGTAACGACCATTTCCACCCTTCGACTAGACCAACCCCTGTTCCTCAAGCTGCCCTCGAGCACCGTTCCTACTCCAGGTTGCCACGATGTCGTACGACCCACAAATCACCTACCGCCACTTCCAGCATCGCACAAAGAAATTCCGAGTCGAAACCCTAAGTCGCGTTCCCCCGTTATCAACGTCGTTTTCCCCTCTTCGTTCGCCGCCATCGCCTAACCACTGGCGCCTTCTCCTATTCCCCTTTGATCGTGAATAACGCGGCCACATGCCACCAACATCCACTTCCATCCTCGAAATTCGTACGCGACTCCCATCGTTGTGCCTCCATCTTCTGACTCGACTACAAGCGTCGCCGACTCCCACAACAGATCGCGACCCAAGCCCTAAAACTATTGAGCCCGCCTCGCCTCCCTTGATGATGAGCACGACTTCCCTTGGCCCCCCAGGCTCCTCGATTACAGGCTACCAGACTTTATCAAATTAGACTTTGAGAGCTCTCCTTCTTTTGTTTTCCAATTCATGAATTTGATTTCGTTCTATCTTTATTTTGCTCAGCTTTGAACTGAAGGGGACAGAAGGGGAAAGTCGCGATTTTGATTACATCTGCCTTATTTTTTTCTTTTGTTTTTGAATTCAAATGAAATAAACAAGCATGAGTTTAAAAGGAAGGAAGGGAGGTCGTGATTTTACTGAAAGGAAAAGGGACGTGATTTTATCGTGAAGAAGAAGGTTTGGGTACAGGATTTGTTGGCTAGGATTTAACTTAATTTTTATTGTAACAACCCGCATATCTATCGATTTTGTATTTAAATATTTTATTTAAATATTTTATCGTTAGTCGGATGTTAGTCCGAAAAGCTACTTTTGCATACGGTCAAATTAGGACTCGAGACCACTTCCATTGAGTTCAAAATGACGTTTGCGATCTTTTTGAGTGTAAACTTCGATATGTTTGGAGATAGTGAAATTTTCGACACTTTTTCCTGCCTTTGACTTTGGTTTGGACTGCACCCCTTTAGTTCAGCCCAACCATCTTCCTCACTCTATCAAAACACTTCAAGCTTTGTCAAAAATGGTGGTGGGAAGTGGAAATTAAAACTCCAAACACAAATTCTATTGCAAATCCGAGATTCAACATCAAATTCACGTGAAGAACATTGATTCAAGCTTGTTGGTGTTCTTGCTTTGCTCTCAAATCTCCATCTTCATCAAATTCCGTGAAAAGGTGAGATTTTTTATCTCACATCTTGCCTATATCTATCTTGGACTGTTGGGAATGGTTCCCTATCATTTTAGCATCAGCACTTGCATTTGGTTTGGATTGGATTGGTGAAAAACCCAAAATTTTAGTGTTTTTGGTGAAAAACTGCACTTAGGTCGTTCTGCCTTCGCTAGGTCATTCGCGAGTTAAGCCTAAGTCGTAGGTCGTTCATGTTGAAAAGTCACACGGAGCATAAGTCGTTCCAGGCCTTAAGTCGTTCTGGGTGTGCTAAGTCGTTCGCGAGTTAAGTGCTAAGTCGTGTGCGAGTTAAGAGTTAGGTCGTTGCCTTCAGCTACCTCGTCCTGGCTTAGGTCGTACTGGGATAAGTCGTTAGGTCGTATAGACCTTAGCTCGTAGCTCGTATTTGAGCTTAAGTCGTAGCTCGTATTTGCTCTTAAGTCCTAGGTCGTATGGCTCTTAAGTCATAGGTCGTATGGCTCTTAAGTCCTAGGTCGTATGGCTCTTAAGTCCTAGGTCGTTGGCTTTTAAATCGTTAAGTCGTAGGTCGCTGCTTCTCTTAAGTCGCTCGGCCATGCCAACTCCGCTAGCTCGCAACTGTTAGGTCGTATGACCTTAAGTCGTAGGTCGTCTCCGACCTAACATTCCCACTGCTATTTCACTAGGTCGCTTGACCATAAGTCGTAGGTCGCTTGACTTTGTTAAGTCGTAGGTTGCTCGACTTTGTTAAGTCGTAGGTCGCCTCCGACCTTATCCTTAGGTCGAATGACCTGTCATCTGCTAGGTCGCGTGGCATTCTTCCCTTAGGTCGTTTGGCTTCTGGAGACCGCTTGCCTTCACTAGGTCGAACCCCGTATTACTCTGCGTAGGCAATCTTATCTGAAAAGCATTCATCAGAACTTCCACTTTGATGCATTTTGAGCTGATTTCCTTGGATTTTATTCACGTCTCCGAATGTGAATTTTTGTGATAGATTGTTCCAACAATCGTTTTATGACTTGTCACTTTAAAGATATGAAGGTTTTAATACTAGTAGTAAATATCAAAACTCTTTCATCAAATCGATTTCAACACTATTTTTAATATCAAAAGTTCGTTTTCTCAAACCGATTTCCAATCTACTAATATATATAAGCCTTTACTTCACTCGAACGAGAAATCGACTTAAACGACTTAGTAAAACGAGTGGTATGAAACGCTTGCGTTCACTTCGTCGGTTAGCTCTTGGACTTGTTCGATTGAACCCTTTTGTGACAATTTCCTAGTGAAGATCTACAGTTTGTTCGTAAATATTTAAGTTAAGCAAGTGGTTATGGGACATGAAGCTAAACTCATATATTTACTAGCTTAGTGTGATTGACACTTCCTTATGATCATGACGATCATTCTTGTGATTTAGACTAGCGATTGAGCGATGTCTCTTCGTCCGTGTGTTCGGACTTGCCTTCGGGCCATCCGTGTGTTCGGAAAAATTAAATGGATAGCTTCCATGAGATAGCTTCTCGTCCGTGTGTTCGGACTTCCCCCTTTTAGTGATTTCTGGATTTCGTGTGTTGATTTCTGGGATTTGTTCTGGATTTCGTGTGTTGATTTCTAGATTTAGTGCTTCACCAACTTTTGTGGTTTTCACTGATATGATATCAGTTTTTGTGTATTGGTGAATTTGTGTGTCATTACCCTTTTTATGTGTTTGGATCTTTGAGAAGATTCTTGTGACATTGATTAATCCCTTGTTGATTATCATTTACATACTTATAGTAGTATGCCATCATGGTTATTATATGTTTATGCCATACCCCTTATCCTATATCATGTCATCTGATATTTATAGTTAGACTGATCCGTTTATTATTTTCTTATAAATAATTCTCGGGTCAGATCGAGATGTTACAGGTGCTTCTGCTTGACTTCTCTTCTGGATTACTCTGACTTTTGGCTAACTACTTAGATTAGTAGTTTTTGGTTGTACACATTTGAGATATAGACTCTATGTTGTGTATCTATTCTTTTGTATAGAACGTGATGCTATTCTTTTGTATTATAGTGGATCTTTCCGACCACTACTCTGATGTACACTTTCATGTGTTATATGTTTATTCATATCTTCTTCCGCCTTTGTGATATGGATGTCTGTGACTGAATTATGTTATGATTATTTCTATGTTTGTTTCCGAAGATTATATATAGCCACCGTGTGATAGCTTTGTGTTTGTATCGGTATGTCGGATTTCCTCCTTAAAGGATATGCATTCTACTCTATCTGACGTATCGGTGCTCGCACAAAGAAGTTACATGGATGGTCGCCCCTCCACAGCCTTATTCTCCGTGCTAATTGACAGCACTACATCGTAGTGTTCTTGGTTAGCGTGGGTATAGAGGTGGGGCGTCACATTTATTATATATATATTTTTAAAACATTTAGATATTTTATTCGATCTCCTATCGAGGCGTGCCGCTAGGCGTTTATAATGTTATACCCCTATTCTGAACGCGATGGAAAAGGTTTCGAGTTCTGATTCGATCATATGGAGAAGATAGCTTTTTGGACCCAACTATTATATTGAATTTTCGATATTAAATTCAACGCATTTACATCCCGTACGATCAAATGATAACTCCAAACACTACAAAATTTGAAATCCGATAATAATACACTATTACGGATCCAATGGAACTGGTTTCATCGAATTCTGAGACCGTGCCGGGATTGCTATTTTAACTCGTCGATTAAATCGACGATTTTCAAAAATTAACGAAATCACTTGTTTAACTCAATTCTAACTCCAAATCCAATATTTAAAACCATTTAAATATTCCAAATCAAACAACGAAAAATCCGGGTTGTTACATTCCTCCCCCCTTAAAAGAATTTCGTCCCCGAAATTGCTAGGATAGGAATAATTGCTCCAAACCCATTACTTATTCCAAGCCCACTTAGTTAACTTGTTATTTCACTCTTCTAAAACCTTTAGTCCTATCCAAAACATTTAGTTTCCATTTTTCAACCAAGATTTCCGATTTCAATTTCAATTTGAAGATCAACTTTTTAGTTAACAAAAAAAATTTCAAATTTTTTTCTAACTCCTTGAATTTCCGAAAATTTTTGGCGAAGTCTCCCTTGTATGGAGAGCCTTCTGTAATATGACAAGAGAGATAAAAATGTATACATCAACCCACATGGTCGGAAAACAAAATATATATCAATATTTTATATTTTTGTGGTATTTAATTCGAAAACGTACCTTATTTTAGCATTTTTAAGCAAACAACTTATTTAATATGCAATTACGCGACCCAGCTCTAGCTCAATCGCCTCCCGGTACCTGTACTTACTCAATTTAACCACGTAAGTACCAAAATATGAAAGTTCCATAAATTTCATTCATTTAACATACTTAACACATGAATTTCATATACACATGCCAAACAAAGATTTATAAGTAATTATAAGGTTCTGATTCTAATTTAATTGCTCTCAACCGATTCTCAAACCACTTTAGTTTATAGCTATTTTAAATTGATTCCAAATCAATTTAAATTTAATTCTACTCCACTCCATATTTATTCACATTCAAATTTTTCAACAATAACCTTGTTTGCTAAAAAATTTTATGTCAACGGCATCAAATCCATAAATTTAATTAAGCCTAGCTTCCATCCAAAATATTTTTTTTTGGCAAGGCCAGCCTGTTTTTATAGTGGACAGTCCACTCTTTATTGATCAAAAGCAACATACAAAGATTAAGAACTACAAAACAAACAAAAGAGGACCAGATACATCCCCACCACAATACACATTAACACTGCGACAAATCAGTACAAAATTTTAAAAACAAGAGCAGCAATTGTAGAGTAAGACCGCGCAAATCTGCGCGAATTCCTTTCCTCCCAGATTATCGCAATCGTAAGCTTAAGATATCGGAGAAGTCGAGTTGTCGACATGGTTTTCCACCTGGTTAAATGAAAGATACGAACCTATTCAAGATTGGAATCTCTGAGCGGAGGCCTCTCGTTAATGTGGTGCAGAACCTTTTTCCAAAGTTGATGTGAATAATGGCAATTGAAAAACAAGTGGCCAACGTTTTCAGCAGCTCTATTACAAAAAATGCACACAGACTGATCGAGTAATTGCCTTTTAACAAGATTATCCTGAGTATGCATAGCATTCATTAGGCATTTCCAGAGAAGAAGATTATGCTTTGGTTTCGATCCAGTCTTCCAGATACGAGCATACCAAGGAAAAGGAGAATTGTATTGATTTTGAACAATAGCTTTGTATACCAAAGGAATGCTGTGGAGGTTGCCGTTCCAACTGAGCCCAGAATGTTCCACGTGCTTAAAGGAAGCTTTAATAGAAGACCAGAGATTGTTCAATATAGGAGAACTGACTTGGGGCAAATGTAGAACCTCATTAACAATAAAGGAATTAGCATTAGAATTTAGAGGAATGCCAGAGTTAGTTATGAGATTATAATCAGTTGAGTGAGACAGGATCAAACCTGGAGCACACCAGGGCGAATACCAAAATGAATTGATAGTGTTGCATTGTACCATAGGCAGGTAGTGCCTTCTATTCTGCAGAAGTCTTTTCCATAAAAAGCTAGCTTCTTTGTTAACATCCAAAGTCCAAAAATTGCCACCTTTAAGGTTGTAATGTCTATTCCAGACTTCCCACAACCCCACACTATTACTAAGTAATCTGTTAACGTGATGGGAAGCAGTGGCAATGTTCCAAAGATTTAGATTAAGGATTCCAAGGCCACCCATATTAAGAGGAACAATAATTTTCTTATAAGCAATCAGAATGAGCTTAGCGGAGTAAATATTTCCATGCCAAAGGAAATGATTAAAAGCTCGATTTAGCATGTTGATAAGCTTATTGGGGATGATGAAAATCCTAAAATAGTATGCACACATAGCAGTGGCAATACTTTTTAAGATAACAAGACGACCGGCTTGAGATAGTTTAGAACCATTGTAATTTTTGAGTCTAGAAGTTATTTTTTTGTATAATGGAAGGCATTGAGCATTGGATATTCTAGACTTACACAAGGGGGCACCAAGGTACATGGCATTAGGATCCATGGTCTGAAGGCCAGAAACCAGAAGAATATTCTGGTAATTATTTCCAGTAACCCCAGCCATATTAATATGAGATTTGCTTTTATTTATGTATAGACCTGTCATCATTTTAAAATTTTGAAGAGTAGAAAGCACACCAGTGATGGATTTAACATTTGGTTTAGTAAAGAGCAATAGATCATCAGCAAACATTAGTGAGGAAATTTTGTGTTTTTGGCACTTAGGATGATAATCAATATTTTTATTATTGCATTCAACACTAATCAAGAAAGTAAGAACTTCCATAACTAAAATGAATAGAGAAGAAGAGATAGGATCCCCTTGCCTAATACCTTTTTGGGATTTGAAATAACCAAAAGATTCACCATTGAGAGATAAAGTCAGATAGACTATAGATATGCACCTATATATCCAGGCTAAGAAAGGAAGGGGAAAGTTCATCCTGGACATAATAGAAATGATTGCCTCCCAACTAACAGAGTCATAAGCTTTATGAATATCCAATTTCAGGAAGCATCTAGGAGAAATATTTTTCCTATTGTAACCTTTAATAAGTTCTTGCGAGAGTAAAATGTTATCAGTAATAGATCTCCCAACAACGAACCCATTTTGATTAGGAGAAATTAAATCAGATAGGCAAGTTTTCATGCGAGAAGATATAATTTTAGCTATACATTTGTAAATAACATTGCAACAAGCAATGGGCCTGAATTCAGAAACCGATTGGGGAAGATTAACCTTAGGTATTAGGGCAAGTTTAGTATGATTTATACCTTTCAGCAAGGTATTGGTTTTGAAAAAGTGTTGAATAGCTTTACAAAAGTCATGTTTAACAATATGCCAGCATTTTTGAAAAAAAATAGCAGAAAACCCATCAGGGCCAGGCGAACTAGTGGATTTCATTTTTAAAATGGTATCATGAATTTCATCTGGAGTAATAATCTTAATAAGCTTATTAGCTTGATCCTTAGAGATAGTATTAAGCGGTAAGTCTTTTAGAACATGTAAATTATCTACAGTGTCAGAATGAGCAAAAAGGGATTTATAATAATTAAGAAAAGAGTGCTTTATGCTTGACTGAGTGTTCACCTCGAAACCATGCATATCTTTAATTATGTGGATACAGGCAGAAGACTTCTTAAGTTTCAAGGAGTTATGAAAAGTTGTAGTATTTCTATCTCCTCCTATATCCCATTGAAGTTTATTTTTTTCACGAAGCATAAGAAGCTCAGATTTGATAGCTAATTTCAATCTTTTGGTAAGTTCATTAACTAAATTTGAAAGCATTAAATTACTGAGATCATTCTGAAGTTGAATATGAATATCATTAAGTTCAGAACTTAGATTGGTAGAAAGAAGGTTACCAGCTCCATACTTATTAGCAGACCAAACTTTAATAGCCGCTTTACAATCTTTAAGCTTAGATTGAAGTATAAACATAGGATTGCCAAATTTGGGAAAGGCCCAAACATGCTCTATCAATGGAAAAAATTCTGGATCAGTAATCCAGCTGTTGAAAAAATTAAATGAAGAAGGACCTTTAATATTCCTATTTCCCCAATCCAAAATGATAGGACTATGATCAGACAGAGATGGAGTAGGGAAGATAGAAAGCAGAGAAGGCCAAGCATTGAAAGCAGAATAATTAAAGTAAGAACGATCCAATTTGCAAAAATTTCTATTACCTGATCTGCTGCAGTTATTCCAAGTATAAAAAACACCTGTTTTTGGAACTTCATAAAGTTGAGAATAGAGGATTGCATTATTAAGAGGAGCAACATCAACCTGAGTCAAAGGTAGCCCACCCATCTTTTCCTCAGAGCTTTGCATACAATTAAAATCTCCTAAGCAAATCCAAGGACTGGAAGTGTGCAAAGTAGGAAGGATGTCAAGAAAAATCTATCTATTAGCTTTCATGTTATCTGCATACACAAAGGTAGAGTTAGATTTGAAATTAGTAGGTAAGTGTTCTATATTGCAGTGAATGAATTGTCTGTGAGTTTCAGAAGCATTAATAGAATACGCTTGGGAATTCCACAAAATCAACAACCGACCAAAAGGGGCAGCAATATGATTGTGTATAAAATCCCAACTAGGTGCAATACGATTAGCAAATATGCTAGTTTCTTCTTCTGAGTATTTAGTTTCACTGATGCATATAATTCCCAATCTGTTGCCTTTAATGAGTTGCTTGATTTCATATACTTTGGCATCATCATGCCCACCACGTATGTTCCAATACCCAATATTATCTAACATCACAATTTTTTGGGTTTATTGGCAGATTGCCGAGTAATTCTTTGTTGTCCTTGCAACTTATCAGTGGCATTCTTTTTATTCTTTTTGGAGTTCTTTGGATTGATCTTGGCCAAGATTTGCTCTTGATTGAAAACATAGCCATCATTCATATCGTCTTATGAACAGAAATCAGATTCAGATGATGACCCTAATTCAGTTTCAACAGTGTTTTCCTTTGTTGGGGTAAACAGAAGGATTTCTTGAGGTGGTTTTAATTTTGCATATGGACTATCTGTTATGAAAACACTAGTATCTTTAGATGATGTAGCTACTGAAATAATATTATTATACTCGGTAATAGAAGAGCAATTATGATCTGTTGTCTCCTTTTCTTTGTGTTTACTTCCAATTGTATCCTCCTGCTGATTGTTTTTAATTACTTCATCTTGTCCATGTTTCTTTTGAGAACTAATGCAAATACCGGAATTGGCTTCACACTGCTGATTAACTTTATTGCCTGATTCCACTTGCAGGTTACCTGATGGTCCCATGTTCTCTTCTATTAATTCCCCTTCCTCTATGTCAGTAAGAATGGCAAAAGCATTACTAGTTTCAATAGGTTTCTATGTTACACCCTGTAATTGAATATCTTTGTTTACTTGTATTGTATCTGAATTATTTAAATTATTTATATCCTTCTCTGCAGTCTTTCTGCCTATGTTTGGTTCCACCATTTTATGTTTCATTTGATTAGCTTTGGGTTTCCATCTTTGTTGCCTCTTCCTCATGTTATCCCCAAAAGAATTCCTGGCCACATCAGAATTACTTTTAGCTGTAGGCACTGCTTCATTAGTTAATCCTTCTTTTTCACTGCTAACTTTCTCTTCAACAATATTTTTGTCCATATCGCAATTTTTAGTAGAATGACCAAAAACTTTACAAGACGTGCAAATAAGTGGCCTCCAAGAGTACTCAATGTAAACTTTTTGACATGTCTCCAATCCATCTCCTATCAATAAGAATTCAGGTAATTCTTTATCAGGAGAAATTTCTACTAAACATTTAGCATATTCCATTCTTTCACCCTTTTCAGTGGCTTCATTGAAGCAAACCAGTTTCCCCAAATGACAAGCAATCCAATTAATACCCATTAGTGTCCAAGCAATATGGGGAATATTATAAAGCTGAATCCATATGGGTACAGATCTCACTTGAGATTGTACCGAACCAAACCCTGGCTTCCAGGAAGTGATGATAAACATTTGACCACGTATAAAGGAAGGATCTGCGCGAAGAACAAATTGCTTGTCCTCAGGACAAGAAAACTTGATGAAATAATTTGCTCCATCAGATTTGATGTCATAGGAACCTTTCAATTTCCAAGATTTATTAAAATGTGAAACCACCACCATGTAGTTAATAGGAGGTCCAAGAAAGAAGCCCACTAGATAATCTTCCCAATAACTCATACCTTTTGACACCAACTCATCAGGGGGAAGAAGCGGCGTACCTTGATAGTCAAGAATGAACTCCGTTGGAGTATATGAGCCAGCGTTCCTAGGCTTATTTGAAAACAGAGAGGACCAAGAAGGCTGTGAGACTGAAGAAGAAGACTTCTGGGGAGGGCATGGAGGGACTGGAAAAGGCAGAGCCGGGAGAGGAATTGGAGATGAATCTGGATCCGGGGGTACTGAAGGTAGAGGAGGAGGAGGGATGAGAGCAGGAGGAGGTTTGTCAGAAAGAGGGAGGCAGGGAGAAGAAGAAGAAGAAGGAACAGAGAAAATAGCCGTTGTTTATACCAAAAATGGGCACAACACTCTTCGGGAGTTGTTTGAAGAGATAAAATGAAGATTATAAATGTAAAACAGAGATTATCTAACAAAAACTCCAACAAACAGGAATGTAAAGTGCACAGACAAGCAGTTTAGAGTGGTTCGGCGTATAGCCTACGTCCACTATGAAGTTTTGATGGTTTTATTGATTCTCTTTCAATGATTACAAGCATTTACAGCAATGAACAGCGGATTATAGTTTAGAATTCGAAATTGACAGCAAAAGTAGGATGCAAATCTCAATCCGGCAGAGTCTGGATGCTTCCGAGAAAAAAGATCCTTTTTCCGTTGATTCTGGGCCTCTATTTATAGGCGTAGGAGGCTTGGATTTCGCTCAAACTCCGGGAGATTTGACCTGACACGTGAGTGGGTCCACGCGCCCGGTCCCACCAAATTTCAACTCCATCTGGGATCGATTCGAAACGACTTCGTATCGATCAGAAATTGTTCCGATCGAGCTGGAATTTGGCATGGACATCCCTCAGCATGCATGCAAGCTTCTCTGAAAATTTCACTGGATTTGGATTTGTGGATTATGAGATATGGTCGATACGAACTGAGTTTCCTCATAGGCTGTCTGGTTCGTCTCCATGAATCCGACTCCATCCGTTCGTCTCGCTAGCTGCACGTGCTCTTGAAGTGAGGTGGCGCGCGCGCTTCGTCTCGATCCGGTCTTTGTGCCGCATTGACTGTTTCGACTCCACATATCTCGCCCTGTTTATTTCGATGGAAGACACGTCACCTTGGCTAATTGACTCGTTGGATAAGAGCAAGTCAGTGGTTACGGGTTCGAAGCACTATCTTCTGGTGGATACGAAATGGTCATGGACTGATGGATACGAAATCGACGCGGGGCGATCGTAACGAAGCAGACGTTTCTCCGATGGGTTCGAACGAGCCTCTCTGGTTGGGGATTGATCGATGCGGAGTTCATTAACACGTGGACCTGGCCACTCTGATCGATACGAAACAGATGAATACGAAGTGAGGACTATTGAAGGATACGAAATCCATCGATACGAAATCGATGGATCCGAAACATGACTAACATCATCGCTATGAACTACTGCTCCGGATGGATACGAAACAGAGGCTTTTGATGGATACGAAAACACGCTACTCTCTCCAGCTTTGCATCCATCACAACTTGAGCCCATGAACTCGGACTGACTTGAAAATTGGAATGTTGGTTCACCTTGCTCTCCTAGTCATTCCCTATCAATTGTAGCTTGATCCGGACTTGGACAAAATCCGGCGATATCCACGACAAGCTATGCTTATTCTCTAGTTGGTTCCTTGGTGTCCCGGCCTTGCCAAAAGGCGGGATAACATTTGCCCCCCAAAGTACGTCTTGTGGAACACGACGTGCTTTGAAAAACTGCTACCTCTATTCTGAACAGTCATTGCTCTTTTGTCGGAGATTGTAACTTTGCGTTGCCGTGACGAGTTGTTGTAAGATAGTGTTTAGTTATCATATGTTTGTAAGTCGTCGTTAGCTTACTTGTGTCGAACTCCATATCGATCCTCTCCCGGATCGATATAAAAGGTTGAAAGAATCGACTTCGTGTTGATGAATTGGAAATCCATTGTACACGGAGTGCTCATCCGTTCCGATGTTTAGTAATGAAGGGGTAAGGATTTGTTGTGTCATTCGTATCGATGATAATGTCTGTGCCACAATGGATACGAAACTGTTGTTCGTATTGTTGTTCGTATTGATGTGTAGCAGATGTAGCTGTGAATTTGTAGGCATGAATAAAAGCTTTTAAATTGATGGAATTCATCGCTCGATTCGAATCGATGCAGATTCTGGTCCGTTGGGTTCGAATAAGGCCTTCGACTCGGTTCGGGGCTGGACCGGTTGTGATCGGTTAAGTGGACTGGGAGGCGAAACGACCCGGTTTCACCTAGCCCTTCATATAAATACTCAGGACTTACCCATTTTTTTCACCTTTTTACTGTTGCTCTCTATTCTTCCCCTTTTTTTATTTTACCTTCGTATCGATAAACTGAGAGACAACTGCTTGCCTTCGAGTCGAACCGAGCCTTCGTTTCTTTGAGTGTAATTGCTGAAATCAGGTAATGAATGATCAGAGTCACGTTATCAACGTCGAATCACGAGATCCCAGTCATCCTTCCCGCTCTTTCGCCCAGTTTTCACGAGTTTTAGATCTGGGCGAGATAAGACGAGATTTGGGGACAGCTCGTGGCCATGGAGTTGAGATCCCTTGGGGAAGAAGGAGATATGGAGGAAATCATCCTATCTTCGTCTCGTGTCGATCTGAAATTGGATTATTTCGAATCGATCCAGTCAGCATATGTGCGTATCGATAGGGAGACAGGAGCGGCGATTGTCGCGAAGTTATTGTCTTCAGATCGATGCGAAAATGGCGAACTCGATTGATTCAGACTGATCTGCCTCCGATCGACACGATTCGTATCGATTCGAAATTGATCAAATTGAAGCGCTCTCACCCCTGCCTGATCGATACGAATGTACCGAGTCGAACTTGATCGATACGAACTATCTTCACTCCAGTGCGATCGATGCGAACATGTCTCCCATTCTGAGACGATCGATACGAATGTATCGATTCGAACACAGTCGGGTTGCGATGCAGGGTCTTCATGACTCGATACGAAATGAAATGCAACGGTCAACCCCAACCTAAATTTGGACGAACTCAGAGAATTTCTAAATATTTGAACATTTGATTCCGACGAGCTTCTGCCTTGCATAATAGAACTTGGTCACAGAACTGCATATTTGACTGACTTTCGGAGCTCGTCGATGGAACTGCCATTTAACAGAAAAGTACAACGAACTCTTTAATCTTGAATCGATCGTTATCATCTGGAGGGCGCAGTCGTGACGGTCAGCGATGACGGTCATGCCTGTCTGACTTCCAGAATCTCGTCGCTTGCACATTTTCTTTAACTCTGCAGAATTTGCTCAAGTCACGCACAACACTCGCACTACACAACACATTTTCCTAACCATAAACAACACATCGCGAACGGTTACTGATTCTTTGTGGTTTTCTTTTCAGGTACGATGTCTGGGCAAGGTTCTGTGCTTGGCAGTTTGCGCAATAAGCGCCGTTATCATGAGCCACGCAGGAGAGAGGGCGAGAGGGATTATGACACGGGACACTCTGGTCAGGAGAAGTCTGACAGAGATAGGGGATATGTTCGCCGATCCCGATCTCGCTCTCCTCCCCCCAGGACCTCTGCACCTCCTACGGCCGCAGTTACTCGTCCTCCCGAAACTTCACGGCCTAGGCCGCCTTCTCAAGCTTTGAGGTCCGATCCTCCGCGCAGGACTGAAATAGCCACCTCTTCGGCTACTGTGCCGGTCCCGACCGAGGCGTCTAGCGAAGGAGCGCTTAAATTGGCACAGATGAGGAAGGAATTTCCTGACATCTGTTTTGATGGGTATGTCTTCCCTCCGCACCTGAAGAGAATCCCGCCAACCGTGGAAACCACTATCCATGATTATGTTGCGGACATCTTTTTCCAGTATAGGGAGTGGGGACGGGCCGCGAGGAAGGCGTCTAAAGTGGCATTCGAGCGGGGCGTCACCATCGAGAAGCTCGAGAAGGAGCTAGGTCGCAACGACCAAATCATAAAAGCGCTCAACTCGGAGGCTGAGTCTTCCCGTAAGTCTGAAATGGAGGCTTTAAAGAAAGTTGATGAAGTGAACGCTGTCATGGCCAGGATGAAGCAAGAGCATTATACTGCCATCGAGGACATGGGTCATAGGAACACTTCCATTACCGCCGAGAGGGATGCCGCTCTGAAGGAGCTTAATGAGCTGAAATCAAAGTTTTCAGAGATGGCGAAGGAAAAAGACGCAGCTAATGTCTCTGCGTAGGAGGCCTGTGACCAGGCAGTGACACTCCGAAAGGAGAAGGAAGCGGCTATACAACAAGCCCATGAAGCTGAGGCTGGGGTTGACGAGAAGGTACGGCAGGCGGAGGCTAGGATTGAGGCCGAGGTGAAGGAGCTACTCGTCACTTATAACGCCAATGTGCTAAGGCACCGAGACTTGACATGGCTTGACGATTACCCTACACATCTCTATAACGCCTGGAACCTACTGGTTGATGAGGAGAGATCTGGGCACCCTGATGAAGCCCTTGATGAGTTCGAGCTGGAGAACCGCATCCTTAATGATGACGAAAAGAAGGTTCTTCATGACTCCATGATTTCCCATGACAAGGTGAGGCTTGGTGCCCAGATCCAGGAAGTCGGAGAGAGCTCTGGTGCAGAACACCATGTTACGAGTTCTGAGATAGTCGTGTCATCTCAGTCTGAGCCAACTCCGATGATCTACTCCCAGCCTATCCCGGCGTATGACCCAGATCAACCGCATTTATCTCCTATTAAGGAACATCCTTCTGAAGTAGTTCAGACGACCTCGAGCCAAACCGAGGAAGGTACTTTGAACTAACTTCTAGTATATTTGGATTGAAGAACCCGTGTTGAAATGTTGCTAATGACATGCCTTCTCCTTTGATCAGTGACAGGAGTTGTACCAGCCGCGCCTCTTACCACCCAAGAATCAGGTCAAGCACCAGGAGCCATCATCTCTGAGGCGACCTCCGTCGCGGCACTGGCATCAGTTGGAGTGACGCAGGGGAGCTCACTTTCTTTCGACGAGCAGATGATAAACGAGCTCCTTGGCCGTCAAAGTGATCCTTTTGCGGACTTGCCATTTGGCTTGGGTGGATTCACGGCTACTTCTGACACCTTGTCCCAGACTACTACGGCCCCTAGCGAGGCCAGGGCACGGCGGGAAGCGGCGATGTTGGCCGAAATTAATGCCGAGATGGCGGCCGCGGCGCATGGTGGTGAAGTAGATGGCGGAGCAGCAGCACAGTGCCCTACTCCTCTTATGACTGTGTCTCCTGGGGGCACACTTACTGATACTAATGTGCCAGTCCCTCCTCCAGCTGCCGAGTCTGTTCCTCCCACTCCTCCTTCGGGAAGTATCCCTATAGAGTCCAGCTCAGACGAGGATGTTGACATTATGCCTCCACCCGAAGGGAGCTTGCCTAAGGAGAAAGGCTCCAAGCGAAAGGGTACTGGTGGCTCCAGTAGCTCCTCGAGGAAGAAGAAGCTGAGGAAACAGAAGGATTAGACACTCTTTTCATAGGCAGTTAGGGACTTTTGTTATTTTTTTTGCTTTTCCCTTTTGTAGGCCGTGTTTAGATGCAGGTTCGGCCCCTTCCAGTAGGAATATTTTGGAAAAAACTCATGTATGAACCATTGTTCTTGAGTTAGTTGGAATAAAATTTTGTTTTCTAGCTTCAGCTTGTGTTCCTTTCTATGCTTGAATATTGCAGTGTTCGGACTTTGGTCCAGTGTACTTGCATTATCTGATTGCTTCAAGAATAGCTCATTTTACTTGTTAAGTACGGAAATCTCGGACTTGAGTTGTGATAGGGGATCGCATCGGAGCTGAGCATCGCATAGTTTCGGGTAATGACTAACATTCGCCTCTGCCCCCAGTTCCGGGGTCAAGTTGTGATGATCAGCTTGTGATGACACCAAGCGAGGACTGAGTGGTCGAACTACGCTCGTTCTCTTATGAATCGTTCCATCCACACTCCGGGGATATGCGTCATCTCGTAAGCGGTTGTTCGCACTTTGGGAACATGGAGTTGACTGTTTATACTCCGCTTCGCACTCTGGGAATGCGGAGTTGAATGTTTATACTCCGCTTCGCATTCTAGAAACATGGAGTTGACTGTTTATACTCCGCTTCGCACTCTGGGAATGCGGAGTTGAATGTTTATACTCCGCTTCGCATTCTGGGAACATGGAGTTGACTGTTTATACTCCGCTTCGCACTCTGGGAATGTGGAGTTGAATGTTTATACTCCGCTTCGCACTCTGGAAATGCGGAGTTGAATGTTTATACTCCGCTTCGCACGCTGGGAATGCGGAGTTGAATGTTTATACACCGCTTCGCACTCTGGGAATGCGGAGTTGAATGTTTATACTCCGCTTCGCACTCTGGGAATGCGGAGTTGAATGTTTATACTCCGCTTCGCACTCTGGGAATGCGGAGTTGAATGTTTATACTCCGCTTCGCACTCTGGGAATGCGGAGTTGAATGTTTATACTCCGCTTCGCAACACTCTGGGAATGCGGAGTTGAATGTTTATACTCTGCTTCGCACGCTGGGAATGCGGAGTTGAATGTTTATACTCCGCTTCGCACTCTGGGAATGCGGAGTTGAATGTTTATACTCCGCTTCGCACTCTGGGAATGCGGAGTTGAATGTTTATACTCCGCTTCGCACTCTGGGAATGCGGAGTTGAATGTTTATACTCCGCTTCGCACTCTGGGAATATGGAGTTAAATGTTTATACTCCGCTTTGCACTCTGGGAATGCGGAGTTGAATGTTTATACTCCGCTTCGCACTCTGGGAATGCGGAGTCGACTGTTTATACTCCGCTTCGCACTCTGGGAATGCGGAGTTGAATGTTTATACTCCGCTTCGCACTCTGGGAATGCAGAGTTGAATGTTTATACTCCGCTTCGCACTCTGGGAATGCGGAGTTTAATGTAGGATTGTCGTGTATCAACCCTATTAATGTCGGTGTCATGGCCTGTCCCCGAGCTCGGGTTTCACCTAGTGAGTGGCCGGTCGTATCGCAGCCACTCTCCATTTGAATAAGTCCCATTGCACGATGGGATTTAGCTCTTCGTGCATCGTGATGTTGTATATCGTACATAATGAATCACAGCTCTGGCTCGAAGAAGTGGCATTTTATTGCTGAAATAAGAAAATGCGGCAAAGTCAGTTGCCTTATTACAAAATTCAAATTTCGAAATGCAGAAACAAATTGCTAAATAGAATGAAATAAATAAAGCCTGTCATATGTAGTAGCGGCGGAGGCTTTCGCTGTTCCAAGCCCTTGGTAAATCGAGACCGTCAACAGTCGACAGCTTGAATGTACCATCTCCGAGCTTTCGTGTAATTACATACGGTCCTCCCCAGTTCGGTTTCATGTGTGATGGAACTGGGTAGATTTTCTTGAGCACGAGGTCGCCGAGTTCAAAGGTTCGAGGTCGAACTCTGGTGTTGTACAATCGGGCGACCCGGCCTCGATATGCGGCTGCTCTCAAATCAGCCTCTTCCCGTTTCTCATCCAATAGATCCAAAGACTCGGCCAGGAGTATTGCGTTTGTTTTTGGATCATAATAAGTCACGCGATGAGAGAGTACTTCTGTCTCGACCGGAATAACGGCCTCTGAGCCATAAGATAGGGAAAACGGAGTGTGTCCGGTCGCGGTTTTGTGGGTCGTTCGATAGGCCCATAATGCCATAGGAAGTTCATCGACCCACTTGCCCCCAGCCTTCTCCAATCGTTTCTTCAGGATCGATTTTATAACTTTGTTGACAGCTTCAACCTGTCCATTCGCTTGGGGGTGTGCGACAGCCGAGAACTTTTTGCGGATATGAAACCGCTGACAGAAGTCCTTGAATTCCGCGCTCTCGAATTAGGCTCCGTTATCAGTGATGATAGTATGCGGGAGTCCAAATCGACAAATGATGTTGCGAACCACGAAATTTATCACTTTCTTCGTCGTAATGGTTGCAAGGGCTTCGGCCTCGGCCCACTTTGTGAAGTAATCAACGGCGACGATGGCGTATTTCGCACCGCCTTTTGCTAAAGGTAAAGCGCCGATGATGTCAATGCCCCACATTGCGAATGGCCAGGGACTGACCATTTGGGTTATTTCAGTTGGCGGAGCTCTCGGAATTCGGGCATGTATTTGGCATTTATCGCACTTCCGGGCGTAGTTTGCCGCATCTCGGTTCACTGTCGGCCAGTAGTACCCATATCGGAGTATCTTCTTAGCGAGAGCTTGCCCTCCGGTGTGATCGCCGCACTCTCCTTCGTGCACGTCATGTAACACTCGTTTGATTTCCTCGTGGGCAATACACCTGAGGAGAGGGACGGAATAACCTCTCCTGTACATGACTCCGTTTTGGATGACGAATCGCGAAGCTTTTCGCTGAATTTGTCTCTTCTCATTTCTAGGTTCAGGCAGCACCCCATTCTCAATGTAATTCCGATACGGAGTCATCCAAGATTCCCTACTAGGAGCGGTTTCAAATACAGAGTTCATTTCCATCCGATCGATGCTCGGGGTGGCCAAAATTTCGACGGGGACAAGTCCCATTTGTTGCGCTTCACCTGTGCTGGCTAACTTTGCCAGTGAATCGGCTTTCTGATTGCGCTCCCGAGGCACATAATAGATGGCATAATAATCAAACTGGTTTAGGATTTCCTGAACTCGTGCCAAGTAAGCGGCCAATCTTCGGTCTCTTGCCTGGTATTCTCCTCGCACTTGGCATACCACTAACTGCGAATCGCAATAAATTTCTACAGCGATAATTCTCAAATCTCTGGCAAGTCTTAGGCCGGTTAGGAGGGCTTCATATTCGGATTCATTATTAGTTGCACGAAAGTCGAATTTAAGAGCATAACATATGGATCGGCCCTCGGGAGTCTCAAGTACAACCCCAGCGCCCGAACACCGGTCATTTGACGCACCATCAGTATACAGCTTCCAGATGTATTCGGGAGATTCACTGGTTTCGGGTAAGTCTTCTGGAACGGTGAATTCGGCTATGAAATCAGCCAGGACTTGTCCTTGAATGGCCCTCCGCGGAGCGTATGCGATGTCAAATTGACTTAGCTCAATGTTCCACTTGAGTAACCTACCGGAAGTCTCAGGCCGCGTAAGGACCTGTCGTAACGGCTGGTCGGTGTACACAGTAAGCGGATGAGCTTGGAAGTAAGGATGGAGCTTCCTTGAGGCAATGACCAAACAATAAGCCAGTTTCTCCAGCCTCGGATAATTTCTTTCAGCTCCTGTTAGTCGCTTACTAACATAGTAGACCGGGTTTTGCACTTTGTCTTCTTCCCGGACTAGAGCAGCACTGATCGCATGTTCTGATACTGCCAGGTAGAGATATAGTTGCTCGTGGTCAACCGGTTTTGACAAGATCGGAGGTGTGGAGAGATGTTGAACTAATGATCGGAACGCGCCTTCACACTCCGTGGTCCATTCAAAGTTTCGTTTGCCCTTCCGGATCAGGTCGAAGAAAGGAACGCATTTATCGGTGGACTTTGAAATGAATCTTCTCAATGCTGCGACCTTCCCGTTAAGACTCTGGACTTGTTTTATAGTTCTAGGGGTTTGCAAATTTCTAATAGCCCAGATCTTCTCCGGATTCGCCTCTATTCCTCGAGCGTTGACAATGAACCCAAGGAATTTTCCGGATGCAACGCCAAAGTGACATTTGAGTGGGTTGAGCTTCATTCCGTACTCCCGGAGGATGCTGAACATTGAATTCAAATCTCTGACGTGGTCGGTGGAGAATCGGGACTTCACCAGCATGTCATCCACGTAGACCTCCATGGTCTTCCCAATTTGATCCGCGAACATTCGGTTGACCAAGCGTTGGTATGTTGCTCCAGCGTTCTTTAGACCAAACGGCATGACTTTGTAACAATAGAGTCCCAGGTCGGTCACGAAGCTGGTATGTTCCTGATCAGGTAAATGCATGGGTATCTGATTGTAGCCGGAGTAAGCGTCCATAAAGGATAGTAGTTCGTGTCCAGCCGTCGAATCTACGAGTTGATCGATTCGTGGAAGTGGGAAGCTATCTTTCGGATAGGCCTTGTTTAGGTCAGAGTAATCAACACAGGTTCTCCACTTCCCGTTTGGTTTCCGAACTAGTACGGGGTTGGACACCCATTCTGGATATAAGGCGTCTCGAATGAACCCGTTCGATTGTAGTTTATCAACTTCCTCCTTAAGGGCGGCAGATCTCTCTGGATCCATACCGCGCCTTTTCTGCTTCACTGGGACATGTCGCGGATCTATATTCAGGGAGTGACTTGCAATGCTCGGCGAGATCCCGCACATGTCAGAGTGTGTCCAGGCGAAGACGTCGAGATTCGCCCGAAGAAATTCGACCAACTCCTGCTGTGTCTGCTTGTTTAGTTGGGACCCAACTTTCAGCATCTTTGAATCATCATCCTCACTGATTGGGACGTCCACAGTCAGTTCGGCTGGAGAAGCTTGACTCTCCGTTGATTCGTCTTTATCCTCGTTGTCCCTGGGGTCCAGGTCTTTCAGGAATTGGTCGTGGTGCCCGGGCCGAGGCCCAGGCATCAATTGTCAATTATCGATAGAACGGACGCAGAGAGATTCCTCTACGCCCTTCCCCTTCTCTTTACGTTGCGCCCCGCGCAGCTTAGCAACATAACAGGCCCTTCCTGAGGCCTGATCTCCTTGAACAACTCCAATCCCATGATCAGTGGGAAATTTCAGAGTCAAACACCATGGGGCGATCGCCGCCCTGAACTCGGCTAAAGCTGGTCGACCCAGAAACGCATTGTATGGCGAATCGATTTCTAGTACAACAAATTGTAACATTCGGACC
Source organism: Allium fistulosum (assembly GCA_030737815.1). Classification (NCBI taxonomy): domain Eukaryota; kingdom Viridiplantae; phylum Streptophyta; class Magnoliopsida; order Asparagales; family Amaryllidaceae; genus Allium; species Allium fistulosum. Next base: position 697,154,667 of record CM060906.1, read on the forward strand.
CTCCGGCGTTCTCCAACGCCCAAGTCGACTGGGAGTTCAGTTATTCCAATGGGTATCGTGGCACTTCCGTTGAAACCATGGATTCTGGATAAACAGGGTTTCAAATCCTTTGTCTCCATCTTCATTAGATCGTAAGCCCGTTTAAGCAAGATGTTCACAGAGCTCCCACTGTCAACCAGGATCCTCTTCATCCAAGCAGGACCTACCTGGGCAGATATGACTAGTGGGTCTATAGTGGGGGCTTCGACTTTATCGGCGTCTCGGCTCCTGAACACGATATCATCGGACATTATCTTTTGTTGCTTTGCCGGGGTTCCATCCTCGCAATTACTATAACACTCGAAGTCCGCATGCCTGATAGAACTGGCATACGACTCCATTTCCCCCTAGCTTCTGTCTGCCGGATGGGGGCCACCACTTATTGTGTTGATAACTAATCTCCCGCCCGCACGAGCGGGTTCCTCCTCTCTTTCCTGATTTTGTGAACGATTTTGATTCGAGGGGCCCGCTCCGCCAGGCTGCGGCGCCCGTACAAACTGATCTAGCTTCCTCTCTCTAATCGGCTTCTCGATGAGGTCCTGTAAGTGCCGACACTCGTTGGTATTATGTCCATAGCTCTCATGGAACCTATAGAATTTTCCTGTCTGAATCTGTCTCTCCGATGAGGGCTTCGGAGCGGGCTTCTTATACTGTACAGTGTTGCAAGTCTGTAAGTACACGTTTTCCAATGACGTGTTTAGCGGTGTATAACTGTCAAACATCTGAGCTCTACGTTGTGGACCTCGGTTCTCATCTCTCTTCTTATTTTGGCCATTGTTTCCTCTCTGCTGGGTTTGCTTGTTTTGTATATTCAGTTGAACTTTCCCGGAACTCTCGCCGGACTGTTTAACCGCCACATTGCTCTGTATTCCCTCAATGATGGGCCTCGCATCGTCCTGCTTCCTAGACTGTTTTGCATCCTCCTGCTGCAGGAATTGAGCGGCCTTGGAGTAAAAACGGTCCAACGACGCGGGCGGTTTTCCAGCTAGCCAGTTTCCGAATTCAGAATCAGGATCAATCCCCTTGGTCAGAGCCATTAAGATTGAATTATCATTGGGATTGGTGATCTCGACGCATGCTGCGTGGAACCTCTCCAAGTAACGCCTGAGGGTTTCTCCAGGAGCTTGAGTGACGCTGGACAAGGTGTTAACGTCTTTTGGCCTAGCAACATGCATCCGGAATTGTTCCACAAACCTCTTGGCCAATTGATCGAACGAAGAAACTGATCTAGGCGGTAGGCGGGTAAACCACATTGTTGCGATTCCCCCCAGAGAGATGGGGAAACTCCGACACTTCACTACATCATCGGCCCTTGCAGCGCTCATCGACCATTCATACTTCAGAATATGCTGGTTGGGGTCACTATTCCCTTCATACATCGGGAGAGTCGGCATTCTGAATCGCCTAGGGGGTTCGGCATGTAACACTTCGTCTGTGAAAGGGGTATGACTACGGGAAATCCCCCGGTCATCATTAGTGAGCCCCTGACTCTCGCGGATCATTTGGCGTATCATGGTTGATATATCCGAAACGGGCAGATTCGGAGCGGGACGAGCTAAGGCGTGGTCGGGTTCCACGGTGCGAGTAGGGATCGGGCGCTGTCGACGATCCGTATCTCGCCTCCTTGGCTCAACGTCTTCTGGGACATAAGGTTCAGGAGTATGTCCTTGCTGTTGATTGATAGGCTCTGATTGATTTCGGGTATCGACCCTTGTCTCTGCTGCCGCGGTTGTGGCGCGGTTATCCGTGGTGTACTGTGGGGCAGTACCTCCTCGCGTTGAGGGACCCGTCTGGAAGCTGGTCGACGGTCCTACCCTTAGTTGCCCAACAGTTAAGGCGGGCTGATATTCAGCAGCTTGAGCGCGACTTCCCTCTAGCCGAGGACGGGTAGTTCGGTGGTGATAATCGGATGAAGCTGAGCTTTCGGTAGACGCTCTGGAGACATCATCTCTCCTGGACCTTCTGTGCCCCCGGCGGTTTAGCTGGTTGGTCAGCTCGATATTGGCGCGTAACTGTTCTGCCAACTGCTGACGGCTTTGGGTCAGCTCCTGGAGCAATACTTGAAACTCCTGTCGGGTGACTAGCCCCGTTGAGTCTGAATGAGTGGCATTGTCTTGATTGGAAGAAGGCGGCTGTGCGGGATTTTGCCTGTCTCTGCCTTCTTGCTCTGCAGCGGTGGCGCCAGTTCTTGTGCTGACCATTGTCGGTGGTGGAGTCCTTTCCTAGATTTTGAGCAAATCTGAATAGAATGGAAGGATTCCGGACTGAATATCTGGATCTTCCTCTTGGATTTGTGCAATCCGGTATCGACGGCAGATCCAACGAGCAGGAGAAAAAGCTGGTTTTCTCAGTGAAAGCACCAAAGTGTTTGTACCAAAAATGGGCACAACACTCTTCGGGAGTTGTTTGAAGAGATAAAATGAAGATTATAAATGTAAAACAGAGATTATCTAACAAAAACTCCAACAAACAGGAATGTAAAGTGCACAGACAAGCAGTTTAGAGTGGTTCGGCGTATAGCCTACGTCCACTATGAAGTTTTGATGGTTTTATTGATTCTCTTTCAATGATTACAAGCGTTTACAGCAATGAACAGCGGATTATAGTTTAGAATTCGAAATTGACAGCAAAAGTAGGATGCAAATCTCAATCCGGCAGAGTCTGGACGCTTCCGAGAAAAAAGATCCTTTTTCCGTTGATTCTGGGGCTCTATTTATAGGCGTAGGAGGCTTGGATTTCGCTCAAACTCCGGGAGATTTGACCTGACACGTGAGTGGGTCCACACGCCCGGTCCCACCAAATTTCAACTCCATCTGAGATCGATTCGAAACGACTTCGTATCGATCAGAAATTGTTCCAATCGAGCTGGAATTTGGCATGGACATCCCTCAGCATGCATGCAAGCTTCTCTGAAAATTTCACTGGATTTGGATTTGTGGATTATGAGATATGGTCGATACGAACTGAGTTTCCTCATAAGCTGTCTGGTTCGTCTCCATGAATCCGACTCCATCCGTTCGTCTCGCTGGCTGCACGTGCTCTTGAAGTGAGGTGGCGCGCGCGCTTCGTCTCGATCCGGTCTTTGTGCCGCATTGACTGTTTCGACTCCACATATCTCGCCCTGTTTATTTCGATGGAAGACACGTCACCTTGGCTAATTGACTCGTTGGATAAGAGCAAGTCAGTGGTTACGGGTTCGAAGCACTGTCTTCTGGTGGATACGAAATGGTCATGGACTGATGGATACGAAATCGACGCGGGGCGATCGTAACGAAGCAGACGTTTCTCCGATGGGTTCGAACGAGCCTCTCTGGTTGGGGATTGATCGATGCGGAGTTCATTAACACGTGGACCTGGCCACTCTGATCGATACGAAACAGATGAATACGAAGTGAGGACTATTGAAGGATACGAAATCCATCGATACGAAATCGATGGATCCGAAACATGACTAACATCATCGCTATGAACTACTGCTCCGGATGGATACGAAACAGAGGCTTTTGATGGATACGAAAACACGCTACTCTCTCCAGCTTTGCATCCATCACAACTTGAGCCCATGAACTCGGACTGACTTGAAAATTGGAATGTTGGTTCACCTTGCTCTCCTAGTCATGCCCTATCAATTGTAGCTTGATCCGGACTTGGACAAAATCCGGCGATATCCACGACAAGCTATGCTTATTCTCTAGTTGGTTCCTTGGTGTCCCGGCCTTGCCAAAAGGCGGGATAACAGCCGTTGCATTAGACGCCATGTTTAGTTTATTTGCTGAGTTGATCCATCCAAAATATTAACTTAAGCTGTTTGTTTATTTCCAATCAGTTCAATTAAATAACCTAAGTTTGTTTCTATTGCAATAAAACTTCCTTTTATTTAAATTGACTCTTGTTCAATTTATTCACCTTCCATTGATTTGCATTCCCAATTCAAAACTCAATTCCATACTCGAATTCATTTAAAATAATATTCAAGGCCATATTTAATTTATTTCCACTCACATTGAATTTATTTATAACTCAATCCATTTTTATTTCAATCCAATTCCATTTTATTTGATCACAATCAACATATATTTATCAGCTTATATATAAGTCGAATTTTATTTATTATTCAAGTTCCATATTCAACTTCAGTTTCAGTCCACAGTCCATTCTATTTAATCAAGTTAAATCCCATTTCCCTATCCAATTAACTAATTAATTTATCTAATTGGTTCACTTCCATTTTACAATTTCAATATCAGATTTTTATTTCAAAAATCATTCTATTTAATCCACTTGAGTTTAAATTCAATTTTTATAATTCAAGTTTTGGATTTTTATTTCTTCTCTTTAAAATATCACACCATTTTTATTTTGGTTACTCTATCCCCTTTTTCCAATTTTTTATAAATTACACACTTATTTTCTCACATTCCCCTTAATTTTATAGTCGAGATTTACATCACTTTGCAACTTAAATATGTACACTTATTCCATTAATTTCAAATTTTATAAGCTATTCAAATTTATTCATTCACAATCCCAAATTTTCACCCAAATTTTATTCCATTTAAATTTTTATACTTATAGTTATTTAGTCACTTAACAATCCAAATTTATATATTCCATTCAATATGGTTTCAAATCCAATCCAATTCAAATTAATTTCAATTTCAATTTCCTTTAACCAATATCTCCGAACCATAATCGAATTTATTTATACTTAAATTAATTTCATTCCAACAATTTTATTTTTAATTCATTCAATTTAATCAAGTAAGAATTTAAATCAAATTTCAAATCTTTCCACACTCCCTTACTTATATTTATTTATTCCATTTACTTACACATTCATATGCACTCTATACTTAGTTAACTTCATCACATTCTACTCATTTCAATTTATTTATTGTAATCACTTCATTTAATTTATTTTCCTTAACTTTTGCTTAAGTTAAATTCCAATTTCTACAAATTTTCTTTTACGAATTCAATTTATTTAACTTACACAGGTTAAATTTTAATTTCATACTGAAGTTCACTTTTTCCAAGTCTTTATTTCAAAAAGTTATTTTCTTCTTATTTCACCTCTCTTTTAATTAATGTTTTTAAGAGTTCAAACACCCGGTACTTATTTCAAACCATTTGAAATAATATATATATATATATATATATATATAACTCTGTTTTAACAAACCATTTCCTTCAACTTTCAAAAATCAACTTGATTTTTTTTCCAAAACAATTCCCTCGAAATCTCTAAAACAACATTTGTTTTTCACAAAAATCTCCATATCAAATTACTATGGTAGCAATCCGTCACTTGGAAACTCGAAAATGAATACTAGTGATGTTGCAGTCATCACCGGAATTATTTTCCAGCGACTGAAGTGAGTTAAGTGCTATATCTCTTCCAAAATCCATTTTAAAACAATTTCTTCTCAAAAATATTCAAAAATAATACTCTTATTATTATTTTCCATACCACCTTGATAAACATTTTCCAAACTTCCCGGGATTTAAATTTCCAGATTCTTGTTTGAATCCAATTTCAATTATAATCCATTTGTATAATTTATACTCATACAAATTTTCATTTGGTTATATAAACCATTTCCAATTTTATAATCTTATTTGATTATAATCTTATCATCCAAACACTCCGGCTATATATAATAATTTTTAGAAAATTATTTCTTTTATATCAAAATATAACTTGAGTAAAATTATTTCATTTACCCCATTTGTAAACAATACTGTGTCGAATTACTCTATTCAAGAGTTTAGAAACCCTTATCGATACAGTTGTACGGACTGTTCCGACTAGAGTTCATATGCCACTCAATAAATCAACCAACACAATATAAAACATTTTATATTCACTAACAAATACGCGCTCATTTCTATTCATACACCCAAACTCATTCTAGGGTACTACTGACCCTATCTCTAATGAGTAATCCCCATCAGAGCCAAGGTTCTCGCTTAACCTTCAGCTCTGATACCAACTGTAATGAATGAGATTTTTTTGACCCTCGAAAATCGACATTAATACGTCCACTGTATAGAATGTCGAGCCATCGAGTGCCGAAAATTAACAGTTCATTAGGGGTGAAGAAGAAAAGATAGAAGAAAAGAAACAGAACAACATTACAGAGTCTCACAATCGTAGTAGAACAAAATATAATATATAATAAAAGATTTTTATACAAAAGAATCTGTAACTATTTAATACTTACAATCATCAGAGTACAACAATCATTGCATCAAAGCTGGACAATACTTACAATCATCAGAGTACAACAATCATCACTATTTTAACTCGTCGATTAAATCGACGATTTTCAAAAATTAACGAAATCACTTGAATTCCAGTTTTAACAACTTATTAACTCAATTCTAGTTCCAAATCCAATATTTAAAACCATTTAAATATTCAAAATCAAACGACGAAAAATCCTGGTCGTTACATAGTGTATATAAATTATTCATGTAAACATAAAATATGATCAAGTGCAAAATTGATAAAAGGAGTTTTTTGAATTTTCCTGTTTGGCCCGTGTTGGCGAAAAAATTGACCACCAACACCCAATTATGTGAACAAACTAAAATCCAATCCAGTCACATAAATATGAAGACAAATAAATGAAGAACAAAATTAAAACAATCGGAAAGCAAGTAAATTGAGACATAGATTTATAGTGGTTCGGCTAACTCCGTCCTATGTCCACCCCAAAGATTTTCCTATTATTCGTTTATACTACTGATTACAGTTACAAATCCGTGAAATTCAAGAATAAAAATGGCAGAGTATGGCCTAAGTAGAAGATGAAGAGAAGCAGAATGAAGATCCTTTTTCTGGAGCCATTCTTGCTGTATTTATAGGGGAGGACGACCACCCATCTCTCTCTGAAACTTCGGCTACATGACTTTCTTATTCATATGGGCCCACCATAGGGGTCGCTAGGCCCAATCCCAATGGATAGGGTCGGTACCGATCCCTTCCTTGGTTGATTTTTGGGCAGCAACTCCTATGGTGGATTCCCCATGATGAAATATACTTAATCCCAAAGTTTCATGTCATTTGGATCAAAGGAGCTCGAGTTATTGATTGATGAATGCGAGAACGCACTTTGAGGATATCTTTATCAAACCCTTCCAATGGATCATACCGAACCCTCATGACCAACTCAAGTGTGCCGATCCATGCCTTTCTACATATGCCGATCCATGCTTGCTTAATTATGCTCGCCCCTTGGATTCCATAATGTAATACCGATCCCTCTGATGCCACTAAGTCATGCCGACCCTTCTTGTTCTACTGAGTTATGCAGATCCTTCATCTTGCACAATGTTATGTCGATCCCTCCTTCTTCATGAAACCACGCTGATCCCTCCTACTCCGTTAAGGTGTATCGATCCTCCTTCTTCATGAAACTACACTGATCCCTCCTACTCCGTTAAGGTGTGTCGATCCCTCCTCCTTCATGAAACTACGTCGATCCCTCCTATGCTACAAAGCTATACCGAGCCCTATGGTTCTTCCATTCCATGCCGAACCTCACCAAGCCATAACGATCCTACCGAGCTATGCCGATCCCTATACATATACATACATTGGAGCATATCGACCCCTCTGGAACCAACCATGCCAATCCCTCCTATCCGTTGAACCATATTTCATACTTTGAACGTTCCTCCTTGCGTATCTATCAATTCCATTCAATCCCAATTCCATGTAGCCATCTGCACCTGATTTCTGGGCCCTACAACTGTCGCTCTATACTCACCGGCCCAAATAACCGTGAAGTCTGTTGGGTTAAATCTGCCTATATACTGCCTTGCCAAAAGGCGGATAAACAGCCCGTTGCCTATTGCTCCAACATCTATCCCCATTTATCTTTATACCTAGCATATACTATGCCTCTCCCAAATTTTTCATTAAATATCGTTGGACAACCAAGCTTTCATGGATTGTGACATTGGCACCCATCAGTAGTAAATCGGTAACATATAGAACTAAAAACGTTATAGTACCATTTTGGTTTTCCCTATGTACACACGCTTCCTTTATGTTTTGACTGAAACTAAATTGTTTGATTACTTTGTTAAAACATTTATTCAAAATCTTTGATGGTTGCTTAAAACCATAAATTTATCTTAAGAGTTTACTTGCCTTGTTATTGCATCCACTAACTTTGAAACCCTTTGGCTACGATAAATAAATGGTATCTTCTAAATTAGCATTTAGAATTGTTGTTCTAACTACCTTCTATCATGTCTCATAGTCATAATAGTCACCGACTGCAAGTAGAACCCGATTGATTTAAGCTTGACAACGGAAGAAAGCTTTTCGTTATAATCAACAACTTGAATTTGACGAAAACCTTTCGCTACAACCTTGCCTTATAAATCTCGATCTTTCCATCTAGACCGATCTTTTTCTTAAATATCCATTTGCAGCCTATGCCCTTCGAGTACATTTTCTAATGTCCAACTTTGTTTTTGTACATAGAATAAAATTCGGAGTCCATTGCCCTAACCCATAAGGAAACGTCTGCACTCCCAAAGGCTTGTTGATATGTGAGGGGACATCATCATGAATGACATTGTCCTCTGTCTCGCTGTTAATTAGAAAATCACCATATCTATCTACTGCACGAGATTCCCTATTAGACCTTCTAATAGCTTCTGTGTCTTCCACCAGTATTGAATTTTTATCTAAATATTTAGTTTCTTTGGGAATTTCTTAAATCTCATTCAAGTCTATCTTACTGCCACTAATTTCTTAAATAAAAATTCATTTTCCAAAAAGATGGCATTTTTTGAGATAGACGCCTTTTGTTCCTCGGTATAATAAGAGAATATGTATCCGTGAGAATTTCTAGGATATCCTATAAATTTACATATAGTTGATCTTTCCTCAAATTTACTGGGTATACGATCTACACATAAGTTGGGCAACCTCATACCTTAAGGTAATAAAGGTGGGGTTTCTTACCACTCCATAACTCGTATGGTGTCTTAGGCACAGATTTAGATGGTTCAAAATTCGACATATATGTCGCGGTTTTAAGTGCATATCCTCAAAAGGAAATAGGCAACTCGGTATCACCCAACATCGATCAAGCCATGTCTAACAATGTTTAATTTATCCTTTCCAAAAGACCATTTTATTGAGGAGTACAAAGGTAAGTGACTTGAGAGAGAGTCTCATTCTCTTTTAGAAACCCCTGGAGTTCATGTTTAGTATACTCAATACCTTAATCAGATCAAAGTATTTAATTTTTTGCATGTTTGATTTTCAATTTTATAAATTTTATAAAATTTCATATTATTTAAGTTGAAAACAATTTTAAATTTAAATTTAAAATATTCAAATACGCATATTTGAATCAACCTAAGGCATAAAAATTTTTGGGCCTTCCACTAAGGGCATACCCTTAATAAAGACCGCTTTGATGAACTAGGAAAGGGCTAGAAGATGAGAGGTTTTCCATTAATAAGAACATTCCTTAATTAGCGTAACATTCTCCTTAGTTAAACACCCTTGCCTTACACACTCATCTCCTTGGATTTTTCAAGTGACAGCCCTACGTGTTAGTTAATTATTTATTTTAACACAATGCAAGCTCAAATAACATAGTTGGATGAAGTACATCTGTAGTGAGGTAAAATAGGAAAATTTCATTTAAAAAATTCTTTTATTAGTTTTGCACTAGACCTTAATTTTTTGTTATCATGAATAACGTAGTCACATTAAATAATATTAAATGCTTTTTAACAAAATACATTTTAATTTTTATTTCTTTTTTTCCATGAAAGAGTGATCTTCAACTTGAGAAGTGGACTCATAATTTTAAATTTGATTTCAACTTCACTATTTTATTTAATAAATTTTGTTTCATTTCGTTTTATAATATTCAATTTAATTTTTTATATAAATTTACTACTATTGATTACTTGTACAATATTTTACTGTTAAATAATAAGCATATCAAATATACTCTAACCTTAATAATTCATGACGTAAATAATATGGGGAGTATATGTCACCGTTGGGATTTGAGATCACATCATAAGTAAAGTGTATAATTTTTATATGGTGTTGCATAATTGTGATTTAATTTCTTTGTATAGGCCTATAAATTAAATTTTTTTTTTTTATATATAAAAAGCTCTAAGGGTTAATTTATATGTGTGTGTGTATAATATTTATATGGATAAAATACATATGTACAATAATGTATATAACCATGCATTTATACGCAATAATATATTGAATTATATATGTGCATATATATAAACTTTGAGCTTGGTCACGAAAAATTTCTTTTAAAAAATATATTTAAATACATACATACATATATATAATTATGTAACATATATGCATATTCAAATTTTGAATTTTGAATTTAAATGTTTGTTAACATTTTAAATTATAAATAGACATGGGAATGACTATTAAGATACAAAATTTGACAAGACAAATATTAACCATTAGACTTCTCTGTCTTTACATGGAAGGTGGAAATCAAGAGGAGATCTTATGGTTGAGGTCTCTTGGGTTAGATTTTATCTCATATCTTTGTGTTCAAATACAATTTTCATACATACATACATACATACATATATATATATATCTATATATTCATAGATGGTAGTTAATATATCAGAATCTAATATAAAACCATAGGAGTAATAACAAAGTTTTTTAATTCTGCTCTACCCACTGTAGATAATAGATTATTGCCCGATCTATCAAATCGGTTGTTTATTTTTTGCATTAATGGAGCACACTCATCACAATTCAAATAATCAATAGCACGTGGTACTCCGAAATATTTAACAGGTAATTTTTTTTCCTCTATCTTTAGTACACTCCTAATTTTTGAAGTTAAGACATCAAAGCGACTGAAATATATTTTAGATTTTAATGCACTTACTTTCAGCCCCGCCAAACTGCCTAACTTATCAAGAATCTGAAAAATTGTAGTAGAATTATGTAAATCATCAATTGAGAAAAAAGTAACATCATCCATATAACAACCCAAGTTCTAGTGGATTCGGATTTTTCGCAAAAAATGCTAAAACCCAAGCCCACTGAAGCCCGAGTTGGGTATCTGGTATCCTGCAAATAGGCATAGACAAATATATCAGAGCTCAGATAAATATCTCACAGAGGAATAGACTAAAATATAATAGTAAGTAAATACTCACCAATAAAATAACAATTTCTAAACAAGTGTCTCAAAGCTGGGAAGTCTCTGCAATCTACCTAACCTGTAGGATGTTATGATGAGGGGGTCGGAACTAAAGTTCTGGTGAATGGACAAATTATACACTTCTAAGCTTAATTCTACATAAACCGTTTTATTTTCATTTACTGTTATGTTAGGTTCATTGGGTTTATAATACTCTCGCCTCTGTGCGTGAATCCTGCCCATCTACTCCTAGTAGATTAAAACCTAATAACTGATATATATATATATATATATATGTGTGTGTGTGTGTGTGTGTGTAGCTATATGCCCAATGACCGCATTGGTCCTAGGTACTATCCATAGTACCTTCTGTATCCTCCTCGCAAAGGACTCCGTCGTCTTGCTTCCATGGCGTTCTATGACTACATCTATAAAGGACTGCCTCATAAGGCCTACAATACAGATGTTCTGTCGTCTACTATGAAAACGTAAAACGGCGTCCGCACTAGTCTATACTAATGCTCAGACATCATCTATGTACCACCCAGTGCATACCTTGAGGACTATACGTAATCGTTTTGTCTACTCCCTGAATCCCGCTTAACAAGGTCTACCTTGTACGGAATTAAGTCGGGGATTTTCAATTTCTGTAAAGGACTGCCTTATTAGGCCTACAATACAGATATTCTATTTCTGTAAAGGACTGCCTCGTTAGGCCTACAATACAGATATTCTATTTGTTCTGTCTCTTTTCTTATCATGGCTATGGCCCCACGCAGCTGCCCCTCAACTAATCGAAAGACTTCTAAAGAACTAAGTGGTTATGCCCTACTGCAAACAATCTAAACATCAAATTGGCTGCGCCCCTTATCCAATGTCTCGATAGTGAAAGTATCATTGGACTGTTGGTTTAACTTTAGTATTTCCCGAACTCGCTCTTGGTTTTGATGTTGGCCCGATATCCGCATGCGACTATCCTTCTGGGTCCTGCCTAGTAAACTTACTTGCGAGTACTGGGACATATGAATATCCTACTCCAAACATCAACCCCTTTTGACTGCCTACGATTGTCCTGCCATGAAAAAAGCAGTCAAGGCATACTCTTTTGATGGAACACCTACAGACCTGCCTTTGGAGGACTGCTTCACTATGCCTACCCCAGAGGACCATCCTAAAGTACCCTCACATCCCGTTGAAGTCTCGTACTTCCTTCTAGCCCAAAATAACTAAGTTGGACGTGCTTCTTCTATGCTAAAATCTGTGATGAACTGCTTTGTTAGGCTCTTCATCCTTTGGGCTGCTCCAAACGCATCTCACTCTTTCATTAGACCCTAAGTCTAATCTTTTAATTTGCGTTTAGTTTACTTTTCTTATTCTGTTGGCTACTTATTTACCCTAATTAGCATAATCTTGTCCCAGCCTCACCTAACTGTTGTGAGACTATCAGTTCCTGACTAAAAAGGGAATGTTGTTGGTATGGGACACTTCTATTATCTTGCTTATTGACTTAATTTAAGTCTTAAGTTTATTAAAATAAGCCTCTTCTGTTCTTTCTACTTAATTATAACCTATGTTATAATTTCACTTGTAATGTCGCTTTTATTTTCTTTTATAATCTGTACATTATAAATATAGTTACAAGCGTCTCTTTTCTATTATAGTCTATCTTCTTTTATTATGATGTTGAATTCTCTTTAATTCTCTTATATTATATGACAAGCTTAGCTTTGGATTACGTTCACTTGTCACAAATTTACTTATCATAATAACTATTTTACTTTTATTATATTATCTGCACAGTAAATGCAGATCTACGTACATTTCTGTTTATAGCTTCTAATTTTATCTAATAATTAACTTGATTCCTTCAATTCTTTTCTTTATCTGATTATATTATAGGATGTAGTTATATTATATTTTGTTGGTTACGAAAACTGTGCTAAAAATTCATTTCCATATTTTAGTACTAAGTAATGCTATAAACAATAATCCGTAACTGATGTTATTTCTTTATTATCTCTTTACTTTTTGGATAGTGCAAAATGCAGTGGTTTCTCTATTTTACACTAATTCCCTTTTTCTTTCTTTTATTCTTGCAATTACCTTTATCGTTATATTTTTAAATATTAACTATAGAAATGTATTCTATTTTATAAACCTACCAATTAATCTATCACGTACTTCCAAATCAGGTTATTAGATTTTTCTTTAAGTTATTACTCCCATTTTAGCATAATTACTGTAAATTTCTATCTTTCTCTTTTTATTTCAGCTTTTCTTATTTTAAATCTAATTTCTGTAAATCTAGTATTCTTCTATTTTAGTCCGTATTTGCAAATTCTTCTCTTTACTATTTTATTCGCGTAAAAAGGAATAAAATGAAGCTAAATTTTACGGGCTAAATTTCTACTATAAAATAGATGTAATCAACTGTAAACTTCTTACTTTTAGGCTTACGTCTTTCACTAACTATCAAGCCTAATATTAATTAAATATAAGCTCTCTTATACAATTTACAGTCTTAGCATAACTAATTAACTGAATTAATTACTGAAATAAATACTAAATAAAATTATTTGACGGGAATCTAACGATAATACATCATAAACGTAAAAGATACATAATTAAATCCACTCACATGTCGTCCTTAGCTTCAATCGCTATCCCTTTTAATTTGCTACGCTTTTCTCCGCTTTTTCCCCTCTTTGATTCGCTGTAAATTCTCTGATTTGTTTTTATGTATTTCCTTGCTTAATTTTATTTTTGGTTTGGGGAAAGATTTGACTAACATTGGAGAAAGGAAGAGGGAGAAGAGAAGAGGAGTTTGTTGTAAACGACGGTAGCTAATTCAGAGAAAATAGTGTGTGCTTGGGTTAAGTTACGTTCAGTTTATAGGTGCAGTGAACAACTAAGAACCATTCGATTAACCCTAAAAACAATCCTCACCATCAGAACTTGATTTGTTTACGTTAGCTTATAACATATAACTCTCCAACATTATTCATTTGTTCCTTTGTTATATGACCCTATTAATTCACGTTTCCTTCTAAATAAGATTCTCCCATTAATTATCCAATTAATTAGATCATATATGTATATCCAATATTTATTGATTCTTATACGTTATAATTTCTTAACTATTTGAACGCGTCAATTAATACCTTTATTAATTGAATGCATATAAAAGTTATACTTTTTAATTTATTCTTATTAAATTACCTACAGCATAAACCTAATTACTTTGTTTGATTTTTGTACGCGTTCCAATTTTTTTTAACTTGAAAACAAATAATCCTATAACTGGCGTTTTCTTTTAGCTAATTAATTTACATTATTAGCTATTATAAAGATGGCATATTCTTTTATTAACTGACACCCTTTTTAAAACGCTCAACTAATTGCAAATTAATTAATTGACACGTTTTTCTATTTTAATCGATATCCAAATTAATACCTATGCGTCACTCAATCACACATTTATTAGTTGTACATATTTAACCGCCAATTCATTACCCAATTAATTGACATATAAGTTTCCCTCTTTTGTTAATTGACGCTGACTTAATGTCCTTAATTAATTTCTCAATTAATTGATTGCGTCAATTATAAATTAATAAATGTATGTTATCATTTAATTTATTCCCCACATACATTTCTATTTGTTAGAAGATCCCTTAATTAATTAATGTTATAAAAGTGACATATTCTTTTACTAATTGACGCCTCTACGTCTCTTATTCTCTTTTAATTGATTGATGCGTCAATTAATCGCACACTCATTGGTTGCATATACTTATTTAACCTCTTAATTTTTAAATGTGTATATTTGACATTTATAATTTTCACTGTTTTGCAATTATGTTAATTCAATTGATTTTATTTTTCATTAAAGCGCGGGGTGTTACATTCTCCCCACTTTCGGAAAATTTCGTCCTCGAAATTTGATAAGGGTTCAATCATGCAAACCTTCGTGCATCCATTCTACACTAGCAACCATTTAGTGTACAACCAATTTTGCAATAATCTGTGCATAGTGCAAAGTGCAATACATCATAAAATGTATGCATGTACAAGAATTCTAAACTGTACCTCCTATATGAATGCTTTTTCTTTTAGAAATTCCTTTTAAAACATGATGCACACATCCTAAATATACTTGCAATTTCTATATGAATGCAATCTTTTGAAACTCAAAACATTTTTTATCCAATTTTTCTCACACTCCTACTGAATATAAGCATAGTTCAACAAATTATACGTCCAAACCTACGACACAACTTTTAATTTTCGAATTTTAGAAAATTCTAATTTTCCGAATTCGATTTCTTATGTTAGAAAGAAGGTAGAAAACGGAAAAACTTCACGTTTCTCTGTTTTACTTTTGCATATCTCTCTCCATACTTGGAACTTATGCCGATATCCTATAAAATCTCTATTTTCTTTCCCAAGCATGGTTAACATAAGAAAGAATTATTTTTTCAAACTTTTTCCCAAGCTTAATTTATGGAAAAGACGTATTTTTCTTTTGCAATTCTATTTTATTTCTATTGACGTTTTTGTTGCTTTCTTTAGATCATACTGTTTTTCTTTTAGTTACCTTATACATGCTTTTACTCTACTTTTAATACAGCAGCTAAACACAGCTATCATGTAGGGCAAGGAGGTCTAGGACCATGTCCACTCTGACCCAGAAAGGTCCTACTCTAGGAATCCAAGTAACTCATATGCGCTTCCTATCGTCTATTACTTGTTACCAACTTATGTTGTATTACTCATGATGAATAAGATCTATTCATCTCTTCTATTCCATGCTCAAAAAGGAATAATTAAGTCTTATTTACTGCAATGGATAAGGATTTCAATCTATGTAGTCTCTATCTAAAAAGGCAACTAAGTTTGGGGAAATTCTCTCTTTAGCTTTCATCTTTTCTTAACTAAGGTCTACATATACCAACCACAAGTGTCTTATCATCTTACTTATATCATTTCACTATTCTTATATAGTCTACACACATGAAGCAACATTTCTAGGTTTTCACTAGTGTCCTATACACCTTACGGGAACTTTCATTATTACTACTAGGAGTAATTACTGCTATAGCCTTATAATTTTCTCGTTACACCTAGGAAATGATTCATATCTACTCCATATTTAAAAGTCCGGTTTGGTTTGGTATATATTATTTTACTTCAAAAATTAAGGCTTCTAAATTTTATCTTTTCAAAACTTATTAACTTTTCCACCAAACCATTTTATTTTAAAACATGCCTTGCTTGTTCTTAAAACATTTTTCATTTTCTTGACTTTAAAAAAAATGTCCTCACATGTTTTCAAAATATCCTTCTTCTTTTTATAGATGTTCAAATTTACTAAAACTGGAGTAAATAAGAACAATTATTTTATCAAATATCTCTTAACTTTCCTACTCTTCCAATCACATAACCTTGAAGGAGTTACTAACTTACTACATTTAATGGTTTTATACCTTAATGTATTGGAATTACTTTCTCTTATGAGAAACCATTAACGCTAAAACCTTCTATGAATCCTTTAAAGGAGGATTTCATTTTTATGTGAAATTATAAGGAATTTATTTTATATTTTATCGAAATAGGCTATATAAAATATGGTGCTTTCCATACCTTGTACATCTCTTTCACGTATTCCTTATAACTTGCACAAAACATCTTTATTTGTGATTCATAGAAAATTATATCATTATTTATTTCATTCCAATAGGTTAAGGTATGTTTACTCTATATTTACTTACATAAGATATTTCCTACTAAATTCATTAATTTATTGTACATTATTTTTCAAAAGAACTCATTTTTAAAACTTCTTTATAACTAGAAAATATTTTCCTATACTTATTTAAATAATAAGTGTACATATAAACCACTTTAGAGATTATCTCCAAAACTCATTTGGGTCAAAATAGATGTTGTGTAAAACACCGTTACTACAACCCAAAAATACTAATATATGGATTCAATTAAAATAAATATTACTAAATCTTGTATGCTATGTAAAAACATTTACTTTGGGAGTCACCTACTATAACAATAGTGTCATAGTCTATGCTTCCTTTATTTTTACTGAAAACATTTATTACAACAATAAATGTTGTAACCTACGTTTTCAATACTTAACACACTCTAGGTTTTTATACTTAAAATCTTTGTTTACCTACAAAGAAACTAGCGAGCTATACATGCTCTATAATTCTTTAAAAAGAATTCCACTTTTAACAAAATTTACATCGTATAAAAACAAATTTAAATTTCATACCACTTATTTTTTTCAAAAACCCAATATTTACTTCCTCAAATATATTAACAATTATATATTTCAACTTTTTAATTCAAAAGTTTCATTTTATTGGGTTGGACATAAGTGGATTTTCTTGTTACTAAAACCACTTATTCCTTTCAAAATAAAAACACTCTCCCCGCTATCCCTAGGGGACTTCCCTACTTCCTATAACATATGGATACAAATTTCCTCTCAAAACATGGCTTATTTGTATGCTATAAATCGGTAATAACATAGGGCTCAACATACTTGGATCATCCCAAACCCAACTAGCAAACTAAGCACAAATATACTTCTAAAAACTTTCCATATGTTAAAATCTATAATCGGGGACTATTTGGATTTTAGTACATAATATATTTATATTTTATTCAAAAATACAAATACGTTCACTCACTATCTACCTAGGAATCCTAAACCTAGGCTTTGATACCAAATGTAACAACCCAAGTACTAGTGGGTCTGGATTTTTCACAAAAAATGCTAAAACCCAAGCCCATTGAAGCCCGAGTTGGGTATCTGGTATCCTGCAAGTAGGCAAAGACAAATATATCAGAGCTCAGATAAATATCTCACAGCGGAACTGACTAAAATATATTAGTAAGTATATACTCACCAATAAAATAACACTTTCTAAACAAGTGTCTCAAAGTTGGGAAGTCTCTGCCATCTACCTAACCTGTAGGATGTTATGAGGAGGGGGTCAGAACTAAAGTTCTTGTGAATGGACAAATTATACACTTCTAAGCTTAATTCTACATATACCGTTTTATTTCCATTTACTGCTATGTTAGGTTCATTGGGTTTATAATACTCTCGCCTTTGTGCGTGAATCTTGCTCATCTACTCCCTAGTAGATTAAAACCTAATAATTGATATATATATATATATATATGTATCTATATGCCCAATGACCGCATTGATCCTAGGTACTACCCATAGTACCTTCCGTATCCTCCTCGCAAAGGACTCCATCGTCTTGCTTCCATGGCATTCTGTGACTACATCTATAAAGGAATGCCTCATAAGGCCTACAATACAGATGTTCCGTCGTCTACTATTAAAATGTAAAACGGCGTCCACACTAGTCTACACCAATGCTCGGACATCCTCAATATACCACCCAGTGTGTACCTTGAAGACTATACGTAATCGTTCTGTATACTCCCTGAATCTCGCTTAACAAGGTCTACCTTGTACGGAATTCAGTCAGGGATTTTCTATTTCTATAAAGGACTGCCCCATTAGGCCTATAATACAGATATTCTATTTCTGTAAAGGATTGCCTCGTTAGGCCTACAATACAGATTTTTTATTTGGTCTGTCTCTTTTCTTATCGTGGCTATGGCCCCACGCAGCCAACCCTTAACTAATCGAAAGACTTCTAAAGAGCTAAGTGGTTGTGCCCTACTGCAAACAATCTAAATATCCAATTGGCTGCGCCCCTCATCCAATGTCTCGATAGTGAAAGTATAATTGGACTATTGGTTTAACTTTAGTATTTCCAGAACTCGCTCTTAGTTTTGATGCTGGCCCAATATCCGCATGCGACTATCCTTTTGGGTCCTGCCCACTCAATTACTTGCAAGTACTGGGACATATGAATATCCTACTCCAAACATCAACCCCTTTTGACTGCCTACAATAGTCCTTCCACACAAAAAGCAGT
Source organism: Allium fistulosum (assembly GCA_030737815.1). Classification (NCBI taxonomy): domain Eukaryota; kingdom Viridiplantae; phylum Streptophyta; class Magnoliopsida; order Asparagales; family Amaryllidaceae; genus Allium; species Allium fistulosum. The sequence goes on from CM060906.1 coordinate 697,173,880, forward strand.
CAAGGCATACTCTTTTGATGGGACACCTACAGACTTGCCTCTGGAGGACTGCTTCACTACGCCTACCCCAAAGGGCCATCCTAGAGTACCCTCATGTCCCGTTGAAGTCTCGTACTTCCTTCTAGCCCAAAATAACTAAGTTGGACATGCTTCTCAGTGCTAAAATCTGTGATGAACTACTTCGTTAGGTTCTTCTTCCTTTGGGCTGCTCCAAATGCATCTCACTCTTTCGTTAGACCCTGAGTCTAATATTTTAATTTGCGTTTAGTTGACTTTTCTTATTTTGTTGGCTACTTATTTACCCTACTTAGCATAATCTTGTTCCAGCCTCACCTAACTGTTGTGAGACTATTGGTTCCTGACTGAAAAGGGAATGCTGTTGGTACGGGCCACTTCAATTATCTTGCTTATTAACTTAATTTAAGTCTTAGTTTATTAAAATAAGCCTCTTCTGTTCTTTCTACTGAATTATAACCTATGTTATAATTTCACTTGTAATTGTCGCTTTTATTTTCTTTTATAATCTGTACATTATAAATATAATTACAAGCGTCTCTTTTCTATTCTAGTCCGTCTTGTTTTATTATGTTGTTGAATTCTCTTTGATTCTCTTATATTATATGACAAGCTTAGCTTTGGACTACGTCCGCTTGTCACAAATTTACTTATCATAATAACTACTTTACTTTTATTCTATTATCTGCACAGTAAATGCATATGTTATCCCACCCTTTGGTCAAGGCTGGAATATCAACAAATTAGCTGGAAGAAGATTGATATCAGGATTGGAAATTGAATGGGAACAAGGCTGTGATCGATGTCATCAAAATTTGACCGAGCTTCAATCAAGGCGGGATCGATTGGTAACGATGATCAAGGCTAGGAGAGGCTACGTTTCAAATTTCAGGTCAATCGGAGTTAGTATGCTCGAGATATGGATGGGTTAAAATACGTAAATAATGGTTCGTATCGATACATTTCGTATCGATCGGCAGGCAGCACTTCGAACCGATGTTGTTCGTATCGGTCCGGCATAGGTACGAAGGTGTTATTCGTATCGATCAGCATGGATACGAACAGTGCATTCGTATCGATCAGGTAGGAAGATTAGATGGATTTCGACTCGATGGCGGTGAATTGGATCTAATAGGCAGGCGCATGATGGTTTGTTCGACTCGATGGTTTCGTGTCGATCAGGATGGAGCATAGCAGCATACTTTGAATCGATACTGTTCGTATCGATCAGCATGGACTACTTCGAATCGATACTGTTCGTATCGATCAGCATGGACTACTTCGAATCGATCGACATTGGATACTTCGAGTCGATACGAAGGAAGGTTGGTCGATGGATACGAACAGAGGAGCGACCGAAGGATACGAAGAAAATCGACAACGTTAATAGATGGATGGTAGCACGTGGATACGAACTGCAGGTGAAGATGGATACGAATAAGTGGAGCCTTAATCGATACGTAGGCTATGGACTCTGATCGATGGATACGAAGTAACGGACACGAACTAGAAATGTGCGTGAATCGAAGGAAGAGGCATTCAACGCGGCGTGGAAAATAGATCACACCCTGAGGATAAGGCCACGTCACCAGCATGCACGTGAAATGACATCGATACAAACAGGCATCGATACGAATTGATCGATGCAGACTAGACGACGTTGAGGAAGCTACATCTCGTATCAATCATATCTCAAGATCCACAGGTCCAAATGCCACGAAATTTTCACAGGAGCTTACGTACAAGCTAAAGAATATTCACACCAAGTTTCGACTCCATTGGACAAAATCTTGATCGAAATTACGTTCGTATCGATCATGGATCGAGTCGAACCTTCATGGGATCGATCGCGTGGGCCCACTCACGTGCCAAAAGAAGTCTCCCGAGATTTGAGCGAGATATTTGCATGGAGCGCCTATAAATAGAGCCCCAGAGCCTATAGAAAAGGGGATCTTTTGGCTTTTCAACATCCAGACTCTGCCCGATTCAACTTTGCACTCCATAGCTGCTGTTATACTCGAATTTTATCATTATGATCTGTTGTAATCAGTTGTAACCAGAAAGGAAAGTGAATCAAAGATTAACTTTTGGAGTGGATGTAGGCCGGAGATAGCCGAACCACTATAAATCTTGTGTCTCAGTCTATCTCTTTCCATTTAAAGTTTATTATTCTTCATTTTTTATCCTCTACATTACTAAAATTTGTGATTGGTGATCATTTATTATTGATCTGTGTTCACACACTGGTGCTTTCACAACATTTGGGGTTTGTGACCATTTTTGGCGCAAACACTTTGGTGCTTTCACCGAGAAGGACTAGCACCCGCTATACCAGATTTGGAATTCGGATTTGAATGCTTAAGGGTTCAGATCTAAAGAGCTATGACAAGGCAATCAAGCAGAAGACAAAGAGCAGAGAGAAGTCAGCATGAAGGAAGCTAGGAGGCATCATCAGGGACTAATCAGACTTCTGCTTTCATTACCAGAGACGAGATGGAGATGATGATGGGAGCTATGCACGAAGAGTTTCTGAAAAGGCAGGAGGAAATGATGCAGAACCTTCTCAGACAGTTTGGACAAGCAGGAACTGCTGGAGCTTCAGGAGTTCAGATCCACGGCGCTAGAGCTGAAGGACCAGACAGGCAATCTAATGGAGCAGCTCAACAAGGCACAGCCCCTGATCAGCATACAACTGCTAACCTGGATGGATCCAAGCTAGGGGGCACACCGCCCGGCAACGATGGACCAGTTCATGGAGGAATTCCAGTTAACACTACACAACAAGATGCTGGAAGGAATGCAAGAGCATGTGATGAGGAATATGTACCGGAATTCCCTCAAGGACACGAGGGGCAACCCTTGACGGACAACGTTGGATTGGCTGAGATTATCAGGCGAACTATGCATGGAGGATTGACAAACAGGGATATGGAAGGAGTAAACAGGAGTCTGTTTACTCGTGAAATCAGAATGGCTCGGAACCCACCAAAGTTCAAGCTACCCACGCCAGAGGTTTACAATGGCAAGGCTGATCTGACTAACCACTTGATGAGGTACACAAGACATATGGAAGTGCTGGGGGCATCGAAGGAAGTTATGGCCCAATGTTTCCCTCTGTACTTGACGGATATAGCTGTTATGTGGTTCAGACAGCTGGAAGAAGGATCTATTAGGACATGGACAAAATTAGTGGACAGGTTTTTGAAACAGTTTCGGGTTCATATTAAAAGATCGAAAAATGTGATGACGCTAACATCAGTAAAGAAAAGGACAGAGGAATCGCTCAGAGCTTTCCTAACTCGGTTCAATGCAGTGGTTGCTTCAGTGGATCGGCCAGATCCATCGATGGTTTTACTGGCGGCAGTATCAGGAGTCAGTGAGAATTCGGATTTCAAAGTGTCACTGATATGGGACCCTCCAATGGATCTCGGGGAATTCTTTCACGAAGCTGAGAGATTCCTTCGGCAGGAAGATGCATGTTTAGATATGAAGTTAAAGGAGGTGAATGCAAATGAGGATGGTGGGCCATCCAACGGAGGCTTAGATAAAGATAAAGATAAAGCAAAATGGAAGCTGGATGACGAATCAGGAAAAGCTAGGAAGCGGTGGAGGGAACCAAAGTTTTCCACTTACACAGGATTAAACGAGACGTTGGAACGGATATTCATGGAGACTCAGAATCGCCTTCCCTACTGAAGGCCAGCTAGGAGAGAACCATTGAAACGTGAAAGGGCATCGGGGAGGCACTGTCTTTTTCATGATTTAGACGGACAAGATACCAACAGTTGCAGGCATCTGAAGGACATAATTGAGGAGCATGTAAGGAATGGACAGTTGCGACAATATGTTGGGGCCCGGAATGCAGCGGTGGAGCAGGAGCAACCACCGTCTACCTCAAACAACGATGGCGCGAGGCCTAGGAATGATGGTCGATTGGTTATCAATTGACAGGGATGATATGAAATAAGTAGCAAACTGCTGACAAACGGCCAAATCATTTACTCATGTACGAGGACGGAGATGGCCCCTAGGCATGCTCTGAATGATGATAAACCGCGATGCTATGGTTTGTGAAATCTGCTTTTTCTTTCGGTTTGGACATTTGTCTTTTCTGGCTTGGTTTTGGAGTTTGGTTTGAGCTCATGTTGTTGTTTGTTTTCTGGTTTGGACTTTCATTTGGATGATTGTTTTCATGTTTGGATATTGGTTTTGATTTCGGATGTGGATCTTTGGTTTCCCGATTTGATTTGGATTGGATTTTGATTGGATTTTTATTTGGTTTTTGGTAAATGGTCGTCGGGTATGGATTATGCCAGGCAAGGGGTAAGTCTCTTTGTCCGAACGTGGCGAATTGGCTTATTCAGGTCATCGAGTATGGATTATGCTCGACAAGGGTCCGGAGCGACCGGGATTCGACCTAGGACTTAGGCCCTATATTATCGGCTACTATTTCAGGTCGTCGAGTATGGACTGTGCTCGACAAGGGTCCGGAGCGACCAGGATTCAGCTTAGGACTTAAGCCAATGGCATTACTCAGCGTTCAGGGACACTAGACCATGGTTGTCAGGTGTGGATTGTGCTTGGCAAGAACCTGGAGAGGTTATGGATTTGGATATCAGCCCGGAGAGGTCCTGGATTCGGCTATTGGTTATTGGATAAGGATGGATTAATACTCGAATAACGAGTACGGATGGATATGGAATTGGCTAAGGCTTTGGTTACTGGATTTGGAATCAGACATCAACTCGGAGCAGTCAAGAATGATGCACTTGGATAACATGGCTATGGACTTTGGATATCAGATTCTGAACCATTCAAAACACACCTTCTTATCACAAGGCATGATTTGGGGGGCAAATGTTATCCCACCCTTTGGTCAAGGCTGGAATATCAACAAATTAGCTGGAAGAAGATGGATATCAGGATTGGAAATTGAGTGGGAATAAGGTTGTGATCGATGTCGTCAAAATTTGAACAAGCTCCAATCAAGGCAGGATCGATTGGGAATGATGATCAAGGCTAGGAGAGGCTACGTTTCAAATTTCAAGTAAATCGGAGTTCGTATCTCGAGATATGGATGGGTTAAAATACGTAAATAATGGTTCGTATCGATACATTTCGTATCGATCGGCAGGCAGCACTTCGAACCGATGTTGTTCGTATCGGTCCGGCATAGGTACGAACATGTTATTCGTATCGATCAGCATGGATACGAACAGTGCGTTCATATCGATCAAGTAGGAAGATTAGATGGATTTCGACTCGATGGCGGTGAATTGGATCTAATAGGCAGGCGCATGATGGTTTGTTCGACTCGATGGTTTCGTGTCGATCAGGATGGAGCATAGCAGCATACTTCGAATCGATACTATTCGTATCGATCAGCATGGACTACTTCGAATCGATACTGTTCGTATCGATCGACATTGGATACTTCGAGTCGATACGAAGGAAGGTTGGTCGATCGATACGAAAAGAGGAGCGGCCGAAGGATACGAAGAAGACCGGAAACATTAACAGATGGATGGTAGCATGTGGATACGAACTGCAGGTGAAGATGGATACGAATAAGTGGAGCCTTAATCGATACGTAGGCTATGGACTCGGATCGATGGATACGAAGTAACGGACACGAACTAGAAATGTACGTGAATCGAAGGAAGAGGCGTTCAACGCGGCGTGGAAAATGGATCACACCCTGAGGATAAGGCCACGTCACCAGCACGCACGTGAAAAGGCATCGATACGAACAGGCATCGATACGAATTGATCGATGCAGACCAGACGACATTGAGGAAGCTACATCTCGTATCGATCATATCTCGAGATCCACGGGTCCAAATGCCATGAAATTTTCACAGGAGCTTACGTACAAGCTAAAGAATATTCACACCAAGTTTCGACTCCATTGGACAAAATCTTGATCGATACGAATTACGTTCGTATCGATCACGGATCTAGTCGAAACTTCATGGGATCGATCGCGTGGGCCCACTCACGTGCCAGAAGAAGTCTCCCGAGATTTGAGCGAGATATTTGCATGGAGCGCCTATAAATAGAGTCCCAGAGCCTACATAAAAGGGGATCTTTTGGCTTTTCAACGTCCAGACTCTACCCGATTCAACTTTGCACTCCATAGCTGCTGTTATACTTGAATTTTATTATTATGATCTGCTGTAATTAGTTGTAACCAGAAAGGAAAGTGAATCAAAGATTAACTTTTGGAGTGGACGCAGGCCGGAGATAGCCGAACCACTATAAATCTTGTGACTTTGTCTATCTCTTTCCATTTAAAGTTTAATATTCTTCATTTTTTTATCCTCTACATTACTTAGATCTGTGATTGGTGATCATTTATTATTGATCTGTGTTCACACACTGGTGCTTTCACAACATTTGGGGTTTGTGACCATTTTTGGCGCAAACAGCAGATCTAGGTACATTTCTGTTTATAGCTTCTAGTCTTATCTAATAATTAACATGATTATTTCAATTCTTTTCTTTATCCTCTTATATTATAGGAAATAGTTATATTATATTTGGTTAGTTACGAAAATTGTGCTAAAAATTCATTTCCACATTTTAGTACTAAATAATGCTATGAACAATAATCCTTAACTGCAAGATATTTATTATATCATCTCTTTACTTTTTAGATAGTGCAAAATACAATGGTTTCTCTACTTTACACTAATTCCCTTTTTCTTTCTTTTATTCTTGCAATTACGTTTATCGTTATCTTTTTAAATACTAAACTATAGAAATGTATTCTATTTTCTAAACAAACCAATTAATCTGTCACATACTTCCAAATCAAGTTATTAAAATTTTCTTTAAGTTATTACTCCCGTTTTAGCATAATTACTATAAATTTCTATCTTTCTCTTTTTATTTCAGCTTTTCTTATTTTACATCTAATTTCTTTAAATCTAGTATTCTTCTATTTTAGTCTGTATTTAAGAATTCTTCTCTTTACTATTGTATTCGCGTAAAAATAAATAAAAAGAAGCTAACATTCGCAGGCTAAATTTCTACATTAAAATAGATGTAATCAACTGTAAACTTCTTACTTTTAGGCTTACGTCTTTCACTAACTATCAAGCCTAATATTAATTAAATATAAGCTTTCTTATACAATTTACAGTCTCAGCATAACTAATTAACTGAATTAATTACTGAAATAAATACTAAATAAAATTATTTAACGGGAATCTAACAATAATATATCATAAACGTACAAGATATATAACTAAATCCACTCACATGTCGTCCTTAGCTTCAATCTCTATCCTACACCTTTCTCCGCTTTTCCCCTTTTTGATTCGCTCTAAATTCTATGATTTGTTTGCGCAATTCTCTGATTTGTTTATATGTATTTCCTTGCTTAATTTTATTTTTGATTTGAAGAAAGATTTGATTAACAGAGGAGAAAGGAAGAGGGAGAAGAGAAGAGGAGTTTGCTGTAAACGACGACAGCTGATTCAGAGAAAATAGTGTGGGCTAGGGTTAAGTTATGTTCAATTTATAGGTGTAGTGAACAACTAGGAACCATCTGATTAACCTTAAAAGCAATCCTCACCATTAGAACTTGATTTGTTTACGTTAGCTTATAACGTATAACTCTCCAACGTTATTCATTTGTTCCTTTGTTATATGGCCCTATTAATTCACGTTTCCTTGTAAATAAGATTCTCCCATTAATTATTCAATTAATTAGATCATATATATATATATATCCAATATTAATTGATTCTTATACGTTATAATTTCTTACCTATTTGAACACGTCAATTAATACCTCTATTAATTGAATGCTTATAAAAGTTATACTTTTTAATTTATTCTTATTAATTTACCTACATCATAAACCTAATTACTTTGTTTGACTTTTGTATGCGTTCCATTTTTTTTTAACTTGCAAACAAATAATCCTATAACTGGCGTTTTCTTCTAGCTAATTAATTTACATTATTAGCTATTGTAAAGATAGCATATTCTTCGATTAAATGACACCCTTCTTAAAACGCTCAACTAATTGCCAATTAATTAATTGACATGTTTTCCCATTTTAATCGATATCCAAATTAATTCCTATGCGTCACTCAATCGCACATTTATTAGCTGTACATATTTAAACCACCAATTCATTACCCAATTAATTGACATATATGTTTCCTTCTTTTATTAATTGACGCTTACATAATGTCTTTAATTAATTTCTCAATTAATTGATTGCGTCAATTATAAATTAATATGTATGTTATCATTTAATATATTCCCCACATACATTTCCCTTTCTTAAAAGATCCCTAAATTAATTAATGTTATAAAAGTGATATATTCTCTGACTGATTGACGCCTTTACGTCTCTTAATTAATTCCTCTTTTAATTAATTGATGAGTTAATTAATCACACACTCATTGGTTGCATATACCTATGTAACCTCTTAATTTTTAAATGCGTATATTTGACATTTATATTTTTCACTGTTTTCCAATTATGTTAATTTAATTGATTTTATTTGTCATTAAAGCACGGGGTGTTACAATCCACATAAAGTAAGTGAGAAATATTTGGGGTCAGTTTATTCATAGGAAGCAAATGATTCGTTCATATTGCTTGATCTATTTGTAGAGTAAGACATTCCATGGTTACACAAAACAAAAATGGGGACATAGATCCCCTTGATGTATACCCCTAGTAGATTCGAAATACCCAATAGGAACCCCATCTATAAGGGAAGAGAAGGAAGGAGTCAAGATGCATTCATACATCAAATTTATAATTTTAACCAGAATATACATCATATGAGGCATGTAGCAAATGAGTTCTCTACAAATCATATCATACCCTTTTTGCATGTCAATTTTGAGGCACATTCTTACTTTACGTGTGTATGTTTGAAGTTGAATAAAAAATGTAGTTTTTTTCCTATTTAGCAAAAAAACATTTTTTATTCATTTTTAAACACATACAGAGATACACACACATATAATATGTAACATACATATATACATAAATAATATGTAACAGATACATATATACACATATATGATATGTAACATATATATATGTATGTATATATAATATATAGGTATGAATTATTTGAAAAAAAAACTTATGTATTTTGACAAAAGTTAAGAAGAAATAAAAAAAATTTGTTATGTGTGTGTATGTGTGTATATATGTCTCTATGTGTTTAAGTTTGGATTAAATTTACACACACACACTCATATATTTCAATTTTTTTTATGTGATGGCCAAAAACAAAAAATATATATTTATATACATTTGATAATATGTAATTTTAATTCAAATGAAAAGTGTATCACTATATCTAGCCGGTTGTTGGCAGGTCGTACTGCTAGTGTTTCCTTCTGAAATCTAGTACCTTCTTCCTCCTAGTTTGGTGTGCAAATCTCAACAATAAGCTTCAACTAGTTGCCAAGATTTGAGTTTGATTATAATTATGTATTCTCAATAATTTGATAATGTGTATTATCTCTGTGGCGATGTTTATTTTTTATTTTTGGATCGTCTTGTTGATGATCTCCACTTGTATTAGCTACTTACGCATGGTTACCCATAGAACCTATTTGCGGCTTTTGGCTTACTAATTAATAAAATAACGAGTGCTCTCGTCTTAATTAGGACCACTCTTTCAAAAAAAAGTGGTTTTTATAACCACTAGACATCGCAAATACCATCTCCTTTCACTCTTCTCTTTACTCTAGATCTCATCTTAGTCAAAGAGAAATAGTAAAAAGCCTTTCTCCCATTGTTTCCCCTCTTATGCACCATTCACAATGTTAACATTAAGTTTTTTGCCAAGGCAAACCAGTTTTTATAGCAGACCATCCACTTTTATTAAATTAAAGATGACGCGAGCTAGATATACTCAACAACTTTGAGATACAACACATGCTTACATTGCTCGACGATTTTCAAACACCATTCCAACCACTGTGACATGAATCAAAACAACGACATACATGGGACAAAACCTATGAACTCTTCCACTAAAATCTAACGTTACATTCAGCATAAAACTAAGCTTTCGTTCATAAGGTTAGAAAACCATATCAGCCCAAATGTTCCAAAATATTTCTATGCTGTGTAGAAGCACCATATCACCAAATGGAAGAATTCCAAATACACACAAGTAACACAGGCCGACCAAAGCATCTAAATCACAAGCAGAACTATAAGATGTCAAGCATTTGTTGACCCAAACTTTCCAACATCCTCCACCTTGCTCATTAGGAACGACACCCAATAAAAAAAACCAACACAACTTGAAGCATCAAGGCTGCATCTATGGTGATGTTATGATGAGACTGAAAAGAGACGAAGCTTCGGACATAAAGGAAAACAGGGACATGACATCAGAAAATGTCCACCAAATGACCATCCATACAGAACTAAGTAAACAAAAGCCAACGCTAGATGAAAACACAACAAAAAAAACTACGATACAATGCATCTGCAGCCAAAAGAACCCAAAATTTCAAAAACCTACCCATCCAAATTTGCAAACCATGCAACCTCAAATAGTCCAAAATTCAAGCGAACTTGAATTTGGCACAGAGGAGTGTGGCAGAACAGATGTCGGATCCCTGAATCGTTCCATCATTTGTTAAACTCGGGTGTTGGACATCCACAATGTACCACCCAGTGCGTACATTGAGGACTACGTAATCATTCTGTCTACTATCTGAATCTCGCCAACAAGGTCTACCTTGTACGGAACTCAGTCGGGGATTTTCTATATCTGTAAAAGACTGCTTCGTTAGGCCTTCAATACATATATTCTAGTTGGTATGTTTCTTTCTCATCGTGGCTATGGCCCCACGCAGCCACCCCTCAACTAATCGAAAGACTTCTAAAGAGTTAAGTGGTCGTGCCCTACTGCAAACAATCTAACATTCAATTGGCGGTGCCTCCCATCCAATGTCTCGATAGTGAAAGAATCATTGGCATGTTGGTTTAACTCTAGTCTTTCCCGAAATCGCTCTTGGTCTTGATGCTGGCCGATATCTGCATGTGACTATCCTTAAACTTACTTGCAACTACTGGATGTACGAATACCCTACTCCGAACATCAAGCCCTTCTGACTGCCTACAAAGGTCTGCTTCGTTAGGCCTACAATGCAAATGCAGTCAAGGCATACTCTCTTGATGGAACACCTACAGACCTGCCTCCGGGGATACAGCTTCGTTAGGCCTACCCAGAGGGCCATCCTAGAGTATCCTCACGTCCTGTTGAAGTCTCGTACTTCCTTGAAGCCCAAAAATACTAAGTTGGACGTGCTTCTCCATTGCTATAATTCGTGATGAACTGCTTCATTAGGCGCTTCATCCTTTGGGCTGCTCCAAACGCATTTTGATTCTTCTATTAGACCCTAAGTCTAATCTTTTAATTTGCGTTTAGTTTGCTTTCTTATTCTGTTGGCTACTTACTTTAATTTAATTAGCATATTCTTGCCCTCGTCTCACTTCTAACTATTGTGAGATAACCATAGGTCTAATAGGGAATGCTGTTATTATGAGCAACATTCATTATCTTTCTTATTTAACTTAATATATAAATCCTTAAGTTCAATAAAATAAGCCTCTTTTATTATTTCAGTTTTATTTGCTTATCGACTTAATATAAGTTGTTTAAATAAGCTTCTATCATTATTCTCTACTATCATTGCTTACCAATTTATTATAAGTCTCACGATAAGCTTTTCCTTTCTTATTTCATAATTATAACCTATGTTATAATTCTACTTCTAATTATTACTTTTTCTTCTTTTATAGTCCGTTATATAACTACAAGCATTTCTTGTCTGCTCTAGTCTGCCTTTTTTTATTATGATATAGAATTTTCTTTAATTCTTTAATATTACATAATTCACTTATCATAATAATTGCCTAGTTAAATAACCTGCGCAGTAAATGCAGACTTAGGCTCAGTAATTTTTTTATAGCCTCAAATTCTTAAATTAATAGTTTTCTTGTTTAAAATCATACTTTACTTTATTGTCTGCTATTTTAGGAAGTAATCCTATTTTATTTGGTTGGTTATTAAATCTACATAATCCATTTCCATATCTTAATATTGAATAATACTATAAACAATAATCCGTAACTGCAAGATATCTCTTCTATTATTTTGGAGTAGTGAAAAATACAGTGGTTTCTCTATTTTACACTAATTTCCCCCTTTTTATTTCTTTTATTCTAGCAGCTACGTTTATCATTATCCTTTAGATATTACGTTATGGAAATGTATCCTATTTTATAAACCAACCAATTAATCTAATAATTACTCCTAAATTAACTTTTCCCATTTTAATGCAATTTATTACAGCAATTCTATTCCTCAACTTTTATTATTTTACATCTAATTTCCTTCATTTCAGTATTCTTAATTATTTAATCCATATTCACGTTTAATCTATTATAATCCATACGCGAAGAAAAAGGAGAGGATAGAAGAAAACTGACGCTTGCATAAATATCCAGAACATAGAAAAGGATGTAAATAAGGCATAGAAAACAATGTATAAATACTAATACTGTAAATAAACTGCAAGTTTTCATATAATTCAGCATAATTTAATTAATATGATTAATTACTGAATAAAATTTTCTAAACGGGAATCTAACGATAATATATCTTAAACTTAAAGATATATAAATAAATCCACTCACCTGTCATCCTTAGCTTCGCTTGTACTCCGCTTGGCTCCAAAGTCCTTCTGGATCCCCTTCTTCCAAGGTGTATGATATTTTAATTTAGAAGATCTTCTCCCTAGAAATTATTTTCTTTTTCGGGTTCAGCCTTAGGCCAAGAACCCAAAGAAATATTTTCTATTTAGGGTTCAGCCTTGGGCAATGAACCTATGGGAGAAAATCTAATTGTGAGAAGACAGCTAGGCCTAGGGTCCTATTTATATTGGAGCTTGGGGATCTCAGACCGTTGGATTTTTGGATTGAACCTGGAGCCACCACGTCACAGGGTCGTTCGAAGCCATAGGATCGAAGAACCTATGGCTCAGATCGTGCAAAAACGAGAAAACTCGTCACTGTTCATACCTGGATGAAAATTCGTCCCGGTCATACGCGAGTCGACTAGGCGGTCGACCGCCTCTAAGCACCGGTCGACCGTGCGGTCGACCTACGTGCCTACTGGGTCGACCTATGGTCGGCCCATATGCGTATATATTTATTTTTACTATTTTTTTCGTTTTGTTTCTTGTTTTTTTTTTCGTTCATAACTTCTTCATATTGGCTTGGTTTTAGACAAGTTATATATGGAAATGGATCAGAAAATCGCCCCGGACGTGATGGTACAAGTTCCAAAGCCATATTCCAATAATTCCAACAAAAAAAATTCGCTACTTATCGTAATTCGTTATATTTTAATTATATAAAAATGCGGGGTGTTACATTCTCCCACCCTTAGGAAATTTCATCCCCGAAATTTGACAAGGGTAAAATTTATGTAATCCTCAGTTTTATTACAACCAATTTGTGTACATCCAATCTTGCAACCATCCGTGCTTTTGTGCAAAATTATTTTTCAAAACAAAATGTATATATGCATGTAAATTTCGAAGCGGTACCTCTTATATGAATGCTTTTTATTTTAAAATTTTATTTTTAAAACATGATGCACACAACCTAAATAAACTAGCAAATTCTATATGAATGCAATTTTTCGAAAAATTAAAATATTTTTCACCCAATTTTTCCCACACTCCTATTAAATAGGGGTGCAGTTCAACCAATTTTTCATCCAAATCCTAACACACAACTTTTAATATTCGAATTTCAGAAAAATCTAATTTTCCGAATTCGAGTTCTTATGTTAGAAAGAAGACAGAAAACGAAGAAACTTCATTTTTCTCCGATTTTCTTTTTCGTACATCTTTCCCCATACTTGGAATTTTGGTTGTTATCCTATAAAACCCCTTTTTATTTTTCCCAAGCATAGTTTAAATAAGAATATAGCTTTTTAAATCTTTAGTTGAAGTTTCCGTCGCCTCTTTAATTTATTGTTTTCCTTTTTATTATTCTTATTTGTGCTCTTACTTTTTATAATAACGTTCTTATGTCCTTATTCTCCATTTGTGAACATCACAAAAATAAAGAGAAAAGGCATCGATACTGACATACTACCATAGAATTGTAAATGCATACATAAGAGTTCGATTTTATAACTAAAAAGAGAAAACAAACCCTACAACAATACAATACTAGATAGATGACATACGTAGGCTAACATAGCCATCATCTCGGGCTAGGAGGCCTATGCCTCTGTCTGCCCTGACATAGGAAGGCTCTAATAAGGGAATCCAAATAGCCAAGGCGCTCCTCCTACAGCCTAGTGCTCGCCTCAACCTCACGCTGAGACCTAACTAACTCATCCTACCTCCTAATCACCTCCTGTTGTCCCTGTAGAATCTCTGCTTGCTCCCTAGCGAGCCACTCTTGCCACTCGTCAAGGGCCCTATACTGATCCTTGTAGCTCATCGGTGGAGGGGGCTAAGAGGGCCATGTTCCCTCTCCCAAGATCCATATCCATGTCCATATCCCCACGTACTCTGCATCGCGGGCTCAGATGGCCAAGCGGGCAATGGCAACTTGGTATGTCCTACGCCACCTCCAAATGGTGGCGAGGGAAAGTGCTGATGCTCATGAAAGTACTGGGGTGCCTGCCAATGTTGTGAGGGCTGTGGTGATGTGTGACCCCCACCTCTAAACTCACACTAGCCAAGGACACTACGGGGTAATACCGTCGACTAGCACGAAGAATAAGGCTGTTGAGGAGCGACCATCTGTGTAATTGCTTTGTGTGAGTACTGATATGGCAGATAGTATAAAATCCGACATAACAAATACAAATTCAAAGCTACTACACAGTGGCTATGTGGGCTTCAGAAACAAATATCGAAATAAGCATAACACAAATCAGTCACAGATATTCATATCACAAAGGTGGAAACAGATATGAATATAACACATAAAAGTGTACATCAAAATAGTGGTCATACAAGATCCACTACATCACAAAAGAATAGATACAAGTGCTAGACAAAAGAATATGAATACATCAAGGAGTATCTATCTCGAATGTATAAAAACAAAAACTACTAAGCTAATTAGTTAGCCAAAAGTCAGAAGCTTGTCCCTGCTAAGGAATCAAGTGGAAGCACCTGAAACACCTCGGTCTGACCCGAGTATTATCTAAGAAGAAAAATAATAAACGGATCAGTCTAGCTATAAATATCATATAAAATGAAATAGGATAAGAGATATAGCAGAAATGTATGGTAACAATAAGGTTATACTGTGACAAGTATATATTTGATAACAACGAAAATCATATAATGTCTCAAATCTACTCAAACACCCAAAAAGAATGTCGTATTCTTTAACTTATTCACCAAACCACAAATATTGACAAAACATATTGATGCCAATCGCAAAAATTGGTGAAACACAAAATCTAGAAATCATCAATCAGAAATCTAGAAAAGAAAACACAAAGGGGGAGGCCTATCACAAACGGGAGCATGAAAACTCACCAACATGTGTATCACAAACGGGTCGCTATCCCATGGTCGCTAACCATAGAGCCGGTGCAACGACGTAGTACAATAATGGTTCGCCCGATGAACCTGAAACTCGAATAATTCGAAACAACGACGTAGTACAATAACGGTATGTCCGATGAACCTAATAAGCTGGAACTATGACGTAGTACAACAACGGTATGCCCGATGAACCAGACTCCATAAAACCATAGGTCGCTAGCCTATAAAAATTAAGACAAAGCTCCATAAAACGAGGTACAGTCCCCCACGTGGACAAAGAGACATCGCATATCGCTATTCTAAACCATAAAATGATCACCATTAAAATGAAACAAAGATCCATAAAACGAGGTACAGTCTCCCACGTGGACAAAGAGACATTGCACATCGCAGGTCTAAATCACAAAATGATCACCATTGATCAATGAAAATTGTAGATTACACTAAGCTAGTAAATAAATGAGTTTAGCTTCATGTCCCATAACCACTGGCTTAACTTAAATATTTACGAACAAATTGTAGATTTCCACTCGAAAATTGTCACAAGATTACAATCGAACAAGTCCAAGAATTAACCGACGAAGTAAACGCAAGCGTTTCATACCACTTGTTTTGCTAAGCCGTTTAATTAGATTTCTCATACGAATGAGGTAAAGGTTTGTATATACTAATAGATTGGAAAACGGATTTAAAAACGAGTTTTGTATTAAAAATGGTATTGAAATCATCTTTGTGAAAGCGTTTGAATATTTACTACTAGTATAGAAACCTTTGTATTTTTAAAAGTGACAAATCACATAAAACGATTGTAGAAACAATCAATCACCAAAAATTCACATTTCGACGACGTAAATCAAAACCATAGAAATCGATATCAAATCCATCCTCCAAAAATCCAGAAAAGAAGTCATCAAAGTTGATAATAAGTGATAACCACTAATCGGATCAACCAAAAATCGATTAAAACGGAAATCCACTCAAAATAGGCAATTTGGCTGAAATAAGCAGCTCCAGACGTCTGGTGGTTATCCTAGACATCTGAGCTGAAGCTCTGGAATTTTCTTCCAGATCGCCCAGACGTCTGATATTAAGCTCAGACGTCTGAGCTGAAAGACTGGAATTTTATTCTCGTAGCATCAGACGTCTGAGCTTAATACCAGACGTTTGAGCTGAAGCTCAAAGCAAAAATCTGCCTAGGCCATTAATGGCCAAGTTGGTTCAGAAGCAATCGGACGAGCACGGAGGCTAGGGATTTATGCCAAGTGACAACCCAGTCTTATAGGCTCTTCGATACACTCCAAACAACAAGTCAAAACATCCATAACAAGTTTATCATAGATTTTGACTTCAAAATACCAAAAATTGTAAAATTCACCAATCCAATTCAATTCAAAAGCAAATGAACATGAATTAGGTGTTAGGAATTCATACCTAACAACTATCAAAGGTATAGACATAGATGTGAGTTCAAAAACTCACCTTTAAACCCAAAAACAATGAATGAGAAGCTTTAAAATAAGGCAAGATCAACCACTCTTTAACTTCAACTCAAGAAGCTCCAAGATCATAAGTAAATATTCCTAAATTAGGTTATAGGAAATTTCTGAAAATTGGAGAGGAATTGAGACGGAGAAGATGAAGAGGATGCTTACCTAAGCTTCTCTTTGATTTTTGGACTTGAATTTGTATTTCCTAATCAAACAAGGGTTTTGGAATTCTAATTTCCAATCTTTTCCCCCATTTTTCTCTTGAGCTTGAGTGTTAGGAATGAGGAATGAAATGAATGAAGAGGAGTTGAGTGGAGTTAGGGTATTATGTTTGGTTAGTGGGCTGAAACCCAAACCCAAAGCCCAAAATAGAAAAATAGCAAAATTTTACTCAACTCCAAACATATCGATGTTTATACTCAAAAAAGTTGTAAATGTCATTTTGGACTCGATGGAAGTGGTCTCGAGTCCCAATTCGACTGTTTACAAAATGTAACATTTTGGACTTTAATTTGATTAACGATGCTATATTTAAATAAAACATTTAAATATATAATCGTGAAATATGCGGGTTGTTACATGATGGCTGCTGCTCGTGCTCCTGCTTCTCCTACGGAGCCCGAATCAGGGCCAATCCTATATGCATCCTCCTTGGAGTGGATGACTCTATCATGGGGTGGGCCTACTCACTGTAAGTCTCTCTCTCCATCTCAACCTCGGCCCACCTGAAGACCCGTGTCCAAAGGTGACAGTAAATCATAGTAGACCTGTGAAGTCCGGTCGATGTCATATACTGGGCCATAATCGTCCTAGCTCAGTTCACCTGTAATCCTCTGAATATGACGTAGGTGGCCGCCTCATAATAGGGTATATCTGATCAAAACTCCCTGTCTTAGGGAAAATGTTATGGTGCAGAATGCGGATAACTAACCTAGCTAACGGGGTCAACTGCCCAGCGCTCCAATCAGGGTACTGGGGGTCTAAAAGAATCTGCTGCAAAACGATCATGACCGTCATCTCAATCTACCCTAACTCTATGCCATACCCTCTGATATCTAAAAAACTAGCCAGCTGAGACTTTGTGAAAACTATCCTAACTCCCTTGACCTCCGACTGGAAGGCCAACTCCTCATCCTCATCGCTAGTACGTAAGTTAGCAGCAAAAAGACGTACTAACCTAGGATAAGCTCGATGCTCGAATGTCTCATGGCTAAGAATCTACTGCAGCCCTATGTCCAAGAAGAGCTGCTCTAAACGTGTGCCCGGAAAATCAGTAAACTTCACCGCCCTTCCTTGCAGAAACTGGTACGCGGCTGTATCGGAGTAAGACTGCACTATCCGCCTATCACTCGGACACCAAGCTCTCTCCTGTGGTGTGAGGTGGAGAAAAAGGTGAACTAGAGAGGGTCTTAGAGGCATGGTGAAAAACTTTCATATCTATGGAAACGGAGTATGGATCCGTGTAGATCTCGCTACACGCTTTGATTTGATACCAATCGCAAGCGAAACGGTGGAGTTTTGGAGGAGTTTGGTTCGATGGAAGTGGGGGAAATGGGTTTTGGCTGCTGTTTGGAGATGGGGAAGTGAAAATGACGAAGGGGAGGGGAAAGCACGCTTTTATATGCGTGCAAACGAACCGCACCGGTCGACCGCCTGTCGACCACCAGGTCAACCTGGCCCCCTTTTTTTCCACTTCTATGGCATGCTTGCCTTGTCCGTCTCCTCCCTAACTTATTCTAGCATAAGTAAACACTATCTATTATCGGCTATCTGAGTCGTGGTTACGACTTTGGAAAAATATACTTGCCCGCTCTCCACCCTCCGAGTGGAGTCATGACATCTTCCATACTTCAACTGAATCTATATAAATGTCCATAAACTTGCTCCAACCACTTAATTCGCCCAACCCATAAAAATTCTTTTTCCAAACAGCTTTAATTTCTTTACAGCTAGAAAAATATTTTTACGTAATTACAATCCTTTTCGTACTTAAATAAGGATTTCAAAATACGTTTCTACTTGGCTAAGACGGATGTTGCGTAAAACATCGTCACTACAACCCAAAGTACTAGTTTTCAATTAAAGTTAATAATACCTATATTTCTCTAAACTGTGTATTTCTCTATTTTCAAATTCAAAAATGCTTTAAAGTTTTTTTTCTCCAATTTTCCATATACAATCATAAAGCTGTAAACTTCTAGAGCTAAAACTTGAAAACCTTCCAAAACTTTTCAAATTCTTAAGAGTTTAATTGCTGGGCTAGACTAAAAAGTGGCTTCTTAATTTGCTTTCACCTTCCCATATATTCTCTACTGAATCCAAAAATCTTTGCCATTCTAAGTCTTATAGCTTCTGGAATTTCCTTACTCCAAGTTTTGATACACTAGATTGTTTTCCAAACCTTCTCCAAATATTGATTTACTCGAAAGAATGAACTTCTTTTTGGGTTTTAAGAGTATATATATATTTATATTAAAAATAAAAATACGTTCACTCGCTATCTACCTAGGGATCTAAACCTAGGCTCTGATACCAAATGTAACAACCCAAACTCCAGTGGTCCGGATTTTTCGCAAAAATGCTAAAACCCAAGCCCACTGAAGTCCGAGTTGGGTATTTGGTATCCTGCAAATAGGCAAAGATAAATATATCAGAGCTCAAATTATTATCTCACAATAGAATTGATTAAAATATAATAGTAAGTAAATACTCATCCAAATAATAACACTTCCTAAGCAAGTGTCACATAGCTGAGAAGTCTCTGCCATCTACCTAACCTGTAGGATGTTATAAGGAGGGGGTCAGAACAAAAGTTCTAGTGAATGGATAAATTATATACTTCTAGGCTTAATTCTACATATATCATTTTATTTCCATTTACTCTTATAATAGGTTCATTAGGTTACAATATTCTCACCTCTATTCGTGAAACGTGCCCATCTACTCCATAGTAGATTAAAACCTAATAACTATTATATACATATCTGTAGCTATATGCCCAATGACCATATTGGTCCTAGGTACCACCCATGGTACCTTCCGTATCCTCCTCGAAAAGGGATTTATCGTCTTGCTTCGAGAGCATTCCGTAACTACATCTGTAAAGGACTACTTCGTAAGGCCTACAATGCAGATGCTCCATCATCTTGCTCCGTAGTTATATCTGTAAAGGACTGTTTCGTAAGGCCTACACTACAGATATTCCATCATTTTGCTCTGCGAGCGTTTCGTAGCTACATCTATAAAGGACTGCTTCGTAAGGCCTACAATAAAGACGCTCCACTACTTACTATGAAAACGTAAATCGCATCTGCACTAGTCTATATTTGTGCTCGGACATCCACATTGTACTACCCTGTGCGTACATTGAAGACTAAGTAATCGTTCTGTCTACTATCTGAACCCCGCCAACAAGGTCTACCTTGTACGGAACTCAGTCGGGGATTTTCTATATCCGTCAAGGACAGCTTCGTTAAGCCTACAATACAGATATTATAGATGGTCTGTCTCTTTCTCATCGTGGCTATGGCCCCACGCAACCACTCCTCAACTAATCGAAAGACTTCTAAAGTGTTAAGTGGTCATGCCCTACTGCAAACAATCTAACATCCAATTGGTGGTGCCCGCCCATCCAATGTCTCGATAGTGAAAGAATCATTGGCATGTTGGTTTAACTCTATTCTTTCCCGAAATTGCACTTGGTCTTGATGCTGGCCGATATCCGCATGCGACTATCCTTAAACTTACTTGCAAGTATTGGACATACGAATACCCTACTCCAAACACCAAGCCCTTCTGACTGCCTACAAAGGTCTGCTTCGTTAGGCCTACAATGCAAACGCAATCAAGGCATACTCTCTTGATGGAACACCTACAGACCATCCTTCGGGGATACAGCTTCGTTAGGCCTACCCAGAGGGCCATCCTAGATTATCCTCACATCCCGTTGAAGTCTCGTACTTCCTTGAAGCCCAAAAATACTAAGTTGGACATGCTTCTCCATTGCTGAAATCCGTGATGAACTGCTTCGTTAGGCGCTTCATCCTTTGTTCTGCTCCAAACGCATTTCGATTCTTCTATTAGACCCTAAGTCTAATCTTTTAATTTGCATTTAGTTTGCTTTCTTATTCTGTTGGCTACTTATTTTAATTTAATTAGCATATACTTGCCCTTGTCTCAATCCTAACTATTGTGAGATAACCATAGGTCTAATAGGGAATGCTGTTAGTATGAGCCACATTCATTATCTTGCTTATTTAACTTAATATATAAATACTTAAGTTCAATAAAATAAGCCTCTTTTATTATTTCAGTTTTATTTGCTTATCGACTTAATATAAGTTGTTTAAATAAGCTTCTATCATTATTCTCTACTATCATTGCTTACCAATTTATTATAAGTCTCACGATAAGCTTTTCCGTTCTTATTTCATAATTATAACCTATGTTATAATTATACTTGTAATTATTACTTTTTCTTCTTTTATAGTCCGTTATATAACTACAAGCGTTTCTTGTCTTCTATAGTCTGCCTTCATTTATTAGGATATAGAATTTTCTTTAATTCTTTAATATTACATAATTCCATTATCATAATAATTGCCTAGTTAAATAGCCTATGTAGTAAATGCAGACTTAGGCTCATTAATTTTTTTATAGCCTCAAATTCTTAAATTAATAATTTTCTTGTTTCAAATCGTACTTTATTTATTGTCTGCTATTTTAGGAAGTAATCCTATTTTATGTGGTTGGTTATGAAAACTGCATAATCCATTTCCATATCTTAATATTGAATAATACTATAAACAATAACCCATAAGTGCAAGATATCTCTTTTATTATTTTGGTGTGGTGTAAAATATAGCGGTTTCTCTATTTTACACTAATTTTCCCCTTTCTAATTCTTTTATTCTGGCAGTTACGTTTATCGTTATCCTTTAGATATTAAGTTATGGAAATGTATCCTATTTTCTAAACCAACCAATTAATCTAGTAATTACTCCCAAATTAACTTTTCCCGTTTTAGTGCAATTTATTACAGTAATTCTATTCCTAAACTTTTATTATTTTACATCTGATTTCCTTCATTAGTATTCTTAATTATTTAATCCATATTCGCGTTTAATCTATTCTAATCCATACGCGAAGAAAAATGAGAGGATAGAAGAAACTGACGCTTGCATAAAAATCCAAAACGTAGCAAAGGATGTAAATAAGGCATAGAAAATAGTGTATAAATACTAATACTGTAAATTAACCGCAAGTTTTCTTATAATTAATCATAATTTAATTTATATGATTAATTACTAAATAAAATTTTCTAAATGGGAATCTAACGATAATATATCTTAAACTTAAAAGATATATAAATAAATCCACTCACTTGTCGTCCTTAGCTTCTCTTGTGCTCCGCGCTCCAAAGTCCTTCTGGATCCCCTTCTTCCAAGGTGTATGATATTTTAATTTAGAAGATCTTCTCCCTAGAAATTATTTTCTTTTTAGGGTTCAGCCTTAGGCCAAGAACCCAAAGAAATATTTTCTATTTAGGGTTCAGCCTTGGGCAATGAACCCATGGGAGAAAATCTAATTGTGAGAAGATAGCTAAGCCTAGGGACCTATTTATATTGAAGCTTGGGGATCTCAAACCATTGGATTTTTGGATTGAACCTGGAGTCACTACGTCAAAGGGTCGTTCGGAGCCATAGGATCGAAGAACGTATGGCTTAGATCGTGCAAAAATGAGAAAACACGTCATTGTTCGTACCTGGACGAAAATTCATCCAGGTCGTATGCAGGTCGACCATGCGGTCGACCTGCGTGCCCACTAGGTCGACCTATGGTCAGCCTATATGCGTATATATTTATTATTACTATTTTTTTCACTTTGTTTCTTGTTTTTGTTTTGTTCATAACTTCTTCATATTGGCTTGGTTTAGACAAGTTATATATGGAAATGGATCAGAAAATCACCCCGGACGCGATGGTACGAGTTTCGAAGCCATATTCTGTTAATTCAAAAAATATTTATTTTCACTACTTATCGTAATTCATTATATTTTAATTATATAAAAATGCGGGGTGTTACAGTTGTTTACTCCTGTCTACAATGCTCATAGGACCTTGGAAACTGCAAAGGAACTTTGAACTGCACTGGAAAGAAAATACCGCATATCCGAGTAACAAAAAATTCCTTATTTGCAATTTTATGGATTTCAAAATGGTTGCTAATAATTCCATAGTTGGACAAGTAAGCAAAATCCTACTATTGGTGAATCAACTTAAAGATGCTGGAATAAATCTCCTTGGATCTTTTGTTGTTGGAGTCATAATTTCAAGACTTCCTAACTTTTGGAATGATTATAAGAAAAAATTGAAGCATGCAGAAACTGATTATGATTAAGATAGTTTACAGCGTCATCTTCGTATTGAAGAGGACTCTCGTAAATGTAAACTAGATGATAATCCACAAACTAAGTCCCATTCTATAGCAAATAATGTTCAAATTACTAACAAGCTAAAGCCTAAGAATGAGACACAGTTTAAGAAGAAAAACCATTCCAAAAACAACAAAAAGAAAGGTGCTTGTTACTACAGTAACAAGCCTAGCCACTATGCCTGAGACAGCCGTCAGCGGAAAAAACAACAAAAAGTGAATGTGGTCGAAGACTCGCTTGTGGCTGTAGTGCAAGAGGCGAACTCCATTAGAGAAACTGATAATGATTGATGGTTTGATACTAGAGCAACCATTCACATTTGCAAAGACCGTAATCTATTTAAGACTTACGAAGAAAATAATGGAGAAGCCAGCAAAGTTACTGGAACAAATAAGGTTCCAAGCGAAGTTTTAAAAAAAGCCACTATAGAGCTTCTATTCACTTTTGGAAAAGTTATTACATTAGTTAATGTATTTTATGTACCTGATATGTGTAAGAATTTGGTCTTTGGATACCTTCTTAACAAAGGAGGATTCAAGATGGTGTATGAGTCTAATAAGTTAGTATTGTCTAAGAATGGCAAATTCATTGGATAAGGATACTCTTGTAAAGGCATGGTTAAGTTGAATCTAATAAAGAAAGCTTCTATTTATATTGTTGATTCTGTTAGTTTATGGCATGGTAGATTAGGACATGTTAATTATAATTCCTTTAAAAATATGCATAAATTAGGATTAATTTCTGATTGTGATTTCGATACTATCTCTAAATATGAAATATGTGTTCAAGCAAAAATACACCGAAAATCCTTTAAATCTGTAGAAAGGAAATCTGGGTTGCTTGACTTGGTATATGTGATGTGGGTGACTTAAAAAGTCATATCACCTATGGTGGTAATCAATACTATATAACATTCATTGATGATTATACGAGATATGCATATGTGTATCTAATGAAAACTAAAGATGAGGCTTTTGATAAATTTAAAATTTACAAAGCAGAGGTCAAAAAACAATTAGGAGTTAAAATAAAATTATTACAGTCAGATCGTGGTTGTGAATATTTCTCAAATGAATTCACCTTATTTGTAAACAACTTGGTTTAGTTCACCAATGCACTGTCCCATATACACCACAACAAAATGGTGTTTCTGAAAAGAAAAATAGAACTTTAGTAGAAATGGTTAATGCCATTCTCATAAGTTCAAATTTACCTTATAACCTATGGGGTGATGCTGTGCTATCTGCATGTTATATCTTAAATAGAGTACCACTTAAAATGAATAATAATTCATCTTATGAATTTTGGTTTAATAGGAAACCTAATCTTACAAGACTGAAAGTTTGGGGTTGTTTAGCATATGTTAGAAAACCAGACCCTAAACGACCAAAGTTAGGAAATAGGGCATTTAAATGTGTTTTCATAGGATATTCACTTAATAGTATAACCCAAATCTAATGGAAAGATGGATAGTTATAGGAAAGAAAGAGGAAATAAGAAGAGGAAAGAAACTAAAAACAACACGGAATCTCACAATCGTAGTGGAACAATATATAATATAATATCAATGAGCTTTACAAAGAGAAACTATTATATATATACATCAGAGTACAACCACTAATAACAATCATTAGCATGGACAGTTACAACAACCTGTCCTCACAATGCTGATGATTTCAACAACAGAGCAGCGGAAAATAAACATATACGTGAATACGACTTGAAAACCTCCAACTCCTCTCCTGAGCTCCAATGCATCCAAAGCAATCTGCAAATATGCTCAGTCTGACCCGAGCATTATAATAAAATAACACTCGAGTTAGTCTGGAAAACCAACGTGAGAAAACACACCCAACTGGATTTTAAAGTTATAAAAACCTTTGAAAATCAAAAGTATCTCGTAAGACCACGCCACACATATACACAGACGGGCTTCTACCTTACGATAACCAAAACATTTCATATGAAATTCTCTGATATTATAATAGCGTCTAAGATACAAATACTAATTAATCTTACCCAAAATTGTTACATTAATTAAATTTCAACATAGTAGGTATACAACTAAAACTGTAAAGGCTAGTATTGGAGACTAGGCTACTAAGGTACCGCCCGTCACGGTGTATCTCTAGATAAAATAATATCGAGGACCTCACCATGATCCCCTACCAACACAGAACCGACCTATCACTTGACTAGTAGTATCGAATATGATCACCCCTCTGTTAATGGGCGCCGAAGCATACAAATGAGAGATAATATCAACTCTAGATAGAGATGATCATACCCTACTTGGGAGCGACCCACTTAGCCCTGTTGCATCTCCCATGTTTTAGTCATCCCCAGTTGATGAGGCTTGAGGCTATGTTTTACCTTTCATATAGAATTCCCTCTTGGAATGCTAACACTACCCTCCAAGCAACAATGCAATACCAGCACTCATTCATACAAGTTCGTTCTGGGACTGAACGAAATGCTTGAAAGCTCCATCTTCAATTCCATCATCTTCAAATGTCTTCATTTCGAAATGCTTAAGTTGGATCGCAGTGGTTTTAGGATAACCTATCTGATCCCCGTCTCTTCGAAACAACATTCGATAATTTTCGGTAAAATCAACCTCGGTTCTTTAGGAAATAAACATTCAAAGATAAGAGCGGAGATCACCTCCTAACCGTTAGTGGACGGATTTCCTCATCCTTGTCCTAGGAGAACGAAACGAGATTTATACGCAGTACATCATCATCGGAGATAACTATTTCGTATAACTCATATGTTTCCTCAAGATATTTCCGAAGTTACGTTTTGGGTCCAAATTTGATAGTCGGTTATTTAACTATCCATAAACACACATCAAAATTAGGGATTTATTCCATTGGGAAAACCAAGAATGTTAAGCATATAAGCAACCACTAACCTCCTTTTAATTAATCTTTCATTAATTAAATCCACTTTGTAAATACTTGAATAAAATCCTTTTTTACAAAGATACATATATCCAAAAATCCCTATTTCTCAATACTTGGAAAAATATCCATATACTTATCTCAACGGTGTAAGTATATTTACCAAACATTGGGGAAGATTTCATTTTTATACAATTCTAAAATCATTTATGAACTCAAATATACATCCACAAAACTATTTATAAAACTCCTTTTATAAATCCATAAATCCATTTCTAAAATTCTTTTATAAATATCTAAAACCATTTATAAAACTCTTTTTACCCTTTACTAATTAACCTTCCTTTAAGTTTTCCAAAACATGTTATAAGATTCCCCTTATAAAATTCAGATCCTATTTATAAATCTCGGAAAAATTTATAAATGTATTCTAATCATTTACGTAAAAACACTATTATATAATAGTAAACATTATAAATAAATAAATATTAACTTTAAAACATTTTAAAATAATAATTAATAAGTTCCTAAACATCCTAAATAAAACAATAATAATTTATCTTCAACATTCTTTTTATAAATGCTAATAATTAATTTCCCAAACTTTATTGATAAATAATTATAATTAATTTCAAACCATATTAATAATTTAAATAATTACATTTCAAACTATTAAATATTGATAAACCACTTTAAAACAATATTAATATAATTATATTTCCTTGATAAAAATCCATACTTAATTTCCAACATGATCATTTCCATATTTATAAAACTATTTTTATAAATCTCCTTCTCTTTTATCAAACTTCCTTTCACAAAATCCCTTTATTTATGAACTCCATTTATAACTCTATTTCCTTTATAAATCTCACTTATTCATAAATCCTATTTAAAAACATCAATCACCGTCCGATTTTAACGTTTCCCCATTTGGATAAATTTCTTTCTATTTATAAAATATTGTTTAACATTCCTAAATTTACCCTCACCTTCAATTTCCAAAATAAAATTAACTATTTTCTAAAACATCATTCCACATCTTATAAGAAATCCACTGTTTGATCTATTTCACTAATTTATTAAATGATAATAGTTTCCTTTTAATTTATAAAACACCGTTTATAAATCTATCCCTTCATAAAGAAAACATAATTTTACAAATCTTCATCTTATTTGTAAACTGTCACTTTATACATTATTACCTTTATAAAATTTCATATTTATAAATAAATCTTAATATTTGTATATATTATATACATATCACTTTATACAAAACGACTAATAAGTAATTAGCAAATATTTCCATTTTCTTTTTAATACCGTATTCCTTTATTCTAAAACGCGAACTTATTTTTAAAATTATAAAAATCTTTATTTACAGCTCAAAATCTCTATTTAAAATATTTAATAAAACTATAAATCTATAATCTCTAAAATTGTACGTTTTATTTTTAAAATAAACTTCTTCTTTAATATAATTCAGGAAAAATTATTAAAACATATATAATTTCCAAAATCACTTTGAAATCCCTTTTTAAACTAAATAATTATTTTAGGGTATTTAAAATACCAAAAATAAGGCCCAATGCTACTAAAGCACTAAATAAGAAAAATCATATCTATGTCATTGAATATAGCATCCAACATATCATATATCGGATTATATGAAAAATAAAATCAATAGTGTAAGGAATCCTATTGGATCCCTCCATAATCATAAAAATATAAATCAACCACTTCGAGGCAGGATCGTATACAAAAAGTCATCCGCTCTTACACGAGAATGTAATAGTGTCTCATCCAATCCAGAGGTAGGATTATACCCAAACCAGTTAATAAATATAATAAATCATCCAAACATCCAATCAATAATTTATTATCGACTATATAACATAACCGATTAACCAAAAAGGTGAGTTTAACTCACATTGATTTCTTTAGTCACCAAAGTGCTCCGGTTTGAATTAAAATTGAATAGTCGTTCAATTTTAACCAAAATTTCTACTAGCTCTGGATCCATCTGATCCACCTCCATAGCATAGTACTCGCTGATACGATCGCAATGCAACTCATCGCGTTCAATTTGGACCTCGTATGATTTAAATATGAATTAATGAATGTTTGAATTAATTAAATTATAATTAATTTTCAATCAATAACTATTTAAATTAATTACCTTCCCTCTCAACTCATTTCATTCGTTCCAGAACCCAACTCGACCACGCCATCTTGATCCTTGCCGCTACCGCCTCCGCCTGTGCGCCGCTCGCGCCTGCCGCCGCCGCACCTTGCCATCGCCGCAACCCACCTTGCCCACGCATGCACCGCCGAATCGACCCAAAACCAAACCCCCCCCGGCTCATGAATGCGGCCCAAAATCGACCTTCACGCAACGATCTACGATGATCCAATCGATGATTAGCTATGTTTTGACAAGTTCTACACTTTCCTAGTTATGGTCGAAGGCTAAAAACGACTCGATTGGCTCTGACGATGGTGGACCGTAGGATTGGGATGGTTTAAATTGAAAAAAAAATTGGCAAACTTTCTCTGATGCAATGCGACTTAATAAAGGAAGGGTATGGGCACGACGTGGGAAAAGTATTGGCAAGTATGGCTATAAAGAAAATATCTATTATTATATTATAAATTATCTAGCTCGACGTACTCAAAAATCTCAAACTCTAAACAAGATGTGCCGCCTGGCATTCTATATGTTATACCCCTATTTCAAACACGATGGAACTAATCTCGAGACCTAATTTGATAATATATATAAGATAGCTTTTCAAACCCAATTATTATATAAATTTCTGAAATTAATTTACAAGCTTTACAAACTCGCACTACCAAACGATACGCCCAATCGCCACGAAATTCGACGGCATATAATAATTCATTATTACGGATCCAATGAAACTAGTTTCGTCGAAATCCGAGACCGTGCCCCGAAAGGCTATTTTTACATGTTAATTAAAATGAACTATTATAAAAACCAAATGAATTACTTTTAAATCTAAATTAAAGGTTTACTATCTCTATTCTTGTTCAAATAGAATTTTAATCAACTTTCGAAATCATTTTTCATTAATATTAAATTCAAGGTTCAAATTTTTAAACAATTCAAAATATTAAATTCAATAATTTAATTACCTAATAAATCGCTATATTTGAAATTCAAGTTATTTAACTTATAAAACTAACTTTTTAATATTTTAAATTATTTAAATATTCCAAATTCAAATGACTAAAATTATGGGGCGTTACACCCAGCCTAGACACTACTTTTCTAGGCTCCCTACTAAATGGGTAAGCTTAATTAGTGTGTCCTAACATGATTAATTTAGATCGCATAAACTATTAGGTTCTAATACCATTGAAGGAACTGGGCTAGTTGGAAGCTGGCGAAATAGGTAGTTTCAAAAAAATTCCTATTTTGGATCTTTTAGACCTATGAAGTCTAAAGGTACATTGTTCCAATCTAATAAAGTTTTTAAATAAAATCTAATTTTATTTAGGTTGTTTAAAATGGAGTTTGAATTTAATTTAAATTTAAATGTATTAGTGTATCAAATACACTCATTTGTGTGACAATTACATATTAAAATTAATTTTGAGAAGGAAACCTTTCATTTCGTTCTCTAAAACCTATATACGCAATTATTTAGGGGAAGATTTTGTTATTATTTAGAGAGAGAAAACTTTTATTTCTCTCTTTGATTAAATTGATTGATTTATTAAACATCATTAATGAGCAATTTATACATAACATAAATTGTGAGTATATCTAAAATACGCTAGTGAATATTGTGTAAGTGCAACAAATAAATAGTGTACTAGATTAATGTGACCATGTATAGACATTGGGATTTACACCGCAATGGACCCATTTGTCCCTTTTTATATGCCTTTGTTGTCCAAAATTTTAAATTTTAAATAAATGTATATGTATAATAATAGATAAGTTTACATATATACATGTTAAAATAAGTTTCCATATATTATATGTTCTCGAATCAAGACTTCACAATTATAACACTGGTTTTAATTAACGAAGTGTTCGAAAATGAATTTTATAGTTTTACACAAAAAGCCCATTTTGATTTAAGTTAGTATACATAAAAAACATGTATATTTATATATATAAATAATTACGAGTTATGTTTTAAGTTTTAAAAAGACATATGTATGTATAAAGATTATAATTCAAGTAATATATATGTTTAAATAATATTAACAAACTTCAGTTCAATCTTTTAACTTAGGTAGGAAATATAAAAGTTCATAACTTACACAAAAGACCACTTATGAATTCTAAAACAAAAGGAAACTTCTACTTTTATGAATATAATAAGCAAAAGAATTATTTTCTTGAAAATTACCATATAACACAAGAAATCAATTTTCAAGCCAAGTTTAAACAATCAACAAATATAGTTTATTTATTTTCATGTATACAATTGTGATAAAATTTTATATAGCACAATAAAATAGTTTTATATTTTTTTATAAACAATAATTCCAAAACAACGACCAATCAGACAACTTTAGCATATACAAATTCATATAAGATAATTCAGATCTAATTATACAAAGAATATGGACAAATAATTAAATGAGATAAAAGACTTGAAATATGTCAATCATAATAAACAAATAGTCAATGAAGATGTAGAACAAAGAAAGATCTAAATTAAATCAATACGATGATCACACAATTAATTGAGGTGGATGAAAAAAGGGATCTGAGTTATATTACAAGATGAACATGCAAAATAGACGAGATGTAACATGAATAGAATCTAAACCATGTAAACATAATGAATATACAATTAAATAAAATAGAATTACCTAAAAATGAAGCCAATGATTTGCACTTTGAATAAGGATATCTCCAAGATCCACACCTAATCCTTGTAAGAGATATGGATGAACAACTTATATTTATTATTTTTAATGTTGCATTTGATTTGGACTTGATAAAATTTTGAAAATCTTTAGTTTGTTTTTTAGCCGTGGAAAGTTTGGATGAGAGGAGAAAAGTGAATGGAAAAATGAATGTACGTAGGAAATGAATTAGTGGATTTGTTTTAATTGAAAAAATGAAACCTTTTCCATTTTTTAATTAAAACTTCCTTAATAAATTCCCTTAATTATCTCTCTCTTCAATCCTCTCTCTTCACATGATATGGACAAAACTACATGCCATCAAATGACAAAATTTTCTATAATCCCTTCATGCAATTATCTTTTATTTAAACCCATTTAAAATTACACAGATATTGTATATCGATGCATATAAATATAACTTTATAAACGCATTCAAATAATTACAAACAACTCCCAAACATAAATAAAATAAAATAATAATTAATATTTGTTAAATATTAATTAATTTAATTAATTTACAACATTTTATAAACTAATTAACTCATGTGGTTTTTTGAAGAATTCATCATTACGGTTACGCGACTCAAAGTTGTAAATTCAGTCAGCGATTAATATCGAACAATGCGATGTTAACATTCATACATCACCTAGCTAGTTGTAACGATCCGTAAATTTATCACTTCATAAAAATTTCAAAATATTCAAAATAAGATTTTTTTTAACATAATGATGATGTTTTAAATAATAAATAATATTGGTAATCTTATTTTGAAAAAATATATATAAAAGAAAAATACACACATTGGTAAATATCGATAAAATGACCGGAAATCGTTTTATCATTAAACATCACTTTAGCCATCCCAACTCATGCACGGAGCTAGGTATATATACTCATTTATATATATGAGTATTAATATATAACAAAATTATCTATTTTATTTTGAAATTTAAGTTGCCTTTATAACACTATTATAGATATCACTATTATGGTATAATTGATTTTTGAATTTAAATTTAGTTTAAATGATTTAATAATTATATTAATTATTATGTAAGCTCATTTAACTGTTATATAATAATGAAAATATTAGTTTTAAACTTTTTTTATGAATATGTGTATATTGACTAAGAAGAGAAAATATAACTGAAAATCAAAATCAAAATTCGTAACAATTCAACGTGAATAAGTTGTGCAACATTGTGGACAATATGTAATATACATATGCACATATACATGTACATACATGAAGACATATCCACATGCACATGAACACACATATACACATGTAATTAAATATGTAAATATTACTAAAAATATCTAAGATATTTCCTAAAATCCTTAATTCTTAAGCTAACCCTAAGTCAACGCTAACCATCAAAGTACAAGCACATGGCCTTGTCCATGATAGAAGAGACTTGGGCCATGCATTACAAGGAGGGAGGTGATGATGGTGGTGCATGTGAAGGTAATGAAGATGATGATGTATATGTAGATATTTTTATCCTCTTCCTTGCCTATAAATACCACACACTCTCCACTTCATTTCTATAAATCTTCTTCATTTCTAAGCTCTTTTCTCTCCTCTTTCATGGCTTCTCATGTTAACAAAATAATCCCAAAATATTTCTCAAGAGAAATTTAACTATAACATATACATATATATATATATATATATAATTAAGCACCTCAAAACTATTCCAATACACCACTCTTCCTCTCTACCATCCACAACCTCCACTTCCTCCATCAAAGGTCGAGCCCTCCTCTTCTCCAACCCTAGTCTGTGAGCACTCTATCCCATATCCAAGCAAGGCCGAGCCACCTAGGAGCTTAAGTCCAAGGGATCATGAGCTTTAAAATCCAAGTAGCGAAGCTATAGTCATTTTTAGGTTAATCGTTTAACCCGAGGTGAGAAACTCCTAAACTATAGTTATATATATTATTGGATGATATATATGTTTGGATATGATTGTTAATAATGGTTTTTAGTATGGTTGTTTAATATATATATATATATAAGTCACGTTAATACATGTCGATAAGCACAAAGGAAATCACTTTCCTTTATTGAATAAAATGTTGTATGTGGAATGTTTAAACCTCTTAAAAATGGTTTAATATGATTTAGAAATGTTTTATAAACATTTAAACGTTTTTTGGCAAATTTTATATGAATATTGAAAATTGAGCCAAAAATAGGCACGGTAGCTCGCGATTTCGTATTGTAAAAGTCAAACAAATATATAGAATGGAATATAGCTTGGAATTCTTCGAGGTAAGAACTTTCTGAACTATTATATCCATAGTTTTCAAACAAAGAAAGAAAATTGAGATATCGATAAGTAGATTTTGAAATATGAATAAAACAAGTTTTCGAAAAAATCGTTGTTTTGTAGTTCGGAATACATAAAAGGATTTCTTTAAAAATGATATTTTAAAATGGTTTAAAAATAAGAAATAAATTCTAAAAATCTTTAAAAATGTTTTAAAAGTGATTTGTGTTATAAAAATGAATTTCCAAACGATAAAAAAAGTCGTTTTGGTCAATACAGCTTGAAAAGTACCATTCACAGCACTTTTCTATAGCTTTTGAAATATAGTTTTAAATGCAACCATTCTTTTCCAAATATTTTGTAAATGTTTTTAATGATTAATAAAGTATTTTAAAGGTGATTTGAAGGATTTATGAAGTGTTTAAATAAATAGTTAAAAGTTAATTGAGTACTTTAAAAGATTTAGAGTTGATCAAATAACTTGACCACCTTATGGTTGACCAGAGATAGTGTCTAGGCTTAGGTTTAAAAAACCAGTTTCTTGCTCTCCCTAGCTATCCAGACTGGTCCGACAAAGGGGATAGTAAATTTGATCTACTCGGATCAAAATTTTCCAAAGTATAAAGGATATAATTTTCCAAATATAAATAACTTGGATTTTATGGAGATAACCTTCTTATACTTGGTCTTAAATTCTAAAGAGGGAACTCATACTATTCGTGGAATTTTGAAAGGTGATATCGTTCTGCCCATAGTACTTGTTGAATATGGAAATTGATATTGAGTAGAATTAGATGATTTCTATGGATTCTTCTCACTTAATTTTTACTGGTTTTTCCTAGATAACATGGTTTTAAATCAATCAAATTTTTTATTTTTGAATTAAGAAATCATTGTTAAGATTTATATAAACAATTTTACAAAAGGGGTTTAAAGATTCCGTATAGAACGAAAAGAAATGTTTTAAAGATATATATCTATTGAAGATATTTTTGATAAAAAGGAAGTAATAAATCAAAAGAATAATCCCCTATGTACTTAACATTTCTTTTATCGATTATTGGTTCGAAGGAACCGAGGTTGGATTTGGGTGATTCCTATCCGAAGACCACTTTGAACCAATTTATGTATTCGAAAATAGAAGACATGGGATGATATGGTTTGGAAGATGGAATGTAGGGCTGCTTGACACTGACCCTCAAGGGAAATTTCCCATATCATATTTATGTGATAGTAATTCTTCATTTGAGATCTTCGATGCAAAGGCTCCTCGCTACTAATCCTAGGGGTAATCCCCGATAGGATGCGGTAGGAGAATTCCTTCGGATTGTCTTGTTCCTGGACAACTTGTATGGACGAATGTCTGACGTTGCATTTCTAATTACATTAATTGATCTTTATGAACGTATCATCGATTTGGTGGCGGAGAAGGCAACTTCTATTAGTTTAACAGCCTTTCCTGAGACGTACGAGCTCAAGAGTTTTACTTTGAAATCAGTTGTGTGATTAAGAATTGGCTATGTGGCAATCAAAATGGAATGTGCTATGTGAAAGGTAATCGCTACCTCAGGCCCCATCACCCGGTAATGGCTTAAACAGGGTACGCCGTAAGGCTATGTGGTTCGCAACCATTAGGGTATGGTCATCAACTTTCTAGATTACTCTCTATATGTTGAGTATGTGGTGTATGATAATGGGATCCCAGATAGGTCGGTTACGATAGGGGTGATGTCATATTCGTATTTTATCCAGGCCATGTATGAGTGCCAAATAGGGATAGACCAGTTTTGCCAAATGCGGAGGATTGTTTGTGTGTCCTCGGTACATTCCTCTAGAGATGTACTATACGGAAGGTAGTCCCTTACTTTCCATTGTATGGAAATCTATTCTCCAATATATGCCTTCGGACTTCGTTGCAAACCTATTATGCCGTCAAATTTAACCAATGTAACAATTTCGGCTATTTTAATATGTTTATTTGAAAATGTTTTTCAAAGAATGTCATTAAAAATAATATCCCCAGATTTTGCGTAGCAAATGTTTTGGTTATCATAAGGTAAAAACCCGTTCGGTGTTTATGTGCAGCGTGGTCTTATGAGATACTCTTTGTTTTTAAACATCTGTATTTTGAGTTTCTCACACCAGTTCCATGACTAACCCGGAGTTTATTTCTCTTTCTGGAGTATTTTGGAGCATTTTGGAGTTAGCTGGTTTGGAGCATTTTGGAGTGGAGCATGGAGAATTGAGAATTTTGGATCTTTTTGTTGAAATTATCCATCACTTTCCACTATGTCTATATTATGTTTAAGTATCTACCAGCACCTGTAGGGATAGGCCGTTATAACTATCCTAGCCGGGTTAGTACTTGCTATGACTTTGATATCTCAATTTGAGAGTGATTGTATGTACTATCTACATGATTACATGTTGTTTAACATGATGTGAGATTCCATCATTATTATTCTATCTTCTACCTTTATTATCTTTTACCCCATGATAATCTACCTCTTCGATACTTGGATTTGTGGCACGTGAATACTGAGGATGTATTAGTGTCGATTTCTAGGGATCAAGGAGGTGGGTCGTCTCATTTGGTATCAAATCTTATGGTTGAGCGAATACCCAAGCCTTGATGGGGTCAACTCATTAGAGATAGGGTTAGTAATGCCTTAGAATGAGTTTAGTCTGAGAGAGCGCACATTTAAAAATCTTATCCGAAAAAGTATATTCAAATTTTATGCCAATCCCTAAGATATCTCGTCTATATATTCTAAAGATATTTCCTTACTATATGTAGATAGTAGGAGATGTGTGGAAGAAGAGGACGAGGTAGGGGAAGGGGAGGTAGCAGTACCACAAACACAAATGGTCAAACTCCCGCCGCCACAGTAATCGAAGAAGTAATAATTCAGTGCAACCCCAAATCAACTTCGCTACTTTGTGCAAGAACTATACCAGTTTGAGTAGTAAATCATTCAAGGGAACGGAATCCATTATAGAAGTTCAATATTGGATCCGTTCTTGTGAAAGAATTTTTAAGGGGTTAAATATTGGAGATGAGCAGAAGAGATTCCTAGCTTCTTGGCAACTATAGGATGGAGCTCTTGCCTGGTGGAAGTCCATTACTATGAATGAATCAGAAGACAATTTTCCTTAGGCACGATTCAAGAAGGTCTT
The DNA here is from genome assembly GCA_030737815.1 of Allium fistulosum. Taxonomy (NCBI): domain Eukaryota; kingdom Viridiplantae; phylum Streptophyta; class Magnoliopsida; order Asparagales; family Amaryllidaceae; genus Allium; species Allium fistulosum. The sequence continues at coordinate 697,210,657 of CM060906.1, forward strand.
GGAAGAGCAGTATACGCCAGCAGTTGGAAAATCATGCCTTTACAAGGGTTTTATGGATTTAAAACAAGGAGAGATGTCCGTAGAAGAGTATGCTAACAAATTCAATAAATTGTCATGAATTAGGCCAGGTCTAATAGACTTCCCTATGAAAAAGAATGAAATGTTTATCTCTGGAATGAAGAAACAATATCAGGATAAGATGACAACACATGTTGAGGGGACTTTTGTAGATTTGGTTGACATGGGTTTCCGATATGAAACCCTAGACAAGAAAAATCCACCTACAATTCAAAGTAGTAGCAACAATAATTGAAAGAAGAGGAAATTTAACCAGCAAAGGAAGAAACTAGGGCAAGGCAAGCCAGAAGGAGATCGTTTGAAAGACGTAATCTATTATAATTGCCAATAGAAGGGTCACCATTCCACCACCTGCAAAAATCCTAAGGCACAGAGGGGAACCAGCTACAATTGCCACAAACCAGGGCATGGGATAATGGAATGCCCATTGATAAAGAAAGGAGAGCAAGCTAGAGTTTTTGCCATCAAAGACGAACCCTCAACATCGATCGATGTAAAGGGAAAGGGAGTTCTGGAAGGTAAAGTTGATGTTAATGAAATATTAGTCAGAGTATTATTTGGGGCTTCCTGCAGCTTTATTTCTATGAAATTAGTTGATAGACTTGAACTTAAACCAAAAATATTAGTATTCCCATATGTGTGTCTAATCCGATACGCAGTACGACTAATCTCGTTATGATTTGTAAAGGAGTCCAAGTTACCTAACTATCTCAAATTTTTCCATATGATTTAATAGTCCTCAACTTTGATGAATTTGAAATTTTACCTAGCATGGATTGGTTGTCTAAATATAAAGCTATTCTTGATTGTAATAAAAGGACAGTGCTACTGCAAAATAGAAAAGGTGGACATTTTACGATAAAGTGTGGAAACCTGTCCAGTAAAGGAAAGTTATCTATATGCGCTCAATTTATTCCAAAAACATCTAGAAGAAATACCAAATGTTAAGGAATTTTTCGATGTTTTTGAAGAAGTAAAAATTCTACCACCCCATCGAGAAATTGAGTTCTGCATAGATTTATTCCCCAATACAAGGCTAATTGTTCACTCGATTCGGAAAATGGCTCCGAAAGAGAAGGAAGAATTAAGAAAATAAACTGATGAGTTATTAAAGAAAGGACTGATAAGGCCATGCTGCTCAAGTTGGGGGGCAGCAGTAGTCTTTGTTGCAGGGTCTGATGGCTTGCTAAGGTTGTGTATGGACTATAGAGATCTAAACAAACAAATGATAAAAAACAAATATCCTCTACCTCGCATAGATGATATGTTTGAAAAACTACATGGGGATAGAGTATTCTCGATAAAGGACCTAGCTACAAGATTCCATCAGCGAAGGACAGCAGAAGATTGCATTCCTTTAGCCGCATTCAAAAGCTCAAATGAATTCTACGAATGGCTGGTTATGCCCTTTGGGCTAACCAATGCTCCAGCCTATTTTGTAGACCATATGAATAGGGTATTTAGGGAAGAACTCAACAAATTCGTATTAGTCTTTGTTGATGACATTTTGATATATTCAAAGACTGAGGAAGAACATTAAGGGCATCTTGAAATTGTATTAGAAATATTAAGGAGAAATGTGCTGAAAGCTAAATTCTCAAAATGCCACTTTTTGGAAAAAGAGGTAAGATTCCTTGGATATGTTGTGTCAGGGGAAGGAATTGCAGTTGATCCAGCAAAGATTGCAACTATTCTAGATTGGAAATAACCACAAACTCCCAAGGAAGTTCATATTTTCTTAGTATTGGCAGGATATTATCGGAGATTCATTCAAGACTTCTCCAACAATTCCTCTCACTTAACAAAGCTGACCATGAAAGATGTGAAGTTTGATTGGACACGGAAATATGAAGAAGCATTTATGGAACTCAAGAAAAGGTTAACAACTGCTTCCGTGTTAGAAATAGCAATTGAAAGTGGTAGATTAACCGTATATATGGATGCTTGTGGGAAAGGAATTGATGCTGTTCTAATGCAGCATGGAAAGATCATTGCTTATGCAAGCAGACAATTGAAGATCCATGAAAGGAATTATGCAACACACAACTTGGAGCTATTAGCCGTTGTGTTCGCATTAAAAATGTGGAGACATTATCTACTGGGTGAAAAGTTTGACCTCTTCACAGACCACGACCTAATTTTTCGACGCCCGAAAATCGACATCAATACGTCCACTATATCAAATGTCGAACAATCGAATGTCGAAAAACCAAACCATTAGGGTTAAAGAAGAAGGAGGTAGAATAAGAAATAGAAACAACATCAGAATCTCACAAACGCAGCGGAACAATATATAATAGATAAATGACTAATCTTTAAACAAAAAGAACTATATCTGTTTATACATTACATCATCAAAGTACAATGAAATTTATAGCATACAACTGGACAGTTATCATAACCTGTCCTCACCAAACTGACTATACAGTTAATCATACATAGCGGAATATTTGTCAAATACGTGTGATATGTTCCGCCATCCAGCTTGTCTCCTGAGCTCCATAGTAGTCCATCCGGAATCTGTACTCTATAATACTCGGTCTGACCCGAGCATTACAGTGAAATAACACCCGAGTCAGTCTGGAAAACCAGCGTGAGAAAACACAGTCAATTGGATTATTAAAGTTTTCAAAATCTTTTGAAAATCAAAGGTATCTCATAAGACCACGCCACATATAAACATGCCGGGTTTTTACCTTACGATAACAAAAACATTTTTATCAAATCCGTCTAATATTATAATAGTGTCTATAGAAAGTAAAATAGAATCTAGCTGAAATGCTTGCATCTCATGTTTCAGCAATAGTTGGGCACAATCAAAACCGTATAGGCGCTTATTGGAGACTGGATTCCATACAATGGCAGGGCTACTGGGGTACCGCCTGTCACGTACGTGGTCTAGATCGCCATACCGAGGATCCACCCTGATCCCCTGCTACACAAGACCGGAGCTACCCCTTAATGGATAGTCCGAAAAAGATCACCCCGCGGTTGGGATCAACAACCGCCCACTAAGCCGAAATAAAAGGGACCTCTAGACAGGGGAAATCTTACCCTAATTGGTTGCTAGCCACTTAGCCTTGCGTGCACCTCCCTTGTTTTAGCCATTTCCGGTTGATGACGCTCGAGGCTATGCGTTACCTTTTTAGCACACATTCACTTAGAATACTCACCGTCCTCCTGACGATGTTCTGATAGCATTCATCCATACAAGTCTGTTCCGGGTTCGAACGGAACCGAAGGCACTACTCCTACTACATCCATTTTGGAATCACCCTCAGGATTAGTAGCGATTAGCCCTTGCACTTCATTGCTCCATCTTCGACTCCAAGCTCTTGTCTTCCTCACGAAAACGATCAAACAGGATTGAAGTGGTTTTCGGGAAATAAATCCCGATCCCGGTCTCTTCGAAACGATCAGCGCACTGGCCAATATTGATAGTCGGTTATTTAACTATCAAATAACATCCACAAACAACCGTCAGATTTAAATAATTTTCCAAACTATTTATTTATTTCAAAATATCTTCGCAAGATATTAATTTTTCTACACTTCAACCCTTTTGAAAACAGTTTTCAAATCACTTTCCTCTCGCAGAATAAATTACAAATATTGTTTATTTCCATTGAAAATCACCAAGACTAAATGCTTTAGATTTTAAAATAATTTAAATCACTTTATCTAAAAATATATATGCTTTAAAATACTTTGAATAAAAATAATTTAAAACACTTTATTTAAATACCAGTTATGAAATTTAATAATAATTTTTCATGTAAAACTTAAGCCAAAACAGATTTAAAAATAAAGGCTATTGAATTCTATATAAGTTTTCCAAATAAAACTTTAGCCAAACTATATTTAAAATAATACTACTTTATAAACATAAATATTAATAATTATCATTTTAAACCATAATACCAATTAACCTTTCAAAATAACTACTACTATAACTAATTTAATAAATATTTACCTTTAAAATTTTAAACAACTTAAATAATAATTTCTCAAAAACATTCTTTTAAAACAACTTTAAAACTTTTAACTTCTACTTAAAAATCTGCCATGAAAACATACTTGGCTTTTCAGGAAAATACACTTTTCTTCCACACCTTTAAAAATAAACCACTATTTATTTTTTTTAAACAAATTACCCATTCCTTTATAAATTCCCACCGTGAATTTATACTTCCAAATATCCACTAATATCTTATTTCACTTTATAAACCCAGTTTGTAAATTCCATAGTCTCATTCTCCTTTTAAAAACACAGTTTCAAACACTAAATCAATTTTCAAATCGATTTCCAAAATCTACTCCATTTTAAAACAAATTCCTTTACTTACTCAAATTTATTTAAAATCCATTAATTCCATTAATTCCATATTTAACTTCTTTATTATGATTTAAAATCTTATTTAAACTGAAATACCAATTTCATAAAAATTTCTTTTATTTCTTCCTATACCATTTAAATTCTGAATTTAAAAAATAAATCTTTTATTCCTTTAATTAATATCACTTAAGTTTTAAAATTCATTTATTCCCATTTATTCAAAAATCTCTTTTCCCATTCTTGGAATTTATTTATTAGAATTTAAAAATTAAATTTTATCCTTTTCCAATTCATTCTTTAATTTATCCAATTTCTCTAAAATTATTTTACTTAAGAATTCTCTCTTTTATTTCCCTTTAAAAATCCAATCTATATATTTTTGATAACTCAGTATACCCAATATATTCAATCAAACCATAGCATCCAATATTTTCAATTACCAATATAATTTATCATAGATTATCAAATAATCATATCACAGATTAGAACAATCTAAATAATTTTGAGGAATCCAGTTGGATCCCTCCAACCTATTTCCCTGCATCCACAGATGTTAGCACAACAATTTAAAATACCAATTCCACTTCGAGGTAGAATATCGCAGTATATGGGGTCATATCATCTCATCCGCTATTATGCGGCGCATAGGGTCTCATCCGCTATATAATGCAGGAAATCAATCACTCCAATATATATATATATATACTATCATATATAATATCACATCCAGTCAATTCAATCATTCAACCAATAATTTAAATTTAACTTTTTAAATTTAAATGGAAATCCAAATGAGTGAGATTAACTAACCTTTGATTTTTAATTTGCAATCCGATCCACACCGGCTTGATTCTCCATGATTTAAGACCTAGCTCGAATCAGGCAAACAACATCATCGAGCTCTGCCCACTATCCAAAATCGCACCTTCATCACTAACTTGCCGACTGCGTTCGCATCACCATCCAAAACAGATCCCATATCACAGAAATCACGTCGACAATGCCAAGTACCCACCTTGACGCCCTCTCGAAACGCCACCCTTCATGCTCGCCTCCATCCACTGTCGATCAACTGGCCCGATGATGGAGCCCTAGTCTCGATTGTAGTTCGACTTCGAAGTTGATCGATCGAAAATCCTCACCGAGCTCTCGAACGAGCTTGCCTCGATCGTGGCATGACAAAAACGAACGAATCTCGTTCGATTCCATTCTCAATTCGATTTGAAAAGAACTGAGGGGAAAAGGATGCGGTTTTGACAATCTCTTCTTTTTTTTAAATGCTCGTTTATTTTCAACTGAGGAAGGAAGGGGATTCGATTTAATTTTCTGAGAAGGGGGAAAGGGTTCGAGCAATTTTCAACGAAAAGAAAGAAGTAAGTGAGATCGTTCGATTGGGTTTTTTTGGGAATATCTGAAGATAGAAGACGCGTGTTTGTTAGGTAAGACACATGCTATACCAAGGGAAACACGTGTTTGAAAGAAGAGAAAGGCTGTTGAGAAAAAAATTTGAATATAAATATTATTCAAATCTAAATCGTCTCGAATCACGCAACTCAAAATCTTGACTTCCTATCGATACGTGCCGCTAGGCGTTTATAATGTTATACCCCTATTCTGAACGCCATGGAGAAGGTTTCAAGTCCTAACTCGATCGTATGGAGAAGATAGCTTTTTGGACTCAGTTATTAAATTGAATTTTCGATATAGATTTCAGTGCGTTTGTATATTGTATGATCACACAACAACTCCAAATGCTACAAAAATTGAAATCCGATAATAATACACTATTACGGATCCAATGGAACTAGTTTCGTTGGATTCCGAGACTGTGCCTTGGAAGGCTATTTTCAAATATCGATTTAAACAATATATTTTAAAATTGAACAAACCACTTCCAAATCAACTTTTAAAACTTTATTTATCTTTAGTATGACCAATATAAATTTTATAACCCTTAAGATTATTTTTAACAAGCTTGAAATCCTAGATTTCATATTTTACCCAAATTCCATTTGTTTAATTAAATAATTTAATTATCAAATAAATATTAATATTTGAAATTCAAGTTGATAATTAACCTTTAAATGTTTAAAATCAATTAAATATTCCAATTTCAAATATCCAAAAATTCCAGGTCGTCACATTCCTCCCTCCTTAAAAGAATTTCGTCCCCGAAATTACTAGTTAAGGAGAATGGTCCATAACCCGTTTATTATTTTCTAAATCCAACAGTTTCAACAACTTTCCAAAACAAATCTTCTTATTAAAACACACTAACCCTCTTTCTAACTTTCCAAACCCATCCATAGGTTTTAACAATATTACTTATTCAACCATTCAAATTATAATTCAAATTCAAATTTTAAATTATCAAAATTTTCCTCAAACATTTTCTAACTCCCTAAATTTTCGAAAAAATTTCACCAGCGTCTCCTTTGCGCGGCTAGCTCGGTACAACTACAAAATGTCTCTACGGGCCCCAAATTTCAAGAGAAAACAAAATGCCAAGTGGCTGGGTCAGAAAATCATCAAATTTCATATAGAAATTAAATACATACCTTTGTCGGGCAATTTAAATTTATCTTCTGAAATCAAAACCAATTTTTCCTTTGCTTTTAAATACCTGAATTCTACTTAGCCATAATATCCAATCACAGAATTCAAAATCATTTTATTGACTTCTTTACAAAATTTTCAATATCTATTCATTCAAGTCTGTACGATGTACATATATCATCCGTACGCAATATTTATCCGATCGCTCACTCGATCACACAATTTTCCGAACTAGAATCGTTCACCCGACTCCCTAGTGCGGACTCAGATCTGGTTTCTTGATCAAAAACTGTCATTCTCCTTGCATAGCCGTATACTATGATAGAGAATTTCTAGAATCAAACAAAAATCCATATCCAGGGTTCGCCGTCGAAAATCGAGTGAAAAATCCAAACTCGGATCGATATAACTATCTCGAAATTCTGTGCTCGAATTCTGGATCGAATCGCTATGCGAATAAAATAATATACGTGCATCCTACGTATTTATCCCCAATTGATTATTAGCTATATCAATTTCCTTTTTATTTATTTTGATTTCTATACACACATTCACAATTATCCCATTCTACAACTTTACTTAACCTTTATTCAACATTAACTTAGAATATTTTCCCAATACCAAATTTTACTTAAGAATTCCACTATTTCTTAAGTCAATATGAAGATTTTATATACTTCTTATAACTACTATAACTACACCACTTAAGCTTTCACATCTAATTTCATTTAACTGAATTTCGAATTCCCTTTCTGAATTCAATTCACCTTTCATTTTTAAATATTGAATTCAATTCATTTCAAACCATATTTAATTTGACATTTCTTTAATTAGTCCCACTTACCAATTTAATTTAAATCTTAATGGATTTTATTTCCAATCTCTTATTATGTTAGTCCACTTCAATCCAATTTTTCAACTTCACCTTACTTAACATACTTTAAATTAAATATCAACCCAATGTTCAATTCCAATTCATTTGCTTACCTATTTAAATCAATTAGTTCCATCCACTAATTCGTTTCTAATCAAATTCTATTTAAATCTGTGCAACTTACAAATTTAATTAATTACTCCATTTCCAAATTTAATTTCGAATTTCTCAAATAAAAGTTTATTTCCAAATTCTTACTTCTTTTAGTTCCTTCGAACAAATTCTACAGCTTCACTTTACTTTACCCAATCCCAATATTCAATTTCAATTTCATTTACAAGTTTAATTAATTTGTTTGCTTACTAATTTTATTTCAATACTTTGCTTTATTTAGTCCAACTTGACAAATTTTCCATTTCACTTTATTTAACACAATTCAAATTAAATTTCTATATTCAATTTCAATCCAAATTTCAAGTTTCGATAAGTTTTTCAACTTATTTACATTCCATTCACAATCTCTTGAATTTACTTCATTTAATTGACTTGCTTTACTCACTTATTTTATTGTCATATTTACTTGAAATTGTAAATTCATTTATTCATTCACAAATTTATTTCCACCTTAATAAATTTTATTTAAGTAACCATTTCACTTAGTCCGCCTAGACTTTTTTCTTTACATTTATCTTTACTTATCTAGATTTAATTACACACTGATTTAATTCAAAATTTTAAACTTCTATAAGTTTTCCAAATTTAATTACATCTCATTTACTAATATTTTTACTTTATTTGTTTGGTTTACTTCACTAGCTTATTTTGTTTTCTTACTTATTTTAATTTAACTCTTCTTCAAGTTAAATTTTCTATTCTATAAAATCTCAAATTTTACTAATTATCAAACCCATTTAGATTTCCATAACATTTTAAATAAGCTTCCAGAGTTTAAACCATTCAAAATCAAATTTGAAAACATATATATCCAAATCAACTATTCTTTGAATCTCAAAACCAAACCCAGTTTCGCAAACCACTCCAATTTAAAACAATTTGGCAGCAATTCCTCTCCTGGAAACTCGAAAATGAATCTCGATGATGCCGCAGTCATCACCAAAATTATTTTCTAGTGACCGAAGAGAGTTCTGTAACGGCCCGGAAATTTCGATCCCGAAATTTCCAGATAGTTAGAAGAAAAAGAAAAGAGATAGAAGAAAGAACGACACAAGACACAGATTCTCACATTCGCAGCGGATCAAAATACAATATCAAATAATAATATCAGTTATACAAGAAAAAAACTGTATTTGATAATTACATTTTAATATATCAGAGTTACAACATTTACAAATATTCTAGATAGTTAGAATTAACATGTCTCTGACAACTATCAATACAACTCTCAAATACACAGCGGAATATACTCCATACGTTTCTGCCATCCAGCTCGTCTCCTGAGCTCCAGAACGTCCTTACCTGGAAATCTGTAATACTCGGTCTGACTCGAGCATTACATCAAAGTAACACCCGGGTCAGGCTGGAAACCAGCGTGAGTAAATCCAGATAATATTAAATTCCAAGCTATATAGCTTATGTGAATTACCAGGGTAACTCGTACCTTTTACGAGTTCTTACTTATTATAACCAATCATTTATCACACACATCAGTTCTCAGGATTAAATGTCCAGGTTACTTAACTTATTTCATTCCAGCCTGATTTACTCCATATATCCAATTTATAAGGAAATTTTAAATTATTATTCGAAGTGGTTTCGGGTATTTTCGATATCCGACCCCGGTCTCTTCGAATCAAATGTCATCCTTTAAGCCAAGATGTTTAAGATAAACAATTTAATTTAAATTCAGGTTATTATATTCATATAGCAATTTTATCACAGATGAATAATTTACATTATTACAATTCATCCAAAACATCTCATATCATAGAGCATCACAATCACATATCAAATATATCAAGCAGTCTAAGGCATTTAATATCATTCAATCATCCATAAGCAAATTTGATCATTTCCAAATTAATTCAATTGATTCTAATTGAATTTCTAACCTCAATTACTTACATTCTTTCATTTAACATTAATTAATTCCAAATCAATTAATTATATTTAATTAATCAATCAACCCTTAATTATTCATCTTGATTTATCATCCTTGATTAATCATTCTTTAATTACAATAAGTAATTAACTCTCAATCAATTTCTCAAATTAATTATACTTTACCCATCCATGCTAATTTCATTGATCCTTAATTAATCAATCTTTAATTAATTACACTAATTAATTAATTACACTAAGTAGTTGATCCTTGATTACTTCCATTAAGTAATTAATTGGTCACTAATTACATCTTAATCACTTAATTAACTAACCACTAGCTATTAATTTATAAATCTTGAACATTATTAAATTAAACTAATTAATCACTTTTAATTACTTCATTTAATTAATTTGTCATTAATTATTCAAATCCTAATTATCTCTCAAGATAATTCTTTATTCATTAATGACTCACTTATCATTAACCAAAATTTAAATACATTTCACCTTTAAATTAAATTTAACTAAACAAATTTAAGTTAAACAAACTTCAAATCTTCTAAATCAAATGTTTTAAGAAAAACATTTATTTTACATAATAGTTTAAAATTAAATTCAATTTAAATTTTAAAACTTGTTGTATAAAACCCTTTAAAAATTCCTGCACTTTAACCCTACTTCGGGTCCTACCTGGGAATAGCTCGAGTCTAGACTCGAGATTCATCCACTCCTTCCATTTTTCCTTTTGTTAAAACATAAAACATGAAAACACGACTGCACTCTCGAACTACACGAAGACGAGCCCGAGCTTCCAGCCTAATTTCTCGAGCTTCCCTTCGAGACTTCTTTCCCAAAACAAAACTGGCACACTGATACGTTGTGCACCTGCACTCAACGTCGACGACGATCCAACCTCCAAGTCCACCTCCGACGAGTCGCCTACGGCTACCATCATCGATCCCAAACATCCAAGTAGTAAACAGAATCGAAATCGAAAAATGAACAGAACGAACCCATAGAAGCAAAGCACTGTAACCTAGATCCGCCTCGCCTAGACTACTCAGACCATCAGAGATCACGTGACTTCACCCAGAGCTTCGACAACGTCAAACACTCCTACCCTATTCACCCGATGATGTTCCGATGCCTCAACGAGTCCAATAATGCCTCGTAAAGACTCTTAACCCAAATGCAGAACAAAAACCCTACAACCACCTCATGTCGTCTCCACGGTAATCGAAAAATTCAGAAGACAATCTTGCTGAGACCCCAGGCCCTTCATCCTCCTCCAAGCACGATCCCGTGACTCCAAATTACATTGATCATCAGAAAATTACTCAAACCCAATTCATGTTCATCACGCGAATTTCCCCTAAATACTCACTTAAAAATCCTGATTTCGATTTTAAAATTCATAGTTTCCAATTACGAATCAAGTTATATTCCTGAAACCTTCAATTATTGAAATCGAATTTTTTTTTTTTTTTATAAAAATCAAGTTTTTACTGTAATTTCACTTCCTAGTGGAAAACTTCCTACAAACTTACCTGAAACCATTTTTAAGTTAAAACCTAGTTATTTTCTTAACAATTTATGTTTAAGCATCAATACAAATACTGATCACTGAGAGTACAATTGACTTTGGATTATTCTTGCATTCTTTAGATTAAGAACAGAGAATAATATTTGAAAATACTGTCATTCTCAAGAATATATTTATGTATTCCTGCACATAACTATTTAAATTAATCATGCAAAACATTGTCTCAATTTAAGATCAGGTTTACTGCATGCATTCAGAGATTAAACAGTTTTAAAGTTTTCAATAACATCACTCAAAATCAAACAACTAAAGAGGATTTGATTACTCACTTTTCATTTGAACAGAGAACCTGGAATATTCTTTAAATCTGGAATTGCTTGAGTTTGAATTTGGTATTGAACTTTGTTGTTGAGATGATCTTTGAGTTGTTTACAGGTTGAAAACTGAATGCTATTGCTATGATCTTTGAAAGTTTGAAACTAGAACTTGTTTGCTGATTTCTCCCAGGTTAAAATTCTGAAGGAGATTGTTTGCTTCTTGTTTTTATTTTCTGGTTTATAATTCTTTTCAGGTTTGTACATATGCTAAAATTTTTTATTTCGAATCAAAGAAGAGAAGTAAAGATGTGTTTAGCCTTAATTTCCTAATATTTTAAAAATAAAAGAAAATAAATAATAGTGACACTTGTTATATTGCTTCCATTTGTCCTTAGCTTGAGTTAATTTTCTTACATGTGTTATTATGCATGAGTTTATTATGTTTAAATATCTTTTGTAAATCTTTATATTTAAATCCCAATTTAGTAATTACATTATCTTAATTTATATAAATAAGATCTTTTAAAGAAAATAATATAGAACAAATTATATACTAATAAAATCATATACGATGTATTTTTAAATCCAAAATATTTTTAAGATATTTATCTTTTGAATTTCCAATTCAAATTTAATTTCAATTTTTAAAATCTAATTAAAACTCAACTCATATCTATATATATATATATATATATTTAAACAACACAAATTTAATTTGTTTGAAAAAAATAATTTTTCTATTTAAAATGTTCTTATATCTATATAACAATCATTATTATTTGTTAGAAGAATAAATTGCAAATTTTAAGTAATTATATTAGGAGATTATCAAATAAATAATTATCCAGATATTTATTATAGTTCAAATTCATCTATATACATATCCAGATATTCTTATTTATCAAATTTCATTTGTTTAATCAAATGAAATCAGTCTCTCAATAGTTTAAAATCAGTTAATTATCAAATTAACAGATGTAAAAAAATCCGGGTTATCACATTCCTCCCCCCTTAGAATCTTTTCGTCCTCGAAAAGGAACGAAACCAGAATTTATTTAAAATCCTTAATATCAGTTAAATTTTCTCTTTTGAACATATTTTTAAAACACTTTAAAAATCTTTTAATATTACTAAATTAGTTTTTATAAAAATACTTTTATAACTCGATGTTTCAACAAGTCAATCATTGTTCTCACAGAAATTCGGTCATACGTTGATCAGGCGTAAGACTGAAAATCTATAAGTACTCGGTAAACTCGTTTTCAACACCCAGTGAAAATATTTTGGAAAATAATTTTATTGAAAATATCGAAAACATTTTTGAAAATAGAGGAAATATCTTTGGTGAGAATGCTCTGGAAATCATCACCCCCATCCATGGTCGCAGTTAACCCGATGGTTACGTTGCCGTCCCGGCAAAATCCACAGATAACTGTAGGTCTCCGCGCTCCTCGATTACGCCATGGAACCCGCTACAGATCGCAGTTATACCCGGGCCTTACGTTGCTATCACAGCACAAACCCATATAACTGTAGGCATCAGCGCCACCGAATTTCGCTGCCAAATAATGAAACTTCTCCCACATAGGTCGCAGTCTACCGATACAAAATCAAACGTAGACAGTTGGCTCTCAGCGGCACACACGACTTTCGCTATGTTACCATAGTGTCACAGTCTACCGATATAAAATCAAACGTAGACAGTTGGCTCTCAACGGCACACATGACTTTCGCTATGGTCTGCAGTAGATCGCAGTGACATCGAGTTACATTGTCGTCACAGAATAACCCAAATGCCTCTGTGGGCACCAGCCCCTCGACTTTCGCTACACAAATAATCCTCAGGAACTAGTTTTGTCCGGACTCCTCACAGGATCAACTTTAGAATCCCCCCTTGGGGTTCAAGGCAGTACCACCCAGTGGCACTCCTGAGAAGTTCATTTCAAGGGAGCGCCTTTTTCCCCAGAGCTATACTCAAAACATTTTATACTATATACTTATAGTATCTTCAAATCATACCCTTTATGATTTATCAAAATCTCCTTTACACAAAATCGATTACCAAAAATCGATAATTCTCAAACTAGGCTTTCCAAAATCCAAAATTGATTTCTCAAAAATCAAAAGCCCTTTCCAAAATCCATAGGTTCCCAAAACCTTTTCCAAAATCATTCTCATAAGATCCTTTATATATATAGATATAGATATATATATACTTTGAAAATCTTTGGATCATTTCAAACTTTGTATAAAACCTCTTTTATACTTCAAATATTTCAAAACCCTTTTCTTTTAGCAATAGATTCAACAAGGGAAGATTTACCTTATATAACAAGGATATATAACTTTATTTTATTCTAAATCAAATATTCACATTTGATATATCTTTTATAAAGTTATTAACCATATTTCTTTTCAAAAACCATTTTACAGTTCTTATCCCCAATCTTCAATATCAATTTCATTCAAATCCGTACGATGCACACATATCATCCGTACACAATATCAATCTGATCACTCAATCGATCACACAATTTCACTTCCGAACTAGTATCGTCCACCCGACTTCCTAATGCGGACTCAGATCTGGTTTCTTGATCAGAAACCGTCATTCTCCTTGCATAGTCGTAGCCATGATAGAGAATATCCAGAACCAATCAACAATCCATATCCAGGTTCGCCGTCGAAAATCGAGCGAAAAATCCCAACTCGGATCGATAATACTATCTCGAAATTCTATGCTCGAATCTGGATCAAATCACTATGCGAATAGAATAATATACGTATATCCTACGTATTTATCTTTATTGGTTATTAGCCAAATCAGTTTCCTTTTCTATTCATATTTCCTTTAATTTCATTCACTTAATCTCAATTGCTTCCATTTCCAATTGAGTTATTACTTCAATTACAAACAGTCTGAACTCTGACCTATTTAATTTAAAAATAACTTGAAAAAATTTAAAATAGATAAGTAGTTGAAAAATAGTTATTAGTTTGTAAAATATCTGTAAAATAGTTAAGTAGATATAAAATAGTTAGATAATTGCAAAATAGATTTAAAATAGTGATTAGATGTAGGTAACTGAAAAACAGTAATTAGTTTATAAGACAGTTTCAAAATAGTTAAATAGTTCCAAAATAATTGTAAAATAAGTATGAGATAGTTTTAGGTTTAAAAAGAAAGATTGTATAGTAAATAGTTTGGAAAATATATTTGTATTAAAACAATTTATTTTGAAAATAATCCAGAGTCAAACCGTTTAATTTCCCAATCTCCATTTCCAATTAATTTCTCATCAATTTAAATTTTCACTTCCATTTAAATTGACTCACTACTTCAATTTCCATTGAAATTGATTTAACTCCAATTCAAGTTGAATTAATCTTAATTCCTTCCCAAATTCAAATCAAATTCCATTTGATTTTTAAATTTATTCAACTTTAATCACAATTCCAAATTATTTCAAATCAATTTGGATTAATTTTAAATTGAACCAGCTTCCATTTCAAATCATTTCAATTCTAATTTATCATTTGAATTTTCTTTTAAACTTATACATCTTCAATCACAATTCTAATTAATTCAAATCAAATTCAATTTGAACTACTTCTATTCAAATTTCAACTTAAAACCATCTCGAATTATATAAATTCGAGTTAAATATTTTAAATGTTGATTTAATCCTTTAAATTAAATTAACCTTTACTTTTTAAATCAAATCAACCTTAATTTTTAATTTAACAACTTAAATCTTTAAACCATTTAATTCTGAACCCGAATTCCAAAATTTCATTTTAAAATTATCTTTACTTAACTTATTACAAAGTTCAAATAAGAATTTAAAAACAATTTAATCTTCAGATTCAAATTTATTATCATTTTTAATTTCCAGATCTCAAACCCATTTTGAGATCACTCATAACTCCCATTTAAATTAACCATTTAACTACCCAAGTTAAATTTAAATTTCATCTTGAAATTTCCAATTCAAGTTATTCATTCAAACTTATTTAACTTCCTCCAAGTTAAATTAAATTTACTTAATCCGGTCAACTTCACAATTTGAATTCCTATTCAAATTTTAAACTTTATATTAATAATCTTCCCACTTATAAGTTCAAAAACTTATCACTTTGGGTTTCATATCACATTCCAAGGAAAAACTCAACACTTAGAGTTTATTTCAAATCATCTTTGATATTATGTATATCCTCATTTATACATATTTATTTCTTTTACACACCAGGTTATACCTTAAATTTTTAAACCACCTTTGGTTTTTAATTAAAAACAGATTTCTTTAAAACAATATTTCAAGTTTTCTGGATTTAGAATTTAAAATTTCACAATTTAAAACCCACTACAATTTACAAGTCTTATTTGCCTAAATGTTTTACTTCCCTAAAACATTTTATTTTGCTTAATTATTTACAATATTTCATTATTAAACACAACAACCATTTATGATAATAACCAAGATTATCATATCTTGAACCAATTTATTATTATCTTTATTCTGATAATACTTCTACAAATTCAAGATTTAATTTCAGTTTGGATCCATTTCAAACTTAGCTTCATTCAATTTTAATTTGGTGGTATTTCTATTACCACTTAATTTAATTCAAATATTTTAACAACCAATTACCTTAATATTTATTAGAAATAAATATCATTATATATATCAAAATATATTCTTATATAAAATCATTTAAAATACTTATATAAGAAAATAACAATTACGCTCTCATATATATATATACACTCATCTCGTTCTAGGGTACCATTGACCCTATCCTTAACGAGTAATCCCAACAGAGCCAAGGTTCTCGCTTAACCTGGCTCTGATACCAAATGTAACGGCCCGGAAATTTCGATCCCGAAATTTCCAGATAGTTAGAAGAAAAAGAAAAGAGATAGAAGAAAGAACGACACAAGACACAGATTCTCACATTCGCAGCGGATCAAAATACAATATCAAATAATAATATCAGTTATACAAGAAAAAAACTGTATTTGATAATTACATTTTAATATATCAGAGTTACAACATTCACAAATATTCTAGATAGTTAGAATTAACATGTCTCTGACAACTATCAATACAACTCTCAAATACACAGCGGAATATACTCCATACGTTTCTGCCATCCAGCTCGTCTCCTGAGCTCCAGAACGTCCTTACCTGGAAATCTGTAATACTCGGTCTGACCCGAGCATTACATCAAAGTAACACCCGGGTCAGGCTGGAAACCAGCGTGAGTAAATCCAGATAATATTAAATTCCAAGCTATATAGCTTATGTGAATTACCAGGGTAACTCGTACCTTTTACGAGTTCTTACTTATTATAACCAATCATTTATCACACACATCAGTTCTCAGGATTAAATGTCCAGGTTACTTAACTTATTTCATTCCAGCCTGATTTACTCCATATATCCAATTTATAAGGAAATTTTAAATTATTATTCGAAGTGGTTTCGGGTATTTTCGATATCCGACCCCGGTCTCTTCGAATCAAATGTCATCCTTTAAGCCAAGATGTTTAAGATAAACAATTTAATTTAAATTCAGGTTATTATATTCATATAGCAATTTTATCACAGATGAATAATTTACATTATTACAATTCATCCAAAACATCTCATATCATAGAGCATCACAATCACATATCAAATATATCAAGCAGTCTAAGGCATTTAATATCATTCAATCATCCATAAGCAAATTTGATCATTTCCAAATTAATTCAATTGATTCTAATTGAATTTCTAACCTCAATTACTTACATTCTTTCATTTAACATTAATTAATTCCAAATCAATTAATTATATTTAATTAATCAATCAACCCTTAATTATTCATCTTGATTTATCATCCTTGATTAATCATCCTTGATTAATCATTCTTTAATTACAATAAGTAATTAACTCTCAATCAATTTCTCAAATTAATTATACTTTACCCATCCATGCTAATTTCATTGATCCTTAATTAATCAATCTTTAATTAATTACACTAATTAATTAATTACACTAAGTAGTTGATCCTTGATTACTTCCATTAAGTAATTAATTGGTCACTAATTACATCTTAATCACTTAATTAACTAACCACTAGCTATTAATTTATAAATCTTGAACATTATTAAATTAAACTAATTAATCACTTTTAATTACTTCATTTAATTAATTTGTCATTAATTATTCAAATCCTAATTATCTCTCAAGATAATTCTTTATTCATTAATGACTCACTTATCATTAACCAAAATTTAAATACATTTCACCTTTAAATTAAATTTAACTAAACAAATTTAAGTTAAACAAACTTCAAATCTTCTAAATCAAATGTTTTAAGAAAAACATTTATTTTACATAATAGTTTAAAATTAAATTCAATTTAAATTTTAAAACTTGTTGTATAAAACCCTTTAAAAATTCCTGCACTTTAACCCTACTTCGGGTCCTACCTGGGAATAGCTCGAGTCTAGACTCGAGATTCATCCACTCCTTCCATTTTTCCTTTTGTTAAAACATAAAACATGAAAACACGACTGCACTCTCGAACTACACGAAGACGAGCCCGAGCTTCCAGCCTAATTTCTCGAGCTTCCCTTCGAGACTTCTTTCCCAAAACAAAACTGGCACACTGATACGTTGTGCACCTGCACTCAACGTCGACGACGATCCAACCTCCAAGTCCACCTCCGACGAGTCGCCTACGGCTACCATCATCGATCCCAAACATCCAAGTAGTAAACAGAATCGAAATCGAAAAATGAACAGAACGAACCCATAGAAGCAAAGCACTGTAACCTAGATCCGCCTCGCCTAGACTACTCAGACCATCAGAGATCACGTGACTTCACCCAGAGCTTCGACAACGTCAAACACTCCTACCCTATTCACCCGATGATGTTCCGATGCCTCAACGAGTCCAATAATGCCTCGTAAAGACTCTTAACCCAAATGCAGAACAAAAACCCTACAACCACCTCATGTCGTCTCCACGGTAATCGAAAAATTCAGAAGACAATCTTGCTGAGACCCCAGGCCCTTCATCCTCCTCCAAGCACGATCCCGTGACTCCAAATTACATTGATCATCAGAAAATTACTCAAACCCAATTCATGTTCATCACGCAAATTTCCCCTAAATACTCACTTAAAAATCCTGATTTCGATTTTAAAATTCATAGTTTCCAATTACGAATCAAGTTATATTCCTGAAACCTTCAATTATTGAAATCGAATTTTTTTTTTTTTTTATAAAAATCAAGTTTTTACTGTAATTTCACTTCCTAGTGGAAAACTTCCTACAAACTTACCTGAAACCATTTTTAAGTTAAAACCTAGTTATTTTCTTAACAATTTATGTTTAAGCATCAATACAAATACTGATCACTGAGAGTACAATTGACTTTGGATTATTCTTGCATTCTTTAGATTAAGAACAGAGAATAATATTTGAAAATACTGTCATTCTCAAGAATATATTTATGTATTCCTGCACATAACTATTTAAATTAATCATGCAAAACATTGTCTCAATTTAAGATCAGGTTTACTGCATGCATTCAGAGATTAAACAGTTTTAAAGTTTTCAATAACATCACTCAAAATCAAACAACTAAAGAGGATTTGATTACTCACTTTTCATTTGAACAGAGAACCTGGAATATTCTTTAAATCTGGAATTGCTTGAGTTTGAATTTTGTATTGAACTTTGTTGTTGAGATGATCTTTGAGTTGTTTACAGGTTGAAAACTGAATGCTATTGCTATGATCTTTGAAAGTTTGAAACTAGAACTTGTTTGCTGATTTCTCCCAGGTTAAAATTCTGAAGGAGATTGTTTGCTTCTTGTTTTTATTTTCTGGTTTATAATTCTTTTCAGGTTTGTACATATGCTAAAAATTTTTATTTCGAATCAAAGAAGAGAAGTAAAGATGTGTTTAGCCTTAATTTCCTAATATTTTAAAAATAAAAGAAAATAAATAATAGTGACACTTGTTATATTGCTTCCATTTGTCCTTAGCTTGAGTTAATTTTCTTACATGTGTTATTATGCATGAGTTTATTATGTTTAAATATCTTTTGTAAATCTTTATATTTAAATCCCAATTTAGTAATTACATTATCTTAATTTATATAAATAAGATCTTT
Organism: Allium fistulosum; assembly: GCA_030737815.1. Classification (NCBI taxonomy): domain Eukaryota; kingdom Viridiplantae; phylum Streptophyta; class Magnoliopsida; order Asparagales; family Amaryllidaceae; genus Allium; species Allium fistulosum. The sequence continues at coordinate 697,230,593 of CM060906.1, forward strand.
TAAAGAAAATAATATAGAACAAATTATATACTAATAAAATCATATACGATGTATTTTTAAATCCAAAATATTTTTAAGATATTTATCTTTTGAATTTCCAATTCAAATTTAATTTCAATTTTTAAAATCTAATTAAAACTCAACTCATATCTATATATATATATATATATTTAAACAACACAAATTTAATTTGTTTGAAAAAAATAATTTTTCTATTTAAAATGTTCTTATATCTATATAACAATCATTATTATTTGTTAGAAGAATAAATTGCAAATTTTAAGTAATTATATTAGGAGATTATCAAATAAATAATTATCCAGATATTTATTATAGTTCAAATTCATCTATATACATATCCAGATATTCTTATTTATCAAATTTCATTTGTTTAATCAAATGAAATCAGTCTCTCAATAGTTTAAAATCAGTTAATTATCAAATTAACAGATGTAAAAAAATCCGGGTTATCACAGTTCAGTGCTTTTTCTCTTTAAAAACCCTTCCAATATTTTAAATTCCAAATCTCACTAGATTTCAAATACAATTCAATAATATTTCCAAAATAATATAACTATCATTCCTCTAAAGCCTTTGAAAATCATTTTCAACTCAAGGAAAATTAATCCCCACATTTTCAATTTCAAATCCTTTTAATCTATATTCAAATATTACTCTGGGATTTTATCTCATTATAATCACATTATAATTCACATTTATAAATTTCATCCTGTTATATGAATTAATTCTTAACTTTGGTTATACCATTATTTCTTATATTCAATTTCCATACAACAATGATAATTATTTATATTATCACTTCCTAACAACCAAGCAACCATATATAACTATAATAATTTACGGAAAATTATTTCTTTTATATACAAAAATAATTTGGGTAAAATTATTTCATTTACCTTATTGTAAAACAATACTGTGTCGGTTTATCTTGTTTAAGAGTTTAGAAACCCCTATCGATGACATGGAGTCCCACATATCGAACAGAATTCATAAACACTCAACCGATAAATCATCACAATATAAAAACAACTTTTATATTCACTAACAAATATGCGCTCATATCTATTAATACGCTCAAACTCATTCTAGAGTACTACAGACTCTATTTTTAATGAGTAATCCCTACCAGAGCCAAGATTCTCGCTTAACCTTCAGCTCTGATACCAACTGTAACGAACTGATTTTTCGACGCCCAAAAATCACATCAATACGTCCACTGTATCAAACGTCGAATAATCGAATGCCGGAAAACTGAACCATTAGGGTTAAAGTAGAAGGAGGTAGAAGAAGAAATAGAAACAACATCAGAATCTCACAAACGCAGCGGAACAATATATAATAGATAAATGACTAATCTTTAAACAAAAAGAACAATATCTGTTTATACATTACATCATCAGAGTACAATGAAATTTATAGCATACAACTGGACAGTTATCATAACCTGTCCTCACCAAACTGACTATACAGTTAATCATACACTGCGGAATATTTATCAAATACGTGTGATACGTATCGCCATCCAGCTTGTCTCCTGAGCTCCATAGTAGTCCATTCAGAATCTATACTCTATAATATTCGGTTTGACCCGAGCATTACAGTGAAATAACACCCGAGTCAGTCTGAAAAACCAACGTGAGAAAACACACTCAATTGGATTATTAAAGTTTTCAAAATCTTTTGAAAATCAAAGGTAGCTCGTAAGACTACGCCACAAATAAACATGTCAGGTTTTTACCTTACGATAACCAAAACATTTTTATCAAATCCGTCTGATATTATAATAGTGTCTATAGAAAGTAAAATAGAATCTAGCTGAAATGCTTGCATCTCACGTTTCAGCAATAGTTGGGCACAATAAAAACCGTACAGGAGCTTATTGGAGATTGGATTCCATACAATGGCAGGGCTACTAAGGTACCGCCCGTCACAGTACGTGGTCTAGATCACCGTACCGAGGATCCACCCAGATCCCCTGCTACACAAGACCGGAGCTACCCCTTACTGGATAGTCCGAATAAGATCACTCCACGGTTGGGATCAGCAACCGCCCACTAAGCCGAAATAAAAGGGACCTCTATACAGGGGAAATCTTTCCCTAATTGGTTGCTAGCGACTTAGCCTTGCGTGCACCTCCCCTGTTTTAGCCATTTTCGGTTGATGAGGATCGAGGCTATGCGTTACCTTTTTAGCACACATTCACTTAGAATACTCGCCGTCCTCCTGACGATGTTTTGATAGCATTCATCCATATAATTCTGTTCCGGGTTCGAACGGAACTGAAGGCACTACTCCTACTACATCCATTTTGGAATTACCCTTAGGATTAGTAGCGATTAGCCCTTGCACTTCACTGCTCCATCTTCGACTCCAAGCTCTTGTCTTCCTCACGAAAATGTTTAAACCGGATCGAAGTGGTTTTCGAGAAATAAATCCCGATCCCGGTCTCTTCGAAACGATCAGCGCATTGGCCAATATTGATAGTCGGTTTTTAACTATCAAATAACATCCACAAACAACCATCAAATTTAAATAATTTTCCAAACTATTTATTTATTTCAAAATATCTTCGCAAGATATTAATTTTTCTACACTTCAACCCTTTTGAAATCAGTTTTCAAATCACTTTCCTCTCGCGGAATAAATTCCAAATATTGTTTATTTCCATTGAAAATCACCAAGACTAAATGCTTTAGATTTTAAAATAATTTAAATCACTTTATTTAAAAATATATGCTTTAAAATACTTTGAATAAAAACTATTTAAATCACTTTATTTAAAATACCAGTTATGAAATTTAATAATATTTTTTCATGTAAAACTTAAGCCAAAACAGATTTAAAAATAAAGGTTATTGAATTCTATATAAGTTTTCCAAATAAAACTTTAGCCAAACTATATTTAAAATAATACTACTTTATAAACATAAATATTAATAATTATCTTTTTAAATCATAATACCAATTAACCTTTCAAAATAAATACTACTATAACTAATTTAATAAATATTTACCTTAAAAATTTTAAACAACTTAAATAATAATTTCTCAAAAACATTCTTTTAAAACAACTTTAAAACTTTTAACTTCTACTTAAAAATCTACTTTGAAAACATACTTGGCTTTTCAGGAAAATACACTTGTCTTCCACACCTTTAAAAATAAACCACTATTTATTTATTTTAAACAAATTACCCATTCCTTTATAAATTCCCACCGTGAATTTATACTTCCAAATATCCACTGATATCTTATTTCACTTTATAAACCCAGTTTATAAATTCCATAGTCTCATTCTCCTTTTAAAAACATAGTTTCAAACACTAAATCGATTTCCAAAATCAACTCCATTTTAAAGTAAATTCCTTTACTTACTCAAATTTATTTAAAATCCATTAATTCCATTAATTCCATATTGAACTTCTTTATTATGATTTAAAATCTTATTTAAACTGAAATACCAATTTCATAAAAAAAAAATTATTTCTTTCTAAACCATTTAAATTCTGAATTTAAAAATAAATCTTTTATTCCTTTAATTAATATCACTTAAGTTTTAAAATTCATTTATTTCCATTTATTCAAAAATCTCTTTTCCCATTCTTGGAATTTATTTATTAGAATTTAAAAACCAACTTTTATCCTTTTCCAATTCATTCTTTAATTTATCCAATTTCTCTAAAATTATTTTACTTAAGAATTCTCTCTTTTATTTCCCTTTAAAAATCCAATCTATATATTTTTGATAACTCAGTATACCCAATATATTCAATCAAACCATAACATCCAATATTTTCAATTACCAATATAATTTATCACAGATTATCAAATAATCATATCACAAAATATTAGAACAATCTAAATAATTTTGAGGAATCCAGTTGGATCCCTCCAACCTGTTTCCCTACATCCACAGATGTTATCACAACAATTTAAAATACCAATTCCACTTCGAGGTGGAATATCGCGGAATATGGGGTCATATCATGTCATCCGCTATTATGCGGCGCATAGGGTCTCATCCGCTATATAATGCGGGAAATCAATCGCTCCAATATATATATATATATATACTATCATATATAATATCACATCCAGTCAATTCAATCATTCAACCAATAATTTAAATTTAACTTTTTAAATTTAAATGGAAATCCAAATTAGTGAGATTAACTCACCTTTGATTTTTAATTTGCAATCCGATCCACACTAGCTTGATTTTCCATGATTTAAGACCTAGCTTGAATTAGGCAAACAACATCATCGAGCTCTGCCCACTATCCAAGATCATGCCTTCATCACTAACTTGCCGACTGTGTTCGCATCACCATCCAAAACAGATCCCATATCACAGAAATCACGTCGACAATGCCAAGTACCCACCTTATCGCCCTCTCGAAACGCCACCCTTCATGCTCGCCTCCATCCACTGTTGACCAACTGACCCGATGATGGAGCCCTGTCTCGATTGCAGTTCGACTTTGAAGTCGATCAATCCAAAATCCTCACCGAGCTCTCGAACGAGCTTGCCTCGATCGTGGCATGAAAAAAACGAACGAATCTCGTTCGATTCTATTCTCAATTCAATTTGAAAAGAACTGAGGGGAAAAGGATGCGGTTTTGACAATCTCTTTTTTTTTAAATGCTCGTTTATTTTCAACTGAGGAAGGAAGGGGATTCGATTTAATTTTCTAAGAAGGGGGAAAGGGTTCGAGCAATTTTCAACGAAAAGAAAGAAGTAAGTGAGATCGTTCGATTGGGTTTTTTTGGGAATATCTGAAGATAGAAGACGCGTGTTTGTTAGGTAAGACACGTGCTATACCAAGGGAAACACGTGTTTGAAAGAAGAGAAAGGCTGTTGAGAAAAAAATTTGAATATAAATATTATTCAAATCTAAACCGTCTCGAATCACGCAACTCAAAATCTTGACTTCCTATCGATGCGTGCCGCTAGGCATTTATAATGTTAAACCCCTATTCCGAATGCAATGGAGAAGGTTTCAAGTCCTAACTCGATCGTATGGAGAAGATAGCTTTTTAGACTCAGTTATTAAATTGAATTTTCGATATAGATTTCAGTGCGTTTGTATATTGTATGATCACACAACAACTCCAAATGCTACAAAAATTGAAATCTGATAATAATACACTATTACGGATCCAATGGAACTGGTTTCATTGGATTCCGAGACTGTGCCTCGGAAGGCTATTTTCAAATATCGATTTTAAACAATATATTTTAAAATTGAACAAACCACATCCAAATCAAATTTTAAAACTTTATTTATCTTCAGTGTGACCAATATAAATTTTATAACCCTTAAGATTATTTTTAACAAGCTTGAAATCCCAGATTTCATATTTTACCCAAATTCCATTTGTTTAATTAAATAATTTAATTATCAAATAAATATTAATATTTGAAATTCAAGTTGATAATTAACCTTTAAATATTTAAAATCAATTAAATATTCCAATTTCAAATATCCAAAAATTTCGGGTCGTCACAACAAATCTTTGAAATATCTTTTCACTTAGAAGGACTTAAATATGAGGTAGCAACGTTGGTTGGAATTCCTCGCATCTTATGATTTGGATATTCTATATACACCATGAAAAGCCAATGTTGTGGCAGATGCTCTGAGTAGAAAGCAGGCCATTATAGCTCATTTAGTGGTACGTCCAGCATTGATTATCGTATAAAAGAGAATCCGCCCAAGGACCCGATCATGGCAAAAATAGCCAGGGAAGTAGAGAAGAATGTGATACTGGGAAGATGGGAAGGATTCAAAGTAAATGAGCAAGTAATCTTAAGAATGGATAGAATGATATGTGTCCCCAATGTTGATGGGGTTAGACAGGAAGTTTTAACCGAATGTCACAACTCTTCACTCGCAATACACCCCGGAGTTACAAAGATGTACAGAGTCATGAAAAAGACTTTCTGGTAGGGAGGTATCAAAAGAGACATTTCCATCGACGTGAGTAGATGTGAAAATTATCAATAGATCAAGAGTGATCAACAAAAGACTGCTGGACTACTCTAACCTCTTGAAATTTCGACTTGGAAATAAGACCAAATATCAATGGATTTCATCGATGCTTTACCTCGATCAAGAAAGGGAATGAAGGCATTTGGGTCATCATAGATCGGTTAACCAAAAGTGCGCACTTTATCCCTATAAAGCTAACACGAACTGCTGCAAGTCTTGTAGAAATATATATGAGGGAAATTGTTTGATTTCATGGTGTCCCTAGTAGCATAGTCAGTGATCGAGACCTAATCTTTACCAGTAAGTTCTAGGAGGCATTGTAGACATCTTTGGGAACAAAGCTACACATAAGCACCGCATATCACCCTCAAACCGATGGGCAAACTCAAAGGGTAAATCGAGTGTTGGAAGATCTTCTAAGAGCTTGTATCTTAGATTTTGGAGGTTCATGGGAAAGCTACCTTCATCTGATAGAATTTTCTTATAATAACAGTTATCAGGCTAGTATTAGCATGGCCCTATACGAAGCTTTATATGGTCGTCTATGTAGATCCCCGGTATGTTGGTTCTAGACCGGAGATCGGTTGGTACTAGGTCCTGACATGATTAGAGAAGCTTTAGAAAAGTTTGATATGATTAGAAAGAAGATGAGAGAAGCCCAGAGCAGACAAAAGAGTTATGCGAATAGGAGGCGTAGAAATTTGGAATTCTTGGTTGGAGATTATGTATTCTTGAAAGATTCTCCAATGAGATGAGTGGTAAGATTTGGTCGGGCAGGGAAATTAACGCCTCGATTTATTAGACCTTTTCCCATTCTCGAGCATATTGGCCCATTAGCTTATCATATGGAATTGCCCAAGAGGTTGCCTGGTGTGCACAATGTCTTTCACGTATCTCATCTACGAAAATATCTGCATGATCCAGAGCAAATTATAGAAACAGCTGCCCAAGAAGATTTAGAAGTTGAACTAATTTGGCAGTTATCAGGCGACCAATGTGAATCATAGATCATGATGAGAAGAAATTAAGGAGAAAGGTTGTAAGGTTGGTTAAAGTCCAATGGAGTGGTGATGGAGCAGACTGCACATGGGAAACAGAAGATAGAATTGGGAAAGCAAATCCTGAGTTTAGGATTGATACATAGTTATATGTTGTATCGACGTAGTGTACTCACTGACTCGTGGTGTAGTCACTTTCCATTATATATATATATATATATATATATAAATTTGTTTTCAAGCTATCTTCTTCTTATCTTTAAAGGACAAAATTCTTTTAAGGGAGGAAGCATGTAACGACCCGAAAATTCATCACTTTAGAAAAATTTCAAAATATTCAAAAATAAGAGTTTTTAACATAAATGATGATTTTTAAATAATAAATAATATTGGTAATCTTATTTTGAAGAAATATATATAAAGGAAAAATATACACTTTGGTAAATAGCGATAATATTATCGGAAATTGTTTTATCAATAAACAGCTCTTTAGCCATTCGAACTCGTGCACGGAGCTGGGTACATACACTCATTTATATATACGAGTATTAATATGTAATAAAATTATCTATTTTATTTTGAAATTTAAATTGCCTTTATAACACTATTATAGATCACTATTTTGGAATAATTGATTTTTGAATTTAAATTTGGTTTAAATGATTTAATAATTATTTTAATTATTAAGTAAGATCTTTTAATTATTATATAATGATTAAAATATTATTTTTAAACTTTGTTTACGAATATGTGTATATTAACTAAGAAGAGAAAATATGACCGAAATCGAAATAAAAATTCTTAACAACTCAACTTGAATAAGTTGTGCAACGTTGTGGATAATATGTAACATACATATGCACATATAAATGTATATACATGAAGACATATCCACATGCACATGAACACACATATACACATGTAATTAAATGTATGAATATTACTAAAAATATCTAAGATATTTCTTAAATTCCTTAATTCTTAAGCTAACCCAAAGTCAACACTAACCATCAAAGTACAAGCACATGGGCTTGTCCATGATGGAAGGGACTTGGGCCGTGCATTACAAGGAAGGAGGTGATGATGGTGGTGCATGTGAAGGTGATGAAGATGATGATGTATATGTAGATATTTTTCTCTCCTTCCTTGCCTATAAATATCACACACTCTCCACTTCATTTCTACACATCTTCTTCTTCATTTCTAAGCTCTTTTCTCTCCTCTTTCATGGCTTCTCATGTTAACAAAATAATACCAAAATATTTATCAAAAGAAATTTAACTATAATATATACATTAATACAGACACACACACACACACTTAAGCGCCTCAAAACTATTCCAAAACTCCACTCTTCCTCTCTACCATCCACGACCCCCACTTTCTCCATCAAAGGCTGAGCTCTCCTCTTCTCCAACCCTATGCCATGAGAACTCTATCCCATCCCCAAGCAAGGCTAAGCCACCTAGGATCTTAAGTCCAAGGGATCAAAAGCTTTAAAATTCAAGTAGCTAAGCTATAGCTATTTTTAGGTTAATCGTTTAACTCGAGGTGAGAAACTCCTAAACTGTAGTTATATATACTAGTATAAACCGCACGTACGTGCATCTAACAGGTAAAAATATTTATATTTTATTTAATTAAAAAAATGAATGGATAAATGTGTGTTGTAAGTGTAAAAGTATGGGTAGACATAAGACTTTTATTTCAAGTTGTTTTGTAGTGTCGGTGACAAATTGATAGTAAAATTTCATTGGTAGTTAGTTGGAAATAAGATGGTGCTAAAGGTTGCAAACCGATGTTGAGATTCTGTTTATGCATTAGTGTATTTTTGGAATTTCAAAAGGACACGTGGAAATTCTATTCATTGAATTTTCTTTATTAATAGTAGAGATGTGGGCAAAGGAGAGTATAGTTGTGAGCAATAACTGCTCTTGTACCCAAAGTAATCTGATTGTTTCATCCCCAGGATTCCAAAGTGCATCAGCTGTTGATGGCAACATTTTTAAGAAAACCCAAGCCAATAATAACAGTGGTAACAATGGTTCTCCTTTCTTTTTAAATGATGCTGTGAAGTTCAAATGCGCATGGGATAGTGCATTTGATTTTAAGCCTGTTAGCTCGACAATTAGTTGCCCTTGATTGCTACCTTGATATTGCTTTTTCTTTTTCTGTGTTTTCTCTTGTTTGAGAAGAAATAATCAAATATCAAGACATTTTATATTTTGTTCCATGCATGTTTTTCAATTTAATTTAATAAACTGTTGCAAAAGGCTTGTTTGTGAGTTGTGACCATTGCTCAGAGTTTATCAGATGTTTCGGCTATTGATTTTACAACTTATAGTGCTTTGACATGTGCCGTTAAAAATATTTTGAAAAAAAATGTAATAAAAAGTACAATTTGTACATCAGTTTTCAATATGAATTGATTCACTAATGTTGAAAACAAAGAGTAAAATAAGCCAAATATTGAAAGTATGAATTTGGAAATCCAGATGACAAATCTTTAATGACGTCTGCATGCCCTTAACATATATCATAATTTGAAAAAACATATTATGTTGTCACTATAATTTAATTAATATCTTATTGATTACTAAAGAGATAGAGAAGATAGAGACGGAGACATAGATGAATGTGGACTTGTTACTCCTAAGTAACGATCACTGGTAGTTAATTTTGCGTAATGCATAGGCCTATAGTAACATGGAATTAATAGCTTAGACATAGCCAGGATAAGACAACAATGGAATAGCTTGACCCTGACTTTGCCATCTACCTGAATATAATTTTTATTGGTTGAGAGATAACTACGTAAGGTGCAACAACATTTGATAAATTAAAGTAGTAATTGTTTTAATTAGTCCCACATCGTTGAAAATGTATTAATTGTAAGTGTATATAATCTAAGAGATGAGGAACTTGGTTGTTCATTTGAGAACATCTCAAAATGCTGGGCTGATGAAAAAGAATTTATCATAGTTTAAATGCACTTTTAGAAAACATTTTAACATGGCTTGCCTCCGCTTTAACCACTTAATTCCACTCCTATCTTGTATATAGACATGAGATAACATGAATTGATATTGATATAGAAAGGGTAGTTTAGGAATTTCAAAAAGACTGTTGAATCTTATTCATAGAATTCCCATTATTAATAGTAATGATCATTGGAGGATATATGTGTTTGGATATGATTGTTAATGATGATTGTTTAGTATGGTAGTTGAATATATATATATATATATATATATAAGTCACGTTAATACACATCAATAAGCACAAAGGAAATCACTTTCATTTATTGATAAAAAACGGTGTATATGGAATGTTTAAACCTCTTTAAAATGGTTTAATATGATTTAGAAATGTTTTATAAACATTTAAATGCATTTTAGTTTAAATGAATATTGAAAATTGAGCCAAAAATAGGCATGTCGCGTAACGGTAGTTCGTGATTTCGTGCCGTAAAAGTCAAACGAATATATAGAATGGAATATAGCTCGGAATTTTTTAAGATTAGAATTTTCCGAACTATTATACCCATAGTTTTCAAACAAAGAAAAAAAATCGAGATATCAATAAGTAGATTTTGAAATATGAATAAAACAAGTTTTCGAAAAAATTGCGATATTGCAGTTCGGAATCCATAAAAGGATTTCTTTAAAAATGATATTTTAAAACTGTTTAAAAATATGAAATAAATTTTAAAAATCTTTTAAAATGTTTGAAAAGTTATTTGACTTATAAAAATGAACTTTCAAATGATAGAAAAGTCGTTTTGGTCAATACAGCTTAAAAAGTACCATTCACGGCACTTTTCTATAACTTTTGAAACATAGTTTTAAACGCAACCATTCTTTTCCAAATCTTTTGTAAAATTTTTTAAATGATTAATAAAGTATTTTAAAGGTGATTTGAAGGATTTATGAAGTGGTTAAATAAATAGTTAAAAGTAAATTAAGTATGCTAAATGATTTAGAGTCGATAAAATAACTTAACCACCTTAGGTGACAAAGAGATAGTGTCTCGGCTTGAGTTTGGAAAACTAGTTTCCTGCTCTCACTGGCTATCCGGACTGGCCCAATGGAGAGGATAGTAAATTTGATTTACTCGGATCAAAATTTTCCAAAGTACAAAGGATATAATTTTCCAGATATAAATAATTTGGATTTTATGGAGATAATCTTCTTATACTTGGTGTTAAATTCTAAAGAGGGAACTCGTACTATTCGTGGAATTTAAAAGTTGATTTCGTTTTTATTCCGCCATAGTACTTGTTGAATACAGAAATTGATATTGAGTAGAATTAGATTATTTCTATGTATTCTTCTCACTTAATTTTTACTGGTTTTGGATTAACATCCTAGATAACATGGTTTTAACTCAATCAAATTTTTTTTTTTGAATTAAGAAATCTTTGTTTAAGATTTAAATAAATAATTTCCCAAGGTTTAATGATTCCGTATATACCAAAAAGAAATGTTTTAAAGATATATATCTTTGGAAGATTTTTTTGATAAAAAAGTAGTAATAAATCAAAAGAATAATTCTATATATACTTAACATTTCTTATATCGATGATTTGTTCGAAGGAACCGGAGTTGGATTTGGGTGATTCCTATCCGAAGACCACTTCGAACCAATTTATGTTTTCAAAAATAGAAGATTTGGGATGACATGATTTGGAAGATGGAATGTAGGGCTGCTTGTCACTGACCCTCGAGGGAAATTACCCATATCATATTTATGCGACAGTAGTTCTTCATTTGAGATCTTCGATGCAAAGGCTCCTCGCTACTAATCCTAGGGGTAATCCCCGATAGGATGTGGTAGGAGAGTTCCTGCGTTTTGTCCTATTCCTAGACAACTTATATGGACGAATGTCTGACATTGCATTTCTAATTACATTAATTGATCTTTATGAACATATCATCTATTTGGTGGTGGAGAAGGAAACTTCTCTTAGCTTAACACCCTTTCCTGAGACATACGAGCTCAGGAGTTATATGTTTGTAGAAATCAGTTGTGTGATTATGAATTGGCAATGTGGCATTTAAAGTGGAATGTGCTATTTGAAAGGAAATCGCTACCTCAGGCCTTATCACCTAGTAATGGCTCAAACAGGGTATGCCATAAGGCTATGTGGTTCACAACCATTAGTGTATGGTCATCACCTTTCTAGATTATTATCAATATGTCGAGTATGTAGTGTATGCTATGGGATCCCGGATATGTCGTTTATGATCTAGGTGATGTCATATTCGATTTCTATCCAGGCCATGTATGAGTGCTAAATAGAAATAGACCGGTCTTGCCAGATGCAGAGGATTGTTTGTGTATCCTCGGTACATTCCTCTAGAGATGTATTGTACGGATGGTATTCCCTTACCAGCCATTGTATGGAAATTCATTCTCCAAAAAGTGCCTTCGGACTTAGTTGTAAATCTATTATGCCGTCAAATTTAACCAATGTAAAATTTTCAGCTATTTTATTATGTTTATTTAAAAAAAATTCAAAGAATGTCATTAAAAATCATATTCCCATATTTTTCATAGCAAATGTTTTGGTTATTATAAGGTAAAAACCTATTCCGTGTTTATGTGCGGCGTGGTCTTATGAGATACCCTTTGTTTTCAAATATCCGTATTTTGAGTTTCTCACACCAGTCTCATGACTGACCCGGAGTTTATTTTTTTCCCTTAAACTCTGGGTGCCTTATTTTTCTGGGTAGCCAAGTAGTTAGCTGATTTGGAGAATTTTGGAGTGGAGCATGGAGCATTGATCATTTTGGATCTTTTTGTTAAAATTATCCATCACGTTCCGCTGTGTCTATATTATGTGTAAGTTTCTACCAGCACCTGTAGGATAGACCGTTAAAACTATCCTAGCTGGGTTAGTATTTGTTATGACTCTGATATCTCATTTTGAGAGTGATTGTATGTACTATCTATATGATTACAAGTTGTTTTATACGATGTAAGATTCTATTATTGTTCTGTCTTCTATTTTATTATCTTTTACCCCATGATAATTTGCCTATCCGGTACTTGGATTTGCAGCACGTGAATACCGATGATGCATTAGTGTCGATTTTGGGGATCGAGGAGGTGGATCGTCTCACTAGTGGTGTGACATTTTGGCTAAAGTTATCGCTTACATAAATTTTGATAAAATCCAATGTTACTTATTATAAGCGATATCTGGTAGTAACGATTACTTACACCAATTATCTTCGTTAAAACTATATCACACTAGAACTTATGGAATTTGTTTTTGGTCAAAACTCCAACATCATCCGCATTCAACTTTGTAATTCCAAATATAAAATCCTTAGTTTAATAATAACAATTATTATTAATCGTACTACTATAGCCAGAGACTTTGATTTTGGGTTGACTACAGTTGACTATAATGCTCACCCCATATAATTGAGGAGACGAAATCTCTATTGAATAGTATTTCACTTCCAATACTTTAATACAGATCCAACTATAGTCATTCGATGGATGTCATGCCATGATTTAACTATAATCAAAGTGGAGTATCCACATCAAAATTTTACAGTATTCCTAAGTTGAGGGAACTGTGTAAAATTATCACTTCGAGATTTTTTGTTTGACCTCAGTTATATTAACTAAAAGAGATTTTGCGAGCGAGTCCTTCCATGTTTATGCAATAACTATCAGTACGTAACTCCTTGTGCCCCAACAGCCACGAGAGATAGACTGCCTAACATTTGAAGAGCATTACGTATCTAGTCTCAATGGATGAATCGATACCCATTCTCAAAACATCTTGACTTGGAATATTTAAAAAAATATGTTATCTTCAATGTGATAAAATTCTCATGAGTGCAATTACAAACACATAACAAATCATTTAAGAATTTCCCATCTATATACTTTAAATTAATTACTTAATTATTTACATCATTGTATAACAAGTACATTATAGAAATAAAAAAGAATTTTTATTATAAATAAGATTAGGCGCTGAGTTAGATACATGTAACAAATTACAAAATTGCTCATATGGCATACCCCCAACTTTATCAAAAGTTCGTTTGACGAGTATCAGAAATGAGCAAATGGTTTGATAAAGGAATCAAATGGTTTGATTTTTCGTAAAAATATAAAGGAAGCGTGTGTCTATAAGAAAGACATTAAAGGTACAAAAATATTTCTAAAACAATAAGCAAACGACAAATTTATGATCGTTAATGATGGACTCGTATTAAAATCATTATAGTTTGGTTGTTCATTCCTTGGTATTGGATGTAAAGTAAATCTTTTATAATCAGTATAAAAGGATGTTGGGATTGTCTCAAACGATATAGATATACATAAATAACGTATTAAAATGTTTAGATGAAGCATGTAATATGGATTTGTTGTGCATTGAAAATAGGAACTATTATACATGTTTATTTGTCTACAATATCACATTTTTCTTATGTAATAGTTACATGGAGCATGTATCATGTAACGGCTACGAATTTTGCCCGCTCGAAAATCGACATCCATACTTTACATCGTACTCGAATGCCGTAGATTCGACCGTTCAAATCCGAGTCGCCGGAGCTTATAACAACATTAAGTAAATAACACAGCGGAAGAAAAAGAATAATACATTGATATACAATATCTGATACAATATCTGATACAACAAAGTGATACAATGAATATCAATATACATCAGAGATATGGTACAACAAATAGCAGCGGAAAAGAAAACGATAACACCGACAGCGGATAATCTCCATCTTCAAAACACCAAATCCAGAAATAGCTCGAACTCCCAATAACGATGCACAAAGATAAGCAAGTGCAGTCCGATCCAAAGACTGAACTAGCTCCAGAAAATCTACTAAATTTGAATATCTGAAAAACCAAACTCTAGACTGCTCGTGTAGAAAAAAAAATTGAGCATCCAGAGTTTAGGAAAGAAACAATAAACTCCGGATCAGTCATGGGACTGGTGTGAGCAACAAAAACAGTTTATCTTTAAAACAAACAGCAAAGAATTTTTAAAGTCAATTCGCAATGCTTTTAGAAAATAAAACTACCATAAGACCTCCCACCACACACACAATGCAAACGCAAAATTGGAGGAGATTTCTTCTTATGATAGTCAAAGATGCTTACTACGCAAAATCAAATCATTTGATATTATTACTAGTGCATAGTGGAAAACATTTCGAAAGTATAATATTAATCTTAGCCAACATACGACCAGTATCGTATGCCTACTATAGCTACCATCTAAACAGTGGTGGCCACCGTACGTAAATGGCAGGTTCTACAACTAATACCGTACACAGTTCGTATTGGATTTTGGATTTCCAACAAATGATCAGGCCAAGGAACTTCCCATTGCCACATGGAAACGCCTCTGGAATGACGTCCCGAGAACCTAACCGGATCACTGCTAACACAAGGCCAGGTTACCCCTAACTGGGTAACTACCGACACGAATATGTCATCCCCCGATCGTAACCGATCTTCCCAAGGATCCTCGATTCCAACAACCACAAAGTAATAAATTTGCAGCAACCACATAGGTTAAGTATCTGGGCTCCATACCATGATACCACCTCTATCCAGAAGGAATGACATACACTAAAGGGGCGCTACCCCCTAATAACCTTGCTGCATCTTTCCTGTTTTGACCATTTCCGGGGTGTGAGGTCCGACGAAGTCTCGTCCACAAAAGCTACGCTTTGTCACAAAGCCATGCTTCGGGTCAAACAAATGATCAGAGTAATGATCACAAAGATAAATGATCAAACAAATGATCATATCACAAATGATCAAACAATGATCATTTCACAGCAACACTCAGCATGTCACATTACCAAATTGGGAGTATATCGCTGATAAATTTCAACTACATAACCTCTGAGCTCGTACGTCTCAGAGAAGGGTGTTAAGCTAAGAGAATAAATTCTCCGCCACCAACAGAAATGTATTTGAAAGAAATCGGCTTTATATCTCAAAGTGTAGTGTCAGACATGTAACCATACAAGTCTGTTCCGGGTTCGAACAGAACCGAAGGCACTTCTTACGAAGCCCTTGCAATTCCGGGTATTCACAATCCCGTCCGGACTTCCCATCACAAAGGGTGATAAAAATCTCTATATCGGGGCCAGTCGATGCAGAGACATTCGACGAGTTGTCCTTTTGTTTTTGAAAATATCTGGTCTTCACCACTGGTCTTCAAATGCTATCCATATACGACGTATCACTATTCGGAATGGGTTATATGACACAAATGTCTTTTCCCGGCTAACCCGAATAGCGAGCGCAATATTTAAAAACATATGGATATGTGATTTCAATTAAGTCACAACTGATTACCCAAACCTTTCTTTTAAATGGTTAAACAAATTACCATTTTCAAATCTTTTAAACGAAAAGATTCATTTCACAAAGTTCACCCAGTTTCAACAAAAATCCATTCACAGATTTCAAAACAATTTCCGTTTCAATTGGATTAACTCGTTAAATCTTTAAAACAAAGATTCAACTTATAGCTTTCAAAACAATTTCATTTCGAATGGTTTAAACAAATCATCATTTTAAAATCTGTTAAAAATAAACAGATTCAATTCATAGCTTTCAAAAAGAATTCATTCATAGCCTTTCAAAACATTTCAATTTCATTTTAAATTTGAAACCTTTCAACACAAATTGGAAGTTCACTTATCATATGAAAGCTGTTATTATTTGAAAACAAATAGATTTCGTTTCAGAAAAATCCAATTATATTTGAACGAGTTAAAGCCCTTGAATTATATTCACATTCCAAATCAATTCTTTTAAAATAGTTTAATCCTTATATAACTGGTACAGTATCTTTAATCCCTAATTTCAAATCATAGAATTCAATTTTCAAATCTTGAATTTAAATTTGAATCAAATTATTTAAATTTCCAAAATTCGATTAAGTTATTCAAAATAACTTTTATCTTTGAAATTCCATTTCAAAAGCTTTTCACTTTAAACCGAAATTTCTAATTTCAAAATCAATTGAAATTAAAATTTCAATTTCAAAACATCAATTTTAAATTATCTGTAACTTAACCGATTTCCACGTGAAATCCATATTTGTGTGTGTAATAGTGGGGTCCAGGGGTTTTACACACTAGTGCAACATCAATCATCACAGATATATCGATAAGCGGTATAATCGATAACGCTTATCTTCATTCACCGATTCATAGATAAAATAAATTTATCGGTCACAAAGATTCACTTTTATAATTCGATGTGGGTTTCGGATAACCAACTGGAATCCGACTCCCTGTCGCATCGAAATTCAAATGCCGTTCTATGGGTCAAGGGTTTGCATATTCACATAGTAATATATCACAGAAATAGAAATTATAGCCCAGCACAACATAAATCAGGGTATATCATAAAGCATCATAATCACAAACAGAACAGAAATATCAATTTAACAAACAACATCAGATGATAGACAATCATTTTCAATTTAAGGTAAAGGTGATTTAAAAGAGTTTACCACATAACTATTTTTTTATTGATTTATCTAAATCAATGATTTGACTATTTTTAATAATAAATTAATTAAATCTTTGATTAATATTTCTTAATTTATTATCCAAAATTAACTACAAATTGTTAACTTTAATTATTTAATTAACAATCTGTAATTACACATTAGTCCATCATTTTAAATATTAACTAACCAATCTTTAGTTTCAACTTAATCAATCTCTGATCATTTAGTTAATTACAATTTTTCAATTAATTGACTATTCTTAATTACCCCTTTATTTTTAAATAATTAATAACAATTATTTGTCTTAACTAAAATTTAGAAATCTTCTTTACTTATTTCGAAATCAATTTATTATTCCATTGAAAATATAAATTTACTTCAATTCTTATTTTAAATTTAATTATTTAAATAAAGGGTTAATTTAATTTTATAACATTGTTAAAAATCTAACTTATAATAAATTTTAACTTAACAAAATCAACATTGGATGCCGAGTAGATTTAAAACTTTCTTCCATTTGTCAACTTGGAAATTTGGTCTGGCTTAATCCAATACAAAAGTACTCTCGAGAAAACAATATTTTCTACTCGAGCCCAACTCGAATTCTTCTCGTTCTCTCCCCTAGCCCATTCCTTTCTTCCCCGTGCCTGATCTTCCTCTCCTTCCTTTCCTTTTTTTTTCTTTCCTCTCAGTTTAAATTTTAAACTACAAATAATTTCTGAAACAACACTACTCGAGTACAGGAGAACCCGAGTATTCCCATCATCTACTCGAACGTTTCTTCGAGTCCTCTCCCCAACCCAAACTTACTGACACGCGAATCAACATCGTGCACGTGCACCGATGCGCCATCCTCCTCCGGCCATTCTTCTGGTCTCCGACAAGTCGAAAACAACCTCGACATCATCACGACCATCCAGATATCACGATTCCATCTCGATTCAAAATTTAGTCCTCAGGTCGAAAACTGAAATCAACCACATCCACCGGAAACTACCACGTCTTCGAAGCTCCTACCACCTGAACCTCTACACTTCCGGCAAAGGCTTCGCTACTCACCATACTTCCTTCACCCAAAATTGCGTACAACTCGGTCAATCCTAGGTGATGAAATCACCTCGTTTACAGACACATCAAAAACTTGATCACGAACCCTAACTATGCCTCGTCCCATCAATTTGTACAATGGTAAAATTATTCAATAATTTTCCCATTACTATCGATTGCTAAAATTGCTTCAAGCAAGATCTCATCGTTCGAAATTGGCTCGATCATCCAAAATTGACCAAAATGCATATTTTGTTCAAAATTGAACTGCTCGTGGAATACTAAATTTAAAATCATCGTATTAATTTTAAAAATCCTATCTTTAGCTGTTTATCCAAATTATATAATCAAATCCACAAGTTAAAATATTCGAAATAATTCATATGATCTCCTTTTACTGTAAATTTGAGTTCACAGGGTCAAGTTCTTTTATTTCAAGCTAAAAATTTTCTGGACCATGGTTTTAAGTTTAAACAAACTGACTTTGCTTAAAAATCCTAAGGTAAAGATGTTTATATGGAAATTTATCAAAATTTTCTTGTTTATGATCATTCTGTAACTATAAACAAGAAGATAGAATCATCAAAGTACATAGTATACCTCATATACTTATACAAAACAAAATAAAATAAAATGTACAACTAAGTACAAGATTATTCATGAATCAATATACAGATTTAAAGATTTTAAAGTAGGATGTTTACTCACCTTGGTAAAAAGAAACAAAGAAGTCAGATTTTTAAAAGAAGGTTTGCTCACCTTGAAGTTGTACAGGGGAAAAAACAGAGAACAGCTCTTTGTTTTGAATCTGCAAATTTGATTTCTTCTTTGAATCTGTTTGCTTTTGTTAAATGATGATTTTTTTTCTCTTTTACTTCAGATGGTTTTCTCAGTTGTAATTGAACGAAACAGAGATGAAGAAAGTAATGTATATAACAAAAGGTTTACAGGTTGATACTTCATTTTGTACAGGGAATATATTATTTTGTACAAGTTGATATAATTTTGGTTGTACAACAAAGCAGAGATTATTTCTCAAATGGTGGCTGATAGATTTTCGTTTGGTACAATAGCCAGTGATTTTTACTAGCAAATGGAGGCTGATAGACATGGCATTAATTGCCTAGCTTGCTTTGTACCTTATGTACAAATATATACCCTGTTTTTAATATTTGTTATAAATTTTTAACTTAAGTTTTTGGTTCCATTCTTACATAATTTTTCTTCATTCTCGGCTGATACATGTATGAGATAGATATTTACAATATCTTCCTTTTGCATATATGTCTTATGTCTTCATTTGCAGCTGTAGATGTGTAGTTACTATCTTCTTATGCAAGCTTACATACTTGAATGTATATTATTTGTTTTCTTTTGCCTTGTCTTGTTGCTTTACAATATAGATGAATTTCTATTTTATTTGCTTAACTTAACATTTATTGTCTTGTATTTCTAATTTAAATTTTAAATTCAAATTATCATCAGTTATAAAATTTAAATTAATTATTTACTTACAATTTGATTCCAAATCCAGTATATACATATATTTTCTATTTGAATCGGGGAAACTCGCTTCATTTATAATAAATTTTACAATTTTAATTCAGAAATTCAATAAATTATTAATTTAAATTAAATTAAAATTTGGGGTCGTTACATATCAAATCCGAATTAAGACTACTAAATGATTGTTAAGGGTGTTCTTGAGTATTTCAAAATAGAAACAATGAACTCCTTATAAAGGAGTATTCAGACTCGAACTTCATAAATGACATCGAGTATCGTATGTCAATATTAAATTCATGTTCAAATCTTAGTTAAGGAGCTTTAAGCTTGAAATGTTTCAAATATGAGTCATGGCTAATTCAGCAAATAGGCTATGTATATCGCCTTGAAAAAACGCCGCAATAAAAGCAAAATATAATATATATATATATATATATATATATATATATAAATGCATAATTTTATAACAAAGCTACGGGTGATTCCAAAATTTTGAGAATCACGTAACATTGTTATGCGATAACAATGCCGCAATCTATGTTGTCAAGGGTGCCTTGGGGCGTCCTTGAGCGCCGCTTAGGCGCTATTTAGCTATTCTAGCGCTTAGCTTTTTTTACTTTGGTGCTTTATTCCGCCCCTGTCGAAGGCGTCGTCTGGGCGATAAGCTTTTCTTGGGGGGCTATAAAATTAGGTGTTTATGGTGCAATTTTTTTTACTTTGACTAAAATAAATATAATTACACTAAAAAGACTCAATTATTTGTTTATTTATTGAAGTTCTTCATCTTCTAATACAATTTTAAAATTTATTTACACTTTATATATTTCATATCAAAATATAAACATCATCCAATAAACAATCTTTTTATAATTAAAAATAAACGTGCATTTTCATGTTTCCCAAACCTTGCTTAATTGATTTTCTGGTTTATAAAACACATATTCAATAATAATTTCTCATTAAGTTTTCACTTTTTCAAAATATAATTTTAATGATTCTTCCTTTCACTTTATTATTCTGTTTATTTTTAAATTCCATTTTAAATATTTTTGGAATATAACCAGAGTACTCTACAATTAAAAATTTTGAATAATTCACAGTTATTATTGTCTTTTATGAAGTCATGATTATTAAGTACATAAATATTTAGTTATAGTTATGACATAAATTTCATTATATATAAACTTTATTATGTATAAGTTTTATTGTTGTTGTAAACTATAATAGGATTTTGTTCCTTTTTCTAATTTATTAACGATAAACTCGAATTGTCTCTATATATATCACCCATATAACAATAAAAAATAGCGATGATCTAATTAGAAAAAATTAAGTTTATTATCATATGTAGTTACTTTCTTATTATTACTTAACAAAAAATTAAATTTGAATTAAATTATGCAGTGAGTGCTTATTTTCGTTCAGGCTACGTCTGGACTCTGCTTGGACTCTAAAGACATTCTTAGCGCCTAGCGCTACGCTCTATCTCAAACAGCATAGGCCGCAATTAAGATTGTGAAAGAACCTAGAGCTCACTTGAAGTCGAGAAACATACTCCAAAATGTTACACATAATAAAGCTAGTTTATCAGTGTTTGAGAGAGTTGATTAACACAGATAGTTAAGACTATATAACATATACATTCACTGAGGGATTAGTTCGATCGGTTTTGAGAGAACTAGTCGGAGTAATAGGAAAGATTCTATAATTGACTCCAAATGTGAGTTGGAGATTGAGAGTTACAGTATGCCCTAGGGCAATTATGTAATTTGTTACATATATCTAACTCTACAACCAATCTAGTTCATTTTATTTCTATTATGCACTTTGTTATATAGCGATACAATTAATTAAGTAATTAATTTAAAGTATATAAATAAGAAAATCCGTATATTAAATGTATGTTATTAGTTGGAAATAGTTGCAATCTTGAGTAATTAATCAAAATATAAAATAATATTTTATTTTAAATATTCTTGGTCCAGATGTTTCAAGACCAGAATACGTAACGCTCTTTAAATGTTGGATAGTGTATTACTTGTGGCAGTTGGGGGCACTAAGGGTTTATGTACTGATAGTTATTGGATAACTAATTAGTAATGAACCACTCAAGAGTTTTTTGTTGATTAATAATAACTAAAGTAAAACAAGAAATCTCGACGTGACGATATTACAGTTCTCTCAACTTGAGAATATCGTTGAACTTTAATGTAGAAACACTACTTTGATTATAGTTAATTCATTGCATGACGTTCGTCGAAAAACTATAGTTGGGTCTGAGTAAAAATGTTGGAAGTGAAACACTATTCAATAGAGAACTCGTCTCCTCGGTTACATGAGCTAGGTATCATGGTCCACTATAGGTAACTCAAAAGTCTATTGTACTCAACTCAAATTCAATGTCTTTAGCCAGAGGGGCACGGTTAATAATAATTATTATTATTGAACATAGAACTTTGTTTTTTGACAAACCAAGTTGAATGTGGATGATACTGATATTTTTACCAACAAATTACGTAAAATCCTAAAGTGATATAGTTTTGATGAAGAGAATTGGTGTAAATAACTATTACTAAAAGGTACCGCTTAATACCATAAAATTGGATTTTAACGAGAATATATGTAGGTTATAAATTCGACCAAACTGTCACACCACTAGGTAAGGTAAAGTGTGAATGCTAATATTTGAATTGTTCGATATTAATCGCCTGCTGAATTTACACTAGTGAGTCGCACAACCGCATCAATAAATACTGCAAAAGGCCACATGATTTAATTAATTTATAATTATTGTAAATTAATTAAAATAGTTAACATTTATGAAATAATACTTATTTATTTATTTGACGTAGTAGTGCCGTTAGTTAATTTTTAGGTGCCTTTAGTAATTAACTGGGTGTGTATATAAAAGTTATATATACAAATCGATATACTATATCAATACGTGTTTAAATTAGACTTAAATGTAATTAATTGCTAAGCGGATTTGGTACATTTAAGTCCCCAGAACGCGCTATGTATGGCCGACCAATAGTGGAGCAGGGGTCAATTTTTGAATTTTTGATCTAGAACTTAGTAAAAGGTGGATTAGAAAATGAAGGAGAATAGTTCTCTCAGCTCTCTCTATAAAAGTCACTTTGACCCCTCATTATTTTGGTTGATCTTTCTCTTTTATCTCTCTTTCTCTTTCCTCCACCGTAATCGTGTATTCTTTACCCTTTGGTCGAATTTTTTTGGCTCTAATTAAGATCGAATTAAATACAAAACGCAGTGCTCCAGACCTTTGGAACATCTGAAGGCTGATCCCGGTAGAATCTAGGAGTTATTCATTCAACGGAAGTGCACACAAAGGCAACATCTAGTTAGGTAATATTCTCTTGTTTATGATTTACATCTTATCATGTTTAATGTATATCTATAATATTGTCTAAACGAATTTATATGCATTGCCATTGTCTACTTTATCAATATATAATTATGCAATTATATATATATATATATATATATATATATATATATATAGATCTACAAATTTCACTGTTTGTATTCCATCTCAGTTTTATTGATTTAAATTTTTTTAATAATGTTCGGATTTATATAAATAACATTTTTATTTTCAAAACATTAAACTAATTTTAATTAATTTTAATTTGTTTTAAATGCAAATATAAATTTCATAAATATATATATATATATAATTACTTCAGATTACTTTATACATCATGTTGTTTTCATTAGCAAAACAAAATTTGAAACAAATTATATTTTAGTTATAAATATATTTATATATTGTTTTTATAATAATGTATATAAATGTATTAATATGTGTGCATACATACACACACATATTTATAAATTAACAATTGTAATTTTATAAAGTTATGTTTCTATTTTATTACGTCTGTATTTAAAAATAAAGTAAAAATTATCATAAGGCATTATATATATATTATATTGAATTAATATTTTAGTGTAAATTATATATATGCTATATTTATATGTTATTTGATATATTATGATAATTTTACTTTAAATTTTAATATGTGGAAAACAGGCACAAGGAAAATTTTTGAAAAATATTTAGGCTAAAGGACAACAAGTTTCATTTTTAGGTTGAATGACAAACTTTGGAAAAAAAATAGGCTGAAGGACAATGCTAATTATAGCTAGCATTTTGTACAGTGTAAAACTGAATATAATGCTAGTTATAACTAGCATTTTGTATAGTGTAAAAACGGAATATAATGCTAGTTATAACTAGCATTGTCCTTCAGCCTAATTTTTTTCAAAGTTTGTCCTTCAATCTAAAAATGAAACTTTGTGTCGTTCGGTCTAATTTTTTATCAAAGTTTGTCCTCGTCGTTTTCTGATTCAGACTCGGTCTCGTGTTCTATATCGTTTTCCTCTACACTCTCAAATGCTTCGACTAATACATTTGTCTCATCATTTAATTGTCCAAAATTAGTTTGATCGTCTGTAATTGTGATTTCAAGATTTTCCTCGATATCTGATTGATAGGCTTGTTCTTCTGGAATATTCTTTCCATCGAATGTAAATCTCGCCTTAGTTTTAAAAACCGCAGACCAATCCGCTTTATCTCTTTTTAGAGACGGATAAGGGGCATAATAAACTTGTAAGGCTTGTTTGGCTAGTACAAAAGGATCGTACTGCTGATAACGGGAGGTATGTTTTATTTCTATAAGATTATAATTTGGATGCACGTTAATACCAGAACCTGGAACATTGCTGAACCAGTTGCATCTAAACAAAAAAACTTCCTCTGCGGATCTTATAAAATATGTCAATTGCAAAATCTGAGTTAACACGCCATAAAAATCATGTATATGATTGTTAGGATCATCACTGCCTTTAACAAATACACCGGTATTATTTGTTAATTTTTCAGCACCGTATTCTTTGGTGTTGAATTTATATCCATTAACGAAAAATATTGGATATGTTTTAACTTTCCTTTTCGGTCCCAACGCCAAATGTTTTAATCCTTCATCAACCACATTATTTGTAGGATCACAAACGTAGTTCGAAAACCAAGTAGCGAAATTTTTGCTTAAATCGCCGTTTGGATTTTGTGATTCATAAACACTGCAAACAAAAACATAATATATTGCTTTATTATTAATTTACACATGCAGTATTAAATTAAATTTGTCAAAATTTGTAATCTGATAAGTACCTAATAAATGGTGCAACTTCTGGACAATTAAGAAGAATATATGTGTGTGCTACATGGTAATCTCTATCATCTAACCATACTTCTACACATTTTCCAACATGTCGACCATGTTGTTTAAAAATAGATAACATTGATTCAGAAGAAGAATCTTGTTCAACGGCCTCATCATTACGCGCAACACTTTGAAATGATAAATTCACATGATCATTGAAATAATGAGAGAAAAAGAACGATGCTTCTTCTTCGATATATGATTTGCAAATCGAACCTTCAACTCGAGCTTTTTGTCTCACTTTTTTCTTTAAATGATTTAAGTACCTAATAAAAAATAATTCATATCAATATTGATTTTTATTTATAGTTAAATTAACATTTACATACTCAGTATTAACAACATACCTCTCGAATGGATACATCCATCCATATTGCACAGGACCTCGAAGACGTGCTTCAAATGGAAGATGAACAGGTAAATGCTCCATTACATTGAACAAACCTGGAGGAAATATTTTGTACAGTTTGCAGAGCAGTATAGGGATTTCTACCTCAAGTTTACGAAGACGGTCAACTTTTAACGTAGTTGAACAAAGCTCCTTATAAAATAAACTAAGTTCTGTTATAACCTTCCAAACTTTTACGGGCAACAATTCTTTGAAAGCGACGGGTAACAAATTTTGCATCATTACATGACAATCATGGTTTTTCATCCCACTCAGTCTTCCGTTCTTATAGTCGACACATCAATGAAGATTAGATGAAATTCCATCAGGAAATCGTAATCCTTCCATCCATTTTAACAGTACTTTAACTTGGTTGTTATCTAGTTCATAACATGCTTTGAGTTTTTTAGTATCATTTGGCTTCATATGAAGCTCAGGACGATTACATATTTCTTCTATATCACGTCTTGATTTCAGATCGTCCTTAGTCTTGCCCTTAACATTCAAAAGTGTATTAAACACATTATCGAATACGTTTTTCTCGTTATGCATCATGTCAATGTTATGACGGATTAAGAGATTTTTCCAATAAGCAACTCCTAGAATATACTCTATTTGCACCAATTATGAAACGTCGATTTACCTTGGATTTCAGTTTGCTGTCCGGTTTCATGTATCTTTGGATAATTTTTTACAAGTTCATATATATCTTCACTTGACCAAATCGTTGGTGGTTGTAAAGTCTCATGTCTATTAGCTATGAAGTTTTTTTTGTCTCTTCTAACAGTATGATTAATATGGAGAAAACGTCGATGACAATCAAACCATGAAATTTTATTCCCATGCCGTAAAGAAAATGCTCGTGTTTCTTCCATACAGTAAGGACAAGCAAAACGACCGGCCGTACTCCAACCTGAAAGCATTGCATATGCAGGAAAATCGCTAATAGTCCATAACAAAGAAGCGAACATCCAAATTTTTTTTTTCAATACGTCGTATGTTTCAACTCCTTCATACCACAATGTTTTCAACTCTTCGATTAGCGGTTGTAAGTAAACATCGATACCCTGTGTCGGATCATCAGGGCCAGAGATGACAATTGTGAGAAACATATATGGAGTTTTCATACACATCCACGGGGGTATTGTAAGGTGTAATGATTATATGCCAAAATGAATATTTAGAACCAAACTGAGAAAACGGTGAAAATCCATCAGTACACAAACCTAGTCTAACGTTACGGCTCTCCGCTGCGAAATCGGGATATTTCTTATCAAAATACTTCCATGCTTCTCCATCAGATGGGTGTGCTAACGTACATTCTTCAGGTGTTCTCACACTGTGCCATCTCATATGATGCGCCGTTACAGATGATGCATATAACCTTTAAAGTCTAGGAGTGATAGGTAAATAATGCATACGCTTGTATGGAACTTCTTTTCCCTTTTTTTTCCTTAGTTTGTATCTTTCTTGATTACATATTTTACAATTCCAAAGACTTACATCATCTTTTCAAAACAACATGCAACCATTTAGACATGTATCAATTTTTTGATACGGCAAACCGAAAGATGAGATTAGTTTTTTCACTTCATAATAATTTTCGCACATTAAATTATCTGATGGCATATGACATTTAGCAGCTTGTACAACAGCCGTAAATCCGACTTCTGTGAGGTTGTACTTTGATTTCATTGCAATGTACTCTGCAGTTGCCGATAATTGAGTGCCGCTAGTACATCTATTCCTAAGAGGTTTCTTAACAGCATCCAATAAATCATATATTTTTTTCGCTCCAACATTTGGTTCATCTTCGACGTTAACATCGTCGTTATTAATTTTAATAGTAGGGAACATTGATCGTGATGCATCTTCAACCATATGTTCTATGAGATTCGTCGTACTAACTTCATCACTAATGACCTCTATTGATTGTTCTTCGTTACGTGTTATAATTTCTCCATGACGATCCCACACCAAATAATTGGTTACGAAACCATATTGGCGCAAATGAATCCTAACCATATTCGGTACTAAATGCTTGAACAATTTGCACCTGCTACATGGACAACGAATTTCTACGTCGTTTCCAATATTACTTAAAGCAAATTCGACAAACACATTTACCCCGTTAAGAAAATGTTTACTTATTGAGTCTCCCGTTCTCTTCTTTGATACATCCAGCTCCGATCAATAAAATAATTGACCATCTTTCCTACTGTAAAACCTATGATCTATAGTAAAAAAATTATTAATCAAATTCGATAAACACATTTAGATTTTACTGTTTTTTATAATCCATTTTCATTTATATACAAAGTTATATTTCTTGCTATTTTGTTTACATTTTTGTACCTTTTGTGATGGTCGGTTATCCTACTTCCCATTACAAACACAATAGTAATTACATTTCTTAAATCATATCATTATAAACGATTTCCCAAAATTTCGACAGCACTTCCCCCGTGTTCCTTGTATCGTACACATATGCATATACACAAGGAAAGAAAAGGAAATGCCGTCGAAATTTTGTGAACCGTTTATAACGATATGATTTACGAAACGTAATTACTTTATAGTGTTTGTAACTTGTCCAATACAGGGACAAATCCAACAAATATTGTATCAGATGAATATGAATATCCGTTTTACAATAAAAACGAATATTCATACAACGATCATATACAACACTTGTTAGACGGGGCCAAAAATTCACTAAGAGGTTTAAATTTTGTTTATATGTTACTGTTTTATTAAATATATAAAATAAAGCATATTATGCATTATTTTATTTATATTCTACTATTTTATTAAATATATAGTAAATTATATGATTTTTACTATTTCGCAAAAAATATAATTCATGTGTGTGTATATACTAAATTATATACTTATCTAATGCTAATATATTTTGTAAAAGATATAATTCATGTTCGTAAAATATTCGACTAATTCATGTTTGCCTAATATTTTACAAAACATACACAAAATAATTTAAATCAATCCTAACTAATCTAACGCTAACTCAAATGCGCATTTATGCTAAATTGTCAACATATGTATATATGTGCATAATATATATACACAAACAATTTGGACATTTGGATAGTAATAATTGTAATTAGCACTTAATTTGGTATAATAAACAATCAATAGGCCATT
This sequence comes from Allium fistulosum, assembly GCA_030737815.1. Classification (NCBI taxonomy): domain Eukaryota; kingdom Viridiplantae; phylum Streptophyta; class Magnoliopsida; order Asparagales; family Amaryllidaceae; genus Allium; species Allium fistulosum. The sequence goes on from CM060906.1 coordinate 697,259,482, forward strand.
AGATACAAATATAACAACAAATTAAACACAAATTAGCAAAATTTAAAATTTTAGGGTTTTAGGCAAAACCTGATTTTGAAGTGGAATTGGATGAAGAGAGACCGCTGGTGTTGATTGATGGCGTCGGAGTGGCTGCGGGTTGCGTGGGGAGGCTGGGAGCAAGAAAAGAGAAGGAGTGAAGGAAGAGGGTGGAGGGTGGAGGATTTGGGGTTTTTTGTTGGAGGAGAGGAGAATGATTGTTGCTCTCGACTTGCTGCAGCTTTACACGAATATTTCCAACGGCTTCCAACGACCGCAAACGGCATTTTTACAACGGCTATCAACGGCTTGTTAAAAAATAACGAGTCATTGGTAGCCGTTGGAAATTACCGTTGACGGCCTTTGAAACCCTGTCGTGGCTATATACTGTAGTTCTAGTAGTGTTACATGTAACATTGGTAAAAGATTAGTCATTTATTAAATCCCCTGCGATATCAAAATATGATATTCACAGCAAATAACATCTAGGTTGTAGACACGGACGAAACGAAGGACAAACGGATGTGTTTTTGTCCTAATATAGATATTATGAGCTAAAACCAGTCAACCTGACACCTCAATATATAAGGGTGTTATATTGTTGCTTGTGGTACTAGGTGAACTGCTAGTATAAGCACAAACAACAAATATAATCATACATCAATATCTACTCACACTATCAGAAACTGCTTGCTTTCACTTCTTTTGTATTTTATGTTGAAATCTCTAGAAGGTGGTTCTGGAAATTCTTTACCAGAGCTTTGATATATGCCTCCGTAAAATTTGGAGAAGAATGAACATTACATGTTAATAATATTGCATGGTAATTTAAATACTCAAAACCGAGTTAATGTATAAAGTAACCACTCTAAAAAGATTTTATACAAGTTTAGTATTATATAGAATGTATCCACTATATCGTCTAATAAATATGTTTTTTAACCCAATTCTTTTTTCCATCCTATCTGTGAATACCATAAGCCATCCAAGACAATATCCTAACATAAAAAAAAACAAAATTCTAGCCAACAAAAGGGACATGAGTTTCTACTAATGTGAACGGCTGTAGTGTATGAATTCTAAAACTGGTTAGATGACGAAGGGGTAGGTAATCTGGCATGCCATCAAACCTAGATTGCAAACATCATGCATGCTGCAACCAATCATGGTCTTCACTGCACATGATATTTAAGCCAGTAAAAGGTTTATTACTAAGCCAAGCATATTAATAAACAGAACCGAGAAAACACACATATACACGTGTATACACACACAACGGCGGAGGTAAGCTTGCAAAATACATATTCCATAAAAATGTTAAAGCAGCTTTCTGACTAACTAGCAATCAGCTAATGGCACACACACAAGTAAGGTGAACTTCAGTTGCAAATACTTGGAAATTTTAACTGTGTTGAAGTTTAAGTGGCATTTCATGTCTAAGCCAGCAACAAATCAAAACTAGTTCACTAGGAGGAGGCAGCATGGAAGATCCAGACAATGGTAGCATAAATTAAAATGCATTTCCCAAGTGTAGGTAAATTTCACAGATGATTTCCATAACTGAATCAAAAATTAAAATATTATTAACTTCATCAATGCATTCAACTGTATTGTACCTATGTCATTACCAATATATGTTACCTTTCCTCACAAAGATGAAAAATATCACTAGGAACCAACAAATTACTCAACATATTATAGGCACATACTACAATGTATAATGGTATAAGTAGTTTTGTTTCAAAATTTGTGCATAATGCACAACTGATTAAAATCCAGAAAATATGTAACAAACTTCAAATAATGTTACCTGAAACTAAGCATTTATTGACATGGTCAATTGAGGATGGGTTAGCTGTCTGTGCTAGTTCTCAGTAAAATAACTATGAAAAAAGTATCCACCTTTTGAAGTAGGAAAAATAACAGTAGCAACAAAAAAAGCATCCACTTTCTGAAGTAGAAAATTAACACAAGCAACATTGGTTTTTAGCTATTGAATGTGGTGAAAAAAAGTGAAGCTACAGGTACAAAATACTGGTGCATCTAGTAGCAAAAAAGAAGTTGGGATATATGAATGTGAAATATCACACTTAACCAATATGATATTAAAATTCACAGTGAAATAAATGCATAAAGCTACGTGTGGCACGTAGAAGCTGAAATCTGATTACAATTCATTTTTTGACACTGTACTACTGTTATGAACGTGTCCGTATGAGTAGCAAGGTTGGCAAAAGAACTAGCTCATTTTAGAAGACATAAGTTCCACGTCCCTCCTGTGAAATTAAATATGAAATCAGATTTGTTTTATATGGACATAATTATATCAGTATATTATTATGATATATGAGCAGAACACGATACCTTAATTCAGGAATTTCTAGATAGACGAGAAGACGAGAGAAAAGAGCAAAACTGTTTGCATAATTTTTTATTTTTTTTGGATTTATACTAATTTGATTTTCATCTCATGTTAGGCAAACCTCTTCAATTGTCGTTTTGATTAGGAATTCTGCACTGTTTCAAATCTCGTTTATCTCACTCGAGAATCTGTTTTTGAATTTAAACAAGACGAGATTTAGCAAAATGAAATACTAACATTTATTTATATATTATTTGTCACTCATCCCATCCAACTTAGTAATATCTGAAATGAGACTTCATAAAAGATCTCATACGAGTTTAAAAAAAATTCATTACAAATTTTCTTTGCTTCTGTTATGGATCCAAAATAAATTACACTCTAATGATGTTGAGTTTCAATATCGGATATATAATCTGGTCTTGGTAACACATTGTAACAAAAGAAATCCTCAATGTTACGTGCCACCAATCTCATATATATACCACGCTTATTCCAAATATCTTGCGATGTGGGACTTTAATCCGTTCAATCCACGCGTCCACTCCATTTACAATGCGAACCACACCTAACAAGTGGCTTTTTTAGTATCTCTCTAATTCATATTTTTTTATACATTTTAACGAGTAAACAAAAATAAAATACTGTTGATTTATTTTTTACTTTTAATATTAAGATGAGTAAAATACATTCAATTAATATAAATCAACCAAGTTATCACTTTGATCTAAAATGTAAAATTAATATCATATTTTATGCAAATTCTGTATGTTAAAACGTTCATATTTAGATAAAATTATTAAAAAGAAAATTTTAAAATATCAAATTAGACGATTATGTTACTCCAAGATAGTCTCAAGATAGACTTTAAAATCCAAGATATCTATCCGAGATGTACGCCCGAGATACATTCATCTCATCTGGTATCTCGTCCGATATGGGATATCATGTGTAAAATTCTCAAGACGAAACGCTACTAAAATCCAAGATTTGAAACCTTGATGTTATGTGCGTGGTGAGTTAGTAAAATTTCACCGATGTCATGTGGCGTCAAATCATTGGGTTTGATGATATGACATTGGTAAAATTTTACTAATTTCTTCTGAAGTCTATACATGAATTAATTAATATTACAACGTTGAGTTTTTGCAATGGTCACATTAATATGACTTGCCCAATATGGTTAGAATATCGGTAGATCATGTTATTTGGTTAGTTTTGGGATATTTAATACTCCAAATCCTCCATTCGGTTATCAAGTGAGAATCTATTCCCATTGAATATGCTCTCAAATGTCGGTTTGTTAATTATATCTAGCAGCATTAATGTGAGTTCCAAAGGTTTTGTTTTAGGGTGGGTTATCATACTAAACAAAAAGGTCACGAGAAAGCGGGTACTTTACTAGGGAATGAAAGGTACAATTTTAGCAAAAGAGGATCGTATTTTGGTGTAGCAAAAAAGGGTATTTTATTTTTTTCGTTATTAATAATTATTGTTTTTTATTGTTTTTTATTTTATTTTGCATATGTAGCAAAAAAGGGGGCATTTCACTAGAAGGACAAACTTTGCAGTCCAATTAGTTTCTAGGACACACATCCACAGAAATTAATTTCAAGGCCAAAGTCAGCAGAATAATTACTTTTAAGGACAAAGTCAGCAGTCCAATTACTTTCAAGGACATAATTTCATAGGTTTTTAGGCCTTAGAAACTAATTATTTTGCATTTTGTCCTTAAAAGTAATTATTTCAGTTGTGTGTCCTAGAAACTAATTGCACTTGCTAAAAAGGCCCTTGTGGCTAATTTCCACTTTAAATAATGTAGTTAATTGAATTTAAATTATTTCTAAATTATGAAATACTAGAAAATTTACAACAAAAAAGACAATTTTAATTAAATGCTAGTAGCCTAGTACATCAAAATTCAAATACAAGTGTATTGTTGTTTCTTCTAAAGTTCACTACTAGATAAATCAACAGTTGCATATGCTCCTCGAGGTCGTCCAACAGTACACAGACAGCTCTATAGTTTAACTCCCGAGTTGAAAGAACGTAACAACTTCCCATTTAAAAAATGGATCGTTGTTCAGCCTCACAACCATACTACTGGCAATGGTGTATGCCAACTTTGCGTCACGCGAACAACTTGCACTTAACTAACATCTCTGAGGCGCATAAGCTACAGTCGATCGATGTGGATGCGAAGTAGTCCTGGGAGGAGTGTGTAACTCCATATCGTTGTCCTTAAGAAAGTCCATATATATCTTTGTATTGAAGTGGACGGTGGAGCTGGAGAACTATATACTTGCACGATGGAGTTCCGATAGAGCCATAAAAAATTTATTCAACAACCTAATTTTCATGGGCGAAGTAAATTTAAGTTTTTTATATCTCTTAGATGTCTTATTCCACCTGTCATTATCTCCATCAACTCTGTCTTTCTTTATTTTTCAGTACCCTCGTTCAATTTGTAGCAAAAGGTTCTAAGAGCATTTTAAGTTTTTCCATTTGTTTTTTATCCGGTTAGCTGTATAATCCACGCACGTCTGTGTGTTGAATTCGGTAACGTTCTCTTCATACAATATCCTACACGCCCAAAAAAAGAACCGATGTTGACATGGCATATATTTATGAATCCAACGTCCGTTCAGTGGTCCAATCCACAATGCTTCTGATAAAAGAGCCGCTCGATTCGTTAGTAAATATTCTGGAGAAAATAGAAAAAAAAATTGAAAAAATATAGAGATTGTAATAGAAGTGTAAAAATTATGATTAGGAAATTAGTTACCTCAAACGATCATGCAGACGCTAGGAAGAGTTGAGCTTTCGATTTTTGAGTTTCAAAGGAGAAGTTGATTAAGACAATGAAGAGTAGGAAATAAGTGATTAAACGGTCGTATATTGATGTGTATAGTTCATATTGAACGATTTGCTTGAACGAAGTAAATGTGTGGATCACCCCACTAAAGCGTATCAGACGCATCGGACACGACGACAACGTACGCTAACCAAAATTTGTTGCGAACAGGACCTTACATGAGTGCAAACCAAAGGATGTTCAGAGTATATGACTAAGAATTATAATATCCTCTCATATTCTTTTCAAAAGAATTTGTTTAGACATGTGTGCCTCATATTGTATTCGTATGCGTGCATGACCTAATTTGTTATTATTTCCGCATCATAAGATTTTCTAAAGCAATTGGTCATGATCGGTAACATTAAACAACAAAATATTCATCTAATCAAAGCAAGTGTTGTCATGATCGGTAACATTAAACAACAAAATATTCAACTAATTAAATCACATATCCATCCATGAATGTTGGGATATGAGAGGATATAAGAGTGTGCAAAACTTCACCATTTTTTACAAATAAGAACAAAAATTAATTAATATATAAAAGAGGAAAATATTGACCATATGCCCGTTCGGTAGCGAAAATGGACACCATATGCAAATATTGAAGACAATGTTTGAAATTTTGTCCACTTAAAAGTATAAACAACATTAGTTTGCAGTAGGAAGATTAATTTTCTTAAGCATTCTAATGAACAAAACCAAGAATAGCATCATGCTTAATTTCATCTGATCAAAATTACCAAACGTTCATATTACAACCTCCTGGGTTCTGATTGCAACATGGATTCTTCTCCTTGCTTTTATAACTTGATAATCAACTATTCTTTCTCCAAGCATCATCTCCTTTGGTTTAGTTTTTTATCCTACCAGCTCGTAACTAGATTATTGTGCATGATCCTGGAAAGCATAACTTTCCCTGTTGTTGTTAGGTACTCGAATCAACATGTGTGTGTGTGTCCACAGGTACATGTTTTTAGGGAAAGAATTCGAAACTATGTTATTATTTATATAAGAAAACAAAATTATGGCAGTGATTATACATGTATCTACTGAGGTAATAACATATGTAGCCTTTGTTATTACTCATAACACAGAGAATTTGAACCTATATTATTACTCATAACACGATGCATATATTTTACGTTTTAAAAGCATACTAGACATTTTAAGTACTATTATGCAGTCTGTTCGTTAAACAGTTAAGAACAATAACGGGATGAGATAACTAAATACCTGAACAGCTGGACCAGTATATTTACCACTACGCATGTAGAGATTATCAGGTGATTCAATAGCTTCAAGCCATGCGTAATCTTCTTCTTTCTCATGTTTTGGAAGCACACGATTAGTTGCTGTCATTTAATACATTTCTGAAAGGTAAATCACATTCAAAAAAGCTAGACATTTATATTACTCGTCAAATTTGATAAGATTGACAGCTTAAACATAGAATTGTAGAGAAAGTTTGATTCAACTAACAAAGTCTTTCAAGTTTGATTCAGCATACGGTATGGTAACTGTATAAAAGCCTTAACTTTATTTAGATGTATCTACCAAGTTTATCGAAGCTCCTTCTACGTCAGAGAATTGGTATACTTAGTGTATTAAGCATTAAATCAAAGAAGTTGCATTAAGTTGAATTTATCTGATACCTTTACTCGTAAACCTTGAAGAATGTTTGTACTGTCCCCAGTACACAACCACATAAATAAAGAGAAAAGTGCGCTATCAAGTAACTCTTAACTTCTTAACTCTTAACTTAGTGTATACTAGCCTTAACTTTATTTAGATGTATCTACCAAGTTTATCGAAGCTCCTTCTACGTCAGAGAATTGGTATACTTAGTGTATTAAGCATTAAATCAAAGAAGTTGCATTAAGTTGAATTTATCTGATACCTTTACTCGTAAACCTTGAAGAATGTTTGTACTGTCCCCAGTACACAACCACATAAATAAAGAGAAAAGTGCGCTATCAAGTAACTCTTAACTTCTTAACTCTTAACTTAGTGTATACTAGCCTTAACTTTATTTAGATGTATCTACCAAGTTTATCGAAGCTCCTTCTACGTCAGAGAATTGGTATACTTAGTGTATTAAGCATTAAATCAAAGAAGTTGCATTAAGTTGAATTTATCTGATACCTTTACTCGTAAACCTTGAAGAATGTTTGTACTGTCCCCAGTACACAACCACATAAATAAAGAGAAAAGTGCGCTATCAAGTAACTCTTAACTTCTTAACTCTTAACTTAGTGTACACTAGCCCTTGGAGGCTACAGAGTGTTTAAAATGATAATTGGATATATAAAGAAATTCATGATGAAAATTTTCAAATTAACTTTATTACCAGCATAAAAAATGAGTAGCAATATGACCTTTGAAAATATAACCAAGACATGAGCGCCATGGAAATTTGAAAATATTATATCCTACATAATAAACTTGATCATTGAGTTACTTACAAAAGCTTGAGTATGGATAATCTTGATAGTACGTGCAGTACCGACCATGAGCTTCAGAATATGGTGGGGCCAGGACATCAAGAACAGCACAAGAAGTAACTGCAGTAAAACAATGCAGATTGCCTCCTGTTTTTGGATACAAAACTGTAGTTGGACATGGTGCAGACAAAACAGTTTCTGTGTGCAGCTTCGCTAATCTCACTGAAAAAAACAGAGTACAAATTGTAAAAGTGGAAAGGCGTTAGCTTTTTCCACGTGTAACTAGACGAAAAAAATTATGAACAAAAAAGTTGTTATGAGGTAGAATAATGGGAGATCCATGCAAAACCTTTAGCTACTATACATGTCTAGACAAATTGAACGCAAAACCTTTAGCTATGCAACAAAGTGTTTTATCACTATTATCAGTGGGCATGATAATCTTTGCTCCGTTATACTTGACAAAATAACCAACTGTCTCAAACCTTTGTTTGCTACTTTTTTCTAGAAATAGTATCCTTCATAAAAACCAAGTGAGTGAAGACATATGTGAAGTAAAAAATGAACTGCTTAGCGTGCACACAACATATTCGCAACTAATTCTAGCAAGTTGGGGGTGTTTTAGGAGCAATTATCAGTTGAGATATAAGTTTGTTGGATTGCCAGAGAAAAATGAATGATGAGATGTACACAAATGAAAAGTAATCAATGACTTTTTCAGACTGCTGATGAAAGCAAAGTGTGGGGTGCATACAAAAGGATAAAACAAACGAGCAGATAATACAGATTTGACAAAGCATGTTAAACTTCATTACTCAGAATGAAATTTTGGATAGATGGAAATTGAATCACACAAAAACACAAACCAGGAATGTTGTCTGGCCTGCCAGTACTTGATACACATGATGGTTCAACCCAATCATATGATTTGACATGCATCGAGCCATACAGAATTTTGCTCAAGACAGTCATTCCTGGATGATCGTGAAGTGGAATAACTGATGAAGTCGGCAAGCAGAATATACCAACCTGCAAATATTTCAATATTCCTCATAACTTGGTTTTGAGAAAATCATAATTTTCATATGAAAATACACGATGGCAGCAGTTACCACAATAAAAGAAGTACAACCAAATCAATATAAACAATTTGTCTAATAATTTTTCTGTACATTTTTTTTACTTTAAGTTAGTTTTCTTAACGTGTTTGAGAATTACTTTTTTACTTTTAATTTATAAAAGTTTTCCTACATATATTGCTCTGAAATTACTTTCATAAAACGTGATTTACTAAAAACGGGGAATAACAAGTTTGGAAAATCTTACAGTAAAACTATCACATTCATAGATATGCAAGTAAGTTATAGGCTGAGCCCATCGAGCTGTCCGATTGGAATTTTTTAAAAGACCGGAACCAAAAAAGCCATGCCCACTTTCATCTTCTAGAACATCATCTAGTCCAACTTCTGATGGAGTAATTGCATCTGCTTATCAAATAGCAAAGACACCGAACTCTTAAATTGGCCACATTGTAGCTTAAAAAGAACATATAGAATGTTAAACTCTATGCATAAATTTAACAAGTATCGTGTTTCACATTTATTATACTAATTGCAGGTCCAATTTTTTATAACCTGACATCTATTCAGCATATTTTGTTTAATCAGATTACTGCAACATTTATCATCCTTCATGAAAGTAGCATCTACCTACCACTCAATAATAAAATTTTGAATTTAAGATACTCATCATTTTTTAATGTAGCGCAAACCGGGAAGACAATAAAGAAACTGTTAGCAAACACATTTTGATAGAGCAGAAACTACCCATTAAAGAAGAGAGCTTTTTAATGGCCTGTGGAGAAGAAGAAACAGGTAAGGAGGAGAAAGTTTTTCGGCAGAGCTCATAAAGCGCTTGGACTGAAGGCCCCTTGGCCATGGAGTTTAACTCTTTTTTCTAATTTGAAATTAAATTTTGGGGATGAAATGATTTCCTTGGAGATGTGGAACATTTTATAGATGAACGCCTACTCATTTGGATATTGCATATAATGAATTTCTAACATTTAACCCCTCAACGGAAATCGATTTTTTAAGATACGGCAACCCCATCGTATTTCTACATTTATCAACTAAACGAATTGATTTAAGAAGGAAATATGTAAACGACTAGTGAGTAGATGTGATGAACCGACGACAAAGAGTATCACAAACACAAATCATGTGCTTTTCATAAACCGGAAAACTATGCATACATAAAAGTACTTACTTATTGGTTATATAATAACTAAAATATTTAGATCGGGGTTCAAAATTTTGGTTTTCTTTTCTGTTCCGGTTACTTGCACCTATCACAATTTCGATTCCTTTTCAAAAATTTCTATTTCAATTCTGATTTCGAATTTTAAAGTTTAAGGTACTTTTTATTTATTGATACATCCATAAATACTATAATTTTATATACGGGTAATATCAGTTTAACAATTATAATTGAAAATGTACATATAATTTCATATAATTGTTATTTAACAACTCAAAAAATAAACAAACCTCAATTTATTTTAGGTAAGTTTGGCTCACATCCCTAACAAGTTTTAAAAATAGAGAAAACATCATTCACAACCAACATTTACGTTTCCGCTCCCTATTTTCAAATTCACGCAAACAAAAATACCCAAATACCCTTTATGTTTTTAACTTTTCAAACGTGTATAACTTTATTTACAAAAACCGGATCAACATAACGTTTTCACCAAAAAATCGCAAATTTTATGATCTTTAAAATGAGATCCATTGTTGATACCAAAAATTTATATTTGTATTAAAGGTGCAATTATTTCAAATATTTGCAGACAATTCAGCAAATATTGAACATTTTCGATTTTTTTTCAAATTTATAAAATTTGCAAAAAATTGCAGATACCATATAGTTGTAGAAATGTCTGCAACTATATGCAATAGTTGCAGACATTTCTGCAACTATTTGCAATAGTTGCAGAAATTTCTGCAACTATATGGTATAGTTGCAGAAATGTCTGCAACTATTGTATAAAGTTGCAGACATTTCTGCAACTATTGTATATAGTTGCAGATCTGCAACTATTCTAAATAGTTGCAGAAAACGAACTTACACAGTACTTCAGTAAAAATCTTTTATTGCAAACAGATAAATCATTAAGCAAGGATAATTTTATCGTTCAATATAAACCAAATAATCACAGATAGAAAAATGGAGCACAGTATATACGAGGGTATTTATGAAAAAAAATTAAGCTGAAATAAAAATAGGGACCGGATTTATAAAGTTTCGAACGGAAGGAGTTTTTGTGAATTACGTTTGGTTTTAGGGATGTGACCCTAATTTTCACTTTGTTTTATGTCTTAGAAGTCTACCCATACATAACAAAAGCTCAACAACAAAATAAAAAATAGCCAAATGGCTTTTCAATATCTCCTAAATTTCTCCCCCATGAAAACCGAACCTGGTTCCATTTTCTCCCCCAAATAAAACCCATAACCTTAAAATACATCGAGATCATTACTCTTTATTGCCGCTATTTCATATAAGAAGGTCAATGTCGCATGCCTTTTCAAGCTCGATGCCACCTTCATCCGCTGTTGTGCTGATTGAGCATGACCATACATGTAATTGAGATTTTTCTTTACTTAGTGATCGAAATGGGGTTTTTGGTGAATTCCGGCCCGAGCAACGTCGGAACCAAACCGTAATGGTTGGAATTCCGGCATCCTGACCAAAATCTTGAACCATGGTTTAGACATGATAAAGACTTAAGTGCTAAATTTGCCTTTCCAAATTGAAGTACCATCAACAAAGGCAACTTGAATGGACAGTGCGTGATTTCATTTTTCAATTAGGCTATTAAACATTCTTAAATAGAAAAATGCATAGACAGCTAACATATTGTTGCAAATTACTAGGAAGGAAAAAGTTTTTCAATTATATGGAAGAGTTATTAATTCGAATGAGCCTGAGGTACTATGATTTGGACACAGTTGAGGTTGTGATTGATAGCTTTGTTAGAGCTAGTGTATATTAAAAGCAATTGAGTTCTGTGATAATTTAGGCAAATGGGATGTTGATTCATGTGTTGATATCCAGCTTATGTAGCAGATCTCATGTGAAATCAGTAACTTCTATGCTCAATTTGAAGAGAGGAAGCATCTCATTCGACTATGAAAGTTGTAATGAGATCATCAAAGGGTGGGGAAGTTAGGAAGGGTATACATGATAGATATGTTTACGGATATGATGATTAGTGATGGGTTTGAATTTGGTATATCATTTTGAGTTGTAATCAAGGTTCAAAATTCCTTTTTCCGTTTCCATTCTAGTCATCGGAAAATTACAAAATTACCGTTCTGTTTGGGTATTCCTCTTTAATTCTGGTTTGCGAATCCCGGTACTTTTTTTGTAAATATGACGATAAATATGCAATCATAATACTAAATTATAGTAAATTATTCAAATTTCATATAAGATACAAAACGTACAACAGAACAATTTAATACCAAAACCTTTTTCTTTGAGCATCATATGAATTATGGTCATCGTTATCTTCATCTTCCGTTGGATTATGATATGCTAGAAAAGAATATTGTTGCATCTGATAAAAATTTAAAAATGGCATTATTATATTATTAAATGGTGTGGGTTCATTGTGGCTATTTGATGTTTAAGCAGTACATAATTAATTTACTGCATAATACGAGTAACCTCCAATATAGGCAGACGTAGAATACCTATAACCAAGAACTTTATTAGAAACGTACATGTCTTCGTAATTACATTGATCTCCATGTTCAATATTCAAATTGATAGAGTTAGGATATGCCCTAGGGGCAATTATGTAATTGTTACAATTCTAACTCAATAACCAATCTTGTTTAAAATAAAATGTGTTTTCTTTAAATTATATACCTGATATAATATGTTATGTATCAATTAATTAAAAGTACATTTAATAAATAAAAAATCCATAAGTGGTATATTTTATGATAGCAGTTACAATGCGTTGTCACCATGAGTGATTTATCACAAGAAAATAAACATATCATTTTAAATATTCATAGTCAAGATGTATCGAGACTAGATATTGATGCATCCATTGAGACTAGAGTACGTAATGCTCTTCAAATGTTGATCAATGTATTACTCATGGCTGTTGGAGGAACCAATGGGTTACGTGCTGATAGTTATTGAATAACTATGGAATGACTTAATCGATATTTTTCTATTAGTTAATATAACTAAGGTCAAATAGAAGATATCGATGTGACAAAATTACATGGTTCTTTCAACCTGAGAATACTGTTGATCTTCAATGTAGAAGCTCCGCTTTGATTATATTTAACTCGTGGCACAAGGTCCATCAAATGACTATATTTGGGTCAAGTGGAAGTATTGAAAGTGAAATACTATTCAAGAGAGGATTTGTCCTCTCGGTTATATGACGTTAGTATCGCGGTCCACTGAAGTCAACTCAAAGTCAAAGTCTTTGGCCAGAGCAGTTCGATTAATAATTATTGTTATTATTAAACCAAGGGCTTTATGTTTGGACCATAGAGCTGAATATGAACGATATTTGAATTTTGACTATTACCAAATTACATAAGCCCAAAGTGATATAGCTTTGACGAAGAGAATTGGTGTAAATAATCGTCACTGTTGGATAACGCTTAACAAAATAAAATTGGATTTTACTGAAACCAAGCAAGCGATAAATTTGGCTAAAATGTCACATCACCTACTAAGTGACGTGCGAACGTTAATATTTGAATTGTTCGATATTAATTGCTAACCAAATTTACACCTAAGAGTCATACAACCGAAACGATGAATACTCCTTTTATCATCTAATTTAATTAATTTGTAATTGTTATAAATTAAATAAATAAATTAATATTTATGAAATATTAATTACAAAATTTTGTAAGTGTTGAACAATGTTAAATAATATATCTTTAATAATAGTTGCAATACCTTTAGTGTAATACTTTTTGGTGTTAACATGAACTAACAAAAATGCCACTAATAATAAATTTTATTATTACTTGAAAACAGGATCTAACAATTTTCTTTTACAAATTCAAAACGTCCATCTACATATATTATCAAATCTTTATATCACTTAAAAATAGGATCTAATCAATAAAGTTCTTTTACAAATTCAAAACGTTTATCTATAAATACTATCGAATCTTAATATCACTTAAAATTAGGATCTGACAAATAGATTATTAATCAATAATATAGATACAAATTCAAACTTAAAAAAAAATAGATGTTGCAACTTAGAAATAAAAGTTAAACTAATAACAAATGATTTTAACATAAAAATATGGTTAAATATTTCTATAAATCATTATATCTTTAATGTGCTAAACATATACAATTTGCAAAAAAATAATACACACGTGAAGCGCGTGTCATCATCACGTTCGAAGCGCATGCCGTAATGCTTGTTTATAATAGTTATAATATATTAATCGATATATGATATCGATACACATTTAAATTCAGATTTAACTGCAACGGACATTATTTGGACTGTAATTGGCTTTGAGGCCCATATGGGGCATGGAAATTTTAGCCAAAATAGGTTGAATAGGCCAGCCAAATGTTGGTAAAAGAGGAAGGATTCTGAATGGTTTAAAAGAGTGGAATTAGTAAAAGAGAGATAAGGATAAGATCCACTTTTCTCTCCATTTGACTTCCTATTTATATGTCACCCTCCACACCATTTTTTGAGACATTTTTACTCTCCTTCCTCCTACAAATTTCGACCTGCAAATCCCCATTTAAACCCAAAAGAAATCTAAGCTCAAATCACATCAAAATTCTTCGATTCTGTCGTCAGTGGTAAATCAATTCGGGAGTCAGCAACTCTAGAACTTGGATTCGATTCAAGAAGCAATTTTATCATTTCAAAGTGTGATATCTAGGCCTTGATGATAGGTATTCTTTAGTTTTATTAATGTTTTTAATTGCTTAGTTAATCAAACATTCATATGTTAGCTAAATAGACCTTATCATGAATCGATATATTGTTGTATTGTCACATGTCGGTGGTTATATATATGTGCATAAAAGTAAAAAAATAAAATAAAAATTATATAGAAATCATCATGTAACTCACTCCCTAATGATTAAAAAAATTATTAAATGATTTTATCAATTAAAATTAATTATAAAATACTAATTCGTATCATATATCTGATTTAAAAATTTTAAACATACCTATATATGATATTTGTTTTCATAATATATGCTAAAGGTTTTAAATTATTTTACAAATTAATATTTGAAATAATTTTGAAATTTAATTATATATATATATATTTACATGTATCTCATAAATGATCTATATAAATAATTTATAGCCAATATTTTATAATAAATATATAATTAAATTTATACACGTATATACATGTGTGTGTGTATTTATTTATGTAATAATCTTGATCGATAAATATATATATTTAGATAGTACAATAGTGTACACAAAGGGCTAAATGTCCATTGCGGTGTAAATCCCAACATATATACACTGACATTTCAAATCATGTACACATTATACTATTGCACGTGCACGCACACACTTATGTGTATACGGTACTAATATATGAAATATAATATAAACTTATCAAACCAAATTTTATTTATAAATTCAAATAAAATATTGATCTTATTTAAAAGAAAATTTAGAAAAGTTCCAAGTAAATTTAGACTACATAGTCCCAACAAAGATCCGAAAAGGTTAAAAAAAACTTACCCAATTCTTTCATTGTGGGCTGGCCCAGTTCCAACACTAGTATCGGAGCCCAATAGCTTACGCGGTCTAAATTAGTCATGTTAGGATTAACTAATTAAGCTCAAAGCCTAAATAGTAGGATGTCTAGAAAGGTAGTGTCGAAGGATTGGGTTTGGCTAGTCAAGTACTCTGCCCTACCTAACTACCGACTTGCCCAAACAGATATGTGAGCCCAAATGTTGCCCCTAATAGAAAAGGCCCAATGGAATTGGGCCTTGGGCTAATTTTCAAAATTATTTGAAAATTTAAAATATATATTTTAAATTTAAAATAAGATAAGTATAATATAATAAAAAAATTAAAATGTTTGAAAATAAATATATATTAATTTTGGAAATAATCTTTATTAATAAGATTAATAAAAGAATTAAATTAATTAAATTAAACATATACACATGTGTAATATATATATATTAATAATATATGTTATGTTGTCTTGAAATGTTTAAGACAATATACATATACATGATGTATGTAAATATAAAATAATTTTTCGAAGTTAATAAAATTTATTTAAGTATTTTAATTAAATAAATTAATTAAATTTAATTAATAAATTAAAGTACATATATATATGATATATGTATATTACTATAAAGGTTATAGTATATATATTCAATATAATATATTAAAATTAAATAATAAACAATTAATTAAAGGGTTAATTAATTAAAATTAAATATGATTTAATTAATATAATGTTATACATGATATTATTATATAAGCTAATTAAAATATGAAGTTATATAATAATGAAACTTATATAATATGTATGTATAAAATAAAGGTGGAACATTATATAAACCCTAGATACATTTATGGAATGAATACATATGTAAATACCTCCATAAGTCGATATTATTTTCGATATAATGTATTGAAGAATATGATAGTATACCATGATATCCGATGTGTCCGACACATGAACCACAAGGATATTTCATAAGAAATGCATTACTCTATAAGTCAATATCACTCGATATAATATATTGAAGATTATGAATCCTAAATATAATGTTGTCCTCTACCATTTATACACTAATAAATTACTGGCATACTCTTTAGTTGTTGAGCTTTCCTCAAGCTAGAGATGTTATGTGTAGTATTATTAATGTATAGACTAGACGTGGTAAGATACTTAGACATATTTCTTGAGCTTTCCTCAAGGTATGTATAGTATACTTACGCCATCACGAAATGGTGGATACGAGTGAATAATCTCTTTTTACCTGTTGAGCTTTCAACAAGGTAAAATGAGATTATGACAAAGAACCATGGGTTAGGAGTTGTATATGATAAAACCAATAAGGTGTTATCCATTGTATATGGGAGTATGATTTGCTAAGCTTTCCTTAAGATCAGAATCTCAAGATATACTGGTCCTAATACCTACTAGTAAATTCAAAAGACTTCTATGTTTTGACTTGGGATTTGGCAAAACATAAAAGACTAGCGAGAGCTTATTAGTAAAATGAAACATAAAGTAAACCTTACTAATATTATAAGAACATATGTTGTATAAAGTTATAATAATTCACATTTATAAATTTGTGCAATTAATATAATTGATAAAATGTTTATCAATTAAAATATACAAATAAACTAAATTAACATTGACAAATAGAAATATAAAATATACTTACCAACAAATATAATTTTTGCATGTTGACCCATGCATGTGCCTAATCGTACAACTACTAAATATGTTCATAACTCGGTCACTTACATGTTTACTTACCTAAGGTTGTGTATTGTCTTCAATGAGTTTCGAACTATAGAAGCAATACAAGGACATGAATATTTGATTCATTTCCAATAATTTATAAATGTTATATGGTGAACGGTCGTAACTCGTAATGTACAAAACCTCGATGAAATTAGTTCATTGAAATAAGCAAGTAAACTGTAGTGTAAGATCTTGTATTTAATCTAATTGATTATAATAATTATCTTGTTTGTTAAACGTAACACTGGACGAAAGGCTGGGAAATAGATCTAAGAATTCAATCATTAAATGTTGGTTCGATCAGTTTACGTAAAGTGCACTTATTTGATATCCTTAAAAGTTAAGGATGGCCAAATGCATTTTTGCAAAGAATTCCTTACGATATTGTAGTAAGAGTTTCTTTTGAATGGTTCGACCGTTTAGAAAGGAAATCGAATGTATAACTGTGGAGTAACCCAAAGCACGGTTGGGATGAAGAGAGTGAATGGTCATTTCTGATTCACAAAGAAATTCGGATATAAGAATTGTAAAATAATAATATATACTTAATTAACATTGGAACGAGAAATATGATTTCTATTCAAGAAGTATTTTCACAAAGAATTTGTTTTCTATGATATTTATTTCTTTGAATTAAAGATACTTGATCTGAAAATTCTCAACTTTAAACCAGTTACAGTAAATGAAATAAATAGCCTATATTAAGTGGTTGAATAGAGCTTCGTATTTCATACGCTATTATAGTAATGGCGGAAATAGTAGGAGCATGCCATATAAAACTTATTGGTCACATCAAGTTACAAAAATTATTTTCGTGAAACATACCAAACATTAGTTATGAAATAATAATTATCTATTAATGTTGACTGAAAACAGACAAAGTTTTATTTTAATATGAATATTGTGAATATTCACTATAAAATAAAACTATAGTACTTGTATTTGTGATGCAATGAAAAATACAAAAGTATCTAAATTTATTTGCAATTATTTTGGAATTATGAACTAAGCTACGGTTGTAAGAAATAATTTTTAATTATATGATTATGAATCATATGGTACTAGTAAATTATATCTCAAATAACTAAGGGCAAAGCACCCATTCAGTGGGGCCGTGATAAGAGCTCTTCGGTACATATAGATGTATGCAATGGCAAGTCTATTAATACCAAAATGGTTCCATGTACTTCATTATATTCACTGATGATTTATCACTGACATAAACATGTGTATTTGATACACATGTAGCATGTTTGTGATAGGCTCATAGAGTACAAAACGTAAGTAAATAAAATAACATGAAATAGAAATTAAAATTGATTCGATTTAATTGAATATGTGAGTATATTGGAAAGAGTTCCAAACATACCTAAAATGTATAAAGATTCAATCTCAAAAGTCACTCCTCCCTATGATACATGATAACATATCGATAAAGAGTAATCAAACTTTGTTAAACAAAGTATGATTAATTGTGAGTTACGTTGAGTTAACCTCTTTTTATAAGGTCGTATAGTTAGGAGTAGTACACAAATGTATAATTAATTTCATCTAAAGAAAATTTACAAAATCCTACAAGATAAGGGTTTATTAGAAACCCCAACATATCATAAACCAAAGAGTTGGTAGGTTGTGCGAGTTGAAATGACTGCATGTAATAATTGCACGAGAGGGATCTTGTATGAATCACCCTAAAAGAATTTTGGAAACGATTGTCACTGGATGACTAACTTATATTTTGGACATAAGTATCGTAAACTAAAACCCAATCAGTTTTATATATAAGGAAATTCATTGTAACAACCTGGAATTTCGGACACTTTGTATTTAAATATCTGAATTATTAAAATATTTGAATCTTGGATTTAATGCTATTAAAGTGATTTAATAAGCATGTTAACCCCCTTTTAAATCATAAGTAATGATGGTAAACCTGTTTTGGAAAAATGTTTACAAAAATAAATACTTTAAAGAAATACTGATAATGTGATCGAAAATCGTTTTATCGATAAACAGCATTTTACCTATCAAAATTTGTTCAAGCTTTTTTTCCATACACTTATTTGCTTAGGAAATTAATAAATGAAATAAAAACTTTTTACCATTTATAGAAATAATTTTTTTTGATGATGTCATGTGTGATGTCATCAAAGATATTATGAAAATAAGCTTTTAAGGAAAGACTTAACTCTTAAGTGTTATGTAAGGGAGAAGTGATGGGAGGTGAGCTGTGACGACCGCCCTACACCTCTGGCGTCCAAAACACATAAGAGAGTGCACTGCTCCCATGCCCGATCGATGCAGGATGATTAACAAAGGTGAAAAGAAAAGAAGACCAAAACCTGTAGAACATCTCACTAGGCACAGATAAAATGTATTATAATAACATAGATGTAAAACAGGCGAGGCAGTGATATAATCAAATGAATCATAAATTAGAAAATCAGATTGCAACAGGTTCACAGACAATATAAGAACTAAAATAAAGAGTTTATACATCACACATCTCCAAAATAAACTCTAATACTGTCTCTAATAATACAAGTACTGTCATAGCTCCACAGTATTGTGCGGCAGAATCCAACATCAATAAAACAATGGAAAAAAGGGATATACCAACTAGCTACCCACGACATAGCCTGCATCCACTTTCCATTTCCTCTTCTGCTCCGGCCTATAACTTCACACTTGTACAAACACATGGAATAAAAAAGAAAAAGGGTTTCAAGTATTTTTGTATTGTGCCAATTTCTATGCACCCTAACCTAACTCAAGGGATCCGGTGGCTATTGCATAGAAAAAATTGCCTACGCACCCATTTAGGGGGATCAAGCCCATGTAGTTATGATTCCTGTTCTTCTCCTGCATCCAAATAGCCATCATCACATAACAACTATAGCATCCATGCAACCATTTGCAATCATCACAACCAATGCAGCTAATGTAACTAATGCAACCATTGCAATCATCATAGCCAATGCAGGTAATGCAACTAATGCAACCATTGCAAGTAGAAAACACTACTCCTATGCAACCACCAAATCATTAAAGGTACCAACACACCATATTAGTAATACAACGTTCACAACAACCAACTACGCACTGTGTAGTAATAACAGTAAATATTACATAGGGTATGCAGAACCATACCTGACCTGTGTCTGCATTCAAAGAGTTAGCACATAAACGCAATATATGCTAAATTACTATCACAAGTCATTGCACGAAGACCAAGGTCATCCTGAGTCATCCCGGAGTCATCCTTACTCCCCATCGACTCATCAAAGAACCCACTCCACCTCGCAGTTCATCCGTACCATGCCCGGAGTCTGTAGCTAAATCCCATGCTCCGCCACTATCGGTCCAAACTCCAACCAAACCAAGCAGAACACGCAAGCCAAGCCAAGCGAAACATACAAGCTGAGCCAACTCCCAACACCGAACCGAGTCCTATGCTTGGTCATCGAACCGCCTCCCATCGGACCACCATTCTTGTTCGGTCACCAAATCTCCACACCACCGAGCTAACACCCACCGAACAGCCAACCCTGTTCGGTCACCGCTCCACTGCACCACCGTACCGATCTTCATTCTCGGCCACCGTTCCAAGCTCACCATCGAACCGAATATTTTGTTCAGTCATCGACCCGGTCCCACTACCAAACCAACTTTAATGTTCGACCACCGATCGGACGACCTCCATCGACAACAGCCGGACCGCCACCTTACGAAACCGAATATCCTGCTCGGCCATCGGTCCAACCCTCCATAGAACCGTCTTCCTTGCTCATCACTGCACCATTCCACTGTCAAACCAACACCTAGCCGAACCAAGCTTCACTAATGGAGGTTGAGGCTTGAATAGTAAGTGGTAGGAAAAAATGATTTGGGAGGGATGGCTCACCTATTTATAGGCAAAACCCCAAGCACACCCTCCAGAAGCTACGGACCACCCCCTCACCCGAACCGACTACTACCGAACCCAGGCAACTCCTCTCCAAACCTTGAACATGCCTGGCACCTACTAGAGCCAAATCTTCAAACGGCATACGTCTTAGCTAGATAATCTAAATCGCTACTATAACCACTCTACAGAAAGGGAAACCATCTTATCTTTCCAATAGAAGTGGTCTTGAGCGCTAATTCAGCTCCTATCCTAATCTATAGCTGAAAAAAGTTTTCCAGGGATAAAATCATCAAGAAAATTCTAAAATAGAAAATGTCACTAATGGGCATTTCCCAAAGCTATAGTCATACACCTCATATAATTAAATAATAATAATATTTTATGATACTCCGATATGTAAAATACAAATATTTACATGAGCCTTACATGACATTAGAGGGGGATGAGAACAAGTTTATGCAACACCATTTGAAGCTTATAATAGGAGGGGCAAACACTTGATGATAAATCATAAATTCACAAAGCTTGAAATGAAGTAAGGGAATAAAAATGGTGGAAGTGCTTAAGCACTAATCCGCTAATTCTTCTCTAACTTTTTCAAGTCTAAACCAAATCAACTCCAATCTCTTCCAAACTTTCACCAATACCTTAAAACACAATAGGAAGCTTAGATCTAAAGTCAAAGTGGAAGGAAAGTGAAGGAGGAGGGGGGATCTTGGATGGGCTGTGAGCAATAGAGGAGGAGGGGAGGTATTGCCTTGTATTGAAAGTGCTAAAGGTTGGATCTTTAGGCTTTTGTTGATGGTAGGAGGTAGTTCTTTGATTCTTATGGCTTGAGCATGTATTTGGCTTAGATCTAAGTGAGTTATCTCACTATCTTGTTTGTATATATTGTGTATATATGTTGTGTTTGAATTATAAAGTTAAAGTGATATTAACAAATTAAAGTTATAAATTTTAGACTTCTCTTGCTTTTGAAAGCAAATGAGAACTTTACATTGTATAACATCACTTCTATTACCCTCTTAAAAATGTGGAATGACCTTGACTTGATGTTTAAGTGGTTGTTTGACTTGTGTATTGAATCGAAGTATGTTTGAAAGTGTTTGAAGCGAAAATAGTTGTTATAAGTGCAATTCGATATCCCTTAACTTTAACTTGTGTAAAGTGGATATTTATGATCTTAACATGGGATAATTTGATTTCATTGTTCTATATACATATTTTGGTGCATTAGCCAGTAAATAAATGGTTTTGAAAGTTAAAAAAAATTTGAACAAAATTTGTTAAAGTTAGAACAAAAAGGTAGTTATAAAAACATTTGTAAATATGGCTTATTTTCAAGAATTTTATTAAATAAATGGAAAGATATTCTTTGGGGTTTATTACTATGGTTATTAAGTACCCTAAGGTTAGTACTTACTATAAAAATTTCTAGTCTTAAATCATTTGTTAAAGTGGTTAAAGCTAGTTGCAAAGATTGTGCTTTTCAATGTTGTTTTTAACAAGGACTTTTAACAGGATTTATAAATGCTACAGTAAGTCGCTTATGGTGTTTGAAAATGATATTTAAATTTGATATTTTTCTCTAATCCCTTTAGAGATGTTTTCTAACCTATTTTAAAGTATTTTAAAGTTGGTTTGAAGTTTAAATATAATTTAATAATTATATATGTATTTTCAAAGTAAAGAGGTTTTATAATATAAACATATTTTTAATCAAATTACAAATTAGATATTTTCAAGTAATATTATATATATATATATATTGAAAACCCATTTACAAGTATTTTTAAAGTGTGTGTATATATATATAAGTTTTAAAAAAGGTAATTTACTAGGCTTAACAATAAAAGCCAACGAGGTAGACTTCTCTATTTGTGAGAGTTAAGACTGATGTCGAGTAAGGATGGAGCAATAGAGCTCTAACCAACCGGCATCCCTCTTGGACAAGGAATAGTTAAGTTGGAATGTCGAAAACGTGTTAATATTGTTGTTTACTTACTTGTTTAAAAGGTAATTAACTTTGTTTAATGCTAAAAGCCAACGAAGTAGGCTTATCTATTTGTGAGAGTTAAGATTGATATCGAAGAGGGACGAAGCAATAGAGCTCTAACCTACTAGCTTCCCTCTTGAACGAGGAATAGTTGTCGGGAATGTTGGAAATGGGTTAATCATGTTGTTTGTTACTTGTTTATGGAAATCATTAATACTATATTTAACAATAAAAGTCGATGAGTAAACTTATCTATTTGAGATATTCAAGAATGAAGTATCTAGGCAAGGCTTTGATGCAACCAGTGCTCTAACTTACCTAGCTTCACTCTTGGGCGAGCAATAGTATAAGTTGAAATGTTGGAAACTAGTTAAGTATATGAACATTGATTTGTATAAACAATTGTTTTAACTAGATAGTCGATTAGTCGACCATCGAACATAACTAAATAATATTAAATTAGATCTTTAAAAAGAATTTTTTAAAGATGATATAAGTATGGAAATGGTTTTAGGTTTGTTGTGACAAAGTTTTAATAACATTCGTATTTAACCCTTTTTTATTATACTTATGAATGTAAATAGATCTTTAAAAGAATGCTTTAAAGATAAGTATAAGTGAAATGGTTTTGGATTTGTAGTGACAATGTTTAAGTAACATTAGTCTTAAACCTTTTTGAATAGATTTATAAAAGTACTTAGATCCTTAAAATGGATATTTTGAAGGAAATTATAAGTAAGGAATATTTTGGAAAAAGATTGAAAAAGTAAAGGTTTAGAGTAAAAAATCTTGCTAACGATTTGTGAATATACTTATACCATTTGAGATAAGTAGATGAATACCTTTTGAAGTATTGAAAGAGTTCAAATAAATAATAGAAATTGATAAAAAATGTTTTATTAGATAAAAGAAGTTTTACCAATAAAAGAGGTTTTAATTAATAAAAGATTAATTAAACAAAAAGGGGATTAGAATTCGCTTATGTGAATTAATCATGCTATGTATGACTTGATCGTGCTTTGTATATTTACTCGTTTATGGAAAACATTTAGTCGTATTCTTAACACTAAAAGCCGATGAAGTAGGCTTGTCTATCGGTGGGAAGTAAGACTGATGTTCGTGTATGGATATGAGCAATTAAGCTCTAACCTACCGGCTTCACTCTTGATCGAGGAATAGTGTGAGATGAAAATATCGAAAATGTGATAAGTATAAAAGACTTGGTTTCCATATGTGATCATTCTCATTATTATTGAATGACTAAATTCATCGAATTGGTCTTGAAGAGACCGAGTTCGGTAAGTGCCTTACTTATCGAATACCACTTCAAAGCTAGTATACAAGTTTTATGTTTTGGGAGCGGCTGTGAATTGAAATGTTATAGAGTTGAACTGTCAATCCTAAGGCTAAGTCCAAAGGAGAGGTCGACATTAATATTTTAAATGATGCTATCATGTGGGACTGTCTATCATGAGGAGTATTCCCAGAGAGAGGATAACTTTAGCATTCCAATGAAGACTTATGCGGGAATCTACATGGAGATTCGAGATGCTCGAGTCTATGTGGTGATTCGTGATCTGTTCGAGATGATTGGAATCCATTTGGGGATTCGTGTTCTATTCGAGTGATGAAGACTCATGTGAAAGATGCCGAACGTAACCTTGATATTGGAAATGATGTAAACAGAGTAGGATGCATAACTTGGGGTTTAGCCGACCCACGTCAGGGTATTATCAACTCCATATCTATAGATACTTATCGATTGTTGGCTGGCGGAAGTTGATGATATTTGGTTCACGTTGTTTATGTTATGTTCAGACGATGGCCGCCTGTGTTTACCTTAATAGTATATTTTATTTAGAGATATATGATGCTTAGAAGGTACTTTCTGACCCTTGTGCATGGAGTTTGGATTCAGCTTCTACGAAGAGATCTCAGTGGAAAAATCTAATATACGAACGTCCCTTATCAGTTTTGATTGTACCCTAAATATACCGTTGAATGTGACTAATGTAACCATTCCAGTTATTTGATATGATTTATATTCTTCACCCTAGACATTATTTATCATATCATCTTATGTACTTATTGGATGGTGGTTCTTTTGAAGGGATATCATTATGGCATGCAGTCTCAAAAGTACTGTTGTATGCTGATCACATATTTTTTGAGTTTCTCACGCTGGTTTACCAAACTGATCCGGTTGTTATTTTCTTATAATGCTTAGGTTAGCTCCGTGTATATGTCCAAATTTAACTATGGACACTTTGGAGCTTATAGAGATGAGTTGGATGTTTCACCTACCATAGTATTCTTATTTCCGCTGCATTACTATGTTGTACATATCAGCATTTGTAAGGACATGTGGTTATAACTGTCTAGGTCGATGATAGTACTTTGGTATTGTAACTCCAAACTTTCTGTATCGGAATATCCCTTTGTACTATTCCTTTGATATTATATATTATCGTTCCTACTAGTGCTTGGTGCTATGTGATAGAGGGTTCTTAAGTGAACGTGTGATGAAGCTTTGTCTCTTACCCCTACACGTCCCATTATGGGTTAATGTGTAGTTGAGAGGCTTGCCGTATATGCAGGAACGAGGTACCACTTGTAGTCACGGCTTGAAAAGGGGGTGACCGTTACAGCTCATATCAGAGTTGAAGGTTAAGCGAGAACCATGGCTTTGGTGGGGTATGACTCATTAGAGATAGGGTAAGCGACACCCTAAAATGATTGAGTGTATTATACACATGAGAGTGTATTTGTAATTGTTATAAACGTATACCTTAAAGGTAATTATAACTGCGAAAATTAAAGATCTTATAAAAGGTAACTTATATAAGTGTGAATTGTTAAAGTATAGTTCAATTAATGTAGGGATGATGTTCATTCGTTACCCCTCATTGATTTTTTCAGTCATGCTTGGCTAGTTTATGGGCATTTTCATCTGTTGATTTATGCTGACCAGTTTATGAGCAGTTTTACCTTTTACTGCATGGGTTATGTAGATAGTAACTGTAGATACATTGAAACGAACACCTTGTGAATTAAGTTTCATGGTTTGACTATAAGGCGTTCGGTGATAATGTTGGGTTAAAAGTTTAATTTAGTAAAAGATGTTTATTTAATATGGGAAAGATAAGATATTTTGTAAAATAAACATTCGTGAAAAGAATTTATATAAGAAAGAAAATTTATATAAGTATGGTTTATAAAACATGATTTATAAACAAGAAGGATTTAACTGATATTTTGAGAACTTTAATCCCAACATCTTTGAAAATGTTTTACAAGATTTTGTGAAATATAATAGTAGTATTATTTAAAAGTATATATTGGGAAATTGGTTTATGAAATTGGGATCATGGTCCTTAGTAATATTTATGAAGTATTTGATACCATTTTGAAATGATTGTGGTTAAGTCCAAAAAGCATGAATTAGGTGTATTGAACTCACTTCTGTTGCTTGAAAATAATTTCGATGATAACTGCAGCATCATCGGCATTTATTTTCGGATTTTTGAGTAGTGAATGCTACAAAGTTGTTTTGATAAAACGAATTATGATTTGAGTCTGAAAAGTATGATTTGTTATACAGAAGATATATGTATGTATTATTATTTCAAAGCGATTTGAAATAAAACCCGGTGTTTGGTTCTAAAGTTTTTCTTTAAAAGAAATTTGATATGAACTTTTTATAAAATTTTATATGTCTGCTACGTAGGGTGCCGAGTGGTAGTGACATAGCCCAGAATAAGTGTTGGAGCTTTTCATGTTTCCCTTTTTGGGTAAAGTGTGTTTAATAAATTATTGAAATTTGTTAAGTTATTTTATGGACACATGCAGCCTATGCATTAAGATTGTGTGGTAAGTATATTATGATATGATATATTGTTTAGTAGTTTTCATTTGTTAAATTGAAACGGGATTCGACGATTTTTGGCAGTCGAAAACTTCCAAATCATTATAGAACTTGAAGCAAGATGTTTTTGTGTGAAAATATAAAATTTGAGTTTATATAACACTTGAATTGAGAAAGTAGTAAGTTAAAAACATGTTTTGAATTAGTTAAACATTCTTGTTAAGTTAAATAAGTTTAATGTTTTGTATATACTCTTAGAGTGTAGTACAGTGTTATGTGAATATGAACTTAAGTTATAACTGTTTATAAACTTGAAGTTATGTTTTATAAAGTGGTTCATAAATGATTTTAGTATTAATAAGACATACTATTTTTTATAAAAGAATGTGATAAAAGATATTGATATAGTTGAGAAACCAATAGGATAAAATATGTAAGTTATACATAGATCATTTTATTCGCATGACCATTCTTGATCCAGTAATCGAGTACATGATTTCGAGGTGGTTTACACCAGTCTGAACAAGGAATTTTCACTAGATTCTTGATGACGAACACTTGATACAGATTCTTGATACGGTCCAAAGTTTTCTATCATAGTATGTAAGGAGAACAGAGGTTTCTAATCAAGAAACCTGATCGGAGTCCACACTAGAGAGGTCAAGTGATCTATACTAGTTGGGAAGAGAAATTTATGTGACTGAGCAAGAGATTGGAATTGATATTGCGTATGGGTGGTCCATGTGCATCGTACTAGTTTTAGTATATGCACACTATGTTTTAATTTCCTTTTGGAGAAATTGGTGATCAATCTTCGGTTTGTTAAGAGGTATCATAAATTGTCTACTAAGTAATTACCTGAGACTGTTGAGTGTACGGTACACTTATTAGGTTGTCTATCATCCTTGTGCGATGAGAGGATTTTGAACTAGAGCAAGCCATGAGTTTTGTTTACTAGTGATTGAATACTATTAAGTATTGCTATTTGATTTTTTCTTTTGTTGCTCGTGTCAGAATTTTGAGGATGTAATATTGTAAGTGGGGGAGAATATAACGACCCGGAATTTCGGACACTTCATATTTAGATATTTGAATCATGGATTTAATGTTATCAAAGTGGTTTAATAAGCTTGTTAACCCCTTTTTAAATCATAAGTAATGATGGTAAATGTTTTTTGGAAAAATGTTTACAAAAATAAATACATTGAAGAAATATCGATAATGAGATCGAAAACCATTTTATCGATAAATAGCTTTTTACTGGTCATAAGTTGTTCAAACTTTTATGCATACACTTAATTGCTTAGGAAATTAATAAAATGAAATAAAAAACATTTTACCATTTATGGAAATAAACTTTTTGGATGATGTCATGGATAATGTTGTCAAAGATATTATGAAAATAAGCTTTTAAGGAAAGACCTAACTTTTAAGTGTTATGTAAAGGAGAAGTGATGGGAGGTGAATCTTACATGACATGAGAGGGAGGTGAGAACAAGATTATTCAACACCATTTGAAGATTATAAAAGGAGGGGCACACCATTGATAATAAATCATAAATTCATAAAGCCTGAAATGAAGTAAGGGAATAAAAATAGTGGAAGTTCTTAAACATTAATCCACTAATTCTTCTCTAACCTTTTCATGTCTAAAACAAATCAACTCCAATCTATTCCAAACTTTCTCTAACACCTTAAAAAACCTTAGGAAGCTTTGATCTAAAGTCAAAGTAAAAGGAAAGTGAAGTAGGAAGGGCATCTTGGATGGGCCATGAGCAATGGAAGAGGAGGGGAGGTGTTGCCTTGTTTGAAAGTGCTAAAGTTTGGATCTTTAGGCTTTCGGTGGTTGTAGGAGGTGGTTCTTTGATTCTTGTAGCTTGCGTATGTGTTTTTCTTAGTTCTAAGTGAGATATCTCACTATCTTGTTTGTATATATTGTGTGTATATATGTTATGTTTGAATTATAAAGTTAAAGTGACATTCACTAATTAAAGTTATAAATTTTGGACCCCTCTTGCTTTTGAAAGCAAATGACAAATTTATATTGCATAACATCACTTCTATTACCCTCTTAAACATGTAGCGTGGTCTTTACTTGATGTTTAAATTGTTCTTTGACTTGTGTATTGAATTGAAGTATGTTGAAAGTGTTTGAAGCGAGAATAGTCGTTATAAGTACACTTCGATATCCCTTAACTTTAACTTGTGTAAATTGGATATTTATGATCTTAACATGAGATAATTTGATATAGTCTTCTTTATACATATTTTGGTTTATTTTACAGTAAAGAAATGGTTTGGAAAGTTATAGAAATTTTCAAACAAAAGTTGTGAAAGTTATAACAAAAAGGTGGTTATAAATACACGTTGAATATATAACATATTTTTGGGAATTTTATTAAATAAACGGGAAAATATTCTAATAGGTTTCTTTCCATGGTATTTAAGTACCCTAATAATAGTACTTATTATAAAAATTTCAAGTCTTGAATATTTAGTTAAAGTGGTTAAAACTAGTCGCAAAGATTGTGCTTTTCAATGTTATTTTTAACAAGGACTTTTAACAACATTTATAAATGCTGCAGTAAGTCACTTATGATTTTAAGTGTTTGAAAATGATATTTAAATTTAGTATTTTTCTCTAATAATGTTTTCTAACCTATTTTAAATGATTTAAAAGTTGTTTTGAAGTTTAGATATATTTTTAATAATTATATATGTATTTTCAAAGTAAAGAAGTTTTATAATATAAACATGATTTTCATAAAATTACAAATTAGATATTTTCAAGTAATATTTTACATGTATATATTTAAAACCTATTTACAAGTATTTTTAAAGTATATATATATATATATTGAAAAATGTAATTGACTAGGCTTAACACTAAAAGCCGACGAGGTTGACTTCTTTATTTGTGGGAGTTAAGACTGATGTCGAGTAGGGATGTAGAAATAGAGCTCTAACCTATCGACTTCCCTCTGGAATGAGAAATAGTTAAGTTGGAATGTCAAAAATATGTTAATCTTGTTGTTTACCTACTTGTTTAAAAGGTAATTAACTTTGTTTAACGCTAAAAGCCGACGAAGTAGGCTTATCTATTTATAAGAGTTAAGATTGATGTCGAGTAGGGACAGAAGCATAGAGCTCTAACCTACGGCTTCCCTTCTGAATGAGGAATAGTTAAGTTTGGAATGTCGGAAATGGGTTAATAATGTTGTTTGTTACTTGTTTATGGAAATCATTAATAATATACTTATCACTAAAAGCCGACGAGTAGACTTATCTATTTGTGAGATTCAAGAATGAAGTGTTTAGGCTAGGCTTTGATGCAACCAGTGCTCTAACTTAACTGGCTTCACTCTTGGGTGAGGAATAGTATAAGTTGAAATGTCGAAAAAAAGTTAAGTAACATTGATTTGTATAAGCAATTGTTTTAACTGGATAGTCGATTAGTCGTCCATCGAACTTAACCAAATATTATTAACTTAGATTTTAAAAAAAATGTTTTAAAGATGATATAAGTATGGAAATGGTTTTGGGCTTCTTATGACAATGTGTAATAACATTCGTCTTTAACCCTTTTTCATTATACTTATGAATGTAAATAAATGTTTAAAAGAACGTTATAAGATAAGTATAAGTGAAATGATTTTGGGTTTGTAGTGACAATGTATAAGTAACATTAGTCTTAAATCTTTTTGAATGGATTTATGATAGTACTTGGTTCCTTAAAATGGACTTATTTAAAGGAAATTGTAAGTAAGGGATCTTTTGGAAAAGTATAGAAAAAGTAAAGGCTTAAAGTAAGAAATCTTGTTAATGATTTGTGAATATGCTTATACCATTTGAGATAAGTATATGAATACCTTTTAAAGTCTTGAAAGAGTACAAATGAATAGTAGAAATTGATAAACAATGTTTTATTAGATAAAAGAAGTTTTAATAACAAAAGAGGTTTTAATTAATAAAATATTAATTAAATGAAAAAGGGATTAGAAGTCGCTTATGTGACTTAATCGTGCTATGTATGACTTGATCATGCTTTGTATGTTTACTCATTTATGGAAAACATTTAGTCGTATTCTTAGCACTAAAAGCCAATGAAGTAGGCTTGTCTACATGTGGAAATTATGACTAATATTCGTACAGGGATATGAGCAACAGAGCTCTAACCTACCAGCTTCACTCTTAATCGAGGGATAGTGTGAGATGAAAATATCAAAAACGTGATAAGTATACGAGACTTGGTTTCCATATGCGATAGTTCTCATTATTATAGAATGACCAAATTCATCGAATTGGTATTGAAGAGACCGAGATTGGTAATGTTTTACTTATCGAATACCACTTCAAAACTTGATTACGAGTTCTATGTTTTAGGAGCAGTTGTGAAGTGAAATGTTATAGAGTTGAACTGTAAATCCTAAGGTTAAGTCCAAGAGAGAGGTCAGCATTAATATATTAAATGATGCTATCGTATGGGACTGTATATCTTGAGGAGCATTCCAAGAGAGACGACCGCATTAGCATTCATCGAAAGACTTATGCAGGAATCTATGTGGAGACTCGAGATGCTCGAATCCATGTAGTGATTCGTGATCTGTTTTAGATGATGGGAATTCATTTGGAGGTTCGTGTTCTGTTCGAGTAATGATGACTCGTGTCGAAGATGCCGAATGTAACTTTGACATCGAAAATGACACAAAATAGAGTAGGATGCATAAACTGGGGTTTAGCCGACCCGCGTTAGGGTATAATCAACTCCATATCTAGAGATACTTATCGATTGTTGACCGGCGAGAGTTGATGATATTTGGTTCACGTTGTTCATGTTTATGTTCGGACGGTGGCTGCTTGTGTTTCACTTAGTAGTATATTTTATCTAGATATGTACGATGCTCGGAAGGTACTTTCTGACCCTTGTGCATGGTGTTTGGATTCGGCTTCTCCATGGAAAAATCCAATAAGTGAACGTCCCTTATCGGTTTTCATTGTACCTTAAATATGTTGTTGAACGTAACCAATGTAACCATTAAGCTATTTGATATGATTTTATTCTTTACCCTAGGCATTATCTATCATATCACCTTATGTACTTATTGGATGGTGGTTCTTTTGAGGGGATTCCTTTATGGTAGTCCATGCAATCTCAAAAGCGGTATTGTATGCTGATCACATATTCCTTAAGTTTCTCACGCCGGTTTACTAGATTGATCCGGGTGTTATTTTCTTATAATGCTCAGGTTAGCTCTGTGTATATTTCCAGATTTAACTATGGACGCTTTGTAGCTTATGGAGATGAGCTAGATGTTTCACCTATCGTAGTATTCTTATTTCAACGCATTACTATACTATTTATATCAGCATTTGTAAGGACAGGCAATTATAACTGTCCAGGCTGATGATATTACTTAGGTTTTGTAACTCTGAAATTTTTGTATCGGAGTAACCCTCTGTGCTGCTTCTTTGATATTATATATTACCCTTTCGCTAGTGAGATTCTGATATTGTGTTCCTTCTACCTTATTTTATTTCTTTTTCATTTTATTTTACCATAACAATTCATCTTTCTAACACTTAAGTGTTCAACACGTGATAGCGTGGATGTATTCGTTTTGACATTCGGGGATCAAAAAGGCGGGACGTTACATTAATAAAGTGTTTATGAATACCTATTCTATTGCACTATGAAAAAATTATTGTTTCAAGAACTACCAACTTGGTTGTGAAAGAATTTCTTTTAAAAATTATTGGTAGTATAATGGATTTGAATACGATCAAAAGATAAAACTAATTACGTGGGATGAAATGAAATTAACCTAACCTAAATGAACACATCACATTAGAGTGTCAAATAAATATTCTCACTTATTGAAAAGAAACTATGAGTTTCTTATCAATGCCGAAATAGATAATCCTTGGTTGTCAAAATTCATAAAGAGTGTTGACTCTACCATATGGTATGATGCTCAAATTCGAAAAGGATTCTAAGTACATTATCAAAATATGATTTTGGTAGTTGTACCCTAAGAGATATGATCCATTGGCCACGAATGAGTCTTCAAGAGCAAAACAAATGCAGTTGGAATATAATGAGCAACATTGATAAGAATAAAATCGCAAATCTCAATTGTTGAAATTATACGTAATAGATTCGTTGTTCAACGTACTCAAGTCAATTCATATTTACTCTCAAAATTATCGCTTGGTATGGTTTTGTGCTTTGTTGCATATGTGTTGAAATAGAAAGTTCTAAATAATGATTTAGAATAAACTATTTGCACATAACAAGCAAAGTGTCTCGAAGTCAATGAGAGCAATATTGAGTTTGAAGGATTTTAGATGTGATCTAAGAAATGATATGAAAGCATCATTCTATAAACATCAAAATTGAATATGTATTTTGATAGAAATATCAAATAGTTTGATTTTTAGTTAAAATGTAGAGGAAACACGTGCCCATTAAAAAGAACACTAAAAGGTACATTGATATTTCTAGATTATAAATAAATAACATACCGTTGATTGTTAACGATGTAATTATGTTAAAATCGGTAATAGTTTGTTTGTTTAATACTTAATACTGGATTTGTAATTTATATCTTTTATAATAAGTATAAAGGATGCTGGGAATGTCCCAAATATGCAAAGACACCATATTAAAATGTTTAGTATGGAACATGTAAAATGGATTCCTTATGTATTGGAAATAAGAATTATCATACATGTTATATTGTCTACAATATCATATTTTGCTTAAGTATTTGATGCATGAAGCAAATATCAAATCCGAATTAAGGTCACTAAATGGTAGTTTAGAGTGCTCTCGAGTATTTATGAAATACTAGAGAATTGTTTACAGAACAACGAATTCTTTATGAAAGAGTGTTCAGACTCAAGCTTCGTAAGTGTTATCGAGTATAATATGTCAATATTAAATTCATGTTTGAACCTTGATTAAGAATCTTTAAGTTGGAAATGTTCCAAATGAAACACTGTGGCTGATTCAATAACAAGGCTAAGTACATCGCCTTGAATAGTGTCACAACAAATGCAATGTACATATACAAATGGACAAATTTATAACTGAGCTAGTGGTGATTCCAAGTATTAAGAACCCTAATCATTGTTAAACAATGCAATAATAAGAGCTCACTAGAGGTCGAGAAACATATTCCAAATAGTTACACATGATAAAAGTAGTTTATCGACATCAGAGAGAGTTGATTGATAGAGTAGATAATTGTACAACATAGCAGATCCATTCACGAAGGGTCTAACTCGGTCAGTTTTCATCAAACTGATCGAATAGATGGGATTGAGATTCCATAATTGGCCCCAAATTCAAGTGTGAGATTGATTGAGTTAGGGGTATGCCCTAGGGGTAATTATGTAATTGTTACATATATCTAACTCGATAACCAATTTTTTTCCGAAATAGAAGGTGCATTTTTCAATTATATATATATACATAATATAATGTGTTATATATTAATTAATTAATTTAACTAAAAGTATATAATAGAAAATCCATAAGTGGTATGTTTTGTGATAGTAGTTATAATGCATTGTAAACATAAGTGATTTATCACAAAAAATAAACATACCGTTTTAAATATTCGTAGTCAAGATGTATCGAGAGTGGATCACTACACCAGAAATGCCATTTTGCAACAGCTTTGAGCCATTGCAAAAGCATTTCGCAACGGCTTTGAGCCATTGCAAAAGTATTTTACAACGGCCCAGAGCCGTTACGAAATGGGAGGTGGCAAAAATTTTGCAACCGTTCCGAGCCATTGCGAAACTATATTTTGCAACAGTTCCGAGCCATTGCGAAACTATATTTTGCAACGGCTCAGAGCTGTTGCAAAACACAAATTTGCAACTGCTCAAAACCATTGCAAAATCATGAATTTTTTTTACAGAAACTTTTTTACTCCTGCTGCTACTACAATATCACAAACGTTTACAGATTCAAAACAAACTAAAGCAAATATCATTATAAAGCATAAACATTTATAGATTCAACATATTTTTTGTACTTCATGATAAATTATTTTATTGGTAAGCAATAATATAAGCGAACAAATAAATTATTTCATTTCAAGAAGACCTTGTTTTCATTTAATCAGGAATAAAAAGTATTAAATATCTTTACATTTTCAATGAACAACGGAGGCTGATGAGTCTTAACCTTCACCACAACATACACTCAAGTAGATGTGCCAAGAGTCCATTGTGCTTCTACCTTAAAATATTTCATAATCCAACTGATCCGATTGTTAAACATTAAATAATCAATCAATAATTTAGGTCAAAACATTCAAATCTGCCCCTTTTATTCCAATTTGAATTTAAAACTTACTTTAATAAGCATATCTGTTGATAGCCATCCTGGAGCAGTTGGGATATTCATGATTATATGCTCGATTTTAATGTAGGGACTGAGCCAGATTTTGAGTTCCACTGACTAAGCTTCAAAGATAGTAAAAAATGTTTTAATTATTCCAATAGCCATCATTGAGAAAACTAAGGTTCTGTACATTATAATCGAATAATATATACAAGTAACAAAAATCTCCAACTCTAAAAAATTTGATACAAATGCAAATTCTAAGAACCCATGGAACAATGGATTTGTAGCTATATTATTTCTTACCTTTTACTACTTTCCTTCTGGTACATAAATTAATGATTTATGACAAGACTTAAAAAATGATATATGAGAATTGTTAGTTATAAATGCTGTATTTCTACAATGTTTTCTCTCACATCAGTGTTACCGGTAGACTTCCATTGAATACTCGTTCCCTTGCTTTGATTACCTGACAATGCATATTCACAATCACACCCCAGAATTAAGATAATAAATAAATAAAAGAACCATCAGATACTTGATTTTTGGAATACACGTTGAGACTTCAAACCTTTAGTGATGAAGTAATTAAGCAGTTATGTATATGCATATGTCTAGCTCTTTGCGTAGAATTTAACAGAGAAAAATAACATACATAGCGTATGGTATAAATAAGATAATTGTGAAGATCATTTGTGTATACTTGTTTCTCCCAGTTAGTACAGCCGCTTACAATTGCAAGAAGGATATTTTGCACTATAGCCCTACAAAGTATACATATCCAAAGTCTTGTTCCTCCTAAATTCCATATAAATGCTACAACAACTGCTGTTGGAATTCCAATAAGATGATATGCTCCAAGGTTTACAAAAGCTCCTACGTGCTGCCACCTACACCCTCTTTGCAAATCTTTGAGCAAACGGTTCACCCTTGTTTGGTTCAGTCTACAGGTGTAAGCCGTACCCATACTTAACTCTGTACCCAATGCACTCTACAAACTTCCCTAGAACTCATTGGTGAAAAATGGGTTTCCATCACTACAACATTGCTCGGAATCCCATGCAGCCTCATAATATTCTTCTTTATAGGTTCGCCAAACTAGCTGCCATTATGGTCGACCTCACCGAGATAAAATGTGCACTCTTTGTTTATCTATCGACTATTACCCAAATACTTTAAATTCCCATTCTCGACCTAGGAAATCATCAATAAAATTCATAGACATTGAATACCACTTCTAAGTCAATACTTCCAAAAGTTTAAGTAACTGGTTGGCCTCCGATGCTCGACTTTTACTTACTGATAGGTGAAGCACCGCTTCAAACATTCACTAACATCCCTTTTCACCCCCTTCTAAAAGAATACTTTTTTCATCTCATGATACATCTTCATGCCCCTGGAATGGATCGTAAACTTAGATCGATGGCTTTCTTCCAAGACCTCCATTCAAAAAATTTCTACATTCAGAACTCAAAATCTCCCTTTATTCCTAAGCCATCCCTTTGATTCTATCTCGAATCCTTTTAGATCTTCAATATCCACACCCATTCCCAAACGCCTAATTCTCTCGAGTAACAATGGGTCTTCACTTTGTCTTGCATCTATTCTATATACAAGGGTCGGATTTACTTCACTACAACTCCTAGATCTCGACTTGATCCTGCATTTTATCTATAATGCACTATAATACACCCCACAAGACGATAACGTCTCTAATGTCTTCCATTCCTCAATTATGGCTAATACTCCATTCTGATGCTTTCTACTCAAAGTATCTGCAACTTTGTTCCTCTTTCCTACCATATATTCTATTACAAAGTCATCAGAAGCTAAGGATTCTAACCATCTTTGTAGCTTTATATTTAGCTCTTTCTAAGATAATAAGCACTTAAAAGGTTTATGTTCTGTATACAACTCGAACCGTTATCCTAAGAGATAATGCCTCCAAATTTTTAACGTAAAAACACCATTGCCAACTCCAAGTCATGAGTCAGATATCTAACTTCATGCGGTCTCAACTGCCTCGATGCATAAACTATTATTCACTCTTTTTGCATCAACACCACTCCCAATCCGGTTCCATGAGCATTGGTACACTCTACCAAATTCAAATCTCCTTCAGGTCTGATGAAGACATGAGCATTCATTGGTAACTTCTTCAACTCCTGAAATGACCCTTCCCACTAATAAGTCCATACGAACTTCTCTTTACTTCTGGTCAACTTAGTCAAGGGTGTTGCTATACGCGAAAAATTATTAATGGATCTATGATAATAACTCGCTAATACTAAGAAACTTCTCATCGCTTGGCTGTCTCTGGTTTCTTCCAATCGTTAATGGTTATATCTTTGATGGATCCACCGCTAATCCATTCTCTGATACCACATCACCATTTACTTCCCTTTACCAAAAGTGACACTTGGAAAACTTATCCTTCAACTTGTTTTGTCTCATCGTCTCCAACACTAATTTGAGATGAACTTTGTGGTCTCTTTCATTCTTAGAATACACCAAAATGTCATCGATGAAGACCAACACAAATCTATCCAACTAATCATGAAAGATTTAGTTCATGATATCAACAAAGAATGTTAGGGCTTTGGTCAATGTAGAGGTCATGACTAACCAATCATACAAATCATATCTTGTTCTAAACAAGGTCAATGGAAAACTATCATCTACTACCGTCACTTGATGGAGTCCCATCGCCGAGTCTAGCTATAAGAATATTCTAGCTCCACTCAACTGGTCAAACAGGTCATCTATCCAAGGCAATGGATAACGATTCCTCACTATCACTTCATTCATTTTTCAATAATCAATACACATCTGTAGCGATCCATCTGACTTCTTTACAAATACCATGGATGCTCCCCACGGTGAACTCTCGGTCTAATGAAACTTTTATGCTCAAGTTCCACCAGCTACTTCCTCAATTCTTCCTTCTCTTTGGATAGAATTCTATTAGGTGGTCTACTAACAGGTTGTGCTCCCGACATAAAATATATTTAGAATTCTATTGCTCTTCTCGGAGATAATCCCGTTACGGGTTCGAAAACATATGTAGATTCCAAAACTACAAGGACTCTCTTTATCTCATCCTTATGTTCCTCCATCGCACACAATTTCAATCCTGACTTTTCGTCCATTGCATTTAATGCAACCGTGATCCTTTTCCTATCACTTGGATTCGGTAAAGTGATAACTCTATCAGCACAAAAGGTCCTTGCATCATTACGCACTAACCAGTTCATGCCCAAAATTACCCTATACCCTACGAAGTCAAACGTATATTGGTTGCAAACAAACAAATGACTACACAAATCAAACACGAGGTAAGTGCACCTTAGTCTGAGAGTTGCATAACCACTGATTGGGTTAAACATACATAATGACGTGACTAAATAGGTAGATTCTTACCCAACCTATCTACTAAATTTTTGAAATGAAAGAACTAGTAACATCGGTACTAAATCGAACTCAAACTGAAATACTAGAGATCAAGATCATATCTCCTAGCGCAACTCTATTCTCTATTTCCTTAGCCGTCGGTCCATTTGACAGGCCTTTAAGAGAAAACCTTTGGCTGCTTTAACTTGAGATAGTCTTTCTTCTTGTACCCGTGTTTGTC
Source organism: Allium fistulosum (assembly GCA_030737815.1). Classification (NCBI taxonomy): domain Eukaryota; kingdom Viridiplantae; phylum Streptophyta; class Magnoliopsida; order Asparagales; family Amaryllidaceae; genus Allium; species Allium fistulosum. The sequence goes on from CM060906.1 coordinate 697,298,478, forward strand.
ATAGATAAAGCATTTGACTTTTGCCACTTCAGCTGGCTCTGGACACATATTTGCATAGTGCCACCTTTGCCTATAATTATAGCAAGTCAAATTAGCAGCATCTTTCCATTCTCCTCCACCCCAAGGCTTTCCTTTCTGTTTTTGGCCCTTCTTGCCCTTATGATATGGGGGTAAACTTCTTTTTCTTTTTAGTCTGGGCCTTTTACCCTACACTCCGTCTTTTGGTGTACATCAACCCACACATCCTCGCCATGTCTACCACTTCGTTGAATGGAAATGCTAGATGAGCCATCATTATATTGCTCAGCCCTAACCTTAAACCCAAGATGAACCTCTCTACCTTCTTCCTTGGGGTCCCAGTTAAGTCAGCCCATACTTGGACAAAGCTTTGAATTTCTGCATATAGTCTGGCACCGTCGTATCCCTTGTTACAACTCAACAAACTCATGGAATATCGCTGACAGCTCCTATCCAGGAATATATTGTTCATCAAACATTTCCTTAAACATTTCTCCAGTATTTCTTTCTCAGGAATCTCTGCTCTTACTATTTCCCACTAGACACTCGCCAGTCCCTTAAACTGTCTAAATACAAGCTTTACCTTTTGACCATTTGCTAGATCCTAGTTCTCATAAATCATCTCACACATTACCAACTAATCACTAACCACCACCACTAGTTTCATCCCATCAAACATTTCTCCTCCAAAACTACGAAAGCCTTGTTCAATTTAGTGAAATCCTCCCCGATTGGCTGCACCGGGCCTCTTGGTACATTCTAGGCCTGTAGTGGTACTTACTATTGCACTAATTTTGTTGAGAATTACTTTAAAAGTGCGTTCATATTCATATTCCCTACAGGTGGTTCCTCTACTAGCGTTCGTTCTTCTACCTCCTAAAGTCAAATGTCCAATTCATAAATCTATTCTACCTTTCTACGTAAGCAAGAATTCGTAAGAAATGAAAGTAAAAGAGAGCGAAAACAATGATAGGGGGATAAATATATCCATATATACATGTATTTATATCAAAATGCAAGTACATTATACATATATGCCAAATATCCTCCTTAAGATGTTCGTTTTCTAATTATCTAATATACGTTTAGCGATGCTCTACTTAATTATCCCCTACTCTTATACCAAGGTGGAACATCTTCCATTTCAAGGCTAAAAAACGAACACCGATGATGTTATAGTCATCATTAAAATTATTTTCAAGCAACAAAATAAGATTATTATTTTTTCCCAACAACATTAAGTAAATAAAGAAAATAAATACTTTTTATTTCATCAAATTATTTTACGTAAGTCATTATGTAATCATTAACTCATCTCCTTCCTATGCAGGGGTAAATATTATAAAAATATAAATATAGTGTCTTGTCCAACTTATGAAGATGCTAACATGCATACTTAACCGGTTATAAATCTTGGTTTTACACAATGGAATTTCAAAATGACTTTTATTTGCAAAATAAGCCTCCTGCTTCATCTTTGAAGTCTTTATTTGTCTTTTTCAAAAGCTACCCATCTACACCATAAACTTAGCCTATTCGGATGAGTACCCGTGAGTTTGTGGAAAACAAAAAAAAACACGGATCAGACATAAAGCCTAATATGAGTATTTATTTACCCCAAGCAAACAAATCATATAGTGAGACACGTCATTATAACATGGAATGAGTTTTCTCCTCACTATTCCAATTAACATCAATTACATTATACTATGTAATAACATTACATTATGATCGTTTATAAGTCATCATAAGTGTGAGATTTTCATTGACAATAAATTCTGACTATTTTTTGTAGTCAGTTCATTTTACATTGCCACATAGGCATAACTCTTACACTTCCAATATGGTACTAAACACTTAAAGTTGCCACTTAGGTGATTTATCTTATTTTTTTCTCAATTTTATCATGAGCAGATAATTAGGTTGCCATGGGCATCACATCACCAATATCAAATACAATGCCTGTTTAGACAAATGGTTGCCACGTGGGCCTTACCTCTACGCTATTAAATATAATGTCATGTTTGGATAAAAAGTTTCCACTTAGGCCTTACATAACCCACATAACCTATAATGTTTTGTTTAGACAAATGGTAGTCACTCAGGCCTTATACCAAAGTGACTGAATATAATGTCGTGTTTAAACACATGGGTGCCACTTAGACATTACACTACCAATATCAAATATAATGTCATGTTTGGACAAATGATTGCCACCTAAGCCTTTCACCCAACACCATTGTTTTGATGATACCCATTATTATCACATAGCTTTCTTAATCTTAGTCTTAGTTTCTCATTTTTACATAAGTTATTTCATTTCAACTTATTGTTCTCTATGGTTATTTCATCCCTATGAAATTCTAAACCATCACTTAGGAAGATGCCTTCCAAATTGCTATCAAAATGTTTATTTATTTACTTTGAAATTCTTAGCATAATTAGCTATCGAATGTTGGTATCACATAGCCATCACATGTCAAGGTCCAATGCTAACTGCATTTGAACCTTTAAAAGTCATCACATGATGAGTATGTAAACTATCGCATGTTAAAGCTAACATGGCCATTGCATGTTGACAAGACTTATTTATCACGAATTGACAAAAATTGGTTAACGCGGGTCGACATTACATAGCCATCGCATGTTGATACTTGGGAACTATTGCATGTTGATATCACTTAGCTATTGCTAGTTGATAATACTTTATCATTGCATGTTGATGCTTAGGAGTTATCGCAGGTTGACATCACTTAGCTATCGCAGGTGGACAATACTTAACTATCGCATGTTGATGCTTAGGAGCTATTAGAAGTTGACATCACTTAGTTATTATAGGTTGACACACCCTAGCTATCGCAATATTGACCACTTTTAACCATCACAAGTTGAAATTCTTAGCCATAACAAGTTGAAAATTCTTAGCCATTGCAGGTTGACAACTCTTAGCCATCACATGATGGTAATTCTTAGCCATCGCATGTTGATAGGTGTTGCATAGCTATCTTAAGTTGACGTTAACTACTGCATGTTGTTATATCTAGTTGATATTAGCTGTAACAACCCGTATTTTACATATCGGATAATCATAAAATATTATATTTTAATCCATAGGAGGTCATATGACTCCATAACTTTAGGAAGTGTCTATTATGGACATTTTTCATCCTTGGAATTTTTATCGGATGATTTTAATCTGAAAAATCTTGTAAGGCCTGTGAGTTTTGATAGGAGCTGAATTGGAGTCTAAACCACTTTCATTAGATCAGGATGATGGTTTTTCATTCGGTAGAGTGGTCATATTAAGAATATGAACTTACCGTTTAGGAGTTATTGCCGTTTGAACTTTAGACTATTGCTGACTAGATTAGTGGATAACTAGTTAAGTCCAAACTAAGCCCACTAACGCATTTCAGGATTTGTGCTTAATTGGGGATGATGGGACAAATTAATTAGTTTTCCTACTTCTCAAAATAAATCTAAATCATCATTAACTCAATTTCAATCAAAATGATCCACTCTTTCATACTTTAATTAGCTTAAATCACATCATTGAGAGGTAATTAGCAAGTGGACTCTCAAAATTACTGTTTGGGCATTATTGGAATTCGTGGAAGCATAGTTCATCTCGGATTTGAATTGGTAATTGGGTAATTTTGGTGCTACATGAGTGATATTGATTCTCTCACTTTACATGTTGATATAGGTAAATTATGGGTTTTAAGATGATTTTGAAAGTTAAAATTATTCCGAACTTAGATTTGATGTTAAACACTAAAACCATATTTAAAAAGATAGATTCAAATTTTGATATATTTACACCATTTACCAACCATAATTGATACTTTCTATAAAATTGGATCCAGGATGATTCTACTATTAAACTATGTTTGGACGATTTGTATATATTGCTAGGATGATATGGAGTGATGTTTGATTTTGGTATGAATTATTTTGATGTGTTTGCTAGTTTTTTATGTAGTTGGGATTATGGTAAGTCGTTTGGTGCAAGTGGCATCAATGTACCCGAAACATGATGAAATTTGGGCATGATGTTCTTGAAGCCCTTAGGAGACTACAAAATAATTTGCACATGATTGGAGTTTATTTGGTAGCCCAAAATTTTGTCATCAAAATAGGTTGGTAGTGGGCAAGTTTGACCCATGGTGGTCAAAATTGGAGTTGGGTGAAGTGGTTTGTTTCAAAAGGAGGATCACTTCAGGTTTTAGGAGGAGAGAACTTGGGTTGAGCATAGAGGAAACTGGGTTGGTATTAGGGTTTGGACTTAAGCAATTTAGGGTGGAAAAATCAAGTCAGTATTGGGCAAACTTCAAGCCAACAGAGCAAGTGCTTCGGGTTTTTCAACATATTGCTCTGGGTCAAGCCTAGGACGAGATGGGAAAAGAGAAACTTGAACCTAAAAAAATTTGAGAGGAAGACACATGGTTGGTACAGACCATGTGAGTTTCGAGGATTTCTTACAGAAGCTTAAGGTTTTGGGCTAGATGACTTCGATTGTGGAGGCAACGTAAAATGAAGTTCTCTAGTACTTGGCCAACTTTAGCTAAGTTTGGGCCTACCACACATGGTCGGTACCGACTATGTCAAAATGTTAGCAAATTGGAGTGTGGTCTCGAGGTATGTTGACATGGTGTTCCAATGGTCATGCACGTGTGTTGATTTGATCATTCGACATTCGTTTTCAATGTTTGCAATGTGATGAAGATCGATGATAAATGACGAGGCGAAGGCATGATGCATCAACACGTTGGATTCATAACTTTGATGTGTTGACTCTACAACCTATATGGACATCTAGAAGTGTTCCAATGATGGCAACTCAATCGATGGAGTCATGATAATGATCCACCAAGGTGGGTTTGTTGAAGGGAAATCGTAGATAGGACGTTGAATGGTTCTATTGTGGAAAGTGGAACGTTGAACGGTTCCACAATAATAAATGGAAAAGGATGGAGTGAAGAAGGGCTCAGATACATGTCCAAAGGGGTTGTCGATACTATGAGTGTTTTCTAGTGTACTCGTAAGTAGGGGTATTACAAAGATGCTCGTTGACTACTTAGTCGGCTACCCTGGATCATTGAATGGATCTAGTGTCAGCTATGGGCTGTTGGGTACACAAGAAACTATTTTTTTCCATTAATTCTTTGCAGAGGAATGGTCGTGTAACGACCCGCTATTTTGGACCATTCAAATCGACAATAATCCACACATGTCTGACTTGAATAGTTCAAAATATCAGATTGTTAATTTAAAATTTGGCAAAACTCAGCATATGCAGTAAATAAATCAATCACAGAATCACAGATACAGAGTAATACAATAATACGCAGCGGAATAGATAAAATAGTAGTTCATGAAGCTACTATATGAACATCAGAGTTAAAAATAAAATACAACAGAATATCTCAAATACAGTGAAGTCTCCAGTGCAACAGATGACTTCTCTGGACAAATCAACTAGAAGAGCTGAAAGCTGAGGCGATAGTTGGATCTCCAAAGGAAGCTCCAACTCCAAGGGTGAGTCTCAAATGCTGTATCACTCGGTCTGACCCGAGCGTAAAGCAAAACACAAAACACTCGAGTCAGGATTAACATTCTTATACTAATAAATCCAACTCAAGTGAAATATCAACTGAAATACAAGTAACTTAAAGGATGTTTGGGATAACCATCCTCTAAGGATCTTCAGAACTATCTACAAGGTGGAAATATATATTATAACACCGTGGTCATTTCAATTTAATTTATACTTCAAAACCCAAATATCATTTCATTTCAAATATAACTATTTTTCAAGATAGTATATATATTAATTAATTTATAAAGTAAAGCATTTAATTTTCTCAAGTCTCGCAAATCGATTCAAATCAACTTCAAATTCCAAATCCAAATTTTATTCAAGCTCTATTCATCAATTCAATTCAGTTCTAATTATACCATTTAAATTTTCAATACATTTCAAAACTTTAATACTCAACATTTTCAAAGTTAAATTTAACCGTTTCATATAGCTCTTGATTTAACTTTATTATTATTAAATCAGGGAATATTAACTTAATAAATTCAATATCATTTAACTAGCCTTAAATTACATTTTTACTAAATATTTCTTTAACTTTATTTTAAACAAGAAATATTTATTAAGTTACTTAAATCAAACCCAAGTTATAAGTCATATCTTAAATTCCAATTTTAATAAGTTTCAAATCAGTTTAATTAAATAAAATTATCTTCCCAACCTTAACTTATTCAAATTTTTACCAAAATCTATTTTGAAATATAATTTTTTTTATACTTAAACATATCATATGTATTAAATCCATCCTAATTTAAATTAAGTAATTTAAGGCTCAACATTTATTAAAACCATATATTTCTTTCAAAAACCATAGAATTCAATTTCAAAATATTTATATATATATGGACCAACGGTGTTTGTATATATATTTATCATATGGTTAAGTGATACGGATATTTATCATTTCAATCCGAAATTTAAATATATACGGGTAGATATCATTTCGACCCGTAATCCCAATTTCAATTCAAATGAAAATCGCTTGGGTTTATCATTTCAACCCATAACGATTTTCTCCTATTCTAAAGTCCGTCCGGGTATGTATCATTTCAACCCGTAGTGAATTCTATACTAACAGGGAACTTGCAGAGTGATAACATATAATATAATAATATAACAGACATATATCATCAATAACAATATAATATAGACAATAGGATATGGTGTCATATCCCACAGGTGAACAGTTACAGATAATAGCATATATGTCAATTTCAATAACTACAACAGCATATTTCAATTGTCGTTTCAATTGAAATCAAATTTATTAAATAAAAGAACGTTAATCGTGAGTGATTGCTCACCTTTCGAGGCTAGAGAGATCTGACAAAGAAATGGACTACGAATTCCAAAGCAACGCTAGATGGAACGATTCAATGAAGAAACAAGCACGTCGGTCAAAGCTGATAGATAGGAATCGACGAAGTTAAATCAGAGTTGGATCAACGAAGAAATAATCAAAACAAAAATATATGACATCATTATTTTTCCTTAAAACCAATATTCAATCTAAATTACATGTTATATTTCAAATCATAATCCATATCCAAATCACTTTATATATATTTTATAAATCTAAAAGAAACCAAAATGTATAATATTATAGATTCCTAAAATTAATCCAACGAAAACCTTATACTTAAAAAAAATTAAAAATCATCATTTAATAACAAAATTAATATAAATTTGCTTTGTTATAACACACCACACACATATATACTACTCGAATTCAAATCCAGACTATATATATTAAGCAATATGTGTGAGCTTCTCCAAAACACTTATGCAGACTTCACAAAATGACGAGTAGAATATTCAGAACCAGTTATATATACAAAGTATCATATTAAGAACCTATTATAAAGACAACTAACGAGATATGAATAGTGTAAACTTTACTAACATATCGGTTTATTTTTAATAGACTAGTCAACTTATATAAGCTTTTTACATAATAAAATAAAATAAACAAAATATTATAAAACACACACACAAATCATATGCAGAACATAAGCCAGAACAAACAAATAAATAGCAGGCATATCATGTTGTAATAGCCTATAGATTGAATCTAATACAAGCAAGTAAATAACATATGCAGACCTGGATACATGGCTTCGCCATACTATATTATATACGTAACTTTTTTTTTCACGCATGAACTATATATGTGAACTAATAAGTTGATAACAGGAAGTATGAAACTAGACCACCGACTAAAATATACAACAGCAACAGACAAACTACTAATAGATCAATATATATATACGGCAAAACTCTGAAATTGAACATATCAACACTATACTGTACTATGCATACAATATATGTACTCACGCAACACAAGGTTTGAATAAACTATATTTATAAATGCTAACATAAACTCTCTGTTATAAGCATTATAAACTAATATAACAACATACACATACCTAAAAAAAAGGTTCGAACACAACAGCGGCATGGTCGAGCTAGGAGGAGGGAGGAGATGTGAGGGTCGGTGAAGAGAGTGGAGAGGCCGGTGGGAGGATAAAGTCTGGACAATGGTGTAGTGGCGAGGTGGACAACAGGCCGATTGCTGGGCGACTCGGCCGAAGAGGGCCTCTGGCGATGGTGGGTTCCAGGTGGAAGAGTAGGGTAAAGCAAAGGCGACTGATCTGTTGAGGCCGAGGCCTGGGTGTGAGGCGGATGTGGATCTGAGGGAGCACGGTGAAGGGAAGATGGAATGGGATGATGCATGGAAGCAGTGACGCAAGGCAAGGGAGGGGCAGAGAACGAATGGGAGGGGAGAAGAGATTTTTAAGAAGTGAGATGCAGATCTTGAAGTAAGCTTTTGAACGTATATTAGGCAGAGTAAGAAATAAATAAAAGCAACCGAAAAAAAGAAAGGAAATGGAATAGTCTCAGATTGATTCAACTGAAATATTTAAAGCAATTAATTGCTTGATTGATTGGACATCACGTTTGAATTTTGAAAAGGCACGGTAAGTTAAAAGTCTATATTTCGGTACCGATACGACACACAGTTTTATTGTTTCCGTCGCGTACCGGACCTCAAAATACAGAAATGAATATACGGTGGAGATCAACACGATAAGACGATCAAAACGGGATACAGATATTGGTGGTACGATCATCGGATCAAAAATCGATAACCGGTACCGAAAATGCTGCTATTTGGTCAGAATTAAGATAAACGGAGCAGTAGGAGTCCAAATTTGGAAAAACAAATTTCGCAGTCTGATTCAGAATGATCTGAATAAATTTTCTCCTGTTGACATATTTTGGTTTCGGAAAACTTTTAAATTCACTGTTATTAACCGGTTTGATTTGAAATGAAATTTCACAGGAAAATAAACTTCAATATTATCAGATGAAAATTTACCAGTTGCTATATTAAAATAGACGTATTCCAAATAGTAAATTTTTATTTTCAAATTTTATTGTTTAAAATTTCACAAAATTTCAATTAATTACGTCATAAAAATTATTAAAATTTACGGGTCATTACACTCTTCCCCACTCAAAACTTTTCGTCCCCGAAAAGAAAGGAGGTAGAAGAATAGAAACTACCAGAAAGAAAAATAGATTGAAGGTTAAGATTAAACAATTAATTTAAAACTATATAAATTTTACTTAAATTTGAAAACTTCATTTGCAATTCAATTGTCTTATATACTTTAAAACCTTTTCAAGAACCATTTGCAAAATTTCTTGCTTCCTTACAATTACCATTTATATGCTTAAATAACAACTTTATACATATATGAAAACTATTTGAAAACCATTATTTACATTATTACTTATATTTACAAAGAAGCTATTTGAAAACATTAAATCCATAATTCATAATTTATTAATTTTTTTATCTCAAGATACTTTTCAAATATTATTAATAATCAATAATCATTTACTTTAAATATGTATTATTAAATAAATAACTTCAAAAGTATTCATAATTTACTATTAAACCATGTAGTATATAAATAAACCATATTTAAGAAGGATATAGTCAACAAGAAAAAGAAGGAGGACTTGGAAAACAGAATATAGGTGGATAAATAAAGCTGAGCAGATAAGGTAGATTCAAAGGAATAATATCGGGCATGAATAATTAATTCAAACCATTAGAATTTCAATTTCGAATATTAATACAAAATTTCTTTGTTAGAAATACTTTTATAATAAAATATTTTTTTATAACGAAACAGATTTTATTTCAAAAATACTTTTATAACTCGATGTCTTAACAAGTTTATCCTTGTTCTTGTAGACTCTGGTAGTGCGTTGATCAGGCGCAAAACTAGAATTCTCCAAGTACTTAGTAGACCTGTTTCAACACCCAGTGAAAATACTGGAAAAACTTTTAAAAACAGATATGGAAAGTACAATCCAATCAAAAACACAAACAAAACCTTTGTCTAACCATGGTTCGCAGATACACAATGGTTACGCCTGGGTCCCCCAGGAAACAATCCATATCCATAAGCTTTCTCAGCCCTGCGAGTTACGCCATGATGACTAGTAGAATGCAGGATACACAATGGTTACGCCTGGATCCCCCAGGAAACAATCCGTACCCCCAGGCAAGACTCAGCCAAGCATTTGCGCTACTATTCGCGACCTACACAGATTGCAGGATACACAATGGTTACGCCTGGATCCCCCAGGAAACAATCCGTACCCCTAGGCAAGACTCAGCCAGGCAGTTGCGCTATGCAGTCACGAGAGAAAAAATAAGACCATGGGTAACGCCATGGAATTCGAAGGACACTCGAGTATCATATCCGGAAAACCAAAATCAAAGAGAACAATATCGATAGAATGAATCCAAGATGTGGCCACAAATCGGATATCAAGCAGAAGGCACTTTCCATATCTTTACTTCGAAAATATGTATCATATAGTACCTTTTCAAATCACTTTCAAATATCGTACTTATATAAAATCCATTATATATAAGATTTAATTTTCAAATCAAATACTTTTCCAAAATCAATAGTATATCAAATCATACTTATATAGACTTCAATTATATAAGATTTCACTTTCAAATTGAGTACCTTTTCAAATCTATAGTTTTTGAATCAATTTCATATTCATACAAATCAATTTTATATAAGTTCGACAACTCCCAAATCAAGTGTTTAGTAACATAAGGTTCTCAAATTTCAATTTGTTTCAATATCAGTTCAATTTCAAAATCATATACAATTTCACCAAATTATTTCTTCTCAAATTAATTATCTTTAGTTTCTAAGTTTCAAGAATAATAGATTTAGAAAATAAATCCAAATTTCCAAATCAATAATTTAAGTCAACCAATTCATTTCCAAAATCAAATGTTTTCAAAATCGTCTTATACTTATGTAAGGTCTATCTTATATAAGGATCAAAATTTTCAAAATAAATTTTGCTGTATGAAGAGCCATATGGGATTGAATATCTTTGCTTTTATGGGTTATATATCTTTGTAATTTAAATTTAAAGTTTTCTTTTAGTTAGCACAGATATTCTAACCCGACAGCTTTCAAATTTAAGCGTCAAAATATATCAATGATATTAGAATATAAGATGTACATGCGTCATCATTTCGCAAAATCACATTTGATCGCTCGCTCGATCACACAAGTTCGCCTTCGAACTAGTATTGTCCATTCTACTTCCCTAATGCGGATTTCGATATGGTTTCTCGACTAGAAGCCATCAGTCTCCTTGCATAGCCATATACTATGATAGAGAATTCTAGAATCAAGCCCAAAATCCATATCAAATATTCGTCATTAAGAATCGAATGAAAAATCCTAACACGAAATGGTGTAATTCACCTCGAACTTGTGTACTCAAACTTGGATCAAATTAATTATGCGAATAAAACAACACACGTACAACTTATATATTTATTCCAACTTGTTAAATATATAGTTTAATAAAGATGTTACTAAGTTAGAACATTTAAACTAAATTTTATTCAAAATATTTAAAGACCAAATTCTTTTCAAAACATTTCAAATCTAAATTTCATATTAGAAAAATTTAAAATCTGCCTTATTCATATACTTAACAAAACAGTTTCAACTTATTTAAATCATATTACTGCATACTTAAATATTCAAAACAAATTTATATACTTTATCAAACAATTCATACTTTTCAAAAAATTTAGCTTTGAAAAGTTAACCTTGATTTGGAAGTGCTCGAACCTTCGAAATAGTTGAAGAAATCATTTTCAAATTCAAGAGTTGGAAATCAACAAATAAGTAAATCAATTTCAAAAGATAGGTTATATCAAATCCGAAACTCGAGGACTGAACACCGGCTTACTTCAAATCATTTCAAATATATATCTATACATATATCTTTCGAATATCAAATCTTACTTCGAAATTTGACATCAAAATGGTTTCACAAAATCACTCGCATAGCAAAGCTACTGAAGTGGCCTATCCCTCACTCTGAAACTCGAAAATCAATGTCGATGATGCGTGCACTCATCACCGAAATTATTTTCCAGCGACATAAGTGAGTTCTGGACTTCTATTTTCTCACACTTCTTTTGAAATTTCTTCGAAATCATTCGAAACTCATTAAAATCATTTGAAACATTTCTTATTCGGAAAATACTTTTAAATCATATTATTATTATATATTTCAAAATCTTGAAACCAATTTCAAAATACCGGAGTTCAATTCTCGAATTTCAAATTTAAAATCCTTCAGTTATAAATCAAATTTCTTATATAGTTTTTTCAAAATTACAAATACTTTTGAAACCTCAAATTCTTGTTTTTTAAAAGGGTATATAATCTTTATTGAAAACATTTCACTTTTATATATAGAATATAGTCATACTTATCGAAATAATAATTTCGGTTTAGAAAACAATTTCTGGAATACAAACAAACTCGATTTTCAAAGGATGATTTAGGAATGGATTTCAAACAAAGATAGAGATTCAAATTAGAGGAACTCTTAATCAATTAGAATTATGATTCGAAGATAAGCTCGAACGAAGATGAGATAATTAAATATAAAAAAACAGTAGATGGATACACTTATATAAATCGCGGGCGACCTTAACCGGGTCAACCGTGACTTCAAGAATATAATCAATGCGGAAATCTAAGGCAAATCGACATTCGATCGCCAGAGATAGAATTCGGCATAATAAGAGGTGGCAACATCAAAACCGAGGGATATATAAATCTCTGGTGAATCAATGTCAATTGTAAAGGAGTTCCACCCCTTTTCAACCTTCAAAGATCGGCGGGATCGCCTATTCTTATAAAGATCATTCGAAGTGGAGTTATGGGATACTCCAGAATCAAAAGAATACCAATAGAGAGACAAGAATGAATTTTGGAACCGTAGGGAACGTTCCAAGGTTCAAAGGAAATCGAGTCAAAAGGAAGAGATTCAAACTCGAACGAAAGTGATTCTATAAATATATTTACTATATATGCTAAGTTTTGCCTAGAACCTCGCTCTGATACCAACTGTAACGACCCGCTATTTTGGACCATTCAAATCGACAATAATCCACACATGTCTGACTTGAATAGTTCAAAATATCAGATTGTTAATTTAAAATTTGGCAAAACTCAGCATATGCAGTAAATAAATCAATCACAGAATCACAGACACAGAGTAATACAATAATACGCAGCGGAATAGATAAAATAGTAGTTCATGAAGCTACTATATGAACATCAGAGTTAAAAATAAAATACAACAGAATATCTCAAATACAGTGAAGTTTCCAGTGCAACAGATGACTTCTCTGAACAAATCAACTAGAAGAGCTGAAAGCTGAGGCGATAGTTGGATCTCCAAAGGAAGCTCCAACTTCAAGGGTGAGTCTCAAATGCTGTATCACTCGGTCTGACCCGAGCGTAAAGCAAAACACAAAACACTCGAGTCAGGATTAACATTCTTATACTAATAAATCCAACTCAAGTGAAATATCAACTGAAATACAAGTAACTTAAAGGATGTTTGGGATAACCATCCTCTAAGGATCTTCAGAACTATCTACAAGGTGGAAATATATATTATAACACCGTGGTCATTTCAATTTAATTTATACTTCAAAACCCAAATATCATTTCATTTCAAATATAACTATTTTTCAAGATAGTATATATATTAATTAATTTATAAAGTAAAGCATTTAATTTTCTCAAGTCTCGCAAATCGATTCAAATCAACTTCAAATTCCAAATCCAAATTTTATTCAAGCTCTATTCATCAATTCAATTCAGTTCTAATTATACCATTTAAATTTTCAATACATTTCAAAACTTTAATACTCAACATTTTCAAAGTTAAATTTAACCGTTTCATATAGCTCTTGATTTAACTTTATTATTATTAAATCAGGGAATATTAACTTAATAAATTCAATATCATTTAACTAGCCTTAAATTACATTTTTACCAAATATTTCTTTAACTTTATTTTAAACAAGAAATATTTATTAAGTTACTTAAATCAAACCCAAGTTATAAGTCATATCTTAAATTCCAATTTTAATAAGTTTCAAATCGGTTTAATTAAATAAAATTATCTTCCCAACCTTAACTTATTCAAATTTTTACCAAAATCTATTTTGAAATATAATCTTTTTTATACTTAAACATATCATATGTATTAAATCCATCCTAATTTAAATTAAGTAATTTAAGGCTCAACATTTATTAAAACCATATATTTCTTTCCAAAACCATAGAATTCAATTTCAAAATATTTATATATATATATGGACCAACGGTGTTTGTATATATATTTATCATATGGTTAAGTGATACGGATATTTATCATTTCAATCCGAAATTTAAATATATACGGGTAGATATCATTTCGACCCGTAATCCCAATTTCAATTCAAATGAAAATCGCTTGGGTTTATCATTTCAACCCATAACGATTTTCTCCTATTCTAAAGTCCGTCCGGGTATGTATCATTTCAACCCGTAGTGAATTCTATACTAACAGGGAACTTGCAGAGTGATAACAGATAATATAATAATATAACAGGCATATATCATCAATAACAATATAATATAGACAATAGGATATGGTGTCATATCCCACAGGTGAACAGTTACAGATAATAGCATATATGTCAATTTCAATAACTACAACAGCATATTTCAATTGTCGTTTCAATTGAAATCAAATTTATTAAATAAAAGAACGTTAATCGTGAGTGATTGCTCACCTTTCGAGGCTAGAGAGATCTGACAAAGAAATGGACTACGAATTCCAAAGCAACGCTAGATGGAACGATTCAATGAAGAAACAAGCACGTCGGTCAAAGTTGATAGATAGGAATCGACGAAGTTAAATCAGAGTTGGATCAACGAAGAAATAATCAAAACAAAAATATATGACATCATTATTTTTCCTTAAAACCAATATTCAATCTAAATTACATGTTATATTTCAAATCATAATCCATATCCAAATCACTTTATATATATATTTTAGAAATCTAAAAGAAACCAAAATGTATAATATTATAGATTCCTAAAATTAATCCAACGAAAACCTTATACTTAAAAAAATTAAAAATCATCATTTAATAACAAAATTAATATAAATTTGCTTTGTTATAACACACCACACACATATATACTACTCGAATTCAAATCCAGACTATATATATTAAGCAATATGTGTGAGCTTCTCCAAAACACTTATGCAGACTTCACAAAATGACGAGTAGAATATTCAGAACCAGTTATATATACAAAGTATCATATTAAGAACCTATTATAAAGACAACTAATGAGATATGAATAGTGTAAACTTTACTAACATATCGGTTTATTGTTAATAGACTAGTCAACTTATATAAGCTTTTTACATAATAAAATAAAATAAACAAAATATTATAAAATACACACACAAATCATATGCAGAACATAAGCCAGAACAAACAAATAAATAGCGGGCATATCATGTTGTAATAGCCTATAGATTGAATCTAATACAAGCAAGTAAATAACATATGCAGACCTGGATACATGGCTTCGCCATACTATATTATATACGTAACTTTTTTTTTTCACGCATGAACTATATATGTGAACTAATAAGTTGATAACAGGAAGTATGAAACTAGACCACCGACTAAAATATACAACAGCAACAGACAAACTACTAATAGATCAATATATATATACAGCAAAACTCTGAAATTGAATAGATCAACACTATACTGTACTATGCATACAATATATGTACTCACGCAACACAAGGTTTGAATAAACTATATTTATAAATGCTAACATAAACTCTCTGTTATAAGCATTATAAACTAATATAACAACATACACATACCTAAAAAAAAGGTTCGAATACAACAGCGGCATGGTCGAGCTAGGAGGAGGGAGGAGATGTGAGGGTCGGTGAAGAGAGTGGAGAGGCCGGTGGGAGGATAAAGTCTGGACAATGGTGAAGTGGCGAGGTGGACAACAGGCCGATTGCTGGGCGACTCGGCCAGAGAGGGCCTCTGGCGATGGTGGGTTCCAGGTGGAAGAGTAGGGTAAAGCAAAGGCGACTGATCTGTTGAGGCCGAGGCCTGGGTGTGAGGCGGATGTGGATCTGAGGGAGCACGGTGAAGGGAAGATGGAATGGGATGATGCATGGAAGCAGTGACGCAAGGCAAGGGAGGGGCAGAGAACGAATGGGAGGGGAGAAGAGATTTTTAAGAAGTGAGATGCAGATCTAGAAGTAAGCTTTTGAACGTATATTAGGCAGAGTAAGAAATAAATAAAAGCAACCGAAAAAAAGAAAGGAAATGGAATAGTCTCAGATTGATTCAACTGAAATATTTAAAGCAATTAATTGCTTGATTGATTGGACATCACGTTTGAATTTTGAAAAGGCACGGTAAGTTAAAAGTCTCCATTTCGGTACCGATACGACACACAGTTTTATTGTTTCCATCGCGTACCGGACCTCAAAATACAGAAATGAATATACGGTGGAGATCAACACGATAAGACGATCAAAACGGTATACAGATATTGGTGGTACGATCATCGGATCAAAAATCGATAACCGGTACCGAAAATGCTGCTATTTGGTCAGAATTAAGATAAACGGAGCAGTAGGAGTCCAAATTTGGAAAAACGAATTTCGCAGTCTGATTCAGAATGATCTGAATAAATTTTCTCCTGTTGACATATTTTGGTTTCGGAAAACTTTTAAATTCACTGTTATTAACCGGTTTGATTTGAAATGAAATTTCATAGGAAAATAAACTTTAATATTATCAGATGAAAATTTACCAGTTGCTATATTAAAATAGACGTATTCCAAATAGTAAATTTTTATTTTCAAATTTTATTGTTTAAAATTTCACAAAATTTCAATTAATTACGTCATAAAAATTATTAAAATTTACGGGTCGTTACAGGTCGTACAAGTTATCTTATATCCAAAGCACACATTGAGTGACAGTGATGGTTGTTTGATGGATGATATGTTTACTCCGTTTATTTATCGCTCTTGAGGATGTCACATGATGTACTTATCTAGGAGATCGATATCTAGACACCCGATGGTGTACCAAGATGTTTGTACACATTATGATGTCAGTAGAGTAACATATTATTGTTATTATGTGCTGACTCTTTGGATGCAGGGACATGTCACGTACAACTCTTCATACTATCGTTCCCTGCTATATCGATTTATATAGTATTTTAAGATTTCTTATTGCTCACACCAGACTGTTGTCTGATACAAGGTTTCCTGCTTTGCTTCTTATTATCTCGGATACTCTTAAATGAATAATCTTGGTAGCAGGTTTGGGTGATACATGGTATGTACAGATGGGTGGGTAGGTGATGGTGTTTTCTTGTATTTATATATGGGCTTATTATTGCTTATTTCGCCATGCGAAACCGTGGAGCCTAGATAGTGTTCGTTTATAATACTTAGAGACAGTTATATTTTGAGTTTATTTTCAATTGTATAAACTCTATTACTATATTGTATAACTTATTGAACCTGTGTACTTTGATATCATAATTTATTGAGTTATTACCATCTTGCTTGTTTTAATATCTGTGATGATTATTATATTTTATTCGATACGTTATGAGGCATACAACAGGTTATGTGATTGTTTTATTTGCTTTACAACCCTTGACTATCGCTCTACATCGACCGACCACCGTTACAACATATTATACATGTATATTAGATGCCGGAGGAGTAGGGCGGTTATCACATTAGTCATCACAAGTTAATGTGGTAGTTTGGTAATTAACTTGAAAACTTTTTAATTACCACTAAAGGGATTGCTTTTCACCAAATCTAGCCATATGTTGAATTACTATTTGTTCTCATAGGCTTTTGCAATTCTCTTTTAGAAATTGATAATTACCATTTTAATTAATCATTTAATTACCTATTGGTAATTAGTTCTTTTTTTTGCTACATAATTCATTTAAATTTGAAAATGCATGGGAAAAATCCTTAAAACTTAACAAAAATTCAATCCATCATATTTTACCTCACTTAAAATTCAGGCCAATTTTTTTCTCTTCATATTTTAGATAATTAATTTCCAAAAATTAAGCATTTTATTAACTTAGAAAATTCATATAAAATCCAAATAATTTTAGAAAATTAAGAAATGAAAAACTCGTCTCAATTTATTATTCTACATATCATATAAAAATTTCAAGTGATTTGGAGACGGTTTGATTCATTTTTTGCATTAAACACATAAAGAAAATCATCATAATATAATTCCCAAACATGAACAAAGATTATCTGACATTCATATATTGATTCATTGTTATTCAAAACATCAAACTTGCATATAATCCTAACCAAAATGGGTTTGAAATTTTGATAAAGGATTATTCACCCAAGCTTAGTAAAACTTGATTAAAAACTCTTCTTCTCTTTTTAGTAATGAAAGCTCTTTCTTTTTACTTGATTTATGTTTTCTTCTCTATGGAAAATATCGCTAGCCAATGCTTCATATAATCCTTTAGTTTTGCTTTCTTTTTGAGTAAGGAGAGAATGAATAAAAGGTGGGGGTGTTAGGGGGTTAGTAATTTTGGCTTTAGGCTAAAATCACATTCTAGCCTACTCTTATTAAACCCTAAATCTTCATATTAAATTTATTCCCTTTATATTAAATAACTTGTCTTAATTATTATTCTATCTAAATATTTAATTGATTAACTATTCATTTAACTAATCCTCCATATTATGGTAATCCAAAGTATGAGGCTTTACACCTATCTACTGCACTTTGACACTATCTTTATAAGTGTCAACTTCTCATTTGTTTGACTTAGTCTTCTTTACAATTATTTATTACTTTGCTGATGCATTCAGCATAAATTATGGATTTGGTCTATTGACTAGTGATTGAATATTTACTCATTTTTTATCACCTCTCGGCCTTATATATTTTCCTTTTGGTACCCATAAAACTGTCTTTTCATTGAATATTTTAATTCGGGGAACACTTGTAAAAATCCTAAAAAATAATAGAAAATATGATTATCTATTTTCTTTCATAAAATTTCTTGAACTTCTATTTTTAACCATTTTCTATAATAAACGATTCTTAAATAATTTGCATGTAAATTACTTATTATAGGAAAATTCTACAAATCAAAACTCATCTCTAATAATGTTTTCATAACATCATATTAAAATTTAGGATTGTTTAAACCACAAGTAGCATAAGCATTACTCAAAATTAAATTCGAACGTGGGCAATTATAAAATAAACCGGGATTAGAGAATATATTACTCACCTTTATTCTTGTTGATAAAGTTTCTTGTTCTCTTAGCTTTAATCTTCTCCTTTTCCTTTTTCTCTTGGTTATGCCACCACCATTAAATGCTTCAAAGATTTTTATTTAATTGATTGTGGAATGAAATGTGAAGAGATAATGAAATGATTTGAAAAGGTATTATTCCCCATTGTGGGCCACCGGCCCACTACTTCCCTTTCACATTTAACCCACAATGTCTTAATTGAAAGGCATGTCATCATTAATATTATCATATTTATTTTCACAATTAAATCACAAAAATCTTTATTATCATAATTAATTCTTTAAGTGATTATGTATTAATTTATAAGGTGTTACAAGTTTCTCCCCTTATAGGAATTTCATCGCCACAATTCAAATAAGGTACAATAGTGATTCTCAATCTTTCATATACCCACTCTAGCATAAACACATAAGTTCCCTACCCATGTGCCCAAACAAGATGTACTAGTGCATCTATCAATAGATAGCAAAATCAATCATAATATATATATATATATATATATTAACATACTACATGTTAATCTAAGCAAACAACTCAGGATAAGTACTCTTGATCTTATCCTCTATTTTCCAAGTACAAGCATCCCAGTCCTCACTCCACTGGACTCGCACAAGCCTTACAACCTTATCTCGAAGCTTCTTCTCGTCTCGGTCTACTATCTGAATGGGCTTCCTTATGTAAGTCATATTCGATTCAACAACCAGGTCTTCCACAGCTCTCGGATTTACAACATCCTTAGGGTCTTGGGTACATTTCCTTAAATTTGATACATGAAACACATTATGGACCCCAGTAAAAGCATTTGGTAACCAAACTATATAGGCTAAGTTCTCAATTCTTTCAAGTATAGGAAACGGGCCATGTTGGCGCTAAACCCTTCCTTTTTGAACCTCATAATGCCTCTCATCATCTAAAATTTCACAAACACTTAATCCCTGAGATCAAACTACAAATATTTTTGCCTTCTATCGGCATAACTCTTCCGTCTCAATTGAGCATCTTTCATTTTTTGCCGAATAAACTCATCTTTTTCCGAAGCTTCTCTTATAAGATCCAAACCTTGAACAGGTCTTTCTCTCGTATCCTACCAATATACTAGTAACTTGCATGGTCTTTCATACACCGACTAGAAAGGTTCCATCCCAATCCTGCACCGATAACTATTTTTGTATGAAAGTCATAATAAGCGTAAGTGATCCACCCAAGATCCATCAAAGTTTAACATGCATGCTCATAATAAATCCTTAAGCACTCAGTTGACCCTCTTGGTTGTCTATCTATCTACAGATGGTAAGTTATCCTTATACATAACTCCAAACCTAAAGCACTTTATCGGATCCTACCAAAACTTTCTGGCAAACAATGGGTCTTGGTCACTAACTATAGTAAATGGAACTCCATGTAGTCTCATTATAGTTTTCACATACATCTTGGCTAACCTAGCCGCTGTTCTTGTGGACCTCACCGGAATGAAATGGACACTCTTAGTCAATCTATTTACTATGATCTATATATTAGTAAATCTATCTACTATGAGCTATATATTTTCATTCTCTGCCCTTGGCTGTAACGACCCGGAATTTCGGACACTTTATATTTAAATATCTGAATTATTTAAATATTTAAATCTTGGATTAATTGTTATTAAAATGATTTAGTAAGCTTATTAACCCCCATTTAAATCATAAGTAATGATGGTAAACTTGTTTTGGAAATTTTTTTAATAAAATAAATACTTTGAAAAAATATCGATAATGTGACCGAAAACCGTTTTATCGATAAACAACTTTTTAACCGTCGAAAGTTTTTCAAATATTTTTACATACACTTATTTTCTTAACAAATTAATAAAAGTAAATAAAAATATTTTGCCATTTAAGGAAATAAACGTTATGGATGATGTCATGCATGAGGTAAAGGAAGATATATAGGAAATAAGCTAAAATGGAAATGCTTATGTGTTAAGCAAATGAAAAAGGAGAAGTGATGGGAGGTGATCCTAAAACGTCATGAAAAAGAGGGTAAATGAGAGCTTAGGCAAAACCATTCCAAGCCTATAAAAGGTGGGGCACACCCTTAGGAAATACTCACAAATTCACAAATGAAAACCAAGCTCTCTTTAATGGCTTCTCTTCTTCTTCCTTTCTAAATGTTCTAAATGAAATAGTTGCAAATCAACTTCAGACCACTTCAAACTTTGCCATAAAACTTAGTATAATATTAGAACACCTTCCACTCAACCAAAACATGAAGAAGTGAAGTGTAACAACCCGCATATTTTACTGTTATATATTTAAATGTTTTATTTAAATATATCATCTATAGTTGAATTTAAAGTTCGAAATGTGACTTTCTGTAAACGGTCGAATCCGGACTCGGGACCACTTCCATTGAGTCCAAAACGGTGTTTGCGACCTTTTTGAGTATAAACATCGATATGTTTGGAGTCGATTAGAATTTTGGTATTTTCAATTGGGGATTTGGGTTTGGGTTTCAGCCCACTAACCTAACAAGGTAACCCCAACTCCTCTACCAAATAACTCCTACTCCACTCCTCTTCATTCATTCATAACATTTCCTAACACTCAAGCTAAAGGAAAGAATGGGGGAAAAATGGGAAATTAAAATTCCTAAGCCCTAGTTTTCTTAGGAAATTCAAGTTCTAGTTCTAAAATCAAAGAGAAGCTTAGGTAAGCATCCTCTTCATCTTCTCCATCTCAATCTCTCTTTAATTTTCAGAAATTCCTATAAAGTAATCTAGGAAATCTTTGCATGTGATAATAGATTGAAGATCTTAGAGGAGTAGTTGAAGAGGAATTCATCTTCCTTTGTTTTAGAGCTTCTCATTCGTTGTTTTTGAGTTTTAAAGGTGAGTTCTTAAACTCACATCTATGTCTATAGCTTTCATTGTTGTTAGGTATGAATTCCTAACATCTATTTCATGTTCAATTGCTTTTGATTTGAATTGGTTTGGTGAATTTTCCAATTTTGGTATTTTGAAGTCAAAATCTTTAAAGATCCTATCTTGGGTGTTTGGACATGTTTTTGGTGGTGCATCGAAGAGCCTATAGGGCTGGGTTGTCAATTGGCATAAATCTCTAGCATCCATCGCTCGTTCGATCGCTTCCAGTTTGGATTTTGCCTTCTTTGGGCTAGGTTGATTTTTGCCTAGCAGGAAAATCCAGACATCTGGTAGGGGTCCCTGGAAAAAGAAAAAAAATAACAAACGCAGAAAAAAAATGGCTGAGGCAAAATCCAGACGTCTGGTTAAACCCAACCAGACGTCTGGTCCTATGCAATTTTGCCTATTTTGGGTGTTTTTGGGTATTGTTTATCGATTTTTGTTGATCCGGTTAGTTGTTGTCAATTATTATCGACTTTGATGACTTCATTTATGGATTTTTGGGAATATCCATTTGATTGGGATTTATCGATTTTTATGGTTTGAATTCATGTCGTCGAATGTGGATTTTTGGTGATAGATTGTTTTTACAATCATTTCTGTGATTTGTCACTTTTAAATACAAAGGTTTCTATACTAGTAGTAAATACTCAAACTCTTTCACAAAAACGATTTCAACGTTACTTTTAATACAAAGCTCGTTTTTAAAACCGTTTTCCAATCTATTAGTATATAAAAACCTTTATCTCATTCGTATGAGAAATCTAATTAAACGACTTAGCAAAACAAGTAGTATTAAACGCTTGCGTTTACTTCATCGGTTAATTCTTGGACTTGTTCGATTGAAAATTCGTGACAATTTTCGAGTGGAAATTTATAATTTTTTCGTAAATATTTAAGTAAAGCCAGTGGTTATGAGACATGAAGATAAACTCATTTATTTACTAGCTTAGTGTAATTTATGTTAGTCCCTGAGAAGTTGGTTTTGATGACAAAAACCTTAGAATAAGATTATAAAATATAAATACTAACATTATTGTTTAGATATATATGTATACGCTGGATATATATATAGGTACCAAAGAATGAAGACTGTACAGTATAGAGATTCAAGAACTGATGAACTCAAGGTCGAAGATATCAAGATTCAAGACTCATGATTATCAAGATTATTAAGATTTCAAGATTTCAAAATAAGTAATTTTGTTAGGAATTTTGTTAAAACTCCTAGAAAAGCACTGACATCTTAAAATCCATTTTATTCATGGAATGGAATCCACTTTGAGCCCGTTAAATGGATGGAACCCTAAGTAGGATGGAACCTACGAAAAATCTAGTGGAACATTGTTTTATATCCACTAACTTTTATTCAAATGTTTTACAAAATTATATCTTATTTCCAAAATGATTTCAAAATCTTCCTTTTTAAATCAAAAACATCTATCCTGGTTTTAAAATACTTTTAGCCTCAAAATAATCTTTATTTTCAATATCAAATTATCCTTGGTTTTAAACTATCTTTTAGTTATAATATATTTAACTTTTAATATTTATACTTAGATTTAAATATAAAATTATAGTAAAATTTTATATATACCAAAATATTATTCTCTATACTTATTTATGTATTTTAACTATAGTTAAGTATATTTATAAAGTTTAAAATAGTTTTAATACAAGATAGAAGTTATTTTCAAAGAAAAACAAATTACCAAAAATAACTTAGGCTTGTCGACAACCCCAAGGAACCCTTGTCGACAAGGTGACAATTTATTTCAAAAGTTTGAATTTCAAAGGAAGTGTCTATTCGTCATATCCTTTCACGAATGGACATGGCTGTTGTTCTACTATAAATAGGGGCTGTTTTAAACGAATTTATAATTATATTTTCTCTGATTTCACTCCTCTTCTTCTTCCACATTTCTTTATATACATTTTTACCATTACTCTGCCGAAATCATCATTGAATCTAACTAGATCATCCCTGGTTTGATTCTCTATCACTATCTCAACAAGATCCCAGTGCTATTCAGAGTTATAGATTTCTTTGTATTCAATCGAGCGAGAAAAGGTGTGATTGTAGCCTGGAAAATCAATCGGGTGAACTTGTTGCCCGTAAAATCAAGTATCTCTACCCAGAGGATTGTGAATCTGGAGCGGTGTACCTCGTGGCCTTGAAATCGAGGGTGTAATTGTAGGAATTTATTTTAAAAGGAAATCCGTACTTGTGTTGCGGGACTGGATGTAGGGTAACTTCGAACCAGTATAAAATCCGGTGTGTTCTTTCCTTTATTGCTTTTACTTTATATCTGCATCTGTGTTTGATTCTGTGATCATATCTATGTCTGAATATTGCATACATTTGTGTTCAAATTAATATAAACTCAAAAAGAATTAGTAATTCCTTAAAACACTATTCACCCCCCTCTAGTGTTAATTCTAGCCTTAAGATCCGTAATCCGCATTTCTTACATTTGGTATCGGAGCAAGGTTTTCAAAGTTTCATAATATGAATTTTGAAAAAGCTTTTAAAATGGCTATGTTTTAAAAACTTGTTAATACTAGTTTAGAAATATTCAGATCATCACTGTCTCATGAGTCTGCATATAATCGATATTCAAATTCAAGTTGTCTACCAAAATTGTATGATGTGTAGGAAACATGTTTTATGGGTGTTGAGGAATCAATCCACAATGGACAAATTGTGTAGAGCAAAAAGAATAAATGGATACTTGATAGTGGATGCTCTAGAAACATGACTGGTAATCCGGATATGCTGAATGATATAATATACAAAGACGGAGGACTGGTTAACTTTGGAGACAACTCAAAAGGATATGTGATTGGCATCGGCAATGTCAGTAACTCTGAAACTTCTATTATTACTAATGTTTTGCTAGTTAAGAATCTGAAACATAATCTGCTAAGTATTAGTCAACTTTGCGATAAAGGATATAAAATTAAATTTGAAAAAGATAAGTGTCACATTGAAGATAATAATTCAACCATAATATTTGAGGGAATTAGGAAAAAGAATATTTATATTCTTAGTATGAAAGTTTCAAATGATAACCTGTGTCTTTTGGCAAATACAAGTGACCCTTGGATTTGGCATAAGAGATTTGGGCATTTGAATTTCAAACTCTCATCTAGACTGTCAAAACATGATCTAGTAAGAGGTCTACCTAAAATGAATTTTAAAGTAGATAGTTTATGTGATGCATGTCAATTAGGAAAACTTAGAAAAAGTTCCTTTAAATTAAAAGATATGATTTCAACTTCAAAACCTCTTGAATTACTTCATCTTGATTTATTTGGTCCATCTCAAATTCAGTCAATAAATCACAGTAAATATGTTTTTGTAATTATAGATGATTATTCTAGATTTACATGAACAATATTTTTGAAACATAAAAGTGATACTTTTGAAAGTTTTAAGAACTTTACAAAAGGATTCAAAATCAACTTTCTGTAAAAATTATAACCATCTGTAGTGATCACGGTGGTGAATTTGAAAATGAAAAGTTTGAGGAATTTTGCAATAAAAAGGGAATAACTCACAATTTTTCATTTCCAAGAACTCCACAACAAAACGGAGTAGTAGAACGTAAAAATAGGATGATTCAAGAGTGTGCGAGAACTATGCTTTCAGATAGTAACTTACCAAAACATTTTTGGGCAGAAGCAGTTTCTACCGCCTATTATATTTTAAATAGAATTTTAATTAGACCTTTAACTGATAAGACATCTTATGAACTTCTTCACGGAAAGAAACCTAAGGTATCTTATTTTAGAATTTTTGGAAGTAAATTTTTTATTTTAAATACAAAAGATAACTTAGATAAATTTGATCCTAAATCCAACAAAGGTATCTTTATCGGATATTCTAATAGAAGTAAAGCATACAGAGTGTTTAATTTAAGAACTAACACCATCGAAGAAACAATGCATGTTTCATTCGATGAAAATCTCAAAAATTTTGAAGATACAAATGATGAAGTGGATTTAATTACTCAAAATCAGGAGTCAACTGAAACTAATAATGAAATTAATCATCCTAATAAAAAGATTAAACTTTTAAAAGATCATCCTATAGAAAATATGCTAGGAGATATGCAATCTGTTGTTACAACTAGAAATCAACTAAGTAAAATGAGCAATGTAGCCTTTATATCAACTATTGAACCCAAAAATCCAAAAGAAGCATCAACTGATGATTCATGGATTTTGGCTATGCAAAAAGAACTAAATCAATTCACTAGAAATGATGTTTGGGAACTTGTTCCTAGACCTGAAAATAAAACTATAATTGGAACTAAATGGGTTTATAAAAATAAATTGAATGAACAAGGTGAGGTCGTTAGAAATAAAGCCCGGTTAGTCGCTCAAGGTTATTGTCAAGAAGAAGGAATAGATTGTGATGAAACCTTTGCTCCCATAGCAAGATTAGAAGCCATTAGGATTCTACTTGCTTTCGCAAATCATAATAATTTCAAATTATTTCAAATGGATGTTAAAAGTACCTTTTTAAATGGATTTGTAAAAGAGGAAGTATATGTTGAACAACCACCACTTTTTGAAGATGAAAATTTACCAAATCATGTTTACAAACTTAAGAAAGCTCTATATGGTCTAAAATAAGCTCCTAGAGCCTGGTATGATAGACTAAGATCTTACTTATTACAATCAAACTTTGAAATTGGTAAAGTAGATAATACTCTTTTTACTAAAAGAAATAAAAATGATATTCAACTAGTACAAGTTTACGTATATGAAATCATTTTCGGATCAACTAATTTTGAAATGAATAAAGAATTTTCTGAAATAATGACAAAAGAGTTTGAGATGAGTCATATGGGTGAATTAAACTTCTTTCTAGGATTGCAAATAAAACAATTAGATAATGATATCTTTATCAGTCAAGAAAAATATGCTAAAGACCTAGTTAGTAAATTTGGTTTGTCTACTGCAAGTGGAAAACCCACTCCCATGGCAACCAATGAGTACCTAAGTAAAGAAGATCTCTCGAAAGATGTAGATCAAAAATTATATAGAGGAATGATTGGATCACTAATCTATATCACTGCTAGTAGACCTGATATCATGCATAGTGTTTGTCTCTGTGCAAGATATCAATCCCAACCTAAAGAGACCCACTTAAAAGGTGTAA
This sequence comes from Allium fistulosum, assembly GCA_030737815.1. Classification (NCBI taxonomy): domain Eukaryota; kingdom Viridiplantae; phylum Streptophyta; class Magnoliopsida; order Asparagales; family Amaryllidaceae; genus Allium; species Allium fistulosum. Next base: position 697,325,982 of record CM060906.1, read on the forward strand.
AACGTATCATAAGATATGTTAACACACCTTTGATTATGGCTTATTTTATCCTAAAAATGATTCTTTTGAATTAATATCTTACTGTGATGCTGACTATGCAGGTTGTAAATCAGACCGAAAAAGTACAAGTGGAACTTGTCACTTTTTGGGGCATTCTCTGGTTTCCTGGTTTAGTAAAAAGCAAAACACAGTTTCTTTATCAACAACCGAAGCAGAGTATATTTCTGCTGCTTTGGCTTGTTCTGAAGTAATATATATGCAACAAACTTTAAAAGATTTTGGTTTAAATATCTCAAAATCACCAATTTATTGTGATAATACTAGTGCAATAAATTTATCCAAAAATCCTACTCGTCATGCTCGAACTAAACATATTGATATCAGACATCATTTTCTCAAAGATAATATAAGTAAGGAAGTAATTACTCTCGATTATATCAATTCCGAGAATCAAATTGCTGATATCTTAACAAAACCCTTAAATGAATCTATATTTACTAAATTAAGAAGAGAATTAGGTATTTGTTCAATAACTAAAATATAGAATATAAATATATAACAAGTATAATTAAAATTAAATTAAAATAAATCAAATAGCAAAAATATAAGTACCTTGTCGACAACCCTCCTTTACCCCTGTCGACATATAACGAATATTTTTCTTTTGAAATTTTCCCACCAAAATTCAAATGGGTGGTTATATATTCTTCTTATTTCAAAATTTTGTTCATTCTTTCTGTTCTTTCTCTGTTCTAACTTCTGAAAACATTAAAACAATGGCCTCCTCCTCCAAATCAAACAAAAATTCAACATTTTCGTTCCCTTCTCCTTCTACCGGACCATTTCAACGAACTACGCTTGCACAAGTGATGAAAATGGAGGTTTCCTTGAAGGATGCACTGCAACTTATGACTGAAATTCAAGTGGTGCAAATCAGAATGACCAAAGAACAAGAACGGCAAATCAGTTAGGAGAGTTAGTTATTAAGGGCTAAGTTTATGTTTTAGAATTAAGTGTTGATTATTTATGATAACACTATCATTATAATCACATGTAATATATTATTAGATTAAGGGGGAGTTGTATAGATTTAAACTTTGTTTTTGTTGATGACAAAGGGGGAGAAGTATAAAATAGAATAGTTAAGCATAGATTAAGGGGGAGTTATTAGTTTTAGGGGTAGTTATTAGGATAGAAGTAATATTTTACAAACAAAGGTTGTCATCATCAAAAATGGGGAGATTGTTAGTCCCTGAGAAGTTGGTTTTGATGACAAAAACCTTAGAATAAGATTATAAAATATAAATACTAACATTATTGTTTAGATATATATGTATACGCTGGATATATATATAGGTACCAAAGAATGAAGACTGTACAGTATAGAGATTCAAGAACTGATGAACTCAAGGTCGAAGATATCAAGATTCAAGACTCATGATTATCAAGATTATTAAGATTTCAAGATTTCAAAATAAGTAATTTTGTTAGGAATTTTGTTAAAACTCCTAGAAAAGCACTGACATCTTAAAATCCATTTTATTCATGGAATGGAATCCACTTTGAGCCCGTTAAATGGATGGAACCCTAAGTAGGATGGAACCTACGAAAAATCTAGTGGAACATTGTTTTATATCCACTAACTTTTATTCAAATGTTTTACAAAATTATATCTTATTTCCAAAATGATTTCAAAATCTTCCTTTTTAAATCAAAAACATCTATCCTGGTTTTAAAATACTTTTAGCCTCAAAATAATCTTTATTTTCAATATCAAATTATCCTTGGTTTTAAACTATCTTTTAGTTATAATATATTTAACTTTTAATATTTATACTTAGATTTAAATATAAAATTATAGTAAAATTTTATATATACCAAAATATTATTCTCTATACTTATTTATGTATTTTAACTATAGTTAAGTATATTTATAAAGTTTAAAATAGTTTTAATACAAGATAGAAGTTATTTTCAAAGAAAAACAAATTACCAAAAATAACTTAGGCTTGTCGACAACCCCAAGGAACCCTTGTCGACAAGGTGACAATTTATTTCAAAAGTTTGAATTTCAAAGGAAGTGTCTATTCGTCATATCCTTTCACGAATGGACATGGCTGTTGTTCTACTATAAATAGGGGCTGTTTTAAACGAATTTATAATTATATTTTCTCTGATTTCACTCCTCTTCTTCTTCCACATTTCTTTATATACATTTTTACCATTACTCTGCCGAAATCATCATTGAATCTAACTAGATCATCCCTGGTTTGATTCTCTATCACTATCTCAACAAGATCCCAGTGCTATTCAGAGTTATAGATTTCTTTGTATTCAATCGAGCGAGAAAAGGTGTGATTGTAGCCTGGAAAATCAATCGGGTGAACTTGTTGCCCGTAAAATCAAGTATCTCTACCCAGAGGATTGTGAATCTGGAGCGGTGTACCTCGTGGCCTTGAAATCGAGGGTGTAATTGTAGGAATTTATTTTAAAAGGAAATCCGTACTTGTGTTGCGGGACTGGATGTAGGGTAACTTCGAACCAGTATAAAATCCGGTGTGTTCTTTCCTTTATTGCTTTTACTTTATATCTGCATCTGTGTTTGATTCTGTGATCATATCTATGTCTGAATATTGCATACATTTGTGTTCAAATTAATATAAACTCAAAAAGAATTAGTAATTCCTTAAAACACTATTCACCCCCCTCTAGTGTTAATTCTAGCCTTAAGATCCGTAATCCGCATTTCTCACATTTGGTATCGGAGCAAGGTTTTCAAAGTTTCATAATATGAATTTTGAAAAAGCTTTTAAAATGGCTATGTTTTAAAAACTTGTTAATACTAGTTTAGAAATATTCAGATCATCACTGTCTCATGAGTCTGCATATAATCGATATTCAAATTCAAGTTGTCTACCAAAATTGTATGATGTGTAGGAAACATGTTTTATGGGTGTTGAGGAATCAATCCACAATGGACAAATTGTGTAGAGCAAAAAGAATAAATGGATACTTGATAGTGGATGCTCTAGAAACATGACTGGTAATCCGGATATGCTGAATGATATAATATACAAAGACGGAGGACTGGTTAACTTTGGAGACAACTCAAAAGGATATGTGATTGGCATCGGCAATGTCAGTAACTCTGAAACTTCTATTATTACTAATGTTTTGCTAGTTAAGAATCTGAAACATAATCTGCTAAGTATTAGTCAACTTTGCGATAAAGGATATAAAATTAAATTTGAAAAAGATAAGTGTCACATTGAAGATAATAATTCAACCATAATATTTGAGGGAATTAGGAAAAAGAATATTTATATTCTTAGTATGAAAGTTTCAAATGATAACCTGTGTCTTTTGGCAAATACAAGTGACCCTTGGATTTGGCATAAGAGATTTGGGCATTTGAATTTCAAACTCTCATCTAGACTGTCAAAACATGATCTAGTAAGAGGTCTACCTAAAATGAATTTTAAAGTAGATAGTTTATGTGATGCATGTCAATTAGGAAAACTTAGAAAAAGTTCCTTTAAATTAAAAGATATGATTTCAACTTCAAAACCTCTTGAATTACTTCATCTTGATTTATTTGGTCCATCTCAAATTCAGTCAATAAATCACAGTAAATATGTTTTTGTAATTATAGATGATTATTCTAGATTTACATGAACAATATTTTTGAAACATAAAAGTGATACTTTTGAAAGTTTTAAGAACTTTACAAAAGGATTCAAAATCAACTTTCTGTAAAAATTATAACCATCTGTAGTGATCACGGTGGTGAATTTGAAAATGAAAAGTTTGAGGAATTTTGCAATAAAAAGGGAATAACTCACAATTTTTCATTTCCAAGAACTCCACAACAAAACGGAGTAGTAGAACGTAAAAATAGGATGATTCAAGAGTGTGCGAGAACTATGCTTTCAGATAGTAACTTACCAAAACATTTTTGGGCAGAAGCAGTTTCTACCGCCTATTATATTTTAAATAGAATTTTAATTAGACCTTTAACTGATAAGACATCTTATGAACTTCTTCACGGAAAGAAACCTAAGGTATCTTATTTTAGAATTTTTGGAAGTAAATTTTTTATTTTAAATACAAAAGATAACTTAGATAAATTTGATCCTAAATCCAACAAAGGTATCTTTATCGGATATTCTAATAGAAGTAAAGCATACAGAGTGTTTAATTTAAGAACTAACACCATCGAAGAAACAATGCATGTTTCATTCGATGAAAATCTCAAAAATTTTGAAGATACAAATGATGAAGTGGATTTAATTACTCAAAATCAGGAGTCAACTGAAACTAATAATGAAATTAATCATCCTAATAAAAAGATTAAACTTTTAAAAGATCATCCTATAGAAAATATGCTAGGAGATATGCAATCTGTTGTTACAACTAGAAATCAACTAAGTAAAATGAGCAATGTAGCCTTTATATCAACTATTGAACCCAAAAATCCAAAAGAAGCATCAACTGATGATTCATGGATTTTGGCTATGCAAAAAGAACTAAATCAATTCACTAGAAATGATGTTTGGGAACTTGTTCCTAGACCTGAAAATAAAACTATAATTGGAACTAAATGGGTTTATAAAAATAAATTGAATGAACAAGGTGAGGTCGTTAGAAATAAAGCCCGGTTAGTCGCTCAAGGTTATTGTCAAGAAGAAGGAATAGATTGTGATGAAACCTTTGCTCCCATAGCAAGATTAGAAGCCATTAGGATTCTACTTGCTTTCGCAAATCATAATAATTTCAAATTATTTCAAATGGATGTTAAAAGTACCTTTTTAAATGGATTTGTAAAAGAGGAAGTATATGTTGAACAACCACCACTTTTTGAAGATGAAAATTTACCAAATCATGTTTACAAACTTAAGAAAGCTCTATATGGTCTAAAATAAGCTCCTAGAGCCTGGTATGATAGACTAAGATCTTACTTATTACAATCAAACTTTGAAATTGGTAAAGTAGATAATACTCTTTTTACTAAAAGAAATAAAAATGATATTCAACTAGTACAAGTTTACGTATATGAAATCATTTTCGGATCAACTAATTTTGAAATGAATAAAGAATTTTCTGAAATAATGACAAAAGAGTTTGAGATGAGTCATATGGGTGAATTAAACTTCTTTCTAGGATTGCAAATAAAACAATTAGATAATGATATCTTTATCAGTCAAGAAAAATATGCTAAAGACCTAGTTAGTAAATTTGGTTTGTCTACTGCAAGTGGAAAACCCACTCCCATGGCAACCAATGAGTACCTAAGTAAAGAAGATCTCTCGAAAGATGTAGATCAAAAATTATATAGAGGAATGATTGGATCACTAATCTATATCACTGCTAGTAGACCTGATATCATGCATAGTGTTTGTCTCTGTGCAAGATATCAATCCCAACCTAAAGAGACCCACTTAAAAGGTGTAAAACGTATCATAAGATATGTTAACACACCTTTGATTATGGCTTATTTTATCCTAAAAATGATTCTTTTGAATTAATATCTTACTGTGATGCTGACTATGCAGGTTGTAAATCAGACCGAAAAAGTACAAGTGGAACTTGTCACTTTTTGGGGCATTCTCTGGTTTCCTGGTTTAGTAAAAAGCAAAACACAGTTTCTTTATCAACAACCGAAGCAGAGTATATTTCTGCTGCTTTGGCTTGTTCTGAAGTAATATATATGCAACAAACTTTAAAAGATTTTGGTTTAAATATCTCAAAATCACCAATTTATTGTGATAATACTAGTGCAATAAATTTATCCAAAAATCCTACTCGTCATGCTCGAACTAAACATATTGATATCAGACATCATTTTCTCAAAGATAATATAAGTAAGGAAGTAATTACTCTCGATTATATCAATTCCGAGAATCAAATTGCTGATATCTTAACAAAACCCTTAAATGAATCTATATTTACTAAATTAAGAAGAGAATTAGGTATTTGTTCAATAACTAAAATATAGAATATAAATATATAACAAGTATAATTAAAATTAAATTAAAATAAATCAAATAGCAAAAATATAAGTACCTTGTCGACAACCCTCCTTTACCCCTGTCGACATATAACGAATATTTTTCTTTTGAAATTTTCCCACCAAAATTCAAATGGGTGGTTATATATTCTTCTTATTTCAAAATTTTGTTCATTCTTTCTGTTCTTTCTCTGTTCTAACTTCTAAAAACATTAAAACAATGGCCTCCTCCTCCAAATCAAACAAAAATTCAACATTTTCGTTCCCTTCTCCTTCTACCGGACCATTTCAACGAACTACGCTTGCACAAGTGATGAAAATGGAGGTTTCCTTGAAGGATGCACTGCAACTTATGACTGAAATTCAAGTGGTGCAAATCAGAATGACCAAAGAACAAGAACGGCAAATCAGTTAGGAGAGTTAGTTATTAAGGGCTAAGTTTATGTTTTAGAATTAAGTGTTGATTATTTATGATAACACTATCATTATAATCACATGTAATATATTATTAGATTAAGGGGGAGTTGTATAGATTTAAACTTTGTTTTTGTTGATGACAAAGGGGGAGAAGTATAAAATAGAATAGTTAAGCATAGATTAAGGGGGAGTTATTAGTTTTAGGGGTAGTTATTAGGATAGAAGTAATATTTTACAAACAAAGGTTGTCATCATCAAAAATGGGGAGATTGTTAGTCCCTGAGAAGTTGGTTTTGATGACAAAAACCTTAGAATAAGATTATAAAATATAAATACTAACATTATTGTTTAGATATATATGTATACGCTGGATATATATATAGGTACCAAAGAATGAAGACTGTACAGTATAGAGATTCAAGAACTGATGAACTCAAGATCGAAGATATCAAGATTCAAGACTCATGAGTATCAAGATTATCAAGAGTTCAAGATTTCAAGATAAGTAATTTAGTTAGGAATTTTGTTAAAACTCCTAGAAAAGCACTGACATCTTAAAATCCATTTTATTCGTGGAATGGAATCCACTTCAAGCCCGTTAAAGGGATGGAACACTAAGTAGGATGGAACCTACGATAAATCTAGTGGAACATTGTTTTGTATCCACTAACTTTTATTCAAATGTTTTACAAAATTATATCTTGTTTTCAAAATGATTTCAAAATCTTCCTTTTTAAATCAAAAACATCTATCCTGGTTTTAAAATACTTTTAGCCTTAAAATAATCTTTATTTTCAATATCAAATTATCCTTGGTTTTAAACTATCTTTTAGTTATAATATATTTAACTTTTAATATTTATACCTAGATTTAAATATAAAATTATAGTAAAATTTTATATATACCAGAATATTATTCTCTATACTTATTTATGTATTTTAACTATAGTTAAGTATATTTATAAAGTTTAAAATAGTTTTAATACAAGATAGAAGTTATTTTCAAAGAAAAACAAATTACCAAAAATAACTTAGGCTTGTCGACAATCCCAAGGAACCCTTGTCGACAAGCTGACAGTTTATTTCAAAAGTTTGAATGTCAAAGGAAGTGTCTATTCGTCATATCCTTTCACGAATGGACATGGCTGTTGTTCTACTATAAATAGGGGCTGTTTTAAATGAATTTATAATTATATTTTCTCTGATTTCACTCCTCTTATTCTTCCACATTTCTTTATATACATTTTTACCATTAATCTACCGAAATCACCATTGAATCTAACTAGATCATCTCTGGTTTGATTCTCTATCACTATCTCAACAAGATTCCAGTGCTATTTAGAGTTATAGATTTCTTTGTATTCAATCGAGTGAGAAAAGGTGTGATTGTAGCCTGGAAAATCAATCGGGAGAACTTGTTGCCCGTAAAATCAAGTATATCTACCCAGAGGATTGTGAATCTGGAGCGGTGTACCTCGTGGCCTGGAAATCGAGGGTGTAATTGTAAGAATTGATTTTGAAAGGAAATTCGTACTTGTGTTGCGGGACTGGATGTAGGGTAAATCTGAACCAGTATAAAATCTGGTGTGTTCTTTCCTTTATTGCTTTTACTTTATATCTGCATCTGTGTTTGATTCTGTGATCATATCTGCGTCTAAATATTGCATACATTTGTGTTCAAATTAATATAAACTCAAAAAGAATTAGTAATTCCTTAAAACACTATTCACCTCCCCTCTAATGTTAATTCTAGCCTTAAGATCTGTAATCTGCATTTCTCGCAATTACACTTCTTATTGATCAATGGTGATCATTTTGAGTTTTAGACTAGCGATGTGCGATGTCTCATAGTCCGACAAAGGGGGACCATACCCTGTTAGGAGGAGCTTCGGCTCATAGTCCACAAAGGGGGACCATACCCAGTTAGGAGGAGCTTCGACTCATAGTCCACAAAGGGGGACCATACCCTGTTAGGAGGAGCTTCGGCTCATAGTCCACAAAAGGGGACCATACCCTGTTAGGAGGAGCTTCAGCTCATTTTTTTGGGATAGCGTCCCATTTGTGATACACGTGTTGGTGAGTTTTCATGCTCCCATTTGTGATTGGCATTTCCCCCTTTTTTATGCTTTCTGGATTTTCTATTATGGATTTTTGGAATATATGTTTCACCATTTATTGCGATTTGCATTGATATGTTTTGTCAACATTTGAGGTTTGGTGAATAAGCTAAAGAATATGACAGTCTTTTTGGTGTTTTGAGAAGATTTGAGATATTGTATGATTTTTATTGTTATCATATATTTCTTTTATATCTCTTATCCTATCTCATTTTATATGATATTTATAGCTAGACTGATTTGTTTATTATTTTTCTTCTTAAATAATACTCGGGTGAGACCGAGGTGTTTCATGTGCTTCCGCTTGACTTCTTAGCAGGGACTAGCTTCTGACTTTTGGCTAAATACTTTAGCTTAGTAGTTTTTGCTTTTATACATTCTAGATAGAGACTCCTTGATGTATACTTATTCATTTGTGATGTTGTGGATCTTGTTTGACCACTACTTTGTTGTACACTTCTATGTGTTATATTCATATTTGTTTCCGCCTTAGTGATATGAATATCTATGACTGATTTTGTGTTGTGCTTATTTTATATTTGTTTCCGAAGGCCACATAGCCACCGTGTAGTAGCTTTGAGTTTGTATTTGATATGTCAGATTTCTTCTTGAAATAAAATGCACGTCATTCTATCTGACATATCGGTACTCGCACAAAGCAATTACAGAGATGGTCACTCCTCAACAGCCTTATTCTTCATGCTAGTCGATGGCATTACCCAGTTGTGTCCTTGGCTAGTGTGAGTATAGAGGTAGGGCATCACAGCTTGGTATTAGAGAAAAACTTCGGAACAATGTAGAATAATCTAGCTAGGATCATTGTCCTAAATCTCTCTTAGGAATCGTGCCTTAGGATTTAATCCGAGTCTTTGGACCCATTCTATCCTATTTTCTTTTATGATGCCTTGTTTATCAATCTTGTTTATTTGAATTCATTCTGAGAATAACCTTTTTGCTCTTCTTTCTTTCTTAAAGAAGAGAAATGGTTAGACCTGGCAGTCCTAGCGCTGGTCAATCCGGTGGTCCTCCTCTATATGGCGTATTCATGTCTGCCCAATAACTTTTGGATCTTGTAAAGAATCAAAGGTTTATCCGTGCTTTGAATAAGAACCCTAAAAAGGTTTTATCTCTGTAATTAGAAGTGCCTTTCGACCAGTTTGTAGATATCGCTCTTCGACTTGAAGAGGCCGACAAAGGAAGTGATGGTGATATTGGGGTTTTCAAGAAGAGGCATATTAAGTTCAAAAGCCCTAATCTCAACAAGAAAGTGAAGCAAGCTACTTCGGTAGCAAAGACTCCAATCCTTAATCGTGGAGTATGCTACAATTGTAGTTCTAAGGACCACTATGCAAATAAGTGTCCGAAGCCCCTTACTTGTCGCTATTGCAAAGGTTTGGGTCATCTTTTATCTTTATGTCCCATACTTCAATGTAGGAGAGAGGGAAAGCTGAATGTTGTGCAAGCCCCTAGTAACACTTCTCTTGGTCAAGGTATTTCTCATTCTGTCATTGATGGAATTAATTTGTTTCATGATTATCCTATTCGAATTTCTTTTGATCGGGTGCATCTCACTCTTTTATATCAAAAGAACTCGTTGTTACGTTTTCTTTAAATATTATGGGCTTGATGACTTTACTGAGAATTGCAAATCCGATCGGTGGATCCGCAACACTCAGTTTATTTTGTAAGGATGTTGAAATTATTCTATGTGATTATGCTTTCCGTGCTGATTTGCATGTTATGCGTTACTTAGGTTTCAGAATGATTTTGGGAATGGATTGGCTTAATCGTTATGAAGCCCACATCCTATGTCCCGAGAGGACTATTCATCTTCGACATCCTCAATCTGATAAGCAGATTTTTATTGTTCTTAAAGATTTAGATTCCAATTCGGTAGCATCCTTATATTCTCTAAATCCACATGACGACGATAATGATGATGAGGAAGATGTCATTTCCCTCATTCACGTTGTTCATGAATTTCCCGATATATTTGAGCCCGTTTTAGGATTACCACCTAAGCGAGCAATTGAGTTCAGAATTAATCTAATTCCTGGAGCTCTACCTATCACTCGTCCTCCTTATCGTATTTCCAATAGGGAAAATGAGGAGATACGTAAACAATTATCCGAATTGGAAGTAAAACAGTTTATTCGATCTAGTTCCTCTCCTTGGGGAGCTTCAGCTATCTTTGTGAAGAAATCCGATGGTACACTTAGGCTTTGTGTTGACTACCGCAAGCTTAATGATCTCACCATCAAGAATAAATATCCCTTACCTCAGATTGATGATCTATTCGATCAACTTAGCGGTGCTAGAGTCTTTTCACAATTATACTTAGCAATCGATTTTCATCAGCTTCGTATTGCAGAAGATAGCATTCCTTTGACATCGTTCCGTACCCGTTATGGATCTTATGAATGGCTTGTTATGCCATTTGGTTTGACAAATGATCCCGCTTATTTCGTAGATCTTATGAATCGAGTTTTCAAAGACTTCCTCGATCGATTTGTTCTCATCTTTATAGATGATATTTTTGTTTATTCTAAAACCGAGGAATAGCATGAAAAACATCTTCGAATTGTGTTGGAAACTCTTAGGAGCATTCAATTGAAAGCAAAATTTTCTAAGTGCCACTTTTGGCAATCCCGTGTGAAATTTTTAGGACATATTATTTCTGAATCCGGAATTTCCGTTGATCCTTCAAAGATTGAAGCGATTCAAAATTGGAAGAGACCGGAGAGTGTGACGGAAATTCATAGTTTTCTTGGATTGGCGGGCTATTACCGTCGTTTCATAAAAGACTTTTCTAAAATTTCCTTGCCTCTTACTAGTTTAACAAAGAAGAGAGTTAAGTACATTTGGTCAGACAAAAGTGAAGCTGCTTTTCAGAAATTAAAAGAACTCCTTTTCGATGCTCCTATTCTTGTGATTCCCGAAGGGAACCAAGACTTTATTGTTTATACCGATGCTAGTCGTGTTGGTTTAGGAGCCGTTCTCATGCAAAGGGAACATGTTATCGCTTATGCTTCTAGGCAATTAAAGCCCGCCGAGACTAGATATGCCACTCATGATTTAAAGCTTGCAGCCATTGTTTTCGCCCTTAGAATTTGGCGTTATTATCTTTTGGGAGAGAAATTTGTTCTCTACACCGATCATAAATCTTTGAAGTATTTATTTTCTCAAAAGGAACTTAATTTTTATCAACAACGTTGGCTCGAATTCCTTGCATCTTATGATCTTGATATTCTCTATACTCCCAAAAAGGGAAATCGTGTTGCTGATGCCCTTAGTCGTAAGCAACAAGCGGTTGTTTCCATGATGATATCCGAATGGAATGATATCGAGACTTTATCCACTTGTGAGATTCGAGATCGTGAATCTGATTCATGTTCATCTCTTGTTTTATGTAGCCTTGAGGATCATCCTTCTCGTTTGGACCGCATCCTTGAAACTCAAAAGCAAGATCCCGAATTGGCTCTTCTTAGCCAAAGTTGTAGGGATCAAAATATGGTTAAAGGTTTGAAAGACTTTGATATTGATGCTCGCGGAGGCATTCGAATATTTGGTAGACTTATTGTGCCAAATATTAGTGATCTTCGTAAAGATATTTTAGAAGGTTCTCATTGTTCTAAATTTACCATTCATTCCGGTAGTAGTAAAATGTACGCGGACATGAAACGACTTTATTATTGGGATGGAATGAAATTTGATATTGCTAAATTTATTAAGCGTTGCATGACTTGCCAACTCGTAAAGGCCGAGCATCAAAGGCCCGGTGGGTTATTGCAACCTTTAGACATTTCCGTTTAGAAGTGGGATCAAATTTCCATGGACTTTATTGACGGTCTTCCCCGTTCTCGTTCGGGTCATGATAGTTTATGGGTGATTGTAGATAGACTTACAAAATCCGCCCATTTTATTCCCGTTCGGTCTAATCGGACCGTACCTCTTTTGGCCAAACTCTATGTTAAAGAAACTATTAAATTGCACGGAGTTCCTATTTCTATTGTTAGCGATCATGATCCATTATTTACTAGTGGATTTTGGAAGGGTCTTCAAAAAGCTTTGGGAACGAAGCTTAATTTTATTACTGCTTATCATCCTCAGTCCGATGGACAAACGGAGTGTGTGAATCAAACTCTTGAAGATCTCCTTCGTGCATGTGTTCTTGATTTTGGTGGAAGTTGGGAAGATCATATTTCTCTTGTTGAGTTTTCTTATAACAATAGCTTCCAATCTAGTATTGGTACGGCACCTTTCGAGGCACTCTACGGAAGGCCATGCCGATCTTCTTCGTGTTGGCTTGAAGTCGGTGAGAAGCTGGTTTTAGGTCTAGATTTTATTCGTGATGCCACAGAAAAGATTGACCTTATTCGTCATAGGATGAAAGAAGCTCAAAGTAGACAAAAATATTATGCCGATAACTGAAGAAGGAATTTGGAATTTTCTGTGGGAGATTTGGTATTCATTCGTGTTTCACCTATGAAGGGTGTTGTGCGTTTCAATCGATCGGGAAAATTAGCACCTCGATATATTGGCCCATTTCCCATCACCGAACGCATTGGTTCCGTGGCTTATCGCCTTTTATTACCGGCACAATTTTCTGCTATTCATGACGTGTTCCATGTCTCTCAACTACGAAAATGCCTTAGAGATTCCGATTCTATTCTTGAGCCCGGTGTTATTGAAGAAATTGAGGTTTCACCTAATTTGACTTATGATCAACATCTTATTCGCATCATTGCTACAGAGGTTAAACGTCTTCGTAATAAAGATGTCCTGCTTGTGAAAGTTCAATGGTCCTCAAATCCTAAGGATTGTTCTTGGGAATCCAGAGAATTCATCGAGCGAACACATCCGGACTTACTCTCTCGTGCTCCTTAAGGTGAACTTCTTACTTCAAAATTTTCTTTTGTGTTGTTATGCCTTAGAGTGGTTGTTACTCTTTATTTTCTTCTTAAATATTGCGAAGACGCAATTTCTTTAAGGAGGGGAGTCTGTAACAACCCGTATATTTTACGGTTATATATTTAAATATAGCATCGTTAGTTGAATTTAAAGTCCGAAATGTGACTTTTTGTAAACAATCGAATCCGGACTCGGGACTACTTCCATTGAGTCCAAAACGGCATTTGCGACCTTTTTGAGTATAAACATCGATATGTTTGGAGTTGATTAGAATTTTGGTATTTTCATTTGGGGCTTTGGGTTTCAGCTCACTAACCTAACAAGGTAACCCCAACTCCTCTACCTAATAACTCCCACTCCACTCCTCTTCATTCATTCATAACATTTCCTAACACTCAAGCTAAAGGAAAGAATGGAGGAAAAGATGGGAAATTAAAATTCCTAAGCCCTAGTTTTCTTAGGAAATTCAAGTTCTAGTTCTAAAATCAAAGAGAAGCTTAGGTAAGCATCCTCTTCATCTTCTCCATCTCAATCTCTCTTCAAATTTCAGAAATTCCTATAAAGTAATCTAGGAAATCTTTGCATGTGTTAATAGATTGAAGATCTTAGAGGAGTAGTTGAAGAGGAATTCATCTTCCTTTGTTTTAGAGCTTCTCATTCGTTGTTTTTGAGTTTTAAAGGTGAGTTCTTAAACTCACATCTATGTCTATAGCTTTCATTGTTGTTAGGTATGAATTCCTAACATCTATTTCATGTTCAATTGCTTCTGATTTGAATTGGTTTGATAAATTTTCCAATTTTGAAGTCAAAATCTTTAAAGATCCTATCTTGGGTGTTTGGACATGTTTTTGGTGGTGTATCGAAGAGCCTAAAGGGCTGGGTTGTCGATTGGCATAAATCCCTAGCATCCATCGCTCGTTCGATCGCTTCCGGTTTGGATTTTGCCCTCTTTGGGCTAGGCTGATTTTTGCCTACCAGGAAAATCCAGACGTCTGGTAGGGGTCCCTGGAAAAAGAAAAAAAATAACAAATGCAGAAAAAAATGGCTGAGGCAAAATCCAGACGTCTGGTTAAACCCAACCAGACGTCTGGTCCTATGCAATTTTGCCTATTTTGGATGTTTTTGAGTGGATTTCCAATTTTTATCGATTTTTGTTGATCCGGTTAGTTGTTGTCAATTATTATCGACTTTGATGACTTCATTTATGGATTTTTGGAAATATCTATTTGATTGGGATTTGATATTGATTTTTATGGTTTGAATTCATGTCGTCGAATGTGGATTTTTGGTGATAGATTGTTTTTACAATCATTTCTGTGATTTGTCACTTTTAAATACAAAGGTTTCTATACTAGTAGTAAATACTCAAACTCTTTCACAAAAACGATTTCAACGTTACTTTTAATACAAAGCTCGTTTTTAAAACCGTTTTCCAATCTATTAGTATATACAAACCTTTACCTCATTCGTATGAGAAATCTAATTAAACGACTTAGCAAAACAAATGGTATGAAACGCTTGCGTTTACTTTGTCAGTTAATTCTTGGACTTGTTCGGTTGAAATCTCATGACAATTTTCGAGTGGAAATCTACAGTTTTTTTGTAAATATTTAAGTTAAGCCAGTGGTTATGGGACATGAAGCTAAACTCATTTATTTACTAGCTTAGTGTAATTTACACTTCTTATTGATCAATGGTGATCATTTTGAGTTTTAGACTAGAGATGTGCGATGTCTCATAGTCCAACAAAGGGGGACTATACCCTGTTAGGAGGAGCTTTGGCTCATAGTCCACAAAGGGGGACCATACCCTGTTAGGAGGAGCTTCGGCTCATATTCCACAAAGGGGGACCATACCCTGTTAGGAGGAGCTTCGGCTCATAGTCCACAAAGGGGGACCATACCCTGTAGGAGGAGCTTCGGCTCATAGTCCACAAAGGGGGACGATACCCTGTTAGGAGGAGTTTCGGCTCATAGTCCACAAAGGGGACTATACCCTGTTAGGAGGAGCTTTGGCCCATTTTTTTTGGGATTGCATCCCATTTGTGATACACGTGTTAGTGAGTTTTAATGCTCCCGTTTGTGATAGGCCTTTCCCTTCTTTTTTATGCTTTTTGGATTTTCTATTATGGATTTATGGAATATATGTTTCACCATTTATTGCGATTTGCATTGATATGTTTTGTTAACATTTGAGGTTTGGTGAATAAGCTAAAGAATATGACATTCTTTTTGGTGTTTTGAGAAGATTTGAGATATTGTATGATTTTCATTGTTATCATATATTTCTGTTATATCTCTTATCCTATCTCATTTTATATGATATTTATAGCTAGACTGATCTATTTTTTTCTTCTTAAATAATACTCGGGTCAGACCGAGGTATTTCAGGTGCTTCCACTTGACTTCTTAGCAGGGACTAGCTTCTGACTTTTGGCTAACTACTTTAGCTTAGTAGTTTTTGCTTTTATACATTCGAGATAGAGACTCCTTGATGTATACTTATTCTTTTGTGATGTTGTGGATCTTTTTTGACCACTACTTTGTTGTACACTTCTATGTGTTATATTCATATCTATTTCCACCTTAGTGATATGAATATCTGTGACTGATTTTGTGTTGTGCTTATTTTATATTTATTTCCAAAGGCCACATATCCACTATGTAGTAGCTTTGAGTTTGTATTTGATATGTCGGATTTCCTCTTGAAATAAAATGCACGTCATTCTATCTGACATATCGGTACTCGCACAAAGCAATTACATAGATGGTCGCTCCTCAACAGCCTTATTCTTCGTGCTAGTTGACGGCATTACCCAGTATTGTCCTTTGCTAGTGTGAGTATAGAGGTGGGGCGTCACATGAAGCCACACTCCCCCACCATGGAATGGCCGTGAGCAATATCAAGGAGGAGGAAGGAAAATTCAAGTACAAAAGTGTTGACACCAGAAACGGCCATCAACACTCAATAGAATCTAGTAGAGATTAAATGAAGAATGAAATTAAAATATAGCAAATATCATATGAACACATAGATTTTTATAGTGGTTCGGCAATCTTGACCTACGTCTACTTCATATTTTTATTGATCTTGCACTTGATTATGATTACAAGAATGTTTGGATCAGCTAGGATCCATTAGTACAAAAATGAAGAATAAAAATGGAAGAGCCTTTTCAGTAGAAGACATGATCCCTTTTCTGTTGCCATTCCTGCTGCATTTATAGGGGAAGATGTGCATAGATCAGACTGAAATTTCAGTAGAAGATTCGGGAGAGCAAGACGATGCCACCTAAAAATTTCCAGTCCCATCGCGGCCCCCAATAGAGATCCATAACAATCCCTATTATTGTTTCCAAATGGGTTGCGGCCCCTATGAGGGGTGCCCCATGATGTTAGCTACTTGCTCCCTAAATTTCATGTAATTCCGACGTACGGTTTGTGAGATATCACATTTTCATTGAAGTAGTGTTGCATGAATTCCGATTTCTGCCGATCCCTCCAAAAGGAGTTATGTCGATCCCTCCAACTTACTCCAATTGGAATGAGATCCCTAGGTGGTGTTGCACATGTTGTAGTAGGTTTGTACTTCAAGTTTCATGTCAATTGGATGAGTAGAACTTGAGTTATTGCTCAATCTTTGGTGCAATTGAGTTGTCTCCTAATTCTAGCCGATCCCTATGGAAGGAAGAGGGTGGATCCCTCTTTTTTCATCCTTCTGAGATGCGATTCCTAGGGTAGGCTCCCTAGTGTTCCCATTTCTTGTTCTAAATGTTTCATGTGTAATGGATTTGAAGAATATGAGATATCGATCGATCATCGTTGAATTGAGCTGTGGAATCGATATGATACGATCCATAGTGTTGAATATGGATCGTACCTGATCCATCTTCGGGGAGTAGTGAACTTTCATACTTTTGCTTAGCTACTGCTTCATATTATCATCTATGTTTGATTTTTGGACCCCACAATCATCACTCTAGGCTACTGGCCTTGATGACAGTCGAGTTTAACTTGTGCAGTCAGTTCGGATATAGCCGGGTCAAAATGTCGGATAACATTTGCCACCCAAAGTACGTCTTGTTGCGTACATGACGTGCTTTAAATCGAAGCATGTTAGAGTCGTAAGAAAGAAATCCATCCAGTTTCCTTAATAGTCGCTATCCTTCCGTTGAATTATCTTACCAAAGTGTTGTATCCCTCTTTGATCATCATGACGCTTGGTCGATTTCCAATAGTATAAATTCAGGATTGTATTCCATTAGTTGGTATCTGTGTCTGGTTCTATAGGGCTAGTAAGCTTTGGCTATCTGATCCAATCTTTTCTTTAATAACTCCAAGTGAAAATTTTATTTCTGTCGATTTCAAGAAGTCAAAATTTTTGAATATACATGTGCATGTTCAGGTACATGTTCTTGTTATTGGCTCTCGGATGTGTTTGTATGCTCACGAGTCGTCACCAATTCCTTCTAGTTCAGTTGCAATTGGATTGAAATTCCTTGTTTATATATTATTTTATAATGAAATAGGGGTTGTAATAAGTCATTCGATGAGAGGGGACTTCAAACACTACAGGGATGATGGCCTTGGAGCCGTATGCAAGGGCAAATAGAGTATGGCCAGTCGGGGACTTGTGGGTGGTTCTATAAGCCCCTAATGCTGTTGGGAGTTCATCCACCCACTTGCCTCTAGCCTTTTCCAAACATTTCTTCAAAATGGACTTGATGATTTTGTTCACAGCTTCAACCTGTCCATTTGCTTGAGGGTGAGTAACTGCCGCAAATCCCTTTTAAATACGATGCCGACGGCAGAAGTCCTTAAATTTAATGCTGTCGAATTGGGTTCCATTATCAGTTATAATAGTTCATGGAAGGCCAAAATGACAGATGATGTTCCGGATAATGAAGTTGATTATTTTCTTCATTTTGATCATGGTTAAAAGTTCTACTTCAGCCTATTTTGTGAAGTAATCAACTACTATGATGGCGTATTTCGCACCACCTTTAGAATCCGCAAGACGTTGATGATGTCAATACCCCAAGTGGCAAATGGCTACGGAGTGACCATTTGAGTAATTTCCATCGATAGGGGCCCTCAGAATTTTCGCAAACATCTGGCACTCATCGCATTGTCTAGTGTGATCAGCTGCATCTCGATTGACAGTTGGCCAGTAATACCCGTAGCGGAGTATTTTCTCTGCCAGGGTTTGCCCCTTGGTGTGATCTCCGCATTCTTCTTCATGGACTTCTCTCAAGACTCGTTTGATTTCATCATGGGTGATATGCCTGTAACAACCCGAATTCCAGTGGGTCCTGATTTTTCGCAAAAATGCTAAAACCCAAGCCCACTGAAGCTCGAGTTGGGTATCTGGTATCCTGGAAATAGGCAAAGACAAATATATCAGAGCTCAAGTAAATATCTCACAGAGGAACTAACTAAAATATAATAGTAAGTAAATACTCACCAAGATAATAACATTTTCTAAACAAGTGTCTCAAAGCTGGAAAGTCTCTGCCATCTACCTAACCTGTGGGATGTATGTGGAAGGGGTCCGAACTAAAGTTCTGGTGAATGGACAAATTATACACTTCTAAGCTTAATTCTACATATACCGTTTTATTCCCATTTTCTGTTATGTTAGGTTTATTGGGTTTATAATACTCTCGCCTCTATGCGTGAATCGTACCCATCTACTCCCTAGTAAATTAAAACCTAATAACAAATATATATGCAGCTACATGCCCAATGATCGCATCGGTCCTAGGTACTACCCATAGTACCTTCTATATCCTCCTCGAAAAGGAATCCATCGCCTTGCTCCTAGAGCGTTCTGTAACTACATCCTACAATACAGATGTTCCATCGTCTACTATGAAAACGTAAAAATACGTCCGCACTAGGCTATACTAATGCTCGGACATCCACAATGTACCACCCAATGCGTACCTTGAGGACTATACGTAATCGTTCTGTCTACTCCCTAAATCCCACCAACAAGGTCTACCTTGTATGGAACTCGGTCAGAGATTTTCTATATCTATAAAGGACAGCTTCATTAGGTCTACAATACAGATATTCTACTTGGTCTGTCTCTTTTCTCATCATGGCTATGGCCCCACGAAGCCACCCCTCAACTAATCGAAAGACCTCTAAAGAGCTAAGTGGCCGTGCCCTACTGCAAACAATCTAAACATCCAATTGGCTGCAACCCTCATCCAATGTCTCGATAGTGAAAGAACCATTGGCCTGTTGATTTAACTAACTCGTTTTTGATTGATGATGGCTTGATCTCCGTATGCGACTACCCTTTTGGGTCATGCCCACTAAAACATACTCGCAAGTCAAAGTATGGTGTCATACGAATATCCTACTCCATTCATCAACCTTTTGACTGCCTACAAAGGTCCGCTTCGTTAGGCCTGCAATGCAAAAGCAGTCAAGGCATACTCTCTTGATGGAACACCTACAGACCTACCTCCAGGGGTGCAGCTTCCTTAGGCCTATCCCATAGGGCCACCTAGAGTACCCTCACGTCCCGTTGAAGTCTCGTACTTCCTTCTAGCCCAAATTAACTAAGTTGGATGTGCTATTTCTGTAATAAAATCTGCGATGAACTGCTTCGTTAGGCTCTTCATCCTTTGGGCTACTCCAAACGCATCTTACCATTTTATTAGACCTTACGTCTAATCTTTTATTATGCGATTAGTTTACTTTTCTTATTCTGTTGGCTACTTATTTACCCTAATCAGCAAGCCCAGCCCTACCTAACTATTGTGAGACCATCAGTTCCTGACTGAAAGGGAATGTTGCCGGTATGGGCCACTTCTATCATTTTTCTTATTAACTTAATCCAAGATCTAAGTCGATAAAATAAGCCTCTTTTATTTCTTTCTTTTTAATTATAACTTATGTGTTACAATTATACTTGCAATTGTTACTTTTATATTCTTTTCTTTTTTTATATCTTACATGTTATAAGTGTAATTACAAGTGCCTCTCTTCTATTCTAGTCTATCCTCTTTTATTATGATACTATATTCTTTTTAGTTCTCTTATATTATATGACATCTTAGCTTGGAACTACGTCCAATTGTCATAAATTACTTATCATAATAACCGCTTTACTTTTATTTTATTATCTGCGCAGTAAATGCAGATCTAGGCACATTTTTGTTTATTATTTCTAGTCTTGTCAAATAATTAACTTGATTTCTTCTTTAATTTCTTTAACTCTTCACTTTATTCTCTTTTATTCTAGGAAGTAGTTCTATTCTATTTGGTTGGTTACAAAAACTATGCTAAAAATCCATTTCCATATTTTAATACTAAATAATGATATAAACGATAACTCGTAATTGCAAGATATTTCTTTTATTGTCTCTTTAATTATTGGATAATGCAAAATACAGAAATGTCTCTATTTTACACTAATTCCCATTTTTTATTCTTGCAATAGCGTTTATCGTTATTCTTACATTATTAAACTATGGAAATGTATTCTCTTTTCTAAACCCCCAACCAATCTATCACTAACATACAAATCGAGTTATTAAAATTTCCCCGTTTTAATTTATTTCTCCTGTTTTAGCATAATTTACTGTAAATTTCTTACTTTTAGGCTTATGCCTTTCTCTATAACTGTTAAGCCTAATATTATTCATATTTAATTGGATGCCTATAATTCTTTTCCATATAAATAATAATTAAATATAAGCTCTCTTGTAGAATTTACAGTTTCAACATAACTAATTACTGAAATAAATGCTGAATTAAAATATTTAACTGGAATCTAACGATAATATATCATAAACGTAAAAGATATATAATTTAAATCCACTCACATGTCGTCCTTAGCTTTTCTCCATGGTCTTAGCTCTGCTCCATGGCCTTCTTGGATCCCCTTCTAAGGTGTCTAATATTTTTATTAAGAAGATCTTCTCCCTAGAAATATTTTCTATTTAGGGTCCAGCCTCAGGCAATGAACCTAATTGGGAGAAAATCTGATTATGAGAAAATAGCTAGGCTTAGGATCCTATTTATAGTGGAGTTTGGGGATCTCAGACCGTCAGATTTTTGGATTGAATCTGGTGCAACCACGTCACAGGCTTGCTGCGGATCGTTGGATTTAGAAACCAACGTTTGAGATTGCACAAAAATCAAATTAAATAGGCTCGGCAAGTCCCTTGACGAATTCACGTCCAGGGGAAAACGCAAGTCGACCTTAGAGTCGACCCTTGTGCACTGCGGGTCGACCTATGGATTGACCCATGGGCCTTATTTTTTTTTCTGTTCGTTCTTCTGATTTTCGTTTATCTCGTAACTTCTTCGTATTAACTCGGATTTTGACAAGTTATATATGGAAATTTATCAGAAAATCGCCACGAACACAATGGTATAAGTTTCAAGGCCATATTCTGACATTTCCAAAAATGTTTATTCACTCTTCATCGTTATTTGGTTATTTAATTATCTAAAAATGCAGGGTGTTACATTCTCCCATCCTTTAGGAAATTTCAACCCCAAAATTCGACAACGATAAAATTATGTAATTCCTCGCATCAATCACATCCATTTTGTGTACATCCAATTTTGCGACCATCCGCGTCCTTGTGCAAAGTGTCATTCAACACAAAATATATGAATGTACATGAATTTCTAAGCGATACCTCCTATATGAATGCTTTTCTTCTTTAAAAATTTATTTTAAAACATGATGCATACACCTTAAATATACTTGCAATTTCTATATGAATGCAATCTTTTGAAAACTCAAAACGTTTTTCATCCAATTTTTCCCACACTCCTACTGAATAGGGGTGTAGTTCAACGAATTTTACATCCAAATCCTACCACACAACTTTTAATATTCGAATTTTAGAAAAAATCTAATTTTCCGAACTCGATTTCTTATGTCAAAAAGAAGGTAGAAAACGGAAAACCTTACGTTTACCATTTTACTTTTGTGCGCCTCTTTCCCCGTACTTGGAACTTATGCCGATATTCTATAAAAATCTCTATTTTCTTTCCCAAGCACGGTTTACATAAGAAAAACTTTCCTTTTCAAACTTTTTCCCAAGCTTAATTTACAGAAAAATGTAATTTTCTTTTGCAATTCTCATTTGTTTCTATTGACGTTTCCATCGCTTTCTTTAGATCTTACTATCTTTCTTTTAGTTACTTTTATCTGCTTTTACTTTTCTTTAATATAGCAGCTAAACACACCTATCTTCTAGGGCTAGGAGGCCTAGGACCATGTCCACTCTGACTCAGAAAGGTCCTACTCTAGGAATCTAAGTAACTCATATGCTCCTCCTGCCGCCTATTACTTTTTACTAACTTATGCTGCATTACTCACGATGAATAAGATCTATTCATCTCTTCCTTTCCATACTCAAAATGGAATAACCAAATCTCATTTACTGCAATGAATAAGGATTTTAATCTATGCAGTCTCTATCTTAAAAGGCAACTAAGCTTGGGGAAATTTTCTCTTTACCTTTACTTTTCATTTTTCCTCAACTAAGGTCTATATATCCCAATCACGTGTGCCTTACTATCTTAATAGTATCACTTTACTATTCTTCTATAGTCTACACACATGAAGCAACATTCCTAGGTTCTCACTAGTGTCCTATACACTTTGGGAACTTTTATTATTACTGCTAAAAGTAATCACTGCTATCTCTTACATAGCCTTACACTTTTCTCGTCACACCTAGGAAATGATTCCTATCTACTCCATATTTAAAAGTTTGGTTTGGTATTTATCATTTCATTTCAAAAATTAAAGCTTCTAAATTTTTGAAACATCAAATCCTAAAATTATTTCCTTTAAAAGTGTTACTTTGAAGTTTCTATTAAATTCAAAGGTACTCCCTAAACCTAGAGGGGAAAACTTACAAATTCTAAGTTCAAAGCATATTCCTCTTTTCCTTTTTAAAGACCTTAACAGCTTTTCATAAAAAAAAATTGGATTTTAAATTTAACTGTTTACTAAGTTTTTCTCTTTAAAAAACTTATTTACTTTTTCACCCAACCATTTTTCTTTAAAACAAGCCTTGCTTGTCTTTAAAACAATTTTCTTTTCTTGACGTCCAAAAATGTCATCACAAGTTTTCAAAACATCTTCATTTCATAGATTTTCAAATTTACAAAAACTGGAGTAGATAAGAATAATTATTCTATCAAAATTTCCTTAACTTTCCTACTCTTCCAATTACATAACCTTGGAGGAGTTTCTAATTTACTACAAATGGGGATTTTCCACAAAGGCAAGTAACCCATGCGCATAATCAATGGAAAAATATGAAATTTCCATTGTTGAGCTTTCCTACTAAGGCTCTCTATAATATCCCTCCTAACTAACACTGTCACTAATTATTACACTTCTCATTATACCTAATGGTTTTATACCTTAATGTATTGGAACTACTTTCTCTTATGAGAAACCATTAACGCTATAACCTTCTATGAATCTTTTAAAAGAGGATTTCATGTTTGTGTGAAATTACAAGGAACTTATTTTATAAGTTATCGAAATAGGCTATACAAAATATGGTGCTTTCCATACCTTGTACATCTCTTCCACGTATTCCTTATAACTTGCACAAAACATCTTCACTTGCGGTTTGGTTTCATAGAAAATTATACCATTATTCATTTCATTCCAATACATTAAAGTATGTTTAATCTATACTCACTTACAATAGATATTTCCTACGAAATTTATAAATTTTCTAATATTTGACTTATATCTTTTTCAGAAGAATTCATTTTCAAAATCGTTTTAACATTTTCATAACTAGAAAACATTTCCATATACTTATTTAAATAATAAGTGTGCTTATAAATCACTTTATTTCTATACTTCGAAATTATCTTCAAAACACATTTTTATTTGGGTTAAAATAGCCGTTGTGTAAAACACCGTTACCACAACCCAAAAATACTAGTATACAGATTCAATTAAAATAAATATTAATAAATCCCATATGCTATGTAAAAACATTTCCTTTGGGAGTCACCTACTTTAACAATAGTGTCATAGTCTAAGCTTCCTTTATTTTTCACGAAAACATCTATTACAACAATAAATGTTGTAACCTACGTTTTTGATACTTAACACACTCTAGGTTTTTATATTTTAAAATCATTGTTTACCTTCAAGGAAACTAGCGAGCTATATATGCTCTATAATTCTTCAAAAAGAATTAAAATTCACATCATATAAAAACCAATTAAAATTTCGTACCACTTTTTTTTCAAAAACCCAATATTTACTTCAAACATATCAACAATTATATTTTTCAACTCCAAAAAGTTTCATTTTATTGGGCTAGACATAAAGTGGATTTTCTTCTTACTACCCTAGGAATATCCTTCCTAAACTTTGGAATCCTCATTCCCCTACTAAAATCTCTTATTCCTTCCAAAATAAAAATACTCTCCCTATTATCCCTAGGGAACTTTCCCACTTCTTATGACATATGGATACTAATCTTCTCTCAAAACATAACTTATTGTACACTATAAATTGGTAATAACTTAAGGCTCAAAACTCTTGGGTTATCACAAACCCAACTAGCAAGCTATGCACAAATGAACTTCTAAAAACTTTCCATATGTTGTGGACTATTTGGATTTTAGTACATAATATTTTTATATTTTATTCAAAATACAAATACATTCACTCACTATCTACCTAGGAACCCTAAACCTAGGCTCTAATACCAAATGTAACAACCCGAATTCCAGTGGGTCCGGATTTTTTGCAAAAATGCTAAAACCTAAGCCCACTGAAGCCCGAGTTGGGTATCTTGTATCCTGCAAATAGGCAAAGACAAATATATCAGAGCTCAAGAAAATATCTCATAACGGAACTGACTAAAATATAATAGTAAGTAAATACTCACCAAGATAATAACACTTTCTAAACAAGTGTCTCAAAGCGGTAAAGTCTCTGCCATCTACCTAACTTGTGGGATGTATGAGGAGGGGGTCAGAACTAAAGTTCTGGTGAATGGACAAATTATACACTTCTAAGCTTAATTATACATATACCTTTTTATTTTCATTTTTTGTTATGTTAGGTTTATTGGGTTTATAATACTCTCGCCTCTGTGCATGAATCGTACCCATCTATTCCCTAGTAGATTAAAACCTAATAACAAATATATATGTAGCTACATGCCTAATAACCGCACCGATCCTATGTACTACCCATAGTACCTTCCGTATCCTCCTTGAAAAGGACTCCATCATCTTGCTCCTAGAGCGTTCTGTAACTACATCTGTAAAGGATAGTTTGTGAGGCTTACAATACATATGTTCCGTCGTCTACTACAAAAACGTAAAACTTCGTCCGTGCTAGCCTATACTAATGCTTGGACATCCACAATGTACCACCCAGTGCGTACCTTGAGAAATATACGTAATCGTTCTGTCTACTCCCTAAATCCCGCCAACAAGGTCTACCTTGTTCGAAACTCAATCGAATATTTTCTATATCTGTAAAGGACAGCTTCGTTAGGCCTACAATACATATATTCTACTTGGTATGTCTCTTTTATCATCGTGGCTATAGCCCCACGCAGCGACCCTTAACTAATCGAAAGACCTCTAAAGAGCTAAGTGGTTGTGCCCTACTACAAACAATCTAAACATCCAATTGGCTGCGCCCCTCATCTAATGTCTCGATAGTGAAAGAATTATTGGCCTATTGGTTTAACTCTAGTCTTTCCCGAACTCGTTCTTGATTGATGATGGATTGATCTCCGCATGCGATTATCCTTTTGGGTCCTGCCCGCTAAAACCTACTCGCAAGTCAGAGTACGGTTTCATACGAATATCCTACTCCATTCATCAACCTTTTGACTGCCTACAAAGGTCCGCTTCGTTAGGATTTCAATGCAAAAGCAGTCAAGGCATACTCTCTTGATGGAACACATATAGACCTTCCTCCGGGGGTGCAGCTTCGTTAGGCCTACCCCAGAGGGCCATCCTAGAGTACCCTCACGTCCCGTTGAAGTCTCGTACTTCCTTCTAGCCCAAGTTAACTAAGTTGGACGTGCTATTTCTATACTAAAATCTACGATGAACTGCTATGTTAGGCTCTTCATCCTTTGGGCTACTCCAAGTGCATCTTACCATTTGATTAGACCCTACGTCTAATCTTTTATTATGTGTTTAGTTTACTTTTCTTATTCCGTTGGCTACTTATTTACTCTAATCAGCAAGCCTAGCCCTACCTAACTATTATGAGACCATCAGCTCCTGACTGAATGGGATGCTACTGGTACAGGCCACTTCTACCATTTTGCTTATTAACTTAATCCAAGGTCTAAGTTGATAAAATAAGCCTCTTCTATTTCTTTCTTTTTAATTATAACTTATGTGTTACAATTATACTTGCAATTGTTACTTTTATATTCTTTTCTTTCTTTTATAACTTACATGTTATAAGTGTAATTACAAGTGCCTCTCTTCTATTCTAGTCTGTCCTCTTTTATTATGATACTATATCTTTTTAGTTCTCTTATATTATATGACATCTTAGCTTGGGACTATATCCAATTGTCACAAATTACTTATCATAATAACTGCTTTACTTTTATGTTATTATTTGCGCAGTAAATGCAGATCTAGGCACATTTCTGTTTATTATTTCTAGTCTTGTCAAATAATTAACTTGATTTCTTCTTTAATTTCTTTAACTCTTCACTTTATTCTCTTTTATTCTAGGAAGTAGTTCTATTCTATTTGGTTGGTTACAAAAACTATGCTAAAAATCCATTTCCGTATTTTAATACTTAATAATGCTATAAACAATAACTCGTAATTGCAAGATATTTCTTTTATTGTCTCTTTAATTATTGGATGATGCAAAATACAGAAATGTCTCTATTTTACACTAATTTTCTTTTTCTTTTTTTCTTTTTTAATTCTTGCAATTATGTTTATCGTTGTTCTTACAATATTAAACTTTGGAAATGTATTCTCTTTTCTAAACCAACCAACTAATCTATCACTAACTTCCAAATCAAGTTATTAAAATTTTCCCTTTTTAATTTATTTCTCCAGTTTTAGCATAATTTACTTTAAATTTCTTACTTTTAGGCTTAGGCCTTTCTCTATAACTGTTAAGCCTAATATTATTCATATTAATTGTATTCCTTTCATTCTTTTCCATATAAATTATAATTGAATATAAGCTCTCTTATAGAATTTACAATTTCAACATAACTAGTTAGCAGAACTAATTACTGAAATAAATGCCGAATTAAAATATTTAATGGGAATCTAATGATAATATATCATAAACGTAAAAGATATATGATTTAAATCCACTCACATGTCGTCCTTAGCTTTGCTCCATGGTCTTAGCTCTGCTCCATGGCCTTTCTGGATCCCCTTCTAAGGTGTCTAATATTTTTATTAAGAAGATCTTCTCCCTAGAAATATTTTCTATTTAGGGTCCATCCTCAGATGATGAACCCAATTGGAAAAAAATCTGATTGTGGGAAAATAGCTAGGCTTAGGGCCCTATTTATAGTGGAGTTTGGGGATCTCAGACCGTCGGATTTTTGGATTGAATCTGGTGCAACCACTTCACGATCTTGGTGTGGATCGTTGGTTTAGAAACCAACGTTTGAGACTGCATAAAAATCAAATTAAATAGGCTCGGCATGTCCCTGGATGAATTCACGTCCAGGGGAAAACACGAGTCGACTTGTGTTCATCAGGGGTCGACCTTAGGGTCGACCCTTATGCACTGTGGGTCGACCTATGGGTTGACCCATGGGCCTTATTTTTTTTCGTTCTTCTGATTTTCATTTCTCTCGTAACTTCTTCGTATTAACTCGGATTTCGACAAGTTATATATGGAAATTGATCAGAAAATTGCCATGAAAACAATGGTATAAGTTTCGAGGCCATATTTTGACAATTCAAAAAATGTTTATTTTCAATGTTCATCGTTATTTGGTTATTTAATTATCTAAAAATGCGGGGTGTTACAATGCCATAGCAGGGGAATGGAGAAAGCCCTTTCTATACATGACTCCTTCTTGGATGATGCAGCGTGAAGCTTTGAGGAGGATCTGTCGTTTTTCATTCCTCCGTTCAGGATGAATTCCCCATTGTAGATAGTCTTTAATAGGAGGCATCCATGACTCCTTTTCTGGCTCCATCTCCAAGATCTAGTTGATCTCCATCTATCAATGCTTAGAGTGTCAAGTACTTCAACCGGGACAAGTCTATTTGCTGCTCATCCCCAGAACTAGCAAGCTTAGCCAATGACTCGGCTTTTTCATTTTGTCTCTGAGGATGTGTGTAATGGTGTAATACTTGAAGTCGGCTAGTACCTCTTGGACCCAATTGAGATAAGGAGCAAGACGCTGCCCCCTAGCAAGATAATCTTCCCTGACTTGGGATACTACTAACCAGGAATCACGAAAGATATGTAAAGTTTCCACTCCAAGTTCTCTAGCAAGTTTGAGCCTGGCGATTAAGGATTCATACTTAGCTTCGTTATTTGTTGCAGGGAAGTCGAGTTTCATGGTGTAGCAGATCGATCGTTCCTCAGGAGTCATTAACACAACTTGGTGCCAGAACACCGATCATTGGATGCTCCATTCGTGTACATTTTCCATCGGTTTTTCGGTTCTACATTGCTCTTCGAATCGTCATCTGATGAAGTGAACTCAGAGATGAAGTCCGCTAATGTCTGTCCCTGGATAGCTCTCTAAGGGAGATAAGTGATATTGAATTGGCTTAGCTTGATATTCCATTTGAGCAACCTTCCAGATGTCCAAGGTTGTTGTAGGACCTGTCGTAACGGCAGGTCGGTGTAGACGTTGATGGAGTGAGCTTGGAAGTAACGGCAAAGCTTTCGTGACGCAATCAATAGGCAGTACGTGAGCTTTTCCAGCTATAGTAGTTTCTCTCAACACTTGTCAATCGCTTGCTAACATAATATACTAGCCTCTGGATCCGATTCTCTTCATGTAACAGTGTGGCACTTATGGCGTGTACCGACATTGCTAAATAGATGTATAAGTCTTCACGATCTAGTGGCTTGGATAGGATGGGAGGTCTCTCTAAGAAATCTACAAAAGCTTGAAATGCATCTATGCAATCCTGCGTCCATTCGAAGTTCCTCTTCCCTCACTTGATCAAGTCAAAGAAAGGAATACACTTATCCGTGGTTCTGGAGATGAAGCGCCTTAGGGTGGCAACCTTCTCATTTAAGATCTGTACCTGCTTAATCATCTTCGGTACCTAGATGTTTCGAATTGCTTGAATCTTCTCGGGATAGGCTTCGATTCCATGAGAGTTGACGATGAAACCACAAAATTTCCTTGACGCAACGCCGAAAGAACATTTCAAGGGATTTAGTTTCATTCTATATTTTCGTATAATATTGAACATCTCCGCTAAGTCATCGATGTGGTCGTTTGATCGTCATGACTTCAAGAGCATATCATCCATATATACTTCTGTCGATCAGCCAATTTGGTCTTTGAACATCCTATTGACCAGTCTCTGGTAAGTAGCTTCAGCATTATTTAGTTCAAACAGCATCACAACATAACAATATAGCCCTAGATCGGTAATGAAGTTGGTGTGCTCCTGGTCGAGGACGTGCATCAGGATCTGGTTGTATCCGAAGTACACATCCATAAGTTAAAGTAGTTCATTTCTAGCGGTTGATTCTACCAGCTGGTCGATCCTCAGAAGTGGAAAGTTGTCCTTCGGGCATGCCTTGTTCAGGTTTGAGTAGTCGACGCATGAGCGCTATTTTCCATTAGCTTTTCTCATAAGAACTGGATTGGATACCCATTTTGGGTAAAGGGTGTCATGGGTAAACCTATTATTTTTGAGTTTATCCACTTTCACTTTAAGTGCAACAGATCTCTCCGGATCCATGACGCATTGCTTTTGTTTCACCGGACATGCCTCGGGTCAATATTCAATGCATGGCTCATCATAGTTAGCGAGATCCCACACATGTCAGAATGGATCCAAACGAATACATCCAGATTCGCTCAGATAAAACCAGCTAATTCCTTCATCATCATCGCACTGAGCCGTGATCCGATCTTCTGGACCCGTGATGGGTCGTCATGGCTGACCGTATGTTGATCGTTAGCTCAAAGGGTGCAGCCTTGGATTCTTTGGGCTCCTCTTCTTCATCTTTGTGGTCTATATCTTTATAGAACCGATTGTGCTGTTGTTGCTTGATATTGGCCTTATGTTGTGAGTTAAAAAATGCTTAAATGGATTTGCCCAAGCAACGGGATCAGTTTCAATCCCTGGTTTTAGTGGAACTTAGCATTTTTTGATTTGACATGAACATATTAGACCATGTGAACTCGAAATCAAACAATAGGACATGCTATATATGACTTGCATACTTGAACTAGCATATGTCCTTGAACCAGATATTTACCACTTCAGACTTGAATAGATTAGCATATTTGTACTTGTACGGATTGTAACATGTGCCTTGAGTGAACTTGAATATGAATGTCAGATTCCTATATGCCGATAGCCGATCCTTGAGTTCAAACATAATTGTTTTGCATAACAATCAACGTGAAATCCAGTTGGGACGGTCAATGATGACGATCTTGCCGGCCAAATCTCAGAGTCTTATCATGAACTGTTGAGATAGTTACGGGTTTTAGATGCTTTTAGCGATAATCTGGGATGGTTAAAGATCAGGCTTAAAGGAGCGTTGAATCAAACACCAAGTAGAGTTTAGTCTTGTGTATTCGAGTAATGCACTTTCTATTCAATGTACTCGCGATCTATTACTTGTTGTTCAGGTTGGAGTGAGGTCAGTTGCCAATGATCTTGGGCATCGATTTGACAATTCTATCTCTAGGCATCATTTCGGTCGTAGCCTCGAGTCACCGTAAACATCAGGTATGAGTCACAGTATTGAGCTATCGTAGTCAGTCTTTGGACGATTACACTTCTACCCTCAGTCTCAAGTTGATAAATGTACTGCATGGATAGTCGAGTCTCATCCTAGTCATGTTTATACTCCCACCTAAGCTCCAAGGACTTAGAGTTGATCGATGAATAGTCGGTTCACATTCATCTTATTTCTCGCTTGTTCCCCCAAGTTTGGGGCATATGTCGATAAGTAGGAAAGCAAGTCATGTCCAATCAATGGTTGATGCTTTCCCTACCGGACCAAGGGTATGGATCGGTATGCGAATGGTCGAGTCACGTCCATTTTGTATTGCTCTTTTGGTCGGATCATGGTAAAAGTCAATGAATGAATGGTCGCGTTGCATTCATTCGGAGCTAGATGATTAGTCGTGTCCATTTTGATTCATATTGTCCCGCCAGATCTAGGGATAGAGTTGGCTCAGGTGCAGTCGGGTCATGCTCATCCGGTTTCATACTCCTCCTGACGGATCGAAGGAAGGTGCTAGAGAATTAATGATCCAGTCACACTCATTCGTGGTTTATTCTCCTATCCGCACTTTGGTGATTGAAATATTTCGGAGGACATCTGGGTCACATCTGTTTGTGTTTGATGTGGATCGATATTGACCGTCAACCTAGCGGGACAATATGGAAAGCTTGGATCGACATTGCTTGTCGACCCGATGGTATAATATAGTCGGTTGCCCGCAACTTCGGACGTCCTTTCGATTAGTTTTGTATTGAGGCCTTCTAGCAGTCGTTGCCTTAAGTTGTAAAGATCACCCAGCCGGAGCTATAGTAAGCCGTAAGGTGTCGTATTCGGCTTGTAGTAGTTTATACTCTTGTTTCCATTCTTGGGTTAGCAGAATTAGTTCGTGGATGGTCGAATTCCATCCGTAGTGAGTTTATACTCCTTTTGTCAAGTTTAGGTCAGAGATTATGGAATATTGAGTGATCGAACCGCACTCATCTATTTGTTTATACTCATATCCGCACTCTGGGGACAAGAGTTTGTTGGTGGGTGGTCGAACCACACCCAATTTGTGTTTATACTCCAATCCGCACTGGGGGACCAGAGTTATTTGCTGGATGGTCGAACCGCGTCTTGCCAATGTCCGGGCAAGGCTTAGATAGTTCGCCGTACATCAGGCGCAACAAGGTCATGAATGGACGTACCACATCCTCTTTGGACTGGACGATCGAACCACGTCCAATTTAGGCTTGTGCTCTTAAACTACCCTGCATCCAGGGCACGAGTCGATGCATGGACAATTATACCATGTCCACTTCCATTTGGATCCAGTTTCTACCAAGCCTTGGAGTAAGATAAGTATTCTGAAGAACTTCGAGCTCGAGCAAGGGAGGAGATGGTCAGATCGCATCCACTTTGAGTCATGTGTTTGCCTCCAAGTAAAGGGTAAGAGTTGAGGAGTGGACGGTCGACCCGTGTCCACCTTTTGTGTTTATACTCTGGTCCACAATCTTGGGACCAATGTTTTATGATAGGTGGTCAGTCACACCCGTTTGATGTTTATACTTCGGCCTGCGCTTTGAGAACTAGAGTTGATCGATGGACGGTCGAACAACGTCCATCTTTTTGTGTTTATACTTCGGTCTACGCTCTGGGGACCAAAGTTTTATGATGGGTGGTCAGTCACACTCATTTGATGTTTATACTCTGGTCCACGCTCTAGGAACCAGAGTTGATCGATTAACCGTCGAACCACGTCCATCTTTTTGTGTTTATCCTTCGGTCCGCACTCTAGGGGATGGGTAGTCAGTCACATCCATTTGATGTTTATACTTTGGTCCGTGCTTTGGAAACCAGAGTTGGTCGATGGGTGGTCAGTCACACCCATTTGGTGTTTATACTCCAGTCCATGCTCTAGGGACCAGAGTTGGTCGATGGATGGTCGTACCACATCCATCTCTTTTGTGTTTATACTCTAGTCCGCACTCTAGAGACCAAAGTTGTTCGTTGGGTGGTTAGTCACACCCATTTGGTGTTTATACTCCAGTCCACACTCTGGGGACCTGAGTTGGTCGATGGACGGTCATACTTCATCCATCTCTTTAGTGTTTATACTCCAGTCCGCACTCTAGGGACTAGAGTTGGTCGATGAGTGGTCAATCACACCTATTTGGTGTTTATACTCCAGTCCGTGCTCTAGGGACCAGAGTTGGTCGATGGACGGTCGTACCGCATCCATCTCTTTGGTATTTATACTCTAGTCCGCACTTTAGGGACTAGAGTTGGCCAATGGGTGATCAGTCACACCCATTTTCGATTTATACTCCAATTGTCAGGTTGAGGTAAGAATTGTCGAATGAACGATCGAACCACGTTCATCCTTAGAATAGAATCTTGCCCCAGCATCAAGGTCAAAACTTGACAAATGGACAGTCGATTCACATCCACTTGGTGATTGTAGATCCTCCAATCAAGTCAAGGAAGGGAGTAAGTGATGGATGGCTAGATCACATCCATGCCTGTGTTAAACGGTAAGATCTTGTCTAATTTGCTTAGTACTCCTCCGAGCAAGTCGAGGGAGAGAGTTTTCGGGTGGACGATCAAGTCACATCCACCCTAAGCTGTAGTTGTGTCCACGTGTTGAGGGTGGTGGTTGATGAGTAGGCAGTCAGTCATGCCTACTTTAAGTCGAGCTTCCAGACTGTTTCCTGTTTCCAAGGCAAGAGTTAATGTATGGACAGTCAAATTGCATCCACTTTAGTTGGACCTCGGTCGTGCTGAGCTTTGCGAGAGGCATAAGTTTTTTGGTGAACTTCAAGTATGAGCTGGGAGTGGATGGTCGGGTTGCATCCACTCCAAGTGTTTCTCTAGTCTTCAAGTCAAGCGTGAAGGTTGATGAGTGGATGGTCAGTTGTGTCCACTTCGTATTTGATTCTGACCTTGTCGGGCTTTGAGTAAGGCATAAATGTTCTGTCAGAATTGAAGCATGGAGTAGGGAGTGGATGGTCGAGTCACACCCACATTCCATTTTGAGTCCTTACCCCCAAGTCAAGGGAATATGGTAGCTGATGAGCGATTGAATCACGCTCGTCTTGATGATCCTCCAAAGATCCGATCTTGGTCCATGGAGGTTGGTTGGCACCCAAATCTAATAACTTAGTCACCTGCATCGTTTGGAAGTAGTTTAGTTCAATTTGGTCGTAGTTCACAACATAATTGAAAATGAAATAAATGTTATTGATAAGTGAAGCAGAGTTGGATGCTCGCTATTCCACTTTTCCCCAGCCCTCCTCAGTTGGAAGTCAATCGTAGGTGGTCCAATTGATAATCAAAGGTCATTATTGGTAAGGGTCGGATGTTCCCTGCCCACCATTCTACGGGGCTTGCACATATTATTGAAGCTTTCCTTTCCATATCTGCTTTCGATCACATCTCGAAGGTGTCTAAAATCCCTGGTGTTATGACCTTGTGTACCTTGAAATATACAACATATCCCAGATTTCTTCTAGGTTTCAGTGGACTCTCTCGAAGCTGGTTTCCAGTACTGCTTCGAGTTATGAGTCCCCAAGAAGATGTTTTTGATTGAATCATTCAAAGGAGTATATGAGTCAGATTTTTGGATTCTGGGTCGTCTCCTAGAACCCGAGTCATCATCTAAGGCCTCAATGCTGCCCTCGCTTTGACTTTCTTCAGCCAATGGGCCTGCATTATTCTTTCTCCTAGTCTGCTCTACCTCCTCCTTGCTTAGGTTCTGGTTCACTTTGTAATATAAACGATCCAAGGTCGATGGAGGCTCTCCAGCTTACCAGTTGCCAAAGTCTGTCTTGGGGTCGATTTCCCTTATAAAAAGCCACCATCATGATATTCTTGCTTGGATTTCTCACTTTAGTGATGATGACGTTGAATTTTTGCTAAAAGTCATTGAGCAGCTCGCCCGACGCTTGGGATAAGTTGGATAACAATATCGCATCCTTGGGGCGAGTCGCATGCATTTTGAATTGCTTGGTGAACTCCTTAGCCAGTTGAGTAAACTAGGAGATGGACCTGGGCAGTAATAGCGTAAATCACATGATCAATTGCTACATCCTCGACGAATATGGGAAAGAATCAGCATTTAATTGCATTCATCGCTCTGGCAGAATCCATGTGCCCTTCACATTTCATGAGATGTTGTCGGGGATCCATTTTCACAGAATACGCTAGTGTGGTTGGCACATTGAATGTCCTCGGGTACTCTGCACGCTAAAATGGCTTCGATGAATGGTCTTCGAACGGAGGAAATGCTCCAGTCATCGTTAGTCCAGTCTATTTTCAAGTTACGACTGTTTGTAATGCTTGTGAATGTTGTATGCATGATTGTTCAATGTGTGACGGATTGGTGATAATTTACTTGGAGTTTGACCCGAGAAAATTTGCTATTTGCTTAGAGTCAGCCCCTGGTTCGCCAGGATTCGCTGAATTTGAAGTGCTGGGTTGGTGACGAACGGTGCTTGAAGTCATACTGGTGTTTGCTTGGAGAAAATCTTGGTTTTACCCGAGTTTGACCTTGGACCAGAACTTCATGGGTTCGCTTCGAGTCAATGGGTGACTACTTCAGGTTCAGCTTTTAATGATGGATAACTATACTTTGATATGGCATAATAAGTGGCGTAGGGCGGTCATCACATGAGCCACCGTATCATAGCTGGCAAGTCAGGCATTTGGAAGATGGTCAGTTGAGAGTATTCGTAATCTACCCAAGAAGCTTGATTCAGTAACCAATCCCAGTTTGTGTCATATCATCTTGGTTCTCTAGCCTTTGGTTGTACTGTTTGAGTAGTAGTTACTTGTCCATTCTTTGGCTGCAATTCAGTAGCTGCCGCTTGGTCCCCTATGCCCCGGTCAGTCACAGGATGTAAGGGAAGTGGATAGAATGCACTGTCTTTAAGTTGAGTTCAAAATCCAGAATGCGGGGGGGGGGGGGGGGGGATTTTAGAGCTATATTTTCATAAAATGAATCATACCCGATCCATATTAAAAAACGGATCGTATCCGATTCATATAGGGATCGGCCGAATTGCCATAGTGTAGGATCAGTGGTATAGGGATCAGTTGTAGTTGAGTGTGGAGGGATCAGTCATGTGAGGGATCGGTCATGTGAGGGATCAGTAATATGGAGGGATCGGTATACATATATGCTGGAGGGATCGGTATTGAGCATGTAGATGTAAATAGGGATCGGTAGTAGGTATGGAGGGGCCGGTTATTTTGGCCTTGAGAGAGAGATCGACCGTTTTGGCCTTGATAGAGGGATTGACTATTTTGAGGTATCGGCCATTTTGGCCTTGAGAGAGGGATCGACTATTTTGGCCTCGTTAACTTGAGTGCGAACTTGAGCATCCGATCCCAAAGAGCTTGCATACATGAGTGAATCTGATCCCTTTCAAATGGACATGAACACATGAACAACTCCAAACAAGAACACTAGCATCATCATTTCCTTCAACTTTGTGGGAAGTCGATTTAATCCCTTTAACCATGGCTATCGGCTTTCTTTAGATTTTCATCAAATCCGAGTAGAATAGGAAGTTTGTCGATAGAAAGCTAGATCTATCTCGCGAATATAGGAATCCACAAGTAGATGATGAGATCCAATCAAGCTGAGAATTCAATTCTCAATTAAAGCACCAAAATGTTGACACCAAAATCGGGCATCAACACCTAATAGAATTTAGTAGAGATTAAATGAAGAATGAAATTAAAACAAAGCAACTATCATAAATGAACACACATATTTTTATAGTGGTTCGGCAATCTCGGCCTACAGACACTTTATATTTTTATTGATCTTGCACTTGGTTATGATTACAAGAATGATTGGATTAGCTAGGATCCATTAGTACAAACATGAAGAATAAAAGTGGAAGAGCCTTTTCAGCAGAAAGAAGGATCCCTTTTCTATTGTCATGTCTGCTTTATTTATAGGTTAAGACGTGCATGGATCGGACTAAAATTTCGGTAGAAGGTTCGAGAGACCAAGACGAGGCTACCTAAAAATTCCCAGGCCCATCGCGGCTCACAATACGGATCGTGTAAGACCTCATATTTTTATTTCCTTATTTAAGACATTTAAATTAGTGAGATTAAATTGAATAATGTGAAGATTAATAGGTTGAGATTTGATTAGTTAAAGGTAGCCATGCCATGTTAAGTGGGTTAACTAAAATGAAATAACACTAGATAATGTGTTAGGAAATGAGAAGGGCATTATGGGAAATAGTAAAACCTTATACCCTAAACCCTTATGAGATGGTAACTCACGTTCATTCACTCTCATTTCACTAAAAACTAAATTGCTAAGGCCGACCGCCATTTCCCATTCTCAAGAGAAGAAGTAAAGCTAAAGATTTAAGAGAAGAGAAGAAATCAACTAATTCAACACTCAAAAATCTCATCTATAATCTCAAAAGTTAAGGTGAATAATAACTACATCCCTAATTCTTTTAGTTTTCGGCTTTGTGATTAGATCTGAAATGTTTTTGCTATATTATTGCCATGTTTGATGTTTATATATATATATATATTTATAGTTGGTGAAATTATAAATGTTTATTCGTGTTTTAAGATATGTTTAACATGAAAACCCTATTTAATAACATCCAAATACCTTGGAAATTATATATAGGTCTGGAATAATATTTTAGAGATTGGTTTTGATTTTCATAATTTTTCGATTTATTATGGATTTTATATGAATTTTCGAATGAAGAAAATTGTTTATTGGGATATAAATTATTTTCGGCTAAAATATTAATTATTTGGGTTTGAGATTTTAATATGTTAGGTAATATATTAAAATAGATTTTTTGGGATTTTTCCAGAATTTTCCTAAGTCATTTGAGGGATATATAAAATAATTTAAGGTATGAGACTTAAATGTTTTATATATTTATAAAGAAGAAGGGGCATTATGCAAAATAAAATGATTTATAAATTTTGGTAATTGCGGCAGCACATTTCTGAAAAATATTTTATTGACCAATGAAAATTTGACAAACAAAGGCAAGTTAGTTGAAAAGTTTCCTTTTTAAGTTTAAAAACAAAAATCACTCTTTTTCCATGTTTCAGCCCATACGGCAGTATACCTTCCGCCCCAGACCTTTCATCTCAGTCGAAAGGTTAGCTTTCGATAAGGTCAAAGTTCAATGCATAAGGTATCAAGTAATTGGTACATAATGAATTGAATATAGCCAAAAAGTTGATGACCTAAGAGGTTGGAATATAATTGTTTTACAAGTGAAAAGCTTTCGCCTGTTTTGCTTTCGAATTTGAGCTTTCGACTTGGTCACTTCCGACCAGGTCAAGTTATTTAAAAGAAACGACTTTAAACCATCCGACGAAGTCGATATGTTGTTGTTGTTTCTGCCATTACTTTGTTTTGAAACCTTCCGACATAGCCGAAGGGTTTCTACCGCTTTTATAAAGGTTTTTGCTTTGAACCTTCCGACCCAGTCGAAAGGTTTACCTGTTTTAAACTAGCCGTTTCTCCAATGCTTTTGGAAGGAAGCTTCCGACTTAGGTGGTTACCCTTGTTGTGTAAAGTATAACCCAAGGCTTTCGAAAGGTTATTCCAATAAAGACAAAAGGTTTTAAAAAGAAGGTTTCCAGATTGTTTTAAGTTGAACCCAGTATATCTTCGAAAGGTATGTTTTAAAAGATTTTAAGCATTTGAAGGGTTTATTCCTTGATCTGTTTCGAAAGGTTTATTAGATTTTTTCAAAAGTTTTTGAGGGGAGGTTTTCCAAAGGTTTTTCTAACGTAATGACTTAAAGTGATTTTAAAGAAGGATGTCTAAATTTTATAGCTTCCGAAAGGTTTGCTTTGAATGAATTCGAAAGGTTTGAGAAATGATTTCGAAAGGTTTAAACATTGATTTTGAAGAAAATAATTTCAAAGTATGAAAATAGGTTCTTTCATATGATTAAGTGTTTTCATCAACTAAATTTTGAGTAAAGGATATATATGTATATGTGTGTGTATATATATATATATATCTGACATGATAATATGATTGAGTAAAGTATAAAGATTTTATTATTTTCCCTGTTTGAAGTTTGATTTAAAGGTTTAAATCATTTTGAAATTGTTTTTAAGGAAAATTATGGGAGGGGATTCTTAAGTATAAAAGACTCAGATATTAGAAAACCATATGGGACTAGTATGGGGTCGCGCCCTATACATTAGCTTGTAGCCCCAGCTTATTGTTGTCCAAAATTCCAGTGTGTAGGGCTCGGTCATATGTAGACTAAAAATATGAGTACACACCGAAAGGAATACATGTTGTATACAGATAGGTTATTGGTGAGCCCGAAAAACCATTAGGATTTGGAAGACCTGAGAGATGATTAAGTTAGGGATAGACCGTCTAGAAGTGAGATATTTAACATATAGTCTAGGACAGATCGTCCTGATGGGAAATGTTAAATAGATAGATAAGGTTAGATAATCCTAAATATGAATATCTAACAGGTGTTAGGTTAATTTTGATTACATTGTCTGGTAGGCCTGAGTCAGCCAAAGGTTAAAAGTTATCCAAACAAAACTTTTGTGGTTGAACAGATAGTTTATTATTACTACTTGATATTTATGTATGTTTACATAATGTTTATTTTGTAGTATTTAACCATTTTGGATGCAGGAGCACAATATATGGTTATGTGAAAGGATTTGCAAAGATATGTTTTAAAAAGGATGTTAGAGAGAGGAAATCCGTTCCGCTAAGCGGCGTAGTCTCACTTAACATAATTAAACCGAGATGTACAGTATTATTCATACCAGGCTTTATATCTGATTCAAAGTTTATGTTTCCCCTTATACTCTCGGGTGCTCAAAATTGATTTGAGTAGGTTGAGAGGTTAAGGATCTTTTTAGGTTTTAGGAAGTTGACGAATAAGCTACCGGAGGATGCAGGAGGCAACAGATAGCTACTTATGATTTGCTACTTTTATTTATGTTCTGATGGATTTTCCACTGTATTATGATGTATTAAGTCTAATATGAGCATATGACTCTGATCAATTGAGGGGGTGTCTTCATATACCGCTCTCGACGTAATATGTAATAACTATGTTTAATCTGTGCTTGGGAAAATGATTTGGGTTATGTGACGTGAATGTGGAACAATTTTTATTTGAAAATGTAATGAAGTAATTTGTGGTTTTGAAATCTGTGTTTTGTTTCATATTCAAGTGCTTCCGATATTATTGATACCATTAACATAGCCGTATTTAGTCACCAGAAGCTAATACTATAGATGACTGCAACATCTGTAGCGCTTAGTTTTGGGCCTCTAGATTGGGGATGTTACCGCTTGGTATCAGAGCATGGTTTATGAAATACTTTATGTAACACCCCGATATTTTACGAGAAATATAATTAAAAAGAAATTAAAAGCGCATTTGGTACAGTGGTAAAAGCGCATGTTGACTTCCTTAGTGACCAGAGATCAAGTCCTGTTGTCGCCCAAAATATGGAGCGATGTTTTTTTAGCTGGTTCCAGCGATTTTCCTACGTATTTCAGCGTTGTTTCTGACATGTGGCAGCTTCCTATTTGCTCCAGTGATGTAATAGGATGAGATGGCTAAATTTTATTGGTTGAGTGATGTGTATGGGCTAGAATGGATAACCATTAAGTGTATGAAAGAACCAGATTTAATCTAAAATAATCTAATGGATTATAGTCACTCAAACAATCTATAAATAAACCATCTAACCTAAACCTAATCTCTTATTTAGCCATCACCATAATTCTATAGTAAAATTAGTGTACTTCCTCATTTTCTCTACTAAATAAACAAATCTCTACCAAGTTAAATTATATACATATATTCAAGCAATTTGGGAATTTAGAAGAATCAAAGGGAGAAAGATTAAAGCAAAGCTATTTCAAATTTATACAAGCTCAAGTGCCAGGTGAGTGGGAATTAATATGAAATAGAAAAATAAAGTAGTTCAATTTTAGTTCTTTTCTAGCACGTTGATATGAATTAATTTCTGTTATTAATTGAGAATAGATGTAAATTAGTGCAACTTCTTCTTCTTCTTTCACTTCTCAAATCTAATTCATGTTTGGTTTAAATTATGGGACATATAAATTGTCTATTCACGTTTTATGGCATAAATAAGATTGAAATTTATATAAATTATTATATCTTCTCCTTCTACCACTTCTCAATTCTAATTCATGTTTGAGTTGAAATTTGGAACAAACAAATTGTTATTCACGTTTCATGGTGTAAATAAGAT
Source organism: Allium fistulosum (assembly GCA_030737815.1). Classification (NCBI taxonomy): domain Eukaryota; kingdom Viridiplantae; phylum Streptophyta; class Magnoliopsida; order Asparagales; family Amaryllidaceae; genus Allium; species Allium fistulosum. Next base: position 697,367,627 of record CM060906.1, read on the forward strand.
TGGTTTAATTAAATTGAATTAGAATTGTTATTCAATTTCTAATGGTAGAACATGTTAGTTGAATAAATTCAGAATATGTTACTTGAATAAAATTGTGGTTTTGATTGATATAATAACATAATTTTGATTATGGTTTTGGAACAAAATTGGGAAGTCTAATTGGCATAATTGTTTGTTTCATATGTGGCCTAAAAATGTAAAAGTGGAATTTTGTGTAATTAAATGGTTTGTGGCTATTAGATAAAAAATTTGTACAGATTAAATCTCTAAAAGGAGAACGTAAATTAGGGTGGAAAAAAATGTAAATTAAATGGACCCTAAAGGCTTGTGTAAATCTATAACAAAATGGTATAATAATTACAAACAAACCATACAGATTGAACGGATGTGAAATTGAAACACCATTTATGTAAGGAAAAAGGGAAATTGTGAAATAACCAAATCAGATGTAAAAATGGTATAAAGCAGATTAATGGAAATAAACAATATTTAAACTATAACGGTAAAATTAATTAATCTGGAAGCGATTTGATAGGTAGACCTTATAAAGGTCTGGATAGGTGTTTCATGCAGTTAAGACCAAAATATAGTTTTGGCTGTACGTACTAGGAGCGGGCAAGTAGGTTCGCAAGGATGTTTGTTACTTTCATAGGTTGCTAGTACGTAGGATTGATAGCATCTACAATCGTAGGCTTCTTCAGGCAGATCGACGCGGACAGAACAAGACAAGTGTGCTCCGACGTGGGCTTCTTTAGGCAGATCGTTGGAGGATTTTTCGCAACCGACCCTGCTGCAGGCACTCTTTCGGAGGACCGACACTTTGGATAGGGGCAAGTCCACGTTGGTGACCGAGGAGACATGAGGATAGGAGTCCAGTTTGGCGGAGCCTGAGCGCAACTTCGGGGCCTGCGAGGTTGTTTGAGTCGGCGTCGGTAAGACGTAAGAGGGATTTAGTCACAGTGCACGGGTGAAGAGCACGACTTTCACACTGTAGCACGTGGATAGGTAAGGACAACAGGTCTGATAGGCCGATTGACGTTTAGTATTACTGCATGGTCGACTTCCCTAGAGTGACCATGGACTTTGGCTTCTTAGGAACTGTATCTAAGAAGGATTCACTGCATTATATTATTCACCCTTTACGATATCCGGGGAAGACCTGGAATTAAACTGTTTTATTCTTTTTGCTTCATTTTATTTCTCATTCACCAGACATTATGTCTGATCCATTCCTATTTTTCCTATTTTCTCCAAATCACAGAAGGGTCTAGGTTGTAGTTCTTTGCAGCTTGGAGGGTAATTGGAGCGGTTGTTATCTTCAGCTTTTATTTCTTTTGTTTCATGTACTTCGTTTCTCTTTTCCATACTTTATTTATATATGGGGACTTATATTGTGAACTTTGTTATGTTTTATGTTTTGGTGGAGACTACTAGGTACTTTTGGCTTCAAAAATAAATTTGGGATAATGTTGTTTTTAATGATGCTGTTTTGCTATTAATTTATAATTAGTGAAAGTTTTCTTCCACTGTAATATTTTAATTATTTTATGTTGTTGCCTTAGCCTCTGTGCTATGTTATGGATTTTTATTTCACCTGACTACCTGTGCTTCTAGTTATGTCCGATTTTCGAGGTGCCTAGAGGTGCGGGGTGTCACAGTTGGTATCAGAGCTAAGGTTTCGGTAATCCTAAAAATATTTTAAAAATATAAAGGTTTTCGAATAATTTTTAAAGGATATTCCAAATAATACTTTTAAAAGTATATGTATATATTTTGGAAAAAAGAAAAGAAATTTTAGAAATGGGCCCTCATATCTCTTTCTCTCTATCTATTGAACTATTTGTGGAGTACCTAATCCCATCTTTTTAATATCCACAGATAGAAATGTCTGAACCGTAAGATATCCCTAAAGTTCCAGGCCTTAATATGCCTGCTTGTTTCAGACGTTATTTGTTGGCTATTGCACGAGCAGAGTCATCAGCTAGGGATGCTGCTCCGGCGGAAGGGGCTCCAGCCCGTCCGCCAGGCATTCCCGATTTTCCCAAGTTATGCAAGGATTACGCCAACTTCGGAGGCAAGCCGTTTCTTGGCACCGAGTCATATACCAAGGCGAGAGCTTGGATCCGTAGTTGTGAGTGGATATTTGGACTTATGGGATTGGAGGACTTGGCTCAAAGGCAGTTGGCTTCATGTTAGTTGCAGGGAGAGGCTCTTTTTGGGTGGGAGATTGTGGTGGCTGAGGCTGATAATATGACATGGGTAGAATTTCGTATTAGGTTCAAGAGGGAATTCTTATCGCAGGCTGAAGAGGGAGTGCAACTAGAGAAATTTATACAGCTCAAGCAAGGGGATATGACAGTTAAGGAATATGTTAATCAATTCAATGAGCTTGCCAGATTTGGACTAGACCTGATCAATACTCCTCACAAGAAGGCGCTGAAGTTCACTAAGGGTTTGAGTCAGCCACTGTAGAGTTTGGCGGTGAGCCACATTTCGATGGGAGCCAATTTTTAGGGATTGGTAGAGATGGCTTTACTTGCTGATACTGAGAAGAAAGGAGATGTGGCGCAGAAGAGTGATGGGAAGAAGCAGTGGAAAGGAAAGAGGAGAGGAGGAGGAGGGTCAGGTGGAAAAAGGAAAATTCCAAGGAAGGACTGGAAGTGCAATACTTGTAGGAAACCAGGTCATCTTGCTAAGGATTGTAGAGGGGCAGGAGAGCGATCGAGACTGAGGTACTATCTTTGCGATCAAGTGGGGCATATGAAAAAGGACTGTCCATCGAAGCCCAAGGACAGTTCACAGACACCTTCCCAGCTTGCTTAGGCTTATGCTTTAAAGGCAGCTCCTTCCTCTAATACTCGTCCGTTTGTGGACAAGGGAAAGAAGGTGATCATCGAAGGTGTGTTATCTATCTCTGATTTTCCTGTTCATACCCTATTTGATTCTGAAGCTTCGCACTCTTTTTTATCTAGTACTCTGGTAGAGGGTCTTGGTCTTGATGCTTGCTTAGTGACCGACCCGGTAGTAGTATCAAATCCCGTAGGAGGATCGGCCTATTTGTCCATGTTATGTCGGGATTTGAAATTGTTTATTTTAGGGGTTGAGTTTGACTGTAGTGCCTTTGTATTGGGATTTTCTGGGTTCAGGTTGATTCTTGGTATGGATTGGCTATCCATGTATGGGCTGTTCTTGATTGCGATAAGAGGGTAGTGAGGTTAGGCTCTTGTAGTGGATGTACCTTGGAGGTATCTTGTGATCCTAGAGGATCAGTCATGTTGAGCTACCTTTATTTTCTTGACTTATTGCCCGATAGTTTGAGTTCGGTACCCGTTGTTAGAGACTTTCCAGAGGTGTTCGAGGAGGTTGTTAGCCTTCCACCTTGAAGAGAGATCGAGTTCAAGATTTATCTTGTCGATAATGCCAAACCGGTTGCTTTACCGGTAAGGCATATGGCTCCTAAGGAACGTCGTGAGTTGAGAAAGCAGATTGGAGAGCTTTTGGAGAAGGGCTTCATTCGTAGGAGCATTTCTGAGTCGGGCACACCCATCGTCTTTGCCACTAAGGCAGATGGCTCTATCAGACTTTGCATGGATTATAAGGAGCTTAATAAGCTAATGAAGAAGAATCGTTATCCTCTTCCCCGTATAAATGATCTCTTCGACTAGCTAGTAGGAGCCAAGGAATTTTCGCAGCTTGATTTGGCCACGGGAATTCATCAGTTGAGTGTGGCAGAGGATAGCATTGAGAAGACTGCGTTTAGGACTCCGGATGGATTATTTGAGTGGTTAGTCATGCCATTTGGGCTAACCAATGCTTCGAAATATTTGTGGATCTGATGAGTTGAGTATTTCGCGAATCGTTGAACAAGTTTGTGGTAGTGTTCGTCGATGACATTTTGGTTTATTCGCGAAGAAAGGAGGAGCATACTGTTCACTTGGAAGAAGTGCCGAGGACCCTACAAGCACATAAGTTGAAGGCGAAGTTCTCCAAGTGCCACTTTTTGTGGGATGAGGTTGCTTTTTGGGACACATCGTTTCGGAGGATGGACTTGCAGTAGATCTGGCGAAAGTGGCAGCAGTACAGGATTGGTAGACCCCTAAGAATGCCATGGACATAAGGAGTTTCCTTGGTCTTGCGGGCTACTATAGGAAGTTCATTAAGGACTTCGCTAGTATTTCGGCTCCACTTACCCGCCTTACCAAGAAGAACTCAGCTTTTGTTTGGGATGCCTTTGGTCGACTGAAGGAAGCTTTGACTACCGCGCCCATATTGGTATTACCAGATGGAACCAAGCCTTTCTCAGTTTATACGGATGCTTGTGGTATGGGGCTAGGGGCGGTACTGATGCAAGAGGGTAAGGTAGTGTGCTATGCGAGTAGACAGTTGAAAACGCATGAGAAGAACTACCCGACGCATGATCTTGAGTTGGCAACTATAGTTTTTGCTCTCAAGTGTTGGAGGCACTATCTCTTAGGAGAAATATTTGAGCTTTTCACGGATCATAAGTCTTTGAAGTATCTATTCTCTCAAAAAGACTTGAATTTGAGACAGCAAAGATGGATGGAGTTTTTAGCCTCTTATGACTTTGAGATTTCCTATACCCCTAGAAAGGGTAATGTAGTGGCATATGCGTTGAGTAGATGCAAAGTGGTTTTAAGTCCTCTGTTTTTGGAATGCAAGCATTTGGAGTACATTGCTACCTTTGATTTTAGACCTCCATCGGGTTTAGCTTCGGGGTTATTAGCATCCCTCGACGTCCAGCCTACTTTGATGGAGCAGATTGGAGCAAGGCAAGGTGAGGACGAAGAGCTAAAGGACATTTTAGATAAGCTTGGTAGAGGAGACTCATCACCACATCTTAGGCGCTATACCATGGACACTGGGGGATGGCTTAGAAGGGATGGTAGACTTTTTGTTCCCCATAGTGAGGATTTAGTAGATGCGGTGTTTGCCGAGTCACATCATTCTAGGATGACAGTGCACCCCGGTGGTGATAAGATGTACCGGGATATGAAGAGGGTATTCTATTAGCCCAGAATGAAGAAGAGGGTGGCGGAGTATGTATCGAAGTGCATCACTTTCCAAAGGGTAAAGGCGGAATAGAAGAAGCTCGGAGGACTGTTGCAGCCATTGGATATTCTATTATGGAAATGGGAGAGCGTCTCTATGAACTTCGTGGATGGATTACCAAGGCCACAGAGAGGAACACGAGCATTTGGTTCATTGTGGATAGACTGACGAAGAGCACTCATTTTATACCCATTAAGAGTAATAGGACGACAGCTTCTTTGGCTACTCTTTATGTAAGGGAGATAGTTAGGCTTCATGGAGTTCCCGCCAGCATTATGAGCAACAGAGATCCATTATTCACCGGCGAGTTTTGGAGGAGTCTTCAGCAAGCCTTGGGAATAGAATTGAATCTGAGCACGGCATATCACCCTCAGACAGATGGACAAACTAAGAGAGTAAATAGGGTTTTGGAAGATTTGCTCAGATTGTGCATCATTGACTTCGGAGGCTCTTGGGAAGACTACCTACCTTTGGTGGAGTTCGCGTATAATAATAGTTATCAAGAAAGCATTAGGATGGCACCGTTCGAGGCCCTCTATGGCATACCATGTAGATCACCAGCTTGTTGGTGGGATACCACCGATAGGATCTTGCTTGGACTAGACTTGGTGAGGGAAACTTTCGAGAAGGTGGATTTGATTCGGAAGAGATTGAAGACTGCACAAGATAGACAAAAGTCATATGCCAACAGAAGACATTCAGATTTGGAGTTTAAGGCTGGAGATATGGTTTTTGTCAAGGTTTCTCCCCTGAGAAACATTATGAGATTTGTCTTAGTGGGTAAGTTGGCACCGAGATTTGTACGACCCTTCCCTATTATCGCACAGATTGGAAAAGTGGCATACAAAGTTGATCTTCCAAATAAGTTGGCAGGAGTTCACAATGTTTTTCATGTTTCGCATCTGAGGAAGTGTCTACATGATTCTGCATTAGCAGTAGAACCCGATCAGCTAAGGGAAGTGGAGGTAGAGCGCGAACCACTTGTGCGTCGTACACCCACCCGTATATTGGAACACAGCGTCAAGAGATTACGCAACAAGGAAGTTAATCTAGTGAAGGTTCAGTGGGGAGATGACCCTAAGGAGTGCACATGGGAATCTGAGGAGACAATTCAAACTTCTTATCCTTTTCTATTTGAAGGTACACTTCAAATATCCTATCTTTGATCTTTGATCTTTCCTTAGTTAGCGTCTTTTTGATAATCTTTAGGTGAAACCTATGGATGGTAGCTTGGTTGTAAACATGTCATTAGGGCATGTTATGTTTGATGGATGAAAATGATTGCAAGTGGATGCCAATGTTTGCAAATGGATGCATTGCAGGCACTAGATAGATATTTATTAGGATAATCGGCAACCTAGGTACACACACGTGCATATGCGTGCTTGTTATCTATTGCATTTGCACATGGTTGTGTGTGTATATATATATATATATATCTGTGTGTGTGTATAAATGGATGTTGCATATGGATGGTGCATTTGGGTGAATGATTGAAACATACATATAGAATAATCAATTATACTAGGGTAATTGCATACATTTGGTTGCATGGCATAAGCATACTTGCATTACAAGAGGTCAACAGAATCAGTAGACCGACTACCTTTTCGCATTAGGTAAGTTCATATGCATTTCACTTTGCATTAATCATAAATTGCATTAGTTAAAAATAAGGACAATGCTAGAAATGGATGATGGTTAAGTAAATGGATGTAGTTCTTGGATGCTGGTTGTTAATTACGTTCTTCACCCTTTGGAGATTTCGGGGACGAAATCCTTTAGGGGGGGAGAATGTAACACCCCGATATTTTACGGAAAATATAATTAAAAAGAAATTAAAAGCGCATTTGGTACAGTGGTAAAGGCACATGTTGACTTCCTTAGTGACCAGGGATCAAGTCCCGCTGTCGCCCAAAATCTGGAGTGATGTTTTTTTTAGCTGGTTCGTTTCCAGTGATTTTCCTATGTATTTCAGCGTTGTTTCTGACATGTGGCGGCTTCCCATTCGCTCCAACGATGTAATAGGATGAGATGGCTAAATTTTATTGGTTGAGTGACGTGTATGGGCTAGAATGGATAACCATTAAGTGTATGAAAGAACCAGATTTAATAAAAAATAATCTAATGGATTATATTCACTCAAACAATCTATAAATAAACCATTTAACCTAAACCTAATCTCTTATTCAGCCGTCGCCATAATTCTATAGTAAAATTAGTATGTGTTATTCTTCCTCCTTTTCTCTACTAAATAAACAGATCTCTACCAAATTAATTTATCTATATATATTTAAGCAATTTGGGGAATTCAGAAGAATCAAAGGGAGAAAGATTAAAGCAAAACTTTTTCAAATTTATACAAACTCAAGTGCCAGGTGAGTGGGAATTAATATAAAATAGAAAAATAAAGTAGTTAAATTTTAGTTCTTTTCTGGCATGTTAATATGAATTAATTTATGTTATTAATTGAGAATAGATGTAAATTAGTATAACTTCTTCTTCTTCTTTCACTTCTCAAATCTAATTCATGTTTGGTTTAAAATATAGGACATATAAATTGTCTATTCATGTTTTATGGCATAAATAAGATTGAAATTTATGTAAATTGTTGTATCTTCTCCTTCTACCACTTCTCAATTTTGATTCATGTTTGGGTTGAAATTTGGAACAAACAAATTGTTTTTCCATGTTTCAGCCCATACGGCAGTATACATTCCGGCCCAGACCTTTTGTCTCAGTCGAAAGGTAAGCTTTCGATAAGGTCAAAGTTCAATGCATAAGGTATCAAGTAATTGGTACGTAATGAATTGAATATAGCCGAAAGGTTCTAAGCCGAAAGGTTGATGGCCTAAGAGGTTGGAATATAATTGTTTTACAAGTGAAAAGCTTTCGCCTGTTTTGCTTTCGAATTTGAGCTTTCGACTTGGTCACTTCCGACCAGGTCAAGTTATTTAAAAGAAACGACTTTAAACCATCCGACGAAGTCGATATGTTGTTGTTGTTTCTGCCATTACTTTGTTTTGAAACCTTCCGACATAGCCGAAGGGTTTCTACCGCTTTTATAAAGGTTTTTGCTTTGAACCTTCCGACCCAGTCGAAAGGTTTACCTGTTTTAAACTAGCCATTTCTCCAATGCTTTTGGAAGGAAGCTTCCGACTTAGGTGGTTACCCTTGTTGTGTAAAGTATAACCCAAGGCTTTCGAAAGGTTATTCCAATAAAGAAAGGTTTTAAAAAGAAGGTTTCCAGATTGTTTTAAGTTGAACCCAGTATATCTTCGAAAGGTATGTTTTAAAAGGCTTTAAGCATTTGAAGGGTTTATTCCTTGATCTGTTTCGAAAGGTTAATTAGATGTTTTCGAAAGTTTTTTAGGGGAGGTTTTCCAAAGGTTTTTCTAAGGCAATGACTTAAGGTGATTTTAAAGAAGGATGTCTAAAGTTTATAGCTTTCGAAAGGTTTACTTTGAATGAATTCGAAAGGTTTGAGAAATGATTTCGAAAGGTTTAAACATTGATTTTGAAGAAAATAATTTCAAATTATGAAAAGAGGTTCTTTCAATTGATTAAGTGTTTTCATCAACTAAATTTTGAGTAAAGGATATATATGTATATATGTGTGTGTGTGTGTGTATCTGACATGGTAATATGATTGAGTAAAGTATAAAGATTTTATTCTTTTTCCTGTTTGAAGTTTGATTTAAAGGTTTAAATCATTTTGAAATTGTTTTCAAGGAAAATTATGGGAGGGGATTCTTAAGTATAAAAGACTCACATATTAGAAAATCAGATGGGACTAGTATGGGGTCGCGCCCTATACATCAGTTTGTAGCCCCAGCTAATTGTTGTCCAAAATTCCAGTGTGTAGGGCTCGGTCACAGGTAGACTAAAATAATGAGTACACACCGAAAGGAAATACATGTTGTATACAGATAGTTTATTGGTGAGCCCGAAAAACCATTACGATTGGGAAGACCTGGGAGATGATTAAGTTAGGGACAAACCGTCTAGAAGTGAGATATTTAACAGATAGTCTAGGACAGATCGACCTGATGGGAAATGTTAAATAGATAGATAAGGTTAGATAATCCCGAATATGAATATCTAACAGGTGTTAGTTTAATTTTATTACATTGTCTGGTAGGCCTGAGTCAGCCAAAGGTTAAAAGTTATCCAAACAAAACTTTTGTGGTTGAACAGATAGTTTATTATTACTACTTGATATTTATGTATGTTTACATAATGTTTATTTTGTAGTATTTAACCATTGTGGATGCAGGAGCACAATATATGGTTATGTGAAAGGATTTGCAAAGATATGTTTTAAAAAGGATGTTAGTGAGAGTAAATCTGTTCCGCTAAGCGGCATGGTCTCACTTAACATAATTAAACCGAGATGTATAGTATTATTCATACCAGGCTTTATGTCTGACTCAAAGTTTATGTCTGACTCAAAGTTTATGTATAGTATGATTCATTACTGCTTCATATTATTATCTTTGCTTGATTTTCAGACCCCACAATCATCGCTCTGGACTACTAGCCTTGATGACAGTCGAGTCTAACTTGTCCAGTCAGTTTGGATATAGTCGAGTCAAAATGCCGGATAACAAAAAGCAACGAGGAGGATGGGGAAAGGTGTTGCAAGGATGGGTCTAGACTTGGGTGTTTGGATCTTTTTTGTTTGAGAGGTTAAAGGTGAGTTAACGCCTCACTTTGAATGAAAATATAACACATATATGTTTGTGTTTGATTATGTTTAAGTTGTTTGAATTGTCGTTAACTTATGTTAAAACATTGGTTTGGTTTCTTGCGTTAAAAGTAAATAACATATGCGATCCATGTATATGGACTTGAACAAACTTAGAATGGACTTGTGATAAGACCTTGAACAAAGCTAATAGGTTATAGATGGACTTTGGTTTAGATTGGACTCGGATTTGAAAGTGCACTTATAGCGATAGTCGCTATAGATGTAATTGTGCATTGCCTTGTTTTTGGCAATTGTTATGGAACTTTATAGAGAGATCCTTAGGGATTTCTCGCCATATTTATAATTTCTTATATATATGTTTGTTAATATTAAAAGATTGAATAGTAACATCTCGAAAACTGGCCAAAACATCACTAGTGCAAAACTGCATCGTTTAGACTCGATTTTTGGACTTAAAAGGTTTGAAAAGATATTTAAATTTAAGTATTTTGTTTCATTCTTTTAACAATTGTTTACAAACTCATATTAGAGTATTTCAAAAGTGGTTTGAGACCTTTATGAATTTTTAAGAACTAGTTGTGAATTTTTAAAGAAGAGATATTTTGTGGAAAAACATGTTGTTTTCAAGCTTTTAAGAAAAACTATAAAATTGTTATTTTCAAGTAATATTTTGGATAAATGTTTTAAAATGTATTTTCAAGTACTTTAAAAGTATATACAAATGTTTTCTAAAAGGGGTTAGAATTGCTTAATTGCCAACTGATGTTTATTTACTTGTTTGAAAATTAATTAACTATGCTTAACACTAAAAGCCAACAAAGTAAGGCTTATCTATTTGTGAGAGTTAAGATTGATGTCGAGTAGGGACGGAGCAATAGAGCTCTAACCTATGGAGCTTCCCTCTTGGCCGAGAAATAGTAAGTTGGAAAATGTGTTAATTGTTCTTGTTGTTTGATGAAATCATTAATACTATACCTAACACTAAAATCCGATGAGGCAGACCTATCCATTTGTGGGATTTATGAATGAAGTGTCTAAGCAAGGCTTTGATGCAACCAGTGCTCTAACTTACCGGGCTTCACTCTTGAATGAGGAATGGTTAAGTTGGAATGTCGAAAACGAATTAAGCATATGAATCGTGATTTCTATAAGCAACCATTTTTAGATCTTGATAGTTAACTTGTCAAATGCTGAAATTGACTGAATATGAACTTAGATATTTAAAAAAATTGTTTTAAAGATAATACAAGTATGGAATGGTTTTGGGTTTGTTATGACAATGTGTTAATAACATCGTCTTTAACCCTTTTTGATTATACTTAGGGATGTAATTTGATCTTTAAATGAATGATTTAAAGGTAAGCTTAAGCAAAATGGTCTTGGGTTTGTAGCGACAATGTTTAAGTAACATTAGGCTTAAACCTTTTGAATTGATTTATGAAATTAATTAGATCCTTAAAATGGATATTTTGAAGGAAATTATAAGTATGGAATATTTTAGAAAAAGATAAAAGTTTACTAGATAAAAGAAGTTTACTAATAAAGGAGTTTTTAACTAATAAAAGGATTAATTAAATAAAAGGGATCGGGAGTTGCTTAAGTAGCTTAACCAAACTTTTTGTGGCCTGATCGTACTTCATGTGACTTGATAGTGTTTTGTATGTTCATTTGTTTATGGAAAGTATATTAGACTTGGTTTCCATTTTCAAACAAACATCTTGTACCAGATAGTTGATTAGTCGACTGTCGAAATTGTCCAAATATAACTTTGGGAATATCTAGAAGAAACACGAGGTACAGTTATCTTCGGAGATGCTATATTGTACATATAAACTCGTCTTGCTCTCCTAGGATAAAAGATAAGGAAATCCATCCGCTTAAACTGTTAGGAAGTGATCTCTGCTCTTATGTATTGTCTATTTATTTCCAAAGAACTAGGGTTGAGTTTACCGGAAATTCATCAATTGGTTTTGGAGAGTCTGGTAAGCGGGAAGAGCGTACTTATATTAGATGACTCAAAATCCATAATCACTTTAAAACCATATACACGGTCTATGTTCTAGAAGCAGTTGTAAAGTGGAATGTTATAGAGTTGAACTGTCTATCCTAAGGTTAAGTCTAAGGAAAATGTCAGCGTTAACATTTCAAACGATGCTATCATGGGGACTGTCTATCTTGAAGAGTATTCCAAGAGAGAGGACATCGTTAGCATTCATTGGAGGACTTATGTGGGGAACCTATGTGAAGGTTCGAGATCTGTTCAAGATGTTCGAATCCATTGTGATTAGTGATCTGTTCAAGATGAAGGAATCCAATTGGGGATTCGTGTGCTGTTTGAGTGATGAAGACTTATATGAAAGATGCCGAACGTAGCCTCGACATTAGAAATGACTAAAACCAGAGAAGAATGCACAATCCCGGGTTTAGTTTACCCATGAGGGTATATCAACTCCATATCTAGAGTATGTTTATCGATATGTTGTGCGCATGAGTTGTTGGTACTTGGTTCCACGCAGTTCATCGCTGGGCCAGTTGTGTTTACCTTAGAGTACATCCTATCTAGAGATATATGATGCTCAGAAGGAAGTTTCTGATCCTTATCATGGAGATCCGCTTTAGTTTACTGGAGGCGTTTCTATGGAAAACAATTCATATGCAAACGTGCATTAGCGGTATTGATTGTATACCTATTACTTGTGGTGTTCACATAACAGCTATTTGATATGATTTATGTGCTACACTCTAGATGTTATCTATCATATCACTATATGTTAAACTTAATTAATGGTTGGTTTCTTCAAGGGGAAAACCGTTTCAGGAATCTGTACGGTCTCAATAGTTACTATTACATGTCACTTGTATTTCTTGAGTTTTTCACATTGGTTTACCAAACTGATCCGTTAGTTATGTTATTATAATGCTTGAGTCAGCCCCGTGTATGTTTCTAGATTTAGCTACGGATGCTTTGGAGCTTTTGGAGAGGAGCTGGATTATTACCTACCATAGTATTCTTATTTCCGCTGCACTACTGTATTTTATATATGAGCATTATGAGGATAGGCAGTTATAACTAGTTCCAGGCTGATGATAGTACTTTGGTTTTAGTAACTCTGATATTTCTGCATTTAGAGTAACCCTTTGTACTACTCTTTTGATATTATATATTACCATTCCGTTATGAGATTCTGATATTATGTTCCTTCTTCCCTGTTCTATTTCATTTTCTTTTATTTTACCCTAACTTTCTGTCTTTCCAGCACTTGGTTGCTCGGCACACGAATATCGTGGATGTATTAGTGTCGAGATTCGTTGTTTGAAAAGTCAAGACGTTACATGACCTTAGCAAACTATATGTGAAGTCCATAGAAACTGAATCCCACTTCCACACAGGAGCCTCTAAAGGTTGCAAAAGATCAGTTGGCTTTTGGTGTTTTTCCTTAACCTATTGGCATGTGGAACATCTCATCACATATTCTCCAACGTCTCTCTTCATCTCTTACCAATAGAAGCTCTACTTCATATTTTGGTACATCTTAGTGCCCCTTGGATGGATAGCAAACCTAGAATAAAGGAATTTATCCAGGACCGACTTCTGAAGGTCTCCATTATCCAATAACATAACCTTCCCTTCTTCCGATGCCAACCCTTCTCATCAATACAAAAGCCTTTCAACTCTTCAGTCTCAACACCAATATTTATGTCATTAATCCTATTGGCACATACTGGATCTTCTTTCTACTTTTCAACAATCCTTCTTATGGGAGCTGGGTGAACTTCTAAGCATGATAATGCTTGAAAAGTTCCACTTGGACCACCACTCGACTGAAAATGTTGATTATAAGAAACTAGTGTCTCCAAAACATCCCACTCTACGATCATAGCCAAAACACAACTTTACCACTTTCAACTCAAGGCGTCAACAACTTTATTTCCCTTCCCTGGGGTATACTCGATCTCGAAATGATAAGATGTATATACTCTAACCACCTTTGCTATCTCATTTTCAACTCCTTCTAGGAGAACAAGTATCTCAAACACTTATGGTCAGTAAGCAACTCAAACCTTTCTCAAATATTTTGCGTAAAGAAAACTACTTCTAACTTCAAATCATGTGTTGGATACTGAACCTCATGTAGTTGCAACTATTTAAGTGAATAAGCTATTACTTTGCCTCTTTACATCAACACTAATCCCAAACCAAAACCCAAAGCTTCAATATAAACTATCATATCTCCATTCCCCTTAGACATTACTAAAACAAGAGTATCTGTTAATCAAATCTTCAACTCCTGGAATGCCATCTCACACTCCCTTGTCCAAACCTACCTATAATATTTTCTAGTAAGTTTCGTTAGTAGCGCTACTATATGAGAGAAGTCCTAGATTAATTTTCCATAGTACCCCGCCAATCCCAAGAAACTCCTTATCTTGATAAAAGTCTCGGCGTCTCTTCCAACTATTTATAGCCTTAACTTTCAAAGGATCTACCGCCAATCCCTCCTTCAAAACTACATGGTCTAGGAACTTAAATTCCTTCTTCCAAAAGTGACACTTGGAAAACTTTGCTTTTAACTTGTGATTCCTTAAGGATTCCAACACCAATCTAAGATGAACTTCATGATCTTGATCATTCTTACAATACAGTTAAATATCATCTAAGAAGACCAACACAAACCAGTCTAGCTGATCGTGGAAGACTCGATTACATGAAGAATATTGGAGCATTGGTTAGCCCAAAAGGCATGACTAACCACTCATATAAACCATATCTCATTCTAAACGCGGTCAAAGGAATACTTCTTTGGCCACACTTAGTTGATATAATCCAATAGTCAAATATAGATGCGAGAATAATCTAGCCTTACTCAACTGATTAAATGAACCATCTATCTTTGGCAAGGGGTAATGATTCTATACCGTCCACTCATTCGGCTTTCTATAGTCGATACATATTTGAAGTGATCCATCAGACTATTTTATAAATACTGCAAAAGCTTTCCATGCTGAACTACTTGGTTTGATGAAACTCCTATGTTCAAGTTCCACTAGCTTCTTCTTCAACTTCCTTTTCCTTAGATGACATTCTGCTAGGTGGTCTGCTAATAGGTTGTGCTCCTGGTACTAAGTTTGTGAAAAACTCTATTGCACTTCTTGATGGTAAACCCACCACCAGGGCAAAGACCACTGCAAACTCCTAAACTACAAGAACCCTTCCGGTTTAGTATTCTAGACTCTCCATTGCACATAATGAAACCTTGAACCGCCCCTTCATTATATCTAAGGTCACTAGGATCCTTTCTCTACCCTTTGGGTTTTGTAGGCAATAACTCTCTTGGCACAACAAATCCTAGCACCATTTTGTACTAGCCAATCCTATCCAAAATTACCATATCCTCTTCGAAGTCTAACATATAAGGGTTACCAGAAAACAAATGCTCACACAGAACAAACTCTAAACTAGCGCACTTTAAACCGAGATTGTCATACCCACCAATCTGATTAACTACATGCAAAGAAGCAACTAGATAGGTAACATACAACCCTAATTTATCAACCATATCTTTCAAAATTAAAGAGTGTTTAGCCCTTGTATCAAACAGAAGTCTAACTGGAAATTGGAAATCGAAATCATACCTTCAAACACAACACTCTTACCTTTCTCCTCGGAAGATGACCCTCCATTTAGTCCTTCTAAAGCAAATATTGTTGACTGCTTTCGCTCATGGCAGTCTTTCTTCAGATGGCCTGGCTTGTCAAAATTAAAGAACTTGACCATGACTATCTCAATCGGTTGCCGACTCTTTGATGCATAGTGTCCCATTGGTTTGCAATTATAACAAGTAAGCTCTGAAATATCCTTTCAACCTCCTCCCTTCCGAGCTCTTCCCTTTGGTTGTTGATTCTTCTTACCCTTCTGGTATGAGGAGAACGTATTTCTCTACTTTGCCTTGGGCTACACCCACTCCTGCTTTTCATACATGCTTTTATATCTTCTTGTCTTACCCACCACAAAATCAAAAGGAGATGATAAGTGCGCCATCACCTTTTGGTCCAAACCTTGCTTCAAGCACGAATAAACTTTTCGTTTTTATGTCTCATTTTTCTTTAGCGGGGTGCCTCGGCCATATTTACCTAAGGCGTTGAACTTTTGATAGTACTCTTCCACATAACGATCTCCTTGCTTTAGATCAATGAACTCCCTCAACAACACACTTCTCCGAGACTCAGAAATAAACTAGGTATCGAACCTTTCTCTAAACTACACCCAAGTGATATCTTCTTCAAGTGTCTTGGCAGTCACTGCTGTTGACTATTCCATAGCTTCTTCGAGCAACTACCTCAAAGAAAATCTTCGCATTTGCATATCATCCAATCTTAGGTCTCCAAAGATATGCTTAGCTAGCTCAACACTTCCATTGCCAACTTTTTCCCATTGAACATCTTGCCTTCTAGGTTTTGATAATCTTAATCTAGGTTTGAGAAGTCATCTCTCACCATTGGTCTATGCTCGACAAACTCGAGTATATTCTCTCTCACCATCTGTACAATAAATCACTGGAACAAAGTGTTTACATTCATTCCCACGATAGGCAGGACTGCCTCATTCCCGGCTATCGGTGAAACTTCTCTTCTATTTCCTACATCATTCTATGTACTCTTATTCTCTATAGTAGCAATTGCTTCCTTATAGCCATCCTTGCACTTCTTATTTTCATTTTTGCAAAGAAAATCTTCATTAGAATCTGAAGGTAAAAGAACGAAACAGTAGCAAGAATATAGATATATCAATCTATATATCTATATAGAAAAATACAAGTACAACGTATAATAGCATGTACCCACCCCAAGGTGTTTGTTTCTGCTATCTAATTCTACCTAAAACTGTACCTAGCTCTATTTTACTTAAGTGTCCTAACTTTTCTTCGATACCAACTGTTACATCCCTTATTCTTAAACCCAAAGATGGAACTCTAATGTGTGGAGTCACCTTGGAATTATCTTTCAACTATAGAGATGAGATTGATTATATGTAAAAAGTTTAAGTAAACAGAGCAACTAATAAACATCATACAACATAATAATTCTTACATATTCAAATTCTCCCTATAGTTGTGCCCATATAGGGGTAAAAAATATAATACAATCATGAATAATAGTGTCAAGCCCAATATACGAAGATACTGACATGAACACTTAATATAATGGAATAGAAAATCATTTATATCATCCAAGCCTTCTACTTCATCTTTGGAACTCCTATATCGTCTTCTGAAAGTAAACAACTCACAAACTCTACCTACTTAAATGAGTACCCATGAGTTTATGAGCAAAACAATAATAAAAAATAGGCCAGACATAAAGGATTGTATAAACAATATATTAACCTAAATGTAAATTATAGTGACACTATGCCACTAAAACATAGAATGGGTTTTCCCTGACTATAACGTAACATGCATTTAACAACTTTAAAAAAAATTGTAACTTATCATTTCATTCTAAAGGGCCTTATTCATACAATGATGCCGTAACCGAGATCATCAACCATTTCCCTCGGTATGCCATTCTGTTCTCAAAATATTCTCTTTTCTTTCAAACATAGGCCACGAAGCCTTCGCTGCTACTAAGGCTTTATGCCTTCATTTCTCCCTTAGTTCACTAATTACACTATCCGGTTTCGATTTCCACTCCATAGCTTTCACCTATGCTTTCGTGTTTTAGTTGCCACTCTAGGCCTTACACCTACTTTTCTTTAGTGTTTTCTGTTGCCACTAAGGCCATACACCTAGTTCACTTTTGTGTTTTGCCTCTTAGGCCTTACACACTTCTATTTGGTTGGCTGCCAAATCAGACCTTCATGTTTCAAATGCCACTCTAGGCCTTTCTTCAACGCTTTCGGTTGTGATTGCCCCTCTAGGCCTTACACCTTCGTTCTCGGGATCGGCAAGCACTCGAGGCCTTACATCTACATTTTTTATCTCGGTTTCCACTCAGGCCTTACACCTTTGCAATCGATT
Organism: Allium fistulosum; assembly: GCA_030737815.1. Taxonomy (NCBI): domain Eukaryota; kingdom Viridiplantae; phylum Streptophyta; class Magnoliopsida; order Asparagales; family Amaryllidaceae; genus Allium; species Allium fistulosum. Next base: position 697,385,426 of record CM060906.1, read on the forward strand.
CTTGGTTGCTGCATTAGGCCTTATGGCATCTGCCAAGAACTACCTAACCATTCACTTATTAGGCTTTCACTTAGCTATTTATTAAGCTACTTTATATTTAAGTTCGAATACTTTTGACTAACTCTACAACTTATTACACCATATAACTGTTCTAAGTACTAGTTTCGGTCATCTTAAGACTTAGCATTTATTCCTTCCACCAAAAGTCAATTAGTTACGGTTATAACATTTTACGGAGAGCCAATCTACTCTCGGCAATTACTACCCTTAGTCTCGTGTAGGGAAGCGTAGCTTAGTTTAGTTTCATTAATAAATGGAATCTTAATTTTAAGTTTTGGAAATCACCCCTTTCTACCAATAATTCCTCTTTGGTCCTCATCGCCTTCAGCCTCCGCCAAATAACTTCGGTTAATAAACCTAGATTCATACTTCGCATTTCTTAGCTTTTGTTTTAAGTCTTTATGCTTAAAGTTCTAGTTCACTTTCTTTTGGTTTGGCTCCATGCCTTCTGTACTGCCTCTCGGTACACATGAAAAGCCTATATGTTACATGTCTGACACTATCTTTACATGTGTTGTGATGACCACCCTACACCTCCATTACCCAGTATACTAAAAAAGTGCATTGTGACGGTACCTGACCAATGTAGAGCGTCAGTCAAGGGAAAATTAATTAGAACTCTAATCATAACATGTCATATATAACTCAGTGTATCAAATAAAATATAATAATCATATTGATATAAAATAGGCAAGACATGTAAGTATAACTAAATGAACCAAATAATACAACTAAGTGCATAAGCTTCACAAAAATTATACAAAGCAAATGGAGTAGAGTTCATACGTAATCAAATTTAACTCAAAGGAAATATATATCTAATAAAAGTTATAAGTGATGATGAAAGCTCCATAGTGCTGCACAACGGAATAGTAATAAACTCCAAAATATAATATAGATAAGCGCCAGCCTTCTACTCATCCAATAACCAGCTCCATCGCTAATCTCAAACCTGGTATCTAGTCTAATCATTTATGAGTACTTGAGATAATAAGAAGCAAAGCATAAAATCTTATATTAGACAACAATCTGGTGAAAGCGATAAATAATCTTAAAGCGCTATAAAAGTCAGTGTAGTAAAATAGGAACAGTAAGTATGAGAAATCATACCTGACATGTCCCTGCATCTAATAAGTTAGTACATAACACTATGTATATGTTACACAATCATCACATGGGTATATTGCACTAAGTATAACTTCGAGTGTCAGTGTACCTAGCTCAATATTACATATATCACAAGACATCCATCCAAACCTCATAGCAATCACATAATCATAGCAACATAACAAACACATAGTAAACACACTATCATCTCTTCAACAACCACTCGATAGAGAACACACTACGTTCCACCCCATCACTTCACCTCATCTAACATGCCTCCTTGGACCATCACTAAGTCATATCACCACTTCTTAGTTGAAGTATTCTATCGATAAGACTCTCATTGTCGATTCATCGAAGTCTCCCCACTTCATTGGTTTCTACACAAACCCTAAGTCATTTTGAGTTATTCTGGAGTTGCCCCACACTTGCCCTAAGTTAACCCCAACTTCCCCAAAGTGGCCCCTAGGTTTCCCTAAAGTAGTTCCGGCATCACCCATAGGTAAGGCCTAAAGTCACCTAAAGCTCCCAGCCCCCAACGACTTTTTTCGATTTTCTCATGGCCGGCCCAAAGCTACAATACGACTGGACCAATTCCAACCAACGATCACAAATCCCTCTTCGACACCCCTACCATCGAACAACATTTTCTATCCAACCATACAACTGGATCAAAGTTAGCTACATGTTTTCAATTCCCCAGCCCGAAGTCACCACCGATACCCATGTGCCGAACCAACCTTCTATAGGTCCAATGTTCTGCCACATTTTTGCTTCCCCAGCCCGGCATAACCAAATGACAGCCCTAAGCCAGCTAGAGTTCCAGCTCCACTTTCCAAAACTTTTAATTTCACGCTAATTCGATCGCCACACTTACCGCTTCGACCTGCACGCAACACCATTACACTGATACAACCCCAAATACTCTATAGTCAATCCATCGAAGTTCAGTTATACTCTTATGGATCTTCCACCCTTTTATATCAAATTAGGGAGTACATCACTACTCATTTTACATGATGGCTCTTTCCCATGGAAAAAATTACAACTTCCAATTTGATATGGTAAGCATTTTCATCCATTCAAAAATACACAACATATAAACAAGCAAACAATCATCATATCATGGAAATTCATATCAAAACACATTCATAGCCTAGCCTAACATTCATATAAACAACCATACATCAAAACAACATGTTTATATCACTTTAAATAATTTTACATACATTTTTATATCAATTTCCGATCCAAAACTACATTAAAGCATATTTTCGACTTTTAAAATGGATTCAAAATATTCCAAAACCTATAGAAACATATATGTAGGTCTAGAGATGATAAATATGTTCCTATTCAGCTAAAAATAAATTGTAAAACACAAATCGAGGTAGATCCAAAATAGATAGCAAATATCCAATTAAAAATCATATTCTTAATTTTGAAAACATTTAAAAAACACCTTTAAAAACATATCAACAATTACAATGAAGTGAGAGAATAGAATCACTCACATAGGGTGTAGAATCAACCAAAAATCATCGAACAAGCGTAGATTCATCAAAACAAGGGTATATCTAAATTTGGCTAGCAACTACATGCTTCCTAAGGCACAAATTTTGAAATTTAGAAAGCCCTTGCTAATCTCTTGCCTAATCCCCTTTTAATTAATTGATTTAAGTTACTTTTATTAAGATTTGAAATCACCAGCAGACCTAATGATGGATCTGAGTCAATTACCCAAAAATTTGCCTAAATACTACCCAAACTTAAAAAAGCCATATAACCTAAACCGTAAGCCCCGAAATCTGCGATGACCATTCTAGGGAATGAAAAATCATCGTATCTTTCATTTGGAAGTGGTTTGGGACCCTAATTATGTCCCTATCAAATGTTTTATGTCTTACAAGGTTTCCAAGGTTAAAGCCGTCCAATAAAATTTCTATAGGTGTAAGATGTCACTACTCAATATCATCCAAAGTTATATCCTCGTATGACCCATCTGATTTTTTAAAATAATATTTTACAATCCTTCAATACGTAAAATACAGGTCATTACACTTCCATCCCTCTCTTAGAAATTTCGCCCTTGAAATCCCATTAAATAAGGTAAGGTCAAATAATATAGTTACTCTGCATGCCTAACAACCAAAAGCAAGCATAACACACAACAATCATGCAAACACAAGCAAGAAAGCAAACATATGTCTACCTTAGCATGTAAGGTATTAAACTACTCTACATTATATCACAAGTGAAAGTAATTGTGACAAATAGAAGGTCTTATCAAGTAAAGAGCTCTGAATAAGTGATTCTTCATGCCCTCCTCGGTCTTACCCATACTATCACCCCCGCTTTCACTCCATTAAACCTTTACCAATTGGCTTCCCCCCTAGTTGCTTTGTATCTTTTCCAACTATACCAATAGGCCTATGAGACCTTGATGATTTAGATTCAATTTTCGATATCACCCAGTTGATCCGGTGCCACCTTTTCCAACGCCTCTTGTAAGCTCCTCCAAAGTTCACTCGTGGATAATAGGTCTTTATAGCTTACAATGCTCTTTGGCATACCCTAGGATAGCACCATCCACTTCACATGCAACTTAGCCAATTTCACTATCATTCCACTCAACCTTATGGATATAAACTTGGCACATTTTGTCAATCTACCGACTATGAATTAGAGGCTACTATACCCTCCTCCAACCTTTGGAGGTTTATCAATACCTATCCCCATTTCCATTGGGGAATCCTTATCTGTTGCAATAACCCTCTAAGCTTCTTTCTCTTAGCTTCCACTAACTAGCAACTTATGTACTTCGATCCTGACGCCCTTCTTCATCCTTCCCGAATAAAGTTTTCCTCTATACATTTTATAACCACCTTGACTAAATTAATCCACTTTATCAAGTAGGTCTAATCATATATCACACCAACACTTCTTCCCTAGCTCTCATCTTCAACGAGCATCATGACCAGTAATATACTCATATCGTATCTACACTAGGAACACTATTCCACTAGCAGGCATGTCTCCACAATATTTCTGGAACAATCCTCCAGTGCATCATGTACTTCCCTTCACTTCCAAGAAGACAAGAATATCTCCTACAAACACCATTACAAGCTCACTTATCTCACAACACTCCATACTATCTTAAAAAGTCATCCGCCCACTATGTAAATACTACACGTGCTCCTCACTCAGATATACTCTTACGAATAGGCCCTCTTCTTCAATAAGTATTCAATTTATACCTCTATCCCTTGTTGCTTTGAGTACCATCATCCTCAAAGGTATAACACTTTCCTAGCAACCTTTACTAGTTCGATACAGAACTCGATCCCTCTACGTGGTGGTAGTCTGATTAGCTCTGAATACTTCCTTACTATGGTAATGATGATAAATCCTTGTGTGGATCTCAAGCGAATTTAGAAGGCTAACCATAACAATGTCCATAAGTGTGTAGCCCAACTCTAGCCTACGCCCACTTCCTGTCCTTATCATCACCAACTACGCTCAGTATCCATTATACTTTTGGATCTCTTCAGTCACTCCAAAACCAAAATGATACCGTACATAACAAACCCAAAATGATACAATCATAATTTCCTTGTTGTTCCATTTCCTCTTGCCTCCCCCACTCACTTGTGGCTTTGGCTCTTCCTTTGAAAGAACAATTTTAGTCTTGGGCATTTTAGTCTTGGGCTTGGGTATATACACTCTTTCCTCAAAGCCCTCTCTACTGCTTTCTCAAAAGCCTCAACAATATGGCCTATCATCCTCTCTGCCAGATACTCATTCAGACCGACTATGAATTTCTCATTCTTTTTTAGCGGAGTGTCGATAAAAGACAAACCATACTTTGAAAACATGTCGAACTCAGCTACATACTCAAAAATAGTCTTCCCTTCCTGTTTCAACTTAGAAAATTTATTATATAATAGGACTTCTGAGCATCTGGGATAATTTTTTCTTCAAAATGAGCCCTGAACTGCTCCTAGGTAAACCGATCCTTGGGAGTAGCTATCTTAACAACATTCAACCAATCCATTGCTCTCCCATGGAGTTACCTAGGGTCTAACTTCCTATTCATTACATCTTCCAACCCCAAGTCTCCAAAGATGCTCTCATAAGCGTCAAACCAATGTTGCACCTCGATAGCTGATTCTGTTCCAAGGAACAGTTTGCCTTCTAAACTAGTATAGCGTTTACACAACTTGGCAAAGTCAGCAGTTGGTGCTTGCACTTGAGCATACTGTAAACACTCGCATTTTTAATGAGTGGTTATTTAAATTATTAATTGAAATATTGATCGTTAATTAATTAAAGTTCCAAAATCTAACTTTTCACATATGGGCAAGTTAGGACTCGAGACCACTTCCATTAAATCGGGATCGACGTTGCGAATTAAAATGGGTATAAACATTCATATATTTGGTGTCATGGTATTTTAATAATTTACGTATTATTATACATATTTTATGAAAATACGTGCCTACTCGGGGCTAGTGAGATCTCAGACGGCTTAGGTTTTTGGGATGAGAACCTCATTTTGAGTCATACAGTTGTGGAATTTTTGGAATCAAGCTATAAGATGGCCAAAACAACCACGAAATGCCTGAAATTATGATCCTAGAGCACTATATCAGATAACAATGAAATTTATACCATTAGGACTAGAAAAATAAGGTGATGTGCAATGAAGAGTTTTGCGATGATCTGATGTACCGTGTGATCATACAAGCTTGAAACGTGTGGCAACTTATATGGAAAGTCAAATAAAAATATATATCCTCCCCCTTATTTAATATCTTCCTCACTCCTTAAAATATTCACTTTCCACCATACATTTAAAGGAAATAGCGGCTACTTGTCCATCAATTAAATCAAGAGATAGAGGCGGAGTTAGGTAAAAAGAAGAGTGGGAATGGACTTAGGAGGCGAAGGCGAGGAGATTGGTGGTGCTTAGGAGGCATGCAGTCGTTGATGGTGGATCATGACTTATTCCTAGACACGGTAAAGAGGTTGTCAATGTTCTATTTAAGGGGCTAGGGATCAAAGTAAAGGTACGGTTGGACTTTGCACGCATCGAGGAGTCAATTGGCATTGGTCGGAGGCACTCCCGTCCACCAATGTGTGATGTGATTTTGTTGAGGCCATTAGGGTTTGAGAATGTCACATTTTGATATGAGGGACCGAACAGTTCAAGTGGAGGACTGTCGGGAAGAGCACGCGAAGGGGAGTACATCTGAGTTGACCATTCGTCGTTTCATGGAAAATTAGAGGGGAATTTGGTTAAGGAAGTTAGCAGTTTTGGGTTTGTGCATGCTTGTTTTATGCATAGGCTAGTGGAGTTAGAAGGATTGGAGGAGAGATAGGTAATTAGTAGATTAATTAGTGGATTGATTATTTTAAATAATCTCATTTCAAATTTAATTCATATCTCTTGCATACGAGGCCGAAATGGGGCGCGGTCTTTTCCATTGCACTTGTGATGAGATTATCTACGACATGATATGAGCTCGGACTGGATCCAGACACTTGGAAATTATAGCTCACGTAAGTAGAATTATAACTTTGAATTTATATCATAGTATAAATCCTCGTAATTTTTTATATTGAAAATATTACCTAGAAGAGGTAGAATAATACATATAAGTAATTAATTTCCTATTTGATTGGATTAGGTTGAGTAGATTTTCGGGATAATTGATTAAGATTTTTTATGTATATATATAGTATTATACTCGTATTAAATAGACTTAGATGGAGTTTATATTAATTTATAACGTGGTTATAAATTAATTAAACTCCAATTGTTATGTTAGAAATAGAATCTTTTTTAGATATTCAGGATTATTGATTAAGATCTCTTATATATAAATACTGTGTTCTATTCGTATCAGATAGAGTTACATGGAGTTGATATTAATTTATAACATGGTTGTAAATTAAATAAACTCAGGTCTATTGATATATTAGTGATACCAATAACGTTATACATATGACTACTAATCAGAAGTTAAAGTATGACCTTTAAAAAAAGTTAAGGAAAAAATAATGATTTAGGTGGGTTAAATTTGTATTAAAATGGCTTTTAAGTTTATCTGGTCATGGTATTGGTTTATTATAATGTAAATCAATAATTTACTAACTAGTAAGGGAACACATTGTACCATTGAGACACATGACCTAAAGTCGTAGTTCCAAAGCAAGGGCGGAGAAAGATTGGAACCCAATCTAAAGTAGGTCATATATTGTTTCATAGTATGGACAATGCTACAGTGGAACCTATATGCAACTTCTTTTGAGGGGTTGATTTTCAAAGGAGTCTACAATATAGTTGTGGCTTTCATTAGGTCTCTTTGGTAGCTAATGGCAATTCTGTGAGAAATTTTACAGAATAAGTTTGAGACTTCTACAAAATAACATGAAGAAGATAAAATTGATAGATTTTTTACTTTGGTTGCGTATTGCCTTTATGTATGTAAATGTGCACGATATTTGTTTATTAGTTCCATATAGTTGGACTGGCTATATATATATACACTTTTGTTTTTTTGAAAATGATACACACACACACCTGCATACAGTTTATTTGATTTATCTATATGTATAAACATAGTTCTGGTATGTCCGACTTGGGGTTATTAGGAGATGCACGGAATATTATGCATATATTTATTCAGATGCAGTTTAAAACATCTATATATAGTTTCGGTATGTATGAATTAGGACTACCGATTTGTGCGTAGAATCCATTATACCATTGAGATGCACGACCTGCAGATGCAGTTTAAAACATCTATATATAGTTTCGGTATGTCCGAATTTGGACTACCGATTGGTGCATGGAATCCATTATACCATTGAGATGCACGACCTATAGATGCAGTACTAGAGTAAGGGCGGAGAGAGATTGGGATGCTAGTCTAGAGTAGGTCATCTACTATTTGATAGTAAGGACGGGTACTGCGACAGGACCTACATGCCAACTTATTTTGAGGTATTAGTTTTCAGGGTATCCTCAATATAGTTTTGGCTCTCGATATGTCTCTTTGGTAGCTAATGATAATTTGGCATAATTTATCGATACGTAATTTAAGCACTTGTACACTTCGATATGCCAGACTTAGGTTACCGAATAGTGGACAAAATATAATATATGGATGTATAAATATACGGTTCAAGTAATTTATATATATAATTTAGGTGAATGGTTTAGGTGATTTATATATATTGGTTTGACATGCCTGACTTGGGGCAACCGGGTATTGTAAGGCACTTCAAGAACGAACCACAATCCATGGGGGATAATAATACTTTGGTGTTGTGTATACCTATGGGAAGGTGTACGTAGGGTTTATCATTTACATACGATTCCAGTACACTGGTATAAACAACTAGAAGGAAAGTATGCTAGTTAGGGAGTCTATTGTACCATTGAGATGCACAACCTACAAATGTGGTCCCGGAGCAAGGGCATAGAGAGATTGGAACGCTAGTATAGAGTAGGTCATATACTGTTCCGTAGTATGGTTGGGTGCCGTGACAGAACATACATGCCAACTTCTTTTGATTTGTTGGTTTTCAAGGGAGTCCATAAGTTAGTTGTGGCTCTTGATAGGTTTCTTTGGTAGTTAATAGCAATTCAATAAAGGTATAAGATATAGATATCCGTATTTTGATTTGGATATGGAGATGCTATGATGATGGCATAGTTATATCATTGTATTTGTCTTATATTTCAGATGCTTCAATAGGATTAAGAGATCTACGACACCGTTGCTTATGAAGTGTACTATTACTCCTACACTCATGTTTTCCATATTCAGTAGCATGGCTTATTATAGTATGTACTATTTTAATTAGAGAACAACTATTATGTATCATCCTAAGCTGTTAGTTTATGAATAAAGTAGGGAGTTATATGATTAGTATTATCCGTTGATCCTTGCTTACGTTAATTAGATGGATATAGGTTGCATGTAATATAGTACTTAGTGATAGTTCCCCTCACGCTAGGCTTTATGTCTGACCCATGTTTTTTCTTTGTCTGTTTATGTCACGACATCTCTCGAGTAATTGATTGAGTAATTTGGGAGTCAGATGCTTTTAAGGACAGGTTTTGTGACGACCCGGAATTTTTGTATATTTGAAATTGGAATATTTAATTAATTTTAAATATTCAGAGGTTAATTATAAACTTAAATTTCAAATATCGCTGTTTATTGAGTAATTTAATAATTAAATTAAATTTATTTGAAGTTGGATAAAATAGTAAATCTGGTATTCTAAGCTGATTAAAAATATTTCAAAAGCTTTTAAAATTCATATTAATAATACTGAAGATAATAGAAGCTTCAGAATGTAATTTCAAACTGTTTTGTTCAGGTTTGAAATTATATCGTTTGAATCGATATTTAAAAATAGCCTTCCGAGGCACAGTCTCAGATTTCAACGAAACCAGTTCCATTAGATCCGTAATATTGTATTATTACCGGATTTCAAATTTCATAGTTTTCGGAGCTATCGTGTGATCGTACGGAATATAAACGCCAAGAGAGTAATTAACCGATTTAAATATCTTTATTTGATTTAAAAATCAAATCAGCAGCCACTCTTACTTTTCGTGTGAGCCATGCCTCCTATCTTTCAAATCTCGTACCCCTTCTCTTCTCTAAGAAGCTATCAAACTAAAATATCTATCGTTCGAAATAATGGCCGAGCTTCCTATTTCTTTTCCTCCTTTCCTCCATTCGAACGAAGCCTTAGTAAAAATAAATAGGACCGAGAGCACGTTCACAATAGCATCGATATTCAATCTGCAGGAGAGGGAAATCATGGCCTCCTCATAAAAATCGAACATCCCAACTTTATTTTATAAATCGTTCAAAATCTAGCAGTTACGAAAACTCAAACGAGAGAGGATACGCATTCTTCTCGACTTCTTCCTCCTAAATCAATTCGAATAAGAGATGGCCGCCTCCTCCTCTTCATTTTCATCCCTTATCACGACTCGATCGGAATTGGGCATCGCGACTTGATGTCGCGTGAAGCTGGGTGGCACGACGAATTCGTGGAGCTCGAGAAAATGGAGACTTTGATCTCGGCATTGGGGAAAAGCACGCGTGCTCGCGCGCGCGAAGGAGGGTCGAGATTCGCAGATTGAAGGCGCCTTCGCCAGTAGTGATTCGAGGGAGCAGCTCGTGTCTCAGTGTGGGGATTCGTCGAGGCAGTGGAGGGTCGAGCTTCGTTGGAAGCACGCGTGGATGAGGAGGTCGTTTTGATCGATGTGAGGCTGCCAACGGCAAGGCTCAGCGATGGAAGTTTGGCAGCAGGTAATCTGTCTCTTCCATTTTTATTTCTAAGTATATATAAAAAAAAAATATTTTAGCAGTAAGATTTTAATAGGGAAATCTTTTAAGGGTTTTAAGGTAAAAATTAGTTACTGTTTATCTTTACAGAAAGATAAGGGAATTTTTAACATAAATATATAAAAGGTATTTGAAAGGGAAATTAATTTGTGGGATAAGCTTGTTTAATTTATTTTAGTTACTTAGAGAAAAAAAAGGGGGGGAAGTAGTTAAAAATAAAATCAATTGTTAAATAATATATTAAATGAGATTTATTGTCCGACCCTTTCAGGTGTTAATCAATCTAATGTTATACAGTCTGAATCGTAAAGGAAATAAGTCGTGATGAAATGGACTGCGAAATAAATGCAAAGGTGAGTTAATCTCACTCAGTTAAATTATAATTTAAATTTAATTGGTTAAATTTAAATATTGATGGATGATTGAATTGGTTGATTTGATTGATATGGTATATAGTAGTATATACCAATATATATATATTGGCATATGTATATATTGGAGTTGTTGATATTCCCACATTATATAGTGGATGAGACCCTATGCGCCGCATAATAGCGGATGATTTTATAAAACCCATATACCGCGATATTCCACCTTGAAGTGGAATTGGTATTTTATATTTTGCTAACGTCTGTGGATGCAGGGAAACAGGTTGGAGGGATCCAACTGGATTCCTCAAAACATTTAATTTTGTTTAAATATTCTGTGATATGATTGTTGATATCCCGTGATGATTTATATTGGATAATCTGGTTGGATTGAATTTCCCAGTATAATGAGTTATCAAAAGCAATTGAATTGGATTTTTGGAAAGAAATAAAAGAATAAAATTTAAGTTAAGTAATTCTAGTGAATTCGAATAAATTAAATATGGAAAAGAGGAATTTTGAATAAACAGAGAAATACTGAATTTAAAGAAAACTTATGTGATATTATTTAAAGAAATAAATAATTTATTTTAATTCAATGTTTAAATGTAATTAAAAGAAAAGAAAGAATTTGGTAAAATCTGAAACTTATGTTTCGGTTTAAAGATTTTAAATCATAATGAGAAATAAAATCTGGAAGTTAATGAATTTGGAAATAAATGGATTAAGTAAGGAAATTTATTTCAAAGTAAATTAAATTGGAGAATAAATTGTTAATTGATTTAAATACTTTGGGATTTGAAATTTAAAGAGAAATGAGATTTTGGAGAGATAAACTGGGTTTATAAAGTGAAATAAAATATCAGGGGATATTTGAGAATATAAATTCAAGGTGGGAATTTATAAAAGAATATGAATTGGTTTAAAAATAAATGTTGATTTATTTTTAAAGGATATGAAGAGAAGTGTATTTCTCTGGATAGCCAAGTACGTTTTCAAAGAAATTTTTAATATAAGTTAAAAGTTCTAATTGTGTTTTTAAAAGCATATTTTAGAAAATCTATTATTTCTAAATGTTAAAGCCTAAAGTAGTATTTTCAAAAATCTATTTTTGTAGTAAGTATATAAAAGTGATTTGGTATTATGTTTTAAAAAGAGAAATTTAGTTTATATTTGAAAAGTGGTTTCATTTTAAATATTCCTTAAGTATATATTTTGTTAAGGTATTAATGTAGTTTTAAAATTTCAATATTATAAAGTATATTTATAGTAAAGTGTTTTAAAATTATTTTAAAATCTAAAAGTATTTTGTACTTGGTGATTCAGTGGAAATAAATTATTTGGGAAATGTATTCCGTAAGCGGAAACTGTTTGAAATTGTTTTCAAATGAGCTTTGAAAAATTTGGAAATATATCTTGGAAAGATATTTGGGCAAATAACTAATGTGGGAAATTATTTATTGTGTGATGGTTGCTTGTGGATGTTAATTGATAGTTAAATAACCGACTATCAATATTGGCCAAATGCGTTGATCGTTTCGAAGAGACCGGGATCGAGTTTCCGTATACCGGGATTCTAGGTCTGGAGACTCGAATACCACTTCGATTCGGTTTGTACGTTTCGTGTAACGTGTTCAGAGTCGAAGATGGAGCTGTGAAGTGCAAGGGCTAGTCGCTACTAATCTTGAGGATATTTCCAAAATGGATGTAGTAGGAATAGTGCCTTCGGTTCCGTTCGGACCCGGGACGGACTTGTATGGACGAATGCTTTCGTGACATCGTCAGGTGGACGATGGGCATTCTAAGGGATATGTTCTGAAAGGTATCGTTTAGCCTCGAGCCTCATCAACCGGGAATGACTGAAAATCAGGGGTTATGCAGCAAGGCTTCGTGGGTAGCCCCCACTTGAGAGTAAAGTCATCCCTGTCTAGATGTCCCTTTATTTCGGCTTAGTGGTGCGGTTGCTGATCCCAACCGTGGGGTGATTTTACTTGGAATTATCCAGTAAGGGATGATTCCGGTCTTGTGTTGCAGGGGAGCGGGCGTACTCCTCGGTACTGTGATCTAGGCCACGTACTGTGACAGGTGGTACCCCAGTGCCTAGTCATTCGTTGGAAATCCATTTTCCCTACGTGCCTTGTACGAGTTTTGTTTGTATTACCCACGTTGTGGCTAGTATGCCGGAATTTAATAGATGTAACAATTTCGGCTATTTTAATAAGTATTTGTAAATAGACACTATTATAATATCAGAGGATTTTATTAAAAAGTGTTTTAACTATCGTAAGGTAAAAACCCGACATGTTTATTTGTGGCGTGGTCTTACGAGATGCTTTTATTTTCAAAAGGATTTTTGAAATTTAATAATCAATTGAGTGTGATTTTCTCACGCTGGTATTCCAGACTGACTCGGGTATTGTTTTATATGATGCTCGGGTCAGACCGAGATAAACAGGTTCAGATTGTAGCTGTGGAGCTCAGGAGATGAGCTGGATGGTGATACGTACTTCCGTATTTGTTTATTGTTCCGCTGTGTATTTGGATGTATGTCATTGATGTGATGAACTCTGATGATGTATTCTGTAAATATATTGTATAAACAGATATATTTTTCTGTTTGAGTAAAGATCTGTTTTGTATATATTATATTTTATTCCGCTGCGATGTGAGATTCTGTTGTTGATTTTCTGTTTCTTCTTCTTCTACCTCTTCTTCTTTAACACAAATGGTTCGATTTTCCGGGACTGGAAACTCGGGTCGTTACAGTGGTATCGGAGCTTAGGCTAGCGATAACTTTGGCTCTGGTGGGAATTTTGAGAGTATTAATAGATATGAGCGCGTATTTGTTAGTGAATATAAAATGGTTTTATATTGTGTTGGTTGATTTATTAAGTGGCATATGAACCTTCGTCGACACAGTCTGTACAACTGTATCGAAGGGGTTTCTAAACACTTGAATAGAACAGTTCGACACAATATTGTTTTAAATAGGGTGAATGAAATAATTTTGCCCAAATTATTTTGTATATGAAAGAAATAATTATTTGAATTTATTATGGTTATATATTTGGATGCTTGGTTGTTAGAAAATGACAATAATGAGTTAGTCTCATTATTGAGTAGAAATTGAAAACTTATAACCTAAGTTGAAGAATAAATTTATATAACAAAATGGAATTTGAAATATAGACTGTAAATGAAATTTATAAATTGAAATAAACTTTATATACAAATGTGAATTACAAATGTGATTTATAATCAAATGAGATAAATTCATAAACAAATGAATTTTGTAAATGTAAATTGTAAATGTGACTTATAACTTGAAATAAAACGTGATAGAATTCCAGAGTAATGTTTGGATATAAAATTGGATGGATTTTGAATTTAAAGTTTTGGGAAAGGTTTAAATTCCTTTGGATTTAAAAATAGTTTTAAAGGTTTTGGGAAAATAATGGTGATATTATTTCATGAATATTTTTGAAATTGAATTGAAATCTGGTGGAATTTGGGATTTAAAAATGTTTGAAATGTTTTAAAGAGATAAAAGCATTAAATTCTCTTACGGTCGCTAGAAAATAATTTCGGTGATGACTGCAGCATCATCGATGTCTATTTTCGAGTTTCCAAGGAGAAATTGCTACCAAACTGTTTTAAATTGGAAATGATTGTGTACTGGGTTGGTTTTGAAATTCAAAGGGAAAATTGTTTGGTAAAAGCAGATTATTTTGAAAATTTGGGTTTGAGGTGATATACCAGATATGTATGAGTTATTTATGGATTCAAAATGGTTTTGAAATAAAACCGGGCAATTGAATTCTGGGAATTCTATTTAAAATATAAATGTGGAAATTTAAATGAATCAACAATATAAAGTATAGAATGAAGTTGATTGAAATAAGAAGGGAATGAAAGTTTAAATCTGAGATTATAATTATGAGATGGAAATAACTCAATGAGTAATATAAGTTGGTAGATAAAAGAGTTAGAGAACTTGAAGGTGAATGAATTGTAAAACTTGTATAAATTTGTATCCTAGAATTAAATTTTAATTTGAGTATATGAAGGTGAATAAAATATATTTGAATTTAACTTAAGATAAGTTAAATAAAATTGAGAATTGGAATTGAATTAAATGTAAATAAGTTGAAGTCGAATTGAATTGGGTATAAAGGTAATGTAAAATGCTCATAATTGTGTAAATAAATTCATATTCTTAGGTTCTTAAGTGTAATAATTTGAAATTGATTATAAAGATGAAATGGACTTAAATGAATAGTCCCAGATCTTAAGCAAGTAAGTTAAACTTATGAATAGAAATGAAATTGTAAGTCATAAATGGGAATCCATTACTTTGAACCATTAAGAGTTATAATTTGAAAATTGTAATTATCAAATGGAAACGACTAAGATGAGCAATCTTAATTTTTAAATAAATCCAAACTTGAATTATAGAATAAATTGAACTTAAGATGATTAAGTGAAGTGATATTTGGGATTTAAAAAGCAAGTATTTAATTTTAACCAGCGGAGGACCTAATTAGATAATAAATTAGTTAATGGAATTGAATTGTGAGTTAATGAAATTGGATTAAAATAGTGATGGTTTGGATTGCGAATGAAATCCAAATAAGTGAAAATAAATTGGAAATGACCTGGTTATTAATAAAATAATCCCAGACGAATTGAGTATGGAAATTAAAATTCATAATGATTGAGTGAATGAATCACTTATATTAAATAAATAAATGGATGGAATTTGATTAAATAAGAATCAAATGAAAGATGGAAATAAAACTTTAAAGGGTTGGTTAAATGGAAAATAGACTTAAGTTATTGACTTAAGTAAATGTTGAATGGAAACTGAACTCAACAGAAGAGTGGTTTAAATAAGTTGAGAAATAGTTATTGAATGAATTAACTTGGATTGTTTTCGAGCTAGATAAAATTCAATTTTTGGAAGTTGGAGATGAATTGAATTTAAGGAAAAAAAAATTGGAAATGAAGTAGTAAATTGAAGTAAGTTGAGATTCATATGAAATGGGAGTTCAATTTGAATATATACACTTCAGTGGTGAAGTAGTAAATAAATATAAGAAAAAATTATATTGAACTTAAGAATTGAAGAATGAAATTCTTAAGAAAATTTGTATTGGAAATATACTTAGTAATTTTGGAAAAAAAATATATACTAAGTGAATAGTTGAATGAAGACTAAAACTGAAGTTGTGAAATGGGATAGATGTGAATAAGTGGATAACAATCAAAAGGAATGTGAATAAAAGAGAATTGATATAACTGATAATCAATTGGAATTTATACGTAAGATGTACGTATATTATTTTATTCGCATAGCTATTTGGTCCAGATGTCGAACACAGAATTTCGAGATAGATATATCGATCCGAGTTGGAATTTTTCACTCGATTTTCAACGGCGAACCTGGATATGGATTGTTGATTGATTCTGGATATTCTCTATCATAGTTGGTGGCTATGCAAGGAGAATGACGGTTTCTGATCAAGAAACCAGATCTGAGTCCGCACTAGGAAGTCGGGTGGACGATACTAGTTCGGAAGTGAAATTGTGTGATCGAGTGAGCGATCGAATGTGATATTGCGTACGGATGATATATGTGCATCGTACGGGCTAAGTAAAACAAATATTGGAAATTTGTAAAGAAAAGTATAAAATGACTTTGGAATTGTGATTGAATATTATTTGCTTAGTAGGATATACAGGTGTATAAAAGCAATGGATAAATTGGGATTTTGATTTTTGAAGATAAAATTTAATGGCCCGACCAAAAAGGTATGTATTTGAATTTCTGTATGAAATTTGATTGGGTTTTTTATCTAGCCACTTGGCTTTTTGTTTTCTTTTTGAGATTGGGAGGCCGTAGAGCCATTTTGTAGTTGTACCGAGCTAGCCGCGCAAAGGAGACGCTGGCGAAATTTTTCGGAAATTTAGGGAGTTAGAAAAATTTTGGAAAATTTTGATAATTCAAAATTTGAATTCAAATTTATATTTGAATGGATAAGTAGGTGGTATGGGTTGAACTTATGAATAAGTTTGGAAAGTTAAAAGATGATTAGTGTATCATTAATAAAAGATTATTTGGGAATTGTTAAAACTGTTTGAATTTGGGGAAATAGTTAACGGGGATTGAATCATTCTTCCTAACTAGTAATTTCGGGGACGAAATTCTTTTAAGGGGGAAGGAATGTGACGACCCGGAATTTTTGTATATTTGAAATTGGAATATTTAATTAATTTTAAATATTCAGAGGTTAATTATAAACTTAAATTTCAAATATCGCTGTTTATTGAGTAATTTAATAATTAAATTAAATTTATTTGAAGTTGGATAAAATAGTAAATCTGGTATTCTAAGCTGATTAAAAATATTTCAAAAGCTTTTAAAATTCATATTAATAATACTGAAGATAATAGAAGCTTCAGAATGTAATTTCAAACTGTTTTGTTCAGGTTTGAAATTATATCGTTTGAATCGATATTTAAAAATAGCCTTCCGAGGCACAGTCTCAGATTTCAACGAAACCAGTTCCATTAGATCCGTAATATTGTATTATTACCGGATTTCAAATTTCATAGTTTTCGGAGCTATTGTGTGATTGTACGGAATATAAACGCCAAGAGAGTAATTAACCGATTTAAATATCTTTATTTGATTTAAAAATCAAATCAGCAGCCACTCTTACTTTTCGTGTGAGCCATGCCTCCTATCTTTCAAATCTCGTACCCCTTCTCTTCTCTAAGAAGCTATCAAACTAAAATATCTATCGTTCGAAATAATGGCCGAGCTTCCTATTTCTTTTCCTCCTTTCCTCCATTCGAACGAAGCCTTAGTAAAAATAAATAGGACCGAGAGCACGTTCACAATAGCATCGATATTCAATCTGCAGGAGAGGGAAATCATGGCCTCCTCATAAAAATCGAACATCCCAACTTTATTTTATAAATCGTTCAAAATCTAGCAGTTACGAAAACTCAAACGAGAGAGGATACGCATTCTTCTCGACTTCTTCCTCCTAAATCAATTCGAATAAGAGATGGCCGCCTCCTCCTCTTCATTTTCATCCCTTATCACGACTCGATCGGAATTGGGCATCGCGACTTGATGTCGCGTGAAGCTGGGTGGCACGACGAATTCGTGGAGCTCGAGAAAATGGAGACTTTGATCTCGGCATTGGGGAAAAGCACGCGTGCTCGCGCGCGCGAAGGAGGGTCGAGATTCGCCGATTGAAGGCGCCTTCGCCAGTAGTGATTCGAGGGAGCAGCTCGTGTCTCAGTGTGGGGATTCGTCGAGGCAGTGGAGGGTCGAGCTTCGTTGGAAGCACGCGTGGATGAGGAGGTCGTTTTGATCGATGTGAGGCTGCCAACGGCAAGGCTCAGCGATGGAAGTTTGGCAGCAGGTAATCTGTCTCTTCCATTTTTATTTCTAAGTATATAAAAAAAAAATATATATTTTAGCAGTAAGATTTTAATAGGGAAATCTTTTAAGGGTTTTAAGGTAAAAATTAGTTACTGCTTATCTTTACAAAAAGATAAGGGAATTTTTAACATAAATATATAAAAGGTATTTGAAAGGGAAATTAATTTGTGGGATAAGCTTTTTTAATTTATTTTAGTTACTTAGAGAAAAAAAAGGGGGGGAAGTAGTTAAAAATAAAATCAATTGTTAAATAATATATTAAATGAGATTTATTGTCCGACCCTTTCAGGTGTTAATCAATCTAATGTTATACAGTCTGAATCGTAAAGGAAATAAGTCGTGATGAAATGGACTGCGAAATAAATGCAAAGGTGAGTTAATCTCACTCAGTTAAATTATAATTTAAATTTAATTGGTTAAATTTAAATATTGATGGATGATTGAATTGGTTGATTTGATTGATATGGTATATAGTAGTATATACCAATATATATATATTGGCATATGTATATATTGGAGTTGTTGATATTCCCACATTATATAGTGGATGAGACCCTATGCGCCGCATAATAGCGGATGATTTTATAAAACCCATATACCGCGATATTCCACCTCGAAGTGGAATTGGTATTTTATATTTTGCTAACGTCTGTGGATGCAGGGAAACAGGTTGGAGGGATCCAACTGGATTCCTCAAAACATTTAATTTTGTTTAAATATTCTGTGATATGATTGTTGATATCCCGTGATGATTTATATTGGATAATCTGGTTGGATTGAATTTCCCAGTATAATGAGTTATCAAAAGCAATTGAATTGGATTTTTGGAAAGAAATAAAAGAATAAAATTTAAGTTAAGTAATTCTAGTGAATTCGAATAAATTAAATATGGAAAAGAGGAATTTTGAATAAACAGAGAAATACTGAATTTAAAGAAAACTTATGTGATATTATTTAAAGAAATAAATAATTTATTTTAATTCAATGTTTAAATGTAATTAAAAGAAAAGAAAGAATTTGGTAAAATCTGAAACTTGTGTTTCGGTTTAAAGATTTTAAATCATAATGAGAAATAAAATCTGGAAGTTAATGAATTTGGAAATAAATGGATTAAGTAAGGAAATTTATTTCAAAGTAAATTAAATTGGAGAATAAATTGTTAATTGATTTAAATACTTTGGGATTTGAAATTTAAAGAGAAATGAGATTTTGGAGAGATAAACTGGGTTTATAAAGTGAAATAAAATATCAGGGGATATTTGAGAATATAAATTCAAGGTGGGAATTTATAAAAGAATATGAATTGGTTTAAAAATAAATGTTGATTTATTTTTAAAGGATATGAAGAGAAGTGTATTTCTCTGGATAGCCAAGTACGTTTTCAAAGAAATTTTTAATATAAGTTAAAAGTTCTAATTGTGTTTTTAAAAGCATATTTTAGAAAATCTATTATTTCTAAATGTTAAAGCCTAAAGTAGTATTTTCAAAAATCTATTTTTGTAGTAAGTATATAAAAGTGATTTGGTATTATGTTTTAAAAAGAGAAATTTAGTTTATATTTGAAAAGTGGTTTCATTTTAAATATTCCTTAAGTATATATTTTGTTAAGGTATTAATGTAGTTTTAAAATTTCAATATTATAAAGTATATTTATAGTAAAGTGTTTTAAAATTATTTTAAAATCTAAAAGTATTTTGTACTTGGTGATTCAGTGGAAATAAATTATTTGGGAAATGTATTCCGTAAGCGGAAACTGTTTGAAATTGTTTTCAAATGAGCTTTGAAAAATTTGGAAATATATCTTGGAAAGATATTTGGGCAAATACATAATGTGGGAAATTATTTATTGTGTGATGGTTGCTTGTGGATGTTAATTGATAGTTAAATAACCGACTATCAATATTGGCCAAATGCGTTGATCGTTTCGAAGAGACCGGGATCGAGTTTCCGTATATCGGGATTCTAGGTCTGGAGACTCGAATACCACTTCGATTCGGTTTGTACGTTTCGTGTAACGTGTTCAGAGTCGAAGATGGAGCTGTGAAGTGCAAGGGCTAGTCACTACTAATCTTGAGGATATTTCCAAAATGGATGTAGTAGGAATAGTGCCTTCGGTTCCGTTCGGACCCGGGACGGACTTGTATGGACGAATGCTTTCGTGACATCGTCAGGTGGACGATGGGCATTCTAAGGGATATGTTCTGAAAGGTATCGTTTAGCCTCGAGCCTCATCAACCGGGAATGACTGAAAATCAGGGGTTATGCAGCAAGGCTTCGTGGGTAGCCCCCACTTGAGAGTAAAGTCATCCCTGTCTAGATGTCCCTTTATTTCGGCTTAGTGGTGCGGTTGCTGATCCCAACCGTGGGGTGATTTTACTTGGAATTATCCAGTAAGGGATGATTCCGGTCTTGTGTTGCAGGGGAGCGGGCGTACTCCTCGGTACTGTGATCTAGGCCACGTACTGTGACAGGTGGTACCCCAGTGCCTAGTCATTCGTTGGAAATCCATTTTCCCTACGTGCCTTGTACGAGTTTTGTTTGTATTACCCACGTTGTGGCTAGTATGCCGGAATTTAATAGATGTAACAATTTCGGCTATTTTAATAAGTATTTGTAAATAGACACTATTATAATATCAGAGGATTTTATTAAAAAGTGTTTTAGCTATCGTAAGGTAAAAACCCGACATGTTTATTTGTGGCGTGGTCTTACGAGATGCTTTTATTTTCAAAAGGATTTTTGAAATTTAATAATCAATTGAGTGTGATTTTCTCACGCTGGTATTCCAGACTGACTCGGGTATTGTTTTATATGATGCTCGGGTCAGACCGAGATAAACAGGTTCAGATTGTAGCTGTGGAGCTCAAGAGATGAGCTGGATGGCGATACGTACTTCCGTATTTGTTTATTGTTCCGCTGTGTATTTGGATGTATGTCATTGATGTGATGAACTCTGATGATGTATTCTGTAAATATATTGTATAAACAGATATATTTTTCTGTTTGAGTAAAGATCTGTTTTGTATATATTATATTTTATTCCGCTGCGATGTGAGATTCTGTTGTTGATTTTCTGTTTCTTCTTCTTCTACCTCTTCTTCTTTAACACAAATGGTTCGATTTTCCGGGACTGGAAACTCGGGTCGTTACAGGTTTACAGGACAATTGGAGCATATTGGAGGCATAAAGTTGATATATTGGATATGTATACTTGTTGTGGATGTAGTATGTGATAGATAGGTTGTTTTATGTTTAAGACTTAAGATATCAGATAATGTATTTAGAACTCCATATGAATTAAGTTGATGTATTCTTGCTCTCTGTATTGATATTTATTTATCGGTTGCTTCCTCTAGTGCAGTCTTTTTTTTCATTTATCTATTTTGTTCATGTATATTTAGTACATTATATGTTATCATTTTACTGTGAGATTGTATCGATGTGCCTTAGTATGGTGTTTAGTTTCAAATTTTACCCAGACAGATTGTCTTTTGTGGTATTCAGGAGTCACATATTGTCATTCGACTGTGATTCAGGGTATTACAAAGGGTAGGTTATCACAATTGGTATCAGAGCTTAGGCTCAACACTCAGGACCAATTAAACCACTTTGAGTTAAGCAATCTGGTAGGTGGAGGTACATTGAGAGTGCATACTTGTATTTTTCTACTATATAGTATTGCATATCCCACTTATCTCCTAAACTTTTATTTCTGCAGTCACTTATTGCTAAGGTGTCTTCGTTTAAGGCTATTTATATGAGATGATGAGTTGGACGAGCGATTGTGGATAAGCAGTTTGAGATTCCGGATTGATTCAGAGACTATTTAAATACTGAAAGGGATGTTCCGCCATCCGCGAATGTTCCAGCAGCTGTAGTAAGGGTTGGAGATGGTGTAGACCTTTGGGCATAGTAGTAGAAGGGGTTTGCAAGCAGGCCAAGATTTGGACTGATTCTAGACGTCACTTTGAGTATTGATTTATTTCTGAGATCTAAAGGGACATACAACTTAAGCGTTTCATCCATTTTCAATAAGGTAGCTTGTCAGTGAAGGAGTAAGTTAGCCAATTTAACCTTTTGGCTAAATTCGAAGTGGAGATGGTTATTACTTCTTTAAAGTAGGCAAGGAAACTTGCCTGGGGTCTTTATGCATGGATTTAAGATTTATTGCTTGGTCATATGCCATTCTTGACCATCGTATTGTAGATAAATTCTTTTGTATTGATTAATCTTGTTTGGGGAACCTTGGCTATTAAGCTAAGGTATACTGGCCGAGAGTACTGCCATTCAAACTTGATGCATGTGCTTTCTAGCAGAGTGTGGTAGTTTGCTGAAGTGTGACTTGGATTCTATATCCAAGTAAGATCCGGTGGTTGTTCAGAAATGAGCAAGGAACAAGCGGATGACTTATACATTTGCGTTGAGTCATTCATGTTAGAAGTGTTTAACCTTGTGTTAAACACCTTAAGTGATGCGATTAATCCCATGAACTGCACCAGTGTTTTTTGGATCAGTCCATTCACGTACTAGTTCTTTATCCTTAGTTTAAGCACATGATTTATAAGTGATTTGCGCTAGTTAGGTAAGGTATTTTCACTCGATTCTTAAAGGTAAGCACCTGAGTCGGATTCCTGAGGTGAC
This sequence comes from Allium fistulosum, assembly GCA_030737815.1. NCBI lineage: Eukaryota > Viridiplantae > Streptophyta > Magnoliopsida > Asparagales > Amaryllidaceae > Allium > Allium fistulosum. The sequence continues at coordinate 697,408,441 of CM060906.1, forward strand.
TTAGAGATTTTCAAAGTGGACTCTAGTCGTGTAAGGAAATTTCAGTTGTCGAACCAAGGAACCAAATCGAAATTCACATAAAAGGAATCAAGTGGCCGACCCTAGTTTAGCAAAGAAATCTTGCAAGCGAGCAAAAGATTGGATCGGGCATCGTATATTATTTTGGATGATCTCTATTCATTTTATATTATGTACATACAATATGGTTAGGATATCTTAGGATAGTTTAGGGAAGGGGTTCTCGACAAATTTTACGACGATTCAGATGATCTTCTGAGCGATGATATGATACTTGCTAGAGCAAGCATCGTAGTACACTTAGTATATTATCCGTATTATCATTATGCAGTTGAGGTGAGTTTGAAACCGATTGAGCCCAAGCATTTGTAGATTGTCATTTAATAATGATTTAATTAGTGAAGTTTTCTCCTTTGGAGAATGAGTTCTATTTGGAAAGAATGGAAAGTTGAGAATTAGATTAGTGGGTCTATTCGAAAGATTTAAGGATTGGTGATCCAGCATATAAAATAAGTTTTTCTTTTCAGAGCGGAAGATGTGATAGTTTTTCGTGTATTGTATTCATGAAAGAGAGTTGCGCTACTTTACCATTTGGGTCATCTTAGATGTCGAATAGGCTCATGAGGATTTTATAGCTTGGCTTGCATGCTATGACTATCATTAGTTACTGTGCATGTTGTATAAACTCATTTAGAGTGATTGATTGTTTTTTTTGTTGATTGACTTTGTTGCTTCTTGATTGCTTGTTGTTGCTTGATTTTTAATTAATTGTTTATTTTTATTGATTGATTTTTTATTTTTGCTAACTAATTATTGATTGATTTTTTATGCTTGTTGATTGCTCATCGTTGATTGTTATTGCTAGCATATTGTGTTAACTTTTTTATTCCATATAAGGAGTGCATGAAGTATTTCGTGAATTATGTCTATATGGCTTCAGACCGATAAGGTTAAGCTTGTCCGTATTTGGTGGATCTTTGTATTGCTATGTCTCTAGTTACTTAAGGAAAATTTTGTTTTCTCTTTTGTTTTATTTAAATGTAAGAAAACATAGTATAGAGCTTGTTTTGTTGTTTCTTGTAATTTTACAAGTGTGCTTGTTGTTTTCAAAGGTAACAGGTTCGTTTTAGATGCTCGTTGCATAAAGGTGCCTATGGCATTGTTTGTTGTAACATGTTTATTTAAGATGCCTGTTGCATAGGGATACCTATAACATTGTTTGTTGTAACACGTTTATTTGAGATGCTTGTTTCACGGAGATGCATATTGCATTATTTATTGCGACATTGTTTATTTGAGATACTTGATGCATGGTTTGATATAGCATATTTATTTGAGATGATTTCTATATATGATTAAGCATAATGAAATCCACGGTTTAATGTATCATTTGTGTTTAATCCTCTTTGTTGAGTAAATTATTAGGTACATGGAAGGAATTATGTGCTTGGGATGCTTATTCGCTTGTATCCGCATCTAAATGGCATGCCCTTATTGTGAAAGATGTACGTAAGATCTGTAGTGTAGTTGGTATGGATATATATGTTTGTATGTCCTTAGAAATGAGATGACTTAAATATGGGATGCCTCAATTATGAGAATTGTTTGTGTATATATGTTGTTTTGGGATTTTTTTCGAGCTAGCCACACAAAGGAGGTGCTGTCGTAATTTTTTGAAACAAAAGAAGTTTTTAAATCCTAAGGATTAAGAGGTATATTCTATGCTTGAAAATTTTGGTATGTCGGGTTGCATTGTCATACTCATAGGAATTTCGGGAACAAAATTATTTTAAGAAGGAAAGAATATAACCACCTGCATTTTTAATGTTTGAACATTTAAATAATTAATTTAAATATTAAATCATTAACTAATTAAAGGTCCAAATTCTAACATTTTGCATACGGGCAAGTTAGGACCCAAGACCACTTCCAATGAGTAAGGATCGATGTTGCGAATTAAAATGGGTGTAAATATCCCTATATTTGGAGTCACAGTATTTTTATGATTTACATATTATTATACATATTTTGTGAAAATACGTGCGTAGTCGTGTCCAGTGGGATCTCGACTGAAGGCTTGGGTTTCTATGATGAGGACTTTGTTATGACACATATGGTTGAGGAATTTTTGGAACCGGGCTATCAATAGGTTAAAACAACCTCGAAAGTCTTGAAATTACAACCCTAAAGCACTATCTCAGATAGCGACGAAATTTATACCATCAGGACTAGAAAAATAAAGGGATGCGCGCCAACGAGTTTCATGACGATCCGACGTATTTTATGATCGTACGAGCTCGAAATGTGTGGCGGTTTATTTAGGAAGTCAAATAAGATATATTCATTAAATATATATTCCCCCTTATTTAATACTTTCATCGCTCCTTACAATATCTACTTTCTCCCCACATAGTAATAGGAAATATTTTCTACTCCCCCGTTAATTAAATCAAGAGCTAGTTTCAAAGTTATGTAAAAAGGAGAGTGGGGATGGACATAGGAGGTGAATGCGAGGAGATTGGTAGTGTTTGGGAGGTGTGCGGTCATCGATGATGGATCGCGACCTATACCAGGAAGTGGTGAAGAGGTTGTCATGATTCAATTTAAAGGGCCAGGGTTGAAGTAAGGGTACATTCGGACTTGGCATGCATCGAGGTATCGATTGGCATTGGTTGGAGGAACTCTGGTTCACCACAATGTGGTGTGATTTTGTTGATGCCGTTAGGGTTGGAGAGTGTAACACCCCAAAAATTTTAGAAGAAATTTAATAAAAGAATTAAATTGAAATATAATAAGGGCAAAAGTTGAATTTTCACAAATGTCTGAATTTGACTTTGAAACTTGCACCATTGTGTTCTTAGCGACTTTCTTAATAATTTTCATATTTTACCTTTTGAAATCGGAGTTAATATGAGGAAGTTATTAACGTTTTAAAATTTAGAATCAAAAATAATCATATAAGTAAAATTTGGAAATAAATATTGATAAATAAGGAATCCCACCGGTCGACAGGTATATTAGGACCGATCGACCACAAGCGGTCGACCGCCCTATCTATAGAGGTCGACCGGTCAGTGCCATGCGACTATGATTTGTGTAGGCCAATGGCTCGGATTTGATCGTATATTTTTTTTCCAACACCTAAGATTAGATCGTATGTTTTGGACGGTCAATATTTGTTTACACTGTACAAATACAACCCTAATTCCAAACCCTAATTCACAAAAATTAGAGTAGTATGACAAAGTCTGCCAAATTCTTTTCTCTTCAAACCAAATTTATTCAAAACAATAATAAAATTAAGAGTCCAAAGGAGAAAAGAGAATTAAATCAAACCATGGGAAGATCTATACCAAGCTGAGGTGAGTCCAGGCGCTAAGGGAAAAGGGATAGCTTTTAGAGGTGAGTGGGTTCATTGTTAATTAGATTATTTACATACAATTAAGTTTAGTATACCCTATTTGATATAGGTCGTTAGAAATCGAATTAAAAACACGGTTTAATTGAATCGGAAATTTAATAGTTATTATATGAATATGATTGCTCTTTTCTAATCTAGATCTGACTAATGTTGACCAATAAATTAAGGAACGGATAAATCCGAGTATACACCTTTTTGTCAAGCTGCTGAGAATTGATGGTAAACCTAGTTTTAAACTGATTTACTGCAAAATGAAATTGGATATGAGTTTGGACAATTATAAACTTAAAATTCACAAACTTAGGTTAATTGTAATTAGGGTTTGTGCACACCAAATAGTAATCAAAAAGGGGCATTTCACCAGAAGGACAAACTTTGCAGTCCAATTAATTCTAGGACACACATTCAAAGAAATTACTTTCAAGACCAAAGTCAGCAGAATAATTACTTTTGAGGACAAAGTCAACAGAATAATTACTTTCAAGGACAAAGTCAGCAGTCCAATTACTTTCAATGACATAATTTCATAGGTTTTTAGGCCCTAGAAACTAATTATTTTACGTTTTGTCCTTGAAAGTAATTATTATAGTTGTGTGTCCTAGAAACTAATTCCACTTGCTAAAGAGGCCCTTGTGGCTAATTTCCACAATCAATAATTTACTGTAATATAACAGAGGAAGACAATGGTGAATAAATAAGTAAATGATAATTAATGGAAGAAAAATAATAATAAAACTTCACTACTGATCGATAGGCTCACTGGAGCGGGTCGGCAGCAAGCGATCGACCGCTCCAGGAGTAAGCGGTCGATCAGTTAACATTTTCTAAGCGCAGTACAAACCTTTGCCTAAGGCCCATATTATAAGTAAAATAGCCGTGAGTACTATATATATATATGGTAGTATAGGTAAGGAAGCTAGTTACATATGAGGCGACACTAGGACGTTGCGGGACTAGGTAAATGCTATTTATCCAGCAGGGGTCGATATTCGACTTGGGCGATACTATCGCAAATTGCATTCACAGGAGGTTCTACGGTGGATGGCAACACTGATGATGATGCCTGATGAAGTGTTTGGCCCAACACTAACGGGAGTTCTTTGGTATTCACGATGATGAGACATGATGTTGTATTGTTGATGGATCCTGATGCGGTGCAATAAGAGGCGTTATATTACCATTGAGAGATGAACACAAATGCAGCGACGATGAGACACTTTAGCGAGTTGGCATTGTGGGCTCCCGCTCATGCATAACCAGGATACGTGCAGTTGTGCTTGTGGGAAATGTAGTCCTATGGTGGAAATTGTAGGGAAACCTATGTTGGAATAGTTACGTGTAGTCATAGTTGTGAGAAATGCAGTCCCATGGTGGAAATTGTAAGGAAATCATTGTTATAATAGTAATGTGTAGTCATAATTGTGGGAAATGCAATCTCATAGTTGGAAATTTGTAGGGAAACCTATATGGAATAGTTCTAGTAGCTATTAGCCGATCATTAGTTGTCTTGAGGTTCGATTAGTTATTCAACCTTAAATAGGAGCCTCCACTAGTAGTTAGTGCAAGTATGTATTGAGCTAAACCCTTAAATAAAGAAAACTAGTAATTCACGGACACTTGTAGGACATCCTTGGATACATAGAGTATTACTAAACTCAATTGCTTGTGATCACCATATATTAATGAAGTAACTCATTCACTAGACTTTTGTTTGACTCGCCCTTTTTCCTTTCTTTTTCCCCACTACATGAGGACAGGGCAGCAAGTGATAGGCCCAACGATAGTACTTGGAGAGGCAAGCTTGACATCGGAGTTACGTTTTATTTCCTATTACTCTCCATTTATTGTTCATCGTATTTAGTATTTTATTAGACTATACGGTGTATTTTTGTACACTGTAGATTTGACTATGTACTATTTTGAGATTGTGTTTTGGATATTTCCTGAGATGGTTATTTTTAGTATTTATACTTTTCTACTTTACGCCTGAGATTAGAAAGTTTAGAATGTCTTAGAATTTATTATTATATTTATTTAGTCTTTGGAATGTTTAAAAACCTCGACAGCGCGTACTTCCTAGCACTAATGCGAGTCTGAAAGTCACCTTAGACTTTGGATCGGTGTGTCAAAAGCTGTGGGTTGTCCTAGAGAGTGTTACGTTTTGATATGGAGGACCAAATCGTCTAAGTAGAGGACTGTCGGGAATAACATGCGAAAGGGAGCATGGTAATGTTAACTGTTCTTCGTTTCGTGGAAAATTGGAGGGGAATTTGGTAAAGGAAGTTGGTGGTTTTGGGATTGAGCATGCACATTTTGTGCATAGGCTAATGGAGGAAGAAGGATTAGGGGGGTAAGTAATTAGTAGATTAATTAAGTGGATTAATTACATTAAATAATCTCATTTCATATTTAATTCATATCTCTTGCATACGAGGTCTAACTGAGACGCGGTCTTTCCATTTCCCTCGTAGTGAGATTATCTACAACACGTTATAGGCTTGGACTAGATCGGGACACTTGGGAAATTATAGTTCAAATTAGTAGAATTACAAATTTGAATTTATATTATAGTATAAATCACCATAATTTTTCCTATTGAAAAATATTACCTAGAAGAGGTAGAATTATATTTATATATATATATATAAATTAATTATTTCCCTATTTGATTGGACTGGTTTGAGTACATATTCGGGATAATTGAGTAAGATCCTGTATGTATATATATATATATATATATATATATAAACACACACACACACATATATACATTGCGTGTTTTATTCGTATAAATAGAGTTAGATGGAGTTGATATTAATTCATAACATAGTTATAAATTATTTAAAATCCAATTTTTATTTATATTACAAATAGAAATATTATTATTATATTTTACTTCATATATTCGGTGTAATTGATTATGATCCCTTACATACAAATACTGGGTTCTGTTCGTATCGAATAGAGTTAGATAGAGTTGTTACTAATTTATAACATGGTTATAAATTAATTAAATCAAAATCTGTTGACATATTAGTGATACCAATATCATTATATATATTACTACTAATTAAAAGTTAAAAGTACTACCTTTAAAATAAGATGTAAGGAAAAAATAAAGCTTTAGCCAAGTTATATTAAAATGGCTTTGAAGTTTATCTGGTCTTGGTAGTGGTTTATTATAATGTTAATCAATAATTAACTAACTAGTAAGGGAACCCATTGTCCCATTAAGATGCATGACCTGCATACGCAGTACCAGAGCAGGGTGGAGGGAGATTAGGACGCTAGTCTAGAGTCAATCATATAGTGTTTCATAGTACGGATGGGTGCTACAACAGGACCTACAGGCCAACTTCTTTTGAGGGGTTGATTTTCAAGGGGTCCATAATATAATTGTGACGACTTGGATTTTCAAATCAGTCAAAACTGTCGAAAACTACAATTTTTACATATCATAATCTAATAAATATGCAACACTACTTTATGTATTGGATGCAAATTTCAATACTATAACTTATCAGAGTAATCATTTATTCTACAGGGTATGCTTTAATACATACCAAACTCAAATACTATAATTCTACCGTTGCATAACTCTGACATGAGAGATAGCAATATCCATTCTTGAGAAATCAATAAACATGTCGATGCGGAATAAAATGGTAAACAGGAAAGATATATCAATGCATGATAAATAGCAAACATCGAACAAGAAAATGTTTTCTAATTATTAGGGTTGCATCACTACCAATTATGACTTCCTACGTACCCCTATCTAATTGGGTACCCAATTAGATACAGAATCAATCCAACGTAGTTCTCCTACCAAAAATAGGACTCAAGGAGCTTACGATGCACAAACATATAGCATGCAAATGTAGCTTCCAAATCCACGCACTTAAGCTTAATCGTTTGCTTCTTTTCAAAAGATAATTTAGAACGAAATACCCAGTTTTTTCTATTCAAAATACATTTTTCAAATCTCTTTCCAAAAAGGAATATATCAAAACTAGAACCAACATGACAAGGGGGTAGCACCCCCTACCGAGCATGGTATAACTCTAAAACAAATAAATGGAGCCTCCAGTGGTATTTTGATACCTCCTAAAGCAATAAAGTAAATATACCTAGCGAGTCCCAAATTGGGGAAACTCCCAATCACCCTTATTTAGTCATTCACCACAATAAATAAAAGTATTTGTAAAACACTTTCACAAATATTCTTTCAAATGTTCCAAAATAATAATACTTCGCAAGTACTTTCAGAATAATACTATTTTTATTTCTTTCAAAAATTCTTTCGAAAACTCTTTTCAAAACGTTTTCAAAACCACCGAGATTTAAGTTCTATAAAAGATAATTTTATAAATCACTTTTATATAAATCAACTCAAATTCCATAATTGAAATATTTACAAAATCTTTTGTATAATTTCTTTTCCATAAACATTTCATAACATATTCTTTTATGAAAGCCATCTTTCAAAGCAACTTGATTAAATTGAAGTTCAAAATTTAAATATTAAATTATTATAACTAATTAAAATAATTTAATAAACCAATATTATTGCTAAACGCCTTATAGTCAAATTGTGAAATAAATCACAAGGTGTCAGCCAACAACTGTTTCGTACCCAACCTATGCAAAAGCAAAAGATTATTGCTCATAAATTGGTCGAGCACAAATCAAACAACCAAACAAAACCCACCCATTATTATTAACAATTTATAATCAATAGCTAACACAACATTTATTAAAATGTAAATGAATCAAAGGAAAGAGATTAAGATTGTACTCACTTCCTATTTGCTTTGTTGGACACTTGAAATACCTAGCGTTTAATAATGAAGATAAAATTTGGTTTCTTTCTTTAGTTTTTGAATGGATTAAATAAGATATGGACTTGGGTATTTATAGGTGAAGAGATGGGTATTTTAGTAATTACCTACCTCCTATAGTCTACCCTAATACGACCATATTTTGGTCCAATAGAAAACGAAAACTTAGAGTGTAAGCTTAGGAATAAGTTAAAATCTAATAATTATACGGATAAGTATGAAAAGTCTGGTGAAATCAGAGAGTAGACAAATTCAACTTTTGTTCCTATAAGTTAAATATATAATTATTATATGAATAAGTATAAAAGTGTGGTCCAATCAAAGAGTAGAAAGATTCAACTTTTCTTCTTATAAGTTTGAATATAATATTATATGGATACGTATAAAGGTGTGGCCCAATCAGAGAGTAGAAAGATTCAGCTTTTCTTCTTCTAAGTTTAAATATAATATTATATGGATAAGTATAAAGGTGTGGTCCAATCAGAGAGTAGAAAGATTCAACTTTTCTTCTTTTAAGTTTAAATATAATATTATATGGAATTGGAATAATCCTATAAGTTAAGTTTGAAATATTACATTAAAAATTAGGTCGTTACAATAATTATGGATCTCGATAAACCTCTTTGGTAGCTAATGGCAGTTCTAAGAGAATGCTATTTTATAGAATAAATTTGAGACTTCTATAAAATATACGAAGAAGATAAAATTGAGAGATTTTTTTGCTTTGGTTGTATATTTCTTTTGTGTCTGTAAATGTACACGATATATGTTTATTAGTCCCATATAGTTGGATTGACTATATATATATATATATGAATACACACACACACACACATAGTTTATGTGATTTATATATATGTCTATATGTAAAAATATAGTTATGGCATGTCCGACTTGGGGCTATTGGGAGATGCACATAATATTATAGATATATTTATCGAGATGCAGGTTAAAGCATCTATATATAGTTTTGGCATGTACGACTTCGGGCTACCAATTGGTGCATGGAATCCATTGTACCATTGAGATGCACGACCTGCAGACACGGTTCTGAAGCAAGGGCGGAGAGAGATTGGGATGCTAGTCTAGAGTAGGTCATCTACTTTTTGTAGTATGAATGGGTGATACGATAGGACCGACATGCCAACTTCTTTTGAGGTATTGGTTTTCAGAGGAGTGCCCAATATAGTTGTGGATCTCAATAGGTCTCTTTGATAGGTAATAGCAATTCAGCATGACTTATCGATATGCAATTTAAGCGTATGTATAGTTTGGTATGCCTGACTTAGGGTTACCGCATAGTGGATGAAATATATTATATAGATGTATAAATGTGTGTTCAAGTGATATATATATAATTGTAGATGCATGATTTGGGTGATATATATATATATATATATATATATTGGTATAGTATGCCTGACATAGGGCAATTGGGTAGTGTGATCCACCTCAAGAACGAATCACGATCCACACAGGGACAACAATACATCAATGTTGTGAATACGTGTGGGAAGGTGTACGTGGGGTTTAGCATTTACATATGATTCCAGTATGTCAGTATAGACAACTGGAAGGACTGGAAGGAAAGGACGCTAGTGAGGGAGTCCATTGTCCACGAGACTCATTACCTACAAATGTGGTCTCAGAGTAGGGGCGGAGAGTGATTGGAACATTAGTCTAGATTAGGTCATATAACGTTCCATAGTACAATTGGATGCTTCAAAAGGACCTAAAGGCCAACTTCTTTTGAGATGTTGATTTTCTAAGGATTCCACAAGTTAGTTGTGGCTCTCGATAGGTCTCTTTGGTAGTTAATGGCAATTCGTGATGGGTATCAGTTATAGATATTAGTATTTCATTCTTGAGTATGGAGATGCTATGATGGTAGCATAGTTATATCATTATATTTGTCCTGCATTTCAGATGCATCGATAGGGATTGAGAGATCTATGGCACCGTTGCTTATATTGTAGTATTACTCCTACACTCCTTTTTTTCATATTCAGTAGCATGGCTTGTTATAAAATAACTGTTTTAATTAGAGTACCAGTGTTATCTAGCCTTTTGGCCAGGCTATACCCAAACTGACTGGACAAGTTAGACTCGACTGTCATCAAGACTGACAAGTCGGATTAACGATCATGAACCCAAAGATTAGGAAGAGATGATTACATGAAGAACCGGTGAAGCAAAAGCGGAGAATGAACTCAAAAGAATGCCCAAAATATTAAAATACACAACTCCCTGAAAATGGATAGGGTACGGTCCATATTCATCAATTATGGATCGTGCCGAATCGATTTTATAGTTCAACTCAACGGAAAACGATCGATAACTCAAAATCTACAAGTCAACTACACATGAAACTTTGGGAACATCAATATATTGAAGAGTGGAGCTCACCATATCGATCACAGGACAAAAGGAGCTCACAAAAAAATCGATGCCGGTTATTATTACAAGTGATGTGGGACCGATGATCAATACTGTGACTTCTCCTGGATCTGGAGACTCCACTGCCGAAATTTCGGGAAGATATTTCTCCATTTTCCCCTATAAATACACACTTGGTTATTCATTTTTGGGATCTTTATGCTGCTTGTTACTTCATACTCTTTTGTAACTAATGATTCTAATCTATCCTTATTGTACTCAGTTTACGAAGTGATTAATAAAGCTATCTCTTCAAAGTGGACGTAGGCAAACAACGTCGAACCACTATAACTTGCTGTGTCTCTATTATTAGCTTGTTTTTGATTACTTTACTGCTATATTCTCCCCGTTTACATTTATTATTATTCATTTATTCCTCTACAAAATCCCTATTAGGTGTTTGTGCCAATTTTTGGTGCAAAAATTTTGGTGCTTCCATTGAGAAACGAATTCTCAGTTTGATTAGATCTCATCATTTACTTGTGGATTCCCATATTTGCGAGATAAATCCAGTTTTCTATCGACAAGTTTCCATTTCTACTCAGATTGGAAGAAGATATTTATAAGGATACTATCAGCCATGGTTAGGAACACCAGACCTACCTCTCAAAATGTAGAAGAAAACGAAAATGCCAGCATCCAGCAAGGAGGCTAGAGTAATCTACTAGTAGATGTTAATGCTACCAATCCAATTGATGTCCAAAATCTAGCTGATTCCATCACAAGAGCTGATTTCTAGAATCCGATGAGAGAGCTAATGGATAGCTGACAACAGTTGAACCAGCAGATTCAAGCAAATATCGATCTAATGAATCAACTCAGGGATCAACAACATGGGAAAACTATAAGGGAGGCAACTCCCTATTCTACATTGGAAAGCTCAACTTCATCAGATGACTATCATAGGTGCAGACATCGCAGAACCAATCGATATGACACAGAAGCATCATGACATCAATGCACAACTAATCACGGGCTGCCAAGACTGATCGAACCTGATCCCTCCATAGGGATCGGGGTCGATCCCTCCTCCATGGGAGGAGCCTTACCTTTTTTTATGGAACTCGAACCGAAGCCTGTGGTTGATCTGAATGTTGGAGTTCAAGTTAATGCAGATCAGTTACCTCTCTGAAATGATGATGATGTGAACGCACATCAAGAGGGTGTTGATCCAAGAAGGCGTGGAATGGCTCATAGACATCGACCGAACCACTCACGTGAGGTGGAGCATGACTACCGCTTGGTTCCAACTATCCAAATGTCGGACTTGTCGGCTATGATCAGACAGCTAGTAAGGGAAAGCCAGGATTTGACCAATAATGATTGGGCGATCTCGAGAAGCCATACCTCATTCACAGATAATATTCTACACGTGGAGTATCCAAGGAGATTTGGCATACCGTCGACGCCTGCCTATGAGGAAAAAACTGACCCCAAGCAGCATATAATGAGACATGAATGGCTGATGGACTCCTCAAGAGCTTATGATGCCACAAAATGCAGATGTTTTCCCATTACTCTTTCTGGCATAGCAGCGATGTGGTTCATGAGATTGCCCCCAAGGTCAATTTCTAGATTTGACAATTTGGCAACAAAATTTATGGAGCAGTTCCGTATGCATGCAACTCGCTCCAAAAATATAATGTCCCTATCAAGCATGATCCAGGCTCTGGGAGAATCACTAAAAGACTTCTTGGAGAGATTTCATACAGCCATCATAGAATTCAGTAATTCGAATGACCATTCAATATTGATGGTAGTAATAAGAGGGATTGACCCAGAATCTGATTTTGGTGATTGGTTAGCTGGCAAACCACCTGCAACGTTGGAGCGTTTCTATGCAAAAGCAGCCCAGTATTTGAGGAAAGAGGAAGCTAGATGCTCTAGGAAGAATAATGTTGTAGGACCGAGTGGAGAGGGAGTGTAGAGTAAGAGTGTAGTGAAACGGTCCGGGGAGAGTTCTGGAAAAGTTCAAGTAAATGTTCAAAATAAACCGAATCTATAGAAGAAAGGCGGTGATAGGAACCGAGAACGAAAGAGGGATTTTGAAAGAGGAAAGCCAAGGATTCCAATGTATGATACGTACACACCACTGAATACATCTCTAGAGAACGTCAACTTGTCTACATGCAACACCATGCGGTATGGAAAGTCACCTCCGAAAGAATCAACGGAGAAACAAAAGAAGACTGGAAAATATTGCTGGTTCCATGAATGCCATGATCACAACACAAATGAATGTAGGCATCTCCAGGATGTTATCGAGAAACTGATCCAGGAAACAAAACTACAGCAGTTTGTTAAAACCCGCAGGATGGTGGGCAGAGGACATGTGACCCCAACCGAGGATAAGCGTCACACAGGGCTGAGGAGCCTGCGCAAACTGGTGGAAGATTAGTGATCAATACAATAGCTGGAGGACCACATCCAACTGAAAAGATCTGGCATGAGATGGAGTGCTATGCTAGCGTAATCAAGCATATGAATTTTGAATGTTGTTCAAATGCAGAAGATGGGACTCCGGCCAAACAGCAGCGTATAATGGCAGATGACAGTGTATTCAGAAACAGGGATGCAGATAAGGTGGAGGCACTGACGATCGACCTAATGGTTATTTCGGCCATGCGGCCCCACCTTAGTGAGAAATTTTTTGATTGACAGTGGCAACTCGGTGAATATTATCTTCAAAAAGGCTTACGACCAGATGAGGATGGAAGCCAAAGACCTGAAACCGTGTAAAGCCCGCATTCATGGCTTTAATCGTGTTGCAACAGAAGTGGTAAGCTATGTCGAGCTACTGGTTTAGTTATGATAAGGTGACCATAGGAGAGTACGAATGTTGCCATTTGTTATGTTGGATGTGGACTTTCCATATAATGTTTTTCTTGGCCGACCGGCCCTTGCCGAATTCCATGCAGCCATTGCCTATTAGTGTCTTAACCTTAAAACTCCCAACTGATAATGGCCTAGGAGTTGCGCATGGAGTCAAGTGACCAGACATGCTTGCTATGTAGCTGAGTTAAGGGACGCTCAATGGAAGGAGAAAGGTAAGGGTATGGACAAGTCTCTTTGCATCCAAGCCACCGAAGATTGACAGTCAGTACTTAAGCCTTGGCTTGGGCGCGATAGTCGGTTCTACAAAGATATAGACTCGAGAAATGATGAGGAGGAGCCTAAAGAAGCTAAGGCTGCACCGGCTGAGCTAATGATTGACATCATGATCAGCCACGACGACCCATCACGGGTCCTAAAGATCGGATCATAGCTCAGCCCACTGATGATGAAAGAACTTGCTGGTTTTCTCCAATTGAATCTTGATGTGTTCGCTTGGACTCATTCTGATATGTGTAGGATCTCGCATGCCATTGCGAGGCATGCATTGAATATTGACCCGAGGCATGTGCCCATGAAACAGAAAAGGCGTGGCATGGATCCAGAGAGATCTGCTGCCCTTAAAGAGGAGGTGGATAGGCTCAAAATCAATGGGTTTATTCGTGATGCCCTTTACCCGAAATGGGTATCTAATCCTATACTTGTGAGAAAGGCCAATGGAAAATGGCGGGCATGCATTGACTATTCGGATTTAAGCAAGGCATCGCCAAAAGACAGTTTTCCCCTTCCGAGGATCAATTAACTAATGGACTCAACAGCAGGACACGAATTGCTATCTTTCATGGATGCATACTATAGATATAATCAATTCCCAATGCACATCCCCGACCAGGAGCACACCAGCTTTATTATCGATGTTGGATTGTATTGCTATGTGGTAATGCCATTTGGATTAAAGAATGCTAGAGCAACTTATTAGCGCCTGGTCAATCGAATGTTCAGAGATCAGATTGGAAAGACGATGGATGATATGCTTGTAAAGTCACAACGATCAAGCAACCACATTAGAGACTTAGCAGAAATGTTCGATATCCTTTGATATTACGAAATGAAGATCCTCTAAAATGTTCTTTTGGCGTTGCATCAGGAAAATTCTTAGGTTTCATTATTAATGCTCCTGGAATCGAACCTAATCCTGAGAAGATTTGAGCAATTCGCAACATCCAAGCGCCAAAGACTATCGAACAAGTACAGAGCCTAAATGGGAAGGTTGCCACCCTATGCTAGTTTATTTCCAGAGCTACTAATAAATGTATTCCTTTCTTCGACTTGATAAAAAGAGGGAGGAGGAACTTTGAATGGACACAGGAGTGTGAAGACGCATTCCAAGCTTTAGTGAATCACTTAGAGAGACCTCCCATCTTGTCAAAGCCAGTGGATCATGAAGACTTGTATATCTACTTAGCCATGTCGGTACATACTATAGGCGCCGCACTGCTTCACAAGGAGAATCGAATCCAGAGACTGGTCTATTATGTTAGCAAGCGATTAACAAGAGTTGAAAGTAACTACCCGAAGATAGAGAAATTGGCGTACTGCTTGTTGATTGCTTCACGAAAGCTCTACCCCTATTTTCAACCTCTTCCCATCGACGTTTACACTGATCAGCCATTGCGATAGGTCTTGCAGCGACCTGAGATGTTTGGATGTTTACTGAAGTGGAACATCAAATCGAGCCAATTCGACATTAATTATCTTCCTCGGAGAGCCATCCATGGATAGGCACTAGCGGACTTTGTAATAGAATTCACTGCACAAGATGATCTCCAAGAGAGCGGTGGAACCACTACCATTCGGTGGAAAATGTATACGGATGGAGCATCCAATGATCGTTGTTCTGGAGTCAGCTAGTAGCTCCAAAGGATCGATCAATTTTCTATGCTTTGAAGCTTGACTTCCCTGCAATGAACAACGAAGCTAAGTATGAAGCTCTGATTAATGGACTCAAGCTTGCCAGAGAACTGGGAATAAAATCTCTTGAAATCTTTTGCGATTCTAAGTTGGTTGTATACCAAGTCAAAGGGGATTATCAGGCTAAAGGACAATGAATTGCTCTGTACCTTATCCAAGTCCAAGACCTATTGACTGACTTTGAGTATTATGACATCACGCACATTCCCCGGGATCAAAACAAAGAGGTTGACTCATTGGCAAAGTTTGCTAGCACCGGGGATGCACAAGTAATGGGCTTACTTCCAGTCGAATTACTAGACGTTTTGAGCATAAACCAGATGGAAATCGACGGGGTACTAGAGACAGAGCCTAAGAAGGAGTCGTGGGTGACTCCAATTAAAGATTATTTGCAACAGGGAGTCCTTCCCGAATGGAGGAATGAAAGACGACAAATCCTTCACAAAGCTTCATGATGTATCATTTAGGAAGGAGTCGTGTATAGAAAGGGTTTTTCCATTCTCCTGCTCCGAGTTATCGCTCATGATGAAAAAAAGGAGTCCTAAGGGAAGTTCATGAAGGGGAATGTGGCGATCACACTAGGGGCAACCCCTAGTAAAGAAAATACTCCGTTATGGGTATTACTGGCCAATTGTCAACCGATATGCTACTAATTATGCTAGGCGATGTGATATGTGCCAAATGTATGCAAAATTCCTAGACCTCCCCCGACGGAAATTACACAAATGGCCAGTCCATGGCCATTTGCCACATGGGGTATAGATATTATCGGTTCCTTACCGATCTCTAAAGGTAGTGCGAAGTACGCCATCGTAGAAGTTGATTACTTCACTAAATGGGCCGAAGCATAACCTTTAAGCATGATTACGACGAAGAAAGTAATCAACTTCATTGTCTGGAGCATCATCTGTCGTTTTGGCCTTCCACAAACCATTATAACGGATAATGGAACCTAATTCTACAACGCTGAATTCAAAAACTTTTTCCGTCGGCATCATATTGAAAAGAAATTTGCGGCAGTTGCTCACCCTCAAGCAAAAGGACAAGTTGAAGCTGTGAACAAAATCATAAAGTCCATTCTGAAGAAACGTATGGAAAAGGCTAGAGGCAAGTGGGTGGATAAACTCCCAACATCATTATGGGCTTACAAAACCGCCCACAAGACTGCGACTAGGCATACTCCATTCGTCCTTGCCTACGGCTCCAAAGCTATCATTCATGTTGAACTCAAAGTCCCTTCTCATTGAATGACCTACCACGACCCCCGAGCGAATATAGATCTCCTCTTAGAATCTCTAGACTTGGTAGATTAGAAGCGCGAAGAAGTTGATTTGAGGGCAGCTGCACATCGATATCGAGTCACCGGATACTACGACACTAAAGTCTGACCTAGGACCTTTGAAATTGGTGATGTCGTCTTGAAATGATTTTTTCATGTCCCTTCACACATGAATCCTACTTGGGAGGGATGGTACGTCATTAAGTAGAGGCTTGGAGAAGGAACTTTCAAGCTAGCGACTGTTAATGGCATCACACTCCCAAGGGCGTGGAATAACGAGCATTTACGATGCTATTTCACTAAGTTTATTCTTTTTCATTCAATTGTATTTAATTCTGAATTTGCTTTAGCATTTGATTTTCCATATATGTAATAAGACGAATTATGTCATTTCTTTTCATTTGGAAAATAAAATTTGAAATTTCCTTCATATCTACGATTGCTGTAGCATTACATATTAGTTATAATACCCAACTAACTAATACTACCATGTCCGAGCAGGTTCGCAGAGTTTGGAGCCAGCCGATTACACCAGTTCACGATTGGACTAAACTAAATGAACTTGGTCCGACCGTTCATTCGATGATTCTCGTTCATAACGCGATGGGCGGAGTACCTAATGAGAAATGGATGTGACTTGACCATCTGATAATCAAATTACTCCCACTAAGCAATGGGACAAACGTGAATCAAAAAGCGATCGTAACACGACCAATCGCTCTCCAAGTTAAACCCCAGGCTTGGGGGCAAGTCAATCAATCAAGGAAAATACGTTTCGACTATTTTTCAATATAACTCTAAGTCTCCAAAGTGTGGATCAGAGTATAAATACAAATTGGGTGCGATCTAACCATCCTCCAACGAATTCTTATCCCCGGAGTGCAGATATCAGTATAAACAAATAGATGAGTGTGATTCGACCACTCCCTATTCCATTAACTCCGACCTGAAATCGACAAGAGGAATATAAATTTGCTAAAGATGGAATTTGACCATCCATTATCCAACTCCTTTAACCTGGGAACTGGGGGCAAGAATATAATCTTAAATCACTAAATCCGACAGCGTAACACTAGGGCTTGAGCCCAGTGTCTAGTACACTTGAGCCCACGACCGTATGGAGGCCTTGGGATAAAATTAATGGATTATCATCCAAATCAATGAGCAACGAATTACAAGTACATTGAATGAAAAATGTAATAGATCAACTACATAAAGAAAATTCACAAAAAAGTTCGACAAATGTAAAAGAAATTTATTTACATAAGCTTGGAAAGTCTAGTACAAGTGTTCAAAGCAAAAGAATAAAATAGGGGGCCGATCGCGTACAAATTTGACCAACAAAATCCAGAAAACTTTGGAGCATGAGTACACGCAAAGAATCACTTCCTCCTCGGCTTCCTCGTCTTCTTCTTGAAATCAGGAGAGATTTCGCATGAACTTTCGCCACTCCTCTTCTCTCCTCTCTTTCCACTTCCTTGGCCTTTCATCGGAGTAGTTTGGGTTGACCCAGTAGGTGCATCTTGAGTAGGTTCTGGTTGAGTAGCGGAAGCATGCACAATTTCTCCAGGCAAAATGATGAAGATGGATGGGGGAACGAGATCTATTTTCTCCTGCTTGACTTTCGTCTCAAGGGCAATGTTTGCCCCGAGTTTTTGTGCCATTTCTTGCATAGGGGGGATAACAAGGATTGGGAAGCTCCAATAATCATAACGTCATCATCAGTTGGAATCTTTTGACACAGATTGCTTTCTTCCCTCAACAAAGCATCCACCAAGTGCTCGTCGATCACAAAGCTTCCTCTTCCGGGACATCTTGGGTTGTTGCCGAAGCCGTGACAGTAACAGACTTCATCGCAAGCACTTGAGCTCCTGGTTGAGATTCTTGAGGAAGAGGTGGAACTGCAGCCGGTGGACCAAAAGATGAGGAAACATAACTAAAGAGATTAGATATATTGATCGTGGACACTCCAGCTTTCTTAAGGACGGTTAAGGTTAATGAAATACCTTCTCCAGATTGGTCCCTCACATGAGCCAGAGTGTCGCTGGAACCTTTTTCCATAATCGAGGAGAGCCCACTAGATGTATCAATATGCGGCTAAAACGGATTGTAACAAGGCTCAATAGAAGAATCCAAAGTGGTGCTAGGAATAGCTTGGGTCATCGGATTCTGGTCATTCGCGACATTTTATGACATGGATCTGGAACCTTCACCAGCTTCATGTTGAGAGGTTGTGGGGTTCTCTTTTTGGAGTATAAGCTGGGTTTCATGTAGAACCTTGGGTTCGTCACCCAATAGAATTTCGCCTTCCAGCCTCATCAGATCAATTTCTTCAGTGTCGAGAGCCTTTTTCTCCTCCTGAACAAGATGCTCCCAAGAACGTACAAGATAGTAAGGGTAATCCTCCTGAAGCCACTCCAAGTTTATGTGCTTCATGTCATTGGCATTGTGTAGAATAAGCAGTGGATCTAGTTCTTCCATAACCTCCTCCCTGACCTTTTCTTTCGCGGCATCCACTTCTCGTTTAACGAGGGCATCAATGTCTTCGGCTTTTTCAACAGTTGCGTCTCCTTCAAGCCTGATGGTAACCACTTCATCATAGGCATCTTGGTCGATTTTCAGCACTTCCTTTTTATCTTTGGATTCACGCTCAAACTTAGTTTTGTACTCAGCTGCGCTTCTTTGGGCCACATCCGTTTCTAACATAATTTATGGTTCCGATGATGAAGCGCTTCAACCTCGGCCATTTGCCTGGCTTTCTCATCTTTAAGTGCCTTGATGGTCGTTTCTACTTTTTTCTTGGCTTTTGCCTATGAGCTCCTTGAAGATTCTAACTCATTAGTTAGAGTTTCGATAATCTGCTTGACCTGTGCCTCTTGGCGTTTCAATTTCTCAATCTCTGCCGCTCTCTCCCAAGATACTTTAGAAATCCTCTCGACCGCTCTCATCCACTCATTATACTACTTGTGGATATCGTTCACACAATCCATAGTCATTTGTTGGACTTTTTCAGGAACTTTCTTAAGACTAGGTACAAATAAAAATCCATCGAGACATACATTTGGAAAATCTGACTTAAGTTGGGCCATATGAGCAACGACATCAACTTATTGAGCTTCAATGACAACTTAGGTGTCAGCGCTTTCTTTGCCCGTCCCTTGTTGGTAAACATCATGCTCACTATGACATCGATGATCACTAGGTCGCTGAGGATGAGATGGAACAATGGGCATTGAAGAAATGAAGTGGGAGGGTACCATTAGAGGTGTCAATAGGAGGAACGTCGTCACGGCGATCTTGTTGCCTTTCAGAACTTTTAGGAGGAGGAGACCTAGACTTGGATCGATGTTTGTCATAGGAAGACCTATCTCTATCACCTGTATTCTGGTAATCCCGATCCCAGCTAGAGCGATAGCCAGGGTCGTATTCATGACTACTACCTTTGTGGTATGGGCCCGAACGAGAACTAGGAATCTAGCATGATATTTCCCATAGAGACCGAAACATGTGCTTCTTCCTCACCATTGTTTCTGCAAAGAAAAAGAAAGAATGAATTAGCTCTAAGTATTGAAGGACATGAGATAAGCGCAATGCAATATTGTGAAGTGTGTGAAAAATTTCGTGTCCTTGTGTCCGCCCAACAGACCAGTTATTAAAGCTTTACTGGCGGGAGTAACCTCTCCACTAGTGGTAGAAGGGATTCCAGCCCCAGCTCCAGAAGGAGATTCTAATCCACCGACGCTCATGTCAGTAAAATGAAAGGTATAAATGTCATTCGGTATCGGAAGATCGGATAATGCCTCAAATGTTTCATCTAAGTGCTCTGAAGGTTGAGAAGCGGACTGATCCAGAATAACCTGAGGAGTGATGGATAGCTTAGGCTATTTGAAGAGGCAACTCTTAAGGAACCTACAAACGAGTTTCTTCCTTTTTCCATGTTCAAGAGTGGTGGGCTATGGGGTTTGCGAGGATCCGACCGTAGTCTTGAAACTAGAACCTACGACATCACCACCCGGGTTGTCACCCTCATCTCCTGCTACATCTTTATCGATAACTTCCTATGCCCCCTCAACTGGGGGCACGATAGGATCAGCTTGATGGCCTTCATCATCATCCACATCTCGCTGCTCACTTAATATAACTCTAGCAATGATCGGTAGCCCTATTCAACGATCTTCTTCCATCAGACAGCGGGTAATGAGGTGTTCATCGGTAAGGAGATTCTCAATGTCTCTACCTTTTGATTGAACCTTTTGAGCGCCAAGACCGCATTTGTGTATTGTTTCCATCGGGTCATGGATAAGAGCCTGCACAAACCAAGATACAAGCACTCAAGAAATTAAGTAAGGAGTAATACTTACATCCTTCTAACCACCGTCTGGAAAAGCCGGGTAGGTAGCGAATATAGAACCACTCGCTTTTAAAAGTGCTCAACTCGTTCCAAGTACCAGTCAGGATCTGGCACTTCTTGGCCAACTGGAGAAATGTGAATGAAAGGCTTCCCTTTCTTTGCTTGAAGGTGAAAAGAAATATAATCTCTTCAAGAGTTGGAGGATGGAATAAAAACTCCATGAATGCCATGTAGGTACAGTTAAGCAAGGCATGGCCATTGGATGCAGTTATGCCGGTGCTAACCTCATATGATGAAGCATATCTTGGATAAATGAATTGAAGGGTGTGACACATCCTTCCCAACATATGAACTTGTTGCATGCAGTGAACTCCTCAAGGGTCATATGAGCTCAGTCATTCGGGTCGGGACTCGCACGTCATCAAACGGAATCCCATGTCTGGCACAAATTCTACGAAGAGAGGCTTCATTAATTTTCGAAGCAATAGAATCCTTTGGATCTTCCAAAAATATCGCATCTTCTAGAGTGTCGGGAGCAGGGTCTATTACTTCTTCTGGAAGGATAGGAACGGCAGAGAAAAGGTCGAATAGTGGATCGAAACTTTTCGGTTGATCAGCTTGACGTCCGAGGGAGAGTCTATCGAGTATAGTGGCGAAGCTCGGTTCGGCATCTGGATTGTTTTGTTGTGAAGGCTGTCCAGAAGGCATAGTAGCTAAACACTCCGAGCGTTTGGAACCCATGACTACTAAACTCGGTAGATAATCATCATTAAAAAAATTACCCGTTCTCCCGTGCAAAGTGTGAGCTATTGCAGAGTGGTATAGTGTCATGCAATGCAGTGAAAAATAGTTCAGAATTAAAGACTATAACTGTAACGAGACTCTAAGATTTGATCGAAGTGACCATCATTGCTGACCGTCTCAACTGATTCTCTACATCATTGGCTAAGGATTCATTCTAAACATCGAGATCAGTTGTTAGCATGTTGAAGTTTGAATTGTGCGTTTAGAAATGGATGAGCTTTAAAAATTTCTCCAAGGCATAGGCAACAGATATAAAAATATAGGAGATTATTTAAGTTCATTCCACGGTTCAACTGTCATATGCATTTGAATATGTAGTCCGTTTCATATGCAAGTCATGTAGTCCATTCAAGCGTTCAAGGCCGAAGTTCATCACTAAGTTCAAATTAAGATTTGAGGGTTTAAGTCTGTTTGTCGAAGTTAAACCTGTGCTGTGATCGATCCATTTTGTTCCGCCCAATTCATTAAGTCCAAAAATCTCCAACCACCGATCCAAAAAACAATCGGCCAAAACTCTACCAAAAAATGATCGGCCAAAAGTCTACTGGAAAATGATCGATCCAGTTTCTCTTTATTTTTTCAAGTACCAATCCATCAAAACGATCAGTCGAACTCCATTTCATTCCCCTATGCTATGTTTTTTAGATCAATGTGGACCGGTCGTTTTACACTTTACCACATCAATTTCATTAGAAACAATCGGTAACAGTCCACCTCTTAGAACTCTAGGAACGATTGGATAAAATTGATCTTCCACCCTCAACCACTAAAGCAAATGATCGATACAACCATGATCATTTCAATTGCTCCATCACCATCTCCAAGAACTTGTCATCGTCTTCGATTTCAAAACACAAACGCCACCGCAACGACATGGCTCACTTCGACCAACTCAAGTCGACCTCAAATATCTCATCGCAGAAATCAAAATGAACGAAAAGAATCGAACCTGCCTATTATAAAAGTGGAAGATGGAGGCAATTTGGTTTTGGATGCAAAGCGAATTAGTGGATCTAAGAATGAGATCTGTAGGAGTTGGCAGCGGTGATGGTTGATGTAGCAAGGAGTCCGACCGACTTATGAAATGGTTATGTGAAAAGTGTGGAGTTGGATCGAGGGGTTCAGTAGATCGAGGGTGAAGGAGATGATGAAGATGGGGTTTTCTTTTTTAGTTCGGATAGCAACGATGGAAAATAAGGTGAAGGAATGAAAATGGTTAAGTGTTCCATATTTATACCTAAGAGTGGACCGAACCAACAAAGGCAGCAATTCAATCAAATGGCCAAACCAAGAAATGATCGAATGTGATCGTTCTATGATGGATGTACACCGATCCTTCTCCTTAGATCGTGGTGCACTTAGATTTTTCAACACAAATATGGATTATATATGATCCATGTCTAATGGATTTGGACATATCCATTATTTTCTTAAAAAAAGCGAAACATGTGCGGAAAGTTCACAACAACCCATGAACGTGCAATCGTGATGGGGAGTCAGGGATGAATACATATACGTGCTAGCGTACGTCCCAAAAATTTTGATTTCTCGAAATCGACAAAAATTGAATTCTCATATGTATTAATTGGAGGAAAATTTGAACCAGACAACCAAGGCCTACTGACTCACTAAAACGAAGACTTAAATGATCAACATAAAGACATCACCCAAAATTTATACTATTGGAAATCAACTAATCATAATGTCAAACAAATGGAGATGCGACTTTTCAAGAAAAGAAATTCATCGAAGGGATGACTACTATTTAGAAAAACGGACGGATTCCTTTTCGATGGCTCTAACTTGCATTGATTCAAAGCACGTCATATTGAAATAAGACGTACTTTGGAGGGCAAGTTTTATCCGGCCTTTCGGTCCGGCTATATCCGAACTGACTGGACAAATTAGACTCGATTTTCATCAAGACTGACAAGTCAGATTAACAGTCATAAATACAAGAGATCAGGCACATATGATTATATGAAGCAGCGGTGAAGCGAAAGCGAAAGACGAACTCAATAGAATACTCAAAATATTAAAATATACAACACCTTGAAAATGGATCGGGTACGAACCATATTAATCGATTATGGATCGTAGCGTATCGATTTTACAGCTCAACTCAACGGAAAATGGTCGATATCTCAAAATCTACAAGTCAACTACAGATGAAACTTTAGGAACATCAATATATTGAAGAGTGGAGCCCATCGTATCGACCGCATGCCAAAAGGAGCTCAAAAAATAATCGGTGTCGGTTGTTATTACAAGTGATGTGGGACCTGTGACCGATACCGTGACTTCTTCTAGATCTGAAGACTCCGCTGCCGAAATTTAAGGAAGATATTTCTCTGTCTTCCCCTATAAGTACTCAGTTTACGAAGTGATTAATAAAGCTATCTCTTCAAAGTGGACATAGGCAAACAACGCTGAACCACTATAAATTGTTGTGTCTTTGTTATTAGCTTGTTTCTGATTACTTTACTGCTATATTCTCTCCATTTACATTTATTATTCTTCATTTATTTCTCTACACAATCTCTATTGGGTGTTTGTGCCAATTTTTGGTGCAAACAACCACTATTATGTATCATCCCGACTGTTGGTGTACGAATAAAGTAGGGGGTTGTATGATTAGTATTACCCATTGATCCTTGCTCACGTTAATTATATGTATATAGGTTGCATGTAAAACAATACTTAGAGATAGTTCCCCTCACACCAAGCTTTATGTCTGATCCGTGTTTTGTCTTTGTCCATTTATGTCATAACAGTGATTGAGTGGTTTGGGGTCAAGTGCTTTTGGAGATAGGCTTACAGGACAATTGGAGCATATTGGAGGCGTGAAGTCGATATATTGGATATGTATACTTGTTGTGGATGTAGCACGTGAAAGACGATCTATTTTGTATTTGAGACTTGAAATATCAGACATTGTATTCAGAACTCCATATAAATGGAGTTAATTTATTCTTACTCTCTGTATTGATATTTATTTATCGACTACTTCTGCCAGTGCAGTCTCTTGTTTTTCATTTATCCTATTTTTTATGTATATTTAGTATATTATATGTTATCATTCCATTATGAGATTGTATTGATGTGCCTTGGACCCTTAGTATGGTTGTTTAGTTTTAAAATTTACCCTGATGGGCCGTTGTTAATGGTATTCAGGAGTTAGACGTTGCCATTCAACGTTTATTGAGGTTATTACGAAGGGCAGGTCATCACAACCACCAGTATTATGAGCACCTTGGACGTTTAGAGCCATGTTCCTCTCCATCTCAATGAACATGTTCTACAAGCTGGGGTTAACATCTACCTCGATGCTCGCTCCTTCCTCTCTAGTTGTATTCCTTTTGTATCTACCCATTATTTCAATTTATAACAAGAATAACCGATCTCTTACAACAAGAAATAAAGTGTAGCTCCTATATGCAATGCGACTTTACCATATATACACATTATTATAATATATAATTTTGAAAACCAAAATATGCAGCAAGTACGCTCTCTTATATATCGCTCGATCCATTCTAGAGTGATAACTCAAACCGTATCTCTAATGGATCCTAATATCAACTTATAATGTCTCAATCTAAACTCTTATACCAAATGTGACGACCATCTTACACCTCGATCCCCAATACACTTGAAAAGTGTGATGCAACAATGCCTAGTTGATGTAAAAGGTAGTTGTGGGTAAAGTAACTATAACTCTGATCATAACATGTCGTGTATCTCATAGTGCATCGAATAAAATATAATAATCACATAGGTATAAAATAGGTAAGACATATATGTAAAACTAAACTAAAAAAATTATATAACCAAGTGTATACGGTTAACAACAGTTATACAAAGAAAATGGAGCGGAGTTTATACATCATCAAAATAAAACCAAAAGAAAATGTTCTAATAATAGTCATAAGCACTGATAAAAGAACCATAGTACTACACAACAGAATAGTAGTAAACTCCAAAATATAATATAGATACATGCTAGCCTCCCGCTCATCTAATGAATAACTCCAAGCGCTAATCCCAAACCTGCTAACTAGTGTATTCACTTAAGAGTACCCGAGATAATAAGAAGCAAAACATAAAACCATGAGTCAGAAAATAGTCTAGTGTGAGCGATAAATAATCCGAAAGCACTATAAAAATCGATGTAGTAAAACAAGAATACTAAGTATGAGAAATCATACCTAACATGTCCCTTCATCTTACAAGTTAGCACATTACAATATGCATATGCTACACTACCATCACATATGTATATTACCCTAAGTATAACCTCGGGTGTTAGGATACCCAGCTCAATAGTACCTATATCACAAGACATCCATTCAAACTTCATAGCAATCACACCAATCATAGCAAAAAAATTATAAACACACAACAACCATCACTAAGTTTTCATGTTGTCGCAACCAATACTAAGCTCTCGCTTCATCATAGCCATCACTAAGGTACTGCATCATCATGACCATCACTAAGGTATATCACCATCACATCCATCATAAGGGTTTACATCTCCATATCCATCATTAAGGCTTCGCATCATCACAACCATCACTAAGGAATAGCACCATCACTACCATCATAAAGGTACGGCGCCATCACGACCATCATCTAGGTCTCACATCACCATAACCATCACTAAGGCTTCACATCACCACTAGGATGCTCTCGGATACCTGATGACTCATACAACCATCACATTGGTTAATGAGACACTATGTTGTAATTGGATTCAATGCTCGCTCACAAACCATCACATTGGTACTGCCCTTGTTAAGGCAGGTTGGACCATCAAATAGGTCCAAGGTACACAGGTGAGCATCCATGAAACACACATCACATCCAGAGTTATCAACGATCCCTTTAGCACATGACTCGATAGTAGAACATACTATGTTCCACCCTATCACTTCACCTTGTAAAAAATGCCTCCTTGGACCATCACTAAGTCATACCACTTCAAAGTGAAAAAATTTCAAGTTTAAAATTTTGATTTTGGTTTTCAAAAGTTATTTTCATGTTTTAAAGAAGACAAGAGTTCAAAGTTGAAGTTTTAAAAGTTACAAAATCAAATTTCATGTTTTGAAAATTATGGGCTCTATAGCGATAGTCGCTATACGCACAGTTCGGAAAAAATTGACTAGTTTTCTAATCTAAACTTGTTTTTACTTAGAAATCATTTTATAAAATGTTTTCTAACTTTAAATTAGTAATTAGAGAACAAATATTTAATTATTTATTGATTATTTAATTGATTAATTAATTAATAAAGGAAATTAGTACTTAATCATTTATTAATAATGGTTTTTAAACTTAAATGTTAATCAATTAAGTTAATCATGATTTGTTACTTAATTAAAGTTAATTATTAATTAAATATTAATTATTATTTAATTATTTATTTAAGATAATTATTAATTAATTATTATTATAAAAAGGGGTTTATTTATCCTTGATTTAAGTTAATTATGTTTTAATAAGGTTTAATTACCTTCAATTACTATTTAACAAGGATTTGGTCCTCATTTACAAGGGTTTTAAATTATTTTAAAATCGCTTTGAGTTTAAGTAGTCAGTTTTGTTTTAAACTGTTTTTCTTTCCAAATTTGTTTTAAATCAAGGGATTTATGTGTCACTTACTCTTAAGCAACCCCATATGATTAGAAAAACTAAATGACATTTATTAGTGGAACAAAACACCATTCTACTATTACAATTAACTCGGTCATTTACTTAAGTTGATAAATTGTTATGTGTTGATCCCTTACATACCTATTGTTATCTGATGTCATGTTAAACTGGATAAGTAAAACCAAATTAAAAGCACCATTATGGTCATTAAGTCTCCGTTTGATTTTGTAAGTGTTATTCGGGTTTTTGACCCAGTAGATACCAACAGAAAGCGAGGCAACCTTAAGCGGAGGGATGATTCAAGAGCTAACCGGAAAATTTACAACTAGAGTTTGACAAGGACTAAGCTACACGGTTAAGGTGACGACAGGAGTCAACGAAGCCAAGAGACTAGCATCCCTGCGGATCAACAAGTATTGGAGTATAAGCAGCCAGCGACTTGCCATCAGCATGTGACTACAACGATGAAAGCCTAGAAGACATCTCCAATTTCAGAATCTAGGATAGACCTCTGTGGTCGGATCGACACCAACCCATGAACTCCTTCAAAACCACAGACAAACAAGTTATGAGGCCCATGGGTCGCCAGCGACCCATGGAGTTTACTAATTTTTCCAACTTAATCCTCCTAGGTCGCTTGGTCTTCATCTAAGAGCTGATTGTGATGGGCCAGGCCCAGGA
This sequence comes from Allium fistulosum, assembly GCA_030737815.1. Classification (NCBI taxonomy): domain Eukaryota; kingdom Viridiplantae; phylum Streptophyta; class Magnoliopsida; order Asparagales; family Amaryllidaceae; genus Allium; species Allium fistulosum. The sequence goes on from CM060906.1 coordinate 697,436,730, forward strand.
ACCCTCCAACCTCTATAAATAGCATACCTCTTGCAACATAACGAGGATCTTCGGAAAGCTGGTTGTCGAAGCTCTACTGGGACTATTCTTCACTTCTAACCTCTCTCACAATGATCTCAGAAGGAATACACCATGATTCTCTGGTGGATTCTAACTTTAGAGATCCAATTCAGTTTGGAATTAGCCAAAGCTTTGTAACCAAACAACCTTTGTAATAGCAGTCAGCTTATAATAAAACTATAAATTGGACGTAGGCTTCGTTAACAGCCGAACCACTATAAAAATCTTATGTCTATTTTCCTTTATTGCTTCTTTTTTATTTCTGTGTTCTGTTATATTGCTTTGTGAAGACAAAGCCGGTGCTTTCAAATCCAAACCAAGATGTTGGTCCATTTTTTTGGGTCAACATTTTGGTTCTTTCACTGAGAACTACAACCCAGGATCTAGATCTAGCTATCTACTTTGGATTGCATAAATCCAGAAGTTAGATCTCCATTTTCAACCTAGAATCCAGATCTAGCTATCTACTTTGGATTGTACAGATCCAGAAGTTAGATCCCCAATCTCCGCTTAAGGACCCCACTGTCTTCAAAAGTCAATGGCTCCCGAAAGGAAAAGGAATGCCTCTGGATGGTCCATAGGGGCAGCAATAGCCATGGAAGGAGTTAGTATCCAACAGCCTAAAGTAAATGCTATTGGCTTATGAAATCAAGCGCCAGGGTCCTCTAGTCAACATGAAGTTGTTACCAGAGATGAGTTAAATAAGATGGATGAAGAAATCAACCAAAGAATGGAAGATAGTCAAAAGACTCTAATGGAGAAGCTCAACGCCCTGATAACTCTCTGATTCGGAGGGTGGAGAGCAGGGTGATCAGGTTGAGGAAGATGCCAATGCATTTGATAACATTAAAAACGTCCAGACTGCCCCAGTTAGGCCAAATGCAAGCCAACGGGGTTCCGTGGGAATGGCTCTCTCGACGACAGGAGAGCCTAGGCATCAAACCACACGTCAAGATCGTTTAATGAACTAAACACTTGGCGCAGTGACTGACTGCCGCCCCAAGGACCACCGGACATCAGAGGCATACATAGAAGACATGGTCAAGCGGCTGATGGACGAAAGTAAGAGTCAGAAAGACGATGAATGGGGATCTGTCCCAAGTCAGACCCCTTTTACCGACGAGATCCTAAATGAAAGATACCCAGACAAGTTTACCATGCCAACCATCCCCTCTTATGACGGGACAAATGATCTGAAACCCCATTTGTACAAATATAGTTGGTACATGGACGGAACCAACGCTCCGGAGGCCGTACGCTGCAAATGTTTTCTCATCTTCCTAGAAGGTGTTGCATCTATATGGTTTACCAGACTTCCCTCAAGCTCAATCGCTACTTTTGATCAACTTGTAACAAAATTCCTTAAACATTTCAGACTTTATACCGCCCAACCGAAAGACGTCATGTCTCTATCAAGACTAGTTCAGGGGCGCAACGAGTCATTGAGATCATTTATGAACAGATTCAACACGACGGTAATAGAGGTGAGTTATCCTAATGAAGACATGGTTTTTATGGCCCTAGTCCGTGCTATTCATCCAAAGACGGAGTTTGGGAAATGGATTAAGATGAAGCAACCCACAAATAGGAAAGGTTTCAACCACAAAGCAAGCCAATACTTGAGTTTGGAAGAGGCATAAGAGCTGGAAAGAAAGGCTGCTGGAACACAGCAAACGAACATCGAACAGAATGGTATGGCTTCTAATCAGAATACACGCAACCCCGAAAATAACCAAGGGGCCATAGGGAAGAATGGAAACTAGAAGAGAGGAAATCAGAACTCTGACAAGAAAAATGGTGGTGGCTGTAACAAAAGGTTTAGAGAGTTTGGACCAGGAGATTATACCCCTCTGAATGACACCCCAGAAAGTATTTATCTCGCAATGCAAGAAACTGAAGAGTATAGGAAACCCCTCAAAAAGGAGGCAACATAATAGCAGAAGCGCTCAAGCAAATTCTGCCGCTTCCATGAGACACATGGGAACAACACAAATGAATGCCGCCACCTCTAGGACCTCATTGAAGGATTGATCGACGACAACAATCTTCAGAAATATGTAAAAGGACCGCGAAAACCCAGCCAGGCTATAGTCCCTCAACCACCTAAGGAGCAAGGAAATTAGGCTGGAACTAGTGACCAAGGGTCGAAATGAACATACCAAAGTCTCATTATCGGAACAATATCCGAGGGACCGCATCCTGCACAAAGAAGTTAGGGGGAGATGGAGAGATACGCAAGCTCGCTAAAACATGTCCCGAAGGGGTCGTCTTTGATAATAGATGGTGAAACTCTAGTTAAGCAACAGAAGGTGCTAAGCAATGATATAATATTTCACGATCGTGATACCGAAGGAATTGAGGCACCAACTCTTTATCCAATGGTGATAACAGTGGGAATCGGGCCTATAGTTGTCCGACAAGTATTGGTTGACAGTGGAAGCTCGGTTAATATACTTTTCAACCATACTTTCGATCAGGTGAAGATAAGTATGAAAAGTGTATCTGCGTGCCAAACGAAGATCCGGGGATTTACCGGAGAACCCAAGCAGCCGGTGGGAACCATTGACCTACCTGTCGAGCTCGGAGAGGAGGAACGACGAGTCACCCTCATTCAGACTTTTGTGATTGTAGACGAGATGTCAGCATATAATGCATTTTTGGGAAGGCTTGCATTAGTCGACTTCAAGATTGCACTGGCTTAATAGTGCCTCACGATGGGATTCCCTACCGAGCATGGAGTCAGGATTGTAAAAGGAGACTAAAGCATGGCTAGAGAGTGTTATATTACAGAATTACGTGAATCTAAAAGAAGGGAGAAAGGAAAGGATATGGGGAAAAATCTCCACATCCATGAACCCTCTAAATAGCAATTACAGAACCGCCCCTGACTTGGGGACCATAGTCGATTCGATAAGGCTTTGGACCCTAGGAAGAAGACCTCAAGGGAGGATAGGGCGACACCTCCTGAACTGACGGTGTCTGTTCCGGTTAGTATGGATGACCCCACGCGGGACTTGAGAATCGGGTCGTAGCTTGGAAACAAGATGCGATCAGAGTTGACAAAATTCCTTCACGCCAACTTAGATGTTTTTGCCCGGACGCATGCTGATATGTGTGGGGTATCGCCCGAAATTGCCTGTCGCGCCCTTAAAATTGATCCCAAATTCACTCCAGTGAAGCAAAAAAGGTGCATCTTGGGCCCTGAATGGTCCAAGGCATCGAGAGAAGAGGTGGATAAGCTAATAGCCAATGGCTTCATCCGGGATGCAACCTACCCCGAATGGGTATCAAACCCGGTACTAGTTAAGAATTCTAATGGAAAATGGCGAACCTGTATTGATTTTTCAGACCTCAATAAAGCCTGTCCAAAGGATAGCTTCCCACTACCCAGAATTGATCAACTGGTGGATGGGACAGCGGGACATGAATAATTGTCATTTATGGATGCATACTCAGGCTATAACTAGATCCTAATGCACGAACCATATCAATAAAATACCAGCTTCATCACTGACTTAGGGTTCTACTGCTATAAAGTGATGTCGTTTGGTCTGAAGAACACGGGAGCCACATATCAAAGACTAGTGAATACTATGTGTTTGCGCCAAAAATGGTCACAAACCCCGAATGTTGTGAAAGCACTAGTGTATGAATACAAATCAGCAATATTCAAACACAAATCTCAGATCTAAACAAACAACAAACAGCAATCCAGAAATAATGAACAAAAACACGAGATTTATAGTGGTTCGGCTATCTCCGGCCTACGTCCACTCCAAGGTTTTTATCTTTTATTGATCGATGCTTGAAGATTACAATTTCCTATCGCGTAGTACAATGGATTTTATGATTATAATCTGAATCTAAGGCAGCAATGGTGATCTGGAGTAAATCTGGCAGAGTCCGGGCGCTCTTTAGCTCTCAAAATTGTCCGACCTCTTTTCTGAATGACCTGGGGGTCTATTTATAGGTGTAGGAGGCTGATATTTCGCCTAAATTGAGGGGAGACCAGTTCTGGCACGTGAGGGGGCCCACATGCCCGCTTTCTGGAAATCCGGGCCCACTTTGGGATCGATTCGAAGCTACGTTCGAATCGATCAAGAAATTGTCCAATCGAGCTGAAATTTGGCAAGAACATTCTTCAACATGTGCTCGAGCTACTGTGAAAATTTCATAGCATTTGGACTTGTAGATCTCAAGTTATGATCGATCCAAGGTGACGTTTTTTGGCTGTGCATGTCGTTCGAATCGATCTCCTTCGAATCGATTCTTTCGAATCGATCATGGCACGCGCCCTCGTGGTGATGTGTCGTGCAATCTTCGAGTTGATCCTCCTTTTTCTCCGAGTTGAACGCTTCTTTCCTGGATATGCGCTCGCATCCATACCTCGTGCCCAGTCCACATCCATCTATAGCCGTAGCGTGCTTCGAATCCATTGCTTCGCATCCATAAAATCCGTTTCATTCGTATCCACAACTTTGTATCCACGACTTCGTATCCACAAAGTCGTCCCCTAACGTATCCTTCTCGTATGCCTTTGATCTTCTTCGAATCGATCCGTATGTGAGTCCTTCGTATCGATTTTAGCATGGATCAATACGAACTGCATCGTTACTCCTCGCCTCCCTTCCGATACGAACTATATAGATACGAAGCCTGTAGCCTGAATCCATCTTTAATCGATACGAAACGTATCGATTCGAACAAACCTCTGCGTGCTTTCCTACCAATCTGGATGTGTCACCATCGAGTCGAAATCCACCTAGCTTTCCTACCTGATCGATACGAACATGCTGTCATCCTTCACCATCCTATCGATACGAAGTTCCATCGATTCGAACCAACATCTATCGATACGAAGTTCCATCGATTCGAACCAACAGACCTGTTTTCACATAATTTGACCCATCCATATTTTGAGCATACGAACTCCGATTAACCTAAAATTTGAAATGTAGCCTCTCCTAGTCCTCATCATCATCTCCAATCGATTTCGTCCTGATCGGAGCCCGGTTAAATTTTGACGATATCCATTGCAGCCTTGTTTCCAAGTGAACTCCAATCCTGATATCCATCCTTTCTTGTCGATTTGTTTGGTATTCCGGCTTTGACCAAAATGCGGGACAACATTTGCCCCCCAAAACATGCCTTGTGATAAGAAGGCGTGTTTTGAATAGTTCCGTATCTGATATCCAAAGTCCATAGCCACATCATCCAAGTGCATCATCCTTGACTGCTCGGAGTCGATGCCCAACTCCAAACCCAACAACCAAAGCCTTAGACAAATCCATATCCGTTTGAACCCGACGACCAAATGCTAATCCATCCTTATCCAATAGCCAATAACCGAATCCAAGACCTCTCCGGGTCGATATCCAAATCCATAACCTCTCTGGGCTCTTGCCAAGCGCAATCCACACCTGACGACCGTGGTCCAGTGTCCCTGGACGTTGAGCTTAACCTCTCCGGGTTTTTGCCAAGCGCAATCCACACTTGACGACCGTGGTCCAGTGTCCCTGGACGTTGAGCTAACCTCTCCGGGTTCTTGCCAAGCGCAATCCACACTTGACGACCATGGTCCAGTGTCCCTGGACGTTGAGCTAACCTCTCTAGGTTCTTGCCAAGCGCAATCCACACTTGACGACCGTGGTCCAGTGTCCCTGGACGTAAGTAATGCCATGGCTTAAGTCCTAAGCCGAATCCTGGTCGCTCCGGACCCTTGTCGAGCATAGTCCATACTCGACGACCTGAATGAGTCAATTTACCGCGTTCGGGCAAAAAGACTCACCCCTTGCCAGGCGTAATCCACACCTGACGACCGTTTATCAAAAACCAAAAAGAATCCAATCAAAAATCCAATCCAAAATCCGAATTAAATCGGAAAACTAAACATCAAAATCATCATCCAAAACGGAGAACAATCATCCGAATGAATGCCAAAACCAGAAAAGCAAGCAAAATCAGGAGTTCAATCCAAACTCCAAAAACCAAACCAGAAAACCAAGTGTTCAATCCAAAAACAAAAAACAGATTTCGCAAACCATGGCTTTGCGGTTTATCACCATTCAGAGCATGCCTAGGGGCTATCTCCGTCCCCATACATGTGTAAATGGCTCAGTTGCTCGCCAATGGTTTGTTACTTATTTCATATTATCCTGGTCAATGGATGACCAATCGACCATCATTCCTGGGCCTCGCACCATCATGGCTCGAGGTAGGCGGTGGTTGCTCCTGCTCCACCGCTGCATTCCGTACTCCAACATACTGCCTCAACTGTCCATTCCTCACATGCTCCTCAATTATGTCCTTTAAATGCCTGCAGCTGTTGGTATCATGCCCGTCCAGATCGTGGAAGAGACAATGCTTTCCTGATGCCTTCTCCCGCTCGGATGGTTCTCTCCTAGCCGGCCTCCGGTAAGGAAGGCGATTCTGAGTTTCCATGTATATCCGCTCCTGCGTCTCGTTTAATTCTGTGTATGTGGAAAACTTTGGATCCTTCCATTGCTTTCTGGTTTTTCCTGAATCGTCATCCAGCTTCCTTTTTCCTTTATCTTTATCCGAGCTTCCATCGGATGGTCCTCCACCCCCGGTCACATTCACCTCCTTTAACTTTAAGTCCATACATGCATCTTCTTGCCGAAGGAACCTTTCAGCTTCATGGAAGAATTCCCCGAGATCCAGTGGCGGGTCTCGTACTAAAGATACCTTAAAATCTGAATCCTCTCTGACTCCCGACACTGCCGCCATTAAAACCATCGATGGATCCGGCCGATCCACCGAAGCAACCGCCGCATTAAATCGAGTTAAAAATGCTCTAAGTGATTCATCCGTCCTTTGCTTTACCGATGTTAACGTCATCACGTTCTTAGGTCTTTTGATATGAACCCGAAACTGTCCCAAAAACCTATCCACCAATTCCCTCCAAGTCCTGATAGATCCTTCTTCCAGCTGCCTAAACCACATTGCCGCTAGATCTGTCAAGTATAAAGGGAAACATCTGGCCATCACTTCCTCCGATGCCCCCAGCACTTCCATGTGTCTAGTATATCTCATCAAGTGATCTGTCGGGTCAGCCTTGCCATTATATGCTTCCACGCTAGGTAACTTGTACTTAGGTGGATTTTGAGCTACCCTGATTTCCCAAGCGAACGGACTCTTGTTCACCCCTTCTAAATCCTTATTGGTCAAACCTCCACGCATAGTCTTCCTAATGATTTCCATTAATCCAGCGTTGCCTGTTAGGGGTTGCCCCCCAGGCTCCCGAGGGAACTCTGGCACATATTCTTCATGTGGCTCATTAGCTGCAACGTTGGCTCTAGCCTGCTGAACTCCTTCCAAAGGTCCTTCTGCGTTGGATCCTGTGGGCCTGCCCCCAAGCCCTTGTTGATTGCCTTCCGGTTCTGTATTATGTCCTTCATTGGGTTCCGCAACCCTAGTTCCTTGTTCCACATTTGCAGTCGCTGTAGTTGGTCTAAGGTTCTGTGTTCCTGCAGCTCTCATCTGCTCGAAGAAAGTCTGCATCATATCCTGTTGACTCTTCAGCAACCTCTCATGCAATGAATTTGCCATAGCTTCCATTTCATCTCTCGTAATGTAAATCGAAGCTTGTCCTTCTCCAGCTCCGGAGGATGCCTCTTGACTTCCTCCCTGTTGGCTTCTCTCAGCTCTTTGTCTTGTTTGTCGAGTCATCGTAGAGCCAAACCTGAATCCTTAAAATTTCAAATCTAAACTTTGAATCTGGTGTAGCGGGTGCTAGTTCTTCTCGGTGAAAGCACCAAAGTGTTTGCGCCAAAAATGGTCACAAACCCTGAATGTTGTGAAAGCACCAGTGTATGAATACAAATCAGCAATATTCAAACACAAATCTCAGATCTAAACAAACAACAAACAGCAATCCAGAAATAATGAACAAAAACACGAGATTTATAGTGGCTCGGCTATCTCCGGCCTACGTCCACTCCAAGGTTTTTATCTTTTATTGATCGATGCTTGAAGATTACAATTTCCTATCGCGTAGTACAATGGATTTTATGATTATAATCTGAATCTAAGGCAGCAATGGTGATCTGGAGTAAATCTGGCAGAGTCCGGGCGCTCTTTAGCTCTCAAAATTGTCCGACCTCTTTTCTGAATGACCTGGGGGTCTATTTATAGGTGTAGGAGGCTGATATTTCGCCTAAATTGAGGGGAGACCAGTTCTGGCACGTGAGGGGGCCCACATGCCCGCTTTCTGGAAATCCGGGCCCACTTTGGGATCGATTCGAAGCTACGTTCGAATCGATCAAGAAATTGTCCAATCGAGCTGAAATTTGGCAAGAACATTCTTCAACATGTGCTCGAGCTACTGTGAAAATTTCATAGCATTTGGACTTGTAGATCTCAAGTTATGATCGATCCAAGGTGACATTTTTTGGCGGTGCATGTCGTTCGAATCGATCTCCTTCGAATCGATTCTTTCGAATCGATCATGGCACGCGCCCTCGTGGTGATGTGTCGTGCAATCTTCGAGTTGATCCTCCTTTTTCTCCGAGTTGAACGCTTCTTTCCTGGATATGCGCTCGCATCCATACCTCGTGCCCAGTCCACATCCATCTATAGCCGTAGCGTGCTTCGAATCCATTGCTTCGCATCCATAAAATCCGTTTCATTCATATCCACAACTTTGTATCCACGACTTCGTATCCACAAAGTCGTCCCCTAACGTATCCTTCTCGTATGCCTTTGATCTTCTTCGAATCGATCCGTATGTGAGTCCTTCGTATCGATTTTAGCATGGATCGATACGAACTGCATCGTTACTCCTCGCCTCCCTTCCGATACGAACTATATAGATACGAAGCCTGTAGCCTGAATCCATCTTTAATCGATACGAAACGTATCGATTCGAACAAACCTCTGCGTGCTTTCCTACCAATCTGGGTGTGTCACCATCGAGTCGAAATCCACCTAGCTTTCCTACCTGATCGATACGAACATGCTGTCATCCTTCACCATCCTATCGATACGAAGTTCCATCGATTCGAACCAACATCTATCGATACGAAGTTCCATCGATTCGAACCAACAGACCTGTTTTCACATAATTTGACCCATCCATATTTTGAGCATACGAACTCCGATTAACCTGAAATTTGAAATGTAGCCTCTCCTAGTCCTCATCATCATCTCCAATCGATTTCGTCCTGATCGGAGCCCGGTTAAATTTTGACGATATCCATTGCAGCCTTGTTTCCAAGTGAACTCCAATCCTGATATCCATCCTTTCTTGTCGATTTGTTTGGTATTCCGGCTTTGACCAAAATGCGGGACAACACTATGTTTAAGCGCCAGATCGGGAAAACTGTGGAAGTTTATGTGGATGATATGTTAGTTAAATCCCAAGTAGCTGCTGACCACCAAGATAATCTTGCTGAGATGTTCGAGATACTCCGTAAGTATGGAATGAAGCTTAACCCACTTAAATGTCATTTCAGGGTAGCTTCCGGGAAATTCTTGGGATTCATAGTGAGTGCTCGGGGCATTGAAGAAAATTCGGAGCAAATAACGGCATTACATGAAGTCCAAGCCCCTAAGAATAAGAGAGAACTTCAAAGTTTAAATAGAAAAGTCACAGCACTAAGCCGTTTTATCTCAAAATCTACAGACAAGTGCATACCATTCTTTGACGCGCTAAAGAAGGGAAAGAAAAACTTTAAATGGAGTGAAGCTTGTTAAACAACCTTCGAGGAATTGCTGTGACATATGGAAACTCCTCCGGTCTTATCAAAATCAGTCGATGGAGAAGACTTATTCATTTACTTAGCAATTTCCCCGCATGCATTGAGCGCAGCTCTCGTACGAGAAGAAGTGAGGTTCCAACGAACTGTGTATTACATTAGCAAGTGATTCACCGGAGCCGAGAAGAATTACCAAAATTAGAGAAGCTAGCATATTGCCTTTTGATCGTATCCCAAAAATCACAGCCGTACTTCCAGGCCCATCCAATTAAAGTATTGACCGACCAGCCATTAAAACAAGTTTTATATCGACCAGAAACATCCGAGCGATTACTTAAGTGGAACATAGAGTCAATATGATATCACTTACCACCCAAGGAAAGCAATCAATGGGCAAGCGCTAGCCGATTTCATTGCCGAGTTCACAATAAGGGACGATGAAGAGGAAGTTCAATCGCCAGTAGACACACAATGGATGCTTTTTGTTGACGGAGCATCGAACAACTCCTGTTCGGGCGTAGGGGTAGTGCCTGAAACCCCTGAAGGGCGAGCCATTAGCTATGCTCTACGTCTGGAATTCCCTGCCATGAACAACGAGGTGGAATACGAACCACTGATCGCAGGGCTGAAAGTTGTGAATGAGCTCAAAATAAAGTCCGTTCATATATATAGTGACTCCTAGCTGGTTGTGTGTCAAGTGAAAGGAGAGTATCAGGCGCGCGGTAAGAACCTGGCTCCATATCTCTCCAAAGTGCAAGAGCTACTGAGCGACATCGAACATTACACCATAACCCACATACCGCGGGAGCAAAACAACAAGGCAGACTTTTTGGCCAAGTTGGCAAGCTCCGGAGAAGCACAGTCGTTGGGAGTTATCCCAGTCGAAACCCTAACCAATCCAAGCATTAACTAAATGGATGTAGAATGGATTCTTGAGACCACTGTGGAACCGATCACGTGGATGATACCAATAAAATATTATCTTCTGCCAGGAACTCTTCTGGTGGACCGAAACCAGCGAAAGAAATTACTCAAGAAGGCACCGCGGTTCATGATACATGATGGAATACTCTATCGAAGAGGATTCTCGACCCCTCTTCTCAGGTGTATGACCGAAGATGAACCACACTAAATCCTAGAAGAAGTGCACGAAGGCGAGTACAGAGACCACACTAGAGGGCAGACTTTGGTAAAGAAAGTTCTTCGATATAGGTATTGTGGGCCAACAGTAAACCGTGATGCCGCAGATCATGCCAGGAGATGTGACCACTGTCAGAGATTCAGCAAGATTAATAGAACTCCATCATAGAACTAACACAAATGGTCAGCCCATGACCGTTTGCAATATGGGGTATCGATTTGATTGGCACCCTTTCGATGGAAAAAGGAGGAGCCAAACATGCAATAGTGGCCGTAGATTATTTCACGAAATGGGCCGAAGCTGAACCGCTGGCCACCATAACCACAAAGAAAGTTATTAACTTCAATACTAAAAATATCATTTGCAGGTTTGGCGTGCCATAGAAAATCATCACTGATAATGGAGCGTAGTTCGAGAGCGCCGAGTTCAAGGACTTCTGCAAGCGCTTCCGGATTGAGAAGAGCTTTTCTGCAGTGCCTCATCCGCAGGAAAACGGGCAAGTGGAGGCAATAAACAAGATCATCAAGTCCACCATCAAAAAGCGATTGACAAAAGCACAGGGAAACTGGGTTGATGTGCTCCTAGTGGCACTATGGGCTTACAGAACAACACACAAAGCTACTACCGCCACACTACGTTCGCATTGACGTATGGTTCAAAGGCGATAATTCCTGTCGAACTAGAAGTCCCCTCTCACCGAAGGCTGAATATCAACTAAAAACAAAACAAGTAACTCCTACTCGAATCACTTGACATGGTCGTTGAAAAGAGGGAGGAAGCAGAATTGAGAATCGCCGCCTACCAAAAAAAGGTCGCACGATACTTCAACTCCAAAGTTCACAGTCTAACCTTCGAAGTTGGCAATCTCATGCTCAAGCGAGTTTACCCGGTCCCGGGAGCCTTCAGACCGAATTGGGAAGGACCATTCATCATTCATTAAAAGCTTAGTGATGGGACCTTCAAGCTGACGACTGTCGACGGGATCGCGATTCCCAGAGCCTGGAACAGCAAATCGCTCCGCCGATATTTCATTTAAAAGCAACTTTATGTATTTTCTTATTTTTTAGCAAATAAGCAATTACGGGAATGCCGGTGGCGTTGTAAATAGGCAAAGAATCTGCCATGCTTTTCTTAATAAAGTCTGCTTTTTGAATCATTCAAATTATGTGCCCGATAATTACCCGATGAGCCGGCGGGAGTAAACCGACTCAAACCGTTGGATCGGCGGAACCCGATCCTGGCCCTTTGAGAAATGATGCCGCCCCAGCTGCATTAGGAGGGCTATGAGCCCGAGTTTCTCGCGTCGCCCAGCAATACAGCGATGCCAAAAAACTTCAAAATCAAGCTTCTCGCGTTGCCCGGAGATAGGCAACGCCAAGGAGCCCCAGATTCAAGTTTCTCGCATCGCCCGGAGATAGGCAACGCCGAGGAACCCAAGACACAAGCTTCTCATGTTTCCTGGAGATAGGCAATGCCGAGGAGCCCCAGATTCAAGTTTCTCGCATCGCCGAAGATAGGTGACGTTGAGGAACTCAAGATGCAAGCTTCTCGCGTTTGCCGGAGATAGGCAACGCCGAGGAGCCCCAAATTCAAGTTTCTCACATCGCCGAAGATAGGCGATGTTGAGGAATTCAAGACGCTAGCTTCTCGCGTTGCCCGGAGATAGGCAATGCCGAGGAGCCCCAGATTCAAGTTTCTCGCATTGGCCGGAGATAGGCGACGTCGAGGAACTCAAGACGCAAGTTTCTTGCGTTGCCCGGAGATAGGCAACGTCGAGGAGTCCCATATTTAAGTTTCTCGCATCGCCCGGAGATAAGCGACACTGAGGAACTCAAGACGCAAGCTTCTTGCGTTGCCCAGAGATAGGCAATGCCGAGGAGCCACAGATTCAAGTTTCTTGCATCGCCCGGAGATAGGTGACGTCGAGGAACTCAAGAAGCAAGCTTCTTGCGTTGCCCGAAGATAGGCAATGTCGAGAAGCCCCAGATTCAAGTTTCTCACATAGCCCGGAGATAGGCGACGCCGAGGAACTCAAGATGCAAGTTTCACGCGTTGCCTGGAGATAGGCAACGTCGAGGAGTCCTAGATTCAAGTTCCTCGCATCGCCCGGAGATAAGCGATGCCGAGGAACTCAAGACACAAGTTTCTCACATTGCCTGGAGATAGGCAACGTCGAGAAGCCCCAGATTCAAGCTCCCCGCGTCGCCCGGAGATAGGCGTTGACGAGGGACTCCAGATTTCCAGCTTCTCGCGTCGCCCGTAGATAAGCAACGTCAAGTAAACCCAACAACTCGCGCTGCCCGGGATCAAGCGGTGCTAAGCAACCGCAGAAGCCGCACACTCGAGGGGAAACTTCTCACGCTACTCGGAGGCTTCAGATACTTGGAGTTTGTTTGGAGTGAATAACCCTGTGAAATAGGGGACATATACCTGCATAAAGACAAAATCACCTGAATGCAAAGAGTCCACAAGTCCTGTCACTTCAAACGACAATAAACTCAAAACCTTCATATCAAAAGTTAACAAGAATCCTAAGCGAGAGTTAACTTCCTAAGGAAAATTTGAATTTCCAAGAGACAACATCGTTGAATAGTACGTATGAAATGAAATGAAAATTTGAAAAATCCTCTAAGTGCTGTTAGCAAAAGTATGAAATGAAATGTACGCATGCACACAGAGTATGTATAAAAAGATAAACAAGGATAAAGTCAAAATGCCATTGTATTGTCCGCAATCTTATGAACATAAAATCAAAATGTAGGGACCGTACCCACACAGCATCGGCCGACAAAAAAAAAATATTTTTATTATTACAGACTCCATAATCAAGACCCAAAATACATACCCGACACTTGGGCATGAGAACACAAAAGGACACACAACAAGTCAAGTCGCTCACAAGCCACATAGCAAAACACAGTCCTCCCTCGAACAAGCCATTCAACGCCTTTTGTCACTGCTTCCTTTCCAGCCTTTGGTGGGCAGCTTCTGCTTCTTTTCTGTAGAAGTGTCGCTGCCAGTAATGTCGACTTGTATTTCTTCAGCGATCTCCTCCTCCGAGTGCTTTCCAGTAGAGCTTCCCGACCCCTTGCGCTTTCTCCGCTTCCGGGAACTCTTCGAGGCCTTGATCGCCTCCACTTTCTCTTTCTTGATGGCAACCAAGTCATGCGAAGTCTTTGGTGGCTGCTCTGTCAGTGTCTCCTGCTCTTTGGCCTCAATGGCAGTCATATCACCTTCAAGGGACGTCGAAGGATCGTCCAGGCCATGAAGCACCTCAATCTTTTCAGCCTCCGGTCCCGGCTATGAGCTAGGTGTTGATGTGGGGGCAGGAACGAGAATAGATATAATTTCAGAAGATGTAAAGATAGCAGTATGCACAAGCGCCGAAGTAACAGGTGCATCAATAGGAAGAGTAGAGGGACCTATAAGATCAAAAAGAAAAGCATTAAATCCTCTTGCTCTTGTAGCGTAAGATGGAGTCCCCCGAATTTGAGGGAGGAGTGATCATTACCTACATCGGAGGTAGGCGCGTGGACGACAACTTCAAACTCATTTCCTTCACCTCCTTTGGAAATCTTCGCCACATGGGGAACAACATCGAACCCCGAACTCGTCAGTTGATCATGAGGCTGCCCCAAAGGTTCACCCACATCAGAGATTAGAGACTTGGCAGGCGCATCAGTGGCAACCATTAGAGCTGCTTTGGCGCTTTCCATCTCCTATTCAGCTCGGAGAATTTCTTGGCCTTCAAGCAACGCTTTCTTGGATTGCTCATTAAGATAGGCATCCCGTAACTCCTGATCTGTATATATGTCGCCGTTCTCGGCAAAACGAAACATGTTTTCCTCCAAAACAAGGGCAAGAGTGCGTGGGAACTTTGGGCCAAGATAAGAGAGACTCCCCTAATGCAATATAGAGTTGACATAGAAATTCAGGATCGTCGAGTCTAGTTTCTCCATCTTCCGGTCAAAAGTATGCTGGAGCTCTAGAAAATTTGCCGTCACTGCTGCTTTATCCGTCTCAATTGCAGTTTTTTCAACATTAAGTTGTATGACCTGAGCTTGTAATCCTGTAATTATCCCCTGCAACTCCTCAATTGTCTTGGCCTGATCGGAGATTGTTTGGTATGCCCCTCTACAACCAGATTGTGGTCGGCAATTGTCTTCTTTTGGGCTTCGATAATAGCGTTGCAGGGAACCACATCTTCCTTTATCTTCGCTTCTTCCGCACGTGTCTTCTTAATTTCTTCTCTCCAGACGATTTCGGCTCTCGTGTGCGCATGTTTCATCTCCTACATCAAGCTGGCAGTCCTAGTACTGTCCTGATGTGCTGCCTTTTTTTCCTCCTCCAGTTGTTTAATTCTAGCATCCCTCTTGGTTAGCGCCTTTTCGAAATCATCTTTTTTGGCTTTGAAGGAGAGGATCTCCTAATAGTTATTCCTATTAGTATCAGCTAGTTGTTTACAGAGCCTCTCCCACTTCTCATCCTACTCTAAATCAGCCTGAATGCCTTATAGGCGTGGCATATAAGAGTCCCTCCGAATGGGATGAATATCCATATCAAACTTAACACCTTTTAGAAACCAACCCGAAAAAGCCGCCTCAAGCATATGTAGGCTTGTGGGAAGAATGTAAGCCGGTCTCCGGCAGGGGTGAGAAGGAACAGGGGCAGTAGCAACAATAGAAGAAGATGAGACGTGCATTGAAGGCGGAATGGGGGCAGAAGAAGTGGCAATCTCTTGTCCCGTTGAAGTATGTTTCGGAACAAGATCGGAAGGGTGGGAGTGATGATCGAGCTTAGACTTCTTCGATGACTCTTCCCTTCCATCGTGAGACCGTTTCCTCTCGTAACCACCTCTATGCGAGCGATACTTATCCTTTTCCTCCTCACAATGGGTTTCTGCCTCGTTCCTTCCCCCGCCTATATTCTTCCTCCGACTCCCGGACTTGGTGGCGACTGAAAGAACGCTTCGAGTACCGTTGCTAATCGGTGTAATCCTTGAAGTCGTCGTAAAGACCACGCCCTCTAGTCATACCTGAAATAAAGCATACACGAGAGACTTCAGAAACACATAAAGAATTGAGCAAACATACGAGAGAATGGAAAGTAAATATAAGTGCAATCCTGATGTGTCGTGTCATGCATTCCTAAAATGGGCCTAAGACGTCGTCACAAACCAGAGCGGATGATTGTAGGTGGGGGAATGGGGTTGACTTTGGTTGTCGCAAGCAGAGTCGGACTGGAGGATGGCGCGATATCACCAAAATTGGGTGGCATCACATCAAAGTTGAAGTCGTCTTTCATGAAGGCATCAAAATCAACGAATACATCGCTGATATCTCCAAAATCTACCCCGGCAAAAATAAAAAAATGGCAGAGCCCATGACCAGACGTTTGGTAAAACCAACCAGACATCTGGTAAGCTTCAGAAAATAAAAAGAAAAATGAGAAAAAGGATAAAATTTTCCAGAACTCCGGGTTAGACGTCTGGCCAAACCAACTAGACGTCTGGTCCTGTGAAATTTTTCCTATTTGACTATTTTTGAGTGGATTCCATTTTTATCGATTTTTGTTGATCCGATTAGTTGTTGTCATTTATTATCGACTTTGATGACTTCTTTTCTGGATTTTTGGGAATATCCATTTGATGGATTTTATATCAATTTTTATGGTTTTAATTCACGTCGTAGAATGTGGATTTTGGTGATAGATTGTTTTTACAATCTTTTCTATGATTTGTCACTTTAAAACACAAGGGTTTTTATACTAGTAGTAAATATTCAAACTCCTTCACAAAAATGATTTCAACATTACTTTTAATACAAAGCTTGTTTTTAAAACCGTTTTCCAATCTATTAGTATATACAAACCTTTACCTTATTCGTATAAGAAATCCAATTAAACGACTTAGCAAAACAAGTGGTATGAAACGGTTGCGTTTACTTCGTCGGTTAATTCTTAGACTTGTTCGATTGAAATCTTGTGACAATTTTCGAGTGGAAATCTACAATTTGTTCGTAAATATTTAAGTTAAGCTAGTGGTTATGGGACATGAAGCTAAACTCATTTATTTACTAGCTTAGTGTAATTTACACTTCTTATTGATCAATGATGATCATTTTGTGGTTTAGACTAGCGATATGCGATGTCTCTTTGTCCGCGTGGGGGACTATACCCCGTTCTGTTGAGCTTCGTCTCATTTTTATAGGCTAGCGACCCATGGTTTTTTAAACCGTTTTATGGAGTTTGGTTCATCGGGCATACCTTTTTACTACGTTGTTGTTCCGGCTTATTTGAGTTTCAGGTTCATCGGATGTACCGTTGTACTACGTCGTTGCACCGGCTCTATGGGTTAGGGACTCATGGGATAGCGTCCCGTTTGTGATACACGTGTTGGTGAGTTTTCATGCTCCCGTTTTTTGATAGGCCTCCCCCTTTGTGTTTTCTGGATTTCTAATTATTGATTTCTAGAATTTGCGTTTTACCAATTTTTGTGATTTGCATTGATATGTTTTGTCAATATTTGAGGTTTGGTGAATAGGCTAAAGAATATGATATTCTTTTTGGTGTTTGAGAAAATTTGAGATATTGTATGATTTTTGTTGTTATCATATATATTTGTCATATCTCTTATCATATCTCATCTTACATGATAATTATAGCTAGACTGATCCGTTTATTTTTTTTCTTCTTAAATAATACTCGGGTCAGATCGAGGTGTTTCAGGTGCTTCCACTTGACTTCTTAGCAGGGATTAGCTTTTGTCTAACTACTTTAGCTTAGTAGTTTTTGTCTTTCATGTATACGAGATAGAGACTCTTTGATGTATACATATTCTTTTGTGTAGAACATGTACCTATTCTTTTGGCTTGTAGTGGATCTTGTATGACCACTACTATGGTGTTCATTTCTATATGTTATATTCATATCTGTTTCCGCCTTAGTGATATGAATATCTGTGACTGATTTTGTATTGTGCTTATTTTATATTGATTCCGAAGGCCACTTAGCCACTTTGTAGTAGATTTGAGTTTGGATTGGATATGTCGGATTTCCTCATGAAATGAAACGCATGACTTACTATCTGTCATATCGGTTCTTGCTCAAATCAATTATACAGTTGGTCGCTCCTCAACAGCCTTATTCTTCATACTAATTGACGGCATTACCCAGTAGTGTCCTTGGTTAGTGTGAGTATAGAGGTGGGGTGTCACATTTACTCACACTAGACCCATGTCTAACCCGGAGTTTATTTTCCCTTTTCCTAAACTCTTGGGTGCTCAAATTTGAATTGGCAGCCAAGTAGTTCAGGTTTTCCATAGATTCATTTTGGAGGATCTTGGAGCAGGTGGCTTCATCAATAGCTAGTTATTTTTCTTATTTCCACTGTATTATATGTATGTTGTATCAGTTACATAAGGACAGACTGTTATAACTAGCCTAGGGTAGAATTTATATTAGTGTGAATCTGATATAACATTTTGAGATGACTTTGTAATATATTATGTTGAGTAATATATATTGTTCCTTTGCGTTGTGAGATTCTGTGTTGTTTAGTTTCTTTTGTTATATCTTTCCTTTCTTTCACCCTTAATGATCGGTTTTTTTGGAACTTGAATGCTCGGCATGCAATACAGTGAATGTATTAGTGTCGACTTTGGAAGGTCGAAAATCTGGTTCGTCACATTATGAATAGAATGGCATTAGTCATTAGAGTAGGTTGGAATGCGAGGTCAGTAGTGTTACACAATAGAAATCCATCCACCTCAAGGGGCTACCCGCAGTTGTGTAAGATTATATTGATTTTGCACATATCCAACCACAGGACCCATGGAGAGTATACGCTTGCATATAGATGAACGAATACCACCAATAGATAGAGGAGTCTGCTTCAAAAATAGAAAAAAGGACGGTATTGCCTTGATTGCAATAGGCAGTCTAAATGGGACGGTGAGTGGGATCATGCACTATGCAGCACATGTTGGTACCAAATCAAGAGTAGGGCTGTCATAGGCCGAGAACGTCATCGGTCCATAGCGGTCAATGGGAAAGATAAGGTTACACCTAACTGGTATTCGCCCCTACTAGGGTAAGCTAAGTTGGGTAATGCACCACCATAGTTGTCTGCTAGTTTGTTTGTTAAGGCAAGGCTAGTTAACCCACAAACAGAACTTTCAAAATGAATGGGGTAGTCCGTAGAGCTATGTCCACAGTAGGAAGTAGATGAGCAGTAAATCCCCAAAGCGAGATAAATTGTGGAAAAATATTTAAAAAGACATCATTGGGCACTACGGGAGTCCCTCAATATGTGCATCAATGAGATCGTGATATGGTGAGGGCGATGGATCCTAACGGGGTGCTGATTTAGGGATACTAGCTGAGATAATATCTAGGTCTAATAGGGGACCATGGTATTTATATATGAAAACACAAACACACATGTAGCTATAATCTACTATGGGTATATGAGACAGACCGTATGCGAACGTGGACTCGAGACGACTAGGTAAAATTAAAAGACATAATATGTAATGGAAGGCAATCGACATAAACTAGTCTATGTACAAAGGGTATAATTTATCAGTCACCAGAACGTTGTTCTAACCCCCTCCTCACTACAACCCACAAGATAGCTTGGATGGACAAGTTCCTTTGGCATACTCGACATCGACAAGGACACTAAACATTTGAAGTGTTAATCTTGGTCAGTAACTATATGTTCTATTATACTTTACTATTCCGCTGTGTGTTATATCGATAGTGCTCTGATATGCATTTATTTGTTTATTTGCGGGATACCAAACCAATGGTCCGACTTTGGTGGACTTGGATTTGTCAATTTAGCGAAAATTCAAGCCCACAGGGTATGGGTTGTTACATTTGGTATTAGTTAGTCGATCTTGAAAAATTAGCAAACGTTGGGCAAAAGTATTTCTATTTTGCCTATAAATATAAATATATTATATGTCAAATCTCATAAATTCCAACTATAGAGTAGTTGCAACCATACACTAAAATAAGGATAAGTTGATTATAAGTCGGAATAATGGAAGAAATCGAAGATATACCCCTACACCAATTACCCCATGGGAAATAGGTCGTGTAGAAAGGCGTTGACTTAAGAAGACATGAGTGTAGCATATGGAAGGTCCTGAAGCTGGATAGTATGTGACTCCCTAGTTGGGCTCCCGATATCCAATGATTGTAGATCCCCATATAATGCTGATTGATGATGTACAGAAGGTCCAGATAAGGGAAAAGTAAGAATCCATATGTTGTAGATATTCGAAAGCAATTGAGTTCTCAAAGGAAGGTGTGAAGTAGTCACTCCAAGATAATAGCCTGATTTTAATGTTTGGAAAAAGGAAATAAGTAAGAAAGTAAGTAGAAAAGAAGAAAAGTCCAAAAGGAGGGACGAATACGAATCCACTTTGAGTCCGACCCCATATAGAAGAATTTAATATAAAAGTTAAAATGATTTTAATATAAAAGTTAGAGAAAATATATAAATAATATATTTAAAATGATTTTCAAAGTGTTTATTTAAAAAAGACAAACCCTACTTTTGAAGAGTAAGTAAATGTTAAATTTTCATAAAATTAAAATACCTACATTTTATTTAAATATTTAAGTTCTAGTGGAAATTAATATTTGTTAAAAACTAAAATTTTAGTAAAAAGAGGTTTTTATAAAAAGTAAAGTTATTTGGTTTAAAAAATATAGTAAAGCTTATGCAGCTCTATTTTCTAAGATGAAATTTTTTTAAGTTTTTTTTAGAGCAAGACGGTTGTGTAGCATGTTACTACACAGCCGGTTATATAGCATAATAATATGTAAATAGTACGATCAACAAGCCTGATCGCTGGCCAAAATGGGAGAAGACTGCACAACAGTCACACAGACAGCCAACTACATAGCAGAGTCATAGATACATAACAGCTTAATACATATATCAGTATATAAAGTAGATAAGTACTGCAGAATGTTCAGCGGTGGTGTCCAGGTTGCCTTCGGGTAGGAGTTGCGGAAGAGCTGCCAGCCGATTCAGCTGGCGATGATCTGGAGAAAGGCAGTCTAAGCCTGAATGGAGCTGAGATACTGTGGCCTGATAGAGTTGAGAAATAATAAATAATACGCCTGCATGTTCCATCGAAGTGAGATTTGGGCCTACTGAACACGTGTGCATTTCGCTCGGCCCAAATGCACCAACTGAATATAGCCACAAAGGGATCTAGGTGCTTGTTGGGGGGGTTATGCTGCTAATATTCGAAAAATGAAGTGATTGTTGGGATATAACCGAGTATGTGAACAGACGTTGCAACCCAAACCCTAAAAGAAAAATCACATTCTATGAATAGATGTTGGATACTTTCGGTTGCGTTAGAGCATAAGGCACAGTTTGGGTCCACCGCGATGTAATTACGAATGAGTCTGTCTCTGGTGTTGATGCGGCCGTGGATAAGGCACCATTGGAAGAAAGCGATGCGAGGTTGGAGCTGACATTTCCAAAGTCTGGGGAAGTTGAAGAGGCATCCAGGGTTGTTTAGGTGAGCATAGCAGGAGGCGACTGAGAAGCCAACTGTGGGATTTGGGGCCCAGATGAACTCATTTGGCAAGGGGTGGAATTGAATGGATTGGAGGATGGAGGCTGCTTGGTGAAGCTCGGCTAAGGTAGCAAGGTCAAAGTAGGTGGAAGGAAAGAGGTGGTCAAGGACCAAGCTAAAGGAGTCGGATGTGGTAGCATGGATTGTGGCTGAGTGAGAATATAGGTTGGGGAGGATATAGGAAAGGGGTAGTTGGCCGTGCCAGATATCTAACCAGAAGAGGCATTTTGCCCCATTACCCAAATTGACATGGAAGAGTGATTTAACACGGGGGAGGGTGGCGAGGACTCCAGCCCAGAATGGGGATGGTTTAAGGCTGGTGGTGGAGTGAAGGACAAGGTGTGGATTGGAGTGGTAGTGAAGTGTGGTAATCCATGTTTTCCAAAGGAAGGTTCCGGGGGTGAGAAATCGCCAGAGCCATTTTGCGAAAAGCGCGAGATTGAAGTAGTATAAGTTAACAATTCCAAGATCACCGTTGTCTGTGTGCAGGCAAACGGTCCGCCAGTTTACGAGCTTCTTTATTCTTCCCTCATTCCATAGAAAGGAACTTCCGATCGTGTCGGTTCTTTTGATTACCCAGGTTGGAAGCTTGTAAAATGACATCCAATATGAAGGGATGGCCGATAAGACTGACTTAACAAGGACAAGGCGACCAGCTGAAGAAAGGGAATGTGCCTTCCAGGAAAGAAGCCTGTTTTCAATTTTGGTAATGAGAGGGAGCCAATCTGCTCTGAGTAGTTTGGTTGGGCGGAGGGGAATACCGAGGTATGAGATAGGAAATTGCGCGATGTTGTAGTTGAGCAAATTGGAAAATGTTGGCCCAAGGTGATCGGAGTTTCCAAGCATGATGATGGAGCTTTTATTGAAGTTGATGGAGAGGCCAGATATGAGTTCAAAAGAGTATAGTGCTATTTTAAGGCAGTGGATGTGGTTAACGGTGGGCGAAGAAAAAAGGATAGTGTCATCAGCGAATTGAAGGTTGGATATGGCCAGATTCGAGTTGGGGAGCTTGATGCCTTCAAAGAGGTTGTTCGATATAGCTAGCTTGATCATACGGTTGAATACGTCAGTGATAAGGACGAAGAGCAAAGGAGAAAGTGGGTCGCCTTGTCGCAGGCCACAAGCAGACTTGATTAGGCCTCCAGTAGCACCATTAATCGAGATTAAGGAAAAACTAGATCTAAGAATGCATTGGATCCAATTGCACCATTTTGTGGGGAAACCTCTATGCTCCATAAGCTCCAGGATGAATTGCCAATTAACTGTGTCAAAAGCTTTTGAGAAATCGAGTTTAAGGAGTATACCTGGCATTGAAGTTTGGTGGCAGAAGGAGATGACTTCTTGGGTAGACGCCACGCAGTCCATAATGTTACGGCCGAGGATGAATGCAGATTGTTCAATTCCAATAAGGGGGGCGATGACGGCTTGAAGGCGATTGGCTAGAACTATGGTTATGATTTTGAAGGTGGTGTTCAGGAGGCTTATAGGTCGGAAGGATGGAAGGGTAGTGGCTCCTGGGATTTTAGGGAGGAGGATGATATTAGCATAGCTAAGGCGAGCAACAGATGATGGATCGGCTTGGAATTCAGAATACATCTCGATAATGTCGAATTTAATGGTTTCCCAATAATGTTTGAAGAATAGCGGGTCGAAGCCATCTGAGCCAGGAGCTTTGTCATCTGACATTCCATTCAGCGCAACCCAAATTTCCGCCTCCGTGAAGGGTTGGTCAATAGGGATGGGGGAGCAGTCTGGGTAGAGTAGGTTCCAGTCTATGTGTGGGAGAGGGGGGTGGTGTTTTCCCAAAATGTTTCGATAATAGTCGGAGAACAGATTGAGGATGTCGGACTGATCGGTGACAGAGATACTGCAGTGGGTGATTTCGGGGATGAAAGTGGATCTGCGCCTACCGTTTGCAAGGCGGTGGAAATAGGCAGTGTTTTTATCGCCATCCTCTAACCATTTCGCTTTGGAACGTTGTTTCCAGCCTATTTCCTCTTGCATTATCAATCTGTCCAGTTCCGCGTCCAGGTCTCGCAGGCGAGTCCAATCAGATTCGATAAGAGGGTTCTTCGAGTATGTTTAGGCCCAAAATTTCATCTTGAATTGCTGAAATACGCGAGCGAATGGAGCCCCAAACTGACTTGGCCCAGGGCTTGATAATCTTTCGGAGTGATCGAAGTTTGGAAACGACTCTGGCGGTGGCTGAGGGGATGTGGGAGGGCTGTGACCAGATTTCTTTGATGAAGTTGTCGAATGATGGCTCAAGGAGCCAGAGTCACTCAAAGTGGAAGGGTCGGGTAGGACAGGTGGAGGAGCCAGTGTCGAGGAAGAGTGGGCAGTGGTCGGAGATGGTTGTGGCTAGGCCTGAGACCAAGGAAAGTGGGTATAAGTCATCCCAGGTTGGATTGAAAAGGAAACGGTCCAGTTTGGCTAACGAAGGTTCGGATCTGCGGCTTGACCAGGTAAATAGGCGGTTGCTGATGGGTGGGTCTATCAGGGAGTATAGGTTGATGAAAGAGTTGAAGGAGTCAGAGTCATGGGAAAAGTTGCCCGAATTTCTTTCGACTGAGGATCGGGTGGTGTTGAAATCTCCACCAACCACCCAAGGGCCATTAATGTGTGAGGCGAAGGTGAGGCAATTCGACCATAGATCGTTTCGATCTTGAGTATTTTGTGGACCATAGATATTGGAGAAGAAAAAGATCGTCCCAGTTTGCAAGTGACGAAGGGCTACGTGTAGAGCTGATGTGTGGTAAAAAGTTTGGTAGTGGGACCACACGGATTCATTCCAGGCTGTCATAATGCCCCCACTAGAGCCGACAGCATTCGGGTGGGCCCACCCAGATAGGAATGACCCACCAATTTGTCCGAGTAGGTTAGGGGATGGGTCTGATAGTTTAGATTCTTGCAGGAAAAGGATGTCGATTCTGTGTGGGGCAATTATAAGGTTAACAGAATGTCTTTTACTGGGGTCCCCCAACCCCCTTACATTCCAAGAAATTAGCTTCATTGGGAGAACGATAAGCGCTCCGATTCGAGTGCATGCATGGAGGTGTAGTGATCATCATGCAAACTCACGCCCATGCAACGTGCCATTTTTTTGTTTAGACTTTTATTAAGAGAGGAAAAAACAACATGTTTAAAGAAACTACCAGGGTGTGATGCCGCTTTGTCCAGTCTGGAGCTCCGGCGGACAGATGTTGGAGTGACGAGCTGAGACCACTGACCTGTCGCTGGATGAGCCACTTGGCTTTGCTCAACAGGCTGGGGAACAGGGAACTGATAAGGGGGAGATTGAATATCTGTCTGAGGGGCTTCATTGTAGGGTGGTTGAGGCGATGTTTGGGTTGTTGTGGGTGGTGGGATTTGCTGAAAAGGGGGGGTTGAGAGGTCCATGTCTACGCACGGGTCCCACCTTTGCTCCTGGACTGGCCATGGATCCCAGCCCCTTGGACCTACTACCTCAATTGACTGATCATTGAATTGGCCAAATTCCGGTGGGGATTCTGAGAAGAGAGGATCGTAGTTCATTACGTCAAACTTGTCCTTTGAATCCAAATCTTCAATCGGGATACGCCGCTCGAAGTGGGGGAAGTCTCTCTCATAGTCAATTCCAAGCAAGTGGTTTTCCGACCGCCTATTCGGGTGCTCATGCTCCCATTTCTCAAAGGTCAGAAGGTACTCCACGTTGTTCAAAACAGCGACGAAAGAGGTTGGGGAGTTGATGCCGCTATAGAATTGCATTTTGATGTATAAAAAGCGATGGTCGAATTCCGCCCAATCGCAGTCGTCTTGCACCAAGAATCTTCCCACTGGACGGACAGCGTCGGAAATGGCCTCTGAATTGTACCGCAAGAGTTCCGGAAAACCCGCAATCTGTGCCCTTGATGGTGGATCCAAAGGCGGAGCTGGATGTTCTAGTTCGGACCATGGCTGAAATTGTATAACACAACCTGCTCTAGAAATGGTCGAACACTGAAGGATCTGATCTCGGATTGCATGTGAGGGACAGAAGAAAATGAAACTATAATTGGTAAGGAACCAAAGCGGCCAGTCACGGTGATGAAAGGTGGAGGAGAGCGCATGGTGAAGGGAGTCGATTGACCAAGCGCCACTAATGATATTTGCGGTGAGGAGTAAAGATGGGTCCGCCATTGAAAAAGTTTTTGAATTCAATTTTGTGTTATGATGCTGCATTGGGGATTATGGAAGATTTTGGGGAGCTGGAGAGGAGAGAGTGCGTTGGGGAGAGGGAAGGTTTTTGTTGAGCTGAAAGTGGATTTGACTTGGGGACCCACTGGACTGAA
Organism: Allium fistulosum; assembly: GCA_030737815.1. Classification (NCBI taxonomy): domain Eukaryota; kingdom Viridiplantae; phylum Streptophyta; class Magnoliopsida; order Asparagales; family Amaryllidaceae; genus Allium; species Allium fistulosum. The sequence continues at coordinate 697,462,561 of CM060906.1, forward strand.
CTGGATTTGTATTTAGCGGGAGAGGAAGAGCCACTACTGAATTTTCGTGCACGAGTGGGTTTAATGAATTTATCGGGACAGTGGGTTTGTGGATGCCCGAAAAATCCACATTTGTAACAAATATTTGCGTCCCTACAATTCTTCGCCATGTGTCTCAAGCCCGCGCAACGAAGGCAGCGGCTCTTCGATTTCCAAAATTCAACAGTGTGACGCACGTTTTTGAAAAGCGGCAAGGGGAGGCGCCGCTTGGACGGGGGGTTGGGAAGAAGGGGAGAGCGTGGTGTCGTGGCCACCACCTGGGCAAAGGTTTTGGCTATGGGGATCTCAATGCAAAGAAGTTGGCTGGGGACGGGAGTGGGCAATGTGGCTTGGGTTGTGAGCGGAGGAGGGATGGATGCGGCAGCGGAGGCAGGTAGAGAATGAGGACGTTTGAGGATGGTGTTATATTTACTGGGGACGAAGGAGATCGGAGGTATAGGGGGGAATGGAGGAGGAGGACGCCATGGACTAATTCCCTTGAATGGACTAAATTTTTTTAAGTTGAAAAGATCTTTTTAGGGATGGAGAAGTGGTACAAATTTGAAATGGGACAATAAGAACGAAAAAAAAGATTGGAACTAGAAAATAAAGCAGTAGGTGAATGCACTGCGTTGGTTTAATTAAGGAGATAATCAGTTGAGGGTGAAACTATATAAATATAAGCCATTTAAATAAGACTAGATTAGGTAGAAGAAAGTTAAATAGTAGTAACATTAAGAAATAATGTTTGGAATTTATATAAAATAATAATAGTAACCTAATTAGAAGCAACATGGAAAATTTAAGGCGAAACAAAAGAAAATGGACATTTCCATTTGTTGTTGCATTTATTGCAAATATCTTTTGAAAGTCCCGCTTACATGATATTAGAGACTCCAACATGGATTGGAAGGGGAGGTAGTATAAGTAATAAGAAATGACAGAGTGAGTGCTTTTTATCTACTTCGGTTTTTATTTTTTAAACTTATAAAAGATATTTAGAAAACATTGTAAAGTGCATTTTTGAAAAGAAATAGCTTAGTGTAACAATTGAGTTTTTAAGAAAAACTTAACAAACGGTTTGAGTTAAAAATCCTGATTTTTAAGAAGTAAAAGTTAAGGTCTTTAAAAGGAAAAGAAATTTTGAAATTTTAATTATAATTTTAGAAGTTAAGACACAAAGTTATTTTTGAATTTGATAAAGACTTTCTAAGTTGTACTTTTAAAGATAAAAGTATTGGGATTAAATAATTCAAAATTTTTAAGTTTTAATTTTTAAAGAAAAATTTGCAATGACCAAACCAAAATTTTAAATATGAAGTACATAAGAATAACTATCTAGATGAGACAAGGTAAAAGATAAGACTATTAAGAAGATAGCGAGGACTACTCTTAGAGTAGCAATATGTGTTGGCGGCAAAAATGGCCACCAACACCCAATTGTATGAAAGCACCAATATCCAGTCACATATCTCAGATAATATCTAATGTAGAGAATATAATATGAAGAACAAACACATTAAAAATGAAGCAAGTAAAAATAGGCAAGATTTATAATGGTTCGACTAACTCCGGCCTATGTCCACTCCAGAATAATCTTTTTATTATACTGTAGTTTGTTTACACTTACAATCCGAAACCCAAGAATAAAATTTGCTGATTGTAGCCTAGGTTGAAGATAAAGAGTAGCAGAAAGAAGATCCTTTTTCTTATACCATGCCTGTTGTATTTATAGGGGAAGACTTGCATGGATCAGGTTGAAATTTCGGCAGAAGAACCTCCAGGCCATGACGAGGCCACACAAGAATTTTTAGGCCCATTGGGGCCCACAATAGGGATCGGCCCCTATCCCAATTTTGGTGTCCAAATGGGGTGCGATCCCTCTGGGGGTTTCCCATGCTGTTAGCTTCCTGCCCTACAAATTTCTTGCCATTCCGACTTACGGTTTGTGAGATATCGTGTTTTCCGTGAAGTGGTGTTGCATGTGTTCTGATTTCAGCCGATCTCTTTGGTGGGATAGAAACCGATCCTTCCAAAGTATCCTATTTTATGTGCGATCCCTTTAGAGTGTTCCATATGTTGCAGTAAGCTTGTGCTTTAAATTTCATGTCGATTAGATGTGTACATGTTGAGATATTGATCGACCTTTGCTATAAAGTTGGGTTTAGCCGAACCCTAAGAGAGAAGAGGGCCGATTCCTCTAAACCTCTCCAAATGCCATGCGATCCGTAGGATAGACTCCCTAGGGTCCCCTCTTCCTATTTTCAAAGTCTCACTTCATCCGCCTTATGGTTGTTGAGTTATAGAGCGATCATCGTTTAGTTGTGTTATGTGCATCCTGTTTAATCCAATCCCTCTATTCTGATCCCTCTTCTAGAGAAAGTATTAGTTCCATACATAGCCATTTTTTAAGTGTTGTCTATCCAAATCCATTCGACTATAGTCCATAGTTTCAAATATAATCAATCTCCAATCCTGGTAACCATCTCTCCAGGCTTTCTATCTTGATGATCATGAAGTCTGTTGGATTAAATGCGCATATGTACTGCCTTGCCAAAAGGCGGATTAACAATAAGGAATCCCCGTAAGTGTAAAGAATACTAGTGTGAACCTAGAAATTTTTTGTTAGACATGTGTGCAAGCCATAAAAAGAGCTGCAAAGAAATGATAAATGGTATTAAAGTACACTTCTACGAGTTCTAGGGTATGCTCGTAGGAAAGATCAAGAGTAAAGGAAGTAAGCACCGAAATTTGAGAATACTATCAAAAGATTAGGATTAAGAGAAGATCTTAATAGAGGGTAATGAGATCGTAAACACACATAGTGGATATTGGCAGACTCAAAGTTAAGGAAGGAAAGATAGGGGAAGGAAAAGTTATTTCGTCAAGCCAGTTGACAATGAGGTATTCAAAGTGTGCATAGTTTGTATTTCTTACCCACTACAGTGTGGGAGGATGTACAATTTGTTCCATAATTGGGTATGATAATGGATGGACCTTATTCATCAAAAACCATAAAGGAAAGTTAAGATATGTGGATTGGGGAATGATAGAACGTTAGAAAGGTCCATAGGTAGTAGTAGTTATATTTCCTTCCAACAGTTTTTTTTGTTACGTTAAAAGCATGTATAATGTTTATGGAAATGTTCCATTTTATGTGTTTTCTATTTGGACTGTGATATTATTGGAAAAACAATAAGACAAGAAAATTTCAAAAAAGACACTTAACTAATGCAAAAGAAAAGAAAATAATAAAAGGCAAGAAGTGTTAAATAAATTAAGGAAATTCATTTAATTAGCTACTGAAGTAAAAGATATAAGATTTAAGTCCCAAAATGCAAAAAAAAATTGGAAAGTAAATTTTGGCAAGCGAATGACAAGGGAAAAGTTATTGTGAAGCCATGGGTCAATGTCCCTGTACCTTTAAAGCCGAAATATATAAATGTACTTCTGTGCTGGTTGTTATTATAAATAAAGGAAATTTTTTGAAAAATTGAAATTTAACGTATAGGTAGATAGAGTCCACTATGGACGTTAAACTATCGACTAGACCCCAACTCCATGTAGTGTGGCATATTTTGATTTGAAATATATATATATATATATATATATATATATATGTAGACACACACACACACATATATGTATATGTATACTTTTGAAATTTTTATTTGGTTTTGGAAAATAAAATACCTTTGTGAAAAGTTTTTGAAAAATTTTATGATGAAAATTTTAAAGTCTAAAATTTTTGTACAAATATTTCAAGAGTAATATAAAATTACTTTTGAGCAGAAAAAGGAATTTTCAAATTTTCGAAATGCCACATACCATGGAAGAATAGTTGACAGGTTAGCTAGTATAGATTCTACTATGCGGTAGAAGTGATAGTAAAATAAAAATACGGTTGGATACAAGGAAAAAGTTGTTTTACCTATGGAGTCATTTCCTCCAAACCTTGTTGGTAGGTGAACTAAACTAGTTTTAAAATAATTCTGTTTTAAAAAATTTAAAGATTTAAAAATTAAATTCACTTGTGCGGACTGTACTTGGAAAAAGGGGAAGAGAATTTGGGGCAAAAGAGAAGGTTCTAAGGTGCAATGGAAAAAGGGTACAGAAGAGAAGGATGAAAATATGAAATTTTTCATCTAGGTCCTTTTCCGACATAAGAATATAAGTTTAGAAAACTGGATTTTTCTAAATTTGGATGTTAGATTAGTGTGTTATGATTTTTTGATGGTAGGAATTGGATTCAAAATTAGTTAAACTATACTTCTATTTGTAGAAGTATGGGAAAATTTAGATGTGAAGAACAACCTTTTTATTTTCAAAAGTTGCATACATGAAGAACCGCCAGTATATTTTGGATATTTGTATCATACTTTCAGACATTAATTTAAAAGAAAGCATTCATATAGGAGGCACCGATTAGAATCATTCTACATACATAACACATGTATTATGATATACCGTGCACCTGTACACGATTGGTTGCAAAATTGTTTGCATACTAATCGATTTGTTAGCTTAGAATGGATGTATGTCATGTTATATGATCGAACCCTTAAGGAATTTAGGGGAGGAAATTCTTTTAATGGGGAGAATGTAACTCCACGATTTTTATGATAATAAATTTAAAAAGAAATTAATTAATAAATAATAAACACAAAAAAATATAATTTTTTCAAATGTCAAAATTTGGCTACGAAACTTGCACCATTGGGTTCGTAGCGATTTTCGGATCAATTTTCATATATAATGTTTTAAGATCAGAGTTCAAACGAAAAATTTATTGACATTTGAAATTTTAGAATCAGAAATAATTATATAGGTAATTAAAGAAATAAATAATAATTAACTAACGTCAATTACAAATAGATTAAGCTTAATAGTAGCTTAGGCGTTAAGAAAGTGATTAAGAGAAACAGATTATAACGATCGACTAATACCGGGAAACAAATACAGGAAATCATTGAAAAATAAAAAAATAATTAACAAAATCATCACGCTATTAAATTAACGATAAATACACACCATAAGTTAACCCGAGAAGCACCCAGGTTGACCGGTAGCGGTCGACCATGGGTTAAGGGCGGTCGACTCGTGCCGTGTATATTTGGACAGTGAATAGCGGCCTAAATGACCTGAATTTGCAACGACTTGTACTGATTTGAACCCCTATAAATATAGGCTTAGACCCCCACTCCCAAACTCATATTTCTAATGGACGTGGAAGCTCTGTCACTTCTCCATAAATCTCTAAAAATAATTAATTAGTTCTAGTTATATGTATACATACAATTGAAGAATTGTAAAAGATGACAGAAAAGGGGAATAAGGTCAAATCAAAGCATCAAAGATGAGGTAAACTATAAATCTGCATCATGAATATGAATTAAATCCAAATCTCTATTCTAACTTAGATTTCTAAGATTTGTATATGCTTACGACCTGTATATCCTATAGGGGGAAAAGGGAGTCAAAGTGACATAACACAGATTAGATTTGAAGATTTGGAATGCTAAAAAAGTGAGTGGAAATATTATATACTTTTGTATAATATTATATTATATCGTTGCAAATCTATTCACATATACCTGAAATGTTAAATTGGAGTTGCAGGCTAATTATACATATGAAATGAAATTGAAATCCCTACCTATGTTTCTGAAATTTTTAACCTGTTGTATTTACATGTTACATGAATGTAAACCTAGAAAATGTTGGGATTTTAGAAGTTCCTAAATTTGTTATTGAAAAATATGAAACCATGAATTCGTATGTAAGATAACGATTATAGACTTGTATTTGAATGAATAGTAAGAATGTAAAATAAAGAAGTTACAGTAAGATTTTATAGGTTTAAATTGTATTTTAATTTGTTAGAATTTAGAATGTTGCAAAGTGAATTTCTATACGTTATCATGTTTAAAACAATAAAAATGTATTGTTTGAAATGAGAAGAAATACACCTGAAAAGAAAGAGATGTACAAAATAGAGATATTTATCGTATTTCGTATTATTTATTTCAAATAGTGAAAAGATAATTCATTGTAATTCCAAACAACACACAAATCTTCCGTTTTGGATAAAATATAGAAATTTACGATGTTAACATTTCTATGATAGAGACATAGTTCCAACGCATTAAAATGCAGAGAACCCCAATGCATAAATAGAGAGATATAAACACGATAAGAACATTCTAATATGAAAAGAAACGTGATACCAATAAAAATGGAAATTAAATAAAAATACATTGAAGAATGGGTAATGGTAAATAAAAGGGTAAAAAAGGAATAGAGATAGAAAATGGGAAAAATAATAAAAAGAATAGGAAATGATATTATGAGCTAATTAAAACGGAAAGTGGTAAATAATCATAAAGAAAGAAAGATATAAACGCATAATGATGTAAAAGATCTAAGGTGAACAGAGAACTGTAGAGGCAAGATAATTAAGTAAGAATAAATTAATATACACACACACATAAAATATTTATATAAATACCCCCAAGTACGCATTCATTACGGGCGTGAACAATTAAAGTCAATAAATAATTGTATGAATACTGTGACGTTAGTCATTAGAGTAGGTTGGAATGTGAGGTCAATAGTGTTGCACAATAGAAGTTTTCCCACCATAAAGGACTACCAATAATTGTGTAACATTATACTGATCTGTGACATATCCGACCATAAGACTCGTGGAGAGTATATGCTTGCATATAGGTGAAGGAATACTCCCAATAGATTGAGGAGTCTTCTTTAAAATAGAAAAGAGGGGGGTATTGCCTTGATTGCAATAGGCTATCTACATGGAATGGTCAGTGTGATCAGGCAATATGCAGCATGTGTTGGTACCAAATCAAGAGTAGGGCTTTCATAGGGCGAGAATGTCACCAGTCTTTAGCGGTCAATGGAAAAGATAGGGTTACACACCGCCATAGTTTTTTTCTAGTTTGTTTGTGAGGGTAAGGCTAGTTAACCCATAAATATATCTATCAAAATTAATAGTAGTCCTTTTTCTGACCACTTCCTCATTACAATCTATAGGATAGCTTGGACAGACAAGTTCTTTTTGCATGCTCGACACTGACAAGGACACTAAACATTTGAAGTGTCAATCTTGGTCAGTAACTATATGTTCAATTATACTTTACTATTTCATTGTGAGTTATATCAATAGTGCTCTGATATGCATTTATTTATTTTATTTGTAGGATACCAAACCAACGATCTGGGCTTTGGTGGACTTGGTTTTTCAATTTAGCAAAAATTCGGGCCCACTAGGGTGCGGGTTGTTACAGTTATGCACTCTAGTCTCAAAGTGTAACACCCCATAAAAATTAATAAGAAATGGATCAAATAGATAAATTAATTAAATAAGATAAGGCTAAAAATGTAAATTTTGCAAAAGTTGGAATTTGACCACAGCAGTTATACCATTGCGTTCATAGCGAAATTCTGATCAATTTCCATTTATAATGTTATGAAAACATATCTCAAACGAAAAGTTATGAACATTTGAAGTTTTCGAATTAAGAATAATTTAAACGGAATATAAATTCAAATAAGTAAATAATTCTCAAATTTGAAATTTGAAATTTGAAAAGTGATAGTAGTTAGACTTGGGGGTTAAGTAATTAATATTAACGTTAAAATTATTATTAAGGAAGTAAATAAATTAACAAGGACAAAATAATATAACGTTCCCAAAATAGGAACCGGTCGACCCCTGACCTATGACCGGATAACCGTTAGCGGTCGACCGTTGGAAGGGGCAGTCGACCGGTTAATAACGGCGGCGGTTTGGGTTTTGCATCAATGAACATTATTTTATAATTTTAAGCCGACTTAAATTCGTTGGTTCCGGTGCCTTCTAATTACTATAAATAAGAACCTAGCCCCCTCACTTTTATTCACAAATTACTTTGGGAACCTAGCGAAGTTCTGTCAGTCTCTCTCTTCAGATTCAGAAAAAAAAAGTTCTTTAGGGTTTTCAGGTAACAAATTCTAGATGTTATTACTTTATTTCTAATTCTATCTCCCTCTAATCCCTTAATTTCTGAATCTAATCTATATATACAAATCTTGTTGAATATATCTAAAAGGGGAGTTCTGAAAGAGATTATTGAAAGCATGACAAATCAGCAAAGAGGAAGATCTAAGGACCTACAATGAGTGAAAATCTTAGTTTTTCTATTTTAGTAATTGAATATTGTAGTTTGGATTTGATATATGCCTTGGGGAATTTCGTTTTATGAAAACATCACATTAAAACTGCCAAAATCCCCCCGAACCGAAATGTCAATTCTTAGGTTGGAATCTCAGTTGTTTTTATATTAAAATAATATAAGTTGTGTAGATTTGTAATTTTAGTGTTTTACCTTCTATTCAACTTCATATTCTTTTTTTTTGAATTTGATTAAGAGTTTTGATTAGGAAATGGTGTGTAAGGTATGAATTCTTATTTGTAGTTTGCACCGCTTATTTCCACAATTTGAATATAAATTCCCTTGTCTAATTTTATATAAAAAGAAGTTGAATAAAGCGTTGAAATTGATAGCTTCTATTATTATTGGTTTATCTCATTGTTTTAGTATAAAATAGGTTGAGTTTGAATTTTATTTGTATATAAGTCTAATTATTGGCTTATTGGATATTGGATTTATGGTATATTGATAAAATGGAAGTGGGACTTGTATAATTTGAAAGAGTTGACATTTAAATGCTAATTTAGGGCGTAATCTCCTTACTCTTAGAAACTGTTAGGCGCGTGCTTGTATATGTATATGTATATGTATATGTATATGTATGTATGTATGTATGTATATGTATATGTATATGTATGTATGTATGTATGTATGTATATGTATATGTATATGTATATATATATACGTAAATGACGTATAATTATAACGTATTAATTGCATAGTTAATAGGCTATTAATTATTATTAAATCCCCATTAGGAAATTATGTGGCAGAGGCGAAATAAGAAAGATCTCTTATAAGGCCTAAATAATGGATTTGGCGTGATGTGTGATAATATATATATATATATAGGGTGTTATGAATTATGGCTAAGTTATAGGGATGTGAGGTCAGTCAAAAGCCCACAGAAGTCAGACCATCTAATTTGGCTACCAATAGATATATATATGTGTGTGTGTGTATATGTGTGTGTGTGTGTATGTATATGTATATATATATATGTACATATATGCGTAAATGACGTATAATTATAAGGTATTAATTGCGTAGTTGATAGGCTATTAATTATTATTAAATCCCCTTTAGGAAATTACGCTGTAGAGGCGAAATAAGAAAGATTTCTTATAAGGCCTAAATAATAGATTCGGTGAGATGTGTGATTATATATATAGGGTGTTATGAATTGCGGCTAAGTTATAGGGATGCGAGGTCATTCAAAAGCCCATAGAAGTATGACCAGCTAATCTGGCTACCAGTAGTGTGACTTTGAGGCTGATGTGAGACATTGCCTATAATAAATAACTACGGATGACGCGAGGTTAATCCCAAATTCTGTAAAGTAAATCTGCCGAGCTAATCTGGCTACTAGCACCTACAAATAGTCAGGCTAATGTAAGACGTCACTGTAGGGTATGGGTCATAATACGAAGGACCTACTTCAAGGATTGAAAGTATTGAGTGGTTGTATGAGGACCCGCCTCTTCCCTATGCGGGATGTAGTAATGGTCAAGGTTAAAGTTAGGGGTTAGGCATGGTATAGGATATCTCAGGAAAAGGACTGCTTCAATATGAAGTATTAAGTGCTTGAAGAGATTTCGTACAATGTCAGCTAGATAAGTACCAGTGAGGAGTCTGCCTTGGAATAAGTACTAAATGATGAAATAAAGGAATTAAATGGTGGGAGTCTGCGTAGTTTCCATTAAAAGGTAATAAGTGACCTAGGTACCATCTCTTACATTGATAGAGCATTATTAACGATAGATATGGGTTATTAGGCTAAAAGCATAATGGCTAGAGAATTGTATTACGAAAGCCTTAGGGCTTAAAATCATAAAGACAGGCTAATGTTGATATACGAAAGGCATATTCTTGTTTAAGTTATGTTGCCCAAGTACTATAATAGTAAGGCTTGAGATTTTTATTCACCAGACATATGTTGTTTTGACTCTCTCCTCATTACAACACAGGTTAGGAAAGACAATGCTGAAGGCGGAGGTGAGGAGGAAACTTGGGGTAGTTATCTATTTATCTATTCATGTTATTTTTTGATGTACCCATTGAAAACAATGTTATCTTTTGAAATTGTTGTACTACAGATCTATGACGGTTGTTATTGATACCGTGTTATGGATTATTATGATATTTAAGTCTTAATGAAATGGGTATTATTTCTGTTATTATATTTTATTTTTCCGCTGTGAGTTCTGAATGTGTAGATAAATAGTTCTGTATTGTTCTTTTTACCAACCAACAACTAGCTTTAGAATAGGCCTAAGTTTCTATGGGCATTTCCTGGGTTGAAATTTAGGTCCATTTCATGGCGGGTTGTTACATTTGGTATCGGAGCGAGGTAACCCGATCAATGGGGATAGGTAGGCCTGTCAATGGGTCGGGTTGGGTCGGGTTCGGGTCGGGTCAACTCGGGTTCGGGTTGATTTTTAAACGGGTCGGGTCAACCCGTTTATTAAACGGGTGGGTTTCGGGTTGACCCGATTATATATCGGGTGGGTTTCGGGTTGATTCGTGTAACCCGTTAAGAAAAATATTTGTATAAAGAAATGGAAATGAGCATGAAAATGTGGGAAGTTGTTAAATGCGAATGTTTAGGAATAAGTGAATGACAACAATACCCTTCTTTTGCGAGGTAAGATGAGAATTTTAGAGCAAAAGAAGGGTATTGTTGTCATTCTTTTATTGCAAACTAAGATGGGTATGAAAATTTGGGAAGCTGTTACGTGGGAATGGGCATGAAAATGTAGGAAGTTGTTAAGTGCGAATGTGTAGGAATAAGTGAATAACAAAAATACCATTCTTGTGCAAGCTAAAATGAGAATTGTACAACAATACTGAGCCCATAAATGGGTTAGTCGGGTCAATTTCGGGTTAGCGGGTCAACCCTAAACCCACCCGTTTATAAACGGGTCAAATTCGGGTTGACCCAAAAATGACCCGCCAAATTAACGGGTCGGGTTAACCCGCTAATTTTCGTGCGGGTTTCGGGTCGTGTAGGAAATTGACAGCCCTAGGGATAGGTATATGTATAAGTGACATATTATATGTATATACACTTATTTTAAACATACGCAAAAACACTGGACAAATCTTTACTTCAACATATAATACTATCTTAGGAAATGTAGAAGGAAAAAGATTGCAACTCCAAAGTTAATAAGGCAATTAATATGCAATAAATAGGGAGTTACAGAATTTAAAAAGGATATAAATTGACCAATTAAAGATATTATTACGGTAATTATGGAGAGATAAGGAAGGCATAATAGGAAAAAAATTAGAATGAATAAATAAATGCCTTAAAATATTGCCCGTTAGAAAAATAATTATTTATTACAGATAACTGACATTTATAGAAATAGCAAATAAAAATGTTAGACAGTAATTAAATATTATAAAGCAGTATAATTGTTATTAGGGTAAGTTATAAAGCCTTAATTGTATAAACAAAGGTTAGTGGGCCTAGCCGAATACATAAAAATAGATGGGAGATAAGAACCTATTTATTGTTAACATCCGAAAGCAAGGAATGATAGGAGTAAAGCAACATGCAGTGAAACAAGTTCCCATAAGAAGGTGTACATTAGTCACCACAAGGAGATAATCATATTTTTATGAAGACTGAGTAGGAAAGAAAGATTCAAAAGAAAGGAAAATTAAAGTCAATTTCTAAATCCAACCCATGGGAAAAAATTTGGTAAAAGATTTTTGAAAAATTCCTTGAATTGTTTTGAATAAGTTTTTTAAAGGATTTATTGGGAAGTTGTTTTAAAAAAGTAAGAGAATCTAGAAACTCGTAATTTAAAAAATTTGTTGAGTCAAAAGTTTCTGATTAAAAAGATTTTGGTAAAAAGAATTTTTCATTTTTGAAATTCTAGTTTAAAATTGGTTGAGTTAAAATTTGATTTTTGGTGAAAGGGATTCTTCATTTTTAAAATAAATGTAAAATAGAGCATAGGTTGAACTTGATGATTTTTCTCCTATTTCATAAATTTGGAAATTCCTTTTTGTTTAATTCTTTCTAAAAAGGGGAATAAATGGAAATGGAACTTAATTAAATTAAGGAATAGAGAATAGAAGGATAAGAATAGCTAGGATAGATGGAACATTTCCTTATAAGGAAAATAACAGCTAAAGTAGGAGCTAATTAGTTAAAGAAATATGAATAAAAGTAATATTGGGAGATTTGGATAGAAATAGCATTACGAATTTATATAAAACAGGATCAATAATCTAGTTAGAAATTAATAGGATAGAAGTTATCCTTGTTTAAGGTTAGAGAAGATGTTTTGGGAAAAAATTAACAATTGGATGGAATTAAATAATGATAATTAATAAATGAGTTGGGATAATTTTGTGAATGTTATAAGGAAAAGCAATTATGTGAGGATGATAATTTTATATACATTTTTATATGTGGAATTTATTTGAATAAGAATAAAATATTATTGAATTTAAAATGGTAATGAAAGAGAAATAAATTGGGATTGATAAGAAATGGATTGCGAAAGATTATAGGAGTTTAAATAAGATATAAACAAAGTTATAAAAAGTATTTAGTTAAGTGACAGTACATTTTGAGTAAGTTAGATGTTGTATATTTTTGGGATAATATAACAACATGAAATTAGAAATTTGGCATGTATGTGGTCTACTAAAATAATTGTCTAGAAATATCTTTGAAATAATGAATTTCTAATAAAGGAAAACATGTTATTTTGAAATGCTATTGAAGTTATAATCTTTGTAATAGATTTAAAAGGAGTTAAAATTTGGAAAATAATAACAATAATATATCCTTAAAATGGTAGTCAATGAACTTTTCATAAATATAGGCCATATTTTCATGGAGTAGTAAAGGCTGATTTCGAATTTAATATATTAAGTTTATTTGTATGAAAACAATTTATTATTTTGTATGTTGTAGAAAGTTTTTGAGAGGGGAAACTTATTTTGCTCCTTTATGCAACTAAGCAATTTTTGAATTTTTGATTTAATAATAGTTTGGTTTAATAATTGAGTTTTAATTATTTTAATTTAAAGTCCAACTTTTAAAGAAATAAATCTCTATTGTAGAAAGTCCTTAAAAAAGAAAAATTGGTTAGAAAAAGGAAATTTTTTCATGACTCATTTTTGGAACCACGCAATTTTTGAAAATTGGCAAAAAGGGTTTCCAAGTTTATATTTTTAAAGGCAAAGAATAAGGTACTTTTAATTGTGAAATTTTAGTTTTAAGAATGGTGAGGACTAAACCAAATATTTTTATGGAGTAGATAATGATCGTTACCAAGGTAAGGCAGTATAAAGGTTTTAAGATATTAATAAAATAAGAATAGCATGTGTTATCCTGCCTTTTGGTAAGGCCGTGACACCAAGAAATTAACTAGAAACCAAGGACAGTCTGTCCCAAAGGTCGGTTATACACAGGTTCACTATGGATACTCATAAATTTTGCCCGAGTCCGGATTGAGCTATAATTGATATGACACGACAAGCAAAGCTATGAAAGCCAGCGTTCCAAGTTTCAAGACAATCGGAGTCCGTATGCTCAAGGTATGGATTAATCAAGATAAGTGAATCAACTTCGTTTGTATCTATTCGAGTTTACTCTCTTCGTATCCACCCAAGCAAACCCGCTTCGTATCCATTCAAATTCACCCGCTTTGTATCCATCGGCAGTAACACATGAGTCCAGCTCGTATCGATCCACTGCCAAACATGCTTCGTATCGATCGGCCGCATATTGATACGAAATCAACACCTCCCATCGGTACGAACCCAACCAATAAGCGATACAAAATGGCCTCTGAGTTATCGATACGAAGAACATAAGTTCGTATCGATACGAAGCAATTATAAAGGATCGATACGAAGTAGGGTGCGAGGGAGCGATACGAAGGGAATTATTCTCGGTCGATACGAACAAAGCACGTAAAAGTGAAAGACTCGGTCACTCGGCATGAAAAGTGGATCGATCCTAGAATATAGAGCCACATCATCTGGGCAACACGTGCAAGCCATCGATACGAAGACATCGATACGAATCGTATCGATACGAGCTCGGCAGCACACTACAAATCCAAAACTTGCATCGATCATATCTCAAAATCTACAAGTCCAAATACCACCAAATTTTCACAGGAGCTTGTGTACCACATCAAGAATGTCATGATCGATCTCAACCCAAAAGCAGGTGGTTTGGATCGATATGAATTGCATACGTATCGATCATGGATCGATTCCAAATGGTTAGGGATCGATCAAGTGGGCCTGCCCACGTGAGAGAAGAGGTCTCTCGGGATCTAAGCGAGATATTTGTAGCATACACCTATATATAGCAGTCCTAGGCCTTTAGAAAATGGACTTTGGACCCTGGAACGCTGATACTCTGCCGATATCTTCATTGTACCTCAAGTGTTATGTTGTAAACAATATTAATCAGTGAGAGTTATCTATAAACAACAAACTTTCTATAGTGGACGTAGGCTACAATGCCAAACCACTCTAAATCTCTGTGTTTTCATACTTCTGTTTGTCTGTTTTTGGTGTGTTTGTTAGATCTACCTCATTTTCCATTTATATTTTTCACTTTAATCTCCACAAACATGCCCGAAGAGTGTTGTGCCCAATTTTGGTACAAACACTTTGGTGTTTTCACTGAGAGAACCCAGCTTTTCTCCCGCTCTTTAGATCTACTACCATCATTGGATTGCAAGAATCTAAGGGGAAGATCCAGATCTTACATCCAGTAGTTCTTCCATCCTATTCAGATTGCGTTAAATCTAGGAGAGAGCTACATCATTCACCATGTTTACTACAAGGACTACCTCAATCGTTGCAGATCAGGAAGGAAGGGACAGACAGAACCCTACACAGCTACCCGCCACAAGCCAAAACTCAGTTTGACCTTCAGATCCACAAGGCCCTGTCACCAGGGAGGAGTTCCAGTGCAAGAACTAACCCAAAGCCGCCAGCAGCTTACCCAGCAGATCTGTGCCAACACGGAGTTAACCAACTGACTGAATCAGAAAAGACGAAGAAGATCTAGGAGGGATCAAGCTTCCTACTCATCCAACGAGAGCTCAGCTTCCTCTGATTACCATCTCAGATGCACACGTCCACGACTAGATGGAAGCTATGCACAAGCTCCCGGGCATCAGCGCACTCTGAATCTTGGATAGGCAGGACCTGGTCCATCTTCTAGTCACCAGGAAGGACCCTCCTCCCGAGGAGGGATAATTCCTTATCACATTACTGATAACTGTGCTGCCGTCCCCGTCGTTGACTTGGAAGCTGACATTCGAGACCGAACAGATCCGAACCCTCGTCAGCGCGATCGTACTCATGAACCCTATGTGCCCGAAGACCCGGAGCTAAGGAGGCGAGGAATGGACCGTCGACCGCGCCCGGGCCATCCTCGCATTGTGGAACCCGACCACATCTTGGCCCAGCATGCTCAGAATGTCCAGACGCTAGACATCCTGACCATGATTCGTCAAATGATTCGTGAAAGTCAGGGCCTCTCCAATGACGACTGGAGAATCTCCCGAAGTCATACGCCCTTCACTAATGTCATCCTATATGCTGAACCACCTCGCCAATTCAGAATGCCAACATTACTTGTTTATGAAGGGAGTTCAGACCCTAACCAGCACATCTTAAAGTATGAATGGCTTATGAACGCTGCACGAGCTAACGATGCGGTCAAATGCAGAAGTTTTCCTATCTCCCTCGAGGGTATTGCAACCATGTGGTTTACTCGCCTACCACCCTGATCCGTTTCATGCTTCGGTCAGTTAGCTATGAAATTCGTAAAACAATTTCGTATGCACGTCACAAGACCTAAGGATGTTAACACCTTATCCAGCGTCACTCAAGCTCCTGAGGAGACGCTTAGACGTTATCTGGAAAGATTCCATGCCGCTTGTGCGGAGATTAGTAACCCTAATGATAATTCCATATTGATGGCGCTGACTAAAGGAATCGATCTTGATTCCGAATTTGGCAACTGGTTGGTTGGGAAACCCCCCCCCCTCGCTGGACCGTTTCTACTCTAAAGCGGCCCAGTTCTTAAGAAGAGAAGATGCTAAAAAATCCAGGAAGAAGGATGACGCGGGGCCCAGTGTGGAAGGCATTCAAAGTAACGTCGCTGTGGAGCAAACCGGTGAGAGTTCCAGTAAAGTGCAGTTAAATATACAGAATAAGCAGAATCAGCAGAAAGCCAATGGAAGTCAAGGTAAGAATCGGGATCAAAATCGCGGACCGCGACGTAGAGCTCCCATGTTTGACACCTATAGTCCTTTGAATACATCCCTGGATAATTTGTACTTGCAGACTTGTAATACTGGCTAATATAAGAAACCTGTTCCGAAGCAGTCATCTGAAAAGCGGATTCAATTTGGAAAATTCTGTAGATTCCATAACTGTTATGGTCACAATACCAATGAATGTCGCCATTTACAAGACATTATTGAAAAGCTGATTTGCGAGAGGAAGTTGGAACAATTAGTCCGGGCGCCGTAGGCTGGAGGTGCGGGCCCATCAAATCAGAATCAGGCTAGACCGGAGGAACCCGCGCGTACTGGTGGGAGGTTAGTGATTAACATAGTTAGTGGTGGTCCTCATCCAGCGGATCGGAGCTGGAGGGATATGGAGTTATATGCCAGTTCGATTAGGCATGCGGACTTCGAGTGTTGCAGTAATCTTGACAATGGGGCTCCGGCTAAACAACAGAAGACGATGATTGACGACATTGTTTTCTGAGACATAGATGCAGATAGAGTCGAAGCCCACACCATTGATCCACTAGTCATATCAACTCAGATAGGTCCTGATTGGATGAAGAGAATCTTAGTGGACAGTGGAAGCTCTGTGAACATTCTTTTCAAGCGAGCATATGATCAAATGAAAATGGAAGCGATGGACTTGAAGCCGTGTCAATCTCGTATTCATGGTTCCAATGGAAGTACAACTATACCCACTGAGATGGTGGAATTACCAGTGGAATTGGGAATCGGAGATCGTCGGAGAGTCAGGATGCTACAGTTCATTTTATTGGATATCAATTCACCGTATAATGCTTTCTTGGGCCGACCGGCCCTGGCCAAAGTCAAGGCAGCTATTGCCCCTTAGTGTTTAACTTTGAAATTCTCCATAGACAATGGGGTCGGAGTTGTTCAGGGAGATCGAGCAGCTGGACGCGCCTGTTATGTTGTGGAGCTGCAGGAGGCGCATCGGAAAGAGAAGGGCAAGGACGTAGAGGAATCTCTCTACGTCTGTTTTACCGACAATTGATAGCTAATGCCTGGGCCTAGGCCTGGGTGCCACAACCAATTCCTAAAAGATCTTGATCTAATAGATGATGATAATGAAGAGGAAGTCAAAGACAGTCAGGCTTCCCTGGCAAAGTTGACGATTGATGTTCCGATCGATGATGATGATGACTCCAGAATGATAAAGGTCGGATCTCAACTAAGCCAACGGATGAGAGAGGAATCGGTTGAATTTCTCCGAGCAAACCTCGACGTGTTTTCTTGGACGCACTCTAACATGTGTGGGATCTCGCTGGACATCGTGAGCCATGCATTGAATATTGACCCGTGGCATGTCCCGATCAAACAGAAAAGGAGCATTATGGATCCAGAGAGATCGGCCGCCCTGAAAGAAGAGGTGGATAAACTCAAGACGAACGGGTTTATCTGAGATGCATTATATCCAGAGTGGGTATCCAATCCGGTACCTGTCATGAAATCTAATGGGAAATGGAACACTTGTGTGGACTACTCAGACCTAAATAAAGCATGCCCTAAAGATAGCCTTTCGCTTCCCAGAATTGATCAGCTTGTAGATTCAACGGCCGGGCACGAGCTCTTGTCTTTTATGGATGCGTATTCCGGCTACAATCAGATACTAATGCACCTACCCAATCAGAAGCATACCAGCTTTGTCACCGATCTTGGACTCTATTGTTACAAAGTGATGTCGTTTGGACTTAAGAATACTGGGGCGACCTACCAAAGACTTGTCAATCGAATGTTTGCAAGCCAGATCGGGAAAACTATGGAGGTGTACGTGGACAATATGCTTGAAAAGTCGCAACTCTCCATCAATCATGTTAAAGACCTGGAAACAATGTTCAACATCCTCCGAGAGTACTAAATGAAGCTCAACCCGTTGAAGTGTCACTTCAGAGTCGCATCCGGAAAGTTCCTTGGATTCATTGTCAACGCACGATGAATCGAAACCAATCCTGAGAAGATATGGGTGATTCGGAATCTCGAGACTCCAAGAACAATAAAGCAAGTATAGAGCCTTAACAGGAAGGTAGCAGCGTTGAGCAGATTCACCTCCAAATCCACCGACAAGTGCATTCCCTTCTTCGATCTGATCAGGAAAGGAAAGCGGAATTTTGAATGGACCAAGGAGTGTGAAGGCACATTCCGAGCACTGGTTCAACCTATCATAGTCTACACCGACCAGCTATTACGACGGGTCCTTATGTGGATGAGACGTCTGGTAGGTTGCTAAAGTGGAACATCGAGTTGAGTCAGTTTGATATTGCTTACACACTAAGGCGGGCTATTCAAGGACAAGTTCTGGTGGATTTCATTGCTGAATTCACTATATCGGAGGACTTACCCGAAACCAGTGAATCTCCCGAATACATATGGAAGCTATACACAGATGGTGCATCAAACGACCGTTGCTCAGGCGCTGGAGTTATACTTGAAGCCTCAGAAGGTCGATCCGTATGTTATTCTTTGAAGTTTGATTTCCATGCAACCAATAACGAGGCCAAATATGAAGCTTTACTTACCGGACTCAGGCTTGCCAGAGACTTGAGAATTATTGCTGTAGAGATATACTACGACTCGCAATTGGTCGTATGTCAAGTTCGAGGAGAATACCAAGCTAGAGACCGGAGGTTAGCTGCCTATCTTGCTCGGGTCCAGGAAGTGTTGAACCAGTTCGATTATTATGCCATCTGTTGCATACCCCGAGAGCATAACCAGAAGGCCGATTCTCTGGCAAAACTGGCTAGCATCGGTGAAGCGCAGCAAATGGGACTCGTCCCTGTTGAGACACTTATCTCTCCGAGTATCGATCAGATGGAGACAGACCGGGTTCATGAAGCCACACTCGAGAAGGAGTCATGGATGACCCCTTTCAGAAATTATCTTGAGCATAGATCTTTGCCCGAGTGCAGGAGTGAGAAAAGACAAGTTCTTCAGAAAGCTTCACGATTCATTATCCAGAATGGAGTTATGTATAGAAGAGGATACTCTATTCCATTACTCCGGTGTATCGCCCATGACGAAATCAAACGAGTGTTACATGATGTACACGAGGGGGAATGCGGCGATCAGACTGGGGGCAAGCCCTTGCTAAGAAGATACTCCGATACAGGTATTATTGGTCGACCATGAATCGGGATGCATTAGACTATGCCAAGGGATGTGACAGATGTCAAAAACGTGCTCGGATACCAAGAGCCCTGCCTACTGAAATTACTCAAACGGTCAATCCATGGCCATTCGCCATGTGGGGCATCGATATAATTGGATCTTTACCTCTAGCTAAAGGTGGTGCGAAGTACGCCATCGTTCCGTTTGACTACTTTACCGAATGGGCAGAAGCTGAGCCCCTTGCTACTATCACGATGAAGAAAGTAATCAACTTTGTTGTCCGCAACATCATTTGTCATTTTGGCCTCCCACATACCATTATCACTGACAATGGAACCCAATTCGATAGTGCCGAGTTCAAGAACTTCTGTCAACATTTCCATATTCAGAAGAAGTTCTAAGCAGTTGCTTACCCTCAGGTGAATGGACAGGTCGAAGCTGTTAACAAAGTTATCAAATCCATTCTGAAAAAGCGATTGGGAAAGGCCGGAGGCAAATGGGTCGATGAGCTTCCCATGGCCCTATGGGCATATCGAACTACCCACAAGCCCACGACCGACCACACTCCATTTTCACTTTCCTACGGCTCAGAAGCCATTATTCTGGTCGAATTGGAAGCACCTTCTCATCGTGTGACTTACTCTGATCCGAAGACAAATGCTATATTGCTTACTGAATCTCTGGACTTATTAGACGAGAAGCGTGAAGAGGCTGATTTGAGGGCAGCCGCGCACCGAAGTCGAGTCGTTAGATTTTACAATGCTAAGGTCCGACCCCGAACCTTTGAACTTGGCGATCTCGTGCTCAAGAGGATTTATCCGGTCCCTTTGCATATGAAGCCAACATGGGAAGGACTGTATGTTATCAAACGGAGACTTGTAGACGGCACATTCAAATTATCGACTGTTGATGGTCTCACTTTGTCGAGAGCTTGAAACAGCGAGAGTCTCCATCGCTATTACACATAACGGGCTTTGTTTATTCATTTAATTTGCTTTTCATTTGTAATTTTTTATGCATTTCGAAATTTAAACTTGTAATAAGGTAACTGACTTTTCTATACTTTCTTATATCAGCAATAAAATGCAACCTCTTTGAGCCAGAGTAGTGATTCTTAAAATGCGTCATGCGACCATCACAATGCATGGAGAGCTAAGTTCCATCCTACGGTGGGACTTATTCAAATGGGGAGTGACTGTGATATGACTGGTCACTCGCTAAGTGAAACCCGAGCTCGGGGGCAGGCTGTCACACTAAAGCCAAAAAGTATTGATACACGACAATCCTCTAACTAAATCCGGCTCCCAGAGTGCGAGCTGGAGTATAAACTTAAAATCAAAAACGTAGACTCGAGGAGGGTGGATCCATCCACCCACGACTTCGCCCATATACAATCTAAATTCGAGGAGGATGGATCTGTTCATCTACGACTTCGCTTATTTACTCAAGGTGGATATGACTCGACCATCCACGATCCTGATCAGTTTATCATTCCTAGAGTGCGAACGTGATCGCAAAACTCAAAACAGATGTGATCGACCGTCTATTAACTAACTCCAGATTCCCAGAGCGCGAACTAGAGTATAAACATTAATTGGGTGTGACTGACCACCCACAACTAACTTTAAGTCCCTAGAGCGCGGGCTGGAGTACAAACACAAATTGGGTACGACTGACCGCCCACAGATCAACCTAAGTCCCCAGAGTGTGGAAGCAATTCCGATTGTCAAAACGGGTGTGACTAACCACCCAAAAACCAACTTAAGTCCTTGGAGCGTGGATGTAACTTTAAACATTAAGCAGGTGTGACCGACCGCCAGCATACGAGTTCAATCCCCAAAGTGTGGATGCGATTTTCAATACATGAGTGAGTGTGACCTGACCACTCGAACTCATCTCACAACAACTTAGTTCCGACTAAGTAAAATTAAAAGTGTCGAAGGTGAAAAGCAATCATCGTCCGACCACTTCAACTCATTCCCAGGACTGGGAGCATAACTCGAGCACCAGTTGCCAATTGAGATAGTATAATATTAGGACTCGACTTAACGTTTGGTTATGGCTCGGAGCCATGACTCCGAGACTTAACAACAGAACACGAGTCCTATCCAAAGATTAAAGCTTCACAAGTGTATTGAATAAAAATTCAAGTACTGAAACACTTAGGCAAATAAACTCGGAGTTATGCCAAAAAGCGAAAGGATATTTTATTTCATCTATTCTTTGAAAACAAAATAAGTACAAAAAAGCTTATTCCAAAAATTCCTACTAGCAGGGGCCGAACCTACATCTATACATGGCCTACTGAAAGCAAAAAAGGAATTCCTACTTATATACCAATAAGGGACACAAAGAGACATGCTTACTCCTTATGTTTCTTCTTCTTCTTCCCCTTCAGCGTCGATCAACTGGAGCTACCGCTGTGGTGCCGTTTCGAACTCTTGCCTTTGTCCGGCTTATCCCCGACCGGGGGAAGAATTGTAATCTCCTCCTACGAACTTACGGAAATTTTAACGCTTTCGGAATGCGTAGTCAGAGGGACAGGGACACTTTCTATATGAGGAGACACAGTGGGTACCCCAATGATGATGATTGTACCACCCGGTGAGACCATACGTAAAGGGGCCGGGCCAGGACTTTCCATTCCACTTCCAATATCGCTACCCAATGCGGCACTTGCCATCTCGGCACTGATCTCCACCATTATTGCCTCATTATGAGTTGCTTGAGTGTTCGACAGGATGCCGGCAGTTGGGCCAGAGGAGCTGGCTATGAACACGCCTTCGCCCGTGACAAAAGGCAAATCTGTAAGTGGATCGCTATGATGACCGAGAAGTTCTTCCATCATCTGTTCATTGAGATAAAAGCGGTCACATAAACTTCCTCAGTCGATGTGGTAGTTGTAGTAGTCGTCGCCTCTATCGCAATAGCCTCCTGCTCTTGATGCCGCTCTTGGGTTGCGGGGGGCACGGCCGATGCAGACTTTGAATAAATTTGAGAAGTGTTTAGAATACCTTCCTCAGGTTGGCTCGCAAGTGGAGCTGGGGCTCCTTCGGAAACGTGCTCACGAGCCGGAGACAATTGCGGTTGATCGGGATCGTAGGCAGACACAGGTGGAGGATCGACTATAGGGGTAGATTCAGGCTGGGTTGGCATGGGAATTTCAGAACTTATGACATGATGCTCAACACCAGAATCCTCTCCGACCTCCGGACGTTGAGTGATGGGTTTCTCTTTTTCAATAGTAACAACGGCCTCATAGAGAACCCTCCTCTCATCTTCGATCAACACCCGGTTCTCCACTTCAAACTCATCGACAGATGTAGTGTAATGTTCAGCCTTCTCATCATCCACCAAGCGGCGCCAGGCATTATGAAAATGGGTCGGATAATCGTCGAGCCAGCTTAGACCGTAGTATTTCAGGACATTGGCGTTATAAGTAATCAGAAGGTCTTCCATATCGCCTTCTAACCTGGTCTCCGCTGCTCCGACTTCAGCTTCAATTCTAGCCTCAGCTTCCTGAACCTTTAGAAATGCCGCATCCCGCTCTCCCTTAAGTTCGACAGCCTGATCGCAGGCCTCCTGAGTAGCCTTATTTGCGTCATCTTTTTCTTTGACGGCTTCGGTGTACATTGCCTTAAGCTCATTAAGCTCTTTGAGCGCATTGTCTCTTTCAGCTATGACGATGGAATTTCTGTGGCCCATATTGTCGACCAATTTCAAGTGCTCTTGCCTCATTTGCTCCATTTTCTTTTTGGCCTCATCGACTTTTTTCAAGGCCTCCGTCTCTGAGTTCCTCAGGGTATCGTTTTCACCAGTGAGCACTTGAACTATGCGGTCTTTTTGAGCGAGGTCTTTTTTCAGCTGTTCGATTGCCTTTGCCCGATCAAATGCCACAGCCGAGGCTTTCTCTGCAGTTTTCTTCCATTCCTGATATTGGCTGTAAGCATGATAAACATAGTCGTGCATAGTTTTCTCCGCCTCTTCTGGAATCAACCGCAAATTTGGAGGGAAGTGGAAACCATCAAAACAAATGTTAGGGAATTCCTTCTGTAGCTAAGCAATTTGTGCGGCTCCTTCCCATGTGAGCTCTGTAGCCGTTGATGTGGTAACAATAGGAGCGTCCGCCCCAGTTCTGTGGTGCTATTCGCCAGGCCTTAAAGTTTGTGGAAGCACTGGATGGCGCGGAGTTTCAGCAGTGTGTGTTCCAGAACAGGAGGGTGGCAAGGGAAGTCTAGGTGGAGGAGAGCGCGAGCGAGAGTGGCACCTATCTCGCTACTCTCTTTCCTTCTCTCTCTCTCTTTCCCTGTCTCTCTCCCTATCATAGCGATCCCTATTCTGACTAGAGTATCGGCGATCATAATCGGACTCATGCCTGCACGACTCTCGGTATGAACTAGAAGATTGACGTGCGGCACGAAGGCTACTGACCATCGATCTTTTCTTCGACATTGTATCTTTAAAGTGAAAGAAGAAACAGAGTTAGTTATCTCCGGAGATTGAACAGCGTGTGAATATTATTTGTGTGGTGCCGTGAAGTGTGTGCATGCATGTGTAAACCTCCCAACCAACCGGATGTGGCAGCCGTACTCGGAGGAGTTGGCTCTCCTAAATATAAAGCATGTTGAAGCCCCTCTAGTCCCGTATCTTGGTGAAGAGACACATCGTTTGGAATAGGAATATCTGCAAGTACCTCGAAAGGACTCTCTATTTGTGAAGAGGGAGCCTCTGAAATTAGAACAGCCGCTGTTGGCAAAGACATTACAACAGACTTGTGTCTCGGAGCTTTGTGGGCAGCGACCTTGCCTTTCCTTATCCTCTCTGAATGTCGATGACTTTGTAAAGGCTCGGTTATGGGCTCATCTCCAGTGGGCATATTTTCATCGTCACCTTGTTCGGTGGTCATGATTCCAGGAGCTCTCCTTCTGACTTGCCTCACTGGAGCCGTTCTGAGATATCCTTCAAGACCGATGCTTTGATCTCTATCAATCAGCCCAACGACCCTTAGATTTTCATCAGTAAGGACCTTATCGATCTCCTTGCGCTCGGCAGGCAGCTCTTGAAGAGCTCTTACAATCTCCTTAAAATGAGCCCCTTTGGGCCGCGGAATCGAAGCCGTGAAAGAAAAGAAATGTTAAACTCTGAAATCAAGTACTATTATCCAGTTAATTGACATGGAAGTTAAAGCACTTACGTCTGGCTATCCACCGTCTGGAAAAACCCGGTGGACACCGAACGTAGAACCATTTGGTCTTGAAATAACTCAGCTTGGTCCAGGCTTCGATCATGACTTGACAGTTCCTGACTGCCTCTAGGAAAGTGAAGGATGGGTTATCTCCTCGGCTCTTTATATTGAACAAGTATCTGACTTCCTCTGGAGTTGGGGGTCGAAAGAGATGATGCATGAAGACGATGAACAAGTTATTTAGCAAGGCAAACCCATTCGTGTGCAGCTGTGATGGGGCAATCTTTAAATAGAACATTACTTCTCGGATGTATTGATTAAATGGAGGGAGTGTCCCGGCTACGCACGAAAATCTGTTACAAGCCGTATACCCTTCCGGGGGAGTATGGGCTCTATCTTCTACTCCCAGCAATAGAACGTCATCCCTCGACAATCCATGCCTTGTACAAATTCTGCTCAGCATGTCTTCAGAGATATTGGACAGAACCGAATCTTGCGGGTGCACGATAAAGATTGCTCCTGGTAGCTCATCTGGAGCAGAACTAATAACTTCGGCTGCGATAGTCGGCATCTCGATTATAGGAAGAGGTGGACTTTGAACTTCCTACGGTTGCGAACTTTCGGGTTCCATAGCTAATCAACTCAGCAAAAATCATCGTTAGATGACAATAAACCCATGTTTACCCCTGTGTGAAGTGCATGAATGTGTTGTGCAGTGCAGTGCTACATGTTACTTAAGAGATTCTATAAGATTTAGAAGGATGTTTGAACGACAAGACTTTGAAATTCAACCAAAGTGACCGGCATCGCTGATCGTCACACTTGTGCCATCCAGACCTCGGAGATCGATCCAAGTTAGGATTCTTCAAATTTTGTCAAGTTACAGTACCATTGACGAGCTTCGAAAGCCTGTCAAATATGCAATGAAACGGTTAAGTCCAATTATGCAAGGCAGAAGCTTGTCGGAATAAAATATTCAAGTGTGAAAAAATTTCGTATCCATCAAAGTTCAAACACGGATCGATCCACAAAAAGCTTCAATTTCGTATCGATCACCTACCATGAGTTTCGTATCGGTCCTTGGCTCTTCGATTTCGTATCGATCGCCTCGAATCGATACGAATTGTCACCTCTCCGGATCGATACGAAACTCACCATTTCAACAATCAATTCCTTGTGGATATGAATCCCACACTCTAGGTCGATACGAAGTCAAGCCTTCTCCTTCCTTTTATCAATACGAAATTGAAGCTGTACATCCCTCCACACATCATCTTCCCCAATCAACTCAAGTGCCATCTCCTCCTTCCTCGACCTTGCTCCGACTATCTCCGGCCTCCTCTTAACTAGAATCAGCCACGAATGCAAGTGGGATGACACGAGAATTCGAGTCTCATCATTTTAAGATTGGATTTGGTCAATTATTTACCTAATTTCAACAATTAGTTCAAGGAATTGAAGTTTGGTTTGATTCGAAAGTAAGAGCAATTTCTGTTTCTCGGTTTCTCAATCGATACGAAAGCGGCAGAAAAATGAGAGCAAGTGAGAATTTTCTAAGTCCTAAAAGTATTTATATGGATACGAGGATGAGAAACGATTCGTCTTCCAGTTATGATTGACCGGTGGCAACGGTCTCCCCTCCAACCGATATGTGGTGACCTATTCGTATCCATTTACCATCGATCCAGAGCACAGCTTTTCATACCCATCAAGCTATTTATGCGAAAGAGAAGACAAAGACCTGTTCGAACCATTCAGACCCATCAGAGATTCATCGATACGAAATGGCAATTTCATATCCATTATTTTGAATACTACATAAATTCGTATTCATCGATACAAAACGTTTTGAGAAGCCAACCGATTCGTGTCGATCGCCATCGATACGAATATGATTTTTCAACTTTTCACATCGATCCAGGAAAGGATCGATACGAAGAGATATAATAAAACGACTATTAAGAATTGTTACAACTCGAACTTCACATCGATTCAGGAGAGGATCGATACGAAACTCGATACAAAAACTTGACAACAACTCGTGGACGTGCAAACGTTAATGGGAGTCAGGTTAACATACATGCATGTATGACAACTAATATTCAATTTTCAAAATTCACAGGAGTTGAATGCTCACCTGGTGACAATTACAACAGTGAACAACAGGTTGCCGACACTCAACAATCAGTTACAACGATGCATTGCATAATCATTGGCAGTCAACAATTCAGCATTTATATTACTGCAAATCAATCAAAGGTTACATCTTTTGATGAAAAGACAACAACTATTCAACGAATCAGATAGAACTTTTCAGACTGAATATTGCGGTTTTTCAAAGCATGTCATGTTCACACAAGACGTACTTTAGAGGGCAAATGTTATTCTACCTTTTGGCAAGGCCGTGACACCAAGAAATTAACTAGAAACCAAGGACAGTCCGTCCCGAAGATCGGTTATACATAGGTTCAGTATAGATACTGGTAAATTTTGCCTAAGTCCGGATCAAGCTACAATTGATATGACATGACAAGCAAAGCTATGAAAGCCGGCGTTCCAGGTTTCAAGTCAATCGGAGTCCGTATGCTCAAGGTATGGATTGATCAAGATTAAGGGAATCAACTTCATTCATATATATATCCGAGTTTACTCTTTTCGTATCCACCCAAACAAACCGGCTTCATATCCATTCAAATTCACCCGCTTCATATCCATTGGCAGTAATACGTGAGTCCAGCTTGTATCAATCCACTGCCAAACATGCTTCGTATCGATCGGCCGTAGATTGATATGAAATCAACACCTCCCATCGATACAAACCCAACCAATAAACGATACGAAATGGCCTCTGAGTTATCGATATGTAACAACCTACCTTTTTGGACATTTTAAGAAGACACACACGTCAGACTCAAACCATTCAAAGGGGCAGATTGTTATGGGGTAAATAACTAAAGAAGAGAAAGAAATAAAACAAAATATAGAATCTCGCAGCGGAATGACAAAATATAATAATCAAATAACAGTTCATGAAGCTGTTTTACAAATACATTTGATTATTCTTTTATAATACAGATCATAGTTACATATAACAAGAATGAATAATAAATAAATGCAGCGGAACAACATGAGGCAGTGAAATAAATATAATAAATAATAATAATTCAAAATCTTCGTCTTCATCCTCCAAAAAGCAGTCTTCGATAAACTGAAAAGCTCAGACTAACCCGAGCGAATTGAAAAGACAAAACACTCGAGTTAGAACTAAAAGATCTTATGAAAGTTAAATCAACAGTAATATAAATATGAGTGTAACAGCGTCAGAGATGTTTACGGGGTTTGACATCTCCTATCCAGTGTTTAACGTGAGTGCAATAACTTAAGAGATGTTTGGGATTTCCATCTCCTAAGGACCCGTTAAACTATCTACTATGTAGTACAATACGCTATTATAATAGTGTTACAGTAAAGTAAAGTATAAAATAGCATTAAGGCGTTACCCATATCCCTCATAACACATTTTATATATTCCCATAGTCTATACAGTACCGTAATTCCTCCGTAAACTAGAGGGCTATCAGAGGGCACTCCATAGGTATGGTACAAACCAAACTCGTAGAAGGCACGATATTGCATGTGAACACGGCACTTGAGGCAATGCCAGGGTAGATATACCGTTTGCAGAGCCGGACTGATGGTAACACATAGCAGCTACTACCGCCTACCTCAGAACACACTCTTATAATCAAAATCGAGGGGTGGCCAATCAATCACAAGGTAATAGTATGGTATCGAAGAAATGTGTCTGATCGAAGGAATGACCTCACTTGGCCTGGCATAGCTCCTGTTTTAGTCACATCTAAGCTGACTCACGGGAGTCAGAGCTATGTGAATACTTCATACAGAATCGTACACCACCATCATACTTCATTTCTGGAATCTCCACAACGTACACAGTTGTTAAAGTGGTTTTTGGTATTGGCAGAGAGTATGACAATATCTGATCCTGGTCTCTTTAACAACCAAACGCTTATTTCACACCGGATGGTTCTTTTACATTTCAAAAGTCAATTCACAATTGGTATCAAAATATCATATTCTCAAACCCATGTCATTTTCAAATCATATTCACTTTCAAAATCACATTCACTTCCAAAATCATATTCACTTTCAAAATCATATTTACTCAAATATTTCATTTCACAAAAAGGCATCAATTCCAAATTCCAACTTAAGTTGTATCATCATCAAGGATTTAATATATAAATACTTCAACTTTACACAGTCTAAAATTTTTGAAAATAGTTTAGATAGTCATAAATAGTTTTAATAGTTTTAAAATAGTTTAAAATAGATTGAAATAGTTTAAATAGTAAAAATAGTTTAAATAGATCAAAATTTGATTTAATTAGATTTAAAATGATTTATATAGACTTAAAATAGATTAAATAGATTTTTAAATAGATTAAATAAATTTAAAATAGATTAAATGGATTTTTAAATAGATTAAATAAAATTAAAATAAATTAAATGGATTTTTAAATAGATTAAATGGATTTTTAAATAGATTAAATAAATTTAAAATAGATTTTTAAATAGATTAAATAAATTTAAAATAGATTTTTAAATAGATTAAATAGCTTTTTAAATGGATTAAATAAATTTAAAATAGATTAAATAAATTTAATTAGTTTAAAATTGGTAAAATAGATTAAATTGGATTAAATAGGTTATAATAAATTAACAAAAATTTAAAATAGTTTTAAATTGATTAAAATAGTTTAAATTTATTAAAATAGTTTACATTAATTTAAATAGATTTCAAAGTTATATCCAAACATTTTCAATAACTCAATTTCGATAAATTCATTTATATTTGACACTTCAACTTTGAAATTCCAATTTAAATCCTTTGAACAATTCATTAAATCAATTCCAATTTCAGCATTAACGCTTGGATTATCAAAACTAATTCAGTTTATATAAATCAATTTCTATTTCAAAATGCCATTTAACTGAATTCAAAATTTAAAGAATTAAAAATCATTTAATTTAACCAATCTAGTGTCCGTATATAATTTTCTATCCTCTGGTCAAGTGATACAGATATTTATCATTTCAATTCGCAATTTAAATTTTTACGGTTATATATCATTTCAAACCGCAATCCTGAATTAAAATTTTAAAATCCATAAAATTGCTCGAGTCTATCATTTCAACCCATATCGATTTTTTTCCTAAGCTATAGATCGTTCGGGTATATATCATTTCAACCCATAGGGAACCAGCAGTGTTATAACAATATAAAAATACAACATAGAATCATCCAATATCAACAATTAAACATCCATCACAATCATCATCCAAATCAACCAATAAACATCAATAGATAACTATTATCATTAACAGGTATTAAATTGACAATTAAATTCAATATTAAATTAAATGATGATTAAATGCAATAAAAGTCAAATTTAACTAGAATGACAATTTAAACATACCAAACATCAATAAATTAATTTCTAATCACATTATAAGTTTAATTTAACTAACATAAGATAATCTAGTAGTTGTGAGTGGGTCAAAACACTCACCTTTGATTCAAATTGAATTAAAATCCAAAATAAGCCCCAAATTTGAACAGTCCCAGAATTCATCCAAACCAATTTCATAATGTCCGGAATTTCGTTACGATCCCAGCAGAGAAAACCGCGCATGAATTCGACCTCGTATGTGAAAGTTGTGATCATTATAAGTTAAACGGTTTAAAATTAAAAATAAAAAAAATAAAAAAAGATAACACAACACGTTGCCTGCTAACGTGACATCACGTTCCTGCACCCTAATCGCGAATACAAAAACCCAGTTTGAAACCCTTAGCCACCACCATATACAGAATTTTGCCGCCGCCTACGAGACGCTCCACCCCGATCTGACACGACCAACGCACCCTACGCCTCGAGCCGCCCCAGATGAACCCCCCTAGGTCGTCTCCGCCACCACGAATTGACCGACACCGCCGCAACATGTTCCAGCCAATTCTGGCAAACTACGACCCCAATGACAACAACGAACACCATATCTAAGGCCTGCTCAACACCCTCTTCCTAACGCAACTCCCAAAACGTCGATCAGAAGACGATCCACCGCTGGATCGTCAAAAGTTCCAATGGATGACCAAAATTGATTCGCGAATTCAGGACAAACGGTGATTCGATGGCAAAAAAGAATCACACCAGTGAATTACGCTCATCGAGAGCTTCGAATTGATATATAACATGATAGGCTTTTGAGGAGTTTAAATTTTGAAATTGATTTGGAGAGTGAAATTTAAGGTTAGAATGTAAATTGGGTTTCTGCCATTTGAGGAAGAGAGAAGGAACAGTCAGATAGAACTGTACATATAGGAATAAGAAATAGAAAGGCTGCTAGGGTTAGAACAGAACAATATATACCAACGAAGCCCGATAAGAATGAATAATACTCGAATTGATTTGAAACGACAATAACGACCCAAAAAGCCAGTTCTGCTTCCGAAACGAAATTGGGTCATCCCATATATCAAAATAGATGTTTTCGATAATTTTAAACTCAATGGAACAGGTTTCAAGTCCTAATTCCATTGTATGAAGAAGTTAGCTTAAAATCAGCTTATTTCACATAGATTTCAATTTAATTGATTTCTAGGCGTTTCGAGTCTGTATGATCAAACGACCAGTCTGATTGCTACGAAACTTGAAACCCTATAATAATTCACCGTTACGGATCCGATGAAACTGGTTTCGTCAAAATCCGAGACAGTGGCCAAAATGGCTATTTTCACGTTAATTAAATAAATTAATATTCAATTAATTAAATCACTTTTTAATTTCAAATTTAATAACTAACAATTTTCATCATTTTTGATTATTTGGACACTTTTAATAATTTAAAACAAATTTACATATCAATTAATTGTTAAATATTACACTAATTACAGTGTTCAATTTCAACTGTAATTAGATCCAATTAATTATATTTTAATCCAATAAACTGGTTAAATTTGATTTCAATCTATCATTATCTTATGGACATAGTTACATTGGTTTATCTTATTACATTAATATGCTACAATTCCCATCTTTTATTTTTATTAACTACTATATTTTAATTATATTTAATTTTTGTCAATTTTATTATAATTTAAAATCCTAATATATCAATTTATCTTTGGTTTACTCTTTTATTAAATCAATTATTACATAATGAATATAATGAACATTTCTATACAATTTGTTGCATTCACCTTTTACAGTTATCGTCTTAACTCATTTTACGTAACATTTAATTACATTTAATTGCGATTGATTTTAAATAAATTGGTAACAAATAACAATTGTCACCATTTCTATAATTAACAACATTTGTATGTTTGTTATCTACACACAAATGTTTAGTTATATACACAACGCTAATTTTATTCAATTACAATTTATTACTTACTATTTCATTAATTAATACAACATTTAAATTATCGATTACTCCTTTAATCCAATTATCAATTAATACACACATTATTACAATTAATTTGCAATCTATAACCAATTATAACTTTTTAATCATTTCAATTAATTGGAATTACATTTAAAGCAGTTATCAATTACCTTAAATTAATACTATTACATTTCATTCCAGTTATATTCTTATTATTAAATCACATATTTTTATTTCTTCCCACATTAAATCACAAAACCTTATTAAATTAACTATTTTTAATTATCGAGAAATACGGGTCATTACACTCTCCCCCACTCAAAACTTTTCATCCTCGAAAGGGGAAAGAAGAGAAAAGAAATTAATATATCTTATTCAAAATATTAATTTATAAATAATTAATGTACATAATTAAATAATTTAAATAAAATATATCAATTTATAAACAATTAAATTCTTTTATGTTCAAGTAAATAAAAGTTTTGAAAACATTTCACAAAAATTTTCTAAGTCCAAAATTCATAGAAAATTTCGGCAGAGTCTCCTTTGTATGGAGAGGTCTGGGAGAAATAATAATATCAATAATAACAATATATCATATTTTTCAAAATAAAATATCCCAAACCACGGGAAACAATATAATATCGCTATAAAACCGAAATCCGAAAACGTACCTATTTGTCGGGCAAACAACGCTTATTTTATGAAACCAAAAGCAGTAGCTATTGTTTCTTTAACCTGTATTTCACTTATATAATCCAAAGAGGTTAATAATTAAGTAAAAGGGAAATATTTAAGTTGTTTCAACTAATAACAACAAAACAATTACAACATAACAATAATCATTTGCAAACAAACAATACAAACATCATTTTCAACAAAGAGAACAATCATCCATCCATTTCGACCAAACAAATGGTTTGTGCGGGTTCAGAAACTTTTAATCATATAAAATGATAGATAAACTACTAAGTATACCATACACTCAACAGTCTTAGATAAAACTCAATAGATCATTTATAAATCCTACACAATAGAAGTATCCTTTCCCAACCAATCCAAAAGTCAAATAAACAATAATTTCAATTAATATTTAAGTTTTATTCTTATTACTCTTTTTTTTCACATTATTTACTATTCATTTTCATTTGTTCATACAATGCTTGTTTAATTTCTTTACATTTATCACTTACAAAATTCATTTTCCATCCATTTATACAATACCCTTTTTCTTTCATTACTTTACATTCATTGCTTACATAAGTTATTTCCATTTCAATTATTAGATTATTTATTATGTAGATCTCTTTACAATCTAATTCACCATCAATAGATTATTTCCTTTCCACATCCATTCTTCCATATATAGTATTATTGAATATTAAATTCATTTCTAAATCATTACAATGTTTCTGAAGTCACGATCATTCAATTAATATAGTATTCACTTCAATTATAAATGACTTTAGCATTAATTTAAGTTTATAATTATTTACTTACAGTATTCCTTTTACTATTCAATCTGATTATAAATAGCTTAAATGTTAACTTAAGCTTATAATCATTTTTCTTGCATTATTCACTTTTTTTTACATTTGATTAGTAAAATTTCAAACTATTAACTTAGGTTTATAGCAATTTATAATATCATAATTCTTATTTATAAAAGTAATTCAATTAAACACTTCCATTTACTAAAGTTTACTTCCACAATATTCTATTTCATATCTTATTTAACATTTCAACTTATGGTATTTTGGTAAGTTATATATATTAATGTCTTTTAGAATGCAATTGAATATTATAAAAGTTCGTCTTAGTTATCTAGTTAATAAAATTTTCAATAATTACAATTTCTTATTTTTCACTTCCTTTTTATTTACAGTTTACAAATTGTCAATTCCTTGTATTTTCTTCAATCATTTAGCATCTAGTTTCTAATTACACATCTTAAAAGTTTTTTATTATTAAATAGTTAAGATTTCATTTCATTATAATAATTGAAATTTCCAATTTGCAGAAACTTAAGAACTAAATACCGGGTCCCTCTTCAATTATTTTAATTATATATATCAAATCGTATTTGGAAATTAAAATTAAGATTTATTTATCCAAACAAATGTGTAGTAAACTACTACAACGGTCTTCCCACTTTGAAACTCGAAAATGAATGTCAATGATGTGTGCACTCATCACCGAAGTTATTTTCCAGCGACAGAGAGAGGAGTACAGAACTTATTTCCTTCCAAAATTTCATTAGACATTTCTTTCAAATCATATTGAAATATTTATATAAGAAAATACTTCCAAATAATACTAATATTATATTCCAAAATCATTCGAAAGAAATTTTCAAAATCCCGGAACTTAAGTTCTAAATTTCCAATTTATATTTACTTTACTTGTAGATCCTATTTTACAATCAATGTTTATAAAATTTCTCTACCTAACAAACAACATATTACATCCAACTATATAATTTATAAAATTTTATTATTTTATATACAAAATATATAATAGGCAAAATTATTTCATTTAACTATTTTTTCAAAACAATATTGTGTCGATTTGTCCTATTCAGTGTTTAGAATTAATCCATATCGATGTCATAGCGTCCTATGCACCGACCAGAATTTTTAAATACAAAACGGAACAAATTAACACAATAGAAAAACATTTTACAACACTAACAAATACGTTCTCTCATATATATACACTCATTGACTCATTCTAGGGTATTACTACCCTATTTTATATGAGTCGGACCCCACAAAGCTAAGGTTATCGCTAAAACAAAGCTCTGATACCAACTGTAATGACCTGCCTTTTTGGATGTTTTAAGCAGACACACATGTCAGACTCAAACCATTCAAAGGGACAGATTGTTATGGGGTAAATAAGAAAAGAAGAGAAGAAATAAAACAAAATACAGAATCTCGCAGCGGAATGACAAAATATAATAATCAAATAACAGTTTATGAAGCTGTTTTATAAATACATTTGATTATTCTTTTATAATATAGATTAGAGTTACATACAAAAAGAATGAATAATAAATAAATGCAGCGGAACAACATGATGTAGTGAAATAAACATAATAAATAATAATACAAAATCTTTGTCTTCATCCTCCAGAAAGTAGTCTTCGATAAACTGAAAAGCTCAAACTGACATGAGCGAATTGAAAAGACAAAACACTCGAGTCAGAACTAAAAGATCTTATGAAAGTTAAATCAACAGTAATATAAATATGAGTGTAACAACATCGGAGATGTTTACGGGGTTTGACATCTCCTATCCAGTGTTTAATGTGAGTGCAATAACTTAAGAGATGTTTGGGATTTCCATCTCCTAAGGATCCGTTAAACTATCTACTATGTAGTACAATATGCTATTATAATTGTGTTTAAAGTAAAGTAAAGTAAAGTATTAAGATAGCGTTAACGCGTTATCCATATCCCCCTTAACACATTTTATATATTCTCATAGTCTATACAGTACCATAATTCCTCCGTAAATTGGAGGTCTATCAGAGGGCACTCCATAGGTATGGTACAAACCAAACTCGTAGAAGGCGCGATAGGGCATGTGAACACGGCACTCGAGGCAATGCCAGGGTAGATATACCGTTTGTAGAGCCGGACTGGTGGTAATGCATAGCAGCTACTACCGCCCACCTCAGAACACACTCCCATAATCAAAATCGAGGGGTGGCCACCAAATCAATCACAAGGTAATAGTATGGTATCGAAGAAATGTGCCCGATCGAAGGAATGACCTCACTTGGCCCAGGATAGCATCTGTTTTAGTCACATCTAAGCTGACTCACTAGAGTCAGGGCTACGTAAATACCTCATACAGAATCATACACCACCATCCTACTTCATTTCTAGAATCTCCACCATGTACACAGTTGTTAAAGTGGTTTTCGGTATTGGCAGAGAGTATGACAATATCCGATCCTGGTCTCTTTAACAACCAAACGCTTATTTCACACCGGATGGTTCTTTTACATTTCAAAAGTCAATTCAGAATTGATGTCAAAATATCATATTCTCAAACCCATGTCATTTTCAACTCATATTCACTTTCAAAATCACGTTCACTTCCAAAATCATATTCACTTTCAAAATCATATTTACTCAAATATGTTGTTTCACAAAAAGGTATCAATTCCAAATTCCAACTTAAGTTGTATCATCATCAAGGATTTAAACATAAACACTTCAACTTTAAAAAGTCTAAAATTTTTGAAAATAGTTTAGATAGTCAAAAATAGTTTTAATAGTTTTAAAATAGATTGAAATAGTTTAAATAGTAAAAATAGTTTAAATAGATCTAAATTTGATTTAATTAGATTTAAAATGATTTATATAGATTTAAAATAGATTAAACAAATTTAAAATAGATTAAATGGATTTTTAAATAGATTAAATAAATTTAAAATAGATTAAATGGATTTTTAAACAGATTAAATAGATTAAATAACCTTAAAATAGATTAAATGGATTTAATTAGTTTAAAATAGGTAAAATAGATTAAATTGGATTAAATAGGTTATAATACATTAAAATAAATTAAAAATAGTTTTAAATTGATTAAAATGGTTTAAATTCATTAAAATAGTTTACATTTATTTAAATAGATTTCAAAGTTATATTCAAACATTTTCAATAACTCGATTCCGATAAATTCATTTATATTTGACACTTAAACTTTGAAATTCCAATTTAAATCCTTTGAACAATTTAGTAAATCAATTCCAATTTTAGCATTAATGCTTGGATTATCGAAAATAATTCAGTTTATATAAATCAATTTCTATTTCAAAATACCAGTTAACTGAATTCAAAATTAAAAGAATTAAAAATCATTTAATTTAACCAATCTAGTGTCCATATATAATTTTCTATCCTCTGATATTTATCATTTCAATCCGCTATTTAAATTTTTACGGTTATATATCATTTTAAACCGCAATCCCGAATTAAAATTTTAAAATCAATAAAATCGCTCGAGTCTATCATTTCAACCCATAACGATTTTTTTCCTAAGCTATAGATCGTTCGGGTATATATCATTTCAACTAATAGGGAACTTGTAGTGTTATAACAATATAAAAATACAACATACAGTCATCCAATATCAACAATTAAACATCCATCACAATCATCATCCAAATCAACCAATAAACATCAATAGATAACTGATTATCATTAACAGGTATTAAATTGACAATTAAATTCAATATTAAATTAAATGATGATTAAATGCAATAAAAGTCAAATTTAACTTGAATGACAATTTAAACATACGAAACATCAATCAATTAATTTCTAATCACATCATAAGTTTAATTTAACTAACATAAGATAATCTAGTAGTTGTGAGTGGGTCAAAACACTCACCTTTGATTCAAATTGAATTAAAATCCAAAATAAACCCCAAATTTGAACAGTCTCAGAATTCATCCAAACCAATTTCATAATGTCTGGAATTTCAATACGATCCCAATGGAGAAAACCGTGCATGAATTCGACCTCGTATGTGAAAGTTATGATCCTTATAAGTTAAACGATTTAAAATTAAAAATAAATAAACTAAAAAAAGATAACACAACACGTTACCTGCTAATGTGACATCACGTGCCTCCACCCTAATCGCGAACGCAAATACCCAGTTCGAAACCCTTAGCCGCCACCATATATAGAATTTCACCGCCGCTTACGAGACGCTCCACCCCGATCTGACACGACCAGCGCAC
This sequence comes from Allium fistulosum, assembly GCA_030737815.1. Taxonomy (NCBI): domain Eukaryota; kingdom Viridiplantae; phylum Streptophyta; class Magnoliopsida; order Asparagales; family Amaryllidaceae; genus Allium; species Allium fistulosum. The sequence continues at coordinate 697,500,631 of CM060906.1, forward strand.
CCTACGCCTCGAGCCACCCCAGATGAACCCCCCTTGGTCGTCTCCGCCACCACGAATTGACCAGCGCCGCCGCAACATGTTCCAGCCAATTCTGGTGAACTACGACCCCAATGACAACAACGAATACCTGATCTAAGGCTTGCTTAGCACCCTCTTCCTAACGCAACTCCCAGATCGTCGATCGGACGACGATCCACCGTTGGATCGTCAAAAGTTCCAATGGACGGCCGAAATTGATTCGCGAATTCAGGACAAACGGTGATTCGATGGCAAAAACGAATCACCCTAGTGAATTACGCTCGTCGAGAGCTTCGAATTGATATATAATATGATAGGCTTTTGAGGAGTTTTAATTTTGAAATTGATTTGGAGATTGAAATTTAGGGTTTGAATGTAAATTGGGTTTCTGCCATTTGAGGAAGAGAGAAGGAACAGTTAGATAGAACTGTACATATAGGAATAAGAAATAGAAAGGCTGCTAGGGTTAGAACCAAACAATATATGCTAACGAAGCCCGATAAGAATGAATAATACCCGAATTAATTTGAAACGACAATAACGACCCGAAAAGCCCGTTCTGCTTCTGAAACGAAAGTAGGTCATCCCATATATCAAAATAGATGTTTTCGATAATTTTAAACTTAATGGAACAGGTTTCAAGTCCTAATTCCAGCGTATGAAGAAGTTAGCTTAAAATCAGCTTATTTCACATTGATTTCAATTTAACTGATTTCTAGGCGTTTCGAGTCCGTATGATCAAACGACCAGTCCCATTTCTACGAAACTTGAAACCCTACAATACTTCACCATTACGGATCCGATGAAACTAGTTTCGCCGAAATCCGATACATTGGCCAAAATGGCTATTTTTACGTTAATTAAATAAATTAATATTAGTTTAATTAAATCACTTTTTAATTTCAAATTTAATAACTAACAATTTTCATCATTTTTGATTACTTGGACACTTTTAATAATTTAAAACAATTTTACATATCAATTTAGTGTTAAATATTACACTAATTATAGTGTTTAGTTTCAACTGTAATTAGATCCAATTAATTATATTTTAATTCCAATAAACTGGTTAAATTTGATTTCAATCTTTTTGTTCAATCTATCATTATCTTATGGACATAGTTACATTCGTTTATCTTATTACATTAATATGCTACAATTCCCATCTTTTATTTGTATTAACTACTATATTTCAATTATATTTAATTTTTGTCAATTTTATTATAATTTAAAATCCTAATAAATCAATTTATCTTTGGTTTACTCTTTTATTAAATCAATTATTACATAATGAATATAACTAACATTTCTATACATTTTATTGCATTCGCCTTTTACAGTTATCGTCTTAACTCATTTTATGTAACATTTAATTACATTTAATTGCGATTGATTTTAAATAAATTGGTAACAAATAACAATTGTCACCATTTCTATAATTAATCACATTTGTATGTTTGTTATCTACACACAAATGTTTAGTTATATACACAACGCTAATTTTATTCAATTACAATTTATTACTTACTATTTCATTAATTAATACAACATTTAAATTATCGATTACTCCTTTAATCCAATTATCAATTAATACACACATTATTACAATTAATTTGCAATCTATAACCAATTATAACTTTTTAATCATTTCAATTAATTGGAATTACATTTAAAGCAGTTATCAATTACCTTAAATTAATACTATTACATTTCATTCCAGTTATATTCTTATTATTAAATCACATATTTTTATTTCTTCCCACATTAAATCACAAAACCTTATAAAATTAACTATTTTTAATTATCGAGAATTATGGGTCGTTACACGATACGAAGAACATAAGTTCATATCGATACGAAGCAATTATAAAGGAACGATATGAAGTAGGGTGCGAGGGAACGATATGAAGGGAATTATTTTAGGTCGATATGAACAAAGCACGTAAAAGGGACTTGGTTATCGTGTGGAGCTAGTAGATAGATTGGCATGAGTCCATGATGTTTTTCATGTTTCACACTCAAGGAAATGCCTTCATAGCATAGCCACTATGGTAGAGCCTAATCAATTACGGGACATTGAGACGGAGCCAATAGCATCACGTGCCATCACATACATTGTGGAGCATGGAAATAGGAAGCTCTGCAACAAAGAAACAAGGTTGGTTCGAGTACAGTGGAGAAAAACCCGACGAAAAGCATGAGGACTTCTCATCTTATGCTTTTCACCGGCAAACTTTTCTCTCCAAAATTAGGTTTTGGTTGCATTATGGTTGCTAGATTGGATGGTTGGATATGGTTGCTACACTTTTACTATCACTTTTTGCATGTTTAGTGCTTGAACCAAAAATTGCATAAACACCCAATAGAAAGTAGAAGAGAATAAAAAGTGAAGAAAACAAATGAAAAACGAGTTAGAAAGGAACAGAATAGTGGCTCAGCAAACACTGGCTTACGTCCACTTAATGATTTTATTGCTTATTTTTGACTTGGGGCAGAAGTTCTTAGGGGTCGGTACAACTCCGACATTTAGATTTTTAGAGTTACAAGAATATAGAGTAGAGTGGAGTTAGGGAAAAAGGATCCTAAAAAATGAGCCCTACCTTCCTATTTATAGGGGTGGGGAGCCTAAAATCTTGCACAAAATATCTTCTAGCTGTTATCCATGTTGTAGACTAGTTCTCCATGAAAATAGAGTGCCACATCATCAAACATTGAGATTCGGTACAACTCCCTGAGTGGGGGTCGGTACGACTCAAATGAACCCTACCTTCCTATTTATAGAGGTAGGGAGCCTAAAATCTTGCACAAAATATCTCCTAGCCATTATCCATGTTGCAGACTAGTTCTCCATGAATATAGAGTGCCACATCATCAAACATTGAGAGTTGGTACAACTCCCAACGACTCCCTGAGTGGGGGTCGGTACGACTCCCCAAGTAGGAGTTGGGATGACTCCCTGACATGGCCAAATTTGCCACCTTCAATCTTCCACTTCGGTTCGTCTTGTGGTTAGCTTCATGATCCATAGTTGTTTGCATCAGTAACAATTTGTTTCGGGGTCCAAATGATGGAGTTGTAGAAGAACAAAGTTGCAGATTCAAAAGTTTGTGGAGATCGATAGAGAATTGCATTGGGTCAACAAAACGACCTTGGAAATAAGCTTTTGGCATCGAGTAAGACATGTAGGTAGAAGATGGGGTACACCCAAGGTCGGATTGGTAGTCGGTACCGATCCCCAAGAGCGGGGTCGATACCGATCCCCAACTTGGATGAATTATTATTTTTCTTGGTTTGGGTTGTTTTGGCTTTGGTTGAACATGCTTGGAGTCTGATCCAAGAAATTTGAGTGTTTTCTTAGGGCTCGACTTGAAGATTCTCTGAGTTTTTCGTGTTTTGAGTTTTCCTTTGCCTGCTTGGAGTCAGACCCGAGTTTTCCATGAGTCTGACTTGAGTTTTTAGGAGTTGGTACCGATCCTCAATGTGGGGTCGGTACCGACCCCTAACTTGGGGTTTCTACATCGATTGCTCTAGGTCATGCTTGGAGTTTTTTCAAGACTATCCTGCTTTGAGTCAGACTTGAGGATTTTTGTGGGTTTGCTTTGAGTAAACCGTCCAAAAACTTGCTCTTCCAAATTTTCAACATTTTTTGCTCATTTTTTTATATTTCCTTTTCTTGCCTTTTTATGATATTCCCAAAGTTCTTGAGTCATTTCTCTATCGTTTGATTGTCCGATTCACTCGTTTAAGTCTGTTAGAAGACTATGGCAAATTCGATCGTAAAACTTGTCACTCAAAGTATGCCTTGTGATTTCTCGGCTGTCCTTGGTATCTGGACTTTGGGGCTATCTCTTCGGACTGCCTGCATTGATAACCCCAAGGCTATCCATTCTATCTGCATATTGCCTGGTCAAAAGGCTAGATAACATTTTGCCCTCAAATTACATCTTGTTCAAAACATGATGTGCTTTAAATCAATGCAAGTCAAGATTGTCATAAAGAATTCCACTATGTGCTTTGAATGGTTGTTACCCTTCTCGCGGATTGCTCTATGAAGAGTTGTGTCCATAGCTATTCATCGCGATGCTTGACTAGCGTCCAGTGTTATAAATTTAGAGAGTCCTCTCTCAATCTAATATTCCGAGCTTAGCTGAACTGGTTCCTCTTATGGATTTTCCAGGAATGAGTCTACTTTTCTTTAATTCTAGTCATTGGGTGTCGAATATGATTATGTACAAGTATACACGTGCACTCACTTGTAGAAGCTCTCGATCATATGCGCATACTTATGTAGGCATATGTAGGTCATCATCTTCATTATTGTTGTTGTTTGTTTTGTGTAGCTAGACTCGCTATTGGCTTGCAGTTGTAGGAGTCTGCTTTTTTTAGGCTGGCGTTGATCTAGTTCGGCCACTGCTTCTTTTTTCAGCTTAAGTGTAGATAAAACCTGTACTTTTCTTTCCAAGTTCTATTTCGAATGTGAATAACAAAGACTTTTGTTTTGTCCAATATTTGTGTGAATTTGCCCAAGTATTTGAGAAATGCGATTTCCATTCAATGTACTTGTGATCTATTTCTTATCAGGATTATTGTCGGACTAAGTCGTTAGCCCGTTCCATGATTTGTCAGCCGTTCGTTGTAAAGAAATCATCGAAGCACCTATCTTTGGGCATTTACATGTAACCATATCTAATTTTGGAACTCGGTCGAGCTTAATTCACCTGGAAAGGTGATTCAAGCGTCCCTTTTGGAGGAACTTTAAATGCGATTTGCGCCTGCCTCTAGGCAAGGATTGAAGTAAATTGCCTTGAATAGCAAGTCGTACATCCTTCTTCGGGATGTTTGTGTCGACCATGTTGAACATCAGGCATTGGTCAGGGCTAACCACTTAAGTTTGAGGTTTAGGTATCCTTTATTAGGGTAGTAACATTCGAACGCGCTAGACTTGGGGCATCGATCGAAGTTTATGAATGAGATCCTGCCTTTCACCGGGCGCATATCCTTTGCCTCGCCTATTCTAGGCAAGACAATGATGCTCTGCCAAACTCTAGGCACAAGCTAATAGAGAGCTAGTTGGGTCATATCCATTTTGATTTTACCCTATGCCGAGGTCTGAGAGAGTTGATTGGCATCTAGCTTCGGATGCCAAAAAGGTTGAACTTCAAGGGTCTGATCATGGACCATAAAGTTTGATCGGCACCTAACTCTAGGTACCTGCACACCTTGGTGTTGTAATATCGGGCGACTTGATGTCGGTGTGCGGCTGCTTTCAACTTAGCTTCATCGTTCTTCTCATCAATCGTAATCAAAAGACTCCAACAGGAGTTACTCATTTGTTTTTTGGATTATAGTGAGTTATTCAACGAGAAGGCACCTTCAATTCAACCATAATAATAGCCTCTGATCCGTAGGCTAAGGCGAATGGAGAGTGGCCAGTCGTTGACTTGTGGGTTGTTCGATAAGCCCGGAGTATCAATGGAAGTTCATCGACCCACTTGCCCTTGGCCTTTTCTAATCGCTTCTAAAGAATGGACTTGATGACCTTGGTCATATCTTCGACCTATCCATTCGCTTGGGGTGTGCCAACCCAGCATCAAATCTCTTCTCTATGCTACGTCGGTGATAGAAATCTTTAAACTCGGTGCTGTCAAACTAGGTCCCATTTTCTGTAACGATTGCCTATAGATCTCCAAAATGACAGATGATATTTCGAACTACGAAGTTGATTACTTTCTTTGTGGTGATCATGGCTAATGGCTCTACCTCGGCCAATTTAGTAAGTAGTCAACTGCGACGACAGCGTACTTCACGTTACCTTTAGGTATCGGAACACACCGATGATATCAATTCCCCAAACTACAAATGGCCAAGGACTGACCGTTTGAGTAATCACTGCTTGTGGGGCTCTCGAAAGTTTAGCAAACCTTTGGCACTTGTCACACATTCGGGGGTAATCAGCTGCGTCTCGGTTGACAGTTGGCCAAATGTATCTGTAGCGGAGGATCTTCCTCACTAGGGTTTGCATCCTGGTGTGATCACCATAGGCCCCTTCATGAACTTCTTTTAGAACTTTCTTTTCCTATGCATTGGCAACACAACATAGCATTAGGACTGAGAATCCCTTCCTATAAAGTGCTCCTTGCTGAAGGATATATCTTGAATCTTGGCTAAGGAGCTTCCGTCACTCGTTCCTTTAGTCTGGAAGGATTCCTCTCTGCAAGTAGTCTTTTATTGGGGTCACTCACGACTCCTTTTCTGGTTTAGCCTTCGAGATCCAATCGACATCCATCTGGTCGACGCTCGGTGCTAATAACACTTCCACCTGAACTAAGCCCATGAGCGGCGCATCTTTAGAACAGGCCAACTTAGCTGGTGATTCGGCCTTTTAATTTTCCTCTCTGGGATTCTGAGTGCAATCGTGCCTACCTCCAGGCATCGATCGAGATTAACCACTTAGGATAGCACTTCAGTTACCCCTTTCAAGGATAAAAATTTTCGATTATGCCAAGCTCCATGTACTAGTTTAAGTTAACTACTTAGGAACGCAGTTCGTACATCCTCAGCTAGGATTTTTATTTCCAATCGCGCCTAACTCCAGGCATCGGTTAAAAGTTCATAGGTAAGATTCCACCTTACGCCAGGTATGCATCTTTCGTTTTGCCTCTTCCGGGCAAAATATCAAGGGTTGGATGGTCTTATCATGTCTGTTTCGGCTTATACTCATGCCCCTAATACAAGGACATGAGTTGACAGAGTGAACTGTCGTATCACGTTCATTTTGGTTTGTACTCCTGCCCCCACATCAAGGGCGACAGTTAGTGTATGGACGTTCAGATCACATCCGCTTTAGGGTTTATACTCCTGCCCTCACATCAAGGGCAAGATTTGGCTGATGGACGGTCATGTCACATCCATCTTTAGTTTATACTCTTACCTCCAATCCAAGGACAAGGGTTGACTGATGGATGGTTGTGTCATGTCCATCTTTAGTTTATAGTCTTGCCCACAATCCGAGGACAAGAGTTGGCTAATGGACGGTCATGTCATGTCCATCTTTAGTTAATATTCCTGCCCCCAATCTGAGGACAAGTGTTGGTTGATAGACGATTGTGTCACGTCCATCTTTAGTTTATACTCCTGCCCCCAATTCGAGGACAAGAGTTGGTTGGTATCAATCTCCGAATACCAAGAAGAACTTCAGGGATCCGATCATGGACCGTAGAAGTTTGGTTGGCACTTATCTCCGGGTACCTGCATACCTACACTATACAATATGGAGTCATTCAAGTCGGTCGAGTCACAACTCTTAAGTAGTGGGAAAACAAAGTCTTTGTCTCAAAAAGCCATTTTATTCTATAAAAGACGAGAAATGGCAGGCTCTCCCTTGGACCTTCCCAACGTTGCCAGAGCAACGCCAGTTCTCAGAAAATTGGGGATCGAATGTGACCGTCGACCAGGCGGTTAGGACCTTCAGAGTGTTGTTAAAGCAACATCGATTCTCAGAAGGATAGGGATCGAATGTGACCATCGACCCGGCGGTTAGGACCTTCCCATCATTGCCGAAGCAACGTCAGTTCTCAAAAGGTTAGGGATCAAATGTGAACGTTGACCCGATGGTTAGGACCTTCCCAGTGTTGTCGGAGAATCGCCGGTTCTCAAAAGGTTAGGGATCAAATGTGAATGTCGACCCGGCGATTAGTACCTTCTCAGCATTACCGGAGCAACATCGGTTCTCAGAAGGTTAAGGATCGAACATAACCATCGACCAGGCACTTAAGGCCCTTCCCAGCATTGCTGGAGCAATGTCGGTTCTCAAAAAGTTAGGGATCAAATGTGACCGTCAAACCGACGGTTGGGACCTTACCAGTGTTTCCAGAGCAACGCCGGTTCTTAGAAGGTTTGGGATCGAATGTGACCGTCGACCCGTTGGTTAGTAGTCTATACCCCTCATCCATTATTCGAGGACAAAGGAGCGTTTCTTTGGTTGTGTTGATGGTTTCGTGGTATAGAATTTTTCGCTTTGCAAGAACACAGTTCCATTGGTCCAAGAAGCATATTTTATTAATAAGTAGAGGAAATGGCAAGACCTGCCTATTTACAATGCCCCCAGGGTCCCTGGGAGGCTTATTTGCGAAAGGAAACTAGATAATGAAGAGTGAGGCAGCATTATCATGGGTTGTTGCTTCATCCTTGGGTAACCAGTTAGTTGATGATCAGTCTTTCATCAGTTTGTCTTGGCCTCTATCTGTTGGGCCCAAGCGGTTCTCTTGGAGTAGGTAGACCTTGGGGTCTTGTAGTTTCTCCGTCATTCGGCGGTTCCTTAACATACAGTTGGAGCTTGTTATTTCTTATCAACTCCTCAATCATACTTTTCAAATGTTGACATTATGTAACGACCTGGATTTTTCGTCGTTTGATTTGGAATATTTAAATGGTTTTAAATATTAAATTTGAATTTATAGATTGACTTTGAATACGAATATTTGGGTTTATTTATAAAATAAATTCAGAATTTAAATATAGCGATTTAAAGGATGATTTAATTATTGAATTTAATAATTGACTATTGGGTAAATTATTGTATCTTGAGTTTTAAGCTTGATAAAACTAATTTAAAGGCTTGTAAAATCTATATTAATAGTAATGAAGATGATAAAAATTGTGAAATTGAATTTAAATGTGATATGTTCAATTTTAAAAATAGCCTGTTTAGATTGACATTAAAAAATAGCCTTCCGAGGCATAGTCTCGGAATACGACGAAACCAGTTCCATTAGGTCTGTAATAGTGTATTATTATCGGATTTCAAATTTCATAGCTTTTGGAGTTATCGTTTAGCCGTACAAGATATAAACACGTTGAAATTTATATCGAAAATTTAATATAATAATTGAGCCCAAAAAGCTATCTTCTCCATATGATCGAATTAAGACTCGAAACCTTTTCCACTGCGTTCAGAATAGGGGTATAACACTATGAACGCCTAGCGGCACGCCTCGATAGGAGTTCGAAATTTTAAGTTGCTTAAATCGAGGAATAAAATAAAATTATATATATATATATATATATTGTCAATTCAACATTCCTTTCAGCCAAAAATTATATCAAATCAGCCCTATGATGTGTACGTGACCTTTACTTCTTCAAGCACGCATCTTTCCCTTTTTAAAAACATCATAGTCGCACATTTCAAAGAGAGAAAAAAGGAAGCTGCCTCGTTTTTAAAAAAATCGTGAGTTCTTCCCAACTCAAATCGCAAGCTACCTCCCTTCATCCCTCATCTGTTTCAAACTGAATCGGCTCGTTAATATATATATAAAAAAAGACAGCGAATTCAACTCAAACGACAGCCGCTTCGTACATTAGAGAAATATAAATATGGGACTCGCGATTAAATCGCGAGTTATCTGTAAAGGAATCAAGTCAGGCAAATCGTGGGGGTTGGTTAGGGCGATGGAAGATAGGGGCGAAGCTGAGGAGGCATCGAGGTGGTGTGGCCGCGATGGTCGTGGCTGCTGGGGGTGGGGATTGCGAGGCGATCTGGGTGAAGCCCTAGAGGGGAGCGGCACAATCGCAACTTTCGCGAGCAGGTGATGGTGGTGTGACGTGATTGGGGATGGCGAGTGCGTGCGAGCGCAACTGGGCTGTGTAGAGTTCGTTGCTGCGGCGAGTAGTTTGCACGGCCTAAGGAGGAACGATAATTTTTTGGGGTTCGTTCTGGTGATGCAAGAAGCAAGGAGGGGAAGCGTCGATGATAGTAGGTAGGTGGTGGCCATTAGCGGAGCGTCTTGAATTCGAACGAGGGACCTGGGAGCATTTCGGTGGATTGGGAAGGGCTGTGAACTAAGAAGGTAAAATTTGTCAAATTAAATTTAAATTTAAAAGTTTAATATTTTAATGATAGTTTTAAAATTTATTTCAATTGTTAATAAATTGTATAACTTTTATACGAGGTACAAAAAAAATCGCGAATTATAATCTGGAATTGACTGGAGATTTTTAGAGGTAGCCATTAGTTGGAAATTGGAACAGGATCGAAATTTAATATCAAGGTGAGTAAATCTCACTCTTTTTGGATTGCTGGGGAAAATCGAAAATAATTAAAATTAATTATTGGATGCTGTTTGAATTTATAAATTATTGTCTGTTGAATGATATAATATATATAGTATATATATATAGTATTTGGAGTGATATTCCCGCACATTATAGCGGATGAGACCCTATGCGCCCCACATAATAGCGGATGACCCTATATACCACGTTATCCCCCTCGAAGTGGGATTGGTATTATTTTTATGTTGTATTAACATCTGTGGATGCACGAAAACAGGTTGGAGGGATCCAACTGGATTCCTCAAAGTTATTGTTTATTTTTCATATATAGTGATATATGATGTGCATAGATAATCTGTTATAGATTATTATTGAAATTGGAATATTTGAATGCTATCGTAGCACTGGCCTGAATTTTGATAATTTTAAAACTATAAATATATTTTTTAAATTTATGGAATTGAAGGGAATTTGATAATAAAATATATATATTGGAATTGAAATTATTTTAAAGAAATTGAATTAGAAAAATATATTGATTTTTGGTTATACCTAACTATTGTGAATTTTTAAATGGGATTTTAGAAATGAATTATATTAGAGAATTTTATACATGATATTCTAAAAATATAAAAAGGAGTGAAAAAGAATATTGAAAATAGATTTGAAGTGTAAATGAAATTTATAAGAAATGAATTTATAGAAATGGAATTTTATAAATAAGATTTATTTTATAAACAGGTAAAACAAAAGGGGATATAAGATTGATAAACGGTGTTATAAATAAAGGAATCCGTACTAGATGATAATTGGAAAATATAAATTTATAGGGTAAATTTATATTAGAATAGGGAAACAGGTTTTAGAAAAATAGTAGATTCTATATTTGAAGTGAGAACGGTTGGAAAATCGAAATAAATCGATACGTTGTGAAATCAAGAGGAAGTTATAAAATAAATTGGTTATCGAAATTTTAAAAATATATTTTAAGAAGTTAAGCCCATTCAAAAGGGAAAAAACTTTATTATTTAAACTATGAAATTTTAAACTAGTGAATATAGGAATACTTCGAAAAATGGATTTTAAAATATTTAATATTTATTGAAATAAAAATTTTAAATTCTTATAATCAGCCTTGTAAATTGATTTGTTTATTTTTAAAGAGTTATTGATAGTTTATTAAAAGTGTTAATATTTTAGATAATAACTTAAAACATTTTTTTTAAAATAGAAATAAATTATTACTCTTTAAAAATGATATATATATAGTTTTGAAATTATTGAATATTTATTTATAAAATCCTATCGAGATTTGTAAACAGTTTTGATTTAAGAATGAGATTTTGTAAGAGAAATCTCATAAATGGAATTATAGGGACTTAAGAAAATTTCCAATGTCAGATGCGATAACTTCGAAAAGGAATTTGAATCCAATTAAAGAAGTTATAAATGTTGGTTGGGGTTATAAATAAGTATAATCGGTTTGGAAATCGTAAGAATAATTTATTAAAAATTCTGGAGACTTATGAGATAAGTATGAAATATTTTCAAGTTAAATATTGAGAAGATTTTGAAAACTATACATATAAATATTCTCCTAAGTATTAAAAGGAAGGTTTTGGAAATATTTTAGTGGAAAAGATTTGGAATAGAAATATTTTACTAAGTGTTATAAAAATGGAAGTTGAAAATATTTCAAAGCATTGAAATAGAGAAAAATCCTGTTATGGATACATATGTTGAATTTGTTTTCAAAAATAGAAATATTGGAAGATATTGAATATATATATATCTTGGTGAAGATGTTTTGGAATAAATATTTTGGAGATTTATAAAATTAGGCCGAGTGTTTGCTTGTGGATGTTTTCTCGATAGTTAAATAACCGACTATTAATATTGGCCAATTTCGCTAATCGTTTCGAAGAGACTGGGATCAGATTTAATTATCCGAAAACCACTTCGATCCGGTTTGAACGTTACGAATGAATATCGTGAAGATTATGAAGACAGTGATTCGGTTTGTCCAGACCTAGGACAACTTGTACGGACGAATGCTGTCAGAACAACGAGGACGATGAGCATTCTAGGTAAAATTGTTCTTAAAAGGTAACGCTTAGCCTCAAACCTCATCAACTGGGAATGACTAAAACAAGGGAGATGTAGCAAGGCTAAGTGGGTCGCACCCAAGTAGGGTATGTTATCACCTTTCTAGATGTCCTCGGAAACCCTATTTATCTTATATATGGGTACACATGAAAGAAGAAGCGCTTGATAGTAAGGGTGGGAACACCCAGGGTGATAACATATTCGGTCTATCCATGTCAAGGGTAGGCCGGTCTTGTGTAGCAGGGGATCCCGGCGTGGTTCTATGTACATGGTTCTAGAGGTATAATGTGGTGGGAGGTACCTCAGTGGCCCAGTCATTCGTTGGAATCCATTCTCCAATACAAGCTTACGGTTTTGTTTGTAGTGCCTAGCATGCGGGAATTTAATTAATGTAATAATTTCAGCTATTTGAATAAGTATTTGTATTTAGACCCTATTATAATATCACTAAAATTTTTATAAAATGTTTTGGTTATCGTAAGGTAAAAACCCGTCGTGTTTATGTGTGACACGGTCTTACGAGATACCTTTGTTTTTCAAAGGATTTTGATAACTCTAATAACTCAAATTGAGTGTGTTTTCTCACGCTGGTTTTCCAGACTGACTCGGGTGTTATTTTATTATAATTCTTGGGTCAGACCGAGTATTACAGATTCAGGTTAGGATGCTATGGAGCTCCGGAGATGAGCTAGAGGATTTCTGATGTATATCACGTACTTGTTTATTCCGCTGTACGAGGATAGGTTATTATACTGTCCAGATTGATGCATAGATTGTTGGACTCTGATGATTGTATGTATATGACTGTTACAGATTCTTTTGTAGAAAATATGTTATATATATTATATTTTGTTTCGCTGCGATTGTGAGATTCTGTGTTGTTGTTCCTTTTTCTTATTCTATCTTTTCTTCTTTACCCTAGTTATTCGCTCTTTCATACAATTTGGGTTGAACAGGAGTGATTTATTATCAACTCAAAGGGTATGGAACTGCGGGCCGCTACATTTGGTATTATAGCTGAAGGTTAAGCGAGAACCTTGGCTCTGGTGAGGATTACTCATTCGAAATAGAGTCAGTAGTACTCCAGAATGAGTTTGAGCATATTAATAGATATGAGCGCGTATTTGTTAGTGAATATAAAACGATTTTATACGGTGTTGACTTATTGGTTGAGTGGGATATAAATTCTGATCGAATAGTGGGACGCCGCTAAATCGATAGAAGTTTCTAAGCACTTGAACACGATAAACTGACACAGTATGGTTTTGAAGAAGGTAAATGAAATAATTTTACCCAAATTATATTTTTATATAAAAAGGAATAATTTTCTAAAAATTATTATGGTATGTTTGGAGTGTTTGGATGATAGTATTATAATCGAAACAAGATTATAAATAGTTTATATAACCAAATAGACATTGTATAAATATGGATTATGCAATTGAGTTAAAAACTAAGACTTGATTAAAAACCAGAGTTTGAAATTTTTATCATGGTGATTTTTGAAATGTTTTCCAAAGTATTTTGAGATAAATAATAGTATTATTATTTGGAGATATTTTTGAATAGAAAAATCAGTTTTAAATGGATTTTGAAGATGTTATAGCACCGAAATCACTTTGGTTGTTGGAAAACAATTCTGATGATGATCGCGACATCATCGGTGTTCATTTTCGAGTTTCTAAGTGATGGATTGCCACCATGGTCATTATTTTGGATTGTTTTGAAGAAAAACAAGTTTGTTCGAAAATTCCGAAGGGAATTGTTTTGGATAAAATCAGGTTGATTTTAAAATTTCGAAGGAAGTGGTTTGTTAAACCAAAATGAGTATATATATATATATTTGATTTCAAAGTGATTGAAAATATATACCGGAGTTTTTTTAAAGAGGAGGTGATTTCAATAAGAAAGGAAAATATAAAAATTGAGCTTTGAGAAATAAATTTTAACTTAAGTAAGTTAAAATAGAATCGTGCGAATTGAATTTAACTTAGGGTAAGTTAAACAAATTTATTGGGAATTGAGATAATTAATTGCTGTATGAAAATAAATAAGGATGTGGGAAAATTAGAAATTGGAATTGAATCCTCACTTGATTTAAATTGAAGGAATTAAAAACAGAATTGTTTAGAGTGAATTTAACTTAAGTGTAATTAAATCAAATTTGGTTTTGAATTGTTAAATAAAAAGGAATTGGAATTTAGATAAAAGGGTGAATTGGATCTGACTTATAAGGGATTGGATTAAAATATGGAAATGTGAATTACAAAGTGACTATATAACCGTAAGTTATAAAATTTGAATTGGATTAGAAATAATGTCGAATTGAAGAAAATATAAATTTCGAGTTGTGAACTAATAATATAACCATAGGGATGAATTTTAAGTGAAATAAAATTCTGTGGAAAATTGAATTGGAATAAATAAATTTTCAATAGCTTATAAAAATTGAAATGAATTGAATAAAAATATACTTGGGCCATAAATGGATGTATAATCTTGAGTTAAAAAAAATTGGAAGTGAATTAAATATAATTGGAAGTGTGATGAAATGGAATTGAATTGAAATAGAAATGGTTTGAGTTATAAATAAATTTGATTTGAGTATAAATAAATTGAATATGGCCTTGAATATCATTTAAATGAATTCGAGAATGAATTGAGTTCAGAATTAAAATTGAAATGGATGAAGTGAATGAACCAATTAATTTAATTAGTGAATGGAATAGAATTTGATTGAAGAATAATCAAACTAAAATTGAAATGAAATTGATTGAATGAGAATTAATCCAAAATGGAAATAGAATTTGTTTTCAAAAGGAAATAAACTTAAGTTATATAGTTGGAATAGTTAGAAATAAATAAATTAACTTGAGTTAATGTTTTGAATGGAAGCTTGGCTTAAATATATTCGTGGAATTGTTAATTAATGTATTAGCATGGAATGTTTCCAGGCTAAATTAAATGGGTTTGAGTATAGTAAAAGTGAATTGAATGGAATGCAAAATGAATTAATCAAGAATAAATTTAAAATGGAGTAGAATTAAAAATAAATTGAGTTGGAATCAACTTAAAATAGATATAAGCTGAAATGATTATTTTATTAAATGAATATCGCCGAATTGGCATAGGAAAAAAAAATTGGTCGTTTGGCGTAAACGGAGTAAATAAAATTATACGAATCAAATGGAAGGTAAATAAATTGATTTTTAATCAATTTGGAATGGATGTGAGTTTGTTTGGTTTAAAAATAAATTGAATGCATGTAAAGTGAGTTGAAAATCATTTAAATTGAATAAGATGATGTATGGATTGATTGAAAGTAATAAAATGAATGTCAAAACCTTATAATTGCTTATAATACATGTTTAGCGTGACTGGTTATTGAAATCCATGTGTTGTAGTTGTTTAAATAAATGCAATGTTAGTGAATTTCATATATTTGGTACTTACGTGTTTAAATTGAGTAAGTACAGGTACTTTGAGCTATTGTGCTTGACTTTGATTGCGCGTATTGCAAAATAAATAAACCGCTTGCTTAAAATGCTAAAATAAGGTATTTTTTGGTTAAATACCGCAAAATATAAATATTATTATATGTATTTTGTTTTCCGACCGTGTGGGTCGATGTATATATATATATATGTATATCTCTTTTCATATCGCAAAAGGTCCTCAATACAAAGGAGACTCTGCCAAAAAAATTTGGAAATTTAGGGTGTTAGAAAAAACTTTGAAAATTTTTGGAAATTTTTGTTAACGACAAATTGATTTCGAATTGTAATCGAAATAAAGGGTTTTGGAATTTGAATTGAAACTAATTGTTTTAGTTGGAACGGAAGGATTAGAAAGGTGAATATCGAATTTTCACTAAGTGGGGATTGAAAAAGTTAATGGGTTTGGAGCATTCTTCTGCCTTAGCAATTTCGAGGACGAAATTCTTTTAAGGGGGAAGGAATGTAACGACCCGGATTTTTCATCGTTTGATTTGGAATATTTAAATGGTTTTAAATATTAAATTTGAATTTATAGATTGACTTTGAATACGAATATTTGGGTTTATTTATAAAATAAATTCAGAATTTAAATATAGCGATTTATTGGATGATTTAATTATTGAATTTAATAATTGAATATTGGTTAAATTATTGTATCTTGAGTTTTAAGCTCGATAAAAATAATTTAAAGGCTTGTAAAATCTATAATAATAGTAATGAAGATGATAAAAATTGTGAAATTGAATTTAAATGTGATATGTTCAATTTTAAAAATAGCATGTTTAAATTGACATTTAAAAATAGCCATCCAAGGCATATTCTCAGAATTCGACGAAACCAGTTCCATTGGGTCTATAATAGTGTATTATTATCGGATTTCAAATTCATAGCTTTTGGAGTAATCGTTTAGCCGTACGAGATATAAACGCGCTGAAATTTATATCAAAAATTTAATATAATAATTGGGCCCAAATAGCTATCTTCTCCATATGATCGAATTAGGACTCGAAACCTTTTCTATTGCGTTCGGAATAGGGGTATAACACTATGAACGCCTAACGGCACGCCTCGATAGGAGTTAAAAAATTTAAGTTGCTTAAATCGAGGAATAAAAAAAGTTATATATATATATATATATATATATATATATTGTCAATTCAACATTCCTTTCAGCCGAAAATTATATCAAATCAGCCCTATGATGTGTACGTGACCTTTACTTCTTCAAGCACGCATCTTTCCCTTTTTAAAAACATCACAGTCGCATATTTCAAAGAGAAAAAAATGAAAGCTGCCTCGTTTTAAAAAAAAATCGCGAGTTCTTCCCAGTTCAAATCGCAAGCTACCTCCCTTCTTCCCACATCTGTTCGAAATTGAATCAGCTCGTTAATATAAAAAAAAGACAGCGAATTCAATTCAAACGACAGCCGCTTCGTACATTAGAGAAATATATATGGTACTCGTGATTAAATCGCGAGTTGTCTGTGAAGGAATCAAGTCAGGCAAATCGTGGGGGTTGGTTAGGGCGGCGGAAGATTGGGGCGAAGCTGAGGAGGCATCGAGGTGGTGTGGCCGCGATCGTCATGGTTGCTGGAGGTGGGGATCGCGAGGCGATCTGGGTGAAGCCCTAGAGTGGAGCGGCACAATCGCGACTTTCACGAGCAGGTGATGGTGGTGCGACGCGATTGGGGATGGCGAGCGCACGCGAGCAAGACGGGGCTGTGCAGAGTTCGTTGCCGCGGCGAGTAGTTTGCACGGCTTGAGGAGGAACGACGACTTCTTGGGGTTCGTTCTGGTGATGCAGGAAGCAAGGGGTGGGGGAAAAGCGTCGATGATAGTAGGTAGGTGGTGGCCATCAGCGGAGCATCTCGAATTCGAACGAGGGAACTGGGAACATTTCGGTGGATTGGGAAGGGCTGTGAACTAAGTAGGTAAAATTTGTCAAATTAATTTTAAATTTAAAAATTTAATATGTTAATGCTAGTTCTAAAATTTATTTCAATTGTTAATAAATTGTATAACTTTTATATGAGGTACAAAAAATAACGAATTATAATCTGGAATTGACTGGAGATTTTTAGAGGCAGCCATTAGTTGGAAATTGGAACAGGATCGAAATTTAATATCAAGGTGAGTAAATCTCACTCTTTTTGGATTGCTGGGGTAAATCGAAATTAATTAAAATTAATTATTGGATGCTATTTGAATTTAACAATTATTGTCAGTTGAATGATATAATATATATAGCATATATATAGTATTTGGAGTGATATTCTCGCACATTATAGCGGATGAGACCCTATGTGCCCCGCATAATAGCGGATGACCCTATATACTGCGATATCTCCCTCGAAGTGGGATTGGTACTATTTTTATGTTGTATTAACATCTGTGGATGCAAGGAAATAGGTTGGAGGGATCCAACTGGATTCCTCAAAGTTATTGTTTATTTTTCATATATAGTGATATATGATGTGTGTAGATAATCTGTTATAGATTATTGTTGAAATTGGAATATTTGAATGCTATCGTAGCACTGGCTTGAATTTTGATAATTTTAGAACTATAAATATATTTTTAAAATTTATGGAATTGAAGGGAATTTGATAATAAAATATATATTGGAATTGGAGTTATTTTAAAGAAATTGAATTAGAAAAATATATTGATTTTTGGTTATACCTTACTATTGTGAATTTTTAAATGGGATTTTAAAATTGAATTATGTAATAGAATTTTATAGGTGAAATTTGAAAATATAAAAAGGAGTTAAAAACAATATTGAAAATAGATTTGAAGTGTAAATGAAATTTATAAGAAATGAATTTATAAAAATGGAATTTTATAAATAAGATTTATTTTATAAACAGGTAAAACAAAAGGGGTTATAAAATTGATAAACGGTGTTATAAATAAAGGAATTCGATATCGGATGATAATTGGAAAATATAAATTTATAGGGTAAATTCATATTAGAATAGGGAAACAGGTTTGAGAAAAATAGTAGATTCTATTTTTGAAGTGAGAACGATTGGAAAATCAAAATAAATCGATACGTTTTGAAATCAAGAGGAAGTTATAAATTAAATTGGTTATCGAAATTTTAAAAATATATTTTAAGAAGTTAAACTCATTCAAAAGGGAAAAAAACTTTATTATTTAAACTATGAAATTTTAAACTAGTAAATATTAGAATACTTTGAAAAATGGATTTTCAAATATTTAATATTTACTGAAATAAAAAATTTTAATTCTTATAATCAGCCTTGTAAATTGATTTGTTTATTTTTAAAGAGTTATTGATAGTTTATTAAAAGTGTTAATATTTTAGATAATAACTTAAACCATATTTTAAAAATAGAAATAAATTATTACTCTTTAAAAATGATATATATATATATATATAGTTTTGAAATTATTAAACATTTATTTATAAAATCCTCTCGAGATGTGTAATCAGTTTTGATTTAAGAATGGGATTTTGCAAGAGAAATCTCATAAATGGAATTATAGGGACTTAAGAAAATTTCCAATGTCAGATGCGATAACTTCGAAAAGGAATTTGAATCCAATTAAAGAAGTTACGCATGTTGGTTGGGGTTATAAATAAGTATATTCGGTTTGGAATCGTAAGAATAATTTATTAAAAATTCTGGAGACTTATGAGATAAGTATGAAATATTTCCAAGTTAAATATTGAGAAGATTTTGAAAACTATACGTATAAATATTCTCCTAAGCATTGAAAGGAAGGTTTAGGAAATATTTTAGTGGAAAGGATTTGGAATAGAAATATTTTCCCAAGTGTTATAAAAATAGAAGTTGAAAATATTTCAAAGCATTGAAATAGAGAAAAATCCTTTATGGATACAAGTGTTGAATTTGTTTTCAAAAATAGAAATATTAGAAGATATTGAATATATATATCTTGGTGAAGATGTTTTGGAATAAATATTTTGGAGATTTATAAAATTGGGCCTAGTGTTTGCTTATGGATGTTTTATTGATAGTTAAATAACCGACTATCAATATTGGCCAATTTCGTTAATAATTTCGAAGAGACCAGGATCAGATTTAATTATCCGAAAACCACTTTGATCCGGTTTGAAAGTTACGAATGAATACCATGAAGATGATGAAGACGGTGATTCGGCTTGTCCAGACCTAGGACAACTTGTATGGACGAATGCTATCAGAACATCGTCATTGGAGGACGATGAGCATTCTAAGTAAAATTGTTCTTGAAAGGTAACGCTTAGCCTCAAACCTCATCAACCGGGAATGACTAAAACATGGGAGATGCAGCAAGGCTAAGTGGGTCGCACCCAAGTAGGGTATGTTATCACCTTTCTAGATGTCCTCAGAAGTCATATTTATCTTATATATGGCTACACATGAAAGAAGAAGCGCTTGATAGTAAGGGTGGGAACACCCGGGGTGATAACATATTCGGTCTATCCAGGTCAGGGGTAGGCCGGTCTTGTGTAGCAAGGGATCCCAGCGTGGTCCTCGGTATATGGTTCTAGAGGTGTACTGTGGTGGGTGGTACCCTAGTGGCCTAGTCATTCGTTGGAATCCATTCTCCAATACGAGCTTACGGTTTTATTTGTAGAGCCTAGTATGCTGGAATTTAATTAATGTAACAATTTCAGCTATTTGAATAAGTATTTGTATTTAGACCCTATTATAATATCACCAGATTTTTTATAAAATGTTTTGGTTATCATAAGTTAAAAACCCGTCGTGTTTATGTGTGACGTGGTCTTACGAGATACCTTTGTTTTTCAAAGGATTTTGATAACTCTAATAATTCAGATTGAGTGTGTTTTCTCACGCTGCTTTTCCAGACTGACTCGGGTGTTATTTTATTATAATGCTCGGGTCAGACCGAGTATTACAGATTCAGGTTAGGATGCTATGGAGCTCATGAGACGAGGTAGAGGATTTCTGACGTATATCACGTACTTGTTTATTCCGTTGTATGAGGATAGGTTATTATACTGTCCATATTGATGCATAGATTGTTGTACTCTGATGATTGTATGTATATGACTGTTACAGATTCTTTTGTATAAAATTTGTTATATATATTATATTTTGTTCCGCTGCGATTGTGAAATTCTATGTTGTTGTTGTTGTTCCTTTTTCTTCTTCTATCTTTCCTTTTTTACCCTAGTTATTCGCTCTTTCGTACAATTTGGGTTGAACATGAGTGATTTATTATCAACTCAAAAGGTACGGAACTGCGGGTTGCTACACATTAATTAGTGCTATGTCCGTGAGTTTCATGGAAACGACAATATTTTCCTGAGCGCTTCTGTTCATCAATCGCCTCTCTCCGAGGTGGCTTCTTGAATTGCTCCATCCCTTGCATGGCAAGGTAGATGTTTTCCAATGTATCATTCACAGGTGTGTATTCTTTTGGTTTCAAGTCCCTTGGGCGCTTTCTTTTCTCACTACTTTGGCTGCCTGGAACTTAATTCCTCTTCCTCTGATTATCAAATTTTCTGGTGTAAACTACAGCGTTCGTAGAGTTCCCTCTGGCCTACTTCACGGTGACATTGTTTTTATCACCTCATTCGAGTTTCCAGCAACGGTCCTCCATGGACGCTTGCATGCATCCTCTTGACGCAAATATTCATCGGCCTTCCTGTAAAATGCTTCCATGGTCGATGGTTGCTTCCTCTCCAACCAGTCTCCAAAATCCGAGTCGAGGTGAACTTCCCTACATAGCGCCATATGTACCATGTCTTCCTTAGGATCCGTTACTTATGTTATAGCCATGTGGAATCAATTCAAAAATTCCCTCGACGACTCTCCTTTAACTTGATAAATGTTGGATAATGGCGTCACGTGCTTCGGTCGTGAAGTGTGTAAGCAGAATTACTCCATGAACTTTCGCGACAAGCTCAGCGAAAGATGATATGAACTTCAGTAGGAGTCGAGTGAACCACATCATTGCCACCCCTTTTAGGAAAATTAGGAAACAGCGGCACTTCATAGCATCTGAAGCTCTGGCCGAATCCATGTGCCATTCATATTTCAATAAGTGTTGCCTAGGATCCGTCCTTCCTCTATACAACGGGATCGTTGGCATATTAAATCTCTAAGGATATCTCGCATGAAGAATGTCCTCCGTAAGTGGGTTCTGACTCGCATTGGTACCACATTCATCATTGGTTCTGAATTTGTTTTCACTCACCAATCTCCTAACCATATCTTTCAGATAGTCCAAGTTTGCAGGTTCGACTGATCGGAAATAACATGTCCTGTCCCGAGTGTTTGGACCGACGAACGTTCTTCGAAAGGTGCTCGATACCTATGCTCCCCAAACTCCGGGGGATCCATTCATCCAACAATCCCTTATGTTTGATTCATGTGAGTTGTATTGTCAACAGTAGTCCAAAACTACATATTTTGAACATCAGCAGCATATCCAAAGGCCACATCCACGCCGCCTTCCAATTGTTGAGCGTCTGGCCCACCATAATGGGGTTCTGTACCAATCCCTCCTCGGGAGTCAGTACCGATCCTTATACTTGCGTCCTAGGTCAGCGCTTTCCCTGGTATGATGTCCCAACTATATTTTGAGTCCTCTTATCCCTTCTATCCCCCTGTCTTTGCTCGAATGAAGAAGAACTCTCTGACTCTGAGCGGATATGCTTTCTACTTCATCTACGGATGTTTTGAGTTAGCTCATTCAGCAGTCTCAAGCTCTACTACATTGTTTGATTCATTTCTTTCTGAGTAGCCTGGACTTCCATCTGCTTCATCAGCTTATCCATCTCCATTCTAGTAACAACTTCAGCTGGGTTCTAGATATCAGTCTGTCCTGGTTGGATAACTTCACCCACATGCTGAGGATTTTGATTCTCGGTATCACTTGGGGTAGCTCTAGCTGTAATGGTATGGGGTTCCATTCTTGATGGGGCTACGGCAGAAAGCTTCTGGCAGATCTTTTAAAATCTAGGTTATAGAATTTGAAGGTAGAGAAATTAGATCCATCTCTTGAATATAGAAAATCCAATAATAGATGATGAATCCAAATGACATGGGAATATCTTTCTCGGTGAAAGATCAAAATGTTTGAACCAAAAATGGCACAAGCACCTAATAGAAAGTAGAAGAGAATAAAAAGTAAAGAAAACAAATGAAAACTGAGTAAGAAAGGAACAGACAAAGTTTTATAGTGGTTCGGCAAACTCTGGCCTACGTCCAGTTAATGATTTTATTACTTGTTTTTGACTTGGAGGCAGAGGTTCTTGGGGGTCGGTACAACTCCGACACTTAGATTTTCAGAGTTACAAGAATATAGAGTAGAGTGGAGTTAGAGAAAAATGATCCTGAAAAATAAGCCATACCTTCCTATTTATAGAGGTATGGAGCCTAAAATCTTGCACAAAATATCTCCTAACCGTTATCCATGCAGCAAACTGGTTCTACATGAAAATAGACTGCCAAATCATCAAACATTGGGAGTCGGTACGACTCCCAATGTAGGGGACGGTACGACTCCCTAACTGGAAGTCAGTACGACTCCCTGACATGGCCAAATTTGCTGCCTTCAACCTTCCACCTTCATTCGTCTTGTGGTTAGCTTCATTATTCCATAGTTGTTTGCATCAATAACAGCTTGTTTCGGGTTCCAAATGATGGAGTTGTAGAAGGACAAAGTTGCAGATTCAGGAGTTCGTGGAGATCGATAGAGAATTGGATTGATTCAAAAAACGATCTTGGAAATAAGCTTTTGGCATTGAGTAAGACATGTAGGCAGAAGATGGGGTCCACCCAAGGTGGGATAGGGAGTCAGTGCCGATCCCTAAGAGTGGGGTCGGTACCAATCCTCAACTTGGGTGGATTATTATTTGCCTTGGTTTGGGTTGTTTTGGCTTTGGTTGAACTTGCTTGGAGTCCGACCTGAGAAATTTGAGTGTTTTCTTATGGCTCAACCTGAAGATTCTTTGAGATTTTCATGTTTTGAGTTTTCCTTCTCCTGCTTGGAATTGAACCCGAGATTTTTGTGTGTCCGACTCGAGCCCAACCCGAGTTCGCTTGCTTGGAGTCTGACCTGGGTTTTCCATGTGTCTGACTCGTGTTTTCAGGAGTCGGTACCGATCCCCAGAGTGTCGACCCCTAACTTGGGATTTTTGCATGGGTTGCTCTGGGTCATGCTTAGAGTTTATTCAAGACTATCCTGCTTGACTCAGACTTGGGGTTTTATGGGTGCTTTGAGTCAACCTTTCCAAAATAATTGAACTTCCAAATTTTCAACTTTTTTTGCTAATTTTTAGATATTTCTCTTTTCTTGCCTTTTTATGATATTGCCAAAGTCCTTCGGTCATTTCTCTATCATCCGCTCATCCGATTCGATCGTTTAAGTCTGTTCGAAGACTACGGAAAATTCGGTCATAACACTTGCCCCTTAAAGTACGCCTTGTGACTTCTCGGCTATCCTCGGTTTCTGGACTTTAGGGCTATCTCTCCGAGCTGCCTGCCTTGATAGCTCCCAAGTTCAACCTATCCATTCTATCTGCATATTGCCTGGTCAAAAGGCTGGATAAAATTTAAGATGTTTGCATACATGCCTATAAGTTACGATAGTTACATTCACGCTAGGATTGAGCTCACCTATAGTATGTCTACACACATAATTATATCACACTTTTGGTTGAGTAAATGGTTGTGTAGATAACTTGGTTGTATAACATGAATGTTTATTGCGTGTTACGTTGTTCGCCTCTTGGAAAGATTTCGGGGATGAAATCCTTTCTAAGGGGGAGAATCTAACATTCCATAAAAATTAATAAGAAACAAATAAAATAGATAAATTAATTAAATAAGATAAGGCTAAAAATGAAAATTTTGCAAAAGTTAAAATTTGACAACAGAGGTGATGTCGTTGCATTCATGGCGAATTCTAATCAATTTCAATATATAATGTTCTTAAAACGGAGCTCAAACGAAAAAGTTATGCACGTTTGAAGTTTTTAGATTCAAAATAATTTATATAGAATTCAAATTCAAATAAATAATTCTCAAAGTTGAAATTTGATAAGTCATAGTATTTACACTTGGGGGTTAAGTTATCGCTAAAAATTAACGTTAACGTTAAAATTATAATTAAGGAAGTATATAAATTAACAACGATAAAACAATATAACAAAAATAGGGACCGGTCAACCCCTGACCCATGACCGATTGACTGCTAACGGTCGACAAGAGGTAGAATCGGTCAACTGGTGAATAACGGTGGCAGCTAGGGTTTTGCAGCAATAAACATTCTGGATTTCATAATTTTAAACTAACTTTAAATCTGACGGTTCAGCTGCCTACTAACCAGTATAAATAAGAGCCTAGCCCCTCACTTTTATTCACAAATTATTTTGGAAACCTAGTGAAGCTTTGTCAATCTCTCTCTTCAAATTTGGAAAAAAAGTTCTTTAGGGCTTTAGTATCAAATTCTAGATGTTATTACTTTATTTCTAATTCTATCATCCTTCAATCTCTTAATTTCTGAATCTAATCTATATATACAAAACTTGGTGTATATATCTAATAGGGGAGATCTGAAAGAGAATATTGAATGCATGATAAGTCCAAAAAGAGGAAAAGCTAAAGACCTACAATGAGTGGAAATCTTAGTCTTTCTATTTTAGTAGTGTAGTTTGAATTTGATATATGCCTTGGGGAATTTTGGATTTCGAAAACATCACATTAAAACCCCTAAAATTTTCCTAAAGCGAAATGTCAATTCTTAGGTTGGAATCCCAATTGATTTTATATTAAAATAATAGGAATTGTGTAGATTTGTAATTTTAGTGTTTTGCCTTCTATTCCACTCCGTATTCTTTCTCTTTGAATTTGATTAGGAAATGGTATGTAAACTATGAATTCTTATTCGTAGTTTGCACCGCTAATTTTTACAATTTGAATATAATTCTCTTGTTCAATTTTATGTAAAAAGAAGTTGAATGAAGCATAAATGAAATTGTAAGCTTCCGCTATTATTGGTTTATCCCATTGTTTTAGTATAAAATTGGCTGAGTTTGAATTTTATTTGTATACAAGTTTGTTGATTGGATTTTTGGATATTGGATTTATGGTATATTGATAATACGGAAATGAGACTTGTAAATTTTGAAAGAGTTGACATTTATATGCTAGTTTAGGGCGTAATCTCCGCACGCTTAGAAATCGCAAAGCACATACTTATATGTATTAGCATAAATGACGTATAATTATAAGGTATTAATTGCATAGTTAATAGGATAATAATTATTATTAAATTTCCCTTAAGAAAGTAATTAATTGTAGAGGCAAAATAAGAAAGATTTCTTTTAAGGGCAAAGTAATTGTGAGATGTGTGATTATATATAAATAGAAGGTGTTATGAATTATGGCTAAGTTATAGGGGTGCGAGGTCATTCAAAAGCCCACAGAAGTCTGCCTAGCTAATCTGGCTACCAACATTGTAACTTTGGGTCTGATGTGAGACATTGCCTATAATAAGTAACTACGGATGGTGCGAGGTTAGTCCTAAATTCTATAGGGTAAATCTGCCCAGCTAATCTTCCTACCAGTACATACGAATAGTCAAACTAATATGAGACGTCACTGTGGGGTACCGATCATAATACGAAGGACCCGCTTCAGGGATTGAAGGTATTAAGTGGCTATATGAAGGCCTGCCTCTTCCCTGTGTAGGAAGTAGTGAATAGTCAGGGTTAAGGTTAAGGGTTAGGAATGGTAGAGGATATCTCACTAAAGAGCCTGCTTCAATATTAGGTATCAAGTGGCTGAAGAGATTTCATGCAATGTCAGCTAAATAAGTACCAATGAGGAGTCCGCCTTGGAACAGGTATTGAATGAAGGGGGACCTACCTTTAATAAAGGTATTAAATGGTTTGAATCTACCTAGTTTCCATTAAAAGGTATTAAGTGACTTGGGCATTGTCTCTTACATTGATAGGACATTATTGATGATAGATATGGATATAGAATTGGATTAGGAAAGCCTTAAGGCTTAATTTTAGAAAGACGGACTAATGTTGATATAAGAAGACATATTCCTATTTAAGTTATGATGCCCAAGTATTATAATAGTAAGGCTTGAGATTTTTATTCAACAAACATATGTTGTTCTGACTCTCTCCTCATTACAACACAGGTTAAGAAAAACAATTCTGAAGGCAGTGGCGAGGAGGAAACTTATGGCAGTTATCTATTTATCTATTTATGTTATTTTATGACGTACCCATTGAAAACAATGTTATATTTTAAAATTGTTGTCCTACATATATGTGATGATTGTTATTGATATTTTGTTATGGATTTCTATGACATTTAAGTCTTAATGAAATGGGTATTGTTTCTATTATTATATTTTATCCTTCCGTTGTGAGTTGTGAATGTGTAGATAAACTGCTTAGTATTGTTCTTTTTACCAACCAACAACCAGCTTTGGAATAGGCCTAAGTTTCGATGTGCCTTTTCTGGATCAGAATTTAGGTTCGTTTCAGGATGGGTTATTACACAATGGATGTATCAATATTCTATCTCGAAACATCTTAATTAGGAATATTTAAAATAATATATTATTTGATGTGATAAATTTCTCATGATTAGACACATTGTAATTACTATCACATAACATATCATTTAATGATTTTCTTCTTAATACACTTTAAAGTAATTATTTAGCTAATAACGTCACAATATAACAAGTATATAATAGAAAGAAAACATATTTTATTTTTGAATAAGATTGGTTATCAAGATAGATTTATATAACAAATTACATAATTTTGCCAAATCCTTAACTCTATCAATCTCCCACTTGCACTTGGGGTAAATTATAGAATCTTATTCTAACTCCTTCAATCATTTTTCCCAAAAAATAATCAAGTTTGTCCCTTAATGAACAAATATGCTATATTGTTTTAATTATCTATTATGTTGATCAACTCTCTCCGACGTTGATAAATTGGCTTTATCATGTGGAACTTTTGGAGGTATGCCGTTTGAATTCAGGTAAGCTTTAAGTTATTTTACGAATTGTGTTGTAGCATTGTTATCATATTACAATGTCATGAGATTCTCAACATTTGGAATCACCACTAATTCAGTTATATATTTGCACATTTATTTATACTTTTTTATTATAACACTTATTCAAGGTGATATACTTAGCCTTTGGTTGAATCGGCCACTACTTATTATTTGTAACATTTCCAACTTAAATTTCTTAATTTAAGATAACTTAGGATTGACATACTATACTCAATATCGCTTTTGAAGTTCGAATTTGGGCAGCCATTCGTAAGAATTTCGTTGTTTCTGTAAACAATTCTCCAGTATTTCATAAATACTGGAGAGCACTATAAACTACCATTTTGTGATATTAATTTAGATTTGATACTTTCTTTGTGTATCAAATACATAGGTGAAATGCGATATTGTACACAATATAGCATGTATGAAAATTTCTATTGCCAATGCATAAGGAATCCATCTTATATGCTCCATATTAAACGATTTAATATGGTGTTCATGTATATCATTTTGTGACATTCCTAATTACTTTTTCTACTAATTATAAAAGATGTCTTTTCAAATCCTATGCCAAGAATTAAACAACCAAATTAAAATGATTTCAATGTGAATAAATCATTAACAATCATAAGTTTGTTGTTTACTTATGGTTTTAAAAATATTTTAGCACATATTAATATTCTTTCTCATAGACACTCTCTTCCTCAGCATTTTGACTGAGATTCAAACTATTTGGTTTATCTATCAAAACACTTACTTAACTCTAATGCCTAGCGAATACTTTCACATTATTTCTTGGATCATATCCAATAACCTACAAACTCTGAATCACTTACACTAAATTTGAGACACAATGCTTATTAAGCGCAAACAGCATTTTCAAAATCATTATTTAGAATTTTTGTTTCAACATACATATATCAAAACTTAAAATCATATCGAGTGTCAATTTTGTAGGTAAAATTAAAATTAACTTAAGTACATTGAATGACGAATATGTTACGTAAATTTCAACAATTAAAATTTACGATATTATTTTATCAATGTAGCTAAACATATTCCAACCTCATTGGTCTGCTTCTTGAAGATACTTTAGTGGCCAATGGATCATATCACTTAGGGTACAACTATCAAGATCATATTTTGATGATGTACTAAGAATTCATTCCAGATTTGTGCAGCAATCCCTACGTGGAGTCAATACTCCTAATGGTTTATTGACAACTTAGAAAATTATTTTCTCGACATCGATAAGAAATATTATAGTTTCTTTTTAATGTATGAAACTTCTTTTTAAACATTTTATTTACTGTGTCCATTTAAGCCGTTTTATCTTTGGATCATATCCAAATCCATTTTACTACCAATAATTTCAAAAGGAAATTACTTCATCAAAAAGTTGGTTATAACAACCCTGATTTTTATGTCATAATTATATGTAAATTATCTTAAAATAAAATTGTTTAAATTAGATATTTGATAATTTATATATTTTGAAAATAAATTTTTAGTTGATTAAATTCTATTTAATAAGTGATGTATTTTAATTAATTAAATTAATATGTTTTCGAATAATATTCAATACTAAATAATTGAATTTAATATATATATATATATATGTATGTATATTATAAGCAGGCATCGAATTAAATTGAAATTTATTTCGATAATTGAAATAAAATGTAGAATGCATATGAAATTGATTAATAGTGTATTGAATTAGGTCGGACCTGAAACTATTGAGCCAAGCCCATATTTCTTTCTATATTTCTCTGGAAACCTCTTCCTCTTCATGCCTGAACCTTATCAAACCCGAGCCCTCCACTTCAAAACCGGTACCTGAATCATTTCATTTTTTTAGGAAATCACGAACGATGCACTAGTTGGATGATCGAAGGCAAGATCGACGATGGAGGGTTAGCTCGCTTCGAGTAGTGGATTGCAACCTGTTGTTGATAAGTGATGTTGCGATAAGGAGGAAGGACACAAATGGCAGGCGACACGTTCGAGGATGAGGCGACATGGGGAGGTCAACTTGGTGGCGGCGGCTGCTCTAGAGTCTATGCTGACATTATTTCTGGTCGAGCAGCAACTTAGAGGCGATGAAAGTGTAATTACTGATGACGTAGTGATGCAGCGAAGGATGATAATAACGATAAAATAGATGAGCAGTGGAGACGATTGGATTAGAGAGGGCTACGTAGTCACTAATTCGGAAATGCAAGCATTGTTCTGGTGAGTTTTTCTCACTCACATATATTTCTATTTCATCGTCCGTTAATTATATAAATACATATCCCAACAAGTTAATATTGCTTGAATGAATTGATTGCATTTGCTTGGTTGAATAGTGTGTGAATAAATATTGAATCGCTTGGATAAATTGTTTCATCGTGATATACAATGGGTTGTTGTGATATTGAATTGGTTATTTGGGTTTGATAATGGAGTTTTGTATTTGTTGAATGTCCGAAATGCAAAGGAGATGCTATCCGTTTGCATTTTAATTCGTGTAATTTATTTATATTGTGTGTAAATTATATCGATGGCTGAAATTCGATGGAATTCGACTTAGCTACATAATAAAAATTTAGATTGATGAATTGTTTATGATTTTAGAGAATTATGCTCTATAGTTAATATTTTGGATGTCCTATTGATTTTCTGGTTTTAAAATATTTTGAAACTTCAATAAATTATTTTTGGTATTTTAATATTAAATTAAAGTATATTTATAAACTAACAAAACTGCTTGGAAGATAAAATAATTTCTTAGAAATTATTTTGGATATAAAGGCTGTTTTTGAAAATGGAGAATATTTTATTTCTGACTGTTATAGTATAAAGTGAAAATTTTGAATTATATTATATGGTTTGAAATAAATATAATTATTCTGTAATTATTTTGAAATGGTATTTAATTATAGAAGATTATTAAATAAATCTAAAGCAATATTAGATGAATTTCAACATGAGCTATTTGAGATTTTGCATACACGGTGAAAGTTTGAATTATAAATTATGGTTTGTAATGGAAAAAATTATTTTGGAGATTTATAAATTTATTTTATCGTATTATTTATATTAGGAAATTATGAAATAGTTTCTATAATTATTTTTATTTTGATTGTAAAGTGGTTTAGAATGTTTTGAAAAATATATATAAGGATTTGGAAAAAAATATTAGTAATTGAATCTTATATTGTGTGTAAGTAATTAAAGTGAATATGTTATTAATATATATTTATAAGCATTTATTTTTATATAAATGATTCATTATTAAATATTGGGTTGTCGGTTGTTATGTTTATTTATTTGAATAATTTATTTCATATTATTTTTCTTTTTCTGATCATCCTTCTCTTGTATATAGAATTGGATTATATGAGTGATTCACCGTTGACGTTGATTTTATTAGCGTTTTAATCTGATACGGTGATGGCATCTTTCTATTGATCTATGAGATTTCATTTCTGCTAGGCATAGACGAGTCATTGGTGGATGGGATCACGATATCCGTCGAGGTACTTGACGGCTGTAGGAATAGACGGTTACTCTACGGTAGGTGAGTAGACCTGGGTTCCTGGAGCAGTTTTGCGGTACGCGGCTATCAGTCTCCCTATTATTTTCAGAGTATGCGAGTGTAGTATATTAGCATATACCTTGAAGACTATAGGAATAGACGGTTACTCTGCAGTTGGCAAGTAGATCTATGTTCCTGGAGCAGGCTTGCGGTAGGCTAGATTCATGGTATATGTCTGTGTAATCAATTGGCATATATGTCTCTTTCCTATAAATGAGTTGACTAGACTAGAGAATGGTTGAGTCTAAGATGTAGTTAGTCCCCGTATATCCATATCTTTGATGGTTCGGTATTTTTGAGATAGCCTTACTTTATTGTTGGTGCTTTGGTTTGTGAGTGATTTATATTGATGGTTTGTAAAATGTTGGATATGGTTTGGATGATTTGATAGGTTATCTCACATTTTATATAATCAATTTTGATGATGATTTCTAATATGGACGATTCACCCAATTGACATTGATTTCATGATTTCTGAGTGACGTTCTTTATATGGATTATGACATTTTATTATGAAATGTAGTGGTTGTTATCCTGAGATATTTGTACTTGTTAATGCTATTGTTATTATTAATATTAAACCTTTCATTGATTTTACATATTTCATATCACCCATCATTATAGACATAGTCTGACCCATGTGTTATTTATAATAATTGGGTCAGTCCGAGAAATTTCAGGTACATGGACGTTGAGACCAAGTTGTATTATTTGGGCATAGAGGAGATTAGTTATTCAGTATCCTTGTATATTAATTTGTATTGTATAGGCTCACGTATGTATAAGACCTAGTAATGTATATTATACTTTTTAAATTGTATATATTATAATTATCGTTGCGATTGACTCTGTGATCTCTGCTATTTACTGTATATTGTGTATTGATCTATCCTGGAGGCATATGTGTTTATTTCTTTATGCCAATACTGTGTACGTTTATTAGTGAGTTATATTCGATGTTTAAATATGTACCAGTGTTAGCCTAAGGTAATATTCACGTGTGTACCCTATATCGCCTTATTCTCCGCACTATCTGACAGTATTACTTCGTAGTACTCTCGGGTAGTATGGACATAGAGGTGAGGGTGCTACATTGGTGTTTCTTGAAACATTAATTTTTTCTCAGTGCAATAGGATAGATATTCATAAACATTTTATGAGTTTCCTATATATATATATGTATAAACTGATTAAGTTTTTGGTTGAGTACTTATTTTCATAACATAAATTGGTTAATCAGGATTCACGGGTCCCAAACTTCTTTTGGGCGGTTCACACAAGATCCCTTACTGGTAAATATTTTGCATAGCCTTTCGACTCACACAATCTGTCAACTTCTTGATCTAGGGTACGTAGGGATTGTTTCATCAACTCTTATATTATATGATTTCTTAAACTTTGTTTCATATGAAATTGAACATAACTTTATGTGCTTTATTTTAAGTACTCAACCTTACAGAAAGAAGTTAAACAAACTTTTACTCATCATCAATCGTACTTTGTCCATCAAAGTCCAGTTACTCCTTATCGATACAACATTAAGTATCATAGGGAGGAGTGACTTTTTAAATTGAACCTGTTATCCGAGTTTTTAACCCATTAGGATCCAATAGAAGACAGAACAATTTCATGACGTTAGAATGGCTTAGAACTTAA
This sequence comes from Allium fistulosum, assembly GCA_030737815.1. NCBI lineage: Eukaryota > Viridiplantae > Streptophyta > Magnoliopsida > Asparagales > Amaryllidaceae > Allium > Allium fistulosum. The sequence goes on from CM060906.1 coordinate 697,533,594, forward strand.
CCAAAAATGCTAAAGTAATGAGTTAACGAGAGCCAAGTTCTATTGTTAAAGCAACGAATGAATTTGACTAAACCAAGAGACCAGTGCCCATTCAGTTTAATCAGCAGCTAAGTACAACCAGCTAGTAGATCGTTATAGAAATAGAGCAACGTGCAGCGAGGCCACACAAACAACTTCGATATAAGGCCATGAAAGCATTCCAAACTTCAAGCTCCAAAAACAATCCAAGTGCTTGGATCGCTAACGATCTGCTAACGATCCATGCAATATAATGGTTCACGGAGAGAAACAAGCGCTAAGGGGCATAGAAAACAAAGCACAAAAAAGCACTAAGTGTCCGAATCACCAGCAATCCATACATGTTGGATCGCCAGCAATCCATGTGAAGCAATGATACACTTGCGACCTAGCATGGCTAGATGATGTAGATAATAGCCAAGTCATTAGCTCGCAAGCGAGCTAATGACTATGGATCGCTAGCAATCCATGCTTTTGGCTCGGGTCGCCAGCTAAACTCCTATAGATCCTCCTACATCCATCTGCGAGCAATTGACGAAGTGGCATGGCCCAGAAGCTCTCCAATCTCTATAAATACCATCCTACCTGCAACATAAACGGGATCTTCTTCGGACTGGTTGCTTAAGCTATGTTGGAAACTTTCTTCACTCTCTACCTCCCTCATAACAATCTACAAAAGGATTCACTGTGATTCTCCAGTGAATTCCAACTTTGTGGGTTCAATCTAGCTAAGGATAATCAAAAACTTTATAGCCAAACACTACTTGTAACAGCAATCAGTCTATAATAAAATTATAAAGTGGACGTAGGCTTCATTAACAGCCGAACAACTATAACAATTCCTTATCTTCTTTCTTTTATTGTCTTTTTCTATACCTGTTATCTGTGTTATTGCTTCGTCAGAAAAGGGCTGGTGCTTTCATACTCAAACTAGGGTGTTGATCCATTTTTTGGGTTAACATTTTGGTGCTTTCAATGAGAACTCCAACTCAGGATCCAAATCTAGCTATCTACTTTGGATCCCATAGTTAGACCCCCCAACTTTGCCTGAAGAATCTACCACTTGGAATCAATGGCTCCTGGAAGAAGAAGAACTGTCTCTGGAAGATCCATAGGGGCAGTGATAGTTGAAGAAGATGTTAATCCTCAATAAACTGAAGTAAATGGTGCTAACTTGGAAAATCAGGCACCAGCGTCCTCCAACCAGCACGAAGTTGTCACCAGGGACGAGTTGAATAAGATAGTTAATGAGATCATCCAAAAAATGGAGAGTATCCAAAAGGCTCTAATGGATAAGCTTAATGCTCTCTTGACCCTACAGTCAAACCCTACTCCAAGGACAATGCCTGAACCCGCGGCTGCTATAGAGCAAGAAAATTCCTCCGTCTCTGGTCTACATAGAAGAAACGGAAAACAGCCGCAAAAAGGGTGACAGCATGACATAATGTGGAAGAAAATGCGAATACTCCACCCGCCGCAAGGCAACCAATTCGGAACTTGAATCAGGGGGCCAAGACCTCGTAAGAAGATATAGCTATGGATCTCTCCAATTCAGAAGATGGAGAGAAAGACAATCAATTAGAAGAAAATGCCAACGTGTTCGATGATGCTAGGAATGTCCAAACTGCCCCCAATCAGGCCAACTGCGAGCCAACGGGGTCCCGTGGGAGTGGTTCTCCCGAAGACAGGAGAGCCTAGGCTTCAACTCATGTGCCAAGACCATTTGTAAAGCCAAACACTTGGTGTAGTGACTAATTGCCATCCTAAGATTACCGGACATCAGAGGCATACATTGCAGACATGGTCAAACGGTTGATGGACGAGAGTAAAAACCAAAGAGATGATGAATGGGGATCTGCTCCAAGTCGGACTCCCTTTACTGATGAAATCTTGAATAAAAGATATCTAGACAAATTCACGATGCAAGCGATCCCATCCTACGATGGGACGAAGGACCTAAAACCCCATCTATAGAAGTATAGCTGGTATATGGACGGAGCCAACGCTCCAGAGGCCGTTTGTTGCCGATGCTTCCCTATCTTTCTAAAAGGAGTCACATCAATGTGGTTCACCAAACTTCCCTCGAGATCTATCTCTACCTTTGACCAACTTGCAATAAAATTCCTTGACCAGTTTAGACTCCATACCACACAACCAAAAGATGTCATGTCCCTATTTGGATCGTTCCAGGGACGCAACGAGTCGCTGAAATCTTTCATGAACTGGTTCAATACAACGATTACGTAAGTAAGCAACCCCAATGAGGATATAGTGTTTATGGCGTTAGCCCGTGCCATTCATCCGGAGACTGAATTCGGGAAATGAATTAAAATGAAGCAGCCTACCACCAGGAATGACTTCAATCGTAAAGCGAGCCAGTACTTAAGATTGGAGGAAGCACGGGAGCTGGAAAGAAAGTCTACTGGTGTGCAACCGATGAACATCGGATAGAGCGATGTGGCGGCAAATCAAAACGCGCACGATTCTAGAACTGCTCGAGGAGTCGCGGGAAAAGATGGGAATCAAAAGAGGAGAAATCAGAACTCCAATAAAAGAAATAGCAATGGCAGCAATAAAAGATTTAAAGAGTTCAGACAGGAAGATTATACCCCTCTAAATGACACTCCAGAAAATATTTATCTCGCAACATAGGAAACCGAAGAATACAAGAAACCCCTAGAAGAGAGGCAACTGAGCAGCAAAAGCGCTCAGGGAAATTCTGCCACTTCCATGAGACAAATGGCCACAATACAAATTAATGTTGCTACCCTAAAGAATCTCATTGAAGAGTTGATCTGAGACAATAAGCTCCAATAGTACGTTAAAAAGCCACAAAACCCTAATCAACCTACAACCCCTCAACCTCCTAGAGAACAAAGAAATCAAGCTGGAACTAGCGACGAAGGGTCGAAATGAACCGACCAAAGACTTATTATTGGAATGATATCTGGAAGGGCCACACCCCCACGCAAAAGAGTTGGGGAGGACCCATGTCCCACAATAGATGATGAATCCCTGGTCAAGCTACAAAAGGTTTTGAGTGATGATATAGTGTTCTGAAATCAGGACATCAAAGGAATCGAAGCTCCAACTCTCGATCCGATGGTGGTGACAGTTGGAATTAGACCCGCCGTAGTTCGACGAGTGTTGGTCGATAGTGGCAGTTCTGTTAATATACTTTTCAAATGTACTTTTGACCGGATGAAAATTGACATGAAAAGTGTCTCTACATGCCAAACGAAGATCCAAGGGTACACTGGCGAGCCCAAGCAACCTGTGGGAACAATCGACCTGCCAGTGGATCTCGGAGAGGACGATCGAAGAGTCACCCTCATTCAGACTTTTGTAATTGTGGATGAAATGTCAGGATATAACGCCTTCTTGGGGGCGGCCCGCCCTAGCAGATTTCAAAATAGCTCTGGCCCAATGATGTCTAACCATGAATTTCCCTACTGCAAATGGAATTGAAGTGGTGAAAGGAGATCGGTGTGCTGCCAGAGAATGTTACATTGCAGAATTACGTGAATCCAGAAGAAAGGAAAAAGGGAAGGACGTGGGGAGAACTCTCCACATCCGTGAACCCTCCGAATAGCAACTACAGAGCCGCCCTTGGCTCGGGGACCATAGCCGATTTGACAAGGCTTTGGACCCTAGAAAGAAGAGCTCAAAGGAGGAATGGGCGGCGCTAGTAGAATTTACGGTGTACGTCCTTGTCGACATGGACGACCCAACTAAAGTTTTGAAAATTGGATCGCACCTTGGAAACAAGATGTGTATGGAGCTTACTAAATTTCTCCATGCCAACTTAGATGTGTTCGCATGGACGCTTTCCGATATGTGTGGGGTGTCTTCAGAATTCGCATGTCACGTACTCAACATATACCCCAAGTTCACACCAGTAAAGCAAAAAAGGCGTAGCTTAGGTCCCGAACGATCCAAGGCGCTAAGAGAAGAAGTGGATAAGTTAATGGCCAATGGTTTTATCCATGATGCAACCTATCTAGAGTGGGTATCTAATCTGGTCTTAGTCAAAAAGTCCAATGGGAAGTGGCAAACCTGTATCGACTACTCAGACTTAAATAAGGCTTGCCCAAAAGGCAGCTTCCCTCTCCCTGGAATAGACCAACTTGTGGACGGAATGGCAGGACACAAACTGCTTTCATTCATGAACGCAGACTCCGGGTACAACCAAATCCTGATGCACGAACCCGATCAAGAAAATACTAGCTTCATCACCGACCTGGGCCTATACTGCTACAGAGTAATGCCATTTGGTTTGAAGAACGCAAGGGCAACTTATCAAAGGTTGGTAAATACCATGTTCAAGCGTCAGATCGGGAAAACGATGGAGGTTTATGTGGACGACATGGTAGTCAAATCACGAGCAGCTGTTAAGCACCTGGACAACCTCGCTGAAATATTTGAAATACTCCAAAAGTATGGGATGAAACTCAATCCACTCAAGTGTCACTTCGGAGTGGCCTCCGAGAAATTCCTAGGATTCATCGTAAGTGCCAGGGCATTGAAGCAAACCTAGAACAAATAATGGCACTACGAGAAGTCCAAGCTCCAAAGAATAAAAAGGAACTGCAAAGTTTGAACGGAAAAGTTGCAGCACTAAGTTGATTTATCTCCAAAGCTACCGACAAGTGTATACCATTCTTTGATGCGCTGAAGAAAGGAAAGAAGAACTTCGAATAGAGTGAAGCTTGTCAAACAGGATTCGAAGAACTGTTGTGGCACATGGAGGCTCCGCCAATCCTATCAAAGCCCGTGGATGGAGAAGACCAATTCATTTACGTAACGATCTCACCCCATGCATTGAGGGCCACTCTGGTGCGTGAAGAAGCAAAAATCCAGTGACTTGTGTATTACATTAGCAAGTGGTTTACTGGAGCAGAGAAAAGCTACCCGAAACTGGAAAAGCTAGAGTATTGCCTCTTGATCGCATCTAGGAAATTACGGCCGTACTTTCAGGCTCATCCAATTAAAGTGTAGACTGACCAGCCCTTAAAGCAAGTGTTATACTGATTGAAAACTTTCGGATGACTACTCAAGTGGAATATAGAATTGAGTCAATATGATATCACATACCACCCAAGGAAAGCCATCAATGGGAAAGCGTTAGCCGACTTCATCGTCGAATTTACTATACGGGATGACGAGGAAGAAGTTCAACTGGAAGTAGACACGCAATGGAAGCTCTTTGTCGATGGTGCATCTAACAACCTCTATTAGGGAGCAGGAGTAGTGGTTGAAACCCCCGAAGGGCGAGCCATTAGCTATGCTTTGCGCTTGGAATTCCCTGCTACAAACAACGAAGCGGAATACGAAGCACTGATTACTGGACTAAAAGTGTGAAAGAACTTAAGATAAAATCTATTTACATATACAGCGACTCCCAACTGGTCATCTGTCAAGTAAAAGGGTAGTACCAGGCTCGTGGGGAGAATCTTGCGCCGTAACTGTCCAAAGTACAAGAACTGCTAAGTGACATCGAACACTACACTATAACTCACATTCCACGGGAGCAAAACACCAAGGTAGATTATTTGGCTAAATCGACGAGTTCCGGAGAAGCTCAGTCATTGGGGCTAGTCCCAGTTGAAACTCTAACCAACCCAAGCATAGACGAAATGGACGTCGACTGGATCCTCGAGATCACCATTGAGCCAGAGAAGTGGATGACACTGATAAAGGAGTATTTACTTACAGGGACTCTTCCAACTGACTGGAATCAACGGAAAAAGCTTCTCCGAAAAGCACTGTGATTCGTGATACAAGATGGAGTACTCTACCGAAGGGGATTCTCGACCCCCTCCTAAGGTGCATGTCCAATGACGAAGCTCGACGAATCCTAAAGGAAGTGCACAAAGGTTAATGTGGAGACCACACTGGGGGGCAAACCCTGGCGAAGAAAGTCCTCTGGTACAGATACTTCTGGCCAATAATAAATGGCGATATTGCATACTACGCCAGAAGATGTGACGCTGCCAAAGATTCAGCAAAAGTAAAAGAACTCCTTCAACCGAGTTAATGCTGATGGTTATCCCGTGGCCATTCATAATATGGGGAATAGACTTGATTGGCGTCCTACCGATAGCAAAAGGAGGAGCCAAATATGCTACAGTTGCCGTAGATTATTTCACAAAATGGGCCAAAGCGGAACCGCTGGCCACCATAACCACAAAGAAAGTCATTAACTTTGTTACTAAAATCATTATTTGTAGGTTTGGTGTGTCATAGAAAATCATCACTGACAATGGAACCCAATTCGAAAGCGCCAAGTTCAAAGACTTCTGCAAACGCTTTCGGATTGAGAAAAGCTTCTTGGCAGTAGCTCATCCACAAGCAAACGGGCAAGTGGAAGTAATAAACAAGATCATCAAATCTACCATTAAAAAGCAACTAACTAAAGCCAAGGGAAACTAGGTTGATGAACTTCCACTCACACTTTGGGCTCATTGAACCACCCACAAAGTGGCAACCGGCTGGCATTCGGCTCAAAAGCAATGATTCCTGTTGAATTGGAAGTCCCCTCGCACCAAAGGCAAAATTTCAATCAAAGGAAAAACGAGCGGCTACTACTCAAATCGCTAGATATGATCGAGGAAAGAAGGGAAGAAGCCGAGTTGAGAACCGCCACCACCAAAAAAGGATCTCACGGTACTTCAACTCCAAAGTTCACAACCAAACTTTCGATGTGGGAGATCTAGTGCTCAAGCGAGTCTACCCCATTCCGGGGCCTTTGGACCAAACTGGAAAGGAATGTATGTTATCAATCAAAAGCTAAGAGATGGAACTTTCAAGCTAACAACCATCGACGGAATTCAAATTCCCAGGGCCTGGAATAGCGAATCACTCCGCCATTACTTTGTTTGAAAACTACTTTACTCTCTATTTTTTAGCAAATAAGCAGTCCCGGAATGACGGGGGCATTGTAAATAGGCAAAAAATCTTCCTTGCTTTCCTTAATAAAATTTTATTTGCTTTTTTGAACCAACGAAACTGTGTTTATAATAAGTACCCGCCAGTCGACAGAAGCAAATCGACTCAAACCGCTGGATCGGCGGAACACGATCCTTGCCTTCTAAAAAACCGGTGTTACTCTAACAACATCGGAAGGCCTACGTTCCTCGCGTTGCCCAAAGATAAGCAATGCCGAGGAGCACCAAAAGCCGCGCATTCCATAAGCCGTGCCAAAACATACGCTCCTCGCCTTGCCCGAAGATAGGCAACGCCGAGGAGCACCAAAAGCCGCGCATTCCATAAGCCATGCCAAAACATACGCTCCTCGCATTGCCTGAAGATAGGCAACGCCGAGGAGCACCAAAAGCCCCGCATTCCATAAGGCGCGCTAAAACATACATTCCTCGCATTGCCCGAAGATAGGCAATGTCGAGGAGCACCAAAAGCTGTGAATTCCATAAGCCGCGCCAAAACATAAGCTCCCTACGTTACCCGAAGATAGGCAACGCCAAGGAGCACCAAAAGCCGCGCATTCCATAAGCCGCGCCAAAACATACACTCCTCGCATTGCCCGAATATAGGCAACGCCGAGGAGCACCATAAGTGCCGCATTCCATAAGCCACGCCAAAACATACGCTCCTCGCGTTGCCCAAAGATAGGCAATGCCGAGGAGCATCAAAAGCCGTGCATTTCATAAGCCGCGCCAAAACATACGCTCCTCGCATTGCCCGAAGATAGGCAACGCCGAGGAGCACCAAAAGTCGCGCATTTCATAAGCCATGCAAAAACATACGCTCCTCACGTTGCCCGAAGATAGGCAATACCGAGGAGTACCAAAAGCCGTTTATTTCATAATCCATGCACTAACTCTTAAAAAACTTAAGTTCCTCACGTTGCCCGAAGATAGGCAACACCGAGGAACATCGTCGAAAAATCACGCTCCTAAAGCATAAACTCCTCACGTTGCCCGAAGATAGGCAATGCTGAGGAGCATCAGAACTGAATCGATGGGCCATATTGATCCCGAACTCCACGCATCTCATAACCAGCGCGCTAACTACTTCTATGATTAGGAATAATGGGCACAACTCCAACAAAATTGGAGTGTTACAAACCAACATGAAAGTTTCAACTGACAATACTTAATGATTAAAACTGCCCTCAGTTAACCCATGCAATGTGCTCCTCTCGGACATGAATACATTGCATACTTACTAGAATATTACAAGAAACTTGGATTACACGCTAAAGTTGCAAAACTTCCGAAAGAAGGAAAATCAGGCTGTAACTTAGCATATTTCAAGTTTAATATGAAAATTATCTAAAATATAAGTTACAGGTTGTTTGAGGTAAACAACCCTGTGAACTGGGGGGCTTACACCGGTACTTAAATAAAAAAACAACTTAGGTAAAAGTAATAAGTTCACAAGTTCCGTTACTTCAAACAAAGAAGTGTTGCTCCAAATAGAAATTTCGGCGGCAATTACAAAAATTGGATAAGTGTAAACAAAACAAGCACAAGTGCACAGAACACATATCAACAGACAGATAAGAATACAGCCAAAATATCAATGTATTGCTTATAATTATCTTCACACAGGGTCAAAATGTGGTGGCCGTACCCACAAAACACCGGCCAACAAAAAGAAAATAAAGACTTCATGACAAAAACACTAAGTTAAGACTCTGCACTTGAACAAAATGATGCAAAAAGAACTAAAATACGATCAGTCTCCACACAAGCTCATCAGCGCTTTCTTCCACTGCTCCCCTTTTCGCCCTTTGTTTGTAGTTTCTGCCTCGTCTCGGGAGTGGTGTTGCTGCCGGTAATATCAACAAACTCCTCAGTGGCAACGTTCTCCTCTTGCTCTGCCGCCTTTTCAGAAGACTCTTCCTTTGCTTTGCGCTTTCATGATTTGCGGGAGCTCTTCGAAGCTTTGATCGCTTCGACTTTCTCCTTCTTAATAGCGATCAATTCATGCTGAGTCTTACGAGGCTACTCCGTTTGAACTTCCTGCTCCTTAGCCTCTACCGCTGTCATGTCACCTTCCAAAGACATAGAAGGGTCATCTAAACCATGAAGTGCGGCTATCTTTTCGGACTTCGGCCCTGCCTACGAGCAAGACACGGAGGCTGTGGAAACAGGAACAGGAACAGAAATGAGCACGAAGGCTGTGGAAATAGCAGCAGGTCTAGGCACCGAGGAAGCTAGCACGTCAACAGGGAAGGCAGATGGACCTATAAGATCAAAAACAAAAGCACTAAATTCTTCCTGCTCTTGCGGCGTAAGATGGAAGCTCCCGAACTCGGAGAAAACGAGAACATTACCTGCACCGAAGGAATGGTCAAGAAAGTCGACTTCATACTCACCACCTTCGCCTTCTTTCGATGGTTTAACCACCTAAGGAAAAGTCTCAAGCCCTGAACTTGATGGCAGGTCGTGGGGCTGCTCCGATGGTCCGCTAGCACCGGAAATGAAAGGCTCAGTGAGTGCTCCGGCGATAGTTGTCACAGCAGCATCAACGGCTTCTTTCTCTCTCTCAGCTCGTAAAATTTCCCGGCCCTCGAGCAACGCTTTCTTTGATTCTTCATTAAGGTAAGCGTCCTCCAACTCCAACTCGGTGTAGACGTCACCCCTATTAGAATAGCGGGACAAGAGTTCTTCCCATACTAAAGCAAGAGTATGCTGGAATTTTGGGACCAAGTAGCTATGACTCCCCTGGTGCAACAGGGAGTTAACGTAGAAATTCAGGATGGTCGCATCCAACTTCCTCTCGAAAGCGTTTTGAAGCTCCAAATAATCCGCCGTAATGGATGCCTTTTCGACCTCAACGCAAGATTTGTCAGCACTAAGCTGCGCAACTTGGTCCTGCAGTCGAGCGATCGTCGCAGCCTGATCAATGATAGTCTTATTGTGCCCCTCGACGATAAGGTCATGGTCCAAGATAGTTTTCTTCTGGGCTTCAATCGTTGTGTTACAAGTAGCCACTTCTCCTATTAATTTCGCCTCCTCGGCATGAGCCTTTTTTATTTCGTCCCTATAGATGATCTTGATTCTGGCGTGAGCCTCTTTCACTTCTTTTAGCAAGTCAGCGCTCCTCTTGCCCTCTTGCAGTGCCGCTGCTTTCTCCTCCCCTAGCAGTTTAATTTTGGAGTCGTACTCTAACAACGCTTTTTCAAAATCATCCTTCTCTGACTCAAAAGAGAGGATTTCATGGTAGTTATTGCGATTAGTGTCTGCCAGCTATTTACAAAAATTTTCCCACCCTTCAGCTTGGTCTAAATCATGTTGAATAGCCTGAAGGTATGGCATGTACGAATCTTTGCGAACCGGGTGCAGCTTGCAGTCAAACTTAACTCCCCTCAAGAACCATCCGGGGAGCGCTGCCTCGAGCTTAGGAGGGCCCAAAGGAAGAATATATGCAGGTCTTCAGTCGGGACGTGAAGCACCGGGGGCAAACACAACTGAAGATGGTGGGATGCAAGTTGAAGGCGGAGCAGGAGCAGAAGTGATGGGGATTTCTTGACCCGTTGAGGAGCACATCGGAGCGGAAACCTTTTGCTCCGAAGAATGTAAACGGTGGTCGAATTTTGATCTCTTCGGTGGCTCCTCCCTTTCAACAAAAGATCTCCTTTTCTCATACCCGCCTTTGTACGACCGGCTCCGATCTCTTTCGCCTTGGTGACGGGCTTAGGCCTCTTGTTCCTTCCTCCTTCTGTACTCCTCTTCCGTTTCTCGGGGCTGATAACGCCTAGAAGGACGCTTAGACCAACGTTGGGAGTCAGTGAATTCTTCGAAGTCATCGTAGAGGCCACGTCCACTCGTCATATTTGGCATAAAGCATAAATAAAACATTTTAGAAACAGAAAATAGGCACGAAAAGAATGTAAGAAAGTGAGTGTAATCCTAATGAGATGTGTAGTGTGTTTCGAGGAAAGGCCTAAAGCGTCATCACGAACTGGATCGGGTGGCCGTCGTGGGCAAAACCGAACTAACTTCGGGCGCAGTACTGCCCAAACGTGGGGGGCACCTCCTCAAATTTAAAATCTTCCCCCATAAGCGCATCAAAATCGACGTAGACGTCGCTTAAATCTCTGAACTTTGCGCCGACATCTTTACCTAGGGAATCCTAACGCTCTCTGTTTTCTAGAGCATTGTCTTTATCGCTCGCATCTGGAGGAGGAGAGCTTGGAAGGATGGGACTCATGCCCGAAGCCTCATCACACGATTCTAAATCCCTATCATCGTATTCTGCGTAGAAGTCATCACTGGAAGTGGACTCATCGCTGTTACTCTCGAGTATCCCCTTCTATTTATCTAAGCCCATTGTGGCCTTTCCTTCCCTCTATTGGAACTCTTCTTCTTCCTCTTCCAGGATCGGAGGCATTCTGACCGAGCTGCTAACTCCAGTCACAGTAACATCTCTTCCTTCACGGGCCTCTTCAGCTAATTCTCTGGACAAGCCCCCTCTCCCTTGAGAAGCGCCTTCTTTGGAACCGCGATAAGAAGTAGATCGTGTGTGAACCCTGGACTGAGCACGGGAGGGGACTTCAACTTGAATAGCGGATCTCCCTGGATGAAGTAATCCACATAGGAGAAAGTTCTCATCAGTCAGCAAGATTTTGACGGACCTTTCTTCAGCATCAATAGCCTTTTGGGTCCGGAAAACTTCATCAAGAGACACGTCCCTATTTGGCCTTGGGATTACTGCAAGAAGTATACAGCTTGTTAGAAACACCATAGCAACGCGTCAGAACTCGATAAATAGGAAAAGGAACTTACCCTCTATCATCTAAAGACGGTTAAACCTATCGGAGTATCTAACAAAGAAATAGTGCGTCTTGAACTGGGACAAGTTGCTCTGTAGATGCAAAACGATTTTCCGGGTCCTCTGAGCTTCAATTAGGATCAAGGATGGACATTCATCCCTCCTTTTGAATGATAGAAAGTACCACAACTCGTCAAAACTTGGAGCGCGGTTGAACGTCCGCATGAAAAGAACATACAAGCAAGTCAAGATAGCATAACCATTGGGATGAATTTGGAACGGGGCAATGCCTAAGTTTGAAAGAGTCTAGCGCAGAAATTGTTAAAAGGAGGCACCGCTCCATTTAGGCACATATACCAATGGCAAGCGGTATGTCCCGGGGGAGGCATGTGAGCAAACTCGTTCTTCTTCGGTAGATGTACGTCCTCCTCTGGTATACCATGCTGTACACAGATATTGTGCAGAACTTTAGCGGAAACCAACGAAGAAGCTCTCTCCGGCGGGTTGAGTAGAACTCTAAAGTTGGGAGGCGTTCGATCCAAGACCGGACCAACCGGGACCAACTGACCATATTTTGTCTGTGAAGTGGTAGGAGAAAGAGCGATGGATGACGACTCGGCACCCGAAAGTGCCAGACTTCCTCAGCTCAATTTACGGCGCGAATATGGGTGCTTCATTCTAAAACAACGGAACTCGCATTCAAAATGGTCAGGTGATTTTATTCTAAACTAATAATTTCCCCCCACAACACTTGAATTCCGGAGTGATATCAATTCATGCCCACGCAACAGACTTTATGTGTGTACCGGGGCAAGTGAAGCGTGCTGCCTATAGGGGGTGAGCTCGGTATTCGAAACACTACAAATGCTCTATCCGGTGTAGATAGTTCGCTAGTAGTGGAAAGGAAAAGAATTTCTAGTGTCGTTCCCATTTGTTTTTACTTCCTGTTCACTTACCCGTTATCGATCAACGATCGATAACGGATCCGTTGTCTGAAGAGACGTGGGACGCGGAAAACTCTTCTCACTACAAGGACACCGAGCATGCAACAAGCAAGCAAGATAAGTCCAAATCCTCCGAAAGAATTGGGACCAATTAGCGATGTGTCGTGCAATATCAGCTACGGAACTGGGCACAAGTCAATTCTGGCCTAATGGACGAAGATAGCAAAACGTGTCAAGCACTGGGCCAAGGCCCGAATGTCATTCTAGAGGAAACTCAAGACTCGATTTACTATCTTCCTCCATTAGACCGCAATCAAATCAAACTTCTCACAATCAACATCACAAGTGCGACCTCGCCAACGAATTGTTAAACGAATACTATGATAGCAGACCACCTTGGAATAAACTTTAAACATGGGAATGGTTAAAGACTTAGAATCAGCAAGCTACGAATGGATCGGTGGGCGAGCTAAGTGGATGGATTGGCGATGATTCAATGCAAAGCCAAAGCTAGGGTTTCGGCTAAAAATGGTTTTAGAAGGCGGTGGTGATGCTTCAGTGGTGGCAATGCTGAGGGAATTACGGCTAAGTGGAAGGGTCGGATTGCTGGAAGCAAGGATCACCTAGGGTTTGGAACACACGAAGACTCGGGTCGTGTAAACGAAGTAGAATGGCTTGGCTCGAATAAGTGTTTAGCTTGGCTCGAACAACATATATAGACAAATAGAAATGACATAGAAAAATTAGCTAAGTCGTTGGGTCGCCTGCGATCCATCATGGATCGCTAGCGACCCGTCTTCTCAAAGTCGTATTTTGCCTCAAGTGATCAGGTCGCTAGCGATCCACCATACATGGATCGCTAGCAACCCATAAGGTTGGAGGCTAGTTTTTCTCGAACTCATCCTCTAATATCTCCCAACTATTTCAAATGTACTGAAAAGCTATGAAGTGAAATTCAATCTGTTATGACACGCAGCAGCAGTTGAGACCAAAGCTAGGTGATCAGCAGCATGACCTACTACGTATCTGCGAGACTCTAATACGATTACTTGGAATTCGACGAACAGATGTTAAAAGCGATAACTTCCAGAGCATGCCTTGTTTCCAATGAAGACATACTCTAGGGGGCAAATGTTATCTGGGTTTTTAACCCATTAGGATCCAATAGAAGACGGAACAATTTCATGATGTCAGAATGGCTTAGAACTTAACCAAAAAGGCTAAAGTAATGAGTTAACGAGAGCTAAGTCCTATTGTTAAAGCAACGGATGAATTTGACTAAATCAAGAGACCAGCGCCCATTCAATCCAATCAGCAGCTAAGTACGAACCAGCTAGTAGATCGTCATCGAAACGGAGCAACTTTCAGCGATGCCACACAAACAACGTCGATACAAGGCCATTAAAGCATTCCAAACTTCAAGCTCCAAAAACAATCCAAGTGCTTGGATCGCTAACGATCCATACTCTATGGATCGCTAGCGATTCATGCAAAATAATGGTTCAGGGAGAGAAACAAGGGCTAAGGAGCATAGAAAACAAAGCACAAAAAAGCACTAAGTGAATGGATTGCTAGCGATCCATACACGATGGATCGCCAGCGATCCATGTGAAGCAATGATACACTTGCGACCTAGCATGGCGAGATGATGGAGATAGTAGCTAAGTCATTAGCTCACGAGCGAGCTAAATCTATGGATCGCTAGCGATCCATAGACCATGGATCACTAGCGATTCATGCTTTTGGCTCAGGTCGCGAGCTAAACTCCTATAGATCCTCCTACATCCATCTGCGAGCAATTAACGAAGTGGCCTAGCCCAGAAGCTCTCCGATCTCTATAAATACCATCCTACCTGCAACATAAACGGGATCTTCTCCAGACTGGTTCCTGAAGCTCTGTTGGAAACTTTCTTCACTCTATACCTCCCTCACAACAATCTCCAAATGGATTCACTGTGATTCTCCGTTGAATTCCAACTCTGGGGATTCAATCTAGCTAAGGATAATCAAAAGCCTTGTAACCAAACACTACTTGTAACAGCAATCAATCTATAATAAAATTATAAAGTCGATGTAGGCTTCATTAACAGCCGAACCACTATAAAAGTTCCTTGTCTTCTTCTTTTTTCTTTCTTTTTCTATACCTGTTATCTATGTTACTGCTCTGTCGGAGCAGGGCTGGTGCTTTCATACTCAAACCAAGGTGTTGATCCATTTTTTGGGTTAACAGAACCATATTCATTTTTAGGTACTTTTGGAACAATTTTCCTATATACTCACATATTCGATCAAATCCAATATTTTCTATGCATGTTATGCTTTCTACTTCCATTTTGAATTCTATGAACTTATCATAACGTACTACTTATGTATCAAATACACGTGTTTATGTCTGTGATAATTTATCGCTAAATTTACTTAAGTGTGTGGTACCATTTTGGAATCATTAGACCTACGAAGTTATACATCTATATGTATCAATCTGAAGAGTTCCCAAACTCTTTTATCACTCCTACTAATTGAGTGTTTTGCACTTAACCATCTGAGATATTATTCATCGATACCATATGATTCATAATCATAGAATTATTTCTCAAAACTATGGCTTAGTCCATAATTCAAAATTTAATTGTTAAAATTTTAGATACTTCTGTGTTATGTAGCTATATCAACAAATATCATTATTCTATTAGATTTATTTCATAATGAATATTCAAAATATTCATATTAAATAAAACTATATTTACTTTTAGTTAATACCGAAAACAATTATTATTTCACAGACAATATTAAGTACGTTTACGAAAACAATTTTCATATCTTGATGCATTCATTGACAAGTATTAAACGATACACTTCCATTATTTCTGCCATTACTATAATAGCATATGAAATATGAAGCTTTAGTTAACTACTTATTATGGGCTATTTATTTCTTTACCATAACTAGTTTATAGTCGAGAGTTTTCGATCAAATATATTAAACTCATATAAATGACATTTATATAATATAATGCAACTGGAATAGAAATTACATTTCTCATTCCATATTAAGTATCTTTTAGTATTTTATACAATTCTCGTTTCCGATGTCCCTTTATGAAGCAGAGGCGACCATTCACTCTCTTTATCCCAACTATGTCTAAGTTACATCCACTTTCATACACTTGTTTTCCTTTCCAAAATAGTCGAATCCTTCAAAGGAGATAATCAATCGTATTAAGTACACGACTTTGCATTACGGTTTACTTTTTTAGTTCTAATGAATAAATTTCATTGAAGTTTCATACATTATGCACAACCTTATAGCATTTAACATTTATATATGATTGAATATATGTATCAAATATCTATATTCTTAGATTTCTTAAGTGTTTAAAACTCATAAAAGACAATATATAGTCTTGGACAAATAAACTCTTAAGCGATGAGGCATGAATTTTTTACTAGTTTTCTAAATTGGCTCTCGCATGGGACTTAGCGTGAAAGCATGCCAAAAGATTTAAGGTAAGTATATTTTGTATTTCTTTATCAATCCTTTATTTAGTTTATTTTATCAATTTTATTAGTTGCACAAATTTATCGATGTAGATAATAATAACTTTATATAGCATATCTTACAATATTAGAAAGGTGATACCATTTCATTTTTCTAATAAGACTCTCACTATATTTTTATGTTACTCAAAATCATAGGAAAAACAAAGAAATATTTTGGTTTCTCCAATGAGTGTTAGGGCTTGCTTGCCTTGGGATTTTGACCTTTAAAAAGATCAACAAATCATAGGCCTGCAGGTGATGGATACAGTTTATCGATTGTATTATACATAAGTCCTAACCCATGGTGTATGTACCAAAATTGGTCACAAACACCCAAGAATAGATTTAGTAGAGAAGTAAGTAAAGAAGATTAAATTAAACCGGGGAAAGGATTAAACTAAAAACAAATAAAAAGCAATAATCAGAAACACAGGGAATTATAGTGGTTCGGCGTTGTATGCCTACATCCACTTTGAAGGTTTTACCTTTATTAATCACTTATGAATCTGATTATAATGGAGAAATAAAGGTAGCATTTGATTACAATGAAGTTTCCTCTAATTAGCAGTGTAAAAAGATCCTAAAAATGAACCAAGAGGCATGTATTTATAGGGAGAGACGATCAGTGGCCTTAACTTAACAATCAACAACGATCGGGCAAATGTTCACCGATCATTTTTCTTGCATCCAATTCAAGCGAGATAGTTCCCACATGCCTCTTAATATTGCTCCTAAAATATGGAATCATTATGAGTTCTAAATTGGGGGATATGGAACGATCATTGCGGACTTGGATTGTGCACTGAACTACATCGATCATTTTGATGGATCAACAAAAATGATCGGCCAACAATGATTGGCCATCTTCAAATCTCCACTTTGTGACATGCGATCGTTTTTATAGGCTCCACTCTTCATTTTATTGATGCTTTGAAAGTTTCAAGTGAATTGGTCTTGTGGATTTTGAGATATTGATCGATCTTCGTCGATTTATGCTGTTTTATGGATCGTTCTAGATCGATCCATATAAATTCATCACTTGTCCATAACTCGAGCATATGAACTCCGATTGACTTGCAATTTGAAATGTGGCCTCATCGAGCCTTCCTTGTCACTTCATACCGATTACACCTTGATTAGGTACTTAGCCATTTTTTGTGCATTGTCCATTCAAATCCATTCAGCTATCGTCCATAATTTCACCTGTAACCGATTTGCAATCCATCCACTTTAGCCGAATCCACGATATCCCGGCCTAACCAAATGGACGGATAACACATGGTCTTTGTCCTAATCTCACCTTGACCTTGGGGAAGATCAACAAATCGAGAGAGATTATTCACTCGTACCAGCCATTTTCTAGTGACCTAAGTATAAAGCACGTATCTTGAGCAAGATCAACAAATACGTGCATGTATCATGCCTCATCTAGTCAATGTATTAATAGTACTACACATAATATCCTTAGCTTAAAGAAGATTAACAACTAAAGAGTATGCAAGTAGTATATTAATATGTAAATGGTAGAGGACAACTTATATTAAAGATTTATATTCATTAATACACACACACATATATACATATATATATATATGTATGTATGTATGTATGTATGTATGTATGTATATTAAGTGATATCGAATTAGGGAATAATGTATTTCTTATGAAATACCCCCATGATTCAAGTGACGAACACATTAGAATTCACGGTATAAATACAATACAATACATATGTAATTATTCCTTAAATCTAATTTGGGTTTCTTCCCAGTTCCACTTAGTTTTATACATATATAGTTATATAAGTATTAATTTATTTATAACTTTTATAATTTAATTTACCCTTATAATATATACATGTACCTTATTAATTAAATCTTATTTAATTAATTCTAATTTAATTTTATTAACTAAATCTTATTTAATTAATTATTTTATTAAAATTCTAATTTATTTAATATAAATTTCAACAATTGAATTTTAAATCATTCATCCTTAAAATTTAAAGATGAAGAGAGACTATAACATTTATAGTATTTAAACACATATATCATTATACATGTATATAATTTATTAATTACTTCTAATTAGTTTAATTTATCAAATAATATTTTAATTGAAATTGATATTAATTAAATTTAAAATTTTATCTTCATTTTCCTTAAATATTTAAGATAAATATGTGTATTTGATAAATTATATAATTTTAAATTTTATCATCATTTACCTTAAAATTTTAAAGACGAATATACACATACCGTTATTCAAAATTAAGTTATTTTCTAAACATGTCATCTTTTAAACTTAATTTTTAAATTTAAAATATAATTATTTAAAATTTTCAAGACATATCTAAAAAAATTATACCAAGGCCCAAAATCAATTTGGGTCTTTATATTAGGGATAACATTTGGGCTTACTTCGTCCTTTAGGCCAGGGCAATAGTCGAGTAGTGCGGAGTACTTGATTACCCAAACCTAATCCTTCGATACAACCTTTATAGAAACCTTATTAAAGGGGTAGGCTTTAATCTGTTAGCCCTAACATTGCTAAATTAGACCTCGTAGCTATTTGGTTATGATACCATTGAACGAACTAGGCTAGTCAAAAGCGGGTTAAACGGTTGAATTTAAAAAAAAATCCATTTTGATCTTTGTTAAGTCTATAAAGCCTAAAAGGATTTTAGATTGAAACTAAATATTTAAAATAAAATATTGTTTTATTTAATTTTCTTTGGAAAGCTTTTTAAATCTATGAGTGTATCAAATATACCCATATGTGTAACACTTACAAGTTAAAGTTAATATAGAGAAGGAAACTTTTCGTTTCTATCTCTAAACCTTATGCAATTAGTTAAGGGAAGATTTTGCTTTCATTGGAGTGTGAAATCTTTTATTTCTCTCTATTTAATTAAATTGATTAATTTATTAAATGTCATTAACGAGCAATTTTGACACAGCATAAATTGCGAGTATACGAAAATATACTTAAGTGTATACTGTGAAAGTGCAATAGATAAGATGTGTACATATTAATGTGATTGTATGTAGATGTTGGGATTTACATCGCAATGGACTAATTTCCTCTTAACATATGCCTTTTTTCTAGGGTATTGAATTAAAAACATACATAATAAAAGATGTATAATATATATATATATATGGAAATTACATTTGGTAAACTTATATAATTTGAAATCTAAAATTAACATTAATGAATTAACTTTCTATTAGGGAAAGATTTGAAATCAAGAATTACATTAATGCATAGAATCCATCTTATTAATTTGAATTGGAGCAACACAAATATTTTTTCATCTACATAAAATAGCATGCGATGTTTTTAATATTAAATTAATTAATTTATGTAAACATCTAATTGGAGAAACAATGCGAAGAATATTTAAAACTGAGATTATGGCCCACCTAATGATGATGTATGGAGCACAGAACAAATCAGGAGAAGCTATGAAAATCAAGGTGATTGAATTAAAACAAAATGCTAAAGAAAAGTGGTTGACTGAAGGGGATGAATGTTCAAAAAATTTCTATACAAAAATATATGTGAGGAATAAGACTAATTACAATTTACAATCATTTAACCAAGATGGAAAAGCAACTACTGATTTTTCAAAAATTAAGGAGGAGGCTATATCAAATATTTCACAGAACTATACAATGGTCAATGTGAATCATCTTTACCTCATATTCAGACTAGAGGATTGATCGATGCTAGATGAAGATGGCTGCTAAGTAGAAGTGTGACAGAACTTAAAGTTTGGATAGCCTTGTAATCCATACACATTGATTCCAGCCCGAGCCAGACGGATTGGGATCTGGCTTCTTCAAAGCCCATTGGAGTGATCTGAAAAGTACAATTGTGTCAACAATTCAAGAGTCTTTTCATGGTTGATTTCTATTTAACTCCTTATGCTGATTGATTTCTATTTAAGTGTAATGTTTATCATTTATAGTTTATCCATTTAATTCCATATGTGCATACGATATATCCACAACCTTCTCTGAGGTATAACTACATATATGTCTATATATATGTGCATCTTACTACCTAAAAAGAAAATCCTGACCACTTACTACTTCTTAAATAGGGAGGAGGCAAACCCAACAGCCATATAACACCTCAACCCCGAAGCGGGCCCTCTATAATGTAATCACTAGTTAACCAGCCCTAACTACGTAAGCCGATGATTCTTAGATACAACTTTATAATTTAATTAGCTGCATTAATAATGCATCTCAAAGACTTATCTAAGGGTTAACTAGCACATTTCCAACAAACAAAAAATTAATTGAACTTTGAGGTCTTTGCATATCCCACACGGATTTTACACTAGTAGGAAACAAAATCCGTCAGGGCATAATATAGGTCTTTGCTAAAGACCGATCGGGACCACCAGGTCAAAGCCTATATGTTAGCCTACTTCTAAACACCGGTCTAGCAACAACACTAACATAGCCCGCTGACCTCCCACAATCGAAATCCTGCTTAGACTTACCTAATACAAGTTAAGGAAAATGCTCATTTCAGTTACTTAATACCTCTTATTAGGAAAAAAAACTCACCCTATTTCTCAATTAAGCATCGTCATAGGTTATCTAATACTTCTAATATAAGGAGGAGGTGGACCCAATGGCCATTTAATACTTTCCACCTCGAAGTAAACCCCTTGACATCCCTAAAGGTACCGAGTCGTTTAATACTTCAAATCCAAGACAACCCTTGTTATATTTTCCCGCACCTATAAGCGAACATATACATATTCCCCATGGGTCCTATAGTTGGAGATTTGTCACATCAGTAGTACGTATACACAACTGTTGGTAGCCTCTAGGTGAAGGGCTGACTTTTGTTGTGTAACTCTAGTGACCTCGCATCCCAACCAATACTGAACCAAACATTTATCTGAAACCTAAATATTGGGCTAGGCCCGCTAATACACGCTCATCCTAAACCAATTATAGAGGCTATATAATTTCCATTATGGAAATTATGTCGCAAACTAAGTTTATTTATTAGTACTTCTTTATTTATTTGCAGCAAACCTATCCTTATCTTATATGCTTATTTCCTATATCCTTCATTTCCTTTTTGTGTCACTTAAATGTCACTCATTTCTTTACCTTTAATTAACCATCCTTAATAAATGGTTATTATTATTCAAATTGGACAGCCACTAATGACTCATATTCATTTATTTCAAATCTAACCTATTATGTCTATTCTGTTACCTCCATAAATGTCATGTTCAATTCTGCAATTAATCCCCTTAAATACATTTATGTGCCCATTTGATTTCTACAATTCCCTATTAACTGCACATTTATTGCCCATTAATACAGCAACCATTATACATAAATGTTGGAGTTATACCTCCCTTTCATTGCAACCTCCTACTCCTATGATTTATTATGTTAATAACATTTAATCATCCTAATTGTAACTAATACGAGTACCGACATATATTTATTTATTATGCTTTATTATTTACCTTATGTGTGTGTATTTATATATATATATATATATATATTCAATTAGTAGGTGGGGTTATACATTATATATATCGCTAATTCCTACATTTAGGAATTTCAGAATATGCACTTATATGTACATTCTACAAAGAACAATAGTTTCCATATTTTGATATATTAGAGCTACCCTTCCCATAAAGGAAATCATTACCATTATAAGTTTCCATAAACTACCTAAAAGTGAGAGTTTTGCTCCGTTTGAAATTACAAGGAAGTAACTCTTTTATCTCTATTGAAATAGACAATGCAAACTACGGAGAAAAACATCTGTATTTTACACATCACTTTCATTTTGGTATATTCCTTATTATTTTAAATGTTACACTTTTTACACATAGTTGTGAAGTTAGACAGTCTATGGAAATTTACACGAAAATAGGTAAAACTAAATTGTACCTACAACGCTCCCAATAAATTAAAACATAGAAATTTACATTCCAAGTCAAATGAAGGCATTCCAAATTATAACCAGACAATTTATAACCCAATTAACATAAATCTTGAATAAACTTCATAGTCTTATCAACATCATACTTTGAAATTTTAAAGAACTAATTTCCAAAATTTCCAAATTAGGGTGTGTATACGATTCCATCATAATTACATAACTTATAGAAATGTAAGCGAGATTTCAATTAAATACTTTCATTTTAAACCTACAGTTCAAGAGATTTTGCACACGCATAATAACAAAATAAAATTCAACGATATAAATTTTAGTGTTATTTATAAACCATATAATTTTCCACTAACTTTCCTAGCTTTCCAAATCTATTAAATCCAAATCCATTCCTTTAATTGACACCTTTTTCCTTCCCATCCCAAAAATATGTATAACAAGATATATACATGCACATAAGAAGTTCATATCTGAGAGGAAATTTAAGTTAAGTGGAATATAGATTTATAATTATAAAATATACCTTTTTGGCAGAATTGATTCACTTCTTCTCTTTTATTTTCCGTCCTTCTCCGATATATATATTATTATTTTTTATAATTTCTAGAAATAGTGGAGAAGTGAGGGGCTAGGCCTTTATTTACAAGCGCTCGAATCAGTTCTATCTGTTAGGCCGAGGTTCAACCTTAGCCCTCGACACTTGAACCAGTCGATCGCTCCCCTACAGACGGTCGATTGCTCCCTTATAGACGGTCGACTGGCCCAAGGAGGGGGTCTACCAGTGGAGTCCAAGCGTTAATTATTATTTATTTCCTAAATTCCTTTTTTAATTATTTTTGATCCAAAAACTTCAAACGCTAATAACTTCTTCGTTTGAACTCCGATCGTAAAACTTTATATATATAAGTCGCTCGGAAAATCGCCACAAACCCAATGGTACAATTTCATGGTCAAATTCTAACATTTTCTCAAATTTTATTTTTGAGCCTTATTAATTCTTTTTAATTAATTGATGTTAATTTCACGGGGTGCAACACGACTCCTCCTTGATTGAGAGGAGTAGTAAGGAGATGAAGAGCGTTGTTTGGGACGATAAAGATCGAGGCCCTTTAGATATTGGTGGTGATGGGAGTATATTTAAGAGTAGGAGTTACGACAATGCTCTGTTATCTATTCCCTCTAGGGATCATTGTCGCGACGTGGTGGAGCGCCTCTTAGAAGGTGTATAAACCTGCATTGCTTATGTAAGTTAGCACGTAAAGAGCCAGTGTAATAACAGCGTTCCATATCGCATGTACATTAGAAAAAACAATACTAAAACTAATATACGAATTAAGGTAAGATGGGACGTTCATGTATGAAGATCAGTGGATGCATACCTGAATGGTGTGTGCAATGTAGTTCTACAAACACTACGGACCATGTGGTCTTGTTTGTTCAAGGAGGATATCATAACCTCATGTGGGCATATGCAGTTCAACGTAATGTGTTCCTACAAGGAGGTCCTTACATGTAGTGAAGTCGGGGAGATCTATGTTGAAATTAGCAAAGTCTTCGGGAAGCAAATAGTTAGAAGAACATGAAGCATCGCCATCTTCATGAATGATGGGACGATCGCTTTCTGTATCGTAACACCCCATGATTTTTATGATAATTAATTAAAAAAAAATAAGTAAATAATAAACGTCGAAAATAGAATTTTTACAAACGTTAGAATTTGGCTATGAAACTTGCCTTGGCGATTTCTAATCAATTTTCATGTATAAAGTATTCTGATTGGAGTTCCAATGAAAAAGTTATTAATATTTGAACTTTTAGAGTCGGAAATAATTATATATGTAATTATGATAATAAAATTTAATTAATGTTAATTAGTAACGATAAAGGAAACTTAAATGTTAATAAATGTTAACGTTAAATTAAATCTAAGAGAATATATATCAGCAAAAATAAATTATTGCAATAAGATTTAAAAAGGAATCAAACAAGCGCAATCGTTTAAATAATGAATAAAATACACAAAATCAAAGCCCATTAATCAAATCACCATTAAAATACACAATGGTCAACCGGTAGCGGTCGACCCAAGATCATGTAAGGTTGACCGTTGACGTGTAAATCGAAGATATTAAAGCATAAATTGAATGATAGAGATGCAACCAAATATTTTTCTTCCGTGCCAAGTTTTTGATTTGTGTCTCTAGTTAAACTAAAGATTGCATAGGGTAAATGTAACGCTCTAGGTTAACTCCAAACTCTTATAAATATAGGCCTAGTTTCTCACTTCTCTTCTTATAGTTTCTGTGTTACAGAGTGGAGCTCTGCCATTCTCTTTTCTCTACAATCTCTAGAATTCTAAAAGCAGTAAAATTATTATATTATATATATATATATATATAAGTAGAGGAAAGTGGAGAACAAGAGAAGAATAGAACCATTTTAGAACTCAGAGACAACGGTGAATCATGAATCTTAAACTCAAATCTAAATGTAATTCAATCCTTTCCCCAGGTCTGTAATTATAATAGGTGTATACCTTTTTTATATTTTGGATTTAAAGTAAGAAGGAGTTAAATAAAAAGGAAATGAATCTAGATATGGAGAATTGGAGCTAAAAAGAGGTGAGTGGGAATATAATTTATGCATTTATATAATATTAGACCATGTCGTGCAAATCTATTCCTATATGCCTATAATGTTAATTGGAGTTGGTGGCTAAATTTATAAATACAAAAATGAAATTGGAAAAGCCTGCCTACATATTATGTATATGTTAACTTGTTATATTTACATGTTATATAAACGTAAACCTGGAAAATGTTTTGGATATTTAGAGTTCGAAATTTCATTATTAAGAAATATGAAATTATGAATTTATTTATGATATGATAATAATAGATTGGTATTTTGAACGAATAATAAGAATGTAAAATAAAGAAATGACATTAAGATATTAGGGGTTTAAGTGGTATTTTAATTTGTTGAAATTTAGGATCTTGCATGGTGAATTTCTATACATTATGAAATTTAAAAGAAAAAAAATGCGTTGTTTGAAATGACAAGGAATACACCTAAAAAGAAAGAGATGTACAAAATAGGGATACTTACTGTATTTTGTACCGTCTATTTCAAATAATGAAAAAGTAATTCTTTGTAATTCTAAATAACACACAAATCTTCCTTTTTGGATAAGATATAGAAATTTACAATGTTAACATTTTATGATGTAGTTCTAATGCATTAAAATGCAGAGAACCCCAAAGCGTTAAATAAAAAGATATAAATGCAATAAGAACATTCTAAAATGAAAAGAAACATGATACCAATAAAAATGGAAATTTGATAAAAAGAAAAAGAAGAATAGGTAAGGGTAAATAAAAGGGTAAAAAAAGGAATAGAGAGAGAAAATGGGAAAATGATAAAAAGAATGGGAAATTATATTATGGGACAATTAAAATGGAAAGCGATAAATAATCATAAAGCAAGAAAGATATAAACGCATAATGAAGTAAAAGACTTAGGGCCAATAGTGAACTATAGAGGCAAGAGAATTAAGTAAGAATGAATGAATGAATACACACACACACCATAAGTATGCGTTTACGATGGATATGAACAATTAAAGTTAATATATAATTGTATGAATAGAATGAGTACATTAGTCATTAGTGTAGGTTGGAATGCGAGATCAGTAGTGTTATATAATAGAAGTCTGCCCACCGCAAGGGGCTACCAGCAGTTATGTAACATTATACTGATCTGGGACAAATCTGACCTTAGGACCCATGGAAAGTATACGCTTGCGTATAGATGAAGGAATACCCCCAATAGATAGAGGAGTCCGCTTTAAAAATAGAAAAGAGGGGGGATATTGCCTTGATTTATAGGCGATCTAAATGTGATGGTGAGTGGGATTGGGCACTATGCAGCATGTGTTGGTACCAAATCAGGAGTAGGGCTGTCATAGGGCGAGAAAGTCATCAGTCCTTAGTGGTCAATGGGAAAGACATGGTTACACCTAACTGGTCTTCGCCTTAAACTAGGGTAGGCCAAGTTGGGTAATGCCATTTGTTGAGAAACATAAAAGTCATACACACTTTCTATTATATATGTGTACTTTCTATTATATATTTACGACTGTTGTAGGTGTAGCATCCTCATAGTTAAAGTCCTTTTGTGTATCTTTTCATCTACAATTTCATGTTGTACAATTTACATAAGTATACATGATTTTTGTCATTTTATTGGGCGCACCTAGTCTACATGGATTGCTGACCATTGGAAATCTTTATTAATGAAAACCAAATGCTCTTTCTACATCTTTCCTTTATCCCTCTTGCATTGCAGAAAAAATCATTTGTTTGTTACTTATGGATTTGGAATGGTTTTAACATTGATACTCCATTTAGGGTATATACCATCACCAAGAGAATACCTATGATCATACGCATTTTCTTTGGAGTAAAGGAACATGAAGTTGATCCACCATTCGCTACATCATTAAATAAAGTAGACCGTTCAGCTATGTTAAGGTCGATATTAGATCTTGACATCCCAAGAAAAGCAGGCCACATCCATTATTCATAAGAAGTTGCCACATAAAACATAATTGTCTATCTACATGACTTAACTTGATAAAATGATGATTACTCCTTTGGGTAGTTCTTCTACTCTCAATGCATATAGTCAATACTACCCAACATTCTTGTCCATTCTCTACTTCCATGCATCTCCATTAATCTTACCACGTCATCTTCATTCGGTCTCTATAAGTACTAATCACCAATGTTGACGATAGCGTGATAGAAATGATCTATAGCAGCTAGTATTATGCTTTCCCCAAAGTGCACATTTTCGTCAAGAGAGTCAACTGGGCTGGCATATGCCAGCATTTTTATTGTAGTAGTTATATTTTGGTGATCGGTGAAACCCTAAGTACGGGATGCTTTGGGTTTGGGGAGAAATTAACTACCATGTTTTTTTAAAGAAAAGGATGTCGGCGCAAGGCCACACGGCCATATATGCATAGTAAATAAAAATAGTATGTCCGACTAACAGGGCTAGTTGGTAGCTACATAAATCAACCAATCATAATAAGCTAAAAGTCCAAGATAGCACCCATCTTAGGAATACATACAAACATATAATTATACATATAGATAAAAACCCCCGTAGCACACAAACTTCCAACCGTACATCATCAATGCTTCGATCACCAGGCAGGCTCTATTGTTGTTGCTACCTGCCAATTCTTAAAGAGCAGCATCAGGAATGAAGAATTGAAGCAGTCTAGTCTAAGCTCCTGTCCAAACATAGTAAAGATACAAAATCTTGTTTGCCACAGATATATAAGTGTGAGACTTAGAATTAAACCATGATCATTTCTTTTCGACCAAACTGCATAACCAAAAGTGAGGGCAAGAAGGGTCCCCGCGAAGTTAGGAGAGTAGGAAGACCATAGATTCTACAGCTCATCTACAGAGACAACCATGCTTATATTCTGGTTCAAGGCACATAGTGTGCCTAAACCTGATAGCAAAATCACATTCAAAAAATATGCATGGAAGAACCTGTATAGTCAGAGCAAAAAAAAACAAGTGGTAGCTAAACCGGATATTTCTGAGCTAGCAATTCAGTTTTGTTAAGCTTATTCAACATGATGAGCCACATATGGAGTTTAAATCTTAGAGGAGCATTAAGATGCCAAACAGAGTTAGAGTTCAAATACATGCCGGAGAGGTTGTAGAAAGAGTATAAAGATTTCACCGAGAAAATGCCTCTTGGACTTTAAACAAAGTAGTCTTACGGAATCCTAAAGAATAACAGTCACCTCATTCGATATCTTCTTCTTAAAACATCACTGCTTTAAGTAGAATTTTGAACAAAGTAATATTGCATGAATTTTTCATTATATAATGATGGCGGTCTATCATGTTGTCTACAAGATTGACCAACTTGCAGTTGATTGGTTGCAAGTAGTTAGATTTCGTACTCGAATTGATCTTCTATCATATCATCAGAGTTATCATCTCTATCGTTGGAGAATATAAGATCTATAATAGACATGGTTATTGTTGAAAATATAAGTGAAGAAGTAGTAATGTTGTAAATGAGTATGGATGAAGAAGCTTTGTGTGAGGATTTACAGTTGTCTTGTTGACAGTAGTTAATAAATGCAACATATGGGTTGTTCGCATGGATAAAGTGTGTTTGTTTGTAAACTCTGGATGATCGACATGTGGTAAGATCTGAAGGCTAGGTTTTTTATCATGTGGATTATGGTTTTGTCCCGTGTTCCAAGTTTGTTTGTTTGTAAGTTCTAGATGATCTCCACGTGACAAGATCTGGAGGCTAGGTTTGTTATTATACGGATTGTGGTTTTGTTCTATGTTCCAAGTATGTTTGTTGTAAGTTTTGGATGATCGCTAAGTGGTAAGATCTGAAGCCTATGTTTGTTATCATGTGAATTATGGTTTTGTTCTATGAATCTAGTATGAAATGAAAAACCAAATAGTATGAATCATCATCACATGAATAAAATCTAATATACACAAAAGATCAAAACATGAAGAACATCTTAGATACACAAATCAGTAATACATGAAGAACATCTCAGATACACAAATCAACAAAATATCCTCAATCATCAATACATGAACAATATCTCACATACATGAAAATGTAAAGAAGATCAAAACAACCTCAATCATCAGTATGATATGACCCAATCTCACTCCCATCGCCACTAACACTACTACTATAATCATTGACATCGTAGAAGGGATGGTGATTAGGTAGTGATTGCTGCTACTGCAACTCCTGAATCTGAGCCAGATAATCCTATATCCGCGCCTCATGCTGCTAAGCTTGAGTCTGATGCAACATTACATACTTAGTCTACTGCTGATGTAACTTAGCCTGGTAAATCTAATACAAAATTTGAGTGTAATCAAGCATCATGCTCACAAATGTAGCAATTACTCGTTGATTCTCATCCGGGTACTAATCATTTTATGAGGGAAAAAAGAATATTATACATATGTCGAAGCAAAATAGTGGTCAACTATATGAAAATTACACAATCAAATATACATCATGCAAACGACATAAACCTGTAGAAGTGCACCCTCGATAAACTCATCTGCTAGATACTATAGTGGAACCTTTTCGACTACACCTTGTAAATCATACACTCTGAAAACATTCTAAAGGGGCAGATAAAGGAGGCTGTGTATACCATGAGGATGAAGGCTCAAAAGTCGCAACAAAAATAGGATCTCTACCAAAGGACAAACTAGAACCAATATGATTGGAGTTCAAACCCTGTATATACTTAGTTGACGAGTAAGAAAATAGGCCTACTTGAGTCCAGTAAACATCAAAGTCTCCAACTATAGTAAAAGGCTCCCATCTACCCATACAGCAACCCTCAAAGCAGTTATATAAGAAATAACAACATGAATAGATTCAACCATATCATTCCATGCGAGTAGAAACCTGAAAGAAGACCCTACATCAGAAGATTGAGAACTGAAATATATTAGCTTTCTCAACATCAGGCTCCATAAAAATCATGTACTTATGCCATGGATTGTGAATAATGTTACTGCATCTCCTTAGTTGTTTGGCCCCAATCAACTCATTATGCATCCCTGTTGAACAAAACGTACATGCAAAGCATTGCCACATCGATGTAATCTAGGGAAATAAGCATATGAAACAATGTTTGCTTCATCAACGAGTCGTGGGTGCATGATGGTCATGTACTCGTAGTACTAGTATGTGAGAATATAACAAAATCCAAATAACTCTGCATTGCCGTAAAGTATATGTGTCCAGAGATAACCAAGGATGGTAGTACTATAATAACAAGCATGAAGTCCATCAATATCAACCAACCCATTAAGATATCCAAGTCGTATGGTGTCGTTGCTATTCTAAAAAATGTCAAATCAAAAAGATATAGCAGGAAGGCATCACTACAAGGGGAAACGCAATTTCCGACGGCCAAAAGCCGTCGGCGGCCGTCGGAAGCCGTCGACCGCCGTCGGAAATAACCGTCGGAAATGGCGTTGTCGGGAAGCAGTATTTCCGACGGTTTCCGACGGACGCTGCCGTATACATTTCCGACGGCCATAGACGGTTCCCGACGGATTCCGACGGATTCCGACGGGTGTCGGAATCCGTCGGAAACCGTCGGGAATCGTCTGAAACAGGCCGTCGTTATCCGTCTGTAACCGTCGGGAATTTCGACCAATAAGCTGTCGGAAGCCGTCGGAAGCCGTCGGAAATCTGCTGTTTTTTTTTTTTATTTGCTTCAGATTTAGCCTTCCAACCGCATTTCTCATCAAAACATTAGAATATCAATACTACTACACAATCCAATATACAATAGTCCAACCAAATATTCAAACTCAAACCACAAAATATTTAATAAACACACAAATAAATAAAATTACATCAAAATATAAATAACCATTCCAACATTAACATAATCCTAACAATAACTGTTCTACCATGTTGTTAATACACAAATTCATCAATATTCTCATACACGTTCTCATACTACCATAGAACCAAATGTGTCAAACATAATTATACATAAATCAATAATTACCTACGCCGTCTATCAAATCATTCTAAGTTAAAACAAAACATACCTGAACGAGCAAGTAATGAATTAATCTCCTGTAGATCCAGAGCCAGCCGAGGAAGGAAAGTGACCACCACCCTGTTGCTGCTGTTGCATGTACTCTAACAACTGTGCGGTATGGCCTGTTGGCGGTTCTGCTCCTCCAACTGGGCAACTCTAGTACGCAATTCTTCTATATCTGCAAGATCGCTCTGATGTCTACCCCGCCGTCCCCTACTCTGACTACTGGACTGCAATAATTGAAAAATAAATAAAATTCAAGTTTAATGTTTTGAAAAAGTGAAAATATCATATTTTTAGAAAAAGTAAATTATTTACCGCTAAATTGCCAAATCCGTATCGTCGACCATGCTCTGCTGGATCCATAACGGACTCAAATATAACGTCTTCCTCATTGGTCGTCAGCTGATCTCGACCTGTGTCAGCAAGGAGTTTCTTCCGCTGCTCCATAAACTTCTCCTGCATTAACAAATTAATAATATCATATCTTATGTCATCATAGTTTAACAATTAAAACAATTACTAATACTGAATAAAATAAAATATGCTTACATGGCTTTTGCTAGATTTATCGTCCTGCCATGTGTACGAAACAGTCCCGTCTGGATTAACATGCTCGACAGCATGCGTACGGGTGAACACGTCCATATAGCTGACAGGACCATGTGACTCGGCTTCCTGAAGGTGATTATTACATACAATTATTATACATTTAAAATCATATAATATAAACTATTTACATTTATTATTCAGTAAATTTACCAACTCCTGCCGATACTGCTGAAACGACTTCGATCCTCCGCGATGAGTGACGGGATTCTTATTTCTATTTGCAGAGTTTCTATCCGACTCTGCCTGTACATTCAAAATTTTATACGTTAATTTTCGATCACGTCAAATTAATAATTCAAAAAAAATTAGTATACTTGCCTTCGCCTCGTCCGTCTCCCAGTATCTCAACCAAGCTTCCCACACGCTCTCTCCCATCCACCGTGGTTTCTTACCAGATTTCTTAATCTCGGATATCGTATCCCTGTAGTTCTTGCGCATCTTCTTCATCCAGTATGCTCGTGCCAGCATCATATCATCTGTCTGGATGTCTATCTCAGCCTGTGTTATAATTAAAAAGATTACACTTTAAACGAGATAAACAGTTAAAAAACGACAAAAACGAATTAAAAATGGAAAACAGAAAAATATGCATACTAGGACATCCTGCCATATGCACTCTATGATGTGAGGAGGGATGTTATCCCACTTCGGCCAGCAGGCACTCATCCTACTACGATAAGAAGCTCTAGAGACGTCCAACACAACCTTAGAAGGAAGTAGATCGAACCCCCTGTTTTTAAGTACGATATAGATAAGTACGTACTTATATCATAGAAAAAATAAGATGCTGAATAAAATTTAATTCTTACCCATCTACTCTAGGGACTAACGATACAACTGCACGTTGTGGCTCTTGCGATGGGCCACTACCATCGCCTCCTCCTGACGATCGTGAAGAGCTCCTACCTCTATATGACATAATGCTAAACCTGTGACATATACACATCATTATATAAGACAATAATAACATGATAATGAAATATATTTCATATGAAAATGACATCAACGGTATAAATTGCTTAATTAATGACTGAAATGGAAATAGAAATGGAAGTGTGTTATACCTGATTCATAATGGGTGTACTATTCCAACGATAAGCAGAGTTCATTGAATTTCGGGATCGTTTCCGTTATTACTTAAAGCGAATTCAACAAACACGTTTATACCATTATAAAAATCTTCTTTTATTGAGCCCCTCAGTCCTTTTCTTTGGTACATCCATCTCCTCCGATCAACAAAATAATCAATCATTTTTCCTATTTGACAAAATGAGAAGTTCAAACTTTAATATTTATTTTGAAGAATACAAATTCGAAAAAGATTATTTTCATGGTCGTATAATATTTTGAATTTAAAGAACAGCTTCACAAATTTAAAAATATTTTCAAATAGGGCACATTTTATTTTTTAACGTAACGATTTAAAAATATATATAATTTTTTTTTCATTGGTCAGGCATCCTACTTCCCATTATAAACACAGTAAGCATTTACATTTCGTATATTACTTCGTCTCAAACGATTCAACAAAATTTCGGCAGCATTTCCCTTTTGTTCCCTGCATTGTACACAAATGCGTGTACGCAGGAAACAAAAAAGAAAAGTTAGGCCGAAATTTTATGAACCGTTTGAGACGAAGTAGTATACAAAATGTAAATGCTTACTGTGTTCATAACTTGTCCAATACAGGGACAAATCCGACAAACATTGTACCAGATGAATATAAATGGTCGTTTTTCGAAAAGAACGACTATTTATACAACGATCATGTACAACACTCGTCAGACGGGGCCAAAAACTCTCTAAGTGACATTTGTCAGTTACATGCGCGCATTTTGCAAAAATATACAGTTTTACTCAATGTTCACATTTACAAAAATATATATTAATTTAACACATTTATTCAACGTATTACGCATCAACTAAAGGCTCGTTCGACGTATTTTTTTGTTGCATAAACTAACACAATACAATGATAACAGTGCTACACACATATATAATCAATATAAATTATACATGTTTTTCGCAATTTCACGATATCAGATGAAATAGGAATACCATGGAATGCTAGAAACTATTATAACACTATTGTAAACAATTTCAATCAACAATTACCCCTAATTTATCAAATTATGCAAATCTTGAATTAGGATAAAAACTAAAATTTTGGCTAAAACAAGAGATTATATCTGTTCTAAAGAGCAGTAGAAGTTAATTGCACAGCCGGGAAGAACCTGAAATCTCGAAATTGCTGATTGGAGGGTTGGGGAAGAGAATTGGGGGAAATTAAACTAGAATTTTCGTATGAAAGTGAAGAAGAAGCAGGCTCGGCTGGAGCATAATATTCGCGAATTTCCGACGGCTTCCGACGGCCGCCGACGGCCCGTCGGAAACCGTCGGAAATAAGCCGTCGGGAGCCGTCGCCCTGCCCTGCCGGTTTTTGAGCTTTTTCTTGTAGTGCATGTGTAACAAGAGTGTACGTATCAACGGTGCCCCTATACTGGGCTATATACCTCTTTAAACATGTAAGAGTAACTATACACTCTTTAACCTCATGCTCAAGCATCCCACATAAATTACGAACAGTATGGAACACTCGGATACTTCACCGTGTGAACGCACACTGTAGTTCTCCTAGGGGACCGACAGTTGTACTTAGAAAATAATAGGCTACCACATCCCCATATTTGAACTCCGCCTAGTGCAGAAGCCGTTATTTTTTTTGTTCGGACTGCAATAACTCCTTCATTCTAACTCAGAATCAGGCGAGACTTCGACCGATTAATTCTCACCTAAATTGCGGACAGTATGGAACACTCGGATACTTCATCGTGTGAACGCACACCGTAGTTCTCCAAGGGGACTGACAGTTGTACTTAGAAAATAACAGGCTACCACATCCACATATTTGAACTCTGCCTAGTGCAGACCGCTATTTTTTTGTTTCGACTGCAATAACTCTTTCGTTCTAACTCAGAATCAGACGGGATTTCGACCGATTAACTATCATCTAAATTACGGACGGTATGGAACACTCGGATACTTTATCGTGTGAACGCACACTGTAGTTCTCCAAGGGGACTGGCAGTTGTACTTAGAAAATAATAAGCTACCGCATCCCCATATTTGAATTTTGATAAAAATTAGAATTTTAAATTTTTATTGAAACTCAAAACATAAAAATTAGAATAATTTTATATTTATTTGTTTTTTATTAGTCAAATTAAATTTAAATCTTTAAATGGGTTAAATGGGTAACCCGCTTATTAAGTAGGTTGGGTCATAAATGAGTTGGGTCATAAATGGGTAAAAAAGAATGGGTCATATATGGGATGGGTCAAACTCGACACAACCCATTTTGACCCAACCCAACCCGTTTGACAGGCCTAACTATGACACAGCGATCTACATGTGAAAATGTTGGTAACTGAAGAAAATCACCGAACGGTGATGCATATAATCTATCTTTAATCTGCTGAGGTAATATGCTAAAGTATTATGTCATGCACTTACACCAACCAATGCACATTGTTATATAACCGGGCGATATAGGTAATTATATAAAATTAACATTAAACTATCTAAAGCGATGATAGTAATATTTTCTAATGGCCTTATTTATTTACTAAAATTGTATATTAATTAAAATATACCTACAGCGTCGCTAACGGTACACCCAAGCGATGTACTTTCGTCACTGGAAACTCGTGCAAGCAACATAGATCATCTACAGTCAAATCAGCATTAAAACATCATGTGTTGCACCAGCATCAACACCGATAGTAAAATGGATGGTATGTCTCGCAAATTTGAAAAGTCGTGGCCACATTTCAATGTTCCTTGAATAAAAAATGAAAAAATTTATGCTGAGATATGCGAGACAATGGCCCCAAGCATCTGAAATAGGTGCTTAGAGGCAAGCACCTATTGAACAGGCACCTGAGCATTAAGCATTTGTTTAACATATACCTCATTCCTTGATGCTTGTGCCAAGGAGTAGGAGCCCGTTGAACATAAGCCTGATCTCTAGCGCTTGTTAAGCATATGCGTAATATTTAGGCGTCTATTCAACAGACATCTGGATCAACAAACGTTGGAAATTTAACATTTTATAACCTATGAAAATGTAAAATGTAACTAGCAAACCGTTGAAGATGCTCTAGGGCTTCACGCTTCATGATTACAGCACATCAACATAAACCTCCAAAAGAAAAGGCACTAAGGGCTTCACATAACAATATTCACTATGTGATATAATGAACGATTTTAAAATATAGTTGTCTAAGTTATAAGATTTGAATTATGAATTAGAGAGAGACATTTGAATCCAGATAGGGGATATGTTTGTATGTTTATATTTACTTATATTACATTTTCATGGAAATTTAAATTTACCCTTAGTACATATCAATGAATAATCGTACTTCATTGATGAATTTACATGTCGGTAAGATTCAAATGACTATAACTCTAAGATGGCATGGTAGTACACATTCACAATTACTTTTTGAACATGTCAATAAAATTCAAATAGTGTTAAAAAGGGATATCAGGTAACTTTAACAACATACACAATTATTTTTCTTCAATTTTGGCATTATGGCGTATATATGCTAATCAGCACATAAACTATATGTTTATGATAAGATCAATCACCACATGAGCATGATAAAGAAAAGGCCACTAAAACATTAAAAATAATCACTATCGTCATCTTTCTTTACATGTAACCATTTAAAAATGATTTTTTTCGATTTGGCCAAATTTCACGAACTTATTACGCAAATAGACTACTTTCGAAGCTAATTATAGAAATAGGCAATTTTTGGTCAGCTCAGCGCCGTGCTGGAAAATTATACAGGCGACAAATCAAATATCACGTGTATATTATTATTTTTATGTAAAAGGTTAAACGCAATTTTAAATGGCATTTGTTTTGTTTTGTACAAGCGCCATTGGAAAAAGCATCAACTTTATTTTTCCAATAAACGGTGAAGGCGACTTTTGAAAAGCCACCACTATTGCATACTTTTTACTTGGGCAGCACTTGAAAATGCGCATGTTTTTCTTCCTGTTGTACATAACAACACCCTTCTTTCTCTCTCTCTCTCTCTCCTTATTTCTACTTTACCAAACTTCAAACCAAAAAAACTTAAAATCCTCCCTACCAGTTCTCTTCCACAATTCTGTTTCTTTTTTCACCTAAATTGTAGAATTTTCATAGATTTGCTTCATTATCTAAGGTAATTCTCAATAATTACATTTGATTTTTACTTGTTGTATATTTATTGTTAAAATTGTACATTTTAGCTAGTTGCTATGGATAATTGAAAATTTGACGATGAGACTTTAATTGAATATTGTCACAATTTGGAGTTTGATTGTAATATTAATGTTGATGATATTGAATTTGCACTCGAAACATAATTATCACAACATTCCTATGCAGTTAAATTCACGCAAAATCTCCGCTATAGCTCATAGCACTCTTCGACCACTACGCTTTTTCAATATAGCATTATTAAACAATATATCTGCTTTAATCCCCGCTACTTTCCAGTACACCCGCAAAATCAAGGCTTTTTTAGCAGCTGTAGCAAAATTAATTTAAAAAGTTTGATTAGAGTAGTTCTCTTTTATAACAAATTAATAATGTTAGGGTAAAGACCTAATTTTAAGGAAAAAGTGCTTAATATAAGTTAAAAATGTATTGTAGTCACCAAATCTGAACTGCATAAATCATGATATTTTCCGATTATGTTATATAAGATTAAACAACATTCCTTTTTCCTACAATAATGATATGAGAATGAGAATAAATTAACTTTAAATATTTGGTTTTATATTTAATGAAGCTTTTTGCACCTCCGCTATATCCCCTCTTTATCCCGTTATAACTTTTGGCACCTTCACCGCTATGGAACCAAAAAGCGCTTTAATTGTACGACAACATTCCCATAATTATGACACTAAGCTCAATTGAATGTTGAGGCAATTGAGCATAGGGCAGAAAAAAAAGTTTGCGTTGATACAGAATTAGTTGTTCGTATACCCGATGAAGAAGGTCATAGTGATATAGAACATGTTAATGAGGAAGAGAATTGTCTTGATAGATTGACTAAGTGTAAGAAAGAACTAGCTATTGAAAAGCAACCTCCATCCGAAATGGTGTCACTGTGGAGTTACCTATGATGTGATCTTGTGCAGAAATAAAAAAGTGAAAATAAGTGACACATCCCTAGAATCAAACTTAATACACAAAACATCCTCCTAAAAAAAGATATAAATTACATCCATATTTTCAAATACTACAATTTTCTTTCCTACAATACCCCTCTCCTCCATTGCAGCAATGTTGATTCTTCATATGTGGATATTATTCTCACATCCATAATTAAACTTTGCACCCTATTAATTATCAATCTTTAAAACGCAATAACTTTTTGTAGAAACAACGGATTAACAAACCGTTTTCACCATTAAATCACAAAATTTATTATCATTCTAATAAATGGCATTGTGTATATGTAAAACCAACGGATTGATGTTTTTCAAATTTTCTGCAATTATATGGTATGATTGTAGACAATTCAGCAATTATATGCAATAATTGCAGAAATGTCTGCAATTATACGCAATAATTTCAGAAATGTCAGCAATCAGCAATTATATGCAACTGTTGTAGAAAATTCTGTAATTATATGGTATAGTTGCATTTTTCTGTGATTACTTGGAATAATTGCATAGTTTTCTGCAATTGTTCGATATAATTGCATAAAAGTATGCACTTATATGGAATAACTACTAAAAAATCTGCAACTTTTAAAAATATTTGCAGACATTGGTGCAAATATTCAGAATAATTGCATAAAAGTCAGCAAATATTGGAAATTTTTTCATATAAATATGCATTTCTGTAGGAATTTTTCTCTGCAATTATTAATTTCAAATTCAGCAAATATTCATAATATTTGCAGCTCCAACATATATTATTGCATTAGAAAGATGAATTTTATCTTCATAATTAAGAATACATGCATAAAAATTACATTTATTGAGAATACTTGCAAATATGTGCATCAAAAACTGCAATTACAGAGAATACATGAATAAAAATCTTTGAATATTACAACATTTGCAATTTTTCTGCAAGTATTCTCAATATTTGCAGAAAAATATGCAAATATTGAGAATACTTGCATAATAAACTTCAAATATTGTCAGTTTTTGCATTAAAAAATCTAATGCAAATATTATGAATATTTTTACTTTTTTCTGCAAATATTATGAATAATTGCAGTTATGGCTACAATCATTCTTAATAATTGCAGAAAAATCTGCAAAATTTGAGAATATTTGTTTATAATACTGCAAATATGTTCAGTATTTTTGCAAAAAAATATAATAATATATGTTGAAGCTGCAAGAGTTTTCAAGCAAGTATTCATAATTTTTACTTTCTTATGTCATTATTATGAACACTTGCGAATATTACTGCAATTATTCTAAATAATTGCAGAAAAATCAGCAAATATTGTAAATTTTTGCTTACAATACTGTAAATATGTACACATTTTGCAGTAAAACATGTAATAATATATGTTGGAGCTGTAAGAGTGTTTTATCAAGTAATAAAAATTTTTACTGCAAATTTTCTATGTATTTGCAACTAAAATTGCAAATATTACGAATATTTGGAGAAAAAACTGCAAATATTATTAATATTTGCAATTTTAGCTGCAAATACTTAAAATTGTTGCTGATATATTATAAATTTTTCAATTTTTTGAAGAATGAATTCATTTTCATGCGAATTATTGTTTTCTTTTTCTATTTCAATTTTACCGTTTGATTTTGATGTTCTAATTTATTATACTTTCCATTATTTGATTTCAGATTCTTCTCGATTAATTAAAATGAGTATTTAGTTTCATTTTCCTTCTAAATTAATCTTCTAGTCACCTTGATTTCAGTTTATTCGCTAGATTATGATTCGATTTTGCTTATTGATTTCATTTTCGTAGGAACGATGAAGTGGAGAAAGAAATTACGACATGAGGGTATTTTTGTCTTTTTGATGGTCGGATTTTAAAAATAGGGACCGGAAACTTATTAAAAGAACGAATGGATGTTTTGTGTATTTTCAAACTTATCAAGGATGTATGCCAAACGTACCCAATAAAAAATGTAAGTCGTCAATTCTACGGATGTCCACGGTATGTTGGAATAGAGCGGTGCTTAAAGTTTATGACTATTGTAATTTCTTCCAATGGATATATCCTCTAATGTGTCACAGGGGAGTTGAATATCCTCTAAGGCTGAATTGTTACAGTTGCAAAAATACAATCTTAGATTATTAAAGGATAATTCTTACTTGCAATCGAAAGTCCCTAATGAGATATGATTATGCTTCCAAGTATCGAATGAGTAATTGATATTGATTTTGTCATTGATGTCAACGTTTATTTAGTGATGTAGTCGTATATTGATCGTTATTGTAGAATGAACTAGCTTCGGCTATATTCGAATGTAACAACTGGCTATTTCAAACCGTTCAGATCGACAATCATCTACTCATGTCGGACTTGAATTGCTCAAAACAGCAGATTGTTAATTTATATTTGGCAAAACTTAGCATATACAGTAAATAAATCAATCATAGAATCACAAACACAGAGTAATAAACAATAAGCAGCAGAATAAATAAATAGTAGTTCATGAAGCTACTATATAAACATCAGAGTCTGAAATAAAATACAAAGAAATCTCAAATACAAAGAAGTCTCGAATACAAAATCAACTGACAAGTCTGAATCATAAACAACTGGAAATACTGAAATAACAGAATAGCTGAGTAGATGAAGATAGATCTCCAAGCGAAGCTCCAAGCTCCAAATGTGAGTCTCAAATGCGGTGATACTCAGTCTGACCCGAGCATAAAGCAAAACACAAAACACACGAGTCAGGATTAACATTCTTATACCAGTAAATTCAACTCAAGTGAAATGTCAACTGAAATACAAGTAACTTAAAGGATGTTTGGGATTTCCATCCTCTAAGGATCCGTGGAACTATTTACTATGTAGTAATATATACTATTATAATATGTCTATCAGTAAAGTAAAGTATTAAAATAGCGTTAATGCGTTACCCATATCCCCTTAACACATTTTATATATTCCCGTAGTCTATACAATACCGTAAGCTCCACCAAACCGGTGGTTTACTCAGAGGGCACTCCATAGGTACGGTACAAACCAAACTTGTAGAAGGCACGATAAGGCATGTGAGAAGGCACGCGAGGCAATGCCAGGGTAGAAATACCGTTTGCACTCCCGGACTGGTGGTAACGCATAGCAGCTACTACCGCCCACCTCGAAACACACTCCCAAAATCAAAAGGTGCACCCAATCAAATCACAAAGTAATAGAATAGTATCGAAGAAATGTGCCCGATCGGAGGTACGACCTCACTTGGCCTGGTATAGCTCTTGTTTTAGCCACATCAAGCTGACTTGCGGGAGTCAGGGCTACGTTAATACCTCATACAGAATCGTCACCAAACCATCCTACTTCATTATGGAATCTCCACCATGTACATAGTTGTTAAAGTGGTTTTCGGTATTGGCAGAGAGTATGACAATATCACCAAACCAAATGCTTATTTCACACCGTGGTCGTTTTATAGTTTCAAACAGTTCATACTTCACATCAAAATATCATATCCATTTCAAAATCATATCACTTTCGAAATCATATCACTTTCGAAACCATATTGGCTTCTAAAATCATAGCCACAAAATAGTTTAAACCTTCATATCAAAATATTCGCATTTAAATCCATCAAATCTAAATCATAAAAGTTCCAACTTTAAACAGTTTGAATATTGAAAGTAGTTTATATAATAAAAATAGTTTATATATTAAAAATAGTTTATATTTAAAAATAGGTTATAGTTTATATATTAAAAATAGTTTATATCGAAACTAGTTTCAAATTAGAATTGTTTCTTCCAATTCCATAAATCAATTCAAATCAACTATAGTACCAAAATTCAATTTAAATCAATCTCAGTTCAACAATTATAATTCAATTCAAATTCTTAATAAAACCATTTTTAATTTATATTGATTTCAAATTTAAACCACTTCCCATTCAATAGGTTTCAAAGTTAAATATTCAAACAATTTACAATAACTTAATTTGATAAATTTCATTTATATTTCAAAATTCAACTTTAGTTTTATTTAAATCTGAAATATTCACTTAATCATTTTAATAACATTTAAATAAAATCTCAAATTACAAATTTAAATCAAATCCAATATTCAACTTTAATATATTTAAATTTGAAAATATTCTTTTATCACTTTAAATGAAATCTCAAATTACATATTTAAATCAAAATTAAATAGAAAAAATTCAATTTTATTTAAATTTAAAAATATTCATTTAATCACCTTTAATCAAAATCAAGTTATCAAATTATAAAATCATATCTTTCAAAATCTCAAAACCCATAAGTTCCCAATCAATTCTGATTTAAATATAATTCTTAAAAATAAATTTCGAATCAATTTCAATTTATCTTTCCAACCGTGATTTATTAAAGTTATTGCAAAATCTATCTTCACAATATTAATATAAAATTTAAATAAATACTTTAAAACATATTATATATATATATAAAGTTAAATTAAATTCGCAATAAATTATATTATATTAATTATTATTAAATTAAATCTTATTATCATTAAATCTATTTTAAATCTTATTTTATATAATTTAACATTAATAAAGTCACAAGTAAAATTTTATAATTTACCTTTTTAAAACTTAACTTATAATTTTAAAATTTCCGAAACATATAAATTTAAAAATCCAAAATTTTCATATATTAAAATAAATACTTAAAATCAATATTTATCAAAACCCATATATTTTTTTTCAAAAATTCCAGAAATCATTTTTCAAAATAGACCAACGGTGTCCGTATATAGTTTTCTAACCTATGGTCAAGTAGTACACATATATATCATTTCAATCCACAATTTAAATTAATATTTACGGGTATATATCATTTCAACCCGCAATCCCAAAAATTCAAAATAAATGAAAATCGCTTAGGTTTATCATTTCAACCCATAAAGATTTTCCCCTAATCTATAAGATCGTTCAGGTATGTTCATTTCAACCCATAGGGATTTCTAAACTAACAGGGAACTTGCAGAGTGAGAACAAATATGATAATAATATAACATATCAACAACAGGCATATATCATCGGTAACAAATTTAAATATATTATATATACAACAGGTTATGGTGTCATATATCATAGGTAAACAATTACAGATAATGGTATATCATATTTAATAGTTAAATAACTTAACAATTCAAATTTAGAATCATATTTCAATCGTCATTTCATGTGAATTAAATTTTCTAAATATAAGAATGTTAATCGTGAGTGATTGCTCACCTTTTGAGGCTAGAGAAATACCAAGAACAATGCGACAATCCAAGCACAATTCCAAAGCATGGCATGATGAACACGAATTCGACGAGCAAGGTTGATAGCTTGGAGAATTGGTGAAAACAAATCAAAACTGGCTTGGTATAAACTGAAACAAAATATATATTATATAATATTTTTTCAATATTCGATTTAAAGACATATTTAAAATAAAATCGTTATTTGTATTTTCAAATCAATATTTAATTTAAACACATATAAATAAAATCTATATATACTTATATCTCAAATCCTTACTTCTTAAAACACTTTTTTTTATAATGAAACTCTTATTAATATATTGAAAACCAACTCACTTATACTCATAGATCAAGGCTTCAATA
Source organism: Allium fistulosum (assembly GCA_030737815.1). Lineage (NCBI taxonomy): Eukaryota > Viridiplantae > Streptophyta > Magnoliopsida > Asparagales > Amaryllidaceae > Allium > Allium fistulosum. The sequence continues at coordinate 697,576,907 of CM060906.1, forward strand.
CCTAAGCCATGCCTTCAATCTAATAACAGTATCAAGCTATCGTGTCTAACATGTGATACACATAGCTCGAGACCGCATATACACAATAGCCATAGGTTGCAGCATTTGCCTCGTTGCTAGTGGAGAATGTTGCAAGGTTGGATCTTGTTATCGAGCAGATAGAAGAATTGGCAGTTGCAGCAAATTCCAAGGAGTATAGCGAGAAGAATGAAGTTGCGATTGACGTTGATTGCAAGGAAAATGGTAGGGAAGAGGAGCAAAGGTCGGGGCTGTTCGTGGCAGAGGGTTGGCGACTATCATCCAGGGAGGGGCAATGTATTGTTCCTTGTCGTTTGGAGGTGGAGTTTCGGGTGGATAAAGGAGTGATCGGTTGTGGTGCTTGCTGTGTATGTTGTGTGGATGCGGGCGGAGGAAGCAGGGTTTCAGGGCGTGAGTAGATGCGGCAGTGCAGTGCTCGGCTCCGGCTACGCTGTGTGTTCTTTGTTGGAGGAGGGCCTGGGGTGCTTTCTGGTGGAGAGGCGAAGGGTCTCTTGTCAGTGAGGAGACGGTCGAGAGGGTAGTTTCGGCAAAGATCGGGTGAAATATAAGGTATTGGTGGGTTTGGATCTATGCGAGCGGAGACTGTTGTGTCAGGCTTGGAAGTGGAGGTGAGATGAGGGGCGGGTGAAGTGATGTTCGGCCATGAAGGAAGAAAGTGACAGGCAGAGGGAGTAGGCTGTGATGGTCGGGTTTTGGTCAGGGTGCATGGGGATCCATCATGCGGAGATGGTAGGCGGATGACGTGGGTGTGTTAGACCTTGGTGGCTTCGGTGGCTGACACTTTCTGGTGAGTGGAGTGCGGTGGAACCTTTGGCAGGCGGATGCAAAAGGTGGAGAAATGAAGAGGATATCAAGGTTTGGCATAGGGTGAGTTCTGCTTCGGGAAAAAATGTGTAATGAATGGGTCTCCATCGAGAAAATAAAGGGGTGGTCGAGTTCAAAATGATGAGGATGACGAACACATTAGCTTGGGTTTCAAAGCAAATATAAGAAAACTTATATTATTTTTTTTTCAGATTGGTAGAACGAAAAGAATGCAGAGAGAAGAAAACAAAAAGTGAATGGTTTAACCAACAATTATATTGAAAACATAGAATAGAGAAAGTCAAGAGACTATTCTGGGAATGATAAAAGACTAGTGTCCATTCATTTTCATGGTGGATTATGAAAGGACACAGAACACCGAAAGGTTTTCATAGATTTCGCCATGCTTCGGACTCCGAAATACACAAATGAATATACTGTGAAGATCAGCACGATGAGATGAACAGAATGGTATACAGATATGAGTGATATGACCCACATATTAAAACTCGAATTTCACTGCCAAAACGGATGCTAAAACGCCGAAAATAAGAAAAACGAGGCTAGAGCAATCCAATTTTGGCGAAACGAAATATGACGTCTCACTCAGAAATGATTTACATTTTGTTATATAAAAATATTCAGATTTCAAAAATATTTTATTTCCATCAATTAACTGATTTTAAATTAAAATTGAAAATTACACAACAGAACTAACTTTCATATTTTCCAATAAAATTTACCATTTGCTATGTTTAAATAGACGTATTCCAAATATCAAATTTTCATTGCTAAATTTTATTATTTAATTTCAAGAAAAAATTTAGTTAATTACGCTCTTTAAAAATCATTAAAAAATTCAGGTCGTTACATCGGATGTCGGCAGTTGAGCTTATTGTATGTGTACTATTGTAATTCCTTGATGTTATGTGAGTAGGAATGTGAATGTGATATTTAATGACATATGTGTATGGTATTCTGTTTCATTACAATGTAAATTTTTACGATGCAGGGGTATGGTATTGTCTTATGTAAATATACAGGCGCATTCACAAAAGTCACCAACCGTCGCAATTTGAAAAGCCGCTAATTGGTGCTATGTCAAAAGGAGCTCCGTCGACTTTTGCTGCTGTAGAATAGCATAGCATCCCCCTCCTCTTTCACTTTACCCATTCCAAAAAACAACAAAAAACAAAAAATTACCCTAATTTTTACCAAAATCCAATTTTCTATTCAAATTTTGTTAATGTCGTCATCAAATTGAAGCATGGCTTGCTCCTCATCACACGAAGATTCTACCAGTTTTATTTCTATTCCTAATCTCTATTTTTTTTCAAACTATGGTTTTTGTAGGAGTTGACAAATTTATTGCTTTGAACTTATTTAACTAGATATACGATAATGGAACTAAAGAACTTGTTGTTTTTAAATTTGTTTAATTAGGTGTATGACAATGAATTTGATATTTGAAATAGATTATGTGCTTAACTAGTTATTAAGTTTTATGTAGATAACTTTGAGATGCTACCAGGACCAAATGATGGTAGCGTGTTATACTTACAAGAATGCCATTACACGGAAAATCCCGAGTGCATGGAGGTAATACACTTCCATATCAAATAAAAACATGAAACTATATTGCTTATGTTTGGCCAAGGGGTTAGCTACTTTAGGGGCCCCACCCCTTCGTATTACTATATTGATTTTGACTTGATCGGTGCATATTGATTTGACTTTTGGGGGTGGTGAACTCGGTTGGTAGTCGTTGTTGCAATGAGTTACGACCAGCCAGAAAGGGTAAACTGGTAGAATCCTACCTTGGACATTGCCTCACGTGCCTTGTCATACTTTTATCCTTATACGTGACCACTATGACTTTGTTTTAGTGTTGTTTTATCATGGCGCCTCCCTGACTACCGACGTTATTGGTTGTGTCAAAGGAAAACTGTAGGACAATGCTTAAAAATGTGTTAAGGGGGATCAATGTAAAACCTTAACGCTATTTTAATACTTTACATTATTGATATACACTACATATATAGCGTATCTTACTACATATAGATAGTTTGACGGATCCTTGGAAGATGAAAAATCCCGTAACATCTCTTAGGTTATTGCACTCACGTTGTACAATTGATAGGAGATGGAAAATCCCATAAACATCTCTGAAGCTATTACACTCATATTTACTTGTTATTGATTTAACTTACACAAGAACTTTTATTTCTGACTCGACTGATTTGTCTTTTCATTACGCTCAGGTCAGTCTAAGTATTTCAGTATTGAAAACATTATTCCTTAAAGATGAAGACGGAGTTTTCTAGACCGTATTTACTATTATTATTCCGCTGCATTATTTTGGTATGTTTTTTGATTGTACTCTGATTATGTTGTAAAAATTGTGTAATCAAATGTATATTGTAAAACAGCTTCATGAACTGTTTATTTGATTATTATATTTTGTCATTCCGCTGCGAGATTCTATGTTTTGCTTCGCTTCTTTTCTCTTATTTTCTTATTAGACCCCATTGACAATCCTCCCTTTTGAATGGTTTAAGTTAGACATGCGTGGTTTATTGTCGACTTAAATTGTTCCAAAAGGTGGGTCGTCGCACCTGTGCTAAACATTTTCAAAAAATAATGTTACCAACTCTAATTTGTAATGTAGAAAAATGTGTTGTTGATTTTAATCTCATATTTTTCTTACAATTAAAATAATTAAAACATGTTGTTGATTTTAAACGATTGAGTTATGTGTTGCTGACCGGCTTGCATTCTTTAGTAAAATGTACTATTTAGGTAAGAACAAAGCATCCGCAATGGAAGTCCTTCGGTCTCAGTTAGATCAGCTTGAAATGGCACATTAAGCCCAACTCAATTCAGAACACACTCAGTTGCTGATAGAGATTACTTTCTCATTATGCCTAAATTTGCAATAGTTTTCCATATTCAATACGACACCCTTTTAAATTATTTATGCAATAAAATTTCCATTTTGCATTTGTTATAAATATTGTTCTGATTATAAACTTCACAAAGACAACCAAACAAAGCAGTAGGAAATTTTCAATTTGACAAGTTTGAATACAGTTTTGCAAATACTTATGCAAATCTCTTCTTATTAAATGTAAGATATATTTAAATTGAGAACACAACTCAATGAGTGTAAACTAGAAAGTGTCCATTGTTCTTAAATTAGTTGTCTATATGAACAAGACAAATATGAAAAAGACAAATCTTTGTTTTCTCATTTTCTGAAAAAATTAATATCAAGTAAATTGAAAAGTTGAGTTGGATATATTTACTATAACCTGCGATTTTTTGTATTTGGATATCAACTTATCATTTGAGATCTTGGAGTGTTGCTACAGGACATTTTATCTCCTTCCATTCTCACCACTACTATCATGATCTAAGTGACGATGAGCAAAACGGACTCAAACAATGTAAGTACTACCAGAAACCTATGGACCTGGATTTTGAAATTGAAGGAATACCCAAGTTTTAGAAAAAAGAAGACAAAAAGATTGTTAAAAAGAATAGCAGCAGTAAGCCTGCTTTCATGATAAAGAGCTTGGTAGAGATTCGAGAAGATTTTAAGATGGATCTTGTAGCGAGGAATGATAAGGAGATGTAAGCTATTTTGCTTTTTCATTCCTCTTTTATGATTTTTTTCCCACGTCTGCTGTATTCTGATATGATCTCAATTTAGTTATGTTTTGGTGTTAATGTAATAAGGATATTTATGCACAATTCTAATGTAATAATATTCTTCTTCTTACTTAGATCACTTCTCCCTCCTTTTACCATACATTATTTATTCATTTTATTAGTCTAGTTTGCTTGTTGATCATGTCAAAATCTACAAGGTATGCCTATCAATTGATGCTCATTTAGATGTGAAATTAAAGTATTCAATACTTATACAGGCACCAATGCTTTATTTTTTTTTAAATTTTGCATATTTTTAACAACGGGCAAAAACAGTTGTAAACGACATCTATTACAATGGTTAACATCTGTTGTAGTCGGGGCATATTGCAACGATCCATGCCCATTGTAAAAGACTATATTGCAACGGTTCTGGACCGTTGTAAAAATGTTTGCTACAACGGGCTTTTACAATGGTTTTAAACCGTTGTAAAATATTTTAGGTTTATTACAACATTGTATAATAAGACGGGCGCTAGCCCATTGCGAAACCCTTATTACAACGGGTACCGACCGTTGTAAAATGGGTATTTTGTTGTAGTGTAAACACTTTGGAGTTAGGTGTTATAACATTTTCCGAGCCAAAAAAACTTGATTCAAACAACATTATAAAAACACAAAAGCAAAACCAAATATTTAATGATGCAAACATAAGCATAAGACTCCAGACACAAAATTTAAAGAGATGAGATTTCAAAGTGCAATAACGCGATTTCAAGGTGTGAAAGCGCGATTATTCCAATATTCAATATTTTTGCTACTTTTTGCGCCAAAAATGGTCACAAACACCATGTTGTATGTGAAAGCACCAATATCCAGTATTTAGATCTAAATAGAGAAATATAGATTCACCTATCACATAATAGATTGTAGAAAAGTAAATGAACACGCAAGTTTATAGTGGTTCGTCAAACTTCGGCCTACGTCCACTCTAAAAATCTTTTATTTATACTGTAAGATTACAAGTACAGTTGTTTTTGCTTTAGAAAAATAATGGAGGAAGAGATAAAAAGAGATGAAGGAGAGCCAGGCGACAAGTCCTTTGCAATGAGCCAAGTCCGTTGTATTTATAGGTGAAGACGTGCATGAATCAGGCTGAAATTTCGCGAGAAGAACCTCCAGAGCCGTACGACCTGATCAACCAATTTTCAGTTCGATCGCACACCATGGAAGGATCGGTGCCGATCATTCATATGAGTTCCAATAAGGGGCGATCAATTTTGGGGGTGCTCCATGATGTAAGCTACCTGCTCTTCAAATTTCGTGCAATTCCGACGTAACGTTTATGAGATATCGCATTTTATGTGGAGTCGAGTTGAGTCGTAATAAATCAAGTGCGATTGTTCCATGCTTCATCCTTTTGAGCTATGATCATCATGTGGGTTCTCCATGATGTTAGCTACTTGCTCTCCAAATTTCATGCAATTTCGACGTATCGTTTGTGAGATATCGCGTTTTTCGTGAAGCTGTGTTGAGTTGCTTGTGTTGAAATATTCCGATCATTCTAAAACAATATGTACTGATCATTCAAACTTGCTCCAAATGACGTGCAGTCCATTTTGGGGACTCCTTTCTTCAATATATTGATGTTCCTAAAGTTTCATGGGTAATGGAGTTGTAGATCTTGAGTTATTGATCGATCATCGTTGATTTATGTTGTTTTATGATTCGATCCAAAGAAAATGTATCTTTCTTTAAAAGTTCTCTTTGAAATATTTTTCCTTGTAAATACTTGCAAGTAATACTACTATTATTTTTCTCAAAATCGTTTTGAAATCTTTCCAAGGAATAATGGGATATAAATTGTCAATAACCCTTTTTACTTATAAAACACTCTTTATAAACCATATAAATCAATTTATATACCATATTTATATAAAATGCACCTTTAAAACAGTCTTATATTATAATACCTTTTCTTTATTACAATAAACTTTTCACAAATATTTATCCTCTAAATATCTTATCTTCTCATTTTGATTATATTAACCAATTTTATTAAAAGATGACTTTTAACTTAACATTTTCACCGAACACTTTATAGTCAAACTGTTAACTTAATTCATATGGGGTTCATTTTAATGCACTCACAATTATCAAAACAATAAGTGCTCATAAACTGGTCAACCATAAATCAACAATCAACAATCAATAGTCAATAGTCAATGCTCCTAAACTACCGAAGCATGAAAAATCAAACGACAACTATAATAAAGAATATTATCATTTTCAAACAAGCAAACACATCACTATTAACTATACCAATTTTGAAAATTATTCCTTTATATATAAATGATATACAATCCTAGGTAAAATATTTCATTTACCAATTTTCAAAAATAAATATCACGTCTGTTTGCCTTGTTCAAGCGTTTAAGGATCCCTATCGATAACATTAATAATGTGCATCGACCAGAATCCATAAGTCATTCAACTGGTCAATTAACACAATATGTTTTTATAGCAATAGCAAATACGCTCTCATATATATAATGCTCTCAACTCATTCCAAGGAGGCACTTACCCTATCTCTAACAAGTTACTATTCTAGGGCATTACTAAGCCTATCTTTAATGAGCCATACCCTACCAAAGCCGAGGATCTCTCTTAACCTTCAGCTCTGATTCCATTTTGTAATGACCTACCTTTTCGACCCTCAAAAGTCGACGCTTAATACATCTACTGTATTAGAATGTCGAGCATCCAAGTGCTAGAAAGGTAGATTGTTAGGGTAAGACAAAAAGAAAAGGAACATGGTAAACATAAACTCACAGCGGAATGACAACACATAATATCCAAAGACAGTAAAACTGTCTAACTAAGATACATGGTACATCAGAGTTAAAACAAACCTCATTAGCCTTGATAATTATAACTCCATGACCTTATAATGGCCGATGGGTGTATATAATAATATGGTGGAAAATAAAATACTACGGCAAGTGAACATCCAACTCTACTCCATGAGCTTCATATCCCACCAACAACAACCTGGATCATTCTGGAAAACCAACGTGAGTAAACTCAAGAAATATGATGAATGTACAATAATCTGTGAGGCCACGCTGCTAAACATGGAACGAGTTTTACCTTACAAGAACAACATCTAAGCATAAAAGATTGGACACAAATAATGAAACATCGCAAAGAGTGCAAGACACTTTTTGAAGCAATTAAGAAAGAATTGATTCAAAAGTTTGAATCAAAAACAAGGAAAATGAATTTCTCCAACAATGACTAGGAGGATTCACCTTCTTATCGAAAGTATTCCTCTAGCAAATATACTTGAGAGGGTCATTTACTTCGTGGCTCTCTCGGACACGTCCAAGCCGGACCCCATCAACCTTACAAGTATCCGAGTATTTCACATTTCCACACACATACTACCAAATCCAAACTAGAGTATATGTGAAGATACCCTAATGGGAGCAAACCCACATAGCTTGACATCCACTCGCTCTTTGTTTTAGTCATTTTCGATAAAGGATATCAATGCTCCAAATGCACAACAAATCGTCTTAGATCGACGAAACACAAAGAAGATAGCAAAATTGATGATCAATAAATCAACTATCGAGAATTACAATGATCGTATATGGAAATTAAATCTCATACACTTACCACCACTCGTCGATTTCAAAATTGTATTATCCCTCAGTTAACAATGAAGCCGGATAAGTTGGGGCATTTTTGCCTCTCAAACCTTGCCTCGATGTACATTCTTAACTTTTGAAATAGATACGAGTTTCCATACCTCGACGTTTAGTGTTAACTATATGCCTAAATCCTTTCAGTAAAAGTGATATCACTTATGGAAATAAAATTTCTTACCCTTATCACTAAACTAATTTACAACTCGTACTATCCCTCACTTAAAAACAAAACCAGGTAAGTCAAGACACTGGTTGCTCTTGGTCTTGCCTAGACACTCCAATTTTTAAATCTCGCAGATAGCAACGATCTACTTTCTCGATGTTTGGTAATATGGATAAGACTAAATCCTTTCCATGAACAAAATCAAACTTTTAAACTTTTTAAAACATTTGACTCACGCTTGTGCTTGATTTTCACATCATAATCACTTGTAATACACTTTAAAAACACTCTTTAAAATATTCCTTTAAATAGCTAATTATATTTCTAAGTGTATCAAAAAGAAGGGTTAAAAACAAATGCCATTAAAATATTTTCACTATAAACCCAAAACCTATTACACTTAGCTTTATCTTTAAAATAATCTTTTTAAAGACTTTTTCATTTATAAATTATCATTGTAAATTAACTTATTATTATCATTAAAATAGAACTCCTCCAAATATTTAAGAATATCAACACTTATTAAGTCAAGTAACAAGTTTTCTTAATAACTTTACGAAATCAATTTATTAAAACAAAAGTGTTATAATCCATGAACTTTTTTTCTACTTTACGAAATCATTTATCATAACAAAAACGTTATAATCCATGACTTCTTTCTCTGTTCTCAGAAAACATTTACCACAACAACGGTGTTGTAATCCATGCTTCCTTTTAACTTTCAATAAACTTAAAAGTACTTGAAATATAGTTTCTAAAACATCCATTTCAAATATTACTTAAAAGAAAATCTCAACTTTAATATATATTAAAACTCAAAACCATTTCCTTTCCTTAGTTTCAAAATAAACCTTCTTCTTCGATAATTTATAATAATTATTTAAAATATATATTAATTTCAAACCACTTTTAAAACACTTAAATATATGTCAGAAAAGTTCACTAAAGGGATTGAAGAAGAAAAATTAGGTTTAAAACCCTTCTAAGTTCGAAATAGTGCAGCAAAACTATCGCTAAAAGAGCATGGAAAATTCTTTTAAATCGGTTCTTTTCAAAATGGAATTTTCCTCCATGTTTTTACAAAGTATGAACACTATACTTTATTTTTAAAACAACATACTATGAGCCTAGTATGCATTCATAAAAATTTAGAGACTTTTGAAGTCAACAAAATTCATTTGAAAGTTGTTTTAAAACTCGACTTTCGAAATGCAAAACCACGACCAAAATTTTCTAACTTTTAAACACTTTGAAATTAGGTGTTATAACTTTTTTCGAGCCATCAAAACTTGGTTCAAACAACATTTTAAAAGCACAAAAGTGCAACCAAATATTTAATTATGCAAACACAAGCATAAGACTCCAGACACAAAATTCAAAGAGATGACATTTCAAAGTGCAATGACGCGATTTCAACGTGTGAAAGCGCGATTATTCCCATATTCAATATTTTTGCTACTGTTTGCACCAAAAATGGTCACAAATACCATGTTGTATGTGAAAGCACCAATATCCAATATTTAGATTCAAATAGAGAAATATAGATTCACAAATCACATAATAGATTGTAGAAAAGTAAATGAACGCGCAAATTTTATAGTGGTTCGAAAAACTTCGGCATACGTCCACTCTAATAATATTTTATTTATATTGTAAGATTACAAGTACTGTTGTTTTTTCCTTAGAAAAATAATGTAGGAGGAGATAAAATGTGATGAAGGAGAGCCAGCCGAAATTCCTTCGCAATGAGCCAAGTCCGCTGTATTTATAAGTGAAGATGTGCATGGATCGGGATGAAATTTCGCAAGAAGAACCTCCAGTGCCACACGACATGATTCACCAATTTTAAGTTTGACTGCATGCCATTGGAACGATTGGTGTCAATCGTTCATATGAGTTCCAATGGGGGTGCGATCATTTTGGGGGTGTTCCATGATGTAAGCTACTTGCTCTCCAAATTTCGTGCAATTCCGACGTACCTTTAATGAGATATCACATTTTCCATGGAGTCGAGTCGAGTCATAATAAATCGAGTGCGATCGTTCCATGCTTCATCCTTTGAGCTACGATTGTCATGTGGGTTCCCCATGATTTTTGCTACATGCTTTCCAAATTTCATGTAATTCTGATTTACCGTTTGTGAGATATCGCGTTTTTCGTGAAGCTATGTTGAGTTGCTTGTGCTGAAATTTTCCTATCGTTCTAGAATGATATGTACCGATCGTTCCAACTTGCACCAAATGATGTGCGATCCATTTTAGGGACTCCTTCATTCAATATGTTGATGCTCCTAAAGTTTCATGGGTAATGGAGTTGTAGATCTTGAGTTATTGATCGATCATCGTTGATTTATGTTGTTTTATGGATCGATCCATATGGATCATGACCAATCGATCCAACTTCATTGTGGAGCCCAACAATCGATGACCTGGGACCCTCATCGTGTAATGTAGTTCTTTTCTAAATTTCATGCCATTTTCCTTTATAGATTTTGAGTTATAGATCGGTCATCGTCGAAAATCGCCAAAACGGTCGTCGAAAAACCCACTTCATGTTTGACTCAAAGCGAGACCCAAGTAATCACCCTTCTGACTCGAAGCATGAAAAATGATCGGTGGTGATCGTTTTTCTCTAAGCAACGATCGATCTGACTTCAAGCTGACTCCAAGAACGATGAATGAACGGTGGCAATCGTTCTTCTCCAAGCAATGATGTTATGACTCCAAGCACGAAGAACGATCGACACCGATTGTTCTTCTCGAAGCAATGATCGTTCTTACTCCAAGCACGAAGAACGATCGACACCGATTGTTCTTCTCCAAGCAACGATCGTTCTGACTCCAAACCGACTGCAAGCAATCATGTGTCCGACACCAAGCATGATCAACACTTTAAAATCCTATGACTCCAAGCGAACCATGCGTCGACTCCAAGCAAGTAACAAATTTTCCCGAGTCTTACTCCAAGCAAATTACGACTGATCCATCGTTACCGGTCCATCTTCTTTTGTCCATAACTCGGCATATGAACTCCAATCAACTTAAAATTTGAAATGTAGCCTCATGGGGCCTTCCTTGTCACTTCATTACGATTGCACCTTGATTGGGACAGAAATTGAGGACCCGATCCTAATCTGCTTGACCATCATTCGTAGTCTTATTTATAGCCGATCTCCGAGCCAGATAACCGTCTCTCCGGGCTTCCTGCCTTGATGATCACAGAAGCCATTTAGCCAACTTTTATAATATACGGCCTTGTCAAAAGGCGGTATAACAAATACTTTAACATCTCAATCAACAACCAAACATTTATATAAGTAAGATGCATATAAAAGTAAATCAATAATGGCGAGAAAATCCCTGGGATCTCTCTACAAATCTCATATGTGTATATGCACTTTGAAGTGTTCCGTAGCGACCTATTCACTATGAAGACACTTCGACTTCCTCTTTTTGTCCCTTGCAAAAAAATGGTTATTTATGTCATCTGCTTCCAAGTGGGAATCAAATCCTAACAAGCAATATATGCAAGTATAAACAACATAAACAACAATTTATATTTTCAATATTTTGTCAATTCTTAAAACCATTCTAAAGTGAGATTAACTCACTTTCCAAATCAAGATGGAGCTATCACTTCTTACCACAACAAAGCAACAATACAACACTTCCTATTAGCACCACCATGCCTTAATGCTCATGGTCAAAACCTCCCTTCCTCTCTAGATGCTCACGGCCAAGCCTAGGGAGACCCAAAATGCGCATGACCAAAGAAGAAAAGAGGGGGAAAGCTCCAAAAAATTTCAACTTTGAGAAGATGATGATGACAATATTAGTTTAAGTTTATCTAATATTTTAGAGAGAAATAAAATTATTTTTCCATGGTTTTTACCTAAGAACATATGTGGAGATAAGGATGAAGATGATGACGAAAGTAGAAGGTAAAGAAGATAATGGAAGTGTAAATGAAAATGGAAGTCGGGGTCTCCTTATATAGACTTTGGAAAAAGTGGAAAAAGACTTCAACTACTCTTTTGACAAATTTCCTTTCCACCCTCCAATACCCCTTGCCCTTCCATGCCATAAAACATGCTATAAGACAAGCCTTGATTCCATCCCTTTCTCATGCCTTAAAACACTCCTTAAGTCAATGTCCCTTAAAACCTTCTTAAGTTTAATTAACCTTTTATTAATAAAGAGATGTGTTTAATTGGTTGTTAATGTGTTCATATATTACTATACAAGTTCAAAAGAGTTAGAACAACTTTTGGTGATTAAATAGTCGTTTTTCGATAAAACGATTTTCGGTCGCCTTATCAATTTTTCACTGAACTATTTATTTATGTAATTTTTTTTACAAAATGAGGTCAACATTATTATTTATTAATTAAAAGATGTTTAATAATGCTATTAAATCCATTTAATTAATATTAAATTCATAATTCGATTATTTAAATAATCCCTATACTTAAATATAAAGTATTCACATTTTTCCGGGATGTTACAAAGTGTCTATCTCAGATGGGTTCCTTTCCTTAAGGACTTAGATGCTTGTCAACAATATTCTTAGGGTAATGCAGTTCTAGCGTACACATACATGGAGTTGTCGATGCTTCGTTTATTAGAGAACCAGTCCATGGGCGGTTGTTTGACTTTAGTGTAGTGTTTTGATTATTACTCTCCGTTTGCATTTCATGCATATTTTACTACACATTACAATCTTATGAGAATATATGTTTGCATATATGGTGTTGGACATACCTTATTGTTGGCAGAATAATGTTGAAGAGGGCGGTTTTGGATGGATCTCTACCTTATGATTCTAAGTATATTTATTGTTTTATTTGATCACACATATATTTATTTTTTCATCTTGTAACTCATACTAAGTCACTTTTTAGGTGGATTGGACCTAAGAGTATCACGAAGTCTCCTATATGGAATGTTATATTCTATTGAAAAAGATTGATGTTCTAGATTATGATTTTGTGACATGGATGTCGTATACCCCATAATTACTTGTAGAGCTACCAAACTTATGCACGATTTTCGGTCATTTAAAGAGTTCACAGGTTCAACTCATATGTCTTAGTGATGAAGTGTATCATCTTTGTAACAACCCACAGCTTAATGGGCCTAAATTTCGACTGTATTGAAATCCAAGTCCATTAGAATACAGATCGTCAGTTTTGGTAACCTGTAATAAACATAAGTATATCAGAGAGCAATCTACATAAATCCACAGCGGAATAGAAAAATATAATAGAACATATATGCTGAGCAAGGCTGCTACCTTGGAATCAATATTATTTCTTCAGTTTCTAATTGCCTTACCAGGCCGAGCATGAATGAGAAGACTTCACCATCTATAGTTACCATCTTACACCACTAGCCCGTCCCTTTAAATTTACCTTGTGGGTTGTAATGAGGAGGTGGTTAGAAGAACGTTCTGGTGACTGGAAAATTATGTACTTTATCCACAATACTAATTTATGCGATTGATTTCTATTTAAGTGTTATGTCCATTATTCACGGCTAATCTAGGTAATTCTGTCTACGTGTATGATATATCTAACCTTCTCCGAGGTGTAACTATATATAAATGCTTATATACATATATATTTAAATGTTGTATTACCCAAAAGAAAATACTGGCCACTTAATAATTCTTAAATAGGGATGATCCAGGCCCATCATTCGTTTAATACCTCAACCCTAATACGGGCCCACCGTAACATAATCCCTAGTCAACCAACCCTTAGCCACAAAGACCGATGACCCCTAGATATGGCTCTATAACTTAATTTGACATATTTCTAACGCACCTCAAAGACTTATATAGGGGTTAACTAGCCCACCTCCGACGAACAAATAACTAACCAATTAAAATTTGAGGTCATTGCGTATTCCATATGGATTCTACACTAGTAGGAAGCAAAATCCTTAGGGTATAACCTTTGTCTTTACTAACGACCCTCAAGACTACTGGTGGTCATAACCTATATGCCACCCCTATTACTAAATACCGGTTTAACAACAACACTGACATAGCCCACAAAACTCCCACATTAGAAATCTCGTTTAGACTATCCTAAAGTCAGTCAAGGAAAAATACCCATTTTAGTTAGTTAATACCTATTGTTAGAAATGAAGCAGACCTCATTTCTCTATTAGCTACCGTCGTAGGTTATTTAAGACTTCTTACATAGGGGGAGGCGGAACCAATGGCCATTTAATACCTTCCACCCTGAAGTAAACCCGTTGACATCCCTAAAGGTATTGAGCTATTTAATACTTCAAATCTGAGGTGAACTGTAACATCCCACCTCTATACCCATATTACCCAAGAGTATTAACGAGTAATACTTTCGAGTAATACATAGAATGAGGTGATGTGGGTGAAGCATACATGGATATTCCTGTGGACCAACACTGAATACGTCACATAATATAAAAAACCGCTCAACTCAACATAAATAGTCTCAGTACAAAGCAATAAACACGTGTATTGTCCGAGGATAGAACAATACACAATATAAAATAATCACAGAGAACACGGAGTCATTAATGCAGCGATGAAAATATAATACATCGTATAAGTCTAAGTGGGATACAAAAAGTCAAACTCCCACTAAAATCTCAATTATACACATGATAAATCCAATACATCTAATCTAACATCATATACATTCACAAGTCCACATTATAATATACAATACAACTAATATTCTATCCTCCAACTAAGACCAATAAGCAATTCTGATTACATCGTCCCTGAACCTGAAATATCTCAGACTGACTGGAGTATTATATAATAATAAACGGGCCAGACTATGTCTAGATTGAATGATGAGAATATAAATGATATCTTAAGGAATAATATGTGCAACATAAAAAGAAATTGATCCAAAGGAATATTAAAACATCTACGACATATCCAACAACATTCCTAACCCATCAAACATCAAAACACTATCATACACATCACACAACATACATCAAACATCCATCGCACACATCACACATCACATATCATACACATCGCACAAATCTACACAGCACGCATCACACATCGCACACATCTACACATCACACATCGTACACAGCATACATCACACATTAAACATCAATTAGTTCATATTTATTTAGCAGTATTGGAATTATTCATTTTCTTCTTCATTTTTATTTTTTATTACTTCTAATGCTATAACATGTGTTGTATTATTGCTACTGCCAGAAGCTGAGTCCACACTTAAGCCTCATCGCTTCTTAAGTGCAAAGGGAGACCCTACTCGTAAAATATTTGTGAGCATCCTTACCAGTCTTTAGCTGCACAATACTTCGTTGCCTCACTTCCTCGCTCCTTACTTCCATCTCAATCTCCTCGCCTCGTTCTAAATTCGTCCTATTGGCCCGTGCAGCAGACTGTGACTATGCATTGAGGGGGCCATGCCACGCAACCGCATAAGGGGGCGACCCATGGTCGGTCAAGCTAGGAGGAGGCCAGCAAAAACTTCTGGCTTTCACATCCTTGTAAGGTACTTTATACTCCTCGATCCACTCAAAAGCAAAGATAATCATATTCCCACTTTAAATAAATATGGAATAATATAATTTACCTCACACAACAAGTCAGAAATCCAAGTAATATCGATTAATATGGGTGTATAATATAGAATAATCCACCGACATCCAAATATCAAATGAATTACTCGACATTATACTTGTGTTTAGTAAATAAATATACCCCGCATGGACGTCCCATAGAGCTCGGTGAAATATAATTATATACACAACACCCTCAATTAATCAACATTAAACAAATTTCTGCTACGCTTATTAAATCACTCTTGCTTAAATCGCTTTTCTACTCATTATTCTTCAATTACTATTTTATAATTCAACACAACATGTATTTTACTTCATATCGTTCGTAATACATAAATCCTCAATCATCCATTCATACATCAATACATTATTCATTTAGTATTTAACAAGATGAAGATTTTTTATTTCAATATATTTCACTTCATTCTTGTTTCCCACATTTAAAAGAATACTTCATTAAAATTTAATCACAAAACTTCTATTTATTTATTTATTTATTTCTCTTTTAAAATAATAATTATCGATTCTGTCATCTAATTTCAAAATCCATATTTCGAAACAATTTGTTTCATTTCACAAAAACCTCCATTTGAACTCGTTAATAAGTTTAAAATCTTTAAATATTTTCACTTCAAATTTCTTCTTTAATAATATAGAAATATTTCAAAGGAGTTTATATTCTTGAAATATCTTTTAAAACATCAAATCCTAAATATTCTCAACTCAAAATATTTGCAAACCCCAAATGAACCATTTTAAAATTATTATTTAAATCCTCACTTATATTCAAACACTTCTTTTAAAGCAATTAATCCATCAAAAAATAATATATATATAATACTTCCAAAAATTCCCTTCTTATTAAATCCTCAAAATGAAAATTTTCATTCAATTAAATAAAATAAACTGCAATCATCTTGTAATTACTACAAAACATCATTTTATAAACTTCCATCTATTAAATTCAAATCATTCATCATTTTTAAAGTATAAATTCTACTTTCATTTTATAAACATCATTCAAATACTTTTATAATCTACGATAAATAAATTATTTTACCCTTTAAAAATTCACTTATTAATAGAATTTCCAAAACTCATCATTTACCAAAAGTTTTAGTTCACAAAATCTTCTTCTTATTCAACTTTTATATTTCTTCAAAATCTTTTCGCTTCCAAATTATTCACTAATCACAAATAATCTCAATATTAAATAAAACATCATTCCAAATTTCACTATTTGTTTCAATAATTTATTTGAATCAAAGTTACATCTTTCAATTTATTTACCTCTTTTCAAATAAATTTCAAATATCATTCAATAATTTGCAATCATCAAATTACTACTCAAACAAAGCAAACAACTAACTATAATCATCGCAACTACAAATAATCATAGTTCACAACGCTATTCGTCCAAATCAATCAACATCAAACATCAATCATTAACAAACATCTAATTCCATCCAATGATAAACAATCGATCCAGTCAAACAAATCAGACACTTATATGGGGGAATATGCATCAAATAAAAAGAAATAGACATGGTTCTGAGTGAGATTAACTCATCGAAACGATGTTCGTTCAACTAAATCGACGACTCCGTCACTACTCTTCGTCTTCACTGTCAAGCTCCTATCACCTCCACTATCGCTACCCAAACTTTCCATTCAATCGCCTAAAGCCGTCCGCGGCACATCTCAGTCCTCGCACCAACCTTAACCACCACACTGTCATAGCCAGCAACACCCATCATACCACGCCTACCATTCAACCACTAAATCGAGCGCCTTCATTAACCCACGACCTGCGCTACTGCAAGCACATCCATGAAAACCCAACCACCTGCTCCAATCACTACCGCACTACTTCACTTCGCTGTCCACCCAAATTCAAGCCGTCAGCTCGACTATTCGACCATGTCATTTAACAATTATCCAAGTCGCGCGAGTCAAAGTCACAACTCCAATTGAGCATGTCCCATCAACTTCCATCAATCGCCTCCCCCTCTCCTTGCGACGCTACCTGCCATCGAGCGCTACCGCACGTCTTTCTCTCTCCCACTAAGTCACATCGCATAGGTTGCGACTGCATGCGACTCCCCTCCCCACACATCGATCGCTATTCTTGATTGCCTCCTTCTCACGTACATTATTTTCTAGAAATCCCCGATTCATCGATAAAGAAATTTGGGCCTTTTTGCAGATAGAAGAGAATTCGGGCTTCGCTTAGAAAATAGGAGAGGCTTATAGAGAAAAGGAGAAGGGTCTGGATTTAAACGATTTGGTTTTTTTTTTTTTAATTTTGGGTTGGGTATATTTAATTTACACTACCAATTATTCACTCTTTCAATACATTTACAAATTTAATTCAATTTAATTTTAATTTAATTTTATACTTCATTTTCCAGAGTATAACGATAACTGTGCAATCTTTCTCTCTCCCTAATTATTTAAACGTTCATTGATCCATTGCAAATTAAATTTGTTTTCCAACTATTATAACACTATAAAATATCTATATTGAAGAAAACATCTTATTTGGTTTCAATAATTTATTCAAAAAAAGTTATTAATTCAATTCAATTTATTAAAACAAAAATCTTCTACTAAATAAAATTTCATTAACTAAAATTTTTATTTTCAAAATATAAATCACCTCAAATCATACTCAAATACCCTTCATTTTATTAAAATTTATTAATTTATAAGGCTTAGAAAGTAGGGATGTTACATGAACCCTCGGTATATTTTCTCACACCAATACGCAACGCATATCACTTCCACATGGGTCCTATGGTTGAGGATGTCCCACATCAATAATAAGTAGACACAACTGCTGGTAGCCTCTAGGTGAAGGGCAGACTTCTGTTGTGTAACTCTATTGACCACGCATCCGAATCCATTCTAAACCAAACCAATAATCCTAGACCTAAATATTGGGCTAGACCCACTAATTCACGCTCATCCTAAATGCATTATTGAAGCTATATAATTTCCTAATATGAAATTATACCGCCTCCTGGTATTTTATTCCGATCCTATAGGTTTATTATGTATATTCTCTATTTCCCTCTTACGTCCCATAAATGTCAATTGTCTGTGATAAATGGTCATTATTATTCTATTTAGACAATCACTAAAGACATTTATTTATTCATTCTAATTCAACCTATTATGCTTATTTCATTTCCCCATATATGTCATATTAAACCTTTCAACCAATCCCATTAAACGCATTTTTATCCCCGTTTAATTCATGTAACTCCCTATTAACTGCATATTTATCGCCCTACTAATTTTGGAGTTACTATTTCTTTTCCCATTTAAACCTCATAGCCTATGGTTTGCTACACTATTAATAACTAGTTGTTCTAGTTATAATTAATATGAATATCGTTATATATTAAGCTATATATACATTTATATTTCTAATCGGTAGGCGCAGTTATATGTGTATATATATATATCTATTCCTATTTCTAACTAATTAATTCCTACGTTAGGAATTTCAGAACATATTATATGTACATTCTATAAGGAACATTTATTTCCATTTTAATACATTAGAGTTATCCTTCCCAAAAAGGATTACTGCTATAACATTTCATAAACTACCCAAAGACTATTGATCCATTTGAAATTATAAGGAATTATATCTTTTCTTTTATTGAAATAGATAGTGCAAACTATGGAGAACATATGTACTTTACATATCTCTTTCCTTTTTTTGGTATATTCCGTATTATTTCAAATGACACGCCTTTAATACATAGTTGTGGAATTAGATATTTTATAGAAATTACACGAAAATAGATACAACTAAATTGTATCCACAACGTTCCAAATAAATTAAAACATAGAAATTCACATTCTAAGTCAAATTAGGGCAATCTAAAATGGTATTAACAATTTACAACCCAATTATCTTAAATCTAGAATAAATCTTCCAATCTTCTCAACTTTCTACTTTAACAAATTTAAGGACTAATTTTCAAATTTCCAGATTATGGTGTAAATATCATTCCTGTTCCAATTACCCAACTTACAAAATGTGTAGGCAAGATTTCAACTAAATATGTTCTTCCTAAGCTTATAACTCCACAGATCTTACATAGGCAAAATAATTAAATAAAACTCAATGAAATAAATTTCATTGTTATATATAAATCGTATAATCTCTCACTCACCTTTCTAACTTTCCAAATCTGAATCGATCCCTTTAATTGACTCCTTTACCTTTCCAATATAAAAATATATAACAAGTTATATACATACTCATTAGAATTATAGATCTAAGAGGAAATTTGTATTAAGTGGAATATAGATTTATAATTATGAAATTTACCTTTTTGCCACAGTATCTATTTACTCCTTTCTCTTCTTCTCTTTTATTTTCTGCCCTTCTCTGATTATATATACATATAATTTAATATTTTATAATTAATAGAAATAGTGGAGAAGGGAAGATGGGAGAGATTCACTACTTTGATCAAAAAATATGAGAAGATAAATGAGGGTCTGGGCAAAGATGCTCGAATCAATCGTATATGTTTGATTTAAAAAAATTAAATTCGGGCCGTTAGGCCAAGGTTCAACCATAACCGCCAGGCTTCAACCGGTCGACCGGCCTAAGGAGGGGGTCGATCGGTGGGGTCCACACAGTTTAATATTATTTGTATCCCATTTTATTCCTATTTAATTATTTTCATTTTGAAAACTTCAAATACTAATAACTTCTTCGTTTGAACTCCGATCGTAAAACTCCAAATATAAAAATTATTTATTAAATCGCCACGAACACAATGGTGCATGTTTCATTGCCAAATTATGATGTTTGTTTAAATTCCATTTTTGAGCCTTACTAATTATGTATTATTTATTCTATATGGTGTTACATTACCCTTCCCCCTTAAACGAATTTCATCCACGAAATTCCTCAAGGGTAGAATCATGTAACATAGCACGTAACCATCTAAACTATCTAACCAGTCAGTGTACAAACAATTTTGCAGCCTAATATGTACAAGTGCATGGTGTATCATAACATATATAATAAGCATGCCGAATATTTCGGCGCCTCTTATATGAATGTATTCTTTTAAAAACATTTTGATAATATGATCCAAACAACCTATATATAGTGGTAGTTCTATATGTATGCAAGTTTTCCAAAATAAAAAAAATCCTTTTTCACGCATCAAATTCAAAACTGCTATATAGGACTATGATCCAACCAATTTTGCATCCAATCCTTGCCATCCAATACCTAACATAAAATTTCTAACATCCAAAATTTTGAAAATCTAATTTTTCTAAATCTACACTCATATGCCAGAAAAGGAAATTTAAATGAAGAATTTTACATTCCACCCTTCTTTGAATACCTATTCCGTTGTCCCTTGGAACCTTCTCTTTTGCCCCTAATTTTTTTTCAACTTTTCCAAGTACAATATGCATAAGAAAATTTATTTTGGATGTTAAAAAAAAATTATTTTAAATGCGATTTGTTCACTATCAACAAGGTATGGAAATATAAATTCCAGAGCTAAACAACCTTTTCCCTTATTCTCTATGTTTTGTATACAGTCACCCCCGTTGGATAATAAAACTCATATTTACTAACACATCGACCCTCCCCACACTAAGTATGTGGCATTTGAAAAACAAAAAATCAAACTTGCAAAATAGTTTGAGAATTAAATCTTCAAAAACATTCAAACATGGTTTTTCAAAAGCATTTAAACACAACTTTTCAAAAGAATTTGAACACATTTTTTTCCAAAAGCATTTGAACAAATTTTTTAAAAAGCAATTATCTCTCCATCCTTAAAACAAATCAAGCCACATCCTAATGTAATCGGGACTCAGTCAATGAGTTAATGCATACGATTGACCCTAGCATTGTGTAGTTAGTCCTAAATTTTAAAAGCCCTTCCTTTTACTCAAAAAAAGGAACACAAATCTATTTCTAAATTTTATCTTTTCAGGCATAGAGATAGTGACCCATGATTTCACAATAACCTTTCCTTATTCTTTGCTTGCTAAAATTTATTTTCCCAAAATTTTAAAGCTTTTGGGATTTAAGCAATCTTTAATTCTAGTTGCTAATTTAATTTCTTAATTTATTTTATAAACTTCCAGCCTCAGTAACATTCATCGCTATTTAAGTGTCCTTATGACATTGCCTTATTTACACTATTTTCCAATGTATATATAACAGTTAAAACTCATCCAAAAAATCAACATAGTGATAAAATAGGAACATATCTCATATCATATCATAAGCTTTTTTTCAATACCTGAAAAGAGACAACTAATGATTACAACCCAGATATCTTAAAACAAACAATTGCAGGAATCTGCCCTCCAACATCAATTGATGTTAATGATGTTGTGGCCCTATCACTCCTTACTCAATTAATTAAAATGGACATTTCCAGCATGAAATTCTACTATAACTTACATGTTTTAACTTACCTCCTTGGCTTCTAATAAATACAGTCCATCCATTAATTTAATTATTACAACCGACTATGGGATAAATTGTGCATTCCCGCATTGCAGTGGGAAAAAATATGAAGTATGCACATTTGGAACGACTCAACGAAAAATTGGCTTGGTGGAATAACGTTTCTTTTCTACCACCTATCTTGCCTTCTTTAACCTTGGGTTAGCCAATATCCTCTATGTGTGTTAGCCATCTCATTACCCTCTTCTATAATCCTACTACTATCTTCTTTAAATCAAATTCTCTTGATAGTATTCACAAACTTTGGTATTTACTTTCTACCCTTGATCTTTCACCTGAGTATACCCTAGGACTCGCAAAAATGTACTTCGATACTATTCCCCTTTCCTTTTAGGTTCTTCTTATGACTTTCACACATGTCTAATCAAATATTCCTTATACTTAATGGGATACATTATTGCTACTCTACGAGCATTCGTAGTTATTTTATTCATAGCCTTGACCTTTACCCCGTCTTACCAAGACAGTCATCCGATGTACTCCATATCAAAAATTGATTTGGTTTTCCCCACTTTAAAAAAAATTAAAACTTTAAAGTGACTAAGTACTTAATCCAAAATTTTATCTTTGAAAATATAAAATTAAAAACCTTTTCAAAATTTCTGGGTTTCCAAAAAGAGGCATGAAAAATTTCTCGTTCTAACAACTTTCCATTTTCAATGACTTTCTATAACAAAGATTTACTTATTTAAAAGTAGTATTTTTAACCTAAAACATTTATTTGCATTCAAAAACCCAATTGTCATACCAAACCATTTTTTATCAAAATCTTCTATAGCTTCAAACAATGAAAAGCGTAGTAGACAAAGATAACTTCCATCAAATTATTTTCCTCCTACTCGTGTTATCTCGGCTTTCAACCTTAGCGGAGACTTCAATAGCATATGAGGGGGACTTCTAAAAGATATGCGCAATTACTGCACGTATTTATGGAAACTACCATTTTCGTATCCTATTCCTATTGTTTTTCTCATATATTATTTCTAATTAGATTGCTAACCCTATTTTAATATAAATTTGTAATGCTGTTTTTATTTAAATTGTTTGTACCAAAAATGGGCACAACACTCTTCGGAAGTTTTTGAAGAGATAAAAGTGAAGAATGAAAATTAAAACTGTGGATTATCTAACAAAAACTCCAAATAACAGAAAGTAAATTGCAAAGACAAGCGATTTAGAGTGGTTCGGCGTTTTGCCTACGTCCACTATGAAGTTTGATGATTTTATTGCTCGATTACTTGAAGATTACAGTAGTTGATAATGTAATACAACTGAATTCAAATGCTAAGTGTCAATCTAAAGCAGCGGCGGTATTCTGGAATAAATCTGGCAGAATCTGGGCGCTCTTCAGTACTTAGAATTCTCCGACCCCTTTTCTGAATGACCAGGGGGTCTATTTATAGGTGTAGGAGGCTGGTATTTCGCCTAAAATGAGGGGAGACCAGTTCTGGCACGTCAGGGGGCCCACATGGCCGAAATCTGGAGATCCGGGCCCACTTTGGGATCGATTCGACCCTTGGTTCGAATCGATCGAGAAATCATCCAATCGAGCTGAAATTTGGTGTGAACATTCTTCAACATGTGCTCAAGCTTCTGTGAAAATTTCGTAGCATTTGGATGTGTAGATCTCAAGTTATGATCGATTCAAGGTTGCACTTCTGGTTGACTAGCCTGGTTCGAATCGATCTAGTTCGAATCGATTCGTTCGAATCGATCCAGCGCGTGCTTCTGGGATGACGTGGAGCGCCTCCTTCGAGTCGATCCTCCTTTTTCTCCTGGCTTTACTGAGTCAAATCCTTGGTTTTAGCTGTGGTGGATTCGAGATGTATCGATTCGAAGATGGGAATGGAGTCGAGGTAAGGTATGTTCGAATCGGTCATGGCTTATACTTGTTGTTCGATTCGAAGTCGTTCAAACCGCATGGATTCGATACTAAGTATAGGATGGTTCCAGTGTGCTCGTTCGTATCGATTGTTGGAAAACGATCGATACGAAGTCACCTCTTAAGGATGGATTCGAACTAACGATACCGGATCGATTCGAAGCGATACGCCTCTGTGATTTCGAGGGAACTCGTTTCGATGGAGTCGAAGACCTGTAGCTCTGATGGATACGAAGTAGACGGAGTCGAACATGATGGATTCGACGCAATGCTCTTCTCCTCGATTCGAACCAACCTTCCCTTATGGATTCGAGACTAGCTTATCTCATCCATTTCCTTTTGGCGATATCTTGAGCATACGAACTCGGATTGACTCGAAACTTGGAACGTTGTTTCATCTGGTCCCTCTCGACATGTCTTATCAATTGTAGCCCGATCCGGACTCGGACAAAATTCATCGATATCCGTAGCGATCCTTACGTGTAACCGACTTCCGGGACGACCTGTCACCTTTTTCTAGTTAAGTCCTTGGTATCATGGCCTTGCCAAAAGGCGGGATAACATTTGCCCCCCAAAGTACGTCTTGTGTAAACATGACGTGCTTTGAAAAGTTGCAGTCTCTCACTGGACAGCTATAACATGCTTTACCGAAAGTTGCATTCTGTATCGCTGTAATCGACCGTCGTACAATAGTGACTGGCCGTCAGTTTTTTGAGTCATGACGAGATGAACATTCGATCCCTGTAAATGATAGAGATCAAACATTAGTCAGAAATACGTGCATACGTGCATTATCTTGGCTTTGATTAACGTTGCGTGATCGCAAGTCGTTGTCAGTTCGGTTTACTATCGAAATCTGCGTCGGTCCTCTCCTGGACCGATTTGAGATTTGAGTTAAAACACTGCTTTTATGATTATCTATGATCATCCTCTCGTACTGATCCTCTCCTGAATCGGTACAAGAGTAGACAAGCAATTTTAAACATTGATACTATTCGTCCATTTTCATCAGTGGTTGGTGATGGATTCGATGTTCTCTGAGTTGATGGAGTCGAAGTTGTAAGTGTTCGAATCAATGTTGCTTTGTTTCGATGCTGCTGGAATGGATTCGATGTGGCAAAGGATTCGAACGAATCGATTCGAACTAGATCGATTCGAACCAGGCTAGTCAACCAGAAGTGCAACCTTGAATCGATCATAACTTGAGATCTACACATCCAAATGCTACGAAATTTTCACAGAAGCTTGAGCACATGTTGAAGAATGTTCACACCAAATTTCAGCTCGATTGGATGATTTCTCGATCGATTCGAACCAAGGGTCGAATCGATCCCAAAGTGGGCCCGGATCTCCAGATTTCGGCCATGTGGGCCCCCTGACGTGCCAGAACTGGTCTCCCCTCATTTTAGGTGAAATACCAGCCTCCTACACCTATAAATAGACCCCCTGGTCATTCAGAAAAGGGGTCGGAGAATTCTAAGTACTGAAGAGCGCCCAGATTCTGCCAGATTTATTCCAGAATACCGCCGCTGCTTTAGATTGACACTTAGCATTTGAATTCAGTTGTATTACATTATCAACTACTGTAATCTTCAAGTAATCGAGCAATAAAATCATCAAACTTCATAATGGACGTAGGCAAAACGCCGAACCACTCTAAATCGCTTGTCTTTGCAATTTACTTTCTGTTATTTGGAGTTTTTGTTAGATAATCCACAGTTTTAATTTTCATTCTTCACTTTTATCTCTTCAAAAACTTCCGAAGAGTGTTGTGCCCATTTTTGGTACAAACACTTTGGTGCTTTCACCGAGAAAAAACCAGCTTTTTTCTCCTGCTCCTTGGATCTACCATCGATACCGGATTGCACAAATCCAAGAGGAAGATCCAGATCTTCGATTCACAGTCCTTCCATTCTACTCAGATTTGCATAAAATCTAGGAAAAGGATTCATCATTCGAAATGGTTAGCACAAGAACCACTTCTACAGCTGCTGGACAAGAAGGTAGGGATGGACAGAATCCTGCTCAACAGCAGCCATCCAACCAAGACAACACTGCCCACTCAGATCCGTCTGGGGCAGTCACTAGACAAGAATTCCAAGTATTGCTACAAGAGCTGACTCAGAGTCGGCAGCAATTAGCCGAACAGTTGCGTGCCAATATCGAATTGACGAACCAACTGAACCGCCAGGGCCGTAGGAGGTCCAGAAGGGATGTTGTTTCCCGCTCATCCACTGAGAGTTCTGCTTCATCAGACTACTATCACAGATCTACCCGTCCTCGATTAGACGGGAGTCATGCACAAACGACTGGATATCAACCCGCTTTAACTGTTGGACAGTTGATGGCAGGACCGTCAACCAGCTTTCAGGCCGGGCCCTCCACGCAAGGAGGCCCTACTACCCAGCATACCGCGGACAATCATGCCGCAGCTGCCACAATAGAAACAAGGGTTGATACCCGAAATCTTTCAGAGCCAAATAATCGGCAACGTGGACGTACTCCTGAACCGTACGTCTTGGATGACGCTGAGCCAAGGAGGCAGAATTTGGACCGTCGACAGCGCCCGGTCCGAACTCGCGCTGTGGAACCCGACCACACCTTAGCTCGGCAAGCTCAAAATGTAGCAATGCCAGACATCTCGACTATGATACGTCAGATGATCCGCGAAAGCCAAGGCCTTACCAACGATGACTGGGGACTTTCCCGTAGTCACACTCCCTTCACAGACGAGATACTGAGTGCTGAACCTCCCCGGCGATTCAGAATGCCAACCCTTCCTATTTACGAAGGAAATTCTGATCCCAATCAACACATCTTGAAATATGAGTGGTCAATGAGCGCCGCAAGGGCCGATGACGCAGTAAAATGTCGTAGTTTCCCCATCTCTCTAGGTGGAATTGCAACGATGTGGTTCACGAGATTGCCACCTAGGTCTATCTCTTCATTTGATCAACTGGCTAAGAAATTTGTGGAACAATTTCGCATGCATGTCGCTAGACCCAAAGATGTCAACACCCTATCCAGTGTTACCCAAGCTCGAGGGGAAACGTTAAGGCGCTACTTAGAGAGATTCCATGCGGCATGTGTGGAGATTAGTAATCCCAACGACAACTCAATCTTAATGGCATTGACAAAGGGGATCGACCCTGATTCTGAATTTGGAAACTGGTTAGCTGGAAAACCGCCCGCATCATTGGACCGTTTCTACTCCAAAGCCGCGCAATTCCTACGACAAGAGGACGCAAAACAGTCTAGGAAGCAAGACGATGCGGGACCCAAGAGTGAAGGGATACAGAGCAATGTAGCAGTAAAACAGTCAGGAGACAATTCCGGAAACGTTCAGTTGAACATACAAAACAAGCAAACGCAGCCAAGAGGAAACAATGGTCAGAATAAGAAAAGAGATCCAAATCGGGGTCCACGACGTGAGGCCCCAATGTTCGATAATTACACACCATTGAATACATCATTGGAAAATGTGTACCTACAGACTTGCAATACTATGCAATACAAGAAACCGTCTCCGAAGCAATCGTCGGAGAGGCAGATTCAAACAGGAAAGTTCTGTAGATTCCACGAAAGTTATGGCCACAACACCAATGAATGTCGACACTTGCAAGACCTCGTTGAGAAGTTGATTAGAGAAAGGAAGTTAGATCAGTTTGTGCGGGCACCGCAGTCTGAAGGGGCGGGCCCCTCAAATCAAAATCATGTACATGATCCAGAAAGACAGGAAGAACCAGGTCGTGTCGGAGGAAGGCTGGTAATAAATGTTGTAAGTGATAGTCCTCGTACAGCGAAGCAAAGCTGGGGAGAAATGAAATCATATAACAACTTGGTTAGACGAACAGACTTTGAGTACGATGATAACTTAGACAATAAACCTTCGACCAAACGAAAGAGAGCGACAATTAACGACATCACTTTCCGAGACAACGATACTGGTTATGTCGGAAGCCCGACTACGGACCCACTCGTGATATCGGCACAAGTAGGTCCAGCTTGGATGAAGAGGATACTAATTGACTGCGGGAGCTCCGTGAATATCCTTTTTATACATGCTTATAATCAAATGAGGATGAATCCCAGGGATTTGGAACCTTGCCAAACTCACCTCCATGGATTCAACGGTAGCTCTACCGTACCTATTGGGGTGGTGAAGTTACCAGTTAGGTTGGGATCTAAGGAACATTGGAGAGTTCGAACATTACAGTTCACTGTGTTGAACATAGTCTCGCCATACAACGCCTTCTTAGGACGACCTGCCCTTACTGAATTCAGAGCTGTAATTGCCCCATGGTGCTTGACCTTAAAGTTTCCCACTGTCAACGGAGTTGGAGTCGTCCAGGGCGATCGGGTTGACTTGAGAACAGTCATACACCGAAAACGAATCGCCCGATTACGCGATGCCAAGGACCGACTTAAAACTTTTGAACGCAATGAGATCGTCATTAAAAAAGAATACCCAGCACTGCTGCATATGAAACCAACATGGAAAGGATCACATGAGATTAAGCAAGAGCTCGGGGATGATGTATATGAGATGACGACCGCTGATGGTCTGGCTTCACCAGAGGCCTTATATAGCGAAAGACTTCATCGCCATCGCGCATAACAGGCTGTGTTTATCTATTTAGTTTCAATTCTGTTTTAAAATTTGTTTCTGCATTTCGAAATTAGAATTTGTAATAAGGCAACTGACTTTGCCATGTTTTCTTGTTTCAGCAATAAAATGCCATCTCTTTGAGCCAGAGCTGTGATTCATTAAATACAATGTACAACATCGCGATGCACGAAGAGCTAAATTCCATCACGCAATGGAATTTATTCAAGTAGGGAGTGGCTATGAAGCAATCAACCACTCACCAAATGAAACCCGAGCTCGGGGGCAAGCCATCACATCAGGCCAGAAATGGGTTGATACACGACAACCTTTTTCCTTAACTCCAGCTTCCGAGAGCGCGAACTGGAGTATAAACATTAACCAACTCCGTACTCCCAGAGTGCGAGGCGGAGTATAAACATTTTCCTAAATCCCAGAGTACTCCGAGAGCGCGAGCTGGGTACAAACTCATTAACCAACTCCGTACTCCCAGAGTGCGAGGCGGAGTATAAACATTTTCCTAAATCCCAGAGTACTCCGAGAGCGCGAGCTGGGTACAAACTTTTTACTTAACTCCGTACTCCCAGAGTGCGAGGCGGAATATAAACATTTTTCTAAATCCCAGAGTACTCCGAGAGCGCGAGCTGGGTACAAATATCAACAAACTCCAGCTTCCGAGAACGCGAACTGGAGTATAAACATTAACTAACTCCGGATTCCGAGAGCGCGAACCGGAGTATAAACATTAACGAACTCCAGCTTCCGAGAACGCGAACTGGAGTATAAACATTAACTAACTCCGGATTCCGAGAGCGCGAACCGGAGTATAAACATTAACGAACTCCAGCTTCCGAGAACGCGAACTGGAGTATAAACATTAACTAACTCCGTGCTTCCAGTACGCAAGGCAGAGTATAAACATACATCAACTCCACACTAATCCCCAATACTGGGGGCAGAACCATAACACATAGCAAGTTGAAGACAAAAGTGAATACATTTTCATTTCCATTATCAACAAAAAGAATCTGATTACAAAATGGTTCAAGAAATTGCTACTAGTGGGAGCCGAATCCACATCTATACACGGCTATAAAAGAATCAACAAAATGCTACCCTACACCACAGAGATTTAAAGAAAGAGTTCAATCTTTCTTCTTCCTTATCTTCTTCTTCGGGGTAGCTCCACCCGATCCGCTTCCCGATTTCTTCCTCAATCGCTTGCTCTTTTCAGGCTTGCCCTCCGGCAGCGATATAATGTCGACATCTTCCTCAGAGCTGGAGGCGACGGAAGTCCTTCTAGGAGGACGAGCTGGAGGCATAGGAGTAGTAGCAGGAGGAGGGGCAGGAGTGGTCTCAATCATTACAGTACCGCCCGGTGAAATCACCATTAACGGGGCAGGCCCGGGCGGATTCACACCAACATTCCCTGTTGCCATCTCGGCAGCAATCTCAGCAATAACATCGTCCTCACGAGATACTTGGGCCGCATCAGATGTGCCAATAGCTGGCATAGATGAACTAACAGCCGGAGCAGCCTCACTCACAATATCGGACGGGTTGGCAGAGGGGTCGATGGGTTCATTGAGAAGCTCCTCAATCATTTGAGCGCTGAAAGAAAACATATTCGCATCTCCCTCCTCGCCAATCAAAGTGGAAGTCGTGACGGCTTCAGAAAAAACAACCCCTTGTGTTTGATGAGGAACTGATAGAGCAAGGGGCGCAGACACAATAGCTTCAGTCACTGAAATGCGACAAAACGAAGATTGTTAGCCAAGTGTGTTGCTTAAGGTTTTTTCACGACTAAACTACGAGAAGCGTTCAAATACCTTCCTTGGTCTGGACCGAAACATGGGTGGAATCATCGGCAGAAGATAATAACGGCTGGTCAGGATTATATGCAGGAACAGATTGAGGGTCTACCGCACCAGTGGTTTCGGGCAATGTTGGGAGTACAGCTTCAACACTTGCCTCGTGATGCGCGGTCCCCGAACCTTCGCCTGTCTCTAGAGATTGAACGCCAAGCTTTTCTTTCGCCATGGAGACCACCACCTCATGAAGGGTCTTCCTCTCATCATCGGTGAGCAAACGCATCTCCAGCTCAAAGTCGTCAAATGTTTCATCTGGATGCATTGCCTTCTTCTCATTCACCAGCCGGGTCCAGGCATTGTACAAGATCATGGAGTCATCTCCCAGCCACGCTAAATTTCTATGCTCCAGCACATTAGCGTTGTACGTGACAAGGAGATCGTCGAACTCAGCATCTAGCCTGGACCTCTCCTCCAAGATTTTTTCCTGAATCTCCGCTTCCACAGACTTAGCCTTGATCGCCGCCGCAGCTAGTTCGGCCCTGAGGGATACTGCTTGGTCGCAAGCCTCTTGAGCAGTAGCGTTCGCATCGTCTTTCTCCTTCACCATTTCAGCGAATTTGGCCTTGAGCTCGTTCAGCTCTTTAACGGCTAAGTCTCGCTCAGCTGCAACGGTGGTATTGCGATGGCCCATCTCTTCCACTGTGGCACAGTGTTCTTGCTGCATCCTCGCTAGTTTGGCCACGACATCCTCGTGTTTCTTAAGAGTTTCAAGCTCTGACTTTCGGGACGTCTCCACTTCGGATTGAAGAACTTGGATAATGCGTTTCTGCTTCGCAATGTCGACATCACGTTCAGCAATGACTTTCGCCCTGTCGAAAGCTACTCTAGAGGCCTTCACGGCTGCCTTATACCACTCTTTGTACTGAGCATAGAAGTCGTGAATGTAATTATGTGCAGTGGTCTCAGCCTCTGGTGGAATTCTTTTGAAGTTAGGCGGGAAGATGTAGCCGTCCATGCAAATCTCCGGGTAGTCGTTTTTCATTTGGGCGAGCTTGGCAGCTCCCTCGCTTGTCAGCTCGGCCGGAGCTTGTTCAATTATAGCAGCTGCCGTTGGTTCCACTCTAGGCCGTTGAGCGTCAGGCCGAGAAGATTGAGAAGGCAACTGTTGTTGATGAGATGGCCCTGGGAGGTCTACTGGGGCCCTGGGAGGCGGAGGAGAGCGAGATCGGGGCCGGTGCTGGTATCCCCGGTCTCTATCAGAGTAATCATAACCAGAACGGTTACGCGAGTAATCCCTGTCTCTGTCATAACGTTCTTGACTCGAGTAGCCTCGCCCATGGTCCCTATCTGTCTCTCTCCTACGGGAGTCATAAAATGGAGAAGATTGGCGCACGTTCCGAAGCCTATCTAAAGTGGAGCCACGCCCTGACATCTCACCTGCGATAAGAAAGAATTACGGATTAAAATCCCATAAAGCAATGTTTACTATGCAGAAGTCATGAAGTGCCGTGAAAGTGTGTGTAAATGTGTAAACCCCCAAACCGACCGGAAGTGTTGACCGCACTTAAAGGAAAGGGCTCGTTCATATTTAAGACATCTTGTAATTCCTCCAACCCAGGATTATGAGAGATTGATATATAATCTGGGATAGGAATATCGTCAAGCCCTTTGAGAGAATCTCTCGAATGAGAAGGGGCGGCCTCAGAAATCATAACTCCGGAAGCGGGAAGGAACACATCTACAGATTTTCCCCCTTTTGACTTAAGTTTTTTGGAAACGGCGGCCTTGCCTTTCCGTTTTTCTCCCGATTCATCCAAGTTTCCCGAAAGGTCAGCCATCGGCTCTGAATCCGTCTGAGTTCTTTCTTCGTCACTCGCCTCGACTATTCTGATCCCGAGTGACCTCTTCGCTTTTCTCTTCTTGGGTTTCTTCTTATTTTCCTTCTTGGAGACGGACTTTGAAAATCCCTCAACAACTATGCTTTGGTTAATGTCAATCAAACCCAGAACTCTTAAGTTATAGTCGTTCAGCACCGAGTCAATATGCCTCAGCTCGCTTGGGACTTCCTGAAGACTCCGGACAGTACCCTTGAAACGCCCTCCATCGGGCCTAGAGATAATAGCTGAAAAGGGAATGAAATGTCAATTTTAACACCGAAGAGATATTGGTCAAAGAAACAGGTTAAGGCACTTACGTCTAGACAACCATCGCCTAGCAAAACCCGGAGGGCATCGAACGTAGAACCATTCGTTCTTGAAGTAGCTCAGTCGCGTCCAAGCTCCAACTACAACTTGGCAATTTCTAACTGCCTCCAAAAATGTAAACGACGGGCTATCACCCCTGCTCTTGAAGTTAAATATATGTCTGATTTCAGAGGGCCTCGGCGGGCGAAAAAGACAGTCCATGAATATTACGAAGACACTATTCAGCAACGCGTGACCGTTGGGATGAAGTTGCGAAGGAGCGATCCCTAAATATGATAGCATCCTTCGGATATATTGATTGAAGGGAGGAAGAGTTCCAGCCGCACAAGCATGACGGTAGAATGCTGTATATCCTTCAGGCGGATTGTGCGGTCTATCGGTGGTGCTGGGCAATAGAACGTCACCAAGAGATATGTTATGCTTTAAGCATATTCGTCCCAATAAAGATTCAGAAATGTTGGACTGGACCGAGTCGACAGGGTCCTCAATAAATATCGCCTCCGGCAATTCATCTGGAGCCGGATCGATTACGTCGGCAGGGATGTCAGGAATCTCAAGCACGGGAGGAGTCGAGCTCTGCACCTCTTGTTGTTGGGAGCTCGAAGATTCCATAATTAGCTAACTCATTAGAAAGCAACATTAAGTTTATGAACAAGCCCGTGCATGCCCCAGTGTAGTGTGTGCGAACATGTCGTGCAGTGCCAGTATTATACATCACTCGAGCAAATTTAACAGAATGAAGCGAGATGTTCGTACAACATAACTTGGGAATTTAAGAAAGAAAGTGACCGTCATCGCTGACCGTCATTTCCGCACCATCCAAACGCTACGGACCAACTTCAAGTATAAATCAGTTGTATTATTGGTTAAGTCATGGTTCCATCGACGAGCTTCAAAGGAAATTCAGGTTCAAGTCTGTTAATCAAGTTCGATTATGCAAGGCCGAAGCTCGTCGGAGTCAAGTATGCCAAAGTTCATTAAGTTCATCAGAGAAAAACTTAAAACTGGTCGTAGTTCATATGATGGAGCAAGTCAGGAAGCAATGGTATCAGAGGACGAAGACGTTCGAATCCATCGACTTCGAATCGATAAGGGTCGAATCGATGGAGTTCGATTCCAAGTACTTCGAATCCGTATGGTTCGACTCGATGTAACTGTGTGATAGAGGAGCGCTTCGAATCCGTAGGCTCCACATTGTTTCGAATCGATCAGTATTCAATTCCTTCGAATCGATTTAAATGACATCACTTCGAATCGATCAAATCCCTCCAAGTCATCGATTCGAAATCTTGCCCTCGAAATCGATTCGGACCGGTCATTCCTGGATCGATGCGAAGCAACGGGAGGCGACCCAATCCATTCATATCTCATCGCTCCTCGACTCCATCGAGTCGACCCATTTCATTCAGACCTCGTCACTTCTCAGAATTTTCTAAGGCGAAGATGGTTCTATTTTCCTCATCTCGAATCGATCCATTGAATACCTGTTTGGATTTCGAGTAAAAGCGTGGAAGAGATCGATTGTTTTGAAGAGAGCACGTTTGTCTTGGCCTAGGAGAAATCGATTCGAAGAAGAAGCTCTCGTAACAGTAAAAAGTGAAAAGTGAGAAATGAATAGGAGCCCGGTATATATAGGGGAGATGTGGCGATTCGCCTCCCGGTATATCTGACCGGCTTCTATAGGTGGGATAATCGACTCGAATCGATTCGTTGCGACATCTTCGAATCCCTTGTAACCTTTAGTTCGAATCCATTGTAACCTTTAGTTCGAATCCATCACAACGCAGCGTCGTTCCACCAGTTCGAATCCCTCCTTTAATTCGAATCCATCCGGTTTCGAATCCTTTGCCACATCGAATCCATTCCAGCAGCATCGAAACAAAGCAACATTGATTCGAACACTTACAACTTCGACTCCATCAACTCAGAGAACATCGAATCCATCACCAACCACTGATGAAAATGGACGAATAGTATCAATGTTTAAAATTGCTTGTCTACTCTTGTACCGATTCAGGAGAGGATCAGTACGAGAGGATGATCATAGATAATCATAAAAGCAGTGTTTTAACTCAAATCTCAAATCGGTCCAGGAGAGGACCGACGCAGATTTCGATAGTAAACCGAACTGACAACGACTTGCGATCACGCAACGTTAATCAAAGCCAAGATAATGCACGTATGCACGTATTTATGGAAACTACCATTTTCGTATCCTATTCCTATTGTTTTTCTCATATATTATTTCTAATTAGATTGCTAACCCTATTTTAATATAAATTTGTAATGCTGTTTTTATTTAAATTTTCTAATATTGCTACTATTTAAAATTTCTCCTACCTAAATTGCCCTTAAATAGCTTCTCCTTACATAGCGCTTTTCCTCTTCTATTATTTCCCTTGCTGACTCATTGCAATGTGTTCGCCTACTGCTTTAGTCATTGGGCTTTTCTTCAATAAATGAAAGGGGATACATATAAACCTATTTTAGTTGTTTTTCTTCATATTTTCCTTATACGAGAGTATTCTTCATATCTTCTGTAACGACCTGGATTTTTGAACCAGTCAAAATCTCTGAAAAATCTTCCCGCTCTAAAACTACGAATGAAAACTACCAATTTAACATATCATAATTTGAAAAATATACAACACAACTAAGTGCATATGATACAATTAAATAATACAACTTATCAGAGTACCATTTATTCTACAAGATGTGATTTAATATATACCAAAAGTATAACACTATAAATCTACCGCTGCACGACTCTGATGTGAGAGACAACAATAGTTATTCCTGCAAACTCAATAAACATGTAAATGCGGAATAAAATGATAAGCATGAAAGATATATCAACACATGGTAAATAGAAAACAACAAACAGGAAAAATATATATTATTATTGGGACATCGTCACTACCACTTATCACTACCTACACACCCCTATCTAATTGGGTACCCAATTAGATACAGGATCAAGCCAACGTAGTTCTCTTATCACAAATAGGCCTTAAGGAGCCTACGATGCACAAACAGAGATGCAATTCTCAAACTACCGACTTAGACTTAATCTTCACATTTAGATTTCTAAATCTAATTAACTTTATTATTTTCAAATATAATCCTTTTCGAAAATAATCTCTTCGAACTAAATTCCCAATTTCATTTCAAATCCTTTTGAAATAATAATATATATATTATAACAAATCATACTTTCGAGTTTAAATCAAAACCTATAATTTGTATAACCAATTTCCCAAATATTCTTCTATTATAATACAAATATAAAAGTATATCAAAATAGACTGGGAAATACCACTCAAGGTAAATGCCACCAAAGGAAAATGCACACTAAAATAATAGACGTCCCTTAGGACAATACCCCTCTTGGGTATATAATCATGGCAATTCCCAATCACTACATGAAAGCAGAAAATCATAGATACCAATCGATAATAGATCCCACTGAATGGACAATACCTAATCAATAAATATGAATATACTTTCACTAGCGAATTCATATTTCACAATAATAATATATCACAAATACTTTCAATGTAACATCCCAGAATTTTGGTCATTGAATTTTAAATATTCAATTAATTTTAAATATTTAAATAATTGGATTTTGGAATTCTATAACTTGTATTCAAATATAGGGATTACTTAAATATTTGAATTTGTGAATCAAATATTATTTTATTTTGGATTTAATAATCTTATTTAACCACTTTTAATTAATGTATAGTATAATTTGATTTTAAAAACTAACTTCTATATACGATAGAATTATCTCTCGAAAATAGTTCCATTAAGTTCGAAATATTGGTATTTGGCTAGGAATGCTAATGAGCATGCCTCGATTGGAGTTCGGAAATATTTAGGGTGAATAGTGTTGGTTTAATTGGCTATATATAGGACCACTACACCTTTTTTTATTTGGCCCAAAACGAGAATAAACTCTAGAAA
This sequence comes from Allium fistulosum, assembly GCA_030737815.1. NCBI lineage: Eukaryota > Viridiplantae > Streptophyta > Magnoliopsida > Asparagales > Amaryllidaceae > Allium > Allium fistulosum. Next base: position 697,613,888 of record CM060906.1, read on the forward strand.
TCAACGGCTGTCAATCATCGAAGCCACTGGTGGCCATATCGGGCGAAGTTGTCAACTTGAATATTGCTCATCGTGATGAGGGGAAGAGGTTGGACAGTCGGATTGAGGTGGTTCGTGGCATGGCGGAGGGGATCTCGATTTGAATGTCATCGATGCTTTTGGGTTCGTCTTGGAGATTCAGGCGTCGGGGGGAGGTCAAGTCGGTGGCGTTGGTTTGATAATGGCGAGGGCTTCCTCTGGTGAGGATGCGGTGGCTGGAGTTGGCCTACGGTGGCAGTGATGAGCAATTGAATGGAAGGTGGGGTTTCAAAGTTAAGCAGACGGGATTTGCAACGAAGATGGATTAGCTGCTGAGATTAATTAAGGGCGATGTAATTAGTGATTATTAATTAATTAGTTTAACTAATTCAAAATCTTGTAAACTCAATAACTTGTTCATACTAGGTCAAAATCATACACGGTCAGTCGTGTTGCGTTCGTAATGGCGATATCTACATGATGGAATTGGATTGGATGGATTTGGAGCTTGTAGAATTTTGGGCTAAACTTGAACGCTCGTTTGATTTTAGTTCAAACCTGAACGCTTTGGCGATAATTGGAATTTTTGTAAGTTTACACACCTTCAAATTTACTATATAATATCTGTGATGCTATAGACTATCGTTGATTGCTTGGATGTTAGTTAAATTGTTGTTTGATTGATTGTTCGGTTGAAATTCTGTTTTGAAAAATGGATGACATATTAACTTGATTGCCATGAACCCAGATGATTGTATATATTATCCGTAACCATTGTTTTGTAGGGAACATTTATAGAGAGACTATGAGGAGTTTCTCGCCAATAATTATTTATTTCTTTATGCTGCTTATACTGATATTTAGTTGAAATTAATCGTGATATTCTATTTAAATTGTTTAAGTGTTGCTATAGCAATTTTTTGCTATACCGTCATCTATTGAATATCATCTCCTAAATCCTTTGTGTCTGTTGTCTTGAGCTTGTATTTTCACAAAATAGATATTTAAATTCATTAATCATTATGATTACTAATATTTAAATTAATTAATCATTTTAATTAATGACGTTTGAATTTAATTACATCTTTTTAATTAAAGATAATTGAATTTAATCAATCCATCTAGTTAATGATATTTGGATTTAATTAATCATTTAATTAATGAGACTTGAATTTAATTAATCATTTTAAGCAATAATGTTTTAAGTTAATAAATCATTTTAACTAAAGATGTTTAGATTTAATTAATGATATTTAAATGAATTAATCATTTTAATTAATGATATTTGTGTTTAATAAATCATTTTAGTTAATGATGTTTAAAAGTAATTAACCATTTTAAATAATGATATTCGAGTTTAATTAATTATTTGAATCAATGATGTTTTAAATTTAGTTAATCATTTTAATTAACGATGTTTGAATCTAATTTATCATTTTAATTAATGATATTTGTCTTTAGTTGATATTTTTAATTAATGGTGTTTTAAAAGTTAATTGATTGATTTAATAAAAGAATTTAAAGCAAATTAATTGATTTAATAAGGTTTAAAAGTTAATTTACCGATTAAATAAAGGTGTTTTTGAGATAATTAAGTGTTTAATAAAGATATGTGATTGGTTTATTAAAAGAAATTACAAATTTGATAAAATATCTTTCGGGATAATTAATATTGTTTTTAAAATTTATAAAGATTAGTAATGTGATTAATTATCTTTTGGGATAATTAATGTTGGATTAAATTTATAAAAAGGATTTTAAATTTGATTTATTTTCTTCGAGATAAATTAACATTTGTTTTAATTTATAAAAGTAACTTAAATTTGATTTATTATCTTTTGGGATAATAAGTATTGTTTTAAAATTTATAAATAATAGTTTGTAAACAAAAAGATTTTTTTTAAAAGAATTGTTTTAAATAAAGCTGAGTTTAGATTGTTTTGGGTTTCTAATAAACAATCTTTAGACATTTGTTTTGACCTTGGTTTCAATACACTTAGAAAATATAATTTGCCCTTTTAAAAAGAATATTATAAAGAGTAATTTTAAAGTGTCTTTAAAAGTGTTGTGGTGTGAAAATCAAGTGCAAGTGAAAACAACCATCTTATCATTCCCGATAGTTGATTTATCGACATTGAGTATGCTTTCTTCTTTATATTTCGTCACTCTAAGACGATGTGTTGCTCATTTGACGGAAATGACTAAACCCAAAGAGCGAGTGGGAACCAAGCTATGTGGGGTTGCTCCCATTAGGGTATTTTCACATCCACTCTAGATTAGATTTGGTACTGCGCATTGAGATGTGAAATATTCGGATACTCGGTAACATTTGGCGGGGTCCGGCTTGGAGGTTTCCGAGTTCCATCAGAGTTCTCAAGTATATTTCTGGAGGTATATTTTCGGTAAGGGGGGCGCACTCTCCTATCCATTATTGGAAAAACTTCTCTTTCCCTTGTTAATTTAAATCTTTGAATTGTTTTCTTAATTTCATGGAGAACTTCCTTTGCTCTTCTCTATGTTCAATTATTTATAACCATTCTGTTAAGTTTGGAATTTGGTATTATTTATGCCCATTCATTTAATATGGGATTTGTTCTCAATAGTGCCCACCCATTTATTTGGATTGTTTATGCTGTTTAATTCCATTCTTTCTTGATTGGATTGTTGTTCTGATTTGTTTCCCATTTCTTCATCTTTGGATGCTGTTGTTGCGAGGTAAAAACCCGTTCCACGTTAGTGGCGTAGTCTCACAGAATTTTTATATATTCATCATATTACTTGAGTTTTCTCACGTTGGTTTTTCAAACTGACCAGGTTGTTAGTTTATTATAATGCTCGGGTCAGACCGAGTTTTTCCCAGGTTGGCTTTGGTGATATGAAGTTATCGGAGAAGAGCTGGATGTTCACCGATCATAGTGTTTTATTACTGCTATATTATATTGTATACCTATCAGTAATTATAAGGTCAGAATTTTATAACTGTCCAGTGGATAAGGTTTGTTTTTAACTCTGATGTACTCTGTATTTTGGAGTGATAGTTTTTACCGTCTTTGTTATATTATATGTTTTCGATTCCGTTGTGAGAATACGATTTCCCTATTATCTGTTCATTTCTTTTTATTTTACCCTAATAATCTGTCTTTTTGGCGATTGGATGTTCGGAATTTGAAAAACGTGATCGTATTCGGTGTCGACTTTTGATGGTCGAAAAGGCGAGTCGTTACATTCAATCATGCAATTATTATTCTTCCAAAAATCTTTTCGAAATTAATTTCAAACCACCGGGATTTAAGTTCTTGAAATCCTCTTTATTTATAAAAAAACATTTTAAACATTGTCAAATATATCTCATTTATATAAAAATCACTTCAAAAATATATATAATTATTATATAAACACCTTTATATAAAATTACTTCAAAATATTTATTTTCAATTACTTCTATTTCTTTTCAAAGAAACCATTTCATCTAAAAGATAAACATCTTTAAATTTATAATAAACATCTTTTATTACAACTATTACTTAATCAAATATTTTTATCGAACACTTTTTTGAGAAAAATGTGTGATCCTCTAGTAATGGAGGAGAGCACACATGCAACTATATATATAACACAAAGCAAGGCGCTGCCAACATGCCTGGCAGGTAACAAGTTTAAGTACTAGTATCAAAAGATAAGGACTCATGTACCCCTATAATGAGCTCCGGCAAGGCCACCACCAATTACACCCTAATATCGAGCTCCGGCATGGCCACCGCCCAATATTAAGGTGTTAGGAGTACTTGAAAATCTGAAGAATAACACAAAGACAAAGATATGGAAAGCTGACACTCTCTAATAAGGAAGCTCCATACTACAGACTCGGAAGGAATGAGGGTGTGACTAAATTGAGGTGGAACTTGTCACATCCTAAAATTTTCGACTTTCGAAAATTCGACATCGATACTCACTTTATCGACTGCCGAGAAATCGAACGCCGGAAACTTCAAAAGTGAGGGTTTTAGAAAGAAGAAAAAGGCAGAAGAAGAGAACAGAAGAAGAAAGAAGAAGAACAACAGTACAACAACAGAAACAGAAAACAATATCAGAATCTCACATATCGCAGCGGAACGATATATAATAGATAAATGAATAATCTTTAAACAAAGAACTATATCATTTTATACATACATCAATCATCAGAGTCAATATACAACTCAGTACAACAATGGACAGTTTTATACTTGTCCTCATATAGAATACACAGCGGAATAAATACTATCAGATACAAATACTACGTCTCGCCATCCAGCTTATCTCCAAGCTCCAGAATATCCAAAATATCCTGATAATCTAACTCTAGACTGCCCGTGTGGAAATTTGTGGGCACCCAGAGTTTAGAAGGGAAACAATAAACTCCGAGTCAGTCATGGTGACTGGTGTGAGATCGTAAAACAGTTATTCTTTAAAAATAAACAGCAGAGAATTTTAAAGTCAATTCGCAATGCTTTTGGAAAATGAAACTACCATAAGACCTCCCGCCACACACACAATGCAAACGCAGACTTGGAGGAGATTTCTTCTTATGATAGTCAAAGATGCTTACTACGCAAAAATCAAATTCTTTTTGATATTATTAATAGTGCATAGTGTAGAAAACATTTCGAAAGTAGAATATAAATCTTAGCCAGCATAGGTACCATTATAGTATGCTTGCTATAGCTACCATATTAAATGGCAGGTTCTACAACTAAAACCGTACAAGTCACGTATTGTTTCTTTGGATTTCCAACAAATGGTCAGGCTAAGGAACTTCCTATCCACGATGGGTACGTCCCTGGAATAGACGACCCGAGAAATAACCTAACATTACGGTTAGATCTCTGCCAACACAAGGCCGGGTTACCTCTGCAAAAGTAGGTAACTACTGACACGCGTATGCCATCCCCCGATCGTCACCGATCTTCCCGAGGATCCCCGATTCGCAACAACCACAAAGAAATAAATTTTGCAGCAACCACAGAGGTTAAGTATCTGGGCTCCATACCATGATACCACCTTTATCCAGAAGGAATGACATACACTAAGGGGCGCTACTCCCTAGAACCTTGCCGCATCCTTCCTGTTTCGACCATTTTCGGGGTGTGAGGCTCGACGAAGTCTCGTCCACAAAGCTACGCTTTCTACAAAAAGCCCTGCTTTGGGTCAAACAAAAATGATCAACCTATGATCACAAAGATATAAGATCAAACAAATGATCATATCACAGATGATCAAACACCGATCATTTCATAGCAACACTCAGTATGCCACGTTACCAAATTGGGATATATCGCTGATAAATTTCAACTACATAACCTCTGAGCTCGTACGTCTCAGAGAAGGGTGTTAAGCTAAGAGAATAAATCCTCCGCCACCAACAGAAATGTATTTGAAAGAAATCAGCTTTATATCTCAAATTGTAACGTCAGACACACAATCCATACAAGTCTGTTCCGGGATCGAACAGAACCGAAGGCACTTCTCACGAAGCCCTTGCCATTCCGGATAATTTTCAATCACGTCAGGACTTCCCGTCACTAAGGGTGATAAAACCTCTAAATCGAAGATCAGTCGATGTAGAGTAACTCGACGGTAATCCTTCCGTTTTCAAAAATATCCGGTCTTCAACACCGGTCTTCGAATGCAATTCATAACGACGTATCACGTATTCAGAATGGGTTATACGACCCCATGGTCCTTTCCCGGCTAACCCGAATAGTGAGCGTTTATTTAAAAATAAGTGTGGCATTTAAATTCATCCAATTCACAACAAATACCTATCTAAAGGTAATTATTGATAGTCGGTTATTTAACTATCAATAGAGATGCGCAACATCATCAGATTCCAAATAATTTTCTCAAATTATTTTATCTTCAAAAATATCTTTTACTAGATATAAAATTTCCACACTTAACCATTTGAAAACAATTTTCAAATCAATTTCCACATTTCATTTTATCTTTGAAGATAAAATCTCAAAACAGTTCATTTCATATTGGAAAAGCAATTCCATACTTATTTAATAATAAGTATTTCACAAATCATTTATTTTCAACATTTGAAAATATTCGATATACTTAAATCAATATTAAGTATATATTTCATTCTTTAAGGAAATCTATTTCCTATAACAACATCAATTTGAGTCAAAACGAATGTTACGTAAAACATCGTTACGACAACTCAAAATCACTAGTATAGGGATTCGAAATTAAGATAGATATGTAAATCCCAATACTGGATAAAACATTTCCTTTCGGAAATCATTTACTATAACAACAGTGTTATAGTCCACCATTTCCTTAACTTTCTCGAAAACGTCTATTTCAACAAGTGTTGAAATCTATGCTTTCGATTCATAATACATTTTAAAACATCTTTAAAATGTTTAACTTCATTTTTTTTTTATATCACTTTTCCAAAAATAAATCCATTTTTTATCTAATAATATATCCACTGTCCAAAATCGTGAATATAATTCACTTAACCCAATTTCAATCATTTCTACACATTTTTATCTCAATAAAAATTCGCTATCCAAAATCGCGAATATATCTTCTTTAAAAATCTTCTATATTTAGTTTCTCAAATTCAACTGATTTTGAATTTATAAACACGTTTATAATTTCTATTCCTAATTTAGTAACAACTCGACTTATACATCTTCTTTTTATCAACTTCTATATTTTACTTATCATAATACGTGATTTCGGATTTATAAACAACTTTTATAAATTTTAATTCTATTTATAAAAACTTCAATACCGAATCAATTTCAATATTGACTTCTAATTTTATTTATCACTACTAAGTGAATTCCTTATTTTTCTCAAATTATTCAATATTCGATTATAAAATGGATTCTTCAAATTGAAATCATTTTTATATTGATTTCACAACTTATTTCAATTTACCAATTAAATTTCTAATTGGATTTCCATCTTATCTTCTTTTAAATAAATTCCTTTTTAAGAAAATAAATTTCAATCGTTTCTTTTAATCCATTTAAAAATCCAAATTTAAATTAATTTCTTCAATTTAAAATCACTGTTTTTACGAAATCCATTTATTTAACATTTTCACTTTATTCTGGAATTTACTAAATACGATTATAAAAATTTACTTTTTATACTTTAAAATTCCTTTCTTCGAAATTTATTCAATTTCTAAAATTGATTCACTTAGAAATTTCTACTTGAATTTCAAAAATTAAATTTCGTTTATCTTTGGAATCCAATGATGTCAAAACATCCATTCAGCTAAATTTTAGCTTTCAACAATTTCCAGGCATCAATATGATTAATAGTATCACTATGATCATTCACAGATTCATATCACAATAGAAATAAATCAATCAATGTGAGGGGTCCAGTTGGATCCCTCCAACCTGTTTCCCTGCATCCAAAAATGTCAGCACAATACCAATTCCGCTCCAGTACGGAATTATCGCGGTATATAGGTTTTTATAAATCCGCTTACTAACGGCGCAATAGGGTCTCATCCGCTATACGAGGCGGGAAATCATCAATCCAATATATACATATGCCAATATGTATATACTGCTATATATATAGATATATCCTATCATATCTAATACAAACAGCAATCATAGCAATCAAACAATAACTGTAAAAATTCCACATTTTATTCGAGTGAGAAAAATCTCACCTTAGCTTTTAATTTTGCAATCCAATCCAATTCTTCTTTCGTTTTCTCGGTTTGACCTTGTATACATAATTTATACAATCTATCAATATTCGAGATAATCGAATAACCAATTTTCTTTTATAAATCTCATTTTAACTAAAATTTAATTTTAAACAATTAAACTCCCTTTTTAAATAAATTCCTCTTTAATAATTTCTTTTAGTATTTAAAATAATCCAAATAAGCAAATTATTCACCAAATCTATTTTAAACATTTCCATCTTCAAAAATCTTATCTCAATATATATATTTACAATTTTAGAATTAAATCGAAAACCACAAGCAGATATACTTCCCTGTAATATATTTTCTGTTTTAAACAGTTTATAACAAAATATATTTCTATATATTTCTTTTCCAGTAATAAAATAAATGTTCTAAGTTCATATCTAAAATTGGAGACCCAAAATCGATACGCATAAAAACATAAATAGATCGAAGATTACTTACCCAACGACTGACGACACACTGCCTCAATCTGCAGAGGTTCACGTGAGCTCCTCCCAGTCAAGACCACTGCTCGCCTCTTCCAGTTGCAATCGCCTAGTCGATCTCGACTTCGACTTCGTCGCCACTTTCCAAACTCGCGAGCACGCACACCACCAATCACGAATTCTCAAATCGAGCACGACCTGGCCCCTAGCTTCCAGCACCCACGAGATCGCGACACCTCAGACCAAAATTATTGAAATCGAACAACTGCCTCCACTCGTTCACGCCGCCCTGATTCGCGACACTGCCATGCCCACGAATTTTTGCTCGTCACCACGCTCGACTTCACCTCAAGGCTGCCGCCTTCGACCTGACGTGCTCGAACTCGAACCTGAAACTCCAATCGCCATCGCGATTTAAATCGAGGCAGCCCCTAGCCTCGCTACCCAGAACTATCTTTGCCACGCAACCCTACGCGCGCGCCACTGCCTCGACAACGCTCGAACGCGAGCGACCCCCTACCCTGATTTTTGAGTCGCCCAAAATCACCAGGCGCGATTTCGATTTCCCAACTGCTCGGTCGCCTTCTTCTTTTTTTTTTATTTTTGAACGAGAGGAGGGAGATTGTTGGCACGATTTGTTTCGTTTTCTTTTTATTTGCTTCTGAGGAGAAGAAGGAATAAGTACGTATTTAAAAACGAAAGGGGATGGTCGCGTGATGGGTTGCACGATAAACTCTCGTCATCTTCGGCGTGGTTTAAGGGAGAGAACGTGCTGGTGTAAATTAACAAAATTTTAATTTGAATTTCATTTAATCTCTACGCGTTTAATTATCGTGTGTTCTCAAAACAACTCCAAACGATACGAAATTTAAAACCCGGTGATAATTTAACGTTACGGACCCAACGAAACTGGTTTCGTCGAATTCCGAGACTGTTTGAAAAATGACTATTTTTAAATATCGGTTCGAACGATATAATTTCAAACCTGAACAAATAAATCCGCAATTGGATTCTGAAGCTTCTGTTATTTTCAGAATTATCAATGTAAATTTTACAAGCGTCCGAAATATTTTTCTTCGGCTTTAAATTGAAGAATTAAATTTTATTCAACTTCCAATCGATTAAATTTTAAAGTTTTAATCGCCAAATTCCAAGTTATATTCGAGATTCAAATTAAATCATCGTTCAAATATTTAAAATTAATTAAATATTCTCAATTTAATTTGTTCGAAATTCTGGGTCGTTACAGACTTCCCTCCTTAAAAGAATTTCGTCCTCGAAATTACAAGTTAGGAAAAATGTCCTTAACTCGTCTACTATTTTCTCAAATTCAAATAGTTTTATCAATTTATCAAAACAAATCTTTCTATTAAAGATTCGTTATCATTCAACTCGTTTTCCAACTTCAATTATAAGTTCCAAACAACATTGTTTACTTCAAAATTCAAATTCGAGTTTAAATTCAAATTTTAAACTTTCAAGATTTTCTCAAAAATTTTCTAACACCCTAAATTTCCGAAAAATTTTGCCAGCGTCTCCTTTGCGCGGCTAATACGGTACTACTACAAAACGTCCCTACGGACTCTCAGATTTCAAAAAGAAAAAGAAAAAGCCAAGCGGCTAGAGAGAAATCATCAAAAACTCATATTAAAACTCAAATACGTACCTTTTTCGAGCAATTCGAATTATCTGTGAAATAAATTTTTCCAATCCCTTTATACACCTGTATATCCTACTAGCCATTATATCTAGTTACAGCATTCAAATCATTTTGCAAATTCAATTACAAATTTTCAATATAAACTACTTATATCATTTTTTTACTTCACTGTTGAAGTTATATATCTATTTTCGTTCAACCTTACATTTCACATTCATTTGAATTTAATTCACATTTTCAATTCTATTTAAATTCAATTTACCATTTCAATTTCAAAATGAATTTTAACATTCAATTTCATTTTCTGGCACTTGCAATCGCAATTTATTCATTCATTCACTAATTCATTCGTTTTTCAATTTGAATTTCATTCTAATCAAATTTCAATATTCTATAAGTTATCAACTTATTAATATTTCGTAAGTATTTGAAATAGGATTCCAGAGTCGTTTCCACTTTTTCAAAACCATTTGAAAACAATTCAAATTCCATTTGAATTTGCCAAACAAAAACCCAAATTTTCAAACAACTCCTATTTAAAATAATTTGACAGCAATTTCTCTTTTGGAAACCCGAAAATGAACACCAATGATGCCGCGGTCATCATCGAAGTTATTTTCCAGCGACCGAAAAGAGTTTAGAGCTTTATCTCTCCAAAATACTTTTTCAAAATCCTTTGAAATTCATTTTCAAACCAAAAAGATTTTAAACTTTTCGAATCTCCAAAATTTACGAATTCCTTTTAAAACATTTCCAAAAACTTCTCTGGAATCTCATTTTAAATTACAAATTACATTTATAATTTACATTCTCAAATTTCATTTGCATGTGAATTTATTTCTTTAACTTTGGAGTTACGATTTCAATTTCTTATTCGATTTCATATAAAAATGATAACTTTAAATATTATCGTTTTCCTAACATCCATGCAACCATATACTGTAATAATTCATAGAAAAATCATTTCTTTTCTATACAAAAATAGTTTGGGTAAAATTATTTCATTCACCCAATTTTAAAACAATACTGTGCCGAACTGTTCTATTCGAGCGTTTAGAAACCCCTTCGATACAGTTTTGCAAGACTGTGCCGACGAAGGTTCATATACCACTCAATAAACCAACCATCACAATATAAAACAATTTTATATTCAATAACAAATACGCACTCATATCCATTATTACACTCAACTCATTCTAGAGTACTACTGACTCTATCTCTAATGAGTAACACCCAACAGAGCAGGGTTGTCGCTTAACCATATGCTCTGATACCACTTTGTCACATCCTAAAATTTTCGACTTTCGAAAATTCGACATCGATACTCACTTTATCGACTGCCGAGAAATCGAACGCCGGAAACTTCAAAAGTGAGGGTTTTAGAAAGAAGAAAAAGGCAGAAGAAGAGAACAGAAGAAGAAAGAAGAAGAACAACAGTACAACAACAGAAACAGAAAACAATATCAGAATCTCACATATCGCAGCGGAACGATATATAATAGATAAATGAATAATCTTTAAACAAAGAACTATATCATTTTATACATACATCAATCATCAGAGTCAATATACAACTCAGTACAACAATGGACAGTTTTATACTTGTCCTCATATAGAATACACAGCGGAATAAATACTATCAGATACAAATACTACGTCTCGCCATCCAGCTTATCTCCAAGCTCCAGAATATCCAAAATATCCTGATAATCTAACTCTAGACTGCCCGTGTGGAAATTTGTGGGCACCCAGAGTTTAGAAGGGAAACAATAAACTCCGAGTCAGTCATGGTGACTGGTGTGAGATCGTAAAACAGTTATTCTTTAAAAATAAACAGCAGAGAATTTTAAAGTCAATTCGCAATGCTTTTGGAAAATGAAACTACCATAAGACCTCCCGCCACACACACAATGCAAACGCAGACTTGGAGGAGATTTCTTCTTATGATAGTCAAAGATGCTTACTACGCAAAAATCAAATTCTTTTTGATATTATTAATAGTGCATAGTGTAGAAAACATTTCGAAAGTAGAATATAAATCTTAGCCAGCATAGGTACCATTATAGTATGCTTGCTATAGCTACCATATTAAATGGCAGGTTCTACAACTAAAACCGTACAAGTCACGTATTGTTTCTTTGGATTTCCAACAAATGGTCAGGCTAAGGAACTTCCTATCCACGATGGGTACGTCCCTGGAATAGACGACCCGAGAAATAACCTAACATTACGGTTAGATCTCTGCCAACACAAGGCCGGGTTACCTCTGCAAAAGTAGGTAACTACTGACACGCGTATGCCATCCCCCGATCGTCACCGATCTTCCCGAGGATCCCCGATTCGCAACAACCACAAAGAAATAAATTTTGCAGCAACCACAGAGGTTAAGTATCTGGGCTCCATACCATGATACCACCTTTATCCAGAAGGAATGACATACACTAAGGGGCGCTACTCCCTAGAACCTTGCCGCATCCTTCCTGTTTCGACCATTTCCGGGGTGTGAGGCTCGACGAAGTCTCGTCCACAAAGCTACGCTTTCTACAAAAAGCCCTGCTTTGGGTCAAACAAGAATGATCAACCTATGATCACAAAGATATAAGATCAAACAAATGATCATATCACAGATGATCAAACACCGATCATTTCATAGCAACACTCAGTATGCCACGTTACCAAATTGGGATATATCGCTGATAAATTTCAACTACATAACCTCTGAGCTCGTACGTCTCAGAGAAGGGTGTTAAGCTAAGAGAATAAATCCTCCGCCACCAACAGAAATGTATTTGAAAGAAATCAGCTTTATATCTCAAATTGTAACGTCAGACACACAATCCATACAAGTCTGTTCCGGGATCGAACAGAACCGAAGGCACTTCTCACGAAGCCCTTGCCATTCCGGATAATTTTCAATCACGTCAGGACTTCCCGTCACTAAGGGTGATAAAACCTCTAAATCGAAGATCAGTCGATGTAGAGTAACTCGACGGTAATCCTTCCGTTTTCAAAAATATCCGGTCTTCAACACCGGTCTTCGAATGCAATTCATAACGACGTATCACGTATTCGGAATGGGTTATACGACCCCATGGTCCTTTCCCGGCTAACCCGAATAGTGAGCGTTTATTTAAAAATAAGTGTGGCATTTAAATTCATCCAATTCACAACAAATACCTATCTAAAGGTAATTATTGATAGTCGGTTATTTAACTATCAATAGAGATGCGCAACATCATCAGATTCCAAATAATTTTCTCAAATTATTTTATCTTCAAAAATATCTTTTACTAGATATAAAATTTCCACACTTAACCATTTGAAAACAATTTTCAAATCAATTTCCACATTTCATTTTATCTTTGAAGATAAAATCTCAAAACAGTTCATTTCATATTGGAAAAGCAATTCCATACTTATTTAATAATAAGTATTTCACAAATCATTTATTTTCAACATTTGAAAATATTCGATATACTTAAATCAATATTAAGTATATATTTCATTCTTTAAGGAAATCTATTTCCTATAACAACATCAATTTGAGTCAAAACGAATGTTACGTAAAACATCGTTACGACGACTCAAAATCACTAGTATAGGGATTCGAAATTAAGATAGATATGTAAATCCCAATACTGGATAAAACATTTCCTTTCGGAAATCATTTACTATAACAACAGTGTTATAGTCCACCATTTCCTTAAATTTCTCAAAAACGTCTATTTCAACAACAAGTGTTGAAATCTATGCTTTCGATTCATAATACATTTTAAAACATCTTTAAAATGTTTAACTTCATTTTTTTTTTATATCACTTTTCCAAAAATAAATCCATTTTTTATCTAATAATATATCCACTGTCCAAAATCGTGAATATAATTCACTTAACCCAATTTCAATCATTTCTACACATTTTTATCTCAATAAAAATTCGCTATCCAAAATCGCGAATATATCTTCTTTAAAAATCTTCTATATTTAGTTTCTCAAATTCAACTGATTTTGAATTTATAAACACGTTTATAATTTCTATTCCTAATTTAGTAACAACTCGACTTATACATCTTCTTTTTATCAACTTCTATATTTTACTTATCATAATACGTGATTTCGGATTTATAAACAACTTTTATAAATTTTAATTCTATTTATAAAAACTTCAATACCGAATCAATTTCAATATTGACTTCTAATTTTATTTATCACTACTAAGTGAATTCCTTATTTTTCTCAAATTATTCAATATTCGATTATAAAATGGATTCTTCAAATTGAAATCATTTTTATATTGATTTCACAACTTATTTCAATTTACCAATTAAATTTCTAATTGGATTTCCATCTTATCTTCTTTTAAATAAATTCCTTTTTAAGAAAATAAATTTCAATCGTTTCTTTTAATCCATTTAAAAATCCAAATTTAAATTAATTTCTTCAATTTAAAATCACTGTTTTTACGAAATCCATTTATTTAACATTTTCACTTTATTCTGGAATTTACTAAATACGATTATAAAAATTTACTTTTTATACTTTAAAATTCCTTTCTTCGAAATTTATTCAATTTCTAAAATTGATTCACTTAGAAATTTCTACTTGAATTTCAAAAATTAAATTTCGTTTATCTTTGGAATCCAATGATGTCAAAACATCCATTCAGCTAAATTTTAGCTTTCAACAATTTCCAGGCATCAATATGATTAATAGTATCACTATGATCATTCACAGATTCATATCACAATAGAAATAAATCAATCAATGTGAGGGGTCCAGTTGGATCCCTCCAACCTGTTTCCCTGCATCCAAAAATGTCAGCACAATACCAATTCCGCTCCAGTACGGAATTATCGCGGTATATAGGTTTTTATAAATCCGCTTACTAACGGCGCAATAGGGTCTCATCCGCTATACGAGGCGGGAAATCATCAATCCAATATATACATATGCCAATATGTATATACTGCTATATATATAGATATATCCTATCATATCTAATACAAACAGCAATCATAGCAATCAAACAATAACTGTAAAAATTCCACATTTTATTCGAGTGAGAAAAATCTCACCTTAGCTTTTAATTTTGCAATCCAATCCAATTCTTCTTTCGTTTTCTCGGTTTGACCTTGTATACATAATTTATACAATCTATCAATATTCGAGATAATCGAATAACCAATTTTCTTTTATAAATCTCATTTTAACTAAAATTTAATTTTAAACAATTAAACTCCCTTTTTAAATAAATTCCTCTTTAATAATTTCTTTTAGTATTTAAAATAATCCAAATAAGCAAATTATTCACCAAATCTATTTTAAACATTTCCATCTTCAAAAATCTTATCTCAATATATATATTTACAATTTTAGAATTAAATCGAAAACCACAAGCAGATATACTTCCCTGTAATATATTTTCTGTTTTAAACAGTTTATAACAAAATATATTTCTATATATTTCTTTTCCAGTAATAAAATAAATGTTCTAAGTTCATATCTAAAATTGGAGACCCAAAATCGATACGCATAAAAACATAAATAGATCGAAGATTACTTACCCAACGACTGACGACACACTGCCTCAATCTGCAGAGGTTCACGCGAGCTCCTCCCAGTCAAGACCACTGCTCGCCTCTTCCAGTTGCAATCGCCTAGTCGATCTCGACTTCGACTTCGTCGCCACTTTCCAAACTCGCGAGCACGCACACCACCAATCACGAATTCTCAAATCGAGCACGACCTGGCCCCTAGCTTCCAGCACCCACGAGATCGCGACACCTCAGACCAAAATTATCGAAATCGAACAACTGCCTCCACTCGTTCACGCCGCCCTGATTCGCGACACTGCCATGCCCACGAATTTTTGCTCGTCACCACGCTCGACTTCACCTCAAGGCTGCCGCCTTCGACCTGACGTGCTCGAACTCGAACCTGAAACTCCAATCGCCATCGCGATTTAAATCGAGGCAGCCCCTAGCCTCGCTACCCAGAACTATCTTTGCCACGCAACCCTACGCGCGCGCCACTGCCTCGACAACGCTCGAACGCGAGCGACCCCCTACCCTGATTTTCGAGTCGCCCAAAATCACCAGGCGCGATTTCGATTTCCCAACTGCTCGGTCGCCTTCTTTTTTTTTTTTTTTTGAACGAGAGGAGGGAGATTGTTGGCACGATTTGTTTCGTTTTCTTTTTATTTGCTTCTGAGGAGAAGAAGGAATAAGTACGTATTTAAAAACGAAAGGGGATGGTCGCGTGATGGGTTGCACGATAAACTCTCGTCATCTTCGGCGTGGTTTAAGGGAGAGAACGTGCTGGTGTAAATTAACAAAATTTTAATTTGAATTTCATTTAATCTCTACGCATTTAATTATCGTGTGTTCTCAAAACAACTCCAAACGATACGAAATTTAAAACCCGGTGATAATTTAACGTTACGGACCTAACGAAACTGGTTTCGTCGAATTCCGAGACTGTTTGAAAAATGACTATTTTTAAATATCGGTTCGAACGATATAATTTCAAACCTGAACAAATAAATCCGCAATTGGATTCTGAAGCTTCTGTTATTTTCAGAATTATCAATGTAAATTTTACAAGCGTCCGAAATATTTTTCTTCGGCTTTAAATCGAAGAATTAAATTTTATTCAACTTCCAATCGATTAAATTTTAAAGTTTTAATCGCCAAATTCCAAGTTATATTCGAGATTCAAATTAAATCATCGTTCAAATATTTAAAATTAATTAAATATTCTCAATTTAATTTGTTCGAAATTCTGGGTCGTTACAGAACTGCTAGTGATCCTGAAAGGAAAACTCCACTCTGAAGACTCGGTAAAAATGGAAGTAGAGCCTAGCTGAAGAGTGAATCTCCATGAAAATAAGCCGCCATGATAAAGCTAAATATGTACTGAGAAGTGAGCCTGTCTGCAATCTAGAATCTTGCAATCTGTAGTCCTGTGTACCTGCAAAGAGAACCTAACTCCCTAACTAACACCCTATCACCCATACCTGTTTCTGCAGAATGGCTAAGAAAATGGTTAGAATGATACGCATAAATGTATATAAATAAAATTTATATACATTTATATGTGTAAATGAGATAGGAGTAAAAATACTTAAGAAAGGCTAACTAGACAAAATAAAGAAAAGGGCGAAGAAAAACTAAAAAACGAATAAAAGAACTAATTAAGACATGCCAATAGGATCCAAAAGCTAAAGAACTAAAAGATCTATAAACTAATACAGACAAAAACTAATACAATAATTAAAACAAATCTTAAAATATTCTTATGGACCTTTGATCAAAAGTAAATTATGATACACAGTGAAATCATCATTTGAGTTCGAAAAAATATTAATACTACAATTGTTAATGTTTAAAATATTGTTTTTGTGCTTAAATAGATTCGTATTATAACTAACCTTATTAAGATACTCTTTAAATAGGTTATTTTTAGCAAATTTATATTTGGGATTCGATATCCAATTAAAACAAAATGAAGAAATTGTAAAAAACAATTTATTGAAGTGATTATTATTATTATTAAAAATTCTTTGATTTATTTCAAACCAAATATACCAACAAGTAATAATGAATAAAGTGTCAATTAAGAATCTAATATTCTTTTTGAACCTAAATCTAAAAGTATTCCAATAGAATTCACAATCTGAAATTTTAGTGTGTATATTAAAGTAAAAAATTTTTGGTTATTATTTAGAATGAAATAAGTATCCATGCAATCATAATATATATGTTTAATATCTTCGAGATACAGATTACAAAAATAACATTTATTATTATTATGAATATTGTTTCTCTTTAAAAATTCTATAGTGTTATGTTTTCCATGCAGTATTAACCACATGTGAATTTTAGATTTAGGAGGAGCGTTAGATTTCCAAATAAATTTAAAAGAGTTGTTAGTTATACCCGAAAAGTTAATAAATCTATAAAATGAATTACAAGTATATTTCTTACTCTTATCTCATTCCCAACTAATAATATAATTATCGTTATCAACGTTATAAAGATTTAATCTAGTATAAAGCAAAGAAAGCTGTCTAAAGGTTGAGCCTACTAAAATACGGTTAAAACTAAACTTCCAAGGAGGGTCATATTCGGGAGAAAAAACCTCATTAATTAAAGCATACTTAAAATTACAGATTTCATAAAGCTCTTTAAACTCAATCCTAAGAGGTAAAACAGAAATCCAACGATCATGCCAGAAAGTAGTACAATTACCAGAATGAACAATTGTATTAGTACCTAGGTTAAAAATCTCATGACATTTTAAAATAGATTTCCAAAAATTAGATAGTTTACGAATGATTGGAGAAGTAATTTGATATAGATTACTACTACCATTATAGTAATATTTAGAAATGATCTCTTTCTAAGTAGCTTTATCATTTACATCCTTAAACTTCCATAACCATTTACCAAGTAAGGAAAAATTCATATTACACAAATTAATGACTCCTAAACCACCATCCTTTTTAGATTTACAAACCGTTTCCCAATTTACTAAACATTTAATGCAACTATTAGAGTTTTCCCCACTCCATAAGAAATCCCTTCTAATTTTGTCTATTTTATCAATCACCCAATCTGGAAATAGATACATAGACATCCAATAGATCGGGAGCGCTGATAAAACAGAGTTTATTAAAACTAATCTACCCGCTCTTGATAAAAATCTCCTATTCCAATTAGAAATTTTATTTTTGATTTTATCTATGATTAAAAACCTGTCGTCATGTTTGAGTTTAGTAGATCTAATCACAAAACCAAGATAGTCAAATGGAAAGTTCATAGTTTTACAGTTAAGAGTATTAGCAACTAAATTTTCAACTTTTTCAAAATCGTTTAAAACTAAAACAGAACTTTTATCAAAATTTATTTTTAAACCTGATAGTAGTTCAAAACTATATGAAATAAACTTAAGGGTAATAATGTGCCTAGGTAAATAGGAGGAAAAAAGCAAGGTATCATCAACAAATTGAAGGACAGATATACCATTACGCGATATATCATTACCTACATATCCCAAAGACCCATTATCAACTGCTTTTTTAATTATCTTAGCGAAAACATCTGCAGCTAAGTTAAATAATAGAGGCAATAAATGATCCCCTTGCCATAAACCTTGCTAAGATTGAATTTTATTACCTAATATACCATTAACCATTATGCTAGAGTTACCAGTTATAAGCAAATTCATAATCCAGCTACTCCATTTATGACTAAAACCTCTAGCATGAAAGATATCTACAAGAAAATCCCAATCTACCGAATCAAAAGCTTTTGTAAAGTCCAATTTTAAAATCGCACAACTTATATTATTCTTACAACAATGATTAATGTATTCTTGAACAACAGCTACACAATCAGTGATATTTCTCCCTTTAATAAAAGCAGTTTGCGAATAGTCAATTAAATCATTCATTCTTAAACTAAGTCTATTAGTTAAAACTTTAGAAATAATTTTAATGGAACAGTTAATCAAAGAAATAGGTCTAAATTTTTTTAGGTTATTAGCACCTACTTTTTTCTGCAATAAAATAACATTTGCAAAATTAAATCTTCCTAGTTGTAAATTTCCATTATAGAAATCATTAAACATATTAATTAAATCTAATTTTAAAATATCCCAAAATGTTTTATAAAAGAAAATTGGGAACCCATCCGGCCTCGGGGATTTATCCCCTGGCAAATCATTGATAGCTTCCCTAATTTCCTCCTCGGTAAAAGGATTATCTAGCTCAGAAAGATCAACGATAGAGTCAGACGGATAGAGATCATTCCATCTAGCATTAATTCTATGAATATTTTTATAACCAAAAATATCTCTATAATAGTCCGTAAAAGCCTTATTAGGATCTCTTTGATCAACTATCTCTTCATTATTTACAATAATGGAATTAATCGTATTACTACGTTTTCTACCGTTAGCCATATTATGAAAATTTTTGGTATTATTATCACCTTCATTAATCCACTGAATTCTGGATCTCTGTTTCCACATAACCTCCTCCTTTTCTAAAATAGAATTAAGTTCCTCTTTTAGATTAGCGTGAACATTACGCTCACCTAAATTTAGTTGTCTAGTTTCTTCTATCTTGTTTAATTTAAGAAACTCAAAAAGAATATTTTCTTTTTTAATTTTAATACTACCAAAAACATTTTTATTCCAGTTTTTAAGAAAAATCATAAGATCCCTAAGTTTTAGGACAAATTTTTTTGCAGAATTATCCCTATTTCTAATATTATAATAACTCATAGAAATCCACTTATTTTTAAGTAAATTTAAGAAGTTAGATTCTAGTAACCACATTTTTTCAAATTTGAAAGATTTATTGATAACCCTATGCTGATCACATGTGAGAATAATAGGACAATGATCAGAATAAGTGTAAGGCAAACCAAAAATTCTGCATATAGGGTATTTATCCTCAATTTCATCACTAACAAAAAACCTATCAAGTAAAGCCATAGATGGGGTTTCTCTAGAACTTCTCCAAGTAAATTCTCTGTTAGATAAAGGGATTTCAATCAAATTAGAATTAATAATAAATTGGTCAAATTCCTCCATAGTAGAGAAATCACCCTCAAGAGGTGAACGCTCTCCTATAAAATGCGTAACATTGAAATCACCCCCCAAAATCTAAGAACCCGGAGCAAACGATCTAAAATCCAAACATTCATACCAAAGAATCCGACGCTCTATTTTCAAATTAGGACCATAAACGTTAGAAATATTTAAAAAAGAATTGCCACTAAGATTAATGAAAATAATATGTAATGAGTGTTGCTTAGAAATACATTGAAGCATTTTAAAATAATTATCTCGCCAGCCAATTAGTAAACCCCCAATAGCACCCACTGAAGGTAAACAAGCCTATTTCCTAAAAAGAAAACCACCTAATCTTCTATAAAAACGATAATCAGGACATTCAATTTCAGTTTCCTGTAATAAAGCAATGTCAATAGAATAGTCTTTAAAGAAAGCCCTGACTTTGTCACATTTATTTAAATCATTCAAACCTCTGATATTCCAACTAATAATCCTCATATACCAACAGATCTAGTACTCTATCAAGTTCCCTATCTCTAATGTACTCTAGATCTATGCCAACATCAGAATAAATGAAAGCGGTCTCCCTAGCCAACTGACTAAACTAAGAAGATGTCAAACTACCTAAAGCATAAGATGAATATACACTACCCAAATCAGAATGCAAACCTGAGCCTGAATTCGTAGCACCACTCATGGTGCTCGAATCAGGAAACTCACCCAAAGACTGAGATCGACAACAATGGGTCCTGACACTCCGCCGAACTGAACCACTAGCTGTCGCTGAATTCCTATGCCTACCTCTCTTCGATGAAGAAGAACAAGAGGCCGAAAATCTGCCAATCCTACTATCGCTAGCATTATCTAGAAGGCAAGATCTCTCTTTCAAAGTACTATCGGTGTCACTACACACTTTAATAGTGTCTACCAAATTCAAAGCATCACCCATAACTAATGTACAATCATCACTTGCTTGCTTATTAAAGTGACTTCTCTTTTCTACCTGCTTCAGACAAACTGAATTCACCTTTTCCAACCTATCACCCCCACCCCCACTAGTTGATTCGCCGATTGAATCCTTAAGAATTACAGTCTCAATTAATATACCATCTACACCATCCAGATTATCATTAAACGAAGCAAAACCCAAAGCTTGGTTGCCATCTGATAGTATCGAACTTGGAAATTCAAGCATGTTAAATACTGTGTGCATGTCAGCTGTGTCTTTGGCATACATACACAGACTCTTTTCGCTCCCAACATTCAACATTTTTTCAAAATTTACGAAGGCCTCTTCCTCCAATATATTGACATTATCATCAGACAAAATAACACTCCAATCCAAGATATCACCAATTGAGACAGGAGAAGCTTCATCAGAGTAACTTATAGTGAATATGTCACCTTGATGAATCTCTGACGCACTAACCAGTTCTGGGAATTGAGCCTCATAAGAAATATCCACAGATGAAACATCCAACCCTTTGTCAAAACAATTTATCTCATCTGACTTTGTGTTTACAACAAAACTCTTAAAATTACAGGCCATACGATCCTCGGACATGCCGCTGCCACAAACAATAACATCATGTTCCAACAATTCAAAGTTCAAACTTCCTAGTTCATCAGACCAATCCATCCAAACGACATTCAAGAAACTGCTATCAATAGAACTTACACCATTACTAATTTCAGATAATATTATACTATCACTCAAAACTTTCGATTGCTCTGCAATAGGATTTTCAAAGTGACATAACAATCCACTATCATCTCCAAGACTGTCGAAAATAATATCAAAACCTGACCACGAAGAGAGGCAGTCAAATTTGTTAGAAGTAGATATCTTGAAGCTGTCCTATTTTCGAGATTTAGATTTAGGTCTTTTGCTGTTTAATAAAGAGAAACCATGGTTAAAATCATGCAGCTCCTTATCCTTTCCAATTTCATCCAAAGAAGGGTCCAAACAAAATGAAGGATGTTCCTCTTTACATTTAGAAACAACTGGATCAAGAAGAATGGGATCGATATCCAAACTAACTTCATTCAAATCAGCAGCAAAAGTTTCAAAGATGCTCGAATCAATGAGACTCTCCTCTGAAGAATCTGAATTATTAAAAGAGAACTCAGATTTACCAAAAAACTCCTCTGGATCGCCGAATCTATCTTTGTAGCCTTTGCCTATATTCGGTGCGTTAATGAAATCAAAGTGATAAAACAATTCCTCAAGATACTTAATTTCTTCATCTCTTTTATGCCAAAGATGGTCGAGCAAAATTCCCTTCAACAACATGCATTTCAATACAAATTGAAAGCCATGATCGACCAATTTGGGACTAGAAACCGAGAAAGACGATTTCATTGAACAGTCTTTGCTTTTATGGCCAAAAGATCCACAAGCAAAACATCTAATAGGGTCTTGACATTGATTTGCAAAGTGATTGAGATCCCCGCATCTAAAACAATAATTCTTTCCTTTCCTAGAAGCAATCCATTTCGATTTTGAGTCGCGATTGTACAATCTCTGAGTTTGAGATGGCAATCGATTATTGACGGCTTGAGCGTAAGAATATGAAGTTGAATTACGATTAGAGAAATTTGAATGAGGAACAAAGAAAGATTTCAATTTGGAAGATGAAAGTTGAGGGCAAGAAACTTGAGAGAACGCCATTTTTTCTGAAAAAATTTGATTTCCTCGATGAGATAGGTTAATTAAATTATTTTTATCGAACACTTTATAGTCAAATTATGAAATTCTAATCACAAGCTGTTCGTATCCACCCAACCCATGTATATGGAAATTAATTGCTCATAAACTGGCCATGCACAATTCAAACAATCAACCAAACAATAATAATAGCACATTATTATCAACAATTAATAATCAATAACTAAAACATCAATTTATCGAACAATAATTAATCTACACGTTTAATTAATGTCAAAAAGTTTCGTTTTACTTTGCAATCACAGGATAAGGACTTATTCTGCTAAATAGATGTCCAAAATGAAGTATAGTTATTTAACTATGTAATTAAATCTAATCACTATTAATTCATCGTAATTTTATACCATACCAAATATGTCAAGTAAGTATGTCAATTTATTCTAGATGTCATTACGAATCTAGTGTCTAAATCTGTGGGTTAAATGGATTCTGTTTGGAGAAGTTATACCATTTCAAAGTTTAAACCATTTTTAAACTAATTAACATAAATAAACTAATTTACTAAACTATAAACAATCTCACCTAACTCCTAGCCAGCCCAAGTGCTTGCAAACCCGACCTGCCCTCTAATGTTATACAAGCCACCACCAATACTTACTACCCAAAACGCAAGCCTACAACACCTTTCTCTTCCTTCATGTGCAATGCAAAAGAAAACATTCTCTTGGACTAATAAGCAAAAACCTTTGCAAACTACAGTAACTCCTTTATTTCCTACTCTAAATCGCCTGCACCCTTCCCCTTCTCCATTTCTCTTGCGCAATTGCCCACAATATCAAGGGCTTAAGTTCAAAGCCACCCTCTTTCTTATTTTGCAACGTTTGTACATGGTATTCCACTCATGGCCACAGCTCCAAACCCATGTGCACATTTCCTCTTGTTTTCCTTCATCTACTGACTAATGAATATATAAAGCCAGGGCAGTGAACAACAGTAGTTGTTGTGTTCATTTTTGGCAGATAGAAAAAATGAAAAACGTTGAGGAAGTTGTGTTTCATTTAATGCATTTTGCAAAGAAGAGATTAAAGTGTTCATATTTTATGTCCCCCCCCCCAACCGTGATATATGCATGAATATATATAAGCAAATTATTCTTTTAACCTAAGTAAACAAAAGCATGTGCAAGGACAAATAAGGACAAGGAAAGAATGGAGAACGTGTGTTAAGTGAGGGAGTACGGTGAACGTGCATTAATTATTTACATTTAGAAAAGTTATTTTAAAAAGTTAGATTTTATGGTACTCCGCCACACAATAGCATATTTGCATACGAGCCGCGAGTAAAAGAAATAAAAAGATGATAGTGCACAACAATGTGAAACGATTATAAAACAACAATAAAATAGACAAGTTAACTTGTTATGTAAAGTTTCAATAGTACCGATGTTTGCCTCAAAAAGCATCAAACAAAAATTTAATTATTTTCCAAATTAAAAATTATAGAAAAAACCTATAAATTAAAATAAAAATACATCAAAAAAATCAAGTCAAAATATAAAACATAGAGTTTATTATAATTAAATTTAAATTCGAATATTTAAATAAATTAAATATTCAAATTCAAAGACTCAAAATTATGGGTCGTTACATTCTTCCCCCTTTAAAAGAATTTCGTCTCCAAAATTCCAAGGACGGAAAAATATAATGAAAACCAAACAATTAACAAAAGCCGAGCACATCAAAAATAATTACATCCATAACCCCAGTCGGAGGTACAGTGCCTTATTCTACCCATTTTATTTATCAAATTAAGGTAGTTTCATTTTAAAATTCCTAGGTAAATTTACTAACCCTAGATGAATTTTACATAGGCACCAAACCTATAATCTGGTACAAGCTATAGCAATCGGATTTTCGGACCAGTCGGAATCTCCGAAAAATGCGTCGGATCTAAAACTATGAATGAAAACTGCCAATTTAACATATCATAATTTAATAAATATACAACAAAACTAAATGTATATGATATAATTTAATAATACAACTTATCAGAGTAATCATTTATTTTACAAGATGTGCTTTAATACATACCAAAAATACAACACTGTAAATCTGCCACTGCACAACTCTATGCGAGAGACAGCAATAACAATTCCTGCAAACTCAATAAACATGACAATGCGGAATAAAATGATAAGTAGGAAAGATATATCAACACATGGTAAATAGCAAACAACAAACAAGAAAATGATATATTATTATTGGGGCTACGTCACTACCACTTGTGACTACCTATGTACCCCTATCTAATTGGGTACTCAATTAGATACATGATCAAGCCAACGTAGTTCTCCTATCACAAATAGGACTCAAGGAGCCTACGATGCACAAACAAAGATGCAATTCTCAAACTACTCACTTAGGTTTAATCTTCACATTTAGATTTCAGAAATCTAATTAACTTTATTATTTTCAAAATATAATCCTTTACGAATATAATCCCCTCAAACTAAATTGCCGGTTATATTTCAAATCCTTTTGAAATAATAATATATATACTTTGTAACAAATCATACTTTCAAGTTTAAATCTAAACCTATAATTTGTATAAACCAAATTTCCAAATATTCTTCTATTAAAATGCATATATAAAATTGTATCAAAATAGAGTGAGAAATACCACTCAAGGTAAATGCCGCCAAAGGCAAATGCTCACTAAAATAATAAACGTCCCTTAGGACAATACCCCTCTCAGATATATAATCATGGCAATTGACAATCGCTACATGAAAGCAAAAAAACGCAGATACTAACTAACGACAGATGCCATTGAATGGACAATATCCAAAATCCAAATCAATAAATATGAATATACTTTCACTAACAAATTCATATTTCACAATTATAGTATCTCGCATATACTTTTAATCAACCTATTATTATTCTTCCAAAAATCTTTTTGAAATTAATTTCAAACCACTAGGATTTAAGTTCTCGAAATCCTCTTTATTTAAAAAGCACAGTTTCAACTATTGTTAAATAAATCTCTTTTATATAAAAAATCACTTCAAAAATATTTGTAATTATTATATAAACACCTTTATATAAAATTACTTCAAAATATTTATTTCCAATTATTTCTATTTCTTTTCAAAGTTACCATTTCATTTAAAAGATAAGCATCTTTAAAATTATAATAAACAACTTTTATTATAACTATTACTTAATCAAATATTTTTATCGAACACCTTATAGTCAAATTGTGAAATTCTAATCACAAGGTATTCATATCTATCCAACCCATGCATATGGAAATTAATTGCTCATAAACTGGCCGAGCAGAATTCAAACAACCAAAAAATAATAATAGCACATTATTATCAACAATTAATAGTTAATAACTAACATGTCAATTTATCGAATAATAATTAATGTCAAATAATTTTGTTATACGTTGCAATCACAGAATGGGGACTTATTCTGCTAATTAGATGTCCAAAATGAAGTATAGTTATGTAACTACATAATTAAATCTAATCACTATTAATTCATCATAATTTTATACTACATCAAATTATCAAATAAGTTTCAATGTATTCTAGATGTCATTACGAATCTAGAGTCGAAATCCGCGGGTTGAACGGATTCTGTATGGAGAAGTAATACCATTTCAAAGTTTAAACCATTTTTAAACTAACTAATTTAAGTAAACTAAATTACTAAATTGTAAACAATCTCACCCAACTCCCAGCCCAGTCTAAGTGCTTACAAACCTGACCCGCCCTCCAATGTTACATAAGCTACCACCCACTACCCAAAACACAAACCTACAACCTATGCAGTTAATGCCCCGCTATTACCCCGCTATAAAATTGCTATATCTCATAGCGGATTTCTACCGCTACGATTTTTCAATATAGCCTCAAATATAGCCTTTCCGTTTTAAGCCCCGCTATTTCCGCTATATCATGTTTTTTCCGCTATATCATGTTATTCCCGCTATATTCTGCTATTTACGCTATATCTTATTTAAAAGAATTGAACTGAAAAATGGCATTTATACTTTATAAAAATTATAACATTAACTTATATAATTGAATTGTTAATATATTTTTGGAAATGAAAATACTCTAAAATTCTACTAAATTCAATTATGTTATATAATAGTTTTACGTTTAACCACGGTATATTTGCACATGTTTTTATTTAATATTATTTATGTATTAATTATAATTCAATTGAATGTTAATTTTTCATTTAATTACCATTTAAATATTTGTAAAAGCATTAAGTACGAATTTTATATGCTATTTTAGAGTCATCCGCTATATCCCACTATATTCTCGCTGTATTTCCACTATGATTTTTTGCACCTCTACCGCATTGGATCTGCCGAGCGCATTAACTGCACAGCCTACAACACCTTTCTCTTCCCTCGTGTGCAATGCAAAAGAACACACTCTCCTGGACTAATTTTCAAAAACCTTTGCAAACTACAGTAACTCCTTTTATTTCCTATCTCTAACTCTCCTACATCCTTCCCCTTCTCCATTTCTCTTGCGCAATTGCCCACAATATCAGGTGCTTAAGTGCAAAAGCCACCCTCTTCCTTATTTTGCATCATCTGTACATGATATTCCACTCAAGGCCACAACTCCAAACCCATGCGCGCACATTTCCTCTTTTTTTCCTTCATCTACTGACTAATGAAAATATAAAGCCAGGGAAGTGAACAACAGTAGTTACTGTACTGTTCATTTTTGGCAAAGAGAAAAAAATGAAAAATGAAGTGGAAGTTGTGTTTCATTTCATGTGAAATGAAGAAAATGAGAAATGTGAATTATTCATTTTGCATAGAAGAAATTGAAGTGTTCATATTTTGTGTGTCCCCTCATACGTGATATATGCATGAATATATATATAGGCAAAGTATTCTTTTTGGCTACATAAACAAAAGCATGTGCAAGGACAAGGAAAGAATGGAGAACGTGTATGACGTAAGGGAGTATGGTGAACGTGTATTAATTATTTACATTTAGAAAAGTTATTTTAAAAATTAGATTTTGCGGTACCCCACCACACGATAACATGTTCGCATTCGAGCCGTGAAAGACAGAAATGAAAATACGATTGTGCACAACAATGTGAGACGATCATAAAACAACAATAAAATATACAAGTTAACTTATTATGTAAAGTTTCAAAAGTACCGACGTTTTTCGTAAAAAGCATCAAACGGAAATTTAATTATTTTTCAAATTAAAAATTATAGAAAATCATATGAATTAAATTAAAATACGTCAAAAAAATCAAGTCAAAATTTGGAACATAGATTTTATTATAATTAAATTCAAATTCTTACCCTTCTATTCTCTTTACCCCATTTAAATCAATTACCATTTCTAATTACCACCCCTTAGAAAGAATTTTATATATGAACTTTTAAATTTATAAAAATGGTAAAAATCATCGAGCCAAACATACACTCTCTTTTTCATTCATTTTAAAAATAAAAAACCCCTTTACCAAAAATCTTTAAATCGAAAATTTTTGACCCAACCACTTTTAAACTCCACTAGAAATCTCTAAATAACCCTTTCAAACTTCCAAATTTTCTTGATTTTTCAAAACAACAACTTTTCCGTGGTAGGATCCTTCTATTAAAATAAATCCATTGAAAAACCATTCAAAACGTTTTCCTTCTGGACTTTTCTTCATTTTCCTTTTCTCTTAACCTCTTCTTATTAAGGGTATACACTAAAAATCCGGCTATCCCCTTATGGTCATTAATTAAAACCCTTTTGCGGGAACTCGCTCAATCCGTTATCACATCTTACTTCTAGATGGTTGCAACATATAGGTTCCTACTTCCCATCTGTTTGGATGAAATATACGTATTAAATTGGTAATCCATCGAAATCAACATTTATAAGGCAATCCGGGTCCAACAAAGGAGTCAAATACCATCCAGCTTCTTGGGTCCTTCTATATGTTGTGCTCATGCTCTTCTTGGTCCACTTCTTATGGTACAAACTACATTATGTGGCATAATCGTGGTAAACGTATAATTTTAAATCTATTTATTGTTCCAACCCATAGTTGCTTCATGCATCTTTTAATAATATGGTCGCAACTACTTCTATAGTCAAAATTAACAGAGTTTGGCGTATAATATATATATATAATAGGTAAAATTACAAATACATTCTCTCGACGTATCCTAATATTCCTATGATCGTCTAACCTAGGCTCTGATACTAAATTTAACAGCTTGCACCTTAATGGGCCGTAATTTCAACTAAATAGAAACCCAAGTCCATTAGGATATGGATAGTTGGTTTTGGTAACTTGTAATAAACATAAGTATATCAGAGGGTTATCTACATAAACTCATAGCGGAATATAAAAATATAATAGAAAATATATGCTGACCAAGGCTACTACCTTGGAATCAATATTATTCCTTGAATATCTGATTACATTGCCAGCGCCGAGCATAAATGAGAAGATTTCACCATCCCTAATTCCCGTCTTGCACCAGTAGCATGCCCCTTTAAATCTATCCTGTGGGTTGTAATGAGGAGGGATCAGAACAAGGTTCTGCTGATTGAAAAATTAAATACTTTATCTATATATAACACTAATTTATGCTAATTGATTTCTATTTAAGTGTTATGTCCATTATCCATAGTTATTCTGTGTAATTCCATCTACGTGTACGATATATCTAACCTTCTTCGAGGTATAACTATGTATATGCCTATATACATACATACATGCATATATATATATATATATATATATGTGTGTGTGTGTGTGTGTGTGTTGTACCACCCAAAAGAAAACCCCAACCACTAAATACTTCTTAAATAGGGAGGAGATAGACCCATCGGCCATTTAATATCTCAAACCTTAAGCAGACCCTCTGTAACATAATTGCTAGTCAACCAGCCCTTAGCTACAAAGGCCGATGACCCCTAGATACAGCTCTATAACTTAATTTGATGTATTACCAACTCATCTAAAAGACTTATCTATGGGCTAACTGTAACAACCCACTATTTTGGACCATTCAAATCCACAATATATCCACACATGCCAAACTTGAATAATTCAAAACAATAGATTGTAAATATAAATTTGGCAAAATTTAGAATATGCAGTAAATAAATCACAGATCACAGACACAGAGTAATATAACAATGCAGCGAAAGCAAGAAATAGTATTTCATGAAGCTACTATATATATACATCAGAGTTAACAAGATACAACAGAAGTGACAAGATACAACAGAAGTCACAATATGATAATCAAGTATAAATCAGAATACATCACTGGAATGAACTGGATAACTGAAAGCGAAATAGATAGCCGGATCTCCAAGAAAGCTCCAACTCCAAAGGTGAGTCTCGAATGCTGTATCACTCAGTCTGACCCGAGCGTAAAGCAAAACACAAAACACTCAAGTCAGGCCATACATACTTATACAATGTAAACCAACTCAAGTGAACTGTAATATAAAGGTAACTTAAAGGATGCTTGGGACCGCCCATCCTCTAAGGATCCGTTAAACTATTTACTATGTAGTAATATTTCGCTAATATAATAATGTCTATAGTAAAATAAACTTACTTTTAAATAGCGTTAAGGAATTACCCATATAGCCCTTAACACATAATAGTTCCAGTAGTCTATACAGTACCTGCATACCTCCAGATCGGGGGCTACGAGAAGATACTCCATAGGTACGACACAAATCAAACTCGTAGTAAAGCTCGGTATGGTAGGTGACACGGCACAACGAGGCAATGCCAGGGTAGATATACCAATTACGCACACGGGCTGGTGGAAACGCATAGCAGCCACTACCCCCCACATCGGAACACACTCCCAAATCAAAAATCGAAGGGTGGCCACCAAATAAATCACAAAGTAATAGAATAGTATCGAAGAAATGTGTCCGATCAGAGGTGCTACCTCATTGGCCCGATGATCGCTCCTGTTTTAGCCACCTTAAGCCAACTCACGGGAGTCGGGTCCACGTAAATATACCTTTAGGATCGTCGTCACCATCCTACTTCATTCTGGAATCTCCACCGCGTACACGGTTGTCAAAGTAGTTTTCGGTATCGACAAGCCCATATCTGATCCCGGTCTCTTTGCCAACCAATCGTTATTATAACCCATGGATATTTATTCAAAATCATTTATACTTTAAAATCCAAAATATCATATCCATTTC
Organism: Allium fistulosum; assembly: GCA_030737815.1. Lineage (NCBI taxonomy): Eukaryota > Viridiplantae > Streptophyta > Magnoliopsida > Asparagales > Amaryllidaceae > Allium > Allium fistulosum. Next base: position 697,645,220 of record CM060906.1, read on the forward strand.
AAAACTAAATACTATATTATTTCATTTCAAAAGTCAAATCAATATATCATTTAAATAAAACCCAAATTTCCAAATCACTGAATACTTCCTTAAATTTATTAAACTTGAAATATTCCTTTAAATCATCTTAACCACCACTCTATAAAGTCACATTCTTAAATCTTAAATTTCAATAAGTTCCAAGTTAATATATTTAAAGACAATTCTTAATTAAATACAATTTCAAAAAAAAAATTATTTCCAAACCATTTAAATTCAATGTCAAATAATATTCATTTCAAAGTTGTAACATTTCTAAGTTCATTCGTTCAATCATTTCAAACATTGAAATTTTCAAAACATCAACATTTATAAAGTGCTGCGGTAGGTATATTTAGTATATATCAAAACATAGTTCAAAATCAGAAACTACAGCATTTCAGAAATGCTGTTATAGGTTTATTTAGTAATTTCAGCATATAGTTCAAATCTTCAGAAATTACAGCACTTCAGAAATGCTATTATAGGTCCTTTTAGTATATTTTAGTATATTTTCAGCCATAGTTCAATTTCCAGAAATTACAGCACTTCAGAAATGCTGTTATAGGTCCTTTTTAGTATATTTCCAGCCGTAGTCCATTTAACCACAGCATTTCAAAAACGCTATAATTTCTGTTATACCCTTTAAAACACAATATCTTCAATTTTTCTCATTTTACTTATCAAACTCATTCCGCTTTCCAAAAAAATTTATTTGGATATTACTTAACTTATAAATTTTAATAAAACAACATTTTTATTTATACATGTCGAATTTAAATTAATTTCATTTGTTAGTCAGTCCTTTATAAATTGCTCAACTTTTTAGAAACATTAAAACTCCAATTCTAGCCATTTTTAACCTATAAAATTACATCTTCCGCTTCAGAAATTATTCATTTGGATATCATTAAACTTAAGATTTAATAAAATAAAATTTTATAAATAAATATCCAATTTAAACCATAATTCATTTATTAAGTCAAAATACACTATTTTGCTTAACTTTTATTTTTAACCACCAACCTAACACTTTAATTTAAAATAACCATTTCATAAATAAAACTAAATTTCTATTTATTTACTTAACTTAAATTTCCATTTGAAAAACCAAATTTCTAATTATCAAGTTAGGTCATAATTAAAATTTCATTTTTCCATTTAAAAATCATAACTATTTATTTTACAAAACATAACATTTCACCAAAGAATATTTTATCATAGTTAATATAACAATCAATTTTTTTTAGATCTATTCATTTAGACATCAATTAACTATGATTTTCTAGTTAAATACATTTTACTACAAAATATCCAATTAAAACTGTATTCCATTTTTATCAGTTCAAAATACATTATTTATTACACAAAACATGTCCGTTTCATAAAGTAAAATTCATAACAATTACTAGGTTAGATTTAAAAACTTCCATATTAAGTCAAATTCAATTATTAAGTTATTTAACATCAATAAATGTCTTTAAATTCTAATTAAAACCAACACATCTTTAAAATTTCCATTAAAGCCACTTATTAACTTATAAAATCTTAACTTATAGAAAACCAATATCTTCTTATATTTACGTCATTTAAATCAAATCTTTAGCTCAAATTTCATATATTTAAACATTCAAAATACTTAATAATTCTTAGGAAAATATAAAAAATATATCCATGGGCTTATATAATATTTTCTAACCTAGGTCAAGTGATACGAATCTGTATCATTTCAATCCGTAATTTAAAAAAGAAAAATCCGGGTACTATCATTTCAAACCCGCAATCCTAAGTCAAATAAAATAAAATAAAAACACAATAAAAATCACTCGAGGCTATCATTTCAGCCCATAATGATTTTTCCTTATTCTAATATCCGTTCGGGTATGTATCCTTTCAACCCATAGTGATAGGGAACTTGCAATGTGAGATACAGTAATTAAAATGAACAGTATAACGTATAATAACATATCAGGTAATGAACAAGTATATAAACAGCATTTAACATCATTTAATATATCACAGGCATGTATGAATAACATATCAATTTATACAGATTCACTTGTCATCATTTCACAATAAAATAAGTACATATGTTTAGAGTGATAAAACTCACCTTTTTAAACTAGAATTGACAAATTCAGAATAAAAATCCAAACTCCGCAAAGCACGAAAAAGCACGACAAAGCACAATGTAAACTTGAGTGGATGAAGAGTCAGATCCAAATCTTGTATGCAAACAAATATTGCTTACATAAGAATATGATTCAATACAAAAGAATAGAGGTTAAAACAATGGAAAAATAAATGAATCAAAGTGGCATAACTTTCCTTAATCAATCAATGGCTTGGCTACACCACATATGGGTTCAATCATCATCTTGCGTTGCTTGGTCATGATGGTTAGAGGTGGTCTTGGTGGTGGTGGAGATGGTTGTGGTTGGCTAGAACATGAAGGCCGAGCCTATCTTGAAGAAAAAAAAACAAAGAGAAAAATAAAAGAAGAAGGAAAGAAGTAGAAGCCATGGAATATAAACTTGTAATTTTTTCCAGGAGATGAGAAATGAAAAGAGAAGAGATGGAAATGAATTTTTGTATGTGAATTAAAAATTAGTGGTGGCTAGGGTTACAACAAAATGGACGGCTAAAGATGTGTAGTGAATGGCTAAGGCAAATAATAAAGAGGCTAGGCAAGTGGAAAGAAACGACAAGAGAAATGAAGGGATTTATTACCTATTTAATAAAAAGAAACAAATGGAAAAAAATGAGATGAGATACTCTTTTCTCACATGAATTGATTGGGTATGGATGGCTACAATTTAGGACGGCTATGGTAGGAATTTAAAGAGAGGACAAGCAAATAAAGGTAAGAAATAAACCAAAAGTAACCGATGCCAAATTAAATCAAAGTAACATACGTCTAATAAATTTGTTTCCTTGCCATTAATTAAAAGGTATATACAAAAGAAACATTCAATAAACAAAACAAATAAAAGATATACACAAGAACATTTAATAAATAAAATTTTAAAAAGATATGCCTTTAAGGCAATATAACGTATATCCATTGAAAATCTTTTCCAAGAAGTAAATAAGAGATATAAACACATAACAATTCAATTAATAAAATGACTATCTAAATAAATAAAAATAGAAAGATAAAATAGAGATGGATATTATGAAAAATAAATATATATATATATATATACAAAAATTATTTATTTTATTATATTTGGAAATGAAATTACAAACAAAAATCCACTTCATTGGAAAATTTCCAAAATTCAAATTTCCAACTTTCCTTTGTATTAACTATTATTTTCAATTATTGAATTTGTCAAATACATTTATTATAATTAAAACCTTAATCAATTTATTCAATTTGGTTTCTTCCTTTTATTTTTATCTATGAATAAAATATACATTTCCATCTATTTCATTACATTCACAACTTTTACCATTACTGCATAAATTCTCATTAATGATATTAAATATTTTCTAATTATTTTATAGACTAAATAGGCAACTTATAATAGCTGTTATCACTACCCTTTAATTTACACTTAAGTTTATCATATATTCAACGAATTATCATAATTACTTACCTAATATTGAATTCATTCAATTACTATCAATTATACAATTTATTTATTTACACACCACTTACCCTTATTTACTTATATTTAAATTTATGCTCAAATATAACTGTTATAACTAAATTAATAGGCCAATTAAATAGTAACTCACACCCGTTACTATTACTTTAATCCACATTAATGAATCCATTATTATTTTACAAACCAAATGTTACAATTGCTCAATTAACACTGATTTACTTCAATTTCTATTTATCACATATTATCTCATTAATGATTCAACATTCACACTTTTGAATTCATTGTTCACAAACATATGTTACCATTCTTACATACCTAATCTTTATTTAATGGTCATTTATTTCATACTAAATAATTTATAAATTTTAATGTTTGCATTTGTTTTCTTACATAAATTTATAGCCAAGTATAACAATTTACATTACTTCAATAAATTGTAATTTCATTTCTATTGTTAATAATTAGTTTTTAAATACATTGTTACATTTCATTTTGGCATTCATTTCATTATTAAATTACCAAGTTTTTATTTCTTCCAAATTTATTTACCAAAATCTTATTAAATTGACAAATTTAATTATTGAAAATTTACGGGTCGTTACACTAACTTGCCCACCACTAACAAACAAATAACTAACTAATTAAACATTTAGGTATTTGCGTATCCCATACGGATTCTACACCAGTAGGAAGCAAAATCCATCAGGGCACAACCCAAGTCTTTGCTAACGACCATTCGGGATCGTTGGTGGTCATAGCCTATATGTCAACCCTACTACTAAATACTAGTCCAACAACAACACTAACATAGCTCGTTGACCTTGCACAGCCGAAATCCCGTTTAGACTATCATAATGTGAGTCAAGGAAAATACCCATCCTAGTTACTTACTATCTCTAGTTAGAAATGAAGCAGACCCCATTTTCCTATTAGCTACCGTCATATGTAATTTAAGACTTTTTATATAGGGAGGAGGCAGACCTAATGACCATTTACTAACTCCCATATTGAAGTAAACCCCTTGACATCACTAAAGGTACTGAGTCATTTAATACTTCAAATCCAAGGCAAAACCTCGATATATTTTTCTATACCTATACGCAAATGCATATTTCTCCCTCATGAGTCCTATGGTTGTGGATGTCCCACATTAGTAGTAAGTATACACAACTGCTGGTAGCCTCTACGTGAAGGCCAGACTTCTGTTGTGTAACTCTACTGACCTCGCATCTTAACCCATTCTAAACCAAACCAATTATCCCATGCATAAATATTGGGTTAGGCCCACTAATTCAAGCTCATTCTAAATATATTATTGAGGCTATATAATTTCCTACTATGAAAATTATACTGCCTTTGAGTATTTTATTCCCATCTATAAATGTCAATTGTCTGTAATAAAAGGTCATTATTATTTTAATTGGACAATTACTAATGGCATTTATTTATTCATTCTAATTCAAACTATTATCCCTATTTCATTTCCCCATAAATGTCATATTAAATTATTTAACCAATCCCATTAAACACATTTATATCCCGTTTAATTCATGTAACTTCTTATTAACCGCACATTTATCGCCCTACTAATTCTGGAGATACTGTCTCTTTTTCCATTTCAACCTCCTAGTCCCATGGTTTACTATGCTGCTAATAACTAGTCATCCTAATTATAACTAATACAAATATCGTCGTATATTACGCTATATATATAATCCATAGGCATGGTTATACATATGTATGTATATGTATATGTATATGTATTGCTATTTCTAACTCATTAATTCCTTTGTTTAGGAATTCCAGAGCATACTTTTATGTACATTCTATAAGGAACATTTATTTTCATATTTTAATATATTAGAGCTATCCTTCCTAAAAAGGAATTATCTCTTTTTTTATTGAAATAGATGGTGCAAACTATAGAGGAGAACATTCGTACTTTACGCATCTCTTTCCTTTTTGGTATATTCCTTATTATTTCAAATGATACACTTTTTATACAGAGTTGTGGAATTAGATAATTTATGGAAAGTACATAGAAATAGATACAACTAAATTGTACCCATAAAAGCTCCCAATAAATTAAAACATAGAAATTCAAATTCCATGTCAAATTAGGGCAATCTAAATTAATACTAACAATTTACAACCCAATTATCTTAAATTTGGAATAAATCTTGCAATCTTATCAGCTTTCTAGTTTAACAAATTTAGGGACTAATTTCTAAATTTTCATATTATGGTGTAAATACCATTTCTATTCCAATTACCAAACTTATAGAATATGTATGTGAGATTTCAATTGAATACGTTCTTTCTAAGCCTACAACTCCACAGATCTTGCATAGGCATAATAATTAAAAAAAACTCAATGATATAAATTTCGATGTTATATATAAACCGTATAATTTCCCACACACCTTTCTAGCTTTCCAACTCTCCCAAATTTAAATCCGTCCCTTTAATTGACTCATTATCCTTTCCAATGTAAAAATATGTATAATAAGATATAAATACACACACACACATACCCTTTAGAATTACAGATCTGAGAGGAGATTTAAATTAAGTGGAATATAGATTAATAATTATGAAATTGACCTTTTTCCACGGTATTGATTCGCTCCTTCTCTTCTTCTCTTTTATTTTCTATCTTTCTCAGATTATATACATATACATATAATATAATATTTTATAATTATTAGAAATAGTGGAGAACGAAAAATGGCAGAGCTTCGCTGCTTTGACCAAAAAATATAATAAGAAAAGTAAGGGGCTAGGCCTGTATTTATAGATGTTCAAATTCCATTTTTAAGCCTTATTAATTACTGTTCATTCTACAGGGTGTTACAATATTCATGACAGAGTGCTACGATAATCTAGTATGCGACGACACTTACCAGAAAATGCTCCTTTCTATAAGATAATATCGAAGCTAGGAAGTATGATATAACGATTGAGACCTAGAATCACCTTCAATGCACATGTAAGAATGGGGGGACCTAACTTTGATTGTTGAAGAATACAATAGTTGGTAGTGGAACATCACCCCTGCTACGTCCTGCGTGCTAAAGACATTCCTATTATGGCTGATCCATACACATTTAGAGCCCCTCTTGATAGTAATGTGGTATGTATACACGTTGATTAACTAAGCATAGTATATATGTATACATACACACACTAATTACCATTATTTTATGCAGGCGGATGGCATTTACCATGCATTAGAGTTGGTTGACGAACTTTCTGAAGAAGTACCAGAGCATTCTAAGGGTAAGTGCTTTAGTGTGAAGAAAATTTTACAGTCAATTCTGAGGAAGAACAAGCTATCAAGACCCACACTACCGCCCTATGTTGGGCCACTACCTCTTGCGCAAATTGATGCACTGCCACCGAACTACATGGCTCCTCCATCTTCTTCTAATCAAGTGGTCAAATATCACAGACATCGGGGAAGAAAAGAAAGTTCATCTTCTCGGGAGGAATACAGGTCTGGTACTTCCCAACCTCCTCAAATAATGCCACTAATGGAAGAAAAAAAAGAAGATGACGATGTGGAGGATTTGTCAGAGCCTAGTTTATAGTGGAAGTGCCAAAAATAAAGACTTCACACAAAGTTCGCAACATAAGGATTAAGTGGTATTTTGTTGAAGTATATATAGAAGGGGTACGTATTTTGTATGTAATGTTGAGTTGTTTGTATTATGGATTTATATATTTAATGGATCTTAATTTAATGGATTGTGGTATTGGTATGTCGTATAATTGTGTAATATATTGTATCGATGTAAATGGAATTTGGGTCCATGTAATGAGCCATGTATTATCAGATGCCGTTGGAAATAGATTTTGATAGGAGCGCTTTTCAAAAAGCTCTCATTTGCGCTATTTGAAATTTCACTTGTTGGCAATATTTGAAATGGCGCCTATTGGGGCTATGTTAAAAACCGCTCGCTCAAACCTATAGCAAAAAACAAAAGAATGTTTTAAAACCGAATGGAAATGAAAATATATAACATACATATCATCAAATGAGTTCATATCAAATACGAAAACAACATTGGATGGTTCGAATAAGGCTTTACAGAAGAAGTTTTCAATCAAATATATTTACCACTAACTCAAACAAAGACATTTACTACCAACTCAAACAAATACTACAAATAACCCGAATAAAGACAACTACTACAACTCGAACAAATGTAAACATTAAGTTACAAAATTACAACAATTCTTCTTATGGTCGTGCACTCCACATCTCCTACACCTATGTCCCTTTGGAGCATGCATCTCATCCATAATGCCTTTAATTCTTGTAGACTAAGGCCGTCCTAGTGGTCTGCGAGTTTCTAGTGGTAGAACCAACTGACCATCATATGCACTCTATTAACGTTTATCACGAACAGGATGAAACTCTGGTGTGTATTACCCCCATGTTGTTCTGAACTGAGTACCAAGGTGATGCGAAGTCATGATGAGCTATATTCACACCATTTACAACTGTCGAACAAGCAACCAAAACTTGTGTACAAGTCAACTATTTCAATAATTGAATGTTGCATGTACAAGAACAACTGTTACCATCAATTGATACTTTAAATTCATTACCAAAGTAATGGATTACTTATCGTTCTACTTGACTGAATCGAACTAGCCTTGAATGTCTTGGTTCACTTGCTCTCTCGACTATCTTTGCTTCCCGTTTTGGAGTTAAATGAGTCGTCAAATTTTTAGCATCCTCTCTTCTTCTATAGAAATAATCTGTCGACTGGAAGAAGGTATGAGCAACCAAAGCTTTACAAATTAAGGATCATGCACCTCTAAGCTCACTATTAAAACTTTTAAAAGCATTAGTATCCATAACATGGAATTGACGACCATCATCTTTACATAGTAACCAATTTTTTTCTTTCCCACCCAAACATCTCTCTATCTAGTTATCCACTCTAATATTAGTGGTTTTAATTTCTTCTTGGATTTTAATATACCCGACTTCCACTGATGCATATGATGCAACATAAAATAAACCCGTCAATCGTTTGTATCTATAGCTTATAGCTTGAAAATTTCCTTTCAAATGTCTAGCACAAAATCTATGCCTATGAGGTAATCCTCAGTTGGTTTCCAGCGCTATCGTTATTCCTTTCATTCTATTAGAAATGGAATTAGTACATTTACCTTAACACTATGAATGAACTTTCACATGCAAGTAAAAAACTAACCCCAACTATTACATGATTCTAAATCAACTATTGCATAAGACAAAGGCTAAAAATGGTCATTCGCATCTACTTCATTGCAACAAGTAAGGTACCATTGTATTTTCCATACATATATGTGCTATCAACACAAAGAAAAGGCCAACAACATAAAAAATCATCAATAGAAGTGCCAAAAGCCCAAAATGCTCGAGCAAACACTCCATACTCATCGGTTATTACATATCCAACACTACATGGGTTCATTCTAATAAGTTTAGCAAAATAATATTGTAGATTGGTATAGGATTATGCCCAGTCACCATAAACCCGTTTTATTACCTTACTCGGAGTTTTCCATGCTTTCATATAACCGAGCTTTATAAACAGCTGTTCTTCCATTAACACATGCACCATTCCAGCTGTTATATTCAAATCCGCTTTTACAAAAGACATGATCTTCGAGAAAAAAAGTACATGTTGCTTGCTTGTGGTTTGAATTAACTATTGGATTAACGCAATTATGATCGCTTGGATATTTTTTTATAACCCACCACCTTGATTGATATTTTTCTAGAAAATATAGCATGTACTCTCCATGGACAATTTGAATTGACATTGCAAATGGTATTGTACTTTGTTTTGTTCGACTTAATCAGCTTAAAAGAAACCGCATGTAGAATAAACTATTCACTTAATTGTTGCAGGAATTTAGCTTTGCTCTCAAATACCATTCCAACTTTAAACCCATTTTGAACACTAGAGAATGAGAATAATTCACCATTGAATTGAAGATTTTCAACAATGTATCCAGTCATCATTTATGCATTACAAATATCATCATCCAAAGGCATCTCCATCTCTAGTTTATCACTATCTCAATGAATATCATCTTCAACTCCAAAATCATAATTAAGTGGTTCATTGTTGACTTGCATGTTATTGATCCATGTCCTATCATTCTCCAGTCTAGTTTCAACGTGCATGCTTCAAGAGCAGGGTCTTCATGCACATCTACATCCATATCTATATCCATATTGTCATTAGCTATATTTGAAACTCTTAAGTCAGTTATTGGTTGAATGTTCGACTATGTAGCAATATCATGTGTTGGAAAGCTACAACATTGAAATATGAAATTTTTAATAAAGTTTCAAATTGCAAGTCATTTAATTAGCACTACAAAACAAAACTTACCTTTGGCTCACATAGTATAATCCAAAAAGTGTGGGTTACATTGGATAAGACATATGGATACTCGATGGTCCAAAACTATTTTGCATTGTATGTTGTTTTGGAATAAAGCTACAAGTGAAAATTCAAATTTTGTTTCAAATATAATATAATGAATGTAATATGATATAAGAAGATTAGGAAATATGCATTACCATTGGCTCATATCTGCAAAGCTATCCTAGGTCGGATATGAATAACTATATTGCACACTTTGTTGATAATTCATGAAAGAAGGATATCCGAAGAGCATTTATTGCTGACCATAGTTCACTACATTCATAGGCAAATTACTATAACTAGGAGACACAATTCCTTGATTAGTGTTTACAGTCTCCGCCATTCTAGAATATTCTTTTATTCCATAACTAACTACTGATGGCGGTACAGATTGTTCTACTGGCAACTTTATAGTTTTCCATACAAACAACTCTATGGATTTACAGAAGGCAAAGATATTAATTCAACATCGACATCCTCAATAATTTTTATTGCTTTAGATCAGGAATCGGTAGGCCAATTGCAAACCAGACCAATATCAAACTCCTTAGATTATCTTCACTACTTTTTAAACTTGTTCTTTTAATTGTTCCAAATTGCAACCGCTACTAACTTTTGTCGGTTTATAAGAACTACCAACATACTTTCAACATAATTGTTCATTAATAACCAACTCACCATCAAAATAGCAAATAGTTAACAAAATTAGGAGTCACTCTATGATAACAATGGACAAAACATTACACAATTATCATTTACAACTACCTAAATAAAAAATAATCTAACAAAAAATATACGGTTTAAAAAATCAAAACTTGATTGATCCAAAGCAAAGAGATGTTATTCTTGAACTAGATCTATTAAAACCCAAGTTTTGATTGTTTTTTATGCAAATGGAAAGAGATTTCCGTAAAAGAAGAGAGGGAAAGTTTTGGGTTTATTATGGAAGTTTGGTAAATTGATAGCGAAGAGAGAAAGAGGGGGCTGCTGTTTTACATTGTGTAGAAATGTTGGCGTCATTTCAAATTGTACCATTGATGATAAGTATGCGACTTTTCAAAAGTCGCATTCATCATTTATTGGAAAAACATAGTTTGTGCCTTCTTAAATGGCATTTGTACAAAACGAAATATGTGCCTTTTGAAATTGCCTCTATAACATTTTACATAAAAAATTATACATGCGATATTTGAAATGTCACCTGTATGATTTTGAGCATGGCGTTGAGCTGGTCAAAAGTTGCATATTTCTGTATTAGTTTTGAAGGTGGCATATTTGCGTAATAAGTCCACCAAATATGGCCAAATGGAAAAGAAAATCCTTTTTAAAAATATTTTTATTTCATGGGAAGTTGTAAATGCGAAAGATATATGATGGAACTATTATCCAAACTGGTCCTACTGCGATCAAACCACAATTAACCCGCGGATCAAAACTGTCTAGAGATCAAATAAGCCATTATATGAAACGAACCGCTCATAGTCCATTCAAACCAAATTTCAATCATCCAAAATGCACACAAGTTTAAATGCTAAAATGTTTTATATAATATACTTTCAGCCATTCAACCCGCTGAAAATTGAAATTAGCCCATATGCAAACTAAATATAGATACGAGCTATATTCCTTTATGTAACTTTGCAAGTTCTCCATCAAATGATTGTTTCGTTGATCTTCTTCTGGAAGATGTGATAAAAGTGTGCATCAATGATATACTTTTTGACAAAAGTGGTTATGTTAGTTCGTCTTAAGTTGTTAATTCATTTATTGTATATTTCATACATTTTTGCAATAAAATCGTTAACCTAGTTCGTATTAGGATTTTAATATTTTAAAGCTTTGTGATATTTGTATGGTCCACCATGGGATCTAAAATCAAACTAATAATAAACAGATGCAAGATAAAACAATAACAATAGTTGAAATTTTCTTTCATTGCAACTTTAATTAGTTGAATATATTCATATGGTTCGTATACACGGAGGTGCTTTAATATATTCTACAACTATGATTTAATGTGCAAAGCCCATATTGTTATGCTATATCACATATTTTCATTTTTAAAACATTTTTTATGATACAAAGAGCAAATTATCTTTTGACTTTTTAAGAAGTTTCCAAACCAAAAAAAATAAAAAGTAAGAAAGAAAGAAGAAAGGAGTTTCGTTATTTGTGAGTTAGTATAATTGTTTTTCAAATAACTTAATTTTTTTTACCTTCATCAAATTTTGTAGGAATTCTGAAAAATCTTCAAAAAACGTAAATTAACTTGCAATTTCTATTTTTTTAGTACAGGAAAAAAACGGAAACCTAATTTACATATTAATTGCTATAATCTTTTTTGTTAACATTGAAAAGACTTACAGCTTTTTTTCTTATAATAACAAACTAAAAAATGACTAGCTGCATCAAGTATACTCAGAAAATTCGTTGTGGCATTAGTAATTGTCAAATTAATATCAATTAAATGATTAGACAGACATTGCATCATTTTAAACACCAACTAGGATTGAACTATTAGAAAAACAATGAGCATCTCTTTAATCAGATGTTTGTAGGGGTGACATTTTGACTAGATCCAGACTCAATGAGAATCTAGCATTATCAAGTCGAGTTTTATCACATCCAAACTATGATTGCCGACCTGATCTAAAGTTCAAATAAGAATTATTTGTATTGGTTGAGTCAGACTAGATCAAATAATAACATTAATTAATGTTTGTCTTATTATTATTATTTTTCTAGATTCTTCATGTCAGATCTGGTCTTTCAAGTTTAATCGAGTCTTTCGGTATTTGGTCTCACTCAAACCTAATCCAAGACGCATTAGATTTGAATTGAGTTCAGGTCTTAGTGGAATGATTTTTGTTGGGATTGAACGTACTTGATTCTAATTGTCAACCCTAACATATGTATTGATCCACCTAGTGACCACATCTTTTCTAAGGCCATTGATCAAACCTTCTGCTAAACATCTTCTACTTCATCTTCTTCTTTTTTCTTTTTCTTTTTATCTTGTAATGACCGACCTACACTTCCGATGCTCATATACCCGAATAATGCACTGCTGGAGCATTCAATCGATGTAGGACGATTGTCAAGAGAAAGAAAAGAAGTAAAGAAGAGAAATAAAAGAGAAGAAAAGAGAAAGAAAACATCAAACAATCACAGAACCTGTCGTATATCTCACAGCGCAATGAATAAAATATAATACTCATTGCAGATATAAAACAGTTGAGATAGTAATAACTGTATGAATCACAAAATCAGAGTACAGAGGCTCATACAACTATACAAAATAGTAATAGAGTTTCTACAGCCGATGAATAAACTCAACTAATAAACTATCTCTAATAACAGTAAGTCAAACATTGTCAAGGGCACACGATGTTACATAATGGAATATGCAATAATAAGCTCAAATATAAGTATGAGAAAGCGTTGCCTCCTGCTAGTCCATCTGTAGAACTCCATGTACTGTTTACACCTCCTATCTATTCTACTCATTTAAGAGTTCCCAAGGTAATAAGAAGCAAAGCATAAAATCTTGAGTCAGACAACAGTCTGGTGTGAACGATAAACAATCTCAAAATACTATAAAAGTCGATATAGTATATGGAACAGAGGGTATAAAAACCATACATGACCTAACCCTACAACCAAAGAGTTAGCACATAACAAACATAATATTCTACTCTATGAATATCATAAAGGGGTACTCCATACGAAGTACAATGTCGGGGTGCCTAGCCATCCTTATCAATAATACCTACATCATTTGACATCCCTAGAGTGACGGAATACAAAAAACAATCATGGCAAACATGGCATCCATCAAACAAAACTCATTGTCACTCAATGTGCTATGGATATATGATAACTCATTTGACCAAACTCCTGTCAGGGATTAATGGAAAAATCCCGGTTTTCAGTGTACCCACTTTAGCCGGAAGGTGATACTAAACCCAAATTCACTGGTCCAAGATATATGGATCAAAACAAACAATCCAGGGTAGCCAACAAAGTATCCATGAGTGCATTCACAATACCCCTGCTTGAGTACAACAGAAAACACTTTGAGTATCAACAATCCCTTAGCGTGCATCTCTGAGCCTTTTTCTGGCCCTATTTAATTTCCATTATTCTCAAGGAACCATTCCCACATTCCTTCAATCCACGATAGAATCAAATGCCATTCTATCCAGGAAACATTCCCACGTTCTTTTATTCCACGATAGAGTCAAACACCATTCAATCCATGGGTCACCCTTCCTAGAACCCGCCCTTGTGGAAAAATCATCACGATTCCTATCACCATCGAGCCGTCATCATCAGAACATAACTCCAATCACCATTGAGTCATCAACATCAAAATCCTGAAGCCATCACGTCGATGCATCATGCCATCGCTTCACCATCATAATCGCTCATCGTAAAACAATAATATCAAGACCTAGAGTCGACCGCATGAACAAACAATCACATCTTCCTCCTCGAAGCCTTCTCACCGTCCATGCCAAAAATCGGGCAAATCGACCAGCATCAATAGTGACGGGCACTAACCACTCTATAGTGGTCAAAACGGCCACTTTGGTAGTGTACTTAGCCAAAACTAGATAAGTATAAACCAAATGAAAACGCCTAGAGTCAATCTTGAAGTCCGAAGCTTGTCCAACTCCATCATCTTCCATCTTAAGATCGGTCAGCATGCATTACAATACTCTTATACAACGTATCCCATCCGTTTGGGTTTCCAATCAATATGCATAAAACCCCAATGCATGGGATATTCCCTAATGCTGAATCGATGATAAATTGGTATTTTCAACCAAAACAAGCAAACGAGCATACATGCAACCAATAAGCATACATACATCCAATATAGTATACACACAACATATATAATGCATCCATATCAACCAATGTGGGACTCATATCAAAATTGCCTAAAACAGCAATCTCTTAAAATAGCATGTCAAATGAGAAAAATATGATATTCGATTTAAAACCATTATAAAATACTTTTAATTTGTTTTACAAAAATCAGTATTTGTTTATATATACTAAAATCACATTTTAAAGTCAGAAATCATTTCAAAACACTGTTTTTATACTATACTAACAATTATAGTATGGTGAGAGACAATATCACTCACCTCAACAAAAGCTAACAAAACTAACACTAAGTCGTAGAACTTTCCATCATGAGCACAACATAAGAAACAGCGTCCAAAACGAAATGTGTATGCAAAAAACATGAATTAAATATGAATCGGGATAATTTAAACTACTACTTAACTTAAATAATAATTAATTTCCCTAATTACCTCTCATAATCCTTTCTCCCCAATTACCAACTTCTGTACATGCCTATCCACGCACCTATAAATCCACATCTTCCACCTTCGAATTCTCCTTCTCCGTTAAATTAATCGACGAACCATCTTCACCTACGAATTCCGCTACGCACGCACTCCACAATGTTGTCATCGGTTTTGGGTCTGAGCCTATCCATCGGAACTTAACCTAGGGTACCGTGTGTGAGAGGCAAATGTCTCACTTCGCCTTGGTGCACCGGGCTTGACGAAATTTGGCGGAAAGGTGCGCTTCGCGAAGAGAATTCCAATGGTAATCTCCATTTCACCTAACTCGTCCTCTACCGCCACCTAACCAAAACCCTAGATGTCGCTATGGAAATGACGATATCCTTGATCACCATCGCACCCCTCAAAGCCCACATGGATGCAAAGCTCTCTTCAGCACGAGTTCAACGGACATGGTTTCGTGATTTATCGTTGAGTGAATCTCTCAGTTTAATTTTTGGAAGGGTTTGAGAGAGACGGCCATTATTTTCACTTACAGACAATGAAATAGTGAAATAATAGAGGGGGTTTATTTATGTTAATATTATATACCATTTATTTGATTTCTCAAATAAATCGTCGTACGTTTCGAGCTTGTACGATCACACGGCACGTCCGATCGCAACGAAACTCGCCGACGTACATCACTTCATTTCTCAGATTCCAATGGTATAAATTTTATCATTATCTGAGACAGTGCTTTGGGATGATAATTTCACACATTTCGAAATCGTTTTGTCCATCGAATCATCTAAACTTCAAATATAGCGATATTTATACTCATTTGTATTCGCAACGTTAATTTGGACTCAACGGAAGTGGTCTCGAGTCCTGATTCGACCATATGCAAAAAAAAATCTTATTTTTGACCTTCAATTAATTGGGAATTCAATATTTAAATTAATTATCTGGATATCCTATCATTAAAAATATAGGTCGTTACATTCTCCCCTCTTTAAAAGGATTTCATCCTCGAAATTAAAAAGGTAAGGAAAATGTCTCCTAACGCAAAGGCTTTCAAAGCCTCTTTTGTTTCGATAAACTTCGAAAACGCCTCCTTTGCGTAGTTAGGTCCTGAAAAATCCCAAAACAACATAGATATATATACATCTCATATTTGAGGCATCTCATATCTAAAGCATCTCATTTTTTAGGACAAACGAGCATATATACCCAAGTCTACACTACAGATCTTACATGCCTCTTTTATAGCAACATCATACCATTTAGATGCGAATAAAAGCGAGTAAGCATCCAAATGGCCAACACTTGCTTCCATATACCTAAACATGTACTCAACAAAGAATATTAAAAATAATAATGACATCACCATGTAAATAAGCATACTAAATCACATATGTAGCAATCATCGCAAGTGAATATGCTATATTAAACCATAACTATCCCACATGCCTAGCAACTATATAAGCATACATAATCATATCAAATGCCAACAATTAAACATCAAACAGCCACATATAAGATCAAACATCAAAAGTAACATCCATGCATATCCTAACATGTAGGATACTAAACTGTCTAGTATAAGGCATCAAATATGATATCCAATATGAAAGCCGAAGAAGAATGAAATCTCACCAAGTGGGGAGCTATGGATAAACGGTCTTCATGCTATTCTCAGTCTCCCATATGTTATCGCCTTTCCTTTCACTCCACTGAACCTTTACTAGTCCACCACTTCCCTCCTAACCTGTTTTGCATCACGTCCCACGATACAAAAAGGCCTATGAGGTCTTGAAGTTTCTGGTTCAGTCTCGATATCATCTAATCGATTCGGTGCCATATTTCCAAACGCCTCTTGTAAGTTCTTTCCAAAAACTACTAGTGAATAACGGGTTTCAGCCACTTACAATGCTCTTAAACACACCATGGAATTAGACAACCCACATCTCATACAACTTGACTAGTTTGGATGCCTTTAACTGGACCTATCGAATATAAATCTAGCACTCTTCGTCAACCTATTGACTTTGATCGAAATGCTATCATATCCTTTTATGATCCTTGGAAATCCATTGATGAAGCCCATAAATATAACTCCCACTACTACTTGAGGACAAACAATCTCTCATCCTTACGGAACCAACAATTTCAACCAGGTCTACACTGCATCACCTATACAGACACTACTCATTCCTTTAACTTAGCCATGATCTCTGCTAGTCTAGCTTCACGCCACTAACTAGAATCGATCTGCTAAATCAAAGTTGGCTTAATGGTCAAACAAGCCATCATCTTTGGTTGTAGATCAGATCGAGTTCTGAAGTCATAACTAGCGATAAACTCGAGCTGTGCCCACTCTAGGAACATCGCTACCAAACTGGTATGTCTTCCACTTAAAGTATCAATGACTGCATTTTCCTACTGGGCATATAGGAAATGTCAAAGCCGTAGGAGGCGAAGAACTCTAACCATCACTACTGGCGAAGGTTAAGATTCTTCTCAGAGAAGAGATACTTCAATGATGGAGAATCAATGAACAACCCGAACCTATCTCCTGGTAGATAGCGCCTCCAAATTCCCAAAGCGAATGCTATCGCTACCAACTCAAATCATGAGTTGGATACTTCCTCCCATGCGTCTCCAGTTGGCGACAAACATATGCGACAACCTTACATTTCGATATCAATACCATACCTAGTAAAGTACCATCAGGCATGTGTGTACTATCGACTCCTCATTCCCACTTGAAATGAGTAACATCAGTGCACTTGTCAACCCGTCTATCAGACTAACCATCCGCACCTCACATCTTAACAAAAGTCTGATTCTCCCCCCTCAAATCAGTTAACTGTGCCGCTACCTCCGTGAAATTCTTGGTAATACGTCTATGATATCCCGCTAATCCAAGAAAAATCATCATATTTGTACCACTCTTGGGTCTATTCCAATCTTAGACTACCGCAACCATCGTGGGATCTATAGCAATGTCTTACTCTAAAACAACATGACCCAAGCATCTCACTTCCCTCCTCTAGAAGTGATACTTTGAAAATCTCACCATCAATCGGTGTTTTCTCAACTCCTCCAACACAATCATCAAACATGTCTTGTGTTCCTTTTTCATCCATGAGTAAATCAAAATATCATCAATAAGCACAAGCACAAACTTACTCAAGTGATCCCTCGAAACATGGATCACGAGATCAACAAAGCATGTCGACATGTAGATTAGCCCGAACTGCATAACAACCCAATCAAAAATCAAGGTAGTGTATGAAACGCTATAATCGGGACACTCTCTCTAGATATTCCCAGTGATGAAATCCATCACAAAGTCCAACTGAGAAAACATCCTCGCACCATAGAGCCGATCGAACAAGCCATCAATACATGGAAGCGGATACTTGTTTGTCATCTCATTCAGCTCATAACAATCAACAAACAACTTCAAAGAACTATCCGCCTTACACTACACCAAATCAGTGATTTTGCAACATTTATATTTTTCAGTTTCTAACACTTGTAAATGTTACATACTACCAACAGTGAAAAAGTGTTACGATACTGAAAAGGTGTTATTAAAAATAAATTATTTTCTCAATAAACTTTACAACACACCAATAATGATTTACAACACAAATAAGTGTTACAACAATTGGTAAATTCGTAAATGATTGATTAACAAGTAGGGTCTTTTGTAAATTTATGCATACATTCTTTTTCCTCACGCTCAAAATTTTCGGCCGCACAACTTCTAAACTAATTTAGGGTTTCCTCTCTCGCTCACCAAAATCATGTCGACTTCATCCGCTTCAACATCGACATCGACTTCATCCTCTTCAAGATTGATGCCGACTTCGACAACTTTGATCACTCGCGGCTCAACTAGATGCACAGCTTGACTGGAATGACATCTCACGGTAACTATTCTCGTGGTGACTAGATCGACGGCTCTTTCTCGACGTCAACATAAATTGCTTGAAATTACAGATGGCTCAAGTGACTGGATCGCACCACATCATTCTTCAAGTTCAACATCTACAGTAGATTTCTTTATCTTTCTTCGTGCCATTTTGTTTGCTAATTCAAATTTGTTTGTATTTCTAGAATCTAGTCTCTGTTGATTATAGCGAGCACTTAGGTTATTATAGTATGTGTTTTGAAAATTCGGATTTATTTGTTATTTATTTGCCAATCAACAATAATTAACTAGTTTATAAATTAATGATAATACTTTTCTAAATCTATTTTGAATTCATGGAAAGGTTTATTGTGCTTGAGCTTGAACTTGAGATATAGTTTGATTTTATAATATATAAAGAAATATCATTTTTTTTATTTTTTTTAAAGAATATAAAGAAATGCTGCTGAGATATTAAAGTTTGAAATATATTTTGAAACATAGTTTGAAATATGGTTTTTTTACTTCGAAATAACTTTGAGATAAGATTTTTGAAATATGAATATGAAATATAGTTTAAAATATCATTTTTTAACTTTGAAATAACTTTGAGATATGATATTTGAAGTATGAGTATGAAAAAAATGAAGAAATATAGTTTGCTTTTTACAAGATATAAAGAAATATAATTTTTAAAATGTAATTTTTATAAAGTTTATGAAGAAATATAGTTTGAGATATTAGAGTTTGACATATAGTTTAAAACATTATTTTTAAACGTGAAATAACGTTGAGAACTTGAGATATGATTTTTGGAATATGCATATAAAAAATATATAAAGAAATAGGTTTGATTTTCTGTAAGATATAAAGAATATCATTTTCCAAAATATGATTTTTTTAAAAGAATATAAGGAAATATAGTTTGTGATATCAAATTTGAATTATAGTTTGAAATACGATTTTGAACTTTGAAATAACTTTGAGATATGATTATTGAAATATGCATATGAAAATAATGAAATATATATAAAATGCAGTTTGATTTTTAGAAGATATGATCTGAGTAGTAAATGTTTATTTGTGATACTCTCTCCCTCCCACACGAATGAATTAGATTATTAGTTTCAACATCGAAGTTGTTATGTCCTATTAGAAGTGTTGGATCATATAGGAGTAGAATATGATAATAGTCATTTTTAAGTCATGGCAGTAATGTGTATGTATGTGTTAGTTTCCAAATGTTATGAGAGCCAATGTTAATTTTTAATGATAAGTCTGAAGATGTCACTCTAATATAGTACTAGGGGAAGGATGCAATGTTAAAAAAAGGATGACTTAGCTAAAAAAAGTTGGTTTCGATCAACCATGCCAAATGAGCCAGCACATGCAACAAGATAAAAGAACACACCGATAAAAAACTCAGTATGGCATACTGGATAATATTTTCCAATTAACAGAAATAGCTAAAAGAAATATTATATTGAATAATAAGAAAAATATGCTAATAATTGTAGCAGTACATCTTTACTACTAATAATGATAATTCCTTGAACCAATTTCAACCGTGTCTTCTTGAACTACCCAAAATACCCTTCGTCCCAAAATACTTGGACGGTTTTTATGAAACCCTAAATCAGAAGCTATTCATTATCAAATCCAAATTCATTCATCATCCCGCTACCCTCTCTCCACCTCACATTGCTTTTAATACCCTAAATCGATCAGAAATCAAAAGCTATTCATTATCAAATCCAAACTCCTTCGAATCCACACCTCATCTACCCCCAAAATCGATTGGAAATCTCATCGCCATCGTCCTCCTACCCAATCGTAGAACACGGTCCACCGATCAGAATTCTCATCACCGTCGTCCTCCTACTCGATCGCAGCCCACGGTTTCCCAGTCAGAAATCCCATCGCCATCGTCCTCCTACCAGATCGCATCATCCGGTCCACCAGCTCAGTCCAAACTGCAATCCCCTTCTTCTACCTCAGCGTTCCCTTTGTCCACTGTTTATAGCTAAGGTATAGGTATGCTAAATATTGATTCATTCTTTTTTGCAAACTTTGCTTAAGATTCATTAAAAAAGTTTAACCCCTATAATTTTTACCACTGTTCTGAATTTGATTCAAAACTATGAATATTAAACAAAGTACTGAGTAGGCTTTCTACTTAGAAAAATATATGTTTAGCTTTCTGTACGACTTGACCCAGTGTTGCCAATAAATCTATTCTTATTTTCATTTTAAAATTATGATTTGTATTTATGTACCAAACTGACAAACTGTTGCCAACAAAAACACTGTCAATAAAAGATTGCTAAAATATGCATTGACAAAGTGACAACATAAATATTTAGGAGAGTAGATATATATGTTTTAGATGGTTGGTGGAAAGGATGAACATCAGTATGTGTTGTAATACTCTTTAGTATTAACATTTTGTTTGATAATACATTTCTACGATATTGAAATTATTCAGTGTGTACAATATAATAATGTAACGGTACTAGAGAAACATATTAATAACAACCAAAGGAAGTTCAAACAAGTAAAGCTTCCACTGAAAAATTGTTAGCTTAAAAATAGAAACATTATAGCCATAGCAGATTGATTGTTTACTTGCTTTTGTTCTTTGTCTACCTTCCCTTTAAAGAGAAGTAGATCAAAGAATATCATATATGATTAGTACTTTTATTTGCTTATATTTATTCACTTTTTTTAATGCTGATGTGCTTAATTTAATTGAAATTTATCAATAGTTAACGTACCCAGAGTGTTATTTTTTTCCTGATTCAATTTTATCTTTAGTTCATTTTCTAAAAGATTATCTTTTTTGCGATAAATTTTATATGCTAGCTTAATACAATACTTCAAATAGAACTGAAATTTACTAAATCAGCGTTTTCTATTTATTTTAGTCCAATTATATCTATTTTCCCTACTCTCTACCTAATTTTGATAGCCAACTATGTCTATAAATTTAAATTCGAAATTTATCGTTGGTATTTATTTTTAGATCCATTTGTAT
This sequence comes from Allium fistulosum, assembly GCA_030737815.1. Lineage (NCBI taxonomy): Eukaryota > Viridiplantae > Streptophyta > Magnoliopsida > Asparagales > Amaryllidaceae > Allium > Allium fistulosum. The sequence continues at coordinate 697,667,551 of CM060906.1, forward strand.
CTAATGTAAATAAATATAGATTCTGTGATATTCGATTTCTTTAAACTTGCTTCAGTTTTATGTAATGGAATATTATTTTTTATAATGCTTTGTTTAGTTTACTTGAATATGAACTTAGTTTCATTTTATTACAACTTTTGGTCATGCCTCACCAACACCTTTTGTACAAAGAAATCAGTTTTTCCTTATACTCAACTAATATTTAATAAATTGGCAAGTATTTCTTTTGTTTCATGCCTTTAGTTTACTGCTTTTTTATTGTATACTAGCATATAATTGTAATTTTAATAGATTTAGAGTCTATGAACTGATTTTACCCAATTTAATTTTAACCAATTTATTAATTTTGCTCCAACTCTAATCAATTTTGATGCATGTTTTTCGTTTTCAAACTTGCCGATCACTTTTTTTTGTATCAAACCAGATTTTCAATTTTCTTCTTAGATTTTGTTTTCTAAATTTATTTAGTGATACAAATTTTATGTTTTCTTATAATACAAATTTTACTGAATGTAAACAGTTAATCTTTTTTCTTTTTCCATGTGTACGTTTCAGTTTAAGCATACCTTTAAAGGTTTAGCATCTAAAGCTCTAGTTGTAGATGTTTATTTGTTTACTATTTTCCTTATCTCAATCAATATTTTCTTCATTACAATTTGTGCTGTTAAAGCTGACTTTTCAGCATAAAATTGAAGTATCCAATAAACTTCTTCCTCTCTAGATTCATATCTTCTACCTCTGTTTACTCATACTTTCTTAGTACGTATGGATCAAGGAACTTTTTTATATTTATATATTAATTTGTAGAATTGGTTAAATGTAATAGTGGATTGGCATAAGTTTGATGTATGTTAGATATGTTACAGTAAGTAGTATTTGTTATATGATTTGAATACCTGGATGTTTGTACTATGTGAATGCTTAAAGGAAAAGTTCTGGTTTTGTCCAGCATTTCATGCTTATTTTTTTACACATGGATTTCATGCCTATGCAAATTGGAGCATAACACATTTCATACGTACGTCTTAGCCATCCTAAACATTAAAAGTGACCGGAATTGCTTAACCATATAATAGTTGTACTTCAGTGCCTATTTTAAGCCTGTTAGGGCTTATGGTGTGGGGTGGACTTAAAGTAGGAATTACTGGGCATGTAATGCTATATTAATTATTAAAATATAAATGCAGCATTGATTATGAAATTGTTAATTTTAAATGATTTGATTTTTACCCTTTGTCATTGTGTTTTCTTTGTTTGAAAGTATTATTTTCTACCTTAATATACTGTTTAACCCACTCCAAACAGCAAATTCAAACTTAGGTTTGCATGAATTCTTTTTGTAGGTTGAGGAAACTAGAAAACAAGTTATGATTGTGGAATCTTATTTAGAACAAAAAGGGGTAGCTATGCCAAAAGGATATTTGATTGGAAAAGTAATACTTCCAAATCCAAATTGCAGGTACTATATGTGATATCCTATTTGCATTTGATATGGTGACTGTGTCTTTTATTTAATCTACTAATAAACAGTTTTGCAGTTTTTCTATCGGTGAAACTTTTTGTTGTCCTTTCCCCTTCGCTCTTAGTATAAGCTGTCATTAGCTGGATTGAGTTATTCATTTACTGATATTGATAAACTTTGGTTATAATGATGGTTTAACACCTAATCATTTGGTTAGCATTGCTAACGTATTTTAAAACAAAATTAACTGGCACTGTTCTTATTAATTTAATATAACAAAATCCCATCTATATAACAAAATCACATAGTAATAATAAAAAGTAAAAAATATTTAATTTGAAATTAGTTTATACCCGTACAAATTATAATTAACATGTTGAAATGTAAGGATAAACAAAATTTATGTAAAAATGCAACTCAAATTGAAAACAAAACAAAATGGTGTATAGTATTTATTTTAATTCAATTTATGCAATGCCATATTCTAGAATTATCAAACAATCATGGTTAGTAGAACCAGTTTTCATGGTTTTACGGTGGTTCTTACATGTGATCGATTTTTATCTTACTTTGAGTCTTGGTATTGTGCGGTTTGCGATTAACATGGATTAAGACATGGTCTGGTTATAAATAACCATAGCCATGTTTCTTTCAAACACCTTTCTTAAAATTAATTAATTAGCTTAACAAAGATATATGATAACTAAAGACATAACTAAAAGCAAACTCTTACTTCTTGCTTCACTGCATCTACTACCTTCATTATCCATCAGTTTCCATGATTGCTTTACTTTATGTTCTAATACTTTTAATTAGGAATTCAACTGAATGTATCTGGTCCATTATATATTTTATCCTTAAAAGGAAATATCCGGTCAAAAATAACGTCACATTTTGTAATAAGTTTAAAGCAACACCATCTCATATAATCTTAACTTACAAGAGACATATATGATGGAGAGATTGAATACAAAATGATGGAGAGATTAAACCAAAAATAAAGTCACATTAAATTCCTTTATAAATAATAGAGGATAACAAAATGCTTATGCACAAAGGAAATAAAAACAGAGGAAGCTTAATACTAGAAAGGAAAAATGATGGAGAAATTGAATACAAAGAGAGTCAATAAGCTGACGATGGGCGATAGAGTTTTCAAAGGAGCTGGAGATCTTGCAACAATTTTGATTTCATGCATGGAAATCTCCTAGGATCCAAACATTAAATCATGTTATCAAATGTAACAGCTAAAAGAGATATCGTTTTTATTTAGGTATTCTACACATGGATGAATGAATGTATTTGTTGTTAGAATGTATTTGTTGTTAATTTGCACGCTGTTCAAAAGAGTATGTTGGATCTGATTGTATATTGCGTTTATGTTTGTTTGGATGACATTAATTTGGATGATTTGTTTCACTATAATGTAAATTACTCCAAAATGCATTGTAGGCTGATATTAATAACATTTATCTGTGTTTGTTATGAAGCAAATTTCTTCTGTACCTGTACCAAACCACTGTAATTCATATGTGTTCTCTCTTTTGTTTTATATTTCTATGCCAAGTGGAACGTTGTTTCTTTTTCAGTTTCTAAGCCCTCTTCTCAGCAACAATGGACATTGCCATACCCTTAACAAGTAATTATTTATATTTTAGACCATATTATGACATATATATATACACTACGAATTGCACTCTCTATGATATGATATATGTAAATTGTAAAACAGGTACCTGAGTGCAGCACTTCTTATAGTCTGTAGCTTCTCCTGCAGCTTTGCATGCTTCACAGACAGCTACGTAGGAAGCGACGGAAAAGTATGCTACGGAATAGTAACAAAAGGAGGACTATGGTCATTTTCGGACAAAGATGCTAAAAGATAAGATTTGGCAAAATACAAGCTTAGAATCAGAGATTTTGCGCATGCATTTATGGAGCATCCAAAATGAGTTTATATTCAAAGTTTGTTCTCCCTACATCAGTGCTGCTATATATTATTCCATTTTTTTCTTCCAGCAATACATTATTCTCTATGTGTATTCATCATATATGTAAAAATGGTAGCTTTTATCTTGATAACTTCTCTCCATGGATTTATGCTCATTTTTTCAAAATTGTAACAGGTTCTTTTCTTTTTGTTTGTGGATTTCTTATGTACATAAGGAGCATATATGCTATTTGGTTTTGATCTTATTCTTAGTGGTGCACTGTTAGTTATTGGTATTGCAAAATTAAGATAATGGAGAAGTGAGAAACCTTCTGCCAACTATTTATTAAAGGGCAGGCTGCAGTTATGGCACTTCAAAAATGGTGATATGAATATACAAATTTTAGGATTCACTCTGAAATGAAATATAAAAGACATGTTGCTCAGTATTTAGCATAAAAACAATTCTTTCTACAGCTGAAGTAAAATTGGAGATGCGTTACTGCCTCCATGAGTCCATGACACCAGTTTCTTTCAAAATTGATTGTGGCAGTTATTCATTTGTGAGTTCTTGATTCACGTGTTCTTTGAGGCACCAAACAGCATTTGTACTAACATTTTGCAAGTTGTAGTCTTGTTAATTAATAGATTCAAATAATGGAAAATTGGTTGTTCATTACTTTGAAACACGTTGACATTTTTGATACCAAAAGATCAAATACATTGAATGTGACTACGGCTAAAGCGGAAACATTTTCTACTAGGACTTCTTCATCTTAACAAATATTCATGCATGCATGAATGTTTCAATATACTCAAAATACACATAGATGTCTACAATAGTGAAATTATGGTGAGATACATTTATAATTCTCTCTATAACACTAAAACTTCCATGAGTCTACAGATTTATCTTAACAGAAAATGAAACAAGGCTATAATAGCAATGGAAAAGAGGCCACTATAAAAAAAGTATGGCAACTTCACATACCAAATATTTACTACCATCACAGAAAACAAAATGCTTTGGAAATCTGTAAATAACTCGAAGAAATTAACTATCGTAAGGCCAAGAGGAAATTTTGAGAGCTTTTAAAGCTCACATACTCATATGAATGGGGTTCCGATCTCAATCTGATGCAGAGCTTCAGCCATCTTGGATGTGAAAAGGTGTGTATAAATAAGTGTATGTACCACTTATATGGAGTTATAGATACAAGCATCTTCTCATGCACACATACTATAATTAATAACTACCGACACATATAAAAGCACGTATATCGAAGAAAACACGAATATGTTAGAAATGGTTAAAATCCCTTATTAGTTTGGTTGTCAAGAATATTAATTATAATTAATATTGCAATATTAAGGTATAAATTTAATACATGGTTAGTAGTAGTATATAATGGAGGTATATTTTTGTATATTTATCTTTTATGCACCAAAAACTTGACATGCAAAATAAACGGTATGATTTCACTAATGATCAATAACTTAGAATGGAATAAAAGTAGTACCATTGATTTACATGGTTAAAGAACACTAAAATACATTGATAAATACTGATGGAAACAATGTCAAATTAATTCATGAACACTTTCATTTCTTTAGAAGTTACCACTTGGATTTTTGATAGACATTTGCAGTCATAAAAACTGCCAATGACTTTAATGGGATCTTTAAGTGATCATCCAAACTGACCATAATAATAATTTATTTGAAGCCACCTTTCAAATATCAAAATATATATAAACATTGTTGTATATCAGTATCAACTTTCAAATTTGAAATTTCAAAAAGTTACAGTGGAAATTCTACTCATTAATTTCTCGCTATTAATGGAATTGTGAAGTGATGATGTATTTAGATGCATTTTTGCTCACAGCCTCATATGCATGTAAAAGTACAAGTATTATTTTCGATTTCCATTATTATATAATAATAAACCAAACAAAAGAAACCAATGCTAAAACTATGAATGCTTTCAAGTTATTGACTCTATGAATGTTTTTCAGTTATCTTAGTCTTCTTTGTCGTTGCTTTAGGTTCAATTAATGCTGCTAATGGTACTGTCAAATCTAATTCCATAGGTGCAACTATAAATGAATGCACATTGTGATTAAATGCAGGTCCACATGGATGTGCATATATACTTGTTTACATAACATAAATATACTAGCTAGCACTATGGAAAAGAGAAAATATACGTTTAAGATGATGAATATACATTCAAGTTTATTAGATGATTCTAAGAATCAATTAGTGAAACGCACGACCTTTCTTCTTATACGTATACACGCACACACGCACACTATACGTGTATGAAAGGAGCCTTATATGTCTCTTGTATTGTCTCACATGATTAGTTTTGTAGTTTGCTTATTAGTTTTGGTGAGTCGGTTTGTTTGTTATTACTAATGTGTCAATGCCTTGCTTGACTTATTGGTCTCCACTTTTGGTTTGCTACTAGTTTGTAAGAAGGAACCTTATGTATGTCTTATATTTGAACTTTAATTTAATTGCAGCTTAATTCAAATTACACACCATTAATGAAAACCAATATGACTCCACCTAAAAATGAATTTGATACTTCATGATAGGAAAATCATCAAATCTTGGATTTTTCATGATAGGGAAAAGGAGAATTTCGGCTCACATCTATTTCGTGGTCTACGATTAATTATAAAGAATTAACCCTGCAAAGCACATTACAAGTGGAGGTTTAGTCATCAGATTGAAGATTATCATAAAGGGAATATTGAGCATATTTTGCATGGCCTTAAGGAAAGGAGTACACTGAAGAATTGGTTGCTAACATTTTCACCATGCTTCCAGTGCAAGCCTGCTACAACTCTACACACTTTCCTTGTAGCTCTTTGCTTTTCAAAGCTTTATAGCCAAATAGTTGAAGCTCAGGATCAGGTAATTCATCACCCATACTGCCGCTATTGTTCAAACATAATCTTTCTTGTTAGCAATACCATTCTCAGATGAATTCAGACCAAGATCATAGATATAAAATATTATATTAACATAATAAAATGCAAACATCCATGTAGAAATTAATTTAGACTGAAGGTAACTTGTCTTCTAATATGTCTTTTCAATCTACGATCCCTATGCAATTTATTTTCTGGTTTTAAATGTAAAGTTAAAGAAATATTTGCCAAAAAAAAATAACGACTTGATACCAGCCGCAAACCTCTCATTGGTTAGGTGAAAAATAACAAAAAAACTTGAACTGATGATTTTTTCATGTTTAATGTATAACAAATAATTTTTAAATTGGATCAATCTTTAATATGTAAGAAAATATAAGCCCATCTCAGACAGTCGAGAATTAATTATGTAATTTTTCCTTTCCATGTTTTATTTTTTTTAGAAAAGTTTTCCAATATTTGAAAACTTTGATTTTCTTTCTAAACTGACCTTTTTCCTGAAATAAACAACATTCAATCGAACTATTGACATTTTGAGAGCGATTTAAGCGAATATTTTTTGAATTTGAAAAATAATATCATGAAATTTTTGATAGGCGGTGAATGGCGGAAGTGATTGAGGAATAATCAAATGAAAGAAAATGTAATAAAATGAAAACATGGGAAATGATCCAAGAACTCCCAATCTGAAATTCTGTTTGAAAAATTAAATTCTTGATGTATTTTTGAGAATTGATTGAAAGTGAATGATTTAATTTTTTAGGGTTTAGATATACTTTTAGTTTCAAATTTTGAATTCTAAAAATTAACTTTGAAAAATAATCGAAATCTCCTATTTTATTTTGAAAATTTTTGAATTTAGGAATTTCATTATGCACAATTTCGAAATATGAGTTTTGAAGTTGAAAATTTTTGAGTGTTCGTAGTTTTGCATTTTATATATTTTGGATTCTAAGATTATAAGCTTTTAATTTTTTGTAGATTGCATTCCTTTAAAAAAAAGGTTACAGAGTATTAATAAAATATAGGATTTGCAATAGTTGAGCTGGTGAATATAGAATTTGCAATTGAAACAAAGCAGTCCTATACATACATTATTAGCATGTTAGCCATTACTTAGTCAAAGTATTAATTAAAATATGTGATATATATTTGAAATATTACAAAATTGCATGTGACGTATACTAGGTGGTGATGACTATTAGTAAAATATTACATTATAGTATATTTGAAATATTTGTGATATATATCATGCAACAGTAAACAGAAATCTACGTGGAACATATATTCCAGTATATTTGAAATACCGCAGTAGAACATATGGTGCTAACTCCTTTCGTTTTTATGTTTTTACTAGAGATATCACATATTTGCTTCTATTCTTGCATATGTTAATCCAATGATGCATCAATAGAAATCAGAACGCTTGCTACTTCAGTCCCTTCTGCTTATGTTTAATGAAGTACTTGAAGTAAAAAAAAAATTATTGGCTATGAACATTGTCTATGCACTCAAACTCTGTGTGTATGTTCTTTAAATTAGACAAATATACATATTTACGCTTCTATTTGTTATATGAGCAAACCCTCTATTTAGCATACATGTCAATAAAATGTAAATTATAAAGTTCTTTTCTGAAATATGATTTTTATAAAGTTTATAAAGAAATACAGTTTGAGATATCAAAATTTGAAACATGTTGATCATTTTTTATTAGTTCTTGCTTCTTTGTACGTAGAAGCAAAATCTAAACTCAAATGATTTATTTTTTCAAAATATGAGAATAGTTGTTGAAATTAGGGTGGACGAGTCACGAAGCATCAATTTGAACTCAATTAGTGGAAAACGGCTCTGGAAATTTGAAGGAATCCATGTGATTCATTATAAAAGGCATCATTCAAAAATTCATTTATCAGCAGACTATCGATCAAAAGTTAAGAGAAGAAAAAAACAGAGAGGAAGAACCTATAGCAAAGTAGTGAAGCAGTAGAGGTAAGCAATTTATTATATTGTTATATCTTTCTTTCTTTATCAAATTATTCTCTTTTTTTTTATTTTTCCAAACTGGAAGAGTAAGAAGCAACCCAAATTGCTGTCGAAATTAGGTCAATATGCAAATAGAAATTAGGTTGACATACTGCCCAAATTGATACAGTAATGGATAAATACAATAGCTAATTAAGTTTCTTAATTACCCTTTTCTATAAACCCGTTTATTAGATATAACAGCTAATTGATAAGGACATCAACCAATTAAGATGCTTAATTATTCTTTCTGTATATGTCCTTCGATTAGATATAGACTAGCAGACAGTAATTAAATATAGCAACAGATATTACCTGTGGTAGTAGCAGCTAATTTGATAATACAGCAGCTAATTAAGCTACTTAATTACCTTTTATATGTCCTTCAGTTAGATATAAAGTAGCATCAATAATTATTAAAAGGGGATTTTCACTTCAAGGGCTTATTTGTGTGGGTAATAAATTTTAAGGACACTACTTTTGAAAAATTAGTTTTAAGGACATTTTACAGCAGGAAAAAGATAAAAGAATTTATCATTTTCAGTTATACAGAAATAATGCTAAAAGGATTTATCATTTTCCTGTATAACTTAAAAAGATAAATGAATTTATCATTATCCTGTAAATTGTCCTTAGAACTAATTATTCAAAAGTGATGTCCTTAAAACTAATTACCTTGGAAATAAAAGCCCTTCAACCTAATTTCCACTTATTAAAAATTGTACCAGATGTTACCTATAGCACCAATTAGATATAGCAGTAGTAGCTAATCAAGGTATTTAATTAATCTTTTTTCTAACAATTCCATTGATCATATATTGAAAGTTTTATGGCAGATAATTAAGATGCTTAATTTCTTTCTTTTTATTCTTATGATTAAAATGTTTTGTTTAAAGCTATAATTTAGATTGCTTAAAATTTCAAACTGGTAGAATAAAATTCGTAATTTGTGATATGGACAGCTATAGAAAATGGCTAAATTGTTACAGACTTGCAGTATCATGATTGCCTTAATAAATCATCTATGTATTCATCTCTTTATTTTATTTTTTTCTTCTCATTCTTCTAAGGTGGTGTTATTTACTTCATTAATTTTTTATTTTTCTTGTACATGCCTAGAGAAGCAGACATTACATGGGATTATTGTAAGCCGGTAATTGATGGGAACAAGAAAGTTAATAGATGAAATTATGGATATTTAACAAAGTATCACTGATTCACAAAAGGGAGAAAAATTATTTTTTAACATAACATTATAATTTAACAAATGATTCATGTAACAGAAAAGTCAAATAGAATTATGAATAATAAAGTTTACATTAAAAAAAATTTAATACAAAGAAAACTCCCATAATCTTGAAAAAAATGTCCTTAGTAACCTGCAAGTAACAAAATCAAAATATTAGCAACTCTTAATCGAATATATTTCAACATAAACATGTTATAAATTATAAAACATATTCTTTAACTCTACAATTAACGAGTTAAATCTTGTTCCGATTCAAATTTTGTGTATTAAAATTTACGATTCGAATCTCATTTGAATCCCATATCGATTCAAATTTTGAACTTTACGATTTACGATTTGAATTCCATATTGAAATCGTTGTTTATATGTACTTGTTTGGAACAACTGTATTTTCTTTTACTATTTTTCAACTGTTCCGATTTAATTTGGTGTTATCACATGTTTGGGCATGTATGTGTATGTGATTATTGTAATAGTTTGCGTGACAGGTGTTTGTTGGTGCTTGATTACATGTAACTGGAGGTGTTCTTAGGGGAGGGCGTGGTATTGAAAACGTTGGAGTTGTTGCTGGTAATTTCCTTTTCCTAGTTTTTATTGTTCCACTTTATTTCTTATGTCTAAATGCTATAAAGTTTATTCAGCATAATAATTCTTTCAATGAAGTTCTGGACACTGACGCTGGTGTATGGTTAGATAAAAATGGCAATGAAGCCACCTTATCTCATTCGCAAAAATCATCTTCTACTGGCTGTGATGCTTCTTTAGAGCTCATGAAGCATTGACGCCATACAGCTGCTTCTGTCGAATTACAAATATTTATACATGGTGGTCTAAAAGGAGGTAAGTTCTTTTACCAATTTCTTCAACTTGTTATAGTGCACGCACATTTAATATTTTCATGTGCCATTTTAATGGTTTCCTATTGCATGTTTTAAGGAATATGTATTGAGTTTTATCGTATGTACAGCGTTAAAGTTAGTTGTAAAAGTCTGCGAACGAAAAGTAATTATTATTTGAGCAGTGAAAGCTAATCAAGCAAAAATATTTGTATGATATATTGGTTACATTTAGGAAGTATAGTTTGTATAAATGTATCAGATATGAATGAAGTAGTGACCAAAAGAATTCACTTTTATGGATAAAAGAACAGCCATCTGCTTCATCAATCATTTGACACAGTTGTGCTCATAATTGTCATACAAATTCCTATTGAGGGGTATACAGTTGCAAAATATCAATATCGCATTAGATGATGGCTTTTTTCAACCATGGTTTAACATGGCCTGAAATAAAGACATGACTCTACGCTGATCATTGAATATATAACTGAATGGTTCAGCAAATGTGCAAGGTACCAAAAGAGTGTAATTATTGAAAGAAAAAAAAAATTCATCTATGTAACAGCGCAACTACTTAAAATCCAAATTAGTAATTTAAACTGCAAAATGTTTCTTTTAAATTTGCTCATAAAATTAAAATCATATTAGAATACGGTAGGCCCTGTGCATTTTTTTAATGACAAATATGATAATGGTCAGATAGGAGAGATAAATACCAGCAACTTACATATACTGAGATATTGTTGTGAACTATAATGGGACAATTCACCTAATATGTTTTTTTGGAACATGAAAACGATTGCTTATATTAAATTACATTATTATGGAATGGATTGGATGAAGTTGGGTTAATTGATGAGAGAAACCGTGAGTTCCTGCAAAACTGATATATCAGAATTACCCAAAAAATTATTGCAACTCAGTTTAAGTTAGGAAAGCGCGCATATGCACAATTGGTATAAACTGACTTGTAATTCTATTTTAAACCAAGTTGTTGCAACTCAGTTTTAAACTTATTTGCTACAACTTAGTGAATAGCTGCAATTTGGTTTAACACTAAGTTGCAGCAACTCGATGTTAAAACTAAGTTGCAGCAACTCGATTTTAAAACTGAGTTGCACAATCCGGTTTTAACAGTTTTGTACCGTGCTGCAGCAACTCAGTGTTAAACTGAGTTGCAGCAACTTATTTTAACACCGAGTTGTTGCAACTTAGTTTTAAAACTAAGTTTCTTGCCAAGTTGTTACGAAACTGAATGCTTGCTGAGCTAAAATTGAAAACTGAGTTGCAACTCATTAATGTAAGTACAAAATTTTCAATTTTGAAGTTGTAAGTTTTTATCGACTGTTTATATTAAATGCAGGCACTTGTAATGGGACGCTTTGGATTGTCATATTGGACGTTGAAGAATGTGCAAAATCATTAGAGTTTGGAGAGGATGATCCAGAATGGTTAGGTTCATCTTAAACTCTAAGTGTATTTTGAAATTAAATTTTTTGTAGCTTATGTTGTTATAATAAATGAATACATGACAATGTAATATTTAAGATATCTTTAACAATTTTTTTGATTTATTATACTCCATTTGCGGAGCATTTTAAATTTTGCATTGGATATGTATGATGAATTATGTTATATGGAGACGAAGACGACTGTTTATGATATCTTATACTCCATTTGCTTTAAATATTTTAATATTAGTATTGCAAGGAATTATGTAAAATCATATGTTTATATTAGCAACACTTATAAGTGTTATTAGTATCTGGATTACCAACACTTATAAATGTTAAAAAGCAAATGATGGGCGGTGCTATAGATATCTTTGGTAACGCTTATAAGTGTTGCTAAATCCACATTTTACAACGCTTATAAGTGTTGCTAAAGAATACAGTAGCAACGCTTATAAGCGTTAGTAAAATATTGTCTAGTAATGCTTATAAGTGTCATAAATTTGTCCGCTTCATTCCCCACAGGCCATTGGTGACACTAAAAAGATGTTACTGAAATTAACACTTATAAGTGTTAGGAATTGCCTGTTTTGGTGTAGTGTTAGTGGCGAACACTACAGGTGCATCCTACTCAAATATGCTTCTACGAATGAACTCTCGCCTCAACAGGTCATCTACTTGCACCTTTAGTTTCCTCTGGTCTTTGGGCATCATATGCCTCAAAGACATAACTAATGGTCTGGCAACTCTAATCAGATCGATAAGGAAATCAATCCCTATGTGGAGGTAATCTGGTCACCTCATCGAATGTGTCCAGATACCCTCTAGGTACCGGCACAAATGACAACTCGTCATATGGGATATCGAGCGAATATAGAAAGCTAACCATCACCTTATCACTAGATGGGCAGCCGAACACTACCTTCCGCTCCTCGCCAGTCCCTATCGTCACCAACAGCCTTACACAATCCACTATTATTCTGTACCCCTTCAGCCAATCCCTTCCTAGACTATAATACCGATCCTAATTAACCCAAAACAAATCAATAACAAACAAACAAACATCCATGACTTGATAAGGCTAAGTCTAGATAAAACATGTACATGTCGGCTAAGTCTCCAACAAGGTTCGTCATGATTAAAAGGCCAGTCAACTATCTCGAGTCTCAATCACAATATATCTACCAAATCACTAGATGTAAAGGAATGTAAAATACCGATATCGAATAAAACACGTATAGAACACCATAAATGAAAAGCATATCCCAAATAGTAATGCCTTTTCCCTTCTCTTTTAACGATGAAGCACTCAACGAAATTAGAATGGCATTCAACACATATGCTTCCACTATCTGCCCCTGCTTAACCGGTTCGGGACAGTCCTTCTACACTGGGTACAGGCTCTCAAGTCGTAAAGCCTTCTCGATCAACTGCTTGAAGCTCTTGTTAATATGACATATCAATCACTTCCCAAGATGATCGCTCAACCCAGTGATAATCTTTCATTCTTTCTATGTGGAGTATCAATAGGAAATAACCAGTACTTCGATAGCACATCGAATTCGGCTACATACTCTGATATAGACATATCGCCTTTACTTCAAACTGGCAAACTTCCTAACCAACACCGACTTTTGAAAAGTTGAGATAACTTTTCTTCAAAATGAACTTGAACTTATCCCAAGTAAATCGATCCTCGGGAATTGAAGCTATAAGGGCACTCCACCAATTCATTGTTCATTCTTGGAATTATCTAGAGGTCAACTTCTACCTCACGGTGTCATCTAACTCCAAGTCATCGAAGATTCCTTCCCAAGTATCCTTCCAGTCTTGCATCTTAACAGCCGACTCTGTTCTAAGGAGTGGTCTGCCTCCTAGACTCATGCAATGAAAGTCTATAGGATCTTTATAAATAATGCAATATGTATACGTGTGAGGATGTATATTCCTAACTATATTAAGCAGAGAACAATAATTAAATATAATTAAGATAAATAATAAAACGATCACACCAAATATTTTATACCAGTTTGGACCTCTCGTCCTACATCCCGTCCCAAAGCTCCCCTTCGGTATTTCCTTTAACGAACTAATCCTCGCTTCGCCCGAAGGAATAGGCTAATACAAAAGTATATCTCTGACAATCTTGTATTCCAAATAACATGGATTTTGAATGATAGTACAAATCTTCTTATGATATCCTTTAAGTATGTGAATGTGAATGCTTTGAGTTGTAGGAAGTGGTTTAACCAAAATGATATTTTGGTTATTAAAGATTGAGAATATGTAAGCAAGAGAAGCACAAATATTTAAATAGTGAGTAATAAGAAATCAAGAGAATCGATCTATTTGTTAATCTCAATCTTTGTAGTATTTATAGGATTACAGAGATGCAAATGATGAGTTGTTACTGTTAGATAAACTCTATTCAATTTAATGGCTGCAACCTTTCGATGAAGAGATGAGTTCATTCAATTTAATAAGCATTTATTCAATATGAAACAAAGCAGCCTTTCAGATTATAGCAGTTTCCATATGACAGACGTTTGTGGAAAATCCACAAACGTCTGTGGCTTTAGGATAGAATTTCCTGAACATACTCATAGACGTCTGTGGCTGGCATTTTCAAAGTAAATTTTTAATGCTAATTTTGAATGTTTTTTTAATGCTGATTTTGCTTATATGAATTCGTGTGTGCATATATACTCAAGGAGACCTTACAATGTTTTTCTAAGACTCTTAATACACTAGCATAACCTTACTAATCATAGCATGGTCCATAAGTCTTTGTTTGTCCTCGAGTCCCAATATCTTTGATCATGATAGATTGCATACTGCAACACCAAAGAAGTGATGCAGGAAGTGGCAAAAAATGTTGCTGTAGGCTAAAAAAGGGCAAAGGCAACACTTTCTCGGTGATGCATTTTGCCGCGTTGCCGCAGACCTCAAAGGCAACATTTTGACTATCTAAGGCAACATAAGAAATATTGTTGCAATAGAACCATATTTGGGTCTATAGCAACATCCATAGGTGTCTGTACCAACATTCCAAAATGTTGCTATAGATATTAAAATCTGAATTTGTGGGACCCACAATGTAGAGCATATTTGATTTTTTAATAGAAATAAATATTTATTTAATAAAATGCTATTGCACAGAATTTGATATTCAAACAGTAATTTATTTAAATAAATATTTTATTTCAACATTTGAAACAGTACAAATTCCTGACTCCACTATTTTACAATTCAATGATATATAACACTGATATTCACATATACAGATATTCCTCACTACATCACTCAGTTCACTCATTACATATGCAGTTTCAATTTATACAGACACCGACACTGACAAATATTTGACGAGCTGAGTGCCGAGCCGAAGGCGAGCCGAGAAGCGGGTCCGGGCGCAGCGCCGGCGGGGGTTTGAATGATGCACAAATGGGCACCGCCCGATTCATTCGATTTCGGAAGATCGAGCCTTCTTTGAAACGACGTAAAATGATGCACAAATGAATCAGCATGCTTCTAGACCGAATGATGGCACTGCGAGCCACTCTAGATTTGAAACACAGCATCACTTTAATCCTACACCTTTTAAATAAAATTGAGAAGTATGCATGTATCTTCAATAAGTAACAATCAAATGTTGTAAATAAATCATGCAATACAACTAAAACATACTTAGCATATGGTTAGTTCAATCTCACCTGACACTGTACTGGGTATTTAATCAACATTTCCCTGAGATCAATTTAATAGGATTGCATATATCCTTCGATCAAAATGAAGAGGTTTCTATATTCTGTAAATCATGCAATAACAATAAAGAGTTTTTCTAAGTATTATCATTTTCTAATTAAAAGAAAAAAGTGAAGTCAACGGCATAAGTTACTGGGTCATCATATTTGCTCACCCTGTTTCCAGTTTCAAAAAATGAAGTAAAAAATAGTTAAGATCTATAATTAAATACAAAAAAACGAGCATCAAAATAAAGTCAGAAACCGAACCTTAGTATCAAGCATGACAGCGCAAAGGATTTGAGTGTTCTGCATAGCGATTCTCAGATTATCGAGAGTTTCCTGATGATACTCGTGAGATCCATGTGAGAAATTGAATCGGGCAACGTTCATCCCAGCTCTGAGAAGCTTTTCGGTCATCAGTACGGATCTTGATGCAGGGCCCAGAGTGCATACAATTTTGGTTTTGGGAACTCTGCCATCGCTCGGCAGCGACTTCATGATTCCTTCTATATCGATGTTCGAAATCGGATATTAAAACTGAAAATCGATTTGTTTTTTCTTTCTTGCGGCGGAGGAAAACGATGAAGAGGAGAATGACTTGTATATGTTAGACCGAATGATGAATCGCGAATTGGAACTTGATACTTGATTTATTCTAATCGCCTGAAATCATCTTCCATCTCCACGCGAATTGATTTGAGAATTATGAATTGATTCTAATCGCGAATTGAAAGTATGAATTTGCTGGATTTCGTGAATTTTCTTTTTGATTTGAGAATTATGAATTGAAAACTGAAAGGGGATCTACACCAACATAAGCGGGAAAACGAAAATTTGGTAAAAAGTGCAGCGGCGATCCATTTTAACAGTCGGATTAAATGTAGACCGTTGGATCGTATTCACGCGGATTGCTAATTTTATTAATTTTTTAATTTGAATACATCTATAGCAACACTATATAAAAATGTTGCATCGTGTTACACTTGTTTAGCTAGAGCAACACATTTTTATGGCTAAGGTAACACCATAAATACAACGTTGCAGTAGGACCAAAATTTTATATCTATCCCAACATTTTAGCTGGCAACACCTTGCAAAAATGTTGCAGAATGTCATCTATGGCATAGTGTCAAGAGAATCGATCTATTTGTTAATCTCAATCTTTGTAGTATTTATAGGATTACAGAGATGCAGATGATGAGTTGTTACTGTTAGATAAACTCTATTCAATTTAATGGCTGCAACCTTTCGATGAAGAGATGAGTTCATTCAATTTAATAAGCATTTATTCAATATGAAACAAAGCAGCCTTTCAGATTATAGCAGTTTCCATATGACAGACGTTTGTGGAAAATCCACAAACGTCTGTGGCTTCAGGATAGAATTTCCTGAACATACTCATAGACGTCTGTGGCTGGCATTTTCAAAGTAAATTTTTAATGCTAATTTTGAATGTTTTTTTAATGCTGATTTTGCTTATATGAATTCGTGTGTGCATATATACTCAAGGAGACCTTACAATGTTTTTCTAAGACTCTTAATACACTAGCATAACCTTACTAATCATAGCATGGTCCATAAGTCTTTGTTTGTCCTCGAGTCCCAATATCTTTGATCATGATGATCTCTTGTAGTATATACTTGGAATCTTGATAAGAAATATAATATATGTGATTGTATAGTTGTTGTCATTGAAACCATAGAATGGAGGTTTTAACATTCTCCTCCTTTTTGATGATGACAACTATACAATCGTTACTTATGATAAAAATAACTCTCCCTTAATTTTGTCTCCCCTTATGCATATATATAGATTTATCCCACTTTATCATTATCAAAATAAAATAAGAAAAACATAAACATATAGACACAACAAATGAGATAGATAGATATTAATAACACATAGGCAAATCACACATAAACAAAAATAACATAATTGAACAATAAACCAACATGAGTTAAATAATAAATAAATAAATAGGAGTTCAAAAAGTCTCCCCTTAAGTTTATACTCCCCCTAAGTTAATATTCCCCCTATCGATATGGTCGTATAGTTATTCTCCCCCTTTGTCATCGACAAAAAGGAAATAGATATCAATATGAGTAATATGAATGATTATACGAGTAGAACTCACTAATATAAATTCATAGGTGTACAAAATATTAAAAAAATTATGTTTAAGATTTTAAAGAACATACCACTTACCATAGTCATAATTTTGACCATTACAACATCACATTTGTGGCTTCATTTCCTTAAGTATCAGAAAATTTGGAATATATCTCCCCATTTATATGTGGTGTACCTGAAAAAATGAGATATATATTCTGGTACTCACTTCCTATGTTAGGGTCCGGGGGTTAGGTCTTCGGAAGCCATACCCATTTGGGTGCGGTTGAACTTTTATAAATACAGTTCTCATTATAAATCACATTCTTGTAAAAGTTGCTAAAGTTGTTTATTATGATCCATCGTATTAGCAGGAATCCACATTTTAATACTATTTGTCATTAACTTGGTACTTGAAAAATATTTTCTATCATTTCTAAACAAAGTACTATTAATACTGTAAGTAGTTTTAGGACTATCATTTTTACTAGTACTAGCACTAAAATTAGTATACATGAATGCATATCTAGTACTATATTTACTTTTAGCTTATTTATAGCCTAAACTGCAAAAAGATATGATATCTTTACCTTTGTTAAAACTTACTTTTTTTCATTTAATCTTTCAAATTTTGCTTTAAATCACAAACTTCTTTTTGTAAAATATTGCTATTATCTTTTTAACTCTGCCTGTGTAGTTTTCTATGCAGCTTGTCCCAAGCCAGGATAAAGGAGGAGGGTTATGATAGGCTTGGCGAGCCAACGTAAAACCCCAGACTCTCTTATGGAAATGGAACCTAATTATATTTCGTTGGGGCATAACCCTCTTCGCGATGCGCCATATCGAGGCTCGAGTATGGTGAAAAGTGAGCAAGGGCTGGGTCGCCACTCCCTTAGTGGCGCGCCATATCGAGGCTCGGGTATGGTGAAAAATATGCAAGGGCTGGATCGTCACTCCCTTAGTGGCGTGCTGCATCGACGCCCCAATGTAGTGATAAATGAGCAAGGGTCTTCGCACTTTACTCGGCGGGTGCAAAGGGTAAGGAAGCTAGTCGATGAAAGTAGGATTCAGTTAAGTAGTTGGAACGTAGGATCATTAACAGAAAAGCTAAGAGAGATAGTTGATACTATGACTAGGAGACGTGTAAATATCTTATGCGTTCAGGAGACCAAATGGACGGGCCAAAAGGTGAAGGAGGTGGAGAACACAGGCTCAAGTTATGGTACATGGGAAAAGAGCGTAACAAGAACGGGGTAGGTATTTTAATTGAAAAGAACCTTAGAAATGGAGTGGTCGACGTTAGGAGACAAGGGGACATGATCATCCTAGTTAAACTGGTAGTGGGTGACATGATTCTGAACGTCATTAGTGCTTATGCCCCATAAGTAGGTCTAAGTGAAGCCGTCAAGAGGAATTTCTGGGAAGAGCTAGATGTCATGGTTAGGGATGTGTCTAGTAGCGAAAAACTTTTCATAGGAGGAGATTTCAATGGCCATGTTGGTACAACTAGCGGGGGATTTGAGAGAGTGCATGGTGGTTTTGGATATGGCGATAGGAACCAAGAAGGAGAAGAAATATTGAATTTTGCTATTGCTTATGACCTCATGATAGCTAATACCTTCTTTAGGAAGAGACAGTCACACTTAATTACTTTTAGTAGTGGCCAACACTTTAGCCAGATTGATTTTGTACTTACTAGAAGAGATGACAAACAAGCTTGTGTAGATTTCAAAGTCATACCTGGAGAATGTGTCATCTCACAGCATCAGCTTTTGATATCCGAGTTTCGTCTTCGAATACGTGTTCAACAGGGTAAAGGAGCCAAGACTAGTTGGACGGAATGGTGGAAGCTCAAAGGAGACGCCTCACGGGTGTTTAAGGATAGAGTGATGGTAGAAGGGGTATGGAATATGGAAGGAGAAGCAAATCACATGTGGGATGAGATGGCAAGACGCATTTGGAAAGTGGCTACCGAGGTGTTTGGGATAGCGAAAGGAAATAAATGCGAACCTAAAGATTCTTGGTGGTGGAACAGTGATGTGCAAAAGGCTATCAAAGAGAAGAAGGAATGCTATAAGTGCTTACATCATCACAGGAGCGAGGACAACATGCAAAAGTACAAAGTGGTAAAGAAGAACGCAAAGAGAGCGGGGAGTGAAGCAAGAGGTCGGGCGTATGAAGATCTATATCATAACCTAAGTACGAAAGAGGGTGAAAAAAACGTCTATAGGATAGCTAAGCTCCGCGAGAGGAAGACAAGAGACTTCAACCAATTTAAATGCATCAACGATGACAATAATAGACTTTTGGTGAAGGACGAGGAGATAAAAAATAGATGGAGAGATTATTTCGACAAACTATTTAATGAAGAAGGTGATAGCACTACGATCGAGATAGACGACTCTTCTGATGACACTTGCAGACATTTTGTTTGGAGAATTCAAGAATCCAAGGTAAAGGAGGCACTAAAAAGGATGAAAGCAGGCAAGGCATTGAGGCCTGATGACATCCCCATTAAGGTGTGGAGATGCCTTGGAGATGCAGGGATAACATGGCTAACTAAGTTATTCAATAATATTTTCAAATCAAACAAGATGCCAAATGAGTGGAGGAAAAGCATACTAGTTCCAATTTTTAAGAATAAATGAGATATCCAAAGTTGCACAAACTACAGAGGAATTAAGCTTATGAGTCATACAATGAAGCTTTGGGAGAGAGTCATTGAGCATAGACAAAGAAGAATGACAAGTGTTTCAAAAAACCAATTTGGCTTCATGCCTGGGAGGTCGACCACAGAGGTGATTTTCTTGATAAGACAACTTATGGAGAGGTTTAGGGAGCAAAAGAAGGATCTACACATGGTATTTATCGATTTGGAGAAAGCTTATGACAAGGTACCGCGAAAGGTGATGTGGTGGGCCCTGGAAAAGAAGAGAGTCCCAACAAAGTACATTACACTTATCAAGGATATGTACGATGACGTTGTAACTAGTGTCAGAGCATGCGATGGTGAAACCGGTGACTTTCCCATTAACATAGGATTACATCAAGGGTCAGCTTTGAGCCCCTACATTTTTGCTCTAGTGATGGATGAGGTTACGAAGGGTATACAAGATGAGATTCCTTGGTGTATGCTATTTGCTCATGATGTTGTGCTAATTGATGAAAGTAGGATTGAGGTTGATAGACAACTGGAGCTGTGGAGACAGACTTTAGAATCAAAGAGTTTTAGGCTTAGCAGAACTAAAACAGAGTATATGAAGTGCGGGTTCAGCGGTGTCAGGTCGAAAGATGGAGATGTCACTCTGGCTGGACAAATAGTTCCCAAGAAGGAATCATTTCGATATCTAGGATCAATGTTGCACTATAATGGTGAGATTGATGAAGATGTTAGTTTTAGAATTCGAGCGGGATGGGTGAAATGGCGACAAGCGTCTGGGATTCTCTGTGACAGGAAGGTCCCACAAAAGCTTAAAGGAAAGTTCTACAAAACGGAAATCAGGCATGCGATGTTGTATGGTGCAGAATGTTGGCCTACTAAAAGTCAACACATCCAAAAGATAAGCGTAGCAGAGATGCGTATGCTACGATGGAGCTACGGTCATACAAGAAGAGACTGAATTAGAAATGATGATATACGTGATAAACTTGGAGTAGCACCAATTGAGGAGAAGCTAATTCAACATCGCTTAAGATGGTTTGGACATCTTCAACGAAGGCCGCCCGAGGCACCTGTGCATGCTGGAATTATAGGCCGTGTTGAATGCTCAAAAAGAGGTAGAGGTCGACCAAGGTTGACATGGAAGGAAGTAGTAAAAAGGGATTTGAAGGACTAGGGTATATCCGAAGAGCTAGTGAAGGATCAGAGCGAGTGGAAGTTAGCGATTCACGTACCAGAACCATGAGCGCTGAGTTTTATAAGTTTTAGATTATAGGACTAGGAAACATGAGCCTAAAACGTAGGTTTGGTCTTTGACCAATATTACTATTAGTATCATTATCGCTATTAGTATTATTATTATCATTCCTCTTATATATATACATAAATATTTTTATTTTATTTTAATTTACTTAGTTATTATTATTAATTTACTTATTTGACTTTATTTTATTATTGTTATTGCTATTGTTATTATTATAACTTTTAAATTGATTTTTTCATTTAGTTTTGGGTTCCATCTCTAGCGATCCCAACTTGTTTGAAAATAATGACTTAGTTGTTGTTGTATTGCTATTATCTTTTAAATTCATACATTCTTTAGATAATTCTAAATTCTTTTTAATTAAAGTTTTATTCTCTTTTTCAAGAGACAAAATTAATGAGTTAGAATTATTTAAAGAATTTTTCAAAAATATATTTTTATTTTGCAAAACATCGATTTCCTTCAAAAGATCATTATTTTTAGCTTCTAATTGCTCATTTTCTTTTTGTAGGAAATCTTTTTGTAAAACAAGTTCTTCTACCGTATTTTCAAACAATTTAGTTTGCTTTACCAAAAAGTTATTTTCCTCTTTTAAATTGGAAATTTCTTGCTCACGATTTTTTAACTTAGCTAATGTGATTCTATTGACTTTATTCAAAGGATTACAATCTTCTAATAATTCATTATGTGCTAACAAAATATCTTTATATAAAGAATCTAAGCATACCGATTGTGATATGAGTTTAGCCATGAAGTATTTGCTTGTTTGCTCCTTTGATTTTTCTTTAATGCTCTTCCTATTTTTTTTGCCTTGACTAGATCTCTTTATGGCCATTTATTCTTGGATATTGTTACGATCTCTAGAAACCCAGGCTCTGATACCAAATGAAAGTCTACAGGATCTTTACAAATAATGCAATTTATATGTATACGGGTGAGGATGTATATTACTAACTACAAGTAGTTTGGCATATGCGATGCACGTGCGCGGGAGGAATTGGCATAAAAAACACTGCCTGTAAGGCTATTTGTACATTACAAAATGTCGTGGACGTGTGTGTGTGTTGTTGCAATGTTTTGTGTGTATGGAGGAGCAAACCAATTGTTTATCTATCTGGTAGTGATAGATAGTTATTTTATGAAATTGTTGAATTGGTAAAGAAAGTAGTCAGCTGTTACATGAATATGTAGAGAAATGTAACTGATAGTAAAATTAGCGCTTCCAGTAAATGGGGAGAAGTGTGCAATATTCTATGCTAAAAATCAGGACTAGAGTAGTAGGCTAATATGACTGTTTAATGCGGAAGAGAGTGTATTATTGTAACGTAAAAGTTCATCATTCCAGCACTAATTGGGTTCTCGGCGCATAGGAGTACCGCTGATGTATAAATTTTGACGGTTAGTGGTTTAAAAGTCGAAACGTTACAACCGGGAAGGTCGTGTAAAAAGGTGGAATTTTTTAATAACGTACAGCTCATGTGTTTATGTCACGTTGTTCTACGTTCAAGGTCAGGTAATTAAAAATTTGAAATATGTCATCCAAAGTTTATAATTGGTCGACCTGCACAACTACTTCAGTCGTCAATGGCAGAAAAGGTTAAAATAAAACAATTAGTTGTAATGTCTTTTTTTGCACTGCCAGAGTTAATGTAAAGCAGGTCGGTTGACATATATAAGGTTTTCCATGTGCTGCTTTTTCGTAAGCCTGTTGCATTGCTCTGAAATAAGGAATACACAAGTTTCTCATATTTTGAGTCATAGAAGGGAGCAAGCAAACAATCCATTTGTGAAAATAACCAAATTTAATGGATGGGTAAGCTGTATATAGTTTATGAGGTGGGTACGGATGCAATCACATTATGGACTTGGGAGTAAATTTTGGTCAAATGGCAAAAAAATTCGTTTATTAGCAAGTCGAAGCAATTCCGAGTCAAAGCTTAAGTCATACTAAGGTGTTCAGTTTATGCAGTATCTATCTGCAGGTTAGGAAAAAAAGAAAAAGCCAACATGGCAACATGAGCTGTAGGTCAAATGTTGCAGTGTAAAAGCTCACATATCATACCATATATAATAAATTACGACAGATTCCAAAATGAGAGGAGAGAGACAATTGCATAAGGATAATATAATCAGGCTTTAAACCATGATGCTACGGAGGATCGTAGTTATAATTTCATAAGGTGTAAAAGGTAAGAATATTAGTCAAAGTTGTAGAACACAGAGTAGAAATGTGAGTACAAAATCGTAAACTACAGCGGTGGTAAAGAAGTGTTGAAAATTAGTGGTTATATGAAAGAGGAAAAAAATACATAACGTTGCAATGGTGAACAAACTTATTAAAACAGATGCAGAACAGTGGAAAAGAAGTTAAAAACAGTGGTTGAAGTAGGAGCGTTAGCGCGAACGGTCTGCGAGAAAACGATCAACAATCTAATCACATTGCTCAATCTGCAAGAGGGAAAAAAGAATGATAGGTAAAATAGCAGTAAATGTGATGAGGCGCATGCAAGTATTTGGTCATATGCTAACATATGGGTATGTATACGTATACAGACAGACATATATATACATATATACACAAATATGTATACATACATATTCGTATGTATATATACGAATATATATACGTGTGTAGCAATGAATGGAGAAGTAAATAAATTGGAAAATATCACTTCAGAAGTAAAAAAAGCATCCCAATTTTCATTGTCAAAAACATTGGGCAAGAAGTTGCGGTTCAGCAGGTAGTGGCATTTGTATATCATTGTAGTGGAAGTGAAAATTTTCCTCATTTTTTCAGTGGTTTTTCTAGTAAGGGATGTAGTGGTAGGTGAACGCCGTTGTTCGACTTGTTATGATGTTCCGAATCAGCGTGAAGAACAGTACGGTTTAGGATGGTGTCTGAAGCTCATACCTTCTCATCACTAAATGAGTAAACCTGCTTGCTTAGACGTGAGCTTTTACGTTTGATTTTATCTGTGGAAGTGGATGTTGTACTGTATTTATTGTATAGTAAAGATTTGCGCTACGTGGTGGAAAATTAAATGTTAGCTGACAATTAAAATTAAAACATGTGGTGAAAAAACCGTAGAAAATTGATGACAGTGCCGATGCTGACAGTCGAGTGCAGTAGGTACTGTGTAGGGTTTGAAGGAGATAAATTAAAAAATAAGTGGGGAAGGAAGAGAGAAGGAAGTGTTTGCTTTATCATTATGCCGTGGAGGAAAAGTGAAGGCAGTTTTGGAGGAGGTAGAAAGCCAGCAGAGCTTATATAGTTATAAAAAATAGTGGAATGGGGACAGGTAGTGTGATGCGGGGTGATAAGTGCGCCGTATGATAGGGAGGGAAAAAGGAAGTTGGAAGTGGAATGAGTTGAATTGGTTGTTAATGAAAGATGCAGACGTGCACTAATGTGTTCTATGCAGGTGACTTAGAAGATGTAACAAAAGCTGACTGTGATAGAGGGAAAATGTAAGAGATGTACTGGTTTACCCTAGCATATAGCATAAAGATGTACGGCGTACATATTAGTGTTGTATATCTGCTTTTGGTCACAGCAAGGTACGTAATAGCGGGCTATTTACCAAATATGAGCATGGTACAGTTAGATGTACAGTACGGTTAATAGAGTAGGAGCAGGGTGTCAGTAATGTGAAGGTGGACCACAGCTGTAAGCAATAAGCAGTTATTGCTGAGGAAAAGTTAAAATATTTATTATGTTTTCTGTACCACAGACGTACGTAAAGTATCACTCAAAAGTCATATGAACATGTAATGGAACAGTTGGAAAAAAATGTAGACCACAAAAAATCAAATACGAATAGGAGAGAAAAGAAAGTACATGTGTTTAAGCAATAAGCAGTTACTGGTGACTCATAGTTAAAAATGTTAGTATGTTTTATGTACCACAGTCGTTCGTAAAGTAGTACTCAATAATTAGATGAACATGTAAAGGAACAGTGAGTAAAAGACGTGGACAATAAAAAATCAAATAAGAATAGGGGAGAGAAGAAAGTATATGTGTTTATTAAATAAGCAATTGTTGGTGACGTAAAGCTAAAAAAATTATTATGTTTTATGTACCACAGTCGTTCGTCGAGTATTACTCGAAATGCAAGTGAACATATACAGTAATAGATAGTAAAAAATGTAAACCACAAAATTTCAAATAGGAATAGTAGAGAAAGCTGAAAGTACATGTGTTTAAGCATACATAATAGGTGGCTTGCATTCAGTGCAACTACGTACTTGCAAAACAGTGAGTAAAAAAAACAGCTGACAAAATTATATTAAACTGAAGTAAAGGTGCAGCGAGCCGTTGGTTGAAGAACTTCCTCCACCCGGGTATTCCGATTCTTATATTCCATAGAGCAGTACGCAGCTGCTCACAATTTGTTTTAGCAGGCTTTTGCAGTCGTAACTTTATGTTCGCCTTCGACAACGTAACTCTGCACCCGCTTGGAAAAGCTTGTTGGCTTTCATGTCAAACTGAGAAATTCAACCACGTCTCATGCTGAAGCCTTCGGATTGCCAGTACATGATGGAGTACCAGAGAACATGCCCTTTCGTGTGGATAATATAATTTGTATTCAGCAAAGTTATGTCCAACTGCATATTGAGATAACCTGTACGTAAGAGATGTATGTGAAACTGGAATATTATTCACTGTACGTCACCAATATGTTTAATATATATGTGTTTGTGTGTCGGAGTTGTGTGTAATGTGTTATAATGTTAGTAGTGCAAAAGCGGGTTTGAAATGTTGTTAAGTTGAGTATCATGAAATTAACAGTAGTTCAACCGTTGTACATGTAAAAGATAGGTGTGTAAATGGAAAATGGTCAGTGAGAGCAGTAGATGTGGGCATAAAATTGACATAAGTGATGGTGTGAAATAAATTGCATTTGAATCATGTACAGTGTTAGATATACGGTGTGTAAAAAAATGGTAAGAATTGTCAACGTCAGGTGATGGTATGCAGTGGCAGTCAGCATTCCAGTGGTAGTCATCAGTGTTGAAAAGGATTGGAAAAAAAGTACAACAGGCTTATTAGTATGGTAAAAATAACTGCATGCATTAAGGTTATGACGAGTGAGTCATGTTTTGAGTACATGTGAGTAAAACATCTGTGTAAACTACATTTCTGGTAAAAGTTCCTTTTTTTCTTTGAATTTTTCCATTTTTCACTAAAACCTTTGTTGTTTGTCGTCCGATACCTCGTGACAAAGCTACGTACAGTTGACCATGACTGAAAACATGTTGTGGAAGATAGATGCCAACGTTTGAAATTGTTTGGCCTTGAGACTTGTTAATTGTTATTGCAAAAGCTAATTTTATTGGTAATTGTTTTCGAATTAGGGTGAAAGGCATGTTGACATTTTCTGAAGGCTTTAATGGTATGCGGAGGATAAATACACTTGTACCATGAAAATGGCCAGTTGCGATTTCAGCATCTATAAGATTTCTATGGAAAACACGGCATATTAATCGGACTCCATTGCATAATCCATTTTTAGGGTCAATATTCCTAAGCAGCATGATAGGGGATCCTAATTTAAAAGTTAGTTTATGAGGGGGTAATCCACCTGGAGCAAGAGAATGCAAGAATTCAGGTTGGTACAGAATATTTGTATCATCTTCAACTGAATCGAAGAAATAATAAATGTGGTCAATGCCTGGGAAAACGGTTATTACTTTACTGTTGAGTTCATCAACTGTCTCATTTGTTGGTGCTAATATAGCTCTATTCATAATGTAATCAATATCGTATAGTCTGGTAGCAAGGTTGGGGAAAACAGAGTTAATCAAAGAGTGAACGGAGTTTGAGTTAATCCAATTTGTAACAATATCATCTGGGACTTTGATCATGTCATCTTGTGCATAGGGTTCCTCCCCATTTCCAACATGTAAAAGAAAATCAGCGTAAGAATGCTCATTTCTAGCACGCATATTTTCTGTTAGGTGTATAACGTAAACGGATGATCATAATTATGATCGTACTATGCATGCATCAACTGTTTGTGCCCTAGTACCGTTCGGAACAATGGGCAAAAATTGATGGAAATTATAGCCTAAAATGACAAATTTACCACCAAATGGTTTATCGGTATTAGTTAGATCTCTTAACGTTCTATCTACTGCCTCAAACGCATGGCAATGAGTCATTGTAGCTTCATCCCATAGTATAACAGTTGATTCACATAGTAATTTAGCTGTATCGGATTGTTTGGGAATGTAACAGGTGAAGGAAGAATCAAGATTTATTAGTATTTTAAATTGAGAATGCGCAGTTCGACCACCAGGTAAAGCTATAGAAGCAATTCCTGAAGTGGCAACTGCAATTGCAATGAGACCATGACCACTTGAGTGACCTAAAAATGCGCGATATAAATATGTTTTTCGGTTCCACCTGGACCGTCGACGAAGTAAATTGAATTTGTTCACAAGTTTATTGAGTTCATTATCATACTGAAAGCCTCCTTTTGTTGTAAGTTGAAGTTATTTATGGAATCTATGTCATGTATGTGACGCCCCACCTCTATACCCATGCTAGCCAAGAACACTACGGAGTAATGCTGTCAACTAGCACGGAGAATAAGGTTGTTGAGGAGCGACCATCCATGTAACTTCTTTGTGCGAGCACCGATATGACAGATAGTATAGCATGCATTTCATTTAAGGAGGAAATCCGACATACCGATACAAACTCAAAGCTATCACACGGTGGCTATATATAATCTTCGGAAACAAATATAGAAATAAACATAACACAAATCAGTCACAGACATCCATATCACAAAGGCGGAAAAAGATATGAATATATATATAACACATGAAAGTGTACATCAGAGTAGTGGTCTGAAATATCCACGATAATACAAAAGAATAGCTACAAGCTACACAAAAGAATAAGTATACATCACAGAGTCTATATCTCAAATGTATACAACAAAAACTACTAATCTAAGTAGTTAGCCAAAAGTCAGGGTAATCCATAAGAGAAGTCAAGCAGAAGCACCTGTAACATCTCGGTCTGACCCGAGTATTATTTATAAGAAAATAATAAATGGATCAGTCTAGCTATAAATATCAGATAATATGGTGTAAAATAAAAAACATGGCATGAACATGTAATAACCATAATGGCATACTACTATAAGTATGTAATTGAAAATCAACAAGAGATTAATCAATATCACAAGAATCTTCTCAAAGATAAAATGGGGTATCATACCCTTAACTTGTATTAATAAAAAGTCAATGACACACGAATTCACCAATGCACGAAAATTGATAAAGCTTATCAATGAAAATCACGAAAATTGGTGAAGCACAAATTCCAGAAATCAACACACGAAATCCAAAAATCACAAAAAGGGGGAGGCCTATCACACGAATGGGAGCATGAAAGCTCACCAACATATGTATCACACGAACGAGATGCTATCTCATGGAAGCTAACCATTAATTTTTGAACACACAAATGGCCCGAAGACCATGGGCGCTACCCCATATATGTGATGTAGAAACGTCACACAAACGGGGTTTAGTCTCCCTCGTAGACAAAGAGACATCGCTCAATCGCTAGTCTAAATCACAAAAATGATCGTCATGATCATCAAGAAGTGTCAATTACACTAAGCTAGTAAATATATGAGTTTAGCTTCATGTCCCATAACCACTAGCTTAACTTAAATATTTACGAACAAACTGTAGATCTTCACTAGGAAATTGTCACAAGAGGTTCGGTCGAACAAGTTCAAGAATTAACCGACGAAGTAAACGCAAGCGTTTCATACCACTTGTTTTACTAAACCGTTTAATTAGATTTCTCATCCGAGTGAGGTAAAGGTTTGTATATACTAATAGATTGTAAAACGGTTTTATAAACGAGTTTGGTATTGAAAATAGAGTTGAAATCATTTTGATGAAAGAGTTTTGATATTTACTACTAGTATTGAAACCTTTATATTTTTAAAGTGACAAATCACAGAAATGATTGTAGAACAATAAATCACCAAAATTCACATTCAAAGACGTGAATAAAATCCAAAGAAATCGATAACGAATCCATCAAATGGATACTCCCAAAAATCACGAAGAAAATGTCATCAAAGCAGATAATAAATGATAACAATAAAAAGGAAATCAACACGAATCGATTAAAGTTGGAAATTCAAGCTCAATAGGCAAGTAGGCAAAAGACTGCAGATTCAGACGTCTGAAATCAAGGATTCAGACGTCTGAATCTGGAAAATAAAATATTTTCCAGAACAGAATTCAGACGTCTGAATCCTTGATTTCAGACGTCTGAAATAGGCACTTTTTGGCCTATTTCCTTTCTGGTTCAAAACGAACCAATTCAGACGTCTGAAACTTTGATTCAGACGTCTGAATGCTGGGAGAAGAAAAATTCCCAGTATTATATTCAGACGTCTGAACCATACGTTTCAGACATCTGAATGCTGTTGTTCAGGGCATTCCCTGAACCTGGGCCAAAAATGGCAAAATGACATCGATAACGATCGGGCGAGCAACAACGACTAAGGAATTATGCCTAGCGACAACCCAGCCTTAATGGCTCTTCGATACGCCTCGAATATCAATATCCAAATATCCATAATAGGATTTTCACAAAAATTAAACCAAAACACCAAAAATTGGAATATACACAAAATCGATCCAAACCAAAATCAATTGCACAAGAATAAGTGTTAGGAATTCATACCTAACAATCGAAGATAATTATAGACTAAGATGTGAGATAAAAATCTCACCTTTAAACCCAAAACAAATGAAGAAGAAGCTATAGAGCAATGGCAAGAGCAATCACACTTCAATTCCAACTCAACAACCTTGAATCTAGGATAAAAAGAGAATCATTTCCTAAGTTAGGTTTAGGAATTTCTGAAATTGATAAGAAAACGAGTTGGAGAAGAAGAGGAGGAGGCTTACCAAAGCTTCTTCTATTAGTTTGGAGCTAGAACATGATTTGCAAAAGAAAACTAGGGTTTGGAGTTTTAATTTCCCATTCCTCTCTCTATTGTTGTAAAAGCTTAAGTATTAGGAAAAAGAAGTAAGGTAATGAAGAGAGGGGGGGTGAAGCTTGGGTCTAATGAGCTGAAACAAGACTAAAGCCCTAAGTGGAAAAGTAGCAAAATTCTACTATCTCCAAACATATCAAAGTTTATACTTAAAAAGATCGCAAATGGAGTTTTGAACTCAATGGAAGTGGTCTCGAGTCCTAAATTTGACCGTATGCAAAAAGTAGCTTTTCGGACAAAAATCCGACTGACGATAAAATATTTAAATATAAAATCGAGAGATATGCAGGTTGTTACAATGTAGGGGTATTTCGATTGATTTTTCTTGTAAAATAATGGTTGAGGTACTATAATCGGTAGAGTAATTAAGAGTATCATGAGGTAAGTCATAATCAAAAACTGATTTATTATATTGGTTGAGCAGGTAATTAAGATCGGAAAGACATTGAAGTAATAAATGGGCATTGTTAGGTGTGGTAGTAGAAGTATGATGATAATCTTCGATTAAATGTGGACAAAAATCATCCCACGGTCGTCGCATATGACTTGGCTCACAGTATACCAAAATCGTGACGAATAACCTGCGTAGTGCAGCAGGCATATGTGTGTTTGAAGCATCCATCAAACAATCTTTAATACTATCATCATTTTCTAGTAAACCTCTATGTTCAGCTGCTTCTTTAAATGTATGATGCTGTATTCCACCAATGGTACGCAAATCAATAAAGGATAATGGTCCCTTAACATGCGTTAATAAAAGTCTTAAGAAATAACTATCGCCTTCTAAGGGGATACCGTGAACATTCTGCCTATTACCCTACGATTATTTCGTCTACGAGTACACTCCTTTTGTTTATAGTCCCACCAATATTTCTGTGGGAACTCATGATAAAAGTATTGTCGTACGTCGGCAGACGTAACATTTGTATGAAAGAATTCAGTAAGCGTTGTTTTAGATCTGTTCTGATCATTTAGAACATGTTGCAATTGTTCAGAAGGAGAAAAGTGAATGGACAGTCTGTTTGGTAGATGTATTTGTAAACCAATAACGGAGGGGAAAATATTATTGAGAGAAAACTTAAATATACTCCATAAGGCCTCCGAAGCACAGACCCATCGTGCATTAGTGAATTTCAAATTTTCATCCCCGTTATCATCTGGTGCAGTAGATACACCAACTGACACACGGTCTAGCCCCTTGTAAACGTACTTGTATAAATAATTTATGGATTTAATACTGGAGCAAATTTCAACATTTATATGACAGTCATATTTCAGAAGTAAATAGGGATTATAAGGAACTACCCAACGGTTATTAGTTGTGTGTTCCACTGTTTGACCCTGAATCTCATTATCGACGCGTCTGTAAATTGGATAGGAGTCATTTCCTTGTAAAGGGACGGGAGCGAAGCTTTGGGAAACCCTTTCTTACACACGTCGTTTTTCATACAAACGACGTTTGAGTTAAAGCGACCACAGGGACGATGAATCATGTGTTTCATGACAGCAGTATACTAATCAGGTTCAACATCTTTGATTGGAAGTTCAGCTCTAACTAAAGCATCGTATTCATCGGGACTACTAATCTTATCATTTTCACCTAAAATAAGCATAATATGTGAGTGTGGTAGTCCTCTTTTTTGAAATTCAATGACATGGACATGAGCGATGACTTTACCTAGAACACCTTTGTCAAATAAATCATGTTTTAACTGTTCTAATTTAGGGTGAAAAATTCTTGTCGTTAAATCTGGTCTGTCATGTGGTTGTTGACCAAGAAGAAGTTCATTGGTAATTTCAACCCATTTGGCATTACAGGTTATAGTAATAAATAAATCAGGTTTTTCATACCTTTGCACTACTGCCATTGCATCTTGGTACCGCTGGTGCATATCACGTGGACTACCAGTATGAGATGATGAAAGAATTTTTCTGACACCAATAATACCTGAGTTGATGAGTGTTTAAATTGGTTATAAATAAAGGTTGTAGAGAATAAGTAATAACTGCTTAATATGACGGGGTGAACATGAAGAACGTACTGGTCGATGTCTCTCCCATGGTGAGAGCATCCTGTAAACCTTGATATAGATCATCCCTAATGGTATCTTGGTTATTACGAAGAAATCTAAGACGTATGGTTTCTATTTCCACAAAAATATCAACTGCATATTGTTGAAACAGACGTCCATCGAGCAAAATAAGTGATCTATCTCCTGGTCAGATCTAGGGCGATAATAATATGTTAATATGTCGTTGAATTAGTGAAACATGATGTAACGGATAACAGTAGAGGAGGCGGAAAATATTTGTAGATTAAATGATATATTTAAA
Source organism: Allium fistulosum (assembly GCA_030737815.1). NCBI lineage: Eukaryota > Viridiplantae > Streptophyta > Magnoliopsida > Asparagales > Amaryllidaceae > Allium > Allium fistulosum. Next base: position 697,700,603 of record CM060906.1, read on the forward strand.
ATGTGTGAAAATATTGGTAGTTGTGTTTGGAACATAAAATTTTTGTGAAGTTGAAAAGAAAGGCAGAATTGTTGTGGTGCAAAATGAATATTCGTTGTTGTATTGATAATTAATAGCGAACCATATATACCTGTATAAGATGGGAGTAGTAAGGTGCGCAGCTAATATGATTGTTTCCATTATCGTGAACATTCAAATCCCACCCATGTTTACCATATGGGAGTAAGAGAGGATATTGGAGTAGGTTATAAAATCCGGCAGTATTTGGTACACGTTGTAGATTTCCACTTCTTGTTTCAACTATGATATCTCTACCGTGCAAGTCATTAGGTTCGTCGCCTACGACTATCCCAGCTACTTGTGATGCAGTTGGTAATTCGTGAAGATGTCGGTTTACTGTAATCTCCTTTATTTTAATTCTACAAATTCCAATATCATCACGTTGCCCAAGTTGACGGAAGATGGATACGTAAGGGTTGTATGTATCTAAAATGTGTTGTAAACGAAGAAGTACATTCTATCTGAGTGCCTCATTATCGAGTTGTCGGTTTTCAATTTCATGCTCTGTGTCGTAGATGTAAAGTTGTAAATATCTTAGTCTACTTTCAGTTGTCGGTAAAACGCTTCCAATACGATGATATATAGAACCTTGTGCACGTGTGGGAATAAATTCCAACCGTTGAATTTGCTAGGTTAGGATCTATATGTGCACCGATAGATGTAAAAGCAAATGCATTGTTATATGCTCTGACGTGGGTTCTATAATGCATACCAACTTCAACTTGGTCCGTAAATAAGTTAACTAATTGGTGTGGAGCAGTAGGTCGACAGGCGGTAATATTTCCATTGGAACAACAGTTTTGTGAAGTTTCAGCATATAACTTTTTGGCTGCACAGAATGAACAGTTTGTGGGTTCTGGCAGTAGGTGATTACGAAGAGCATAGTTTGCGATAAAATTTCGATCGCAATTGTGATTGGTGGAAAAAGGTGGCAAATGTTCTATAACTTCATGATTTTCAAAGGCTGCAGTTCCTACAGACGCATTGGAAGTGAGATAAATAAAAAAAAGTATTGAAATAGAAAGTTGAAGGTGGATGGTAGACATTATGAGGTATCAAATATATATGTATTACTACTGCATGGTAAGGAAGTCGTAATAATTATTGGTGTGTAGTAGTTCCATTTCATTTGAGTGTCCATAATGTTGTATGCGAGGATAGAGGAAGAGGAAGGTGAATTAGATTAAATCAAGTAGTCGTGGATAACAGGAAAAAGTATATGTCGACAAATATTTTCTAATGAGAGTTAAATTTGGAAAAATTTGTTAACGTATTGAACGAAGATATAGGCATAAGGTATGGAGTTAATGGATGAATGCGTAATTTAATCAATGTAGAAATGGTAAACTGTATTCTGCGTTGATTTAGGTCGAAATGTTATTTGAAAATATATTTTGGAAATATCAGCGTAGAATTTACTGGGTAGTTAATCAAACTAAAATTGTAATATTGTTTATGAAATTTGTAGTTGTATGTAGGGAGTTTGTGGAGTCAGTGTGAAGTAATAGTTCATGAAAGGTGGACAGGAGATACAGAGAGCAAAAATAGGGAACTGAAGAGTAGCATAGAAAAGAGTGAAATAGGAAATCCTGTATCAAAAAGGTTGTACAACTAAAAAAGGTAATCATGTAGGTAAAACCAAATTTGAGTATACACAGAACTGTAGAAAAGGTTTTTTAATACAGTATATTAGGGTCAATAGTAGTCGTTTATGTGTTTGAAATTTGATGGTATGTAACCAAAGTTTTTGGTTTGGAAGTGTGATGGTACACATCCAAAGTGTTACGTCATCCACAATTGTAGTTCATTCGGAAGTTGCAGATTTAGAATTTTGTGGTAAAAAAAACTATATATGATGGTTAATACATTTCCAAAATCGTATATGTACCTGAAAGTTTGTATTGTCAGAGTAACTTTTTTTTAGAATCTGCATTTGTAGTCAAAGCTATGTGTAAAAGTGCGTATATTGAAAATGCGAACATAGTATGTAGACGTGAATGTTGAAACCAAAGTTTATGCATGTGTATTTGAAATTACAGTTTCGAAAGTGGATGTATTACATATCGTTGAAACGTTCATATATGTTGAAATTGTATATGCCAAAAGCTGAATCTTTTGAAACGTGTTGAAAATCAGTTAAGAGCTTCAAGCTCAGAAGTCGAACACATATTTAAAGTAGGTTAGTTTGAAATACAGCTGGCATACAGGTCGTAGTAAACCAAACTGCATTTTCAGAAAGTCAAACTTCTTGTACAATCTGTATTTTTAATCAAAGGTATGTACAAAACTGCATATATTTAAAAGGTGAACATATTGTGGAACCGAATAGACCGGAATCTTGCAGCCAAACTTGTTGCATTTATATTTGAAATTACATTTTCAAAAATTGGTATATTATACATCTGTGAAAGTTTCATATAATTTGAAATTGTATATGCGTAAATCTGAATCCGTTGAAACCTTTTGTGCTTTCAAATGAAGACATGTACATTAAAGTAAATACTCATTTGAAATTCTGATAGTTGAAATAGATATTGAAGAGCGTAAAATATATATGTTGTAAAGCTGATGTATAAAACAACGTAAGAGTTTCAAGGTGTGAAGTCGAACACATATTTAAACTGTGTTACTTTGAAATACAACTGACATGCATTTAAAAATAGACCAAAGTGCATATTACAAAAGTGTTATGAGCTGTAGAATCTGTATTTTTAATTGAACCTATGTACAAAACTGCTTATATTCAAAAGGTGAACTTATTATGGAACCGAATAGACCTGATTGTTGCAACCAAACTTGTTGCATTTATGTTTGAAACCATATTTGAAAAAAGTGATGTATTATATCTGGGAAACTGTCATATATTTTCAAACTGTATATGCCAAAAACTGGAACTTTTGAAGCATGTAGTGTTACCAAACGAAGACAGGTAGATTACAGTCAATACTCATTTGAAATTTTTGCAGTTCAAACTTTTATTCCTGAACGTGAAAATCTTTTTTGTTGAAATCTGTTGTTTAAAATAGGTTTAGAGGTTGAAGCTGAGAAGTGGAACACATATTTAAAGTCTGTTAGTTTGAAATATAGGTGAGCTACATTTAGAAATAAACCAAACTGCATATTGAGAAATTCGTATGCCTATTTCAGAGCTTCTGATTTTTAAAACCCGGTGGGCTATTGTACATGTGTAATAGTAGCATGTAAATAAACATACAAATTACTGGTGTGTAATATATAAGTTGAGAAGTAAGAGAAAACTATGTTGTAATGATTTATTGCACCAAAATTTGAATGTAATTTATCGAAGTATAGAATATAGATTTCATAATGTACACGTTATTAGTATGGACGTAGCCAACTGTATCCTATGTGTTTTCAAGGAAGTACAGTTATTGTGTTTTCGAACACCCGATTCGAATTCCAGAACAGTATGCATTTTCAGTATTTGTATTTTTGCTATGTGGAACGTTTTTTTTTCGGAAAGGCGAAAAACAAAAGGGGAGGTGAACTAAAAACAATACCTGTTGTAGGTGGTTGTTCCAATTCAAATGTGGGGACCCGTTGCGCACGTCGTTGTCGTTTACGGTTAGCAAGCTGAAGTTGTCGCGCATCGTTGGACAATCTTTCACGTCGTGCCCGTTGTACCAACCGACGCTGTTTTCGTTGCTAATCGTCCATCTGTATGGCAGCCAAAGGAGGGAAAAAAATATTGAAATCAGTAAATGCTGAATAAAAATGGAAATAAAGTGAGGTAAAGGTGATGTAATGAAACAAAGTGTTGACGTGCAAGAGTGGGTGAGAAATGAGGAATGAGAATGTAACAGTAAATCAGGGGTGAGTGTAGTTTGAACCAGTCGTGAAAAAAAACAAAAACGGGAATGGAATACCTTGTTGCAACAGGAGTGTCTACATATGCAGACAGGGAAGAGGAAGCGTAGTTTAAGTAGAGTGGATATTTATGATGTTAAGTGTAACAACCCGAAATTTAACCAATAATAATTAATTCGTTAATTAATGAAATAATAAAATAAATTTGTAAAATTATCAGAATTGAGCCACGGGAATTGCACCGTTGTGTCCGGGGTAATTTTCTGGTCAATTTCTATATATAGAACGTCAGAATCCGAGCTAATATGAGCTAGAAACGAAATAAACAAGGAAACAAAAAAAATGGACTAGGTCGACCGGCCGGTCGACCTAGGGGGTGAAGGTCGACCTGGCGGTCGACCCGCCCTATTATGGTGAGCGAAGTTTTATTTTGAGGCGGTGTGATTATTTTATACGTCATTTACATTCTTTTGCTCCATCTGGTCCCTTCATGCTTCCATCCGACGGCTCCTATTCAGCCTATGACGTGGTTGCATCCTATTCAATCTCCAAATCCAACGGTCTGAGATCCACTTCTACCCCTATAAATAAGACTCTAGGCTTAACACTTTTTCTCATTTTAGATTTTCTCCGCTTGGGTTCACCTTTTCAGAAAGGACCCTAAAAGGAATAATTTTCCAAGGAGAGAATCTTTTTAATAAAAATATTTTAATACCCTCAAGTGGATCCGGGAAGACCAAAATGGAAGAGCTTAGGACCACAGGTGAGTGATTGTAATTATTTTAAATTTGTTTAAGTAATTTAAAATAATATTGTATCCAATAGTTGTAGTTTTACTACGATTTTTGGAATAACCTTTTTAGTAGTTTATTTACAGTTTTTAGAATTATTTTCAGTCTATTTCTTTTAGCTATTCGTTTCAGTTAATTTTAGTTTATTTCTGTTAATTATAGCTTTTCCATTTATTTACAGTTTATTTACAGTATTTTAATTTATTTACTGTTATTTATGCGTTATTTACATCCTTTTCCTACGCTTTGGATTTTCTTGTATTTTCAGTTTTCTTTTATTTCTCCTTCTTCTTCGCGTATGGATTAGAATAGATTAAACGCGAATATGGATTAAAATTATAAGATGTAAATTGTAAATACTGTGATAAAAATGGAATTAAGACTGAAATTGAGCCTAATTATGATATTGATGTTAGAATTGGACTAATTAAAGATAATTGGCCTAGTTATAACTTAGAATTATAACTAAAAAGTGTATAAGATGAAAGGAGCTTATTTTTACACTTAGACCTTGGGTTAAGTAATAAGCATGATTATAACGTAGGTTATAATAAGAAATAGAACAGAGTGAGGCTTATTTTAAGACTTAGGATAAATTAATAAGCACAGATAGAAAGAACAAAAGTAAAGGCTTATTTAAAAAATTTATCTAAGTTAATAAGCAAAGAATTAAAGTAGGACCTGTACCAAATAACATTTCCCTATTTCTATGGACATGGTGTTTCACATAACCCTGAAGTGAAACGAGGTGTCTCACATAACCCTGAAGTGAGACGAGGTGTCTCACATAACCATGAAGTGAGACGAGAGGCACGCTTATGTTAATAACGGTAGTAAATGGTCAATACGTAGAAGTCCAAATCATGGGGATTTGGGCAAGGGGCGCAACTAGATATTGTTTGGATGACGGGCCAATACCAACAGCATTTCCCATATTATTTCTATGGACACGGTGTTTCACATAACCCTGAAGTGAGACGAGGTGTCTCACATAACCCTGAAGTGAGACGAGGTGTCTCACATAACCCTGAAGTGAGCCGAGGTGTTTCACATAACCCTGAAGTGAGACGAGGTGTCTCACATAACGCTGACGTGAGACGAGGTGTCTCACATAATCCTGAAGTGAAATGAGAGGCACACTTATGCTGGAGCTTGAGGTAATAAGAAGACCCAATAGGTGGAACAACAAGTAACATGAGCATGGTGGCGGTTACGCGTGCGACTTCCTTTCGGGTGCTCAGTAATCGTTATGAGTTCCAAGGGCTAAGTATGTGTGTCTTTCGTAGACATCATTGCCTTCTTTGTAGGGAGCCATATAGCGTCTAGTCCATAGTAAGATCTATGGAGTAGCAGGCCGATCAAAGGGTAGAATTTGGATTTCAGCCTAATTATAGGATTAGGAATTTAGCCTAATCAAAGCAGCTAACAAAAACAAGTGCAAACAATCAAAGTTAATCAATTATGTTGATCTAGTTAATTCGTATTTATTTCCAGCTTATTCCTTCTCTCTATTTCCTTTGTTTCCTTTTATATACTAGAACTGTTGTAAAGTCTATTACTTTTACTTTGCTTAAAGATTCTAGTAATTACTATCATTCACCAGACTTTTAGTCCGACCCACTCTTCCATTTTCCCATTTTCCCCCCATAGGCTAGCAAGAGCAAGGATGATAGATTGCAGACACTTGGAGACTTCTTTGGCAGAGATTTCTTATGTATTTCTCTTCTTTATTTTCAGTTTTTAGCTTATTCCATGTACTGGCACTTTGTGAGGGTTAGTTTGTACTCTGATATTTATGAGACAAAGGTTTTGATTTCATGAGACATATATTGGTATTTTGAGACATATGATGTAATTGGTTCTATAATTCTATATTATGAAGTTTGACTATTAGCAAATTATTATTTTAATTGTTTCCGCTGTTTTTATTTATTTTGTCTTGTGAATCTTAGTCTCTGCTAGTTTTAGTTATACCTACAATGCACCACATCTTTTAGTGTGTCCTTTTGGGTATACTAAGGTTGTAGGGTGTTACATATGGTATCAGAGCCTAAGGTTATAGGATTCCTCAAAATTTGTTTTAAAAATAAAGTATTTTCCATAATAACTTGTTTTAAAAAGTATTTTTAGAAAAGAAACTCTTAGAAATAGTTTTCAGGTATAAAAGAGTTTTTATAAAAATCCCCTCAAAGTCCGTTCAACCTTCTTTCGATTCTTTCAAGCCTAAGTTTCCTTTTCTTTGCATAGTTTGGCTGACTAGTTTCGTAAAGCTACGGTACCAAAGGTGCAAGGGCAAGTTCCCAATACAACACCGGTAGGTGGAAATCCCTTTAATCCAGCACCCCAGCCGATTTTCTAAGCTATGCAATGACTTCGCTAGCATATAGGGCGGAATGTTTTCTGGCACGGAAAATTTCGAGGAGACACAAGCTAGGTTGGAGGATATGGAGCGAAGGTTTAGGCGGTTAGGTTTGGAGGACCGACAGCGAATTCAACCTACATATTGGCAGCTGAAGGGAGAACGTAAAGAAGTTCCTAGATTGGAAAGCTCTAAGGAGCCATGGTGGAAGGAGGATAAGGACAAGAGGGAAGGAGGATGACCTTAGAAGCGGATCAAGAAAAGCGAGAAATGTCATAGTTGAGGATTGGTTGGGCATTTCGCAAAGGACTATAAGAATAAAACGATGAAGGGGAGGTGTTTCAACTATAGGCAGCCCGGTCATCTTAGTAGAGCTTGTCCTTAGAGAACAGGGCAAAGAGAAAGTGCACCTACGGTGTAGGTACAAGCTTTGGATGCAACACTTTCTAGCAGTGATTCAGATAGAGGTAGGAAAATCTCTTTAGAAGGATTAATCTCTCTTTCTGATTTTCCCATTCGGACTCTTTTCGATTTTGGAGCATCACACCCTTTCATTATGAGTTCTTTGGTAGATTGTTTGCACTTAGACATCTCTTTAGTAGTAAACCCCATTGTTGTTTCAAACCCCATAGGAGGATCGGCACACTTGTCTATGATTTGTAGGGGTTTGAAAATTTTTATCCTATGTGTGGAATTTGACTGTGACGCCTATGTATTGGGATTTTCGGGGTATGGGATGATTTTGGGAATGGATTGGCTATCCACATATGGAGCTATATTAGACTGCAAGAGGAGAGTCGTTAGACTAGAGACATGCAGCTGTAGGATTCTCGAGGTTTCTTGTGACCCGCAATGGTTGGTTACGTTGAGCTTCCTTTATTTTCTCGATTCATCAACATCAGAGTTAGATTCGGTTCCTGTCGTCGGAGATTTTCCAGACGTCTTTGAGGAGGTTAGGGGACTACCCCCTAAGAGAGAAATTGACTTCAAGATTTATTTGACTGATAATGCTAAGCCAGTAGCATTACCCGTGAGGCACAAGGCACTTAGGGAGAGGAAGGAACTGAGCAAGCAGATCCGTGAGGTTTTGGAGAAAGGATTTATAAGAAGGAGCATATCGAAGTGGGGAGCGGCAGTCATTTTCGCTACTAAGGCGGATGGTTCCCTTTAACTTTTCGTAAGCTATAAAGAATTGAATAAGCTCACGAAGAAGAACCGATATCCACTCCCTAGGATAGATGACCTTTTTGACTAGTTAGTTGGCTTTGCAGTATTCTCTCAGCTTGATTTAGCCACTGGATTTCATCAGCTTAGGGTTGCTGATAACAGCATTGATAAGATCGCATTTAGGACACCTGACGGATTCTTTGAGTGGTTGGTTATGCTTTTTGGGCTAACTAATGCCCCGGCCTACTTCATAGATTTGATCTGCCGCGTCTTTAGAGAAGTCCTAAATAGGTTTGTGGTTGGATTCGTGGATGAAATTTTGGTGTTTTCCAAGAGTATGGAAAATCATGCTATTCATCTTGAGGAGGTTCTTCGTACACTCCACGTTCATCGGTGGAAGGCAAAATTCTTGTAGTAACACTTTTGGCATAAGGAAGTGTGTTTCTTAGGCATAGGGAAGGTTTAGACATAGAAAAGAGTTTGAGAAACGGTTTTGTACATTTAGGCTCGGATTTTGAAAATCCAAAGGGTGGTAGGCAAAGATTAAAGATGCACAATAGATGCAGTTGTTAAGAAAAGGAGAAAAGCCCATGTGTAGATAATTGCAGAAATTACAACTGTTTCAGATAAGTGGAATTAAAAGAAGTGCCTTAGGATAAATATAAGCATAGAAGAGGAATAAAAGACTTTAGTAAAGAAATGATATTCCCGAGGTTTAGGAAGGTTACTCCTAGGGTAGTAAGAAGGAAAACCCACTTTTTGGTCTAGCCCAATAAAAAGAAATAGTTGAAATTATAAAGCTGAACATATAATTGTTAGAATTGAAAATTTTCATTGTTAAAATTTTCTTTTAGGAATAAATATTGGGTTTTTGAAAAATGGTTCGAAATTTAAGTTGGTTTTTATATGATATAAATTTTGTTAAAAGTTGGACTCTTTTTGAAGAATTATAACTTGCTAGTTTCTTTGTAGATAAACAAAGATTTTAAATATAAAAACCTAGAGGTTATTAAGTATCAAAAATGTAGGTTACAACATTTATTGTTGTAATAGATGTTTTCGTGAAAAATAAAGGGAGCGTAGACTATAGCACTATTGTTATAGTATGTGACTTCCAAAGGAAATGTTTTTACATATATATGAGGTTTATTAGTATTTATTTTAATTGAATCCATACACTAGTATTTTTGGGTTGTAGTAACAGTGTTGTATGCAACATCTATTATAACCCAAATAAAAATGTATTTTAAAAGATAATTTTTAAGAATAGAAATAAAGTGATTTGTAAAGTACACTTATTATTTTAATAAGTATAAGAAAATGTTTTCTAGTTATGGATATATTAAAACGGTTTTGAAGAGGAATTTTTCTATAAAAAATGTGTGTAAGTTAGATATTAAAAGATGTCTATCATAAGAAAATATAATTTAAACATACTCTAATCTATTGGAATGAAAATAATAATGGTATAATTTTCTATGAAACCAATAAAAATGTTTTGTGCAAGTTACAAGGAATGCATGAAAGGGATATACAAGGTATGGGAGCACCATATTTTGTATAGCCTATTTCAAAAAATATAAAATAAGTTCCTTGTAATTTCACATAAACATGAAATCCTCTTTTAAAAGGTTCATAGAAGATTTTAGTGTTAATAATTTCTCATAGGAGAAAGTAGTTCCAATACATTAAGGTATGAGACTGTTAGTTGTAATAAGAAGATGTTTTGAAAACACATAAGGATATTTTAAAGATACTTTAAAAGGAAATAGTTTGGTGAAAAAGTAAATAAGTTTTAGAAATGAAAAACTTAATAAAAGTAGAATTTGAAAATTCAAATTTTATAGAAAATTGAAAAGGTTCTTAAAAGAAAGAGAGGAATAAGTTTTGGACTTAGAATTTGAAAGTTTTTTCCTCTAGGTTTGGGAAATAATGTAAATTCAAAAAGATGTAAGGATGCAAATCTAGAAACATAAAATGTTAAGCAACCGAGTATTTTTGAATATAAGAAGAACTTAAAGATAACACTTTTAAGGGCAAAGATTTTGGGATTTGAAAATTTAGAAGCCTTAGTTTTTGAAATGAGAGGACAAATACCAAACCAAACTCTTAAAAGTGGAATAGTTAGGAATCGTTCCCTAAGGAGTGATGGAAAAGGTGTAAGGCTATAAAGGAGACAGCGTAATTACTTTTGGAAGTAATAATAGAGTTTCCCGTAAAGCATATGGCGCACTAGTGAGAACCTAGGAATGTTGATTCATATGAGCAGGCTAAAGGAGAGCAGTAAAGTGAAATTAGTAAGATAGTAAGACATGCATGGTTGAGAATGAGTATTCTTGATTTTGAGAAACTTGGGAGAAGCATCCTCCTTTAGTGGAATTCCCATATGCTAGTAGTTTTCAAGCCGGCATTGGAGTGACACCTTTCTAAGCTCTTTATGGAAGACCACGCAAGTCGCCAACGTGTTGCTTAGAGTCTATAGAGAGATTGCTACTTGGTCCCGACGTGGTTAGAAAGACTTCGAAGAAGATTGGTTTGATTAGGAGAAAATTCAAATCTCATATCCTCATCTTTTTGATAATAAGTTTTAGAATTCCCTATTTCCATCTTTAGTTTTGAATAGGTTCTTTCCTTTATTATCCTTTGGGAGGGTAGAACTTAGGATTTAACCTATGGATGGTAAGATTTGATGTAAACATGTTATTAGAACATGTTATGTATGATGTATGCTAGTGATTGCAAGTGTTTGCTAGTGGATGCTAATGGACGCATATACTTACACTAGGCACTATTATCTTTTAGGGACCGGCCTAACTAGGACACTAGAGCATATGCATATGGATGTGTGCGCATTTGCATTTTTATTTATTTTCATGGTTGCTATAAATGGATGTTTATCACATGGTTGTTGCATTTGCATGATGTTTGTAGCACACATATAGAACTATCAGTTATCATTAGGAATTTTAGCATTTATTTGGATACATGGCACTGATATGATTGCATAAAAGGAGGTCAACTGAATCAGTGCATCGCCTAATGTTTTGCATTAGTTAGGGACATTACCACTACACTAATTGCATAAGTATCATAAATAGCATTCAAAAAACTTAAGGACAATAGATGATGGTTGAGTAGTTGGTTGTAGAACTTGGATGAAAACATTAGTTCATTCTTTTATCCTTAGAGATTTCGAGGACGAAATCCCTTAAGGAGGGGAGAATGTAACAACCCGAAATTTAACCCATAATAATTAATTCGTTAATTAATGAAATAATAAAATAACTTTGTGAAATTATCAGAATCGAGCGACGGCAAATGCACTGTTGTGTCCATGGTAATATTCTGGTCAATTTCCATATATAGAACATCAGAATCCGAGCTAATATGACCTAGAAACGAAATAAACAAGGAAACAAAAAAAATTAATATATATGGGCTAGGTCGACCTAACCATCACCTGGGTTGACGGCCGGTCGACCTAGGGGGGTGAAGGTCGACCCGCCTTGTTATGGTGAGCGAAGTTTTATTTTGAGGCAGTGCGATTATTTTATACGTCATTTACATTCTTTTGCTCCATCTGGTCCCTTCGTGCTTCCATCCGATGGCTCCTATTCAGCCTATGACGTGGTTGCATCCTATTCAATCTCCAAATCCAACAGTCTGAGATCCACTTCTAACCCTATAAATATGACCCCAGGCCTAACACTTTTTCTCATTCTAGATTTTCTCCGCTTGGGTTCACCTTTTCAGGAAGGACCCTAAAAGGAATAATTTTCCAAGGAGAGAACCTTTTTAATAAAAATATTTTAATAACCACAAGTGGATCCGGGAAGACCAAAATGGAAGAGCTAGGACCATAGGTGAGTGATTGTAATTATTTTAAATTTCTTTAAGTAATTTAAAATAATAGGGTTTCCAATAGTTGTAGTTTTACTACGATTTTTGGAATAACCTTTTTAGTAGTTTATTACAGTTTTTAGAATTATTTTCACTCTATTTCTTTTAGTTATTCTTTTCGGTTAATTTTAGTTTATTTCTGTTAATTATAGCTTTTCCATTTATTTACAGTTTATTTACAGTATTTTAATTTATTTACTATTATTTATGCGTTATTTACATCTTTTCCTACGCTTTGGATTTTCTTCTATTTTCAGTTTTCTTTTATTTCTCCTTCTTCATTGCATATGGATTAGAATAGATTAAATGTGAATATGGATTAAAATTATAAGAATACTGAAATAACGGAAGATAAGATGTAAATTGTAAAGACTGTGATAAAAATGGAATTAAGACTGAAATTGAGCCTAATTATAATATTGATGTTAGAATTGGACTAATTAAAGATAATTGGCCTAATTATAACTTAGAATTATAACTAAAAAGAGTATAAGATGAAAGGAGCTTATTTTTACACTTAGACCTTGGGATAAGTAATAAGCATGATTATAACGTAGGTTATAATAAGAAATAGAACAGAGTGAGGTTTATTTTAAGACTTAGGATAAATTAATAAGCACAGATAGTAAGAACAAAAGTAAAGGCATATTTAAAAAATTTATCTAAGTTAATAAGCAAAGAATTAAAGTAGGACCTATACCAAATAACATTCCCCTATTTCTATGGACACGGTGTTTCACATAACCCTGAAGTGAAACATGGTGTCTCACATAACCCTGAAGTGAGACGAGGTGTCTCACATAACCATGAAGTGAGACGAGAGGCACGCTTATGTTAATAACGGTAGTAAATGGTCAATACGTAGAAGTCCAAATCATGGGGATTTGGGCAAGGGGCGCAACTAGATATTGTTTGGATGACGGGCCAATACCAACAACATTTCCTCTATTATTTCTATGGATACGGTGTTTCACATAACCCTGAAGTGAGACGAGGTGTCTCACATAACCCTGAAGTGAGACGAGGTGTCTCACATAACCCTGCAGTGAGATGAGGTGTCTCACATAACCCAGAAGTGAGACGAGGGGCACACTTATGCTGGAGCTTGAGGTAATAAGAAGACCCAATAGGTGGAACAACCGGTAACATGAGCATGGTGGCGGTTACACGTGCGACTTCCATTCGGGTGCTCAGTAATCGTTATGAGTTCCAAGTGCTTAGTATGTGTGTCTTTCATAGACACTATTGCCTTCTATGTAGGGAGCTATATAGCGTCTAGTCCGCAGTAATGTCTATGGAGTAGAAGGTCGATCAAATGGTAGAATTAGGATTTCAGCCTAATTATAGGATTAGGAATTCAGCCTTATCAAAGCAGCTAACAAAAACAAGTGCAAACAATCAAATTTAATCAATTATGTTGATCTAGTTAATTCGTATTTATTTCCAGCTTATTCCTTCTCTCTATTGCCTTTGTTTCCTTTTATATACTAGAACTGTTGTAAAGTCTATTACTTTTACTTTGCTTAAAGATTCCAGTAATTACTATCATTCACCAGACTTTTAGTCTGACCCACTCCTTCATTTTTCCCTTTTCCTCCCATAGGCTAGCAAGAGCAAGGACGATAGATTGCAGACACTTGGAGACTTCTTTGGCAAAGATTTCTTATGTATTTCTCTTCTTTATTTTTAGTTTTTAGCTTATTCCACGTACTGACACTTTTTGAGGGATAGTTTGTACTCTAATATTTATGGGATTGAGGTTTTGATTTCATGAGACATATATTGGTATTTTGAGACATATGATGTAATTGGTTTTACAATTCTATATTATGAAGTTTGAATTTTAGCAAATTATTATTTTAATTATTTCCACTGTTTTTATCAATTTTGTCTTGTGAATCTTAGTCCTTGCTAGTTTTAGTTATACCTACAACGCACCACATCTTTTAGTGTGTCCTTTTTGGGTATACTAAGGGTATGGGGTGTTACGTTAAGTAGGAAAGGGAAAAAAGAAGGAGATATTTTGGAGTTTGAATGGTTAAAAAACAGAACTACTCAACGTGGAATAGGACAGAACTGAGTAACCGAAATATTTTGTAATAGTCGGTTGAAAACCGATGTATATTTGAAACCATAAAACCACATATTTTTGTACTGAAGTTGGGCACTACACTCTTAGGAAGGGTTTGAAGAGATAAAAATGAAGAAATTAAATGGAAAAAGAGGATTATCTAACAAACACTTCAAAAATAAACAAGAAAGTACGCAGAAACATGGGAATTTAGAGTGGTTCGGCGTGTTGCCTACGTCCACTATGAAATGATTGATCTATATTAACTTTTGGTTGCTGGTTACAGCGAATTACAGCAGTAAATCTCAAGTACAACAGTGAAATTCGAATACAATGGTGAATTTGGCAGAGTCTGGACGTCAAAGAGCCAAAAGATCCCTTTTTGTAAGCTCTGGGATGCTATTTATAGGCGTAGGCTGCAAATATCTTGCTCAGATCTCGGGAGACCACTTCTGGCACGTGTGTGGGCCCACGTGATCGATCCCACGTGATTTGCACTCGGTCTGTGATCAATACGAACCAATTCTTATCGATCAAGATTTGGCCCAACCGAGTCGAAATTGAGCATAAACATTGTTGATGATGTACGCAAGCTTCTGTGAAAATTTCATAGCATTTGGACTTGTAGATTGTGAGTTATGGTCGATGCAAGTTTGGGCTTCTCGTATGCTGTTTTCTTCGTATCGATACTTGTTCGACTCGATTCTCAATGGCTTTGTTCTTATCGATCGAAGTGGGTCTGTTCGACTCGATCATTGTTGCGCTGTTCGTATCGATCGGAGTGAGTCTGTTCGACTCGATCATTGTTGTGCTATTCGTATCGATCGGATTGAGTTTGTTCGACTCGATCATTGTTGCGCTGTTTGTATTGATCGGAGTGAGTCTGTTCGACTCGATCATTGTTGTGTTGTTCGTATCGATCGGTCATGTTGCTTTGTTCGTATCGGTGGTTGGGGGCTGTTTCGTTTCGATAGACCTTTCGCTATTTTGGTATCGTTCGTTTGATGTTTAATTCGTATCGATCCTTGGTTGGATGATACGAATTGACTCCCATCGATGGATTCGAAATCGAACCAGGCCAGTTGGATATGAAATAGAGTCTATGTGGCGGATACGAACAGAGGGACATTTGATGGATACGAACAGAGGGACATTTGATGGATACGAGTAGAGGTACGCAAATTGATGGACACGAACAGGTGGATGCGGACAGCGTGGTTATGGATGGATTCGTAAAGATCGACTCGAACAATGTTTTTTTTATGGATACGAACGGCTTGTTTACTTGAGTTGTATCGATCATATTTCGAGCATACGAACTCCTATTGACTTGAAACTTGGAACGTTGGCTTTCATAGCTTTGCTTGTCATGTCTTGTCAATTGTAGCTCGATCCGGACTCGGACAAAATTCATCGATATCCATTGTGAGCCTGTGTATAACCGATCTTCGGGATGAGCGGTCTTTGATTTTCAGCTAATTCCTTGATATCACGGCCTTCCCAAAAGGTGGGATAACATTTGCCCCCCAAAGTACGTCTTGTGAGAACATGACGTGCTTTGAATGGTCGTATCTTTCATTCTGAATAGTTCTGCTTGACTTGTGGAACAACTGTTGTCTTTCCGTAGAAAGCTATAATCTTTGACTGATTTTTAGTAATATGAACTGTTGAATGCCAACTGTTGTACTGTGTATTGTTGTAACCGATTGTTGTATGATAGTATTTTGTCGTTTGTTGTTATAATTGTCATCAGACAAGCATTCAATTCTTGTGAATTTTAAAGATTGGATGTTAGTTCATTATTCATGAATGTATGTTAGCCTGAATCTCGTTAACGTTCGTACGTTCACGAGTCGTTGTCAGGTTTTCAGTTTTTTGGTATCGAATTCCATATCGATCCTCTCCTGAATCAACGTGGAATTCAAGTTGTAGTGATGCTTGGTGGTCATTTTGGAGTATCCCTTCGTATCGATCCTCTCCTGGATCGATTCGGGATGAATAAACATCAATCTCGAATCGATTGAGTTGAATTATCCAAACATTATTCTCTGATGATCTTCGCATCGATGGCTGTGAACTTCTGAAAATCTTCTAAATGATGGATACGAAGTTGTAGTTCGTATCGATAGACTAATGAAGGAAGCGAACAGAGCGACTGGTCCTCTGTGCACTATTCGTATCGATGGATACGAGCCTTTATGGGTTGTATGTTGATGAATACGAACAGTGTAGTTTGTATCGGTGTGCCTTTAGATGGAGAATGGAACAATGGATACGAATAAACATTTCGTATCGATGGAATTTGGTGACTCAGAAAAATCTTCGTTGTAACTTTCGTATCGACAAAACTCATGTCTATGTATACGAATAGCTTATTCGTATCGATCTGGGGAGAAACTGGTTAGAGCCGGTCGCAATGACTGGAAGACGAATCGACTTTCTCTTTTCCTTGGGTCCATATAAATAGCGTTCGTACTTAGAAATTTTTTCATCTGTTTTCATTTGACTTCCAGCCTTCGTCTCGATAAAATTTCGAATGCGAGAAAACTGCATTTGCCTTCAAACCAAACCAAGTGTTAATCCCTTGAACTAAGTACTCAAATTAGGTATCAAGTAGAAATTGGGAGGACTCGAGATTCAACGCCACTTCATCCAAAGCCTCGGCCTATCCCGGCGCCGTTAGTGCCGGAGTTGGGTCGGAGCGAGGTCGAGGAGAGAGCAATGGTGTTTGTGTTCATTGGAGAAGAAGGAGTGTGGAGGGATACGAGGAAGAAGCACTCGCATCGTTCTGTGTCGAAGGGAGAAATCGTATCGATCTTGACATGACGAGGATTCGTACCAAACAAAGGAAGCACTTCGTACCGATCAGTGGCAAACTCTTCGTATCGACCAACTAAGGGTGACGTTTGTACCAATGGATACCCACTGGCATTCGTATCGATAAACCTTGATCGATACAAATTTTTGTGCGTTGATCGATATGAAAAAGAGGATACTTGAATTCCTATGCGTTGATTGATATGAAAAGGAGGATACTTTATTGGTACGAAGTATCCTTTTAGTGACCGATACGAAGGGACGTGCAATGATCGATACGAATTGCAACTTCTTGGATCGATACGAATTGCAACTTTATGGATCAATACGAATTAACCTTCCGGTGGCTGATCCATGTCTTGACCGTGATGGATGCGAATATTTTGAATAATTGAACATTTAACTCCGACGAGCTTCAATCTGGCATCATTGGACTTGACCGTTGAACTGCATATTTGATTATCATTCGAAGCTCGTCGATGGAACTGTAACTTAAAAAAATTCTAAAGAACCCTGACTTGGATCAGTCTCTAAAGTCTGGATGGCACGGTCATGACGATCAGCGATGACGGTCACTCCAGTTGAATTCCGAAGTCTCGTCGTTTGAAAGTTTTCTTTAACTCTGTAGAATTTCTCAAGTAATTTGTAGCACTGCACTACATAACACATTCACACACTTCAAACTGGGGAACACGGGCTTATTAGTGTCTAATGATGGTTTTTGATGAGTTGATTAGTTATGGAGTCCACAAGTTCATAGCAACAGGAAAGTCAGAGTCTGTCTCTTCCAATAATAGAATTGTCGGCCATCGCAGCCGAAGTCATAGACCCCGCTCCGGACGAACTACCTGATGCTACTTTCATCGATAATCACCAAGATTCTGTATCGTCCAACGTTTCTAAAGACATGTTGGGACGAATATGCCTAAGGCATGGTTTGTCATTAGACAATGTACTATTGCTAGGACCAAACGATAGATTGCATGCTCCCCCGGAGGGGTTTACTGCCTTCAACCGTCATGCATGCACATTGGGCACACTTCCTCCATTTAACCAATACATTAGAGAAGTGTTGTCTTTTTTCGGAATTGCTCCATCACAACTACACCCCAACGGATACGCTACGCTGAACAGTTTATTTATTGTATTCATGGAGAATCTCTTTCGGCCACCGATTCCAATCGAGATTAGATATCTTTTTAATATCAAGAGTAGGGGAGATTGTCCATCTTTTACATTCCTGGAGGTGGTTAGGAATTTTCAAGTAGTAACCGGATCCTGGACAAGGCTGAGTTACTTTAAAACAGAATGGTTCTACGTTCGATGCCCCCAGGATTTGCTAGCCGATGGTTAGTCAGACGTAAGTGTTGCAGTCTTTTCCAAGAGTTATCAAGATAATAGTAGTTGATGTAAAACTAATATCTTCTTTTCTTTATAGTCGCAATTTCACGACCTGAAGGTAGGTACTTCAAAGAAATAGTAAGGGTCCTTCAAGAAGTTCCAAGTGAAATGAGGGACATCGATTTGGTTCTAACCGATAGAAATTTGAGAATTGTTGGACTTATTGAGCGAAACTAGAGCATAAGGCTTGAAGGAACACTAAGAGTGGCCCGGACGAAGTGGGTAATGTGCAAAGCGCCCAGGGTCGTAATTGCTGAGGGAGGTGATGAAGAGAGAACGCCCACGGATGATGAACTTGTTGTTGGGTCTTCGGCCGGATTTCAAGTGATAGAAGGAAGAAGAAAAGGCAAGGCCGCTGCTTATAAACGTCCTAAGTCTTCGAGGTGAAAATCAGTTGTGGTCTCTTTGCCGGCCCCCGGTATTAGAATCTCAAAGGCTCCTCCCTCGCCAACAGAGAGTCCTTTTGAAGGGCTTGCCGATATTCCGATTCCGGACTTTGTATCACTTCCACATGATACCGGATTGGAGGAGCTTCAAAATGCTTTAGATTTAAGCGAGTCTCTACCCATCAGTGCGACCGACATTACAAGTTGGTCGGGGGGTTGCACAAACATACACACTTCACGGCACTACACGGTTTCCAGCTTTAAGTTACCTGTTTCGAGAACTCACTAACTCCGTTTTTCTTTTACTTTACAGATACGATGAACAGACGAGATTCTATGCTCAGCAGTCTTCGTTCGGCACGCCAATCATCAGGCTCGTATTATGAGTCCCGCCAGAGGGAGGATGACAGAAACCGCGATCGCGGTTATTCTAGTCATGAACATTACGAGAGGGATAGAGATAGGGATTGCAGAGAACGAAGATACCGATCTCGATCGCGTTCTCCACCCCTTCGACTCCCTACACAACCTTCGGGCCAGGGAAAATAGCGGTAGAGCCCCCTCGTCAAAAACCATCTTCGCATGCTTCAAGGTCCGAGTCGCAACGCCACAAAACTAAGGTTGAGCCTCCAATCATCGCTGAGCAAGCTATCATTGAGCGCACTAGGGAAGGGGCTATTAGAATTGCTCGGCTAAAGAAAGATTTTCCGAATATATGCTTTGACGGCTACATTTTCCCCCCTCACTTAAAGAGAATTCCCTCAGAGGCGGAGAATACAATGCATGATTATATTCATGACATCTATTCCCAGTACAAAGAGTGGGCGAAGGCTGTAGAGAAAGCATCGAAGGTGGCCTTCGAGTGGGCTAAAATAATCGAAAAGTTAGAATCTGATCTCGCCCAGAAGGACGACATCGTCCAAGTGCTTAATAATAAAGTCGAGTCCTCTCGGAAATCAGAGATAGAGGCCACTAAAAAGGCTGATGAGGCAAACTTGGCCATGGAGAGGATGAGGCAGACACACTTTGCCTTGGTGGAGCAGATCGGCCACCAAAACAGCACTGTCACAGCTGAACGGGACGCTGCTCTGAAGGAACTTGCTGAGCTTAAAGCTAAATTTTTCGAAATCATCAAAGTAAAGTATGATGCAAACAAAGCCGCCCAGGAAGCATGTGAATAGGCCATTGTGCTCCGGGGCGAATGGGATGCGGCAACGGCTAAGGTCCGGGTGGTGGAGACTGAGGTCGAGGAGAAGATTAAATCGGCTGAGTCCAGGCTAGAGATGGATATAGAAGATCTCTTGATAACTTTCAACGCTAACGTATTGAAGAACAGAAACCTAGCCTGGCTCGACAACTACCCGATGCATTTATACAACGCTTGGGGCTGATTGGTTGAGGATGAGAAGGCCGTGCATCTGGGTGAATCAATCGACGAGTTTGAGCTTGAGAATCGTATGCTAAATGAAGACGAACAAAAGATTCTCCATGAGTCGATGATTTCGCATGAAAAAGAGAGGCTCGGCACCCAACATTTGGAGGCCGGAGAGGGTTCAGCTGTTGAGCACCACGATGCAAGTTCTGAAGTTCCTGTGCCTACTCAGCCTGAATCTGCACCCGTAGTTGATTCCCAATCAGTTCCTGCTTACAACCCAGATCGGCCGCAGTTATCTCCGGCTAGAGAGCAAGTTTCTGAAGCCGTTCAGCCGTCCATGAGCCAAAGTGAGGAAGGTACTCTGAACATTCTCTATGCTTATCCGAAATCGGAATTGTCATCCGAAGTAGTCATTAACATTTCTTCTTTTGTTTTTGTCCAATGATTGAAGTTACACCGATCGCGCCTCCTGCAACTCAAGAATTACATCAAGCACAGGAGGCCATCATCACTGAAGCGACCACCACAACTACAACTGCGCCGATTGATGGAACGCAAGGGTGCACACTCTCTTTTGACGAACAGATGATGGAGGAACTCCTTAGTTATCACAGTGATCCTTTTGCGGACCTGCCATTTGTTATGGGTGGAAGCGCACCTGCTACTGGCTCTTCAATGCCAACCACTGATGCTTCCAGCGAGGTTCAAGCGATTCGTGAGGAAGAAATATTGGCCGAAATCGACGCTGAAATGGAGGCAGTGACTCGTGGTGGTAGCTTCGGAGGTGGGATGGCGGCACCTGGTTCGGCTCTGTTAAGGATGATATCACCTGGTGGTACGGTTATTGATACCAGTGTGCCTATCCCGCCTCCTATAGCCGATCCAGTTCCTCCGACTCCACCTTCAGGGAGCATTCCCGTATATTTGAGCTCGGATGAGGAAGCTGATATCATGCCCCCTACTGGAGATCAGCCGTCGAAAGGCAAAGGCTAGAAAAGAAAGATAAGTGGCAGCTCCAGTGGGTCTACACCGAAAAGGAAGCCGAAAAAGAAAAGAGAGTAGACGTGCTTCTTCGGTTTAATTTTGGTAGATAGATAGGAATCTACTTTCGTTTTTCTTTTGTAGGCCGTGTATAGATGCGGGTTCGGCCCCCGCTAGTAGGAATTTTGGAATCAACTTGTACATAATTTCTTGTTACAAATAGTTGAAATGAAACTTTATTTTGTTTTGAACTTGATGTGTGTTTATTTGCTTAAGTGTTTCAGCATTTGAATTCCTTGTTCAGTACACTTGTGAAGTTTCAACTTTTGAATCTCGTTTGAGTTTATCCATCAAGTCTTGAAATCACGGCCACAAGTCATGACTGGATATTAAGTTGAACTCCGATGTTGTACTACTTCAGTCAGTGATTGACACTTAAGTTATGCCCCCAGTTTCAGGGATGATTTGAAAAGACCGACGAGCGGTCGTATTTCACCTTCAACGCATCATGCTTAGTATCGTTGAATTGATGCTGAAACAAGGAGAATTCAAGTGGTCGAATCACACTCGCTCTTTTATTGATGATTGTATCCATACTCGGGGGATTGCACTCGTGAGTCGGTGGTCGGTTGCATCTGCTCAAGTTTTAAGTGCAAGTTCATACGTCGAGGACATAAGTTATATTCGCGGGCGATCAGCCACGTTTGCTTGACACTTAGCCTTTTATCTGCACTCTGGGGACTTAAACAAATTCACGGGTGCTTGGTCACATATGACCTGAGTTTATACTCCAGTCCGCGCACTGGGGACTTAGAGTCATTTTACGGACGGTCAATCCCAATCGGTTTGCATTCAAACTTCAATCCACTCTTCGGGGATTTTGAATCAAAGTTTATACTCCAATTCGCGCTCTGGGAATTTGGAGTTGGTGCTTATGTTGATTCTCCGGTTCACACTCCGGGAATCTGGAGTTAGTTAATGTTTATACTCTAGTTCACACTCTAGGAACTCGGAGTCGGCCGACAGATGGTCAGTCAGATCTGTTCGGGCTTTAGGATTTCGTTCGCACTCCGGGAACGACGAACCTATCAGGATCGCGGATAGTCGGTTCACATCCGCCCCGAGTTAACAAGCGAGGTCGTTATATGGACGGATCCATTTTCCTCAAACTTGGTCAAGGTACGGGCGAAGTCGTTAGGTGGACGGATCCACCCTCTTTGAAACCATATTTGTAAGTTTATACTCCAGTTCACACTCCGAGAATCTGGAGTTAGTTAAAGGATTGTCGTGTATCAATCCTTTTGTTGGCTTCAGTGCGATGGCTTGTCCCCAAGCTTGGGTTTCACTTAGTAAGTGACCGGTCATATCACAGTCACTCCCTATTTGAATAAATTCCACCGTATGATGGAACTTAGCTCTCCATGCATAGTGATGGTCATATGAAGTATTTCAAGTAAATCACAGCTCTGGCTCGAAGAGATTGCATTTTATTGCTGAAATAAGAAAATACGGCAAAGTCAGTTGCCTTATTACAAACTCAAATTTTGAAATGCAGAAACAAATTACAAATTAAAAATAGACTGAATAAATAAACAGAGCCTGTTATGTGTAGTAGTGACGAAGACTCTTGCTGTTCCAGTCTCTCGGAAGAGTGAGACTGTCAACGGTCGATAATTTGAATGTGCCATCTCTGAGCTTTCATTCAATAACATATGGCCCTTCCCAAGTTGGTTTCATATGCGAAGGGACTGGATAAATTCTCTTGAGTACGAGATTGCCAAGTTCAAAGGTTCGGGGTCGGACCTTGGCATTGTATAATCGGGTGACTCGACTTCGATATGCGGGTGCCCTCAATTCAGCCTCTTCACGCTTCTCATCCAATAAATCGAGAGATTCAGCAAGTAATATAGAATTTGTCTTTGGATCATAGTATGTCACAAGATGAGAAGGTACTTCTAATTCGACTGGAATAACAGCTTCTGAACCATAAGAGAGAGAGAATGGAGTGTGACCGGTCGCGGACTTGTGGGTTGTTCGGTAGGCCCACAGGGCCATAGGAAGTTCATCTATCCATTTGCCCCCGGCTTATTCCAGTCGTTTCTTCAGAATGGATTTTATAACTTTATTAACAGCTTCAACCTGTCCATTCACTTGAGGGTGTGCAACTACAGAGAACTTCTTCTGAATGTGGAATCGTTGACAGACATCCTTAAATTCAGCACTGTCGAATTGGGTCCCGTTGTCAGTGATGATAGTACGTGGGAGACCAAATCGGTAGATGATGTTGCACACTACAAAGTTGATCACCTTCTTCGTTGTAATTGTAGCAAGGGGTTCGGCTTCCGCCTACTTGGTAAAGTAATCAATTGCTACGATGGCATACTTCGCACCACCTTTGGCTAGAGGTAAAGAACCAATAATATCGATGCCCCATACCACGAATGGCCATGGGCCGACCATCTGTGTTATCTCGGTAAGTGGGGATCAAGGAATTCAAGCATGCTTCTGGCACTTATCACATTTCTTGGCATAATCTGATGCATCTCGATTTACAGTCGGCCAATAATATCCATATCGAAGTACTTTCTTGGCAAGAGCTTACCCCCGGTGTGATCGCCACATTCTCCTTCATGTACATCATGCAATACTTGTTTGATTTCATCGTGAGCGATACACCGGAGTAAAGGAACAGAGTATCCTCTTCTGTACATGACTCCATTCTGAATAGTGAACCGCGAAGCTTTTCGAAGAATCTGTCTCTTTTCACTCCTGCGCTCTGGCAGGGTTCCGTGCTCGAGATAATTTCTGAATGGAGTCATCCATGACTCCCTCTCGGAAACGACATCAAATACCCAATCGATTTCCATCTGATCAATGCTTGGCGAAGATAATGTCTCTATGGGAACAAGTCCCATTTGCTGTGCTTCACATGTACTGGCTAACTTTGCCAACAAATCAGCTTTCTGGTTGTGTTCTCGTGGTATGTAATAAATGGCATAATAGTCAAACTGATTCAATGTCTCCTGAACCTGAGCAAGATAAGTGGCCAGTCTTCGATCTCTGGCTTGGTACTCCCCTCAAACTTGACACACGACCAATTGCGAATCACAGTAAATTTCCACCGCAATGATTCTTAGATCTCTGGCAAGTTTCAATCCAGCTAGTAGGGCTTCATCCTCAGCTTCGTTATTAGTTGCATGGAAGTTGATCTTTAGAGCATAACATATAAATCGACCTTCAGGAGTTTCAAGCACAACCCCTGCACCTGAGCAACGGTCATTTGACGCACCATCTGTATGCAGCTTCCAGATATACTTGGGAGATTCACTAGTTTTGGGCAAGCCCTTTGGGATGGTAAATTCAGCAATGAAATCTTCTAGGACTTGTCCTTGGATGGCTCGCCTTAGGGTGTAGGTAATGTCAAACTGACTTAACTTGATATTCCATTTGAGCAACCTACCAGACGTCTCAGGACGCGTAAGGACATGTCGTAACGGCTGGTCAGTGTAAACGGTGATTGGGTGAGCTTGGAAATATGGACGGAGCTTCCTCGAGGAAATAACAAGACAATAAGCCAACTTCTCTAACTTCGGATAATTTCTCTCAGCTTCGGTTAGCCGCTTGCTTATGTAGTAGACCAGCTTTTGTATTCGGTCTTCCTCCCGAATTAGGTCAGCACTGATTGTGTTTTCTGATACCGCCAAGTAAATGTACAATTTCTCATGATCGATAGGCTTTGACAAAATTGGCGGTGTGGAGAGATGTTGAATTAGTGCTCGGAATGTGCCCTCACATTCCGTAGTCCATTCAAATTTTCGTTTTCCTTTTCGGATCAGACCGAAGAACGGAATGCATTTGTCAATGGACTTTGAAATGAACCCGCTCAGTGCTGCTACTTTCCCGTTGAGACTCTGGACTTGCTTTATAGTTTTCGGAGTTTCAAGATTTCTGATCGCCCAGATCTTTTCGGGATTGGCTTCGATTCCTCGAGAGTTGACGATAAACCCAAGGAATTTTCTGGATGCGACCCCGAAGTGACATTTCAACGGGTTGAGCTTCATTCTGTATTCTCGGAGGATATTAAACATTGACTCCAGGTCTCTGATGTGATCAGTGAAAAATCACGACTTGACTAGCATGTTGTCCACATACACCTCCATGGTTTTTCCAATCTGGTTAGCGAACATTCGATTAACTAACCGTTGATAAGTTGCCCGGCATTCTTGAGTCCAAAAGGCATAACTTTATAGTAATAGAGTCCCATATTGGTTACGAAGCTGGTATGCTCTTGGTCGGGCAAGTGCATGGGTATTTGATTATAGCCGGAGTACGCATCCATGAAGGATAAAAGTTCATGTCCAGCCGTTGAGTCTACAAGTTGAGCAATTCATGGAAGTGGAAAACTGTCTTTGGGGCAAGCTTTATTCAGGTCTGAGTAGTCAACACATGTTCTCCATTTCCCATTTGGCTTTCGGACAAGTACATGATTGGATACCCATTCCGGGTACAATGCATCTCGAATGAACCCATTCGCTTTAAGCTTATCTACTTCTTCTTTAAGGGCGGCAGATCTCTCTGGATCCATACCACGCCTTTTTTGTTTGACCGGGACATGCCGCAGGTCAATATTCAGTGTGTGGCTTGCGATGTCCGGCGAGATCCCACACATATCATAGTGCGTCTAGGCAAACACATCAAGGTTTACCCGGAGAAATTCAACCAATTCCTCTTGCACTTGTTGGCTTAGCTGAGATCCAATCTTTATCATTCTAGAATCGTCATTATCGTCGATTGGAACATCGATCATTAGTTCGGCCGGAGAAGCTTGACTGTCTTTACTTTCGTCTTCACTTTTGGTATCTCTCGGGTCAAGATCTCTTTATAGTTGGTTGGGGTGCCCGGGCCCGGGCGCTAATTGTCAATTATCAGCAAAGCGGACGCGGAGAGATTCCTCTACGCTCTTCCCCTTTTCTTTTCGTTGCGCCTTGCGCAGCTCAGCAACATACAGGCTCGTCTTGCGGCCTGATCTCCTTGAACAACTCGGACACCATTGTCGGTAGGGAATTTCAAAGTCAAACACCATTGGGGGATGGCAGCCCTGAACTCAGCTTGGGCCGGTCGGCTCAAGAAAGCATTATATGGGGAGTTTATATCCAAAACAACAAACTGCAATATCCGTACTCTCCGGCGTTCACCAATTCCTAACTCCACTAACAATTCCACCACTCCAGTGGGTATAGTTGCACTCCCGTTGAAGCCATGAATACGAGACTGACATGGCTTCAAGTCTTCAGTCTCCATTCTCATCTGGTCATAGGCTCGTTTAAACAAGATATTCACAGAACTTCCGCTGTCTACCAAGATCCTCTTCATCCAAGCATGACCTACTTGAGCTGATAGGAAAAGCGGATCAATAGTGGGGGCTTCGATCCCGTCGGCGTCCCGACCTCGAAATATGATGTCATCTGCCATCGTTCTTTGTTGCTTGGCCGGAGCCCCATCTTCATAATTACTACAACATTCAAAGTCCGCATGCCTGATAGAGCTGACATACGACTCCATTTCCTTCCAGCTTTGGTCTGCCAAATGAGGACAACCATTAATAGTGTTTATCACCAACCTCCCGCCAGTACGAGCGGGTTCCTCTTGCCTAGCCGAATTTGGTACATGATTTTGATTCGATGGGCCTGCACCTTTAAACCGCGGCGTCCGCACAAACTGTTCTAACTTTCTCTCTCTTATCAATTTTTCGATGAGATCCTGCAAGTGATGGCCTTCATTCGTGTTATGGCCGTAGCTTTCGTGGAATCTACAAAACTTCCCCGTATGAATTTGCTTCTTCGATGACTATTTCGGAGCAGGCTTCTTGTACTGAATGGTATTGCAGGTTTGTAGATATACGTTCTCTAGCGACATATTCAGAGGAGTATAATTATCAAACATAGGAGCTCTACGTCGTGGACCACGGTTCTGATCCCGTTTTCTATTTTGGTTACCATTGCCTTTTTGCTGATTTTGTTTATTCTGAATGTTCAATAGCACTTTTCCGAAACTCTCCCCGGATTATTTAACAGCAATATTACTCTGAATTCCTTCCACACTAGGCCCCGCATCATCCTTTTTCCTAGACTGTTTCGCATCCTCCCTTCTCGAGAATTAAGCTGCATTGGAATAGAAACGGTCCAATGATGTAGGGGGTTTTCCAGTCAACCAATTGCCGAACTCAGAATCGGGCTCAATCCCTTTAGTCAGTGCCATGAGAATAGAGTTATCATTTGGGTTGCTGATTTCAGCACATGCAGCATGAAATCTTTCTAAATAACGCCTGAGTGTCTCTCCAGGAGCTTGAGTGACACTAGACAAAGTATTAACATCCTTCAGTCTCGCGACATGCATACGAAATTTCTCAATAAACTTTGTTGCCAACTGATCAAAGCATGAGATAGATCGAGGTGGTCGTCGAGTAAACCACATAGTCTCTATGCCCCTAGAGAGATTAGGAAGCTTCGGCACTTGACTGCATAATCTGCTCGTGCAGCGTTCATCAACCATTCATACTTTAGAATATGCTGATTAGGATCAGAGCTCCCTTCATAAATGGGTAAAGTCGGCATCCTGAATCGCCGAGGTGGTTCAGCATAGAGTATCTCATCAGTAAAAGGGGTATGACTCCGGGAGATTCCCCAGTCGTCATTGCTAAGACCCTGACTTTCACGAATCATTTGACGGATCATTGTTGGTAGGTCGGGCATCTGGACATTTTGAGCAGGTTGGGCCAAGGTGTGGTCGGGTTCCATAATGCAAGGAGGGGTCGGTCGCTGTCGATGGTCCATGTCTCGCCTCCTTGGTTATATGTCCTCGGGGACGTAAGGCTCAGGAGTATGGTTGCGTTGATGGTGGGTCGGATTCGTTCGTTTCCGAGCATCAACTCCCAAATCAGTAGCTGTTGCAGTACAGTTATCAGTAATATGGTGTGGGGTAGCGCCTCCTTGGAAGGAGCATCCAGTCTGATGGCTGACTGACGGGCCAACTCTCAGTTGCCCTACATTCAATGTATGATGGTGCCCAGTGGCCAAACTTCCGTTTGGCTGTGGGCGTGTAGATCTATGATGATAATCAGAAGAGGCTGAACTCTCGGTGGAGGAATAGGAAGCCTAATCCCTCCTGGATCTCCTTTGTCGTTGACGGTTCAGTTGGTTGGTTAGTTCCGCATTAGCACGGAGCTAATGAGTGAGCTGTTGGTGGCTCTGAGTCAATTCTTGCATCAACATCTAAAATTCTTCCCTGGTGACAGGGCCTTGCGGATCTGATGGTCCGGTAGCATTCTGATCAGTTGGAGGCAGTTGTACGGGATTATGTTTGTCCCGTCCTTCAGGGTCTGCAGCGGTAGAAGTAGTCCTTGTGTTAACCATGATGGATGATGAAGCTCTCTCCTAGACTTGTAGCAAATCTGAATAGGATGGAAGAACTTCTAAAATTGAGATCTGGATCTTCCACTTGGATGTTTGCATTCCGACATCGGCAGTAGATCCAATGAGCAGAAGGAAAAATTGAGTTTTTTCTCTGTGAAAGCACCAAAGTGTTTGTACCGAAATTGAGCACAACACTCTTCGGAAGGGTTTGAAGAGATAAAAATGAAGAAATTAAATGGTAAAACAAGATTATCTAACAAACACTTCAAAAATAAACAAGAAAGTACGCAGAAACACAGGAATTTAGAGTGGTTCGGCGTGTTGCCTACGTCCACTATGAAATGATTGATCTTTATTAACTTTTGGTTGTTGGTTACAACGAATTACAATAGTAAATCTCGAGTACAATAGTGAAATTCGAATATAATGGTGAATTTGGCAGAGTCTGGACGTCAAAGAGCCAAAAGATCCCTTTTCTGTAAGCTCTGGGATGCTATTTATAGGCGTAAGCTGCAAATATCTCGCTCAGATCTCGGGAGACCTCTTCTGGCACGTATGTGGGCCCACGTGATCGATCCCACGTGATTTGCACTCGGTCTGTGATCGATACGAACCAATTTCGTATCGATCAAGATTTGGCCCAATCGAGTCGAAATTGAGCATGAACATTGTTGATGATGTACGCAAGCTTCTATGAAAATTTCATAGCATTTGGATTTGTAGATTGTGAGTTATAATCGATGCAAGTTTGGGCTTCTCGTATGCTATTTTCTTCGTATCGATACTTGTTCGACTCGATTCTCAATGGCTTTGTTCGTATCGATCGAAGTGGGTCTGTTCGACTCGATCATTGTTGCACTGTTCGTATCGATCAGAGTGAGTTTGTTCGACTCGATCATTGTTGCGCTGTTCGTATCAATCGGAGTGAGTTTGTTCAACTCGATCAATGTTGCGATGTTCGTATCGATCGGAGTGAGTCTGTTTGACTCGATCATTGTTGCATTGTTCGTATCGACTGGTCATGTTGCTCTGTTCATATCGATGGCTGGGGGCTGTTTCGTTTCGATAGACCTTTCGCTATTTTGGTACCGTTCGTTTGATGTTTAATTCGTATCGATCCTTGGCCGGATGATACGAATTGACTCCCATCGATGGATTCGAATTCGAACCAGGCCAGTTAGATACGAAATAGAGGCTATGTGGTGGATACGAACATAGGGACATTTGATGAATACGAACAGAGGGACATTTGATGGATACGAATAGAGGGACATTTGATGGATACGATCAGAGGGACGCAAATTGATGGACACGAACAGATGGATGTGGACATCGTGGTTATGGATGGATTCGAACAGATCGACTCGAACGATGTTTTTTTGGATGGATTCGAACGACTTGTTTACTTGAGTTGTATCGATCATATCTTGAGCATACGAACTCTCATTGACTTGAAACTTGGAACGTTGGCTTTCATAGCTTAGCTTGTCATGTCTTGTCAATTGTAGCTCGATCCGGACTCAGACAAAATTCATCGATATCCATAGTGAGCCTGCGTATAACCGATCTTCAGGATGGACGGTCTTTGATTTTCAGCTAATTCCTTGATATCACGGCCTTGCCAAAAGGTGGGATAACATCATATATATGTATAAATAGAAATATTATATACTTTTAAACCTGACATATTCGAAATGTTTGTTCATTTATAATCTAATATGTACATTCTTAACGTTATACTTATACTGACATGAGGTCATATCTTTATAAATTGGTAGATCCCAAAACACTGACATGCCTAAAATTGTGTAAGGTTGACAGTTGCAAATACCCAAATATATGAAACTGTAGTTATATATGTAGAGAAAAATAAACCCACCCAGAACCGCATATTAATCCAGTAATATAAGCTAAGCAATGTACAGTTGATACCAAAGTACAGAAATACAGTTTATGTGTTTAAGCTTTAAGCCTTTAGTCACTTCGTATTTTAGACCGTTAAAATGGAATCAAAATGAAATCTGAAATAGATAGAGTATTTCAAGTTCGAAATGCAATATATTTTTAAAATCCACATTTTTGGAATCCTAAATTTGAAAATTCCACATTTTTGGATTCAAACTTTTGGAAGTAATAAATTTGAGAACTATTTTTGTTAATTAAAT
Organism: Allium fistulosum; assembly: GCA_030737815.1. Lineage (NCBI taxonomy): Eukaryota > Viridiplantae > Streptophyta > Magnoliopsida > Asparagales > Amaryllidaceae > Allium > Allium fistulosum. The sequence goes on from CM060906.1 coordinate 697,731,316, forward strand.
GTTTCAAAAGTTTAAGATAGAAAACTAAAAGTAAAAAATAGTGGTAAAAAGCCTTACTTCTAGAAATTATAATGTCGAACAACAGAAATTTGTATATTTAATACTTCTAATAATTTAAGCTTTCAAAATTAACATTTTTTAAATCGTTTTTAGTAGTCTAAATTTTCTTAATTCAAACCTTTTTGTCGTTCAAAATATTGAAAAAAATATAAAAATTTCTCCTTTTAGTAATCAATATGTAAAAAACCAATTAATGTAGAGGGTTATTATTAACAAATTTCTCCTTTTAATAATCAATATTTAAAAAAATTAATGTAGAGGGCTACTATTAACAAAATAAACATATTTTCTTAATTTTAATCAGAAGTTTTAAAATACAAACAAACATATTGCTTATTCAAAATTCAGAATCAGTACCCACATTTTCACTCTATTTTTTCTAATTGAATTTTCAACATTCAAAAATTATTTTGAATACCAAACAGTTTAAATATTCAAATTCTTAACATTAACACTTAAAAAATTATAATTCAGTTTTTCCACGATTAATTATTACAAAATTTGACTATTTCAAAATCAAAAAAATTCAGAAATAATATTTAAACAAAAGAAATTAAAACACGAATTTTGAAAGTCTAAACCCACTCAAAACCGCATTTTAATCCAGTAAGTTAGATGAAGCATGATACTGTTGACAGTAGAATGCATATATGCAATTTATGTGTTTACGCGTTAAGGCTTTAGTAAGTTTGAAACCAAAGTACATGTATGAATCCTATCCCAAGTAAAACTTGCAATTATGCCTGAAAACATATATGCAGATACGGATGAAACATGCATACAAATAAATGATATTGGTAGGCTTGAAAATCCAGACAGTCGGGATCCTAAAATCAAAGTCCATGACAAACGTAAGTGAGTTAGGAAATCAAGTTTACGTAGAATTCCTCATTTTTGGAAATAGTAGATCAGCTTATATGAGCAGATAAGCTTGGAATTTGTTGGTTTTTTAAATAGTTAAAATGCAATGGGTGAAATGAAATCTGAAATATATAGAGGTATTGAAGTTTGAATCCTTTAAAAAGCAATCTTTTTAGAGTTGAAAATCGCCAGAACGGAAATGTTAAGATCGAGTAAAAATCCCATACGTTGACGGAGACCATGATAGCTGATTATCGGAGTCATAATGGAATGAGCGATGTTGGTTACCACTAACATTGACGCAGACAGGCGACATCGATTACCTTTGTAATTGGAAAATAGCGACATCAGCTATGACTTCGAAGTCAAAAATGATTTAAGACTCTCGATGACTTTGATGTTACTCGATCTGCTTCGACTTTGTCGAGGAGATTAAGGATGTTTCTTGCTGAAGCTGAATTTCACATCCGAATTCATCGAGGGGGATGGAAGTCAGTGAGTTGATGACTTCGTTGTTGTTCCGTAAGCTTCAGTACACCTCCACGATTTTGTTACTAAGGGATGAACTTCGTCGAGCCTCCTTCAACCTAAGCGTCGAAGTAGGCTATGTACTCTGTGACAAAATATGTATAAAGTTAACAAAAGTCAAAAGAGTGGTTTGGAAATATTAAAAATTGAAACTCATAATGTATAACTTATATAACACATCCATTATCTGCACAGGTGGGTGATGATTTTGAACAAATTTTGTTTTAAACTTGTGTAACCACTTTTCTATTATGAGTGATAATGTCCAAGTGCACTTGGGAGATTTGTCATATGTCTACAATAAGCTTCATGGTATACATATGATGCGTATAGAAAAAATACAAACATTTGGTATTGAGAAAACTAAATAATGATATGCTATATATTTCCACACAGTTGTAAACGTTAACAGACAAAAAGATGCATAATGCATATAGCCAGTACAGATTTTCAAAATCTAACCAAGGATTGTAATAATCACAGAAACACGGATCATGTTTAAAGTTCGAAGGTCATGGTTGCTGCTTGGTGTTTACCCAGTATGATCATCCAAGCATTGTATATGCACATAGACTCTTGCATTTTGTACAAAATTAAAATTGAGGAAGTGTCAAAAGTGTGATGGTGTTTTGTAGAAGCTGTAAATGCTAGTTAGGTGTAGGATAATTGGGGAGAAAAGGAAATAATTGCAACCAGAATATACAACTTACAGAAGTCAAAGCAATTTGACACCGCGGTTAGTGATTTTAAGAGTATTTGTTTGTTTTCACATCTCCCAAAGGATTAGTTTGTTCAAAGACAGTGTTGTTAAGTGGGTTATGAAATCAACATTATGTCCAATTCCTCAGTTTTGAAAATAAGACATAAGCTTGTATAGAAGCAGAAAAGGTAGGCATATGTTGGTCTTTTAGATTTGTAAATTGCAATGGCCAGCAGTAAATCTGGAATACCTACAGTAGTTGAGGCCATGTAAAACTTGCAAGTTGGTATGAAAACATATATGCGGATACAGGATGAAACTGCGGACATTCTTATTCGATCACAAAGGTAAGAGGCTTGTGAAATCAATTGAGAACTATTTTGGTCAATTAAATGTTTCAAAAGTTTAAGGTAGAAAACTAAAAGTAAAAAATAGTGATAAAAAGCCTTACTTCTGGAAATTATAATGCCGAACAACAGAAATTTATATATTTAATACTTCTAATAATTTAAATTTTCTAAATTAACATTTTTTAAATCGTTTTTAGTAGTCTAAATTTTCTTAATTCAAACCTTTTTGTCGTTCAAAATATCGAAAAAAATACAAATTTCTCCTTTTAATAATCAATATTTAAAAAACCAATTAATGTAGAGGGTTATTATTAACAAATTCCTCCTTTTAATAACCAATATTTAAAAAAAATTAATGTAGAGGGCTAATATTATCAAAATAAAATATTTTCTTAATTTTAATCAGAAGTTTTAAAATACAAACAAACATATTTGCTTATTCAAAATTCAGAATTAGTACCCACATTTTCACTCCATTTTTTCTAATTGAATTTTCAAAATTCAAAAATTATTTTGAATACCAAACAGTTTAAGTATTCTAATTCTTAACATTAACGCTTAAAAAATTATAATTCAATTTTTCCATGATTAATTATTACAAAATTGGAATATTTCAAAATCAAACAAATTCAAAACTAATATTTGAACAAAATAAATTAAAACACGAATTTTGAAATACCTACGGTAGTTGAGGCCATCTAAAACTTGCAAGTTGGTATGAAAACATATATGCGGATACAAGATGAATATGCGAACATTCTTAATCAATCACAAAGGTAAGAGACTTGTGAAATTAAGTTTGTGTACAATTCCTCATTTTTGAAAATAATAGTTAAGCTTGTATAACCAGAACAGTAGCTGGAACTTGTTCATTTTTTAGATTTGTAAACTGCGATGGTCGAAATTAAATGTGCAATACCAACAGCAGTCGAAAGTTGAATGCTTTATAAATAAATGTGAAATACCTTCACCGAGACCACCAGTACTAATTGTCGACTTGTCGGGGACATGAGCGGTGGCGATTAGCAGTTACGTTGAGGCGGCAAGGCGACATCCTTTACGTCTGTAATTGGGTAATAGCGACATCATGTATGACTTTGAAGTCAAACAGCGGTACTCTGAAGCTCAATTTCGCTTCGGCTTCGTGGAGGGATGTGGGAAGTTGGACGATTTTGGTCCTAATTGGTGAACATCGTCGACCGTCATTCAAACTGAGCTAGCAAGTTACTTCGCCTAGCAGCAGAGTCGGACCTTACAATGTGATAGCGGAAACCGAAAGATGTCGACCGTCATTCAACCTGAGCATGTAAGTTACTTCGCATAGCAATAGATCCAGACCATAGAACGTGACAACGGAAATTGAATGATACCCGAGTCCCTACGTCGGCGAAGCCAAAAAAATCGCAGATCGAATTAAGGCCACAGGAAGCGGTGGACGTGTAGGCGGAGAGAAACAATGGGAGGAGAAAGTGGGGAGAGGAGGTATAGCAGTGCGGTTTAGGTTGTGGAGGGAAGGGAAGGGAAGAAAGAGAAGGAGGTCAGAGGCGGTTGAGGTGGAGTAGGGTTGAGGAAAGGCGGTTGACATGTTTGGGGGAGAAAACCTAGTGAGGAGAAAGTAGGTAGAAGAGATAGGGGGCAATGAATGAAAACGGCTGATATTTTAGTGGGAGTAAAATGTGGGTATGAGAAAGGGCACATATGCCATCTTCCCTTTATTTTTATGTAGTTGTGGCTGCAGTAGGGAGAAGGGCTTGTTGGGAAGTTCGAAAAAGCTTCACCACAACAAAGTATTTGTATTATTAGTAGAGATAGAGATATTAAGCAGAGAACGATAAATAAATATAATTAAGATAATTAATAAAACGATCACACCAGATATTTTATACTGGTTTGGACCTCTCGTCCTACGTTCAGTCTTGAAGCTCTCATTCGATATTTCCTTTAACCAACTAACTCTTGCTTCGTCCGGAGCAATAAGCTAATACAAAAGTATATCTCTGACAATCTTGTATTCCAACACGGATTTTTACTGATAGTACAAATCTTCCTATGATCTCCTTTGAGTATTTGAATGTGAATGATTTGAGTTGTAGGAAGTGGCTTAACCAAAATGATATTTTGGTTATTATAGATTGAGAATATGTAAGCAAGAAATGCACAAATATTTAAATGGTGAGTAATAAGAAATCAAGAGAATCAATCTATTTGTTAATCTCAATTTTTGTAGTGTTTATAGGATTAAAGAGATGCAGATGAGGAGTTGTTACTACTAGATAAACTCTATTCAATTTAATGGCTACAACCTTTCGATGAAGAGATGAGTTTATTCAATTTAACAAGCATCTATTCAATATGAAATGAAGCAACCTTTCAGATTATAGCAGTTTCCAGATTGTAGACGTCTATGGAAAATCCACAGACGTCTGTGGCTTCAGGATATAATTTCCCGGACAAATTCACAGACGTATGTGGATTTTCCACAGACGTATGTGGATTTTCCACAGACGTCTGTGGTTGGCATTCTCAGAGTATAAATTTTGAATGCTAATTTTGAAAGTTTTTTTAATGTCGATTTTGTGTATATGAATTCGTGTGTGCATATATGCTCAAGGAGACCTTACAATGTTTTTCTAAGACTCTTAATACACTAGTATAACCTTACTAATCATAGCATGGTCCATAAGTCTTTGTTTGTCTTCGAGTCCCAATATCTTTGAGCATGATGATCTCTTGTAGTATATACCTATAATCTTGATAAGATATATAATATGTGATTGTATAGTTATTGTCATTGAAACCATAGAATGGAGGTTCTAACAATATAGTCTGTGTACAGCTCGGCAAAGTCGACTCTAAGTGTATACACTTGAGCACCATAACTATTTGGAGCACCTCGAGAATTTCAGATAATGATTCTTATCATCCCTACGAACATATTCCATCAATCAGGGTTAGTAGCCCAGGATCCTACCCACTCCTCTATTCCGGAGATGGAGTCAATAGTAGCATTTTTCGTATGCCAGATCAATTCTAATCTACAATAAGGACGATCAATCTCTTATAAAGAAAACTGCATCAATAGTGCTCGTGTGTGCAATACAACTTATATACTATATACTACTATGGTAGCGTTCGCAGTCAATTTTTTCCCCGTTAACGTTGGTGATGTGTCTGATGCATCGGACACTCCAATGTTGCTTTCCCCTGCCCATGCCCCAGCCCTGTTTGCCAATCGTAAGGAAGTATATTGGAGTCTGACGCTGTAGGATCGATTTCACCCTAGAGGGTGGGGGGGGTGAATAGGGTGATACTATTAATTATAAAAATTTATTGCGGAAGTATATAAATAATCGTAGCACTGATCACAGCAGAATAATAGCAGCATAGATAATAGCAGAATATAAAAATGCAGAAACAGAACACACAGATTTACCCAGCTTCGGCAAAACCCAGCCTACGTGCTGCCTCCAAGGTTTCTACTAGAAATTAAGTAGTCAGACGCTTACACACGTAAACTCGCGACACCCGCTATCGACTAACCTAACTCTACGCTCAAAACCCTGCCACAACTCAGCCACTGAGTTGCGAATTCTCAAACTACGCCACGTAGTTTTTCCCCTAGTCACACGACGGGAAAATACACAGAAGTTTAAAAAGAATTACAAATTTAAAAACAATTAAAACAAAATTAAACAAATTAAAAAACCCTAATTTTAATTAACCAGGCCGACCCAAAATAATAATAAAGGAGTCTCCCTTTTATCTCTTTATCTATGTCGGCACGTTCCTTGTTTGTGATAATGGCAGCTCGTTCCTTTTCTTGTTCGAAAATTAGGGCTTCTGAATTTGTTGAAGCCGCCGACTTATGTAGTTGATTGAAGGATGAATTATATACGGTTTGCTTTGTCAATCTACCGTATCTTCGTAGCTTAGCTTCGGCTGCTCCTATAATTGAGTTCGATTCGAACAATCTGGTATGTAATTTGTGCTTTTCTGCTTTACTGTTTAGCTTGCTCGAACTCGATCAGATTCGAGTTGTTGATTTGATTTTTGGTATCTGTTTTGCTCGAACTCGAAATGCATTTTACGGCCAATGATGATTGGGTTTTATAGGATTTGAATTCCTATATTTTCGTTCATTTGAATTTGTCATTTAATATAGTTCGGTTGTTCGATTATGTTTGAATGCTCGAGATGATTTCTAACTTCTTCAATACTGTTTACTTGATTATCACGGCTTTGTTCGACTCCTTGGCCACCACGTCTCTGACTTTTGTTTGAAATTACTGTTGACTTGCTTATGCCGGTTTCGTGAATTTCTGATCACTTCGGCTTTGTACTTCTGGCATTTGAACATGAATTTATGTTGTTCTCTGGTCTACCTGAACCGGTTAGCCGAGTTTGCACTACATATATATGTGAGTTCATATCTGTAGCATACTCGACCTGATGCTTGAGATTATTTTGAAACTGCTACTGTTGTTGCATTCTTCCATGTATGTATGCAATGTTGTTTTGATATTGACTCGGTTATTTTTGAAATTCGCTGCTTGGCCTTATGTATATTTTGGAATTTGTTTATATGATGATATTTAAGACATCTCTGTTAACCCGAGTGCTTGCTGTGTTGTGTCTAGACATGTATCAGTGCACGTGTCCTGGTTAGCATATTTAGCTCGGTTGTCTCGAGAACATTTGTGTATGCATTTCCTTGTAGTCTTCATTGCACTGTCCACTGAACTTCGAGTCATGTAGTTCATGTGCAGTTTGTAGTTTACGGTTTGACCTCACTGCATATTGCTGTAGCATATATCTTACTGATTTTCTTTAAGTCTGGGTTGCATACAGTTGCACTATTGGTCCATTAACGTTCGATGCACTTGAATTTGCACACTGCCTTTGGTTATTGCATTCATGGTTCAAGTTGAGGCTGCACTTGCTTTTGTACAACTGTCCTGGTTTTCATATATGTGTGTACAGTGGTGGTCTGAAATGTTGTACTTTATTTGGTTGATTGCTTGTACATGCCGAGCATGTTGGATTTCACTTTGTTGTTGTCTGGTCGACACTCGTCGTTGATCTTCACTGCTCTTGAATATGTACTTGTTTGCTTCCATGACCTGTTGCACTATAAGCTTCATGTGTACTTCTTTTTTGCTTTAACCTGAACTGGTCTTTTTTGTCGAGACTGTGTTGTATGTATCTTGGCCCATAGTTTTGATTGCACCTGTGTTAAATCCAGCTTGTAGCCCGGGTTTGACCTTGTGTTTGTGTCATGACTTAACTTGAGTTGAACCCGGCTTATAATTTGGGTTTGACCTTGTGCTCACCTGTCCCTGTAACATTATCAAGTGTATATCGGTGTGCACGGCCTTGTGGCATGTATAGTGATACATTGTGCATGTCACAAGTTGTTCGTTTATGATGAATTCAAAATTAAATGATGACGAACAACCCAAATAACTGAGGCAAATAATATTTTCAAAATACATTTTATTTTACACTACAAAAATATTTCATTTTCAATTTTACTGCGTCAGTGTATATTTTTGCAGATAGCTCAGATGCTGGATTCAATCTGGAATAGAGTTGAAGATAAAATACGAGTGAATGAGCGATATGTAGTGAGGACAGATATGTAAATTGAAATGTATTGTAATTGCAAATTTGTATATATATATATATAGTGAGAGCTCAAATTTGTACTATTCAAAATTGTAATAAAATATTTGTTTGAATAAAATATCTGTTTGAATTTAAATTCAATTTGCTCCCCCTATTTGAATGCTCCCTCTCTACACAAAGCCCCCCCTTCATATATGCATGTAGATAAAAAAAATTCAAATGAGCCTAGATGAAAATAGAAAATATTTGACCTTTATTTACAAAATCTTAACTTTTCTCTCCCCCTTTTGTTATCAGCAAAAGAGTAATAGTGTTAGAAAAATAGAGATAAAGTGATAGATATTAATACAATGTTAATTCTCAATTGAGTATAAATATTAAATTTCAATAAAAAATCAAACAAAAATCATAAATACTCTGTTTGACGCATATTCCACTTTAGAATGAAAGGAATGATGTCATCATATAAAACCATATAGTTGTGTCTATTTGTGGTATATTTATATCAGGAATTTGAATATCTACAAACCATGCATAACCGTTAGGACTTTTAAATGAGATTAGTAGTATTCCAAATTTAAAAAAAATGAATTTAAGTATCTTCTAACCACGTATAACCATGAGGACTTTTAAATAGGATTAGAATCAACTTGTCTATTTAATTAATCAATTTTGATATGCGTTCCATACATGCATAACCGTGAGGACTTTTAAATGAGCATGGAAGCACATAATCAAAAATTCCAAGTAATTCACCCACGCATAACCGTGAGGACTTTTAAATGAGAGTGAATACTTTGGATGTTTTTATTTGCTAAAAATATAATAACATGAAAAAAGAATGATTTCTCGTTTAAAATACCACATATTGACATACTATATTGGATTTTGATGAGTGATGGTCGATAGAAATATGATAGAAATAGAAACGGTCATGGAATTTTTACCAAACAAAAAGTTTTTATAACTCTTGTTTAAATTTCTAAAGAAATTTACTAAATATACCGTCTCGAGTTATAATATATGATTAATATCAACAGTCATCACTTTTTCAATCATTATTTACCTTTTCGATAATTAGTAGGGGGTCAGATTAGTTAATGTAGTCATTTAAAATCAAATTCAAAAATAATTATCAAAATTTTCAAAATGACTAACCTGAAACAAGGTCAACAAAAATGTTTTTCTAGAAGGGGTTTTAGAAAAATTATTTCAAGTGAAAAATATGCATATATTTTCTTTGAAAAACGATGCAGCTAGTGAATGTCTCAACATAAATCACGTTTCACTAGTAATTTTTCTATCAACAGATTACCAGTGTAATCTGCATCTGAATTTTCCTTCAACACAAGATTATCATTAATTGAATGTTATAGACCAGATCATGAAGTGTGCAACAAAATATCTCAAAATTCTTTTTAACAGCTTTTAAATGAACTTGAATTGAAGCTGTGCAAGTGACCATAGTGTCAGCAGTAAAGTAACCAGTATATCCACGTGTATCAAGAGTAATCATCAATCATCATCAATAGTTCACACAAATAGTTCAAAGATGATTGGTTAACAATTTTGAATAAGTCAGATTAATCATCAACATTCATTTCTTTGTCACATAACTGGCTGATTTAATTCAGATTATGGTGCAGATTATCACATTTAATATAATCGTTCAAAACAAATAACCGTTACCTGTTTTACCTTTGTCGATAATTTTTCGTTTGTTGCCCATTGTGATTCTGCCACCTTTATACTAGGCTATGGAACTTTGATTTGTTGCCCGTTGTGTGTCTGGAACAGCCAGAACCTAGATAACACTGTTGTTGTTCCTTAGTCTGCCACCATACCTACACGATAAAAGATTTTTGTGATCTATTTGTTTTTATAGGTCCAAGATTGTTAATGGCAACAAATTTTGAGAAAATCGAAGTATTTTTCTTATCTATTCTATCACACCCATTTTCAATAATATTCCAACATTTAACATTAACAGATTTTAAACAAAAATTCATTTTTAATTTCCAATTCAAAAAATCTGTTCCATCAATAACAGGAGGAATAATATTGGACCGACCCTCAGCAAAAGAAGCCATTTTAAAAATTCAAATTTGTAAAAATTGGTCTTTGAAAAATCAAACTTTTTAAAACAAAAATGGCTTTTGAACCTCGCTCTGAGACCACTTGTAGGATCGATTTCACCCTAGAGGGGGTTGAATAGGGTGATACTATTAATTATAAAAATTTATTGCGGAAGTATATAAATAATCGCAGCACTGATCACAGCAGAATAATAGCAGCACAAGTAATAACAGAATATAAAAATGCAGAAACAGAACACACAGATTTACTCAGCTTCAGCAAAACCCTGTCTACGTGCTTCCCCCAAGGTTTCTACTAGAAATTAAGTAGTCAGACGCTTACACACGTAAACTCGCGACACCCGCTATCGACTAACCTAACTCTACGCTCAAAACCCTACCACAACTCAACCACTAAGTCGCGAATTCTCAAACTACGCCACGTAGTTTGTCCCCTAGTCACACGACTAGAAAATACACAGAAGTTTAAAAGGAATTACAAATTTAAAAACAATTAAAACAAAATTAAACAAATTAAAAAACCATAATTTTAATTAACCAGGCCGGCCCAAAATAATAATAAAGGAGTCTCCCTTTTATCTCTTTATCTATGTCGGCCCGTTCCTTGTTTGTGATAATGGCAGCTCGTTCCTTTTCTTGCTCAAAAATTAGGACTTCTGAATTTGTTGAAGCCACCGACTTATGTAGTTGATTGAAGGATGAATTATATACGGTTTGTTTTGTCAATCAACCGTCTCTTCGTAGCTTAGCTTCGGCTGCTTCTATGATCGAGTTCGATTCGAACAATCTGGTATGTAATTTGTGCTTTTCTGCTTTACTGTTTAGCTTGCTCGAACTCGATCAGATTCGAGTTGTTGATTTGATTTTTGGTATCTGTTTTTCTCGAACTCGAAATGCATTTTACGGCCAATGATGATTGGGTTTTATAGGATTTGAATTCCTATATTTTCGTTTATTTGAATTTTTCATTTAATACAGTTCGGCCGTTCAATTATGTTTGAATGCTCGAGATGATTTCTGACTTCTTCAATACTGTTTACTTGATTATCACGGCTTTGTTCGACTCCTTGGCCACCACGTCTCTGACTTTTGTTTGAAATTACTGTTGACTTGCTTATGCCGGTTTCGTGAATTTCTGATCACTTCGGCTTTGTACTTCTGGCATTTGAACATGAATTTATGTTGTTCTCTGGTCTACCTGAACCGGTTAGCCGAGTTTGCACTACATATATATGTGAGTTCATATCTGTAGCATACTCGACCTGATGCTTGAGATTATTTTGAAACTGCTACTGTTGTTGCATTCTTCCATGTATGTATGCAATGTTGTTTTGATATTGACTCGGTTATTTTTGAAATTCGCTGCTTGGCCTTATGTATATTTTGGAATTTGTTTATATGATGATATTTAAGACATCTCTGTTAACCCGAGTGCTTGCTGTGTTGTGTCTAGACATGTATCAGTGCACGTGTCCTGGTTAGCATATTTAGCTCGGTTGTCTCGAGAACATTTGTGTATGCATTTCCTTGTAGTCTTCATTGCACTGTCCACTGAACTTCGAGTCATGTAGTTCATGTGCAGTTTGTAGTTTACGGTTTGACCTCACTGCATATTGCTGTAGCATATATCTTACTGATTTTCTTTAAGTCTGGGTTGCATACAGTTGCACTATTGGTCCATTAACGTTCGATGCACTTGAATTTGCACACTGCCTTTGGTTATTGCATTCATGGTTCAAGTTGAGGCTGCACTTGCTTTTGTACAACTGTCCTGGTTTTCATATATGTGTGCAGTGGTGGTCTGAAATGTTGTACTGTATTTGGTTGATTGCTTGTACATGCCGAGCCTGTTGGATTTCACTCTGTTGTTGTCTGGTTGACACTTGCCATTGATCTTCACTGCTCTTGAATATGTACTTGTTTGCTTCCCTGACCTGTTGCACTATAAGCTTCATGTGTACTTCTTTTTTGCTTTAACCTGAACTAGTCTTTTTAGTCGAGACTGTGTTGTATGTATCTTGACCCATAGTTTTGATTGCACCTGTGTTAAATACAGCTTGTAGCTCGGGTTTGACCTTGTGTTCGTGTCATGACTTAACTTGAGTTGAACCCTGCTTTTAATTTGGGTTTGACCGTGTGCTCACATGTCCCTGTAACAATATCAAGTGTATATCGGTGTGCACGGCCTTGTGGCATGTACAGTGATACACTGTGCATGTCACAAGTTGTTCGTTTATGATGAATTCAAAATTAAATGATGATGAACAACCCAAATAACTGAGGCAAATAATATTTTCAAAATACATTTTATTTTACACTGCAAAAATATTTCATTTTCAATTTTACTGCGTCAGTGTATATTTTTGTAGATAGCTCAGATGCTGGATTCAGTCTGGAATAGAGTTGAAGATAAAATACGAGTAAATGAGCGATATGTAGTGAGGACAGTTATGTAAATTGAAATGTATTGTAATTGCAAATTTGTATATATATATAGTGAGAGCTCAAATTTGTACTATTCAAAATTGTAATAAAATATTTGTTTGAATAAAATATCTGTTTGAATTTAAATTCTGTGTTATTTATTTTATTCAGCAAATATTTATTTAATTACGTGAAAAATAAAATAGTACATTAACAAATACATTTAAATTAATATGTATATATATATTTATTATCATCAAACAAAAATTATATATTCGCATATTCAACAGACGCGTCGGATGCGTCGGACGTCAACGTTATACTTCCAAACCGTTCTTTTTTCATTCCCTTCCCCTTCCCCTATAAACCAACTTCATCCCCTATAAACAAATAATTAGTTAGCTACAAATCAATTGAATTAAAAAATCACAACTTAAATACACCGCTCAAATACCCTGTTTGTAGCCCCAAATACATTCCCCGTTCACTCAAATGCCCCATTTCCTTTCGTCGCAAACGCACCCTATATAGTCTTAAAAACCAAAATATATAACAAATACGCGCTCTCTCGTATATAGTTATACTATCGATCCAACTTAAGGTAACAACTCATACCCTATCTCTATTGGATCATGGTATCAACTTAGGTTAATCACATAACCTAAGCTCTGATACCAAATATAATAACCGCACTCCACCTTCGATGCTCATATTACCGAATAGTGCGCTAATGGAGCGTCCAAACGATTAAGACGATTGTCCAGGGAAAGTAAAGAAGTAAAGAAGAGAATTAGAAGAGAAGAAAGAGAAAGAAAACATCAAACAATCACAGAACCTATCGTATATCTCACAGCGCATCAAATAAAATATAATAGCCATTGCAAATATAAAACAGTCAAGACAGTAATAACAACATGAATCACAAAATCAAAGTACACAGACTCATACAGTTATAGATAACAGTAATAGAGTTTATACAACTGATAAATAAACTCAACTAATAAACTGTCTCTAATAACAGTAAGTCAAATACTATCAAGGCTCCACAGTGTCACGCAGCGGAATACGCAATAATAAGCCCAAATATAAGCATGAGAAAGTGTCGCCTCCTGCTAGTCCATCTGCAGAACTCCATGTACCGTTTAGATCTGTTGTCTAGTCTAGCCATTTAAGAGTACCCAAGGTAATAAGAAGCAAAGCATAAAACCTCGACTCAGACAACAATCTGGTGTGAGCGATGAATAATATCAAAATATTATAAAGTCGATATAGCATATGGAACATAGGGTATATGAATTATACCTGACATGTCCCTGCAACCAAAGAGTTAGCACATAACGAACATAATATGCTACTCTACGAATATCATAAAGGGACACTCCATACTAAGTACAATGTCGTGTAACAACCCGGATTTGGAGTTTACCTTTCAATATTAAATTATAATTAATATTGAAAGGTAAACTCCAAATCCGGGTTGTTACACTCGGTATCCATATCCATAATATCCACATCATGTGACATCCTAGAGTGATAGACTACATAAAACAATCATGGAAAACATGACATCCATTAAAAAAACCTCAATGTGCTTTGGATATATGATAACTCGTATAACCAAACTCCCGTCATAGATTAATTTAACCAGTTTTCAATGTACTCACTTTAGCCCGAAGCTGATACTAGACACAAATCTACAAGTCCGGGGTATACAGATCCAAACAAACGATTCGAGGTAGCCAACAAAGTACCTATGAGTGCACTCGTAATACCCCTGCTTTGAGTACAACAGAAAACACTCCGAGTATCAATGATCCATTAGCATGCATCTCCGAGCCTTTTCCTGGCTCCATTTAATTTTCATTATTCTCAAGGAACCATTCCTATGTTCCATCATTCCACGATAGAACCAAACACCATTCTATCCAGGAAACATTCCCATGTTCCTTCATTCCACGATAGAATCAAATGCCATTCAATCCACGGATCGCCCTTCTTAGAACCCGCCCTTGTGGAAAAATCATCACGACTTGCATCACCATCGAGCCGTCATCATCGAAACACAACTTTAATCACCATCGAGTCGTTATCAGCAAATTCCCGAAGCCATCACATCGAAGCGTCACATCATCGCTTCACCATCGTAATCGCTCATCGAAGAGCAATAACATCAAGACTCGGACTCGACGGCATTAACAAACCACCACATCGTGCTCCTCGAAGCATTCTCAGAGTCTATGCCAAATATCGGCCAAATCGGTCATCATCAATAGTGATGGGCACTAACCACTCTACAGTGGGCAACACCGACCATTTTGGTCGTGTACTTAGCCAAAAATGGATAATTACAAACCAAAAGAAAAAGTCTGGCATCCAACCTGAAGCCCGTCCAAGTCCATCATCTTCCATCTTCAGATTGGTCAGCACGCATCCCAGTATCTTCTACAACTTATCCCGTTTGTCTGGGGTTTCGATCAATATGCACGAAACCCCAACGCATGGGATATTCCCTAACGCCAGATCGTCGATAAATAGGCGTTTTCGACCAAAAAAAAGCATACATACAACCAACAAACATACATACTTCCAATATAGTATACACACAACATAAATAATGCATCTATATCGACCAATGCGGGATTCATATCAAAATTGGTCTAAAACTAGCATTCACCTAAAATAGCACGTCGAATGAGAAAAATGTGATATTCGATTTAAAACCATTTTAAAATAGTTTTAATTTCTTTTATAAAAAACAAGTATTTGTTTATATATATTAAAATCACATTTTAAAGGTCAGAAATCATTCAAAACACTGTTATTATACTATACTAACAATTATAGTATGGTGAGACGATATTATTCATCTCAACAAAAGCTGACCAAACCAAAGCCAAGTCGTAGAGCTCACCATCACGAGCGCAACGCAAGAAACTACATCCAAAATGGACCTCGTATGCAAAAGAGATGAATTAAATACGAATTGGGATAATTCAAACTATTAATTAACATAAATAATAATTAATTACCCTAATTACCTCTCATAATCCTTTCTTCCCTAATTAACAACTTCTGTACATGCCTATGCATACACCCATAAATCAACATCTTCCACCTTCGAATTGTCCCTCTCCGTTCAATGAATCGACGAACCATCTTCGCCTACGAACTCCGCTACGCATGGACTCCGCAATGGTGTCAACTGTTTTGGGTTTGTGCCTCCCCATCAGAATGCGACCTGGGGTACCATGCACGACAGGCAAATGTCGCACTTCGCCCTGGTGCACCGGGCTTGACGAAATTTGGTGAAAAGGTGCACTTCACGAAGAGAAATCCAACGGTAGTCTCCGTTTCGCCTAACTCACCCTCTACCGCCGCCTAACCCAAACCCTAGTTGACGCCATGGAAATGTCGAGCTCCTTAATCGTCGTCACATCCCTCAAAGCCTACATGGATGCGAATCTCTCTCTAACACGAGTTCAACGGACCTGGCTTCATGATTTATCGTTGAGTGAATCTCTCAATTTAATTTTTGGAAGGGTTTGAGAGGAGGTGACCATTATTTTTACTTACAGGCGATGGAACAGTGAAATGGTAAAGAGGGGGGTTTATTTATATTAGTATTATATTTCATTTATTTGATTTCTCAAATAAATCGTCGAACGTTTCGAGCTCGTACGATCACATGGCGCGTCCGATCGCAACGAAACTCGCCGGCATACTTTACTCATTTTCCAGTCCTAATGATATAAATTTCGTCGCTATCTGAGATAGCACTTCGGGATGATAATTTTGTGCATTTCAATATCTTTTTGACAATCGAATCGTCCAATCTCCAAGTATAGCGATATTTATACTCATTTTAATTTGCAACGTCGATCCGGACTCAATGGAACTGGTCTCGAGTCCTATTCGACCATATTCGAAAAATCATATTTTGGACCTTAAATTAATTGATGATTCAATATTTAAATTAATTATTTAAATATCATATCGTTAAGAATACGGGTCGTTACATTCTTCCTCTGTTTTTTTCTTCTTCCAGTATCCAACTAAAAACCTTTAATGCATATAACTATCTTCTTTCTAATTAGAATCACCACATGCTAAGTGTTCTATTTTTTCGGTTAGATCAAATTATATATGTGACATGCATGATGAATAGAGATGGCGATGGGGTGGGTTGGGGCGGGTTTTTTATGCCTCAAACCCACCTCGAGTTTTTTAAACCCTGCCCCAGACCCACACCGGGCCCAGACCCGCCCAGTAGACCCGGTGTGGGTCTGGATTTTCGCCCCGTACCCAGAACCCATATAGGTAAGGGTAAACCCCTTCTCCCCATGACCTAGTGAGACTTTAGATATTTTCATTCAAAATTATGTATTAATGTACATATATTTATTTATTTTATTTGTAAAAGGGATTATCACTAAATGATACAATAAATATATATATCAATGTGTTTACAATGATAAGTAAGGTAATAAAAGGTGTATGATAACGGTTCAAGAAAAACATGCATATGTTATTATATAATTATTAGTGATGCAACTTAATACCATAAAAATCATATAACTTATTGAATGGAACATTAGAACATCCATGTTATAACCACTTATGTATAAAAGGATTAACAAAGCACCGATTATAGTAATAAAGCGATTTTATGAGATCTCAGTAATGCGGGTCGGGTCGGGGTGTCGGGGTGGGTCAACCAAGCCCCGGCCCGACCCTAGACCCGGAGTTCTTAAGAACGGATCATGGGTCTACCCGCCCCGATGACCCAATGAGGCGGGTCTTGACGGGTAAAAACAGGGGCGGATCTACTGGGTTTAGACCCTAGACCCATCCAATTGGCATCCTTAATTATGAACTTGAAATTATTCGCAATCTTGTAAAAATTGGATTGGAACTGCTCATCTGCCAGAAGAATTTCACTAGCATAGTCAAAGAGTAGAAAATATTTTTGTTATTTCTCAAATATTAGAATGGAAGAACCAATGTCATAACTAACATGTGGATAGGATATACAAACAAAAATTCTTTTTGGCATAAGCTAATAACTATCTATGCAGTGTGCAGTAATACATGATTATGAGAACTGAGTTCAATCGGTTCGAATATCAAAATTAACACGAAGAGTACACGAAATAATCCTCCAGTCCCACTTTCCTCTATGTGCGCTCCCCTGTCTCCAGCACCAATTTTATTGTTTCTTCTATTTTAATTACTTGTAATATTATAAACATATAGTTGGGATTAAATTGGTATATTTGTACGTCATAAATTGATATCATAGGATTTGTGCTCAAAGAGTAGTGTCTAAGGGCATCTCGAATAGCTCCAGGGCTGAATATTCAGCCCTCAAGGCTGATGAGTTCTCCAATAAAATGGCCCCTATAATGTGCGCCTAAACGTCAGCGCCCAAAACATGGACGCCTAGGAACCCCTAAAAAAACCCCTCCCGTTGAATTCTCCTTCATTCTTCACTCCTCTTTCTTATCCTCCATTTTTAATTTATTTGTTTTATTAGTAATTACAGCGATATGCCATCGCGTCCAACTAAAATCGCTAGAAGAACCATTTATAGACATCTACAGGAAGAAGTTGGTTTAGTACACATTCCTCCAGCCCCCTAACTGACGTTATACAATTTGCGTATACTTCATGAGCTTCCAGAAGGTTATCGGCACAGGTCCGAAACTGCATTTTCTACAGTACAGATATATTTTAGCAGTAATTTCAGTATAATAATTTATATATATGTATTCTGTATTCATATTAAGTAACCGTCAGTATATTTAATTTTTGCAACCGTAAATTATATATAGGATCGGTACATTCATTATCGTGGTAATCGAGTCAAGTGCATTATACAGTTTTACGATACTCTTTCCCAGCCTATTATAGATAGGCTGCAGGCTAGTTCTTTTGGTATGTTTTTGGTGATTCGACCTTTCTAGTCCTTTGATCGACCTCTCATTCAGGCATTAGTTGAGAGGTGATGGCTGAGGACGCATACATTCCATTTTTCAGACTTTGAGTTGGTTATTACTCCTGCCGACTTCTACATATTTACGGGTATTGAAATTGGAGGACATGCGCATAGGCATTTCCCATTCGACGAGTTATACGAGTCCTCCAATTTGTTTATCGTTTTTCTACCTCACATAGATCTTGGCTACATTCATATCAGTTTTGTGCCCTTGACCTACCTTCAAATCTACATCACCACTTAATGATGGATGCGATCATTCGGCATTTCTTTTGTACTTGTTTGGTTCGACCTTTTTCTCAAACCAAAAAGGTACGGTTCGTCTAGGTTATCTAGCAGCGCTTGCTCGGCGAGACCAGCTTCATACTGTTGACCAGGGCACGACCATTCTAGGTACCTTGTATACAACGATGGATTCATTTGTGCTTGACGAGGTCAAGCAGATGTTTACTTTTTGGTACATGTTGTCGTTATGGTGCTACAAGTACACGACAAACATGCATCCCCTCATCTATGGGTTAGCTAGTTAGGCTTCCTAGGATGAGACGATGGGAGACAATTCGGTATCTGCAACATGCTCCCTTAGATGTTAAGCATGACCTGATGGAGGTTTGGTTGCAACTCGATATGCGCAGTCGCAGCTCGACATGCTCATACGGACTCCTTGGGGTTCCCATTGGACTCAGCTTGTATAGGCAGGCCTTATGGCGAACGACCATCCCTTGATGATTGCATATTCATTGTCTAGACGTGGGGTCGCTTTGCACACCTGTATTATTGCCTATGTGGTAACTGGGTAAGCGATGTGCATATCAGACCACAAGCGATCGTCGTATACTAGCTGATCCATTATCATACGAGGTCATGTTTGACAAACACGGGGTGATTAGAGATCGGTATCTGCTTGCTTTTCAACGGGCTGGATGGGTGGATACTAGCACATACTTCTTAGATGTAGACTACGACGCATATTTGTCTAGAGTAACACCGCATCGTTTCATGTTGCCAGATTATGTCGGTGGGGTCAACTCTGATCATATAAGCCCTCACATCTCAGCCGGGAGAGTTCGGGTACAATGTTATGTGATAACAACTCTGATGAAAAAGCATATGAACTAGCACATTAACAAGAAGAAGAGAAACTGTTGGAAATCTACCATGAAGAATATGGCTCAACTTCTGGGAAACATGATGGCTTGGGCATGGGTCGGCAATACATCAATCGTAACCAGTCAGCAATCCACAAAACATTGATGCAAGATTACTTTAATTGTGATCCAACTTATGGTCCTGAGATGTTTCGTTGATGATTCAGAATGAGTCGTGCATTGTGTTTAAGGATTCTTGCAAGTATTCAATAGAATAATAATTACTTTGTTTATAAACATAACCAATTGAAAATGCATGGTCTAAGCGGGCATCAAAAGATGACCGCGGCTTTGAGGATGTTGGCTTACTGCACACCCACTGATGCCCTTAACGATGCATACCGTATTGCAGAGAGTACTGCATTAGAAAATCTAAATAACTTCTGCCAAGCCATTGTGGACATTTATGGAACTGAATACCTTCGTTCACCCAATGAAGTAGATGTAGCGAGATTGCGCGAAATGCATGAAAGTAGAGGTTCATCTGGAATGCTCAGAAGTCTGGATTGTATGCAGGAGTGGAAGATCTATCCTAAAGCTTTTCATGGAGCATACAACGGTAAGAAAAAAACCAATTATCATTCTCGAAGCGGTCGCATCCTATGATTTGTGGATTTAGCATTCATTCTTTGGAATGTCAGGTTCTCATAACAACTGAAATGTCGTTGAACGATCACATTTGTTCAATGATTTGGCGCTTGGTAAATCAACTCGTATCATTTACACTTGGTCCAAACAGATATGATTATGGATACTTTCTAGAAGATGGAATTTTTCCTTAATGTAGCACGATTGTAAAGACTTTTTCAAACCTATTAACGCCAAAACAGCAAAAGTTTGTTGCAATGCAAGAGACAAAGGGAAGACGTTGAAAGAGCTTTCGGAGCACTTCAAGCAAGATTTGCAATGGTTAGTAATCCATGTAGACTATGGAAAAGATCAAAATTGTTTATAATTGCATTCACTTATATAATTCTTTATAACATGATCATTGAAGACAAACAGGTTATGGACTATCCCAATTACGAGTACGAAGGGCAAAACAAACGTCTTTTGCACTGACATGCTACGAATTGAAAGAGAGTACAGAATTCATTTGGATCAACAGCTCGCTTATCGAAATGCAGCTTTTCATAATAGGCTCCAAAAGGATCCAATGGATCATATTTGAAGTTCTTATGGGAATCAGTAGTTAACTTTTTATTCACCAAGTTTAATTATTTGTCTTTGTACTTAGGATTTGTGTAATGCAGTGTAGCATGCTATAACTTTGCTATTTATAATCGTATTTAACTTTGTTTAAATAAAAGTATTCTGTTAAATTATGAATTCATTGAACAAACAATAAACCAATTAACATTTCAAACATACAATATAGAACAACAATTAAAGATATAGTTTGTTATTACTCAACTACATATGTCTTGTTCCAGATCTACTCTCAACAATGCGTTGTTTATATTCCGCCAATACTGCAATGAGAGTGGATCCATTCATGTCAGATCATTTTCCATAACGAATGGTCTCCTGGCGTTGATGCTCTATCTCGAACCTCCCTTTTTCCAATTGAGGTCGGTTCTTTTAGCACGGCTAGATTCTCCCTTTTGACGTTCAACATTTTCTCTCACATGTTTTTCATGCATTAGGGCTATTCGAGAATCATCTGGACCTGAATAGCAATTCTTTTCTTAGATGCCCGCTGCCCCATCGATCTAGCATCTTCATCCATTTCGGCTTCTGCTTCATTAACTTCGTTTTTCGGGCCTACGTTAGAATCCATACCCAAAGAGTTTCCGGGACTGGAATTATAAGTTGACATCGACACATTTTTCTTACCCATCTGCTTTGATTGGACATCTCTTAAAGACTTTGCGTTATTGGAGCTCCATTTTTGATGACCGGTAAGCAAGTCATAACAGATTGCAAATTGATAACAGTGAGGTTTTTTGCGATCATTTTCCCTTGAGAATAATTTCAAGAATTGATCGTTCTTCATTCTCTTATGCAACTAGTAATTAAAAAGAATAAATACGATATTAAGTTAATTACGAAGTGAGTATTTTTAAGAAACGTACCAGCTCAGCTTCGCTTTCCATTCCACTAGAATTTGCTTTTTTTATTTTGTAAATTTGAGGCTCATAAAACTGTGTTTGTCAATTAATCTTTCCAAATCAATCGGTAATTGCTGACATTGACCATATCTTCTCAATATGTTTTTTGTTGTACGCGTTCATTACTTTCGCTCAAAATGTTTCTCCATTTTGATCGTTTTCCTTCATCGGGTCATTGGAAAAGTGACAGTAGATTACACAAAGATCCTTGTCTTCGTTGCTATTTCATGCAGTAGAGGAGTGGAAGCTTAAAGGAGGAGCACTATGGAAAAGAGCACTTTGATCGGGTTGTGAATCAAATTCCCAATTATCCATATTCAAAGCTTCACTGTACGATTGGAACAGATGAAACATACTTTGTTTGTCCTGCAATTTGAAAAAATAATTTAAGAGTAGAAGAATTATATGTTTGGTATTGATAAAATGGTCTGAATTTATAAGATTCAATCTAAAATATGGTCGTTAATAGCCATTGAAATGGAGCCGAATTCCTAAATATGGGCGTTTATAACCGTTGTCGAGCTCTCTTCCTTCAAAAACTAGCCTTTGAAAGCGATTCTTTGATTAAAAATTAGCAGTTGGAGGAGCATGGACGACGAATAACCATGGCACTCATTTAATTGGCGTCCAATAGTCCGACGCCCAAAAAATGGCCGCCTGAGCTCAGGCCCCCATTTTTTGGACGCCAGACCATTGAGCGCCCATTAAATGAGCGCCCAAGCCCAATTCAATAAATTGAACTCGAAACTGAAGATTCGCATTAATCATACGGCTAAAGTGTGCTATTAGGGGGTTCCTCCTGAATTATTTAGGTTGAATGTGCGCCATTGGAAATGATCTAACGAAGAAAGCATGTTAATTAAAACAAGCATGAAATTCAAAAGGCCCAAGCAAACTAATTTCACAAGCATGCATAGTTATTGTTTAATATACCAATTTGAACAATAAGGGATCATATAAGAGACTCCCTTTACCAGGACAAAGGGAGACAATTTTTTAGCAATTTGATAAATGTTAAGGGATGATCCTAAGAAAATGGAGTCCTCTTATAAAAATAAAATTATTTACTTTTCTACCCTCATCTTATTACTTCAATTAGATGGATCCTTACCGATTTTTTTCTCTTTTATACATACCTATCAAATTTTCATTCTATATTAGGAACGTCAATGTCGAATGTTACATCATTGGTATTATATTTTTTCCGAGGGATCCCCATATATTGTGAGCCGATTGTGTATTATTTAAGAGTAATTTAGTAATCAGTACACTATATTCAAAGTATATTTTAGTAACCTATAACAATTTTGTTTTGAATTGAGCCCCCTAAATCTGTTATTCCTTATCCGAAATCGGAGCCCTTTTAACAATTCCCGATGCATATACAAAAGAAAACCTATCTTTCCACGGTACACATATCTCCCTTATTTTCTCTTAAAACATGCCTTGGTTCAAATAACCTTATCGACAAGACACATAAATTATAAGTTGTAAGAGATAGCACAGGAAACTCTAAGAAACACCAGATTTTATCCCTATATTAGCTTATATTGATTGGCTTTCTTCATAGCAAAATATACAACATATGTAGAACATAACACATTATCAATTGTTTTAAAATCTTAGTAGCTAAACACCCAAAGTAGAGCTAAAATGATATAGCAACACTATATGTCCATAATTTTTCAATCTAGTATATTTGCAAAAGGAACAAAACTAAAATAAACACTTACGAGTGAACTGAGAAGGCGTTCAACTACAAGCTCAGATCCTGCATAATTCAATCATCCTTCCAGTTATAAGATTTCCTTCTACCGCTACCTTCAGTATCATGTAAATCACTTGTTGGGCGCAAAGCCACCTTTCTCCCTTTATTTTGATATTTATTCTTCAAAATTACATCTGAATCTGAACTATATGAATTATCTTGCTCATTATGGCCATTGCTCTCCCAACTTCTTTGAATTTAAACCCAAGCCGCTGTTTTCACGATTTCTATTAATCATATTTCTACTGGCTCTCTTACCACTATTTCTGGTGTTCCTCTGGTTATCATCCATGACATCTGTAACAGTACCTTTAACGTCAATACAGCCTTCTTTCTCATTGGCATTCAATCGAGCATGTCCCGCCTTAGGACCTCTCTTCCTAACTCCGCCTACACCTCTACTAATCCAATCATCATAGTTCATAATAGAATCGTCATCGTCATCATTCTCAATTCCATACGGTTTCACGCTATGCACAACCCCTTTTGGGAAAAACCTTCCGCTATTTGAAAACGCGACACGACTGGTACTACTATCCAATATCTGAGGCCCGTCGCGAGGAGACCACATGTCGAACCCTCCTGGCTTTTGGAACCTGTCGGCCAAAGCCTTGACCTGATCATCGGCTTTGATCGAGAACAGAACAGGCGCCTTCTCCACCAGCTCCCATGGCTTCTCGAGCTCCGAGATGGACGCCTTCAGTTCAGCACGCTTGCGCATTTCGTATATTTGCCGCTCACGTAGGAGGCGGGCTTTTAAGAGCTGTTTGGATTTCTTGGCCTGCATCCGCTTCCACTGCCACTTGTTGACGCCGCCGGGGAAGGTGCGGGGGCCACCACCCATGCGGATTGGCGGGAGGAGTTTGTTGGCGTCGGATTTACAGGTGGAAGTTGGGGAAAGGAAAGTAGCGGTGGAGGATAAGGAAAATGAGGAGGAGAGAAGTTGGGAAATTGACATTGATTAGGTCGTTTGGTAATTCTTGCCTCACGGGGTCTTTTAGTTTGTGCAAATTTGCATTAGTGCACCGGGGCGGTGTTAGGGGCTCAGGAAACGGTATTTTAAACACTTCGAATATTATTCTGTGTCAAATTATGTATCATATGTCTGTGTCAAATTAGCAGTTAGAAGCAAGTTGAAATATAAGATTATGTACCAAATTAAATTAAACAAATATTATTATTTAAATAATTCTTTAAATTATAGTTAATAAATAATTTTAAATAAAGGGGTTTCCACTCAAAGATTTTTTTGTGGAGGATAACAAGTTTTAAGAACAACAATTCTAAAAATTTAGTTTTATGGACAATTTAGAGGGAAAAAATAAATGAAATTATCATTTTCAGTCATATAGCAATAATGATAAATGAATTTATCATTTTTCTCTATAACCTTAAAAGATAAATGAATTTATCATTTTCATGTAAATTGTCCTTAAAACTAATTATTTAAAAATATTGTTCTTAAAACTTATTACTCGGGAATGAGAAGCCATTCAATCTAATTTTCACTTTAAATAATGTTAGTTATTATTTTTTAACTTAAAAATATATTTAATAGTTAAAAACAATAGTTAATACTTGATAGTCGACAATTAATATTTAATAATGAATAGTTAATTCCTAATATGGAATATTTAGAGCGGATCTTAAATTAGAAATTTAAAGCTCAATGCTGCTACTATAATAATTAATGTAAAAGATCGCTTCTTTATTCTCATCCGTTGTTTGAACCCATTTTTTCAATCTTTCAAATGCGATAACATTTTATAGAAAATTTGCCTTTGAAAATTGTTGCACAATTAAATTGCTAATTTTGTAGGCTTTACAAACATATGCGATACTGATACATAAAAATCAACAATGAAAATCACATAACTACACTGAAATTTTATTTTGTAGCCATAAATGCATTGAACTTATGTACTTATATCTACATCTAATCGATGCACCACATCGAATGACGTATCATGGTAGTGCAGTTATAATTGCATTATATTAAAGTGGTTAAAGTTGTATTATGTTAATGCAAATTTAACTACATCACAAGATACAGTTGACATAACTTCATATTGATGCGATATTAACCACATCTTATTGCTGCATCATTTTATTATAGTTTAAACCGTATCACTTGTCTAAGACCAAGTTTTGGTGGTTAGACATTCAAATTGTCGTTTTGAGGTCACGAGTTCAAATCTTGCAGCATGATTTAAACCTTGTACATATTTTGACTCGTGGTCTAAATAATATATCTGAGACTTGTAGTACCCTCAGGTACTACCCACTGTTAAATACCAAATTCAAGAAAATAAAATGTATCATTTTAACGCAGTTTTATCTACATCGTCTAAATGCAACTCAGACGCCACTGTTAAGTACCACCGTATCGTAGTCACCACAAAAATGGTGTGTTTTTCGACTTGAAATTTTTGACACCACCGATACATCCTAAGGCTGGTCATCAAATTGGGTTCGAAAACGAGTCTAAAATTATACGGTGTATGTACGGCATTCGAGTTTTCCAATATCATTCAAACGACATTGAGACGCCTTGTGACATACCTATTCACCACAAGCCAGCCGTTCTCTCCTCATTCTATTCAATAAATGAAAAAAAAACGATCACCACTGAAGTTGCCATGTGCCACTGAAGCCTACCCCCAAGCCCTTACCAAGTGCCATCAAGTCTCACTGCCTTAGTAGTTGCACCACCAAGTGCTCACTGTTTGAGTTGTCGCACCTTCAAACCCGAGCTCCACCATAGCACTACTAAAACCGAAGAACCATGCAAGCATCATGAAGCCTTCTAGCACCTCCTCAACCTAACAGAACTTAGCAACACTGCTCTTTTGGTATGTTTGAAATTGAAATTTATATTGTTATATTTAAATTTGTGAAATTGGTGGATATAAATTCATGAAATTGAAATTGAAATTGATATTGGTATATTTAAATTGATATGTTTTAAATTGGCATATTTAACATTGTTAAAATCGACATTGGTATTTTTAACTTCGTGAAATTGACATTGATATGTTTGATAGTCATGAAAATGACAATGGTATATTTGATATCTTGAAATTGACGTTCAAACTAAATATTATATCTAATATTTATATAGTACTAAATGATATTGACATTGGTATGGTATATATTTTAAATTATTTGAATTCCATTTTTGTTGTAAAATTATTTATCTTAGATGTTTAATTTGACTTCGTTTAACAATTACTGTATATGATCATTATATAGATGTCCATTTTTAACTAACACGGAAATCAGTACTCATTTGATATGATATTTCTCGACTTTGTCGTAGTATTGGACAAGTTGTGCACGTAATAATATCTACTGCTAGAGTTAGGGGTATGGTCTAGGGCAATTATGTAATTTGTTACATATATCTAACTCGATAACTAATCTTGTTCATAATAAAAGCATATAATATACTTTGTTATATTGTGATATAATTAATTAAGTAATTAATTTAAAGTATATTAAATAGAAAATCCTTAAAAGATATGTTATGTGATAGCAATGACAATGTATTGTAATCATTAGAATGATCACATTAAAAATTAACATATTGTTTTAAATATTCACAAATAAGAAGTTTCTAGAAAGGATATCGATTCATCGTTTGAGACTTGAATACGTAATGATTTCCAAATGTTCGACAGTGTATTACTATTACAACCCGCAACCCGCAACCCCAAACACACCAATTCAAGACCTAAAATGGCGTTTAAGCTCGCGTCGTGCCAAAAAGTATGAATCATCAGGTTTTTAAGAGTTAAGTGATACCGAGACTAATATAAAATTTTAAACATTTTATATTTTCGGGTCTCACAACGGAAGGAAATAAAATATAATTATTGTAAATAAGCCAGAGTAATACAGTCTCAAAATGACCATGATAAATACGATGTCTGACATAGATAAAGTCTCCAAATAACATCATAATAAAAGTCTAATTGATAACATTATACAAGTACATAGAGGAGTAATTATGAGGGAAATAAATCTCCAATGCGCTAAGTCATCTCCTCTGCGCACCTTGTCTTGCCCACTTCACATACTTACCTGACCGCCTATGGAAGATATAAAAAGGAGAAAAACGAGGGGTTCAGACAAAGTCTGGTGAATGAACTATATTACTAATGTATAGTGTTCACAAGTAATTAACTAGATCTGTAATGTAATGACCAGTATTTTACGTATCGAATGATCATAATTTTTTTTATTCATATGAGGTCGTGTGGCTCTATAAGTTTGAAATATGATGTTTAGGGACATTTTGGACATTTACATTTTTTGTGAATTTCTATGTGATAATTTTGACCCTAAAAATCTTGTTTGGGCTATAAATTTTGATAGATGTCGAATTAGAGTCTCAATCCAGTTCCATTGCTTCAGGATGATGGTTTTTCATTTCGTAAAATGATCATAATAGGAAAACGGACTTACCGTTAGAAAGTTATGGCTGTTTTAAATTTAGACAGCTGTTGGCCGGTATTGGTGAGTAATTAGTTCCCATACTTAGGCCCATTAATCTAATTCAGGATTAGTATGAATAGAGGGCTGTAGGAGATGAATTAAAACTTTTCCCTCTTTCCCAAATCAGTTCAAAACCCCCAATAACCCTAAATTCATCTAAAATCACACAAATTACCTTCTAATCTTTGCCAAATCACTAATTAAAGGGAAGATCATCAAATAGAAGTTAGAGGTAATAGTTTTGATTGATTTGCATTGCTTTCTATTGCTGTCCACATCAGATCTAGACTTGAATTGGTTAATTTCGGTAATTAGTGAGTGGTTTATGCCTTCTCACTATCCTATGCATGTTCATATAGTAGAATTGCATGTTTTAACATGATTTTTGACCTTAAAATGTTTTCTAGTTTTAATTACATGGTATCATATGCTTATGATCTGAATTTGTGAAACTTTCAAATGGTTTTCAATAATGATTTAGTAATTTTCCATATTCGTATTCCTATGTGTATGTAATACGTAGATCTAGATTAGAATTGGCTTGTATATCACATTGTTATGTATTGCTTGTTGAAATGGATGTATATGCATGTTTTTCTATTGTTGTATGTTGTGCCAGTGTTTTGGATGCTTAGGAAGATAGGTTGGTGAATTTGGCAAATCAAAAGAAAAGATGGTTAGAAATGGATGAAACTTGGAGGGGAGGCACTGGA
Organism: Allium fistulosum; assembly: GCA_030737815.1. Taxonomy (NCBI): domain Eukaryota; kingdom Viridiplantae; phylum Streptophyta; class Magnoliopsida; order Asparagales; family Amaryllidaceae; genus Allium; species Allium fistulosum. The sequence continues at coordinate 697,760,192 of CM060906.1, forward strand.
GTATGAAGGAATCCAGGAGTTCAAGTCGCATGCCCAAATTCACCAAGTAGACAAGTCGGTACCGAGTTATTCATGTCGGTACCGAGTTATCCCCGTTGGTTATATGGGTCGACGATTGTGGGGGATCTCTAAAGCATGGCCAGAAGAGATGGAACATGGCAAGACGCAAGTGATTAGTTAAATGTTGGATGTTATACCAACTTGTTTCTAGAACTTGAAGCTGAAGGCTTTGACATGGAACCGAGTTCTTTTGATGGATGGGTCGGTGTAACAACCCTAATTTTGATTAACATTAGTTAGGATATTTAATTAGAAAAATTGAACAAAATAATGTAAAAGAATAAGGGGACTGAGATCTAATAATCAATAGGGGTCATGCCTTAGTGAATGAGTTAATAAGAATGGTTTAAAACTTGGACGAGAAGGAGGTATATATGCTAAAGGCAAAATGGGAATAGACTTAAATTCCTAAACATAAACCCTTATTCTCTTTTTCCTCCCTCACTTTCATTTACCTAAACTAAAGAGAAAGTAAGGCCGGCCATTACAAGAGAGCAAAGAGGAAGATAAAGCTAGGGGAAATCAAGACTTAGGCTAGGGGAAATCAATTTTAACTCAAATTTCAAGTTCCTTTATCAAACCAAGGTGAATAATAGTTATGCATCTCAAGTTTTATCTATTATTTTTGGTTTTAAGTATGAATCCAAATCTTTTGTTTGTATTATTCCATGTTTTAATTGTTTGGATGATTATATGCTTGAATGATGAATTATAGGATTTATTACGGAACTATTCAATGGGTTTTAAGTGTGAAAACCAAATTTTTGATACCCAATCGACTTGAAATTTGGTATGATGTTTAAAGCATTAATTTAGAAGTGGGTTTTAAATTTCATAATTTTCCAAGCAAGTATGAATTTTCTAAGTGGAGAAAACGGTTTATTTCGAGTTTTAATTATTAAAAATAATTAAACTATGTTTTTGGCCCCGAAATTTTTATATGTTAAAGAATATAATAAATCAGATTTATTAGGATTTTTAGGGATTTTTCCCAGGTGGTTACGAATGATTAATAATTTATTAAGCTAGAAGGACTTAATTGTTATATTAAGATATTAACATATTAACATAAAGGGTTAGTTTACCAAATGTTTTGGGAATAATATTTTTGTTCTTTGGCAGTTTTCTGAAATGATTTTGATAAATAAATTTTTTGTCCAATAGGATTTTGACAAATAATAGGAGTTGGTAGAAAAGTACTTTCTTTTAATAGCATATTGTCATTTTTAACTATAATTACAAGTGTGTCACGCCGAAGTTCATGACATCGCCTCTCTTCTTGCCGCATTTACGGTCCTCTACGAGGAGAAAGTGAAAGTTGTGATGGGAGGTATGCTTTTGATTCACAGTACACATGTTAGAGTACTATTTGATACTGGTGCATCACATTCGTTTATATCTCGCTGCTTGGTAGATAAGCTAAGTTTAGAACCGTCATACCTAGTTACGTCCTTAAGGGTTGCGAATCTAATAGAAGGGTATGTAACTCTTGGGATGAGATGTGACCAATTAGAATTTGAATCATTGGGTCATATATTAGCTTGCAGTTTGCATGTGTTTGACTTCGTAGGCGTTGGGATTATGTTGGATATGGACTGGTTAAGTAAATACGATGCTAGAATATTTTTGTCACGATAGGAAAATATCATTGAGACACCCTAATAGTAGCGACCAAATTATATATTCAGTAGAGAACCCGAGTTCTGATGTTTATGCTTTATTGGGTGTAATGAAGGAGGAAGACGAGTTGAATCGAGTATTGTAGTTAGAGAATTCGTAGATATCTTTGAGCCAGTAATAGGACTACCATTGAAACGAGCTATTGAGTTTCGGATGGATCTTTTACCTGGAACTGAACTTTTTAGTAGACTACTAGTAGAATGATACCTACTTAGATGAAAGTGTTAAAGGTGCAACTGGTGGACTTAGAAGGAAAGAATTTTATTAGACCAAGCAGTTTGCCTTGGGGAGCAGCTGCAATGTTCGCTAAGTAACCGGGCAGATCGTTAAGATTGTGTATCAATTATCGTAAGTTGAATGAAAAGACGATAAAGAGCCGATATCCCCTGCCGAGAATCGATGATTTGTTTGATCAGTTGAATGGAGACAAAGTATTTTCTTTGTTGGATTTGACGACATGGTTCCATCAATTGAGGGTAGCGGGATATGGTATTCCTTTGACGACGTTTATAACAAGATATGGTTTGTACGAGTGGTTAGTGATGCCATTCGGATTAACAAATGCACCTGATTTCTTCATAAATTTAATGAACCAAATCTTTCGAGAACACTTAGATAGATTCGTGTTAGTATTCGTTGACGACATTTTGATATATTCTAAGGATGAAAGAGATCATGAAATTCATCTTAGAATAGTGCTTGAGTCATTGAGAAAACATCAGTTAAGAGCAGATTTTTCGAAGTGTCATTTTTGGAAGAAAGAAGTGAAGTTCCTTGGTCACGTAGTCTCAGAAAAAGGGTTCTCAGTAGATCCTGCTAGGATAGATGCAGTTTATAATTGGAAAAGACCCGAGACAGTGACCAAGATAAAGAGTTTTCTTGGATTAGCTGGCTACTACCGGAGATTCATCAAGGATTTCACTCGTATCGCAGCATTGATGACTAAACTAACAAGGAAGGACGTAAAGTATGTTTGGACCGATAAATGTGAGGAGGCGTTCCCGAAGTTGAAATATTTATTGACCAATGAGCCCGTGTTAGTTGTCCCAGATGGAAATCAAGATTGGGTGGTTGTAACATCCCCCGTTTTAAGGCCCGAAACTAAAAGCTACATATGATGCAGTCATCTGTAGTATTAATCTCCGATGACAAAATGTGGATATGTTAATCGTATCAATAAAATCAAAGCACAAGAATATGAAATTTTCTTAATTACAATCTCAAACAAACTTTCTCATTTCATTTTAAAGACCATATTTTATATTCATTACATAATCTCAAATGTTACCCAAGTTCAGATAAAATATAATTATTACAAAATACTCCAAGAGCGACATATGAAGATGTCCACTTGGTTGATCAGAGTTTACTACTAGACAGTTATAACACCTGTCTTTATATACACTTCAAAAAAATAGCTTCAACATAGTGGATTAATAATATATAAAGATAGACTCCTAAATAGCTATCTTTGCCTCCTGCATGTCTCTGGAAGCTTTATTCGCCAAAACCTACTTAACCTGTAAATCCTTACTCTCGACCTACTCAAATCAAATTTTGAGCACCCGAGAGTTTAAGGGGAAAACATAAACTTCGAGTCAGACAAAAAGCCTTGTGTGAATAATAATATGCCATCTCGGTTTATAAATATTCAGTGAGACCACGCCACTAAGCGAAATGGGTTTTCCCCTTACTAACATCACTTTTAAAATAATTTTTTTGCAAAATAACTCATGCAACCACAATGGTTAAAACAAACAATATAAACAATAATGTGCATGCATGAGACATGGGTAATCAAGACCAATATGTCTAAATCAATGGACTATCTGCCCCAACATTATAGTTTTCTTAGGGTAACTACAAACCCATGGCTGACTCGGACCTACCAGATATATCATATTCTCTAATATATTGTTAGAAGATAATTGTACGGTCTTTCTGAAACTTACTATTCATAGGGCCACTCTGTTCCTAATGGTTTTGCGGGTTCACCAATAACCTATCTCATCTTAATGTATTCCTTTCTAAGCATAAACCTACTTTTAGTCTTACCCATGACAAAGCGCTACGCACTGGAATTATGGACTAATATCAACTAGGGGCTAACAGCTAAAGTATAGGGCGCTACCCTACACCAGTATCATATGGTTCTCTAATCTCTGAGTCAATTCATCCTATCACATGTTATCTAAAGGTGATAAGAACAATAATCTCCTTAGTGAAATTCTGGGCTAAATACCTTTTTTATTTCCTTGAAAACATAATTTTTTATAAATGATTTAATCCTTGAAATCATACTTTAAGACAAGGAAATATAGCCTTTTACTTTATTCAAAATATTTATGCCATGATATATGCTTTTATAAAACAGTATTGATGAATCTTGAAAACACTTAGAGGTCATCGCCTCTCAAACGTAGGCCATAAGGCCAAAACAATAAAACCTTTATATTGATAACCTCGACGACACTATCACCATTGGGGTCATCGTCCTTCTTCAATATAAAACATGATAAAGTCTTATCTTATAAAAAATATGGCCATAGGGCCATTAGCATAAATGTCGCACTTCATAGACCGTCGACGTCATAGATTGTAAAACTAGGTTTGTATAGTATAAAGCTTTGAAGGTAAATGTCGACATTGATGAGTCTCGGCGTCAATGTCTTAAGAAAATAGGTAGCGTCTTTATCTCATTTAAACACAACTTCATTAGAGCCGAAGCGATCAAAAGTGGCATCATTGCCTTCTTTGAAAACATGCGGCAAAGAATAAGGTTGAAGTGTATAAAACGTGATACTATTATAGTTTATATGGAAAGCGGCATCATTATCAGCGTTATAGGTCACTTCGAAAGTATAGGTCGGCGACGTTATTAAAGATATCTAGTAATAAAACTAGAGGCATAGCTGCCTATAGAGTCGACGACATTCTTGGAAACAGGTGGACTATGCCCCTGTATATATATAAAATGCGGCAACAAAGTATTTGAAGACATGCGGCACCACTTACGTCAAGGTCATGATGTCAACTTCGAGGTTGTGCTCCTACTTCAACCATGCCGATCCATTCCATATCAACTAAAGTTGATATCATGTGTATCTCCTGTGATTGATTTTGAAGACCACAAATGCGGTGAGATGAGGGGTGGCATCATGAACTTCGACGTGGAAAAGCCGTAATTAGTAGTAAAACTGTTTTATTACTAATAAAAGTAATTTCTTTTCCCTAACTCCAAATGTTTGTTAAATTCTTATTGGTTAACAAAAAATTTATCAATTTTCTTTTCCAAAAATCTGCACTAAAGAAAGTTTATCATTTCCACAATAATTGCAAGCCTTGCATTTTATATTAAAATTTTAATATCATAATTAAGCTTTTCTAGCTCAAATAATTCATAATAAATCATAAAAACTTGGGAAAAATCCCTAAAAATCACGTTAAATCAGATTTACCATATTTTTTAACATATAAAAATTTTGAGACCAAAAACTTTATTTAATTATTTTAATAATTAAAACCTAAAATAAACCATTTTCTGCACTTAGAAAATTCATAATAAATTCATACTTGCTTGGAAAATTACGAAATTAAAAACCCACTTCTAAAATAATATTTCTAACATTATATCAGAACTTCAAGTCATTTCTGTATCATATGTTAGGTTTGTACACTTAAACCTATTAACTGGTTTTATAAATAAATCCAATATTCATCAATAAGCATATAATCATTCAATCATTTAACATAGCATAATAACATTAAATGATTTGGATTTATGCTTAAAACTAAAAATAGCAATTAAAATATAAGATGCATAACTATTATTCACCTTGATTAGTTAAAGAAGGTTGAGATTTGAGTGTTGATTGATTTTCCCTAAGCTTTACTTCTTGATTCCTAGCTTTTCTTCTTCCTCTTTTCTCTTAGTGTGGTCGGCCTTAGTTTCTAATTTTCATTTTTATGAATAAAGTGAGGGGGGAATGAGAAGGGAAGGTTTATGTTAAGTTAATGTGATCTTTTTCTATGTTTCCCTCCTCATATAACCTCCTTCTTATTCATGTTATAAATAATCTCATTAATTCACTAATTAAGGCTCGACCCATATTAACTATCAAATATCAATCTCCTTACCATTTCACATTATTTAATTTATCTAATTAAATATCCTAAATAATGTTAATCAAAATTAGGGTTGTTACAGACTCCCCTCCTTAAAAAATTTCATCCTCAAAATTACGATAAGGTATACAACAATAATCACAACCATAAACATAAAACATACCATCAAACAAGTCAGGATGAGTGTCTCTAATCCTGCTCTCTATTTTCCGAGTACAGTCTTTTCGTCATCACTCCACTAGACCTTTACTAATCTGATTGTCTTGTTCCTTAACTTTGTCTCATCCCTAACCATAATACAAACTGGATGTCTAACTATAGTCATGTCCAATTCCACCACTAAATCTTTCAATGCAGTCGGATTGATAGTAGTTTTTGGATCTCGAACACACTTCCTTAGATGAGAAATATGGAAAACATTGTGGACTCCTGCCAAACTGTTCGATAATTATGTCCTATATGTGAGTTTTCCATTTCTTTCTATAAAAGGAAATGGTCTAACAAACCCAGGTGCCAATTTCCCTGACTTCCCAAATCTTATTACACCCTTAATCGGTGACACTTTGACGAGAACATGATCTCCAACTGGGAATTTTATGTCTTTCTATCTCTTATCTGTATAACTTTTCTACCTAGACCGAGCTTCTTTCATTCTAGCTCGAATCAACTTAATCTTTTATATGGCTTCTCTTACCATATTTGGACCAAGAACTAATCTATCTCGGTCTCCAACCAACATATTGGTGATTTACATGGTCTTTCATACAAAGCTTCAAAAGGTGTCATCCCTATACTAGTCTGATAATTATTGTTATACGAGAATTCGACTAAGTGTAGATGGTCTTCCTATTATCTTCCAAAATCTAGCATACAAGCTCTTAACAAATTCTTCAAGACTTTGTAAACTCTTTCCGTATGCCCATCGGTCTGTAGATGGTAAGCGGTATTCATCTTGAGCTTGGTACCTAAAGCTTCTTAGAGACTCTTACAGTATTCACTAGTAAATAAAGAATCTCTATCACTGACTATACTACTAGGAACTCCATGCAGTCTAACTATATTATTTATGAATAATTTAGCTAAAACAGGTGTCGTCCTCATCGACTTAATGGGAATAAAGTGTGCACCCTTGGTCAGTCTATCTACCACCACCTAGATACTTTCATTTTCTCTATTCGATCTTGGCAACCCGTTTATGAAATCCATAGATATAGAATATCATTTCCATACTAGTATATTCAAAGGCTGAAGCAATCCACTAGGCTTCTGATGTTCGGCTTTTACTTGCTGGTAATTCAGACATTGTTTTACCCATAAACCTACATCCCTTTTCATACTCTCCTAGAAGAAACTTCTCTTCATATCCTAATACATCTTAGTTCCTCTAGGATGAATAGTAAAGGTCTATCAGTAACATTCCCTAAGTACTTCTTTTCTTAGGTCACCATCATCGGAAACACACAATCTTCCCTTCTTTCTCAACCATCCATTCCGGTCAAGATAAAAATCTTTTAACAACAATCTTAGTTCCACCTTCCAATCTTCTAACTCTTTCAACTAGCAATGGATCATCTCTTTGCTTAGAAGTAATCCTTTTAATCAATACCGGTCGAACTTCTTAGCAAGATAACATTACAGTATTCTATCTAGAGCTAGCAGTCGATCTTAACCGCACACTACAAGTAGTTTCCAAATCTTTCCACTTCGATATCACTGCTAACACCGCATTCTGATGTTTTTTGCTAAGTGCATCTGCAACTTTATTTATTTTCCCAGGTGTGTCTCAATTCTAAAATCATAAGCAGCTAAAAACTCCAACCATCTTTGTTGTCTCATTTTCAACTCCTTTTGAGAGAATAAGTATCTTAGGGACTTATGATCCATATACAACTCGAATCGTTCTCCCAAAAGGTAGTGTCTCCATACCTTAAAAGCAAATATTACGGCAGCCAACTTTAAGTCATGAGTTGGATATCTAACTTCGTGCGATCTGAGCTGTCGTGAAGCATAGGCAATCACTTTCTCCTCTGTATTAACATAGCTCCTAATCATGTTCCACATGCAATAGTATACACCAGCATATCTTGATTTCCATCCATAACAACTATCATAGGCGCATTGGTCAATAAATGTTTCAACTTCTGGAATGCTTCCTTGCATTTATCGGTCCAAACATACTTCACATCCTTTTTTGTTAGTTTAGTCATTAGTGCTGCTATATAAGAGAAATTCTTGATGAATCTCTAGTAATAGCCAGCTAATCCAAGAAAACTCTATATCTTAGTCACCGTCTCGAGTCCCTTCCAGTTATTTATAGCTTCTATTTTAGTGGATCCACAGACAACCCTTTTTTGAGACTATATGACTAGGGAACTTCACTTCTTTCTTCCAAAAATGACATTTTGAAAACTTTGCCTTCAACCGATGCTGTCTTAATGTCGCAAGCACTATTCTAAGATCTCATGGTCTCGCTTATTCCTAGAATATATCCAATGTCATCTATAAGTACTAATATGAATCTATCCAAATGCTCTCGGAAGATCCGGTTCATCAAATCTACGAAGAAAGCAGGCGCATTAGTTTACCCGAATGGTATTACTAACCATACATATGAACCGTATCTCTTTTGAAATGTCATTAAAGGAATTCTATCTGTTACTCTCAATTGATGGGACCATGTCGCCAAATCTAATTACTTTGGCTCCACTCAACCGATCAAATAAGTCGGCAATTCTCGGTAAAGGATATCTGTTCTTTATTGTCTTTTCATTTCGACTTACGATAATCGATACACGTCCTTAACAACCCATCCGGTTTCTTCATAAACACCACGGCGCTCCCTAAGGCAAACTGTTTGGTCTAATAAAACCTTTCCTTCTAAGTCCACCATCTGCACCTTTAACTCCTTCATCTCGGTAGGTGTCATTCTATTTGGTGGTCTACTTACGGGTTCAGCTCTAGGTACAAGATTTATTCGAAACTCAATAGCTCGTTTCGACGGTAGTCCTATAACAAGCTAAAAGACATTTGCAAATTCTCTAACTATGGAAAACCAATTCAACACATCTTCCTCCTTTATTACACCAAACAAATCACAAACATCAAAAATTGGATCCTCTATTGAGTATATAATTTGGTCGCTACTATTAGGGTGTCTTAGTGATACTTTCATATCTTGGAAAAATATCCTAGCATCATATTTACTTAACCAGTCCATACCCAAAATAATCCCAAAGCCTACGAAATCAAATACATGCAAATTGCAGGTGAATACATAAACTAATAATTCAAACTCTAAATGATCACATCTCATCCCAAGAGTTGCAAACCCTCTTACCGGATTCGCAACCCTTAAGAAAGTAACTAGGTACGAAGGTTCTAGGTTAAGCTTATATATCAAACAACGAGATATAAAAGAATATGATGCACCAGTGTCAAACAGTATTCCAACAGATAAGCCATGAATCAAAAGTGTACCTCCCATAACAACCTTCCCTTTTTCCTCTGTTGTGGGTCTCAAGGTAGCTGGTTCCAAAGCAAACACTTTCCCTTTCTCAACCTTCGCTGGTTCTTTGCATTGATTCTAGTAATGTCTGATCTGGTCACAATTAAAGCGTTTGATGTTCTTTCTTCCAATCACCTTCTTTCCACCACTGGAACGACATTCATTTGTAAAATGCCCTTTCTTGTCATACTTGTTATACACCACCTCAGACTTCCCTTTCTTGGCAGCTCCACCATTCTGAGCTCCCTTTTTATGAAAGAGCTTCCTCTTTTGATTATGTCCACCCTGATTCTCTACTGTTTTATTATTACTCAACAAAGCAAGCATCTCTTCATTTCTCAAAGCCATATCCACGACTGCATCACATGGATCCTTGAGATGTGGTAAAGTTGCCCTAGCAAGCTCAGGTCTCAGTCCACGGATGAACTTCTCGTTCTCTAAGTCACAATATCCATCGTAGCGTACCTATATCGGGACAGCTCCTCAAATCTGGTCGCGTACTCAAGCGTCGTCATATCACCTAGTACCAACTCAGCAAACTTCCTTAACAGAGTTGACTTAGAAAACTCAAACATAAACTACTCTTCAAACCTCCTCCTAAATTCAGCCCAAGTCAAAGTTTCTTTTGCTACCTCGATGGTCACACTATTCCACTAGTACAACGCAGCTCCTTGCAATTCCCTGGATGCCAATCTCCTTTTTTGCTTATCGTTCAAACCAAGATCAGCGAAGATCTTTTCATAATGAACTAACCAATTCTCCACTTTGGTTGCATCCTCTATTCTAATAAATGGCTTCCCTTTAAGTCTTGCATAATCTCTATTCAGAACAGCGTAGTTGTTGATAACTGGAACTTCAGGATTTGCTCCTCCAGCATTTCCTCTAACTAATCCAGCAGCAGCTCCTGCTTGCATCATGTTGACAAAGAACTGATACATTGCTTCCATATCAACTAGTGGTGTTCCTGCACCAATATTTGCAGCTGTTTGCCGATTCGGATTCCTTCTAGTATTGGGCCTGACATTTCCATTGATAGTGGAGCTTCCTCCACCGAGATTAACTCTTCCATTTCCAGCCTCCATATCTTACTTCCTTAAATCTATATTCGAACCTTAGTAAGATACGGAAGAACGGTCTAAGAGAGAGGGAGAATAGAGATAAGCGCATATTTATATAGAGCAAATACAAGTACGTTACTATAACATTATCCCTTACCCCAATCCTATTCTCTGATTCATTTGGATTCTGTTTTTGAAACTTCTTTTAAATTTCAAAAATCCTTTTAGTTTTATTTAAACTTATTCTCTGATACCAAGATGTAACATCCCCAATTTTGAGACCCGAAACTAAACGTTACAGATGCTACAGTCGTCTATAGTGTTAATCTCCGATGATAAAATGCGGGCATGTTAATCGTATCAATAACATCAAAGCATAAGAATATGAAATTTTCTTAATTACAATTTCAAACAAACTTTCTCATTTCATTTTAAAGACCATATTTCATATTCATTACATAATCCCAAACGTTGCCAGGTTTAGATAAAATATAATTATTATAAAATTCTCCAAGAGCGACATATGAAGATGCCCCCTTAGTTGATCAGAGTTTACTACTAGACAGTTATAACACCTGTCTTTACATATATTTCAACAAAATAACTTCAACATAGCAGATTAATAATATATAAAGATAGACCCCTAAATAGCTAGTTTTGCCTCCTGCACGTTTCCGGAAGCTTTATTCGGCAAAACCTACTTAACCTGTAAACCCTTACTCCTGACCTACTCAAATTAAATTTTTAGCACCCAACAGTTTAAGGGAAAACATAAAATTCGAGTCAGACAAAAAGCCTAGTGTAAATAATAATATGCCATCTTGGTTTATAGATATTCAACAAGACCACGTCGCTAAGCGAAATGGGTTTTCCCCTCACTGATATCTCTTTTAAATATATCTTTTGCAAAATAACTCCTGCAACCACAATGGTTAAAATAGACAATATAAACAATAATTTGCATGCATGCGACATGGGTAATCATGACCAATCTGTCTAAATCAATGGACTATCTGTCCCAACATCATAGTTTTCTCAGGGTAACTACAAACCTATTGCTGACTCGGGCCTACCAAATATATCAAATTCTCTAACATACTGTTAAAAAACAACTTGATGGTATGTCCAAAACTTATTATTACTACGGTCACTCTAATCCTAATGGTTTTCTGGGCTCACCAATAACCTATCTTATCTTAGTGTATTCCTTTCTATGCGTAAATCTACTTTTAGCCTTAACAATAACAAAGCCCTACGCACTGGAATTATGGACTAATATCAGTTAGGGGCTAACAGCTGAAGTATAGGGCGCTACCCTGCACCGGTCGCATCTGGTTCTCTAATCTCTAAGTAAATTCACCATATCGTAATTTATCTAAAGGTGATAAGAAAAATAATCTCCTTAGTAAAATTCTGGGCTAAATACTCTTTTTATTTCTTTGAAAACATAATTCTTTATAAATGCTTTAACCCTTGAAATCATACTTTAAAACAAGGAAAATATAGCCCTTACTTTATTTAAAATATTTATGCCATAATGTATTCTTTTATAAAATAGTATTGATGAATCTCGATAATAATTAGAGGTCATCGCCTCTTAAACATAGGCCATAGAGCCAAAACAATAAAACCTTTAACCTTGACGTCAATATAACCATTGGGGTCATCGCCCTTCTTCAATATAAAACATGTTAAAGTCTTTATCTTATAAAACATATGGCCATAGGGAAGTTAATGTAAATGTCGCACTTCCTAGATTATCGATGTCATAGAGTGTAAAACTAGGTTTACATAGTATTAAAACCTTAGAAGGTAAATGTCAACATTGATGAGTCTTGGCATCAATGTCTTAAGAAAATAGGTAGCGTCACTATGTCATTAAAACGCGTCTTCGTTAGAGCTGAAGTGAAAACAAGCGGCATCATTGCGTTCTTTTAAAACATGCGGCAAAGAATAAGGTCAAAGTGTAAAAACGTGATATTATTATAGTCTATATGAAAAGCGGCATCATTATCGCCATTATAGGTCACTTCGAAAGTCTAGGGTCGGCAACATTATCAAAGATATCAAGTAATAAAACTAGCGGCATGGCTGCCTACAGAATCGGCGACATTCTTGGAAACAAGCGGTAGTATGCCTCTTTATATATAAAACGGGGCAACAAAGTATTTGAAGACATGCGGCACCACTCACGTCGAAGATCGTGATGTCGACTTCGAGGTTGTGCATCCTACTTAAACCCCGCCGATCCATTGCATATCAACTAAAGTTGATATCATATGTATCACCTGTGATTAACTTTGAAGACCACAAACGCGGTGAGATAAGGGGCAACATCAAGAACTTTGGTGTGGCAAAGCCATAATTAGTAGGAAAACTTTTTTATTATTAATGAAAGTAATTTCTTTTCACCAACTCCAAATGTTTGTCAAATTCTTACCGGTTAACAAAAACTTCATAAATTTTCTTTCCTAGAATTCTGCACTAAAGCATGTTTATCATTTCCACAATAATTTTCAAGTCATACATTTTATATTAATATTTTAATATAATAATTAAGCTTTTCTAGCTCAAATAATTCATAATAAATCATAACCACTTGGGAAAAATCCCCAAAAAACATGTTAAACAGATTTACCATATTCTTTAACATATAAAATTTTAGGGCCAAAAATTTTATTGAATTATTTTTAATAATTAAATCTTGAAATAAACCATTTTCTACGCTTAGAAAATTCATAATAAATTTGTACTTGCTTGGAAAATTTTGAAATTTAAAACCCACTTCTAAAATAATATTTCTACATCATATCAGAATTTCAAGTCATTTGGGTATCATATGATAGGTTTTCACACTTTAACCTATTGATAATTTCATAAATAAATCCAAATATTCATCAATAAGTATATAATCATTCAATCCTTCAAAACATGGCATAATAACATTAAAAGATTCGGTTTATGCTTAAAATCAAAAATAATAATTAAAATATGGGATGCATAACTATTATTCACCTTGATTAGTTAAAGAAGGTTGAGATTTTAGTGTTGATTGATTTCTCCTTAGTTTTACTTCTTGATTCCTAGCTTTTCTTCTTCCTCTTTGCTCTTATTGATGGTCAACCTTAGTTTTTAATTTTTGTTTTTAGGAATAGAGTGAGGATGGAATGAGAATGGGAAGGTTTATGTTAAGGAAATGTGATATTTTTCTATTTTCCCCTCCTTATATAACCTCCTTCTTATTCATGTTATAAATAATCCCATTAATTCATTAATTAAGGCTTGACCCATATTAACTATCAAATATCAATCTCCTTACGATTTCACATTATTTTATTTTATTTATCTAATTAAATATCTTAAATAATGTTAATCAAAATTAGGATTGTTATAGTGGTGTATACGGATGCATGTGGAATAGGATTAGGAGCTGTGTTAATGAAGAGGGGCAAAGTGATTGCCTAAGCTTCTCGACAGCTCAAACCGCATGAAGTTAGATATCCGACTCATGACGAGCTAGTTGCCGTGATTTTTTCTTTGAAGGTGTGGAGACTTTAACTTTTGGGAGAAAGATTCGAGTTGTATACGGATCACTAGTCTTTAAGGTATTTATTCTCTCGGAAAGAGTTAAATATGAGACAGCAGAGGTGGTTAGAGTTTATAGCTACTTATGATTTTGGAATTGAGTATACACCTAGAAAAGGGAACAAGGTAGCAGACGCGCTTAGTAGAAAGCATTAGAATGCATTATTAGCAATGTTAGCTAAATGGAAAGATTTATTGGCATTGACCACATGTAATATGCAGTTAAGATCATTGGCTAGCTCTAATCAGGGTAGTACAATGTTATCTTGCTTAGAAGTTTGACTAGTATTGATTGATAGAATTACTTTCAAGCAAAGAGATGATCCATTGCTAGCTAAATGAATTAGAAAATTGGAAAGTGGAACTGAGATTGATGAATTGAAAGACTTTTATCTTAATCAAAATGGATAATTGAGAAAGAAGGGACGATTGTCTGCTCTAGATGTAGGAGACCTAAGGAACTTAGGGAGTGTCATCGATCAAAGTTTACTATTCATCCTGGAGGAATTAAGATGTACCAGGATAGGAAAAGGAGTTTCTTTTGGGAGGGTATGAAAAGGGATGTAGGCTTATGGGTAAAACAATGCTTGAATTGTCAGCAAGTGAAAGTCGAGCATCAAAAGCCAAGTGGACTGCTTCAGCCTTTGAATATACCAGTATGGAAATAGGATTCTATATTTTTGGATTTCAGAGATGGATTGTCAAGGTCGAATAGAGGAAATGAAAGTATCCGGGTTATAGTGGACAGACTGACTAATTGTGCACACTTTGTACCCGTTAAATCGACAAGGACGGCACCTGTTTTAGCTAAGTTATCTGTGAAGAATATAGTTAGACTACATGGAGTTCCTAGTAGTATAGTCAGTGATAGAGATTCTCGATTTACTAGCGAATCCTGCAAGAGTGTATAAGAGGCTTTAGGTACCAAGCTCAAAATGAGTACCGCCTACCATTTATAGACCGATGGGCAAAAGGAAAGAGTTAATAAAGTCTCGAATGATTTGTTAAGAGCTTGTGTGCTAGATTTTGGAGGATCATGAGAAGACCATCTACATTTAGTCAAATTTTCATATAACAATAGTTATCAGACTAGTATAAGGATGCCACCTTTTGAGGCTTTGTATGGGAGACCGTGCAAATCACCCACGTGTTAGTTAGAGACTGGAGATAGACTAGTTCTTGGTCCAGATTAGTGAGAGAAGCTGTAAAAAAGATTGAGTTCATTCGTGCTAGAATGAAAGAAGTTCAGGTAGAAAAGTTATACAGACAAGAGATGGAAAGACTTGGAGTTCTCAGTTAGAGATCAAGTCTTCGTCAAAGTATCACCGATGAAGGGTATAGTGAGATTTGAGAAGTCAGGGAAATAGGCACTGAGGTTTTTTGGACCATTTCCTATTATAGAAAGGAGAGGTAAACTCGCTTATAGGATAGAGTTACCGAAAAGTTTGGTAGGAGTCCATAATGTTTTCCATATTTCTCATCTAAGGAAGTGTGTTCAAGATCCAGAGACTACTATTTCTTTAACTGCATTGGAAGATTTAGTTGTAGAATCGGATATGACCATCATTAGGCAACCGGTTCGTATTGTGGCTAAGGATGAGAAAAAGCTAAGGAATAAGACAGTCAAATTAGTAAAAGTCCAATGGACCGACGATGAGAGAGATTGTACTTGGGAAACAGAGGACAAGATTAGAGATACTTATCCTGATTTTTTTAGAAAGTATGTTCTATGTTTATAGTTAGGATTGCTGTTATGTACCTTATCGTAATTTTGAGGACAAAATTCTTTAAGGAAGGAAGTCTGTAACAACCCTAATGTTGATTAACATTATTTAGGATACTTAATTAGAAAATTAAATAAAATAATGTAAAAGGATAAGAGGATTGAGATTTGATAATCAATAGGAGTCGTGCCTTAGTGAATGAGTTAATAAGAATGGTTTAAAACTTAGATAAGACGGAGGAACATATCTAAGAGCAAAATGGGAATAGACCTAAATTCCTAAACATAAACCCTTATTCTCTTATTCCTCCCTCACTTTCATTTACAAAAACTAAAGAGAAAGTAAGGCTGGCCATTACAAGAGAACAAGGAGGAGGATAAAGCAAGGAAATCAAGACTTAAGCTACGGAAAATCAATTTTAACTCAAATCTCAAGTTTCTTTATCAAACCAAGGTGAATAATAGTTATGCATCTTAAGTTTTATCTATTATTTTCGATTTTAATTATGAATTTGAATCTTTTATTTGTACTATGCCATGTTTTAATTGTTTGGATGATTATATGTTTGAATGATGAATTATATGATTTATTATGGAATTATTCAATGGGTTTTAAGTGTGAAAACCAAGTTTTTGATGCCCAATTGACTTGAAATTTTGATAAGATGTTTAAAACATTAATTCAGAAGTGGGTTTTAAATTTCATAATTTTCCAAGCAAGTATGAATTTATTATGAATTTTCAAAATGGAGAAAATGGTTTATTCGGGTTTTAATTATTAAAAATAATTAAATTATGTTTTTGGCCCCAACATTTTTATATTTAAAAAAATGTAATAAATCAGATTTATAAGGATTTTGGGGATTTTTCCCAGGTGGTTATGAATGATTAATAATTTATTAAGCTAGAAGGGCTTAATTGTTATATTAAGATATTAATATAAAGGGTTAATTTACAAATGTTTTGGAAATGATAATTTTTATCTTTGGTAGATTTTTGAAAAGATTTTGATAAAGTAATTTTTTATCCAATAAGGTTTTGACAAATAATAGGAGTTTTTAGAAAAGTACGTTCTTTTAATAGCATATTATCGTTTTAACTATAATTACAAGTGTGCCATGCCGAAGTTCATGATGACGCATCTCACCTTGCCGCATTTACGGTCCTCGACATCGATCATGGGAAATACATAGGGTATCAACTTTGGTTGGTATGAAATGTATTAGTTTGGTTGAAGAAAGAGGCGTAGTATCAAGGTCGACGTCATAAACTTCGACGTAGGCATTGCTGCTTATTTCTACAAGGTCACCGGCTCCATAAGGCAGCTATGCCGCTTGTTTTGGTACCACTTATATTTAATAATAAAGGTGTCACTTGTGTTGTGCCGTATGTTTTCTTTAGTGTCGCCGAACCAATAGGTAGAGATGTCGTTGTTTCGCTATGATAACTTCTTTAGGCAGTGACGCTAACCATATTACTTTCAAAGTGATTATAATGGTGATAATGATGTCGCATTTTTCTTTAAGGCATTAATGCCACCAGACACCGATGACGCCATTCCGATGTTTTGAGCCTTATAAATTTTTGTTATGTAAACCTATGAAATTCGACATTATGCTATATGACGTAGTTATTTTGAGTATAAAGCCTTATGTCTTATAAATCAAAGATTTTAACATATTTTTACATCGAAGAGGGAAGACGACCCTAGTTGGCAATACTGACGTCAAGCTTTATCAATATACACGATCATATTGTTTTGGCTTTATAGCCTATGGTTTTGAAAGGCGGTGACCTCTAAGTGATTTCGTACTTCATCAATGTAATTTTATAAAAGCATATATCATGGCATAAATATTTTAGATAAAGTAAAGGGTAATAATTTCCTTATTTTAAAGTATGATTGCAAGGGTTAAATCATTTATAAAGAATTATGTTTTCAAGGAAATAAAAAGGGTATTTAGCCTAGAATCTTACTAAAGCGATTGTTGTTCTTATCACTTTTAGATAAATTATGATAGGATGAATTAACTCAGAGATTAGAAAACCAGATTGGATTGGTGTAGGGTCGCGTTCTATACTCCAGCTGTTAGCCCCTAGTTGATATAAGTCCAAAATTCTAGAGCGTAGGCTTTGTCATGGGTAAGACAAAAAGTAGGTTTACGCACAGAAAGGAATACACAAAGATGAGATATGGTATTGGTGAGCCCGCAAAACCATCAGGATCAGAGTGACCCTAAGAATAGCAAGTTTTGGATATGTCACGATCCAAATTTCAGCGTTCGAAAATCGACACCCGTACTTCACTTGTACTCGAATGTCGCAGATTCAATCGTTGAAATTTGACTCGTGCTGGAGCTTATAACACGTAAGTATAACAACACAGCGGAAGAAAGAAATGGATGATATCATATACATCACAAATGATACAATATCCTAAATATGATATACAACAATGATATCTATATGATACAAGAATATCAGAGACAAATAATGATGTTACAGCGGAAACAACAGAAGTGATAACTCCAAACGATCTTTAAAAGAGAATGAGTCCAGCAACTCCAACATCCAGCTCGAACCACCATCACGTTGCACCAAGATAAGCAAGGGCGGTCGTGAATCCAAAAACTGAACTAGCTCCCGATAATCTACTAAACCTGACTATCTGAAAAACTCAACTCTAGACTGCCCATGTGGAAAATTGTGGTCACCCAGAGTTTAGGAAGGGAACAATAAACTCCAGGTCAGTCATGGGACTGGTATGAGTAACAAAAACAGTTGTTTGAAATACAAACAATTCAAAAGAGAATTCTGATATGCTTTTTGGAAAATGAAACTACCATAAGGCCTCCCGCCACACACACAATGCAAACGCAGAATTGGAGGAGATTTCTCCTTATGATAGTCAAACATGCTTACTACGCAGAAAAACTCTTTTGATATTATTACTAGTGCATAGTGGAAAACATTTCGAAAATATAATATTAATCTTATCCAGCATAGGTACCATTATACTATGCCTACTATAGCTACCATTTTAAATGGCAGGTTCTAAAACTAAAACCGTACAAGGCTCGTATTGTTTATTTGGATTTTCCAACAAATGGTCACGCTAAGGAACTTCCTATGCCACATGGGAACGCCTCTGGAGGGACGCCCCGAGAACCTACCTGGCCCTCTGCCAACACAAGGCCGATTACCCCCTTCCCGGGAAGTAAACCTGAGATATGCCACCCCCGGTCGTTTGCGACCTTTATCAGAGGCACCTCGATCACAAAGCAACAACCACACAGTAAATGAGATTGGAGCAACCACACCGGTAAAATATCTGGGCTCCATACCATGATACCATCTTTTTCCAGAAGGAATGGACATACCCTATGGGAGCTACCCCTGAAACCTTGCCGCATCTTTCCTATTTCGACCATTACCGGTTTGTGAGGCTCGATGAGGTCTCGTCCACAAAGCTACGCTTTACACGAAAGCCATGCTTTGATCAACAAATGATCAGCAACACAAAGCAACACTTAGCATGCCAAACTACCAAATTGGGAGTATATCACTGATAACCTTCAACTACATAACCTCTGAGCTCGTACGTCTCAGAGAAGGGTGTTAAGCTAAGAGAATAAATTCTCCGCCACCAAACAGAAATGTATTTGAAAGAAATCAGCTTTATATCTCAAAGTGTAATGTCAGACATACAACCATACAAGTCTATTCCGGGTTCGAACAGAACCGAAGGCACTTCCAAAGAATACCTTGCAATCCGGGTATTCACAATTCCGATCGGACTTCCCATCACTTAGGAAATCTCTATACCGGGGCCACTCAGGGCAGAGACAATCGATAGGTTATCCTATCGTTCTCGCAAACACCCGGTCTTCAACACCGGTCTTCAAATGCTATCCTTTTACGTCGTATCACTATTCGAAATGGGTTATATGACACAAAGTCCTCTCCCGGCTAAACCGAATAGTGAGCGCAATATTTAAAAACATATGGATATTGGGATTTCAATTAAATCACAACTTATTACCCAAAAAATTTCTTCAAATGGTTTAAACACATTACCATTTTAATCTTTTACACAAAAAGATTCATCTCACAAAGTTCACCCAGTTTCACAAAGATCTATTCATAGATTTTCAAACCGATTTCCATTTCAATTTTGATTAACTCTTCCAATCTTTAAATCAAAGATTTAATTGATAGCTTTCAAAACAATTCCATTTCGACCTTTTATACAAAAGGTACACCTTTCCAATTTCAAAACAAAGTTCAACAATCTTTTACAAAGATTTATTCATAACTCGGAAAACCATTTTCATTTCAAACTTGAAATTCTTTTGACACAAATTGGAAATTCATTCCTTATATGAAAGCTTCTATTATTTGAAAACAAATAGTTTTCATTTCGGAAAATCTGATTCATTTATACGAATTAAAGTCCTTGGGTTAAATTCAAATTCTCAAAACCATACTTTTAAAATGGTTTAAATTCATATAAACACATTTATAACATCTTTAACCATAATTTCCAACCATGGAATTCAATTCCAAATTTTGAATTCAAATTCAAATTAAATTATTTAAATTGAAAACTTTACCAAGTTATTCAAAATAACTTTTCTCTTTAAAACTTCTTTTCAAAAGCTATAACATTTAACCCAAATCCATTTCAAAAATCAATTGAAATTAAAATTTCAATTTCAAAAATATTAAATTTAAATCATTTGTGACTTAACTGATTTCCACGTGAAATCCATATTTGTGTGTGTAAAAGTGTGGTCCAGGGGTTTTACACAGTAGTGCAACACTACAAATCATCACATCATCACATCATCACAGATTTAAGCATATCAATATCGATAAGCGATATAATCCTATAACGCTTATCTATATACACAGAATCACAGATAGATCACAGATAAAATAAATTACATTCATCACAGATAGATCACAGATAAAATAAATTACATTCATCACAGCTTGAATTAAAACAATTCATATCACACAGCATCACATAGTAGGGATATCGAACAATTCACAGCATTCAATAGAATACAGTCATCCATAAGTAATGATTTATTAATCATCATTCTCTAATTAATCAATTAAATTAATTACTTTCATCATTCTAAATCTTGCTTACTTAACAATTAATTAATTACAAATTAATTAATCATTCTCTAAGTACTAATTAATCACCCTTGATTAATTATATTCTATTACATTAAGTAATTATCCTTAATTAATTACACAAATTAATTATTCTTAACCAATTACAGTAATTAACCTTTAATTACTTCATTAAGTAATTATACTTCAGTAATTACATTAAGTAATTACATTTATTAAATCATCAAGTGATTATCTTAAATTAATTAAACTTAATTAATTAACTTAAACTAATCAAATTTAACTCAATTAATTACAATGAGTAATTAATTCCTTAATTACTTTTATTAAGTAATTTTACTTAAATAATTTCACAAATGATTACCTCTAATTAATTAATTATTAAAATTAATCACATAAATTAATTATTTAATAATCTCAAGTTAATGATCTTCATTAACTATTAACAAATCTTTAATTACTTCTCCTAAGTAATTAATCTTAGATTAATCATTTTAATTACAAGTTAATTAATCTTTAATTACCCATAAATTAATCTTTAATTATTAAATTATCATTAACAATATAAATTAACTTAACTTTTAAGTTAACAAATTAAAACACATTTGATTAATTCCTTAATTACTTAATTAAGTTTTTCATTTAAAATAAACTCTTTTTAAAAATATAAGTTTAAAACATCTTAAACTTAATTAATTTGAAATATTTTACTTTCAAAACCTTCATCTACACATTCCAATTAAACAACAATCTTCATTTTAAAAAAAAAATAGATTTAGAAATTTAGTTGGCTTAAATTGTTAAAGTTTTAAAAACTGGAAATGCTAAACTCGAGTCAACCTCGAGTGTTACCCGAGGAAATCGCCTGTTTACTTCGAGTTTCCCCCGAATCAAACCCCAATTTTCATTTTTAACTTAAATTTTGGTTAAGTCTTTTTATACCCGGGATTAACTTGTAAATACCCGGTTCCAAACACGAGCCAACGCACGAACTCCTCGAAGTTTTCTTCGAGACATCCACCCCTCATTCCTCTACCAGGATACCTGATACAAACCAGGCCTCGTGCACATGCACAGACAGAACGACCACCTCCGACCCAAACTCCGACCATCATCAAGTCATCGACCACTCGCCCTAATCACCAGACCATCCAAGAACCCAAAACGCTGACGAACTCGAGATTTGGCCATCCAACCCAAACTGGAACAAACTTCGATCAACTACATCAATTCGCTCTACCGCATCAGGCCACCAGAGGTCACGAAACTCCGGCCAACCACTCGCCAACGTCCCTGCTATCATCCCCCAGCATCCTATCACACTCGATCGAGCATAGACGACGAACGAATCGAAAACCCATACCTTAATAAAACTAGGTTTAAAAACTTCAACCTCTCGTCGCCGCCACCATGTTCAACTGCCGACCATTTCACTATTTTTCCTGCAACCCCTAATCACTCCTCCACCTCCAGGAGGAAGCTCGATCACCATGAACCAGAGGATCACCAGAAATCGACGATATAGTGAAATTTGAACAAACTCGAACTACTCTCAAATTATAACTCGAAAAATTATGATTTGAGTTTTGAAAATCAAGTTAAAGCGTACGAGTTCGATCTGCATACCTGAATTCATGAATTAAAATGTTTAAAATTTGACCAATTTAAAGTTTTGCTCAGTATCTTGGTTTTCCAGAGACATTGACAAGTTGTTTTAACTTGTATAAATTTTTAAAACTTAATGTATACTATAACAAACAATTTTTTTTTAATCTTAAGCCCAAACAATAAGTAGATCAAGAGGAACTGATTTTTGAAACTAAAATCTTGTGTTAGAATTGTAGACAGAGAACATATGTGAATAATAGCCTGCACACCCTCACTCATCAATCAATATACACAGAGAATTCATGTTTATATCCAAGCATACTTATCACAATATACTTGCAACAAATCCATATTTTTTTCAAATTTAAAACAAGTGTTACTCACAGTGATTTCTAGAATGAACAGAGCTTCTTTTGAACCAGGCTTGTGAAAATTTGCAATCTGAAACCCTTTCTTTGATCTTTGGTTTGAGTTGAATTTGTATTATTGTTTTAGTTGAATTTTGTTTGAGTTGGAAATGATGTTTACTTCAATTTTACATGGCTTGGAATGGACGAAAATGAATTGAAGAGTTTGATATGTAGGAGATGAGTGTACTGGTGATAAATTTGTACAGGGTAATATTTTTTTAGTACAAATATAGGCATAGATATTTTTTCTCTCTTGGTGGCTGATAGATATGGCATTAATTGCCTTTGTACAAATCTACATATTTATCCTTATTTGTTTGTTCATACTTATCCACTTTTATACGGTATGTACAAATTATTTTTCATTCTTGTATTGCAAACATGTATATTTTTTCATAGTTTATCTATCACTAGAATTATCTAAGTGTTCACTTATGTGTCTACTTTAAAATTGTTGTAGTTATCGTTTTAGCTTGTATATCTATTACTATCTTTAACATAACTACTATTTTTATTTCTTTATTTTAGCTTACTACCCAACATTTAATTTATAATTATTTATTTATTTTTTCTTTCCACTTATGTTTAATATCATTGTCTTCCTTTGCAAGCTTCATAGATCTTTTTCTTTTTCTTTTATATAAGCTAATACATATATATTTTTGTTTTCTTTAGCTAATGTATTGACTTTATATTTTACATACATGAGTGTATTTCTAACTTAAATATTTATTATTTTGTAAGTATATTTTGTTTGCATTTTATTTTATTTCATATATTTATTCCTATTTTAACTTAAAATTTAAATTCAAATCCACTCATATATTCACATATACATATATATTCACATATACATATACAAGTTTTAAATTCGAATGATTCAACACATATTCTATTTTAATTTGGAGAAACTCAAATCGATTTACCAATTAATTTCACAATTTTTTTATTCAAAATTAAATTAATTGTCAATTTAAACTTAGTATAAATCCGGGATCGTTACAGTTTCCCCCCCTTAAGAAATTTCGTCCTCGAAATTTGAAAGTAGGGAGACACAAAGATAGATGAAGAATATTTCATCAAATCAACTGAATATCTATTTTGCATTTGGCTTACCAAACCAGAATATCAATAATAGATACAAGAACGAATCTTTTTAATTTTTCACACGATACTCGGGTTATCCAGATCTACGAAGTATGTAGTGGCATTGGTCAGTTCGAAAGGATAACTAACCATTCGTAGAATATATTGGGACCCAAATTGTATAGATATATGGATACAATTTCAAAACTTTTTAGTTTAGAAACCAAATTATACCTATCAACCATAGCAACCAAAGCAAACAATACATCCAAACAAACGAGTCTGACCTATTTGGAGTTTATGTCCCATGCAAATATATCAAATCTTCTTTCTGGATCAACCAGGAACTATCAAAGAATTTAGAAAAGAGATGTTGAACAAAAGAGATTGATAGAGAAAAGATTGTTTCCTTGTTTCTTTGTTGTTACAGGGTATTGACCATTTATAGTCGTATTCCCCTGTCCCCTATCTCATCCTCTTCTTGCACTCATACTTACTATCAGTGGATAGTAAGAGAATTTACTGAGGGGTACGGACATATATCTTAGGGATTACTCATTCTAGGGTATACTTCACCCTATCTCTAATGAGCTACTTAATGTGTTATACTCCTTAGCTAAAGTTTAACCTTAGCTTTGATACCAAAATGCCACGATCCAAATTTCAGCGTTCGAAAATCGACACCTGTACTTCACTTGTACTCGAATGCCGCATATTCAATCGTTGAAATTCGACTCGTGCTGGAGCTTATAACACGTTAAGTATAACAACACAGCGGAAGAAAGAAATGGATGATATCATAAACATCACAAATGATACAATATCCAGAATATGATATACAATAATTATATCTATATGATACAAGAATATCAGAGACAAATAATGATGTTATAACGGGAACAACAAAAGTGATAACTCCAAACGATCTTTAAAAGAGAATGAGTCCAACAAATCCAACATCCAGCTCGAACAACCATCACGTTGCACCAAGATAAGCAAGGGCGGTCGTGAATCCAAAAACTGAACTAGCTCCTGATAATCTACTAAACCTGACTATCTGAAAAACCCAACTCTAGACTGCCCGTGTGGAAAATTGTGGGCACCCAGAGTTTAGGAAGGGAATAATAAACTCCAGGTCAGTCATGGGACTGGTATGAGTAACAAAAACAGTTGTTTGAAATACAAACAGTTCAAAAGAGAATTCCGATATGCTTTTTGGAAAATGAAACTACCATAAGGCCTCCCGCCACACACATAATGCAAACGCAGAATTGGAGGAGATTTCTCCTTACGATAGTCAAACATGCTTACTACGCAGAAAAACTCTTTTGATATTATTACTAGTGCATAGTTGAAAACATTTCGAAAATATAATATTAATCTTAGCCAGCATAGGTACCATTATACTATGCCTATTATAGCTACCATTTTAAATGGCAGGTTCTACAACTAAAACCGTACAAGGCTCGTATTGTTTCTTTGGATTTTCCAACAAATGGTCACGCTAAGGAACTTCCTATGCCACATGGGAACGCCTCTGGAGGGATGCCTCGAGAACCTACCTGGCCCTCTGCCAACACAAGGCCGGTTACCCCCTTCCCGGGAAGTAAACCTGAGATATGCCACCCCCGGTCGTTTGTGACCTTTATCCGAGGCACCTCGATCACAAAGCAACAATCACATAGTAAATGAGATTGGAGCAACCACACAGGTAAAATATCTGGGCTCCATACCATGATACCACCTTTTTCCAGAAGGACTGGACATACCCTAGGGGAGCTACCCTTGAAACCTTACCGCATCTTTCCTGTTTCGACCATTACCGGTTTGTGAGGCTCGATGAGGTCTCGTCCATAAAGCTACGCTTTACACGAAAGCCATGCTTTGATCAACAAATGATCAGCAACACACAGCAACACTTAGCATGCCACACTACCAAATTGGGAGTATATCACTGATAACCTTCAACTACATAACCTCTGAGCTCGTACGTCTCAGAGAAGGGTGTTAAGCTAAGAGAATAAATTCTCCACCACCAAACAGAAATGTATTTGAAAGAAATCAACTTTATATCTCAAAGTGTAATGTCAGACATATAACCATACAAGTCTGTTCCGGGTTCGAACAGAACCGAAGGCACTTCCAAAGAAGCCCTTGCAATCCGGGTATTCACAATTCCGATCGGACTTCCCATCACTTAGGAAATCTCTATACCGGGGCCACTCAATGCAGAGACAATCGATAGGTTATCCTATCGTTCTCGCAAACACCCGGTCTTCAACACCGGTCTTCAAATGCTATCCTTTTACGTTGTATCACTATTCGGAATGGGTTATATGACACAAATTCCTGGTTCTCTCCCAGCTAAACCGAATAGTGAGCGCAATATTTAAAAACATATGGATATTGGGATTTCAATTAAGTCACAACTTAGTACCCAAAACTTTTCTTCAAATGGTTTAAACACATTACCATTTTAATCTTTTACACAAAAAGATTCACCTCACAAAGTTCACCCAGTTTAACAAAGATCTATTCATAGATTTTCAAATCGATTTCCATTTCAATTTGGATTAACTCGTCCAATCTTTAAATCAAAGATTTAATTGATAGCTTTCAAAACAATTCCATTTCGACCTTTTATACAAAAGGTACACCTTTCCAATTTCAAAACAAAGTTCAACAATCTTTCACAAAGATTTATTCATAACTCGGAAAACCATTTTCATTTCAAACTTGAAATTCTTTTGACACAAATTGGAAATTCATTCCTTATATGAAAGCTTCTATTATTTGAAAACAAATAGTTTTCATTTCGGAAAATCTGATTCATTTATACGAATTAAAGTCCTTGGGTTAAATTCAAATTCTCAAAACCATACTTTTAAAATGGTTTAAATTCATATAAACACATTTATAACATCTTTAACCTTAATTTCCAACCATGGAATTCAATTCCAAATTTTGAATTCAAATTCAAATTAAGATATTTAAATTGAAAACTTTACCAAGTTATTCAAAATAACTTTTCTCTTTAAAACTTCTTTTCAAAAGCTTTAACATTTAACCCAAATCCATTTCCAAAATCAATTGAAATTAATATTTCAATTTCAGAAATATTAAATTTAAATCATCCGTGACTTAACCGATTTCCACGTGAAATCCATATTTGTGTGTGTAAAAGTGTGGTCCAGGGGTTTTACACAGTAGTGCAACACTACAAATCATCACATCATCACAGATTTAAGATTATCAATATCGATAAGCGATATAATCCTATAACGCTTATCTATATACACAGAATCACAGATAGATCACAGATAAAATAAATTACATTCATCACAGATAGATCACAGATAAAATAAATTACATTCATCACAGCTTGAATTAAAACAATTCATATCACACAGCATCACATAGTAGGGATATCGAACAATTCACAGCATTCAATAGAATACAGTCATCCATAAGTAATGATTTATTAATCATCATTCTCTAATTAATCAACTAAATTAATTACTTTCATCATTCTAAATCTTGCTTACTTAACCATTAATTAGTTACAAATTAATTAATCATTCTCTAAGTACTAATTAATCACCCTTGATTAATTATATTCTATTACATTAAGTAATTATCCTTAATTAATTACACAAATTAATTATTCTTAACCAATTACAGTAATTAACCTTTAATTACTTCATTAAGTAATTATACTTCAGTAATTACATTAAGTAATTACATTTATTAAATCATCAAGTGATTATCTTAAATTAATTAAACTTAATTAATTAACTTAAACTAATCAAATTTAACTCAATTAATTACAATGAGTAATTAATTCCTTAATTACTTTTATTAAGTAATTTTACTTAAATAATTTCACAAATGATTACCTCTAATTAATTAATTATTAAAATTAATCACATAAATTAATTATTTAATAATCTCAAGTTAATGATCTTCATTAACTATTAACAAATCTTTAATTACTTCTCCTAAGTAATTAATCTTAGATTAATCATTTTAATTACAAGTTAATTAATCTTTAATTACCCATAAATTAATCTCTAATTATTAAATTATCATTAACAATATAAATTAACTTAACTTTTAAGTTAAAAAATTAAAACACATTTGATTAATTTCTTAATTACTTAATTAAGTTTTTCATTTAAAATAAACTCTTTTTAAAAATATAAGTTTAAAACATATTAAACTTAATTAATTTGAAATATTTTACTTTCAAAACCTTCATCTACACATTCCAATTAAACAACAATCTTCATTTAAAAAAAATAGATTTAGAAATTTAGTTGGCTTAAATTGTTAAAGTTTTAAAAACTGGAAATGCTAAACTCGAGTCAACCCCGAGTGTTCCCCGAGGAAATCGCCTGTTTACTTCGAGTTTCCCCCTAATCAAACCCCAATTTTCATTTTTAACTTAAATTTTGGTTAAGTCTTTTTATACCCGGGATTAACTTGTAAATACCCGGTTCCAAACATGAGCCAACGCACGAACTCCTCGAAGTTTTCTTCGAGACATCCACCCCTCATTCCTCTACCAGGCTACCTGATACAAACCAGGCCTCGTGCACATGCACAGACGGAACGACCACCTCCGACCCAAACTCCGACCATCATCAAGTCATCGACCACTCGCCCTAACCACCAGACCATCCAAGAACCCAAAACGCTGACGAACTCGAGATTTGGCCATCCAACCCAAACTGGAACAAACTTCGATCAACTACATCAATTCGCTCCGCCGCCTCAGGCCACCAAAGGTCACAAAACTCCGGCCAACCACTCGCCAACGTCCCTGCTATCATCCCCCAGAATCCTATCACACTCGATCGAGCATAGACGACGAACGAATCGAAAACCCATACCTTAATAAAACTAGGTTTAAAAACTTCAACCTCTCGCCGCCGCCACCACGTTCAACTGCCGACCATTTCACTATTTTTCCTGCAACCCCTGATCACTCCTCCACCTCCAGGAGGAAGCTCGATCACCACGAACCAGAGGATCACCAGAAATCGATGATATAGTGAAATTTGAACAAACTCGAACTACTCTCAAATTCTAACTCGAAAAATTATGATTTGAGTTTTAAAAATCAAGTTAAAGCGTACGAGTTCGATCTGCATACCTGAATTCATGAATTAAAATGTTTAAAATTTGACCAATTTAAAGTTTTGCTCAGTATCTTGGTTTTCCAGAGACATTGACAAGTTGTTTTAACTTGTATAAATTTTTAAAACTTAATGTATACTATAACAAACAATTTTTTTTTAATCTTAAGCCCAAACAATAAGTAGATCAAGAGGAACTGATTTTTGAAACTAAAATCTTGTGTTAGAATTGTAGACAGAGAACATATGTGAATAATAGCCTGCACACCCTCACTCATCAATCAATATACACAGAGAATTCATGTTTATATCCAAGCATACTTATCACAATATACTTGCAACAAATCCATATTTTTTTCAAATTTAAAACAAGTGTTACTCACAGTGATTTCTAGAATGAACAGAGCTTCTTTTGAACCAGGCTTGTGAAAATTTGCAATCTGAAACCCTTTCTTTGATCTTTGGTTTGAGTTGAATTTGTATTATTGTTTTAGTTGAATTTTGTTTGAGTTGGAAATGATGTTTACTTCAATTTTACATGGCTTGGAATGGACGAAAATGAATTGAAGAGTTTGATATGTAGGAGATGAGTGTACTGGTGATAAATTTGTACAGGGTAATATTTTTTTAGTACAAATATAGGCATAGATATTTTTTCTCTCTTGGTGGCTGATAGATATGGCATTAATTGCCTTTGTACAAATCTACATATTTATCCTTATTTGTTTGTTCATACTTATCCACTTTTATACGGTATGTACAAATTATTTTTCATTCTTGTATTGCAAACATGTATATTTTTTCATAGTTTATCTATCACTAGAATTATCTAAGTGTTCACTTATGTGTCTACTTTAAAATTGTTATAGTTATCGTTTTAGCTTGTATATCTATTACTATCTTTAACATAACTACTATTTTTATTTCTTTATTTTAGCTTACTACCCAACATTTAATTTATAATTATTTATTTATTTTTTCTTTCCACTTATGTTTAATATCATTGTCTTCCTTTGCAAGCTTCATAGATCTTTTTCTTTTTCTTTTATATAAGCTAATACATATATATTTTTGTTTTCTTTAGCTAATGTATTGACTTTATATTTTACATACACGAGTGTATTTCTAACTTAAATATTTATTATTTTGTAAGTATATTTTGTTTGCATTTTATTTTATTTCATATATTTATTCCTATTTTAACTTAAAATTTAAATTCAAATCCACTCATATATTCACATATACATATATATTCACATATACATATACAAGATTTAATTTCGAATGATTCAACACATATTCTATTTGAATTTGGAGAAACTCAAATCGATTTACCAATTAATTTCATAATTTTTTTATTCAAAATTAAATTAATTGTCAATTTAAA
The DNA here is from genome assembly GCA_030737815.1 of Allium fistulosum. Taxonomy (NCBI): domain Eukaryota; kingdom Viridiplantae; phylum Streptophyta; class Magnoliopsida; order Asparagales; family Amaryllidaceae; genus Allium; species Allium fistulosum. Next base: position 697,790,702 of record CM060906.1, read on the forward strand.
CTTATTAAAAATCCGGGATCATTACAGGATAGATTGTCTAGTTGCCTTCTTAGTAGGTTAGAGAATTTGATATATCTGGTAGGTCCGAGTCAGCTATAAGTTTGTAGTTACCTTGAGAAAACTATGATGTTAAGACAGATAGTCCATTGATTTTGACATGTTGATCATGTTTACCTATGTTGCATGCATGCATGTTATTGTTATTATTATCTATTTTACCCATTGTGGTTATAGGAGTTTGATTTGCAAAAAACATATTTTAAAGGGATATTAGTGTGGAGAAAACCTGTTCTGCTTAGCGGCACGTTCTCACTATATGTCCATAAATCGAGATGGCATATTATTATTCACACATGGCTTTTTGTTTGACCCAAAGTTTATGATTTCTCCTTAAACTCTCGGATGCTCAAAATTTGGTTTGAGTAGGTCAGGAGTAAGGGTTTACAGGTAGATTGGAGAATAAAGCTTCCAGAGATATGCAGGAGGTAGATCTAGATATGTAGGATCTTCCACATATATATGTATATGTATGTATGTATGTATGTATATTATATTCGCTGTGTTGAAATTTCATTTTGTTGTATTGTATGTAATGGCAGATGTTATGACTACTTAGTAGTAAACTCTGATCAACCAAGGAGACATCTTTATATGTTGCTCTTGGAGTATTTTGTAATAGTTATATTTTACCTGAATTTGGGCAACATTTATGATTATGTAATAAATATGAAATATTACCTTTGGAATTCAATGTGAAAGTTTTTTTGAAATTTTGTTAAGAAAACTTTTGTATTCTTGTGCTTCTAATGTTATTGATACAATTAACATTACCATATTTTTCCACCAAATATTAATACTATAGAGTACTGTGGCATTTATAACGCTTAGTTTCGGGCCTCAAAATGGGGGATGTTACAGTCGGGGTCTGAAGCACTTGGGAATGGAGTACTAGAAGCAAGAAAGGAAAGTTAGTCAAAAATTAGCTAAGCAAACAAGTCGTTACCGAGCTATTCAAGTCGGTACCGAGTTGTTTTGGTGATTACAGTTGGGTCAAGCTTGTACAAGGAGGAAGTAGAGGACTCTGTAGATCAAGATGGAGGTGTTGGCTCGCTCGCTTGAGGATTGGATGACGATGTAATGACATAGTAAAAGCTTTGTGTCTTCGGTTGGTGACTCGTGAAGGGAGTAGGTACCAGAGATAGCGGCTCGATAAAGGAGGGAGTCGTGGAATGAGGCACATGGAAGAGTTCCTGGATAATGAAAACTGGATTGAGCAAAAAGGAGGGCTCGGATGTATGTGCTAAGGAATTATTGGTACTCGGAGTGTTTTCTATTGTAGTCGAAGTAGGGGTATTATATGTGGGGACTTTCATGGATCGTTGGAATGGATCTAAATACCGAGGAAAAGTGGCTTTGGGTCTAGTGTGTATGACACGTATCTAGCTTTGGGCTACGAGACAAGAGGGTACATTGAAAACCAAGATTCTCATTAGTCCCTGGCAATAAAGAGGCCATACGAGTTATCGTATATTCAGAGCACGTTGAGTGATAGTGAGGATCGCTTGATGGATGTTATGGTTGCTTTGGTTACTTTCTTTAATAGGCTATCACTCGGAGACATCACTGGGAGTAGGTACTAGAGATAGAGATATCTAGACACCCACCATTCTATTTTGAGTAAAGTACCTTTATGATATTTATAGAGTAGTGTATTATGTTGTTATGTGTTAACTCTTTGGTTATAGGGACAGGTCAGGTATGGTTCGTGTACCTCTATTCCTTACTATATTTACCCGTATAGTATTTTAAGATTCATTTACTGCTCACACCAAATTGTTGGCTGACCCAAGGTTTTATGCTTTATTTCTTATTATATTGGGTACCATTAAATGAGTTGACTAGATAGCAGTTCTAGATGATGCAATATCTATGTGGAGGATGAGCTAGATGGAGCTATCTCGTATTATATATATATATGGATTTATATGTTTTTCCACTGTGCAACACTGTGGAGCATCGGCAGTGCTTGCTTATTCTTCTTGTAATGAGATAGTTGTTGAGTTTGATTTTGTTGTATAAACTCTACTGCTTTTGATGTATCACTCTGTGGATCTATTACTCTAATGATTTGTTCACATAGTTATTACTATCTCTCTTGTTATATCTTTGATATTATATTATATCCATGCACTGTAAGATATACGTTAGGTTATATGATGTATTTGTTTCATTCTCAACCTTGATGATCGTCCTACATCGACCGAGCACGGCTGTTGCACACGATTTTGATATTATTGGTGTCGGTGGTATATGACAGCTGTCACATTTGATATCAGAGCCAGGTTACATGATTAACTTAATTTGGTGTTGTGATCCAATAGAGGTAATGAAGGAGTTATCACCCTAGAGTAGATCGAGAGTGCATATATACAGGACAGAGCGTCCTTGTTGTATGTTTTGGTTTTCAAAGCTATATAGTAGTATAATATATAGTATAAGTCGCATGCACACGAGCACAATAAACCCAGTTTTCTTTATGAGTGATCAATTATTCTTGTTACATATTAAGAATGAGCTGGCATGCAAGAAATTCTATGAGGAATTCTGCTACGGGAGTTGAGGAGGAGTGGGGTCAGGAGCTGCTATACCTGACTTGCAAGCAATGTTGAATGTTGTGATAGCAAATATTATAAGGAATGTTCAGGTTGCTTCTGGTGTGTCCGTTGGTGTGGGTGCTCCCGTGCAAAAGCCGAGGGCTGATTTCTCCAAGTTGAGTAAAGACTATTCTACTCTAGGAGAAAAACCAGTCCATGGAACGAAGTCAGCCATAGAGGTGCAGGATTGGTTGGATATCTATGAGCACATCTTTAGTGATATGGAAGTGGATGATGCTATGAAGAGGAAGCTGGCCTCTAGACAGCTTCTAGGGTGGGGCATGAATCGAAGGAATGCCATTACTATTGCTACCTTTGAAGATCAGTTTACGTGGGACCAGTTCAAAACAAGGTTTGAAGAGAAGTTCATTCTACTGCACAGAAGTCAGTGCTGTTTAGGAAGTCTGTTGATCTTAAGCAAGGAGAAATGTCAGTTTCTGAGTATGTTGCAAAGTTTTATTCTTTATTGAAGTATGGGATGTCATTCATCGACACTCTAATAAGGAAAAATGAAAAATTCATCATTGGTCTGGATGATTACCTTGGAGAGAAGCTGGTAGACCACATTGATGAGACATTTGAAAGCTTGTTGAGAAAGCAATTTGTCATGAGAATTTGTATCCTAAGTCTAGGACAGGTGTTGTCGTTTCTGTTGAGAAGGAAGAGCCAAAACTGCAGCAAGTCGGTGGAGGCAAGAAAACGTGGAACGGAAAGAGGAAGCAGTCTCAAGGGAAAAATGCCCAAAAGAAAGCTAAGTGGGAACCTACTTGCTATGGGTGCAAGGAGAAGGGTTACTTGATTAAAGATTGCAAGGTGAGTGAGAAAAAGAAATGCTACAATTGTGATAAGCCTAGGCATTTGAAGAAGGATTGTCCGTAACAGGTGAAGGATAAACAGGTCGTGAAAGCATATGCTTTGTATGAAATTCTGGCTTCGTCTAGTGCTCCCTCAGCGAAGGAGAAGGGAAAGGGAGTCGTTATTCAAGGTATGCTTTCCATTAATGATGTTTCCATTCGTGTTTTGTTTGATACCAGGGCTTCACATTCATTCTTATGTAGTGACCTAGTAGACAAATTGGGATTGAGACCCGAGATAATAGACCGACCTTTGATTGTGGCAAACCCTATTGGAGGCCGTACTAGCCTTTGCATGGTTTGTCATGGCCTAGTGTTATCAAGTCATGGATGCTCATTTGTTTGTGATTGCTTTGTCTTGAATTTTATTGGGTTCGGAATTATCTTGGGAATGGCTAGCTTAAGAAGTATGTAGCGATAGTGGATTGTGAGAAGCTATTGGTAACAATCGGAGATGTGGAAAGGCATACGGTAGTGATTGGCTGCCTACCAGAGGATGGGGTGATGGTAAGCTTCCTATATTCGCTTGAAGTTCCATAGGAGGGATTATCATATGTGCCTATCACTAGAGTGTATCCAGATGTATTTGAGGAACTAACTAGTTTGCTATCGCATAGAGAGATTGAGCTTTGGATAGACTTAGTGAAGGAAGCCAGACCTATAGTTATGCCTTTGAGGTGTTAGCACCCATAGAGTAGGACTTAAAAGTGCAAGTGAATGACTTGTTAAGGAGAGGGTTCATTTGAAGGAGTACATCTAAGTGGGGTGCACCTGTAGTATTCGCGACTAAGGCGGATAACTCTTTGAGGTTGTGTGTGTATTATCGCGAGCTGAATAAAGTGACGAAGAAGAACAAATATCCACTCCCACACACTGATAACTTATTTGATTAGCCTCACGGTAAGAAGGTGTTCTCTCAAATGGATTTGGCAACGGGATTTCACCAGCTTAGAGTAGCGAAGGAGAGTGTGCATATTACGGTGTTTCATACACCATCTGGTTTTTATGAGTGGTTGATTATGCCATTTGGATTGACCAACGCTCCATCACACTTTATGGATCTCATGAGTTGGATTTTTAGAGATCAGCTGAACTAGTTCATGCTTTCGTTTGTGGATAATATTTTGATCTATTCCAGAATTGAAGAGGAACAAGACGCACTTGAGGATTGTGCTAGAGGTGTTAAGAAAACACAGGTTAAGAGCAAAATTTTCTAAGTGTCTCTTATGGAAAGGAGAAGTAAGATTCTTGGGTCATATCATTTCTGGACAGGGTATAGCAGTGGATCCGGCGAAGGTGGCAGGGGTCTACGATTGAAACTAGCCCAAGAATCTATGGAAGTGAGGAGTTTCCAAGGATTGGCGGGATACTATAGACGCTTCATTAAGGACTTCTTAAAGATAGCAACACCGTTGACCAATTTGACGAAGAAGAATCAGGCTTTTATATGGGATGTAAAGTGTGAACATGTGTTTGTAATTCTTAAAGAGAGGTTGATGAGTGCACTAGTATTAACCATTTCAAGTGGAAATGAGGAGTTGACAATATATACAGACGCATGTGGTACTGGATTGGGTGCGGTATTAGAGAAGGGAAAAGTTGTTGCCTATGCTAGTCAACAGCTAAAGCTGAACAAGAGGAATTCTCTAACTCATGATTTTGAATTAGCGGCAAAATAGTTTTTACTTTGAATATGTGGAAGCATTATTTGCTAGGAGAAAGGTTTGAGCTATTTACAGACCACAACTTTGAAGTACATTTTCTCTCAAAGGGATCTCAACCTTCATCAGCAACAGTGGTTGGAGTTCTTGGCCTCCTATGACTTTAGCATTTCCCATACAGCAGGAAAAGAGAATGGGACTGCCGATGCATTAAGTAGAAGACATGCTAGTTTGGGAGCAATATTCTTGGAATGGAAGTAGACTGAGTACATTAATGGACATGATTTCCGGCTTCATTGCAAGCTGGAACCAGAGATGTTAGCAAGTTTATCGATCAGACCTACAATAATTGAAAGGATCGGTGCAAAAGCGATATGCTAGATTGGCGGAGATCATAGCAAAGATAGTAGAAGGAGTAGAATTTGAAGACATGAAGCAATACAAACTCAACAGAGATGGTTGGCTTCGTAAGGATGGGAGATTGTTTATTCTCGATATTTATGGATTGTGAGATGAAGTACTACAAGAGTGTCACCATTCCAGGTTGACCATTCATCCTAGTGGTAACAAGAGGTACCGAGATATGATGCAGACTTATTATTAGAAAGGCATGAAGAGGGATGTTGGGGCATTCATCTCAAAGTATATGAACTGCCGGTTGGTAAAGGCACAGAAGAAGAGACCCAGTGGATTGTTGCAACGCTAGATATTCCTGAGTGGAAATGAGAGCAAGTATCGATGGATTTCATTGATGGACTTTCGAGGACTCGAACAGGGTGCGATAGCATTTGGGACGTGGTTGATCAATTGACCAAGAGTGCTAGATTTATACCCATAAAACCAAATAGAACAGCATCCAAGTTAGCTGAGTTGTATGTAAAGTGGATAGTATGATTTCTCGATGTGCCAAAGAGCATTATGAGTGACCGAGACCCATTGTTCACCAATGGGTTTTGGAAGAGCTTACAAGAGGCGTTTCGTACCAGCTGCATCTGAATATAGCTTATCACCAGCAAATAGATGGGGAAACCAAGAGAGTAAATCGTATATTGGAAGATCTTTTGCAAGCATGCATTATAGATTTTGGAGGATCATGTGATGGCCATCTACATCTGGTAGAGATTACATACAATAATAGTTATCGACCTAGTGTTGGTATGGCTCCTTATGAAGCATTGTACGACCGACTGTGTTACGCTTCGTCATGTTGGTGGGAAGCGGGCGAGAAACTGATACTTGGGCCAGATATGATTAGGGAGACTTCAAAAAAGATTGAGTTGATTCGACAACGAATGAAAGCTGCTCAAGATCGAGAAAAGAGCTACGTCGATAAAGGACGAAGAGATTTGGAATTTTCTATCGAAGATATGGTATTTATGAAGGTATCTCCTTTAAAAAATGTAGTTCGATTCGGTAATAAGGGGAAGTTGGCATCGAGATTCGTAGGTCCTTTTCCGATAATAGAAAGGATTGCGAAGCTAGCATATAGGGTCGAATTACCTCAGAAGATGGTAGGCATGCACAATGTTTTTCATGTCTCCTATCTACGGAAATTTGTGCAGGACTCAATCATGATGATTATACTGAATCAACTTGAAAATGTTGAGGTAGAACCAGAAGTTTCGAGATCTTGTAGGCCGGTTCATATTGTTGGACATGATACAAAACAACTTAGGAGAAAGTCGGTGAAACTAGTAAAGGTACAATGGAGCGGAAGTGATGACGATTATACGTGGAAAACCGAGGAGAGCATGAGGACTTCTTATATGGAGCTCTTTGAATGGTAAGACCCATCATTTATCATATCTACTTTCATCATTGTATATCACATTTGGTAGGTTAGTATTCCATATGTTAGGCTAGGATCACCTATTTTATGGATTACATGAGTGGTTGTTTGATATGGTTGATGGTTCCATATGATTGTTAGGCATGTGGAGTAGTAATGGTTGCTTATAATTTGATTGGTTTAGGGATTTTGGGGGAGAAATTACTAGGGGGAGAATGTAACAACCTATGTTTTATATATCAGAGGATCGTTAAATATTTTTATTTTATTCATGTTAGGTCGTATGGCTCTATAATTTTAGGATATGATTCTTAGGGACATTTTGGACATTTATGATTTTTTTTCAAATTTCTGTGTGATTATTTTGACCCTAAATACCTTGTTTTGGGCTATAACTTTTCATATAAGTTGAATTAGGGTCTTAAACTAGTTCCATTGCTTCAGGATGATAGTTTCCCATTTCGTAGAGTAGTCATAATAAGAAAAAGGACTTTCTATTAGAAAGTTATGACTGTTTTAACTTAAGATAGCTTTTGGCCTATATTAGTGAGTAATTAGTTAAGCCCATACTTAGGTCCACTAATCTAATTCAGGATTAGTATAAATAGGGGGCTGTAGGAGCTGAATTAAAACTTTTTCCTCTTCCCTAAATCAGTTCAAAACCCCTACTAACCCTAAATTTATCCAAAATCACATAATTTACTCTTTAATCTTTACCAAATCACTAGTTATAGTGAAGATCATCAAGTAGAAGTTAGAGATCATCATTTTGGTTGATTTGCATTGCTTTCTATTGCTGTCCACTTCAGATCTAGACTTGAATGGGTTGATTTTGGTAATTGTTCGGTTTATGCCTTCTCACTATCCTATGCATGTTTATATAGTAGAATTATATGTCTTAGTATGATTTTTTCCCCATAACCTTTTCTAGTTTTAATTACATGCTATCATATGCTTATGACCTAAATTTGTGAATCTTTGAAATGGTTTTCAATAATGACTTAGTAATTCTCTTTATTCATATTCATATGTGTATGTAATATGTAGATCCAAATTAGAATTGGCTTGCTTATCACATTCTTGTGTATTGCTTATTGAAATGGATGTATATGCATGTTATTCTATGATTGTATATTGTGTTTTGGTGTTGTTTGCTAATGTTTCAGATGCTTAGAAGATGGGTTGGTGAATTTGGAAAATCAAAAGCAAAGATGGTCAAAATTGGACAAAACTTGGAGGGGAGGCTCCGGGGTATGGAGGGAGCCAGGAGTTCAAGTCGCACGTCTAAATTCACCAAGTAGATAAGTCGGTACTGAGTTATTCGTGTCGATACCGAGTTATCCATGTTAGTCATATGGGTCAGCGATTATGGAGGATCTCTATAGCATGGCTAGTAGAGGTGGAACATGGCAAGATGCAAGAGATTGGCTAAGTGTTGGATGTTATACCGACTAGTTTCTAGAACTCGAAGATGAAGGCTTTGGCATGGGACCGGGTTGTTTTGATGGATAGGTTGGGGTTTGAAGCACTTAGGATGGAGTACTAGTAGCAAGAAATAAAGTTAGCCAAAAATTGGCTAAGTAAATAAGTCGGTACCGAGCTATTCAAGTAAGTACTAAGTTGTTTTGGTGATTGCAGTGGGGTCAAGCTTGTACAAGGAGGAAGCATGGGATTCTGTCGATCATGCTGGAGGTTTTGGCTCACTCGCTTGAGGATTGGATGGCGATGTAATAACATGGTAAAAGCTTTGTATCTTCTGCTGTTGACTCGTGAAGGGAGTAAGCACCGAAGATAGTGGCTCGATAAAGGAGGGAGTCGTGGAATGAGGAACATGGAAGAGTTCCTGGATAATGGAAACTAGATTGAGCAGAAAGGTGGACTCGAATGTATGTGCTAAGGAATCATTAATACTCGGAGTGTTTTTCTATTGTACTCGAAGCAGGGGTATTATAAGTGGGGACGGCCATGGAACGTTGGAGTGGATTTAAATACCCTGGACTAGTGGCTTTAGGTCTTGTTGTATAAACTCTACTGCTTTTGATGTATAACTCTGTGGATCTATTACTCTGATGATTTGTTCACATAGTTATTACTATCTCTCCTATTATATTTGTGATATTATATTTTATCCATGCGCTGTAAGGTATACGATATGTTATATGCTGTATTTGTTTCATTCTCAACCCTAATTAGTCCAATATCGATCAGGCATGGCTGTTATTGGTATCGGTGGTATAGGATGGTTGTCACATGTAATCTACATAAACTAGGGTGTATATTATGTTCGTGTATTACATATAAAGGATTGGTTATTTTACAAATCATGGGGTATAACTCTTATTATACCTACATCAATAACAACTTACGAAGATTTCCACCCGAAAGTTTAGCAACCAACACTAAATAGCTCTAGTTTAATTCCTAGTATTCGGTCATGATAAATAATTGTCTAACCAACATTGAGTTAACATTCTCAATGGCAAACAACTTAATTGCACATACACACTAAGCGAACATCGCAACGTCTGGGCTCGCACGGAGTATATGACCTCAACAATTTATGGCCTACTGAACCATTTGTGTCACCTTCTCAATGGTAAACATGTCATATGCTCTTTATCATTCAACCAAAAACTAAAGAAATTGCTTATAATGATTCCCCCGTAGGTTCAGCCACTACCCGACCATATAGTCCTATTATTGCGTATGTCTCTATCTCTGTTCCCCACTGTCCAACAAGTTAAACACGTGACTGAACATGCCCCAATAACAATAAAGCTTTTAGTTGTGCTGCAATCACACGCCTTGTCGAGTTCCACACTATGCACACCATGAGGTGCTAGGTACGTCATCCAATGTAGAACTGCACGGCTACATGTAGCTATGCGAACTCCTAGAAGTTAAGAAAGTGGGAAGAAGTTTCCTTGATCCATCAACTTGGCCTGCACCGGGTCCAGGTTTAACCTGGGCTTGCTGAAGTAACGCAGATGTTTGAAAAATAATTCAGACTTTTAATTCCCCCCGTACAAAATTTTGTTATAGGTATTCAGATGTCTGGTTTCCTTATTCAGACGTCTGACTTTGATTATAGATGTCTGAATAAGAATTCAGACATCTGAATTAGGTCACTTTTGAACTATTTCTTTTCTATTTCGAACTGTCTAAAATTCAGAAGTCTAAAAGTGAATTCAGACGTTTGGTTATGAATTTTCCAGATTTGTAATTTTTTTGTTTAATTTATTTTATTCTCTTCTTCCCGGATATGAATATGCAAGCTAGATTTATTTTTAACAGTATTTTGGTACGATTTCTATTTTTGAATATATATATAACTTCAGCTAGTTTATCTTTACAATTATAGACAATATTTCAATCGATTACCTACGGGAGTTTAAACAACCAATCTATGTATGTTTCAAAATAAATGGAATTAATTCAAATTAATCACAAAGGTGTATTCAATTATTATTATTTTATCCAAAATTGTCCCAAACTTTATCATATAAAAATTTATATCCATAGAATTAGACATGGTTTACACTAGTCTATCTTTTCCTCTACTTCAATAAATAATTTATCAAATTATCACTTAGGGATTTTCCATCATTTCTACCCTTATAGATTCATAACTAAAATTATAAATTTTAATAAACTCTATGTTGAAATTATCACTCCAATTATGGAAATCATATTTTTATTCACGTAGATGTAAATAAATTTAACTACTTATGAATCATCATAACATCGTAGTCAACTCACTTACCTCAAAAAGTCATTTGTAGAATTTTCTCTTCTAATTTGATCTGAATTTGTTGCTTCTCTTCTTTGCCTGGTAATTTTTCCTACCTTCAATTTGAATCTTCCACCCTTTGATTCTTTGCTTCTCTCTCTTTCTTTTGTTTTTATTTTAAAATTTGGAGGATAGATTTAAGAAATTAGAGTTTAAGTTAAGAAGTTTTGAAGGTGGAAAAGGAAAAGAACGTGTAGATTTGATGTGCACGTAAATGTGTATATTTTTACCATCATATTTAATTTATTTAAATTAAATAAATGATCATATCGGGCATTTTAACTTGTTTAAACAAAAATTCATATTATTTTCAAATCATCACATATTCATCTTCATCCAAGGGCAAAATGGTCATTTTTGTGCATATATTATTAAGAAAATTTAATTGGAAATTTCTATATTTTTTATAGGAATTTGGCTTCATATATAAGTGGTTTGATGAAGATGTATGCATGCACAAGAGTGAAGATAAAGAAATGAAGATGGAAATAATTCAAAGACATGATAATGGAGGACCCCACCCATCCACCTACCTTAATGTACAAATTAGAGGCTAATGCACATGCTTATGGAATTAATGGCTTCATGTACACTTAAATGATGATTAGTGGATGTTAATGATTACTTGGCCTCCACACTTCAGGGTATTTTGGGCATTCCCCAAAAATATGAATTAGGGTTTAACACATGTATAAGTACCCCTTATGTTTCATGTAACCCTCTCCTTTCTTAGTCTCCCTTAGTCTCTCTTTAGTTTAGTTTAGGCTTAAAATAAAAAGACAAACTCTCTTTCTGTTTTCATGGTTACTTAGCCATTTCTACTTTATGTAACTTTTTTTTTATGCAATGTAATTATTGTTTCCTTTTAATTACATGTTCATTTTCTTTCATGCTAGTAGTGTAGATTTTCTTTTATGCAATTAGATTAGTTCTCTTTTTCATTAGCTTTCATTTTCCTTTCTTTTTAGTTTCATGTTGCTTGCTACAGGTGTTGATATGATAACACAAATGAGAGGCTAATCCCTTCAATTTAGGGGTAATGAAGCCTCTAATCATGTAGCTTCAACATTTTGATGTTTTATACTCTCTTTTTGTGCTTTAATGAGAATGTATGAAGTGGTTAACTTGTTGTTTTTGCTTTGAATTTGATAGCCTATATTGTTGACACCAAATAGGCTATACTCAAACAATCACTAAAACAAATTACCTCTTCATCTACATATGATGATGGTAATGAAGTGAATGTTGAGATTAAAATTTGATGGTCTATATTTCTAATAATAGTTAATAGGCCATACTTAAAATAGATTTTGCTTTCAACTTTGTTATCATTTTTCATATGAGTTAGTAAGTGGTTTAAGGGGTGTGTTATAGTTTGATGGCTTATGTTGAGCTAATTAATAGAACAAATAGGCCAACTTATGATAGGCACATAAACTAAGCTAACTAATGACAAAGAAAAGAGAGATCATAACTTCATTTTGTTTATTTATGTGATCTAGAGAGTGGAAGTTGCCTCTAAATTATCTTAACACTCTCATATTTTTATCTATTTTCTTTTGTCATTTTTTTCTCTTTTTTTTTAGATTAACACTCTTCAACTTTGGTTAATTTGATTGAATAGAGATTTAAAATCAACAATTCCCTGCGGATCGACCCGTGTTCGCCACGTACTACAAGTGTACGCCGTGCGCTTACGGTTATTTTTAATTTGAAATTTTTCGACGGTTTTCTAACTCGAAAGAAATTCTGTCGATTAACAAGTTTTTGGCGCCGTTGCCGGGGAATTTGCTTTGATTTTGATTTTCTATTCTTCGAATTATTTTTGTTTGATTTTTGTGTGTTTGCATTTAAAAAAAAAATATTGTGTGTGTTTGATTTTTGTGTGCATTTGTGTGTGCTTGTTATTCTAGTGTTATTTCCATTTGCATTTTCATTATTATTAAAAAAACATACACAAAACAAAAACAAAACAAAAAAGATATTTTATTTATTTTCATTTACATTTGCAATTTTTGCTTAGATTTTACAACTTTGTTTTTACAATTACAAATGGTTCCTTTTCACTGTCTTTGAAAACTGTCTTTGAAAACATTTCACTGTCTTCCTCATCATTTTACAATTACATGTGCCACCTTCACTTGCCTAACCATCTTCCCTTGACAGTTCACTTCTGCATCTTCAAACTACAACTACACATTCATTTATATGAACCTTGCCTGACCGAATCACAACATCACCAGCACAGGGAACAACTTCAACAAAACAGCGAACTTCCCACTGTATCTCATTTCAGATACTCACTACTCCTTTTTGCTTTCTCTGTTGAAATAAAACCAACAACTTTTGCACAGTGCCAAACCACTATCGACACAGTCTTCCACCTAACAACTCCTATACCCTTGATCATCATTTCTCCCCTCCTACCTCGGACAAACTACATCACTCGCATACAACTGCCTCTCTTGCAAATCCATCGCACTGCCTTCAACCTTTTCATACCACCACTCAACCAATTCAACTTCCGAACCACTGCAATCCTCAAACTGTTCTCATTCAATCGGACTGTGCCACTCCACCACATACAAGCATACAAGCTTCATCTCCAAAACATTGCCAAAGTATACTTCACCTATGACACCTACTCTCTGACCATCGGCCAAAGTACACAAAACTGTCACAAGACACCACTCCACAGAACTAATCCTCACTGCACACATTCACATACTCACCTCACTGTGCTACTGAGCCTTCAACTTCACAACATTCAAACTGCACCACTGTATCACTGTATCATCAATTATCCCAAACTTCTGCACCACTGTTAGCAAATACTCCTCCACCAGAGCACCATATAACCACATACCAGTCACCACCATTCCAAACTGCTGCCATTACTCCATTACAGTCACTTACATCAACGACCATAGCAGCTTCTAATTCCCCTCTACCCGATCACTGCTGTGACGTCTGACCTTCCAGTATACATTCAATCCTCACTACCGACCTCCCACTACTGCATCGGCAACCATCCCCGACCACCCCTTTCATCACAATTCAACCTGACCACCACAATTTCACTAACCCAATACAAAACTGCTTGAACAACTGCAGCCATCATTCAATTTACACACTGCTATCAAATAAAGCATCCCCTTGCACGACTCTGCCTTCACTACCGAAGCCACTTCATTCAAGCAACCCACTGTGGCTCCAGCAGCTACTTCACTGACCTCAAACCCACCTGACAACATATCACACAACCAAGTTCGGTCATCACATTCTCCCAACCTCATCCCTTTGCCTGGTCACTTCTACCAAACACACTTTCAATACTAATCTGCCACATTTCAATATCAAACCAAAACTGAACTGACAATCACCCTCCCACTATTCTTCTTCCAACTGCTACCCACCAGTACCCTCCTCATTCGTACACTAGCCTTACTCACTTCCACCACTTCGTCGCGACCCTGAACCACCATCATCGCGCCTCAATTCGAAGCCAAACCACACCGCCTTCTCTATTAATCGCATCAGCAAACTCAACAAACTCGCGACTCCAAACCATCACTCCAATCGCAACTGCAATCCCTATCCACAGCACGCGAATTACCAACCCAGAATCACCCTAACAGCACTTCGCAATTATATCCCCAAATTCAATTCAACCAAAACACCAATTCACTACATGCGAACCCCTTTCGTTTATTCTTTGATTTGGGAATCGCAATTTTAGTAATTCTTTGATTTGGGAACTGGTTAGTTTGAACAGAAGAGAGAACATTTTTTTTAAGGGAGAAAGTTTCGGCTTGTGGTCTTTGCATTGTGGGCTTATGGGTTTGTTTTAAGGTTGAGTTTAGTTTTTTTTTTTGTTAGAGTTTTTCCTTTTGAATTGTGTTGTTTTGTTTTTGGCCGTTAGATTCAATTTTCGTTCTTTTCTATAAAAAAAAAAGAGAATTCTATTTTCCATTCTTTTCTTTCTCTCTTTTTCAATTTTTTTTTTAAAGTAAAACTTCACTTTTAAATTTTGTTTCCTTTTCAAAAAAATAAATTGTTTTGAGTAGTTTTCTTTCCAAAACTTTTCCTTCATAAAAGAAAACAAAAAAAACCAATAATAATAATAATAACAACAACAATTGTATATATCTTGTTTTTAATTTTCAGGTTGTCAAAGCAGGAAATAAAGGAAGAATAGCTTGTTGAAAACTACCGCTCCGCTTTCCAAAAATAAATTGCTAGCTTGCTTATATATGTAAATTTGCTGCTTTTAACCTCATCTCTAGTTTTATTTGAATTGCATTGTTGGTTACTTGCATTTGCTTTTTATTAAAAAAAATTCAAAAAAATTCAAAAACAAAAACAAAAATCCATTCGTAGTTGCATTGTTAATACACGTTTAATTTCTGCTTTGCATTTCATCCTAGAATTTTTCATTAATAATAACGGTTAGACATCGATAACACTTAATTGTATATTGACAATTTGTCCTCTTTCGACAATTTAATTTCTTGGTGTCTAGGCTACGACAGAGCAATAACCATTTATAAATATTACGGTGATTCATAAATATTATAGTGGTTGTTCCTCTAAAAGTACTTAAACCTTCGGCTGCATTGCTACGGTGATTTGTGGTGCACCGATAGTTCATGTCCGTTACCTGGCTGAGAATATCTTGTTGATTTAAGACAAAGTGTGATTATACAATTTTGGGTTAACATAGGATAAATCATTTGTAATTAACCCTTGCATTCATTTAGTTGCATTAGTTCATGCATATTAAAAAAAATCAAAATCAAAATCCAAAACTAAAAAATTGTAAATATTCCTTTTCCTTTGAAATTTATAAATCCTTTTTCTTTGAAATTTCAAAAATCCAAAAAAATTTAGAAAAACCAAAATCCAAAAAAAAAATTATAAAACCTTTTCAAAAACAAAGAAAAATTTGAAAAACCAAAAAACAAAACAATAAAAATCAATTTCCCTTTTGAAAAATAAATTTTATTTGTAAATATTTTTCCTTTATAAAAAAAACATTCTTGAAAATGTCCGAGTTTCCCCACTCATTTGAATTTTACAATAGTTGCGAAAATCAATATAATCCATATGATTTCACTCCAAATTCGTATGGATATTTTAACGACAACTTTTGCATAAACGATTCAAATTTTGAATCACAAAGTTTTCAAAATGATGACCAACCCTCGAATCTCGAAAATAGCATTTCATCTCTACTTGAAATCTCTACACAACAAAATCAAATGATAAGTGATTTGTGCAATTCTTATTTGTGTAATAACTCGAGTCAAGGATTCCAAAATTTGAATTCAATTGAAAATTCAAACGATTTCGATTATAACCCATGCCAATTCAATTTCAAACTCCAAAATAAATTTCAAACTCAAAATGAAAATGGAAACAATTTTTCAAATGAATTTGGCAATGGGAATAATCTTCACCACGTTGCAAGTGAAAATTTTTGTTCTCAACAAATCCAAATCGAAAATCCTCAAGCTAATAATTATAAATTGGATTTTGTTGAACAAATGAACGAAATTTACGATGATCACACGGATTCGTTGTTTGAAACTTATATGAAACAACGTGAACAACAAAACCAAATCCCAACGTGTGACGAGTTAAGTAATAATCCATCTTTTACCCAAATCAATGATTTTCAAATAACAACTTTTGAAATTGAAAATAATAATCTTAATGAAGTTGTTGAAAACACAGTAATTGAGTTGGATTTCAATTCTTTTGAGGGTGTGGAACCAAATTTAAAATTCGATCTTACTTTTCTCGATTTCGAAAATTTGAATACAACAACTTTGGATTTTGAACTTGAGATACGCAATGAAGTTGTTGATAATCCAACAAAGGAAGACGAATTTAATGAACACGAAATTTTTGGACTTTTCGATGACGAGTTGTTAAATTCCGACGGGGAAGATTTAAATCATCACTTTGATTTTGAAATCAATAATTTTGAAGAATTTTTCAATGAAGAGCTTGAATTTCAATTTGGTGATAGTAAACTTGAATTTCAACCAATTGTTTTATCAACCCCAAAAATCATCCAAAAGGAAACAACTCGTAAGATTTTTAATAAAATGACATTCGTTTTCCCAAATCAACATTCAACTTTAAAATCATTTATGGTTTGGTTTTCCAAGCTTAAGCCGTGTCTCGTATACTTAACGAGACAAATGAATCGGTCTTTGGAAGACTGTTTCATTTACTTTTTGATGATATACTTTCTGATTTCGTGTAAATACCGTTCGTTCTCATATAAATAAAGGCCATTTTTATTTTTATCCTTCCACTTGGGTTGACTGTGGGGACACAGTCAAAACCAATTGTGGGGGGAGACTCGTCATCATTTTCGATTTTTCATGGTTTATTTATTTTTATTTTCTTTCCAAAATTTTAAAAAAAATCTCAAAAAAAAAATTAGAAAAAAAGCATTTTGATGTATTTTTTAAGAAACACTATAGGATAAATATATGGTTTTGGTTTATTAAATTGAAATTTTTTGAAAATTTATTCGTCTTAACAAAAATAAAAAATGAAGTTTGATTACAAATAAAAATGGTTTAACTAGCATATAGGAAGATTCATACGTGATAATTATGAAATATATCCTGATTGAAAATCTTTGTTTTAAAAAGTGGTTGATTTAAAGTAAAGGATATAACATTTTTTTTTGTCTTCTAAGTTAAATGATGCTAAGATGATTTTGCGAAACTCTCTCTAAATAAAAAACAAAAACACAAACAAACAAAAATTTCTTGTATATATTTATATATTTTCTTAATAAACACCTAGAGTCATGTGTTCACTCGCCATGCTCTGTACCCTTCTCACGTAAGCCCGAAAGGCAGTGCACGATCGATATATCTGGCCTCAGTCTATCTGAGTTAGGTGTATATATATATAAATTCTTTTTAATAACGCCTACAGTCAATAGGTGTTCACACTCATGTGTTCACTCGCCATGCTCTGTATTCCCCTCACATCAGTCCGCAAGGCAGTGCATGGGTAATATATCCGGCCTCAGTTTATCTGAGTTAGGCATATGTAAATATTGTAAATATCAATAAAATTTTCAAAAAATGGAGAGAGTAAGCAAATGAAATCCAAGCACTATTTTAACTTATTTGATTTGTTATTGAAATGAAATGAAATACCACTTTAATAAACTTTGATAATCAACTAAGGACCTATTTCATGGTTACACTTTGTTATTAACTGAAACAACGAGTTAAACTATTGTCTATTTGTTATGATAACTTGATTTTTGTTGGAAATTTTGACGAGTAAATGACTTAAATTTTCAAGATAATGACCAAAACCTATATTTAACTTATTTGTGTCGATTTAAAAGTAAACCCTTCATTTGTATATATTTTCAAAAAACTTGCATTCATCTCTTTTTAAATAAATCTTGCATTGTGTAAATATTTTCATCCTGCATTTGGATTTTGTGGGTAGTATCCGCTGAAAACCCTCACGAGACAACACTCATCCTACTTGGGACACCTAGAGGTTTAACGGCTTGTTGCATACGCTCAATGCAATTGTGCTCCCTACGAAAATGGATTTATCTTAGTTTTTCCTTTATTCGAGAACGTATAAAAAGATATGTGTGGGGGTATTTGATGTGCACGTAAATGTGTATATTTTTACCACCATATTTAATCTATTTAAATTAAATAAATGATCATATCGGGCATTTTAACTTGTTTAAACAAAAATTCATATTATTTTCAAATCGTCACATATTCATCTTCATCCAAGGGCAAAATGGTCATTTTTGTGCATATATTAATTTGAGAAAATTTAATTGGAAATTTCTATATTTTTTTATATGAATTTGGCTTCATATATAAGTGGTTTGATGAAGATGTATGCATGCACAAGAGTGAAGATAAAGAAATGAAGATGGAAATAATTCAAAGGCATGATAATGGAGGACCCCACCCATCCACCTACCTTAATGTACAAATTAGAGGCTAATGCACATGCTTATGGAATTAATGGCTTCATGTACACTTAAATGATGATTAGTGGATGTTAATGATTACTTGGCCTCCACACTTCCGGGTATTTTGGGCATTCCCCAAAAATATGAATTAGGGTTTAACACATGTATAAGTACCTCTTATGTTTCATGTAACCCTCTCCTTCCTTAGTCTCTCTTTAGTTTAGTTTAGGCTCAAAATAAAAGACAAGCTCTCTTTCTCTTTTCATGGCTACATAGCCATTTCTACTTCATGTAACTTTTTTTTTATGCAATGTAATTATTGTTTCCTTTTAATTACATGTTCATTTCCTTTCATGCTAGTAGTGTAAATTTTCTTTTATGCAATTAGAGTAGTTCTCTTTTTCATTAGCTTTCATTTTCCTTTCTTTTTAGTTTCTTGTTGCTTGCTACAAGTGTTGATATGATAACACAAATGAGAGGCTAATCTCTTCAATTTAGGGGTAATGAAGCCTCTAATCATGTAGCTTCAACATTTTGATGTTTTATACTCTCTTTTTGTGCTTAAATGAGAATGTATGAAGTGGTTAACTTGTTGTTTTTGCTTTGAATTTGATAGCCTATATTGTTGACACCAAATAGGCTATACTTAAACAATCACTAACACAAATTACCTCTTCATCTACATATGATGATGGTAATGAAGTGAATGTTGAGATTAAAATTTGATGGTCTATATTTCTAATTAATAGTTAATAGGCCATATTTAAAATTTTGCTTTCAACTTTGTTATCATTTTTCATATGAGTTAGTAAGTGGTTTAAGGGGTGTGTTATAGTTTGATGGCTTATATTAAGCTAATTAATAGCACAAATAGGCCATACTTATGATAGGCACATCAATTAAGCTAACTGATGACAAAGAAAAGAGAGATCATAACTTCATTTTGTTGATTAATGTGATCTAGAGAGTGGAAGTTGCCTCTAAATTGTCTTAACACTCTCATATTTTTATCTATTTTCTTTTGTCATTTTTCTCTTTTTTTTAGATTAACACTCTTCAACTTTGGTTAATTTGATTGAATAGAGATTTAAAATCAACAATTCCCTACGGATCGACCCGTATTCGCCACGTACTACAAGTGTACGACGTGCGCTTGCGGTTATTTTTAATTTGAAATTTTTCGACGGTTTTCTAACTCGATAGAAATTCCGTCGATTAACAAGATTCAGAAAGGCGGCGGCTAGAGATTAGAATAAAGATGAGTGAGGGTTAGGATCCTATTTATAGCTGAAAACTAGGGTTATTAGGTTAAATCCTGAAATTTATAATTACAAAAATGCCACTGGCTCTAGCTTCCGCTAATTTTGACCCATTTTATCAAATTCAACAAGTAATACATGTTTTCTAACTGTAAACAACATTGCAGACATAATGGAATAGGTACCGAGGCCTAATCCCAATGTTTATGAAAATTACTATTTTGTCCTTTTACGTAAAATTATATTTTTACCCTTATTTGTGTTTTTAATTTATTATTAAATTTTTTGAAGTGTTACATTATCCTCCTTTAAGAGGATTTCATCCCCGAAATCTCCCGAATAAATGCAACTTATTCATAAGATAACCAATATCCACAACCATCAACCATTTGCAAACATTATCCTTAGTTTCAAATTTTTAATACAGCATGTACATATAATTATGGAATGCATATGAACATATAGGTAATGTAAAATTAGGCGGTCTCCTGAACTAGTTGACCTTCTGAAATGCAAATGCTTATGTCATGTATCCAAGATGTATGCAACGCATTTTGTTTGCAATTATACATGGATGAGTAAGCATTCAATACATTTGTGAGAATGCGTTAAATATTATTCATATAACTGATAAGATAAAATGGATAAGATGAGGTATATCGTAGGCCAACATGAACGTATCAGTCCATATGTGAAATACTAACTAATAAAATACATCCATTAGCAACCATCATTCAAAGTATGTCTTGGTGACACGTTTACAACTGTGCCTAGCATCCAAATACTCCTACATAAGAGAAAATACTAAGCTAAATACTATGCGTATATGTAATTATACTAACTTAAATGGAAACTTACTAGAAAAGAGCTCTAGATGGGTAGCTTAGTTCTCTCATCGAGCTCACAAGTACCCTTAGTTGGATCGTCTTCCCATTGGGCTCTAACTAGTCTAATTTCTTTATTACGGAGTCGCTTTGCCTATGCTCAACAATATAGGTTGGTGTACGATTAACAAGTGACTCTCTCCACTTCAGCTTCTTCTAACTTCCTCAGCTCGACCATAGTAGCTGAAGCGTGTAAACACTTCCCACAACTATGACATAAGGAAGACATTATGAACCCCTGCTAGCTTTTAAGGATGTTCCACTCTATAAACTAACTTCCTTAGTCTCTTCATGATCCAAAAAGGCCCTACAAATCTTTTTGCTAACTTTCTCTAATTACCAAACCTAAAAGCATGTCTAAACGATGAGACCTTCACAAAGACCATGTTGCGAACTACGAATTCTAACTCCATGCGTCAGCTGTCAACATAAGATTTCTGCCTATTCTGTGTAGTCTTCATCCTTTAATGGATCAAATCTACTTTCTTCAGGTCTCCCTAACCATTTATGGCCCAATAATGATTTGATCTGTAATGTCCTACCAAAAAGTTGGAGATTTACATGGCCTACCATATAATACCTCGAATGGTGTCATCCATATACTTACTTGAGAGCTATTATTATATGCAAACTCTACTAATGGAAAGTGATCTCCCAAGAACCTCCAAAGTCCAAAATACAAATTTATAGAAAATTCTCCAATACTCGATTTATCCACTCGATCTGCTCATTCATTTGTGGATAAATGTGGTACTCAAGTTTAATTTAGTACCCAAGACCTCCTTAAAACTCCTCCAAAACTAACTAGTGAAAAGAAGATCTTAGTCACTAACAATGCTAGAAGGAACCCCATGCAAACAAGCTATCTCCCTTGATTAAGTTAGGGGTATCCCTAAGGGAAATTACGTAATTCGTTATATATATCTAACTCGATGATCAATCTTGTTCATAATAAAAGGTGTTATCTTTATATTATATACTTGTTATATCATGATATAATTAATTAAGTAATTAATTTAAAGTATATTACATAGAAAATCCTTAAATAATATGTTATGTGATAGTAATTACAATGCATTGTAATCATGAGAAATTTATCACATTAAAAGTAACGTACTATTTTAAATACCCCTAGTCAAGATATTTCGAGATGGGACATCAATACATCCGTTAAGACTAGAGTGCACAATGCTCTAAAATAATTTGGTAGTGTATTACCCATGGCTACTGGGGGCACCAAGGGGTTACGTACTGATAGTTATTGGATAACCATGGAATGACTCATAGAGTTTTCTATTGGTTAATATAACTAAGGTCAAACAGAGAATCTCAAAGTGATGATGTTACACAATTCCCTCTACTTGAGAATACCATGGAACTTTAATATGGACACTCCACTTTAATTATACTTAAATCATGGCTTGACATCCATGGAATGACTTAATTCGATCTGAGTTGAAGCATTGGAAGTGAAACACTATTCAATGGAGAATTCATCTCCTTAGTTATATGTGATTAGTATCACTGTCAACTATAGTCGACTCAAAGTTAAAGTCTCTGGCCAGAGTAATATGGTTAATAATAATTGTTATTATCGAATCAAGGATTTTGTGTTTGGACTTACAAAGTTGAATGTGGACGATGTTGGAGTTATGACCAAAACCAAATTCAGTAAGTTCTAATGTGATATATTTTGATGAAGAGAATTGATGCAAGTAATCATTACTGCTGGGTATCGCTATAATATATAAAATTGAATTAAACAAAAGATATGTAAGCAATATATTCAACCAAAAAATCACACCACTAGCTAAGGTGACATGAGAATTGAATTGTTCGATATTCATTACTAACTGAATTTACACCTTTGAGTCGCACAACTGAAATGATGGATACTCCGAATGAACTGCACGTTTAATTAATTTACAATCATTGTAAATTAATTAATATTTATGAAATATTAATTATTAAATTTTATTTAATTTTTTTGAATGCCATTAGTATTCAATAAAGTGCATATATAAAAGTTATAAACATACGTACAAATATACGATGTCGGTAGAATGTTTAAATTGGATTTAAATAGAATAAATACATAGTTGGTTTTAAATAAATTAAATGAATTAATATTTTGAAATACTAATTATAAAATATTTATTTTATTTTATTGAATATCATTAGTATTTACCAAAGTGCGTACACATAAGTTATAAACATGTGCGGCGATATACGATATCAATAGAACATTTAAATTGGATTTTAATAGAATTAAAGCTATTGAGATTTTGGAAAATTTAAGGTCCTATATGGCACCATCTATGGCTGGCCATGAATATAGAAGTGGGATAGGATTTTATTAAGATTTAATAAAGAATTAAGTGGGAAGCTTTTAAGGAAGGAATATGAAAGGTTTCAATCATTCCTTTAAATCAAATCTTCCTACTTTTGTTTCATTTAATTCATTATTTCTTGGCAATTCATTTTCTCTTGCCCTCTTCCTCTCTCTTTAGGCTGAAATTTTCATGGTTCCTAAGCCACAAAATTTCCGAAATCAAATTCAAACAAAAACAAATCAGTTCAAGGTGGTTCCTAACTTGTCTCTCAATTCTTGCAAGATCCAGAGGTCGATTCATCGAAATCTAGGACTTCTTTATCATTCAAGGTGCATTCACTTGGCTACATTTTAAGGTAGCAATTCTAGTTTCATTCATTCATATAGTCATCTTTTTCATATGATTTGGATCCATGACATAACACATTTCATCTGAATATATGTGTGTTTTGTTACATTGATTAGATCCCCTTTTTCTACACCCTAATTAATAACATATGTTCATCATGTTACTTTTATTTAGATTCACTTTATGATATACTTTGATTTATTACATGTTTATCTTATTAACATTAGACCTATCACATATGATATCTCATTTAACCTATTGTTCATATTACTTATGTAGTTTAGATCTGAAACTTTTATCACAAATTTATATGTGCCTACTTATTTTGGTATTATTTTAAAAACTATGGTTTAACAAAACACAATTTGAATTGAAATCTAAGTTATAATTAATTGACATAATTTTGTTACTTGTTATATACACAAATATGGATAAACCACATATGTTGCCTATTTGAAATTCTTTGGAAATTGAATGTATAATTTTCATGTTTGTTGTTTTGATTATAATTTTATCATTGTATATTTCTGTTTGTAAGATTTTTGAAAAAAAAAAGTGGACTTTTGTGCAAAACATCATAAACCTTTTCATTTCTTTTTAGTTAAAATTAGATTTTAATTTGTTGCTTTAATTTCAAAACATATATTAGATTACAGATTTACATATATATGTTGTTTTAATTTTAAACATAGTTTGCAATTGTTTGTATACACATACGTCTATATATATAAGATATTTATTATATACATATTTAAAAATTAAATTATGGACAACAAAGGCATATATAAAGGGCGAATGTGTCTGTTGCTGTGTAAATCCCAACACCTACATACATGCACATTAATTATATACATTGCTTATGTGTTGCGCTTACACAATATAAACTAGAGTATATTTGAATATACTTACAATTTAAGCTATGTATAAATTGCCCATTAATGACATTTAATTAATCAATAAATTTGATTAAAGAGAGAGAAATCAAAAATCTCTCTTCAAATAAAAAAAATCTTACCTCAATTAATTACATAAATTTTATAGAAAGAAACAAAAGGTTTCCTTCTCTAAATTACTTTAACAGGTAACTGTCAGATATATGGTGTATTTGATACACTCCTGCATTTAAATTTAAATCTACATATTTCACTCGCTTCCGACTGGCCCGATTCCTTCGCCCCCTACATATAAGGTCGCCAAAGATGCAGCTGCCCTCATGCTTCTGACTATAATAAAATGTGCGCATTTGGTTAGTCGACCGACTATGAACCAAATACTCTCACTCCGCTTTCTATTCCTTGGTAATCCATCAACAAAATCTATAGGGATATTTTTCCCAATTCCACTTGGATATATCTAAAGGTTGTAATAATCCACTAGGCTTCTTCTGCTTTGCTTTTACTCTCTGATAAGTCACACACTTAAAAAAAATGCTACTATATGTCACTTCATATTAGGCAAGTAAAATACTCTCTTCATATCATCGTACATTTTGTCACCAGCGGGATAAATGGTCATCCTAGAACGACGGGACTCTGCTAGTACCATGTCCACCAACTCCTTAATAAAAGGGACAATAACCTACCATCTCTTGGCAACAATCCTTTCGAATCAATGTAATAGCGGTCCAAATGATTTAAATGTTCTCCATTCTTTAGCTTCTCAAAAATACCCAATAACTCTGTGTCATTCTTCTAACTTAAACCAATATGGCCCATAAGTGAAGGCTAAAAATCTAGGCTGTCAACATCCCTAGTGTAATATCCGATGAAGGTAGAAAATCATATCTAGAAATGAACTCCAAGTTCTTCCATTCCAAAAACATAGGGCTTAACATCGCATGCTTTCTACTCAAGGCATCGGTTGCCTTTGCCGAAATTATACGATGTTAAGAACCCCATCCACCACTACTGCATCAAATTCACATCTTTTTGGAAGAATAAATACTTAAGAGAATTTTGATTCATGAATAACTCAAAGCATTATCCTAAAGGATAATGCCTCCATGATTTTAGGGTGAAGACAAAGCTACTAACTCAAGATCATGGGTTCGATAGTTTCTCTCATGTACCTTCAATTGTCGACTAGCATAACAAAAAACTATGCCCTTCTGCATCAACACTACACCCGTCCTATACCACAAGCATCGTTACATGCTACAAATGCCTTCGAACCATCAGGGAGTACTAAAATAGGTGCACTAGTCAACAACTCCTTTTGCTTAGTAAAGCATCTTTGCATTCCGAGTTCCATAAGAAAACTAAATTCTTCTTGGTAAGGCATGTCAACGATGCAATTTTTTTAGCAAAGTCCTTAATGAACTTCCTATAAAAGCTAGCCAAACCAAGAAAACTTCTCACTTCCATGACATTCTTTGATACATGCCAATCCTATACTACAGCTACTTTACTAGGATCAACTGATAGTCTATGCTCGAAAGAACATGTCCTAGGAACATATCCTCCTTATGCCAAAAGTGAAATTTGAAAACATTTTCCTTTAGCTTATGTCTATAGAGAGTATTGAGCACTTATCCTAAATGCAACTTGTTCATTTCCTTGCTTTTTAGATAGAAGAAGTATGCCATCAAGAAATACCACCATGAACTTATTTAGCAACCCTTTAAAGACCCGAGTAATGAGGTTGCATATGGCATGATTAATGTTAACCCACCTTTTGCCGAGGTAGTATACAGGTGGATTTAACCCAACAGACTTCGCGATTATCGAAGTCGATAAGTCCAGAGTACTCCTAATATCAGGAATGTTAGGAATCCACCAGAATTCAAATTACCAACACTGGAAGCTTATGACGGAAAGTCGGATCCAACTATGCATATGATAAGGTATATACGGCACATGGAATTACTGAGGCGATCAAAAGAAGTCCTGGCACGATGTGTCCCCCTATACTTAACGGATGTAGTTGCGCTATGGTTCAAACAGTTGGAGAGCGGTTCTATTAACACATGGATGGAATTGGTCGAAAGATTTATGAAGTAGTTTCGGGTTCACATTATGAGACCCAAGAATGTGATGACATTGACATCTATAAGTGGGCAAGAGAATCACTTAAGAATTTCTTAACCAGGTTCAATGTGGCAGTTGTTTCGGTGGATCGACCAGATCCATCGATGGTTTTGATGGTGGCAATGTTAGGAGTTGTAGATAATTTAGATTTTAAGATATCACTGATACGGGATCCACCGATGGATCTCAGGTAATTCTACCATAAAGAAAAAAGGTTTCTACGATAAGAAGATGCGAAAACTGATAAAGAAGCAATGGAAGTTAATATGGTACGGGGTGGAGAACTGCCCGGTGAAAGCTCAGGAAAGGACAGAGGTAAACGGAACATGGATAATAGCTTCGATGGATCAAAGCGATAGAGGGGGGGACCCAAATTCTCTTCTTTCTCGGAATTGAATGAAACCCTAGAACGGATATATCTGGATACCCGAGAGCGCCTTCCATATTGAAGGCCGGCAAGGAGGGAACCCTCTGAATGCGAACAGACATCAAGAAAGCGCTGCCTATTCCATAAGCTGGATAGGCACAATACAAATGACTGTAGGCATTTAAAGGATACCATTGAGGAACACGTGAGGAATGGTCAGTTACAACAATACATAAGGACTCAGGCCGTGGCGGTGGAACAGAAGCAGCCACCGTCCACCTCGAATAAAAATGGCACTGGATCAAGGCATCATCATCAATTTATCATCAACTGATCGAGATGGAATGGAATAAGTAACAAACTCCACAGTAGGACAGCTAAGTCACTTGTACATGTACGAGATCGAGGACGGTCCTTAGGAATGCTCTGAGATGATGATAAACCTTAGTGCTTGGGTTTGTAAAATTAGTTTTTCTTTTTCTTATTTTCTCTTCTTGTTTGCTTCGAACTTTGGTTTATTGGTTGTACGGAGTCTTATTTTACATTATGCCAAATGGACTTAGGAATGTTTAAGTTTGGATCAATGTAATAGATAACACAAGTCGTCAGGTATGGACTATACCTGGCAAAGGGGTAGGTCACTTCGCTCGAACGCGATGGATCGGCCTACTAAGGTTGTTGAGTATGGATTGTGCTCAGCAAGGATCCGGAGAGATCAAGGTCGTCGGGTATAGACTATGCCTGGCAAGGGGTAGGTCGCTTCGCTTGAGCATGATGGATCGGCCTACTCAGGTCATCGAGTATGGACTGTGCTCGGCAAGGATTCGGAGAGATCAAGGTCGTTATGTATGGACTATGCCTAGCAAGGAGTAGGTCGCTTCGCTCGAACGCGATGGATCGGCCTACTCAGCTCGTCGAGTATGGATTGTACTCGGCAAGGATCCGGAGAGATCAAGGTTGTCAGGTATGGACTATGCCTAACAAGGGGTAGATCGCTTCGCTCAAATGCGATGGATCGGCCTATTCAGGTGGTCGGGTATGGATTTTACTCGGCGAGGATCCAAAGAGATCAAGGTCATCAGGTATGGACTATGCTTGTTAAGGGGTAGGTCGCTTCGCTCAAACGCGATGGATTGGCCTACTCAGGTCGTCGAATATAGATTGTGTTTGGCAAGGATCGGGTGAGATCGAGGCTTTGGATTTGGCAAACGATCCGGTAAGATCACGGATTTGGCTACTGGCTTTGGATAGATATGGATTTAGTTAAGGATTTGGAATGTATTTGGAATTGGATATCGACTCGGAACAGTCATGTATTTCATGAAAGATCCGGAGAGATCATGGATTTGAATTGGCAACGAATTGGATTCTGGATTGGAAAATACGGCTATCAATGGATCATGGATTTTGGAATTTTGATTTACGGCAATTCAAAACACACCGTCCTATCGCAAGGTAAGTTTTGGGGGTGGGGGGGGGGGGTAAAGTGTTAACCCACCTTTTGCTAAGGCAGTATACAGGCAGATTTAACTCAACAGACTTCACGATTATCGAGGCCGATGAGTCCAAAGTGATGTTTGTGGAACCCAGAAGTCAAGTACTAATGATCATATAAATTTAAGATTGAATGGACTTGATGGATGTACAATGTAGGATGCTCAAAGTATGGAATATGGCTCAATGGACGGAAGGGATCGGCATGGATTAGCTCATTGAGAGGGATCGACATACTTTATGAAGGAGGGATCGACATACTTCATGAAGTAGGGATCGACATACTTCATAAAGGAGGGATTGGCATACTTCATGAAGGAGGGGTCGTCATATTTCATAAAGGAGGGATCGACATACTTCATGAAGGAGGGATCGGCTTACATTGGAATACAAGAGCATTCTTGAAGAAAACAACCAATGTCTCAAGATTTATAGGTCCAAATCATATGAAATTTGGAGCAAGGTATATGGACCCTAAGGGACCTACTCTTGGGATCACATATCAAATGGACAAAGTTGGAGGGATCGGTATACATCCCTCGAGAGGGATCGCGAAAGGCAACATCCAAGTCATGATTGACTCAAAGATCAAGCGACAACTTGAGTTCTACTAATTCAATTAGGGTGAAACTTGGAGGCTGCATAATACAAAATGGAGAAACTCCCCTAAGGAATGCATGGAATTTGGAAGAAGTTGGAGGGTTCGGTACCTATCCCTCCATAGGGATCGGTAGAAATCGGGATTTAACCAACTCCACCTCACAGAAAATGTGATATCTCACAAACCGTAAGTCGAAATGGCATAAAATTTGGAGGGCAAGTAGCTAACGTCATGGGGAACCCTCTAGTGGGATCGCACCTTCTTTGGAAACCAAAATAGGGGTCGGTACCAATCCCTATTGTAGGCCCAATGGGCCTGGAAATTTTTATGTGGCCTCATCTTGGTCTCCCGAACCTTCTATCAAAATTTCAGCCTGATCCGTATACGTCTTCCTCTATAAATACAGTAGACATGTCAGGAGATAAAGGATCTTCTTTCTACTTCTCTTTATCTTCAACTTAGGCTACACTATACCAATTTTATTCTTGATTTCAAATTGTAACTGTAAACAAACTTCAGTATAATAAAAAGGATTATTTGGGAGTGGACGTAGGCCGGGGTTAGCCAAACCACTATAAATCTTGTCTCTTTTTACTTTCTTTCTGATTGTTTTAATTTTGTTCTTCATTTATTTCTCTTTATATTTCTGTGATTGGATTGGATATTAGAACTTTTACATAATTGGGTGTTGGTGCCCAATTTTGATGCCAACAATTAACTACTCACAAAGTCCATCGGATGTGTAAAAAGCAGTTTTCTAAATACTATTCCTCGCCACATGCAACTTATGGAGTGCGGTAGCCAAGTCAAGCTGAGAGGAAACTTTTTCTCCCACTAAATGATCAATAAGATCATCTTCATGTGGTAGTGGATAACGATTCTTCTTTATCATCTTATTCAATTCATGATAATCGATGCAAAGCCTTAAATAACTGTCTACCTTAGTAGCAAAGAAAATTGGTGCCCCCACTCCAAAATACTTCTTCGAATAAAGCCCTTCTCCAATAATTCATTCATTTGCTTATTTAATTCACGTCTTTCTCTAGGAGAAATATACCTAAGAGGTAAGTTAACAGGTCTAGCATTCTCTTCAAGATAAATTTGAAATTCAATCTCCTTATGGGGAGGAAGACCATAAACTTCGGCAAAGACATCTAGGTAATCACGAACTACTGGTACTGAAGCTAACTCATCAAGAATATAGGTAAATCAACATCATATAACTCTTGGTATCACAATAAATCTAAAGGCTGCACCTACTACAAGTACCTAACTTAAGCACCTTCCTATCAAAATTTAGCGCCGCTCCATACATAGTCATCCATTCCATTCCCAAATTTAAACCAAAACTAGAAAAATCTAATTTAAAAGCATCGCAATTGAATACGACTTCCACAATATATAACTTCAAGCCCATACAAATCATGGATAAATAAATCGATCCGTAAACAGGATTCATACTAAAACATAGCCTATAACTACACTAGTCTCTAAGTGTAATTCATCTACTAATCTATTCAAAATAAATGAGTGTGATGCTATAGTGTCAAATAAAGTTCCAATAGATGAATCAGAAATAGTTAACTCACCTTCATTTGTAACCTTCTTTCCGTTTTCCATAGCTAGAGTTTTGCTCGAGCTAGGAACAACATCAAGCGCATAAGTTGGAACCACTTTATTGACACCAAAAGAGGCTCAACATCCAAAGTCTTGTAGAATAATAGAGATCTAGTAGAAAGTATATGAAAAACGGTAAGAACAACAATGTTTTTAAAGTGGTTCGGCATCTCAGGCCTACATCCACTATAAATTATTGATTTGTTTGATTGAGAGTCACTAGTATAAGGGTTTTTCTGATCTAAAAGCCTAGAACAACAAATAGTAGCTTCCTAAATGACTATAATGGAGGAGAGATAGTAGATAAATGAGATAATGAGCCAAAAGGTCCTTTTTAGTTGCTATAAGTTCTGTATTTATAGGAAAATCAGCCGGTAGAACTGGAGGCCCATGAAATACCTAGTTCAGATCCAAGAGTGTAGGAAGGGAAGATGGGGCCCTCTGGGCCATAAATTCTAGTCGGTACTGACATTAATTTTGGAGGGGGAACTTCCCCTTCTTCTCTCCATTGGTCTTATCCCTGATATATTATGTTCTGAGCAATTTTCCTTTAAGATTGTGCCGCTTCAGAGAGGTTCTGATACTGCTTGTACTTGTCAGTTTTCCTTTAGAAATTCCTTGAAGTTGTTTGTCTATTCCTTTAGTAAAGCAGTCCATGATGATTACACAAACCATTGTTCCATATATAAGAGTTTGGGGGCCCACAGAGGCAAATAGAGTAATTAGTGCTGAGTAGAATGTAATCGGTATCGAGTTATTTTCTTAGCTTTAATTATCCTTTAAATCCTTGAGTTCACTCTTATTGCCCTTCTAAGCATATTTCTAAGTTCGCAAATCGTTTCGCCTTCATCCCGACGCTTGGATTCCAATGAAAATCTGCTTGATCAAAAAGCCAAATAACACTTGCTCCCTAAAGTATGCATTCGTTGAAAATAAAGCATGCTCTGGAACAAGAAAAACGCATGCTATTATCCATCCATGCCAGTTAGGCAATCTAAGAGTTGCTTTAAAGAGTTGCCTTCATTCCACGAATACCGTTCAAGCGCTTTACATACTAGAAATTCCAATTTCCATACTAGGGACAAGGTCTACTCTAATGAGATCGATCCATGTCTTAGGTAGGTATGCATTTCCCTTTCTTTGCTTTTTCTTCAATTTCCACCCTAAAAATCGACTCGGTACTTAGTAGTTCTTCTCGATACCAAGTTCTTCTATTCATTACCGAGCACTGTGAATACTTCATACTTAGAGAATTTTCCTTTTACTTTTCATTACCTTCTATTCATGCCTGACCGCTTCAAGTTTTCAAGCTGGTGTCGATTCCTTGCAACCACCTTCCAATTACCTTAGACCGCTCATCGACGATCGTCCAATGTCGCCGCCGATTAACTGAACTCGTCACCACGACCTCCAAGTCATCATCTCAACCATCATCGATTACTCCAGAGCACTCGCCACTGATCTCCTTTGTCTTCCAGCCCAAATCCAAATCTTGACTTAATCTAAGGTCGGTGAAGCTTTTAAATCGTGGTGATCAATACCGAAGACGGTGATTTGGAGGGTGTTAATAGGGGCTAGTTGAAGTTTGTGCTAGATGTTCTTAGGGTTTGACTCGGGTCCAACCTAAAATGACCCCGAGTTCAACCTAGGGCGTGCTTTGGTCATTCCAAGAAGATGCTCGACTTCTTGACTTCTAGCCCTTAAATTCCCAAATGTTTTGAGTAACTCCTATAAAAACTCAATGATTGCTTACCCTTGTTCGAATACCAATAGCATGGTTCTTTTCAAAGAACGGTTATATAAGATGGATTCCAAAATTCGAACAATTCCATCCCTGGGCATTTCCAAAATCTGAACGTTCTCATTACACAGTGCTCTCTATCGTTTCACTTCCAGTGTTCCTGTAAAAGAAAAACTTCTATGTCACTTTGGGAAGTGGTTTGTTATCGATTATCCGACGATAATGGGTAAAAATCCGATACATAGTTCTGTCGTGCGACGTGGCTTGTTTTTCTGGCACGAGCGAGCTATGTACATAGGATGGTCCGTTTGTCATGTACGGGACACGGTACTCACACTACATAGGTTAATACTTTTAATTGCCTTGGTCAACGCTCGTAATCCGATTGGTCAACACACGTCAACATCCATTTGATTCTGGGCTTCAATCGCATGGGTTTAAATTAAAAATAAAACATACTTGACCATGTTGAACGTCGAGTAATTTTCCTATCCAGAATGAATCGTTAATCGCCTCACTTCAAGACCGTCGTCGGGTCATCTGCTCCTCCCAAAGCCAGGTCTACTACTGCTCAAGCTCTAAATCCTACGACTTTCGGGCCCAGGTGTTCAATTACTTTCGAGCTTCAAAGAATGATCGTTCTAGCAAAACCTATGTGAGATCCACCTCCTTCTTTGAATGAGTATATCGATCTAAGAGTTCGGGATGGTCCACCTGAATAGATGCCAACCATTCTCATTGCCAAGATGCTTCGTAACATTTGCCAACAACAAGGAATTTCGAAAGACGATGTGCTCTCAAGGAAAATCCAGTGAGTGCACATCCCTCTGACGGGCTATACGGCATGCAACTGATATATGTTCTTGGGTGGTGTCATGCCACCTTTTAATATGTTCCTCCATATGATTTTGCAAGAAATTGGGTTAGACCCGTCCAAAGTTCACCCTAATGGATATGCTTTATTAAGTTCCTTATACATGTTGTTCATGAACTGATTCCAACGACCTCCTACTTTCAACGAGCTAACTTATCTCCTAAGTTTCAAGCATTGGCAAGACTCGTCATCTTATAGGATAATCGAGGCCTGGTGTCGATGTAAAGTCATAGAGAAGCTCCATAATAAATGCTCGTACTTCAAGAATAAGAACTTCCTCGTTCGATGCCCGTATGGTTTCAACGGGCGCTGGCTTTCCAGCAGTAAGCTTCTTTTTCCTTCATTCTTTCTGCACTCAGATTCCTACTATCCAAATGATGAACCTCTTATCCAATTTTTATAGATATTCCTGCTTGAGATTCCTGTGAAGAACATGGTGCAACCTTAGAAACCTTGAAAGGAGTCGGTTTTCTTCACCGCACCACCGCGCACCTTCTAACCAATGAAAATCTTATTTCGGTGTGGTCTACTACTTCCTGATCACTCTATCATCCCTGCAACTACTTCACTTAGTAATTCTAGACTGCAAACATGACCTTTTGCTTCTGCTCGTAGTTTCGGTGACAATCTTTAATGGGAAGGTGAAGGTCCATCGTGCATAGCAAACGTCGACAAGCCTATCAAAAGGGTAGCAAAAGAACCAGCCACCAGTGAATTTCTCAGAGAAAGGAAAGAAGGAGATGGGATGCAGACGATCCAAGAAGAAAGCGAAGATAAGGGAAGGAGAGAAGGGAAAAGGAGATGAGGATAGAATAAAAAAGAGAGGGTAAAGAAGAGAGTGCTGAGGGAGGCGACAGTGACTACGGAGCTAGTCTAGAGGGAGACGAGTCATGCGGCGGGACGTCTCCCGAAGCCATCGAACTTCCTACCTACCTCGCTAAAAATACATCAATCAAGTCTCCTCAAAAACCGAATAACTAAGCACATCATCGTTAGCCGAGACGACTCTCTTGATTGGATCTTTTGGGGACGTTTTTCGGTTCCTTGAGTGAGTTCCATATCTCCATTGTGACCTTCTCAAGGAAGGCTCTCCAAGCTTCACTTTCCCTTCCGACGATGTCATAACTAAAGGAGGTGAGACTCCATCTTTACCCCCATATGAACATGGTCTGTAGAATACTTAGGGGGTCATCGGCACTCTACACTTCACTAGGATCTTGAACACACATCCCTGCATTCATTTGAATCCTAAAATTCTAGAACTTATACAATCTTTCTTCTTATTTTAGGTACTGTAGCAAGAGATAGATATGAGAAGCTTAATATAGCATTGGAGAATCGAGAGGGCAGACTTCGGATCCATATTTGCCCCGTTCTAGTTACCGGGATCATCAAGAGACCAAGGAAGAGAGAGCTAGACGCAAGGAAAGAGAACAGAATGGCGAATGATGATCGCCGCGCAAAAGGAGAGGGAGAGAAAAGGCAGGCCAAAGAAAGGCAGCCTAGCAATCCAACCAAACGACATAGAGGCTTGCATGATCGTTGCGACTCCTCTTCCAGCATTCTTCTGCCCCGTACAGGGTCACAAATTCCAACTTATCAACAAACTTCCACTTCTCGCTCCTTAACTACAGTCGTTCCTCCTCATTCCAAGGGAATCTTTACTCCTCCAACTCTCATTCCTGCTACATCAGCCCACCTGCAGACCACTTTTTCAAACTTCTTCTTGCATGGTGTCATGTTTGACCTTGGCATCCAAGACATTCCGGAGGAAGAAGCAGACCGGGATGTCCAGCGGATCCAAAAGCTAGTTGACTAGGGCTGTGAGTGGAAAAACTCACCTATGCCCTCTCGAAGGATAACCACATCAATCACATGAACATCCAATACTTCAAGTCTGAGAAAAAGACTTATGACAGCCTCATCAAAGAGTATAAATTAGACCTAGAGAAGATGAAGGCGGAAAAAGATGCCGCCCTGAAATCCAAGGCTAATGTCGACAACCTTATGGTGGAGATAAGGATGGCCCGTACTAATGCAGAGCTCGTACTGAAAGACCTGCTTAAAATTGCATATGAGGACAATGCTACTTTAAAGGCGCAGATTGCTGAAAAGAATCTGTCGCTTACTGTAAAGGACAAAACAGTCTGGGCTAGGGAAAGAACCATTAAAGAATCGGCTGATGAGATC
Organism: Allium fistulosum; assembly: GCA_030737815.1. NCBI lineage: Eukaryota > Viridiplantae > Streptophyta > Magnoliopsida > Asparagales > Amaryllidaceae > Allium > Allium fistulosum. The sequence continues at coordinate 697,826,171 of CM060906.1, forward strand.
CAAAAGCTTCATGTGGAAAAAGGTAAGCTCGAGAAGAGCCTGCTATTGCTGAAACTGACAAGTTGGATATGGAAGTTGATTATTCCTTCGCCACACAGGAGCTAAAAGACCTCAAAGAGAGAAGGCAAAAGAAAGGGAAGAATTGAATAATACTCTCCAGCAATTCTTTGCCAACATGATTCGATTCCAGAATCTGAAATGGTTAAGGAGTACATATGCCATCACCCTTGCCGATGCCTGGGAAGAGGTGTTGCATCATTCAGAAGCAGTCGGTGAAGGCCTCACCAAAAAAACACTGATGGCCAAATACCTCAATGCAAACGATATAGCTAAACTTGAAGAGGGAAAGGCCATCATTGCCGAAGAAGACGCCACCGCTGTTGTTGCTGCTGTCGAAGCTTTCGCTGGACTAAGTACATCGGGTTAGGCTGAATCTCTAACTTAAAACTCCCAGGAGCCTTCGACAGATATTCATATTACCATAGGGGTTAACTCCAAAGCAGCCGTATCATTTTGGCATATGCAGCGACCACTTTTGTTGAACCTTATATTCCCTTCCTTGTCGATCAACCAAACTAGCACTCACCCGAAGAAGTTGAGATTTCTAAATTTTTTACTTCGTAATCGAGTCTGGGCGAAGTTATATCTCTTGGTTCACCAGTCTTTGAGAAACTCCAGCTCTTGCGCAAATTCGTCTCTAACCCTTACCGTCCTGTTTGCTAACTTGTAGGTCATCTACATCTTCCTCCTCCACATCGGCCACTCAAGGCCTGGGTTCTGCAGCGATCTTTACTATATCGACCTCCATCTCCACTAGACTTATTATTTCAACTCCTCCCTCTAGTTCTGTCCTAGGGCCTAATTCCAAGAAGATAGCCACTTTGTAGAACCTGGAGTAAGTATCCTTGTCCCTAAAGGAAGATGTTGCTATCACTCATGCTGTAGACCCAACCGATCGGATCACCATGGCGGAGAGACTGAAGATTGACCTTTCCAAGGTAAATTTTAAAAAAGGGCCGGTACTTAAAAGTCCATTAGTTGTGCATCAACAAGCTCATTTACTAAACTTCCCCCACTCAGGTCGAAGTCCCTCAAGATCTAATCCTCTTATGCCCATATCGGGAAGACCGATGAGCCCACACGTTGCTACCGAAGGGGAAACCAACCAGTCTGAGGGTGACACTCCTGAAGCGGGAAAACCCAAAGGAGGACAGAAGCATAAGAGGCCAATTGGTGGTTCGAGCGACAAAGGCAACAAGAGTGGGAATAATAAGTAGACGATTCCCGGGTCTTGTGAGCAAGACGGCTCTTTTTTTGTACCCTTTGTCTTTCTTTTTGATTAAAACAAGTTGTGCTTGAGCGGGGGCGGCCCCCACTACCTTTTTATATAAAAGCTGACGCAATGAAAGACCCCCTTTTGTTCTATAACCTTTGTTCCTTTTACTTTTGTGTGCTTTTAGATACTATACTTGCTTATGTCCAACCGCCTGCATATATATAATATAACTGCTTGTATCACAATTCACCTATATTATACATGTTTATTTCCGTGCAACGCTTTTACTTACAACAACTCTATGCATATAAATTAAATTCCTATGACCACCTTAATTATATTTCATTAGTTAGCCTTGTTTAGAGCCGCCGAACTGTTTCATTTGGTGGAACTAAACTATAGTTTTCAACCAACTCCATGGTTATTCCTATTTGCGTTAAGTCGAATTTCCTTCGACCGTCAACAAGTTATAGATAATTCAAGTTCCATGCTAATACTTACTCCTACGGAACATCGATTCAAACGTCTAATTCCTGACGTTCCCAATCTCACTAGCAACTGGGCGTGATTGGAGTTCTAAGCGTATGGGGCAAATTACCTGATTGCCCCTAGTCACCTTCTCGGCCTTGATCCTGGACCGGAGAAAGCCGGTAGTACCCGTTTTCAATCTTTGATGACTATCCTCGCTCATCTTCGGCCAAATGTGTCCCGTTATGCCGCAAACATAGTCGTGAAGGTTTGACCGTACACTAGTTCAAATATACAAGAACTGGTGCTTTTGGATGCCTAACTCCGGGTATATGCTTTTAGTCTCACCTAGTTCCGGTTGTCGACTGAGAACATCCGCTGACCGTCCTCGCCTAATTTCAGCCTAGCTTATCCTGCCGGGCTGCAAGCGTGGCCGTTAGGATTTTAAGCATGCACCAGTTCCTATTTTTGGAAACTGGCGCTTTAACTGTCTGATTCTGAGGATTCCTTCTTAATGACGCCTAATTCTAGGCGATGGCCAATTCCTAAGGTCGGGGTCGAATTATCCGATCAACTCTTATGTGGTCATTCCTTCTTGATGTTGCCTAACTCTAGGCAATGAAAAATTCCTGGAGGTTGGGATCGAATTATCTGATCGACCCTTGTATGGTCATTCCTTTTCGACGTTGCCTATCTCTATGCAACGACAAATTCCTAATGGTTGTGGTTGAATTAATCAATCGACCTCTATGTTTAATCCTCTTGGTCCTAATCCTGGACCAAAAGAGATAGTACCTTGGGGTCGAATTAACCGCTCGACCCTAAAAATTATACTCCACGACCCTGTTCCATTAGTTCAAAAAGCGATTTATATATACAAACGAAAAACACGACAAGTCCTGCCTTATTACATTGCCTCCAGAATCCTTGGGTGGCTTATTTGCAAAAAAAACTAAATAAAACTAGGTATAATAGTGTCATAGCAAGTCGTCATTCCATGCCCACAGAATTGGTATTTCATCAACTGTAGCTAACTTGAATGTTCCATTTCCAAGCTTTCATTTGATTGCATAAGGACCTTTCCAATTTGGACCAAATGCCCCCGTACCCAAGAGAACTCATTTCCGAGTGAGATCCCCTATACGAACTTTGGTGTTAAAGTGTCAAGCTACTCTTTTCTAGTAAGTTGCTACCCCCAATTTCGCATCTTCCCTCTTCTGATCAACCAAATTAAGGGACTCAAGCAAGAGTTCCTCGTTAACCTTTGGATTATAAAGCCTTTTACGATGAGAAGGGATTGCCAATGCTATCGGGATCATCGACTCCGATCCATAAGCCTAAGCGAATGACGTATGTCCAATCATAAATTTGTGGGTTTTCCTATAAGCCAACAATTCTAGTGGAAGTTCATCGACCCAGTTGTCTTCGGCCTTAGTTAAATGTTTCTTTAAGGTGGATTTGATGATTTCATTCACTGCCTCCGCTTGTCAATTCATTTGTGGGTGTGCTACCGCTGAAAAGCTCTTCTTGATCCTTTAGTAATTGTAGAAATCTTTAAAATCGGTGCTTTTGAACTGAGTTCCTTTGTCCGTTATAATCTTCTAAGGTACTCTGAACTTACAGATGATGCTCTTCATCAAGAAGTTGATCACCTTTTTCGTTGTGATCATTGCAAGCGATTCCGCTTTGATCCACTTTGTGAAATAATCCACCGCAACTATCGCGTACTTAGCTCCTCCTTTCGCTATTAGTAGCACACTGATAATATCAAATCCCCAGACCGTAATTGGCCTTTTCGTAAGCTTTATCGATGGGGCTCTTGGAATCTTCGCAAGTCTCTGGCAATGGTCGCATCGTTTTTTTAATCAGCTGCATCCCAATTTATCGTTGGCTAGAAATATCCGTAGTGAAGTACCTTTTTTACCAAAGTATGCCCCTCGATGTTGGTCACCACAGCTACCATCATGGACTTTCATGAGGATATTCCTACCCTTGTCCTCGGTTACACACCGAAGCAAGGGGTTAGAAGATCATCTTCTATATAACACTCCTTGAATCATGAATCGAGGTGCTTTTCAAAGGAGCTTCTTTCATTCATTCCTACCTCTTAGGAGAGTTCCCTTGAGTAAATAATCTTTAATTGGAGTCATCCATGACTCCTCTTCCTCTACGGTCTCCAAAATCCACTCGATATCCATTTGATCGATGCTCGGAGCCTTTAAAAACCTCTACTGGATCCAAACCCAACATCTATGCTTCCCCAGAACTAGCCAGTTTGGCCAATGAACCAACCTTTGCATTCTCCACTCTGAGGATATGCATAAGAGTGTAATTCTTATATCATCTAACAGTTCTAGTGCTTTTGTCAAGTAAGGGGCAAGTCTCCGTCCCTTAGCTTCATATTCCTTCCTCACTTGATAACCCATCAACTGGCAATCATTAAATATATGCATCGTCCTTATTACCAGATCCTTTGCTTTCCTTAGCCCCGCCATCAACACCTCATATTCAGCCTCATTGTTAGTCGTGGGAAATTCCAGCTTTAAGGCATAACAAATTAACTGTTCTTCTAGAGTTTCAATTACTACCCCTACACTTGAACTATGCTCATTCGAAGCTCCATCCACAAATAGTCTCTAATGAGAAAGTGTAACGATTTCACCTTCCTTTTCACCATCCCATGCGGTAAACTCAACGATGAAATCCACCAATGCCTACCCGTTTATCACTCTCCTCAGGAGGTAGGTAATGTTGTATTGTATTTACTCTATGTTCCACTTCAACAACCTTCCTGAAGTTTTGGGTTAGCATAGCACCATCTTTAAGGGCTGATCCATCAGCACCATAATCGAATGAGCCTAGAAGTATAGCTGCAACTTCCTCAATGCAATCAACAAGCAATATGCAAGTTTTTCCAACCTCGGGTAGTTCCTCTTAGCTCAAGTAAACCGCTTGCTGATGTAATAAACCAACCTTTGAATCCTTGCCTCCTTACATACCAACGCTGTGATTGGTACGTGTGCAGACACTGTCAAATAAATGAACAAATCCGCCCATCCAATGATTTGGATAGAACCGGTGGTGTCTCCATATGTCTCAGCAACTCCTCGAAGGCATTCTGACAATCCTGATTCCATTCAAAATTCCTCCTACCTTTTCTCAAGGCAATAATGGTATACATTTATCTGATGCCCTTGAGATGAACCAACTCAAAGCAGCAACTTTCCCATTTAAGCTCTGTAATTTCTTTTTCGTAGTCAGGGCCCTTACATTCCTTAAGGTGTCAATCTATTCTGGATTGGCTTTAATGCCCTTAGAATTCACAATAAATCCTAGAAATTTTCCCTATGAGACTCCAAAAGAACACTTGAACGGATTTAGCTTCATTCCATATTTTCACAAAACTTCAAACATCGCTGAAAGATCGTCTAAGTAGTTCTGCGATACCTTAACTTCACAAACATACCATCCATATATACTTCCATCGTCTACCCGATTTGATTCCTGAACATAGAATTTACCAATCTTTGATATGTACCACCAGTGTTTTTCAAATCAAACGGCATTACTCGATAACAGTACATTCCTAAATCCACTATAAAGCTAGCGTGTTCCTAATCCGGTATATGCATTGATATCTGGTTATATCCGAAATAAGCATCTATGAACGAGAGAAACTCATGTTTTATGGTTCCGTCTACCAGTTGGTCGATCCTAGACAAGGGAAAGCTATCCTCGGGCATGCTTTATTCAAATCCGAATAATTAATACATGTCCTCCACTTTCCATTTGATTTCCCGATCAACATGGGGTTTGATATCCATTTCGGGTATAGAGCATCACAGATAAAGTTGTTTGTCATTAGCTTATCCACCTCTTCCTTCAATGCAGCAGATCGCTCCAAACCTAGACTATATGTCTTCTGCTCTACCGGTGGAAACCTTAGATCCACATTCAGCGTGTGACATGCTACCTCCGATGATATCCCGCACACATCCGAATGTGTCCCAATGAATATGTCAAAGTTGCCTCGAAGGAAATTAACCAATTTCTTCCCTAGTCCAACACCGAGCTCGGATCCAATATTGAGAGTCCGCGAAGGATCATCCATATCGATAGGAACATTAACTGTCAGTTCGACCGGTGCCACCCACACTTCCTCTTAATTCTTCTTGTGATACATAGACTTATCAAACCAGCTATGGTTCACGAGCCAGGGCTTGGAATTTAATTGCCATGCTTTCGAATTCTTAATGTAGAGAGCTTTCTCTGCATTCTTACCTTTCCCCCGTCACTTTGCTTCCCTTGGCTCTACGACATAGCATTCCCTTCATGCGCTCTGGTCTCCCTTTATTGATACCCTATTTTCCGTGGGGAACTTCATCATAAGGCACTAAGGAGCTAGAGTTATCCTAAAATCAAACGGGGTCGGTTGGTCCAAAAAGACTTTATACGTCGAAAACTCATCCACTATAACAAACGTTTGGATCCGCACAGCCTTATAATTTCCATCACCTAACTCAACCAATAAATCAATCATCCCCATCAGTTGCTTCACCTCACCTATAAATCCTTGAATCTTGGTTTTATAGGCCTTGACATCCTTCATGCTAATTTTCATTTGATCAAACTTTTTCCTAAATGGAATGTTCATAGAACTTCCGTTATCCACTAGGACCCGATGTATTGTTGTCGGTCCTATAACATCTATTATCACCATGGGGTCAAAAGTTGGCGCTTAGACACCATCAACATCCCTGTACTTGAACACGATACCATCTGTGACCATCCTTTGTTGATTAGCCGGAACACCATCCTTTATCGAAAAGCAACTCTCATGTGACACGTGCTTTAACAAGCTTGCATACTATTCCATTTCCTTCCAACTTTTCTCTGCTACATGAGGTCCACCCATTACCATATTGATAACTAATCTTCTGTCGGTTCACTTGGGCCCCTCTCCACTAGGTCCAGGCTGATTTCCTTGGGCAGACGACGCCTGGGGTCTTTCATTCTAACTGTTATCCTGTTGTTCTCTCACATACTGCTAAAGCTTCTTCTTCCTTATTAATTCTTCGATAAAGTCTCTCAAATGTTGGCACTCATTCGTGTTGTGTTCATGGATTTCATGGTAATGATAGTACTTTGTTGAGCGCCTTTCCTCCTCGGTCACCTCCTTCCTAAGCGGCCTTTTATATTGTTCTGTTCCTAGTGTAACAAGGTATATATTTTCCAGTGTATCGTTCAAGGGTGTATATTCATCAGTCCTCGTATTCCTCGGTCGCTTCTTATTTTCATTCCACCTAACATTGAGGCCTTGATTTATTTTCTTTTGATTATTCGAATTTCCAACATTAACTACTACATTACCTGAGCTTTCTTCGGTTTGTTTAATCGCCACATTGCTTTGGATTACTTTCTTCGACTATCCACTATTAATCTGCCTAGTTGCCTAACTTGCTTCTTTTAAGCTCAAGAATTGATTGACCTTCTGGTTGAATTCCTCCATGTTGTTGGTTGTTTCATCTTCAACCACTTACTAAAGTACATGTTTGGATGTATGTCTTAGACCAAAGCCATAAATACCAAATCCTTCTGTGGGTTGCGGAATTATAGATCTTAAGGCTAATTAAACATTAGAGGGTTTAAATTTCTTTCAAGTTAAATATTAAATCACATATTAACAATATAGAATTATACTATCAAACAGTCACAGATGCAATCACAGATAATACAAAAAAGCAGTAAAGCAAAGTAAAGGGTTAGAGAGATGATACCAAGGATTTTATACTGGTTCGGATTTTTCCTACATACATTCCCGTACAATTGCTCGTACATATTTCTTTTCAAATGCCAATCTTTAACCGGGCAGAAGGAAAATCCAAATACAATCTCGATTCCGAGGTGAGGAGACGCACCCTCATGAATTTTTGAGCTTAGGGTAGACTCACTTGATTTTAACAGACTACAAGCACACCCATTAGATTTTTTGGGCTACTAAGCATACTCACTTGATTTGAATGGGCTACAAGCACACCCAAGCAAATACTAGTTAATAGTTTCTCCAAAGATAATTTCTTGAACTTTGGATACAATGGATCCTAAAACCTCTAGGAAAGCAGTTTGATCTTTGAATTGAGAGAGAGATGTTTCCAAAATAGTAAGAAAGTAGTATTGAATCAATACGATGAAGTATGAATTGATTCTAAGTGATTTTGAAGAGAATAGAGCATATTTTCAATAGAGTTTTCATGAGAGTGAGAGGAGTGAAGAAAATAAGTAATTAGTTATCAAAAAATTCATTTGAACTTCCCTTTATATAGTGAATCAATAGATGTGTTCGTTCGTGAAGAGTTGTGACGAATAGACACTTCCATTCAAAATCTGAAAAACCACTTGGCGGCATGTATGTCGACATACTCTAAGCCTATATGTCGACATATGCTAGTGTATTTTGAAAACTTGTTTCTTTTAAAATGTTTTGAAAATCCTATACTTGTCAAATAATTGATACTTTGTAAAATAGTTTGAACATAGTTTATAAACATTTTGAACTTTGAAAAATACTTTTCTAAATATTTTGAAATATGTTTTGAAAATTTATATTGTTTTAGAAGTATAAAAGATAGAAAATAGGAGATAGAGATTGCTATTAAGAACTTTAACAATATAAGCTATGTACACTAAATTATAATCTTGAGATCTTCACATCTTGGTCTTTGTACTCATGAGTCTTCATATGTATCTTTTGAGTGTTAATACTATATAGTCTTCGATTCAACACCTGTATAATATTCTGCACTATATACTATATAACTTGATAAAACATTAGTATCTATATTTTATATGATTGTATATGCTTGTTATCATCAAAATCAATAACTGGGGTATTAACACCTCCTTTGGATTGCTAACCACATTAAACTGATTCAAGAACCCCTTCAATGACTCCTTAGATCCTTGAGATAGGCTTGACAAGGACATTACATCCTTTGGCTGAGCAGTATGTAGCTTAAATTGCTCTATAAGCTTCCTTGCCAACTCATAAAAAGTCGATATGGTCTTCGGCGTGAGGTGAACCACATTGATGCAACACCTTCCAAGAAGATAAGAAAACACCCACACCGTACCACTTCTATCACTTTGGCACCATCCTTGTGCCATTCATACTTGAATGTGCTGCTTGGGATTAGTAGTTCTGTTATATGATGGCATGGTCAACATTGTAAACTTCTTGGGATACTATTCCCTCATATTGTTCACCGTGAATGGAGTTTTGCTTGGTGCCAAACCCCAATCCTCACTATTTCTACCTTTGCTTTCTTCTACCAACTGTTTCACTATGTCTGCTATATACTGCTCTCTAGCACAGTACTTCGGAGGTCGACTATCAGGGGTTGGGACGAGTGTTTGGCTCTACAAACGATCACAGTTTACCCTCTAATGTCTAAGTTTCTCCTTTGGTCTTACGTTGACGTCCAGTTGGTTCCATTGCGGTTGTTTGAACTCTATCTTCATGAGCAGTAACATCAAGCTTATAATCATCACTGTCATGCTGTAGATCATCCTCCAAATCAGACGAGTCCAAGACCTCAGCTCCATGTCCCCCTAGTCCTCTAAGACTCTTCTCAGTACCGATCTGATTCTAGTTGGTACCGAGTTGATTCCTTCTGGGGAGCACTCTGACTTCCTCTAGTGACTCCTTCTACTGCTCTAGCAACCCATTTCTTCTGTTTTTGTTTTTTATTTCACATATTCTGACCAAAAACAAATGAATTCTCTTCTTCAAATCCAGCATGAGAAACTTCCTTCCTACTCCTCCTAGTCCTCAGTGGCTGCTGGGTCAGCAGTACTATCCCAGCAGTGTTTAACATTCCACCTAAAGCTAAAGAAATTGCTTATAACGATTCCCTTGTAGGTCCAGCCACTTCCCGACCCTATAGCCCTACTATTACAAATGTCTCCGCCTCCCTTCCCTACTGTCCAACATGTTAAACATTTGAATGGGCATGCCCTAGTAATAATAAGAGCTCCTAGTCGTGATGCAATGTGACGACCCACATTTCGAAAGGTTTAAATCGATAATAATCCATACATGTCCGACTTAAACAATCCGAAACATAGATAATCAATAGGGTTAATTTAGAAAAATAATAAAAGAAGAAGAAAACAAACACAGAATCTCACAACGGAATGACAAAATATAATAATCAAATAAACAGTTCATGAAGCTGTTTACTATACATTTGATTATAATTTATACAACATTTATCAGAGTATATATATACAACAGAAACCAAGTATAATGCAGCAGAACAATATGATCCTGGGAAAAATATTAGTAATAATATACCAAATCTTCGTCTTCGTCCTCCAGAATAAATCTTCAATAAGTTGAAAAACTCAAAACTGACCCGAGCATAATGAAAAGACAGAACACTCGAGTCAGGACTAAAACATCCTTATGTAAGTCAAATCAGTATCGCATATAACATGAGTGTAATAGTGTCAGAGATGTTTATCGGATTTCACATCTCCTATCAAGTGTATAATGTGCGTGCAATAACTCAAGAGATGTTACAGGATTTTCCATCTCTTAAGGATCCATCAAAATATTTATATGTAGTATAATACGCTACATATATAATGTCTAATCAATAAAATAAATATTTTTCTTAGCATTAAGGCTTTACATTAATTAAGCATTGTCGTACAATTTGCATTTGACACCACCAGTAGAACGTCGGTAGTCAGGGATGCGTCGTGATACGACAACACTAAACCAAAATCGTAGTGGTCTCGTATAGGGATAAAAGTATGACAAGGCATGTTAGGCAATGCCCAAGGTAGGATACTACCAGTTTACCCTTCCCGGCTGATGGTAACGCATCATAGCCATGATCGCCCACCACGTCCAACACTCCCATAAAATCGGAGGATGCGCACCAATCAATCACAATATAAATGATGGTAATACGAAGAAGTGCATTCGCTCGGGGTAGCTAACCCACTTGGCCGGTACGGCTCCTGTTTTGGTCATTCCAAATGGGCACAAGTGTCAGGCTAATCCATCATCGTTCTCTTTCTTTGAATCTAGCAAACGTACGCCAAATCCAACCACTTCATTTTGGATCATCACTCCACGTACACAGTTATTAAAGTGGTTTCGATATCGACAGAGAGTATGCCCATATCCGGCCCCGGTCTCTTTAACAACCAAACGTCGTTTTACACACCGGTTGGTACTTTTACATTTCGTAAACAATTCATACTTGATATAAAATATCATATTCGCTTCAAAATCAAATCCACTTTGAAATCATCATATTTACTCAAAATATACTATTTCAGTTCAAAATCATTTTCGCCTTAATATCCCGATTTCGCTTCCAAAATCGTTTCAAATTTCAATTTAGGTTATAGCTTCATTTAACCCAATTCGTATTTAAATCCATGATTTAAATATAAGAATTCACACCTTAACAAGTTTGAATTTTAGAAAAATAGTTTGAAAATTTAAATTGTTTAAAATAGTTAAATAGTTAAATTAGTTTAATAGAAAATAGTTTGAGTATTAAAATGGTTTATATAGTAAAATAATTTGGAAAATCAAAATAATTTGAATATTTAAAGAATATAGATTTTAAACAGTTTATACTAAATAATTCATTTGAAAAATAGTTTCAAAGTCAAACTGATTCAATTTCCAAATCTTCTCAATTCAAATCAATCCAATTTCCATTTCCATTTATATCGATTCAATTTCGCTTTCAATTCGAATTAACTTCGATTCCAATTTATATTCAAATCAATTTTGATTTCGATTCCAAATAAATTCAATTTCGATTCAATTCCAATTAATTCCATTCAATTCTAATTTGAATTAATTTCAATTCAATTCTAAATTTTAAACCATTTCAATTTATATAAATTCGAGTTCGATTTTCAAAAATATCGATTAAAATCACTGGATTCAAATTAAACTTCAATTTTCAAATTAAGATTCTAAACATAAAACAAATTCCATTCTTGAGTCCAAATCTATACATCCAATTAAATTACCTTTACTAAGCAAAATTTCAAAGTTCGAATGAAATTTCAAATCATTTTAAAACAAATCAATTTTCGAAATTCAAATCATATTTCGATTATAACTTCAAAATCTCAACTTCGGTTATTTAAACAATTTCGATTACCAAATGTAAATTTCAACATTCAGGGCTCAAGTTCGAAAATAATTTGATTTCTACAAATTTGATTTTTATTTCTTTTAAATCAAAATCACTTAAATAAATTTCAAATCGAAAATTTTAAAACCATTTCATTTAACCAAACCGGTGTCTGTATATAATTTTCTATCCTATGGCCAAGTGATTAGTTATTTCAATTTATTTCAAGGATGGATATATATCATTTCAATCCATAATAAATGTCATAGGTATATATCATTTCAACCTATTTCTTAATTTATTCGAAATAATTCAATTTACAGGGTGAACAAGATATATAAAACAAATAAACATCCAATCATCCAAATATCAACCAATTGGCATCCATCACAATCAATCATCCAAACAGTCGAAATAATTCACAACAATTTCATAGTTATTAATATCGGGTGTTTTACTGGCGATTAAATTCCAATTTCAAACCTAACTGTCAATTTTAATTTTTAACAGTTAATTCAAATGACAATTTAGAGGATAATTTATCAAACAACAATCAATACATTCATATCACTTCGTGATTTCAAATTTAACTAGCATAAAAATATTCTAGGTCTTGTGAGCGTTATAAAACACTCACCTTGATTCTAGTTGTCGCTTTCGCGTTCTGGTTTCGATTAAATTCGAACGCATTTGAATTTAGCTAAAAATTCGGCAAGCTCTAATCGACTCCAAACTAATTCATGTGCGTAGCATTCGTAGATATGAACGAAATGCAACTCATCTCGTCAAAATCTGGTTTCGTATGAAAAGGATATCGCATTTATAAGTTTTACAAGCTTTAATATATAATTACCTTAATTTTATTACAAATAATAAAATTCAAATACCCTTAAAATTTCAGCCCGGCCCAACACAATTGCTTCTTCCCCAATCTCCTATACGCGAACGAACCTCCCCTATGGCCATGCACGTGCACACGATGATACCACGCCTCGCTTCACGAATCTACACGACGACTTCACCAAACTTCATCTCTCGACGAACCACGCCTGCTCATACCCTTAAATCGAAGCTCGATCGCTCCGTGGAAGTCACGACCTGCTGCCTTCAACCTCGACCGTACCATGGTCGCTCTCGTCCTCCCAACATCGCACCACATAAATATCCCCCCCAACAGCTGCTAAATTCGATAACGAATTCATTCCCACCATTCAATTTGACAAAATCGCCCTCAATTGATTAGAAACCCAAACCTTAGCTTCCAAGCTCTTTTAGACTTCACAGGCGATGACTGCTAACCAAGGCCGCACTCTTCAAAACATATCTTAGGTCGAAGATCTTGACGAACTAGGAATTTACAAACTTGTTTCAAGATTTTTCAATTTGTATTTCAAAAGAACTATATTTTTAAAGCTTCCAATTTTTTTTCTTCTTTTTGTTCTAAGTACAAACGAAGGAGGGACGTGATTTAAAAGGGACGGGTATAGGCATGATCACATCATAGGGTGGCTGATTTGTGACAGAATGTAGGCTAGTCAAAGTAAAAAAAAAATATTATTAATTACAAATATCTCGTTTAAAAGCAGCTTCAAAATCTTGAACCCCTATCGAGGCATGCCGCTAGGCATACATAATGTTATACCCCTATTCCGAACGCAATGGAGTAAGTTTCAAGTCCTAATTCGATCGTATGGAGAAAATAACTTTTTGGACTCAATTATTATATTGAATTTTCGATATTAAATTCAACACGTTTTAATCTCGTACGATCAAACAATAACTCCAAACGCCACAAAATTTGAAATTCGATAATAATACGCTATTACAGATCTAATGGAACTGGTTTCGTCGAATTCCGAGATTGTGCTCTGGAATGCTATTTTATATGTTAATTTAAACGAGTTAATTTTAAAATCGAGTAAATCACTTTTAAATTCAATTTAAAAGTTCTATTACCTTCATTCTTATGCATATAAATTTAATAAGCCTTTAAACTATTTTTCTCCAAATAAAAATCCAAGATTTAAATTATTTTCACGATTTCAATTTTTTATTCAACAATTAAATAACCAATAAATCATTACATTTGAAATTCAACCTATTAAATCGATAAAATTTTACTTTCCAATATTTAAAATCAATTAAATAAACAATTTCAAATAACCCAAAATTTTCTAGGTCGTTACATGCAATCACATGCATTGTCGAGTTCCACGCTATGCACACCATGTATTATGGACTTAGGTATATCATCTAGTGTAGAACAGATTACCATCTATTGCACCGCTTAATGTAGCTACGTAAACTCTTAGAAGTCGAGAATTAGGAACAAGTTCTCCTGATTCATCCTACTTGGCTTACACCTGGTCCAGGTTCAACTTAGGCTTACGGAAGCAATTCAGACGACTGAAAATAATTCAAAATTTGGTTCCCTAAGTACAAAAGTTTGTTTTAGGTATTTAGAAGTCTGGATTCCTTATTCAGGCATCTAACTTTAATTCCAGACGTCTGAATAAGAATTCATACATCTAAATCAGGTTATTTTAGAACTGTTTCTTTTATGTTTTGAACTTTCTGTAATTTAAATGTATAAAAGTGAGTTCAGACGTCTGGTTATGAATTTTCCGGATTTGATAATTTGTTTGTTTAATTTATTATATATATATATATATATATCACTTGAGCTAGTTTATCTTTAAAATTGTAGATAACATTTCAGTCGATTACTCATAGGTATTTAAATCACCAATCTATGTTTAATTCAAAATAAATGGAATTAATTCAAGTTAATGACAAAGGTGGATTCAATTATTATTTTTAATCCTAAATTGTACCAAACTTTCTTGTATAAAAATTTATATCCATAAAATTAGGGATGGTTTACATTAGTCTATCTTTTCCCCTATTTCAGTAATTAATTGATCAAATTATCACTTAGGGGTTTTCCTTCATTTCTCCCTTTTAGATTCATAACTGAAATTATAAATTGTGAATAAATCCTAGGATGAAATTATCACTCCAATTACGAATTCCGGTAGAGTATAAAGGAATTTAACAAATTATAAATCATCATAACATCGTAATCAACCCACTCACATTGAAGAGCCGTTTGTAGAATTTCCTCTTCTAATTTGGTTTGAATTTACTAATTCTCTTATTCGCCTAGTTGTTTTTTCTCCCTGCAATTTGAATCTTCCACTTTTTGATTCTTCACCTCTCCCTCTTTTATTTGTTTTTATTTTAAAAATTGGAGGAGAGATTTAAGAAATCGGAGTTTAGGTTCAAAAAGTTTTGGTGGAGGAAGAGAAAGAAAAGTACGTATAGATTGAGAAAGGCAGGGGTTAATGTTTAGAATGAATAAGAGTGAGGGTTAGGGTCTTATTTACAGCTGGAAACTAGGGTTTTTATGTTAAATCCCGAAATCAATAATTACATAAATACCATTGGGTCCAGTTCCGCTAATTTTGACCCGTTTTATTAAATTCAACAAATAATACATATTTTTTGCCTGTAAACGACATTGCAAACGTAATGGAATATTTCTTGAGGCCTAATTCCAACATTTGGGAAAATTTATTATTTTGTCTTTTTATATAAAATTACATTTTTACCCTTATTTATGTTTCTAATTTATTATTAAAATTTCTGGGGTGTTACAATTACTCGTGGCTACTGGAAGCACCAAGGAGTTACGTATTGATATTTATTGGATAACATGAAATGACATACATGAGTTTTTATTGGTTAATATAACTAAGGTCAAACATAGAATCTCAAAGTGAAGAAGTTACACATTTCTCTCGACTTGTATGTGAAACTACAATGTCGACACTACACTTTGATTATAGTTATATCATGGAATGGCAATCCATAGAGTGACCATAGTTGGGTCTGAGTTGAAGCAATAGAAATGAAACACTATTTAATAGAGTATTCATCCCAGTTATAAGAGGTTAGTATCACAATCAACTTTAGTCAACTCAAAGTCAAAGTTTTTGGTCAAAGCAGTACAGTTAATAATAATTGTAATGATTGAACCAAGGATTTTGTGTTTGGACTAATCAAGTTGAATCTGAAAATTTACGTAAGTCCTAAAGTGATATAGTTTTGACGAAGAGAATTGGTGTAAATAATCGTTGCTACATGTACTGCTTATAATATGAAAACTGGATTTTTACCGAAAAGATGTGCAAGCGATAAATTCAACCAAAATGTCACATCCCTGACTAGGGTGACATGCGAACCCTAACATTCGAATTGTTTGATATTAATCACTGATCGAATATACACCTTTGAGTCATAAAACCGTAATGATGAATACTCCAAAAAACCACATGATTTAACTAATTTGTAATCATTGTAAATTAATTATGAAGTATTAATTATTATATTTGATTTGATTTGATTTTTGAATGCCATTAGTATTTAATGAAAAGCATATATATAAAAGTTATGTATGTATTGTGCGTATCGGTAAACGATATCGATAAAATATTTAAACTAGATTTAAAGTAATTAACTATTAAGTGATTTCAGAAATTTTGAAAACCTTTGTAGTCCCAATTGATCCATAAATAGGAAGAAAAAAATTTAAACCTACTTACTTCACCGACTTTCGATTTACCTGATTACTTCAATGGCATCACAGTCCAATAGTCCATGTCATCTAAATTAGAAATCTTATGGCTAATATCAAAGCCTATCATTTAGCAGGGTGTCTAAAATGTAGTGTCTAAGATTAGGTTTGGGTAATCAAGTACTCTGCTCTACCTAGCTACCGACAATGCCTGAAGAATGATATAAGCCAAAGGTTATCTCCAATATTAAGGTGCGAATATATTTTGGGCCTTGGGCCAGTTTTCAAAATTAAATTAGCAAATTTAAAATTATATCTTAGATATAAAATTCAAATTTAAAATACAAAATAAACTTTATAAAAGTTATATAATATTTTTCAAAACAGTTTTGAAAAAAATTAATATTTTTCAAAAATTATTTAATATAATTTAATTAATTAGACAATAATAAGTATCTAAATTAATTAAAATTAACACACACACACCATATATATATAAGGAGTGCTCCATGGCACCCCTGTTTGGGAGCACCCCAATTGCACCCCAATTTCAAGCACAAGTTTCTATTTAAATAATTGGATGAGTGGATAGAGAGTTAATAGGAAGAGAGAGAAATAGAAAATGGGATGGATATCAGGGGGCTATAGGGGTGCTGCACTGTTTGGGGTGCAGTTGAAGGCGTTATATATGTATGTATGTATGTATGTATGTATGTATGTATGTATGTATGTATAGGTATATGTATTACCTGTAAAATTGCTAAAGGCAGGCAGATAGCACTTTGGAAAGATCAGTGGTTGAGTGGTAGAACAATTATTGATAAGCTTAGCCGAGATACTATATGTAACATGGGAGGTTATGACAACAGAGAAGACCTTATTATCAGTAATGGTGAGTGATACCCGAATAAAAAGGTCTACAGGCCATATCAGAAAAGGTTAATTATTTTCCTATATATACTTCTGAGCATAACAACATTTGGACATGGAAACTAACTAAATATGGAGCCTTTTCTACGAAATCAGCCTAGGAAGCTATCGGATTGAAACATGATGTCAAAAATTGGTCTTCGGCTATTTGGTCTAGATTTAACAACCCCAAGATGGCCTTCACAACATACAAAGCGGTAAATTATCGCCTACCTACTATAGATAGACTAGCTAAATGGGGTCTAAACATGGATCCTAATTGCACTCTATGCAACACAAATAATGAATCACACAATCATCTATTATTCGAGTGCGAGTTTTTTGCTAGAATCATGCTTATGATAAAACATAGAAACAATGACATGCAACCGGTTCAGAAGCTCAAAGAAGAGTTAGTATACCTAAGTAGCTGCTAGAGAAGCTCGGATTTGTTGAGACAGGTAAAACAGATAGCAATTACAACTGTGGTACACCATATTTGGAAAGAGCGCAATAGACGAATTTTCCATGGCAAAAAGAAACAAACATATCAGATTTTAGAAGCATTGAAACATATATTGACTCATCTGTGGGAGAATCAAAAAGAAAAAACTTACCACTAATGCTGGGGAGGAAACTCAGGTGCTGGAGGCATGGAATTTGCATTATTCTGAGCCGCTATGAAAGTAAGGAGATTTCGGATGGGTTGAAATCTGAAATGGTGAACTTTAGTAAAGTTAGAAAGTAATGTGT
The DNA here is from genome assembly GCA_030737815.1 of Allium fistulosum. Classification (NCBI taxonomy): domain Eukaryota; kingdom Viridiplantae; phylum Streptophyta; class Magnoliopsida; order Asparagales; family Amaryllidaceae; genus Allium; species Allium fistulosum. The sequence continues at coordinate 697,844,322 of CM060906.1, forward strand.
TTAAGTATTATTCTCTGAACTACCTTTTAGTTTCTCGAGAATAATAATGACAGTTGGCTGTAAATAACATGTTTAAGTATTTTTATGTCTTGTACTGAGGTTGCTCACGTGCATTGCTAAGTAAGCAGGTTTTGTATTGCTCTAGCTTAGGCCTATAGTCAATGAAATTTACCCACTTTCAAATATATATATATATTGATGTATTTGCATAATTTTAAGGTACATAATATATTAATTTTTGAAATTTGTCAAAAAATAATTTAATTAATTTTTTTTAATTAGATGAATATTTATTTAATAAATATATACTAATTAATAGTTGATCAATAAATTAATATATGTATATAAAATTATAAATGTTATAGTTAATATTTATTTTAGATTATTTAAGATGAATAAAATAAAATTTTGAAATTTTAAACTAATTTAAATAATTTGTTAATTGAATTATTAAATAAGATTTATTTAATATATATATATTATGTAGGTTAATCATATTATAAACTGTTATATATGAATTAAACTTATATAATATGAATGTATAAACTTAAGTGAAACATAGAGAAACCCAACTTAAGTTCAAGGAACAAGTACATGCGATTATACATATAACGTAATTTCAAACATGTTAGACACTTGAATCACGGGGCTTGTTGATGAGATTTTTTGTCTCAAAAACACCCAAGTATTTTTGAAGTAATCACATCGTTGAACGCTTACGTAATTAGGAATCAGCAATAAATTTGCCATTAGAGGAAGTAATTATGCACAATAGTGCTAACACAATTATGAGCAAAATATCCAAAATCTAATGATAAGTCATTGTCCAACTCGTTAAGCAAGATAGTACCAAAATAGAAAAAGGTAAAATCAAGTACTGAAAGTAATAAAAATGACATAGATAATTTACGTGGTTCAGATGTTAATGAATCCTACGTCCATAGGGAAATTTCGTTTTTCTTCCTTTGTTATCTTAGTACAAACAAACAATAACAAAGAGTACATTTTTTATTCCAATGTTTCTATAAAGAGTAAAGTCTAAAAATCCTCTCCTTTTGTACTACAGTACCTTCTACTTTTGTAATACCGAGAATTACGAGAATTGCTTTCTCGTCAATCACACATGTTCCTGATTCTGACCTTTAGATTATGCCATGTGTCAATCATCCATCTTGCTTGTTTGCTGTGCATGGATTGTGGAAGTGGCCTTCGGCTCTTTTGATTTCTACCTTTGTATCTTGCCATATGTCGATCATCTATCTTGTTGATTTACTGTACAAGGATTGCCAATGTGGTCTTCGGTGGAAAACTATGATTTGAGTTGATGAATTTTGAACTTGGGTGGAAAGTTCGAAACTGAAGCGGGAAAACCCAAATTTGAATAGACCGCGATGTAATCCTGTAAAACAACAGGCTAGTGAACTGTGCACATGTATAGATGAAGCTACAATGAGAGATTACCCTCTATTTCAAGAAGAACTACATCATTATCAGCACTTCAGAACTTTGCTTTAGTTTATTGGGAATTGCACCTTCATTATGTCTGGGGTAGTGATACCATATAATATTCGAATCATCAACACTTTCGAAGCTAGACCGCAATGTTCAATCCAAAGCATCAGCAAAGCATAGCGTTGGAGACGGTTGGAGTTGAGTTGTATAGCTTAGTAGAATAGAATGTGTTGCTTTTTTTGAAGAGTGATCGCATTGCATGAATCTGTTACAAGCCGTTCTCATTAGTAGAGGACTGCGCCATCGCCCTTCTTCGAGCTAGGTTTAATGATCTTGGAGATGAAGTTGGGGTCTCCTTGTTTACCTTTGAGGAATAAGGCTTGACTCTTGGTTGAGAAGTAGTCTTACCCCATCATCTCGTCCCTTGAGTCTTTATGTTTGTAGGCGGTGTTTTTAAGAATGCGACGTTGTTCTCTCACATCAAGATAGCGGCACATCCTTTATTACTTCAATGTCGATATAAGATTGCGGTACAGCCCTGCCATATTAAATGTTAGTTTAAGATTGCAGCACATCCCTACTGCATGTAAATTCTTTAAGCATAGTGCTGCAATTCTATGTCATTAGGGTTGCTTTTTTGAAGGATGCAACACAATCTTTTCAATTTGCTATTATTTTAAGATTATGTCGCAACTTTGACCCGTGAGGGCTTACTTTTGGAACCATGGTACAACCTTTGTATTTGGTATTTTGGAGCTTCGCAATTTGAAGGTTGCGCCGTAGTCCCGCTCCTTAATTGTTAGGATTGCAGATCAAATTTTGCACATTTGTGCTATCTCAGGTCATCGGTGCAATGTTATAGCGTCAATTCTATACTTGATCGAATGGTGCAGTTTACATGTTTTGCTACTGTCTTGAGGCTTTGGCGTGGTCCTGCCTAAGCTTTGTTTTGCTTTCTTTTCCTAATCCAGCTTCTTTTGTGCGACAGTTCTTTTAGCTTGGTGCTTGCATCAGTTTATCTTAGATATAGTTTGGAAAATATGGGTGTAATACTTGCCCTTCAAATTTGCAGCAATTGTAGATTGGTGTGGACTTGTCTCTATGTCCATATTTTTTCATACCACGTCAATTCCTATCTTTTCACTTTCTTCTTTCCAAAATAAAATGCCTTTACAATCGTTTTGCATTTAATGCCCTAGTACACGTGCCATTCCCTTATTGGCTAATTTTCTGGAAAAGTTGCTACTTCAGTCTTTTCGACTCCTAAGATTATCTATATCGATCCTCCTGCTAATCTCCCTTGTCATTAATCAATTGACATTTTTTGAGTTCTTTCATCATTGCGATTGTGCGGCTGAGATTCTAATCGAGGTAAGTACATATTTTTTCCCCTTCCTTCTTCTTTATTTCTTTACCTACTTTCAAAAACCCTAATTTGCAATCTTGTCTTCTTCAAAACTGCTATTTTCCAAATAAAAGTAAGGTCATTCTCACTTTTATAGTTTCTTCTTCTTATATATTAGTGGTGGATGATATTACAACTTCTTCTTCCACTCCCTTATCCTTTCCATCTAGGGGACTGAATTAGGCGAAACAAAGGGTATTCTTGATCATTTTGGGTTCGAGAGTTAGGTGGATAGGGTACCTGAGTCTTATGAACATATTCATACACCCCCAGTTGGCTTCATATCTATTTCCCCTAAGCATATTTGATGCGGACTTTACGTCCTTCCGAACCAAATTCTTCGTGAATGGCTAATTTCCATTGGTATTGTCTCTATTCAACTCGTTCCCATTTCCGATACCCTTCCGATCGCTACATTCATTCTTTATGCTGAGAAGTGCACACTTCCTTCGTGTGAAGAACTCCAATTCTTATTCGATATCCATAAGAGTTTCTAGGGGTGTTTTGGGTTCTATTACTCCTAAGAGAAGAAATCGGTTCGTACATCTATTCCTCGTAAGACACAAATGGAACGATCAATACTTCTTCATTTCGAACCTTGATAACTTCCCTTCTTCTTTCCAACCACATTCTAATTGTCCTATCTTTTCCGATCAAGCTACCAGTTCATAAGAATCTCATAGGAAGAGTATTACTGAGTCATTGCTGTTTAAGTATCAATATTTGTTTTACGTAGGCAAAATGGGCGATGATCTTTTTGATTCGTTTCTTGAGGATTCTCCATCCAAGAAGTTAGAGACGTCGAAGAAGAGGAAGGGAGAAAAGAGGAAGAAAGATGGTGTTGAAACCTTTGGTCAATCCTTCAAGAAACCGCATACACCCCTCGTCCTTCTCTTCTTTCCTCAGAAGTACTGCACATCTCACCTCTCTAGTCATTCCACGACCCAAGTATCCACTTTATGCCTCTACCCGAGGGTACCATCGTTGATCTTATTGAGAGGTTAGGACGCATCACCTTGGAAAACCTATCTCACATTATTTCTACTACGTAATCCTACCCCATTGCTCTTCCATTTCCTACGCTCCCCTTCCCCGAGCTTGCTACTGAACTCGAAAAGTCATGGGCCCACATAAGTGTCTTCTTCTCCTTCTCTATTTGATGACGATTTTCTTCATCAATTCTCATATTATTTTCCCTTGCTTTGTAACTGGTATGAGCCTTGGAATCCAAGGTCTAAAAGAGGGCGGAGGATGATCCGGTTACATCCATTGGCCGTATTGCTAAGCTCGAGGTAGACCTTGCTATGGCAGCCTTTGAGAAAACTAGAATAGAGGAAGAGTTAGGGCTCAAAGGGAGAAGGTAGAGGGGACGGCGAAGGCGACCAATGAGGCCTTAGCGTTGAAGGCTCGGGATTTAGGGTAAAAGGACAAATTATTGAGGGAGAAGAATAAAATGATGAAGGAGAAGGAGAAGGAGGTGGAGAAGTTTAGAGGCAATCTTGAGCGGATCACCTATCGGGTGTTGTACAAGATGTTTGCTGCGGTCAAGCGTCAACCGCTTGGATGATACTTCCACCGAGGTTGACCTCGGTTTCTTAGGTGACTCCATAAAGATTGAAAAGGCCCTTACCTATTGCAGGGCTGAATAGGCTAAGGAGCTAGCCATGGAGCATGCTTCCCCTTCTGCTTTCCATGACACATCCTTGCAACAAGATAATGAGGATGCGAGGTCGAAGGAGACTGAGGTCACCTCTACTTCTCAAGTTCATGTAACTACCTAATCTCTTGTAAATGTCCTTATTGTTTGTTATGTAAATAAAATAAATTTGTTTCTTAGTTTTGTTGTAGCCAATTTCTTTATTATACTTGTTGTTTCATTACTAGACTAAGAATGACCATATTATTTTCCCCCTTTTGTTCTTTAATCTTATAAGGAAGTAATATTTACTAAACTCCTAAAGGAAAGCATGGAAAAACTCCAAACCTGGACCATAGGTCGTCTTGGTCTTGGTGCGACAGTGATTCGTAAGCATGAAAAGGAGTTAGATGAGTTGTTCATGCAACTTAGAGAGGATACCCAAGGGTTGCTTTTCAAAGTTGATCAAATAGTTGAAGAAAAAGAATCACTTAGTGATTTTGTACTACACTGGTGGAGATATACCTTAGAGGGTGGTTCCTTTCCATCGATAGTCCTTACTTAGAGTGGTATAGACTTAGGCTTAGTAATCTAAATAAGAAGTGAGTGTAGTGTATTATTATTACGTTTGTATGTGAATTGATTACATTTTCCATATATATAATTGGTCTTTATGTAATATGTTTTTCTAAACTTAGCTTTATGTGACTTGTTTCTTTTGAATAAAACTCTAATTACTACTAGCTAGGTCGATCCTCATGGGTCTCCTTCCGAGTATACCAGAGCCTTTGAATCTAACAAACCTTCGGTTCCCACCATTTATGGCTTGGGTGACACAGGTGTGCTTGAGTTTATGTTGCGGCCACGACTTCTGCCGTAGCCTTGGAGGAAGAGAATTTCCATTTAACACTTACTACCGAAGGGCTTGAAAGAGACTTAAGGAATGCCTTTTTCGAGCTCAAAGAAGCTAAGTATGCACTTAAGCGCCAGCGCCAATATAATGTCAGGTTGTGCACTGAGCTAGATGTTGTAAACTCCAAAGTGACTGAATTGTGGCAGACACTGAAGGAGAGTGGAGTGCTTTATGGGATATTCTATGAATACGAGATTTAGAAATTGAAGAAGACTATAGAAAACATGTCTCTTCAAGCTGTCGGTCAATATGAAGAGAAGGAGGGTGCCGAAGAAAGAGAGGCGACAAAGGAGCTTAGCTTGCGTGCATCCCCTTCTCCTCCTTCAACCGTGGATACCTCGTTGGAAAATGAGTGGAAGAGGGAATTGGAATTACACTACCACGGTAAACTCAAAGAGCAAGAAGCCTGCTATAAGTGGAAGCCAAAGCATTTATGGTCGAAGGCACTTCCTCGCACAAAGAGGAAGGGATGGAAAGCGGATGCTCTCAAATATTTTTGTGGTTTCTTAAGGGATTGTAAAAAAAGACAAGATTTGATAGATACTTTAGAAAATACTAGAGAGACTGCCATACTCAATATTTATGAACTCGAAGATCGGCTATAAGAAGCTTAGGCTCAATCCCGTACTACAACATTACCTATTAACGAGCTAGGGCGGGGTTGACTTGCTGATCTAGAAGAGAAACTTAGGAAATAGAATGTCAAATGCAAGATGGGGCAAATCTCTCTACAACGAGCCATATACATCTTTAATTATTTTTACACTGCACTCAACTTAAGATTTCTCTATAATAAAGAAGGCTTTATGGTGATTGCGGACGATCCGACAGACCCGTGGACAGTTTCCAATTACAACCCTAGGAAGACTTTTCATGTCAGAATGGACCACCCTCTAGCAAGCATCCCTTAGACATGATACTTTATAGTTGTTGTAGTATTTTGGGACTTGTAGTTCAGAACACTTTTGTAAAGCTAAGTTGTGAACTACATTCTTTTTTTGTTTTGTTGTGAAGATGCTAGTCAAGGTACCATGTAAATTAAACTTTCTTGTAAAGGAATATAAGTACCTTGTGAGCTTTAGCTTTTTTGTACTTTCCTTTAATTTTGTTTGGATTTGCTTGTCTTCTAGCTTTGCATCTGCCTTATGTTCATGCACTTGGCACGGTCTGTTCCACTATCTAGGGGCAGACTATTATCTTTGTTCATTCGCTTGGCACGGTCTACTCCGCTGTTAAGGGGCAGACTGTTTTTGACTGTGAAGTCAGGTCGCATATTTACTATCTTTTGAGCTCATGTGCATGGTTTTTTTGTACTGGTTCAGACTGTCTAATATCCTTAAGTCTAATTTGATTGTTTGGCTGAGAAGTCGAGTCGTGTGTGATATAACTCAATGTTATTTGCTATGTTAGTAAAATTAACACAAATAGATTTTTATACTAGATCGGACCGTTTAATATCCCTACATCTAGTTCAGTGTATTACTACTTTTCATAATAATTACAATGTTTGTTAATTTGATATACAAATAACACTGTTTGTACAAAGTAAGGTTTGAGATGCTCCAAATTCCAAGTTCTTGGAACTAGGTTTCCATCAGGCCTTGAGAGTTAGTAAGCCTTACAAGCTAAGGATTTTGCTATGACTAGTGGGCCTTTCCAATTTGGACACACAACCTCATCTATTGGGTCCTTGGTTATTAGCTATTAGTTTTCGCAGTACCAGGTCTCCCTTGCAAAATTTTCTTTCTTTGAGACTAGCGTTATATTTCTTAGCCATCCTTTGTCGGTATGCGGCGAATCAGATTGCTGCCTCATCTCTTCTCTCTTGAGTAAGATCGAGAGTGGCTTTCCTTATTTTGTTCCACCACATATGATATTCTTCTATGTAAAGAAATTTTTGTTTCAACTGGGATCATTGCTTCATAGCTGTAGGTTAAGGAGAAAGGTGTGTGGCCAGCGGGAGACCCATATGAGGTTCTGTAAGCCCATAGTACTAGAGATAACTCTTCCACCCATTTCCCTTTAGCCTTTCACGGTCTTTTCTTGAGCAGTTTCTTAATGTTTTTGTTTGTTTCTTTGACTTGTCCATTCGCTTGGGGTGTGCAACGGAGGAAAACGTTTTATTATTCCATTCCTTTCACAAAGCTCCATAAATTCCTTACTTTCAAATTCGGTTCTATTGTGTGAAATTATTTTATAGGGGATTCCAAACCTGGTGATTATGTTTCTCATGACAAAGTGACTATCTTCTTTACAGTGATTGTTGCTAAGGGTTCTTCTTCCACCCACTTTATGAAGTAATCTATTGCCACTATGGCGTATTTTACCCCTCCTTTTGACATAGAAAGCGGTCCTATCAAACCTATGCCTTATATGTCAAATGGCCACGGGCTGGCCAATAGGATGAGCTCATGGGATGGTTGTCTTCGGATATTGGCAAACCTTTGACATTTATCAAATCTCCTTACATATTCCTACACATCCTGAAGTGAAATGGGCCAGTAGTACCCATGCCTGAGAACTTTCTTGCCTGACTTAGTCCCTCCAGAGTGATCCTGGCATTTCCTTCATATACTTCACCTAGGACTCGTACTCCTACTTTGGAAATGCATATAAGATAAGGGGTATAGTAACCTCTCTTGTATAATATGCTGTCAAAGAAGGAAAATTATGGATCCTGGTATCTTATTTACAGGCTGAATTCTTGTTCGGTGGTAGAACTTTGTTTATCAAGAATTGTTCAATAGGAGTCATCCATGAGTCTTCCTCTGATTTCTAAGAGATAGGCGTGATTGGGAACTGCTCTTGACTTTTTGCCATTTCTTAATCTTAGGCTTCTCTGACGGTAGCTCATTAGGATCTAGTTAGGCCAAGTATTTGATTGGCATCGGTGATGCTTGGTTCAACTTGATTCCCTATTGGAATAGCTTTCATTTCATTCGCTACTTTAGTGTTAGCAAGTTTGGCTAATGAGTCTGCAGAAGAATTGTTCTCACGTGGAATTTGATCTATATCGAATTGTTTGAACTGCTCTAGTAAATTTTTAGACAATCCCACGTATTTAGCCAGGGTTGCCTCTTTCGTTTAGTAATTACCCTACACTTGGTTCACAACTAATTGGGAATCACTATGAATTTTAATATGGATTACCTTCATTATATGAACCATCCTTAAGCCTGGGAAGAGAGCTTCATATTCTACAACATTATTGGTAGCTTTGAACTCAAGCTATACTGTCCCATATAATTTTTGCTCATCTAGGGTGATCGGTACATATCCAATTCCTACATCCTATTTATTTGATGCTCCATCCACGTATAAATTCCGAAACTGTGGAGTGGGCACCTCTTGCTCGGATTGCGGTTCGGTGGGTAGCATGCAGTCCACAATGAAGTTTGCTAGCGCTTGTCCTTTGATTTCTTTTCTGGGATAGTAGGAGATTCATATTGGCTGAGCTCCATTGCCCATTTCAGTAAGCTGCTTGTAACGACCCCGAAATTTAATTTTATTTAAATTGATAATTAAATGAATTTTTGAATAAAAATTTGTAAAATTTTATTTTAAATGGAAGCGAGTTTCCCCGAATCGTAATAAATTTGGAATAAATCATTTTAAATTTAATAATATTGTAAATATTGTACATATATGTGAATATATATGTATACGTGATATATGAGATAATTTGAAGTTAATTTATATATATATAGATATTTGACACAAGTAAAAAAGTAAGTAAAACAAATAATTTAAATTTGAATCTGATGGGTTATAATTGGAATATAAATAAATTTATATAAGATAAGTTATGTAGTTATGATATAAGTGAATACATTAGCTAAAAATACAACAACATGTTAACTAGAAAGTATGAAGCAAAAGTAAAGAAACAATATGTATTCATGTACAAAGCAAGTAAATTATTTGTCAACAAAACAAAAAGAAGAAATATAAACAAATCTTATCTCCTCCAGCACATAATGTATAAACAAGTTTATATATTCAAGTGTAGTTTGTACAAAAGTAATTAATGCAAAAGAAATCTATCAGCCATAGACACAAAGTACTTGGCAATAAATGCCATATTCTCTAGCATACAAAAAAAAAAGATTTTCAGCCGAGACCAACAAAACCAAAAGAATGTAGGCTGCAAAAGAAAAGAATCAAAGCACAAAGTAAAATACCACATGTTTGTAACTTGTTAAACAAGACTTAGGCAAGTATAAAAAAATATGTATATAAGTATAAAATGGGACATAAAGGACATAGCATTAAATGAGAGAAAAGCAAATATCTTCTCAAGTACATAAACACACGATTTCAGCCACCAACAATTGAAACTATCTCTGAAATTTGTACAAAACTTGAATATTGTTTTGCATAAGAAAAATGATGATACCCTGTAACTCATTGTATATATCAACCTATAAGCATTTTTCTCCATACCAGCTTTCATTTTCATTCGAACTCAATAAAAATTGTAATGGAAGCTCATTTGAAAACTTAAAACAAATCTCCATCTAAACATCATCAGCAACTACAACTAAAACAGAAGAAAGGTGTTTGGCAGGGTGATCTACAGAAAAACATTTTCCAGTTCAATCTGTTTACAACACAGTGCCCTGTTCTTTTTCTAAACTTCAGGTGAGTAACATCACACTTTTGAAAACTATAAATTGATTTTGGTTGAATATTAAGTTCTGGAATGTTGTTTCCTTTGTGAATTTATTTGAATGGTGGGTTTCTGCTTATATGTGAATGTGTTGATATGAGTATATGTATGTTTCCTGTATCTCTTCTATTGCCAGTTTTAAAAGCTTAAGACTTATTTAAAAATCCTCTTTCCCTTTGATCTAGTTTCTGTTAGGAATTATTTTATAAACAAAAGCTGTTTATTTAATCATAGACTAATGTTCAAAATTTTAATTAAGTTAAAATCTCACTTGAATGTCTTAGGAAACTAAAACAACAGAGTAAACTCAAGATAACTAGAAATTCGAATGTCTTAATTCGTTGATTTAGATCTATGATCTGAAGCCTTATTAAAAGTTAGGATTTTTAAAGGAGGGATCATAATTTTTAGTTAAGTTTGGGATGAACAGTTCTAGTTCATCTGAATATAGGAAATGAGGTGATTTCTGGCGATCAAATGGATGGTGGTGGTCGGGGTTCTCCCTGATGATGGAGGAGCAAGCGTAGTTGAGGGGAAAAATGGTTGATGATGATCGAGTTCATCAAGGAGGTTGCGGTAGTGGGATTCTTTTTAGAACCCTAATTTTTACCTTGCATAGTAAATCGATCGCCCGGCCGAAGTATGTGATCGAGTGTGGTGATTTTTGGGGTAGTGGTAGTAGGGTTATGGTCGAAGAAGAGGCCGGAGTTATAGGCTCTCAGATGGTCGGAGGGTGGAGAACTCGGTGTTGACAGTTTTGAGGATGGGCCGAGTGCGTGTTCCAGGTTTGGGTTGTAAGGCTCGATTTTGATTATGGGTAGTTAGTCGAGTTCAGGTGATCGCTATTGGTTGTAGAGGGGTATTCCGATGTGTGGAGATCATCGCTGGCGATCGGAGTTGGTGGCATCGATCGTGCACGTGCACGAGCACGTTTTCTCTACTCTGTTTTCTTTGGGAGGACGAAGATGTTTCCTGGGGTTTTACTCGTGTCGTTCGAGTACACGACTCGAAGAAGGGTAGGAGAAGTCTCGAAGCAGTTTGTTCATTTCGAGTAAAGTGTTGTTCCAGGCCTTTGTAAAACAAGCCTGGCAGTTCCAGATCTTTTGAATTCAATATAAAATTTGAAACAGAATTTAAAACCAAGTTTAATTAGAATTTTTAAATCTGAATTCAATTTGAATTTGAATCTTAGGTTTTGAAAATAAATAAAGTATATAACTTTAAATAATGTAAATAAGTTAAAGGTAAAGCATACTTAATGATTTGAAAATTTAAAGGGGAATTTAGTTAAAATCTTTAAATTAGAATTTAATGATTGGATTCATTTAAATTATTAAGTTACATTTAAAAACTTGAATTAATTAAATAATTAATGGTTAATTAATGGGTCATTAAGGATTAATTAATTAAGTTAATTAATTAAGGAATTATAAATTAATGAAGATGATTAAGGAAAGATAATAAATTAAGGGCTAATTAATCAATGTGATTAATTAAGGATAATTAATTTAAGAATAATTTATTAATTATTAATGGTTAGTTAATAAATGATTTAAAGGATAATTAATTATATTGGTTTGTAATTAATTAACGATAAATTAACCCGGATTAGAAATTCATAAGTAATTAATCAAATTTGAATAAATCAGATAATTAACTAACCTTACTTATGAATATTTGGATTTGATTGGATGATTGAATTGTTTGATATTCTGATCTATGATGCTTTGTGATATATTCTGATTTGTGTGTAATCTTTACTGTAGTTTATTTATCTGAAATTTATATATATCTGTGATCTGTGAGTAAAAGATAAGCGATATAGTTTATATCGTTTATCAACTATATCTCTGTATTCTGATATGTGATGATTCATTGTGTTGCACTATTGTGTGAAACCCCTGGACTACACTTTTACACACACAAATATGGATTTCACGTGGAAATCGGTTAAGTCACTGATAATTTAAATTTGATGTTTTTGAAATGGAATTTTAATTTCAATTGATTTTGAAATTGGAAATTTGGGTTTGAAGTGAAAAGCCTTTGTAATAGAATTTCAAAGATAAAAGCTATTTTGAATAACTTAATCGAGTTTTGAAAATTTAAATAATTTGATTTAAATTTGAATTCAAGTTTGGAATTGAATCCTATGATTTGAAACGAGGGATTAAAGATGATATAAATGTGTTTGTATGAATCTAAACCATTTAAAAATGTAATTTTGAGAATTTGGATTTAACCCAAAGACTTTAACTCGTATGAATGAATCAGATTTTTTGAAATGAAACTGTTGTTTTAAAAGAATAAAAGCTTTCAGATAAGAAATGAAATTACAGTTTAATTAAAGGAATTTCAAGGTTGAATTGAAAAATGGGTTTCCAAGTTATGAATAAATTGTTTTGGAAAGCTACGAATTAAATCGGTTTATTTTAACAGATTTAGAATGATGATTTGTTTAAACCATTTGAAATGGAATTGTTTTGAAAGCTATAAGTTAAATCTTTGATTTAAAGATTTAACGAGTTAAACTGAAATGGAAATTAATTTGGAAAATCTGTGAATGAATCTTTTATTTAAAAGATTTAAATGTGGAAATTGTTTAAACCGTTGAAGGTTGTTTAAAATAAATCTTTTTGTTTAAAGATTTGAAAATGGTAATTTGTTAAACCATTTGAAAAGAGAAGTTTTGGGTAATAAGTTGTGACTTAATTGAAATCTCATATCCATATGTTTTTAAATATTTCGCTCACTATTCGGTTTAGCCGGGAAAGGACCTTTGGGTCGTATAACCCATTCCGAATGTGTGATACGACGTATATGGATAGCATTTGAAGATCGGTGTTGAAGACCGGATATTTTTGAAAACGAAAGGATTACCGTCGAGTTACTCTGCATCGGCTGATCCCCGATATAGAGGTTTTATCACCCTTAGTAACGGGAAGTCCGGACGTGATTGGAAATTATCCGGATTTGCAAGGGCTTCGTGAGAAGTGCCTTCGGTTCTGTTCGAACCCGGAATAGACTTGTATGGATACATGTCTGACATTACACTTTGAGATATAATGCCGATTTCTTTCAAATACATATCTGTTGGTAGCGGAGAATTTATTCTCTTAGCTTAACACCCTTCTCTGAGACGTACGAGCTCAGAGGTTATGTAGTTGAAATTTATCAGCGATATATCCCAATTTGGTAATGTGGCATGCTGAGTGTTGCTGTGAAATGATCGTTGATTGATCATTTGCGATATGATCATTTGTTTGATCTTATATCTTTGTGATCATTTCTTTGATCATTTGTTTGACCCGAAGCATGGCTTTGTGACAAAGCGTAGCTTTGTGGACGAGACTTCGTCGAGCCTCACACCCCGGAAATGGTCAAAACAGGAAAGATGCAGCAAGGTTCTAGGGAGTAGCGCCCCTTAATGTATGTCATTCCTTCTGGATAAAGGTGGTATCATGGTATGGAGCCCAGATACTTAACCTCTGTGGTTGCTGCAAGTTTATTACTTTGTGGTTGTTGCGAATCGGGGATCCTCGGGAAGATCGGTGACGATCGAGGGATGACATACGCGTGTCAGTAGTTACCTATTTTTGCAGAGGTAACCCGGCCTTGTGTTGGCAGAGATCCGGTTAGGTTCTCGGGTCGTCTATTCCAGGGACGTACCCATCGTGGAAAAGGAAGTTCCTTAGCCTGACCATTTGTTGGAAATCCAAAGAAACAATACGAGACTTGTACGGTTTTAGTTGTAGAACCTATCATTCACTTATGGTGGTCACCACTGTTTGGATGGTAGCTATAGTAGGCATAGTTCGAAATGTCTATGCTGGCTAAGATTGATATTATACTTTCGAAATGTTTTCTGCACTATGCACTAATAATAATAATCCAATGATTTTGCGTAGTAAGCATCTTTGACTATCATAAGGAGAAATCTCCTCCAATTCTGCGTTTGTATTGTGTGTGTGGCGGGAGGCCTTATGGTAGTTTCATTTTCGAAAAGCATTGCGGATTTCAATGTTAAAATCCTTTGTTGTTGTTTAAAGATAAACTGTTTTTGTTGCTCACACCAGTCCCATGACTGACTCGGAGTTTATTGTTCCCTTCCTAAACTCTGGGTGCTCATAATTTTCCACACGAGCAGTCTAGAGTTGGGTTTCTTTTCAGATATTCAGGTTTAGTAGATTATCTGGAGCTAGTTCATTCATCGGAGTTGCGTATCTTGGAGTTGTGGATTCATTCTTGTCTGAAGATCATTTTGGAGTTATCACTTCTATTGATATTGTTCCGCTGCTGTTGTTATCTTTTCTTTTCCGCTGCTATTTCTTGTATCATATCTCTGATGTATATTGATATTCATTGTATCACTCTGTTGTATCAGATATTATATATCAATGTATTATTCTTTTCTTCCGCTGTGTTATTTACTTAATTGTGTTATAGCTCCGGCGAATCGGATTTGAACGGTCGAATCTGCGGCATTCTAGTACAATCTGAAGTACGGATGTTGATTTTCGAGCGGGCAAAACCCGATACGTTACATGTGGTATCAGAGCTAAGGTTGAACTTTAACTCAGGAGTATAACACGTTAAGTAGCTCATTAGAGATAGAGTGAAGTAAACTCTAGAATGAGTAATTCTCAGATATCCGTCCGTACGCCTCAGTAAATTCTCTTACTATCCATAGATAGTGAGTATGAGTGCAAGAAGAGGATGAGATAGGGGACAAGGGAATACGACTATAAATGGTCAATATCCTGTAACAATAGTGGAAACAATATTTTCTCTATCAATCTCTTTTGTTCAGCATTTTTTCTCAATTCTTCGATAATTTCTGGTAGATCCAGGAAGGAATTCGACATATTAATATGGAACATAAACTCCAGATAGGCCAGACTTGTTTGTTTGGATGAATTGGTTGCTTTGTTTGCTATGGTTGATAGGTATACCTTAGTTCTAAACTAAAAAAAATTTAGGAATGATATCCATATATCTATCTATTCTTTGGAACCCGAATATATTCTACGAATGGTTAGTTATTCTTTCAAACTGACCGATGCCCCTGCATATTTCGTAGATCTGGATAACCCGAGTATCGTGTGAAAGAATTCAACAGATTTGTTCTTGTGTGTATTATTGATATTCTGATTTGGTAAGCCAAATGCAGAATTGATATTCAGTTTGATTTGATGAAATATTCTTCATCTATCTTTTTGTCTCCTTGGTAATTTCGAGGACGAAATTCTTTTAAGGGGGGAGTTTGTAACGAACTCGAAATTTAATTTTATTTAAATTGATAATTAAATGAATTTTTGAATAAAAATTTGTAAAAGTTTATTTTAAATGGAAGCGAGTTTCCCCGAATCGTAATAAATTTGGAATAAATCATTTTAAATTTAATAATATTGTAAATATTGTACATATATGTGAATATATATGTATACGTGATATATGAGATAATTTGAAGTTAATTTATATATATATAGATATTTGACATAAGTAAAAAAGTAAGTAAAACAAATAATTTAAATTTGAATCTGATGGGTTATAATTGGAATATAAATAAATTTATATAAGATAAGTTATGTAGTTATGATATAAGTGAATACATTAGCTAAAAATACAACAACATGTTAACTAGAAAGTATGAAGCAAAAGTAAAGAAACAATATGTATTCATGTACAAAGCAAGTAAATTATTTGTCAACAAAACAAAAAGAAGAAATATAAACAAATCTTATCTCCTCCAGCACATAATGTATAAACAAGTTTATATATTCAAGTGTAGTTTGTACAAAAGTAATTAATGCAAAAGAAATTTATCAGCCATAGACACAAAGTACTTGGCAATAAATGCCATATTCTCTAGCATACAAAAAAAAAGATTTTCAGCCGAGACCAACAAAACTAAAAGAATGTAGGCTGCAAAAGAAAAGAATCAAAGCACAAAGTAAAATACCACATGTTTGTAACTTGTTAAACAAGACTTAGGCAAGTATAAAAAAATATGTATATAAGTATAAAATGGGACATAAAGGACATAGCATTAAATGAGAGAAAAGCAAATATCTTCTCAAGTACATAAACACACAATTTCAGCCACCAACAATTGAAACTATGTCTGAAATTTGTACAAAACTTGAATATTGTTTTGCATAAGAAAAATGATGATACCCTGTAACTCATTGTATATATCAACCTATAAGCATTTTTCTCCATACCAGCTTTCATTTTCATTCGAACTCAATACAAATTGTAATGGAAGCTCATTTGAAAACTTAAATCAAATCTCCATCTAAACATCATCAGCAACTACAACTAAAACAGAAGAAAGGTGTTTGGCAGGGTGATCTACAGAAAAACATTTTCCAGTTCAATCTGTTTACAACACAGTGCCCTGTTCTTTTTCTAAACTTCAGGTGAGTAACATCACACTTTTGAAAACTATAAATTGATTTTGGTTGAATATTAAGTTCTGGAATGTTGTTTCCTTTGTGAATTTATTTGAATGGTGGGTTTCTGCTTATATGTGAATGTGTTGATATGAGTATATGTATGTTTCCTGTATCTCTTCTATTGCCAGTTTTAAAAGCTCAAGACTTATTTAAAAATCCTCTTTCCCTTTGATCTAGTTTCTGTTAGGAATTATATTATAAACAAAAGCTGTTTATTTAATCATAGACTAATGTTCAAAATTTTAATTAAGTTAAAATCTCACTTGAATGTCTTAGGAAACTAAAACAACAGAGTAAACTCAAGATAACTAGAAATTCGAATGTCTTAATTCGTTGATTTAGATCTATGATCTGAAGCCTTATTAAAAGTTAGGATTTTTAAAGGAGGGATCATAATTTTTAGTTAAGTTTGGGATGAACAGTTCTAGTTCATCTGAATATAGGAAATGAGGTGATTTCTGGCGATCAAATGGATGGTGGTGGTCGGGGTTCTCCCTGATGATGGAGGAGCAAGCGTAGTTGAGGGGAAAAATGGTTGATGATGATCGAGTTCATCAAGGAGGTTGTGGTAGTGGGATTCTTTTTAGAACCCTAATTTTTACCTTGCATAGTAAATCGATCGCCCGGCCGAAGTATGTGATCGAGTGTGGTGATTTTTGGGGTAGTGGTAGTAGGGTTATGGTCGAAGAAGAGGCCGGAGTTATAGGCTCTCAGATGGTCGGAGGGTGGAGAACTCAGTGTTGACAGTTTTGAGGATGGGCCGAGTGCGTGTTCCAGGTTTGGGTTGTAAGGCTCGATTTTGATTATGGGTAGTTAGTCGAGTTCAGGTGATCGCTATTGGTTGTAGAGGGGTATTCCGATGTGTGGAGATCATCGCTGGCGATCGGAGTTGGTGGCATCGATCGTGCACGTGCACGAGCACGTTTTCTCTACTCTGTTTTCTTTGGGAGGACGAAGATGTTTCCTGGGGTTTTACTCGTGTCGTTCGAGTACATGACTCGAAGAAGGGTAGGAGAAGTCTCGAAGCAGTTTGTTCATTTCGAGTAAAGTGTTGTTCCAGGCCTTTGTAAAACAAGCCTGGCAGTTCCAGATCTTTTGAATTCAATATAAAATTTGAAACAGAATTTAAAACCAAGTTTAATTAGAATTTTTAAATCTGAATTCAATTTGAATTTGAATCTTAGGTTTTGAAAATAAATAAAGTATATAACTTTAAATAATGTAAATAAGTTAAAGGTAAAGCATACTTAATGATTTGAAAATTTAAAGGGGAATTTAGTTAAAATCTTTAAATTAGAATTTAATGATTGGATTCATTTAAATTATTAAGTTACATTTAAAAACTTGAATTAATTAAATAATTAATGGTTAATTAATGGGTCATTAAGGATTAACTAATTAAGTTAATTAATTAAGGAATTATAAATTAATGAAGATGATTAAGGAAAGATAATAAATTAAGGGCTAATTAATCAATGTGATTAATTAAGGATAATTAATTTAAGAATAATTTATTAATTATTAATGGTTAGTTAATAAATGATTTAAAGGATAATTAATTATATTGGTTTGTAATTAATTAACGATAAATTAACCCGGATTAGAAATTCATAAGTAATTAATCAAATTTGAATAAATCAGATAATTAACTAACCTTACTTATGAATATTTGGATTTGATTGGATGATTGAATTGTTTGATATTCTGATCTATGATGCTTTGTGATATATTCTGATTTGTGTGTAATCTTTACTGTAGTTTATTTATCTGAAATTTATATATATCTGTGATCTGTGAGTAAAAGATAAGCGATATAGTTTATATCGTTTATCAACTATATCTCTGTATTCTGATATGTGATGATTCATTATGTTGCACTATTGTATGAAACCCTTGGACTACACTTTTACACACACAAATATGGATTTCACGTGGAAATCGGTTAAGTCACTGATAATTTAAATTTGATGTTTTTGAAATGGAATTTTAATTTCAATTGATTTTGAAATTGGAAATTTGGGTTTGAAGTGAAAAGCCTTTGTAATAGAATTTCAAAGATAAAAGCTATTTTGAATAACTTAATCGAGTTTTGAAAATTTAAATAATTTGATTTAAATTTGAATTCAAGTTTGGAATTGAATCCTATGATTTGAAACGAGGGATTAAAGATGATATAAATGTGTTTGTATGAATCTAAACCATTTAAAAATGTAATTTTGAGAATTTGGATTTAACCCAAATACTTTAACTCGTATGAATGAATCAGATTTTTTGAAATGAAACTGTTGTTTTAAAAGAATAAAAGCTTTCAGATAAGAAATGAAATTACAGTTTAATTAAAGGAATTTCAAGGTTGAATTGAAAAATGGGTTTCCAAGTTATGAATAAATTGTTTTGGAAAGCTACGAATTAAATCGGTTTATTTTAACAGATTTAGAATGATGATTTGTTTAAACCATTTGAAATGGAATTGTTTTGAAAGCTATAAGTTAAATCTTTGATTTAAAGATTTAACGAGTTAAACTGAAATGGAAATTAATTTGGAAAATCTATGAATGAATCTTTTATTTAAAAGATTTAAATGTGGAAATTGTTTAAACCGTTGAAGGTTGTTTAAAATAAATCTTTTTGTTTAAAGATTTGAAAATGGTAATTTGTTAAACCATTTGAAAAGAGAAGTTTTGGGTAATAAGTTGTGACTTAATTGAAATCTCATATCCATATGTTTTTAAATATTTCGCTCACTATTCGGTTTAGCCGGGAAAGGACCTTTGGGTCGTATAACCCATTCCGAATGTGTGATACGACGTATATGGATAGCATTTGAAGACCGGTGTTGAAGACCGGATATTTTTGAAAACGAAAGGATTACCGTCGAGTTACTCTGCATCGGCTGATCCCCGATATAGAGGTTTTATCACCCTTAGTGACGGGAAGTCCGGACGTGATTGGAAATTATCCGGATTTGCAAGGGCTTCGTGAGAAGTGCCTTCGGTTCTGTTCGAACCCGGAACAGACTTGTATGGATACATGTCTGACATTACACTTTGAGATATAAAGCCGATTTCTTTCAAATACATATCTGTTGGTGGCGGAGAATTTATTCTCTTAGCTTAACACCCTTCTTTGGGACGTACGAGCTCAGAGGTTATGTAGTTGAAATTTATCAGCGATATATCCCAATTTGGTAATGTGGCATGCTGAGTGTTGCTGTGAAATGATCGTTGATTGATCATTTGCGATATGATCATTTGTTTGATCTTATATCTTTGTGATCATTTCTTTGATCATTTGTTTGACCCGAAGCATGGCTTTGTGACAAAGCGTAGCTTTGTGGACGAGACTTCGTCGAGCCTCACACCCCGGAAATGGTCAAAACAGGAAAGATGCAGCAAGGTTCTAGGGAGTAGCGCCCCTTAATGTATGTCATTCCTTCTGGATAAAGGTGGTATCATGGTATGGAGCCCAGATACTTAACCTCTGTGGTTGCTGCAAGTTTATTACTTTGTGGTTGTTGCGAATCGGGGATCCTCGGGAAGATCGGTGACGATCGAGGGATGACATACGCGTGTCAGTAGTTACCTATTTTTGCAGAGGTAACCCGGCCTTGTGTTGGCAGAGATCCGGTTAGGTTCTCGGGTCGTCTATTCCAGGGACGTACCCATCGTGGAAAAGGAAGTTCCTTAGCCTGACCATTTGTTGGAAATCCAAAGAAACAATACGAGACTTGTACGGTTTTAGTTGTAGAACCTATCATTCACTTATGGTGGTCACCACTGTTTGGATGGTAGCTATAGTAGGCATAGTTCGAAATGTCTATGCTGGCTAAGATTGATATTATACTTTCGAAATGTTTTCTGCACTATGCACTAATAATAATAATCCAATGATTTTGCGTAGTAAGCATCTTTGACTATCATAAGGAGAAATCTCCTCCAATTCTGCGTTTGCATTGTGTGTGTGGCGGGAGGCCTTATGGTAGTTTCATTTTCGAAAAGCATTGCGGATTTCAATGTTAAAATCCTTTGTTGTTGTTTAAAGATAAACTGTTTTTGTTGCTCACACCAGTCCCATGACTGCCTCGGAGTTTATTGTTCCCTTCCTAAACTCTGGGTGCTCATAATTTTCCACACGAGCAGTCTAGAGTTGGGTTTCTTTTCAGATATTCAGGTTTAGTAGATTATCTGGAGCTAGTTCATTCATCGGAGTTGCGTATCTTGGAGTTGTGGATTCATTCTTGTCTGAAGATCATTTTGGAGTTATCACTTCTATTGATATTGTTCCGCTGCTATTGTTATCTTTTCTTTTCCGCTGCTGTGGTTTATCTATGAGGACTTTGATGGGATATGCTTGAAAGTACGGTCGTAGTTTCCATGTTGTGAAAAACAGGTTGTAATCTAGCTTTTCAATGATTGAGTAGTTGATCTCAACTCCTGACAACCATTTGCTCGTGAAGTAGATAGGTCTCTGAGTCCCTTCATCTTTTCAAACCACTGTTGCACTAATAGCTTTATTGGTTACAGATAAATACACGAACAAATCCTCACCTATTATTGGTTTTGATAGGATAGGGGTACTGATCAGATGGTCTTTCAGATTCTAGAATGCAATTTTTCATTCCTTACTCCACTCGAATTCCATCGCTTTTTCACCCGATCGAAGAACGGTATACACTTGTCTGTTTCTTTGGAAATGAATCTTCTTAGAGCGGCCATCCAGCCATTTAGGCTCATGACATCTTTCGATTTCTCGTGACTAACATATTCCTTATGGCCTCAATCTATTCTGTATTTGCTTCAATGCCATGAACACTCACTATGTACCCTAGAAACTTTCCCGGCTAGATGGAAAAAGTGCACTTTAAAGGGTTTGGCTTCATGTTGTACTACCTTAGGATTGCATAGGTTTCTTCCAAGTCATGCACATGACTTGGTGCTACTTTTGACTTAATAAGCAAATCATCTATGTACTGTAACGACCGTGATTTTATTACCGTCGTAATAAATATTTTTAAAGTCCGTAACGACCGTTATTTTTGAATTACTGTCGTAATAAATATTTTAATTACAAATTTTAAAAATAAAAATTTGAAAAAAAATAACAGTGTAAAATCGTTTGGCAAAGTCAGTAAATGCTTATATTGGTGAACGTGATAATGCACTGCATTTGTTTCTTTCACGTGTATGGTCTCGGTTCAATTCAAGAACAAGAAAATTGATCATTTGCTGTCACTTTTTGTAAAGCAAAGTTTGGACGCAATTTTGTGACAAGGATTGTAAAACAAAGTGAAACATTTTTGTGTGCTTTGCTGTCACTTCAACTGGAAAGCAAAGTTTGAAGTCACTTTATCAGCCATCATCTTCAGTTTATTATACAAGCCCGTGTACTTTTTATTCCACTAAGGCACGTTTCATTTAATGTTAATGTACTTTTGGCCTTGACTTGTGCACGATTGGAAATATGGTAGTGTAGCCTTCATCATTCAGTTGGTTTCAAATTCTTCCGAGTAACATTCTTTTCGTTGCTTTCATTTATCGAATAGCTCAGCAAAAAGCTTTAATGGCATCTCCAAATTTCCGCTCCTTGTCAGATCTCGGTTGCTAAATTATTCCGTAACAAATTTGAGGTGAGTGCAACTCACATTTCTAATCTAAAATCTTTGATTAATGCTTACGTGTATTAGTGAAATACACTAGTGTTTGGGTCTAAAACAATCTATTTTATTCATTTTACTACATGCGTGAAAACGTGTTGTAAAAGGTGCTAAGTTATTTCTTTCATTAACTGCATTTTTAAGTAAAGAGTGTGATATTCGAAACTTTAATTATTCGTATGCAAAAGTAATCTACACTTGATTTTGTCCAGGGCATTGCGTACAAGTATGTATGCGGTCTCAAATATTGAGCACAATTCGTTTACCATTGTAGTTAATATTCACGTATGCAATACTTTGATTTTTCAATTTCTCACATGCGTGTAATACCCAGGGCTAGAGTTATAATCCTTGCGTGCGTTCCTGATCGCATTTTTCTTTTGTTTGCAATCAAATAGTACGAGTGCAGGTCACTTATTTTGGTCCAAAACTTTGTTTTGTTGCTAAGTTTTTTTTTGTGTTGCAAGGTCTCATATATTCTTTCTTCATTTATGCATGCATACCCAGGCAATTATAGCCTAAGTCACGTTTTTACATGCTAACATTTTTGCATGCCCCATCATGATAACATTTTGAGAGGAAGGTGGCTCGCACGTATAGCCTGAGGCATATTTTTCATTAATTACTTTGTTTTGAAAGGAAAATGGTCCAGGCTACTTATTGATTTACGTGAATATGGCGAAAACAAAAGAAATGAACAAGTCCAGGTGACATTAATTTGGCATTGTTTGTTTGCGTGAGTAAAATTTATAAGCCCAGGTCCTATTTTTTTGCAAGCATTAATGCGACTAAGTTGTAGATAATGCATATGAACTAAATAACAAGTTCAAACTAGTTTGTTATTGTTGTGTATTTAACCGTGCACACATAATTGGTTGCAGGTCATTTTAAATGCATGTAACATGTACTATTGACAATACATGTAACGTATACTATTGATATGCATGTAGTATAACGTGCATTCAAACGCGTATTTTGGTTGTAA
Organism: Allium fistulosum; assembly: GCA_030737815.1. NCBI lineage: Eukaryota > Viridiplantae > Streptophyta > Magnoliopsida > Asparagales > Amaryllidaceae > Allium > Allium fistulosum. Next base: position 697,867,493 of record CM060906.1, read on the forward strand.
ATCCAGTATAGGCTACCGTGTGAAAATTTTGATGTCCAGACCATTTTTGGGCTTTGTGCGTGCATATGGAATGCATTGCCAGGTCATTTCTTTCAATAGTATGCATTTTTATAACGTACGTTCTTTGCATGTGAGAATAAATGAGTCAAGTTGATTTTTTTCTTCCATATTTTCTTGCGTGCGTGTCATATTGTGCATGAAATGAACGTGCATATATGAGAAACTATAAAACACAAAAGTGTATTACCAGAGAAAAATTTGCTTTGAATCGGAGTTTCGTTTTGAAACGAATTATTGCCGTTATTTTATAACGGAACTTTTACGCCGGTATTATATTTTTGAAGCATGTTGTTTTGATGATATTTTTGACGAATGAAAAATTACTGTTGTTTTGACTTCAGTAACCGTTAATTTAAAGTGACTTTTCAAGCGGTTATCCCGCAACGTTGATTTTGATATCCGTTTTTATGGTGTTTTGTGAAGCGCAATTTCCTCGTCGAAATTGCTACAGTTATTGCTGTTTTAATCATGTATTTTAAAAATCATTTTAAAATAAAAGTGCCTTCAAAATTTTTACAGTTTGCGCTTTCAAAAGAATGAGGAAGCGATTTAAACGCTTCAGCAAAATTGAGGACTATGAACCCTCACTTTTACTGATTCGCTTAATTCCGGACTTGTCCGTTTGAGAACGTAAAATGTTATTTATATAAAATACACAATTTTGCACTTTCAAGGAAACGATGAAGAGATTTAAACGATTTAGCAAAAGTGCGGAGTATGGAACCACACTTTTACTATTTCGGTTAATTCCGGACTCGTTAATTGAAACATCTGCTGTTTGATGATTCTGATGATTTTGTTGGGCTTTCAAGCCACTCTGCTGGACCTTCGGGTCATCTGATGGACCTTCGGGTCAATTACCAGTACTAGACCTTCGGGTCACTCTACGGACCTTCGGGTCATCTGATGGGCGCCAAAATATATAGTACTTGGTAGGCTTCGGCCATATGAGATGCACGTGCGGCGTAGCTAAAACTCGCCATCTGCTGGGATCGATCCACCTTTTATGCTGATTTTTCTAGTTATCTTGTTTTGATTTCTAGATTTTGCGACTGTTGATTTTCTAGTTATCTATTTTGATTTCTGGATTTTGTGAATTGCGGCTTTGAATTCAATTATGAATTTGGAAGTTGAGTTTGAGTATAATCTCATCTGAGATTATAAATTTGCGTATTGCTGTTTTAAATTCAATTGTGAATTTGAAAACTGATTTTGATGGAGTTTAAATTGAGATTTTTTTCATTTAAACTATGCTGATTATTTACGTTGTATAGTCTCATTCGAGACTATAATTATTTGTTTAAGTGTTGTTTATCATTCACTTATTTTTGAGAATAAATTAGACTGATCCGTTTATTATTTTCTTTTAAATAATACTCGGGTCAGACCGAGTTATTTCAGGATAGTCTTCATCTCTGATTTAGTAGCAGCTTCAGCTTTTGGGATTTCGCATCATCTTTTGTCTAGCCTCCGAGGAGTTCTTTTGGTTTAGTAGTCCTCATCTTATGTATGTATTGATGGATATGTATATGTATCGGTTCATGTGAACTATCGATTGTTGTAGCATGTATTCCAGACTAGTCTTCCGCTATATATCTGATATTTCTGTTCTGATGTGATTATACTATTTGTGTTATTGTTATTATGAGTTGTTCTGGATTTTTCTTAAGCCACCGTAGTTTCGTTTTAGATTTGGATTGAATATATATCTTTGGGAGTAATTTATACAGCTCCTATCGATGTAATCAATACTCGTCTAAGGCATAACATACGGAGGGTCGCTTCTAACAAGCCTTATTCTTCGCAATAGCAGACGTTATTCCTTATAATAACCTTTGTTATTGTGAGCATAGAGGTGGGGCGTCACAGCTTGGTATCAGAGCAGAAGTTCAGAACAAATTATAATAAACACAGAACAGAAGTAGAATGAAACATGTGTTACAACTATTCGAGGGTTTTATCCGTGCCTTTCTAATCTATTCTTTCCTCTTTAACATGTTGGAGTATGTCTAGGAATAAAATTTCATATTCCGTAGTATTCCATTTGTTAAACTTCTTATCAATTGTGTATTGTTGAACTGATCTTTACCTTCTCTTGTCTCTTAGCTCATGGCTGGAAGAGGTAGAGGGAAGCGTTCTTCCGCAGGCCCGTCTAGTGGTTCTCATTCGGACGGTGTCTATATGTCGGCTGATCAGTTTATGGAGCTATTTCGGGGTACTCAGCCTCCTGTTGCTGCTCCCGCAGCTCCTAATCACAAGTCTGCCTTCGCCCGCATGTGTAGTGACTATTCCCACCTTGGAGGTCAGCCTTTCAAGGGATCGGAAAGTGTTATGGAAGTTCAGGCTTGGTTGCGCACTTGTGAGCGCATATTTTCTCGGATGGATCTTTCGGATCATCATCGTGTTCTCGTGGCATCTAGCATGTTGCAAGAGCGTGCCCTTGACTGGTATGAGCTCTTTATTTCGGAAGTTGATGAGTCCTCTCTCTCTTAGGTTCAGTTTAAGGAACGATTCGAACTTAAGTTCGTTCCTAAATCGGAAAAGGCTAATCTTGCTCGTTGTTTCCTTGAGTTGAAGCAAGGAGAATCCTATGTTTCTGATTATGTTGCATCTTTCGAGGCCTTGTCCAAATACGGAGTTGAGTTCATTAACACTCCGCATAAGAAGAATCTTCGTTTTGTTGACGGTTTGAAGAAGTATTTGAAGAAGGTTCTTTTACTTCAGCTTAAGCTCTCATTTGAGGAGCTGGTTGATTCGGCTCTTTGTCTTGAAGCTGTTGAAAAGGAACGTGATAGTTGTGATGATGTTGAGGTTTCTAAGAACCCCAACAAGAAGAGGTTTCCTTTTCATAAGCCTAATTCTTCTAATCAGAAGAAGAAGAAGCAAGCTACCTCTAGTTCTCAGCCTAGTAGTGCACCTTCTGTTCAAAGGGCGTGCTATAATTGTGGTTCTCTGGATCATCTTCACCGTAATTGTCCTAAGCCTCGCATTTGCCGCTATTGCAAGAAAGAGGGTCATTGGATCTCTGATTGCCCTATTGCTTCTAGGGGTCTCAAATCAGGGAAGCTTAATGTTGTGAAAGCTCCTGGTGTTTCTTCTCAGCCCAAAGGTATTACTTCTTCTATTTTGGAAGGTTTTATTTTATTTCATGGTTGTTCTATTAGAATTCTTTTCGATACGGGTGCATTGCATTCATTCGTGTCAAAGGAGCTTGTTGATATTATTCCTTTGGATGTTATTACTCTTCACGACCCTTTGGGGATTGCAAATCCTATTAGTGGATCCGTTACTCTTGGTTTGTTATGTGTTGATGTTGAGATTATTCTATGTGGGTTTTTCTTACATGCGAATCTACGTGTTATGGATCACTTTGATTTTGATATGATTTTGGGAATGGATTGACTCGTCCGTTACGAAGTTCAATCCTGTATCCCGAAAGAATTTTATATCTCAAGCATCCTGATGCTATCGAGCAGTTATCTATTATATTTCGAAGTATGAACCATCCTTTGAATGCTTTCATTTCTTCCTTCAAATCGGAAGCTATTATAGCTAAATGTTCTAGTTGTTTATGATTTTTCTATTGTCTTTGAGTTTATTTCGAGTTTGTCGCCGAATAGGGCAATTGAATTCCGTATTGATCTTACCTCTGGTGCTCATCCTATCAGTCGTCCTCCCATGAGGATGTCTGTTAAAGAAAATGAGAAACTCAAGCATCAATTATCTTAGTTGGAAGCCAACGATTTACTCGTTCTAGCTCTTCTCCCAACTCGATCTTGCTACCAATTTTCATTTGGCTATGAGTTGCGGAAGTTAGCATTCCACTTACCGCATTCTGCACTCGTTATGATTCTTATGAATGACTTATTACGTCATTCAGTTTGCCTAGATTATTTCATCCATTTTGTGAATCGAGTATTCTACGAATATCTCGACGACTCCATTTTGTGTATTTATTGATTTTGGATGAAAGCAACAATTTAAAATTTCACAAGTATAATTGGATTTGGGTTATCATATAGCAAATAATTTTGTGATTGTATTGCCCATTGAGTGCTTTAAGAGTTCTGGTCGATGCGCTTGATCAACGCTATCGATAGGAATCTCCTAAATGCTTTGATGAGACAATTTGACACAATAAAAAAAAATTTCTAGAAAATGATTTCGTAAAGACAATTAAGATTTTTGGAAGTTTTATCTTTTCAGGCAAGAAGACTATTTGAAAGAACTCCTTTCTGATACTCTTATCCTTTAGTTCCCGAAGGGAACCAAGACTTCATTATTTGTACCAATGCTAACCGTATTGGTTTCAATGTTGTTCTCGTGCAAAAAGATGGAGTAGTTGTCTATGCTTCTTTACAATTAAAGCCGATCGAGACTAGGTATGCTACTCATAATCTAGTGCTCGTGACTATTGTTTCGCTTTTAGAGTTTGACATTATTATTTTGGGAAAGGAGTGGTGTTCTCCACTCTGATCACAAATCTCTTAAGTATCTATTTATTCAGAAAGAACTTAATTTGAGACAACAGCATTGGCTCGAAATTCTTGCTTCATATGATTTCGATATGCAGTATACCCCTGGTAAGGGTGAATCAAGTTTTATAGGATCTCCTTCGTGCTTGCATTCTTGATTTTGGTGGTAGTTGGGTAGACCACTTATCTCTTGTTGAGTTTTCTTACAACAACAGTTTTCAATCCAGTATCGGTATGGCTCCATTCGAAGCTCTTTACGGAAGGCCGTGTCGATCACCATCTTGTTGGTTGGAATCGGGAGAAAAGTTAGTTCTCGGCCCCGATTATATTCGCGATTCTTCGGAGAGGATTGATATTATACGACAGAGAATGAAAGAGGCTTAGAATAGGCAGAAATCTTATGCCGATCATCGTAGGAAGCCTTTGAAATTTTCTGTTGGCGATCTCGTATTCATTCGTGTTTCCCCGATGAAGGGTGTAGTGCGTTTTAGTCACTCCGGGAAATTGGCTCCTCGATATGTTGGACCGTTTCCTATTACGGAACGCATTGGCCCAGTTTCTTATCGTGTATCGCTACCTGCTCAGTTTTCAGGAATTCACGACGTATTTCATGTGTCCCAGCTTCGTCGATGCCTTCGAGATTCAAATTCTATTATTGATCCCCCTATGTTGCAAGATCTTGAGATCTCACCCGACTTGTCTATTATGTAAAATCCTATTCGTGTGCTAGCTTCGGAGGTTAAATGCCTTCGGAACAAAAAAAAATCCCGCTTCTGAAAATTCAATGGTCCGCAAACCCCAAAGATTGCACTTGGGAAACCAGAGAATTCATCGAGCGTTCTTATCCCGGTTTTCTCTCCTCTTCGGGTGGAGGTGAGCATTCGTACCTATCTTTTCTATTTTAATCTTTGCAGTGATGAATTATTTGTGTTATTGTCTGCTTCTAGTATGAAAATTGCGGGGACGCAATTTTTATAAGGAGGGGAGTCTGTAACGACCGTGATTTTATTACCGTCGTAATAAATATTTTTAAAGTCCGTAACGACCGTTATTTTTGAATTACTGTCGTAATAAATATTTTAATTAGAAATTTTAAAAATAAAAATTTTAAAAAAAATAACAGTGTAAAATCGTTTGGCAAAGTCAGTAAATGCTTATATTGGTGAACGTGATAATGCACTGCATTTGTTTCTTTCACGTGTATGGTCTCGGTTCAATTCAAGAACAAGAAAATTGATCATTTGCTGTCACTTTTTGTAAAGCAAAGTTTGGACGCAATTTTGTGACAAGGATTGTAAAACAAAGTGAAACATTTTTGTGTGCTTTGCTGTCACTTCAACTGGAAAGCAAAGTTTGAAGTCACTTTATCAGCCATCATCTTCAGTTTATTATACAAGCCCGTGTACTTTTTCTTCCACTAAGGCACGTTTCATTTAATGTTAATGTACTTTTGGCCTTGACTTGTGCACGATTGGAAATATGGTAGTGTAGCCTTCATCATTCAGTTGGTTTCAAATTCTTCCGAGTAACATTCTTTTCGTTGCTTTCATTTATCGAATAGCTCAGCAAAAAGCTTTAATGGCATCTCCAAATTTCCGCTCCTTGTCAGATCTCGGTTGCTAAATTATTCCGTAACAAATTTGAGGTGAGTGCAACTCACATTTCTAATCTAAAATCTTTGATTAATGCTTACGTGTATTAGTGAAATACACTAGTGTTTGGGTCTAAAACAATCTATTTTATTCATTTTACTACATGCGTGAAAACGTGTTGTAAAAGGTGCTAAGTTATTTCTTTCATTAACTGCATTTTTAAGTAAAGAGTGTGATATTCGAAACTTTAATTATTCGTATGCAAAAGTAATCTACACTTGATTTTGTCCAGGGCATTGCGTACAAGTATGTATGCGGTCTCAAATATTGAGCACAATTCGTTTACCGTTGTAGTTAATATTCACGTATGCAATACTTTGATTTTTCAATTTCTCACATGCGTGTAATACCCAGGGCTAGAGTTATAATCCTTGCGTGCGTTCCTGATCGCATTTTTCTTTTGTTTGCAATCAAATAGTACGAGTGCAGGTCACTTATTTTGGTCCAAAACTTTGTTTTGTTGCTAAGTTTTTTTTTGTGTTGCAAGGTCTCATATATTCTTTCTTCATTTATGCATGCATACCCAGGCAATTATAGCCTAAGTCACGTTTTTACATGCTAACATTTTTGCATGCCCCATCATGATAACATTTTGAGAGGAAGGTGGCTCGCACGTATAGCCTGAGGCATATTTTTCATTAATTACTTTGTTTTGAAAGGAAAATGGTCCAGGCTACTTATTGATTTACGTGAATATGGCGAAAACAAAAGAAATGAACAAGTCCAGATGACATTAATTTGGCATTGTTTGTTTGCGTGAGTAAAATTTATAAGCCCAGGTCTTATTTTTTTGCAAGCATTAATGCGACTAAGTTGTAGATAATGCATATGAACTAAATAACAAGTTCAAACTAGTTTGTTATTGTTGTGTATTTAACCGTGCACACATAATTGGTTGCAGGTCATTTTAAATGCATGTAACATGTACTATTGACAATACATGTAACGTATACTATTGATATGCATGTAGTATAACGTGCATTCAAACGCGTATTTTGGTTGTAAATCCAGTATAGGCTACCGTGTGAAAATTTTGATGTCCGGACCATTTTTGGGCTTTGTGCGTGCATATGGAATGCATTGCCAGGTCATTTCTTTCAATAGTATGCATTTTTATAACGTACGTTCTTTGCATGTGAGAATAAATGAGTCAAGTTGATTTTTTTCTTCCATATTTTCTTGCGTGCGTGTCATATTGTGCATGAAATGAACGTGCATATATGAGAAACTATAAAACACAAAAGTGTATTACCAGAGAAAAATTTGCTTTGAATCGGAGTTTCGTTTTGAAACGAATTATTGCCGTTATTTTATAACGGAACTTTTACGCCGGTATTATATTTTTGAAGCATGTTGTTTTGATGATATTTTTGACGAATGAAAAATTACTGTTGTTTTGACTTCAGTAACCGTTAATTTAAAGTGACTTTTCAAGCGGTTATCCCGCAACGCTGATTTTGATATCCATTTTTATGGTGTTTTGTGAAGCGCAATTTCCTCGTCGAAATTGCTACAGTTATTGCTGTTTTAATCATGTATTTTAAAAATCATTTTAAAATAAAAGTGCCTTCAAAATTTTTACAGTTTGCGCTTTCAAAAGAATGAGGAAGCGATTTAAACGCTTCAGCAAAATTGAGGACTATGAACCCTCACTTTTACTGATTCGCTTAATTCCGGACTTGTCCGTTTGAGAACGTAAAATGTTATTTATATAAAATACACAATTTTGCACTTTCAAGGAAACGATGAAGAGATTTAAACGATTTAGCAAAAGTGCGGAGTATGGAACCACACTTTTACTATTTCGGTTAATTCCGGACTCGTTAATTGAAACATCTGCTGTTTGATGATTCTGATGATTTTGTTGGGCTTTCAAGCCACTCTGCTGGACCTTCGGGTCATCTGATGGACCTTCGGGTCAATTACCAGTACTAGACCTTCGGGTCACTCTGCGGACCTTCGGGTCATCTGATGGGCGCCAAAATATATAGTACTTGGTAGGCTTCGGCCATATGAGATGCACGTGCGGCGTAGCTAAAACTCGCCATCTGCTGGGATCGATCCACCTTTTATGCTGATTTTTCTAGTTATCTTGTTTTGATTTCTAGATTTTGCGACTGTTGATTTTCTAGTTATCTATTTTGATTTCTGGATTTTGTGAATTGCGGCTTTGAATTCAATTATGAATTTGGAAGTTGAGTTTGAGTATAATCTCATCTGAGATTATAAATTTGCGTATTGCTGTTTTAAATTCAATTGTGAATTTGAAAACTGATTTTGATGGAGTTTAAATTGAGATTTTTTCATTTAAACTATGCTGATTATTTACGTTGTATAGTCTCATTCGAGACTATAATTATTTGTTTAAGTGTTGTTTATCATTCACTTATTTTTGAGAATAAATTAGACTGATCCATTTATTATTTTCTTTTAAATAATACTCGGGTCAGACCGAGTTATTTCAGGATAGTCTTCATCTCTGATTTAGTAGCAGCTTCAGCTTTTGGGATTTCGCATCATCTTTTGTCTAGCCTCCGAGGAGTTCTTTTGGTTTAGTAGTCCTCATCTTATGTATGTATTGATGGATATGTATATGTATCGGTTCATGTGAACTATCGATTGTTGTAGCATGTATTCCAGACTAGTCTTCCGCTATATATCTGATATTTCTGTTCTGATGTGATTATACTATTTGTGTTATTGTTATTATGAGTTGTTCTGGATTTTTCTTAAGCCACCGTAGTTTCGTTTTAGATTTGGATTGAATATATATCTTTGGGAGTAATTTATACAGCTCCTATCGATGTAATCAATACTCGTCTAAGGCATAACATACGGAGGGTCGCTTCTAACAAGCCTTATTCTTCGCAATAGCAGACGTTATTCCTTATAATAACCTTTGTTATTGTGAGCATAGAGGTGGGGCGTCACCTGTGAGTTACACAGAATATACAACACATACTAGACAGTTATAAACACCCGTCTAGTTAATACAACTCAAAACATCACAGAGATACAACACAGCGGAAATACAGCATAAACACTAACACAGCGGAACCAATATATATATCTATACGCTGAAGCCTCCTGCTCCATTGTTCCTCCAGAATTCGTCAAAGCTAAACCTGAATCCCTTGGCTACCCGTAAAAATTTGGGTACCCGAGAGTTTATGAAAAACAGAAATAAACTTCGGGTCAGACATGGGTCTGGTATGAGTAAACGGTTAAAGTTGCTTAACTTTAAAAATCATTTGAAACAAAAGGTATCACGTAAGACATCCCACACATAAACATGGAAATGTTTTTACCTTACGCTAACCAAAACTTTGATAGGAAATTCAGTGATATTATAATAGTGTCTAAGGTTTTCAAGTAAAATACAGAAATAGCTGAAATGCTTACATCTCACATTTCAACATAGTTGGGCACAATCAAAACGTACGGCGCTTATTGGAGATTGGATTCCATACAATGGCTGGGCTACTGGGGTACCGCCCGTCACAGTACGTGGCCTAGATCACCGTACCGAGGAGTACGCCCGCTCCCCTGCATCACAAGGCCGGAACATCCCTTACTGGATAATTCCCGGATAAGATACCCCACGGTTGTCATGATCAACCGCACACAAAGCTGAAAAATAAGGGACATCTAGACAGGGGTATATCTCGCTCTCAAGTGGGTGCTACCCACGAAGCCTTGCTGCACCTCCCCTGTTTTAGCCATTCCCGGTTGATGAGGCTTGAGGCTACGATTACCTTTAGAAAACACATCACTTAGAATGCTCATCGTCCACCTGACGATGTTCTGAAAGCATTCAATCCATACAAGTTCGTTCCGGGTTCGAACGAAACCGAAGGCATTATCTCGTTACACTCGTATTGGAATCACCCTCAGAGTTAACGACAATAACCCTTGCATTCTGAATCACCATCTCGAATCTATAAGTACTATCTTCGTCAAACTCATTACGGAATCACCCACAGAGTTATACTGACGTATAGTTCTTATACCTCGAGCCTTCACTTGCTCCATTTGAATTTCACGACCTAACGTTATTTTGGATCGACGGTCGTTACATGTACACTTCTACATTTTTCTGGTTTGGTCAAAGAATATCATGTTAACTAACCTTTGGTAGGTTGCTCCCGTGTTTTTTAGTCCGAACGGCATGACTTTGTATATTTATAAGCCTTTGTCCATCATAAAGTTGGTACGCTCTTGATCTGGCTTAAACATAGATATTTGGTTGTAACCTGAGTATGTGTCCATGTAGGTGAGGAGTTCATAGCCACTGATTGCATCTACCAACTAATCGATTATAGGTAGAGGAAAATTGTCCTTCAGGCAGGCCTTGGTGAGGTTGGTATAGTCAAAACAAGTTCTCCACTTCCCATTAGACTTTTTATAAAAACATGGTTCGCAATCCATTTCGAGTAATACACTTCTTTGATGAACACATATTCCTTAGGATTCTTAACTTCTTTATGCAAAGCATTGTATCTTTCCCGATCAAAAGTCCTGGGCTTCTGCCTGACCGGGTGAGCATCAAGATCTATGTTGAGTGCATGGTTGATGATAGTTGTGTCTATTCCTACCATATCGGAGTGCATCCAAGTAAAAACATATGTTAATCTTTTAAGGAATTGTATTAACTCTGCTCTGATTTCTATGCTAAGGTTTTTCCCTATCTTGAGAACTTTCGAACAATCTTTCGGGTTGTTATCCGGCATTTTGACTCGGCTATATCCAAACTAAATAGACAAGTTAGACTCGACTGTCATCAAGGCCAGTATCCCAGAGCGATGACTGTGAGGTTTAGAAATCAAGTTCAGGTAGTGATATGAAGCGACGATCATTCGAGACTAACAGATAGACTCTCCAGAATATTCTAAGTACGAATTAGTACCTCCCCCAAGCAGGGGATCGGTGCCTTTCCCTTCCTCTAGGGGATCGGTACATATCTTTAATTTTTGTCCCAAACTAGATGTGATCTATATAGAGTGACAAGGAAGGCTCCACTAGGCTACATCTCAAGTTGTTTGGAGTTTGTATGCTCAAGTTATGGGCAAATTACTTCACCTAAGAAAGGGATCATACAAAAGGGATTGTGGGATCGTACAAAAGGAATCGGATCGTATCCAGCCCAACAATGCAACTCAATGAAAAACGATCGATATCTCAAAATCCAAAAGTCTAATGCACTTGACACTTTGGAACAAGAAGAGGGGACCTTAGGGAGTCCACCCTAGGGATCGCACCCCAAGATGAAGAAGTAAGAAGGATCGACCCTCTTCCCTCTAGAGGGATCGGCCTAAATTAGACAACATCACATGTTGCAACAAAGATTGATCAATAACTCGATTTCTACTAATCCAATTGGCATGAAACTTGGAGGCTAAGCATAATACAACATGGAGAAGCCCACATTGGGATCGCACTTCCAAACTCCTCCAAAATAGGGATCGACGCCGATCCTTATTTCTTGGGATTTGGGGCAAGCGATCCCTCTTATGGGCCCCTATGGATCTGGAGTGCCTTCTGCTAAATTTTCAGGGAGATATTTCGCTGTCTTCCTCAATAACTACATACTTGATTGTTCATTTTAAGGACCTTTGCGCTGCTTTTTGCATTGTATTCTTTTGTAACTAGGATTCTAATCTGATCTCTATTGTTCTCAGTCTATAAAGTGATTAATAGAGCTATCTCTTCAAAATGGACGTAGGCAAACAATGTCGAACCACTATAAATCGATATGCCTTTGTTATTTTCTTATTTCTTATGGCTTTACTCCTATATTCTCTCCGTTTACATTTATTATTCTTTATTTATTCCTCTACAAAATCTCCATTGGTATTTGTGCCAATTATTAGTGCAAACATGGTTTTATATGTACATCCTCGAGATTATCTAATGGCCTTAATTCTCTCCTTGTTTCCCCTAATCTTGGATCTATTTCACTTTCTTCATCGTCGGGTTGGGATACAATAGAGAAAGCTTTTTCTGAGCTTCTTTGAAAAAATAATATGCATAGATTGAGTTGTACTCATCAGTGCCGACCATATGCATATACTCCCTTTTTTCTTTTTACTAATGTTGTGGTCATAGAATTACCTATTTCAGCATCAGCCTTGGTACCTGGTACCGATGTAGTTCTTAGAACTGGCTCATTTTCCTTTTTATCATTATTATGATAGTTATTTGAGGAGACAATAAAATAATTTTGAATAATTTTATTGCTAGAGCTGAGGTTTACATTATATAACTACCTAGTCAATAATTGTTTTCCTTTAATCAACCCTATTCTAGCGGAGGGTGGAACTTCATAGCAGATCCATTTAGAAATTAATACCCACATGTCAATCGATACAGGCCTTCGTAAAAATGCTCTATACAAGGATGGTTGATTGATGATCAGGAAGCTCACATAGAATGATTTATGACTAAGGTCAAACATAGAATCACAAAGTGGCAAAGTTACACATTTCTCTTGACCTGAGAATACATTGAACTTCAATGTGGACACTCCACTTTGAATATAGTTATATCATGGCATGGCGTTCCATAGAATGACCATAGTTGGGTCTGTGTTAAAGCATTAGAATGAAATACTATTCAATAGAGTATTCGTCTCCTCGGTTATAAGAGGTAGTATCACAATCAACTTTAATCAACTCAAAGTCAAAGTCTCTGGTCAAAGTAGTACGGTTAATAATAATTGTAATTATTGAACCAAGGATTTTGTTTTTGGCCAAATCAAGTTGAATATGGACAATGTTGGAATTTTAACCAAAAAACCAAATTCCATAAGTCCTAAAGTGATATAGTTTTGACGAAGAGAATTAGTGTAAATAATCATTGCTACATGTACTGCTTATAATAAGAAAGATGGATTTTTACCAAAAAGATGTGTAAGCTATAAATTCAGCCAAAATATCACACCACTAGCTAAGATGACGTATGAATGCTAATATTCGAATTGCTCGATATTAATCACTGACTGAATCTACACCTTTGAGTCGCATAACTGTAATGATGAATACTCTGAAAAACCACATGATTTAATTAATTTGTAATATTTGTAAATTAATTAATATATATGTGAAGTATTAATTATTATATTTGATTTGATTTGATTTTTGAATGCTATTAGTATCTAATGAAAAGCGTGTATATAAAAGTTATGTATGCACGTATTGGTAAACGATATCGATAAAATAGTTAAATTAGATTTAAAGCAATTAATTACTAAGTGGTTTTGGAAATTTTGAAAGCCTTTGTAGTCCCAATAGATCCACAAATAGAAAGGAAAAAAATTAAACCTACCTACTTCACTGACTTCCAACTGACTATGTTCGTTCAATGGCATCAGAGGCCAATGGTCTATGCCATCTAAATTAGCAATCTTATTGCTAACTTATCAAAGCCTAACCATTTAGTATGATGTCTAGAAAGGTAGTGTCTAAGATTTGGTGTTGGTAACCATGTACTCTGTCATACCTAGCTACTGGCCTGTCCCGAAGAATGATATAAGCCCAAAGATTATCCTTAATATAAAGACCCGAATATATTTTGGGCCTTGGGCTAATTTTTAAAATTCAGTTAGAAATTTTAAAATTATATCCTAGATTTAAAAGTCAAATTTAAACTATAAAATAAACTTTATAAAATATTTTTCGAAATTATTTTGAAAATATATTAATATTTTTCAAAAAGTATTTAATAATTTAATTAATTGGATAAAAATAATTAATTAAAGCTTATTTAATTAAAATTAACATATATATATATATATATGTATGTATTTGCATACACACACACACACACATATATATATATTTATATTTATATCTTAAAAATTTTAAGGTATATAAAATAGTAATTTTTGAAATTAATTAAGAAATAATTTAATTAAAACATTTTAATTAAATGAACATTTATTTGATAAATATATACTAATTAATAGTTAATCAATAAATTAATATATGTATATAAAACTATAAATGTTATAGTCAATATTTATTTTAAATTGTTTAAGATGAATAAAATAAAATTTTGAAATTTTAAACTAACTTAATTAATTTGTTGATTGAATTAATAAATTAAAATTAATTTATTATATAAGTTAATTATATTATAAATTGTTATATACGAATTAAACTTATATAATATGAGTGTATAAAAATTAAGTGAAACGATGAGAAACCGAACTTAGGTTGAAGGAACAAGTACATGCGTATTGCACGTATACTGTAATTTTAGACGTGTTCGACACTATAATCATGTGGGTGGTTGATGAGATTTTTCGTCTCAAAAACACTTAAGTATTTTGAAGTAATCACGTCACTGGACACTTATATGATTAGGAATCAACAAAATCAAGTAATGTTAAAATTTCCTTTAGAGGAAGTAATTATGCGCAATAGAGCTAACACAATTATGAGGAAAATATCCAAAATCTAATGACAAGTCAGTCCAATTCGTTAAGCAAGATCGTATCAAAACATAAAAAAGTAAAATCAAGTATTGAAAGCAATAAAAGTGACATAGAGAATTTATGTGGTTCGGATGTCAATGAATCCTACGTCCATGGAGAAATGTCCTTTTCTTCCTTTGTGTTCTTAGTACAAACAAACAATGATAGAGAGTTCATTTTTTGATTTCAGTGTTTTATAAAGAGTAAAGTCTAAAACCCCTCTCCTTTCTACTAAAGTACCTTCTGCTTAAATAATACCGAGAATTATGAGAATTGCTTTTGTCAATCACACATGTTCCTGATTCTAACCCTTAGATTATGCCACGTGGCAATCATCCATTTTACTTATTTATTAAGCACGGATTATGGAAGTGGCCTTCGGCTCTTTTGATTTCTACCTTTGGATTGTACCACGTGTCGATCATCCATCTTGTTAATTTATTGTACAAGGATTGCCAACGTGGCCTTCATTGGGAAACTGTGATTTGAGTTGGTGAATTTTGAACTTAAATGTGAAGTTTGAAACTGAAGTGGGAAAACCAATTTTGAATAGACCACGACTTTACGATTTCGTAAAGCGATAGACTAGTGGACTGCACACATGTGTAGATGAAGCTGCAATACAAAACTGCCCTCCATTTCAGAAAGAACTACATCATTATCAGCACTTCAGAACTTAGCTTTAGTTTATTGGGAATCGCGCCTTCATTATGTCCAGGGTAGCATAGCCTTTGAACTGCATCAAAACTTTCAAAGCTATACCTCACTGTTCAATCTGAAACATCAGCAAAGTATAGTGTTGGAGTTGAGTTGTATGACTTAGTAGAAGAGACTACGCTCCTATTTTGAAGAGTGATCGCCTTGCTTGAACCTATTATGAGCCGTTCTCATCAATAGAGGACTGCACCACCGCCCTATTCTTTGAGCTAGGTTGAATGATCTTGGGGACGAAGTTGGGATCTCTTGGTTTTCCTTTGAGGAATAAGGCTCAACTCTAGGTTGTAAAGCAGTTGTACCACGTCGCCTCATCCCTCATGGCCTTATGTTTGTGGGCAATATTATTGGGATTTCAGCATTGTTCTATCACATCAAGATGATTGTGCATCTTTATTACTCTGCTATCGATATAAGATTGCGGCGTAGCTCTACCATATTAAATGTTAGTTTAAGATTGCGGCACATCCCTACCGCATGTGATTGCTTTAAGGATGGTGCCACGGTTCTATGTCATCAGGGTTGCTTTTTCTGGGGCTGCAGCACAATATTTTCGCTTTATTGTTATTTTAAGACTATGCCCCGGCTTTGACCCGTAAAGGCTTACTTTTGGGACCACGGTACAACATTTGTATTTGGTATTTAGGAGCTACACAGTTTGAAGGTCGTGCCATAGTCCCACCTCTTGAGTGTTAGGATTACAGACCAAATTTTGCACTTTTTGTGGCTATCTCAGGCCATCAGTGCAGTATTATAGCATCAATTCTATACTTGATCGAATAGCACGGTTTTCATGTTTTTCTACTGTCTTGAGACTTTGGCATGGTCCTGCCTGGGCTTTGTTCTTGTTTTCTTTTCCTGGTCCAGCTTCTTTCGTGGGGCAGTTCTTTTATCTTGATGCTTGCATTAGTTTAACTTGGATATAATTTGAAAAATATGGGTAAAACACTTGCCCTCCAAGTCTACAACAATTGTAGATTGGTGTGGACTTGTGTAACAATTCGGATTTTCATCGCTTTGATTTATAAATATTTAGTTAATATTAAATATTCAAATATTGATTTTTATAATGAAAATAGACCTCTTTAATTTATAACTAATATTAGAAAGTACATTTTTAAAAAGTGTTTACCAAAATAGAAAGTTCATAGAAAAACAGAAAATGTGACAGAAGAACATTTTCTAGAATTTCGACTTTTCGACACCAAAAAGTTGTCAGAAACATTGTTCGCCTTTATGCACTATATATACACATATATAGTAGATAATTAACCATATAATAATACACTTAGTAATATATTATCTTATGTTAATTATGTTTAGCAAGTGATGTGACAATTCATAGTTTTAAAAATAATAACTTATATATATAAATATTATTTTTATCTCTAGTCATATTAGAATATTTATCATCATTAACCATCATTAAGCCTAAGACATGACTAAAAATGGAAGTGAATGTGAAAAGTAAGGGAAGAAATAAGTTGATGTGAAACTCATAAATTTAAAAATAAAACATTATATGTGTATATATATATATATATATATATGTTGTCACATCTTATATATTTTCATAAGAAAACATCATTAGCTATAATTATATATATGATACTACTAGAGAAGATGATTTGATGCATGAGAGGGATGAGATGTTGATTTGATTTCACAAAATGATGACATGTTTACAAAAAATTAAGCTAAGGTTAAAACGGTAATTTTTTCTGCTTTCTTCCTTTATAAATACACGCCACCTTTACCATATTTTCATTTGCTTCTCCATTCCTAATTCTCTAAAGCTTTATCCATCCATAGTTCCATGGCTGCCTCTTCTTTTTAATAGAAAAGAAAAATAAAAACACTTTAAAAAACTTGTTTAAAAATTCACTAATTCTCCTCCATTTTTGTCCAACTTCCTTCGGTCATATCTTCCTTAATAGCACTCCAAATCTAGATTTTATTATTTCAAACCATCTGAATTTCCATTAGCTACAACTTTTATGTTGACCACTTATTCAGATTCTGATCATAGATATGTCAAAAGTTAAATTCTTTACAAAGTGTTTTCGGACCTAGAAATTCCAAGGCCGAAAATACCACTCATTCATTTGATAATATCTCCGAATAGATAGATACAATTTGAGTGATTCTTTTTTGAAATGATAGAGAAAAGAAAATTCTAAAAGTTTTCTATTGACTACTTTCCAAAATTCCAAGAGTAACATAAATAAAAATTTAAAGGAAGATGACCTTTTTTGAGTTGTAGTTTTGGGTTTTTCAAGTTTTACAAGTTTAAAGTATTCAAGATTTGGAAAGCTTTATGGTGAGTAAACTTCAAGATTTTTTTTTGGAAAATTATTAGCTCTAGTATTGCTTCATGATATGATAATATTATAGGATGGAAGTTTGTTAAATACCATATGATTTGATATGGATTGGTGATTTTGGTTATGTTTTATTGGATGTTTGGTATGCGAATACAAAGTTAGTAAAGTTTGTGTGTGTGTGTGTCTATATATATATATATATATATATATATATTAGCATATGTATATATACACGATTTATTATGTGAATGTAATGTGTAATGTAATGGTCGATGTTGAACTCGACTATAGTTGTGATGGGTTGAAACAATACTAAAACTTTCTATGAAATCGCGACGGATTGAGGTCAGACTTGGAATCAAAACTTGTTTCAAGGGTTTGAAGTTTTGATTTTATTAAAGTTTACATATTTAGTTTAAAATTTAAAATCTTACTAAAGTATGTTTCAATCAGGAAATAATACGTTTTTGACAAAAAGGTTTCGATTGAAAGTAAGTTCAAGCGAACTACACCTATAGAAATAGTCGCTATGGATGCGGTTCGACGGATTTTCTCAACTTTGATTTCAAAATGTTTTGTTTTTTAGATTGATTTATAAAAAAAATTTAAACTAAATTAGTAATATTTAAAAATTGATTAAGGTTTATAAATTTAATAATTAATTAATTAAAGGTAATTAGCACTTAATTAGTGATTAAGAAGTAATTAGTAGTTAATTAACACTTAAGTTAAGTTAATAACTATTATTTGATTAATTTAGTTTTAATTAAGGTTTAATCTGATTAAAAAATAATTAAGTGGTCAATAATTACTTAATTAAGATTAATGATTAATTAATTATCAATTAATTAAGTTATTATTCAATTAATATTTAATTAATATTTAATTAATCAAGGTTTAACTAATAACGAATTAACTTAGCTTTAACTAAGATTCATTAAGGAGTTAATCAGGACTTAACTAAGTTCATTAAGTCTAATTAAGGGTTAATTAGGATTTAATATTTATTTAATTAAGATTAATTAAGATTTAATTAGAGTTTAAACTGATTTACTTATTTAAATCATTTTCAAGGGTGATTTTTAAATCAAACTGATTTCGTTTTAAATCAATATTCTTTTCAAAGCAAGTTGATTCCAAATCAAATGATCTCTTGTTTGGACCTTAAGTAACCCTATATGATTAAGGAGACTAAATGATATTTGTTAGTAGAACAAAATACCATTTTTCTATAGTGAAGTAAATTGATCGAATTGCTTGGACATCTATATAGTAGGAAAAATCATCATCCTGCTATTATGATATTATAAACATGTGTGTATATGTTAGCTTATGTTAATTGTAGATTTATTTACATATCTATTGTTATGTAAACCCTTTTGTTATGACTTGAATGTCGTTATAAAATCATGATAGCTCGATTAAGTACCACTGTGAACTACTGAGCCTCTTTTCAAATTGGATAAGCAGATGGATTTTTATATCACTTTTTAAAATTAATTAACTATTTAATTAACTAATACTTTGGAGATTATTAATTGATTTATAATATGGTACTTAAGAATACCCTTTTGATTGTGACATTATTTATAGGAAAATTTTAAAGTAAATTGGTTTACAATAATATTTTCTTATTAAAGGGTTCTTTTGCTAATGATCTTAAAGTTGTGCAAAAGAATGTACAAATGATTTTGGATATGTATAAGAGCTTATAAGTGTACTTGTGATTTATACAGAAGTTTATAAACGATTTTGGGTTTTATGAAAAGGAGTTTATAACTAAAATGAAGTTTTTTTTAACTTAAAGGAGATGGATTATATAATCTTGTTTAAATGATTTAATATGGAGATATTTTGATGATAAACTTCTATTATGCCAAGGAATATGAGCGTTGTAGAGTCAAGGTCTAAAAAGTAATAACACTCCAACATGACGGCTTCATTGTTATCTAAGGAATAGTATTGGTTTTGCATCAAGTGTTGGTTTTGATTCAAAGATTATTTCCATAAATGAGATTGTTTACTAAAGATGTCAAGTTTGGGAAGTTAAATAACATTTGCTTGGTTACTAGTAACCAACTGAAGATGATTTTGGAAATAAGATCCTTTTTAAAATGGTTTGATATATATACACACACACACACTTATACAAGAGGGTTAAGTATATGAATATTTTAGGAATAAAGGATATGTAATTAAATTAGTATGAGATTAATTTAATGAGGCTTAGTGGATCCAATGGAATTTAATCTAGTGGAAATTAGCCACAAGGGCTTCTTTAGCAAGTGCAATTAGTTTCTAAGACACATAACTGAAATAATTACTTTTAAGGACAAAATGCAAAATAATTAGTTTCTAAGGCCTAAAAACTGATGAAATTATGTCCTTGAAAGTAATTGGACTGCTGACTTTGTCCTTAAAAGTAATTATTATGCTAACTTTGGCCTTGAAATTAATTTTTATGGATGTGTGTCCTAGAAACTAATTGGACTGCAAAGTTTGTCCTTCTAGTGAAATGCCCCATTAACCTATGTTTGAATATTTGTTTGTTTATTTGATAGTTAAATAACTGACTATCAAATCTTGACCAAAGTGTAACTCTGGGAATATCTAGGAGAAACACTTAAGTTATAGGGCACAGTCATCCTCATGATGTGGTATTGTGCATATAAACCTTGTTTTGTTCTCCTAGGACAATGATAAGAAAATCCATTTACTTAATGGTCAGGGGTGATTCCCGCTCTTATGTTGTCTAATTATTTCCTAAAGAACCGGGGTTGAGTATACCGGAAATTATCGAAATTTGTTTCGAAGAGACCAGGATCGGATATGTTATCCGAAAACCACTTCAATCCAACTCAAGCGTTGCGAACTGAAGACATCGTGAAGAGCATGGAATCGAATATAGAGTTGTGAAGTGCAAGGGCTAATCACTACTAACCCTGAGGGTGATTCCAAAATGAATGTAGTTGGAATAATGCCAACGGTTTCATTCAGACCCAGAATGGACTTGTATGGGTGAATGCTATCAGCACATTGTCATTGGATGGCAATGAGCATTCTAAGTGTAAATGTTCTTGAAAGGTAATCGTAGCCTCAAGCCTCATCAACCAGGAATGACTAAAACAGGGGAGATGCATCAGGGCTAAGTGGGCCGCTCCCAAGTAGGGTATGATCATCCCTATCTATAGTCGCTATTATCTCTCATTTGTATGCTTCGGTGCCCATTAATGGAGGGGTGATCATATTCGGTACTATCTAGTAAGGGGTAGACCGGTCCTGTGTTGGCAGGGAATCCAGGCGAGGTGCTCGGTGTTATTTTATCTAAAGATGCACCGTGATGGGCGGTACCCCAGTAGCCCAGTCATTGTATGGAATCCGTTCTCCAATAAGCGCCGTACGGACATAGTTGTGCCCAACTACGATGAAATGTGAGATGCAAGCATTTCAGCTATTTTCATATTTTATTTTGACCTCTAGACATAATTATAATATCATTGGATTTTCTATAAAGGTTTTTTGGTTATCGTAAGGTGAAAACCTATCCATGTTTATGTGCGGCGAAGTCTTACGAGATACCTTTGATTTCAAAAGATTTTTCAAGTTAATAAATCAATAAAATAAAATTTGTAATTTGAGTTTACTCACGCTGGTATTCCAGACTGACCTGGGCATTATTTCCTTATAATGCTCGGGTCAGACCAAGAATGTTTGCCAGGTTAGCTTTAGATGCTTTGGAGCTATGGAGTCGAGTTGGAGGCCCAGGACGTACTCTCGTATTTTTGATATCTTCCGTTGTGTATGTGTTATGTGTAGTTTGTCTTCTGTTGTAAGGACAGGTGTTGTAACTGTCCAACTCTGATATTTTTATGTATAAAAAAAGGTCTCTGATTTTGTAAAGACTTGATTATATTGTATGTTATTCTGTTGCATTGTGAGATTCCATGTTGTTCAGTTCAGTTTCTCCTTATCTTTCCTTTCTACTTTCTTTCCCCTAACAATCTGCCTTTCTGGCACTTGGTGGTTCGGCATATGAATACTGAGGATGAACTAGTGTCGACTTCTAAGGGTCGAAAAGCTAGGTTCTTTACATTTTGTATCAGAGCTGAAGGTTAAGTGAGAACCTTGGCTTTGGTGGGGTTTGACTCATCAAAGATAGGGTAAGTGAGACCCATGGATGAGTTTGAGTGTATATATATATATATAAGAGTGCGTGTATTTGTTAGTGATATGAAAATGTTATATGTTGTATTGTTTGATCGGTTGAGTGGTGTATGAATTCTGGTCGATGCGTCTGGCCAACGTTATCGATAGGGATTTCTAAACACTTGAACCAGATCAATCGACATAATATTGTTTTAAATTGGGTAAATGAAATAATTTTACCCAGAAATATATTTTATATATAAGGATGTTTTTCCCAAAATAACATAGCATTTTTGAGGTATTGTTTGATAAAGGATAATAATATTTTATTATTATCATTTAGGGTTAGCTTAGTCATGCTCACCTAGTTTGAGCATTGACTATCATTAGTGATGTATAAGTAGCTTACCTCCTTAAAATATGGGTTGGTAAAAAGAAACCGGTAGACATAGAAACGAATAGCTTGTGAATTTAGTTTCACAATTTGACTGTAAGGTGTTCGATGTTAAGTTAGGGTAGAATTTGAGTTAATAAAAGATGTTTATTAAAGGTTTGAATATTTTGGAAAAAATATTCGAAGGGATCTACAAGAATGTGTCTTATAATTAGAAAGGAATTTAAGTAGGAAACTTGAGGACCTTAATCCCGGGGTTTTTGAAAAATGTTTTCAAGGTTTTGGAAAATAATTTTAGTGTTATTTGAAAGAAATTTTTGTTCAAGTATAAAATTTTGGGGAATAAAAAAATTGTAAGTAAGAAGGATTTTCTTTGGATTGGTTCGGGAAGATGAGTCTCAATTTGTTTTGTGATAATCAGAATAATCTTTTAAGTGACGATCAGACATTTTCCTAGGCGAATTTTATGGGGCACTTGGTAAAATTTTCTCATTATCACTATACAATCGAAACAAGTTCAAACCCGGACGAACCCAAAGAAAGTTGGTGATAGATATTTTGGTTGGAAATATTTCAAGTATGATTTCAAGAAAAAGGGGGGATTTTAAAATAAAAGAAATATTTTAAGTTAACTAGTTCGAGTGGTTGGGAAATAACTTAAAATTGGGAAAGAGATGTGTTCGGATGGTAAACACTTCTCTTGAGTATTACCCTTCGAGGTAAGGAAATACGTGATGCTATTTGGTAGTACCCTATTCCTTAGTATCATTTTGGAGTTACTAGGGCTATATGTATATATTTTTCTTTGATTAAAATATTGAGTTTCGTTTCAAAATGTTTTTGAAATAATAAAAACGGGTATTTGGATCTTGAGTTTCCTTAGGGAAATAATTGCAAAATGAAACAGGTTTAATTTGATAGTAGTATATACTCTTAGAATGAAGTGTAGTATTATAAAAATGGAACCTAAGTTAGATTATGAGAATTTTTCATAAAAAATTAGTGGAAATATAATTGCCATTGGTGATAACCAATAAAATAAGTGCGCAAGTTGGACGTAGATCATTTCTCCTTCCATGTAGTTTGATTTGAGATTCGAGTACATGACTTTAAGGTGCTTTCACACCATTTTGAATAAGGATCTATTACTCGGTTTTTGATGGCAAACACTTGATGAGGGTTTTTGGTAGGGGACCAATGTTGTCTATCATAGTTAAAACTATGTAAGGAGGACAGAGGTTCCTAATCAAGGAGCCTGATCGGAGTTCGCACTAGAGGATCGGGTAAACGATACTAGTTTGGAAGTAGAGTTATGTACTCAAGTAATTATCAAATCGTATTCTTCATATGAATGATCTATGAATATCATGCAACTTATGAATAGTCTTGGGTATTATGGGGATGTAATTTCGAGGACGAAATTCTTTTAAGGGGAGAAGAATGCAACAATCCAGATTTTCATCACTTTTATTTATGAATATTTAATTAATATTAAATAATAAAATATTGTTTTTTATAATGAAAATAGACCTCTTTAATTTATAACTAATATTAGAAAGTTCATTTTTAAAAATTGTTTACCAAAATAGATAGTTCATAGAAACACAGAAAATGTGACAGAAGAATGTTTTTTCCGAATTTCGACTTTTCGACACCGGAAAGTTATTGGAAACATTGTTCGCCTTTATGCACCATATATACACATATATAGTGGATAATTAACCATATAATTATACACATAGTAATATATTATCTTATGTTAATTATGTTTAGGAAATGATGTAGCAATTCATAGTTTTAAAAATAATAACTTATATATATATTATTTTTATCTCTTGTCATATTAGAATATTTTTCATCATTAACCATCATTAAGCCTAAGACATGACTAAAAATGGAAGTGAATGTGACAAGTAAGGGAAGAAATAAGTTGATGTGAAACTCATAAATTTAATAATAATAAACATTATATGTATATGTGTGTGTGTGTGTGTATGTTGTCACATCTTATATATTTTCACAAGAAAACATCATTAGCTATAATTACATATATGAGACGACTAGAGAAGAAGATTTGATGCATGAGAGGGATGAGATGTTGATTTGATTTCACAAAATGATGACATGTTTTAAAAAAAATTAAGCTAAGGTTAAAACGGTAATTTTTTCTGCTTTCTTCCTCTATAAATACTCGCCACCTTTACCATATTTTCATTTGCTTATCCATTCCTATTTCTCTAAAGCTTTATCCATAGTTTCATGGCTTCCTCTTCTTTTTAATAGAAAAGAAAAATCAAAAACACTTTGAAAAACTTGTTTAAAAATCCACTAATTTTCCTCCATTTTTGTCCAACTTCCTTCGGCCGTATCTTCCTTAATAACACTCCAAATCTAGATTTTATTTTTTCAAACCATCTGAATTTCCATTAGTTACAACTTTTATGTTGACCGCTTCTTCAGATTCCGGTCATAGATATGTCAAAAGTTCAATTCTTCAAAGTGTTTCCGGACCCAGAAATTCGAAGGCTGAAAATACCACTCATTCATTTGACAATATCTTCCAACAGACAGATCCAATTTGAGTGATTCTTTTTTTTGGAATGATAGAAAAAAGAAAATACTAAAACTTTTCTGTTAACCACTTTTCAAAATTCCGAGAGAAAAATAGTTAAAATTTGAAAGGAAAATGACCTTTTTCGAGTTGCAGTTTTGGGTTTTTCAAGTCTTACAAGTTAAAAGTATTCAAGATTTGGAAAGCTTTATAGTGAGTAAAATTGATGATTTTTTTAGAAAATTATTAACTCTAGTATTGCTTCATAATATGATAATATTATATCATGGAAGTTGGTTAAATACCATATGATTTGATATTGAAATGGATTGGTTATTTTGGTTATGTTTTATTGGATGTTTGGTATGCGAATACAAAGGTAGTAAAATGTGTGTGTGTGTGTGTGTATTGGCATATGTATATATACACGATTTGTTATGTGAATGTGATGTGTAATGTAACAGTCGATGATGAACTCAACTATAGTCGTGATGGGTTTAAACAAAACTGAAACTTTGTATGAAATCGCGATGGATTTGAGGTCGGACTTGGAATCAAAACTTGTTTTAAGGGTTTAAAGTTTTGATTTTATTACAGTTTACATATTTGGTTTAAAAGTTGAAATCTTACTAAAGTATGTTTCAATCAGGAAGTAATATGTTTTTGACAAAGTGGTTTCGCTTGAAAGTAAGTTCGGTCAAACTACACCTATAGAAATAGTCGTTATGGATGTGGTTCAATGGATTTTCTCAACTTTGATTTCAAAATGTTTTGTTGTAGATTGTTTTATAAAAGTTTTTTTAAACTAAACTAGTAATATTTAAAAAGTGATTAAGGTTTAGAAATTTAATAATTGAATAATTTAATTAATTAAAGGTAATTAGCACTTAATTAGTGATTAAGCAGTAATCGGTAGTTAATTAACACTTAAGTTAAGTTAATAACTATTGATTAATTTAGTTTTAATTAAGGTTTAATGTGATTAAAAAATAATTAAGTGATCGATAATTACTTACTTAAGATTAGTGATCAATTAATTATCAATTAATTAAGTGATTATTTAATTAATATTTAATTAATCAGGGTTTAACTAATAACGATTTAACTTAGCTTTAACTGAGATTCATTAAGGAGTTAATCAAGACTTAACTAAGTTCATTAAGTCTAATTAAGGGTTAATTAGGATTTAATCTTGATTTAATTAAGATTAATTAAGATTTAATTAGACTTTAAACTAATTTACTTATTTAAATCCATTTCAAGGGTGATTTTTAAATCAAGCTGATTTCGTTTTAAATCAATATTCTTTTCAAAGCAAGTTGATTCCAAATCAAATGATCACTTGTCTGGACCTTAAGTAACCTATATGATTAGGGAGACTAAATGATATTTGTTAGCATAACAAAACACGATTTTGCTATAGTGAAGTAAATTGATTAAATTATTTAGACTTCTATATAGTAGGACAAATCACCATCCTGCTATTATGATATTATAAACATGTCTGTATATGTTAGCTTATGTTAATCGTAGATTTATTTACATATCTATTGTTATGTAAACCCTTTTGTTATGACTTGAATGTCGTTATAAAATCATGATATCTCGATTAAGTACCGTTGTGAACTGCTAAGCCTCCTTTCAAATTGGATAAGCATATGGATTTTTATATCATTGTTTAAAATTAATTAACTATTTAATTAACTAATACTTTGGAGATTATTAATTGATTTATAATATGGTACTTAAGAATACCCATTTGATTAAGGCATTATTTATGGAAGGATTTTAAAGTAAATTGGTTTATAAGAATATTTTATGATTAAAGGGTTCTTTTGCTAATGATCTTAAGTTTTTGAAAAGGAATGTACAAATGATTTTGGATATGTATAAGAGCTTGTAAGTGTACTTGTGATTTATACAGAAGTTTATAAATGATTTTGGGTTTTATGAAAAGGAGTTTATAACTAAAATGAAGTTTTTTTAACTTAAAGGAGATGGGTTATATAATCTTGTTTCAATGATTTAATGTGGAGACATTTTGATGATAAACTTCTATTATGCCAAGGAATAAGATTGCTGTCGAGTCAAGGTCTGAGAAGTAATGATACCCCAATTTGAACGGCTTTATTGTTATCTAAGGAATAGTATTAGTTTTGCATCAAGTGTTGGTTGTGATTCAAAGATTATTTCCATAAATGAGATTGTTTACTAAAGATATCAAGTTTGGGAAGTTAAATAAACGTGGCTTGGTTTCTAGTAACCAACTGAAGATGATTTTGGAAATAAGAACCTTTCTTAAACGGTTTAACATATATATATATATATATACTTATACCAGAGGGCTAAGTATATGAATGTTTTGGGAATAAAGGATATGTAATTAAATTAGTATGAGATTAATTTAATGAGGCTTAGTGGATCCAATGGAATTTAATCCATGTTTGAATGTTTGTTTGTTTGTTTGATGGTTAAATAATCGACTATCAAATCTTAACCAATGCGTAACTCTGGGAATATCTAGGAGAAACACTTGAGTTATAGGGCACAGTCATCCTCATGATGTGGTACTGTGCATATAAACCTTGTTTTTTTCTCCTAGGACAATGATAAGAAAATCCATTTACTTAATGGTCAGGGGTGATTCTCGCTCTTGTGTTGTCTAATTATTTCCTAAAGAACTGCGGTTGAGTTTACCGAAAATTCTCGGAAGTTGTTTCGAAGAGACCAGGATCTGATATGTTATCTAAAAACCACGTCGATCCAACTAAAGCGTTGCGAACTGAAGACATCGTGAAGAGCATGGAATTGGAGATAGAGATGTGAAGTGCAAGGGCTAATCGCTACTAATCCTGAAGGCGATTCCAAAATGGATGTAGTAGGAATAGTGTCTTCGGTTTCGTTCAGACCCAGAACGGACTTGTATGGATGAATGCTGCACATTGTCATTGGAGGGCAATGAGCATTCTCAGTGTAAATGTTCTTGAAAGGTAATCGTAGCCTCAAGCCTCATCAACCAGGAATGACTAAAACAGGGGAGATGCAGTAGGGCTAAGTGGGTCGCTCTCAAGTAGGGTATGATCATCCCTATCTGGAGTCGCTATTATCTCTCATTTGTCTGCTTCGGGGTCCATTAACGGAGGGGTGATAATATTCGGTACTATCCAGTAAGGGGTAGGCCGGTCCTGTGTTGGTAGGGGATCCAGGCGATGTCCTCGGTGTTATTATCTAGAGATGCACCGTGACGGGCGGTACCCCAGTAGCCCAATTATTGTATGGAATCCATTCTCCAATAAGCGCCATACGGACTTAGTTGTATCAAATGCTGTAACGTGAGATGCAAGTATTTCAGCTATTTTCATATTTTATTTTGACCTCTAGACATTATTATAATATCGTTAGATTTTCTGTAAAGGTATTTTGGTTATCGTAAGGTAAAACCCCGTTCATGTTTATATGCGACGAGGTCTTACGAGATGCCTTAGATTTCAAAGGATTTTTCAAGTTAATAAATCAATAAAGTTTTTTTGTGATTTTCGTTTAATCACGCTGGTATTCCAGACTGACCTGGATGCTATTTCCTTATAATGCTCGGGTCAGACCGAGCATGTTTGCTAGGTTAGCTTTAGATGCTTTGGAGCTATGGAGTCGAGTTGGAGGCCCAGAACGTAATCTCGTATTTTGGATATCTTCTGTTGTGTATGTGTTATGTGTAGTTTGTCTTCTATTGTAAGGACAGGTGTTATAACTGTCCAACTCTGATATATTTATGTATAAAAAAAGGTCTTTGATTTTGTAAAGACTTGATTATATTATATATTATTCCGTTGTGTTTTGAGATTCCATGTTCTTTAGTTTCTCCTTATCTTTCCTTTCTACTTTCTTTCCCCTAACAATCTGCCTTTTCGGCACATGGTGGTTTGGCATATGAATACCGAGCATGTATTAGTGTCGACTTCTAAGGGTCGAAAAGGCAGGTTCTTTACAACTTGTCGCTATGTCCATATTTTTCTGTACCATGTCACTTCCTATCATTTCTCTTTCTTCATTCCAAAAGAAAAATTCTTTACAGTTGTTTCGCATTTAGTGCCCTAGTACATGTGTCATTCCCTTAATGGCTAATTTTCTGGAAAAGTTGTTACTTTAGTCTTTTTGACTCCTAAAAAAATTTGTATAGATCCTCCTGGTAATCTCCTTTGTCATTAATCAGTTGACGTTTTTTGAGTTCTTTCATCATTGCGATTGTGCGGATAAGATTTTAATCAAGATAAGTATATATCTTTTCCTCTTCCTTCTTTATTTCTTTACTTGCTTTCAAAAACCCTAATTGTCAGTCTCATATTCTTCAAGAACCGCTCTTTTTTCCAAATAAAAGTAAGGTCATTCTCTCTTTGTAGTTTCTTTTTCTTGTATCTTAGTCGTAGCTGATTTTACAACCTATTCTTCCTCTCCCCCATCCTTGCCATCTAGGGTAACTTAATCATGCAAAATAGAGCGTGTTCTCAATCATTTTGGATTCGAGGGTTATGTGCGTAGGGTACCTGAGTCTTATAAACATATTCATACACCCCTAGTTGGCTTTATTTATAGTTACCCTAAGCATATTCGATGCGGACTTTACCTCCACCCTAACAAGATCCTTCGGGAATGGCTAACTACCATTGGTATTGCCCTCATTCAACTTGCTCAATTTCTTACGCCCATCCGATCACTGCATTTATTCTTTGTGCTGAGAAGTGCATGCCTCCTTTGTGTAAAGTACCCTAATTCTTATTCGATATCCATAAGAGTCCTTCTGGTGGTGATTTTGGGTTCTATTACGCCTAAGTGAAGACATCGGTTCTTACATCTATTCCCCATAAGACCCAAAAATGGAACAATCAATACTTCTTCATTTCGAATCTTGATAACTTCCCTTCTTATTTCCAACCACATCCCAATTGTCATATCTTTTTCCGATTAAGCTACGGGTTCATACAAATCTCGTAGGAAGAGCATCGTTAGCTTAGGTGAAGACTAGAGGAAAACAAAATTAATTTTACTGAGTCATTGCTATTGAAGTGCCAATTTTTGCGTACTAGACACAACTTTTCTCTCTCTATCTTTAAATTCTCTTCAACTATAGATAAATCTTGGGGAATAATTCAATAAGTTGGCCAATGAAGTATTTTCTTTCCCTCCCATTTATTAAAGGCAATTTCCGATCCTAATTTTTTTTACGCAAGCAAAATGGATTATGATCATTTTGATTTGTTTCTTGAGGATTCTTCATCCAAGAAGTTAGCGACGTTTAAGAAGAGGAATGGAGTAAAGAGGAAGAAAGACGGTGCTGAAACCTCTGGTCAACCCTTTAAAAAACTGCATACACCTCTTCATCCTTCTCTTCTTTCCTCAGAAGTACTGCACATATCACCTATCTAATCATTCTACGACCCGAATATCCACTTTTTGCCCCTGCCTAAGGGTACCATTGTTGATCTTGCTGAGAGGTTAGGATGCATCAGTTTATCTTAGATGTAGTTTGGAAAATATGGGTGTACCGGGGGTATTTCATAAAAATACATTACTTCCTAAATCATTATCACTTGGTATGTTTGTGTATGCGTGCGCGTATTAAAAATTAAGAATCATTAACATATCGGTTGTCTTCAATCATTTATATATTAATAGATTACTTGCATACTCTTTAGTTGTTGAGCAAACTCGGTATATGTAGTATTACTAACAAATTGACTAGATGAGGTTAGATGCATGCGTGTATTTGTTGAGCAAACTAAGTGTATATGCATTATACTTAGGCCATCACAAAATGGTGGGTATGAGTAAATTCTCTTTCGATTTGTTGCATTTCCTCGGGATCGAGATGAAATTAGGACAAAGACCATGGGTCACGAGTTATATATGATACGATAGATAAGATGTTATCAATCGCATACGGGCCTATGATTTGTTGAGTTTCCTCAAGGTCATAATCCCAAGGCATACGAGTCCTAACACAGTAGAGAAATTCGACGATTTCAACAATTTCCTTAGGGTTTTGAGGAACATAAAAGTCAAGTGGACCTTATTAAAAAAATGAAATAATAACATTTAACTTTTCAATATTATAAGATATATGTTATACAAGTCAAAATAATTTACTTCGACAAATTTTCACAACTAATATAATTGATAAAATTTTTGTCAGATAAATCATACAATTGAATTGAATTAAGATTGAAATAGAAATATAAAATATACTTACCAATAAATCTTTGACATGTTGTTACTTCAAGACCCATGCAAGAGAAAATTTACAAAACCACTAAAATATTCCTGCCTGGGTCACTTAAGTGTTTATTTGTCCAAGATCGTGTGTCGTCTTTTATGAATTTTAAACTCGTAAATAATACAAAATTATGGATATTTATTTCATATTCGATTATGCATAAATGTTATATGGTAAATAGTCGTGATTTGTAATGTACGAAACTTCGATGAAATTTGTTCATTTGAAATAAGCAAGTAAATCGTAATAAGAGATTGTGTATTTAATACAATTGGTTACAATATTGGATTTGTCATGTTACATGTAGCGCTTAACCAAGAGCTATAAGACGGACCTAGAAATTCAATCATTGAAATGTTAACTTGATTAGTTTACATAAGGAGCAACTAATTTGAAATCTTAAAATTTTAAGAATATCCAAATGCACATTTGTAAAGAATTTAATGCAATCTTGCAGTAAAGTTTTCTTTTAAATAGTTCGAACATTCGAAAAAAGAATGTTTGAGAGAGAATGTAAAATAAGATAGTTGGAATAAAGAGGGTGAGTTGTCCCTTCTCCTTCATAAAGGATAGCGAAAATGAAATTTTTTGAAAATTTCCTAAGATACTTATTTTGGAATGAGGAATGTGATTTCAATTTTAAATGTATTTTCATGTAGCAAATTATTTTCCATAAAATTTATTCTTCGAGTTCAAGATAATTGATCTGAAACTCACAAGTGCAAACTAGTTATAATTAATGAAATAAATCCCATAATAAGTGGTTGAATAGAGCTTCATATTTCATACGTTATTATAGTAATGGAAAAATAGCGGGAGCATACTGTTGAACCAAAAAATGGTACAACCTATGCTATCAAAGGCATCGTCGAGCGTTGATTAGGCGCTATTTTGCAATTTTAATTCCCCGCCTTTCTATTATGGTGCTTTATTACGCCCTTTGTCCGAGGCGCCGTCTGAGTGCTGAGCTTTTCTTTGGGCGCCAAAAAATAGGCGTTTTTAGTATAAATTTATTTTTTACTTGACTAAATTAAATACAATTATAATAAAATCATCCGGTCACTATATTTGTTTATTGTATATCTTTGTATTTCAAGAATTTCAATGCTTTAATCGTTTTTCTATATTTTTTCAAAATATACAAACAACCAATTAATTAATAATAACAATTCTTATTTATATTTGAGAATAAATTTACGCTTTATTTTTTAATTCTTTTAAATTTGGCTTTACTGATTTCTTAACTCTTTATTGTAATTGTGTTAGCCTTTTGAAAGTTATTTTAAAATAATTTCTAAATCAAACAAAATATAACTAACTATAAATTGAAATTTATATTATTCACTAATATTGTACCTATGTTTTTTAAGATTATTTGGTATATAAATATTCAATTATTGTCATGACACAAACTTTACTAATATAAATTTTGTTGCTTCTATAAATTATAAAAGTACTTGATTCATTTTTAAAGTTATTGACGAAACATTTACAAGTGTATACATACATATATACACACATACACACACATATACATACATACATACATACATACATACATATATATATACATAATTTATAGTAAACTAATAAGTAATGATCATCTAATCAATATCAATACAGTTTAGTAAATAGTCGGTTGTTTTTTTGTAATTATCTAATGTGAATATTGTTTGTGCAAAATGTATGTGACAAACGCCTATTTTCTCTCCGCCTAAACTCTAAATCCCAATTTAGCACCTGGCGCTCTGCTCCAACTCGAACAGCATAGGATACAACATCCCAAAATGAAATAGAAGAGAGAGATCTAACAAAATAAAGTAAGAAAGACAGAGAATTTTTATAGTGGTTCGGCAAATCTGAGACCTGCGTCCACTTTAATATTATTGCTTATAGATTTTAGTCATACGTATAAGGGATTTCGAGTTCTAATAACCTAGAATAGCAAAACGTAACGTCCTTTATTACTAGGGTCATGTAGAGAGAGAGAGTGAAGAAGATGAAGCGTCAAAAAGTCCCCAAAAAGTCCTTTTTGAGTTGTTGTATGCTTGTTATTTATAGGGAAATCGTCCAATAGAATCACCAAATCTCGATATACCATGTCTAATTTCAAATTCGAGAATGTAGGAGAAGGAAACAAAATCCCTAGAGCCTAAAATTCATATTGGTATCGACCTAAAATCTTGAGTGTCAGTTGTGCCATCTTCCTCTACCCTACCACTTTGCTTAGATCCATTAAGTTCTGAGCACTTTCTCCTTAAAATGTTGTTTCCGAGAGGTTTTGACTTCTCTAGTACTTGTCTTTTTTCCTTCAGAGCTTCCTTGGAGTTCTTCACCCATTCCTCCAAAAAATGTGCCTCAAGACGATTACTTTTACTAGTAGTCCATAAGCCACGGTCCCAAAGATTCATACGATGCACGAAAAGTTATTTTTACCAACCTAAAAGAGGTCAATACCAACTTGTGTCCTTGGCTCCAACTATTCTCCAAACCTGTGCAGTTAAAGCGCTCGGTAGATTCAATGCGATGGAGGTGCAAAAATTCATAGCGGGGATGTAGCGAGGATATAGCAGAATATAGTTGATGACTCTAAAATAGCATACAAAACTCATACTTAATGTTTTTACAAATATATAAATGGTAATTAAATGAAACATTAACATTCAATTGAATTATAATTAATACATAAATAATTTTAAATAAAAACGTGTGCGAATATACTTTAAATAAAGGTAAAACTATTATATAACATAATTAAATTTAGTAGAATATTAGAGTATTTTCATTTCTAAAATATATTAAAAATTAAATCAAGTAAATTAATTTCATAATTTTTATAATGTATAAATATAATTTCTCAATTCATTTAAAAAATATATAGCGTACATAGCGGAATATGGCGGGAATATTGGGATATAGCGGAAATAGCGGGGCTTAAAGCGGAAAGGCTATATTTGGGGGCTATATGGAAAAATCATAGCGGTAGAAATCCGCTATGAGATATAGTGGGGTTATAGCGGGGTAATAGCGGGGCATTAACTACACAGCTCCAAACTTTTGAACCCCTTTCTATTGCCCTTCCAAGCATATTACCAAGTCCTCGAACCGTCTCGTCTTTATCCTGATGTCCAGATTCATTTGAAAGCTGCTTGGTCTAAAACCCGATTCTATGATGTTTCCTATCTTTGGGAAATAACGGTTTGGATGTTCACATCCTAACGACGTTGATCTTGTCAAAAATCAGGTGTAACCGATATTATCCATTGATTTCCACTACTCAACCTTGGCCAAGCATGTCCTGCTAGGTCGTGAGTGTGATCTTGCCTTTCATAATTCTATTACATATCGACTCATGTCTTTGGGACTTGGTGTTTTGGATGCCAGAATCTGGGCATCATTCCTTAGCCTGGCTTGCCTACGAGCATCGGTCGAAGGTTAATAGCGTAGGGCAAATTATCCTATTTCCCCCAATTCGATTACACTCTCCCAGTCCTGATCCTGGACTGGAGGAGTTCGATGGTACCTATTTCCGAGTTTAGCCTTCCAACCTCACCTGCTTCCGGGCATTGATTGAAAGAATTCATCGACCATCATCGCTTATCCTCGGCCGAGCATGTCCTACTAGGCAAAATGCGCAGTCGTGAAAATCCTGGTCATCGCCAGTTCTTAAGTCCGAGAACCAGTGCTTTGGATGCCTAACTCTAGGCACCCTCTCTCAGTCTCACCGATCTCTGAGTGTCGATCGAGAGTGTCCACTAATCATCCTCGCTCATCCTCGGCTAAGTGCATCCTACCAGACCGCAAGTGTGGTCATCAAATTTCTATATGCATATCAGTTTCTATCTCTGGAAACTAGCGCTTTTACTACCAGATTCTTGATATTCCTTATTAACCTTGCTTATTTCTGGGCAATAGTCAATACCAGAGGGATATGGTCGAATTATCTAATTAACCCTTGTGATTATACTCCTTTGTCCGGATCCTGGACTAAAGGAGTCTGTACCTGTCTCCAGGTACTTGATTGCACTACTAATAACACAGCATAAGGTTTTGCTTACAAGGACACGGTTCCATTGGTTCAAGAAGCTAACTTTTATTAATAAACAAAAACATGGCAAGTCCTACCTTATTACATAGCCCGTAGAATCCTTGGGTGGCCTATTTGAAGAAAATAAAATAAATAAAAATAAGTGAAATATCATCGTAACAAGTTGGTATAATACCGATGGGATTGTGATCCCACCAATAGTCGCCATCCAACACAACGGGTCGCTCCGGACCCGAACTGCGCCTTTTCCCTTCCTTACGCTGCTTTTTCTCTCTGAGCTCGGCAACGTAACATTCCCTACTAGCACTATGGTTATCACCGATCGATCCAACCCTATTCTCCATAGGGAACTTCATCATCAGACACCAGGGCGCTAGTGCTATCCTGAAATCAGCAAGGGCTGGTCGGCGCAAAAAGGCATTTCAAGCCGAATGCACATCCACAATGACAAATTTTTGGACCCGCACTATCCTGCGGTCTCCATCTCCTAGTTTCATGGACAAATAAATTGTTCTAACAGGTTGTTTTGCCTTGACCATAAATACTTGAATCCTGGATTTACATGGCTTAACATCCATCATACTTACCTCATCTGATCAAATTTTCTTTGAATAAAATATTCATCGAACTTCTACTATCCACCAAGACCGGTACACCATAGCTGGGCTAACAACATCCATAATCACCATGGGATCGAAGGTTGGCGCTTTTACCCCCATCGGAATCCAAATTCCAAAACACAACATCATCATTCATCAATCTTTGTTGCTTAGCCAGAGCTCCATCTTCAATGGTGAAGCAGCTCTCATGTGGTACGTGCCTTAACGAACTCATGTACCATTCCATTTTATTCTAGCTTTTCTCTGCTGGATGAGGTCCTCCAATTATGGTATTTATAACTATTCTTCCATTAGTACGCCTGGATCCCTCTCCACTTGGTCCGGGCCGGTTCCCTTGGGCATTCGGCTCTTAGGGTTTAGCATTTTGTCCATCATCCTACGGCTTTCGTACATACTGCTGCAATTTCTTTTTCCTTATTAGTTCCATAATAAAATCTCTGAGATACCGGCACTCGTTCGTGTTATGCCCATGAGTTTCATGGAACTGACAGAACTTTCCTAAGCGCCTTTCTTTATCAATTTCCTCCCTCATAGGAGGCTTCTTATTACTTTTTGTGCCTTGAGTGGCAAGGTATATGTTTTTAAGTACATCGTTCGGAGGCATATATTCATCTAGCCTCATATTCCTTGGGCGATTTTTGGCTTCATTCCACCTGCCTCCGGCACCCTGATTTCACTTTCTCCGATTACCCGAATTGACAACATTCACAGCCACATTACGGGAGCTTTCCCCAGTCTTCTTAATCGCTACATTACTCTGAATCACTTCCTTCGATTGTCCGCCACCACTCTTCCCAGTAACCCGACTCACTTCTTGCAAACGCGAGAATTGGTTAGCTTTCCAGCGGAACTCTTCCATAATTGTCGGCTGCTTCATTCTCAGCCATTTCCTAAAGTCCATGTTCGGATGTATGCCCCAGACCAATGCCATCAATACCATAATTTTATTTGGAATATTAACTTCAGTAACTATAATATTGAACCTATTCAGAAACCCCTTCAACGACTCTTGAGGTCCCTAAGAAAGGCTCAATAAGGGCATCACATCCTTAAGTCGAGCAGTGTGGAGCCTGAACTGCTCTAGAAACTTCTTTGCTGATTCATCAAAAGTTGAGATGGATTTTGGAGGGTCGAGTAAACCACATTACTGCAACTCCATTTAAAAAAATAGGGAAACATCTGCATCGAACTGCATCTGTTGCCCTAGAACCATCCATATGCCATCCATACTTAAACAAATGTTGTCTACGATCGGTAGTCCCGTTATATGATGACATTGTAGGCATAATAAACTTCCTGGGATACTCCTCCCTTAGGATATTCTCTGTGAATGGAGTTCTACTAGGCGCAGAACTCCAACCCTCATTCTTTCTCCACTTATTTTCCTCCAACAACAGCTTGATCATATCCGTTATATGCTCCTTGCTAGCCTAGTTCTCCAAAGGGTGCCTATCAAGGGCTACACCGAATGTATGACTCTGCAAACAGTCTCGATTTTCTCGTTGACTCTAGGTTCTCCATTCTTTGGGAGAACCATTCCTTCGGTTCTTCTTCGACACCTAATTGGCTCTATAGTAGTTTGAACACTTATATCCCGAGCT
Source organism: Allium fistulosum (assembly GCA_030737815.1). NCBI lineage: Eukaryota > Viridiplantae > Streptophyta > Magnoliopsida > Asparagales > Amaryllidaceae > Allium > Allium fistulosum. The sequence goes on from CM060906.1 coordinate 697,904,819, forward strand.
ACAACATCCAGTCCATCATCATCACCAGCATGCTATAAATCATCCACAGAATCTGATAGGTTGATGGCCTCGGCTTCCTACCCCTCTAAGGACCTCAGATTCAGATCGGTACCGACCTAATTGTGATCGGTACCAATCTGAATCCCCTTCGCAGGGGATCTTCCAAACCCTCCAGCACTTTTCCCTACTGCTCCAGTAGTCCTTTTCTTCTACTTTTTTTTCATCCCTTCTATTCTAATCAGAAGTAGACGAATTCTCCTCCTTAGATCTAGCTGGTGATGCCTCTCTCCCACTCCTTCTAATCCTTTATGACTGCTGGGTCAGCAAGGCTATGCTGACATCCATTTTGTCCAATAGAGCCTTTTGACAATCTACCATCTTCTGATTTAACTTCACCATTATCTTATCAAAACCCACTCTTATGACCATCTCTTGAGGGGCAGATGGTCCTGCCAACGTTGCTGCCGGTTGGTTGCTAACTTCAGTATAGTGAGAAGCACCTTCATCTGCACCATCCACTACTCCAAATCTACCAGTCTTCCTTGATGGTGCCATTAATTCCAATCTAAAATTCCTTCAAGCTTTTGATAGAAAACCTTCTAGGTCTAACCTAATTCCTTTAAGCTTTTGATAGAAAACCTTCTAGATCTAACCTTAGGACACTCCAATCAACAATAGATAGATATATAGATCTACGCCTGAGAAATGCCTTTCTTAGTGAAAGCACCAAAGATGTTGAACCAAAAAATGGCACAACACCCCAAAAAATAAAGAGAGAGATCTAGCAAAATAAAGTAAGAAAGACACCGAGAATTTTTATAGTGGTTTAGAAATCTAAGGCCTACATCCACTTTAATGTTATTGCTTATAGATCCTAGTCACAAGTACAAGGGATTTCGAGTTCTAACAGCCTAGAATAGCAAAAGGTAACTTCCTTTGTGACTAGGGTCATATAGAGAGAGTGAAGACGATGAAGTGCCAAAAAGTCCTTTCTGAATTACTATATACTTGTTATTTATAGAGAAATCATCTAATGGAATTGCGAAAACTTGATATACCAAGTCTAGTTTCAGATCTGAGAATGTAGGAGAGGGACGAAGTCCCCAAAGCCTAAAATTCATAACCGTTATGACCTAAAGTTGTTGGTACCAACCTGAAATCTTGAGTGTTGGTTGTGCCATTTTCCTTTACTCTACCATTTTGCTTAAATCCATCAAGTTCAGAGCACTTTCGCCTTAAAAATCATGTTGTTTTTTAGAGGTTCTGAAATCTCAAATACTTGCTTCTTTCCTTCAGAGCTTCCTTAGAATTGTTCACACATTCCTTCAAAAATGTTCCTCAAGCCGATTACTTTTACTAGTAGTCCATAAGCCATAGTCCCAAAGACTCATACGATGTACAAAAAGTGCTCGGTACCGACCTATGTCCTTGGCTTCAAGTGTTCTCCAAACTTTTAAACGCTTTTCTATTGCCATTCCAAGCATATTCCAAAGCCCTCGAACCATCTCGTCTTCATCCAAATGTCCAGATTCATTTGAAAGTCGCTTGGTTTAAAACCTGGATAACACCTACCATATAACATTTCTTAGTGGAAGCATCAAGTTATGAAAATTGTTTTCGTAAATATACCAAATGCTATTTATGAAATAATATCCGCTTTCAGTATTGACTGAAAATAGATATAGTTTTATTTTGATATTAGTATTTTCAATATTCATTCTAAAATAATGGTATTTATAACAAAAGGTGATGCATTAGAAAATACGAATGTATATGAAAATTTTATAATATATTTGGAATTATGGCCTAAGCCATAGTTTTGAGAAATAATTCTTTAATTATATGTATGAATCATATGATACTGGTGAATTGTTTCTCAAACGATTAACGGCAAAGCACCTATTCAGTGGGAGTGGCATAAGAGTTGATGAACTCTTCATATACATACAGATGTATGCAATCGTAAGCCTAACGATACCAAAATGGTTCCACATACTTCATTAAATTCACCAATTAATTATCACCAATCAAACATGTGTATTTGGTACATTTGTAGTATATCTATGATAAGTTCATAGAATATAAAACGAAAGTAAATAACATAACGTGCAAAAGAAAACAAAAGAATTCGAATTGATCTAGGTGAGTATATTGGAAAGGAGCTCCAAATATACCTAAAAATAAATAAGATTCAATTTCAAAAGTCACTCCTACCTATGATACATAATGATGTATCGAAAAGGAGTAATCAGACTTTGTTAGACAAAGTACGATTAATGATGAGCGAAGTTGATTTAACTTTTTTCTATAAGAATGTGTACTTAAGAGCAAGTACATAAGGTTAAATTTAATTCATCCAAAGCATGTTTATAAAACCATATAAGATAAGAGTTGATGATACAACCCCTGCATATCCTAGGTCAAGGAGTTGAAGTTTGTGTAAGTCGAGATTAGTAAGGGTTCTTGTATGGACCACCTCAAATGAGTTTGGGACCGATCAGTGTTGATTGACAAATTTATGTTATGAACATAAGTTTTCTAAACTTAAAAACCAAATCAGTTTTATACATATGCATAGGCAATTCATAAAATGTTTATGAATAACTATTCCATTGCACTAAGAAACAATTGTTGTTTCAAGAAACACCAACTTCACAATGTAGGAATTTCTTTTAGAAATTACTAGTAGTAAAATGAATTTGAATACGGTCCAAAGATAAAACTGATTGCAAAGAATGAAATGAAATTGACCAAGCTTAAACAGACACAACTAATTATAATGTCTAATAAAAACTCTCACTCATTAAAGAGAAACTATGATTTTTTTATCAATGTTAAGAAAAGAATTTCCTCAGTTGTCAATGAACCATTAAGAGTATTGACTCAACCATATGGCATAGTGCATAAATTCAGAATGGATTCCAAGTACATTATCAAAATATGATTTGATAGTTGTATATATGAACCACTGACTGTAAAAGTATCTCTGAGAAGAAGACCAATGCTGTTGGAATATGGTAAGCTACGTTGATAGAATAACATCGTAAATTTCAGTTATTGAAATTAATGTAATATATTCATCGTTTAACATACTTAAGTTAATTTGGATTTTACTCGTAAAATTATCCCTTAATATGATTTTGAGTTTTGATATATGTATGTTGAAACAAAAATGTTGAATAATGATTTAGAATATCTTGTTTGCGCTTAATAACTGAAATGTCTCAAAGTCAATGGAAGAGATTCTGATTTTATGGGTTGTTGGATAGGATCCAAAAACTGATGTGAAAATATCATTTAATAAGCATTAGAGTTGAGCAAATATTTTGATAGAAAAATCAAATAGTTTAAGTTTCAATCAAAATGTAGAAGCAGCATGTGTCTACAATAAATCACTATAAATGCACAAAATATTTCTAAAACTATAAGTAAACAACAAACTTATGATTGTCAATGATGTACTCGTGTTAAAATCATTTTAGTTTGGTTATTTAATTCTCGATATTGGATTTGAATTGACGCCTTTTATAATCGGTACAAAAGAATGTTGAGATTGTCCCAAAATGATATATACAGACACCATACAAAAATGTTTAATATGGATCATTTAAGATGGATTTCTTGTGCATTAGAAATAGGAATTATCGTACATGTTGCATTGTCAACAATATTGCATTTCACTTATGTATTTGATACATAGAGCAAATATCAAATTTGGGTAAAGGTCACTAAATAACAGTTTATAATGTTCTCGAGTATTTACGAAATCCTAGAATAATGAACTCCTTATAAAGGAGTGCACAGACTCGAACTTCATAAGTGATATCGAGCATAGTATGTCAACCCTAAATTCATATTCAATCTTAATTTAAGAACTTTAAGTTAGAAATGTTCCAAACAATGAGTATTGGCTGATTCAACCAAAGGCAAAGTACATTGCCATGAATACCGCTGCAATAAAAGAAGTATAAATAAATGCACAAATTTATAACTGAGATGGGATGGTTCCAAATATTGATAATCCCAAGACATTATTATATGATAACAACGGTGTGATACGGTTTGTAAAAAAACCTAAAGCTCACAAAAGGTTGAACAACATACTATGAAGGGTTCCATATAATAAAGGTGGTTCAACTTCAGAAAGAGTTAATTGACAAAGTAGATAATTAAGAATATATAGGATACATGTTCACTAAGGGACAGGCCTAATTGGTTTTTGAGAAGAACGATTGGAGGAATTGGAATAAGAATTCATAATTGACCCTAAGTGAAAACGGAAGATTGGTAGAGTTAAGGGTATGCCCTAGGGGTAAGTATGAAATTTGTTATATATATCTAACTCGGTAATCAATCTTGCTCATAATAAAGGTGTTTGATTGTTATATTGTGATCTAATTAATCAAGTAATTAATTTAAAGTATATTATATAGAAAATTCTTAAATGATATGTTATGTGATAATAATTACAATGTATTATAATCACAAGAATTTTATCACAATAAAAATAACATAATATTCTAAATATTTCTAGTCAAGATGTTTCGAGAAAGAAAATCGATTCAACTATTGATAAAGTACGTAACGCTCTCCAAATGTGGAAAAGCATATTATTCATAGCTTCTGAGGGCACTAAGAGATTGTACTGATAGATTTTGGATAACTATGGAATGACTTGCTTGAGAATTTTCTACTGGTTAATATAACTAAAGTCAAACAGAGAATCTCTAAATAAAGATGTTACACAGTTCCCTCGACTTGAGAATATCGTAAAACTTAATATTAACACTCTACTTTGATTATAGTTAAATCGTGGCATGACGATCCATCGAGTGACTATAGTTGGGTCTGAGTTAAAGCATTAGAAGTGAAACACTATTCGATAGAGAATCTGTCTCCTCGGTTATAAGGGGTTAGCAACACAGTCAACTGTAGACAACTCAAGTCAAAGTCTCTAACTAGAGCATGCGATTAATATTAATTGTTATAATTGTACTAAAGATTTTGTACTTGGACTAATCAAGTTGAATGTGGACGATATTAGAATTTTGACCAAACCCAAATTTCATAAGTCCTAAAGCGATATAGTTTTGACGAAATGAATTGGTGTAAATGATCATTCCTACCAGGTACCGCTTATAGTAGCAAAATTGGATTTACACCGAAAATATGTGTAAGCGATAAATTAAGCCAAAATGTCATGTCATTAGCTAAGGTGGTGTATGAACATTAATATTTGAATTTTTTAATATTAATCGCTGATTGAATTTACACATTTGAGTCACATAACCGTAATGATGGATACTCCAAAAAACCATACGATTTAATTAATTTATAAGTATTATAAATTAATTAATATTTATTAAATATTAATTTTTATATTTTATTTGATGTTTGAATGCCATTAGTATTTAGTGAAAAGCATATATATGTGTGTGTGTGTAAGTTATGTATATGCATATCGGTATACAATATCGATAAAATATTTCAATTTGATTTAAAGCAATTACTTACTACTGGTTTTAGAAATTTTGAAAGCCTTTATAGGCCCAATAGATCCGAAAATAGGAACTTTTTTGAAAATCTACCTATTTCACCCGCTTTCGACTGGCTAGGTTCCTTTATTACGTTTCGAAAATTATTTCAAATCGAATGATTCATAAAATTTCAGTAATACTTTATTTTTGTTCCTCGCGTATGCTCTTTTGCATACGTTACAGGTATAGGGGGAAGTGTTGGGGAAATTTTGTTTAATCGTTTGAGTTAAAATGATATACGAAATGTAAATATTATTCGTTAGTAATGAAAGTCAAATGACCAGCCATTTGAAAAAGGTGAAGAAATATTTAGCTATGACTTTGAAATTATTTGTAAAACCCATTGTTATGAATTTTTTATGAAATATAAGATACGGTACCTTTAATTAGAAAAATAACGAATGGTGTTAGTAAAAAAATTGATGATATTAATGATAAAAGAATAATAATGAATTGAGTGCTTTGTTTCAACAAAATATCACTCTTACTATAAAAAATAAAAAATAAATGGTATTATATTAATCAAAAATAATAATATTTTGTATTATTGATATAATAATAATATGGTATTCATTAATTAAAAAAATATGGTATTAATAGTTAATGACCACTAGCTCGAGTGGTAAGATCTTTAGATTATGTTTTAGAGATCTTGGGTTCGATCCCTGTGACATCAAAATGAATGTTCTACTTAAAATTAAGTATCACTCTTGTTATTAAAAAGTATGGAAATAACAATGAATGGTATTATTAACTAAAATTAATAATGTATGGTATTAATAATGAAAAATAATAATACTTCATATTATTGATTAAATAATGATAATTGATGGTATTATTTACAAAAAGTTCAATAAAAATACGGTATTGATAAGAAAAAATAACAATGAATGATATTATTGATTAATAAAAATAATGTATGGTATTAATAAAAATAATAATAATATACCGCATTACTGATGGTATTAGCAATGATGAATAATATGATTATTATTAATGAAGAATAAAAAAAACTATTATTATTAGTAAAAAATAATAATATATGATAGTAATAATAAAAATTAACAATATTGTTATATGATAATAATATACGGTATTATTAATGATGTTTAGTTTTTTTATTAAAAAAAGAATAATATACTATTGTGTAAACAATAATATAATTTTGTTCACATGTATAGTAGAAGATCGGTTATTTGGAAGTTTGAAGTTGGATGTACGACCATGTAGGTAAAAAAAGAACGATACCGTTGCACTTTAGAAATGGTATGGAAGCATTCATGAAAATAGCATCTCATGATAAAACAAATATACGATGCCCGTGTTTGAAATGTTGTTGCCTGAACTTCTAGACTATGATGTTGTAATGCTATATTTGCATAAATCTTTTTTATGTCCAACTATCATGTGTGGAGATATCATGGAGAAGAGGAGACAGACATTGTTGAAGAAGAGACCATAACATTGATGTAGATTGTGATGAACCTACTGAAGATAATAGAATGACCGAAATGGTTCATGATGACGCTGGTCCAAGTATATGGACAAATGAGCCAGATTTGGATGAAGAACTTGACTCGTACCAGAAAAGGTTTTTCAATTTATTAGAAGTATCAAAACGACCGCTTTACAAAGACTGTAGAATGATATACTTGTTAACAACATCTAGGTTAATCGCTATAAAATCCGAACACAATGCATCGAAAAACTTAATGAATGCAATTCTTAGATTGCGAAAAGAAACACTTTCATCTAACAATGTACTGGCCAAGAATCGGTACTCGCTACAGAAAAAAGTAGTTTCTGTCTTCGGTTTGTCATATAAAAAAATTGACAAATGTCCAGGTGAATGCATGATTTATTTAAAAGGAAATAAAAATTTGACATGAAAATTTTTTAAAGAACAGATATAAGTCAACAAAAAGTGGTGGTGAAGGTGCACCTTTTATCCGAATGCATTATTTTCCGGTTGCATCTAAATTACATAGGTTATATGCATTTGTTGTTTCCACGAAACACATGTGATAACATAGTGAACGACAACGAGATGAAGTTGTTTTATGTCATCCAACAAACCTTGAAAATAGTTTGACAACATATATTCTAGTTTTACTAAAGAATTTAATATAAGATTTGCTTGTATACGGATGATTTTGCGCCATTTGCTTGGTTCAATAAACTTATTTAACATAACTGGTTATTCTAATACCTAACAACTTGTCTCTGTGAATGTATATTAAGTTTTTGTACATTTTTATTATTAATACCAGTACGTATGGCACGTCCGATTGGACGTGCAAAAGAAAAAATGCATTAGTTTTATTTTTAGTAAGGACGAAACTATCCCCCAGTTGTTTTATTTTTAATTATTGTATAGCAAGGGTATTAACGTAATTTTCAAAGCTTCAAACGAAAGTATTCTCATTATATATAGATAGAACAATTCCATCAATATGATTTTCGCCGTGTCCTTTTGAAATTTCAAAAATACCCTAGATAGTATCTCTTCATTATCACCGATCAAGGAAATCTCAACATCGGTTTACGACATCCACCATCACACTCTTAGGAATCATCCATCAACGGAATTTTATTATTGATTTGCATCAACACCACCGATAAGACTATTTAAAATAAAGATATTGTGTCCAACAAAGCTATTGCACTTATCACGCATCCTACATTAAATTTTATTACATAAAAAATACGTACATCTAGCTATTATGTTCACATACATGCTCTTTACACTAATGTATCATTTAACATCAATTGTTCTAATACCTAGAAATCTAAAAAGCATAACAGACGTGCACTTGCAGCCTTTAGCTGATATGTTTAGTCATTTTCCATACATATTTACAAAATTAGCCTCGGTTAAATTGGAGATAACCATCATAATATTTACTTTATATAAATATATTTATGTATAAGACATAAATTAGCAATTTTTGTTCTTTTGTAAAGAGATTACAGGGTGGATGAGCCAAGAAATTAAATAATACAAGAAACAATTTCTAGGAAGATCATGTAAAAGAAACATACAACATACGACTGCACAAAAATAGAAATAAAAATTCATGTCATCGAACCCTATTGTGCTTCTCTCAGTTACACGTTAATTGGTGCAGACTCCGCACTTGGTTTCTTCTTTCTCCATCCCTGTGTACAAAAAGATAAGGAAAAGGAAATTAGTATCACACTGTACAACAAAGATGGTGCTAAGAATGAACAGAATGCACATTAAATAAAGGGCACAACTTACAAATATGGCATAGTAGAAGAAGGTGAGTATAGCAAGAATGACAAAACCATACTGGAATACGTTGTACCTGCGTAAAAATATAATGAATTAATATGAAAAATACCTCAATCAATATCAAGTATAATTAATGAACTTGTGGCAATGTAACACACTGTCTGCACTAGTGTTGTTATCTTCACAAAATTTATTACACTTGAATAGGGACAATGTCCTAAAACTTTATCTATGTGAGGATTACTGATTTCAGTTTCAAAGACAAGATAACAGATGATTAGCATATTTGTAATTTATATTTTGAAACTGTACCAAAAAGCTTGAACTATATCGTTTGCTGAGATATTGATGGAATGTTCAATTGTGAATTAAGATGCCATAATAACTCACTTGTAGAGATACTTGATACCACGCAAAGACTGTAGGGTGTGACCAAATATTTCTTGAGCAGCAGTTGCTTGTGCATAGGAAGCAAATGCAGTGGCGCAAAATTGAATCACACTGCAAAGACATAACATGCATATTGCCATTATTAACACGCCGGCTACAAAGGCAAGAGTTATCTTTTCCCATGCGAAAAAAGAAAGATACCTGATGGAGCAAAGAAGGATGAGTCCCACATTGAAAAGGAAGGAATTCATCAAAGTTGCTCCCCATCTGAAATACAGTTATTATCGTCATCGATAAAGAGAAGCAAAAATACAATAATATGAATAATAAATAATACAAGTGTTAGTTGAGTAATATAGTTCAACTGTATTTGAACGAGCTCAAACAAACTTAAGTCTGTTGCAAACCAAACTATGGATGTACTGAAATTTAAACTCTACAAATTGCAGCTTAAATAAGCTATACTCGAACACTTGCAATTCCAGCTTTACCTGAGTTCGGTAGAAAAATTATGAGAAGTTTGTTCAATGAACAAACTAGGTTATACCTGACTTGAATTGTAATGGTATCACATATATGCTGAGTATCAGCCAGAATTTCAGATTGTATACTGCTTTTACTCAAATTCAAACTTCATCTCAGTTCGATAAGTTTATAAAAATTCAGGTATATACGGTTAAAAATAAGTAATCTATTCAAGAAGCCACCCTACAAACAATACCAATTGTCTACTAGCCTAAAAGTATATATCATGTAAATAAATGGCTAGTCTGTGTTGCTTGAGTTCACAAATAACCTTGTATTGTTGGTATGCAGGCTTAAGCTTGTTTAGGACAGCAGCACATACGGCATTGAGATAAATACAAAGACAATTTTAACTAATTTTTTGTACTAAAAACTGATCCAAGATGACTAGACGATCATAATAAAATTTGCAGCAATCTCATGGCAAGTTATTATTAAGCATCCAATGAGAGAATAATTCAATAAGATAAAGCTAGAAATTACTTCATTGGGTGTATGGTTATGAAAACCAAATTTAAACCAAGCATCATTGCTCCAGCTACAACTGCAATGAGAAGGTAGAAGCAAAAAAAGGCAAACGCTGCTGTTCCTAGCAATCCTGTGTTGTTTATTCATGTCATGTAAAGCATTAGAAAAATCGGTAAAAAAATGATATCAAGAAGAAGAAAAAACGGTGAATGCATGTAAAAACATACCCCATACATCATCCAATTTGATGAACACTTGATTTAAGAACGAGGAAAGAGGAGGATTAATCAATGAGTATATAATAATGTGTGCAACCCAAGCCACTGAGATGATTAACCTGAAAATAATATGATATTACTTCATTATGTCAAATTTATTAGTATGTGGGAGTGCAGACTAATATCAAAGAGTGTGTGTGATTATCAAATATCAGTAAGGTTAAATAACAACTCCACACAATACATGAAAATAGGACCATACGAGAAGTTCTTATGCAGCAGAATACTTCTAAATTCCAAGGGTCATCATTTTTTATTACAAATGTTTTTGAACCAATCAAAACCTTTTCACAAGTTTCTTTGTACTTCAAAAGGGCAGACAATAGACAACTATGAATGAAGAAAAACATTCCACATTCTACAAAGACGTTGATCATTCTTATCTCTGAAGCATTAGTTATATATATCTTACGATCTATTTCTAATCAAGTATAAAAAGATTATCATATATCAAAGAAACAAAGGGATCATGTAACTAGAACAATGGAATCATGCAACCAGAACACCTGTTAAAGTTATTATAAGTACCCCAGCATTAGAGCAATGGGATCATGCAACTAAGATTATCAATCCATTTACCTAACATAAAACTTACCCAATAATCCCTAATATAAGTTTTCCAAGATAGCCAAGGACAGTTAAAGCCCATGATGTTTCTGCCTGCATAATTAACGAGAGAACTGACATACAGTATGTGTTTGCAATCCATATAAACGTATATAACAAAAGAAATTAATACTGGTATATCACCTGTTCTCCTTGAGGATACATCTCTTCTAGAGCTTTCATGTCATCTTCCAAAAGAAGTAATTCCTGCAATGATTAATGGTTATAAAATTAATTCTTCGGATACCGGAATAGTTGAAAATATTATATTACGTGCTAACTCAAGGTGAGTACAATTTATTAATAAAGGGTGTTACTATTTACACTCACCTAAACAGTTGCTAATGCCACTTGAACATTTAATGAAATTAAATCATAAAATTTACTTCAAACACCCACCTTAAACTTAAAAAGAAGATTTAGAAGTAAACACGATCAATTATGTGTAACCGATCAAAGTAGAAATAAAATGAAACGTAAACCTCAATCATGATTATTTTCCATCCTCTCAACAATAACTCAGTGGCAAAAAAATTAGACTCACAACGTAAATAAAAATATTTTATCAATTTCATACTAGAGTTGATGAGTTAAGGTAATATTTGGTATATGCATGCAAATCAATATTTTCGTGACTCCGTTAATTTCATAGGGAATGACAATGGTAATTAAATATATTTGACTATATCGTACTGGTTTCTATTACAATTGATTTTGGTGTTTTTTTTCTAACTGAAATAGCAACAAAAGTAATAATGATAATATATTTTTGATTGAAGTAGTAATAAAAGTTCTTTACTATGTTTTACAATAGCACAAAATTTGAGCTACAAATAATTCTTTACCGCGTTAGTCTTAGCTAGGGTTACATAATTTACGAAAAAATAAAAATCAATCTACGATTAAAGTCGATAACACCATTATCATAACCAAATTAATTGGATTCATATCTATTGATGAAGCATTGGATAAAGAAAGAAAGGCCATAAAAAAATTGAATGAAGAAAATTTTATTTCATCGTTTGAAGAGGAAGAGAAAGGAAATTTTAAATTATTGTTATGAGAACATATAAAAAAAAGGTTGGGTGTGTGCGGATGAATGAAGTATTTTAGTGGGTGAGAGGATAAATGGGAGTGTTTAAGTGGGTGTAAATAGTATCACCCTTAACAAAACAGTCTAATAAAGACATCTTCAACTAATGGAAAGACCATTAAAGTCTATGAATTAAAACATATTGGAAAATAAAGTCCGCATACGGAAATGGTGAAAGCAATTAACAAAAATATCTTTGATATAAAATTAATGCTAACAGAGCCTTCTAACATCATCTGTGTAGAAACATACGAGTAGCCCACTTTTGACTGTTGCAGATGCACCCTAGAATGAAGAACCAACCTACTATAATTATACTTACAAAAAATGAAGAACCAACCTACTCCACTAAATCATACATCATGCAGATTTCAAATGTTTACAGTTACCAATTCGTAAATCCAAAGATCAATGGCTCCCAAAGAATCTCTAAGTTACACAACTCACAAGACTCGACGAAAAAATAATAGTTCATAATGAAATCAATTTATTTCATTGAAAGGTTGACCAGAAAAACCCCAATGAGTGTGTTGACTTAAATGAGGGTACTTAAGAAGATGAACAATCAGACCATATTTTCCTTTTGAATATAAGATAGAGGCAAATGAGCTTTTCTGTCTGCATGTAGTTTGCCCTTTTCTTAATAATAAGTGGTGCAGCAAACTTTTAATTAAATCAGAAAAACTCATATGTTTTATTCTATGTCTGCAATAAATATGATTTCATTTACATAGAACTCATCTATTGAATTCCAGGTAAGCAATTCGATATAAGGCTACCAAAAGTAACCATTGAAAAGGAACAAGATGTGAGCCACTTTTGAAGATGTAGAACACAACTTACAGACTAAACTGGTGAGCCAAATAGTTGTTATTTGCTTTGTTTTTTTCCTGGCTATCCATTCACCAACAAAACACAGATCTCAAAACCCGGTTCATCATTTTTTAGGGCAACTGACGGATTTACGATAATTATACTTACATTAATTAAATTAGGTGACAACAGCTATAATATAAAACTATAATTCTGGAACAACCATAGGAGCACATCCTATATGTGTAAATTTTATGGTCACAGAACCATGCAATATAATTTAAGAACTAAGATATTAGTAGAGGGTGCATTAAAAATAAGTATTTGTTTAAGCATAATACTATACCTTTTCAATAGCCTTGACATTTTTACGCCATTTTCTCCCTTTAGCACCATTTCTTTCATCCTGGTGAAGTGCTTCAGCGGCTTTCTTAAGTTCTCTAGCCTTCTTTCCAAGTTCAGTTGCTTCCTACAAAAGTCAGAGTAAACAATCAAAGTTACCTTCTTGCTTCTGCTGAGTAATGATTTATTCACAGATAATCCACCGGAAAAAAAAACCTTTATATATTGTGAGCGAGTGATAACTGCCTTAGGACGCCGTATGAATGAAAATATAAGTCCCAGTGGAAAGCATGCAATCCCAACACCTCCAAATATCTAAAAGATGGAACACCAAGAATATTACCAATCATATAATGTAGATATGAATTATTATAGTGATAAATTAAGTCACAACAAAAGGAGCTGAAAAAAAAAACTGAAAGAGAAGATTATAAAATACAGAAACATACTGTGAATAGCACCGATCCAACAATAGTTGCAAGGGCAACAATATATTCAGGGAAAGTAGCACGCATTGTCCAAGTGGTTTCTGAAGAAGGATTTGCTGTATATGCATCACACTACGATCACAAAAAATGATTCATGATAAGAAATGATACATAGTGAAAAATAACAATTAACATGTTCATTCATGAGCACGCACACTGGTTGAATTCTTCAATGTCTAAAAAACATCATAGCATACGAAGTTTGACACCACCAATAAAAGGTTTAAAACAAAGTTTTAAAAGGCAAAAGCATACATGAGGCGTTTTTGTGCTCGTGCGGCAAGGCATAAGCCTTGTGGCATCAAGGCGTAAGTTTTTTTTGGGTAAATATACGCATTGTTAACAAAATTATTAAACATCGTAGTAATACTTTTTTTATTAAACAAAAAAACATGCATTATTTACAAGTTTTTATTAAACAATAAACAAGCATTTTTAATTAAAAGGTAAACATGCATTGTTCAGTAATACAACTTAGTTAGCAAAATTTAACTAAATTGGAGTTGATCTGGAGCATGCACGCCCACACACACATACGCTTACTTACATGCTTGCGTTTTTGCTGTTTTGAGAAACTCAAAGTGATTTAGGGTTTACAATTGTTAGTGTCCGAGGCGCAAGCCTCAACAATTGAGGCATGTGAGGCACAAAAAACATGTGCATCTTCACGCCTCAATGATTGAGGCATGTGAGGCACAAAAAACATGTGCATCTTCATGCCTCAATGGTTGAGGCATGCGCCTCAGAAGCTAAATGCCTCCTGGAGTGCACCTTGAGGCTGATAAGCCTGCACCTCGCCTTGAGGCACGCCCGATTTTTAAAACATTGGTTTTAAAACAGTTCAAATAACTAGGTTGCAGCACATCAAGCAGCAGATGACATAAGGATTTAAAGCACAATGCACTACAATGGAGCTACCAAGGAAGTTATGAGCAATTAACTCAAAACATGACATATTGACTTGTTTAGAACGTCACTAGTTACAGTACAAAATTTGTATTTGAGAAAAGTACTGGCAGCAGTTATTGGGCGTGCGTGTGTGTATTCAAATCAAACCTGACGGGATTGGTCAATACAGGGTCTGCCACTTGAGAATTCATTCCATGAATTTGGAAATTTTGTAGCCGATGAAGAAAGGTGTCTTACTGTGAAGTCCACTTTACCAATAAATGCTGAGCAAAGATGAAAATGGAAATATGTTAAGACATAACAGAGGGATATAAATCATACAATTGTTTGGAAAATGAAATGTGTGTGCGTGCGTCTAATTGTGTTTCAAATATCTGGACTTCCAAAAAAACATGAGGACAAAATTCAAATATACTTAATAACCATATAATTTTGGAGACTTCAAATGGAATTGGTGACCAGACAACAGTAGAAGCCACACTTTGTATAGAAGTTGAAACATTTATTTTAAGACGAATAATGTCATACCCCCCCCCCCCCCAATTATGCCATATTTGATTATTGTAAAAATTAGCACTGCATGTCAAAATGTTACCAAACAGAAAAATAAACTCCATGTGGTACACATCAATGACCAACGATTAAGGATGTCTTACAAAATTGTGTGTTTTACACATACCACTTGATTTCCCAGTAACCCCTCCCCTCTTTCAGCCTTTGGATTCCAGTTCGGATGGGTAAACTTCTTTTGTGGGATGACGCATGAAATTCGATATGTCACACCACGTATAATTCAATATGGCTATAGTTGCTTACACTCTTCACTTAACCCAAGGGCTTCGTAAACTTAAATTCCAACTACCGTATGAAAAGTTGGTCGCAACAAACGTGTCACAATTTTAACTCCCAGAACTGCAACGTAGCTAAATATAACAACCTCTTACCTAAGCTATTGAGGTTACTGGTTAAATTAGGTTATAATCATTTGGTGTAAGATGTTTCTTAACCAGACTGACTAAACAGACCTTAATGTGAAATCAAGAGAAAGCTACACTCTATTACAAATTTTATATGACAAAAATAGACCATTTGGACATTATTTTTTATATCTTTATTATAATCATTGAATTAAATCGTCAATTAATTTGCTACTTGGTCAGACCTTTGACAGACAAACGTTGAAAGATTACCATAAATGCATACAAAGGATACTAAACATAAAGGCAACAGCAGAACAATTCAATCTTTGATAAAAATGATGTCCATTAAAAAAAGGTAATATTTCACTAACCATATAGAATCCCCAAAGCAAGAGCACAAACAATCACAGAAACTGAAACCCAGCAGCCTGCACTCTTCAACCTTTTTCCCACACTCCTACATTACAAAATTCAAAACAAAACATAAGTACAAAAGATAACCTAAAAGCAACAATATCCATAAATCAATCAAATTCTTTTCAAAACTACAAAAAAAATCCAATTGACTCAGACATTGGCTATTTTAAAGTCAAATCCAAACAGAATGTGTATGGGTAACTTAAACTTTTGGGTGCTCAAACAAACTCTTTATCTTGTTCTACATTGCATTGTCAAATATCATTCAAGCTAAATTAGTTAACTCTTCCATTAACAAAATAAGAAGGTAGGAAAAATATATAAATATAAATAGTAAAACACACTTGTCCTGGTCCCCTTCATAATAAAACATAGCGAACGGAATGAAGAAAAACACCAAAACCGCATCAACGATATAGACAACAAGCCACAACGTCTTCATCGGTAGCGTCAAATTGCAAGCGCCGTTATAGAGCGCATGCCGGCAGGCCTGTCGGTTGGCCACGTCAGCAGGCAGCATGAGAATCGAAATCGCCGCGATGCTGAGTCCGATGACTACGATCGCTTTGGGAAAGTAGGCTTGGTTGACGTCGTCAGGGTGCTGGTAGTTGACTAGGAGGTAGACGTTGAAGAGTAATATCAGGATGGATACTACTATGGCCACTATTACTAGGGCGAGGTTGAAATCGCCCATTTTGAAATCGAGGGGAGTTGGGGGAAAAAACTAGGGTTCGAATGATGGAAGGAATTTTGATTTGGGGTTTTCCGTGGAGGAGCAGTTGGAAATATGTCGTGATCTAGGCTGGAGAAAGATGGATTGAGCTGGAATAAACTTCAATTTTTTATGTCTGGTGTCTTGCATAGTCTCAGGAATTACACCCAAATCTATTCCGTTTGCAGAGATATACGCGTCCGCTTAACAGTAAACCCTGCTTTTGGACGACTCACTAGATGCCTTGGACTGGCCTTATGGTTTCGTTTGTTCCTCTGCTCTATTTTAATCCCACCTCAAGCTCTTTTTTCTACTCTTCCTTCCTCTTTATTTTTTCGCTCTTTCACTTTCTAGCTCCTTTAGTTTCTAAACAACCTCCCATTTTTGGAAAATGATGATTCCTTTTTTGAAGAAGTTATTGATTAAGTTATTAAAAAGCAATTGTATTAAAGAACGAGAGAACTTATAGCTTGAATTCATATTTTTACTCACGTTGATTGTAAATTGATCGAAAGGTATATGCTTTTTAATCATCACGTTCATTGTAATCAAATTTCCAAGCATAAGTATAGGTAGTCAATAGTATATTGATTATTTGTAATTTTAGTAAAAATTATAACAAAAAGAATTGTCTAATGATAATGATCATGATCTTGTTCCAAAAAAATACATCCAAGATTGTTATAGCAATGATTGGTATATTGACGGAACTTTTAAAATTGATGAACAAACGCTCACACTTACGGTTAACGCCGTTCAGTGCTAGAGCACAGAGAAATCATCGGTAAATGAGAAAGGTTGGGCAAATGCATGTTCCATGTGACAATCGGATGGAACAAAATTTTAAAGTTGAAGTCAACAATTGGAAAATAAATACCTTATATAAATTTATTCTTCTATTTTTTCATATATAATTTAAAATGAAACAAAAGAAGGATAAAGCAGAGAAATATTGCTTAAAACAAAGTTGACATCATTAATAATTGGAAAATGAATCTGTTATCAGCAGCAAAGATGAAAAGAAGACGAAGGAGTATAGGGATCTTGCATTTTCAAAGGAATTGATGAGAACATTCTCACTTTGTTCCATTCAACCATGTTTAGGATGGTATTTTCCTAATACTTCTTTAGTAGTATGATTTTCCTGGTGTTTAGGTTTATTGAAATTCAACAATGATTTAAAATACGTTAAAAAATGATTATGCGATGCTGATCTGATAGAAAATATGTTATTTTTGATATGGATGATTTTGATTTCATTTTGGTTGGATGGATTTTAACTTATAGGGTCTATCAATTATTAGATATTTGAACTGACTTGCGATCAAGGACTATATCGTAATCGAATTGACATGGTTAGTTAAATTAATTGACTCGGAGATAGTTTTTGTGTTGTTGGATAATCGAGTAGGATTTATGCACAACTAAAAGTCAGTTGTAGGTAGGTGGAAGGTCCGTCAAATGTAAGTGTCGATGAGCGACGGTGATAATGAATAGTTTGGTGGCTAGATTGTCAAAAGTGGAGGCTAGAGGCATTGACTATGGATGTAACGACTCGCCATTCGTAACATATGTAATACATGCATACATGCATTGGATTCTGTAAGTGTCATGAATGACGTTCCATTAAGAGTAGTATTTAAAACAAACAGCACCAAGCATATCTACCGTATCCATACACACACGCACACACATATATTAAATCCCACAACGGAAGGAGTAAATATAATATCAACATAAATATGTAATAGACTAAAATTGTATCATATCAAGAGACATAAGATTTAATATCATAATACATCGTGCAATTAGTGCATCAAATTTCATATGCAGCATATCTCAAAATGAATATATAGCCTAACATGTCAATATTTTAAAAATACTAGATGGATATGATCATAGCAGCAAATAACAGTGGCTTTATAACTCATCTCCAGCTAGAAGAATCCTTATTTTTATGTCAACCTACTCAAATAATATATAACAAAAAAGACAACAAAGAGAGGATCAAACATAAAATATAGTGAAAAGAAAATATCACTTATCTTCATGATTCTCAATACGCTAATATATCATGTACGATACAAAATGGTAATATATGAGGTAATGAAACCATTCCTTAGCATGCATCTAACAAGTTAGCACATTTCTATTATGGTTCCACGCAATACATGATAGGTTCTCTATCATGTAACAACCTTCTTCAAAATGGGCCTAATTTTTAACCAAATAAAAGCTCATTGAACCTTAAGTCCATTCCAGAGTTGGCTATTGATTGGTAAAATCTATTAAATCAATATACAAAACTATCTATCTATGTTTTCAGAATCCCATGGCGAAAGGGATAAAATATAATAATAAAATAAGTATCCATTTTCAAATCTCAGAAATACAACATTCCAAATATCCATAACACAATGTCTCAAAACAGAACATCAACAAGTCTAAAATCTGGATGCATCAGAATAAACCATAAACATAAATAAATAGTTATGATGCCACCAGTCTTCACCGTCTCCTTCACCCTTCATCATTGACGTCATCTCCCCGAACATGTGGGTTGTGATGAGGAGATAGTCAGATCAATAATGTCCGGCGAATGAAAATCTTAAGTCTTACCATGATAGTATTTGGGCAGTATCATTTAGATAAGTATTATGTCTTACACATTTCTAACTATACATTTGCGAGTATAACTCAACTATAAGCAAATGGCTCTTCCAGTCTGGCTCCATAATGTATCTCCAACTGTAGGTCAATGGCCCTTTACTATTCTAATTTCATAATTATAATGTGGGTGCAAAGCAACTATGGAATATATATTAAGCCCAACAACTCATCTCCATCAATCATATTCTAACAATGTGATAGAAAGTACTTGAGTCACTTAAGACCCTTTTAATGGGAAATAAGCAGACTTCGACCATTTAATAGCTAAACCCTAGGCAGATCTACGTCATTTAATACCTAGACTCAATGCGAACCCCTCCTTGGTACTTCCTAGCTGATATCGTAAGAAATCTTATAAGGTCACTTAATACTTCTTAAATGGGAAAGAGGTAGACCTTCCAATAGCCATTTAATACCTCAACCTGAAGCAGACCCCCTCTAGAAATTTCCACTACCACACCCAAAAGATAATCCCGACCATTTAATACTTCTTGAATAAGAAGAAGGCAGTGATGACCCACTATTTTTCACATCTAAAAATCAATCATAAACGACTTTAAAATACGCTAACAACTAATTTCAGATATTAAAGCAGTGGATCATAAATAGTAAAAATTAAATAAACTCTAAAACAATAAATAAAAGGGAAACCTTACATCGGAATTTTAAACATCAACATATACATATCTCATTCCAACAATTTAAATATTACTCAAATAAAATACATCACATAATTTACACATTTTAATGCAATAATTATTAAGCAACATCTATTTAACTATGATGCAAGAGATATACCGAACCATCATGTAGATATGACTCATTCCAGACCCTTTTGCTCCCTCCACTGCTTTCCACCTGTAAACTTACACATACATATAAATACATATAATAAAGAGAAAAAATGTCGACTATTTTTGGGGCTGCACCAATTTCTATACACCCCGACCTCAAGGGAACCGATGATTGTTTCATAGAAAAAGACAGCCAATGTACTCCTTTTGGGGATCAAGCCTACGTTGTTCCATTTTCTGCTCTTCTCCTACATCCAAATATTTTTTAGTACATTGTAATCATAACATCCATACAACCACTGCAATCATCACAACCAAGGCAATCAATGCAGCCAATGTAACCATTACAACCAATGCAATCAATGCAAAATAATAAAAGCAGAAAATAGTGTTCCTACTTATCCATTACAATAAACCATCATGTGAGGTAACAACAAAATAGCAAATTTAACTATTAAACATCAACAACATGCAACGTCAACCCCAATCACAAAATAAGGTAACAACAACATAAATATACTTATATACATTATTAATTATCAACAATAATAGCAAATCATCAATGTAAGTATAAATCATCCAATGTAAACTACTTACTCCATAATAATAATACAACATCAATATCATTAAATGTGTATTAATCCAATCAATACCAATAACACAACATCCATCATCAAATAACCATAATTAACTACCTATCGTCTAGTAGAAATAATAGTAAAATACCACACACTCATTAAAATGTGATAACATCATCAAACATTAAATATATGTGATGATTACAATTTATGATTAATCACACTTCAAATAATATATTTGCATTCATTATTTTCTTAAGTTATAAAATTGTTATTATTGTTTATTATAAAGTCACATTTGTTTACTCATTTAAAACAATAATAATCCCTTATTTTACTCCATTTCTTCAAATACCCATAAACATTGCATTTTAAATCAAAAATATAATATTCATCAGGTCACTTTTTAAAACGACATTATTGTTATACATCAAAATAATAGTATACATCAAAACCTCTTTAATTCTTTCCAAAACTGATTTATTAATTTCCAAAAACACCACAATTTATTTTTAATCACCAAAACTTCTTTTTTCTATTTACCTTATAATATCAAACATTTTCAAAAAAACATTTCTTTATTACTGTTGTTGTTATTCAGAAAACATTTTCTTATTTTATTACTCAATCAATAATAATAATAATATTTCATACCATAAACATCGCAAATCAATCATTTTGTCATTTATATAAAACAATGTCATTTTACTAAAATTGGTATTATTATTATTTAAAATCTCGTTTTATTTTTTAATCACAATAAACATCCCAAATCTCAATTTAAAAGTAATTCCTTTTGTTCTTTATGAATTTCCCTATGCATTCATAAATAATAACCTTATCTAATTCCATATTTTTTGTTTTAGTAAAATTTGGTAAGTCGTTGTTATTTATGGAAACCACCTAAAATCTGTAAATAGCCGTATTTATTATTTAGTGGAAATTAGCCACAAGGGCCTCTTTAGCAAGTGAAATTAGTTTCTAGGAAACACAACTGAAATAATTATTTTCAAGGACAAAACGTAAAATAATTGGTTTCTAGGACCTAAAAACCTATGAAATTATGTCCTTGAAAGTAATTGGATTATTGACTTTGTCCTTAAAAGTAATTATTCTGCTGACTTTGGCCTTGAAAGTAATTTTTTTGAATATGTATCCTAAAAACTAATTGCACTGCAAAGTTTGTCCTTCTAGTGAAATGCCCCTATTATTTATTTATATCTAATTCTCTCATTATTATTCATTTCATTTCAATTAATTATTTTTCAATTCAAATCAACAATTAATTATAATTAAACATCCAAAAGCACTACAATCGACAATAACCATCCAATCAATGCACAATACATTCAAAATATTGTAATATTTAAACATTCATTCATAGAACATAATTTACATCAGCAACTATAATTTTTCGTCAACAGTTATATATTTTATAATTTTAATTTTAATTAATACAATTAAATAATTCATACCAATGCGCTTTTTTCAACTATTTCCAAACTCAGCAAAACTAGTGTCAAAACGTCTGAAATTTTACCATGAGTTCAGCAAAAGAAACCGCATGTGAATCAGAGTTCGTATGTGGAAGATATTCAAATTAGAAGGTACAAGGGCTATATGGTAATTAAATAAATTAGAAGGGCTAAAGTGAGATAATTCCACCTTCTCCTTCATGTACGGATTTCCGCAAGAACCCATTCCCACGTCACTATTGATCGCCCACTATAACCACCTCTGACCACCTGAAGACGCCGTAACCCCACCACCCGAACCCCCTCGACCTCGCCTACACCTTTGCCAAGTCTGGTCCCCTCTGGTGCCACCGCCGTCGCCTTGATTTCACACCCTAGTTGTAACAACCCACCCCAAAACAAGCCTAAATTTTGGCTCAAAAAAGGCCCATCGAAACTTGGATCTATTCTAAAGTAAGCTGTTAGTAGTAAAAGATAATTCCACCTTCTTCTTCTTCACGTACAGATTTTACCCTCTGAACCGGCGTTAAATGTCAATTCCCTAATCAATTATTATTACAAGTTCTTTTTCTTCAAATTCTCAAGATTTCGTGGGATTCTAATGCCTAAAATAGGGAATAAATATTCATAACCAAAACTGCAATAATAAACTTGTAAATAAAATAGAAACTCAATTTATTACACTAATTCAATGGAATATCTTAAACAATAAGAATTACAATTTAAACCCCGTATTTTATTCAACTTCTCTTCTACAAAGAAATAAATAAGAATAAGTAGTGTAAACTACGAATAAAATTCGTAAGCTAAACCCCTTATTTTGTTGAAGGATCACAATTTGAACCAAATAAGAAGAAGAAATGGAATAGACTATGAAATTATCAAAAATTTCATAAACGAAATGAATTTCATTAGATTAATGTAAGTAATTGAGAATCTTAGCATAGAATTGACATGTCGAAATAAAAAGGAATTTTGGGGATTTTATCTATCATTTTTGTGAAATCCCAAAATCCTTAAAGTATATTCAAATCCAAAAAGAAATACACTAAACAATTGATGAAAAAAATACTAAGATTTCCACTCATAAATTAGCCTTAGCTTCGCTTAAATGGATTTGTTGCCTTCCGATCTCTTCCAGAATCTCTCTCTTTTGATATATATACACAAACAATAGGGAAGAGGTATATATTCATTAAATTCAGAACAAATGGAGAATAATAGGATAAGAATAGATTGGAGGAAGAAGAAACAAATAGAAAATAAGTTGAATTCTTACCTGAATTCTCTACGGAGTTTCTAAATCATATTAAAAAGAGATAGCAGTGGAAAATAATATGAACAAAAGTGGAGAGGATATGGTTCTATTTATAGAGGTTGAAACATACCAAAACCATAGGATGGAAGTAGGTAGGAAACGGGTAAATCTGGAGCTCACAACTGAATATAACATAGCTCCAAACCCTAGTCGCCACTGACAACTTTTGTTGCCAAGCGGTCAACCGCCTATAGGCGACCTGTTGACCACTACGGTCGATCGGCTGACCTATATAGGTCGATCGCTCCTCTATTTCGGGGAACGTTTATTTTCTTCTGTTGCACAATTATTTTATTCCCTAATTAACTTTTAACGTTAAACGTTAATTAAAAGTTTACTTAGCCCTCAAGTTAATTTTTAAAATTTAAACCCTAAATTTGATTTCTCATTTGAATTCAAACTAAATTAATTTAAATCTGAAAACTTCAAATGCTCATAACTTCTTTGCTTGAGCTCTCAGTATGTTATATATGGAAACAGATCAAATTTCACCACGAATGCAACGAAATAACTATTGTGGTCAAATTCTAATTTTTATAAAATTTTCATATTCAACCCTTATCATATTTAATTCAATTTACTTCATTTATTTACGGTTCATTTTACGGGGTCTTACACTAGTTCCTGAAATTCGACTACCACCAACCTTAATTGGAACTCCGACCACCCTTGTTTGATTTCAATCGACGAGCTCTTCAATACCCATAAATCAATTTCTCCGATTGCTGCAAAGTTTGAAAATGCCCAAATCGGCCATTAGGGTTTTGCCTTCATGAACTTTGACCATGAATTCCGGCCGCCTCGAGCCTTCTTTTGAAAAACGAACATTTTTCATCAATTTGTATCATTGAGTACTTTGAAACGGTATATTATTCGATGGGTATTGGACAGTTTGGTTTTTAAATCAATTTGTAATTAGAGATAACTATATACCATTGGTAGGTGATTAAATGGTAGATGATTAGGGGATTTTGGAAATTAGATAGAAAAATTAAGATCAAAGTGACGACTAGGGTTTCGTAGCCTCGCTTATATAGTTGTTAAGTTGGGTAATAGGCTGTATATCTTGTTTGACTCGAAATAGCTACGCATGCTGTTTAAACACTTTAATGCCTCCATTTCACACACCATAACTCCAAATATATCAAAATTATATATTAAATCGATCGGCTCAGAAAGACCTTTGCAGTGATTATAAATATGACACTCAATTCACTCTTTTATTAAAAATTTATTTTAATTACTCTAATAGCAAAAGCATAAAATTTCTAGGTCGTTACATTTTTTCCCCTTAAAAAAATTATGCCCTCACAATTCCCCAAATATAACTTCCAACCAAATTAATAAAGTTTCATCATGGACTCAATCACAAAATATGGGAAAACACATCAATCATAAGTTAACATAAAATAGCGTATAACAACCACATAACACCATTAATTGTGACATCATACAATTCATTCACAGCAATAAATTCAATTTTCTACATACTACAATACTACATGTGTAACAAACCAAGATTTTCGACCCTTGAAAATCGACATCAATACGTCAACTGTAAAGAATGTCGAGCAATCGAGTGCCGGAAACACCAGTTCATTGGGGTGAAGAAGAAAAAAGATATAAGAAAAGAAACAGAACAACACAGAATCTCATAATCGCAGCGGAACAAAATATAATATATAATAACAGATTTTTATACAAAAGGATATGTAACTGTTTAATACTTACAATCATCAGAGTACAACAATCACTACATCAAATCTAGACAGTTATAATAATTTGTCATCATATACATAACTCACACAGCGGAAATAACCAAGTACGTGATATACGTCTGAACTCCTCCAGCTCGTCTCATGAGCTCCATAGCATTAACCTGAATCTGTAATACTCAGTCTGACCCGAGTATTATAATAAAATAACACCTGAGTCGGTCTGGAAAACCAGCGTGAGAAAACACACTCAATTTGAATTATTACTATTATTTCCAAAATCCTTTGAAAAACAAAGGTATCTCGTAAGACCACGCCACACATAAACACGACGAGTTTTTACCTTACGATAACAAAAACATATTTATCAAATCCGTCTGATATTATAATAGTGTCTAAACCAAGTAAATAGAAAATAGCTAAAATGCTTGCATCTCACGTTTCAGCATAGCTGGGCACAATCAAAACCATATGGCGCTTATTGGAGATTGGATTCCATACAATGACTAGGCACTGGGGTACCACCTATCATGGTACACGTCTAGAAAAATGTACCGAGGACCTCGCCGGGATCCCCTGCAACACAAGACCGACCCTATCCCTAACCTGGATAGAACCGAATATGTTATCACCCTGGGTGTTCCCACCCTTATCGAGAGCTCTTTCACGTGCACCGTATCCATATAATATAATATATCCAAGGTTATCTAGAAAGGTGATAACATACCCTAATTAGATATGACCCACTTAGCCTTGCTGCATACCCCCTGATTTTCAGCCATTTTGGTTGATGAGGCTAGAGGCTACGATTACCTTTCAAGGATAATTTCACTTAGAATGCTCATCGTCCTCTAATGACGATGCTATGATAGCATTCGCCTATACAAGTTGTCCTGGGTTTGGACAAACCGAATCACCGTCTTCTCTATCTTCACGGTATCCATTCGTAATGTTCAAACCGGATCGAAGTGGTTTTCAGATATTTAAATCTGATCCTGGCCTCTTCGAAACGATTAACGAAATTGGCCAAAATTGATAGTCGATTATTTAACTATCAATACACATCCAAAAGCAGACATCGGGCCTTATTTCAAACTTTTCCAAAATTTATTTCAAAATATCTTTATAAGATATTACTTCCAGTACTTCAACATTTGAAAACAGTTTTCAAATCCTTATATTTTCAACGGAATATTTCCACCCCTTCCCAATACTTAGAATATTTTCCCCACTTCATTTTACATTCAACACTTAGGAAGTATTCCATTTATTTCCTATTTTCTTTTTCTCAAAATCATTTACAATTTATTTGTAAATTTCTTAACTCGTTTATAACAAATTTATAAATTTTCGGAATTCCTTAATTAATTCCCTTTTATATTTCCAAAGCCAATTATACTCGCTTATAATTTCAATTTCCCTTTGTACTTCTTTATGAATTATGTTTCATTTTTTTTGAAGTTCACTTTTATTTAATTACTTCGGAAATTTCCTTACTTTTCTTCCCAATTCCATTTTAAGGATTTTCTTATAACCTCATCTACTGGATAACCCCATTTCCAGACTTCCGAGAAGTTTTATAAATAAATTTAAAATATTTCAAAACTCTCTATATATACACATATGTGAAAAAAATAAGTATTTAAAAGAAAATAATAATAATTTGTTTTTAAGACATATTCAAATAATTATTTAAAATATTGAAATACTTTTTTGTAACATTACTTTTCAAGCAGGTTTAAAAATCTAGGATCTATTAAATAAATATTAAGTATTTGAAAAATTAACTTCTAAAGTATTTCAATACTAGCTAACTTTTAAAATTACATGGTTTAATAAATAAAAAATTTCCTTTTTAAATAAAACTTAACTCATTAATAAATATATATATTTAGATCCCAATAACCAAATTTTAAATTTATAAACCCCTCTCGATTTCCATCACATCACTTCCATTTCGGTCTCCTTAACCATTTTCACTCAAAAATAGTATCCACTATTTCTCTCACCCTATTTCCATATTCAATTATAAATTATCCCTGTAAATTTATATTTCCAATTTATTATCTGATATCAATTTCCTTTTTCTATAAACACCATTTATAAATTTTTATAACTCCCTTGAGTTTCACTAAAAATAATCTCATTTACAAAAATTTCATTTTATAAATTCAATTTCTTATAAATTCCATTTATTTTTGCCAATCTATCTTTACTATCGATTTCAACTTCTTCTATATTTTTCGAATATCATTTTAAAATCTAATCTTAAAAATCCCTTTATATAATTTATTTTAAAATCTCTATTTAAAATATTTTTCCGCATTATTTAATACGATCAAAAATCCATTATTGCTTATTCAAATCAATCTCTTTTAAATAATCCAAATTTCGATATATATATTTTCATATTAAAAGTCTCCTTTTAATTCCTTAAAAATTCAATATTATTATTTATGGTATTTAATATACCCAAGTTAATTTCCATGCTATTTAACGTTTAAAAATTTACAACACACAATAATCCGGCAGATTATTTAATCACATCATATATTTTATATATATGAAAAACACTAATATATTTGAGGAATCCAGTTGGATCCCTCTAATCTGTTTTCCCTGCATCCACAGATGTTAGACAACAATAAAATACTAATCCCACTTCGAGGGGGATATCGCGGTATACAGGGTCATCCGCTATTATGTGGGGCGCATAGGGTCTCATCCGCTATAATGTGCGGGAATGTCACTCCAAATACTAGTGCATATATATATGTATGCTACTATATATATACGTATGCTACTATATATACATTTTAATACCACTCAATAGATAATTAATTCAACCAAACACCCAGAATTAATTTTAACTATCTTAAAATTAAAATTAGAAATCCAAATTAGAAATCCAAATGAGTGAGAATTTTTCTCACCTTGATTTTTAAATTACTATCCATTTAAATACTAATTCCATCGCGTAGATCCCACTACTACGAATCAACTCGACCCATTACATTCATTTTGAACCTCGTACAAAAAAAATTATACGATATATATATGACTTCGAATTTATTAAATATCACTACTTTTAAATCAAAAATTAATTTATGTTAAATTTCAAATCTGCAAATTCCAATTACCTTCCTCTACCGATTAACTGCCCTCGATCGAACAAGCGCACAATGCCCAGCCTTCACGACCTCACGTTCGCAACTCCCTGCCCTAGCCCAACCTTGCCGCGCTCCTCCTTTCGCCCACAACCTGCAGCCGCGACCTTGGCCATCTCGCTAGCCCTAAAAGCCACAACCTAGTATCACGCCTCGCGCTTCTCCTGTCAACCACGCCATCGCGTCGCCAGAAACCATCCCTCGCGACTTCGATCCTCAGCCAGCATCGCACGCCCAATACGAGGAATTCGATTTCAATGAGCCTACGCGATCGCCTCCCCTCCACTTACGCTCCCCTGATTGCCTCCAAACCGCCGCCTCATTTGGTCGCGACTCGAACGCGATTCGATTTTTTTTATATAGTTAGAACGAAATTCGGTTTCGTTCATTCCTCCCCCCTTTTTTAAAACAGACATTTTCTGCTTAGAGATGAAAGAGAGAAGGTGAAAGGAAGTTCAGTTTGAGGATTCGTTAGCTAGCTTGTTGAATAAGTAAAGTAGGATTGGATTTTAAATTAAACATACAACAACCCTTTTTTTCTTTGTTTTTACTGTGTTGTTTTAAATAAAAGAAGATAGGAAATGTATAAAGGAAGGTATATGTCAGATCACTACATCATAGGGTGGCTGATGGTGAGTTAGAAGGACACCTGAAAAGAAATTGACTTGACAATATATTAATTTATTCTTAAAATGTCTCGATTTACGCAACTCAAAATCTCAAACTCCTATCGAGGCGTGCCGCTAGGCGTTTATAATGTTATACCCATATTCCGAACACAATGGAAAAGGTTTCGAGATCTAATTCGATCGTATGGAGAAGATAGCTTTTCGGACCTAATTATTATTTTAAATTTTCGATATAAAATTCAATGCGTTTCTATCCCGTACGATCAAACGACAACTCCAAAGTTACAAAATTTGAAATCTGATAATAATTCACTATTACGGATCCAATGGAACTTGTTTCGTCGAATTCCGAGACTGTGTCCCGGAAGGCTATTTTTTAAATGTAAACTTAAACGATATATTTTTAAAACTGAACAAATCACTTTTAAATTCAACTTTAAAAGTTGCCTTATCTTCAGTATTATTAATATAAATTTTATAAGCCTTTAAATTATTTTTATCAAGCTTAAAACTCCAGATTTGCTATTTTAATCAATTTTCCATTATTAAATTCAATAATTAAATTATCCAAGAATTAGTTATATTTGAAATTCAAGTTAAAATTTTAACTTTTAAATATTAAAAATCGATTTAATATTCCAATTTCAAATATCCAAAATTCTGGGTCGTTACATTCCTCCCCCTTAAAAGAATTTCGTCCTCGAAATTGCTAGGTAGGAAAAATGCTCCAAACCCGTTACTTATTAAAACCCACTTAGTGAAACTCAACATTTCACTTTTCTAACCACTTTAATCCTATCCAAACATTTAGTTTCCACTTCTCAACTAAAATCTCTGATTTCAATTTCAATTTGAACGTCAATCTTTTAGTTAACAAAAATTTTCAAAACTTTTCTAACACCCTAAATTTCTGAATTTTTTTGGTAGTCTCCCTTGTACGGAGAGCCTTTTGCAATATGACAAGAGAGATAAAAATGTATACATCGACCCACAGGATCGGAAAACGAAAATATATATCAATATTTATATATTTGCTGTATTTAATCTGAAAACATACCTTATTTTAGCATTATTAAGCAAGTTACTTCATATGCAAATACGCAACCAAAATCTAGTCCGACAGCCTCTGGTTACTTGAACTTACTCAATTTAAACATGTAAGTTCCAAAACATAAATTTCAATAACATTTCACTTATTTAAATAGTTAAAACACATAAACTTCATAAACCAACATGCCAAACACATGTTATAAGCAATTATAAGGTTCTGATTCTAATTTAATTGCTTCCACTCGATTCATATACCATTTTATTCAATCCGGAATGATTTACACTCACTTTACATGCATTCAATTCATTTTTATACCAAATAAAGCCATATCCATTCCAATTTGATTTAAAAATCAATTTATTCACTTCCTATTAATTCATAGAATTTTATTTACTTCCGTTTACATCAAACGACAATTTTTCTATGCAAATTTGGCGATATTTATTTAATAAAATGACCATTTCAGTTCATAGCTATTTTAAATTGATTACAAATCAATTTATACTTAATTCTATTCCAATTCAAATTTTTCAACAAAGGCTTTTTTTGCTAAATTTTTATGTCAACGACATCAAATCCATAAATTTATTTAAGCCTAGATTCCACCCAAATTATTAACTTAAGTAGTTCATTTATTTCCAATCAATTTAATTAAATAACCTAAGTTTGTTTCTATTGCAATAAAACTTCCTTTTATTTAAATTGACTCTGGTTCAATTTATTCACCTTCAATTGATTTGCATTCCCAATTCAAAACTCAATTCCATGCTCGAATTCATTTAAAATAATATTCAATGCTATATTCAATTTATTTATACACACATTGGATTTATCTATGACTCAAGCCTTTTTTTTCCATCCAATTCCATTTTATTTGATCACAATCAACATGCATTTAATCAGCTTATATATAAGTCGAATTTTACTTATTTAGTTCATTTCCATTTTACAACTCAATATCTGATTTTTATTTCAAAAATCACTTCACTTAATTTTACTTGAGCTCAAACTCATCTTAAAATTCAAGTTTGGACTTTTATTTCTTTACTAGAACATCCAATTATTTTTATTTTGGTTTTTCTATTCCTCTTTTCCAATTTTTATAAGTTACACACTTATTTCCTCACACTTCCATCAATTTTATACTCGAGTATATTCACATTTTATTTTTAACCCAAGATTGTACATCACTTTATGGCTTAAATATATACTTATTCCATTAATTTTCAAATTTTTATAAGCTATTCAAATTTATTTATTCACAATCCCAATTTTTCACTCAAATTCTATTCCATTTAAATTTTTATAACTTATAGTTATTTAGCCACTTACCCTTTGCATTTGTATATTTAATCCCATTCATTATGGTTTCAAATCCCATCCAATTTAATTTAATTTAAATTCAATTCACTTTAGCCAATATTTCTAAACCATATTCGAATTATTCATACTTAAATTAATTTCATTCCAAACAAATTTATTTTTAATTCATTCCATTTAATCAAGTCAGAATTTAATTCCAATTTCCAATTTTTTGTTTCCACACTCCGTTACTTATATTTATTTATTCCATTTACTTACACATTCACATGCACTTTATACTTAGTTAGCCTATTACATTCTACTAATTTCATCTTATTTATATAACCACTTTATTTAATTTATTTTCTTTAACTTTTGCTTAAGTTAAATTACAATTCCTACAAATTTTCTTTTACAAATCCAATTTATTTAACTTGCATGAGTTAAATTTTAACTTCATCTTGAAGTTCACTTTTTTCCAAGTTTTATTTCAAAAACTTAATCTCTTCTTATTTCACTTCTCTTTTAATTAGAAATTCCAAAGTTCAAACACCCGGTTCTTATTTCAAACCACTTGAAATAATAATATATATATATATATATATATATATATAACTCTGTTTTAGCAAACCATTTCCTTCAACTTTTCAAAAATCAACTTGATTTTTTCCCAAAACAATTTCCTCGGAATCTCTAAACAGCATCTGTTTTTTTCACAAAAATCTCCATATCAAATTCCCACGGTAGCAATCCGTCACCTAGAAACTCGAAAATAAATACCGATGATGCTACAGTTATTACCAGAATTATTTTCCAGCGACTGAAGTGAGTTCAGTGCTATATCTCTTCCAAAATCCATTTTAAAACAATTTTCTTTCAAAATATTTTATAACGACCCATAAATTTGCAATAATTAAAGTTGTCAATTCAATAAGATTTTGGTAAATAAATTTGGAAGAAATAAAAACTTTGTAATTTAATAATGAAATGAATGCCAAAATGAAATGTAACAATGTATTTAAAAATTACTTATTAACAATTGAAATGAAATCACAATTTATTAAAGTAATGAAAATTGTTATACTTGGCTAAATTTATGTAAGAAAACAAATGCAAACATTAAAATTTATAAATGGTTTAGTATGAAATAAATGACCATTGAATAAAGATTGGGTATATAAGAATGGTAACATGTGTTTGTGAACAATAAATTCAAAAGTGTGATTAAAAGTTATAGTAACGGTTGTAAGTTACTATTTAATTGGTCTATTAATCTAGTTGTAAATATTACATTTGGGTATAAAACTGAATATAAGTGAATAAATGTAAGTGTGGTATGGATAAATGAATTGGTATATAGTTTATGGTAATTGGATGAATTAAACATTTTGTAAGCAATTATGATAATTAGTGGAAATAATAAACTGGAGTGTAATATAAAGATAATGATAACATTTATTGCAAGTTACATTTTATTTAGGCTGCTAAATTTAAAGTTGGAAATCAATTACATTTAAATGTAAATAAATGTTCATTAATATGAGATAGGACAGTAATTGTAAAGTGTGAATGTAATGAAATAAATGGAAATGTATATTTTATTCATAGATAAAATAAAAGGGTGAAACCAAGTTGAATAAATTGATTAAGGTTTTAGTTATAATAAATGTAAATTTGGATTTTGTTTGTAATTTCCTTTCCAAATATAATAAAATAAATAATTTCTGTATATATATATATTTCATAATATCCATCTCTATTTTAGCTTTCTATTTCTATTTATTTAGACATTCATTTTATTAATTGAATTGTTATGTGTTTATATCTCTTATTTACTTCTTGGAAAAGAATTTCAATGGATATACGTTATATTGCCTTAAAGGCATATATTTTTAAAATTTTATTTATTAAATGTTCTAGTGTATATATTTTATTTTATTTTGTTTATTGAATGTTTCTTTTGTATATACCTTTTAATTAATGGCAAGGAAACAATTTGGCGTATGTTACTTTGCTTTAATTGGCATACATTACATTTGTTTTATTTCTTGCCTCTTTATTTGCCTATTTTTTATTTCCTACCTCCTTAATTACCTTCTAGCCGTTCCTACCTCAAAATTTATCCGATTACTACCTATCAATTCACGTGAAAAAGGAAGTATCTCCTCTCATTTTGTTCCATTTGTTTTTTTATTTAATAGGAAATAGATCCTTTCAAATCTCTAGCCGTTTAAACATTTAATTACATGCCTTTTCTTTGCACTTGATTAGGCCGTGAAAAACTCCTCTAGTAAATACTAATTCACGTACAAAACACTTTCCCACATCTCCTTTTCATTTGCATCTTCACGTGAGAAACTATTTTCTGTAAGTCATGGCTCCTTCCTCTTTTTCTATTTTTTTTCTTCTATTTTTTTCTTTTGTTCTTCTTTTGTTTCAAGGAATAAGCTAGGCCACCATGAATTGCCGACCATAACTCCCCCTCCACCACCACCTTCCACGACCAACAACTCCTACTCATCATCCCATGACCATGCCGTGACCAGAGATGAAGATCCATCACCAAAAGCATCAAAATTTTCCATCACAAACCTATATATTCACCACTTTCCTTTTATTAGTCTCGGCCACAACACTAACCACCTCCACCTTGCTTTGGCCGTGACTATCTCCATCTCCAAGCCATAGCCATCAGTACTTGACCCATACCCGAGCCTAGTCCTTTGATGGTTGAACCCTATGGTGATGTAGCCAAGCCTATTACCTTGTTTTATCAAAGGTTATGTCATCTTCCTTTCATATCTTTGTATTGTTTAAATTCGTACTCTTTTGTATTGAATTATTCTTATGTTTGTGATTTTTGTGTTGATTACAAGTTTGGATCTGACTCTTCATTCACCCAAAAATATCATCGTGCCTTGTCGTGCTTTTCGGAGTTAGTTGTGTATCTTGAATTGTTATCTTCAGCTTTAAAAAGGTGAGTTTTATCACTCTAGACATATGTACTTATATTATTGTGAAATGATGACAAGTGAATCTGTATAAATTGATATGTTATTCATACATGCCTATGATATATTATTTGATGTTAAATGTTGTTTATATACCTGTTACATTACCTAATATGTTAT
Organism: Allium fistulosum; assembly: GCA_030737815.1. NCBI lineage: Eukaryota > Viridiplantae > Streptophyta > Magnoliopsida > Asparagales > Amaryllidaceae > Allium > Allium fistulosum. Next base: position 697,939,403 of record CM060906.1, read on the forward strand.
TATATGTTATACTGTTCATTTAATTACTGTATCTCACACTGCAAGTTCTCTATTACTATGGGTTGAAATGATACATACCCGAACGGACATTTGAATAAGGAAAAATCATTATGGGCTGAAATGATAGGCTTTAGTGATTTTATCGTAATTTATTTGACTTGGGATTGCGGGTTTGAAATGATAGAAGCCGGATTTTTCTTTTTAAATTACGGATTAAAATGATACATATCTGTATCGCTTGACCTAGGTTAGAAAATATTATACAGGCCCATGGTTAAATTTTAAATAATATTTTCCTAAAAATTTATTAAGTGTTCTAATTATTTTCTGAAAAATTATTAAGTATTCTGAAATTTTAAATATATGAAATTTAACTTAAATTTGATTTAAGGCTTTAATTATAAAGGTGTATTGTTTTCTATAAGTTAAATTTTATAAGTTAATAATTGGTTTAAATGGAATTTAAAGAATTTTATTTACGATAAATAACTTAATAATGAAATGTTGATTTAATATGGAATGTTAAATCTAACCTGGTAATTGTAATGAATTTTATTTTATGAAATAGACATGTTTGAATAATAAAGAGTGTATTTTAAATTGATAAAATAAAATGCAGTTTTGCTTGGACTTTGGAAATAATATTTGTTTAACTGAAATTCATAGTTATTTGATGTCAAATGAATATATTTATAAGGAAATTTGATTGTTATATTAACAATGGTAAGATATTCTATTTATGAATATGTTTGTGAAATAAATAATTAGGATTTAAATGGAAGGAAATTGTAATATAAAATACGACTTAACTTGATAATTGGAAAATTTGATTCTAACTGAAATTGTTAAGTTAAGTAAACAAATGGGAATTTAGTTTTATTTATGAAGTGGGAATTTTAAAATAATATGTTAGGTTATTTGATGAAATAAAAGTTAAGTAAAAGAATGTGCTTTTGACTTAATAAATGAATTATAGTTTAATTTGGATATTTATTTATAAAAGTTTATCTTATTGAATCATAATTTTAACTATAACCAAATGAATAATTTCTAAAGTGGAAGATGTAATTTTATAGGTTAAAAATGGCTAGAATTGGAGTTTTAATGTTTCTGAAAGTTAAGAAATTTATAAAGGATTGACTAACAAATGAAATTAATTTAAATTCGATATTTATTAATAAAAATGTTGTTTTATTAAAATTTATAAGTTAAGTAATATCCAAATAAATTTTTTTGGAAAGTGGATGAGTTTGATAAGTAAAATGAGAAAAATTGAAGATATAGTGTTTTAAAGGGTATAACAGAAATTATAACGTTTCTGAAATGCTGTGGTCAAATGAACTATGGCTGGAAATATACTAAAAAGACCTATAACTGCATTTCTGAAGTGCTGTAATTTCTGGAAATTGAACTATGGCTGAAAATATACTAAAAGGACCTATAACAGCATTTCTGAAGTGCTGTAATTTCTGAAAATTTGAACTATATGCTAAAATTCCTAAATAAACCTATAACAGCATTTCTGAAATGCTGTAGTTTCTGATTTTGAACTATGTTTTGATATATACCAAATATACCTACCGCAGCACTTTATAAATGCTGCTGTTTTAAAATTTTCAATGTTTGAAATGATTTAATGAATGAACTTAAGAATATTTCAAGTTAAATAAATTTAAAGAAATATTTAGTGATATGGAAATTTGGGTTTTATTTAAATAATATATTGATTTGGTTTTTGGAATTTAAATGATATATTATGGCTTTGGTTTTGAATATGATATTTTGGTTTGAAGTAGAAACTAGTTTTGAATATGAAATTTTGGTTTGAAGTAGAAACTAGTTTTGAATATGATGTTTTGGTTTTGAAGTATAAACTAGTTTTGAAATGGATAATGATATTTTTGGCTTTGATGTATAAATTATTTCGAAATAAATATCCATGGGTTATAATAATGATTGGTTGGCAAAGAGACCAGGATCAAATATGGGCATACTCTCTATCGATACCGAAAACCACTTTGACAACCATGTACGCGCTGGAGATTCCAGAATGAAGTAGGATGGTGGTGACGATCCTATTGAGGTATGAACGTGGACCCGACTCCTGTGAGTTGGCATAAGGTGGCTAAAACAGAAGCGAATGACGGGCCAATGAGGTAGCACCTCTGATCAGACGCATTTCTTTGATACTATTCTATTACTTTGTGATTTATTTGGTGGCCACCCTTCGATTTTTGATTTGGGAGTCTGTTCCGAGGTGGGCGGTAGTGGCTGCTATGCGTTTCCACCAGCCTGGATGCCTAATTGGTATATCTACCTCGGCATTGCCTAGTTGTGCCATGTCACCTACCATATCGAGCTTTACTACGAGTTGAGTTTTGTGCCGTAGCCTGTGGAGTATTGAGGGTAGCTCCCGATCTAGGGGTATGCTAATACTGGATAGACTACTGGGAATATTATATGTTAAGGGCTATATGGGTAACCCCTTAACGCTATTTAAAAGTAAGTTTATTTTATTATAGACATTATTATAATAGCGAATATTACTACATAGCAGATAGTTTAACGGATCCTTAAAGAATGGGCGATCCCAAGCATTCTTTAAGTTACTTGTGCATTTTATTACAGTTCACTTGAGTTGGTTTACATTGTATAAGTATGTATGTCCTGACTCGAGTGTTTTGTGTTTTGCTTTACGCTCGGGTCAGACTGAGTGATACAGCATTTGAGACTCACCTTTGGAGTTGGAGCTTTTCTTGGAGATCCAGCTATCTATTTCACTCTCAGTTATCAGTTGATTCCAGTGATGTATTCTGATTTATACTTGATTATCATCTTGTTACTTCTGTTGTATCTTGTTAACTCTGATGTATATATATAGTACCTTCATGAACTACTATTTCTTTGCTTCCGCTGCATTGTTATATTACTCTGTGTCTGTGATCTGTGATTTATTTACTGTATATTCTGAGTTTTGCCAAATTTATATTTACAATCTATTATTTTGAATTATTCAAGTCCGACATGTGTGGATTTATTGTCGATTTGAATGGTCCAAAATAGTGGGTCGTTACAGTTGGTATCAGAGCTTTGGCTCTAGGCAAAACTTAGCATATGTGGTAAATTTATTTACAGAATCACTTTCGTTCGAGCTTGAATCTCTTCCTTTTTGACCGATTTCTTTTGAATTTTGGAACATCCCTGCGGTTCCAAACCAATTCTTGTCTCTCCCTATTCGTCTTCTTTTGATTCTGGAGTACCCCATGACTCCACTTCGAATGATCTTTGTAATAAATTGGCAGTCTCGCCAATCTTCGAATGATATGTAAAGGGGTGAAACTCCTTTACAATTAGTATTGATTCACTGAAGATTTCTGTATCCTTGGTTTACAATGCTGTTTATCTCTTGTTATCCCGAATTCTATCTCTTGAGATCATACGTAGGTTTGTCCCATAACTCTACATCGATCTTATTCTTGAAGTCACGGTTGACCCGGTCAAGGTTGCCCGCGATTTATATAAGCTTATTCATTCCCTTATTCTGTTTTTTAATCATCTTGTCTTTTGTTTCCAACTTATCTTCAAATCATTCTTGAAGTATATTTGTAAACTAATATTTAAAATGTTTATTATATATTGTGTTGTTTGAGTTGTTGATGATGATTTGGGTTTTCGATTGATTCGTCTGATCAACGCTATCGATAAGATCTCCAAAACACTTGAACAGAGCAAACTGACACCATATTGTTTTCAAACTTGGTAAATGGGATAAATTTTGTATAATTATATTTTATATATGTATAATTTTCTGAATTTTGATAGTTAATTGAATTGGTTGTTAAGAAATAATATTTGACTTTGTATATATCTTGTAATCATTGGCTTTTGTTTCATATATAAATAATTAAACTATTAAATATGATTATAAATTAATTTGGAAATTTAAATGAATTTAAACCAAGAATTTGAGAATTTAATTTCCGATGATTTCAAACTTTAGTTTTAAGGTTTTAAAAAGATATATTATTTAAAATATTTCCGAATAGAAATTGTTTCTAAAGAATTTCAAAGTTTTGAATAAGTGCTCTTCTCTTTGTCACTGGAAAATAATTCCAGTGATGACTGCAGCATCATCGACATTCATTTTCGAGTTTCGAAGTGAAGAGACCATTCTGTAGTCGTGCTACACTTTTGTTTGGAAAATTTAATTGATTTGGATTTCTAAAATATAACTTGATTTATAATATATTGGTATATGATTTCAAAATTTTGATTTGAGATGTATATTATGTATATATACTTATTTATCTCTAAAAATTTGTTTGAAGTTAATCGGAAGATTTAATTCTTAAATTTTATCTTAAAGAATGATTTAAAATTTTAAATGAATCAAAATTTTGAATAAATATTTAAGCTTGAGTAATTGAATTAGAAAGTTTTATTTGTATAATATTCTATTACATTCCAATATAACTTACCTAAATTATTTAGAAGTTAACAATGTAATTGGATAATGTACAATATAAAAGGATTTTATAAATAAAATTTGACTGGTTATAATAAATGTTATACGCTTAAATTTTAGATATAAAGAGATTTATAGAGGTAAACAGAATAAAAAGTTAATTGAATAATTTACAATATAAAATGGTGTTAAAGGAATTATAAAAAAATTTGAGTAGTTATAATAAGAGTAAATATACTTAATAATATGATTAGATATATTAAGTGGAATAAATTTAATAATAATCTAGAATAAAGAATAAATTTAGTGAATAAGTTATGAGTATAATAAATGATTTTCAAATTCATGACTTTGGAAAATTGTTAGTTTAAGATAATCGTATGATGAGATAATGAGATTAAAAATAGTTAAGATTTATTTAACTTAAGAAAGAAAAATCAAATGGATGACATTAATTATTAATGTAAGATGAAATTTTCATGGTTTTAGATTTATTATCTTCTTTGCTTTCCAATCTCTTTTCTTTCAGGTTGTTTCTATTCTCCTACCTTCTTCCTTTTCGGGGACGAAAAGTTTTGAGTGGGGGAGAGTGTAACGACCCGTAAATTTGCAATAATTAAAGTTGTCAATTCAATAAGATTTTGGTAAATAAATTTGGAAGAAATAAAAACTTTGTAATTTAATAATGAAATGAATGCCAAAATGAAATGTAACAATGTATTTAAAAATTACTTATTAACAATTGAAATGAAATCACAATTTATTGAAGCAATGAAAATTGTTATACTTGGCTAAATTTATGTAAGAAAACAAATGCAAACATTAAAATTTATAAATGGTTTAGTATGAAATAAATGACCATTAAATAAAGATTGGGTATATAAGAATGGTAACATGTGTTTGTGAACAATAAATTCAAAAATGTGATTAAAAGTTATAGTAACGGTTGTAAGTTACTATTTAATTGGTCTATTAATCTAGTTGTAAATGTTACATTTGGGTATAAAACTGAATATAAGTGAATAAATGTAAGTGTGGTATGGATAAATGAATTGGTATATAGTTTATGGTAATTGGATGAATTAAGCATTTTGTAAGCAATTATGATAATTAATGGAAATAATAAACTGGAGTGTAATATAAAGATAATGATAACATTTATTGCAAGTTACATTTTATTTAGGCTGCTAAATTTAAAGTTGGAAATCAATTACATTTAAATGTAAATAAATGTTCATTAATATGAGATAGGACAGTAATTGCAAAGTGTGAATGTAATGAAATAAATGGAAATGTATATTTTATTCATAGATAAAATAAAAGGGTGAAACCAAGTTGAATAAATTGATTAAGGTTTTAGTTATAATAAATGTAAATTTGGATTTTGTTTGTAATTTCCTTTCCAAATATAATAAAATAAATAATTTCTGTATATATATATTTTTATTTTTCATAATATCCATCTCTATTTTATCTTTCTATTTCTATTTATTTAGACATTCATTTTATTAATTGAATTGTTATGTGTTTATATCTCTTATTTACTTCTTGGAAAAGAATTTCAATGGATATACGTTATATTGCCTTAAAGTCATATCTTTTTAAAATTTTATTTATTAAATGTTCTTGTGTATATCTTTTATTTATTTTTGTTTATTGAATGTTTCTTTTGTATATACCTTTTAATTAATGGCAAGGAAACAAATTAATTAGGCGTATGTTACTTTGCTTTAATTGGCATACGTTACATTTGTTTTATTTCTTGCCTCTTTATTTACCTATCTTTTATTTCCTACCTCCTTAATTACTTTCTAGCCGTTCCTACCTCAAACTTTAGTCGATTACTACCTATCAATTCACGTGAAAAAGGAAGTATCTCCTCTCATTTTGTTCCATTTGTTTTTATTTATTTAATAGGAAATAGATCCTTTCAAATCTCTAGCCGTTTAAACATTTAATTACATGCCTTTTCTTTGCACTTGATTAGGCTGTGAAAAACTCCTCTAGTAAATACTAATTCACGTACAAAATACTTTCCCACATCTCCTTTTCATTTGCATCTTCACATGAGAAACTATTTTCTGTAAGTCATGGCTCCTTCCTCTTTTTCTATTTTTTTTCTTCTATTTTTTTCTTTTGTTCTTCTTTTGTTTCAAGGAATAAGCTAGGCCACCATGAATTGCCGACCATAAATCCCCCTCCACCACCACCTTCCACGGCCAACAACTCCTACTCATCATCCCATGACCATAACGTGACCAGAGATGAAGATCCATCACCAAAAGCATCAAAAATTATCATCACAAACCTATATATTCACCACTTTCCTTTTATTAGTCTCGGCCACAACACTAACCACCTTCACCTTGCTTTGGCCATGACTATCTCCATCTCCAAGCCATAACCATCAGTACTTGACCCTTACCCGAGCCTAGTCCTTTGATGGTTGAACCCTATGGTGATGTAGCCAAGCCTATTACCTTGTTTTATCAAAGGTTATGTCATCTTCCTTTCATATCTTTGTATTGTTTAAATTCATACTCTTTTGTATTGAATTATTCTTATGTTTGTGATTTTTGTGTTGATTACAGGTTTGGATCTGACTCTTCATTCACTCAAAAATATCGTCGTGCCTTGTCGTGCTTTTCGGAGTTAGTTGTGTATCTTGAATTGTTATCTTCAGCTTTAAAAAGTTGAGTTTTATCACTCTAGACATATGTACTTATATTATTGCGAAATGATGACAAGTGAATCTATATAAATTGATATGTAATTCGTACATGCCTGTGATATATTATTTGATGTTAAATGTTGTTTATATACCTGTTACATTACCTGATATGTTATTATATGTTATACTGTTCATTTAATTACTGTATCTCACACTACAAGTTCCCTATCACTATGGGTTGAAATGATACATACCCGAATGGACATTTGAATAAGGAAAAATCATTATGGGCTAAAATGATAGGCTTGAGTGATTTTATCGTAATTTATTTGATTTGGTATTGCGGGTTTGAAATGATAGAACCCGGATTTTTCTTTTTAAATTACGAATTGAAATGATACATATCCGTATCGCTTGACCTAGGTTAGAAAATATTATACAGGCCCATGGTTAAATTTTAAATAATATTTTTCCTAAAAATTTATTAAGTGTTCTAATTATTTTCTGAAAAATTATTAATTATTCTGAAATTTTAAATATATGAAATTTAACTTAAATTTGATTTAAGGCTTTAATTATAAAGGTGTATTGTTTTCTATAAGTTAAATTTTATAAGTTAATAATTGATCTATATCGAATTTAAAGAATTTTATTTACGATAAATAACTTAATAATGAAATGTTGATTTAATATGGAATGTTAAATCTAACCTGGTAATTGTAATGAATTTTATTTTATGAAATAGACATGTTTGAATAATAAAGAGTGTATTTTAAATTGATAAAATAAAATACAGTTTTTCTTGGACTTTGGAAATAAAATTTGTTTAACTGAAATTCATAGTTATTTGATGTCAAATGAATATATTTATAAGGAAATTTGTATGTTATATTAACAATGGTAAGATATTCTATTTATGAATATGTTTGTAAAATAAATAATTAACCCTGTTTGGAGGAGCTTCGACTCATTTGGAGGAGCTTTGGCTCATAGTCCGCAAGGGGGGACTATACCCTGTTTGGAGGAGCTTCGGCTCATTTGGAGGAGTTTCAACTCATAGTCCGCAATGGGGGACTATACCCTGTTTGGAGGAGCTTTGACTCATTTGGAGGAGCTTTGGCTCATAATCCGCAAAGGGGGAACTATACCCTGTTTGGAGGAGCTCAGGCTCATTTTATGGAATAGCGTTCCATTTTCGTTTCTGGATTTCTAGTTGATGATCTCTAGTTTTGTGTTTCACCGATTTTTGCGATTGACATTTATTTTTTTTGTCAATATTTGTGTTTTGGTGAATAAATTAAAGAATGTGATTCTTTTTGGATGTTTGAGATGATTTGAGATTTTGGATTATTTTTGTTGTTATCTGATGTCTACTTGTCATAGTATGGCATTATTGTTATCATATGTTTTAGTTATATCTCTTATCCTATCTCATTTTATCTGATATTTATAGCTAGACTGACCCGTTTATTATTTTCTTTTTAAATAATACTTAGGTCAGACCGAGGTATTTCAGGTGCTTCTGCTTGACTCTTATCAGGGTTCATCACCTGACTTTTGGCTGACTACTTTAGCTTAGTAGTTTTTGTTGTTATACATTCGAGGTATAGACATCTTGGTGTATACTTATTCTTTTGTCTAGCACTTGTATCTATTCTTTTGTGATGTAGTGGATCTAGTTTGACCACTACTTTGATGTACACTTCTATGTGATACATATATATCTGTTTCCGCCTTTGTGATATGAATATCTATGGCTGATTTGTGTTATGTTTATTTCTATATTTGTTTCCGAAGTCCACATAGCCACTGTGTGGTAGCTTTGAGTTTGTATTTGATATGTCGGATTTCCTCTTGAAATGAAATGTAAGTTATATTATCTGACATATCGGTACTCGCACAATGCAATTACACAGATGGTCACTCCTCAATAGCCTTATTCTTCGTGCTAGTCGACGGCATTACTCCGTAGTGTCCTTGGCTAGTGTGAGTATAGAGGTGGGGCGTCACAGCTTGGAATCAGAGCCAAACTTCGGAACAATGTAGCATAATCTAGCAAGGATCATTGTCCTAAGTCTTTCATAGGAGTCGGGCCTTAGGATTTAATTCGAGTCATTGGACCCGTACCATCCTATTTTCTTTTGTGATGCCTTGTTTTCTCTTGGTTAAGGTATTTCTCATTCTAGTCCTTGATGGCATTATTTTATTTCGTGATCTTCCCATTCGAATTTCTTTTGATTCGGGTTTATCTCGTTCTTTTATATCGAAAGAAATTGTTGTTACTATTTCTTTAAATATTATGGGCTTAATGACTTCATTGAGAATTGCTAATCCGACTAGTGGATCCGCAACACTCAGTTTACTTTATGGAGATGTCGAGATTATTTTATGTGATTATGCTTTTCGATCCGGTTGCTACTTAGGTTTCAGAATGATTTTTGGGAAAGGATTGGCTTAATCATTATGAAGCCCATATCCTATGTCCCGAGAGGACTATCCATCTTCGACATTCTCAATCTGTTAAGCGGATTTTTAATTTTTCTTAATGATTTCGATTTCCAATTCGGTGGCATCATTTTATTCTTTAAACCCATATGATGAGGAAAATGTTATTTCTCTCATGCAAGCAGTTTGTGAATTTTCTGGTATTTTTGAGCTTGTCTTAAGATTACCACCTAAGCGATCTATTGAGTGATGCCAAGGTCTTTTCAGCTCGACCTTGCCACCGGTTTTCATCATCTACGAGTTGCGGGGGGTAGCGTCCCATTTACCGCATTCCGCACTTGTTATGATTCTTATGAGTGACTCGTGATGTCATTCGGTTTGTTCAGCTTATTTCCTCCATCTTATAAATCGAGTATTCTGCGAATATCTCGATGAGACCATCCTTGTATTCATTTATTATGGATGAAAACAACAATTTAAAATTTGTAAATCTTTTTAATAAGATATTTATAAGTATGATTAGTTTTTGTTCTTAAAACGAGCAAAGAATATTCGTAAATTTTTTAAGCGACATGTTTATCACATAGAAGACGATTTTGTGTTGTATTGCCCATTGAGTGCTTTAAGAATTCTGGTCGATGCGCCTGTTCAATGTTATCGATAGTAATCTCCTAAACGCTATGATGAGATAGACAGACATAGTAAATTGACTTATGAAAAGTAAATTTTTCTAAAAAGATGATTACATAAAGTTAATCATAATTTTGAATATCTTAGCTTTTCGGGAAAGAGGATCATGAAATGAATAATTTAGCATAGAAGCTGCTTTTAGAAAATTAAAAGAACTCTTTTCCGATGCTTCTATTCTTATGATTCCCGAAGGGAACCACGACTTGATTGTTTATACCGATACTAGTCGTGTTGGTTTGGGTGTCGTTCTCATGCAAGAGGGAACGTGTCATTGCTTAAGATTCTAGACAATTAAAGCTTGTCGAGACCAGATATGCCACTCATGATCTGGTGCTCGCGACCATTGTTTTCGCTCTTAGAATTTGGCGTCATTATTTTTTGGGAGAGAAATTTGTTCTCTACACCGAGCATGTGAATCAAACTCTTGAAGATCTTCTTCGTGCATGTGTTCTTGATTTTGGTAGAAGTTGGGAAGATCATATTTCTCTTATTGAGTTTTCCTATAATAATAGCTTCCAATCTAGTATTGGTATGGTACCTTTCGAGGCACTCTACGGAAGGCTATGCCGATTTCCTTCATGTTGGCTTGAAGCCGGTGAGAAGCTAGTTTTAGGTCCAGACTTTATTGGTGTTCATTTGTGTTTCACCTATGAAGGGTGTTGTGCATTTCAGTCGATCGGGAAAGTTAGCACCTCGATATGTTGGTCCATTTCCCATCACCAAACGTATTGGTTCCGTGGCTTATCGCCTTTTATTACCGGCTCAACTTTCTTCTATTCATGACGTTTTCCACGTCTCTCAACTACGGAAATGCCTTAGGGATTCCGATTCTATTCTTGAGCCCGGTGTTATTGAAGAAATTGAAGTTTCACCAAATTTGACTTATGAGCAACATTCTATTCGTATCATTACTTCGGAGGTTAAACGCCTTCGAAATAAAGATGTTCTTCTTGAGAAGGTTCAATGGTCCTCAAATCCTAAGGATTGCTCTTGGGAATCTGGAGAATTCATCGAGCAAACACATCCGGACTTACTCTTTCGTGCTCTTTATGGTGAACTTCTCATTTCAAAATTTCATCTTTTGTGTTGATATGCTTTTATGGTTGTTACTCTTTATTTTCCTCTTAATTATTGCGAGGATGCAATTTCTTTAAGGAGGGGAGTCTGTAACAACCCGCATATTTCACGGTTGTATATTAAAATGTTTTATTTAAATACAGCATCGTTAATCGGATTAAAGTTCGAAATGTTAATTTTTGTAAATAGTCGAATTGGGACTCGAGACCACTTCCATTGAGTCCAAAATAGTGTTTACAACTTTTTTGAGTATAAACATCGATATATTTGGAGTTGAGTAGAATTTTGCTATTTTTCTATTTTGGGCTTTGGGTTTGGGTTTCAGCCCACTAACCCAACACAATACCCTAACTCCACTCAACTCCTCTTCATTCATTCATTCCATTTCCTAACACTCTAGCTCAAGAGAAAATGGGGGAAAAGAATGGGAAATTGAAATTCCAAACCCTAGTTTGATTTGGAAGCTCAAGTTCTTGCTCCAAAATCAAAGAGAAGCTTAGGTAAGCGTCCTCTTCATCTTCTCCATCTCAATCTCTCTCCAATTTCAGAAATTTCCTATAATCTAATTTAGGAAATATTTGCTTATAATCTTAGATTGGAGCTTCTAGAGTTGAAGTTGAAGAGTAGTTGATCTTTCCTTTGCTTTTGAGCTTCTCGTTCGTTGTTTTTGAGTTTTAAAGGTGAGTTTTTGAACTCACATCTACGTCTATAACTTTCATTGTTGTTAGGTATGAACTCCTAACTTCTGTTCATGTTCATTTGCTTTTGATTTGAATTGATTTGGTGAATTTTCCAATTTTGGTGTTTTGAAGTCAAAATCTTTAAAAATCCTATCTTGGATGTTTGGACATGTTTTGGTGGTGTATCGAAGAGCCTATAGGGATGGATTGTCGATTGGCATAAACCCCTAGCATCCATCGCTCGATCGATCGCATTTCGTTTGGATTTTCGCCCTTTACGGGCTAGGCTGATTTTTGCCTACAGGTGGATTTTAGACGTCTGGATTGGAAATTCAGACGTCTGGATTGGAAATCCAGACATCTGGAATTGGTCCCTGGAAAACGCAAAAAGGCAGAGACAAAATCTAAACGTCTGGAAATCCATCCAGACGTCTGGTTGGTGGTTCAGACGTCTAGTTGGTAATTTCAGACGTCTGCAATGTGCAGTTTTGCCTATTTTGGCTGTTTTTGAGTGGATTTCCAATTTTAATCGATTTTTTGTTGATCTGATTAGTTGTTATCACTTTTATCGATTTTGATGACTTCTTTTTCGGGATTTTTGGGAATATCCATTTTGATGGATTCAGTATCGATTTCTATGGACTTGATTCACGTCTTCATATGTGAATTTTTGGTGATTGATTGTTTCTACAATCACTTCTGTGATTTGTCACTTTAAAATACAAAGGTTTCTATACTAGTAGTAAATACTCAAACTCTCTCACAAAAATGATTTCAACACTACTTTTAAATACAAGGCTCGTTTTTAAAACCGTTTTCCAATCTATTAGTATATACAAACCTTTACCTCATTCGTTCGAGAAATCCAATTAAACGACTTAGCAAAACAAGTGGTATGAAACGCTTGCGTTTACTTTGTCGGTTAATTCTTATACTTGTTCAATTGAAACTCTTGTGACAATTTTTGAGGGAGATCTACAATTTGTTCGTAAATATTTAAGTTAAGCCAGTGGTTATGGGACATGAAGCTAAACTCATTTATTTACTAACTTAGTGTAATTGACACTTCTTATTGATCAATGGTGATCATTTTATGATTTAGACTAGCGCTGTGCGATGTCTCTTTGTCCGCGTGGGGGACTATACCCCGTTCCGTTGAGCTTCGGCTCATTTGGAGGAGCTTCGGCTCATTTGGAGGAGTTTCGACTCATAGTCCGCAATGAGGGACTATACCCTGTTTGGAGGAGCTTCGACTCATTTGGAGGAGCTTTGGCTCATAGTCCGCAAGGGGGGACTATACCCTGTTTGGAGGAGCTTCGGCTCATTTGGAGGAGTTTCGACTCATAGTCCGCAATGAGGGACTATACCCTATTTGGAGGAGCTTCGACTCATTTGGAGGAGCTTTGGCTCATAGTCCACAAGGGGGGACTATACCTTGTTTGGTGGAGCTCCGGCTCATTTTATGGAATAGCGTTCCATTTTCGTTTCTGGATTTCTAGTTGATGATTTCTAGTATTTGTGTTTCACCGATTTTTGCGATTGACATTTATATGTTTGGTCAATATTTGTGTTTTGGTGAATAAATTAAAGAATGTGATTCTTTTTGGATGTTTGAGATGATTTGAGATTTTGTATGATTTTTGTTGTTATCTGATGTCTACTTGTCATAGTATGACATTATTGTTATCATACATTTTAGTTATATCTCTTATCCTATCTCATTTTATTTGATATTTATAGCTAGACTGATTCGTTTATTATTTTCTTCTTAAATAATACTCAGGTCAGACCGAGGTATCTCAGGTGCTTCTGCTTGACTCTTATCAGGGTTCATCATCTGACTTTTGGCTGACTACTTTAGCTTAGTAGTTTTTGTTGTTATACATTCGAGATATAGACTCCTTGATGTATAGTTATTCTTTTGTCTAGCACTTGTATCTATTCTTTTATGATGTAGTGGATCTAGTTTGACCACTACTTTGATGTACACTTCTATGTGATATATTCATATCTGTTTCCGCCTTTGTGATATGAATATCTGCGACTGATTTGTGATATGTTTATTGCTATATTTGTTTCCGAAGTCCACATAGCTACTGTGTGGTAGCTTTGAGTTTGTATTTGATATGTCGGATTTCCTCTTGAAATGAAATGTAAGTTATATTATCTGACATATCGGTACTCGCACAAAGCAATTACACAGATGGTCGCTCCTCAACAGCCTTATTCTTCGTGCTAGTCGACGGCATGTCCTTGGCTAGTGTGAGTATAGAGGTGGGGCGTCACAGCTTGGTATCAGAGCCAAACTTCGGAACAATGTAGAATAATCTAGCAAGGATCATTGTCCTAAGTCTTTCTTAGGAGTCTTGCCTTAGGATTTAATTCGAGTCATTGGGCCCATACCATCCTATTTTCTTTTGTAATGCCTTATTTTCTCTTGGTCAAGGTATTTCTCATTCTAGTCCATGATGGCATTATTTTATTTCGTGATCTTCCCATTCGAATTTCTTTTGATTCGGGTGCATCTCGCTCTTTTATATCGAAAGAAATTGTTGTTACTATTTCTTTAAAAATTATGGGTTTAATGACTTCATTGAGAATTGCGAATCCGACTAGTGGATCCGCAACACTCAATTTACTTTGTGGAGATGTCGAGATTATTTTATGTGATTATGCTTTCCGATCCAGTTGCTACTTAGGTTTCAGAATGATTTTTGGGAATGGATTGGCTTAATCATTATGAAGCCCATATCCTATGTCCCGAGAGGACTATCCATCTTCGACATTCTCAATCTGTTAAGTAGATTTTTAATTTTTCTTAATGATTTCGATTTCCAATTCGGTGGCATCATTTGATTCTTTAAACCCATGTGATGAGGAAAATGTTATTTCTCTCATGCAAGCAGTTTGTGAATTTTTTGGTATTTCTGAGCTTGTCTTAGGATTACCACCTAAGTGATCTATTGAGTGATGCTAAGGTCTTTTCAGCTCGACCTTGCCATCGGTTTTCATCAGCTACAAGTTGTAGGGGGGGGGGGGGGTAGCGTCCCATTTACCGTATTCCGCACTCGTTATGATTCTTATGAGTGACTCGTGATGTCATTCGATTTGTTCAGCTTATTTCATCCATCTTATAAATCGAGTATTCTGCGAATATCTCGATGAGACCATCCTTGTATTCATTTATTATGGATGAAAACAACAATTTAAAATTTGTAAATCTTTTTAATAAGATATTTATAAGTATGATTGGATTTTGTTCTTAAAACGAGCAAAGAATATTCGTAAAATTTTTAAGAGACATGTTTATCACATAGAAGATGATTTTGTGTTGTATTTCCCATTGAGTGCTTTAAGAATTCTGGTCGATGCGCCTGATCAACGTTATCAATAGGAATCTCCTAAACGCTATGATGAGACAGACAGACACAGTAAATTGACTTATAAAAAGTAAATTTTTCTAAAAAGATGATTACATAAAGTTAATCATAATTTTGAATGTCTTAGCTTTTTGGGAAAGAGGATCATGAAATGAATAATTTAGCATAGAAGCTGCTTTTAAAAAATTAAAAGAACACTTTTCCGATGCTTCTATTCTTGTGATTCCCGAAGGGAACCACGACTTGATTGTTTATACCAATAATTGTCGTGTTGGTTTGGGTGCTGTTCTCATGCAAGAGGGAACGTGTCATTGCTTAAGCTTCTAGACAATTAAAGCTTGTCAAGACCAGATATGCCACTCATGATATGGTGCTCGCGACCATTGCTTTCGCTCTTAGAATTTGGCGTCATTATCTTTTGGAAGAGAAATTTGTTCTCTACACCGAGCATGTGAATCAAACTCTTGAAGATCTTCTTCATGCACGTGTTCTTGATTTTGGTAGAAGTTGGGAAGATCATATTTCTCTTATTGAGTTTTCCTATAATAATAGCTTCCAATCTAGTATTGGTATGGCACCTTTCGAGGCACTCTACGGAAGGCTATGCTGATTTCCTTCGTGTTGGCTTGAAGCCGGTGAGAAGCTGGTTTTAGGTCCAGACTTTATTGGTGTTCATTTGTGTTTCACCTATGAAGGGTGTTGGGCGTTTTAGTCGATCGAGAAAGTTAGCACCTCGATATGCTGGTCCATTTCCTATCACCAAACGTATTGGTTCCGTGGCTTATCGCCTTTTATTACCGGCTCAACATTCTGCTATTCATGACGTTTTCCATGTCTCTCAACTACGAAAATGCCTTAGGGATTCCGATTCTATTCTTGAGCCCGGTGTTATTGAAGAAATTGAAGTTTCACCAAATTTGACTTATGAGCAACATTCTATTCGTATCATTACTTCGGAGGTTAAACGCCTTCGAAATAAAGATGTTCTTCTTGAGAAGGTTCAATGGTCCTCAAATCCTAAGGATTGCTCTTGGGAATCTTGAGAATTCATCGAGCAAACACATCCGGACTTACTCTTTCGTGCTTTTTATGGTGAACTTTTCATTTCAAAATTTCATCTTTTGTGTTGATATGCTTTTATGGTTGTTACTCTTTATTTTCCTCTTAATTATTGCGAGGACGCAATTTCTTTAAGGAGGGGAGTCTGTAACAACCCGCATATTTCACGATTGTATATTTAAATGTTTTATTTAAATATAGCATCATTAATCATATTAAAGTTCGAAATGTTACTTTTTGTAAACAGTTGAATTGGGACTCGAGACCACTTCTATTGAGTCCAAAATGGCGTTTACAACTTTTTTGAATATAAACATCGATATGTTTGGAGTTGAGTAGAATTTTGCTATTTTTCTATTTTGGGCTTTGGGTTTGGGTTTCAGCCCACTAACCCAACACAATACCCTAACTCCACTCAACTCCTCTTTATTCATTCATTCCATTTCCTAACACTCTAGCTCAAGAGAAAATGGGGGAAAAGAATGGGAAATAGAAATTCCAAACCCTAGTTTGATTTGGAAGCTCAAGTTCTTGCTCCAAAATCAAAGAGAAGCTTAGGTAAGCATCCTCTTCATCTTCTCCATCTCAATCTCTTTCCAATTTCAGAAATTTCCTATAATCTGATTTAGGAAATATTTGCTTATAATCTTAGATTGGAGCTTCTAGAGTTGAAGTTGAAGAGTAATTGATCTTTCCTTTGCTTTTGAGCTTCTCGTTCGTTGTTTTTGTGTTTTAAAGGTGAGTTTTTGAACTCACATCTACGTCTATAACTTTCATTGTTGTTAGGTATGAACTCCTAACTTCTATTCATGTTCATTTGCTTTTGATTTGAATTGATTTGGTGAATTTTCAAATTTTGGTGTTTTGAAGTCAAAATCTTTAAAAATCCTATCTTGGATGTTTGGACATATTTTGGTGGTGTATCGAAGAGCCTATAGGGCTGGGTTGTCGATTGGCAAAAACCCCTAGCATCCATCGCTCGATCGATCGCATTTCGTTTGGATTTTCGCCCTTTACGGGCTAGGCTGATTTTTGCCTACAGGTGGATTTCAGACGTCTGAATTCCAATCCAGACGTCTGGATTGGAAATCCAGACATCTGGAATTGGTCCCTGGAAAACAAAAAAGGCAGAGACAAAATCCAGACGTTTGGAAATCCATCCAGACGTCTGGTTAGTGGTTTAGACGTCTGGTTGGTAATTTCAGACGTCCAAAATGTGCAGTTTTGCCTATTTTGGCTGTTTTTGAGTGGATTTCCAATTTTAATCGATTTTTTCTTGATCCGATTAGTTGTTATCACTTTTATCGATTTTGATGACTTTTTTTTCGGGATTTTTGGGAATATCCATTTTGATGGATCCGGTATCAATTTCTATGGATTTGATTCAGGTCTTCGTATGTGAATTTTTGGTGATTGATTGTTTCTACAATCAGTTCTGTGATTTGTCACTTTAAAATACAAAGGTTTCTATACTAGTAGTAAATACTCAAACTCTCTCACAAAAACGATTTCAACACTACTTTTAAGTACAAGGCTCGTTTTTAAAACCGTTTTCCAATCTATTAGTATATACAAACCTTTACCTCATTCGTTCAAGAAATCCAATTAAACGACTTAGCAAAACAAGTGGTATGAAACGCTTGCGTTTACTTTGTCGGTTAATTCTTAGATTTGTTCGATTGAAACTCTTGTGACAATTTTTGAGTGGAGATCTACAATTTGTTCGTAAATATTTAAGTTAAGCCGGTGGTTATGGGACATGAAGCTAAACTCATTTATTTACTAGCTTAGTGTAATTGACACTTCTTATTGATCAATGGTGATCATTTTATGATTTAGACTAGCGATGTGCGATGTCTCTTTGTCCGCGTGGGGGACTATACCCTGTTCTGTTGAGCTTCGGCTAATTTGGAGGAGCTTCGGCTCATTTGGAGGAGTTTCGACTCATAGTCCACAATGAGGGGCTATACCCTGTTTGGAGGAGCT
Organism: Allium fistulosum; assembly: GCA_030737815.1. Classification (NCBI taxonomy): domain Eukaryota; kingdom Viridiplantae; phylum Streptophyta; class Magnoliopsida; order Asparagales; family Amaryllidaceae; genus Allium; species Allium fistulosum. The sequence continues at coordinate 697,957,856 of CM060906.1, forward strand.
TCGACTCATTTGGAGGAGCTTTGACTCATAGTCCGCAAGGGGGGACTATACCCTGTTTGGAGGAGCTTCGGCTCATTTGGAGGAGTTTCAACTCATAGTCCGCAATGGGGGACTATACCCTGTTTGGAGGAGCTTTGACTCATTTGGAGGAGCTTTGGCTCATAGTCCGCAAAGGGGGAACTATACCCTGTTTGGAGGAGCTCCGGCTCATTTTATGGAATAGCGTTCCATTTTCGTTTTTGGATTTCTAGTTGATGATTTCTAGTATTTGTGTTTCACCGATTTTTGCGATTGACATTTATATGTTTTTTCAATATTTGTGTTTTGATGAATAAATTAAAGAATGTGATTCTTTTTGGATGTTTGAGATGATTTGAGATTTTGTATGATTTTTGTTGTTATCTGATGTCTACTTGTCATAGTATGGCATTATTGTTATCATACGTTTTAGTTATTCTCTTATTATCTCATTTTATCTGATATTTGTAGCTAGACTGATCCGTTTATTATTTTCTTCTTAAATAATACTCGGGTCAGACCGAGGTATTTCACGTGCTTCTGCTTGACTCTTATCAGGGTTCATCACCTGACTTTTGGCTGACTACTTTAGCTTAGTAGTTTTTGTTGTTATACATTCGAGATATAGACTCCTTGATGTATACTTATTCTTTTGTCTAGCACTTGTATCTATTCTTTTGTGATGTAGTGGATCTAGTTTGACCACTACTTTGATGTACACTTCTATGTGATATATTCATATCTGTTTCCGCCTTTGTGATATGAATATCTATGGCTGATTTGTGTTATGTTTATTTCTATATTTGTTTCCGAAGTCCACATAGCCACTGTGTGGTAGCTTTGAGTTTGTATTTGATATGTCAGATTTCCTCTTGAAATGAAATGTAAGTTATATTATCTGACATATCGGTACTCGCACAAAGCAATTACACAGATGGTCACTCCTCAATAGCCTTATTCTTCGTGCTAGTCAACGGCATTACTCCGTATTGTCCTTGGCTAGTGTGAGTATAAAGGTGTGGCGTCACAGCAGCACTTTATAAATGCTCCTGTTTTAAAATTTTCAATGTTTGAAATGATTTAATGAATGAACTTAAGAATATTTCAAGTTAAATAAATTTAAATAAATATTTAGTGATATGGAAATTTGGGTTTTATTTAAATAATATATTGATTTGGTTTTTGGAATTTAAATGATATATTATGGCTTTGGTTTTGAATATGATATTTTGGTTTGAAGTAGAAACTAGTTTTGAATATGATATTTTGGTTTGAAGTAGAAACTAGTTTTGAATATGATGTTTTGGTTTTGAAGTATAAACTAGTTTTGAAATGGATAATGATATTTTTGGCTTTGAAATATAAATTATTTCGAAATAAATATCCATGGGTTATAATTACGATTGGTTGGCAAAGAGACCGGGATCGGATATGGGCATACTCTCTGTCGATACCGAAAACCACTTTGACAACCGTGTACCCGGTGGAGATTCCAGAATGATGTAGGATGGTGGCGACGATCCTATTGAGGTATGAACATGGACCCGACTCCCGTGAGTTGGCATAAGGTGGCTAAAACAGGAGCGATTGACGGGCCAATGAGGTAGCACCTCTGATCGGACGCATTTCTTCGATACTATTCTATTACTTTATGATTTATTTGGTGGCCACCCTTCGATTTTTGATTTGGGAGTGTGTTCCGAGGTGGGCGGTAGTGGCTGCTATGCATTTCCACCAGCCCGAATGCGTAATTGGTATATCTACCCTGGCATTGCCTAGTTGTGCCGTGTCACCTACCATATCGAGCTTTACTACGAGTTGGGTTTTGTGCCGTAGCCTGTGGAGTATTGAGGGTAACTCCCGATCTGGGGGAATGCTAATACTGGATAGACTACTGGGAATATTATGTGTTAAGGGCTATATGGGTAACCCCTTAACGCTATTTAAAAGTAAGTTTATTTTATTATAGACATTATTATAATAGCGAATATTACTACATAGTATATAGTTTAACGGATCCTTAAAGAATGGGCGATCCCAAGCATTCTTTAAGTTACTTGTGCATTTTATTACAGTTCACTTGAGTTGGTTTACATTGTATAAGTATGTATGTCTTGAATCGAGTGTTTTTTGTTTTGCTTTACGCTCGGGTCAGACTGAGTGATACCCCGGGTCAGACCGAGTATTACAGATTTTCAGGTAAGGATGTTCTGGAGCTCAGGAGACGAGCTGGATGGCAGAAACGTATGGAGTGTATTCCGCTGTGATATATTGTAGTTTGTTTGGAACATGTTGATTGTATCTGTCCAGTGTTTGTGTATATGTTGTAACTCTGATGTATTAAAGTGTAATTTGACAAGTACAGATTTCATTTGTATAACTGTTATTATTTGATATTATATTTTGATCCGCTGCGAATGTGAGATTCTGTGTTTTATTTTCTGTTTCTTCTTCTATCTCTTTCTTCTTTCCCTAACTATCTGGAATTTTCGTGATCGAAAATTTTGGGTCGTTACAGCCTCGGGTCAGACCGAGTATTACAGATTTTCAGGTAAGGACGTTCAGGAGCTCAGGAGACGAGCTGGATGGCAGAAACGTATGGAGTGTTTCCGCTGTATTTTATTGCTGTATATCTGTGACATGATAATTGTGTATATTCAGTGTCTGTATAGATGTGTAACTCTGATGTATAAAAATGTAATCGACTGAATATTATTCTTTTGTAAACTGTTATTATTTGATATTATATTTTGATCCGCTGCGAATGTGAGATGTTGATGTTTCTGATCTTCTTCTTCTTCTTCTTCTATCTCTTTCTTCTTTTCATAACTATCTGGAATTTTCGAGATCGAAAATTTCGGGTCGTTACAGATACAGCATTTGAGACTCACCTTTGGAGTTGGAGCTTTTCTTGGAGATCCAGCTATCTATTTCGCTCTCAGTTATCAGTTGATTCCAGTGATGTATTCTGATTTATACTTGATTATCATCTTGTTACTTATGTTGCATCTTGTTAACTCTGATGTATATATATAGTAGCTTCATGAACTACTATTTCTTTGCTTCCGCTGCATTGTTATATTACTCTGTGTCTTTGATCTGTGATTTATTTCCTGTATATTCTGAGTTTTGCCAAATTTATATTTACAATCTATTTTTTGAATTATTCAAGTCCGACATGTGTGAATTTATTGTCGATTTGAATGGTCCAAAATAGTGGGTCGTTACAGTTTTCCCAAAAATAATACTCTTATTATTATTCTCCACACCACTTTGAAAAACATTTTTCCAAACTTCCTGGGATTTTTAATTTCTAGATTCTTGTTTGAATCCAATTTCAATTATAATCCATTTGTATAATTTGTACTTATACAAATTTTCATTTGGTTATATAAACCATTTCCAAATTTATAATCCTATTCGATTATAATATTATCATCCAAACACTCCAACTATATATAATAATTTCAGAAAATTATTTCTTTTTTATCAAAATATAATTTGGGTAAAATTATTTCATTTACCCTATTCCAAAACAATACCGTGTTGAATTACTTTATTCAAGTGTTTAGAAACCCTTATCGATACAGTTGTATGGACTGTGCCGACCAGGATTCATAAGCCACTTAATAAATCAACCAACACAATATAAAACAATTTATATTCACTAACAAATACGTGCTCATATTTATTAATACACTCAAACTCATTTTAGGGTACTACTTACCCTATCTCTAATGAGTAATCCCCACCAGAGCCAAGGTTCTCGCTTAACCTTCAGCTCTGATACCAATTGTAAAAAACAGGGATTTTCGACCCTCGAAAATCGACATCAATACGTCCACTGTAAAGAATGCCGAGCAATCGAGTGCCGAAAACACCAGTTCATTAGGGTGAAGAAAAAAGATAGAAGAAAAGAAACAGAACAACACAGAATCTCATAATCGCAGCGGAACAAAATATAATATATAATAACAGATTTTTTATACAAAAGGATATGTAACTATTTAATACTTACAATCATCAGAGTACAACAATCACTACATCAAATCTGGATAGTTATAATAATTTGTACTCATATACATAACTCACACAGCGGAAATAACCAAGTACGTGATATACGTCTGAACTCCTCCAGCTCGTCTCCTGAGCCCCATAGCATTAACCTGAATCTGTAATACTCGGTCTGACCCGAGTATTATAATAAAATAACACCCGAATCAGTTTGGAAAACCAGCGTGAGAAAACACACTCAATTTGAATTATTACTATTATTTCCAAAATCCTTTGAAAAATAAAGGTATCTCGTAAGACCACGCCACACATAAAAATGACGGGTTTTTACCTTACGATAACCAAAACATATTTATCAAATACGTCTGATATTATAATAGGGTCTAAACAAAGTAAATAGAAAATAGCTGAAATGCTTGCATCTCACGTTTCAGCATAGCTGGGCACAATCAAAACCGTACGGCTCTTATTGGAAATTGGATTCCATACAATGACTAGGCACTGGGGTACCACCTATCATGGTACATGTCTAGAAAAATGTACTGAGGACCTCACCGAGATCCCCTGCAACACAAGACCGGCCCTATCCCTAACCTGGATAAAACCGAATATGTTATCACCCCGGGTGTTCCTACCCTTATCGAGAGCTCTTTCGTGTGCACCGTATCCATATAATATAATATAATATATCCGAGGTTATCTAGAAAGGTGATAACATACCCTAATTGGATATGACCCACTTAGCCTTGCTGCATACCCCCTGATTTTCAGCCATTCTGGTTGATGAGGCTAGAGGCTACGATTACCTTTCAAAGATAATTTCACTTAGAATGCTCATCGTCCTCAAATGACGATGTTCTGATAGAATTCGTCCATACAAGTTGTCCTGGGTCTAGACAAACCGAATCACAATCTTCTCTGTCTTCATGGTATCCATTCGTAACGTTCAAACCAGATCGAAGTGGTTTTCGGATATTTAAATCCGATCTCGGCCTCTTCGAAACGATTAACGAAATTGGCCAAAATTGATAGTCGGTTATTTAACTATCAATACATATCCAAAAGCAGACAGAGGGCCTTATTTCAAACTTTTCCAAAATTTATTTCAAAATATCTTTATAAGATATTACTTCCAGTACTTCAACATTTGAAAACAGTTTTCAAATCCTTATATTTTCAACAGAATATTTCCACCCCTTCTCAATGCTTAGAATACTTTCCCCACTTCATTTTACATTCAACACTTAGGAAGTATTCCATTTATTTCCTATTTTATTTTTCTCAAAATCATTTACAATTTATTTGTAAATTTCTTAACTCGTTTATAACGAATTTTATAAATTTCCGGAATTTCTTAATTAATTCCCTTTTGTAATTCCAAAGCCAATTATACTCGCTTATAATTTCAATTTCCCTTTGTACTTCTTTATGAATTTTGTTTCTTGTTTTTTTAAGTTCACTTTTATTTAATTACTTCAGAAATTTCCTTACTTTTCTTCCCAATTCCAATTTAAGGATTTTCTTATAACCCCATCTACTGGATAACCCCATTTCCAGACTTCCGAGAAGTTTTATAAATAAATTTAAAATATTTCAAAACTCTTTATATATACACATATGTAAAAAAATAAGTATTTAAAAGAAAATAATACTAATTTGTTTTTAAGACATATTCAAATAATTATTTAAAATATTGAAACACTTTTTTGTAACATCACTTTTCAAGCAGGTTTAAAAATCTAGGATCTATTAAATAAATATTAAGTATTTGAAAAATTAACTTCTAAAGTATTTCAATACTAACTAACTTTGAAAATTACATAGTTTAATAAATAAAAAAATTTCTTTTTAAATAAAAGTTAACTTATTAATAAATATATTTTTAAATCCCAATAACCAAATTTTAAATTTATAAACCCCTCTTGATTTCCATCACATCACTTCCATTTTGGTCTCCTTAACTATTTTCACTCAAAAATAGTATCCACTATTTCTCTCACCCTATTTCCATATTCAAATATAAATTATCCCTGTAAATTTATATTTCCAATTTATCATCTGATATAAATTTCCTTTTTCTATAAACACCGTCTATAAATTTTTATAACTCCCTTGAGTTTCACTAAAAATAACTTCATTTACAAAAATTCCATTTTATAAATTCAATTTCTTATAAATTCCATTTATTTTTGCCAATCTATCTTTACTATCGATTTCAACTTCTTCTATATTTTCCGAATATCATTTTAGAATCTAATTTAAAAAATCCCTTTATATAATTTATTTTAACATCTCAGTTTAAAATATTTTTCCACATTATTTAATACGATCGAAAATCCATTATTGCTTATTCAAATCAATCTCTTTTAAATAATCCAAATTTCGATATATATTTTTTTATATTAAAAGTATCCTTTTAATTCCTTAAAAATTCAATAGTATTATTTATGGTATTTAATATACCCAAGTTAATTTCCATGCTATTTAACATTTAAAAATTTACAACACACAATAATCCGACAGATTATTTAATCACATCATATATTTCATATATATGAAAAACAATAATATATTTGAGGAATCCAGTTGGATCCCTCCAACCTGTTTTCACGGCATCCACAGATGTTAAACAACAATAAAAATACCAATCCCACTTCGAGGGGGATATCGCGGTATATAGGTTCATCCGCTATTATGCGGGGCGCATAGGGTGTCATCCGCTATAATGTGCGGGAATGTCACTCCAAATACTAGTGCATATATGTACATATGCTAATATATATATATATTATAATACCATTCAACAAATAATTAATTCAACCAAACACCCAAAATTAATTTTAACTATCTTAAATTTAAAATTGGAAATCCAAATGAGTGAGAATTTTTCTCACCTTGATTTTTAAATTGCAATCCATTTAAATATTAATTCCATCGCGTAGATCCCACTGCTACGAATCAACTCGACTCATTACATTCATTTTGAACCTCGTACAAAAAAGTTTATACGATATATGTAAGACTTCAATTTTATTAAATATCACTACTTTTAAATCAAAAATTAATTTATGTTAAATTTCAAATTTGCAAATTCCAATTACCTTCCTCTACTGATCAACTGCTCTCAATCGAACAAGCGCACAATGCCCAGCCTTCACGACCTCATGTTCGCAACTCCCTGCCCTAGCCCAACCTTGCCGCGCTCCTCCTTTTGCCCACAACCTACAGTCGCAACCTCGGCCATCTCGCGAGCCCTAACGGCCGCAACCCAGTATCAGGCCTCGTGCTTGTCCTGTCAACCACGCCATCACGTCGCCTGAAACTCTCCCTCGCGACTTCGATCCTCAACCAACATCACACGCCCAATACGAGGAATTTGATTTCAATGAGCCTACACAATCGCCTCTCCTCCACTGACGCTCCCCTCGATTGCCTCCAAATTGCCGCCTCATCAGGTCGCGACTCAAACGCGATTCGATTTTTTTTATAGTTCGATGAAATTCGATTTCGTTCATTCCTTTCCCCCCATTTTTTTTAAAACAGACATTTTTTGCTTAGAGAAGAAAAAGAGAAGGTGAGAGGAAGTTCAGTTTGAGGATTCGTTAGTTGGCTTGTTGAATATGTAAAGTAGGATAGGATTTTAAATTAAACATACAACAACCCTTTTTTTCCTTTTTTTTACTGTGTTGTTTTAAATAGAAGAAGATAGGAAACATATAAAGGAAGGTATAGGTCAGATCACTACATCATAGGGTGGCTGATGGTGAGTTAGAAGGACAGCTGAAAAGAAATTGTCTTGACAATATATTAATTTATTCTTTAAATTTCTCGATTTACGCAACTTAAAATCTCAAACTCCTGTCGAGGCGTGCCGCTAGGCGTTTATATTGTTATACCCATATTCCGAACACAATGGAAAAGGTTTCGAGTCCTAATTCGATCGTATGGAGAAGATAGCTTTTCAGACCCAATTATTATATTAAATTTTCGATATTAAATTCAACGTGTTTCTATCCCGTACGATCAAACGATAACTCCAAAAGTTACGAAATTTGAAATCCGATAATAATTCACTATTACGGATCCAATGGGACTTGTTTCGTCGAATTCTGAGACAGTGTCCCAAAAGGCTATTTTTTAAATGTAAACATAAACGATATATTTTTAAAACTGAACAAATCACTTTTAAATTCAACTTTAAAAGTTGCCTTATCTTTAGTATTATTAATATAAACTTTATAAGTCTTGAAATTATTTTTATCAAGCTTAAAACTCCAGATTCACTATTTTAATCAATTTTCCATTATTAAATTCAATAACTAAATTATCCAAGAATTAGTTATATTTGAAATTCAAGTTAAAATTTTAACTTTTAAATTTTAAAAATCGATTTAATATTCCAATTTCAAATATCAAAAATTCTGGGTCATTACAACATGCACTTTTTCAATCATACAATCCCAACTACACGATGCAAAAATACTTCAACAAAATGGTAAAACAATCTCAATCATAGATCAGCCCATATTACGCATCTCCATATTTCAACCATAACAGAAGTCCACAACAAAACATAAGCTAATGAAAAAATGCATGTATAATTAAATGAATACACATAAGTCAAAACCAACATAACTTATTGAAATAAACATACATACTCAAAATAATACGGTATAATCACCATCCTATCAACCAATAACATGCGTGTTAATTCCTATGCTGACCATGCATCCATTATAATACGTATATCTTCAAAATTGTCAATAAACTTCCTCATAGTCTCATCTTGACTAGTATACCATTCCATTTTCACACCATCTCGAATATCCTGTGCACCCACTTATAATTACATTCTCAAAATAAAATCTGCTCAGTCATGGCTATATCCTCAAAATAATATGCTTAGTAATAGCTAAATCCTCAAATTATTATGGTCATCCACTCATACTACAGCCACATCCATCCTCGATCCTCAAACCCACATCATAAGATCTCTTCCAAATGACCACCATCATAAGGTCAATGAATACTCACTAGAGTATTGTACTTTGGGATATATGAGTATTCATCATCGTTCGGTTTCCTTGCTCACATCCATGCTACTTAGAGGGCTAGAAACTAGAATGACATCGCACCCAGTCCGGGATAAAACAGATTGAAACATCATGTGATCCCAGCGCCATCATTTTCCTAGGTGAGTATCCTCATGTACCCCTGCTTACGAGCAACATCAAAACCTTCGAGCATCAATGATCCCTTAGTACACATCCATATCAGAACCCATCTTTTTCCAATCTCCATATCACATTGAAAAATCTGATTCTAATATCCTCTTATAGTGATTCCTTCATATGATGACAAGGATGACTTACTACCAAAAAGGGATCTTCCAGCGAGGAGAATTCTAGTGCATCTTCAAAGTAGAACGTTTATCAAAACTTTTTTCAAATGAAAGCTTCCATATTCTTTCAAAACAAAAAACTTTTTTTCCCTAAAAGCATTACTACCATTTTATAAAACAGTTTCTCAAAATATTTTCGTCATTCTAAATCGATTAAAAATGATTTTGTAGAAAACATAATTCTATTAGAACTTCAGACCGTAAAAATTCTCCAAAATTGAAAACCTTTGTTTTAAAAACATTTATGGAAGTTGGTAATTGTTTGTATAAAACAAATTTTGAAATACGTCTTTCTAAAACTCCTTTATGTAATGAACCTCTTGCCCATCTTTTTGATTCCCCGGTATTACTCACCAAGTCTTTGGTCATCATAATCCTCTAACCGCTATTACTTCATCTCTAAGGAACATCTTCACATCCCTTAGTCAATCCGAAAATCCAATCTTCGTCTACTTAGAAAACTATGCTATCCCCTTATGATTAAACTAAATATGTCCCTTAACATCCTATGAGTCTCTCCAACATAAACTCTTCTAAAAGTCAACATTGGATAACTACTTCATCATAAAGTTATAATACATGGCAAACAAACAAACAACAAGCAACAAGCAACAAACAAACTAATTATAGTAAACAAACAATCAATAACAACCAATCAAGCAAATTAGATTAATCCAGGAAAACATGGTATGAACACATCACAATACAAACAAATAAGATACATAATACAAGCATTGTAAACAATCAAATACTTCAATTAAATAAAATAGAGTACACAATACATTATAATACATGAGCACATATAATTAAAATCAATCATTGTGAAACTAACAACCAACAACATAATACAAGCATAAGAAATTAATTTAAATGAGCACATCATAGATTAAAGAAGACATAAGTAAATAAGTAGCTAATTTTCTTAATTGTGGATCATTTAACAAACAACAATGCAACACAATCAATTTAACCAAAGCAAGCCAACACAAGTATAAGGTCACTATCCCATACATCGAAATGGGCAACCTCTACATCACATCCCATCCTTCTCCATAAAAGGGAATAACTAGACATCTCTATAGCTCTTTAGTGAAAGTCATACATAATTGTAATAAATGAAACATCGTCATAGTGGGTGTTGGCAACTCAGAACTCATCCTACCTCATCACCTTACACCCTATGTTATAAAGTCTAGTTCTATAGTTCTCAATTAAAACAATCTTCAAATTAGGTTTTTCTTCGATTAACTCTTTACTCAAGAATGCTTTTCTTTTCAAACATCATTTTTTTTAGAAAGTACGCATGAAATGAAAATCCTTACAACCAAAATCAATTTTCAAGACAAATTTTTCTGAAATCAAATATATTTCTTTGATAAAACTTTCCACTCCAATAAATATTTTATTACATTCTTCACTTAAAAAGATACCTGCTAAATAAAATACTTCCATGAATTATTTTCAAATATTTGGACCAATGATATAATTTCTCAAGTAAAAATATTTAAACTATATTATTTTCAAATTTCTTCCTTTGAGAAAATAATTCCTTTAACATAATATATATATATATATATTTGTGGAAATAATATCCTTGTAATAAACTCTCTCCAACTCATATAATATTTATTATAAACAATGTTTAAACAAAATATTATTTTCTTCCAAAATAAGGGTTCTCATTAAATATTCTTCAACAAGGTACTAAAAATAAATTCAAATTCTATACCATTATCAAAATAGTATCCTCTTCAAAACATCGTATTAAATAAACATTCCTCAAACCTCGTAATATATACTTTCAAATATTCTTTTAAACGAAAATATTTCTTTCCAAAATTCCTGTCAGGAAAAATATTTTGCAAAGAATTATAAATCATAATGTGGTTAGAAATTACCTTTGTCAAAGGATGTTACCAATTCAAAGAAATTTTTAACTAAAATGTTCCCATTAAAATATTCTAACCAGAATAAATATTTGAAACTAGACATCCTTTTATAAAAATATTTTCAAATAAAATATTTATTAAAAAAATTTCTCTTTTATTTTTTTCCATATCTAACAAAACATTTCTTAATCATAATACTATTATAGAAATGCACTCTAAAGGAACTTTTAAAACAACCAGAGTTTCTCACAGAAATGTTTCTTTAAAGACTGAAATAAACTTCCCATATCCAATTAAAACACCTTCTTACTACAAGTACTTTCAAACAAAATATTTTTATTATGTTCAAATTTCCTTTTCAAAATTATATTCCTAAAAATATTTTATTTCCAAATAAATACTTTATTCTCATCAAAAATTTCAGTATATCACTTCGATGTCCAAAAATAACCATTTTTCCCTTTTTAATAGAATATATTTAAATTAGAAGTGTATATTTTATGAATTTTCCAAACAAATACTATTCACTTTAAAAATAAAAAGTGATTCCATCTTATTAAGGTCGGATTTCAATTATAATTTAATATAGGATAAGCGCCACTTGGGTTACAACCAACACCTAACCCCTCTTATAAGTGTTCTTCCTACCTCACTCATACTTTATTTATCTTCCATTATCATAAATAAACATCATTTTAGGGTAAGATAACGGTGGTTAACAAACAACCCATGCACACAGAGCATACGGTTGTTAATCAAAACACTCTCTCATTCTATATTTAACCCAACCTATGGTGTTACTCATTATAACCTAATGGTCAAACCTACCCAAGCTCAGTGAATTGCTAAACCAAAGCTCTGATATCAAGTGTGATGATCCACTAATTTTAGCATCTAAAAATCAATTATAAACAATTTCAAATACACTTACAACTAATTTCAGATATTAAAAACAATGGACCATAGGTAGATAAAAATTAAATAAACTCTAGAACAATAAATAAAAGGGAACCTTACAGCAGAATTTTAAGCATCAATATATATATATATATATATGTGTGTGTGTGTGTGTGTGTGTCTGTGTGCATATATCTCATTCCAACAAATTAAACATTACTCAAATAAAATACATCACATAATTTACACATTTTAATACAACAATTATTAAGCAACATTTATTTAACTACGATGCAAGAGTTATACCGAACTATCCTGAGATATGACTTATTACAGACACTTTTGCTTCCTCCTTTGCTTTCACTTGCAAACTAACACATATGCATAAATACATATAATCGCTATGCCAAAAAACGCATCAGACAATAGATGTGCCCCATTGTTTAAAAGCACAACTATTTGTCATATGATTTGGCGCCATCTCATTACACATCAGACTACATACGTGACCCGTCGTCTGATATGCACTAACACAACAAAGAAAAAAAAAGTCATCTGTTGTTTCATGTTATAACATCATTCCTAGAATTTCCTATTAGATAACATATAAATATTTACTAATATGGATACCAATTACACTTATATGTTGTTCATAGAATGAAATAAATGAATCACAATTTTATTTAAACAAATATTTATTTCAATTCAAATTCAAACAGTACACATTTGGCTTCCACTATATTTACATTTTCAAATACAATATTACTTTTACCATACACTATTTCATACTCTCATATACACTATTTTTACTCTCACTCGAATTTGTTTTTAATACCTTCTTGCTCCAGCCTATGTTCAGTCGTCCGCTATACCTATCAAATAAACAACGTAGTAAAATAAAAAAAGAAACAAACGAAAATGACAAAAATAAAATTATAATTGTGATTTAATATTGCCTCAGTTATTTGGGTTGTTTGTTTTCATACTTTAGATAGGGACAAAAATTAAGTGTGCATTTACAGTTTATGATATGCACAGTGTATCACTGTGAATATCACAAGGATGAGCATCGCTTATCTCTCAGGGATAAATGTAAAGGTTAAGCCCAAAGGCTCAACACCATGCAAGTGTGCACAAGGTCAAGCCAAAGCGGGCCGGGGCTCAACTCAGGTGCAACACATATCAATTTTAAAAACATGAACAAGGCCGTAGTGCAGCAAGACAAGGCCAGGGTTGTCAAGTATCATAACCAGACCAGAACTAATGTCAAGAGCACATGGTTAGGAAACATCAATTCAAAAAAAGTGCACAGGTTCGAGCAAAAGCAAAAGCAAGTTCCAACAATTCAACAACATGGACCAGCATGCGCAAAGAAATCGGGCAACATAGCAAAAAACATTGTAATATTTCACATATACATACATACATACATAGGTATGTATGTATGTATATACATGTATGTATGTATATACATGGAAGATATTTCATACATATATACATACATATGTACATACATAAATATGTATGTATGCATGTACTCAAGCAAGTAGAGATATTTCACACATATATACTTGCATATGTATGTATGTATATACATGGAAGAGCATCATATAATAATAAGTCCTGTAGCCAGTTCAATAGAGATACTGAAGTTTGAGTGCATGGGTTCAATAAGTGCAAGACAAAAAGAGAAACAAGGCAAGGATGTGTGCAAGGGTTCAACAAGTGTAATACTCAAGTTCAGACTTGCACATGGAGCGGCTCAAGACAACAAGTACAAGTACAAACATATAAACCAGAAGTACTAGCATAGAGATCTGTGCACATGAAAGGGTCAAGGGCATAAATAAGCACCTAGGTAAACTGAAAATGCACAAACTAACTAACTAAGTTTGTGCAAGAAAATTCATGTGCGAACATGCATAAATTAGTAGCCAAGAAGACAAGATCAACTAAGGTGCAGCCCTATGCAAACAGATTCATACAGGTCAAGGCATATACATTCCCGAAGACACAAACAAACTCACTCAAAATGGTTCAGAAATTCAACCGCAATAGGCATAGACATGGGTAAAGCAATTTCAGGCAAATGAAGCAACAGTTAGCAAACTACAAGCTACAGTGAAGCCACGCAGTAGATTCAAACATCGATTTGAACAAGCCACAAGAATCAGAAAACAGTGAAAATGAAAGCCAAAACCAAAATCAGAAAGCCAACCAAACGTCAAGAATATATATAAATATATTGGAATATGTATCATAAAGGAATGAGTCAACCATAGACTAGGGCAAATAAATGGAAAAAAAACCAAGTCAAAATTCAAATTACAGAAGAACAACCAGGGCAAATATATTTAAAGTATATATGCAAAATAATCGAACATATATTTAAGAGTATATCAGAGCAAAGATCAAGTCAGAATTAAAATCATCGTCCATTAGAAAATCCACGGCCGAGCAAATACTTTGAAAATTTTAAATCGAAGTATATATTCAAAAATATAGGAAATTAATTCCTATACATACCCATATCATCATTGGTAGAAAAAATCAAGTCGAGTTCGAGCATAAAATTGAAAAGAGGCAAAACTATTAACATACCAAATCAACAGCAATCTACTCGACGTAGAAGTAACCGAAAGCAAATCCAAGCAACAAGATTGATCGACTAGGCAACCAAGGCAGACATATTACTTCGATCAATTGATAAGTAAATCGGTAGCTTTGAACAAAGGCAGAAACAACCAATAAGAATCAACATTTTCTCATCATAATTTCACGAACAGAAATTAGGTTTTGAGAGTGAAAGAGTATCGGGTTGAGAGGAAAACAATTATAAGAGGGAAAATAGTTATAAAAGGAGAGGGAAAATACACCGTGTTGAGATGGAAACTAAAATACTGATATGGAGCCAAAATTAAATTTATTGATAACTTCAATCAAACAACAAATAAATATTGTCTGACAACAATGATGTTCGATCACTGTTATGCTACACAATAGATGATATTTCCGTATGTCGTATGAAAAAGTAGGATAACAGAAAATTTACCATATATTGTGTGATCACTGTTGTCTAATTCACTTTGTGGCATAGTGAATAAAGAAAAAAGGTGTCAACTATTTTTGGGGATGCACCACTTTCTATACAACCCGACCTCAAGGGAACCAGTGACTATTTTATAGAAAAAGACTACCAACTTATCCCTTTTGGGGATCAAGCCTACATTGTTCTATTTCCTACTCTTCTCCTACATCCAAATACTTATTAGTACATTGCAACCATAACATCCATTCAAACATTACGACCATCGCAACCAATGCAATCAATGCAGCCAGTGAAACCATTACAACCATCGCAACCAATACATATAGTAAAAGTAGAAAATAATACTCCTACTTATCCATCACAATAAACCATTATATGGAGTAACAACAAAATAGCACATTTAACTATTAAACATCAACAACATGCAACGTCAATCCCAATCAACAAATAAAGTAACAATAACATAAATACACTTACATACATTATTAATTATCAACTATAATAATAAATCATCAATGTAAGTAAAAATCATTAAGATTATACTAATCACCCCGTAATTGTAATAAAGCATCAATATCATCAAATGTGTACTAAACCAATCAATACCAGTAACACAATATCCATCATCAAATAACTAATTAACTACCCATCATCCATTAGCAATAATGGTAAAATATCGCACACTCATCAAAATGCGATAACGTCATCAAACATCAAATATATATGATAATTACAATTGATGGTTAATCACATATTTTGCAACCATTCAAACATATATTTGCATCCATTATTTTCTTAAGTTATAAAATAGTTTTATTATTTTTTGTTATAAAGTCACCTTTATATATTCATCCAAAACAATAATAATCCCTTATTGTACTCCATTTTTTCAAATACCCATAAACATCGTATTTTAAATCAAAAATAGTAAAATTCATCAAATCAATTTTTAAAACGATATTATTATTATTATTTTACATCAAAATAATAATATACATCAAAACCTCTTTAATACTTTCCAAAACTGATTTATTACTATTTATTCCTAAAAATACAAAAGTTTGAAAGGTAAGCTTGTTTTATAGTGGACCGTCCACTTTTATTATTTCAAAAGAAAGGTGATAAGCTACAAAAGGTGTTACAACTCACATAGAGCACTACATTACCAAAACACACATGACCAAACCACTATTACAAAGCTTGATGACTAACAACCACTAGCACAAGAATTTGACCTGATTGAATTACATTACAATTGGGCTTAAACATTCAATGAAAACACACTGCACAAAACCTTTGATGTAAGCCAAATTTTACAAATAACAAGGTTACCTAACACTAGCGGTCCATCTAAAATGCCAATTATAGGCGAATCTAACACTACATCCTCAATCTTATCCTTAAAGCCATACAATCACCAGCTACAAAACAAAGCTTCCTGCACAAGCAGTCCTAGAAGTGATGTATTAAAGGGGATGAAGAAACAAAGCATTGGATAAGGGTGCACAAATATTTAGATATCGAAACATCTCTATCAAACTTACTAAGCATTGTCCAAAGAAGGTAGAGACCATATTGCAATAACCAAATAACATACAACCAAACTCCAAACTCAACCAAGACAATACCACAACCTACAACAGAACAGCAAGAAAAAGACCGTTGCACATGAGCCAATGCAAGAAAACAAAAATCTAGAAGGCCACTTTGTTGACAACAAAACACAGCCAAATCTACATACCCAAAAAAAACATAGATCTACACTATTAAGCATCACAACATCGAGGCAGTGAAAGATGCTCAACAGATTCCAAAGCAGAAGAATACTAGAGCCAAGCCTAACTCAGAAAGTTCCAAGCCCACTGGAAAGCTAGTTCATGGATGGTCGGCGTAGCAGGCCACCACTAATCGAATGTTCCAGCTCTTGCTGGACCGCTGATGCAGTGGTGGAGGTGGGAAATGATAGAGAAAGACAGGAAAAAGGCAACTGCTTGCTAAACCGGGAAACTGAAGCAGAAGTGGATGTGAAAAAGGAAGTCGGATCAGAAGGGTAAGCATGGCGGGGACCAAAGAGTAGGAAGATTTCACTCGAAGAAGCCAAAAATGCAGAGAGGTGAACAGACGAAAGAGAAGCGGGATGGAAATAGAGGATGAAAAGTAAGATGAAATATATGAATCGGAAGAGGGGAGATTAAGCGTGGAAAGACGACAACGGCTAGGAAACCTTAGTTCCCATAGTCTACATCTGAAACTTTTTACAATAGTTTATTTTAAATTACCAAAACTCTTTTTTCTATTTACCATAAAATAGAAAACAATTTCGAAAAAACATTCCTTTATTATTACTATTTTTATTATTCAAAAAACATTTCCTTATTTCATTACTGAATCGATAATAATAATAATAATTCATAAAATAATCATAGCAAAATCAATCATTTTGTCGTTTACATAAAACAATGCTATTTTACTAAAATTCGTATTATTATTATTTAAAATCTCATTTTATTTATTAATAATAATAAATTTCCAAATCTCAATTTAAAAGTAATTCCTTCGATTATTTATGAATTTCTTCGGAAGTTCATAAATAATAACCTTATTTAATTTCATAATTTTTGTTTGAGTAAAATTTGGTAAGTCATCGTTATTTACAGAAATAACCTAAAATATATAAATAACCGTATTTATTATTTATTTATATCTAATTCTCTCATCATTATTCAATTCAATTCAATTAATTATTTTCCAATTCAAACCAATAATTAATTATAATTAAACACCCAAAACACTACAGTCGACAATAACCATCCAATCAATGCATAATACATTGAAAATGTTGTAATAATTATACATTCATTTATAAAACATAATTTACATCAACAAATTTTTCATCAATAGTTGTATATTCTATAATTCAAATTTTAATTAATTAAATTAAATAATTCATACCAACATGCTTTTTCCAACTGTCTCCAAACTCAGTAAAACAACTGCCAAAATGTCTAAAATTTCATCACGAATCCAATGGAAGAAACTGCCCATGAATCAGAGTTTGTATGTGGAAGATATTCAAATTAGAAGGTATATGGGCAATACGATAATAAATAAATTAGAAGGGCTAAAGTGAGAAAATTCCACCTTCTCCTTTACATAAAGACTTTCGCATGGACCCACTCCCATGTCGCTATTGACTTCCTAATACAACCAACTTTGTCCACCTATAGGCGCTTCGACACCACCACCCAAACCCCTTTGACCTCGCCTACACCTCTCCCAAATCCGGTCGCCTCTGGTGTCGTCGTTGCCGCCTTGATTTTGTGCCCTAGTTCTCTAAATTCGACTACCATTGACCTTAATAAGACCTTCGACCACCCTTATTCGATTCCCATTGACAAGCTCTTCAATACCCATAAATCAATTTCTTCTGTTGATGCACAGTTTGAAAATGCCCAATTCAACCATTTAGGTTTCGCCTTCATGGACTTTGATCATGAATTCCGACCGCCTCGAGCCTTCTTTTCAAAAACAAACACTTTCTATCGATTTGTTTCATTGAAAGCTTCAAAACGGTATATTATTCGATGGGTATTGGACAATTTGGTTTTTAAGTCAATTTATAATTAGAGATAATCATCTGCCATTAGTAGGTGATTAAGAGATTTCAGAAATTAGATAGAAAAATGAAGATCAAAGTGACGACTAAGGTTTCATAGCCACACTTATATAGTTGTCAGGCTGGCTTATGGGATATGTATCCGGTTTGACCCGAAATAGCTACGCACACTGTTTAAACAACATAACACCTCTATTTCGCAAACCGTAATTCTAAATTTATCAAAGTTATATATCAAATCGATTGGCTCGAAAAGACCTTCACAATGGTTATAAATATAACTCCAAATTCACTCTTCTATTAAAAATATTTTTAATTGCTCTAATATTAAAAGTGTAAAATTTGCGGGTCGTTATAGAGGCAAACAGTACAATAGCCATATAATACCTACAACCCGGAAGCAGGCCCATCTTAGGATATCGTTCTATGACTCGAATCCAAACCTTGATGTCTCACATTAGTCCGACCACTCATGGGCATTGGTAGCCAATTAGCTGGGCAAGCGTACCCTACAGAATTAAGACCAACCTCGCATCCACCTTAGGTACTTATTATAGACAATGTCTCACGTCAGTTCCAAAGTCACATTGCTAGTAGCTAGATTAGCTGTGAAGACTTCTATGTACTTTTAACTGGCCTTGCATCCTTATAACTTAGTTATATTTATGCTCTCCAACCTTACAAAACTATACTAACATAATTGTATAATTTATAAATACACATAATTTACCTCGCCCGCATTTACGCATTAATGCCATATAAGGGAAACTCCTTATTTTTCCTTTTAATTATGGATTAATTTCCTTAATTGTTCCTAACTTCCTTTTCATATGGTTTGTTATTATTCATTAACCTATTTATACATTATGACGTATACATTATTTTTATATCTATACTTAACATTAAATTTTAGCTAACTAGTTTAAATATTCCTAAGCACTTGTAAAAATATTCATATGATAAGATTTTCGCTTCCTATTGAATTTGTTAAGATAGTTGAAATGTCATAACTTCCACATCCATACAAGTCCCTAGTCTAATACATAGTTTATACAATAACTAATATCACAATTTAATTAGCTAAACAAACATACTTGTGTGTGTGTAATCAAAAATGGAATCAAAATATCCAACTTGTTTTACGTTAATATAGTAGAATTAACGTCTTTATTTAAAGGGTGCAAAAATTTACAATTTAAATCCTTTATATCCTATTCAACTTTCGAGCATATAAGGCTGAAATGAAAAAAGATTCATATTTATTTTCATTAAAGAAATAGGTGTTGCGAACCATGGATGAGATAAAAATCCATGCTTTAGACGTCTTTTCCTAATTCATTATAGAATCCTTCATCATCACCAACACAAATTGGGAAGTGGAAGTTGAATAGAACATAAATTATTTATATTGCAAATAATAATAGATCAAATTCTACTATATTAACATTAAACGATAAGGCTCCAACCAATTCCATAATATACATTTTAAGGGGGAATTTTTAGGGTTCAGATTTAAAGTTTTTGCATACAAAATTCCCCAAGGCATAAAACAAATCTAAATATTAACTACACAAACTACTATAAAGAGAAAAACTAAGATTTTCACTCACAGATGGCTTTTCCCGAATTCCTTTGGATTTGATTCCACGCCTTCACCTATTCCCTCCTCCAACTATCTTATCATTAATTTTATAATATTTAACAATTCATTTGTATATAAATTAGATTCAATCAGAAATTAAGGAAGAATAGAAATAGAGAAATATACATATATCTAAAATTTATTAATCCCTTTAATCTGCTCGATTTCTTCCCTAATGCTTGAATCTTTTATCTAGAAAGTTTTTTGGAGAGGAAGGAAACACGGAGCCAGCCTCTTATCTATAGTGGTTAGAATACACCTAGATTGTAAGATCAAAGTCAGTTAAAAATATTCAGATAGTTCAGGCCTAGGCAAACCTTAGCTGACTCAACATGACCGGTCGGCCGGTCCTTTTGGGATGGTCGATCGCCAACAGTCGACTGTCCTGGTGAAAGTGATCGACTGGCCTGGTGTTGGCAGTCGACCGTTATTGTAACAACCCAGTTTTTATAGGTAATTAGTAAAATTCAACAATAATTATTTAATTGGATAAAATAGATTTTATAAATTAAATAAGTATAATTTTGGATTTAACAAGGAATACCGAAAATTTATAATAAGGTAATTAGTGATGAAACTAAATGATTTGAGAATGATTATTTATTTAAAAAAATTGGGAAATAAATTAATTTGAAAATTATTTAATAATGACTTAAAATGTGAATATTGAATATTTAAATTTAAATGAGTTAAAATATGGAAAATAAATTCTAGAAACAATTTATAATGTTGGGTAATTACTTAAGCAATGAAATTATGATTTTTGTTTAATTTTTGATAGTGTTTTGTGATGGGTATAAAATAATTTTAAATAAAAGTAAATGAATGTTTATTAATATATATTCGTATAGCCTAAGCTTAAGGCCTTAAGCCCAAACTCATCAAATATCTGGACTTTTCATTTTCCAGATTTCACCCTTCATTTTATAAATATGACTATGCTCGCCTTAATCTGATACTTCCTGTGATATCCCGGGAATTTGGACAGTATCAATTTAATAATCTGCATTGGAAATTAAATTGATTTGATAATTTGTTAATAAAAATTTGAATTAATTTAATAATCTAATTAAATAAAATATTTAATTAGTGATTTATCTTTTAAAAGTTTGATAAAATATTTTCTATTTATAATATATATGTATAATTGTATATATTGTAAATAGATGAGTTGGTTTGAATTTAACAAATGAAATTATGTTTTCAAATTTCATATATATATATTTGGTAATTTGGAAATTTTGATTTAAATTAATATTAAGCTTTCCAAAGAAATCAACAAAGCTTTTAAACCAGAGGCTCTGTTCTTCCTCAAATCTGTGAGTAACATCATTTTTAAAAAGCATAAGAATTGAATATATGTTTGCATGTTGATTACTGGAATGAGTATGCTTTGCATGTATATATATTGGTGAATCTTCTGTGTGTATGAATGCATATATGTGTGTTTGCTATGTATCTGCTCTTATCTGTTCTTGGTTCCAGATGCAAGAATTTGGTGAAAACCCATTATCACTTGATATGATCTTTATCAGTGTTTAAGATTCAAACAGAAGTTGTTTGTTAAATCATGAAGTAAAGTTTAAAATTTTAAATCAAGTTAGAATAAAATTTTAATGTCTTTGAAAATTTAAAAAGAACAGAGCTAACTTAAGATAAGTAAAAATTCAAACATCTTAATTTATTAAGTCAGATATATAATCTGAGATCTTAATCAAAGACTTGATTTTTAAAACTAAAATCATGATTTTTAGAAATGGAGTGAGGGAGCAGTTTAAGATTCAACAGATTTTGCATTTTGGGTGGGTTTTGGCGATCTAGGTGATTGGGAAAGACGTGGTTCTCACTGGAGGTAGCTGAATGATGGGTGAGGTCGGCAAAAATGTCAGATGGAGGAGTAGGCCACTATGGCGGCGGTGGATGATCAGGAAAGTTTGTAGCCCTAGTTTTTAATAGGTCAGGATATTTGATTGGTACGACTCTACTGTTTGATCGAGTGCAACAAGACTCAGGAGGATGGAAGCTGGAGTTATGTCGAAGTCGTGGCCGGAATTTCAGATTTTCTGGTGATCGGCGTTTCGTGATTGAGGCGTTGTCAGGTTTTGGGTCTGTGAAGTGGGTTCTATTTCCCGGTATGAGGAGTCATCTCGAATTCGATTTCGAGCTTAGTATTTCGATCTGATGATCGAGTTGGGGTGATTGAGTGATTTTGGATGTGGGAAGATCATCACTGATGATCGGAGACGATCAGTGCCACCGTGCACGTGCACGGTTCACTTTCTATTTTCTGGTGAAGTTGATTTGGTTTACTCGAGTAAATTTATATTTTGACTCGAAGTAATCTGATAAATTTCTCGAGGGAGTTGGGTTTTTGACTCGAAGCATTAAGGTATGGCTCGGGTAAATAATTTTGGAGACAGGTTTTCAAAATCTGTCTGTTTAAAATTTAAAAACTGGAATTTAAATTATAAAGCAAGGATTTAAAATAAGTTTTAAATCTAAGTTAAAATCAGGATTCAAGTTTAGTTTGAATCCTAGTTTTGAAATAAATAAAGTTTTGAATTAAAATGTTTTAAACAACTTTGAATGTTTAAAGTGTATTTTAAATTGAGTTGAATGTAAAAATGAATTTGGTTTTAAATTTCTTTTATTAAGTAAATATTTCTTTAACATGTGATTTAAAAGGATTTAAATTGTTTTAAAAACTTTGTTAAAGTTAAATTTGTATTCATTTTAAATCTTAAATTTAAAATGAAATTTAAAAGTAAATTTAAAAGTAAATTGTTTTAAATGCTTTATTAATGATAATTTAATCATTAATAAGAATAAAGTTTTATCTTAAAGATAATTAAGATTAAATAATTTAGGATAAAATAAATTATTAAGGTAATTAAAAGATAATTAATCAATTAATTTATGATTCGGGTTAATAAATTTAGTAATTAAGGTTTAAATTGATTAATTAAAGTTTAAATTTAATTAATTAAAGGTTAATTAATTAAGTAATTAGAGATTAATTTATTAGTAATTAGAATTAATTAATTTGTAATTAATAATGGTTAATTAAAGTTTAATTATTTAAGAAAAATAATTAAAGAATAGTTAATAGTTAATGTAGATCATTAACTTGGGTTTAATAAATAATTAATTAATGTGATTAATTTTGATAATTAAATAGATTAATTAATTAAGGTTAATCATTTGTGGAATTGTTTAATTAAGTATAAAAACTTAATGAAAGTAATTAAAGGAATAATTACTTAATGTAATTAATGGAGTGTAATTACTAAATGAAATAATTAATTGATAATTACTGATGTAATTAATGGAAGATGATTTAATAATGGAAGTAATTTGGAGTTAATTACTTAATGGAATTAATCAAGGGATTAATTAAAAGATAATTAATTAAGGAATAATTAATTTATTTTAAAGAAGTAATTAAGGGTAGTTAATTACTGAATGTGATTAATCAATAGTGATTAATAATTATGGTTTAATTAAAGATTAATTACTCAATGTAATTAATTTAAATAAAGTAATTAATGATAAAATGTAATTAAGGATCATTAATTTATATAATTAATGATGTAATTAAGAATTGATTAATTAAGTAATAATTATAAATGAAGTGATTAATTAATGTAATTAATTAAGGAGTAATGTAATTAATTATAGTTAATTAATAAATGAAGTAATTAAAGGTTAATTACTATAAGTGGTTAAGAATAATTAATTTGTATAATTAATTTAATACTAATTACTTGAATGTAATTAAATAATTAATCAAGGATGATTAATTAAATTGAATAATTGGATGATGATTGATTAATTGATTGATAATTAATTAATAATGATTTAAGCAGGATTTATAGATGTAGTAATTAATTTAATTTACTTTAAATTAATTAAAGATGAAATAATTAATTTAATTCATTTTAAATTAATTGTAGATGGTGATAAATAAATCATTGCTTATGAATGGATGATATTGTGTACCTTGAATGGTTTGAAATCTCAGATATGAGATAATTGATACTGTATGATTTGGATGCTTTGGTTGCATAGTGATGATGATATGGATTATCTGCTTATAATGATAATGTTGATTATCTATTGTGAATCTGTGAATTATCTATCTGTGTGTAAATAGATAGTAGAATTGGATTGTTTTAACTTTAAAACAACTTGGCCTTAAAAGATACGTTTTGGATTTCGATGAGACCGGGATCGGGTTTCCGTATACCGGAATTCCAGGTCTGGAGACCCGAATACCACATCGATCCAAATTAACGATAGGTCGTGAATCTCAAGTGAAGATGAAGATTCAAAGTGCAAGGGTTATTGTCGTTAACTCTGAGGGTGATTCCAAAACGAGTGTAACGAGATAATGCCTTCGGTTTCGTTCGAACCCGGAACGAACTTGTATGGATTGAATGCTTTCAGCACATCGTCAGGCGGACGATGAGCATTCTAAGTGATATGTTCTGATTAAAGGTAATCGAAACCTCAAGCCTCATCAACCGGGAATGGCTAAAACAGGGGAGGTGCAGCAAGGCTTCGTGGGTAGCACCCACTGAGAGCAAGATAGATCCCTGTCTAGAGGTCCCTTTTCTTTTATTCGGCTTAGTGTGTGGTTGGTCGCGCCAACTACGGGGTTATCTTGTTCGGAATTATCCAGTAAGGGATGGTTCCGGCTTTGTGTTGCAGGGGATTGGGAGTGATCCTCGGTACGGTGATCTAGGCCACGTACTGTGACGGGCGGTACCCCAGTAGCCCTGCCATTGTATGGAATCCAAACTCCAATAAGTGCCGTACGTATTAGTTGTGCCCAACTATGTTGAAATGTGAGATGTAAGCATTTCAGCTATTTCTATATTTTACTTGAAAACCCTAGACCCTATTATAATATAACTGGATTTCCTATCAAATGTTTTGGTTAGCGTAAGGTAAAAACTTACCCATGTTTATTTGTGGGGAGTCTTACGTGATACCTTTTCTTTCTAAAGGTTTTGAAGTTAAGCAAGTTTAACCTGTTACTCACACCAGACCCATGTCTGACCCAAGTGTTTATTTCTGTTTTATAAACTCTTGGGTACTCAAATTTTTACGAGTAGCCAAGGGATTCAGGTTTAGCTTTGACGAATATTCTGGAGGAGCAATGGAGCAGGAGGCTTCGGCGTTCGTAGATATAGTATTCCGCTGTGTTGATATCTGTAATAGTTTATGTTATTAATATAATTTATTCGTTCCGCTGTGAGATCGTTGTTGTTGTTTCTTTCTTTCTTCTCTTCTTTCTATTTTCTACCCCTTTCTTTCTTCATAACGATGCGACTTTCTGTGGAGAGAAAGTCGTGGTCGTCACACTTCCTCTCCTCATTTTCTATTTTTATCAACTTTAGGAAGCTAATCCCCCTTCTTTATAGATTAAATTAAAATCAAAATAAATTATCATAAATCCTCAAATTGATATATATTCATCTAGACCTCTTGCTATCCTATAAACTAAGTAAAAGTTCGAGTTTTGTTCATGCTATAATGTTCCAGAATTGGAAGAAGTGGAAGAAAGGAAGAGTTGCTGCTTCAAGTGAGTTTTCCACTTATGAAATCTATGTCTAATCCTATAAATCTTTATGTATATGCTTGAATTGGAATGATATTTGGATGATATGTGATGTGTAAAATAAGTGTGATAAAATAGGTGAGTTGTAGGAGGTGAATATGCTGGAATTCGATCGGAGAATGAGCAAATTCACTCTAGTAATGCAACACTGGTAGGTTAACTGGTCGGCAGCAACCAGTTAGGGATGGTAATGGAGTGGGTTTAGGGTCCAAATCTGATAAACCTGCCCTTGTTTTGACCCATCAAGACCCGCCCCACTGAGTCATTGTGGTGGGTAGACCCATGACTCATTCTAGAGAGCTCCAGGTCTAGGGTCGGGGCTTGGCTGGCCCACCTTAACCCGACCCGCACTACTAATATATAATGAAATTACTTTATTACTATAACGATTATTTATTCATCTTTTTAGATATATGTATATTATAATGTCCCATTCAGCAAGCTATAAATTTCTTATAGTATTAAGCTGCGTCACTGAAAATTATACAATAACATATGCATATTTTTTTCAATTGTTACTGTACATATCATTTGTATTATCCTCCTTTATCATTTTAAGCACATCGTTATTTGTAATTAATGTATCATTTAGTGACAATCCCTCTTACAAATAAAGTAAATAAATATATGTACATCAGTACACAATTTTGAATTAATACATATAGCCTCACCGAGTCTTCGGATGAGGCGGGTATACCCTTACCCATACGGGTTTCGATTTCGGAGCAAAAAAGGGGACCCGAACCGTGTCTACGGGATGGGTCTAGGGAGGAGTTTAAAAATACCGAGGCAGGTCTACAACACCAAAAACCCACCCCAATTCGTCCCATTACCATTCCTACCATCGGTCGACCACTTGCGGTCGACCGGTGACCTAACCGGTATTTAAAAAATTAACTAAAAATATAATAAAATTATATAAATATAATTATACGATATGTAATTAAAGTATAATAAAAGTAAATACATAAAATGTAATTTTTAAGTTTATATGAGAATTTACAAATATAATATTTAATAATTTCAAGAAATTAATTAATTAAAGAATAAATTAGATTTTTAATTTTAAAAATCTTATAAAAGTTGAATATATATTCTAAAAAATAAGAAATATAATCTAGTAAACATTTTAAGTATTTTAAAGTAAATTTTGTAATTAATAAATTTATTAGAGTTATGTTATACATTTTTGTAATGGCCGTCCTTTTCGACCCTCGAATGTCGACATTGATACATCCACGGTAATCACGTACCGAATATACAAGTGCCGGAAAGACCGATTGTTAGGGTGAAAGAAAAATAAGAAAATAAAAAGGACAAGAAAGTAAAGAACAAAAACATCAGAATCTCATAGCGGAATGATAACATATAATATCAAAAGAAAATATATAGTGTTACTCTCACTAGTACAAAAAGTGCATATTGCTTCGCCTCATTTGAATCGGTTGAAGTAAAAACTGATGCAAATAGAACTATTTACATCAGTTCTACCTTAATAACCGGTGCAATTGGTACGTGGAAAACAATAGGTAATAAAAAATCAAATTTGCATTAGTTGTCACCAACAACCAAAGAAAATACATCGATGCAAATAGTTTTAGTCGCATCGGTTTTAAAGTCAACAGATGCAACTACATTAATTCCCTTACCAACATTTTGGATATTTTGGCTCTAATTCGAATTTTCCCCCCAAATTGAAAATTTTGCCCCTCTAAAATTTTGGCTCCGACTCAACAATATTCCCCCATCCACCTTTCCTGCTCCTGCCCATTCCTTTTCCATTCCTTGTGCATGCAGATCTGGATCCAAAATTTCCACTTCCCCAGCTCCTCCATCACCAATACAAGTCCCTCAACTAAATCTGACTACTTCTTTACCACGCCACCGCCAACAACCATTGCCAACTGCCCCTAATCGCTGAGTTGGACAAAACCACCCTTGCCCGATTTCTCTCCATTGAGATGGTCGTAGATCTGAAAACCATGTCGACTTGATGTCTTGGATCTGAAGTTCTTACTGCTGGTTGATACTTATGATGATGCCCCAAAGATGCATGGATATGATACCATTGCTGACGCAATGATGCCGAACTATAGCTTCTGTCGTTCGCCAAGATCTGATGCTTGCCAATACTTGGAGAGAAGGATGTTGTATCAAAATAGATCAAGTCGTCGAATAAAGAAAATAAATATAATAACGGTGCTTACTTTATTGGAATAGAAGAAGGTGATGATCCCGTTGTCGGGTCAATCCTATTTTAATTAAGTGCATATGCATGCCTTGTTCATAACTACCATTTGTTCGTAATGTCAAAAAATACATAAATTGCCATATATCTTCATACTCAACGATTTAAAATGAGCTGAGTGCATATGAGACATATCAAAGTATTTACCTATAAAAAGACTTATTTAACAAGGTATAAAATAAATGCAACGCTTTTTCAAGGAATCATTGGCATTTCTTTTAAGGCAAACTAGTTCAAACATTGCTGTCCCAAGATTTTTACAAATATATAAATGCTACACCCTTGATATTATGCGAAAATCGTTCATTTTGCGAAAAACAGTACTACGGAAGGAAAGCTAAACCTTCCTATACAAGCAAAGAATATTACAATCAAGAAATACATCTGAACCATAGCTTTAGTCATTGAATGGTTGAACTGCAACATAAACAAAGTAAGAAATTATTATACCTCAATATTAGAAACCGAGATGCGCTGAAGTGTGTATAGCCAGTCCTCCAAATAAAATAAATAAAGGAGTAGAATTATGCGGTGAAAATAGCAAAGCTCTAGAAACGCATTGACAATTAGAAAAACCTCTCTACGTAAACAACGAAATTGAAATTTCAATGCTCGACATATCGACGTATTGAACTATGTAGATACGACTTCAACTATCTTTTTGCTTGACCACCTAAACATCACTAATTAAAAAATTCCTTTATTTAAATTGAAAGGAAATAAAGTACAAGTCTGAACAGAGATAAATCGTTACCAGAAAAACCTAAAACAAGTCTTTGAATGGTTAGTTGTAAAATTGAACCAAACCAGCCTCGCGAGCTTATCGTGTGTGTGTGTGTAAGCTAGGACTAATACTCTTCTTTGTTTCGCATCATTTATAGCTTCCTCATGTCAGCATAAGTTTATATATGAATATTTGTTATTTCTCCCTTCGGTCAAATGGATCAATTATAAACTTGTGGTTGATATGTAATATGTAGATGCCCACAAAGAATCTACTTTATGGTCTTAGGTTTAGAATGATGGCATTATTTATTTTGTCCTTTTAATTAAATTTAATGTCTCTGCGTGTGACCAATCAAATATAACTAACTTTTGACAATATGTTATGTAGGGTTTAATTTAGAAAGGTTTACTTTGATTTTTGAGATATAGAAATGATTAATGACATTAAAATGGAAGCATCAAGTGCAAACTACAACAATCTTATGGACCTATAAAGGGTTAGGAACCCATCATGATACATATAAAGTGATTTACTTAGAGCTCCAACTGCAACAGACAATGCAATATTTTTGTAACTATAATGTTTGACTAATGTTCGATTATATAGAGCTTATAGTGGATTATATTTTATATTTATCGAAATGAAGACATTGTTACCAATCCATATTATGTATGTTTTTTCAACATACCTGGTTATATAATGTAAGTTATGATTCTAATGCATTCAGTGAAAGTTTCAAACTAATAATTTGGTGAATAATGTTATGAAATAAATCGATAAATCGCAAAATAACTTATGGAGTGAAACCTGAATGTTGTGAGAGGTTTTTTTATGCATCATCGACAAAGACATGAACATGAGTTTTTGTTTTTGCACAATTAATTTTCTAGTAAGGTTTGGTGCCAAGTTTTTTTACTAGGTCAAGTTTTAGAATATATTTTCTCCTTGGAGGATGGACATATTATTTGAATTTAATTACTAGCTCTGCTCATTTAAATTTGCTATATTTTGATCGTTCATGTTTTTATCTTCTAAGTTTTGACTCACATATATGCTATGTTGGAGTTTTTCTCTATTTTTCCTGACCTACCCATGCCTTATGTTAACTGCATTTACATGTTTCCTATTTACATTCACTCTAAACCAAGATTCGTATAAGATGCAAGCAGTTTACGATCAAAATTCTTTTTTGAAAGGTAACTTGACGATGGTATATAATATTTGGATTTAGTTTG
Organism: Allium fistulosum; assembly: GCA_030737815.1. Classification (NCBI taxonomy): domain Eukaryota; kingdom Viridiplantae; phylum Streptophyta; class Magnoliopsida; order Asparagales; family Amaryllidaceae; genus Allium; species Allium fistulosum. The sequence goes on from CM060906.1 coordinate 697,988,215, forward strand.
GACTGTTTTGATTGTTTGACTTTTCTCCTTTTAGTTGTTTTTTGAGTTGATTTGAATGAAATGCATGTATCTTGGACAAGTAAAAAACATGCATGATGAAATCAATGTTTTATTTCATCATCTAAAAGGCACCAACATTGTGTTGTATAGTAATTTGTTAAGTCCAAGAAGGTTTGCTTTTAGTATACTGCTTACGCCAGTTTTTTTACTCGTAAAACTTGATATGGAACAAATAAAAAATGGCATCATAATGTCAAATTGTCATGTCAAGCTGGGTTTAGATATCTCATCTATTTATTAACTTTTGTTTTTTCAGAGATATTGATAACTTTGATGCACATCTAAATTTTTGCAGTTGCACTCCTCTTTTTTTCTTTTTAGCCATACATATCACTTTATAATGTCTTCTAAAAGAATTATGCATAGGTAAAGCGCACATAAGCTTAAAGTTTTTAGATATGTACATCAGCGTATAGTTTACTTTAATGAGTATCCAAATTTACCATAAGTAATGCATGCATGTTTAAAAAAATGACAAATATAATGGGCGATTCCCATTTTAGATTAAAAAACTGATGTACATTGGCATTATTTTCGAATGATAAGCTAGGTATCAGTATTCTACTTCTAGAGTTTCATTATAAACATATCATCATCTTCTTTCGATGGAAGTAGTCTGATGCTACTGATTTTTATAAAAATCAAGGCTATGATTATGGTTTTTATTCTTAATTGGGTGGCGTTGCTCTCAGGTAAATGTCATCAGTAACATCAACAATTGTTGTAATTTTGATTTTCTGATCATGCATTTTTTTTGTGTTAGTGATGTTCACTTATGTTGTTTGCGGAGGTTGTCCTGATTCGTGGAAAGGGTTTTCTTTTGAGGCTTTTAATGGACTATGGGAGTTCATTAAGCTGTCTGCAGTTTCTGGAGTAATGCTCTGGTAAGCTTTGACTCTTTGTTCTTCTTTTTCCTTTACGCAACCCAAACTAGTTGTTCCCACATGTACATCATGTGTATGGGCTAAATCTTTACACTGATACAAGTTTTAAATCTTGATATTAATTAGGGAATTGCTTAACATATATCAAGTTGACTTTTGTCACCCACTTTTGATCATGCAGCTTGGAGTTTTGGTATTATAGAATACTGACGGGAAATCTGAAAAATGCAGAGATTTCAGTTGATGCACTATCCATATGGTAAAACTCCCTTTATCCTTTCTTTCTTATTTTGTAATGCATAAACTTGCAGTGATTTATCTTCGCTTATTTGTAGTCACTTAAAATTCTTGCTTTTTTTTCCTGTAGCATGAATATTTTGGTCAGCAAAGAATAAAGTTGTAGGAAGATTCTAAATAATCAATATCAAAATTCACAAACTCTATACTGAACATGGAAATCGCTCACGGGCTAGCATTTGTGTTACTGAATGACCACAGTATATAGCACACAGAAAATGTAGGGGGCATTTTTCTGAAAAACTAAACGATAATATATCACATAGAAAATGTAGGAAACTTTCTTCTGAAAAATTAAATGATATATCACATTTTGCAAACTATTTTTGGTTCAAACTTAGCATGTGTTATGTAATTTCTTGCCATAATTGTTTTTTAGTATTATCATGTTAGTATATCTGCTGCTAAGCTTCTTTCATTTAATAATGCATTGCTATTTGCTACATATGGTAACTTTAGGCTATATCATGTAATGTTTGAAAATTAAATTTGACAGGGATATATACAACATAAAATCTTCACTCTTGATTTCATTTGAATTATATATGCTTATCTCCCACTTAACAAGAAGTTCATTTTAATTTTTTCTAGTAAGATGCTATTGTTATAGACGTGATCTTCCAATGATTAATATGGTGTAATTAATTTTTCTAGTAGAATGAAACGCAAGGTCTTATATATTAACAAAATTGCCAAAACATGTTTATTTCTTGTTTTCCCAGGTTCAAGTTGACATTGGAAACATGGAATGCAGCATATGGTTTTGAGCTGAAGCCAAAAAATTTGGGTTTTCAAGATTCCATGAAGTTTTAAAGGTTTTCACTATACTATTTCTTAATGGTTGTACTAATTAAAGATTTGAATTAAGACTATACCACTTAATGATTGTACTAAAGATCTGAATTATGTTGCTAAAATGAATGTATGAACCATTATTTTGTATAGATTATTAACACTATAATTGATATATGTTTATTTTGGTATTATGTTATTCAGTTTGTATTTGCCATCAAATTTAATTTTGAATGATTGTAATATTGCATGCAATAATTGTTTGTTATAATCAATAATATATATATATATATATTGTCTATTTGAGTACTGTAATAATGAGTTATGAGAATGACTTTTTTGCATCAGGTATAAATAGCTGATGCAATAGAGGGATTAGTTTGCACCGGTTGTTATAAAAAACCGATGCAACAAAGAAGCCTTTTAAACCCAAAGAATCTTATGTTGCATCGGTTTCCAACAGCAACCTATGCAACAAGTTCCTTTGTTGCATCGGTTTTCATTACAACCGATGCAACATGAGGGCTGTGTCCAAGCAACCAACCGTATTTTGCATCAGTTGTTAGTAACGAACGATGCAAAAAGGACTGTTTTGCATCGGTTTTAGAACTGATGCAAAATTGTTAAGCCTGTTGCATCAGTTGCATATGCATCGTGTAACGACCCGTATTTTTACGGATCGAAACGTCGTAAAACAGTTGACATTTGGTCGCATTGTTGATAAGTCGTCCAGAGTCTAAGTCTTAGGTTGTATGAGAGTTTGGAGTGACCTAAGGAAGTGGGCGAGTTAAGGGGTAGACGACTTAGTGAAGTGGAGCGACCTAAGGATTGGAACGACCTAAGAAGTTAGGTCGTGTGATAGTTAGGTCGTGAGGTGGTTAGGTCGTATGGTAGTTTAGGTTGGTCGAGCGACCTAAGAGTTGACGACTTATAGAAGTTAGCGACCTAGTAGACTGGACGAGGTAAGGACTTAGGTCGTATAAGAGATAAGTCATGGGGTAGGTTAGGTCGTGTAAGCGACTTAAGAAATAGGCGACCTAAAGAAGCGGCGACCTAAGGTTTAGCGGTATAGGAGTTAGCGAGTTAACGACCTAGGAGATAAGCAGGTTAGCGACTTAAGGAAGTTAGGTCGGCAACGACCTAAGAAGCTGGTGGTAGCAGTGGGTGACCTAAGGAAGTTAAGTCGTAAACGGCTTAGGAGTTAGGTCGTGAAGTATTAGGTCGCGAGGTGTTAGGTCGTAACCTAGTTAAGTCGCATAGGTATTGAGTATAGTTAGGTCGCGACTTTGTTAGGTCGCTAAGTCGCATCCTTGTTAGGTCGTAACCTAGCTAAGTCGCGTGAGTTGTTAGGTCGCGTAGGGGCTAAGCTGTTAGGTTGCGCGCTTATGCTATCTGTTAAGTCGCGCGCAGTGTAGGTCGTAGTGTTTTTAGGTCATAGAAGCGTAGAATCGTTGGGTCGTGGATGCGCATAGGCTTAGGTCGCTAAGACTTAGGTCGTGGGGTTTCTTAGGTCGTAGGTCGCGAGAGTTAGGTCGTGGACGACCTAAGGGGGCGGACGACCTATGAAAACTGCTTATAAATAGGTGGGTTTTTCTTCACTTTTTGGATCCGGATTTCGAAGCGACGAAGTGCTGCCATTTTGAGAGCTCGACTTCTACACTTCTTCACTTCTTTTCTCCACTCTAATCTAGTGATTCCTTCCATCCAAATCGAAGATCAAATTGAAGATTCAAGAGCTTAGATTGAAGATCTACATCCTTTGAAGAGAGATTTCATCGTTTGAAGCGGATTTGTGATAGATCAAGTTAGATCCTTCGCTGTCCAGATCTGAAGCGTGTTTCTTTGGGGTTGTTTAGGTGATTTGGTGAGTGGTGATTATCTTTCACACGGATCCAAAGGAGTATATCGGATCGTTGGCTTGATTTTGTGTTAAAGTAGTGATTTCCATGCATTTTCTTAATCCTAAGTATAGATCCATGTAGATCCATTGTTCATGATGATTCGACAACCATTTTACTAAGTGATAACCTGTGCAAGTTCATTCATCAAGATTATAGAGATATTGCTCATGTTTTCATGCTTGTTAGACTTTAGACTCTTTATTTACGAAATTGCCATTATTGTTATAATTGTCTATTTAGATCATATTTGAATGCTTGATTACTTGGATTAATGTTTGACTTGATTGATTGCTATGAATTAGATGATTGATGATTTGATTTAGACCGAAGGTGATTCAAAAGCTAAGGGAAAGGCTCTTGAATTGGAAAAACTGCTTGTGGCATATGTAGCGGATGATGAATCTCATATGGATAGATTTGATGATGATGTTGAGATAAAGCTTTGCTATGATGATGATGAGGCGAAGCATGATATGAGATAGCCTTGGTCTAATCCAGACGGGATCATTCCATGCATGTTGATAACTCGGTGAAATGGTTCGAGTTTGAGGATAATGGTTTGCTCGAGAGGTGCTTAAGCTAGTATGGAAATAGTCGTCGAGGAGGATGACTAGAAGGCTGAGATCTCATCGTTGTTGAAGGTTCTAGCATGCTCAAAGCAAGAGTACGTTGGGCAGATTCGATAGTCCCTGAAGGCTACTGATTGGTAGTCAAGTACTCTGGGCAGATTCGATAGTCCTAGGCACGGGTCACGACGACGTGCAGAGTTGTGTCTATAACCGGGGTTTCCATTATCCCTTGACGGACGGCTGAAAGAATGTGCCGGTCATTCAATTAACGGTGATATCGATGCAATGATAACAGTGATAGCCAGAGTCATGGATGTTTGGTTGTATCGTCATTCGGTCTCAAGAGCGGTATTTTCTGGGTGCTTATCTGATCTTGGTTTAGGCCTTGGGGGTTTGTACTTGGAAAACATCGTCCTTGACTCGAGTGATAATTGCTTTACTTTAAATTGTATGCTTTGCTATGTTTGCTTCTGCTTTATGTGTGTTTGGGGGCTATCACTGTAGAAAGAGGTGGAGTGGGAGGGTTGTATTCCTATTCCTTTTTCCTTTATGCTCTTTTGGTATGTTGTTAGTTAATTTACCGCTCACTAAGACTGTTGTCTGACTCAAGGCTTTATGTTTTTAACACTTATTGCCTTGGGCTGTTCGTCCATTTTGGGACGGGCAAACTAGGTAGCAGGTGACAGGTGCTGTTCTTGCTTCCCACGATGCTGATGTCGAAGACGAGCTGGAGGCTTGCATATTACCTTCTTACTATATGTACTGGATGTTCCGCTGCTTTGTATAATTCTCTTAGTGATATGTAGTGAGGCTTGATGTATTGACTATTCAGATGTTTGTATTCAACTATTATGAAGTTTTATTGATGAGATTCTATTTCTGTGAAGCTTCACTATATATATATTCTATTGTATTTTGTCCATGCGCTGTGAGTAATACGATAGACTCTGCTATTTTAATTTACCCTGACAATCGTCCATGGTCGCCTGGCACACTTTACAGCGCACTTTCTCTAGGTTCAGTGCAGGGGTCATGGGCGGTCGTCACATTTGGTATCAGAGCCTTGGTTAATCGATTTTACCCAACGCTCGCTGACGTAACTACGTATGAGAGACGTAATTGTATTTTGATGGATGATTACTATATATAATATAGTAGATTAGAAGAGTTTGAGTCCTTTAAGCAGTTGTTTCTCAAGATGTTCTGACCATTTCTTTTTATAGATATTGAGAATGAGTCGAAGAGGGAGACCAGCTGCTAGGGAAGGCTGTGCTACTGAAGGGGCTTCTGATTATGCTGCTATGTTCGAAGCTATGATGACTTCGATCATGAGAAGGATGCTAGCTCCGGGGCCATCGGTGGATGTTGGAGTTCAAGTTCAAACTCCAAGACCGGTGGATTTTGCTAAGCTGTGTAAGGACTACACTGCTCTTGGAGGAAAGGTTTTCTTGGGAACTGAATCAACCATTGAAGTCCAGAGGTGGATAGATGCTTGTAGAAGGATCTTTGGTGATTTGGGAATTGAGGATGCGACTAAGAGGAAGTTGGCATCAAGACAGCTTCAAGGGAGAGCTTCTGATTGGTGGAATTCTATTACCATTGATACTCCGGAGGAAGAAATTACTTGGGAGCAATTCCAAGCCAGATTTGAAGCTAAGTTCATTTCGACATCTCAGAAGTCTGTTCTGTTCAAGAAGTTTGTGGAGCTTAAGCAAGGAGGAAGACCAGTTCTTGAGTATGTTTCTGAGTTTGAAGCTTTGTCCAAGTATGCCCGGTCGTATATTGAATCTTCGTATCAGAAGAACGAGAAGTTTGTGACAGGCTTGGATAGTTATCTTGGGAGGCAGTTGGTGGATCATTTGGACGATCCATTTGAGAAGCTTGTGGAGAAGGCTCTCAGGCATGAGAATCTGTTTCCTAAGGAAGGGTCTGTTGTTGCTGTGACCAGGGAAGAGTCTAAACCCCAGCAGGGTGGAAACAAGAAGAGGAAGCAGCAGCAATAGCAAAAGGGGAAGGATGGCCAGAAGAAGCCGAAGAGCGAAGTGACCTGCTATAATTGTCAGCAGAAGGGCCATTTCTCTAGGGATTGTAAGAATCCGAAGGTAGCGATGAAGTGTCACAACTGTGACAAGCCGGGGCATGTCAGGAAGAATTGTCCAGAACCGCGGAAGGACAAGCAGATTGTGCAAGCTTATGCTTTGGGGGCTGTTCCATCATCTTCGAAAGCTCCTACCGCGGAAGAGAAAGGAAAGAGTGTAGTGGTTCAAGGTACTCTCTCCATTTGTGGTGTTCTAGTTAGAGTGCTATTTGATACTGGGGCGTCGCATTCTTTTGTTTGTAGTAAACTTGTAGGCCGGTTGGGTTTAGAACCGGATATTGTTGATAGGCCATTGGTTGTGACTAATCCAGTTGGGGGTTCGTCTTGTTTGTGTATGCTATGCCGTGGTCTGATTGTATCGAGTCATGGTTGCTCTTTTGTTTGTGATTGTTTTGTTCTGAACTTTGCGGGGTTCGGAATTATTTTGGGTATGGACTGGCTTAGGAAGTATGCGGCAAAGGTTGATTGTGAAAGGTTGGAGGTGACAGTCGGGAATGTGGAGGGGCGAAAGATTGTGATACGATGTAAGCATGAAGAAGGCGTCTTCATGAGCTTCATGTATTCGCTGGTTGTTCCACGGGATGGACTGTCATCTGTGCCAATCGCTAATGGATTTGAGGATGTCTTTGATGAGGTCAAAGGGTTACCGCCGCATAGAGAGATCGAGTTTCGTATAGATCTAGTTAACGGAGCCAGACCTGTTGTGATGCCTCTTAGGCGGATGGCGCCTAGGGAACAATAGGAGTTGAGGGTGCAGGTTGATGATCTTTTGCAGAAAGGATTCATTCGGCGTAGTGTGTCCGAATGGGGTGCACCAGTTGTGTTCGCAACCAAAGCGGATGGATCGTTGAGGTTGTGTGTGGATTATCATGAGCTGAATAAGGTGACTAAGAAGAACAAGTATCCATTGCCGAAAATAAATGACTTGTTTGATCAGCTTCACGAAGCTAAGGTGTTTTCTCAGATGGATTTGGCAACGGGATTTCACCAGTTAAGAGTGGCTAAGGATAGTGTGCCGAAGACTGCTTTCAGGACACCATCCGGTTTCTTTGAATGGCTGGTAATGCCGTTTAGATTGACTAATGCGCTAGCATATTTTGTGGATCTTATGAATAGAGTGTTCAGAGATCAGTTGAGCAAGTTCGTGCTAGTATTCGTGGATGATATTCTGATTTATTCCAGAACTGAAGAAGAGCACAAGACACACTTGCATATTGTTTTGGAAATCTTGCGGAAACATCAGCTGAAGGCTAAGTTTTCGAAGTGTCACTTCTGGAAGAGTGAAGTGAGGTTCTTAGGCCATGTTATCTCTGGAAATGGAATAGCGGTTGATCCCGTCAAGGTAGCAACAATCCAGGATTGGGTCAGGCCTAAGAATGCATCTGATGTGAGAAGTTTTCTTGGATTAGCAGGATATTATCGACAGTTTATCAAAGACTTCTCTAAGGTGGCTGCACCGTTAACAGGATTGATGAAGAAGAACCTAGTGTTCGGATGGGATGATAAGTGTGAGCAAGCTTTCAGAATCCTGAAAGACCGATTGACAAGTGCTCCTGTTTTGACTATTCCGAGTGGGAATGATGAGATGGTGGTTTACACCGATGCATGTGGTACTGGACTTGGAGCAGTGCTAATGCAGAAGGATAAAGTTGTTGCATATGCAAGTCGACAACTGAAGCCGCATGAAAGGAATTACCCGACTCATGATTTGGAGTTGGCGGCGATTGTTTTAGCTCTGAAGATGTGGAGTCATTATCTACTGGGAGTTCGATTTGAGTTGTTTACAGATCATAAGTCGTTGAAGTATCTTTTCTCCCAAAAGGATTTGAATCTTCGGCAGCAGCGTTCGCTAGAGTTTTTGGCATCATATGATTTTGGTATAGCCTATACTCCGAGAAAAGGTAACGCAGTAGCAGATGCGTTAAGTAGAAGACATGCAGGATTGGGAGCCAAGTTTTCAGAATGGAAGAGTCTCGAGTATTTAGCTGGATTTGACTTCAAGCCCAGATGCGAATTGAAACCTGAGATGTTGGCAAACTTATCGATAAGACCGACTCTTGTGGAAAGGATTGGCGAGAGCCAAAAGCGAGACGATAAGCTTGTCAAGATTATCCATGATTTGGAATCTGGATTGGATCCACAAAAGGGTAAAGGATTCGAGGTCGATCGAGAGGGTTGGCTTCGAAAGCAAGGACGACTAGTTGTTCCCGATATAGATGAATTGAGGAGTGAAATTCTGAAGGAAAGTCATCACTCGAAGCTGACAATTCATCCAGGTGGAAATAAGATGTATCGGGATATGAAGAGAACCTATTACTGGGAAGGTATGAAGAAGGATGTTGGAAATTTTATTTCCAAGTGCATGAACTGCCAGTTGGTAAAAGCCGAACAGAAGAAGCCAAGTGGATTGCTTCAGCCATTAGAAGTTCCTACATGGAAGTGGGAACAAATATCGATGGACTTTATTGATGGGTTACCTAGAACAAGAACGGGAAATGAAGGGATTTGGGTCATTGTAGATCGTCTGACTAAGAGTGCAAGATTCATTCCTGTTCGATCGACTAGGACTGCATCAAAGTTAGCAGAGTTGTATGTTAAGTGGATAGTTCGATTCCATGGTATTCCGAAGAGCATAGTGAGCAATCGAGACCCATTGTTCACTAGTGGATTTTGGAAGAGTTTCCAGGAAGTTTTGGGAACCGAGTTATGTTTGAGTACAGCTTATCACCCTCAAACTGATGGTCAGACCGAGAGAGTCAACCGAGTTTTGGAAGATCTCCTCAGAGCTTGTGTTTTGGATTTCAGAGGATCATGGGAAGATCATCTTCATTTGGTGGAATTTTCGTATAATAACAGTTACCAGTCAAGCATTGGTATGGCACCGTATGAGGCATTGTATGGGAGACCGTGTAACTCTCCGACATGTTGGTTAGAGACCGGAGAAAAGCTGATACTTGGGCCAGAGATGATTCGATAGACTTCGGAATGCTTAGAGATCATTCGGCGACGAATGAAGGCAGCCCAAGACCGTCAAAAAAGTTATGCTGATAAGCGTCGTAGGGATTTGGAATTCGACGTAGGTGATATAGTTTTTGTGAAGATTTCTCCACTGAAGAATGTTATTCGATTCGGGAAGAAAGGAAAATTGACTCCGAGATTTGTTGGACCATTCCCGATCATCGAGCGGATTGGAAAGCTCGCCTACAGATTGGAGTTACCAGAGAAGATGTCGGGTGTGCACAATGTTTTTCACGTATCGTATCTACGGAAGTATGTGCACGACTCGAATACAGTGGTTTCTGCTGATAGTTGTGAAGATTTCGAAGTTGATCCAGTCGATAAGAGACCTCGTAAGCCGCTTCGTGTTGTGGAAACCGACACGAAACAGCTTAGGAGGAAGGTTGTTAAGTTGCTCAAGATACAATGGAGTGATGATGATAACGACTGTACATGGGAGGTGGAATAGAGGATGAAAGCAGCTCATCCTGAACTCTTCAAGGTATGGCCCTAAGGTGTCGTATCATCTAACGACATTGTAACTTGTTCTAAGTTTTAGAATTCTGCATGCTAAGCTAGAATTAGATGCATGGTTTGTTGATTGCTATTGATGGTAGACATGCAGAATAGTCTTTGATTACTCTGTTTGTTTGGAATTTCGGGGGCCAAATTCCTAAGGGGGGGAGAATGTAACGACCAGTATTTTTACGGATCGAAACGTCGTAAAATAGTTGACATTTGGTCGCATTGTTGATAAGTCGTCTAGAGTCTAAGTCTTAGGTCGTATGAGAGTTTGGAGCGACCTAAGGAAGTGGGCGAGTTAAGGGGTAGACGACTTAGTGAAGTGGAGCGACCTAAGGATTGGAACGACCTAAGAAGTTAGGTCGTGTGATAGTTAGGTCGTGAGGTGGTTAGGTCGTATGGTAGTTTAGGTCGGTCGAGCAACCTAAGAGTTGACGACTTATAGAAGTTAGCGACCTAGTAGACTGGACGAGGTAAGGACTTAGGTCGTATAAGAGATAAGTCGTGGGGTAGGTTAGGTTGTGTAAGCGACTTAAGAAATAGGCGACCTAAAGAAGCGGCGACCTAAGGGTTAGCGGTATAGGAGTTAGCGAGTTAACGACCTAGGAGATAAGCAGGTTAGCGACTTAAGGAAGTTAGGTCGGCAACGACCTAAGAAGCTGGTGGTAGCAGTGGGTGACCTAAGGAAGTTAAGTCGTAAACGGCTTAGGAGTTAGGCCGTGAAGTATTAGGTCGCGAGGTGTTAGGTCGTAACCTAGTTAAGTGCATAGGTATTGAGTATAGTTAGGTCACGACTTTGTTAGGTCGCTAAGTCGCATCCTTGTTAGGTCGTAACCTAGCTAAGTCGCGTGAGTTGTTAGGTCGCGTAGGGGCTAAGCTGTTAGGTTGCGCGCTTATGCTATCTGTTAAGTCGCGCGCAGTGTAGGTCGTAGTGTTTTTAGGTCGTAGAAGCGCAGAATCGTTGGGTCGTGGATGCGCATAGGCTTAGGTCGCTAAGACTTAGGTCGTGGGGTTTCTTAGGTCGTAGGTCGCGAGAGTTAGGTCGTGGACGACCTAAGGCGGCGGACGACCTATGAAAACTGCCTATAAATAGGTGGGTTTTTCTTCACTTTTTGGATCCGGATTTCGAAGCGACGAAGTGCTGCCATTTTGAGAGCTCGACTTCTACACTTCTTCACTTCTTTTCTCCACTCTAATCTAGTGATTCCTTCCATCCAAATCGAAGATCAAATTGAAGATTCAAGAGCTTAGATTGAAGATCTACATCCTTTGAAGAGAGATTTCATCGTTTGAAGCGGATTTGTGATAGATCAAGTTAGATCCTTCGCTGTCCAAATTTGAAGCGTGTTGCTTTGGGGTTGTTTAGGTGATTTGGTGAGTGGTGATTATCTCTCACACGGATCCAAAGGAGTATATCGGATCGTTGGCTTGATTTTCTGTTAAAGTAGTGATTTCCATGCATTTTCTTAATCCTAAGTATAGATCCATGTAGATCCATTGTTCATGATGATTCGACAACCATTTTACTAAGTGATAACCTATGCAAGTTCATTCATCAAGATTATAGAGATATTGCTCATGTTTTCATGCTTGTTAGACTTTAGACTCTTTATTTACGAAATTGCCATTATTGTTATAATTGTCTATTTAGATCATATTTGAATGCTTGATTACTTGGATTAATGTTTGACTTGATTGATTGCTATGAATTAGATGATTGATGATTTGATTTAGACCGAAGGTGATTCAAAAGCTAAGGGAAAGGCTCTTGAATTGGAAAAGCTGCTTGTGGCATATGTAGTGGATGATGAAGCTCATATGGATAGATTTGATGATGATGTTGAGATGAAGCTTTGCTATGATGATGATGAGGCGAAGCATGATATGAGATAGCCTTGGTCTAATCCAGACGGGATCATTCCAAGCATGTTGATAACTCGGTGAAATGGTTCGAGTTTGAGGATAATGGTTTGCTCGAGAGGTGCTTGAGCTAGTATGGAAATAGTCGTCGAGGAGGATGACTAAAAGGCTGAGATCTCATCATTGTTGAAGGTTCTAGCATGCTAAAAGCAAGAGTACGTTGGGCAGATTCGATAGTCCCTGAAGGCTACTGATTGGTAGTCAAGTACTCTGGGAAGATTCGATAGTCCTAGGCACGGGTCACGACTACGTGTAGAGTTGTGTCTAGAACCGGGGTTTCCATTAGCCCTTGACGGACGGCTGAAAGAATGTGCCGGTCATTCAATTAACGGTGATATCGATGCAATGATAACAGTGATAGCCAGAGTCATGGATGTTTGGTTGTATCGTCATTCGGTCTCAAGAGCGGTATTTTCTGGGTGCTTATCTGATCTTGGTTTAGGCCTTGGTGGTTTGTACTTGGAAAATATCGTCCTTGACTCGAGTGATAATTGCTTTACTTTAAATTGTATGCTTTGCTATGTTTGCTTCTGCTTTATGTGTGTCTGGGGGCTATCACTGTAGAGAGAGGTGGAGTGGGAGGGTTGTATTCCTATTCCTTTTTCCTTTATGCTCTTTTGGTATGTTGTTAGTTAATTTACCGCTCACTAAGACTGTTGTCTGACTCAAGGCTTTATGTTTTTAACTCTTATTGCCTTGGGCTGTTCGTCCATTTTGGGACGGGCAGACTAGGTAGCAGGTGACAGGTGCTGTTCTTGCTTCCCACGATGCTGATGTCGAAGACGAGCTAGAGGCTTGCATATTACCTTCTTACTATATGTACTGGATGTTCCGCTGCTTTGTATAATTCTCTGAGTGATATGTAGTGAGGCTTGATGTATTGACTATTCAGATGTTTGTATTCAACTATTATGAAGTTTTATTGATGAGATTCTATTTCTGTGAAGCTTCACTATATATATATTCTATTGTATTTTGTCCATGCGCTGTGAGTAATACGATAGACTCTGCTGTTTTAATTTACCCTGACAATCGTCCATGGTCGCCTGGCACACTTTACAGCGCACTTTCTCTAGGTTCAGTGCAGGGATCATGGGCGGTCGTCACACATCGAATGTTGAACTGATGCAAAAGGGGGGTAAACAACCGATGCAAATGGCCTGTTTTGTAGTAGTGTCTAATATACATAGCATTTCAAAGTAACTAATCTAAGTACTATCATCGACCTGGAAAGTTATAACAGCATGTCATTACAATTTCTGATATATATACATAAAGTAGTGCAGCGGAAATAAATACTACAGTAAGTAAATCATCTAGCTCCTCTCCTAGAGCCCAAAGTGTCCATAACTAAATCTAGAAATATACTCGGGGTTGACCCGAGAATTATAGGAAAATTACACCGAACCAGTCTTGTAAACCAAAGTGAGAAACTCTATCATATGGATTTTTTGGTATTTATAAAACCCTTCAAAAATAAAGGTATTTCGTAAGACCACGTCGCAAATAAACATGGACGGGTTTTTACCTAATAGGTACCAAAACATTTCATTAGAAAATCTAGTGATATTATAATAATGTCTAAGGTTGAAAATAAATATATAACTTAGCCGGAATGGTTACATAAGTTACATTAAACAACATATTAGAGTACATTTATAACCTCTTAGTGCATTCATATATGGGTTCCCCACAGAGACACCTTCATCTTAAAAACTGAAGCGGATCCCCATGACAAGGATCAGAAAATACCTTCCGAATGTTGTATATCTCTAGATAAAATATACCATAAGAAAAACACAATTGTCCCACATTCGAACGAGTGAACCCGAACCACGTGGAACCAAGTATCATCAACTCCCCACATGCAATATCTATAACACACACTAGATAATATGAGTTGTTGTACCCCTCTGGGTTAGATAATACCCTGGATTGTGTAACCTACTCTATCTTTAGTCCTTTTTCCGATTTCGAGGTTACACTTGGCATCCTCCACGATCCATCATCACTAGAACAGATCATGAATCCCCAATTGGATTCCAACATCCTGAATAGATCCACTTCAAATAGATATATCATGCATCTCAGTCTTGAAGTGGTTTTCAATAAGTAAAAGACTTACCGATCCCGATCTCTTTAAGACTTAATCGACGAATTTCATTATATTCAACAACAATGAGAGTGATCGCATAAATGAACTAAATCTCTTATACGTTCCATAAGCAAGTAAACACACAAGCACTACAATTCATACAAAGCATGATTAAGTTACCTAAACGACTTTTAATCCCTTCTAATTTATTTATCATTTATTACTTTAAAACCCTTTTTATTAGTAAAACTCTTTTTTAACTAATAAAACTTCTTTCATTTAGTTAAAGCTTCTCTTATTAATTTATGATCCTAATTAACTAGATTCCTAATTAATTAAGCTACCAATTAGTTAAACTCCTACTTAATTAAAACTTCCTTTATTAATTTCCTTACTAATTAATAATCTTTTATAAATTAAAACCTTCTTTATTAATTAATAATCCTTTATCAATTAAACTTCATTCGGTAATTAATAATCCTTTATTAATTAAAACTTCATTCACTAATAAATAATCATTTATCAATTAAAAAGTCCCTTTATATACTTGTATATATATATTTAATTTCTCTTTATAAAAGATATACACCTGTACTCTACTATTCACTATTCATTAATACTACTATTTCACTATTCATGTATTTTACTATTTATTTATACTTTCCTTAATACCTAGAAAAATATTCATTTATTTATCTCAACAGTATATGTATATTAACAAGATTTTCTTACTTTAAAATATAATCAAAGAGGTTAAAAACAAATGTTACTTAAACATTGTTACTGTAAATCTCTTCTCAATTTTATACTTTTAAACTTATTATTTTCTATCTTTATTCCAAAAGTTTTCATTCTTATTATTATCTTTAAAATTCTATTATTAAAGATCTAAGTGCATTCCTAATCATTTAACAATACCTTTCCACTTTAAAATTTTACTCAAGGGTTTTAAAAATAAATGTTACTAAAACGTAAAAACTACAAACCCAAAACACTTCACTTTTAATTATTATATTTAAACTCTCTTTTAAAGATTTATTTACAGTTATAAGGGCATAAGACAAGTGTTACTTAGAAATTGTCACAACAAACCCAAATCATTTCATACTTTAAAAGCATTTCTCTTTAAACTTGCTTTTTAAAGATCTAATAATACTTGAGGGTTTAAGACAATGGTTGTTTAAAACATTGTCACAACAAACCCAAAACATTCATTTATAATTACTTAAAGTATTTGTTATTAAAATCCTAATTAAAATCTTAGTTATAGTCCTAATTATAATTATAATTATAATCTTACTTAACGTTACTTATCTCTACATTAATTTAACAAGTTAATGTACTTTTACTTAACGTCACAAAAACCATTTATTTTTAAAATTCAAGTCTTCCTTCATTACTTATAAAACACTTAACTTATTTTCAAAAAATTATGTATTTACCAAAAACCATTTTCAAAAGATATTTATATGTATACTAATTTGTTTAAACTAAGATATTTAAAAAAACTCTAAAACAATTTAAAAGCTATTTATACTATATAAACTTTAAATTACTTAATAAATAATTACTGATTTTTCTGAAAACTATATATACTTAAAAATATAATTTAAAATAATTATAATATGGTTTAAAACATTTATTAATAATATTACTTGAAATAACTATTTTTAAAAACTATTTAAAACTTGTAAAGAACATGCTTTTATTATTTTAAAGTAAACCTTCAACTTTGAAAAATCATAATTAATTATTAAAAATTCATAAAAATCCAAAACCACTTTTAAAATGCTTTTATATGTGTTAGAAAAGACTTGTAAAGATATTGGGAAAGAATACTTAAGTTTGAAGTAGTTTCAAAGCATTTAAATTAGGACAACAACTATAGCACCAAATAGAAGATATTTTTGAGTGCTATTAAAAATTGTAGATTTACATATGTTAATGCTTTATTGAATTTCAACTAGATCCAACATTTTAGGGCCTAATCTTTTTACAAAATCTAATATATACATAATACAACATAAATATGGTGAGAAACTCATAAGGATATCTTTATAAAATATTATATAAAATGTCAAACAAGAGGCAAATCGAAAGTGCATCCATAGCGATTATCGCTATAAGGGCACTTCCAAATCAAGTCCAAATCAAGTCAATCCTATACTAATCCTTATGTGCTTTGTTTTAAGGCTATACAACAAGTCATAAAAAGTAATACACAATCATATATGTATGCCATTACTTTCCAAAATAAGATCAAAATTAACAAGCAAAGCAAGCAACAATCATAATATTTCAAACTGATAGAGTTAGCGGTATGCCCTAGAGGCAATTATGTAATTTGTTATATATATATCTAACTCATTGACTAACCTTGCACAAAATAAAAGGTATTTTTCTTTCTATACTATGCTTGATATAATGTGATTTGACTTTGGTGCGAGAGGTCACAAGTTCGAAACTTGTGTAGCGTGATTAGAACGTTTATTGACATGTGATATGTTGTCACAGTGACATGTTGTATATAAAGTACCATTTTAAAAAAAATTAATAGAAAATCCATAAATGGTATGTTTTGTGATAGTAGTTACAAAATGTTGTAACCGTGAGTAATTTATCATAATAAAAATAAATATACCATTTCAAATGTTCTTAGTCAAGATGCATCGAGACTGGATGTCAATGTATCCGTTGAGACTAGAAATGCTCTCCAAATGTTGGGCAGTGTATTACTCATGGCTGCTGGTGGCACCTAGGGGTTACGTACTAATAGTGATTAGATAATTATTGAATGACTCACCTAGGGGTTATGTACTGATAGTGATTTGATAACTATGGAATGACTTACTCGATAGTTTTATGTTGGTTACTATAACTAAGGTCAAACAGAAAATATTGATGTGACTGATTTACACGGTTCTCTCGACTTGAGAATACTGTGGATCTTCAATATAAAAGCTCCACTTTAATTATAGTCAAATCATGGCATGACATTCCATCGAGTGACTATAGTTGGGTCGAGTGGAAGTATTGGAAGTGAAGCATTATTCAAAAGAGGATTCGTCTCCTCAGTTATATGAGGTTAGTATCATGGTCAACTCAAGTCAACTTAAAGTCAAAGTCTCTGGATAGAGCATTTTGGTTAATAGTAATTGTTATTATTTAACCAAGGACTTTGTGTTTGCATTATAGAGTTGAATATGGACGATGTTGGAATTTTGACCATTACTGAATTTCATAAGTCCAAAGTAACATAGTTTTGACGAAGAGAATTGGTGTAAATAAATGTCACAACGAGGTAACGCTTATTAAACTAAAGTTGGATTTTACTGAAATTGAGTAAGTGATAATTTGGCCATAATATCGCACCACCTGTTAAGTGATGCGTGAACGCTAACATTTGAATAGTTCGATGTTAGTTGCTGACCGAATTTACACCCGAATTTACACAACCGAAATGATGAATTCTCTGAAGATTAAAAGATTTAATTAGTTTATAATTTTTATAAATTAATTAAACCGATTAATATTTATGAAATATTAGTTATAAAATTTGAATATTAGTTGAGAAACAAATAATGTTATATATATTTGTAAAAGTTATAAATATATCGATCGATATGAGATATCGATAAAAGATTAAATTAAATATAATTATATATATTTAATTAGAGCCAAATGGGATCATGGCCCATGACGTTATAAGGGAGAAGTCGGCTGGTTTGGGCAGATATAGGAGGCTACTAAAACATAACATGCTTGGAGATGGATGGTAAGTAACTAGATTAACCTATTTTCTCTCTTATGCAATCATATACATACATACATACATACATATATATATACGGATCTCTAAACCCCAATCCCTATAACTTTTTGGCCGCCATTATCATTTTGTTTGCTGGTCAAAACACATTCCCAAATAAACTTCCAAAATCTCAAATTAAATTCAAGTTAAATCCAAAGCTATTCGATAGTGAAAGGTCAGCAATTCCAGACTAGCAATCTGATGGATCGAGAAATATTCAGAGAAGGGAATTCATTATTTCAACATGGACTCAAAGGCATCTAAAATAGGTAATATTAATTCATATTATAAATATAATATCATGTCTTATAATCTGTTAATTATGGACACCTGAATGCATATGTATATATTACTGCTATATAATTAGTTGGGTGAGATTTTTATATGTAAACGTAGTTGTCACAATTATATTGGTTATGTGCATGATTTTTGATGTTTATGTCCATAATTCAAATATAATCAGACATTATTTGTTATATAAAATTTATTTTAATATTATGTTAATTAATATATATGTGTGTATGTATAAATATTAATTTGTATATAAATAAATATTCACTATTCATATAAATCATATATGATTATATACTATATAATATTTATTAAAAAAATTTCTTAAACTTTTTTGCGTTTATTATTAATTATAAACACTAAAATTTAATTTAATTTTATATTATATTATATATTTTATTATCAATATTTAATAATTATAAGGATTGATTATTTTATGTAAAATAATTAATGATTCAAAAGTTTGATTTTGTATTTTTTAAAATTACCATATCATATCAGAAGCCCTTGAAAATTTCATCCAGAATTTTTTAACATTAGTTTATATTTTTTAGTAATTAATATAAATTTCGACAGAATAGTGATTATTGTATTAAAAATAATATTTTAGTTTAGAAAAATATCAATTTTTTTCACAATCCCATAATGAGACCCTAGATTTTTGGAAATTTTGAATTTTAAATTTTTATCATAAAATTATTTTGTATCAATTAATTATGGCCGAAACTACTAATTAATTCATAGAAAATATATATTAAAATATTAAAATGATACTATCTGCAAATCTAAGTTAGTTTTGAGCTAGAAGAACTTTTACAAATTATTATATATATTTATTTATTTATTTTATATTTTTGTATATATAATAAATCATGAAATTATTTACCTTTGATTATATATATATAATGAAATAGTTAGTTTATATTTCGCATATGTTAAAAAAAATATTTTGCATATATATATATATATATATACACATATGTGCATTTATTTATCTACATATATATATACATAAATGATTTAAGTTATTAATTATAATATTTTATATAATTATATATATATAAATATATTTTTTAACATCTTAATAATTAAACATATTTCTAATACATATAGATGTATATATATATGTATAATTATTTAGAATTTATAATATATATACATGCATATATTTGGACAACATATAATACATACAAAATGAGCTAATGTGTCTATTGCGATATAAATCCCAACATCTAAACACGGGCATGTTATATCCTCCACAGATTATTATGTTACATATGCGCACACACATATGTATATGATGTGAGGAATGAGGAATATGGATCTTAAGGCTAGAATGAACACTAGAGGGGGGGGGGGGGGGGTGAATAGTGTTTATAAGAAATTACTAAATCTTTTTGAGTTATTGTTGATTTGTATACAAATGTATGCAATATTCAGACACGGATATAATCACAGAATCAAACACAGATGCAGAAATAAAGTAAATGCAGTAAAGAAAAGAACACAACTAAGTACGAATTTCCTTTCAAAAGCAATTGTACAATTACACCCTCGGTTTCAAGGCTACGAGGTACACCCTCCAGAATCACAATCCTCTGGGTAGAGATACTTCATTTTCGGGGCAACAAATTCACCCAATTGATTTCCAAGGCTACAATCACACCTTTTCTCGCTTGATTGATTTCCAAGGCTACAATCACACCTTTTCTCGCTAGGTAGATTACAAAGAAGCCTATAACTCTGAATAGCACTGGGATCTTGTTGAGATAGTGATAAAGAATCAAACCAGAGATGATCTAGTTAGATTCAATGTTGATTTCGGCAGAGTGATGATAGGATTTTAAATAAGAAAATGTGGAAGAAGAAGAGAAGTGAAAAACCAGAAAATCTGATATAAAATTCGTTGAAACCAACCCCTATTTATAGAACAACAACAACCATGTCTATTCATGAAAGGTTATGGCGAATAGACACTTCTTTTGAAATTCAAATTTTTGGTCCTAACCGACACTATGTCGACATGGGGTACTAGGGCATGTCGACATCCCAAAGGAAATTTTGATGTTTTGTTTTTCTTTGAAAATAACTTTATCTTATATTAAAACTATTTTAAACTTTATTAATATACCTAACTATAGATAAAATACATAGATAAATATAGAGAATAATATATATAAAATTTTACTATAATTTTATATTTAAATCTAAGTAAATATTAAAAGTTAAATATATTAAAAGATAGTTTAAAACAAACGAAGTTTAAAACAAGAATTTATTTAAGAACAAAATCAAAGAATATTTTTAAGGCTAAAACATCTTTTTGAAAAGATAATTTTTAAGGCTAAAACATTTTGAAAAGCAATTTTGAAAATCATTTTGAAGTAGTTTTGCAAGCTTCTTCCTGTAGAATATCTCATCATATCAGGACTCGAGAACTTGTACAAAACCAGGATGTTCGTGGGTTTATAAACCACTTGTCGTAGGTTTGTAAGCTACTTGTCGTGGGTTTGTAAGCCACTAAAATGGTAGAAATGGGTTCCATCCCAAATGAAAATACGGAATGAAGATTTCAGTGCTATTGTGAAGTTTTAACATAATTCTAGACTCAATACTTATCTTGAAATCTTGAACTCTTGATAATCTTGATATTCTTGTTACTCATGAGTCTTCAATCTTGATATCTTGAATCTCTATACTGTACAGTCTTCATTCTTGGTACCTGCATGGTTAAATCCTGCATATACATACATATCTAAACTATAATGTTAGTATTTATATTTTATAATCTTATTCTAAGGTTGTTGTCATCAAAACCATCAACTCATGGACTAACAATCTCCCTCTTTTTGATGATGACAACCGTTGTTTATAAAATATTACTCGTATCCTAATAACTCCCCCTAAAACTGATAACTCCCCCTTAATCTATGCCTAACTCTTCTATTTTATATTTCTCCCCCTTTGTCATCAACAAAAACAAACTAACTCTAACCTATATAACTCTTAGTCTAATATCCTATATGATGATAGTGTTATCATACATAATCAATACTTACTGGTAAACCTAAAACTTAGTCCTAAACCACTAACATTCCTAACCAAGTACCTATATAATACTTATATATAACATATATAGGAATTATATATAAGAACACACAATATTTATTTATATATATATATGTTTATATTTACATTTTCGTACAACGTGACAAATATACACATAATGATGAAAAACGAAAAAGAAGAAACTACTGAGTATCTTTGACAATTGGAGATCTATGGATCGAACAATTTCGGTAATGGAAACAGAAATTTCCACGTCGTTCAACCAAGTTTTCGTCCTTGTCAAAACAAACTTTGCCAACGCAAATGACTTTGTCGTTGTCTTTCGCATGCTCTTCTTCCATTGGTTCTTCTTCTTCTTCTTCACTTTCCTCTTGTTCATGATCTCCTGAAGAGTCCTCGTCAATCAAGATTGGATTAGCATGATTGTCCATTAGAAATTTTTGCAAATTTCTAAGGATTTTCCCTTGCCTTTCCTGTTCTTTTGCCATTCGGAGTTGCACTATTTGAATTTCAGTCATTAACTGAATTGCATCCTTCAGAGAATCCTCCATTTTGTCACTCGGGCGAGCGTAGTACGTTGGAACGGACCAGAGGTAGGAGAAGGGAACGAAAAGGTTGATTTTATGTTTGATTTGGAAGAGGAGGCCATTGATAAATTGATTTCAGAAGATAGAACAGAAAGAGAACAGAAAGAATGAAGAAAATTTCAAAAATAAGAAGAATATATAACCAATTATTTGAATTTTGGTGGGAAAAAAATTTTAAAATTAAAAAAAACGTTATATGTCGACATGGGTATAGAAGGGATGTCGACATGGTTCTCAATATTTTTACTATTTGATTTATTTTGATTTAATTTTTAATTATACTTTGTTATTTATATTTTATATTTCAGTTAATGAACAAATACCTAATTCTCTTCTTAATTTAGTAAATGTAGATTCATTTAAGGGTTTTGTTAAGATATCGGCAATTTGATTTTCAGAATTGATATAGTCGAGAGTAATTACTTCTCTACTTATATTATCTCTGAGAAAATGGTGTCTGATATCAATATGTTTAGTTCGAGCATGTTGAGTAGTATTTTTGGATAAATTTATTGCACTAGTATTATCACAATAAATTGGTGATTTTGAGATATTTAAACCAAAATCTTTTAAAGTTTGTTGCATATATATTACTTGAGAACAAGCCAAAGCAGTAGAAATATACTCTGCTTCAGTTTTTGATAGAGAAACTGTGTTTTGCTTTTTACTAAACCAGGAAATTAGAGAATGCCCTAAAAAGTGACAAGTTCCACTTGTACTTTTTCGGTCTGATTTACAACCAACATAATCAACATCATAGTAAGATATTAAGTCAAACGAATCATTTTAGGATAAAATAAGCCATAATCAAAGGTGTGTTTAACATATCTTATAATACGTTTTACAGCTTTTAAGTGAGTTTCTTTAGGTTGGGATTGATACCTTGCACAAAGACAGACACTATGCATGATATCAGGTCTACTCGCAGTGATATAGAGTAGTGATCCAATCATTCCTCTATATAATTTTTGATCTACATCTTTCGAGAGATCTTCTTTACTAAGGTACTCATTGGTTGCCATGGGAGTGGGTTTTCCACTCGCAGTAGTCAAACCAAATTTACTAACTAGGTCTTTAGCATATTTTTCTTGACTAATAAAGATACCATTATCTAATTGTTTTATTTGTAATCCTAAAAAGAAGTTTAATTCACCCATATGACTCATCTCAAACTCTTTTGTCATTATTTCAGAAAATTCTTTATTCATTTCAAAATTAGTTGATCCAAAAATGATATCATCTACGTAGACTTGTACTAGTTGAATATCATTTTTATTTCTTTTAATAAAAAGAGTATTATTTACTTTACATATTTCAAAATTTGATTGTAACAAGTAAGATCTTAGTCTATCATACCAGGCTCTAGGAGCTTGCTTTAGACCATATAGAGCTTTCTTAAGTTTGTAAACATGATTTGAAAATTTATCATTTTCAAAAAGTGATGGTTATTCAACAAATACTTCTTCTTTTACAAAACCATTTAAAAATGCACTTTTAACATCCATTTGAAATAATTTGAAATTATTATGATTTGCGAAAGCAAGTAGAATCCTAATGGCTTCTAATCTTGCTACGGGGGCAAAGGTTTCATCAAAATCTATTCCTTCTTCTTGACAATAACCTTGAGCGACTAACCGGGCTTTATTTTTAACAACCTCTCCTTGTTCATTCATTTTATTTTTATAAACCCATTTAGTTCCAATTATTGTTTTAATTTTAGGTCGAGGAATAAGTTCCCAAACATCATTTCTAGTGAATTGATTTAATTCTTCTTGCATAGCCAAAATCCATGAATCATCAGTTGATGCTTCTTCTGGATTTTTGGGTTCAATAGTTGATATAAAAGCTACATTACTCATTTGACTTAGTTGGTTTCTAGTTTTAACAACAGATTGCATCTCTCCAAGTATATTTTCTATAGGATGATCTTTTAAAAGTTTAATCCTTTTATTAGGATGATTTAATTCATTATTAGTTTCAGTTGACTCTTGGTTTTGAGTGATTAAATCCTCTTCATCATTTATTTCTTCAAAATTTTTGAAATTTTCATCAAATGAAACATGCATTGTTTCTTCGATGGTATTAGTTCTTAAATTAAATACTCTGTGTGCTTTACTTCTATTAGAGTATCCGATAAAGATACCTTTGTCGGATTTAGGGTCAAATTTATCTAAGTTATCTTTTGTATTTAAAATAAAACATTTACTTCCAAAAATTCTAAAATAAGATACCTTAGGTTTCTTTGAGTAAATAAGTTCATAAGATGTCTTATCAGTTAAAGGTCTAATTAAAATTCTATTTAAAATATAACAGGCAGTAGCAACCGCTTCTGCCCAAAATTACTTTGGTAAATTACTATCAGAAAGCATAGTTCTCGCACACTCTTGAATCATCCTATTTTTACGTTCTACTACTCCGTTTTGTTGTGGAGTTCTTGGAAATGAAAAATTGTGAATTATTCCCTTTTTATTGTAGAATTCTTCAAACTTTTCATTTTCAAATTCACCACCGTGATCACTACGGATGGTTATAATTTTTTGAGAAAGTTGATTTTGAACCCTTTTTGAAAAATTCTTAAAATATTCAAAAGTATCACTTTTATGTTTTAAAAATATTGTCCATGTAAATCTAGAATAATCATCTACAATTACAAAAACATATTTACTATTATTTATTGATAGAATTTGAGATGAACCAAATAGATCAATATGAAGTAATTCAAGAGGTTTTGAAGTAGAAATTATATTTTTTTAATTTAAAGGAGCTTTTTCTAAGTTTTCCTAGTTGACATGCATCACATAGACTATCTACTTTAAAATTCATTTTGGGGAGGCCTCTTACTAGATCATGTTTTGACAGTCTAGATAAGAGTTTGAAATTCAAATGCCCAAATCTCTTATGCCAAATCCAAGGGTCACTTGCATTTGCCAAAAGACACAAGTTATCATTTGAAATTTTCATACTAAGAATATAAATATTATTTTTTCTAATTCCCTCAAATATTATGGTTGAATTATTATCATCAATGTGCACTTATCTTTTTCAAAATTAATTTTATATCCTTTATCGCATAGTTGACTTATACTTAGCAGATTGTGTTTCAGATTCTTAACTAGCAAAACATTAGTAATAATAGGAGTTTCAGAGTTACCGACTTTGTCGATGCCAATCACATAACCTTTTAAATTGTCTCCAAAGTTAACCAGTCCTCTGTCTTTGTATATTATATCATTCAGCATATCTGGATTCCCAGTCATGTGTCTAGAACATCCACTATCGAGTATCCATTTGTTCTTTTTGATCTGCACAGTTTGTTTGTTCTGGATTGATTCCTCAACTCCCATAAAGCATGATTCCTGCACATCAAACAATCTTAGTAGACAACTTGAATTTGAATATTGATTATATGCAGACTCAAGAGACAATGATGATCTGAATATTTCTAAACAAGCATTAACAAATTTCTTAAACATAGGCATTTAAAAAAAAATCTTTTTCAAAAATCAGATTATGAAACTTTTGAAAACCTTACTCTGATACCAAATGTGAGGAATGCAGAATATGGATCTTAAGGCTAGAATGAACACTAGAGGGGGGTGAATAGTGTTTATAAGAAATTACTAAATCTTTTTGAGTTATTGTTGATTTTTACACAAATGTATGCAATATTCAGACACAGATATAATCACAGAATCAAACACAGATGCATAAATAAAGTAAATGCAGTAAAGAAAAGAACACACCGGATTTTATACTAGTTCGGAGTTACCCTACATCCAGTCCCGCACAACTAAGTACGAATTTCCTTTCAAAAGCAATTGTACAATTACACCCTCGGTTTCAAGGCTACGAGGTACACCCTCCAGAATCACAATCCTCTGGGTAGAGATACTTAATTTTCGGGGCAACAAATTCACCCAATTGATTTCCAAGGCTACAATCACACCTTTTCTCGCTTGATTGATTTCCAAGGCTACAATCACACCTTTTCTCGCTAGATAGATTACAAAGAAGCCTATAACTCTGAATAGCACTGGGATCTTGTTGAGATAGTGATAGAGAATCAAACCAGAGATGATCTAGTTAGATTCAATGTTGATTTCGGTAGAGTGATGATAGGATTTTGAATAAGAAAATGTGGAAGAAGAAGAGAAGTGAAAAACCAGAAAATCTGATATAAAATTCGTTGAAACCAACCCCTATTTATAGAAGAACAACAGCCATGTCTATTCATGAAAGGTTATGGCGAATAGACACTTCTTTTGAAATTCAAATTTTTGGTCCTAACTGACACTATGTCGACATGGGGTACTAGGGCATGTCGACATCCCAAAGGAAATTTTGATGTTTTGTTTTTCTTTGAAAATAACCTTTATCTTATATTAAAACTATTTTAAACTTTATTAATATACTTGACTATAGATAAAATACATAGATAAATATAGAGAATAATATATATAAAATTTTACTATAATTTTATATTTAAATCTAAGTAAATATTAAAAGTTAAATATATTAAAAGATAGTTTAAAATAAGAATTTATTTAAGAACAAAATCAAAGAATATTTTTTAAGGCTAAAACATCTTTTTGAAAATCATTTGAAAAGATAATTTTTAAGGCTAAAACATTTTGAAAAGCAGTTTTGAAAATCATTTTGAAGTAGTTTTGCAAGCTTCTTCCTGTAGAATATCTCATCATATCAGGACTCGAGAACTTGTACAAAACCAGGATGTTCGTGGGTTTGTAAGCCACTTGTCGTAGGTTTGTAAGCTACTTGTCGTGGGTTTGTAAGCCACTAAAAAGGGAGAAATGGGTTCCATCCCAAATGAAAATACGGAATGAAGATTTCAATGCTATTGTGAAGTTTTAACATAATTCTAGACTCAATACTTATCTTGAAATCTTGAACTCTTGATAATCTTGATATTCTTGTTACTCATGAGTCTTCAATCTTGATATCTTGAATCTCTATACCGTACAGTCTTCATTCTTGGTACCTGCATGGTTAAATCCTGCATATACATATATATCTAAACTATAATGTTAGTATTTATATTTTATAATCTTATTCTAAGGTTGTTGTCATCAAAACCATCAACTCATGGACTAACATATGATCCATGTATTTAAATTAAATCAAAACAAATTAACTATATATTACAAAATATATAAATTTAAATAAAATACATGATTTTATTTAAACCAAATTTAGAAATATTTTAAATAAATTAGACTTCATAGGCCAAATAAAGATCCAATATGGTAAAAAAATTTGAAATTCACCTATATTTTCCGCTGCGGGCTGGTCTAGTTCCAACAATAGTATCAGAGTCCAATAGCCTATGCGATCTAAATTTGTCATGTCAGGGTTAACTATTAAGCTCAAAACTCATAAGGTTATCCCTAATAAAAAAAGGCCAATTTAAGTTGGGCCTTGGGCTAATTTCAAAATTGTTTTAAAATTAAAAATAAAAGTTTTAAATTTACTAGGCCAAATTTAAAATAAGAAATATATTATAAATGTTATAATATAAAATTTCAAATTGTTTTGAAAATATAAGATTTTTAAATTTAAAGGTTAAATTTAAATATAACATTTACATATTAGTATAATGAAAATTTTAAAAATGTTTGAAAATTAATATAAATTAATTTCAAAATTTATAAAGTTTAATAATAAGATTAATAAAATATATTAATTAAATAAGTTAAATAATTAAAAAATATATACATGTATTATATATTACGATATATGTTATGTTGTTTTAAAATGTTTAAAATAACATAAGTATACATGTGTGTGTGTGTATGAATTGAATTTTGAAATTAACATAATTTAATTAAAATTGTTTAAATAAATAAATAAATAAATAAAAGGTTAATTAATTAAATGAATATACACATATATAAGATATATGTATGATACTATAAAGGTTATAATATGTAATAAATATTTTAAATAAATGTTATATTAAAATAATATAAAATTAATTATAATAATTAATCAACAAAATTATTTAAATAAGATTTAATTAATATAATATTATACATACGACTATTATATAAGTAATTTAAAATATAAAGTTATATAATAATAAAACTTATATAATATGAATATATAAACTAAATTGGAACATTAAAGAAATCCTAAACAGACTTAAGGGATAAATATATACTTATTGTACGTATACCATGATTTCAAATGTGCCCGACACTTGAATCATGAGGGTATATCATAAAAAATACATTATTTCATAAATCGATATCGCTAGATATAATAGACTGAAGATTATGAATCTTTAACATAAAGTTGTCCTCTATCATTTATATATTAATAGATTACTTGCATGCTCTTTAGTTGTTGAGCTTCCATCAAGCTAAGGATGTTATGTGCAGTAGTTAATATATTGAATAGATGAGGTAAGATAACTGCATATATTTGTTGAGATTTCCTTAAGGTATGTGCATTATACTTAGGCCGTCACGAAATGATAGGTCCAAGTGAATAGTCCCACTTTACTTGTTGAGCTTTCCTCAAGGTAAAGACGGGATTAAGATAAGGAACCACGGGTTAGGAATTGTATATGATACACCCAATAAGGAGTTATCCATCGTATGCGGGCCTATGATTTGTTGAGCTTTCCTCAAGGTCAGAATCCCAAGGCATATGAGTCCTAACACCCACTAGTGAAGTCGAAAGACTTCTATGTTTCACTTAGGGTTTGGTGAAACATAAAAGCCTAGTGGGAGCCTTATTAAAAAATGAAATGATAACATTTAACCTTTCTAATATTGTAAGAACATATGCTATATAATGTTATAATAATCTACGCTGATAAATTTGTGCATTTAAAAAAGATTGATAAAATGTTTATCAATCAAGAATACAAACGAATTGGATTGACAAATAGAAATATAACATATACTTACCAATAAACAATTATTGCATGTTAACATTTCAACACCCATGCAAGTGCTTGATTTTACAACTACTAAATACATTCTTAGTTTGGTCACTTATGCATTTATTTGGTTGAGATCATGTATTGCATTCTATGAGTTTCGAACTCTAAAAGCAATACAAGACTATGAATATTTGATCCATATACAATCGCATATAAGTGTTATATGGTGAAAAATCAAAGTTTGTAATGTACAATATTTCGATGAAATTAAGTCGTCCGAAAAACTAAATAAGCCTTAGTGCAAGATCGAGTATTCAATTTTAATGATTACAAAAGGATCGTATCATGTTAAATGTAACACTATACCAAAACTACAATATAAATCTAAGAACTCGACCACTGAAATGTTTGTTTGATCAGTTTACGCAAAGCGCAACATATCTAATGTCCTTAAAAGTAAAGGATAATCAAATGCGCTTTTGTAAAGAGTTCATTATTATATTGTAGTAAGGGTTTTCTTTTGAATGGTTTGACCATTTAGAAAGAATAATGAATGTACAATACTAGATGTGATTAAAGGTATAGTTGGGACGAAGAGAGTGAATAGTCACTTCTGCTTCATAAAGAAACAACATAAACGAGAATTGTAATAATAGTGATTGACATTTAACATTAGAATAAGGAATATGATTTCTAGTCCAAAATGTATTTTCATATAGAAAATTGTTTTATATGTTTGAGTTCAAGATATTTGATCAAAGAACTCTCCATGGTAAACTAGTTGCAGTATATGAAATAAATAAATCTAAAGTGAATGATGGACCTCCAAATTTAATACTATTATAGTACTGACGGAAATAGTAGGAGCATGCCATATAGTACTTATTGATTGCATTGAATTACTAAATTGTTTGCGTAAAACATACCGAACATTATTTATGAAATAATGACTATTTTTTGGTATCGATTGAAAAATAGACACAACTATATTTCAATATGAATACTATAAATATTCATTATGAAATAAAACTATAATGTGGTATTTGTTTTCATAACAAAAGTGGTGCATTGAAAAACACAGAAGTATCTAATATTAATTATAGTTATTTTGGAATTATAGACTAAGCCGTAGTTTTGAGAAATAATTTTATTATATAATTATGAATCATATGATATTGGTTAATTATATCTCAACAGTTAAGGATATTCACCCATTCAATAGAAGCATCATAAAAGTTGATGAACTCTTCGGATTGATGCATATAGATGTATAATAACGACCCAGAATTTTATCACTTTAAATATGGATAATTAATATATTTTTAGATAATTAATAAATGGATTTTATTACTTAAAGGTACCCTTTTTAATTAATAACCAGTGATGAGAAAAGGATTTTCAAAATATGTTTACAAGAATATTTAATTTAAAGGGAAATAGGAAATGTGACTGGAAAGTTTTTTCTAAAAATCCAGTTTTTCATCATCAAAAGGTTGTTTAAATTATTGTGAACACCTTAGTGCATATAATCACATACTTATATAAATAATATGCACTTAATTAAGGATGTTAAAAGGGTAAATATGTGTGTACTTATGAAAAATTAGTGATGCGACCATTTTCAAAAAAATTAAAATAAAATAAAGAAAATGGAAAAGTCACCTTAACATGACATATTGGTACACTTAAGGATTTAACATGTTGGATAAAGGGAAGCTCCTTGATCCCTTGCGTATGCTACAAGGAGGAAAGGGGTGTGATGATGTGACATGAAATTGTGGAGGGCATGGTACTTAAGGACTTTATGGTAAATTCACAAACTTCTTTTCCATAAAAAAAAATTCAAAATTTCTCTCCATCTTTATTCTCATTTTTACTTTTTACAAAATTTTCACCTTCTTCTCTTAAGCTCTACACTCTATTTAATGGCTTTCAACTACCTTTCAAAAATAAAAAATCTTCTTTTTACCTCCTTTCCAATTCTCAAAACCACTCAAATTTACTTCCTTTCTACTCCTAAACCCCTCCTCCTCCTAAAACAAGACCACACTCCACCACAATATCATAGACCGAGCCCAAAGGCGTCTAGGTCGATCCCACTTCGCCTTAGTTGAGCCCATCTACCTCCATTCCTGACTAAAAGTCAAGTCTTGCTTAGGAAAATTCAAGTTCTAGGTCTTATTTCAAGTTTTAGAAGGGTTTGCTTAAGCTTGATGAGTATTAACTATGTTATTTGGGAAAAATCACATTTTTACCTTAAGTCTAGTGTTTGTGTGTGGAATTGCTTGGTTATTGACCGGTTATGTGGTTTGGATGTGGATTTATATGTGTGTGTATGTGCATTTGTCTTAGACTTGAAAAGGAAGTCTAAAAGTGTTGTTAATGTCTGGTGTTTGTGGTTATGATATGATTATGTATGTTATGGACATGGGTACGTAGTGGTATGCTAAGAAAGTTAGCACCTTCACTTGGTTTACCAACATGGAATCCTTGTAAAAAACTATGGTTATTAGTTTTAAATGCAAAATCATTTTCAAGTTTAAACTTTGTTTAGTTTTATGAAATACTTACTTTATGTATTGTAAAAGTAAGTGAGCCTTCCAAGTAATAAGATTTCAAAAGGTAAACCTAGAAAAAAACAATTTCAAGTTATGGTATCCATAGCAATAGTCGCTGTGGATGCAGTTCACAAAAAATTAAACATTTTCTAAATTTAAAGTGTTTCTTTTTAAATGTTTTTGAAAACCATTTTCAATTAAATAAGTATAAAAGATAATTATCAAATACTTAATTAAGTATGAGTTACTAATTTATTAATTAAGGATAGTGGTTAATTAGTAATTAAGTTAAGTAATTAGTAATTAAGTATTAATCAAGTTGTTAATTATAATTAATTAATTAAGAGGGTTTTAATTAATGATTAATTAAGTAAAGAGTTAATTAAGTATAAATTTTTATTTAATTAATTATAATTATTAATTAACTCTAAATTAAATCTTAGTTAAAATTAATTAACCTTAATTCAATCTTAATTAAACCTGATTAGATTAATTAATTAGGGTTATTTATTATTTAATTACTAACCAGGCAGGGTTTAATTAATTAATCTAATCAGGTTTAATTAAGATTTAATTAAGGTTAATTAATTTTAACTAAGATTTAATTTAGAGTTAATTATGACTAATTAGTAATAAATTAAGATTTAATTATTATTAAATAAATGTTTAATTTAAACTCAATCGGTTCTATTTTAAGGTAGCTTCTTGGATAAGTAATTTGATTTTAAACAAGGGATCTCTTGTCTGTGCTTTTAAGTGGCCAAATAAGTATGGATAAGTTATATTAAACTTTGACATCTGTGTATCAAAATAAATCCCCATTCTGCTAAGTAGATTATTTGGACATACTTTTAGCAGAATAAATCTACATTCTACTAATCATTGATTTGGACATTGAACTATATGTCGGTTAATTCATACCGGACAAGTGATGGATTAGCTAGTGATTGCTGATTGATTTTTATTTACATTTATGTTGCTTATGTAAATACTAGTTATATGAGTTGGAAAGTCAAATTTAATCAAATGGTAACTTGATTTAGTACCATTGTGGTTGCTAAGTCTCTTTCCGTATTTGTAAAGTTATGGATTTAAATTAACATCAATTCTATATAAATTTAGGGTTAAGTGTTTAAAAATGATGTTCTAAAGTAAGTTAATTAATTGTTTTATTAATGAGATTTTAAAGTTAATTAATTATTCAAATATGACATTTAAAGGATTTAAACTTATTTTAATTAATTAAATAAAGGTATTTATAAATGATAATCTGTTTATAAAGGGATTTTACTTAATAAAAGGATTTATTTTAAAGAGATTTTCAAATGATATTTTAGTAAATGATATTGTATAAAAGAATTTATAAAGTATTTTTAAAGGAAGATTTATAAAAGAGTTTTATAAAATAGGAAAGGGATTTTATAAATCATTTTAGAGATTTATAAAAAGAAGTTTTATAAATTATTTTAGAAATTTATAAAATTATTTGTAAATATGAATTGGGCTTATAAAAAGGAAATTTATTAAAGGAATGAAATTTGTTTTAAAAATTTATCCTTCTTAATTATGGTGGTAAGGAAACACTCTTTCCATATTTAACACCGAAGGATGGTGCTTTGGTTTATACTAAGAATATTTTACATGATATTGTTTCAACCCATTTAATTATAAATTTGGAAAAGAGGAATCATCCTTAAGTTTTGTAAATATATTTGTGGTGTTGAGATAAGCATATGTATATATTTTCTAAGTATTGAAAGCATAGTGTTTTGGAAATATACTTATAACGTTGAGATAAGTATATAAATGTTTTATAAGTATTGAAAGGAGTATAAGAGATTTGTGAAAATATCTTTTGTAATGGTATTTTAAATCAACGATTTGAAAGTAATTTGATTTATGGAAATATTAATTGAAGGGGTTTAGTGGATCCCATCTGGAAATAAACCTGTGTTTGATTGTTTGTTTATTTGATAGTTAAATAACCGACTATCAAAATCTTGGCCAAAATATAACTCTGGAAATATCTAAGAGAAACACATGAGTTATATGGCACAGTCATCTTCGATGATGTTGTGTTGTGCGTATAGATCTCATTTTTTTCTCTCAGGAAAAATGATAAGGAAATCTGTTCACTCACCGGTTAAGAGGTGATCTCCTCTCTTATGCATTTGTCTGGTTATTTCCGAAAGAATCGAGGTTGAGTTTACCGGAAACTATCGAATGTTGTTTCAAAGAGACCGGGATCGTATAAGTATAAATTATCCGAAAACCACTTCGAATCAACTCAAGCGATGTATTAAAGACATCTTGAAAACGATTTGATCGAAGATGGAGCTCTTGAAGTGCGAGGACTACTTGCTACTAATCCTGATTCTAAAATGGAAATAGTATAAGTAGCGCCTTTGGTTTGTTCATATTCCGAACAACTTGTATGGATGAATGCTGGCACTACATTACTGCCTAGAGGGTAGTGTTAGCATTTCAAGTGGGATTTCTATATATAAGGTAAAATGTAGCCTCAAGCCTCATCAACCGGGAATGACTAAAATCAGGAGAGATGCAGCAGGGCTAATTGGTTCGCACCCATTAGGGTATGCCATTATGCATTTAGATATTTATTTATTTATGGATTTGGTTGTGCATGAGAGCTCTCGGAAAAAGGTTGCAAAGAAACCAGGGTGATGTCATATTTGGTACTATCAAGTAAGAGGTAGACCAGTCTTACATTGGCAAGGGTCCAAACGAGACCCTTAGTACATTTTCTAGAGGTGTACTGTGGTAGGTGGTAACCCAGTGCCTTGTCATTGTATGGAATCCATTCTCCAATAAGTGTTGTATAGACTTAGTTGTGCCCAACTATGTTGAAATGTGAGATGCAACCATTTCAGCTATTTTATCTATTTATTTTCAAACCCTATACATTATTATAATATCACTGGATTTTATGTAGAAATGTTGGTTATTGTAAGGTAAAAACCCATCCTGTTTATATGCGGCGTAGTCTTACGAGATACCTTTATTTTGAAAGATTTTTTTAATACATTAAGAATCCATTTGATTGTGTTTCTCATGCTGGTTTTACCAAACTGATCCGGGCGTTATTTTTCTTATAATGCTCGGGTCAGCCCGAGCATATTTTCTAGATTTAGCTAGACACTTTTGGAGCTTTCAGAAGATGAGCTGGATGCGTCCAAGACATACTTCCGTATTTTTTTATTTTCCGTCATTTGTTCTTGTTGTAGTTATCAGAAATTTTAAGGACATGTTGTTATAACTGTCCAGGCTGATGATGAGTTAGTGTTGTACTCCGATTTATGTATGTATATTAAAGTCTCTTTCTTTTTGTAAAGACTTATTTAGTATTATATATTACTTGTCATGTTTTTGTGAGATTCTATCTTTCTTCTTCTTTCCCTTTTCCCCTACAATCCGTCTTTCTGGCACTTGAATACTCGACACGTGAATACCGTGGATGTATTAGTGTCGACTTCTAGGGATTAAAAGGCGGGTTGTTACATGCATGCAATCGTAAGTCTATTAGAAGCAAAATGGTTCCACGTTCTTCATCATATTCACCGATGAGTTATCACGAACATGGACATGTGTATTTTATACACATGTAGCATGTCAATAGTAAATTCATGAGTATAAAATAGAAATAAATAAAATAACATGCGATAGAAAAAATTTGATTTGATCAAATGAGTGAGTATATTGGAAAGAGTTCTGAACGTACTTAAAATGAATAAAGATTCAATCTCAAAAGTCAGTCCTCCACATATGATACATAATTATGCATGACACAGATTAATCAAACTTTGTTGGACAATGTAAGATTAATTGTGAGTGAAGTTGAGTTACTTTCTTTCTATAATGTCATGTGCTTAAGAGTAGTACACAAGGTTAATATTATTTCATCTTAATAATAGTTTACAAAATCATACAAGATATGGGTTTATAAGAAACCCCAGCATATCATAGGCTAAGGATTTGGTAGGTTGTGCAAGTCGAAAGATTGCATGTATTAATTGTTCGTGAGGGATCTTGTATGAATCTCCCTAAAAGAAGTTTGGGATGGACTGTCATTAAATGACATATTTATGTTTTGAACATAGTTTTGTAAACTAAAACCGAATCAGTTTTATATATGGAAATTCATAAAATGTTTATGAATGCTCATTCCATTGCACTGAGAAACAATGGTTGTTTCAAGAAATACTAACTTCATAATGAATGATTTCTTTGAAAAAATATTGGTAGTAAAATGGAAGTGAATACGATCCAAAGATAAAGCTGATTACATAGGATGAAATGAAATTAACCTAACCTAAATGAACAAATCGCATTAGAGTGTCTAACAAGTGTTCTTGCACACTAAAAAGCAACTATGAGTTTCTTATCAATGTCAAGAACAGATAATCCTTAGTTGTTTAATTAAACTATTAAGAGTGTTAACTCTATTATATGGTACGATGCGTAGATCCGAAACAGATTCCAAGTATATTATCATGATTTTGATAGTTGTATCTAAAGAGATTGATCCATTGACCACAAATCTGTCTTTATGAGAAAGACAAATGCTATTGGAATTTAAAGAGCAACGTTGACATGAATAACCTCATGAATTTGAATTGTTGAAATTAACGTAATAGATTCGTTATTCAATGTGCTTAAGTTAATTGGGATTTACTCACAAAATTATCACTTAGTATGACTTTATGTTTTGTGTGTATGTATTGAAACCGAAAATTATAAATAATGATTTAGAGTAAGTTGTTTACACATAATAACCAAAATATCTCAAAGTCGGTAAGAGTGATATTAAGTTTGTGAGCCTTTGTATATAATCCAAGAAATGATAGAATGTATCATTTTATTAGCGTCGGAATTGAACAATATTTTGATAGAAATCAAAAGGTTTGATCATCCATCAAAATGCAGAAGAAGCATGTGTTCATAAGAAAGAACGTTAAAAGGTACATAGATATTTCTAAACCATAAGTAAATAATGCAATGCTGATTTTTAACGATGTACATGTGTTAAAATTAGTTTTAGTTGTTTTAATACTCATTGTTGGATTGTAAATAATGTCTTTTATAGTAAGTATGAAAGATATTGGGAATGTCCCAAAATGATATGCAAGGACGCCTTATTAAAATGTTTGACACGGAACATGTAAGATGGATTCCTTATGCATTGGAAATAGGAATTATTATACATGTTATGTTATTTACGATATCGTGTTTTGTTTATGTATTAGATACATTAAGAAAATATCAAATCCAAATAGATTTTACTAAATGGTTATTTTAGGTGTGCTCATGTATTTATGAAATACTCGAGAAAGGTTTACAGAAACAATGAACTCCTTATGAAGGAGTGATCAGACTCAAACTTCATAAGTGATATTGAGTATAATATATCAATAATAATTTGAGTTAAGAATCTTCAAATTAGAAATTTTCCAAATAAAACACCGTGGCTGATTCAATGAAAAGGCTAAGTACATTGCCTTGAATAGCGTTGCAATAAAATGACAAATGTATATAAATATAAATGCATAAATTTATAACTGAGCCGAAGAGTGATTCCAATTGTTGAGAATCCCACAAAATTGTTATATGATAACAATGTCACTATATAATTCGTATCAGGACTTAAAGCTCACTGGAAGTTGAGAGACATACTCCGAAGCATTCCATATGATAAAAGAGTTTATCAACATCAGAGAGAGTTGATTGATAGATAATTGAAACATAATAGCATACCCGTTCACTAAGAAGCTAACCTGATCAGTTTATAGGAAATCGATTGGAGAAGTTGGAATAAGATTCCATGATTGACCCCAAGTGCAAGTAGGAGATTGATAGAGTCAGGGGTATGACCTAGGGGCAATTATGTAATTTGTCTCATATATCTAGCTCGTTGACCAATCTTGTTCGAAATAAAAGGTATTTTCTTTCTAAAATATACTTGATATAATGTGGTTATATTAATTAATTAATTTAATTAAAAGTATAAAATCCATAAATGGTATGTTTTGTGATAGTAGTCACAAAGTGTTGTAACCGTGAGTAATTTATCACAATAAAAATAAATATACCATTTTAAATGCTCCTAGTCAACATGCATCGAGATTGGATATCGATGTATTCGTTGAGACTAGAGTATGTAATGCTCTTCAAATAATGTTGAGTGTATTACTCATGGCTGCTGAGGAGTACCTAGAGGTTACGTACTGATAGTTATTGCATAACTATGGAACGATTCACTCGATAGTTTTCTATTGGTTAATATAACTAAGGTTAAATAGAAAATATCAACGTGACTGATTTACACAGGTCTCTCGACCTAGGAATACTGTGGATTTTCAATATGAAAGCTCCGCTTTGACTATAGTCAAATCATGGCATGGCGTTCCGTCGAGTGACTATAATTGGGTCGAGTGGATGTATTGAAAGTGAAGCACTATTCAAGAGAGGATTCATCTCCTCAGTTATTGTTTGAACTAAAAATAACATAAACACCCAAGGAAAGTAAGTAGAGAATAAAATGTAAAGAAAATAAATGAAAATCAAGTAGGAAAATGCACAAAGAGATTTATAGTAGTTCGGCATACTCTGGCCTACGCCATTTCAAGTTTTCCTTTATTATATTATTGTTTACAGGCACAAGTTCATACGGGTTAGCACGACTCTATTAGAGGTCGGTATAACTCCGATAGAGATTACAAGAAATTAAAGAAAAGAGAGCAAGGGTATAAAGATCCTAAAAAATGAGCCCCGCCCCTCTATTTATAGAGGTAAGGAGCGTAAAATCTCGCACAAAACATCTCTACCCCGTTTTCAACGCCAAAGACTGCTTCTCCATGAAAATAGGGTGCCACATGATCAATTTTGGACTCCAAGCTCATGAGTCGGTACCGACCCCTAAGATGGCCAAACTGGTCATCTTGAATCCTTATCTTCGACTCGTCTTGTGGTTAGCTTCGTGATTCCATAATTGTTTGTACCAACATTAGCTTGTTTCTGAGTCCAATTGACGGAGTTGTGGAAGAACAAAGTTGCTGATTCAAAAATTTGTGGAGTCGATAGAGAAGTGTATGGAATTGTCAGAACAACACTTGGAATAGGCTTTTGACATCGCGTAGAGGGTGTAGGCAGAAGGTGGGCCCTACCGGGCCAAGGAAGATGGGTCTGTACCGACCCATGGGGTAGGGTCGGTACCGACCCATAACTTGAGTGGTTCCCGATTCTTGGATTCTTGGAGTAAACACATACTTACCTTGTGATCTTAAATGTACTTGGGTTTTGTGGTCACCTCTCCGGGCGTCTTGACTTGATAACTTTGAACTTTGACTTGTCGAGTTTGTTCGTATACTGTCTGGTCAAAAGGCGGAATAACACTTGCCCCCCAAAACAAACCTTGCGAATGGAAGGCGTGCTTTACCCAAGAAAAAATGTTGGTGCCAATGAGATGTTAATAGTTGAATTTCCCATTTATCAGTCGATCAAGCTGTCGCGAATCATCCTGTTCCTTTGGATTCTCTTATCGATCAAGGGCCATTTCAGACCCGTTATAGTCTAAGATTCTAGACTCTGCCTAAGTGTTATCTATACATCATCATCATTTCGATTTGGTCGGAGTTATTATATAACATATCAAAATCGTCCCGTGTTCATCCGGGAGTTCTATTCTATTACAAGGCATTCCAGTCCTCATATGTTCTAAGGTTCGATCCTTCTGAATCGTTTTTATATTTAGCTTAATGCACGATCTCTTCGGATTGGTTATTGAATTTTTTGGTCGTTCGAGGCTGATAAGTAAATCTGTAGTCTTGTCGGACTGTTAATCAAATCTATGGCTATTCGGGGCCGACAATCAAATATATGGTCGTTCGGAACCAATAATCAAATCCATGGTTGTTCGGGATCGATGATCAAATCCATGGTCGTTCGAGGCCGATGGTCGTTTAGGGCCAATAATCAAATCCATGGCCATTCGGGGCCGGTGGCCATTCGGGGCCGATAATCAAATCCATGGCCGTTCACGGCCGATTGCCGTTTTAGGCCTGTAATTTAATCTTTAGCCGTTCGGGGACAATGGCCATTCGAGGCCGATAATCAAATCCTTGGCTGTTTGAGGTCGATAACCAAATCCACGGTCTCTCTGGACCCTTGCTAAGCCCCATCCACTCGCTCTCTGGCGAGGGGACTCAACGACAAGCAAACCCATCTGCTCATTCTCTGGTAAGGGGACTTACTTCTTGCACTTCAGTCTCGCCCTTCCGAATGGGACTTAAAGTGATCAATATTAGTCATCATGCTGAAGTGGGTTTTAATAACCAAATTAAACATAAAAAACAATATAAAGTCTAACATCGAGATAACAACCTCATCGGGCATTACAATCTAGCATCCAGCTCAGAGCTTGCTTAGGGACCATTCGTGATCCCATGCACGAGTAAGTGACTAGACTATATTATTGCATTGTTTATTGAAAAAGGGAAATAGAGGGTGAGAACCAAGCCCGATTCCCTGCCATCCCGATCATGAGATGACTATCCTTGACCTTGATCTAAGGCTATTTCCATTCACTACAGTTGATGGCTACTCCTGTTCCACTACCGCAGCTCGGTTCCTTACATACTATTGTAATCGGTTATCTCTGACCTATTCCTCATTTAGATCCTGCAAGTGTCTACAATCATTCATGTTATGCCCATCCAGCTCATGGAATGGGCGCTACTTTCCTAACTTCCTCTTATTGTTAGTGGGCTCTCTCCTTGTTGGTTTTCAATAAGGGATCTTTTCCCTAGTATCCAAATAAATCCGCTCTGGGGTCTCGTTTAAATCTGTGTAAGAATAGAATCTCGGTTCTCTCCTTTGTCACTTTGACCATTTAAAACATCATCCATCTTTGTTTTCATTTCCCATTGTTGGATCCTTTAACGGGCGGTCCTCTGCCATCTACAGGTTGATTTCTTCCTAATCACCCTCGACATCGTCCTGATGCTAGTATCTCGGCTTCATGATAAAATTCTACGAGGTCCATCGGAGGATCCCATTCCGGAGCAACCTTGAAATCCGTCTTAACGACTATTCCTAAGAGCTGCCATCAAAACCATTGAAGGGTCTGGCTTATTGACAGCAACTGCCACCGCATTAAACCATGTTAGAAAACTCCTAAGCATCTCTCTAGCCCTCTGTTTCATACTTGCTAACGTCGTTACATTCTTGGGTCGTGAGATACGAACCCGAAACTGCTTCATGAATCTGTTCACCAACTCGGCCTATATGTTGATGGAACCGTTCTCCAACTGTCTAAACCATAACACCGCAAAACCTATCAAATATAAAGGGAAACACCATCCCATTCTTCAAACGTACCCAACACCTCAGATATACCTCATGAAATGAACCGTTGGGTCCGTCTTCCATTGTATGTTTCCAGTGTAGGTAACTTGAAATCAGACGGATTCATAGCGTATCGAATGTTTGAAGTGAATGGGCTCCTGCTCATATCTTCCAAGCTCTAGTTAGGCAATTCAACCCTCATAGCTCATCTCACCAAATTAACAAGTCCGCCATCATCATTCAAAGGAACTCTAAAGTTAGCATTCTCAACCCGCCTCCCGACTCTACGAGAGAATTCTCGTACATACTCCTCCGGCTGTGCTTTCGCATTCCGGTCCGCATTCACACGCTTTGCTTCAGCTTTAAAATGTACATCATTCCTTCCAAGGCCAGGATGACCCATGCCCCCAAAGCCCTTGTGGGTTGGTACCAGCCAATGCTTGTGGGTCGGTACCGACTTGTATTTGGCTCGGGGTTTGTCCCGGGTCGTTCTTCTCCACTCCCAACTAGCCGTGCTTCGATTTCAGGTCCTTGATTCTGATTTGCAACGACTTCGGTTGTTCCCATTTGTCCCATTCTTCTGAAGAAATTCTCTATCATCTCTTCCTGGCGTGCTATCATTCTTTCCAGCAGTCCATTCATCGTAATTGCCATCTCATCCCTGGTATGTAGATTGATGAGGGGTTAGCTCCTGAGGACGCCTCTTGGCTGCCCTTTGGTTGATTTCCTATAACGATAGTACTACTAGTTGATTGTCTAGCCATTTCAAATCTTCCCAAGTCTTGAATTTGCGAGTTCATGTGTTTCTCAGTAAATGCACCAAAATGTTTGAACAAAAATGGCACAAACACCCAAGGAAAGTAAGTAGAGAATAAAAAGTGAAGAAGATAAATGAAAAATGAGTAGGAAAATGCACACAGAGATTTATAGTGGTTCGGCGTACTCTGGCCTATGTCTACTTCAAGTTTTCTTCTATTATATTGTTGTTTACAGGTAGGAGTTCTTACGGGTTGGTACGATTCCGTTAGGGGTTGGTATAACTCTGATAGAGATTATAAGAAATTAAAGAAAAGAGAGCAAGAGCCCAAAGATCATAAAAAATGAGCTATACCCATCTATTTATAGAGGTAGGGAGCCTAAAATCTCGCACAAAACATCTTCACCTCGTTTTCCACGGCATAGATTGCTTCATCATGAAAATAGGGTGCCACATCATCACTTTTGAATAGGTCGGTATGACTCCAAGGTCAAGGGTCGATACCGAACCTTAAGATGGCCAACTCGATCGTCTTGAATCCTTCACTTTAGCTCAACTTGTGGTTAACTTCGTGATTCCATAATTGCTTGCACTAGTATTAGCTTGTTTCTGAGTCCAAATGACGAAGTTGTGGAAGAACAAAGTTGTTGATTCAGGAGTTCGTGGATATCGATAGAGAATTGCGTTGAATCATCAAAATAACACTTGGAATAGGCTCTTGACATCGTGCAGAGTGTGTAGGAAGAACATGGGCCCACCGGGCCAAGGAATACAGGTCGGTATTGACCCATGGAGTGGGGTCGATACCGACCCATAACTTGGGTGGTTCTCGGTTCTTGGATTCTTGGAGTGAACACACACTTACCTAGTGATCTTGGTTGTACTTGGGTTTTGTGGTCAGCTCTCCGGACGTCTTGACTTGATAACTTTGAACTTTGACTCATCGAGTTTGTTCGTATACTGTCTGGTCTAAAGGCCGGATAACAGTTATATAGGGTTAGTATCATGGTCAACTCAGGTCAACTCAAAGTCAAAGCCTCTAGCTAGAGCATTTTAATTGTTATTATTGAACCAAGGACTTTGTGTTTGGACTATAGAGTTGAATATGGATGATGTTGAAATTTCAACCATTACCAAATTCCATAAGTCCAAAGTGATATAGTTTTGACGAAGAGAATTGGTGTAAATAAATGTCACAACCGGGTAACGCTTATTAAACTAAAATTAGATTTTATAGAAACTGAGTAAGAGATAAATTTGGCCATAATATCACACCACCTGCTAAGTGACGTGTGAACGTTAAGATTCGAATAGTTTGATGTTAGTTGCTGATCGGATTTACACCCAAGAGTTACACAACCGAAATGATGAATTCTCTTAAGACCAAATGATTTAATTAGTTTATAATTGTTATAAATTAATTAATATTTATGAAATACTAATTATAAAATTTGAATATGATTTAAGAAATAAATAATGTTATATATGGTTACAATAGTTATAAATATATCGATCGATATGAGATATCAATAAAAGATTAAATTAAATATAATTGCATATATTTAATTTGGGCCAAATGGGCTCATGGCCCATGACGTTATAAGGGAGAAATCCATTGGTTTGGGTAGATATAGGAGGCGGCTAAAACATAGGGTTAGCCTTGGAGATAGATGGTTAAGATTAAAAGAGAATAAGCAATAAGATTAACCTATTTCTCCCTTATGCAATCATGTATACATGGATCTCTAAACCCTAATCTCTACACCTTTATTGGCCGCCATTATCAAATTGTTTGCTGGCCTAAATACATCCCCAAATTAACTCCCAAAATCTCAAATTAAATTCAAGTTAAATCCAAAGTTATTCGATAGTGAAAGATCGACGATTCTAGATTAGCAATCTGACGGATCGAGAGATATTCAGAGAAGGGAATACATTATTTCAGCGTGAACTCAAAGGCATCTATAATAGGTAATATTCATTCATATTACAGATATAATACCATGTTTTATAATATATTAATTATGGACAACCGAACACATATGTATATATTACTGTTATATAATTAGTTAAGTGAGATTTTTGTATGTAAACGTAGTTGTCATAATCAGATTGGTTTTGTGCATGATTCTTGATGCTTATTTTCATGATTCAAATATAATTAGACATTATTTGTTATATATAATTCATTTTCATATTATGTTAATATAAATATATGTATGTATGTATGTATAAATATATTAATTTGTATATATATAAATACATATACACTATTCATATAAAAGAATATATGATCATATACTATATAATATTCATTCAAAATTTTTATTATACCTTTTTATGTTTTATTACGAATTATAAACACCAAAAATTGATTTTATATTATATTACATATTTTATTATAAATATTTAATGATTATTTGGATTGATTACTTTAAGTAAAATAATTAATGATTCTAAAATTCTATTTAGTATTTTTTAAAATTATAAAATCATTTCAAAAGCTCTTAAAAAAATTTCCAAATTTTTTTAGAATTATTTTATATTTTTAGTAATTAATAAAATTTCGACCATGTAGTGATTATTTTATTAAAAATAATATTTTAACTCAGAAAAATGTCAAATATTTTTCCAACCCCTATAATGTAATCCTAGATTTTCAACATTTTTGAAATTTGAATTTTTTTAGTCAATTATTTTATATCAATTAATTATGGCCCAAACTACTAATTAATTCATAGAAAATATATACTAAAATATTAAAATTATAATATCTGCAAATCTAAGTTAGTTTCGAACTGGAAGAAAATTTAAAAATTATATTTATTATATATATATATATTTATTTTATATTTCTATATGTATAATAAATCATTAAATTATTTACCTTTAATTATATATTTATTATTATATATATATTTATATATATAATCAAATAGTTAGTTTATATTGCGCATATGTTAAAAAGTATATTATATATATATATATATTTATATGCTTTTATTTATCTACATATATATACATAAATGATTTAAGTTATTAATTATAATATTATAATTTATTTTGGAATTGAATTATTATTATTATTATTTTTATTTTTTTGGAAGTGGGTAAGAGTTTTATTTATGCAATTCCAACCCAGATCGTTTGGCCCAAGACTTGGCCCAAG
This sequence comes from Allium fistulosum, assembly GCA_030737815.1. Classification (NCBI taxonomy): domain Eukaryota; kingdom Viridiplantae; phylum Streptophyta; class Magnoliopsida; order Asparagales; family Amaryllidaceae; genus Allium; species Allium fistulosum. Next base: position 698,032,859 of record CM060906.1, read on the forward strand.
ACAACATACAAGGCACTTAACTGAAAAAAAACTACATTATACTTCGCACTTTCCAGAATTACACCAAAACTCCTATTCCTTCCTCATTCGAACTGGCGAAAATTCATGGGCGGCTGGAACGAGTAGCTTATACTTGGGATTTCTACCGATGGACATCGTAGATCCACTCCTTCAGTTTGAGTTGCACCTCGTCCCGACATAGTAAGTGTCTAATTTTTTATTCTTCTTTGAACCAAAAGCATGTCACCTTCCGCTAGTTTACTGACCTCTAAATGATTTCTTTGCTTGTTTTGAAACACACGATAGTTTCTCTCTTTCCACACACTCCATACAGCTACAGTGATGGCAATATCACTCAATTTGGCTTCCAGATCTTTGCAATGGGCTCTCTGAATCAGGTAATTGACTTCTTCTTCTAAGAGAATTGATTGAGATAATGAGTTAATTAAGTTTTTACACGATTTCCTCAGCTCTTTCTAGAAATTGCAGGCAAAAAAAAGATGTTCATGTGTTTCCGCCTCTTGATTGCATAATACACAAACTGTATCTCTTATTATTCCCCATTTTGATAGCCTATCTCTTGTGGGAAGTCTTATGAGTATAGCTTTGTAAGCTGTAAAGACCATCTTTGGATTATTGACATGATTCCAAATGATTTTGCTCCATAATACTTTATTGTCTTTGTGTCTGATCTCACTCCACGTTGATTTTGTGGAAAATTCGCTGCCAGTAGGCTTCCACACCCAGATGTCATTCTCTCTTCCACTGAAAATTGGCATAAACTGAATTTTTTGCTTAATAGCTTGACTCACTTGAATTGAAGAACAATTCCAATCATTGTTGTTTATCACTTCTAGCACTTTTTTGTTTGGACAACCAAAGTCAGAGAAAGTATTAAGCCCTAAAATATCAATCAAGGATTCACCTTGAATCCAAGGGTCTCTCCATAAATCAGTCTCCCTTCCTGTAGCTATTTCACGAGTGCAGCTAGAGGCTAATGTACTTCTTATTCTCATAATTGCTTTCCAATTAGCGGATGCATGATTGTCAATAGGCATTTGCTAGAAATTGCCTTTGATGTACCTTTTCCTCATCCATCTCCCCCATAAACCCCTACCCTTGATAATTCTCCAAGCTTGTTTCAGGGTGTATACCAGCCTTATTTCTTTAAGTCTTCTAAGACCCACTCCTTCTTCCTGTAATGCCCCAAAATTTTGAGGAAAATTATTTTAATAAAATAATTCAGTTCTAAAATATTTAGATTAAATGTTGAAGGATTTCTTGATGAAATGATGTGCAAGAGTATGTGTGCACATGCACACTGGAAATGGCACAAGGAAAAGGTTTAAGATCTCTGAAAAAAATGATGATAATAAAATAAATAAACAAAGAAAGGAAGCATTTCAAATATGATTTTGAAATGTGAATTATTAATCCAATTAAAATATGTTTTTCTGTATACATTAAAATTAAATACTCTTTGTGAAATTAGATATGTATACATACTGAAATTAAAAATATATTTGTATATTGAAATTAAAAATATGAAACATATGCATATGAATATTTTTACAGGAAGTAAGGAAGAATTAAATAAATACATATATGTCTATACACAGGTACATTTTTCCTTGAGCAAAAATATATTGGAACTAAGCAAGAAAAATAACATTAAAATGGTATGAGATATAATATAAGCAAGTATGTTATGTATAGGCAAAAATAGAAAGAGGGGGATTTCCAGAAATGAGCAAATGCGTAAATATAGTTAAGTCACACACTTTTAACATGACTTGAGTGAGTGGTCATTTTTTGAAAAAGTAAAGAAAAGAAAATGCTGCCTTTAACTAATTAATATGGCTGGGGTAATTAAGTATGGAAATATGAAAACATAAAATGCAAAATGCGTGATGTTAGTCTGGACAAAAATGGAATTTTGCCTTGAAAAGAAAAAAAAACCCTAGTGAAAATGCTTATAAATAAGTAGTTATAACCAGGGAAATCATTTTTACTCGAGATACTTAAAAATAAGAAAGGAAGAAAACATTTTAAAGGAAGGGAAAAATACTCAGGGATTTTCTGAATCAACTAGAAGGGGATACTTAGGTGAGTAATCTCACTAGATTCATGGCATTAAGACCTGATATGAGGCAGCCAAACTTTTATGTTGCTATTGATATTTTTTGGTTTTTGTTAAACACAGTTTTATTAATATTCTTTGAATGGTTTTGATTTGATATAATGTTTTGTTATGGATGCTTTTTTGGATGGCCTTGATCTGATAAGATGTTTTATTATGGATGTGCATGCTACTGTTTTATTATATTCTGAAAAGCTAAGGCATCAGATCTTAAAATCAGGGGAAGAATACTTATAACTGATATGGAATCATGGCAAGAAAATCTCAACAGAGAAAATAAAATAAGCTGCAATATACATTGTATAAGCGTTGAGGCTTTAGAAAAGGTATTAGGGGTGCAATAGAGATTTCTATGTGCTGAATCCCTGATCAAATAGCAAAAATCTACAAGACAAAAATTATGATTTAGCTAGATCTTGAATCTGGCTCAATCATAGTTATTTGCAGATCATAAAAATACATTATGCCATGTTTCTATTCTCAGTATAAATATTCTTGTACTTGATTCAAAGACAAGATATATGTTAGCAATTTTCTTGAAAATAATTATTTGTTTGCCTTTGGAAAATATGCTCGCAGTATTGCAGGGGTGTTTCAATGAACATAGTGACATGTTCACTTACCTATCTGATGATAGGATTAAATAAATACAAATTAGTAAACGAACTAGGAACTGTGAGCCAAGAAGGCTGCTGGAATGCTTGTCATATTTGAAGTATGCAAGTTTGGCACATGGTTTGTTTAAGCCCTGAGATGTTTGTGCAATGATGTGAATTAGTTCATTGCAATGTGTCCCGGTGATTCCTTGATAGCAGATGAGGCTAGGATTTAAGTGATATATATGTAAAGGCTACGCATAAATTATGAAATAGGAATATGAGTATTTCTTAGATTTGTTGAATTGGGACCATGATTTTTCCAGGGCATCTAAGTGCTGCAGATTGATGTGAATGCTTGCATAATCATGCTTGTGCTAATGGTTAATTTATGAAGTCATTGCACTTGCATAACAATTCATCTGAAACATAATAATATAGTTGATTTAAGAAAATTGCTTAAGCAACTGGCTAGTATTCATGTATCATTTATTTGCTTAATATTTTGAATATATTGATGTTGCACATACCAGATCATAGATCTGACCCTTGTTTGCTCATGGCATATGGGGGTGTCTCATTTTAAATGAGGCAGCCACCAATGCTCTTTTAGGAAATGCAGGAACTAAGTAGAAAGTGAAGTTATGGCTAATGAGAAGGAATGAATGAACATGCTTGCTAGTTTTAATAAGAGCCTATAATGATTTCATCTGCATGTATTCATGAGAGAGTTATGTTTGAATTTGTTGATATGTAATGAACTTACTATGTTTGATTAAACTAGTTGTTTTCTGTTGAATCTTGCTAAGTATTAAAGTTTGAAAATTAAAAGATCATCTGAGTTGAATCAAGGAAAATAAGCTTAAAAATTACCTGTGAAAATCTGAGAGAATAATAAAATTGTATTGAGCATTTGTCATACAAAAATTTATATGTATTAGTCAAGTTTCATTCATTCAAAAGCAGTTAGTTATGAAGTTAAAATCTGGCTTTAAACTTAAAGAATATTTTTAAGTATTTAGAAGCTTTTTATTGAAATATTTTGTAGAAAGTTCAAGTTCACTTATAAGTTGTTTTAAAAAGAAAACATATCTAAAGAAGGCTTAGGTGCTTTGCAACTAAATGGTATTCCAATTGCCATGACCAAAGTGTCTGGTTGATCATGTAGGTCAGTGATTTGATAAGCAAGTGCTCTTTAAAAATCCTTAGTTCATTTTGGTAAATGTTGCACTAAACTCTTCTTCAAGTATTATTGACTAATATGCATATTTACTGGTTTGCTATGAATTCTGAGATAAATTCTGTCAAGATAAATTATTAATAAATCTTAATTTAAATGATCAAAGTTATCATTATAAATAAACATAAGCATGATCTACTCATATATTATAAGTATCAAGAAATTCAAAATTCAATTCAAATAAAACAGAATATGCTCTTGTTTAGAAAAAATATATATATTACTCTGATTTAAACAAGAGGGACACATACATCCTCATATGTATGTGCACATTTTTCTTTTTGAACACACTGATATATCTATATTAGTAGTAATTTTGAATCCTGGATAAATTGATTAAAAAGGAAAATGACTCTGAGAAATTAAACTAAGTCTATATGTGCAAATGTATATGTACATATATAAGTATAAAAAATCCTTTAAAAAAATGTAGGTAAAATAGGAGGGTTATTTCATTTGGTATCAGAGCAAATGGTTGCATTAATTGCTGGATATTATAGAAATGTATATATATATATCTGTTTGTTTTGGATGAAGTAGTTTAAATAGGAAAATAATAATTATAGAAAATACTCACAATGTACTAATACCACCTACCCATAACTTAGTTATTAGACCATGGTAGGAAGAGGATCTCATCACAATGCAGGACCAAGTGTACCACACATGCTTGATATGCAGGAGTTTGTAAGAGTTTTAAGGGATGGAATTGGGCATAGGCCTGAGAATCCACATGAGGAACTTTCAAAACTATTAAAGGCTTATACAAACTTGGGAGGCAAGAGTTTTGAAGGGACTGAGAATGTGATGGAAATTCAAGCATGGTTGAGAACACTGGATAGGATCTTCAATGACATGCAGCTTGATGATCAAAGGAAGAGACAAGTGGCTTCAAGACAGTTGAAAGGAGTAGCTTTGAGCTGGTGGGAGGTGATCATAGCTGGAAGAATCGAAAATGAAATTACTTGGAATCAATTCAAGGAGATGTTGGAGGCAAGATTTGTACCAGCATCAGCTAAGACCATATTACTTGAAGAATTTATTAGACTCAGGCAAGGGACTTTGAATGTCACTGAGTATACTCAAAGGTTTGAGGGATTATCCAAATATGGAGCAATGCTAGTGGCTGATGAAGCATCCAAAAATGATAGGTATATTAAAGGTTTGAACCCAGGACTTAGCAGAGCCATGTTACCATATGCTGATAGGACTTTTGATCAAGTAATAGAGCTGGCTTTGAAATTTGAGCAGCATGACAAGTAAAGAGAGAAGTATAGGAATTTTAAGAACAACAATAACAAGAAGAATAAGGGAAGATATCACCCTTATGATAAAAAGAAAGAGGAAACAGACAATAAGAAGGCCAATGACACCAAGGCTAATGATGCTAAGACGAAATTGGTCTGCCATCATTGTGGAAAGGAAGGACACATCAAACCAAGGTGCCCAGAGTTAAAAGGTGGAGCCTTCAAATGATACCTATGTGGGAAAGAGGGGCATATGAAGAGGAACTGTCCTGAGTACAAACAGCAAGGGAAGTTGGCAAATCTGGAGGGCAAAGGCAAATCTACAGCGGACATTAATGCTGAAAATCATGGCCAAGTGGAAGGTACATTACTTATTGTAACAGTCCGATGATTTTAAACGAAATTTTAATTGAAAACAAAACATTTTGAAATATTTATAAAAATAAATTGTAAAAAAAATTCGTATAAAACGAATTTTTAAAACGTTACATTTCGTCACGTTTTGTCCGTTCTTAACTTTGCATTAGAATCAAATTTTATTAACGATGATAATAGCTATTTTAAATTTTGATTTAAAAGATACGTTATATTTTTAAGAAACCGTTAGCATTTTTTTTTATAAAAGAAACAAGTAACGGTTGCACGTTACTTCGGGCGTTACACTTTTCGTTCGTCGTTCCTTGTCCGTTTGATTTTTTTTCTTGCGTTAACAGCGCTATTTCAGCTGTATATATCATTTTGAAAATGTCAAAGCTTGCATTGGATTGCACGTGAGAATTATTCCACTTCTTCCATACTTTTCGTTCCACTTAAATTGCATCTTATCCTCACTGCCGTTTCAAACTTTATATTGGTTGCCTTCTTTTCTACAAAGATATTGGCAGCTGTTCAATTTTTGTTCGTTCAGAAAGGCTCCATTCAAAAGTTTCTCTGCTTTTTCCGTTTACAATCTCGTGAGCATCTCTTGGAAGGTACAGGCAACATCCTTTTTTCCACTTTTTGGTTCACTTTATATTTCCATTTGCTGATTGCTGTTTTGCCTTCCCTTTTCATTTTGATTTTTTCGGTTGTCCCTGCCTTGTGCTTCGCCACCTACAAACAATACCGCTTCACCCTCCGCCTGTTCGCCAGACCCTCCTCCACGAACCTATCAGCCTACCACCACCAAACCCATACGAGATCCACCAGCCTACCCCGAACTACACCCATCCACCACGAGGCCAGAACCACCTCCACGTCACCACCAGACTGCGTCCAACTCCACCACATCTCCAATCCCAACTCCACCCACCACGTGACTGGCCAACCACCTGCCATCACACCCACGTCCTGGACAACCGCGTCTACACCTTACGAGACCCAACTCAGTCGAGATCACCTTTCCCACAACCCAGTCTGCCACCACGTGACCCCACGCCGAACGAACCCACCCAGGCGAACCACTGCCATCACCGAACCCCACCCTGACCTCGCCGAGAACCACCATGTCTTCCCCGTCAGCCCTCCATTGACTCCAGGTCGAGACTCTCCCTACCGGACCCACTGACGCACGCCAGACCGCCTCCAGCCACACCCCTACCCCATTCGCCAACCACCACCACAGTCATGCCGAGACCAGCCCATCACCGCATCTACTTGGTATTTTGAAGCAAGAAATGAAAATTTTGCCACCTTTGTATTTGTGAAATTCTTGTCTATATTGCCTCTGGTTTTGAGAAATAAAAGAATGAGAAAGTGTTTGTTTTGTCACGTGGTTTGGCAGCCTAAACATATTCTCCACTGACTTTTGAAAAAAAAAATTGCTTTGCACCTTTGAAAATGTTGTACTTTGTCTATTTGTATTTCCGAGCATCAGTTTGAAAAAAATATGATGAACAAAGCTGTTTGACATCTTTTACATTTTTCAATTGTTGGATTTGGCAGACCAAGCTTTGTTTTAGTTTTGTTTTATTGCCTCTGCTTTGTTTTGAAAAAAAAAAGTTGTTTTGTCACTTTGGAAATTTTTTGAGTTATAATCGATTTTCAAAAGTAGGCGTGCTATTGTTTTTGATTTTTAACCTGTTACTTTTTCGTTGTTCGCTTCGTTGAAAATTCGTTATTCGTGAAATCTTAGAGTTGGTTATTTATTGTGTTTTTGGTTTGAATCCAGTTGGCGCATCCGCTAACGACTGATCGTGCTATTCGCGTGCTTTCGATTTACATCGTATTTCTCTTTTCTTCGGATCTCCAGCTCCGTAGAGGTGAGTAAATCTCACACGAATATTCATACTTATATAATTGTGAAACGACCGCAACTGAATGTGTAGAAATAAATAAATAAATAAATGATGTTATAATTACCTGTGATTTATTTATAGTTGATGTTAATTGTTAAAACTGCATATCGTATCATCTGTTATATCTGTTCTTATTTTACTGTTATTCTATTCTGTTAAATCACACTGCAAGTTCCCTGTAGAATAGAATCACTATGGGTTGAAATGATACATACCCGAACGGACTTTAGAATAAGGGAAGGTCGTTATGGGCTGAAATGATAGGCCTGAGCGATTTTCAATTAAATTTTATTTACTTGGGATTGCGGGTTTGAAATGATAAAACCCGGATTTTTCTTTGTAAATTACGGATTGAAATGATATAGTATCCGTATCACTTGAATTAGGCTAGAAAATATTATACAGACCCGTGGTTATTTTTATGTATTTTTATGAATATTTTTAGATAATTTAAAAATTGTAATAATATTTAATTTGATTTAAACCGAATTTTTAAATGATTTATTTAAAATAGAAATGATTTTCTATGTGATAAATATAAATAAGTGGAGGAATATTGATTTTAAAGCGAAACTTAATTTTTAAAATTTTGGAAAAAAAGAAAAAGGGAAGATGGAAACTTAAGTTAATTTAATTGAAATTGAAAATTTAGTTTTAAATTTGTGGAAAAATGAAGTTTAAGCTTAAGTGTTGAAATGAATGTAATAAGCAAATTGGTAAGTTGGTTTTAACTTGTAAAATTTCTTTGGAATAAAATTTGTTAAAGGATTGAAATGAACATTTTTAATGTATGATTTTATAAGTTTTAACTAGGTAGAATCTGTAGCACTTTTTAAGTGTCGTGGTTTTTATAAATGAACCAAAAGACTAAAATGGACTAAAGCTATGATAGTACTTGGTAAGTGCTGTTGTAGCAGAAACTAAAATTGAACTTGAACTAATGAAAAGCTACTGTAGCACTTGTTAAGGACTGCAGTAGACTGAAATATGATTTTGTTTAAAACTGAACTGATATAATTTTAAATATTGTTGAAATAAAATGGTTTTCGAATATAACTTACCGTCGCATTTTCTTAAATGCCGTGAAAGCTGAAATTTTTAACGTTATTGTTTTTAAGTGAATAAGTGAACTCCGAAAGGCTAGATTTTAGAAATTTAATATTTTTAAAAGGAATAATGTCTTCGTTTTTAAATGATTTTAATTCGAAGTATATTTGATAAATTGTTTTAAATCTATAACCACGGGTTATAATAACGATTGGTTGGCAAAGAGACCGGGATCGGATATGGACATACTCTCTGTCGATACCGAAAACCACTTTGACAACCGTGTACGCGGTGGAGATTCCAGAATGAAGTAGGATGGTGGCGACGTCCTTAAGGTATTACGTGGACCCAACTCCCGTGAGTTGGCATAAGGTGGCTAAAACAGGAGCGATCTCGGACCAGTGAGGTAGCACCTCTTCTCGGACACATTCCTTCGACATTATACTCTTACTGATTTGACTAGATGACCATCCTCCGATTTGGGAATGTTGTTCGAGGTGGAACGGTAGTGGCTGCTATGCGTATCCATCAGTCCGTGTGCGTAATTGGTATATCTACCCTGGCATTGCCTAGTTGTGCCGTGTCACCTACCATATCGAGCTTTAGTACGATTATGATTTTAAGATCCGACCGCGTTAAGGTTCTCCATCCCCTTAACGCTATTTTCCGATATGATTATACTTTACTTATGTAGACACTATTATAATAGCGAATATTACTACATAGTAGATAGTTTAACGGATCCTTAGAGGATGGGCGGTCCCAAGCATCTTCTAAGTTACTTGTACCTTTACTACAATTCATTTGAGTTGGTTTACATTGTATAAGTATGTATATCCTGACTCGAGTGTTATGTTTTATTTTACGCTCGGGTCAGCCTGAGTATTCACAGCTTTGGATTCACCTTTCTGGAGCTCGGAATCACTGGAGATTCTGCTTATCTAGTTATCTTCCTATTTCAGTTTCTGTTGTCTTATTTCAGCTTTTGTTTTAGAGACTTGTGTATTTGGGATTTCTACTGTACTTGTTTCAGAACTATATTGGGTTTCAGACTATGTATTTTGTATTTGATTTTAGACTATGTATTTAGTGGCTTCATGAACCACTATGGTATTTTTAAATTCCGCTGCGAGTTATTCTGATATTTCTGTGTCTGTGATTCTGTGAATGATTTTATTTGCTCCAAATTTTATTACAATCTGTTATTTTGTATTATTCAAGTCTGACATGTGTGGATTATTGTCGATTTGAATGGTCCAAAATAGTGGGTCGTTACATTTGGTATCAGAGCCAGGTTTTAGGCAAACCTTAGCCTATGGAGCAAAAACTCATTAGAGATAGGGTAGAAATACCCTAGAATGAGTGAAATCAAACTCAGAATCATTTCTTTGTGAGTGAACGTATTTTCAAAGTATAAAATGATTTTTAAAATGATTTTTCAAAGATTATTTTGATATAAAGTTTTCTTGTTTTAAGAAGAAATTTTCTAAACTTCCTTCTTTCCGTATCTACCTTGTTAGGAATTTTGTTATTAGGATATTCACCCAAGTGACCTTATCGTGTTTTATCTTAACTTATCTTAGTCTTCTTTGTACCTTGTCCTAAATTAATTCTTGATATTTCCAGGATGAATCGTGGAAATGCTAGAGGTAGGGGTCGTGGTATTGCCCCAGTTCCTCCACCTGTTGCACCCGTTAAGTTTACTGTCCTTTGCAAGGAATTCTCTCAGCTCGGTGGCACTAAGTTCACCGGTTCAGAAAGTATCATCGAAGCCCAGCAATGGCTAAGGAGTTTGGAAAGAATCTTTACTGGTTTAGAGATCACTGATGCCCAGAAGCGTCAGTTAGCAGCATGGCAGCTGCAAGAGTCAGCCCTAGATTGGTGGGAGTCTGTTACGACTCACACTAACGAAGGTGATCTTTCGTGGGAGCAGTTCAGGTATCCTTTGAGTTAACTTGAATTTTTCCCCATTTTTCTTCCTTTTCGAATTCATCTTAAGTTCAGTTTCTGTATCTTCTTTTCAGGGAGGCTTTTGTGGCAAAATGGATGCCCGAAGCCGGAAAATCTCAGCTTTACCGTGAATTCATGGACCTCAAGCAGGGTACCATGTCCTTCTCAGAGTATGAACGGAAGTTCAATGAACTCTCAAAATTCGGTCCTGGTCTTATCGACACTCAGCTAAAGAAGAATGAGAAGTTCATTTCTGGAGCTCGCCCAGAGTTCTACGATCGCCTTATTTCACATGTTCATGGCACATTTACTGAGCTCATGGATATGGCTATCCGCTATGAGAACCCTACTTCCAAGGGTCCTGCTACTTCTGGTACTCATGTCTCACAATCTTCCTCTGCAAATTCCAAGAAGAGAAAGCCCAACTTCCACCAGCAGAAGAAGAATTGGATCAAACATGCGGGCTTGGGATCTTCAGCATCTGCTCCTTCCCAGAGACATCCTATTGATCTTTCCTCTATTACTTGCTTCAAATGTGACCAAAAGGGACACTATGCCAATAGTTGCCCTAATCCGTCCAGTGCTGCTGTTCCTCCACCCCAGGTTACCAGGAACGATCTTTGTCATGTTTGTCTTCAGCCGGGTCATTTTAGGAAGGACTGTCCTTTATATCAGAAGGGAAAGCCATCTGGCGTATTTGCTGTCACATCTGCTTCATCACCTGCTCCTGCACCTACTCCTGCTCCTAGCGATAGTCAAGGTACTCTTCAAGGCACCTTTACTTTATTTCATCATCCAGTTCGTGTTTTATTTGATACTGGTGCTTCGCATAGTTTTATTTCTGATGACCTGTGTAATAAGTTTGAACATCTCCTTTCCCCTGAGTATGCTTCTGTTCCTCTATGTGTTTCTAATCCTATTGGTGGTCCTGCAAATCTTAATAAGATTTGTAAACATGTGAAACTCCTCCATTTCGATCATAGTTTTAGTGGCGATTTCTATATCCTTGGTTTCGATGCTTTTGATTTGTTGCTTGGAAGTGATTGGCTTGATAGACACGATGCCCGTATCTCGTGTAAATCCCGAATTGTTTCTCTTAAGGATGATCGAGGAAATTCTTTGCTTATTCAGGGCCGTATGCCTCACGATTATGCTGGTAGCTTTATCTTTTCTCTAGATGCTTCTATTGATGATCTTCAGTCGACCCGTGTAGTTAATCACTACCCGGATGTATTTGGTGAAGTTACTGCTTTACCTCCCAAGCGGGAAATTGATTTCCGCATTGACCTCATTCCTGGAGCTCGACCTATAGTTCTTCCTCCTAGAAGAATGGCACCCCGCGAGAAGGTTGAGTTAAGGAAACAAATTGAAGACCTATCTTCCAAGGGTCTGATCAGACCTAGTTTTTCTGAATGGGGAGCGGCGGTGGTTTTCGTCACCAAGTCCGATGGTTCTCTTCGGATGTGTGTTGATTATAGGGAGTTGAACAAACTCACTATGAAAAATAGATATCCAATGCCTCGCATCAATGACATGTTTGATCAGCTTTATGGTGCTACTGTTTTCTCTCAGCTTGATCTAGCCACAGGTTTTCACCAACTCAGAGTTGCTGAGGAAAGTATTCCTAAGACTGCTTTCCGTACTGAGAATGGATTCTTCGAATGGTTAGTCATGCCTTTTGGTTTGACTAATGCTCCTGCTTTCTTTGTTGACTTGATGAATCGTGTATTCCGTGATGTGCTTAATAAATTTGTTCTAGTCTTCGTGGATGATATCCTCATATTCTCTAAGTCTGAAGAAGAACATGAGTCACATTTGAAATCTTTTCTTGAGACTCTTCGAAAGCATCAGTTAAAAGCTAAATTTTCCAAATGCCATTTCTGGAAGGATGAAGTCCGATTTCTTGGGCATATTGTTTCTAGTAATGGAGTTTCAGTTGATCCAGTCAAGATCGCTGCGATCAATGTAAGTTCTCCTTTTTCTCTTTCATTGTTTCATTTCAATTTACTCTATCTTTTCTATTATCCTTCTTTTCCCTATTCTGTACAGGATTGGGAAACTCCTAAGACTCCTACTGATATCCGTAGCTTTCTGGGCCTCGCCGGTTATTACCGGAGATTCATTGAGAATTTCGCTCGGATTGCTGCACCTCTCACTGCTTTAACTCGGAAGAATACTAAGTTTATTTGGAGTAGTAAGTGTGAAGCCGCATTCAATGAGTTAAAAGACAAGCTTACTTCCGCACCTGTTCTTACCGTTCCAAATGGAGATGAGGGATTAACGGTATACACTGATGCTTGTCGAGAAGGTTTGGGAGCTGTTCTGATGCAGGATGGTAGAGTGATTGCTTATGCTAGTAGACAGTTGAAGACTCATGAAGTAAATTATGCTGCCCATGATCTAGAGTTGCTTGCAGTTGTTTTCGCTTTGAAGCTTTGGAGACATCATCTGTTGGGTACCAAATTCGAGCTTTTCACAGATCATCAGTCTTTGAGGTATATTTTCTCTCAGAAGGATTTGAATCAGAGACAAGTTAGGTGGTTAGAGTTCCTTGCTTCTTATGACCTCGACATCAACTATACACCGGGAAAGGCTAATGTAGTGGCAGATGCTTTGAGTAGGAAGAAAGCTTTGTTGTGTCAGATTGTTGTTTCTTCGCCTCTTGTGGATCGTATTATGGCTAGACAGGATGAAGATCAGATGCTTAAGTTGATTAAGGAGAATGTTCGAAGTAGAGTTGGAGGTAGTAGTCTTGATGGTAATGGAGCTCAGATTGACGATAAGGGTGTATTGAGGATTAATAATAGGATTTGTGTCCCGAATGTTGATGGATTGAGACAGGAGTTACTTCGGGAGAATCATCAGTCCAGACTTTCTATTCATCCAGGCGTAACCAAGATGTATCAGGATATGAAGAAGTTATATTGGTGGAAAGGTATGAAGCGAGATATTTCCATTTTCATCAATAGGTGTGCGACTTGTCAGCAAGTCAAGGCAGATCATCAGAAGACCCCTGGTTTATTGCAGCCTCTTGAGATTCCCAATTGGAAGTGGGAACAAGTTTCTATGGATTTCATTGATGGTTTACCGAGGAGTAGGAAGGGTAACGAGAGTATCTGGGTTATTGTGGATAGATTGACCAAATCAGCTCATTTCATTCCGGTCAAGTCTACCCGTTCAGCTTCTAGTTTATCTGAGATTTACATGAGGGAGATTGTTCGTCTCCATGGTGTTCCTCTCAGTATCGTTTGTGATCGTGATACTATCTTTACTAGTAGGTTTTGGAAAGCCTTTCAGGATTCTTTGGGTACTCATCTAAATCTGAGCACTGCTTACCATCCACAGACCGACGGTCAAACGGAAAGGGTGAATCAGATTTTAGAAGATCTTCTTCGTGCTTGTGTGCTTGATTATGGAGGATCTTGGGAAGATCATCTCCATCTCGTCGAATTCACTTATAACAATAGTTATCAGGCCAGTATTGAGACTTCTCCATTTTCTGCTCTTTACGGACGACCTTGTAGATCTCCTTCTTGTTGGATTGAATCCGGTAATCGGTTGGTTCTTGGTCCTGAGATGGTTTTGGAAGCTTCAGAGAGAGTTGAAGAGATTAAGAGAAAGATGAGGATTGCTCAGGATAGACAGAAGAAGTACGCCGATCGTCGAAGACGGAGTTTAGAGTTTGCAGTTGGTGATTTGGTTTTCCTTAAGGTCTCTCCCTTAAGGAATATTATTCGTTTTGGTCGTAGAGGAAAGCTATCTCCTAGATTCGTTGGTCCTTTCCGCATTTTGGAAAGAATTGGTTCTCTTGCTTATCGTCTGGATTTACCCGAGAAATTTTCTGGAATTCACAACGTCTTTCATGTATCTCATCTTCGTCGCTATCTGCATGATCCATCTCTTATTATTCAGCCTTCTGTCCTTGATAGTTTGGATATTGAGCCAAATCTGATTGTTGAGAGGAAGCCACTTCGTATCGTCGATCGAGGTACGAAGCAGCTAAGAAGAAAATCTGTCAATCTGGTCAAAGTACAGTGGAGCACTGATGAACGGGATTGCACCTGGGAGACGGAGGAGAGCATTCGTGCTTCGAATCCGGAATTGTTTATTTCAGGTACTTTTGCTATTCTATCTATCTTTCTTTGTTTTCCTTTTTCGTTCCTTTTCGAGGACGAAAAGTTTTGAGTGGGGGAGAGTGTAACAGTCCGATGATTTTAAACGAAATTTTAATTGAAAACAAAACATTTTGAAATATTTATAAAAATAAATTGTAAAAAAAATTCGTATAAAACGAATTTTTAAAACGTTACATTTCGTCACGTTTTGTCCGTTCTTAACTTTGCATTAGAATCAAATTTTATTAACGATGATAATAGCTATTTTAAATTTTGATTTAAAAGATACGTTATATTTTTAAGAAACCGTTAGCATTTTTTTTATAAAAGAAACAAGTAACGGTTGCACGTTACTTCGGGCGTTACACTTTTCGTTCGTCGTTCCTTGTCCGTTTGATTTTTTTTCTTGCGTTAACAGCGCTATTTCAGCTGTATATATCATTTTGAAAATGTCAAAGCTTGCATTGGATTGCACGTGAGAATTATTCCACTTCTTCCATACTTTTCGTTCCACTTAAATTGCATCTTATCCTCACTGCCGTTTCAAACTTTATATTGGTTGCCTTCTTTTCTACAAAGATATTGGCAGCTGTTCAATTTTTGTTCGTTCAGAAAGGCTCCATTCAAAAGTTTCTCTGCTTTTTCCGTTTACAATCTCGTGAGCATCTCTTGGAAGGTACAGGCAACATCCTTTTTTCCACTTTTTGGTTCACTTTATATTTCCATTTGCTGATTGCTGTTTTGCCTTCCCTTTTCATTTTGATTTTTTCGGTTGTCCCTGCCTTGTGCTTCGCCACCTACAAACAATACCGCTTCACCCTCCGCCTGTTCGCCAGACCCTCCTCCACGAACCTATCAGCCTACCACCACCAAACCCATACGAGATCCACCAGCCTACCCCGAACTACACCCATCCACCACGAGGCCAGAACCACCTCCACGTCACCACCAGACTGCGTCCAACTCCACCACATCTCCAATCCCAACTCCACCCACCACGTGACTGGCCAACCACCTGCCACCACACCCACGTCCTGGACAACCGCGTCTACACCTTACGAGACCCAACTCAGTCGAGATCACCTTTCCCACAACCCAGTCTGCCACCACGTGACCCCACGCCGAACGAACCCACCCAGGCGAACCACTGCCATCACCGAACCCCACCCTGACCTCGCCGAGAACCACCATGTCTTCCCCGTCAGCCCTCCATTGACTCCAGGTCGAGACTCTCCCTACCGGACCCACTGACGCACGCCAGACCGCCTCCAGCCACACCCCTACCCCATTCGCCAACCACCACCACAGTCATGCCGAGACCAGCCCATCACCGCATCTACTTGGTATTTTGAAGCAAGAAATGAAAATTTTGCCACCTTTGTATTTATGAAATTCTTGTCTATATTGCCTCTGGTTTTGAGAAATAAAAGAATGAGAAAGTGTTTGTTTTGTCACGTGGTTTGGCAGCCTAACCATATTCTCCACTGACTTTTGAAAAAAAAAATTGCTTTGCACCTTTGAAAATGTTGTACTTTGTCTATTTGTATTTCCGAGCATCAGTTTGAAAAAAATATGATGAACAAAGCTGTTTGACATCTTTTACATTTTTCAATTGTTGGATTTGGCAGACCAAGCTTTGTTTTAGTTTTGTTTTATTGCCTCTGCTTTGTTTTGAAAAAAAAAAGTTGTTTTGTCACTTTGGAAATTTTTTGAGTTATAATCGATTTTCAAAAGTAGGCGTGCTATTGTTTTTGATTTTTAACCTGTTACTTTTTCGTTGTTCGCTTCGTTGAAAATTCGTTATTCGTGAAATCTTAGAGTTGGTTATTTATTGTGTTTTTGGTTTGAATCTAGTTGGCGCATCCGCTAACGACTGATCGTGCTATTCGCGTGCTTTCGATTTACATCGTATTTCTCTTTTCTTCGGATCTCCAGCTCCGTAGAGGTGAGTAAATCTCACACGAATATTCATACTTATATAATTGTGAAACGACCGCAACTGAATGTGTAGAAATAAATAAATAAATAAATGATGTTATAATTACCTGTGATTTATTTATAGTTGATGTTAATTGTTAAAACTGCATATCGTATCATCTGTTATATCTGTTCTTATTTTACTGTTATTCTATTCTGTTAAATCACACTGCAAGTTCCCTGTAGAATAGAATCACTATGGGTTGAAATGATACATACCCGAACGGACTTTAGAATAAGGGAAGGTCGTTATGGGCTGAAATGATAGGCCTGAGCGATTTTCAATTAAATTTTATTTACTTGGGATTGCGGGTTTGAAATGATAAAACCCGGATTTTTCTTTGTAAATTACGGATTGAAATGATATAGTATCCGTATCACTTGAATTAGGCTAGAAAATATTATACAGACCCGTGGTTATTTTTATGTATTTTTATGAATATTTTTAGATAATTTAAAAATTGTAATAATATTTAATTTGATTTAAACCGAATTTTTAAATGATTTATTTAAAATAGAAATGATTTTCTATGTGATAAATATAAATAAGTGGAGGAATATTGATTTTAAAGCGAAACTTAATTTTTAAAATTTTGGAAAAAAAGAAAAAGGGAAGATGGAAACTTAAGTTAATTTAATTGAAATTGAAAATTTAGTTTTAAATTTGTGGAAAAATGAAGTTTAAGCTTAAGTGTTGAAATGAATGTAATAAGCAAATTGGTAAGTTGGTTTTAACTTGTAAAATTTCTTTGGAATAAAATTTGTTAAAGGATTGAAATGAACATTTTTAATGTATGATTTTATAAGTTTTAACTAGGTAGAATCTGTAGCACTTTTTAAGTGTCGTGGTTTTTATAAATGAACCAAAAGACTAAAATGGACTAAAGCTATGATAGTACTTGGTAAGTGCTGTTGTAGCAGAAACTAAAATTGAACTTGAACTAATGAAAAGCTACTGTAGCACTTGTTAAGGACTGCAGTAGACTGAAATATGATTTTGTTTAAAACTGAACTGATATAATTTTAAATATTGTTGAAATAAAATGGTTTTCGAATATAACTTACCGTCGCATTTTCTTAAATGCCGTGAAAGCTGAAATTTTTAACGTTATTGTTTTTAAGTGAATAAGTGAACTCCGAAAGGCTAGATTTTAGAAATTTAATATTTTTAAAAGGAATAATGTCTTCGTTTTTAAATGATTTTAATTCGAAGTATATTTGATAAATTGTTTTAAATCTATAACCACGGGTTATAATAACGATTGGTTGGCAAAGAGACCGGGATCAGATATGGACATACTCTCTGTCGATACCGAAAACCACTTTGACAACCGTGTACGCGGTGGAGATTCCAGAATGAAGTAGGATGGTGGCGACGTCCTTAAGGTATTACGTGGACCCAACTCCCGTGAGTTGGCATAAGGTGGCTAAAACAGGAGCGATCTCGGACCAGTGAGGTAGCACCTCTTCTCGGACACATTCCTTCGACATTATACTCTTACTGATTTGACTAGATGGCCATCCTCCGATTTGGGAATGTTGTTCGAGGTGGAACGGTAGTGGCTGCTATGCGTATCCATCAGTCCGTGTGCGTAATTGGTATATCTACCCTGGCATTGCCTAGTTGTGCCGTGTCACCTACCATATCGAGCTTTAGTACGATTATGATTTTAAGATCCGACCGCGTTAAGGTTCTCCATCCCCTTAACGCTATTTTCCGATATGATTATACTTTACTTATGTAGACACTATTATAATAGCGAATATTACTACATAGTAGATAGTTTAACGGATCCTTAGAGGATGGGCGGTCCCAAGCATCTTCTAAGTTACTTGTACCTTTACTAAAATTCATTTGAGTTGGTTTACATTGTATAAGTATGTATATCCTGACTCGAGTGTTATGTTTTATTTTACGCTCGGGTCAGCCTGAGTATTCACAGCTTTGGATTCACCTTTCTGGAGCTTGGAATCACTGGAGATTCTGCTTATCTAGTTATCTTCCTATTTCAGTTTCTGTTGTCTTATTTCAGCTTTTGTTTTAGAGACTTGTGTATTTGGGATTTCTACTGTACTTGTTTCAGAACTATATTGGGTTTCAGACTATGTATTTTGTATTTGATTTTAGACTATGTATTTAGTGGCTTCATGAACCACTATGGTATTTTTAAATTCCGCTGCGAGTTATTCTGATATTTCTGTGTCTGTGATTCTGTGAATGATTTTATTTGCTCCAAATTTTATTACAATCTGTTATTTTGTATTATTCAAGTCTGACATGTGTGGATTATTGTCGATTTGAATGGTCCAAAATAGTGGGTCGTTACACTTATTTATACCATACCCATAGCAGTGGTATACGACACTGGGGCAACTCACTCTTTAATTTCTTATGAAATAGTTAAAATCCTAAAATTGAACTGCATATTGGTTGAAACCCTATTGCTTGTACAAAGCCCACTAGGGAGTTCTAGTGTTTTAAACATGATTTGTGTGGATGTGGAACTAAACATAGGTGGAAACATTTTCATTTCCAATTTATATGATTTGAACTACCCAAATATAGGTGTTATATTAGGGGTAGACTGGTTAAGGCAATTTAAGGCCATAATTAATTTAGACTCATCCACCATATCATTGCAAAATCCTAAAGGCCAGAGAATCACAATTTTGTGTGAAGTAGCTAAAGAAAGAAAATTATATCATTTATTTGACTTGGAAAAGAATTTCAGTGAACCATCCATTGAAGAAATTCCCATAGTCAATGAATATTTGGATGTGTTTGGGGAGGTTAAGGGTGTTCCACACCATAGACCAGTAGAGTTTCAAATTAATCTCATCCCAGGAGCAAGCCCAATAATAAAGAAACCCACTAGAATGGGGCCAAGCGAACTAAAAGAATTGAAAAATCAGTTAGAAGAATTAGAAAGCAAAGGATTTATAAGGCCAAGCAACTCATGTTGGGGTGCTCCAGTAGTGTTTGTAAGAAAACATGATGGTACTTTGAGACTGTGCATATATTACAGAGAGCTAAATAAGGTTACTATTAAGAACAAATACCCATTTCCTAGGATTGATGATCTCTTTGATCAACTCAGTGGAGCTAAAATATTCTCTAGGTTAGACTTAGCATCTGGGTTCCATCAGATGAAGGTTGAGGACTCAAGTGTTAAGTACACTGCATTTAACACCAGATATGGTTTGTATGAGTTCCTAGTTATGCCATTTGGGCTGACAAATGCCCCCTCATATTTTGTAGATTTAATGAATAGAATATTCAGAGATTATTTAGACAAGTTTGTGCTGATTTTTATTGATGATATTTTGGTTTATTCCAAAATAGTAGAAGAGCATAAAAGTCATTTGCATCTGGTTTTGTCTAGATTGAGGGAAAAAGATTTAAAGGCAAAATTTTCAAAATGTGTGTTTTGGAAGGAGGAAGTACATTTTCTTGGTCATGTCATTTCTGCAAAAGGAATTTCAGTAAACCCCAATAAGGTTGTAGCAATTCAAGCATGGAAAAGACCAAGCACAGTGAGTGAGGTTAGATCATTTATGGGGATGGCAGGATATTATAGGAGATTCATAAAATATTTTTCTAAATTGTCATCACCACTTACAAATTTGACTAGAAAGAATCAAGTGTTTATATGGACTGAAAAATGTGAGCAAGCTTTTATCAAAATAAAAGAAGCTTTAGTTAATGCACCAGTACTGAGAGTGCCAGAAGGGAATGAAAACTTAATTGTGTATACTGATGCAAGTGGTTCTGGGCTAGGGGTTGTGTTGATGCAACAAGACCAAGTAATAGCCTATGCATCTAGGCAATTAAAGCCACATGAAACTAGGTATGCAACCCATGATCTTGAACTAGCAGCAGTGGTGTATGCCTTGAAGCTTTGGAGACATTACTTATTAGGTGCCAAATTCATTTTGTACACTGATTATAGGGCACTGAAATATCTATTCTCACAAAAATATTTAAACATGAGGCAACATAGGTGGGTGGAGTTTCTAGCTGCCTATGAATTAGACATACTTTATACACCAGGTAAAGCAAACAAAGTTGCAGATGCCTTGAGCAGACAACATGCTAAAGTAGCCATATTGATGATGGAAGAATTTAAGGATTTATCTATACTTACTGACTTGGAAATCGAGGCAAGTAATGAGACACACATGGTAACATATGAGAGTAAAGGAAGGCTGAGTTTAATAACCTTACAGTCAGGATTAATTTTAAAAATAGGAAGAATGCAAGAACAAGACCTAAACCTATTGGAGAAGAAAATGCTCTTATCAAAAGGGGAGGAAGTAATAAATTATCATGTTGATAAAAATGGTTATATAAGGAACAAAAATAGGATATGTGTTACAGAAAACATAGAATTGAAGGAGGAAGTATTAAATGAATATCATAGGAGTAAGTACTCCATACACCCAGGCGGTACAAAAATGTATCAAAATCTAAAAATAAATTTTTGGTGGAAGGGAATGAAGTTAGATGCGGCCAAACATGTTGCAAAGTGTATGACTTGCCAACAAGTTAAGGCAGAAACACAAAGACCATCAGGGTTGTTACAACCTCTAAGCATACCACAGTGGAAATGGGAGGATATATCTATGGATTTCATAGATGGCCTGCCTAGATCTAAAAGAGGAAACACAAGCATATGGGTAATAGTGGATAGGCTAACTAAAGTAGCACATTTTATCCCAGTGAAATCAGAAAGAAATGCACCAAAATTGGCTCAAGTATTCATGAAAGAGGTTGTAAGATTACATGGCATTCCCAAAACTATTGTGAGTGATAGGGATACCATCTTCACCTCAAGATTCTGGGAAAGTTTTCAAGAGGCCATGGGGAGTGAGTTATGCTTAAGCACTGCCTACCATCCACAATCAGATGGACAAACTGAGGTGGTGAACAAAATTCTAGAAGA
This sequence comes from Allium fistulosum, assembly GCA_030737815.1. Classification (NCBI taxonomy): domain Eukaryota; kingdom Viridiplantae; phylum Streptophyta; class Magnoliopsida; order Asparagales; family Amaryllidaceae; genus Allium; species Allium fistulosum. Next base: position 698,054,390 of record CM060906.1, read on the forward strand.
CTTATTGAGAGCATGTGCATTGGATTTTGGAGGCAACTGGGAGGACCATCTCCATCTAGCTGAGTTTACATACAATAATGGTTATCAAAGCACTATAGGGATGGCACCATTTGAAGCCTTATATGGCAAGCCATGTTTGTCACCTATATGCTGGGTAGAGACAGGAGAGAGGCGTGTTTTAGGGCCTGAATATGTAAAAGAGACTATAGAGAAAATTGGGCTAATAAGAAAAAGGATGGCAACAGCTCAAGACAGGCAAAAGAAGTTTGCAGACATGAAGAGAAAGTTGGTGGAATATGAAGTGGGAGACTTTGTTTTCATCAAGGTTTCACCTATGAAAAAGGTCTTGAGATTTGGCAAGCAAGGAAAGCTCACACCAAGGTATGTTGGACCTTATAAAATTTTGGAAAGAATAGGCTCATTAACATACAAATTAGAACTGCCAGAAGAAATGAAAGCAATGCACAATGTATTCCATGTGTCACAACTTAGAAGGTGGGTATATGATAAGGAAGAGATTCTGGAGAAACCCACTCAAGTCCAGATCAACCCTGACATGGTTTATGAGAAGGAACCAGTGGGGATTTTAGCTAAAGAAGAAAAGAAATTAAGAAGTAAAACTTTGAAACTGATGAAGATCCAGTGGAGTCTTGATCCAAATGACTGTACATGGGAGTTAGAGGATAAGATTAGGATAGATTATCCTAAGCTTTTTGCAGATTAAAGGTAATTTTAAAAATTTTTGGAAAATCTAATATATATGGTTGTTATGATTTAATTTGTTTGCTTATGCATATGTTTGATAGATTCCTTAGAATCAGTAAATGCTTGTTATAAGTATAAGAAAAATTGTGAGGACACAATTCCTAAAAGCAGGGGTGAATGTAATGCCCCAAAATTTTGAGGAAAATTATTTTAATAAAATAATTCAGTTCTAAAATATTTAGATTAAATGTTGAAGGATTTCTTGATGAAATGATGTGCAAGAGTATGTGTGCACATGCACACTGGAAATGGCACAAGGAAAAGGTTTAAGATATCTGAAAAAAATGATGATAATAAAATAAATAAACAAAGAAAGGTAGCATTTCAAATACGATTTTGAAATGTGAATTATTAATCCAATTAAAATATGTTTTTCTATATACATTGAAATTAAATACTCTTTGTGAAATTGGATATGTATAAATACTGAAATTAAAAATATATTTGTATATTGAAATTAAAAATATGAAACATATGCATATGAATATTTTTACAGGAAGTAAGGAAGAATTAAATAAATACATATATGTCTATACACATGTACATTTTTCCTTGAGCAGAAATATATTGGAACTAAGCAAGAAAAATAACATTAAAATGGTATGAGATATAATATAAGCAAGTATGTTATGTATAGGCAAAAATAGAAAGAGGGGGATTTCCAGAAATAAGCAAATGAGTAAATATAGTTAAGTCACACACTTTTAACATGACTTGAGTGAGTGGTCATTTTCTGAAAAATTAAAGAAAAGAAAATGCTGCCTTTAACTAATTAATATGGCCGGGGTAATTAAGGATGGAAATATGAAAACATAAAATGCAAAATGCATGATGTTAGTCAGGACAAAAATGGAATTCTGCCTTGAAAAGAAAAGAAAAAAACCCTAGTGAAAATGCTTATAAATAAGTAGTTATAACCAGGGAAATCATTTTTACTCGAGATACTTAAAAATAAGAAAGGAAGAAAACATTTTAAAGGAAGGGAAAAATACTCAGGGATTTTCTGAATCAACTTGAAGGGGATACTTAGGTAAGTAATCTCACTAGATTCATGGCATTAAGACCTGATATGAGGCAGTCAAACTTTTATGTTGCTATTGATATTTTCTGGTTTTTGTTAAACACAGTTTTATTAATATTCTTTGAATGGTTTTGATTTGATATAATGTTTTGTTATGGATGCTCTTTGGATGGCCTTGATCTGATAAGATGTTTTATTATGGATGTGCATGCTACTGTTTTATTATATTCTGAAAAGCTAAGGCATCAGATCTTGAAATCAGGGGAAGAATACTTATAACTGATATGGAATCATGGCAAGAAAATCTCAACAGAGAAAATAAAATAAGCTGCAATATACATTGTATAAGCGCCGAGGCTTTAGAAAAGGTATTAGGGGTGCAATAGAGATTTCTATGTGCTGAGTCCCTGATCAAATAGCAAAAATCTACAAGAAAAAAATTATGATTTAGCTAGATCTTGAATCTGGCTCAATCATAGTTATTTGCAGATCATAATAATTCATTATGCCATGTTTCTATTCTCAGTATAAATATTCTTGTACTTGATTCAAAGACAAGATATATGTTAGCAATATTCTTGAAAATAATTATTTGTTTGCCTTTGGAAAATATGCTTGCAGTATTACAGGGGTGTTTCAATGAACACAGTGACATGTTCACTTACCTATCTGATGATAGGATTAAATAAATACAAATTAGTAAATGAACTAGGAACTATGAGCCAAGAAGGCTGCTGGAATGCTTGTCATATTTGAAGTATGCAAGTTTGGCACATGGTTTGTTTAAGCCCTGAGATGTTTGTGCAATGATGTGAATTAGTTCATTGCAATGTGTCCCGGTGATTCCTTGATAACAGATGAGGCTAGGATTTAAGTGATATATATGTAAAGGCTATGCATAAATTATGAAATAGGAATATGAGTATTTCTTAGATTTGTTGAATTGGAACCATGATTGTTCCAGGGCATCTAAGTGCTGCAGATTGATGTGAATGCTTGCATAATCATGCTTGTGCTAATGGTTAATTTATGAAGTCATTGCACTTGCATAACAATTCATCTGAAACATAGTAATATAGTTGATTTACGAAAATTGCTTAAGCAACTGGCTAGTATTCATGTACCATTTATTTGCTTAATATCATGAATATATTGATGTTGCACATACCAGATCATAGATCCGACCCTTGTTTGCTCATGGCATATGGGGGTGTCTCATTTTAAATGAGGCAGCCACCAATGCTCTTTCAAGAAATGCAGAACTAAGTAGAATGTGAAGTTATGGCTAATGAGAAGGAATGAATGAACATGCTTGCTAGTTTTAATAAGAGCCTATAATGATTTCATCTACATGTATTCATGAGAGAGTTATGTTTGAATTTGTTGATATGTAATGAACTTACTATGTTTGATTAAACTAGTTGTTTTCTGTTGAATCTTGCTAAGTATTAAAGTTTGAAAATTAAAAGATCATCTGAGTTGAATCATGGAAAATAAGCTTAAAAATTACCTATGAAAATATGAGAGAATAATAAAATTGTATTGAGCATTTGTCATACAAAAATTTATATGTATTAGTCAAGTTTCATTCATTCAAAAGCAGTTAGTTATGAAGTTAAAATCTGGCTTTAAACTTAAAGAATATTTTTAAGTATTTAGAAGCTTTTTATTGAAATATTTTGTAGAAAGTTCAAGTTCACTTATAAGTTTTTTTAAAAAGAAAACATATCTAAAGAAGGCTTAGGTGCTTTGCAACTAAATGGTATTCCAATTGCCATGACCAAAGTGTCTGGTTGATCATGTAGGTCAGTGATTTGATAAGTAAGTGATCTTTAAAAATCCTTAGTTCATTTTGGTAAATGTTGCACTAAACTCTTCTTCAAGTATTATTGAATAATATGCATATTTACTGGTTTGCTATGAATTCTGAGATAAATTCTGTCAAGATAAATTATTAATAAATCTTAATTTAAATGATCAAAGTTATCATTATAAATAAACATGAGTAGGATCTACTCATATATTATAAGTATCAAGAAATTCAAAATTCAATTCAAATCAAACAGAATATTCTCTTGTTTAGAAAATATATATATATATATATTACTCTGATTTAAACAAGAGGGACACATACATCCTCATATGTATGTGCACATTTTTCTTTTTGAACACACTGATATATCTATATTAGTAGTAATTTTGAATCCTGGATAAATTGATTAAAAAGGAAAATGACTCTGAGAAATTAAACTAAGTCTATATGTGCAAATGTATATGTACATATATAAGTAAAAAAATCCTTTAAAAAAAATGTAGGTAAAATAGGAGGGTCATTTCACTTCCTCCTTAGGTCTGCATAATTTCTCAAATTAATCTTGTGAAGACCACCTTTCCATATAAAGTCTACACAAACTTTTTCTATTTTCTGTATGGAAGCTTCGGGCAATTGGAAAGTTTGTAACCAGAAGTTGTCTTTGGAGTGGATAACCGTGTGCACCAGTTCAATTCTGCCAACTAGGGATAGGAGTCTAGAGCTCCAGCCCTGTAATCTGTCCCTAATAAAGGAAATCAAAACTGTTGAGTCAAGATTTTTATAGAGTTTTGATTTCTGACAAAGGGATAAGCCGTGATCGACAAAAAGAAGTTATTCATTGTTTTAAAGAGACACAAAGAGCTCCATACATTAGAGGTTGATTATTTGGTATGTTAGTAGTGTTATTTATGTTAAAATCTATCCTCAAATAATCTCATACCTTCAATCTTTGAATATAAATGTATATATGTATGAGTGCACATTAACTGTGCAGTCTGGGCTAAACCGGTCGACCGGTTTAAAACAAGGCGGTCGACCGTTTCTGCCCAGAATGCATAGATAATGTGCACAAGTGTACATAACGTATATATATTCAAATTCCTGTCTACTGGTCCATTTTGACCTGTCGACCGTTTTCAAACAGAAAGCAACCTTTCGTACAGACACTTCCTTTTCTTCAACGGTTGCTTCTCTTTCTCTTCACCAATGATCATGACCTTTGTTTTCTTTTCACAAAGGGTTACAACTGTTTATTTCTTATATAAACATCATGAAATCATTATTCCAAAAACCAATTCTATTATTCTAATCTCTATTCTATTGATCTCTGTCTTGAGCTCTAAAACATTTCAATTGCTTATTGAATCATTGAAATCATTTCATATCTTTTGATTCAAAAAGTAAGATACTTCCTTCAATCTTCACAAACATCATTCACATATTTTGAGGATAAGATTATAGGAAGGGTGTACTACAAGTGACAAATCCGTGTTATCAAGAGCACAAGTTGTCAACGACAATTGTATTTGTTTTTGTTGAAGTCCTCGGTGTTGTAAGAGGCACGAAATCCCGTTCGGCTGTTCGGGTGTTGTAAACCTGTTCCTCCGGGTGAAGCGAGGTAGTTGGTTGTGAAAATCCAGATAGGAGTCTGGGACTGGACGTAGGACGGGAGGTCCGAACCAGTATAAAAATCCCTGGTGTGATTTTTACAGTTTACTGCATTTACTATTCTATATCTATGAATTGCTATATAGTTAGTTTATTGAATATTTACTTGTATAGCAATTGTAAATAACATTCCGCATATATTAGTCCATATTACACGATCCGTAATTAGTGTGCACAAGCGTACACACTTTCATTTGGTATCAGAGCACGGTCATCATATAACCGTAACACCGTTATTTGATATATTCTTGTAATATGGCAAATAACGCAAGCACTAGCACTAACACTTACACGGAAGGTCAATCAACACAAAGACCTCCATTCTTTAATGGTCTCAACTATAGCTATTGGGCTACACGTATGTCATTTTTTATGCAATCAAATAGCTATGATGCTTGGAATGCTACTCAAAAAGAAATAGTGAATCCAACAACTGAATATTCAGAATGGACAACGGCTGAGAAAACGGCAGCAGCCGTAAATGCAAAGGCAATAAATATGTTGTTTTGTGCATTAGACCAAAATGAATATAACCGTGTTAGTATCTGCACTACTGCATATCAAATTTGGCAAACGCTGAATACCACTCATGAAGGTACTAACAAGGTTAAACAAGCCAAAATAGCCATGCTGAAAAGTCAGTTTCAAAATTTCAAAATGAAACCGAATGAGACAATCAATGATATGTATTCAAGGTTTCAAACTATTCATCATGCACTTATCGGACTAGGACAAAAATATTCAGATTTTGATGTTGTGTCAACAGTCCTACATTCTCTGACTAGTGAATGGGAAGGAAAAGTATTAGCAATTGAAGAAGCTAATGACCTTTCCATCATGAAGTCAGATGAATTGATAGGAAATTTAATGTCCTATGAAGCAAATTTGCAGGCTAGAAAAGAACAGAAAGAAGAAAAGAAAAATGTAGCATTTCATGCTGAGAAAGATGAAAATGAATCAGATTCTGAAGATGAAGATTTGGCATTCATTGCAAAAGGATTCAAAAAATTCCTAAAATATCGAAAAGCCAGTCGTTACAACAAAAGGAAACCTGGATCAAACAAACCATCTTCATCAACTATAGAATGTTTCAACTATCACAAAAAGGGGCACATGCAGAAGGATTGTCCAGAACAGAAGAAGAAGTCAGAAAATGATAAATTCAAACATAAGAAGGACAAGTCAAAGAAACGAGCCTTCTCAGTAACATGGGATGATTCAGACTCATCCTCATCTGAAAGTGAAAGTGATCCGGAGAATGAACAAGCTAATGTTTGTTTTATGGCAACAGAAGATGAGGTACAAATTCCTACATTTGATGAATTACTTGATATAAATTCTGAATTGATAGTCAAATATAAAGTCGTAAAAGGTCAATTAAAAGTAGCCAAAGCAGATTTGAGTAGAGCAGAGTTTGAACGAGATATGTTAAAAGACGAGAAGAAAATATTAGAAGAAGAACTTGAAAAACTTCAAGAATCATCATCTAATGTTGACTCTCAATTATCTCTTTTGAGTCAAGAAATTGAAACTCAAAAAGAGAAAAATGATGCTCTCACTACTGAAAATCATGAGCTTAAGGCAAAAGTCAAAAATCTGGACCTAGAAAAGGCGAGCTTACAAACTAAGTTAGATGACATAACTCAAAATGTTTCTAACTTTAACAAAGGTCGAGAAAATTTGACAAAAATCATTGAAAGTTCACGATCTGTTCCAAATAACAAGGTTTGGGATATAGGAAACAAGAAACCAAGAAACATCTTGGTAATGAAAGGAAAAAGAAAGTACAAAAGACTGAAGCTAAGAAAAATCTTAGTTTATTATATTCCAAACCAAAACCAGTTGTGAAATTTCAGATGAAAAATGTCAAGACTATCAAAATATGGGTTCCTAAAACAAATAACAATTTGATTAGGAATAAATATATTCAGAATTTCATGAATACTGTGCATCTTAATACTAATTATATATATAAAGGGGATACCGGACCCGTATGGGTTTGGATTCCTAAGATCTAACTCTTAGGACCCCATAAAAAGTGGGTACCATGGACTTAATTTTATTTTTTGCAGGTACCACTTAAGAAAAGAGGAAAATGGATATTCCGGTTGATACATTCCTATATTATTCCATTATCTATTACTCCTTTTTGTCGATGACAAAGGGGGAGAAAGAGCTAACAATTATTTGCAGAATATATATCTATATATATATATATAAAATACAGACAAAATCTCAAGGAGATCACATATTCAGGGGGAGATTCAGAACTTCAGATATATGTTGTCATCAATCAAAAAGGGGGAGAATGTTGAGTCAAGATTTTTATAGAGTTTTGATTTCTGACAAAGGGATAAGCCGTGATCGACAAAAAGAAGTTATTCATTGTTTTAAAGAGACACAAAGAGCTCCATACATTAGAGGTTGATTATTTGGTATGTTAGTAGTGTTATTTATGTTAAAATCTATCCTCAAATAATCTCATACCTTCAATCTTTGAATATAAATGTATATATGTATGAGTGCACATTAACTGTGCAGTCTGGGCTAAACCGGTCGACCGGTTTAAAACAAGGCGGTCGACCGTTTCTGCCCAGAATGCATAGATAACGTGCACAAGTGTACATAACGTATATATATTCAAATTCCTGTCTACTGGTCCATTTTGACCTGTCGACCGTTTTCAAACAGAAAGCAACCTTTCGTACAGACACTTCCTTTTCTTCAACGGTTGCTTCTCTTTCTCTTCACCAATGATCATGACCTTTGTTTTCTTTTCACAAAGGGTTACAACTGTTTATTTCTTATATAAACATCATGAAATCATTATTCCAAAAACCAATTCTATTATTCTAATCTCTATTCTATTGATCTCTGTCTTGAGCTCTAAAACATTTCAATTGCTTATTGAATCATTGAAATCATTTCATATCTTTTGATTCAAAAAGTAAGATACTTCCTTCAATCTTCACAAACATCATTCACATATTTTGAGGATAAGATTATAGGAAGGGTGTACTACAAGTGACAAATCCGTGTTATCAAGAGCACAAGTTGTCAACGACAATTGTATTTGTTTTTGTTGAAGTCCTCGGTGTTGTAAGAGGCACGAAATCCCGTTCGGCTGTTCGGGTGTTGTAAACCTGTTCCTCCGGGTGAAGCGAGGTAGTTGGTTGTGAAAATCCAGATAGGAGTCTGGGACTGGACGTAGGACGGGAGGTCCGAACCAGTATAAAAATCCCTGGTGTGATTTTTACAGTTTACTGCATTTACTATTCTATATCTGTGAATTGCTATATAGTTAGTTTATTGAATATTTACTTGTATAGCAATTGTAAATAACATTCCGCATATATTAGTCCATATTACACGATCCGTAATTAGTGTGCACAAGCGTACACACTTTCAAAAACTGCACATTCTCTGTCAATAATCTTATTTGAGGAAAGAGGAACACCTAAGAATTTTACAGGGAGTATGCCTTCTTTCACATTTAAGGTGTCCAAAATTTCATTCCTCGTATTGCATGTTTTGTTAAAGTAGCATTTTGTTTTTTGCTCATTCATTTTATGACCAGTATATCTCTCTAGATTAAGAAAAATGTCTTTAACCGCTTTAGCTGATGTATAGCTAGATTTTATACAGATGAGCAAGTCATATGCGTAGAGTAAGTGGCTCACAATAGGCTGGAAGTTATAAATAGGATGAATTAGCTTGTGGTGTATTACTAGCTCCATTTGTAGCGAAAAATATTCTATGGCAATTGCAAACAAGTAAGGGGAAAGAGGATCACCCTGCCTGATGCCTCCATTGGAGCCTATAAAACCTTTTGGTATTCCATTGATCAGGATAGAAAAGGTTGGTGTAGAAATACACTCTTTTACAATATTCACAAACTTTGTTGGGAACCCCATAGATATAAGCATATGGATGATAAATTGCCTATTGATTTTGTCATATGCTTTGTGGAGGTCCACCTTAAGACAAAATTTGTCAGCACCTGGTTTATTAAAGTTTCTAATCAATTCGTGTGCGATAAGAGAGTTTTTAGAAATGCTTCTGCCTTTAATGAATGCACTTTGACATTCTAAGATGAGATCGGGTAAAATGAGCTTCATTCTATTGGATAAGATCTTGCTTAGTATTTTGTATATCACATTCAGCAAGCAATAGGTTGGTAGTCTTCAATTTTTGATGGGTTGTCCGTTTTAGGAATAAGGCAAATGAAGGTGTGATTGATTTCTTTTACAAATTTACCACTTTGGAAAATGTCTTGCATTGCTCATATGATAACTTCTTTCAGGTCAACCCAATGAATGAGGAAGAATTTGGATCCAAGACCATTTGGCCCTGGGCTGGAATCAATGTGGTTGGATTGCAAGGACTCCCAAACCTCTTCTTCAGTGATCTGCCTGGACATCATTCGCCGACCTTTGGAGTTTACCAGCCTTCTGCGTTGAATGTCTGGTAAGTTAATGTTGACTTCTCCATTAAACATATCACTGTAGTATTTAATTGCTTGACCCTCTATATCTGCAGTATTGATCAGTGCATTTCCATCCTGATCAATAAGGTGAAAGCTATTATTTGTATTACTTCGATTTGCCATTTTAGTATAAAATAATTTAGTGCACTCATCCCCTTCAGTAATCCATTTATCCTTGGCTTTTTGCTTAAGCTCTGTAGCTTTTATTCTGAGAGCCTCTTTTAGGTTGCCCTGAGTTTGGTAATACTATTTCCAAGTGTCATTAATAACATCACCTTTATCTATCATTAACAGTAGATCCTCGCATTGTTTCTGTAGAGTAGAGATTTGGTCTCCTTCTTTAACCCTTCTTCTATTCCACTCTTTTAATTTATTCTTAGCAATCTTTAGAGTCCGAACTAATTTGTAGCATTGAGTGCCCTCCTCCAGAAGAATATTACAAATATGAATGGCCTCTTTATATCCTTCTATTTCATGCCAGTGATTGGAGTATCTATATGGTTTGCCTTTCTCAGTCTGGTTTTTTCCATTAGATTTACAAGTATAGGGCAGTGATCACTAGTGAAGGGAGGAAATATATTAACTCTAATATTAGAAAATCTGCTAATGTGGTTCACATTAACAAGTGCTTTGTCAAGCTTGCAGGATATTTTCTTACATTCCTTGCTTCTCCATGTGAATTTCAGGCCACAGTGGATGGGTTCGAGCAGCCTAGCACCTATGATGAAGTTGTTAAATTCTTCAAGTTGGGATACTCTCATGGTAAGACCCCCTTTTTTCTCTTCTGCCCTAAGCACAGAGTTGAAGTCTCCCATGACAATCCAGGAATCATTGACGTTTTTACTAATGTTTGTAATGACTTGCCAAAGATGAGTACGATTAGAGGCCAGATTGCTAGCATAAACACAGCTTAAAATTAGTTTAAGACCTCCCATATTGGTAGCACTTACAGTAATTTGTTGGTCATCCTTAACCAGGAGGTTGAAATTCCAAATTTTGTTATTCCATAAAAGAAGAATTCGGCTCTTACCTCCAACATCGTTGTTGTGAATGTAGTTCCATTCATTACCTAGTGAGTCAGTAAAGAAGTTTAAGTTATCAGTGCTAAATTTATTTTCTAGAATACTCAAAATAGAAGGAGAATGAATTCTCCTAAGATTTAAGAGGTCTAAACGTCTAGTGTCATTGTTTAGACCTCTTACATTCCAACTAATTATAGACATTTCGACAGGGGAGGCCGACTCCTCAGTTCATAGGAGACACCTCACGACTTATGCTCGCCTTGCCTTTAGTTTCTATTTTCTTAAATTGACTTGAATAATCTTGATCGGGCTTTGTGAATTTGTTTATGCTACTATCTTCAGTTTTAGAATCCGAGTCAAGTTTATCCAGTACAACATTATTAATTTCACTCTCTTCTTCTGATGTTGCAGATGTATTCTTTGATGTATTCTTAGCTGGGCTATAGACCGATACAGTATCCTCTTTCTCCTTACCCTGTGTTTGGATAGCAGCTAGGTCTTCATCCTTTGGGACAGCATTTCTTTCCTTTTGGTCATTAGACTACGTAACTATTTGTTCTGTGTTTATATTTATGTCAGTGGTGCTAGACTCAGACGGTGCCTTATTTTGTTATTGTAAAGGAATAGTCTGACTAGCCTCAATTATACTTTTTTTGCCTCCATACTTGTTTGATTGGGGGGGACACAGTCTCACATTGGTCCAAGGAGTGACCAAAGCACTTGCAGTTGTTGCAAATAGGTGGGATATGCTCATATTCTACCTCCTGTATGTAAATGTTTCCATTTCTATCTTTAGCCCTCATCTGTTTTTTAATAGTGTCACTTGCTTAGATTTCTACAAGGACTCTAGCATACTTTAGTCTTTTGACATGTCTAGTATAGTCATCCATGGCAAGGGGATTACCAATTAGACTAGCAATTTTACTAATCCCACGTGCATTCCATAGAGATAAGTCTAGATTCATCAATTTGACCTAGACTAGATGCGATTCTAGCATGTCTCTCTCAAGTCTTAGGTTTGGTTCCCATTTTTTGGTAAAAATAAGTTTACTATCAATGAACCAAGGACCACCATCCAAAACTTTCTTACAGTCCAATTCATTGCTGAATTTGATAAGATAAAAACCATTTTCCCTAGGGAAAACATCCCGTTTACCCGAAGGTTTCCACTCTCTTTTAATATATGCATTAAGATGTATATAATAAGGTTTTTTACTAGCAACATATATGTAGATTGAAGTGCCCCACATACTTTTTGCAGAACTGAAGACCTCTTCATCTAGGTCAGCAAAGGCTCTTTCATCATCTTCTAGGTTATCAAATTTGTTGACCCCACCATCAATACACATGTTACCAGCTATCACATCAGCCCATGATCTAATACCTTTCCTGAATTCCGGTTTCATAAGATTAGGTCCCACCTGTGCTTGATTTGGAACCCTAGATTGGTACTGCAGATGATCCCTGATTTGATTCTTCCCTTTATTTTTGTACCTTACCTCTTGCCATCCCATGTCATCAGCCTCGTTTTTCATAGAGATAGGTTTGATTCTAGGGTTTTCTACTGTAGCCATGTCCGCCATAGATATTTTTTTAAATAATGAAACATATGTGTATACATAAATATATTATATAATATTATATATATATTTAAACATATGTGTATATATAAATATATTTTGTAATATTTTAATAATGAAACATATTTATAATACATACATATATATTTGTATATGTGTGTATATATATATAATTATTTGGAAATTATAATATATATACATGCACATATTTGGACAACATACAACACATACAAAATGAGCTAATGTGTCCATTGCGATGTAAATCCCAGCATCTATATACGAGCATGTTATATTCTCCACGGATTATTATGTTACACATGCGCGCGCACACACACGTATATGTATATGATACATGTATATAAATTAAATCAAAACAAATTAACTTTATATTACAAAATACATAAATTTAAATAAAATACATGATTTTATTTAAACCATATTTAGAAATGTTCTAAATAAATTAGACTTCATAGGCCCAATAAAGATCCAATATGGTAAAAAAAAATTAAAATTCACCCATACCTTCCGTTGTGGGCTAGCCCAGTTCCAACACAAACATAAGGCATGTAACGACCCACCTTTTTGGATGGTTTAAATCAACAACAAACCACACATGTCAAACTCAAACCATTCAAAAGGGAGGATTGTTATGGGGTATATAAGAAAAGCAGAGAAAGAAGAAAAAACAAAACACAGAATCTCACAGCGGAATGACAAATATAATAATCAAATAAACAGTTCATGAAGCTGTTTTACAGATAACATTTTATTACACTTTTACAATACAAATCAGAGTACATACAGTAGTAATAAATAAATAATGTAGCGGAACAACATGATGTAGTGGAATAAATAAAATAAATAATAATAGTACTAAATCTTTGTCTTCGTCCTCCAAAGTATTCTTCGATACACTAAAAGCTCAGACTGACCTAAGCGTAATGAAAAGACAAAACACTCGAGTCAGAACTAAAAGATCTTATCTAAGTTAAATCAACAGTAAATAAATATGAGTGTAATGGCTTCAGAGATGTTTACGGGGTTTGACATCTCCTATCCAGTGTCAACATGAGTGCAATAACTTAAGAGATGTTCGGGATTTCCATCTCCTAAGGATCGATTAAACTATCTACATACATAGTACAATACGCTATTATAATAGTGTCTACAGTAAAGTAAAGTATTAAAATAGCGTTAAGGCATTACCCATATCCCTCTTAACACATTTATATATTCCCGTAGTCTATACAGTACCGTAAGCTCCACCAAACTGGTGGTTTACCCAGAGGGCACTCCATAGGTACGGTACAAACCAAACTCGTAGAGGCTGCAATAAGGCATGTGACAAGGCGCACGAGGCAATGCCAGGGTAGGATTCTACCATTTGCACTCCCGGACTGGAGGTAACGGCTAGTAACTACTACCGCCCACCTTGGAACACATTCCCATAATCAAAATCGAGGGGTGGCCACCAAATCAATCACAAAGTCATAGTATGGTATCGAAGAAATGTGCCCGATCGGAGGAGCGACCTCACTTGGCTCGATATATCTCTTGTTTTAGCCACATCAAGCTGACTCACGGGAGTCAGGGCTACGTTAATACATCATACAGAATCGTTCGCCAAACCATCCTACGTCATTCTGGAATCTCCACCACGTACACAGTTGTTAAAGTGGTTTTCGGTATTGGCAGAGAGTATGACAATATCCGATCCCGGTCTCTTTAACAACCAAACACTTATTTCACACCGGATGGTTCTTTTACATTTCCAAAATCGATTCATAATTGATATCAAAATATCATATTCAATTCAAACCATATCACTTTCGAAATCATATTCACTTTCGAAATCATATCGACAAAAATAGGTTAAATCCTCATTTCAAAAATCATCATATTTACTCAAATATGTCATTTCACTAGCAAATATCATTTCAAATCCCAACTTAGGTTATAACATCATTTAACCATATCTGCTTTTAAATCAAGCATTTAAATATAGCAGTCCAACCTTGCACCGTTTTATTTTAGAAAATAGTTTAGATAGTTTAAAATAGTTTTAATAGTTTAAAATAGTTAAAATAGTTTAAAATACTTTTAAATAGTTTAAAATAGTTTAGGTGGATTTAAGATAGATTAAATAGATTTAAAATAGATTAAATAGATTTAGAATAAATCAAAGCGGGTTAATTAGCTTAAACAAGGTCAAAATAGATTAAAATAGCTTAAGATAAATTAAAATAGTTTAAATTGATTAAAATAGTTTAAAATAGTTGGAAATAGATTAAATTAGTTTAATAGTTTGAAAATCTTAAAAATCAGGATTTTTAAAATAATAAATCTTTGAACAGTATATATTAAAATAATTAAGTTTGAAATTGATATCAAAATAAACTATTTCTGCCTTTTTAACAAATCAGGACCATATCCATACCAACTCGAATTTAAACTTTCAATTCAATTTTCATTAACCATCTCAATTTATATTGATTATAAATCCATGGTTGAACTACAATTTTAAACCACTTCAATTTCATTGATTTCAAAGTTTAAATCTTTAAACATTTCCAATAACTCCATTTCGATAAATTTCAGTTATATTTCAAATTCAACTTTGAAATTTCCATTTTTGTTCTTTTAAACAATTCATTAAACCAACTCCAATTTCATCATTTAAAGCTAGGATTTCGAAAATAATTCAGTTTATACAAGTCAAATTTTATTTCAAATTATCGTTTAACCGAATTCAAATTTTAAGGATTTAAATTTAAAATCATTTAATTTAACCAATCCGGTGTTCGTATATAATTTTCTACCCTATGGTCAAGTGATACAGATATTTATCATTTCAATCCGCAAATATTTTTACTTTTACGGTATATATCATTTCAATCCACAATCCCAAATTTAACTTCAAATCCATGAAATCGCTCGAGTCTATCATTTCAACCCATAACGATTCCTTCCTAATCTATCAGATCATTCGGGTATGTATCATTTCAACCATAACTTGTAGAGTTATAACAATATAAAAATATAACATCCAGTCATCCAATATCAACAATCAAACATCCATCACAATCATCATCCAAATAAACCAATAAATAACAACAATTTACTGATTATCAATAACAGATATTAACTAGAAATTTTAAAATTCAATATTTAAATTAAATGGTTATTTAATTCAATAAAAGTCAGGTTTTACTGGAATGACAATTTATATATACCAAACATCAACCAATCAATTTCTAATCACATCATAAATTTAATTTAACTAACATAAGATATTTTTAGTAGTTGTGAGTGGGTCAAAACACTCACCTTTGATTTCAAATCGATTTGAAATCCAAAATAAGGCCCAAAATTGAACAGTCTCATAATTCGTCCAAACTAGTTCAAAAATGTCCGGGATTTTAATACGATCGCAGCGGAACAAACCACGCATGAAACCGAGCATGTATGTAAAAGTTATGATGATTAGAACAATTATACGATTAAATTAAAAACAAATAAAAAATTTAAATTAAATCGGCTACTCACTACCTACCACGTCAGCACGAGTACGTGCACTAACTCTTCTCTCTCCAGAACCCTAACGCGCTTCCTTTACATGCGATCGAACCAACCTCCCACGGCCACCGCCACTTCGTGATGACAACCCTGCAACTCTGCGTGCCGCCGACCTAGGTCCGCCTGCAACGACCTCACCTAAGCCTCTCGACCCTCCCACCCCGCCCCCCCCCCCCCCCCCCCCCCCCCGTGATCGCTCTAACATCCATGGTCGAAGTAGCTGCTGCTAGAACATTAAACCTTAGATGAATTATTCAAGGCGATCCAGCCATCGATTGCCCAAACAAACAACGCTGATGAACTCCCCTCGACCATCTCCACGCATCCATACCCTCCAATCGACGATCCATCGTCGTTGATCAAACCCCAATGAATGGCCGAGAATAAATCGCCAATTTCTATCCAAATGGTGAACCAAATCGAAAAAAAAAATCATTTCAGTAGATTACGCTCGTCGAGAGCTTTCCAACGATATATAATTCGCTAGGGTTTGGAGAGTTTGAATTATGAATTTTTTTTGGAAGTTGGATTTAGGGTTTTATAATTGGATTTGGTTTCTGCCATTAGAAGAAGAAGATAGGCAGATAGAATTGTACGTACTATAACAAGAATTAGAAAGGCTACTAGGGTTTAGAAGAATATATTTATATAAACAAAACCCGATAAGAAAGAATGAACACATTGAATTGGTTCGAAATGACAATAATGACCCGAAAAGCCCGTTCTGCTTTCGGAACGAAAGCAGGTCATACCATATATCATAATAGATGTTTTCGATATTTTTAAACTCTATGGGATTGGTTTCAAGTTCTAATTCCATTATATGAAGAAGTTGGCTTTTAAAATCAGCTTATTTCAAACTGAATTCGATTAAATTGATTTCTATGCGTTTCGAGCCCTCACGATCAAACGACAAGTCCGATCGCTATGAAACTTGAAATCCTACAATAATTCACCGTTATGGATCCGATGAAACTAGTTTCATCGAAATTCAGGACAGTGGCCAAAATGGCTATTTTCACGTTAATTAAATAAATAATTATTAAATTAATTTAATCACTTTTTTTCAATTCAAATTTTCTAATTAACAATTTTTCATTTTTTTGGTTACCTGGTGATTTATAATCTTTTAAACTAAATTTCCCAGACAAATTCAATATTGAATATTGCACCAATTACTGCGTTCAATTTCAATTGCAATAAAAGTCCAATTAATTATATTTTAATTTCAAATAAATTCTTTTATTTTGATTTATATCTTATTATACTAATATTCTATAATTATCATCTTAATTCATATTAACTACAATAATTAACTACATTAATTGCAGTTGATTTCCAAATCAATTTCAATGCATAAATAAATGAAATGGTAATTAAACAATTTATTATACTTACAATTTCAAATCATTCCTATGTTTATTGTTAACAACAAACTAATAAATTCACATACTGAATTATTCTACATTAACCAATTCCAATTAATTACATATTATTTCACCAATTAATATAACATGTAATTTATTTTCTTATTTACAATTTATAACCAATTATGACTTTTCAATCATTTCAATTAATTGGAATTGCATTAAATCAGTTATCCATTGACTTACATTAACATTATTACATTTCATTCTAGTTATTTTTCTCATTAATAAATCACAAATTTGAATTTCTTCCAATATTAAATTACAAAATCTTATTAAATTCAATATTTTAATTATCGGAAAAAATGCGGGTCGTTACACTCTCCCTTACTCAAAACTTTTCATCCTCGAAAAAGGAAAAGGAGGAATTAAGGAATTAATATCTTATTTAAAGTATTAAATTTATAAATAATTAATTTACATAATTAAATAGTTTAAATAAAATATATCAATTTATAAATAATTAAATCTTTTCATATTCAAGTTAATAAAAGTTTGAAGAACATTTCCACTTTCACAAAAAATTTCTAAGTCCAAAATTCACGGAAAAATTCGACAAAATATCCTTTATACGGAGAGGTCCGGGATTAATAATAATATCAATAATATCATATATATACCATATTTCAAAATAAAATATCCCAAACTACGAGGAAAACAATATATTATCACTATAAAACCGTAATCCGAGAACGTACTTATTTATCGGGCAAACAACACTTTATTTATGAAACCTAAAGCAGTAGCTATTGCTTCCATAACCTGTATTTCACTTATATAATCCAAAGAAGTTAATAATTATGTAAAAAGAGAAATATATAAGTTGTTTCAATTAATAACAAACATATCAACAGAACATAACAACAGGCACTTGCAAACAAAACCATACAGTCATCACATGAAATCAAAGTAATAAAATATCCATCCATAACAACTAACAAATGGTCTGTTCGGGTTTAGAAACTTTTAATCGTATAAAACGATAAATAACTACTAAGTATATCATACACCCAACAGTCTTAGATAAAGCTTAACAGATTATTTATACATCCTAAACAATTTAAAGTATCACTTCGCAAACGTCCCATAAGCCAACAACCAATAAATCCAAATGTCATGTAAGTTTATTCTTATTAATCTCCTTTCATATTGTTTACTGTTCCTCGGTTTCATTCATTCACACAATGCTTATTTTTATTAATTTACATTCATTACTTACAAAAATTCATTTCCCATTCATTCATATAATGCCAATTTCCATTAAATTTACATTCATTTACTTGCATAATATTTTAAAATGTAAGTTTCTTTGCAATTCTAATTCACCATTTTCATTTACGTTGATTTCCTTTTATATCAATATTCATTTGTGAATCAACCCATACATAGAAATTTTTTTCTTTTCACATTTATTTCCTTTATATATAGTATTCACCTTTACTATTTACTTTAATTATAATTGGCTTCAAACATTACTTAAGTTCATAATCATTTACTTACAGTATTCCCCTTTTTATTAAATTTAATTAGTAGCATTCAAATTATTAACTTAAGTTTATAATATTCTTATACATCTTAATTCTTCATTTAAAACATAATTTCATTGAACACTTTCATTTCCTAAGTTTTACTTGTATAATATTCTATTACATATTCTTATTAACATTTCAACTTTTAATATTTCGGTAAGTTATATATATATATATATATATATGTATGTCTTTTAGAATGCAATTGAATGTTACACAAGTTTATCTTATTCATTTTAGTTAACAAAATGTTCAATAATTACATCTTATAAATTTTCATATCTACAAGTTACAGATTTTCATTTTCTTATATATTTCATTAATCACTTCACATCAAATTTCTTATTTTCTGTTTTTAGAAGTTTTCAATTATTAAAAGGTTAAGATTTCATTCCTTACTATAATTGAAACTACTAATTTACAAAAACTTAAGAACTAAATATCGGGTTCCATTTTAAAATCATTTAAAATAATATATAACCATATCTTTCACATATCCAAGTCATATTTAGAAAAATTAAGATTTGTTATCAAAACACATGTGTAGTAAAACTACTACAGTGGTCTTCCCACTTTCAAACTCAAAAATGAACATCGATGATGCGTGCACTCATCACCGAAATTATTTTCCAACGACAGAGAGGGGAGTACAAAACTTATTTCCTTTAAAAAAATTCTTTTTAAAACATTTCTTCCAAATCATATTCAAAATATTTATCCGAAAATACTTCCAAATACTACCAAATATTATATTCCAAATTCTTTTGAAAACCAATTTCAAAACCCTAGAAATTTAGTTCTCAAATTCCAATTTATTTTTACTTTACTTGTAAATCCTATTTTACCATCAATATGTATAAAATTTCACTTCCTAACAAACAACATATCACATCCAACTATATTATTTATAAAAATTATTTTTTAAATACAAAATATAATACTAGGTAAAATTATTTCATTTACCCATATTTCAAAACCAATATTGTGTCAGTTTGCTCTATTAAGTGTTTAGAAATCCTTATCGATGCCATTGCGTCCTATGAACCGACCAGAATTTATAAATACTAAATAGAACCAATTAACACAATACAAAAACCTTTTATAACACCAACAAATATGCTCTCTCATATATATACACTCAACGACTCATTCTAGGGTATTACTACCCTGTTTCTAATGAGTCAGACCCCACAAAGCTAAGGTTATTGCTAAACCAAAGCTTTGATACCAAATGTAACGACCCACCTTTTTAGACGGTTTAAATCGACAATAAACCACACATGTCAAACTCAAACCATTCAAAAGGGAGGATTGTTATGGGATAAATAAGAAAAGCAGAGAAAGAAGAAAAAAACAAAACATAGAATCTCATAGCGGAATGACAAAATATAATAATCAAATAAACAGTTCATGAAGCAGTTTTACAAATAACATTTGATTACACTTTTACAATAAAGATCAGAGTACATACAGTAGTAATAAATAAATAATGCAGCGGAACAACATGATGTAGTGGAAAAAATAAAATAAATAATAATAGTACTAAATCTTCGTCTTCGTCCTCCAAAGCAGTCTTCGATATGCTGAAAAGCTCAGACTGACTCGAGCGTAATGAAAAGACAAAACACTCGAGTCAGAACTAAAAGATCTTATCTAAGTTAAATCAACAATAAATAAATATGAGTGTAATGGCTTCAGAGATGTTTACGGGGTTTGACATGTACTATCTAGTGTCAACGTGAGTGCAATAACTTAAGAGATGTTTGGGATTTCCATCTCCTAAGGATTCATTAAACTATCTACTATGTACAATACGCTATTATAATAGTGTCTATAATAAAGTAAAGTATTAAAATAGCATTAAGGCGTTACCTATATCCCCCTTAATACATTTATATATTCCCATAGTCTATATAGTACCATAAGCTCCACCAAACCGGTGGTTTACCCAGAGGGCACTCCATAGGTACGGTACAAACCAAACTCGTAGAGGGCGCGATAAGGCATGTGACAAGGCACGCAAGGCAATGCAAAGCTATGATTCTACCATTTGCCCTCCCAAACCGGTGGTAACGGCTAGCAGCTACCACCGCCTACCTCAGAACACACTCCCATAATCAAAATCGAGGGGTGGCCACCAAATCAATCACAAAGTCATAGTATGGTATCGAAGAAATGTGCCCGATCGGAGGAGCGACCTCACTTGGCTCGGTATAGCTCCTGTTTTAGCCACATCAAGCTGACTCACGGGAGTGAGGACTACGTTAATACCTCATATAGAATTGTTCGCCAAACCATCCTGCTTCATTCTGGAATCTACACCACGTACACAGTTGTTAAAGTGGTTTTTGTTATTGGTAGAGAGTATGACAATATCCAATCCCAGTCTCTTTAACAACCAAACGCTTGTTCCACACTAGATGGTTCTTTTACTTTTCCAAAACCGATTCATAATTGATATCAAAATATCATATTCAATTCAAACCATATCACTTTCGAAATCATATCGACAAAAATAGGTTAATCCTTATTTCAAAAATCATCATATTTACTTAAAAATGTCATTTCACTAGCAAATATCATTTCAAATCCCAACTTAGGCTATAACATCATTTAACCATATCCACTTTTAAATTAAGGATTTAAATATATCAGTCCAACCTTACACCGTTTTATTTAGAAAATATTTTAGATAGTTTAAAATAATTTAAAATAGTGTTAATAGTTTAAAATAGTTAAAATACTTTAAAATAGTTTAAAATAGATTAAAATAGTTTAGGTGGATTTAAGATAGATTAAATAGATTTAAAATAGATTTAATAGATTTAAAATAGATTAAATAGATTTAAAATAAATTAAAGTGGGTTAATTAGCTTAAAATAGGTCAAAATATATTAAAACAGCTTAAGATAAATTAAAATAGTTTAAATTGATTAAAATAGTTTAAAATAGTTGAAAATAGATTAAATTAGTTTAATAGTTTGAAAGTCTTAAAAATCATGATTTTTAATATATCTTTGAACAGTATATATTAAAATAATTAAGTTTGAAATTGATATCAAAATAAACTATTTCTGCCTTTTCAACAAATCTGGACCATATCCAGATTTCAAATCACCAACTCGAATTTAAACTTTCAACTCAATTTTCATTAACCATCTCAATTTATATTGATTATAAATCCATGGTTGAACTACAATTTTAAACCACTTCAATTTCATTGATTTCAAAGTTTAAATCTTTAAACATTTCCACTAACTCCATTTCGATAAATTTTAGTTATATTTCAAATTCAACTTTGAAATTTCCATTTTTATTATTTTAAACAATTCATTAAACCAACTCCAATTTCTTTATTTAAAGCTTGTATTTCGAAAATAATTCAGTTTATACAAGTCAATTTTTTTTTCAAATTATCGTTTAACTGAATTCAAATTTTAAGGATTTAAAATCATTTAATTTAACCAATTTGGTGTCCGTATATTATTTTCTACCCTATGGTCAAGTGATACGGATATTTATCATTTCAATCCGCAAATATTTTTACTTTTACGGGTATATTTTATTTTAACCCGCAATCCCAAATTTAACTTCAAATCCATGAAATTGCTCGAGTCTATCATTTCAACCCATAACGATTTCTCCTTAATCTATCAGATCATTCGGGTATGTATCATTTCAACCCATAGGGAACTTGTAGTGTTATAACAATATAAAAATATGACATCCAGTCATCCAATATCAACAATCAAACATCCATCACAATCATCATCCAAATCAACCAATAAACAACAACAATTTACTGATTATCAATAACAGGTATTAACTGGAAATTTTAAAATTCAATATTAAATTAAATGGCGATTAAATTAAATAAAAGTCAGATTTTACTGGAACAACAATTTATATATACCAAACATCAACCAATCAATTTCTAGTCACATAATAAATTCAGTTTAACTAACATAAGATAATTTAGTAGTTGTGAGTGGGTCAAAATGCTCACCTTTGATTTCAAATCGATTTGAAATCCAAAATAAGGCCCAAAATTGAACAGTCTCAGAATTTGTCTAAACTAGTTCCAAAATGTACGGGATTTCAATACGATTGCAGCGGAACAAACCACGCGTGAATCCGAGCATGTATGTAAAAGTTATGATGATTAGAACGATTATTCGATTAAATTAAAAACAAATAAAAAAATAAACTACATCAGCTACTCACTACCTACCACGTCAGCACGAGTACATGCACGAACTCTTCTCTCTCCGAAACTCTAACGTGCTTCCTGTACATGCGATCGAACCAACCTCCCACGGCCGCCACCACTTCGCGATGACAACCCTGCAACTCCGCGCGCCGACGACCTAGGTCACCCTGCCATGACCTCGCCTAAGCCTCTCGACCCCCCTGTGATCGCTCGAACATCCATGGTCGAAGCAGCCACTGCTAGAACATTAACCTTAGATGAATTATTTAAGGCGATCCAACCATTGATTGCCCAAACGAACAACGCTAATGAACTCCCCTCAACCATGTCCACGCATCCATACCCTCCAATCGACGATCCATCGTCGTTGATCAAAACCCAATGAACGGTCAAGAATAAGTCTCTAATTTCTGGCAAAACGGTGAACCAAATCAAAAAACAAATCACTGCAGTAGATTACGCTCATCGAGAGCTTTCCAAAGATATAAAATTTGCTAGAGTTTGGAGAGTTTGAATTTTGAAATTTTTTTTGGAAGTTGGATTTAGGGTTTTGTAATTGGATTTGGTTTCTGCCATTAGAAGAAGGAGATATGCAAATAGAATTGTACATACTGTAATAAGAATTAGAAAGGTTACTAGGGTTTAGAAGAATATATTTACATGAACAAAGCCCGATAAGAAAGAATGAACACATTGAATTGGTTCGAAATGACATTAATGACCCGAAAAGCCCTTTCTGCTTCCAGAACGAAAGCAGGTCATCCCGTATATCAAAATAGATATTTTCAATATTTTTAAACTCAATGGAATAGGTTTCAAGTTCTAATTCCATTGTATGAAGAAGTTAGCTTTTAAAATCAGCTTATTTCAAATTGAATTCG
Source organism: Allium fistulosum (assembly GCA_030737815.1). NCBI lineage: Eukaryota > Viridiplantae > Streptophyta > Magnoliopsida > Asparagales > Amaryllidaceae > Allium > Allium fistulosum. Next base: position 698,078,368 of record CM060906.1, read on the forward strand.
ATTAAATTGATTTCTATGCGTTTCGAGCCCGCACGATCAAACGACAAGTCCGATCGCTACGAAACTTGAAATCCTACAATAATTAACCATTACAGATCCGATGAAACTAGTTTCGTCGAAATCCAAGATAGTGGCCACAATGGCTATTTTCACGTTAATTAAATAAATTATTATTAAATTAATTAAACCACTTTTTTTCAATTCAAATTTTATCATTTTTTTGTTACCTGGTGATTTATAATCTTTTAAAGTAAATTTCCAAGACAAATTCAATATTGAATGTTGCACCAATTACGGCGTTCAATTTCAATTGTAATAAAAGTCCAATTAATTATATTTTAATTTCAAATAAATTCCTTTATTTTGATTTATATCTTATTATACTAATATTCTACAATTATCATCTTAATTCATATTAACTGCAATAATTAACTAAATTTCAATGGATAAATAAATGAAATGGTAATTAAACAATTTATTATACTTACAATTTCAAATCCATTCCTATGTTTATTGTTAACAACAGACTAATAAATTCACATACTGAATTATTCTACATTAACCAATTTCAGTTAATTACATATTATTTCACCAATTAATATAACATGCAATTTATTTTCTTATTTACAATTTATAACCAATTATAACTTTTCAATCATTTCAATTAATTGGAATTGCATTAAATTAGTTATCCATTACCTTACATTAACATTATTACATTTCATTCTAGTTAATTTTCTCATCAATAAATCACAAATTTTAATTTCTTCCAATATTAAGTTACAAAATCTTATTAAATTTAATATTTTAATTATCAGAAAAAATGCGGGTTGTTACAAGGCATGTAGAATAAAATTTTTCTAGTGGTGAGAAAACTCACCTAAACCAAACCCAAACACAAGATAAAGCTACCATCTTCTTACCATCAACATTGCAATCACACAAACCCTCCTACCATCACCTTCATTTGCTCCTGGCTCATGACTAAGGTCCCATTTCGTCTCTAGAAGCTCATTGCTTGGAACAGGGTGGCATAGATTTTTGCTTTTCTCCTACTTTAGAATGCTAGAAAGGGTTGTAGCAGTGTCCTAAGGCTTACTCTAGAGTTTTGTAATGTTTGGTTAAGAGTTTCATTGGTTTTAAAAATATTTGTGAAGAGGAAGAGAGACTAAAAGAGTGGTTTTTAATAAGTAAATGAGCAACCAAATTGTGAAGGCCAAGGCATGTATTTATGAGTTGGAGGGGTGGCAAATGACCTCAAATACCCCTTTCCCAAATTACTTAACTACCCATACTTGATTTAGGCCAAGTTGCACCCTAAGCTACCCTAGGCACAACTTACCATGCCTCTTTGTACTTACACATTACTTCTCCTTGTCCCTCCTTAAATCAAGCCTTGTTTTAAGGCATGGTTCATGCGTTAACTTCATGTACTCTTATCCCCTTAAGTAAAGTTATGATATAGTTAATTTTTGGTTATGAGAAGAGAGGATTTAATTCTTGTTTATAAGTTGTTATATTACTATACAAGCTCCAAAATGTTTATACAACTTTTATTAAATAAAAATTTGATTTTTAAATAAAACGATTTTCGGTCAAATTTTCAATTTTTCTCCGAACTATTTATTTTTGTAAAAAAAAATTCAAAAATAAGTTTTCCTTCATTACTTATTAATTAATAGAGAGTTATTAAAGATATAAAATCATATTTATTCACATTAAATCCTAGATATAAATATTTAAATAATTTAGATATTTAAAGACAAAGTATTCGAAATTTCGGGTCATTGCATTCTTTCACACTTAGAATGTTTCATCCTCGAAATTTTAACACAAGTAATCAAAGGAAAAGTCACACATCCATACTTAATAGTATTTACAATTACTAGCAAATAAAGCTTATGGCATGCCTCGGTTCAGAAACCTTCTCATCGTATGAGGATGATAAATAAACTACTAAGTGTACTGTTAACAAGAAAACTTGTCAACATCCCCAAAGCTATGGCAAATATGATTATTTGTGTAATGAAATTGGACTATTGAGAGAGGATTGAAAGAGATTACTTCCTTCGAAACCCCTCTCTCGATCAAGTTGACTTGGTCGAATCACTTCCAAAGGGCAATTGATATATCGCTAGTTTATCATTGATCAAATTGACCTTGTCAAGATGAAGGTAAAGGAGGAAGCATCTTATTCGAAACCCACTTTTGTATGAGTTAAAAACAGCTATTCATGCTGAATATCCATCCCTTTGGACTATGTCAAAAGGTCCATTTTATTCCTTTCGACCATGTCGGAAGGTACGTTCGGCCATTCAAAAAGAAATAACTGATTTTGACTTCATTGGTCTCGTTTCTTCTATGGAAGAACCCCTTCGAAAGGGTTGCTGATGTAATTGGGTGTAGGTTCCTTTTGAAGGAACTCCTCCATTCACGATTGCTTGCCAATTACAAACCAGATTCTTCGTGATATCCCTTTCGACCAGGTCGAAAGGAACAAATCTAATTTTCAATTGCTCAAGCTTCATTCAGTATACTCGATATAAGATCATCTTGGATATTTGTAAGTTCTATGAACTCATCAGTGTCGAAACATCATCACCATCCTTATTTGTCATTATATGGTGTTTGTCACGATGATGATGTGTTTTCCTGTATGTTATCCAAGTCGATCCTATTGATTTGCATAGACAAAAAGAAGTTAAGAGAATAAGACAACTTCATGTACAATTGATCATTATTCTAGCTAATGATCGTAATGATCTTCCTCATAATCGAAATCCTTATTGAATCTGTGCATTTCACCCTTCTTATTAATCCAAAACGAGTTACAATTTTGATAGCTTTCCCCTAAATCAATTTAGAGTTACAAGATTTTGTTGTTGCAAACAAGTAGAAGTAAAAGAAATGAGCTTTGGATTCCAAAATCCGGTCCCCAAAATTGGACCCCTTGGGACTTATTTATAGATGTAGGTTGGCCCCCTTTCATGCCAATGCTTTCGACCCAGTCGAAAGGTATCTTTATCTTCCACATCATTCCTTTTGACATGGTCGAAAGGCCTCACCTGCCTTTGATGCTTTCGAAAGGTTTTACTTTTGAGTTTTCTAACTAATTCTTGTGCTTCTCATCTTCTTATTCTAGACCTTTCGACCTTGTCGAAAGGGTCCTTTGTCCACCTTTCGCTGTTGTTAAGTTTTAAGTGTTCCTTCTCTCTTCTTTTCCTTGAACTGCTATCGACGTTGTCGAAAGGGCCATAGACGCACTTTTCTCTTCATGTTGCTTTATTGTCATAAGAGGTACAGATAAGAGCTTTCGACTCTATCAATAGGTTGTTTACTAGGGTTTGGAGAGTGTTAAAGTATCGATGGTTTCGATGCGGTAGGTAGCTTTCGAATGCATGCTTGTGGATTGATGCGGAACCTTCCCCTGATGTTTTTGGCTTTGACCGGTTCGAAAGGCTCGGTTATGCTTTCGAAAGGATTGTCTTGAGTAATTTGAATGAAGACGAAACCTTTGGTTTTGAAAGGTTTAGCGTGCATATGAAAGGTTATTATTCATTGCCTTCGAAAGGGGTTCCGAGCTCGTCCTTGCTTTTTCTATATACACGAATCCATCTACATCGAAATGCTTGAATGAGGCGGAAAGGCAGCCCCACTTTCTTTTTCATCTTATTCAAAAGCTTTTGGACTATTTATCTCTTGTGAGGGTGCTTGGTGCTTGCGACTCCTTCGAAAGCCTTCTCAATGCCTTCGAAACGTTCTTTCGTGATCCTTGTCGAAACCCGTGCCTGTTATTTCAGTAGAGCCTAGCATTTTCATTAACCTTCTTTCATACCTTTGTTCTTAAGTGGATTTTATGGTTTACATTTTGCCTCCCTTGTATGAAAGAAGCTTTTGTTCTTTAGGACAAAAATTTCAGAAATTATTTGCTCTTAATAACTTTGTTTTCCTGCAAAATTCAAAGCTAGTGACATTTTTTTATTGCTAACTCATTATCTTATATATATATATGCATGCTTCATGATAAATCAGCATAGTAGTGCTTTTAAATTTAAATGGTTAGTTGATCATAATCCTGATTTAATAAAGGATATGAGGTTTGTAATTAATAGTTATCCATGCATATAATAATTGTAGTCTACGAACTTCATGTGGGAAACAACCAATGTTTGGAAATAGGAGGTCATAAGCTATTATCTAGAAATAAGTCTTTGTAACCTGTAAATCTTATAATGTATATAGAAACTCTTCTTAGAGATAAGAATGATCTCGGAGTATGAATTTAGATGTTGGTGAACATCGTTTAGAGTTGCAACCCTGATTTGGGTATTAAGAAGACCAGCTTGAAGTTTCTGGTTGAGGACTTAGATGTCTATTGTTGTTTCAATATTACTGCTTTAAAACCTAGATTTGGGGATCGATAGACAGAATCCAAAACTGGCAATAAAAGACCTGAAATTCAAATTCAGGCATTGGAAAATTATGAAGTCTAAACCCAGATTAGGGTATCATCAAGTGAAGTTTAGAAGTTAATAGTAAGATGTCTGAAACCTAGATTCGGTTTTAATAAGTGAGATCCAGAAATAGTCTTCAAAAGAGAATTCTCAAACCCAGATTCAGGTATTAGCGGTGAATAATAAAAAATTCATAATAATTATCTTCATGAATAAAATCTCGAGCCCAGATTAGAGCATATGCCAGATAATCAGAAATCTACAATAATTATCTTCATAATAGAAATCTGCAGCCCAGATTAGGGCATAGGTTGGATAATCAGAAATCCATAGTAATTATCTTTATCATAGTAATCTCAAGCCCAGATTCGGGCATTAATAAGTGACGTCGAATAATAGTCTCAAAACTCAGATTCGGGTATGAGGAAGACCATAAGTGATTAGTGAAGACCCGAAACCAATATTCAGGTATTAAAATATAACGTCCATAAGTAAGCGATCCGAAACTCAGATTCGGGTATTAATAAGCGGAGTTCTGTTTTACTCCTCATATTTTGTCTTCTTCGACATGTGTAAACCCTTTTAGGACTCATATGTAGTTGTAGTTTGATTGGCTGCTTCTCGAGCTTAGACGTCTTGGTCAATCATTTGATATGCCACTTCTTGGGCTTGGACATCTCAATCTCTTGTAGATATACGGCCTCTTAGGCGTGGACATCTTAGTCCATTGTTTGATGAGCCACTTCTTTGGGCTTGGACGTCTTAGTCCATTATCTGATGAGCCGCTTCTTGTGCTTGGATGTCTTAGTCCATTGTTTGACGAGCCGCTTCTTGGGCTTGGAAGTCTTAGTCCGTTGTTGTTTGGTGCTCTTGGTTAGCTCATTCTCAGAGGCTGGAAACAAGGACTTACCCAACCTCACTCTAGGAGGTGCCTTGACCTGACCAGAGGCGCGGCCAAGGGCTTGTCGATGCTTTAACCTGGCTATAGCATGGCATAGATAAAGGCTTACACTCTTCCCTCCAGGAGGTTCCCTGCCCTGGCCATAGTGTGGCGCAGATAAAGGCTTACACTCCTTCCTCCAGGAGGTGCTTTGACCTGACCAGAGGCGTGGCCAAGTGCTTGTCGGTGCTTTAACATGGCCATAGCATGGCACAGATAAAGGCTTAACTCCTTCCTCCAGGAGGTGCTCTGCCCTGGCTAACTCGGCGTGGATAGAGGTTTTGATCATTAAAGGTAGCGTCCAAATGTAAGGAGAATTCTACTCCCAACCATGTAGATTTTTCTTTTGAAGAAAGATATGCTTTATTCATTCATTATGGAAAAATATGGTCTCAAATGTTCAGCATTCCATGTTCTTGGAACTATATTGTCGTCTGGCCGACATGAATTATAAGATCATAGGGGAATTACTTTGCAAATGATTAGGGGTTCTTCCCAATTTGTTCCTAGAGGTCCATCCGTGGGATTCCTCGTATTTGCCATTACTCTTCGGAGCACTAGATCTACTTCTTGAAATGATCGTTTTTTACTTTTGAGTTGTAATATTTTGTAATTCTTCTTTGATATTTGGATGTTCTGATTGCTGCTTCGTCTCTCAACTCATGTATCAAATCCAATGATTCTCTTTTTAGTTCTTGGTTTAAATCGAATGCATATGCGATTCTTTGGTGTGAAGGTATTTCAATCTCAATTAGTAACATCTTCTCACACCCATATGTCAATGAATAGGGAGTATGTCCTATTGCCGTTTTGGTTGATGTTCGATAAGCCCATAATACAAGTGGTAGCTTTTCTACCCAGTTTCCTTTAGCCTTGTTCAGTCGCTTTTTCAAAATTGTCTTTATGGTTTTATTTGTAGCTTCAACTGCCCCATTTTCTTTTGGATGCGCAATGGAGGAAAAGCTCTTAACGATTCCATTCTTATGACAAAAACGAGAGAATTCCTCACTCTCAAATTATGTTCCGTTGTCGAAGATAATCTTATGGGGAATTCCAAATCTGGTTATAATATTTTTGATGACAAATCTGATTACTTTTCCAAAAGTGATCTTAGGGAGCGGTTCTGCTTCAACCCATTTAGTGAAGTAATCTATGGCGATTACAACGTATTTTGCTCCCCCTTTTGAAATTGGCAATGGGCCAATTAAATCAATTCCCCATATGTCAAAGGGCCACGGACTCGAAATTGGAGTTAACTGACTCGGGGTTAATCGGGGAATTTTTGAGTACTTTTGGCATTTCTTGCATCTCCCCACATATTCAATGGCTTGGCTTGCCATACGAAGCCAATAAAAACTCTGTCTCGTTATCTTTTTTGCCAATTTTATCCGATTTGAGTGGTCCCTAATGAATCCCTCATATGCTTTTGCTAACAATTTTACCCCATCTTTCAGGCTTACGCATCTTAAGTGAGGAAGTGCATATCCTTTCTTATAAAGGATTCCATCCACTATTATGAAAGTTGGAGCTTGTTGCCAGATTTTTCTCGCCACATCCTTGTCAGATGGCAGTATTCCTTTAGAAAGATATTCAATGATGGGTGACATCCAAGTGTTATCATACGAGTCATTCGTTCTCGATTGATTAGCTCCCTCATTTGATACCTCTCTATTAATTTTCTTCCTTCTTTCTCTTGTAGTGTAGCTCGGGACCTTGTTAGAACTAACATTCCTTTTCTTGTTCGAATGTTTCCTTTTTAATAATCAAAGTTTCTTGGTATCCTACTGGAACAATCCGTGTAACAACCCAAAATTTAAGCTATAATAATTAATGAATTAATTAAATAATAAAATAAGTTTGTGAAATTATCAAATTTGAGCCACAGGAGTTGCACCATTATGTCCATGGTAATTTTTTGGTCAATTTCCATATATAATTTGTCAAAATCCGAGCTAAAACGAAAAAGTTACGAAATAAACAAGAATTGAAGAAAATGAATATACACACACACACACAAGGTCAGGTCGACCCTAGGGTCGACCCTCACCATAGCTTGGTCGACCCACCCCTGTATCTGGACAACCATTCATCCAGATTAAAAGATGACGTGTTTTTCCAATTTTCTTCAATTCAGTGCGTCTGTGCTTCCATCTGACGGTTCCTAGTGAGCTTATGACATGGTTACACCAGATTTGATCTTCAAATCCAACGGTCTGAGATCCTTAAACTAACCTATAATTAAGACCCTAGGTCTAGCTATTTTTCTCATTCAGAGTTTTTCCTATTTGGATTCATTGCCAGAGGCTGGACCCTAAATAGAAAAAATTTATAGGGAGGAAATCCTTTTGATTAAAATATTCTACGCTCTAGAAGAGGATCAAGGAAGACCAAGGACTAGAGCTAAGGACCACAGGTGAGTGTTTAGTAATTATTTTAGATTTTTAAGTAATTTAAAATAATAGGGTTCTCAATAGTTGTAGTTTTTTTTGCAATTTTGAGACAATTTCTATATAAGTTATTTACAGCTAGTTTTTAAAGTTCTTTTCAGTCTATTTTATTTAGTTATTTTAATTCAGCTATTTTATTCAGTTATTTACTGTTATTTGCGTTTATTTACATCTGTTTTATGTTTAAATTTAGCCTGTAAATTTTAGTTTCTTTTTATTCCTTTTTGCGTGAATAAAATATAAGAATATTAAAAAAGAGAATAATTTGCAAATATGGATTAAAATAGAAAACATTAAATTTACAGAAATCGGATGTAAAATAAGAAAAACTGTAATAAAAAGAAGATAGACTGAAATAGGAAAATTTGAGACGTTTGCAAGCATGTTTATAACTAGTGGTTATAACTGAAAAGATAAAAGAGAAGAGTAACAATTATAACGTAGGTTATAATTAAGCAGAAAGAACAGAAAGGCTTATTTTAAAACTTCGACTAAGTTAATAAGCATATTATAACATAGGTTATAATTAGAAATGACAGAAAAGGCTTATTTTAAGACTTAGATTAAGTTATAAGCAAATATAGCAGAAATAACAGAAGAGGCTTATTTTAAGAACTTACACTAAGTTAATAAGCAAGAAAAAAAATAGGGCCCGTACCAACAGCATTCCCTTTCAGACTAGGACTGATGGTTCACAACAGATTAGGTGAGGCTGGGCAGGACCCTTTCAAACTAGGAGTGATGGTCTCACAATAGTTTGGTGAGACCGGGACACAGAGTAAATATGTGGCCAATAGATAGAAGCTCAAATCGGGGGATTTGGGCAAGGGGTGCAACTAGATTTTGTTTGTTTGGACCGTACTAATGGCATTCCCTTTCAGACTAGGACTGATGGTCTCACGAAACACTTAGGTGAGACTGGGAAGGTCCCTTTCAGACTAGAATTGATGATCTCACAACAGATTAGGTGAGGCTGGGCATGCTTATGCTGATTGGGGTAAGTAAGAGTTCACAAGAGGGAGCGATAGTTAGTACATACCGACAATGACCGAGCGTGCGACATCAATAAGTCGCTACTACGTTCCAAGCACTAAACATGCGTCTTTTGCTGTGGGACAAACATGATTGGATTAGCTCACAGTGGCACAACAGAGGTAGAAGGCAGATCAACGGGTAGGATTAAGATTTCAGCCTAATTAAAATAGGATTAGGATTTCAACCTAATCACAACAATCTAAGACAAGTGCAAACAATCCAAACAATCCAAACAGTCAAGCAATCAAAGCAAACAATCTAACAGAATCGGAAACAGTATTTTATCGCAGTTTTACCTTTTTTGTATTTTCCTTTTATACTTGAACTAATGCTTAGTATATTATCTATATCTGGCTTAGAAATGCTAGTAATTACTTTCACTCACCAGACTTATAGTCTGACCCACTCCTCTATTTTCCTTTTTTCGCCATAGGCCAGCAAAGGCAAGGACAGTAGATTTGGATTTCTTGGAGACCAATTTGCAGAGCTTTCTCATTCTTCATGTATTCTTCTTCCTTTTAGTTTTCTTTTCATTTGACTTTGGATGTACTGGTATTTTATGAGAGGGATGATTTTTATTATGTACTCCGATGATGTGACTGAGATTATATTTTTCTTAAGACATGTGTATTTGGTATTTGAGACATACTCTATTTTATGACATTATTTTATGAAGTTTAATTTTGAATATCAAGTTATTATTTAAATGTTTCCGTTGTTATTATTTATTTGTCTTGTGAATCTTAGTATCTGTGATGCTTTAGCTATACCTATAACGCACCATATCTTTTAGTGTGCCCTTTTTGGGTATACTAAAAGGTGTGGGGGTGTTTCACTTGGTATCAAAGCCTAAGGTTACAGGATTCCTAAAAACTTGTTTTAAAAGTAAAGTATTTTTCAAAAGTAAAATATCTTCAAACTAGAAAGAAACTCTTATTATAGAAATGATTTTCAAGTATGGCTGACTGGTTCTGTAGAACTACGGTACCAGAGGTGCAAGGGCAAGCACCCAATACAACATCAGTAGGTGGAGATCCCATTAGTCCACCCGCAACAACCAATTTTTCTAAGCTATGCAAGGACTTCGCTAGTCTAGGAGGCAAGACGTTTTCCAACATGGAGGATTTCGTGGAGGCACAAACTTGGTTAAGGGATGCGGAGCGGATATTTGCGCTGTTAGGATTGGAGGACCGATAGAGAGTCCAACTTGCATCTTCGCAGCTGAAGGGAGAGCTTAAAGAGGTTCCTAAATCAGAAAAATCTAAGAAGCAATGGTGGAAGAATAAGAAGGATAAGGACAAGAGGAAAGGAGGAGGACCTCAAAAGTGGATCAGGAAAGGCGGGAAATCTCATAGTTGTGGATTGGTTGGGCATTTCGCAAAGGACTAAAAGAAGGGCTCGATGAAGGGTAGGTGTTACAACTATGGGCAGTCTGGTCATCTTAGTAGAGCTTGTCCCCAGAAGACAGGGCAGAGAGCAGATACACCTACAGCGCAAGTATAGGTTTTGGATGCAGCACCTTCTAGTAGTGGACCAGATCGAGAAAGGAAACTCTCTGTAGAAGGTTTGATCTCTATTTCAGATTTTCCTATTTGGGCTCTTTTTGACTCCGGAGCATCACATTCTTTCATTTCCAGTTCCTTAGTTGATTGTTTGCACTTAGGTATTTCTCTAGTGGTAGACCCTATAGTTGTTTCAAATCCCATAGGAGGATCGGCATATTTATCCATGATTTTTAGGGGTTTGAAATTTTTTTATACTAGGTGTAGAGTTGGATTGTGACGCCTATGTACTGGGATTTTCAGGATATGGGATGATTTTGGGGATGGATTGTTTATCCACTTATGGAGCAATATTGGACTGTGAGAGGAGAGTCGTCAGACTAGAGACATGCAACGGTAGGACTCTCGAGGTTTCTTGCGACCCATAGGGGTCAGTCATGTTGAGCTTCCTTTATTCCCTTGATTCATTACTAGGAGAATTAGATTCCATTCCAGTCGTTAGAGATTTCCCAAACATTTTTGAGGAAGTTAGGGGACTACCCCTAAGAGAGAGATCGACCTTAGGATCTATCTAAGTGACAATGCTAAGCAAATAGCATTACCCGTGAGACATATGGCTCCTAGGGAGAGGAAGGAGTTAAGTAAGCAGATTTGTGAGCTATTGGATAAAGGCTTCATCAGACGGAGCATATTTGAGTGGGGAGCGCTAGTCATCTTCGCTATAAAGGCGGATGGTTCCCTTCGACTTTGCGTAGACTATAGAGAATTGAACAAGCTTACGAAGAAGAACCGTTACCCACTTCCTAGGATAGATGATCTTTTCGATCAGTTAGTTGGCTCTTCAGTATTTTCTCAGCTTGATTTAGCTACTAGATTTCATCAGCTTAGGGTCGCTGACGATAGTATTGATAAGACAACATTTAGGACACCTGATGGATTCTTTGAGTGGTTGGTTATGCCGTTTGGGCTAACCAATGCCCCAGCCTATTTTGTAGATTTGATGAGCCGTGTTTTTCGAGATGTCCTAAATAAGTTCGTTGTAGTATTCGTGGACGAAATTTTGGTGTTTTCCAAGAGTATGGAAGAGCATGCTATTCATCTTGAGGAGGTTCTTCGTGTTCATCAATTGAAAGCAAAGTTCTCGAAGTGTCAATTTTGGCGTAAGGAGGTGCGTTTCTTGGGGCATGTAGTCTTAAGAGAGGGTCTAGCTGTTGATCCCACTAAGGTAGCAGCAGTGCAAGATTGGAAGGCCCCCAAGAATGCTACCGAAGTTGGAAGCTTCCTAGGTTTGGCTGGCTATTATAGGAAGTTTATCAGAGATTTCGCTAAGATTTAAACACCGCTTACTCGCCTCACTAAGAAGAATGCGGCATTCGTGTGGGACGTGGATTGTGAGGATTCCTTCACGATGCTAAAAAGGGCCCTTACTAGTGCACCCGTATTAGTTTTACCCGATGGAGCTAAGCCTTTTACAGTATACACTGATGCATGTGGGACGGGTCTTGGGGCAGTACTGATGCAAGAAGGGGGGTAGTATGTTATGGGAGTAGACAGTTGAGAACTCATGGGAAGAACTATCCTCCCATGATTTGGAGTTAGCTGCTATTGTTTTCGCGCTCAAGTCTTGGAGACATTACTTTGTAGGAGAGAGAGGTTCAAGCTTTTCACTGACCATAAATCATTGAAGTACCTATTCTCGCAAAAGGATTTAAACTTGAGGCAGCATCATTGGATGGAGTTTTTAGCATCGTATGACTTTGAGATAGCTTATACCTCTGGTAAAGGGAACGTGGTTGCATATGCGTTAAGTAGGAGGAAAGCAACCCTTAGTCCAATGTTCGTGAAGTGGAAAAGTCTAGAGTTTATTTCCACCTTTGATTTTGGCCCTCTACGGACATTACCCCTGGATTGTTGGCAGCACTTGAGGTTAAGCCTACCCTCATAGATCATATTGGCTCAAGGCAGCAAGAGGATTCAGAGCTTATGGATATTCTAGAGAGAATTAGCAAAGTAGAAGTCTATAGACATCTCCAATGCTATTCCATTGATAGTAGGGGGTGGCTAAGGAGAGATGGAAGACTTTGTGTCCCCCGCACTAGTGATATGATGAGAGCTGTTCTAGAAGAAGCACACCATTCCTGAATGACTATTCATCCGGGTGGTGATAAGATGTATAGGGACATGAAAAGATTGTTTTATTGGAGTGGCATGAAGAAGAATGTGGTAGATTTTGTAGCTAAGTGTCTTGTGTGCCAAAGAGTTAAAGCAGAGCAGCAGAAGCCCTCCGGATTGCTTCAACCATTGGATGTACCCGAATGGAAGTGGGATAGTGTTTCAATGGACTTCATAGATGGTTTACCCCAATCTAGGAAGGGGAATACCAGTATTTGGGTGATCGTAGATCGTTTGATTAAGAGCGCCCACTTCATTCCGGTCAAGAGCAAGAGGACAGCACCTTATTTGGCATCCTTATATGTTCATGAGATAGTCCGACTTCATGGAGTTCCCTCTAGCATAGTTAGCGATAGAGGCCCTATCTTTACTAGCAAGTTTTGGAGAAGCTTGCAAGAGGCTTTAGGAACACAACTTAGGTTGAGTACGGCCTATCACCCTCAGACGGATGGCCAAATGGAGAGAGTTAATAGAGTTCTTGAAGATTTGTTGAGGATGTGCATTCTTGATTTTGGAGGAACTTAGGAGGAGCATCTTCCTTTAGTGGAGTTCGCTTATAATAATAGTTTTCAAGCTAGCATTGGAATAGCACCTTTTGAAGCTCTTTATGGAAGACTGTGCAAGTCACCATCGTATTGGTTGGATTCTATAGAGAGATTACTACACGGTCCCGACATGGTTAGAGAGACTTCAGAAAAGATAGATTTGATTCATAGAAGATTTAAGACGGCCCAAGATACGCAGAGATCTTATGCGGATAATTGGAGAAGGGATATTGAGTTTGAGGTAGGAGACTTGGTTTTCATTTAGGTATCTCTGCTAAGAAAGGTAGTAAGATTTAGATCAAGTGGGAAACTTGCTCCCAGATTCGTAGGACCGTTCCCCATTGTGGAAAGGGTAGGGAAGATGGTGTATCGGATAAAGCTACCGGAGAGGCTCGCAGGAGTTCATGATGTTATCCATGTTTCGCACTTGGGGAAGTGCTTACATGACTCAGTAGAGGTAGTGGAACCTAGCCAACTTGAAGAAGTTGAAGTGGAGAGAGAAGCATTGGTTCATCACATTCCTACCAAGATCGTTGGCCGTGATATTTAAAAGCTTAGGAATAAGGAAGTCCCTTTGGTTAAGGTGCGGTGGGGAGAAAGCATTGAGGACGCTACATGGGAGGCTGAGGAGAAAATATGTATCTCTTGTCTGTTTCTTTTTGATGGTACGTTTTGAATTTCCTATTTCCATCTTTTGTTTTGAATAGGTTCTTTCCTTTAGTATCCTTTGGGAGGGTAGATCTTAGGATTTAACCTATGGATGGTAGGACTGAATGTAAACATGTTACTAGAACATGTTATGTATGATGGACGCTAGTGGTTGCAAGTGTTTGCTAGTGAATGCTAATGGACGCATATATATGCACTAGGCACTATTATCTCTTAGGGATCGGTCTAACTAGGTCACTAAAGCATATGCATATGGATGTGTGCGCATTTGCATTTTATTTTTATTTTCCATGGTTGCTATAAATGGATGATTATCATATGATTGTTGCATTTGGATGATGATTGTAGCATGCATATAGAACTATCAGTTGTCATTAGGGAATTTGCATTCATTTGGATACACGACATGGGCATGATTGCATAAAAAGGAGGTTGACTGAATCAGTAGACCGCATAATCTTTTGCAATAGTTAGGGACATTGACACTACACTATTTGCATATATATATATATATATATCATAAATCGCATTAGAAAACTTAAGGACAATAGATGTAATGGATGGTGGTTGAGTATATGGTTGTAGAATTTGGATGAAAATATTTATTTATTCTTCTATCCTTAGAGATTTCGGGGATGAAATCCTTTAAGGAGGGGAGAATGTAACAACCCGAAATTTAAGCTATAATAATTAATTAACGAATTAGTTAAATAATAAAATAAGTTTGTGAAATTATCTGAATTGAGCCACGGAAGTTGCACCATTATGTCCGTGGTAATTTTCTTGTCAATTTCCATATATAGTTTGTCAAAACCCGAGCTAAAACAAAGAAGTTACGAAAGAAACAAGAATTGAAGAAAACGAATACACACACACACAAGGTCAGGTCGACCCTAGGGTTGACCGTCACCTTAGCTAGGTCGACGCTCAACCAGGTCGACTCATCCCTATATTTGGACGACCATTCGTCCAGATTAAAAGATGACGTGTTTTTCCAATTTTCTTCAATCTTGTGCGTCCGTGCTTCCATCCAAGGGTTCCCAGTGAGCCTATGACGTGGTTGCACTAGATTTAATCTTCAAATCCAACGGTCCGAGATTCCTAAACTACACTATAAATAAGACCCTAGGCCTAGCTATTTTTCTCATTCGGATTTTCTCCTATTTGGGTTCATTGCCAGAGGCTGGACCCTGGACAGAAAATTTTTCTAGGGAGGAAATCTTTTTGATTAAAATATTCTACGCTCTAGAAGAGTATCAAGGAAGACCAAGGACTAGAGCTAAGGACCGCAGGTGAGTGTTTAGTAATTATTTTAGATTTTAAGTAATTTAAAATAATAGGGTTCTCAATAGTTGTAGTTTTTCTGCAATTTTGAGACAATTTCTATATAAGTTATTTACAGCTAGTTTTAAAGTTCTTTTCAATCTATTTTATTTAGTTATTTTTATTCAGCTATTTTCAGTTATTTACAGTTATTTACATCTATTTTACATTAAAATTTAGCCTGTATATTTTAGTTTCTTTTTATTCCTTTTTGTGCGAATAAATATAAGAATATTAAAAAAGAGAATAATTCGCAAATATGGATTAAAATAAAAAACATTAAATTTACAGAAATCGGATGTAAAATAAGAAAAACTGCAATAAAAAAAAGATAGATTGAAATAGGCAAATTTGAGACGTTTGCAAGCATGTTTATAACTAGTGGTTATAACAAAAAAATAAAACAGAAGAGTAACAATTATAACGTAGGTTATAATTAAGCAGAAAAAAAAGAAAGGCTTATTTTAAAACTTTGACTAAGTTAATAAGTAAATTATAACATAGGTTATAATTAGAAATAACAGAAAAGGTTTATTTTAAGACTTAGATTAAGTTATAAGCAAATATAGTAGAAATATAAGAAGAGGCTTATTTTAAGAACTTACACTAAGTTAATAAGCAAGAACATAAATAGAGCCCGTACCAATAGCATTCCCTTTCAGACTAGGACTGATGGTCTCACAACAGATTAGGTGAGGCTGGGCAGGACCCTTTTAGACTAGGACTGATGGTCTCACAATAGTTAGGTGAGGCTGGGACATAGGGTAAATAAGTGGCCAATAAATAGAAGCTCAAATCAGGGGATTTGTACAAGGGGTGCAACTAGATTTTGTTTGTTAGGACCTGTACCAACAGCATTCCCTTTCAGACTAGGATTGATGGTCTCACAAAACACTTAGGTAAGGCTGAGTAGGACCCTTTTAGACTAGGATTGATGGTCTCACAACAGATTAGGTGAGGCTGGGCACGCTTATGCTGATTAGAGTAAGTAAGAGGTCACAAGAGGGAGCGACGGTTAGTGTGTACCGGCGATGACCGAGCGTGCAGCATCAATAAGTCGCTACTGCGTTCCAAGTGCTAAACATGTGTCTTTTGTTGCGGGACCAACATGATTGGACTAGCTCACAGTGGCACAACAGAGATAAAAGGCCGATCAATGGGTAGAATTAGGATTTCAGCCTAATTAAAATAGGATTACGATTTCAGCATAATCACAGCAATCTAAGACAAGTGAAAACAATCCAAACAGTCAAGCAATCAAAGAAAACAGTCTAACAGAATCGGAAACAGTATTTTATCTCAGTTTTACCTTTTTTGTATTTTCCTTTTATACTAGAACTGTTGCTTAGTATATTATCTTTATCTTGCTTAGAAATGCTAGTAATTACTTTCACTCAGCATACTTATAGTCTGACCTACTCCTCCATTTCCCCTTTACCCCATAGGCCAGCAGTGGCAAGGACAGTAGATTTGGATTTCTTGGAGATCCATTTGCAGAGCTTTCTTATTTTTCACGTATTCTTCTTTTCAGTATTCTTTTCATTTGACTTTGGATGTACTGTTACTTTATGAGAAGGATGATTTTTATTATGTACTCTAATGATGTGACTGAGATTATATTTTTCATAAGACATGTGTATTTGGTATTCGAGACATAATCTGTTTTATGACATTAGTTTATGAAGTTTAATTTTGAATATCAAGTTATTATTTAAATGTTTCCGCTGTTATTATTTATTTATCTTGTGAATCTTAGTCTATGTGATGCTTTAGCTATACCTATAACACACCACATCTTTTTGTGTGCCCTTTTTGGGTATACTAAGGGGTGTGGGTTTTCAATCCGTGTTTCTGGGGCTCCCCTTGAGCTAGATAATTTCGCTAATGAATCCGCTTGTGAGTTTTCCGCTCTTGGAACTTGATATATGGAAAAGTCTTCAAACAAAGCAAGCATTTTCAGTATCTTCTTTAAATGTAAGATAGCTTGGAGTCTTTTGTCTGATATATCTATTTCACTTGATTTACCATTAGTTAGGAGTCACTGAAGATCTAAATCCGTGGGATTTTGAGCACTAATGCCAAAGTTAACCCTGCCATCATCAATTCATATTTGGCCACATTGTTTTTTACGAGAAACCCTAACTTCATGGCATAATGTAAGCGATGTCCATATGGTGTTATTATCACATATCCTGCACTGGCTCCTTGTTCAGTTGATGCACCATCGATGAATAACTGCCACATAGGTTTCTAATCCCTTTCTTTTTTTTATTGCTCTTTAATGAAATTAGTGCATTCGTTAATGAAATCCGCCAATGCTTGCCCTTTATTTTCGGCTCATGGCTGAAACTCTATATTATATTGGCTAAGCTCAATTTCCCATTTTACCAACTTTTCCAAAGTTTCTGGCTTACTGAAAACTTGTTTAAGGGGGAAATTGGTCAATACCTTGATCGGATGTGCTTGAAAGTATGTCTAAGTTTTCGTGCTGTGAGGATCAAGCAATAAGCTAGCTTTTCTGTCACTAGGTATCAAACTTCCGCATCCTTCAATCGTCTGCTTACATAATACATAGGAAGTTGAGCTCCACTTCCTTCTCTAATCAATACTGAACTGACCGCATGCTCTAAAACTGCCATGTACAAGTATAAGATTTCTCCATTCTTGGGACTAGAAAGTATCGGTGGCTTTTCCAAATGGCTTTTTAACTCCTGAAAAGCTTTTCTATAATCTTCCTCCCCCCCATTCAAAGTTTTTCTTTTTCTTGATTATGTCGAAGAAGGGGATACATTTATCAGTAGCTTTGGAAATGAATCTACTTAGAGCGGCTACCCTCCCATTCAAACTCATTACCTCTAGAGTGGTTTTGGGTTCGGCCATGTCCTTAATGGCTTGAATTTGGTCAGGACTAGCTTCTATTACTTGGGCACTCACAAGGTAGCCTAAAAACTTCCCAGAATGGACTCCGAAGGAGCATTTCTATGGGTTCAATTTCATTTGATATTTCCGTAGTATTTTGAACATCTTTTCTAGATCCTTAAGATGATTCTTAGCCTCACTAGACTTCACTAGCATGTCATCCACGTAAAACTCCATATTTCGGCCAATCTGTTCTTTAAACATTATGTTGACTGGCCTTTGATAAGTAGCCCCTGCATTCTTTAGCCCGAAAGGCATTACTTTGTAACAGTAGATTCCCTATTCAGTAATGAAGCTAGCATGTTCCTCATCTGGCTTGAACATAGGTATTTGATTGTATCCTGAAAATGCATCCATAGGAGAAAATAATTTGTGCCCACTAGTTGCATCAACTAACCGATCAATTCATGGTAGTGGGAAACAATCTTTCGGACAAGCCTAGTTCAAGTCAGTATAATCAATGCAAGTCCTCCATTTTCCATTCGATTTCTTCACCAAAAATGGCTTTGCTAACCATTTTGGGTAGTATATTTCCCGAATAAACCCATTTTTGAGGAGTCTCTTGACTTCTTCTTTCAATGCATCAGACCATACTCTATCTGATTGTTTCTTTTCTGTCTTATGGGGATTGCTTCTGGATTGATGTTAAGCACATGACACATGAACGTCGAATCAATCCCCACCATATCTGAATGAGACCAGGCAAATACGTCCGTATTGATCTTAAGAAATTGGATTAAATCTTTCTTCAAGTTGCTACCCAATTCCTTTCCCACTTTGACTACCTTTGTAGTATCATCTGAATCTACGCATGCCTCCTCAAGGTCTTCTATTGGTTTTGTTCTATCTGTTTCCCCTCGGCAATCAAATTCAGTGACGATTGGCCTTTCTTTAACGGAATTAACATCGCCTTTCTTCCTTTTGCCTCTAGGAGGAATGTACCTTTCATACATGTGCTTGTTAGACTCATTAATTTTAATTTTTGCTTCGAACGTTGGATGTAAAAGTCCATCATCCGAAGGCTGAAAAACAGTGGAAGAATCAAAGTAAGCAGAATACTCCCTTTTATATTGATCGATCGTAGCGAAATACATTTCTCGAGAGCTGAACTGTTCTCCTCGTATTGTGCCCTAGCCTCTCTTTATCAAGAACTTCATCATCAGGTACTTCGGTGAGACAAACACATCTATCTCATCAAGCACAGGCCTACCAAAGAAAGCATTGTAATAAGATGGCTGGTTGATAATCACAAAGAGAGTCTCGAAAGTTCTACAAAATGGTGGCACCCCCAATTGCACCAGCAATTTTACTTGCCCCACTAGAGTTGACCCCTTGTTGTTGAATCCGAAAATTGGTTCCATGCTGGGCTCCAGCTTATCTGTAGGGATGTTCATCTGATCGAAGGCATGCTTAAAGATAACATTGACTGCACTGCCTGTATCTACAAGAATTTTGAACTTGATGGAGAGTCCAATTTGAGCTGTGATCATCAAGGGATTGTTGTGTGGATGATGAACTCCCTTTTTCAACTCTTGAGGGGTGATGACAAGATTTGGCATTGGAATATTGAGTCGCAGATTCTTCAATGAGGGCTCTTCTTAGATAGAGAACACACCCTCTTTAGCCAACTTGATATATCTGTTCTGTGCCCCTATGTTGTTCCCCGCTAGATGCTGTCCACCATGAATTACGTCGATCCTATTCAGCGGTGGGCTTAAGCTCAAAGGGTCTTCTTATTCCAAAATATTAACAGCATTATTAGGGAGCTTTTGCTGACCATCTCCTGTTTGTGGGGCCTTCTGCTTGTCTTGAATGAACTCTTTTAAATGACCCTCATGAATTAGCTTTTGAATGATCCCTGCTAAGACTCTGCATTCTTCGGCCCTGTGGCCATTTGCTTTGTGGTACGCAAAATAGTATTCTCCTTTTCTTTGTTCTGGGTGGTTCTTTGCCTTGAAAGAAGTTGGGAAATTGACTCTTTCCTTCGCCACAGCATAGACGTAAGACAATGGCTTGTTCAAAGCGATTGAATTAGCAATAGGTTCTTCCCATTTCGCTCTTTTATGCCCTCGATCTAGTCCAAATCTTCCTCCTTCCTTTTTGGGAATTTCTTTTCTTTTGGCGTGATACAGCTCATCCATTCGATGAACTTGTCAGCTTGAAAGTGGAAATCTTGCAGATCTTTACACCCATAAACAAAGAGTTGCTTCTAGAATGGGGTCTTCTCCATCAAGCCAGAATGTACCATGATGAGCTTATCACGGTCATTCATGTCCACAGCTTTCAATGCTTCAGTGTTGAATCTTTTAAGATAATCTTCCAAAGATTTCCCTTGCCCCTATTATATGTTGGCGAGAACTGTGTAATCAATGGTTGGATCTTTACATATGCAAAACTGAGCAGAGAATTCGTAGGAAAATTGTTTCCACGAGTAAATGGTCTTCTCTCGGTATTGTCTATACCATTTGGCAGCAGCCCCTTGGAGAATTACCAAAAATAATCTACATCGAACAGCTCATGATGCACTATATAGATCCATCTGGCTATCGAAAGCCATCAAATGGTCATCTGGATCTGTGATTCCATGATACTTCATAATCAGAATCTTAACATAAGATGGGATAGTCATTGCCATAATTTCATCTATAAAGGGCGGCACCCATTCGTTTTCATTCATGTTCTCGTTTATGGTCCTCTTCCCATTTCCATTCATCACATCTTTAATCGCTTTCTCCACCGCATCCTTTAGATAGGCTTCGACGTCATGATAGTTTTTCTGGTTTGGATAGTATTCTTTTGACGTTGAGCTACCAGACTGCTCAACTGATTTATCCAGCACCCTTCCTTGATGATCAGCTTTAGTTTGAGGACGTTGCTTCTTTTTTGAAGATGTGATCAATCTTGCTCTTGTTTTCGTTTGAATGAGCCTTCAAGTTCCTTCTTGGTGAGACCACCTCATCCCCCTGCGTTGGCCTCTCTGCTTTTGAGGACTTTTGAGATAATGCCATTTTAAGAAGTTCCTGCATTTCCTATAGTTGTTGCTCTAAGTGCTTTATTTTGGCGGTGTTATTGTCCTGCTGAGCTGATGCTGAAGGTTGCTCTTGAACAACCCCATACAAGTTGAAGGTTGGAGTTATGTTCTCTTCGAGGGTTGTAGTGTGGATGGTCTCTTCATCCATTCTGCTGAATCTCTTAGATTTCATTTTCTTATATCAAGTCAAACAATCCATAATTAGTCTATAAGATAGTAACAAGGTCGGAGGTTCGAGCCCTCCTTCTAGTGCCAAAAGTGTTAACAAGAAAACTTGTCGACATCCCCTAAGCTATGGCAAATAGGATTATTTATGTAATGAAATAGGACCATTGAAAGAGATTACTTTGTTCGAAACCCCTCTATCGATCAAGTTGACTAGGTCGAATCACTTCCAAAGGGTAATTGATATATTGCTAGTGAATCCTTGATCAAATTGACCTCGTCAAGATGAAGGTAAAGGAGGAAGCATCTTATTTGAAACCCACTTTCGTATGAGTTAAAAACAGCTATTCATGCTGAATATCCATCCCTTTAGACTATGTCGAAAGGTCCATTTTATTTCTTTCGACCATGTCGGAAGGTATGTTCGGCCATTCAAAAAGAAATAACTGATTTCGACTTCATCAGTCTCGTTTCTTCTATGAAAGAACCCCATCGAAAGGGTTGTTGATGTAATTGGGTGTAGGTTCCTTTCGAATGAACTCCTCCATTCACGATTGCTTGCCAATTACAAAACATATTCTTTGTGATATCCCTTTCGACCAGGTCGAAAGGGATTTCGTCCTTTCGAAATAGATCTAATTAGCAATTGCTCAAACTTCATTCAGTATACTTGATATAAGATCGGCTTGGATATTTATAAGTTCTATGAACTCATCAGTGTCGAAACATCATCTCCATCCGTATTTGTCATTATATGGTGTTTGTCACGATGATGATGTGTTTCGCCTGTATGTTATCCAAGTTGATCTTATTGATTTGCATAGACAGAAAGAAGTTAAGAGAATAAGATAACATAATGTGCAATTGATAATTATTCTAGCTAACGAACGTAATGATCTTTCTCATAATCGAAATCCTTAATGAATCCGCGCATTTCTACCTTCTCATTAATCCAAAAAGAGTTACAATTTTAAGAGCTTGTAACAATCCAGTTTTCGAAGATGTGATATTGGACAAATTTAATTATAGTAAAAGAATTTGAATTCGATTTTCGGTATTTAATATCTTGGAAATAAGGTTTTATTTAATTGAAATCTAACTAATGATAGATTTGATTTTAACAAGTTGAATTAATTAATAAAATAATTTTTAGAAGTTATGCTAAACATTAAGTGTTATTATTGAATATAAAATAATTTAAGGTGTAAATAATTATTTATATATATATATATATTTGAAATAGATGAAAAGAAGTTTTAATTGATATTTAGTTAAATCAATAAATCGATGAAGATATATAAATTTATTTTATATCAATACAATGAATAAATGAAAATAAATTCATTTGTGTTAATCTATTTAATAATTAAATAGGATGGACTAATACCGAGTATAATTTTGTACTTATCAAATTATATTTTTTACAACGAAGTGTAAATCTGTTTAAATTAGAACGGAATTTATTTTCAAATAAATAATTTGGGTTGTATAAAGAGGAGAAAGAAAAATTAATTATTATTAACTAGTGAAAGCCTAGCCCATTGAAACTAGCTCACTCCTTTGTCTAACCCAAATGACTTAGCCTATTTCCTTCATTCCTAAAATCGCTTACCTCTTTTCCCATTCTCTATTTTCCAAAAGCCCTAATTCGATCAAAAAGAAAAAAAATAAAAATAAATCGCGGCCGATGCCAGCACGCGAGCAGGCACGGGAGACAGTGCCTCGTTGACGACGACATGGTGCCGGAGATTTTGACCAACGATGCAGAGGCTGGGAGGTTGTTGTTGTGCATGCGTGAGGTCCAACTTTGACCTAGGTTGCTAACTGCAAAGTGAAGAAGCTCGCGACATTGTGGAGGAGCTCGCGACGCTAGGCTATAGGCGATTGATGCCTGACTACGCTCGCGATGGGGACTTATTCGACAGGGGTTGACGGCAACAAGAAGCAGTAAGGGTTGATATATTAGACGTTGCAAGTGGAAGTCGAGACAAGCTTTGTTCGGAAGCATCGGGCTTGTGGTCGTGCTACGGTTTTAGGCAGTGAATCGATTGGGATTTAGGTACTTGTCAATGCCAATAAGGAGGCTTCAATCGACAATCGGTTAAGGTGAGTTAATCTATTTTAACTCACACATTTATATGTATTCCATTGTTTGCTATATATCTATACTAATTGATGTCATTGAGTTTCAGTTTTAATGTTTATGCAACTTTTGACATGAGTGTCACTACTGGCATTCAATACGGTTATTAGCCATGTCATAAGGTACATTGCATTCAATACAATCAAATCATTAGCTTAACCTCATAAATTAATATGATTCGGTAATATCATTTTAGAGCATGTACCAAAAACTTATAAACTAATTTTTGAGGCAGCACCATCTTCTATCTGATGATGTCTATAGTATGCCTATATACTGCTAAGGATAAACTTTGTCAATACTAAAACATCTGGGACTTCTTCAATCTGATGATGTCAAAATTAAGAATAATGTTTTCAAACCCATTTTTTCCTTAGCCAGCTGAACCTACCTGTAATACTGAAGAAGTTTTATGATCAAACAAAAGTTTATTGCAACCTGATACAACATTTACTAATTGAAACGTAATCGTTTGAAGAAATGGTTGAAGGTTAGTATTAATAAAATATAATTTTATTATACTAAGCTCATAAACCATGGGAAAAGTTTCAAAGCCTCCCTTCAAACTTTTTGTGGGTTCAACTTTTTTTCCATTTGCATAAGAAGGTAGTGCATATGGTCTCACCAAATATTTAGTTATGGTACTTCACACTAATATATCAATATACAAATTTATTTCTCCTGGTATGTTGGTAAATGTTAAACCATTGAATTTAAGAGTTTGGATAAAGTACAAAAGGTAAAATCAATTTGCTAAGAGTCCTTATACGTTAATTTCAACTAATCTAAGTTTGTAATTGGAACTAAAGAAAAAGGTAGATTTAACAATAA
Source organism: Allium fistulosum (assembly GCA_030737815.1). Classification (NCBI taxonomy): domain Eukaryota; kingdom Viridiplantae; phylum Streptophyta; class Magnoliopsida; order Asparagales; family Amaryllidaceae; genus Allium; species Allium fistulosum. Next base: position 698,102,544 of record CM060906.1, read on the forward strand.
AGAGAACCAAAAGAATTATATCATCACCTACAATTATATAAATTTAGAGATTAATGATCTAGTTTCCCAGAATCGGTGTAAATGGAGTAGTAAGAAGTTTAACCAACAACCACATTGTAAAAGGTATTATTTATGTACCTCTATGTAATTAAAGGGTTCCAAATTCTTTATTTTGTGTTGACAACACCATTTAGTTCATAATTTTCAATTGATTTGCTACCAGTTATATGCCATTGAATCATATGCAATTCAATAATTTTCTAATTTCAAATAATCACTGCCAAAAATATATAAAAATGGATGGGATGCATCACATGCATACTAAAATATCGATATAAATAAAACATGCCATATAAATGGAGATTTCATATGAAAATTTAGTTTATAAAATACAATGAATATCAATTTATTTTATATTGAAGACCAATATACAATTTTTGAAAATAATATAATCTTGATTTCAAGTCCTAAGTGGTCATGTCGTTAGTTTCAAGAATCTAATATAACTACGAATTTAATATTAAATGAATTATAAGTTTATGTATTGTAAATACTATATCCCAATAAAGTTAAAATTACTGAAAGTTCATAGAATAAATAAAACCTCAATCCCATATAAAATGAGTACAAGAAGTCCAATCCATTCATATTTGCATGACAATATTCAATGGTGCATATCCAATAGATATTGTACCTGCTCCATTTATGCTTGCCTTGGACGATAACACACCTTCGTGATATTCACTACTCCAATCACCCTACATATAAATCAGAGCAAACAAGTTTTCAACTATTCAAGTTATAGTAGTTTAGGATAAACCCTCATTTGATGTCATATATGATCAATGCTTAAGGACATATTAAATATAAGTATAATGTATGAAAATAGGCAAAAGAAATCTATTTCTACAAATTAACTACCTTACATTTATTGTCCACTGCTACATCATTATTAGTTTTGAATGCTATGACAATAAATTAAGTTGCATATATCTTTGTAGGAATTTATTTATTGTTATTCTATACTTTTTGGTGGAGAATTTGAAAATTGAAACCTCTCGTGAAATAAAAATACTTAAAAAATGATAAAAAACTATAGAGAATGTGATTGTTGGAATATGACTTCATTTACAATAGTAAGTTAATAGAAATCAAAGCAATTAGTTTATAAATGATATTATGATTTAATCTGGTCTGATCAAATTTTATATCAAGACAGTTAGATGACATGAGGACATCAAAGTAATCAAAAATTCAAAATACAAAAATATAAATTTTGCATTAAAATAGTAAAAGAATTAATTTTCATCATTTTTTAATAAATCATGATAGTGCACAAATTTATCATTAAAGTTGATGTAACGATTTGTTAGGTCTTTGAGCTTGTAAATTGATGAAACAAATATAGTATTAATAGTTTATACCGATATATTAATGAAATATTCATATGGTTAGCTATTAATTTACATAATCAATTAAAATAATTATAGCTAGTGGAATATAATGGTGGTCACCTTTACACTATTATGGAGTAATTACATTTAGTTTAAATTTAGAAAAAAGTGATGCATAGAATTTACGATTCTTCACTCCACAAATTAATAAAATATATGCAATGTTAATAGTTAATGTCACTATAATTATCGATTTCGTATATGGTTAGCTTTCAAATAACATAATCATTGAAAAAATTATTATTTATTGAATATGATGGTGGTCTATGTTATATGAGTATGGAATTATAATATTTCACATGATTATTGCCATATTTCTATAAAGATGTAGTTTCCATAATAGTGCTTCTATGTAATTATAATTTTTATACAATTTCATAGTAGGCTATTTATTGAAAAACATCTTGCAATAATATTTATTGAAAGAAACAATATATTTTTAATAGTTTATAGCAAAGTTAACATACTAATACATAATTAACATATATAAATTACACAAAAAAGAAGAAATAATTCATATTAATTATCAATAAATCTCAAAGTCTTTCTTAATAATACGTCTAGATGTCACTACCACTAGTTTTATCGCATCAGGAGCAACCAAAACATAATTGCAACTTTAAGTTGTGCTAATAACCTTTAGAAAATTATATTGTTTAGTAATCTTTAAAATAGGTTTAGAAAAAATGAAATGGGCATTTAATGAATGCAATGATGATTGCAAGTTAATAGCAGGGAAGTAAATTAAACAAAAATGATCTGATAGCTATGTCCATTACAAATAGTATTCCATTGTGTATTCAATCTAATAATACATTTGTCAATAGCTAATACTAAAACAGACAGAAATCATTTAGTGACACAGTAACAAATAATGTTTCATTGTGTTACTTAATGAAATAACATTTATTATTAGTTTCTTGAACACCCAATATCGTTTTATGAAAAAAATAACAATGAATTCAACTAATAATAGGCGAACCCAATAGCTCTATATAAACTATAACCAAACTAAATAGTAGCTTGAAAGTGACACTAATACAAATATAGTAATATTTATTTCTACTCGTTGAAGCATGTTTTAAGAGAAGTGTTATTCATGGTTATTTTATTTACATTACTGTAGGGCGTAGTTAAAATATTAAAACTTGACAGTCACATATCAGGATAAAGCACCGTTTATTTTAGAACATGTCTATTATGCATTTTTCTAGTTGTATATACATAAATGGCTCCAACTCATTACCATGGGAACTATTCTAGAATTTCTTCCTAAATATAATTACACAAATTTTCCTAATGGTAAACATGAGAGTTTACAGCAAAATGGAGATGAGAATGACAATCAAGTGCTTCCACAAAAGATGGATTTGGTTTTAATTTATCATATATTATGTCCCAGTTTTCTTTTCTTTTTCCCATGCAATACAATAGCTTGTTGATTGAATTTAATAAAGTAATGTTTAAATTTTAACATCATAAAAAAAATCTATACAAACAAACATTTCTAATCGGCTAAACTACATTATATGATATATAAAGGACTCATGAAACTAAAAATCAAAAAATTGCCTAAGATAAATCATAAACGTAGTATTTACGTATAAAACCATACCTTATCATTATCTTATTATCCCTTCTATGCATATACAGAATTACAGAATGACCCGAAACAAATCATCATCATGATATTCTAAATCAAAGAGTTTTGCATTATTCCTATAACTCTTTAAAACAGTGGAAAAAATTATAAACCAAAGCCAACATAAATGAAGAAGGCTGTTATATTCACCCAAAAAAGTTGGAATAAAAACAGAAACCCAAGAAAAAAATTGGTAGTACTAAGGGAAAAGGTTCAACCCGATAATAGTAAGTATATACACCAGAAAGCAGGCAAATACCAAAGAATGGAACAATTACGTTAAATTCCAAAGCTGCATGATGAATACCAAAATTAGATATACAAAAATATAACTATTTTATGAGAAAATAAAACAGCGCTGAAGAAACCTACTCAATTTCCCATCCCAGTTTGGCTAAAATAAGAAACATCTTTATATGAATATATGGTTACTAAGGTAGTGGATACTTTAAAAATCAAAAAGCTTTATTAATCATTTTTTTTTCTTATTATCTATATAGAGTATAAATTATAGCGAATATATAAATCTCTAATAATTACATATCAACAGTGAACATGGATTACTTCTTCCCATTCCCCTACCGATACAGTTGAGTTGAACCAATCTTTCGATTGATGTCTAATAGTACATTTATAAAAACAGAGTGAAATATCATTACATTTTCATATATAGTGCATCATTTTATTATCGTCCAACTAAACATAGAGAGCGTAAATAAATACATAGCTATTAAAACATCCCAAGTACAATATTGATAGCATGCACTCTTTTTTTGAAAATGCATTCATTGGATTATAACAGTTAAAAAATGCATAAATGATAATTTTGAACAAAACAAAAAACAATATTATAGAAATTGCTAATGGATAGTACTGCTATTTATAAAAATATGACAGATGATATAGTGCAAGGAAGAATGCATGGAAATTTATAGTAACATGTTAGAAAACTATGTCATATCCATCAAATTTAAATCAATTTTAATATGATCATCTATTAAACATAAGGTAAAAATTAGTTTTAAAATGTCAGATGCTGAAATAAAATTAACTGATAAAATTCTTAGTCATAATTATAAACTAAAATAAAATGCAATATAAAATAAGTTGTCTTTAATAGTTTTAATAATGCATGACCTAATAAAAGAAATCTTTAACTTTGACATGTAACTATGACTTCAAATTACATCAATAAAATTTATAATTATGGGAAAATTGTTACTGCTTTCCTTCAATGATTCTTACAGTGGTTTTATTTCGCTACACAACTCTGTATGTTCATTTTAATTTCAGATTTATAAGATCATAGTTGTAAAGATCTTATTGTTACTCAAATGATGTTTAAATAGGGAGTTGGCAATGAACGATTCCATTTTGTACTATAAAAAAGCCTATTTTTACTTGAGCTACACTTGCACCCACCTTATTTGATATAGCAGCAGTCACATAGTAAGTGCCTAAAAAGGTTATTTGTGTGGGTATAAATAAATACATGTTAATTTTGAATAACTAAAGCTATCTTAAAATGGTATAGTCAAGAACTTGAAGGTAAATAGTGCTACTCGAAATAGAATTATAGTACATTCTTTTGAACGCCTCGTATTATAATATCTTATAGTTATAGTGTGCATCCATAATGTCACTTGGTGGCACTTATTCAAATAATTTTGTTCATTTAGATGTTTGACGTAATCTAACCAAACAAAGCATAAATCACACATTAGTACGGACAAAATTGCTATTATTGTTAAATCAGCAAATCATAAAAGAATGCACTCAGAAACACCTGATGGCTTACAAATTCTTTTTTCTTAAGCAAATGTAAATCTCTATGTCGATTCTTATAATATTTTGATTAGTTATAACTTCAGAACTTCCACAATTGTTATTCAACATACTTATATAAAGATAACTACTTTTTCCTTTATTCGTTACATAGAGTTATCTCTTATGATCACAGTAAGAAGACATTAAAATAAACCTTACTTCCTATGTAGCGGCTGAGCTCAAAATGCACTTCGTTATAGGTTTTCCATTTTATTGTTAAGGTTTTCCATTTTTGTTGAAATTATACTTGAAAATAAATTCAGAGAACATGTCCCAAATCATTCGCTTTGTCTTCCAATTAACCGTGAGAATAAAATATTAATAATCTATATAGTTGCTTATAAAAAAACAATGAAGTAACCTTAATTTGAGCAACCTCAAATCATCTAACTGATTTGTTCCAGCAAAATCTCAAATCATCATGCTCTAAATATAGAACCAATCCAAATTTTATCAAATCCTAAATATGGATAACATAATAATTAAAAGAATAGTAAAAAGGGTAACGATACCTGAAATATAGACAAAGAAAACCAATGAAGCAACTACGATTGTTCCGAAGATTAAGAAGGTAAAGCAAACAATGAAGACATAAGCAAATCGAACAACTTAAGGAGTTAAATCAAGTTTGAAAATCGAAAACAACAGATCCAAAGAATTAAAAATTACCTGAATAATTAGGGGATTGGAGGAGAAATACGCAAAGAGGAAAATTAAGGTGGAAGTTTTCATACCGATAAAGAAAGAGAGAAGCAATCGTTGATTTCCACATCGGTCGATATTCATCTTCATTATTTTGTGAGTTAGGGTTTTATGGAATGGGCAGGAAGTAACTTATGTTTTTTTAATTAAACGTGAGTAGGTTTGGGCATAAATAGAAAGAATAAACAATATAAAAAACGTGACTAGTCATATCACAAAATACTTAAGGGGCTTGTGAGCTCTTGAAATCTAACTCAGCAATAGTAGTATAGTATAGATAATACTTAGATTATTTATAACTTCAGAACTTCTGCAATTGTTATTCAACATAATTATATGAAGATAGCTACTTTTTTCTTTATTCGTTACATAGAGTTATCTCTTATGATCATAGTAAGAAGACGTTAAAATAAACCTTACATGCTATGTAGCGGTTGAGCTCAAAATGCACTTTGTTATAGGTTTTCCATTTTATTGTTAAGGTTTTCCTTTTTTGTTGAAATTATAATTGAAAATAAATTTAAAGAACATGTCCTAAATCATTCTCTTTGTCTTCCAATTAACCGTGGGAATAAAATATTAATAATATATATAGTTGCTTGTAGAAAAATATAATGAAATAACCTTAATTAGAACAACCTCAAATCATCTAACAGATCTGACTGTTCCAGCCAAATCTCAAATCATCATGCTCTAAATATTAAACCAATCCAAATTATCATCAAATCCTAAATATGGATAACATAATAATTAAAAGAATATTAAGGAAGGATAACGATACTTGAAATATAGACGAAGAAAACCGATGAAGCAACTACGTTCGTTCCGAAGATTAAGAAGGTAAAGCAAACAATGAAGACATAAGCAAATCAAACAAATCAAGGAGTTAAATCAGGTTTAAAAATAAAAAATAACAGACCCAAAGAATTAAAAATTACCTGAATAATTAGGGGACCGGAGGAGAAATACGCAAAGAGGAAAATTAAGGTGGAAGTTTTCATACTGACAAAGAAGGAGAGAAGCAATCATTGATTTCCACATCGGTCGATATTCATCTTCATTATTTTGTGAGTTAGGGTTTTATGGAATGGGCAGGAAGTAACTTATGTTTTTTTAATTAAACGTGAGTAGGTTTAGGCACAAATAGAAAGAATAAACAATATAAAAAAACATGACTGTTCATTTCACAAATACTTAAGGAACTTGTGAGCTCTTGAAATCTAACTCAGTAATAATAGTGTAGTATAGATTTTGTAAGCTAGGGTTTATGGAATGGGCAGGAAGTAACTTATGTTTTTAATTAAATGTGAGTAAGTTTAGGCACAAATAAAAAGAATAAACAAAATAAAAAACGCGATTGTTCATTTCACAAAATACTTAAGGGGCTTATGAGCTCTTGAAATCTAACTCAGTAATAATAATAGTATAGTATAGATAAGAACTAATATGAAAATGATTTTGCTGAAAGAAAATGCTCTCGGTTTCATGATACATGCATATTTTTGTACGTGTAGGTTTTTCTTGTTTTCAAGCGTTAAAGTTAATTATGATATATGAACATATATATATATATATGTAGTATAATTCACAAGCTATTATTGTTAACTGTTTTGAAACAAGAATAACAACCCATTTGGATTTAGTGCTATTTGCAAGTATACTTCTCTACAATTGATTGTCTGAATATATATAGTTTTATCCCTCTTTTATAGTGTAAAGGAAAATATATTACACTCTTGATTTTGATATAAAGTCTTCACTAATTTGATAACTAATATATTTACATTGTTACATGGTCAGGTTTTGGTAATAAAAAGTTTACATGAGTTTCGAAATTTGCATGCTTTATTCATAACCTGACATTTCTCTTTGCTTTCCTTGTTTTGTTTCATTCATATATGCATGTCTTGTTAGTTTTGGTTCCTTTCTAGTTAAAGAAAAACATCCCTGTCCCTTCTCATTTTTTTATTTTGTTGCCTTGAAAAAAAGGCACCAAGCAAGCATTTTTGCTTTAACTTATTTGTTCCTGGCCTTTTAATTTATACATGTTTGTTTTTCACTTTCATGAAGCCTGACATCTTTAAAGTATCCTTTGCATTGAAGAAAAATTATATCCAAAGCATTTTCTTTGATTGCAATTCGCCCTTGTCAGTTCACATTTAATTGTCCTATTGCATGCCCTTATCATTTCATTTTATCTCTATCATTTTATAATTTGAAAGTTGCCTTAGTTTGTTCATAACATACAAAATAGTTTAAAACTATGCAATAAAAAAAAGAATCATAGTTCATCTTCAGAAAAAAAAACAAAGTGGCTTAATTTTAATTGAAAACATAGGCTTTGGGATTTTTTAACATTTTAGAAACATATGGTAGTAATTATAGTTTTATTGAAATTTACTGCTTTTATCTCTTGATTATGTACATTCATTATATCATTCTTGTATGGACTATGTTGTAAGTCATACAATTCACTTATCATAGAAAAACTATTTTATTCACAATAAAAAAAAATTCTACCACTAAAATGATATAAATGGGAATATTAAACAATTATTTTAGGGTTTGATTTTCTACATTTTCGATTTGAATACTTCAAATTTATTTCTTTTTACGTTCAAGTCCTGATCAAACGACTCTATGATGCTCAACTCCATTTCAGTTTAAACCTTGCCTGGACTGAAACTTGAGTTGTTTGTGCACTAAGTACGTGCAGTTATCCACTTGTGACTGTGTACTTGGTTCTTATTTATACTCTAGTGCCTTAATGCATGTATTTCCTGGGTGCCTTGACTGACCTGTATTGTTTAGTTCGTGCTTCTTGTAGCTCGACAATTCCAGTGTAAACACTTGTATGTATGTTGTCGGTTGCACTTGGTTTTGCTTAAAACTGAGTGATGTACATGTTGCCATGCTTTGCTAAGTCGCTTGACTTCTGAATTGTTTTCCTTTCAGTCCTTATACCATTTAGCCGAACTGTTTTGAGCATATCTATTAAATGGATTATCTGATTCTGATGATTTCTTTTTCAATTGAAAGGTATTTTAATATAGAACAATTTTCATATTAATCACTTTGTAAAAATTTAAGATCCATGATGGTTTAAACATGAGTTAAAATAAGAAGTACCCGCTGTTCTATAAACGTGAACATCCAAAACCGTGTTGAATTGTTTTAGTCATAACTTTCGAATGGTAAATCCAATTCCAATTATTTTACCCATTCTGGAAAGCATAAAATCTAAGCTATAACTTTGATTTGAGGTCTTATGTGAGAATTTGATGTTTTCTATGCGAAAAATACAGTTTTATTACTTAGGCCTGTGCATATTTCTTGCATTTTCAGAATTTGACACTTTTAAAAAAACTCTCATAATTTGAGTATGCTTAATATTTTTGCGATCTGTAAGTTATTTTGAAAAGTTAGTACACTATATAATAATTCGCTCTTCAATGCCACCGTCTAATTTTATGTTTTAGACCTTTAAAAGTTTGTTTCAAGTGGTTTAAACCAAAGCATCAAATTGTTTAAATATGTTAAATGAAAGTATACTTATCTTATGTTATTATTATATGTGACTAATATGCAAACTTGAGTTGCATAGGTTAAGGAAGACTACATGGATGAGTATGTGGCACAAACTCGCTCTCGCTCACATCATAATTTAATAAGTTGCTTTAAAAATCGCTAAATAAAGGTACGCTCTCAGATTAATTACAAAAATATTAGAACTATTATTATATATTGTGTTTCCGACCGTGTGGTCGATGTATATTTTTTATATTATAATTGTGAAATTGTAAACAACTCTTCGTACGAAGGAGACGCTGTTAATTTTTTTTCAAAAATTTCCAACACTTAGAAAAATTTTGTTTGTAAAGAAATGGAATTAATAAATGAATCTACTTAAATTTATAACATATGATAAGTTTGATTTCAATATTTACCAATTAAAGAATCGAATGAGTTTCAACTTGATTATACACTATGAAAAGAATTAATGTTAGAGTATAATGCGACGTCTTCCTATAAGAAACTGTGAGGACACAATTTTCAAAAGGGGGTAGGTTTGTAACAACCCTATTTTCGAAGACGTGATATCAGACAAATTTAATTATAGTAAAAAAATTTGAATTCAATTTTTGGTAAATAGTATCTTGGAAATAAAGTTTTATTTAATTGAAATCTAATTAATGGTAGATTTTGTTTTAACAAGTTGAATTAATTAATAAAATAATTTTCATAAGTTATATTAAACATTAAGTGTTATTATTGAATATAAAATAATTTAAGGTTTAAACAATTATATATATATTTGAATTAGATGAAAAGAAGTTTTAATTGATATTTAGTTAAATCGATAAACGATGAAGATATATAAATTTATTTTATATCAATACACTGAGTAAATGAAAATAAATTCATATGTGTTAATCTATTTAATAATTAAATAGGATGGACTAATACTGAGTAGAATTTTGTACTTATCAAATTATATTTTATACAACGAAGTGTAAATCAGTTTAAATTAGAACGAAATTTATTTTCAAATCAATAATTTGGGTTGTATAAAGAGGAGAAAGAAAAATTAATTATTATTAACTAGTGAAAGCCTAGCCCATTGAAACTAGCTCACTCCTTTGTCTAACCCAAATGACTTGGATCGTTAGATAATTCCATAATTGGAATAGTCTTTTATATAAATCGAAGTTGGCTCTAGATGATTCATTTTGAATTTCCCAATTCTTTGTTGCATTTGATTCTTTAATTTTGAGGCATATAGAATTTCTATTCTATGAAAATGGGAAATTTTTAATAAAAATATATATTTTACATAAATATTAAATTATGGAATTTTTGAAGAATAGTTTTAGAAAATCATTTTTATAACATTAGTTTGAAATTGCTTTGTTAAGTATATAAATCATACTTATGATCATATTTACAAATTTAAAGTATTATTGTTAGAAATACTTTTAGAGATAATAATATTTGAAAAGCAAAGATTTAATATATATATCGAGAATCTGTTTGAAAAGAAATGATTTTTTTTATATATTAGCAAATTATAAAATTTATCTATTTATAAATAGTAAAAAGAGATTTATACTAAATTCAAAGGTCTTGATAAAATTATTAATAATATATATATTTATATAGTTCGAAAGAGGTTTTCTTATTATTTCAAAATTTTAAATCAAAATAAATTTTATAAAATCCTTCTTTAAAATAAAAATTTGGTTAATAATTCTAATTGGATTTTAAATAGTAAAATTGAATGATTTCCATTTTAATTGGATTTCGTACATTTCTATGAAATAAAGAATTTTAATAAACGATTGAACTGTTGGATTGGTATGGGACTTTTCGTACAATTCTTTCAGTTATTATTATAGTTTGTTAAATAGAGTTTGAGTGAAAATTACTAGCTTTTAGTAAATACTTGATTTACTATCTGGTATGGGAAAGTTAGTTAATTTCTTGTGATTACTAGAGCGGTAGTAATTAACACTTAGAGTTGTATTATCTTAGGGTGTTCGAATTTCAGACCGATAGATCTCCGAGAGAAGATAACTCATTTTTAATCGATCTGAAAATTGATACATTTTTTTAGATTTGGGTAGGCAGACCTATTTCTTGGGGATAGGTTTGTTTTGGTATAACATAGCTGTCCCTTTTGTTGTTTAGATAGATGTTATATTGCAGCCCTATCGGTTTATTTAACAGCTGGACAATGTTTACCTATTTATTATCGTTGGGTAAATTCACATAGTTTTGTCATAAACACGGCTACCTTTTCTTTTCGTTAGGAGTCAGGGTTTTTACTTGGCAGTCCATTTCTTTTCGTTAGACTATTGCGCTATGTGGCGGGGTTTATTTATTTTAGTTAGGCCCCGTGTCGCACTGTATCACACTGATAGTTGACTACCATTATTATTTCCTCAGTGATGATCATTTCTTCAGAGATTTTGGGATAGATATTTAATATCTTTTGGGCTCTGGAGAATTTTGAATTTGTTATCACCATATTTTTAACAGTCTATTTGAGACTTGATATGGAATTTTTAAGTGGTGATTTTATTTAGTATGCCCTATTATAATCATTTATTCTAGCATATTTTTATTATGGCTTATTTATTTTAAGTCATATAATTATGATATCAGTATCATCTCACCTTTCTATTAGATATAGTCTGACCCGTTTATTTTATAATACTCTGGTCAGGCCGAGACTTTACAGGTACAGAGACCTATTGACCTTTGGATTATGGGCTAGCATTTAAGTAAACTATTTTGATAGTTTTAGTTTACTTCGTACTTGTATATATTGATAGTTAGGAGTTTATGTCTTCTACAATATGTAGTAGTGACTTTTTACCTGATACAAGATTTTTTGATATGATGTATATAAATTTATGTGGGCCTAGTACCGATATTTTGTAGACTCACATTCTATTATGTATATGATGATGTATATTATTCCGTTGTGATCTGTGACTCTGATTCTGATTTATCTATATTATATAATGTTCTGAATATTTTCAATCGGTGTGTTTATTACTTTGGATTAATACCGAGCACGTCAAATTTTCAGTTCAGATCCTCAAAATGGTAAATAACACGTGTCAGTGTTAGTATAAAGATATATGCACATTCGATCGCCCTTAACCAACCGTATACTTCGAATTAGCAGACGGCATTACTTATAATGTTCTTTGCTAAACTGGGCATAGCAGTGGGGTCGTTACAAAGCTTTTCCCCAAATTGATTTAGGGTTACAAAGATTTTATTGTTGCAAAGAAGTAGAAGTAAAAGAAATGAGCTTTGGATTCCAAAATCCAGTCCCCAAAATCGGACCCCTTGGGTCTTATTTATATACGCAGGTCAGCCCCCTTTCGTGCCAATGCTTTTGACCCAGTCGAAAGGTGTCTTTATCTTCTGCATCATTCCTTTCGACATGGTCAAAAGGCCTCGCCTGCCTTTAATGCTTTCAAAAGGTTTTCCTTTCGAGTTTGTTAACTAATCCTTGTGCTTCTCATCTTCTTATTCTAGACCTTTTGACCTTGTCGAAAGGATCCTTTGTACGCCTTTCGCCGTTGTAAAGTTTTAAGTGTTCCTTCTCTCTACTTTTCCTTGAACAGCTGTCGACTCATCGAAAGGGCCACAGATGCACTTTTCTCTTTGTGTTGCTTTGTTGTCATAAGAGGTACAGATAAGGGCTTTCGACTTTGTCAATAGCTTGTTTACTAGGTTTTGGAGAGTGATGAAGTATCGATGGTTTTGATGTGGTAGATAGATTCTGAATGCATGCTTGTGGATTGATGCAGAACCTTTCCCTGATGTTATTGGCTTCGACCGGTTTGAGAGGCTCGGTTATGCTTTTGAAAGGGTTGTTTTGAGTAATTTGAATAAAGGCGAAACCTTTGGTTTTGAAAGGTTTAGCGTGCATATAAAGGGTCATTATTCATTGCCATCGAAAGGGGTTCCAAGCTCATCCTTGCTTTTTCTATATACACGAACCCATCTGCATCGAAAGTGTCACGATCCGAATTTCAGCGTTCGAAAATCGACACCCGTACTTCACTTGTACTCGAATGCCACAGATTCAATCATTGAAATTCGACTCGTGCCGGAGCTTATAACACCATTAAGTATAACAACACCGGAAGAAAGAAATGAATGATATCATATACAACTCCAATGAATACATTATCCAGAATGATATACAACAATGATATCAATATGATACAAGAATATCAGAGGTAAATAATGATACAGCGGAAAACAGAAGTGATAACTCCAAATGATCAGTCAGAGAGGCTGAGTCCAACCACTCCAATGTCAAGCTCGAACCACATAGATAAGCAACGTCAGTCGTGATCTCCAAAAACTGAACTAGCTCCCGATAATCTACTAAACCTGATTATCTTAAAAACCCAACTCTAGACTGCCCGTGTAGAAAATTGTGGGCACCCAGAGTTTAGGATGGGAACAATAAACTCCGGGTCAGTCATGGGACTGGTATGAGTAAACAAAAATAGTTTATCTTTAAAACAAACAACAAAGGATTTTAAACATTGAAATCCGTAATGCTTTTGGAAAATGAAACTACCATAAGGCCTCTCGCCACACACACAATGCAAAGGCAGAATTGGAGGAGATTTCTCCTTATGATAGTCAAACATGCTTACTACGCAAAATCATTGGATTATTATTACTAGTTCATAGTGGAAAACATTTTTGAAAGTATAATATTAATCTTAGGCAGCATAGACATTTCGAACTATGCCTACTATAGCTACCATCTAAACAGTGGTGACCACCATAAGTAAATGCCAGGTTCTACAACTAAAACCGTACAGGGTTCGTATTGGAAATTGGATTTCCAACAAATGGTCAGGCTAAGGAACTTCCTACTGCCACATGGGTACGCCTCTAGATGGACGTCCCGAGAACTAACTAACTCTCTGCCAACACAAGGCCGGGTTACCTCTTACACTAGGTAACTACTACATGAATATGCCACCCCCCGGTCCTTTGGGACCTTTATCCGAGGGCCTTCGATCACAAAGCAACAATCACACAGTAAATGAGATTGGAGTAACGACACAAATAAATATCTGGGCTTCATACCATGATTCCACCTTTTTCCAGAAGGAAATGACATACCCTAAAGGGAGCGACCCTCATAACCTTGCCGCATCTTTCCTCTTTCGACCATTTCCGGTTTGTGAGGTTCGATGAGGTCTCGTCCACAAAGCTACGCTTTTTCACAAAGCCATGCTTTGATCAACAAATGATCAGCAAATGACCATCAACACACAGCAACACTCAGCATGCCACACTACCAAATTGGGAGTATATCACTGATAACCTTCAACTACATAACCTCTGAGCTTGTACGTCTCAGAGAAGGGTGTTAAGCTAAGAGAATAAATTCTCCGCCACCAAATAGAAATGTATTTTAAAGAAATCAGCTTTATATCTCAAAGTGTAGTGTCAGACATACAACCATACAAGTCTGTTTCGGGTTCGAACAGAACCGAAGGCACTTCCGAAGAAGCCCTTGCAATCCGGGTATTCACAATCCCGATCGGACTTCCCATCACTTAGGGGATCTCTATACCGGGCGCTACCCAGTGCAGAGACAATCGATAGGTTATCCTATCGTTTTCACAAATACCCGGTCTTCAACACCGGTCTTCAATTGCTATCCATATACGACGTATCACTTATTCGGAATGGGTTATATGACACAAAGTCCTCTCTTGGCTAAACCGAATAGTGAGCGCAATATTTGAAAACATATGGATATTGGGATTTCAATTAAGTGACAACTTATTATCCAAAACTTTCCTTTCGAATGGTTTAAACAAATCACCATTTTAATCTTTTACAAAAAGATTCATCTCAAAAAGTTCACCCAGTTTCACAAAGATCTATTCATAGATTTCCCAAATCAATTTCCATTTCAATTGGATTAACTCATTAAATCTTTAAATCAAGATTTAACTTATAGCTTTCAAAACAATTTCATTTCGAATGGTTTAAACAAATCACCATTTTAAATCTATTAAAAATAAACCAATTCAATTCATAGCTTTCAAAAAGAATTCACTCATAACTTGGAAAACCATTTTTCAATTCAAACTTGAAATTCCTTTAATTCAAATTGGAAACTCATTTCTTATATGAAAGCTTTTATCATTTAACCCAAAACCATTTCCAAAATCAATTGAAATTAAAATTTCAATTTCAAAAACATTTAAATTTAAATCATCTGTGACTTAACCGATTTCTTCGTGAAATCCATATTTGTGTGTGTATGTTGTAGTCCAGGGGTTTCACACAGTAGTGCAACATCATTCAATCATCATAGATCAGAATACAGAAATATAGTTGATAAGCGGTATAACTATAACAGTATAACACTTATCTTTTATTCACAGATCACAGATATATAAATTACAGATAAATAAACTACAGTACAGATCACACACAAATTAGAATATATCACACAACATCACAGATCAGGGAATATCAACAATTCAATCATTCAGTCAGGTCCAAACATTCATAAATAAACTTATTAATCAACTGATTAATTTAAATTAGATGTATTAATTATGAACAAATTATTAATCTGGGTAAATTATCATAAGTTAATTACAAATTATTTGAAATACATTCTCCTTTCAAATTCATTAGTTAATCTTCAATTATTAACTAATCAATCTTAATAAATGAATCAATTTAACATTTAATTTCTTAATTTATCTTAACAAATCACAATTATTAATTAATCCTTTAATTAATAAATTTAATTAACCCATTGGTTAATAACAAATATTTATACCCAAATTACTGATTATCATTCAATTAATCACATCCGGTAATTATCTATTAATTACTTTTCTAAGTAATTATATTTCCAAAAAATTTCAAGTGATTATTCTGAATTATACTTAAGAAATCTAACTTGAACTAATCAAGTTAACTCAATTGACTACACTAAATAAATTAATTCCTTGATTACTTATATTAAGTAATTATACATAATGATTCCACACATGATCATTATTAAATTAATTTATCTAAGTTCATTGTTAAAATTAGTCACATTAATTAATTGTTCAAATAATCTTAGTTAATGACCTTCATTAACTATTAAATTTCTTTAATCACCTTTTTAAAGAAAATTTCTTATATTGATCATTTTTGATTATAAATTAATTAACCATTAGGAACTCATTCATTAATGGATTTTAAATAATAAATCTTCATTTTTTTTAAAGTAACACATTCATATTTATGATTTAATGATTATTTATAGTATGGTTGAAACCATTCATTTCAAATTTTCATTTACAAATTTCAAATCCATTTTAAATTCAAATTCTCCCATACATTTAATTGCTTCTAAATTAATAAAACAAATTTAATTTAAAATTTTATTCATCTTCAAACTAAATTTCCATTCAAACTAGAATCTATATTTACATTTTAATTTAACTCAGTTTTAAAACCTTGATTTGTAAGTTTAAATTTGGTTTTAAATTTCAGAAAATAGGATCAGGTTCAAGTTGAAAAGCCTGGAACAACTTGACCCGAGACCCTTTGTTTCTTGCTTCGAGTTCCCCTGTTCCATGCTTTGAGTAAACGACTCGAGTTACTCGAGTAGACACGCGTGAATCCCCTCTGTTCTTTCTAGGCAACAACACCCAGGCTATCACTCTAAGGCTCGTGCACGTGCACATCTGATCGACGACGATCTGACCAACTTCGACATGCCCTACAGGTTGCCAACGACCCACACTAACGCTCCGACCACCCAGATCGATGATCGACTTGATCAATCGAATTCAAACAATTTTCGAGCACCTGGAAACAACCAGACCATCACCCCACCAAAACCTTTCAACGCCACGTCTCCACAGTTCCGACCACTAGACGACTCGAGACTCCGGCCTCGACTTCGTCAACCACCCAGCCACCATTACCCAAAAGCGCGAGCGACTTGATGCTCGAACGAAAACGTAGTGCACGAATTTCCAATCCACTCAAAAACTAGGTTTACCAACTAAATTCCTACGCCGCTTTCGCCACCGTCATCTTCGCCACCTCCGACTATTTTTCCTACCGCCACCGTAGGCTCGTCCACCTCCACGCGCAACCCCGACACCCCCAGATCAATGTATCGCCGGAAATTGGTTAAAATACCAATTCCGATCATCATTGAACTACTCCTAAACCACACATCTAAAAATCATCAAATACATCTTAAAAATCATAACTTCCAATAGGGATTCGAGTCATGTACTTGAATCAATAATTCGTGATACTTGAAATTTCCAGAAATTAAAGTTTTTACTGTAAAAACTTGATTTTTCATCATATATGCATTTTTATTTAATGAGACTATTTTTAGATTGTCATCTATGCCTAAACACACCTATTTTGTTTAGGATCCAAAGTCTGATATGGATTGGAAAACAAGAAATGAATTTTCTTGTTGTTTTGTACTCTGTGAAGTAACAGAAAGGAAGAGAAACACTGATACAAGCATATATACACAGAGCCATTGCAACATATATTCAAGTAAAAAAAACTAACTGTCACTCACCTTAAACATTTTGATTTCCAGAAGTTTTCCAGTTGAAAGTTGAAGCCTTTTTGAATTTGAAAAGTTGAAATCTTGGTTGCTAAAATTGCTAACTGGAACTTCACTTGATCTCAGATTTTTCTTTGATTGTTTGATGGTTTAAGTGGATGTTTTTAAGTTGATAATTGTTTTTGAATGATGATGATATTACTTTAGTTTTCTTTTACTCAGTTTTAATGGTGAACGAAATTGGAATGAGAAGTTATGTTGTTGAAGATGGTAAAATATTTGTTCCAGCTGAAATGAAATGTTGTACAAGTGATTATATTTTCTTGTACTAGTTAGCAGGGATTTTTCTTGTTTGTAGGCTGATGAGAACAATTTGGGTGCTGCATTAATTAGCATTGTACAATATGCTTATCTTATTATTTTCTTTCATTTCATTTGTGTACATATATGAAGATATTTAGTGGCTTCCCTTGCAAGCTTTATATACATGTATTTTTGTTTCATTTATTTTTCATTTGCTTTATTTTTATGTTATACATTGCATTAGAGAAAAACTGGTGGCTTCTAACTTTGTAAGCCTACATATATTTCCTATATATGTATTTCCTTTATTATGCAGGTCATCATTTCTTGCAACATGAATGTATTTTCTTTTGTTTGTTTTATCACTTTGTAATATAAGTGAGATTCTATTTTATTTTAATTTTCTTTTATTATTTTTGAATGTATTTCCATATTTAATATGCTGTTATAATTTATTTATGTATTTATTATTTTATTTCTATAACTTATCTTTTTATATATATTGATTTCTATTTTTTTAAATCTGTTGTTAAATTTTAGCTAATGGGTTACTTTTATATATATATTTTTTATACTTTATCTTATATAATTTGTATTTTTATTTTTAAACCATTTATTTACGATTTAAATTCAAATCAAATATATATATATATATATATATATATAATTTCAAATTTACTCATATATGCCCATATACATATATATTCACATATATACATATATATATACAATATTTAAATTTTAAATGATTTATACCGAATTTATTTGAACTCGGGGAAACTCGCATCAATTTACAAATTAATTTTACAATTTTAATTCAAAAACTCAATTAATTATCAATTTAAATTTATATAAAATTCGGGGTCGTTACATACTTCCCCCCTTAAAAAAAATTTCGTCCCCGAAATTTGCCAGGGAGATACAAAGATAGATGAAGAATGTTTCATCAAATCAAACTGAATATTTATTCTGCATTTGTCTTACAAAATCAGAATATCAACAATAGATACAAGAACGAATCTGTTTTAATGTTTTACAAGATACTCGGGTTATTCAGATCTACAAATATGCAGTGGCATTGGTTAGTCCGAAGGGATAACTAACCATTCGTAGAACATATTCAGACCCAAAGAATAGATAGATATATGGATACAATTCCAAAACTTTTAGTTTAAAACCTAAAGTATACCTATCAACCATAGCAATCAAAGCAACCAATTCATCCAAACAAACAATTCTGACCTATTTGGAGTTTATGTCCCATACAAATATATCAAATCTTCTTCCTGGATCTACCAGGAACTATCAAAGAATTGAAAAAATGATGAACAAAAGAGATTGATAGAGAAAAGACTGTTTCCTTGTTGTTACAGGGTATTGACTATTTATAGTCGTATTCCCCTGTCCCCTATCTCATCCTCTTCTTGCACTCATACTCACTAGGATAGTAAGAGAATTTACTAAGGCATTCGAATGGATATCTTAGGGATACTCATTCTAGGGTATACTTCACCCTATCTCTAATGAGCTACTTAATGTGTTATACTCCTGAGCTAAAGTTCAACCTTAGCTCTGATACCACGCTGTCACGATCCGAATTTCAGCGTTCGAAAATCGACACCCGTACACTTGTACTCGAATGCCGCAGATTCAATCATTGAAATTCAACTCGTGCCGGAGCTTATAACACCATTAAGTATAACAACACAGCGGAAGAAAGAAATGAATGATATCATATACAACTCCAATGAATACATTATCCAGAATGATATACAACAATGATATCAATATGATACAAGAATATCAGAGGTAAATAATGATACAGCGGAAAACAGAAGTGATAACTCCAAATGATCAGTCAGAGAGGCTGAGTCCAACCACTCCAATGTCAAGCTCGAACCACAAAGATAAGCAACGTCAGTCGTGATCTCCAAAAACTGAACTAGCTCCCGATAATCTACTAAACCTGATTATCTGAAAAACCCAATTCTAAACTGACCGTGTAGAAAATTGTGGGCACCCAGAGTTTAGGAAGGGAACAATAAACTCCGGGTCAGTCATGGAACTGGTATGAGTAAACAAAAATAGTGTATCTTTAAAACAAACAACAAAGGATTTTAAACATTGAAATCCGCAATGCTTTTGGAAAATGAAACTACCATAAGGCCTTCCGCCACACACACAATGCAAACGCAGAATTGGAGGAGATTTCTCCTTATGAAAGTCAAACATGCTTACTACGCAAAATCATTGGATTATTATTACTAGTGCATAGTGGAAAACATTTTTGAAAGTATAATATTAATCTTAGCCAACATAGACATTTCGAACTATGCCTACTATAGCTACCATCTAGACAGTGGTGACCACCATAAGTAAATGGCAGGTTCTACAACTAAAACCGTATAGGGTTCGTATTGGAAATTGGATTTCCAACAAATGGTCAGGCTAAGGAACTTCCTACAGCCACATGGGTACGCCTCTGGATGGACTTCCCGAGAACTAACTAGCTCTCTGCCAACACAAGGCCGGGTTACCTCTTACACTAGGTAACTACTACACGAATATGCCACCCCCCGGTCCTTTGGGACCTTTATCCGAGGGCCCTCAATCACAAAGCAACAATCACACAGTAAATGAGATTGGAGCAACCACACAGGTAAATATCCGGGCTCCATACCATGTTACCACCTTTTTCCAGAAGGAAATGACATACCCTAAAGGGAGCGACCCTCATAACCTTGCCGCATCTTTCCTGTTTCGACCATTTTCGGTTTGTGAGGTTCGATGGGGTCTCGTCCACAAAGCTACGCCTTTTCACAAAGCCATGCTTTGACCAACAAATGATCAGCAAATGACCATCAACACACAGCAACACTCAGCATGCCACACTACCAAATTGGGAGTATATCACCGATAACCTTCAACTACATAACCTCTGAGCTCGTACGTCTCAGAGAAGGGTGTTAAGCTAAGAGAATAAATTCTCCGCCACCAAACAGAAATGTATTTTAAAGAAATCAGCTTTATATCTCAAAGTGTAGTGTCAGACATACAACCATACAAGTCTGTTCCGGGTTCGAACAGAACCGAAGGCACTTCCGAAGAAGCCCTTGCAATCCGGGTATTCACAATCCCGATCGGACTTCCCATCACTTAGGGGATCTCTATACCGGGCGCTACCCAGTGCAGAGACAATCGATAGGTTATCCTATCGTTTTCACAAATACCCGGTCTTCAACACCGGTCTTCAATTTCTATCCATATACGACGTATCACTTATTCGGAATGGGTTATATGACACAAAGTCCTCTCTTGGCTAAACCGAATAGTGAGCGCAATATTTGAAAACATATGGATATTGGGATTTCAATTAAGTCACAACTTATTATCCAAAACTTTCCTTTCGAATGGTTTAAACAAATCACCATTTTAATCTTTTACATAAAGATTCATCTCACAAAGTTCACCCAGTTTCACAAAGATCTATTCATAGATTTTCCATTTCAATTGGATTAACTCATTAAATCATTAAATTAAGATTTAACTTATATCTTTCAAAACAATTTCATTTCGAATGGTTTAAACAAATCACCATTTTAAATCTGTTAAAAATAAACAGATTCAATTCATAGCTTTCAAAAAGAATTCACTCATAACTTGGAAAACCATTTTTCAATTCAAACTTGAAATTCCTTTAATTCAAATTGGAAACTCATTTCTTATATGAAAGCTTTTATCATTTAACCCAAAACCATTTCCAAAATCAATTGAAATTTCAATTTCAATTTCAAAAACATTTAAATTTAAATCATCTGTGACTTAACTGATTTCCTCGTGAAATCCATATTTGTGTGTGTATGGTGTAGTCCAGGGGTTTCACACAGTAGTGCAACATCATTCAATCATCACAGATCAGAATACAGAAATATAGTTGATAAGCGGTATAACTATAACGCTTATCTTTTATTAACAGATCATAGATATATAAATTACAGACAAATAATCTACAGTACAGATCATACACAAATCAGAATATATCACACAGCATCACAGATCAGGGAATATCAACAATTCAATCATTCAGTCAGGTCCAAACATTCATAAATAAACTTATTAATCAACTGATTAATTTAAATCAGATGTATTAATTATGAACAAATTATTAATCTGGGTAAATTATCATAAGTTAATTACAAATTATTTGAAATACATTCTCCTTTCAAATTCATTAGTTAATCTTCAATTATTAACTAATCAATCTTAATAAATGAATCAATTTAACCTTTAATTTCTTAATTTATCTTAACAAATCACAATTATTAATTAATCCTTTAATTAATAAATTTAATTAACCCATTGGTTAATAAAAAATATTTATACCCAAATTACTGATTATCATTCAATTAATCACATTCGGTAACTATCTATTAATTACTTTTCTAAGTAATTATATTTCCAAAAAATTTCAAGTGATTATTCTGAATTATACTAAAGAAATTTAACTTGAACTAATCTAGTTAACTCAATTGATTACACTAAATAAATTAATTCCTTGATTACTTATATTAATTAATTATACTTAATGATTCCACACATGATCATTATTAAATTAATTTATCTAAGTTCATTGTTAAAATTAGTCACATTAATTAATTGTTCAAATAATCTTGGTTAATGACCTTCATTAACTATTAAATTTCTTTAATCACCTTTTTAAAGAAAATTTCTTATATTGATCATTTTTGATTATAAATTAATTAACCATTAGGAACTCATTCATTAATGGATTTTAAATCATAAATCTTCATTTTTTTAAAGTAACACATTCATATTTATGATTTAATGATTATTTACAATATGGTTGAAACCATTCATTTCAAATTTTCATTTACAAATTTCAAATCCATTTTAAATTCAAATTCTCCCATACATTTAATTGCTTCTATATTAATAAAACAAATTTAATTTAAAACTTTATTCATCTTCAAACTAAATTTCCATTCAAACTAGAATCTATATTTACATTTTAATTTAACTCAGTTTTAAAACCTTGATTTGTAAGTTTAAATTTGGTTTTAAATTTCAGAAAATAGGATTAGGTTCAAGTTGAAAAGCCTGGAACAACTTGACCCAAGACCCTTTGTTTCTTGCTTCGAGTTCTCCTGTCCCATGCTTCGAGTAAACGACTCGAGTTACTCGAGTAAACACGCATGAATCCCCTCTGTTCTTTCCAGGCAACAACACTCAGGCTATCACTCTAAGGCTCGTGCACGTGCACATCTGATCGACGATGATCTGACCAACTTCGACACCCCCTACAGGTTGCCAACGACCCACACTAACGCTCCGACCACCCAGATCGATGATCGACTCGATCAATCAAATTCGAACAATTTCGAGCACCTGGAAACAACCAGACCATCACCCCACCAAAACCTGTCAATGCCACGTCTCCACAGTTCCGACCACTAGACGACTCGAGACTCCGGCCTCGACTTCGTCAACCACCCAGCCACCATTACCTAAAAGCGCGAGCGACTCAATGCTCGAACGAAAACGTAGTGCACGAATTTCCAATCCACTCAAAAACTAGGTTTACCAACTAAATTCCTACGCCGCTGTCGCCACCGTCATCTTCGCCACCTCCGACTATTTTTCCTACCGCCACCGTAAGCTCGTCCACCTCCACGCGCAACCCCGACACCCCCAGATCAATTTGTCGCCGAAAATTGGTTAAAATACCAATTTCGATCATCATTGAACTGCTCCTAAACCACACATCTAAAAATCATCAAATACATCTTAAAAATCATAACTTCCAATAGGGATTCGAGTCATGTACTTGAATCAATAATTCGTGATACTTGAAATTTCCAGAAATTAAAGTTTTTACTGTAAAAACTTGATTTTTCATCATATATGCATTTTTATTTCATGAGACTATTTTTAGATTGTCATCTATGCCTAAACACACCTATTTTGTTTAGGATCCAAAGTCTGATATGGATTGGAAAACAAGAAATGGATTTTCTTGTTGTTTTGTACTCTGTGAAGTAATAGAAAGGAAGAGAAACACTGATACAAGCATATATACACAGAGCCATTGCAACATATATTCAAGTAAAAAAAACTAACTGTCACTCACCTTAAACATTTTGATTTCCAGAAGTTTTCCAGTTGAAAGTTGAAGCCTTTTTGAATTTGAAAAGTTGAAATCTTGGTTGCTAAAATTGCTACATGGAACTTCACTTGATCTCAG
Source organism: Allium fistulosum (assembly GCA_030737815.1). Lineage (NCBI taxonomy): Eukaryota > Viridiplantae > Streptophyta > Magnoliopsida > Asparagales > Amaryllidaceae > Allium > Allium fistulosum. Next base: position 698,126,846 of record CM060906.1, read on the forward strand.
ATTTTTCTTTGATTGTTTGATGGTTTAAGTGGATGTTTTTAAGTTGATAATTGTTTTTGAATGATGATGATATTACTTTAGTTTTCTTTTACTCGGTTTTAATGGTGAACGAAATTGGAATGAGAAGTTATGTTGTTGAAGATGGTAAAATATTTGTTCCAGCTGAAATGAAATGTTGTACAAGTGATTATATTTTCTTGTACTAGTTAGCAGGGATTTTTCTTGTTTGTAGGCTGATGAGAACAATTTGGGTGCTGCATTAATTAGCATTGTACAATATGCTTATCTTATTATTTTCTTTCATTTCATTTGTGTACATATATGAAGATATTTAGTGGCTTCCCTTGCAAGCTTTATATACATGTATTTTTGTTTCATTTATTTTTCATTTGCTTTATTTTTATGTTATACATTGCATTAGAGAAAAATCTGGTGGCTTCTAACTTTGTAAGCCTACATATATTTCCTATATATGTATTTCCTTTATTATGCAGGTCATCATTTCTTTCAACATGAATGTATTTTCTTTTGTCTGTTTTATCACTTTGTAATATAAGTGAGATTCTATTTTATTTTAATTTTCTTTTATTATTTTTGAATGTATTTCCATATTTAATATGCTGTTATAATTTATTTATGTATTTATTATTTCATTTCTATAACTTATCTTTTTATATATACTGATTTCTATTTTTTTTAAATCTGTTGTTAAATTTTAGCTAATGGGTTACTTTTATATATATATTTTTTATACTTTATCTTATATAATTTGTAATTTTATTTTTAAACCATTTATTTACGATTTAAATTCAAATCAAATATATATATATAATTTCAAATTTACTCATATATGCCCATATACATATATATTCACATATATACATATATATACAATATTTAAATTTTAAATGATTTATACCGAATTTATTTGAACTCGGGGAAACTCGCATCGATTTACAAATTAATTTTACAATTTTAATTCAAAAAATCAATTAATTATCAATTTAAATTTATATAAAATTCGGGGTCGTTACAGAAAGGCTTGAATGAGGCGGAAAGGTAGCCCCACTTTCTATTTCATTTTTTTCAAAAGTTTTTGGACTGTTTATCTCTTATGAGGGCGCTTGGTGCTTGTGACTCCTTCGAAAGCCTTCTCAATGCCTTTGAAACATTCTTTTGTGATCCTTGTTGAAACCCGTGCATGTTATTTCAGTTTAGCCAGACATTTTCATTAACCTTCTTTCATACCTTTGTTCTTAAGTAGATTATATTGTTTACATGTACCTTTCGCCCAACAGTTTCAGGTTATTAGTTAGTCAGTTATTCAAACTACCTCAAATAATTCGAAGAATCCTTTCCCTAAGTCTCCATAAGCCAATAAACATAGTATTCAATTATACGAAGCTCTTACGATGTACATATGTCATCTGTACGCAATATCAAATCCGATCACTTGCTCGATTACATAGATTTCACTTCCAGACTAGTATAGATCACTTGACCTCTTTAGTGCGGACTCCGATCAAGTTCCTTAATTAGAAATCTCTGTTCTCCTTATATAGTCATATACTTTGATAGAAAACTTTGGAATCGTATCAAAATTCAATACAAGATATCCATCGTCAAGAATCAGTGAAAAATCCTTGTTGGGATAGGTATAAAACCACCTCGAAATCATGTATTCAAATCCCAGATCAAGAACTATCATGCGAATAAAATGATCTACATACAACTTACATACTTTATTCCATTGGTTTCTTAACTATACCATTCACTTTCAATTTTAAATCACATTCATTTACACAAAATTTGTTTCTCATTTAATACTAAAATCATTTATAAAACATTACTTAATTTTATAAACATTTTATAAAGACTCGTCTTCACTTATAAATCATTTAATTAAATCATTTCAGGACTTAAGTTTAGTACTCTACATCCTAAGAGTATGTACAAACATTCAAATTTATTTTACTTAACAAAGATGTCTACAAATTTTAAACTGGCTTTAACTTACTATCCTTCCAAATTAAGGGTTATAAAAATTCAACTTTTATATTTTCACAAAAACACTTAGCTTCAAATTCTCTACCAATTTGGAAGTTTCCAACTGTCCAAAATCGCCGAAAATTCCGTTTTTATTTCAACAAATGAAAACCACATATCATAACAAGATGCATGACCCAGGTATCCTAATGCATATGATACATGTGTCCACAAAATAACTTAACAGAAAACTTAAGAACTAAACACCGGGTTTTATTTCAAATCATTTGATATAATAATACATTTATATATTCTTCTATATATCAAATCATACTTTTCAAGATTAAACCAACATCATTTTCAAAACCTATTTTCAAATTATTTTCTTTAAAATCCATGGAAAATATACATATAGATCGAGTAACAAAAAAATGATACAAGGAATTGGGACCCACCAAGTAGTGTCATATATCCTCTTTACTGAGAAGTGCAATACTCAAGAGAAGTGCTTACCAACTGAACACACCTCTTGCCCATTTTTAGTCACTTTCGAGCCACTCAAACTAGTTAACGTAAAAAAAAATTACTTTGTTTCCCAAATCGATTCATCGATTCCGAGAGCAACCTCAAACTCAAACAAATCTTAAAACTCTTTTAAAACATTAGTCTTTCAAAATACCTATAAATAATACTATTATTATTTTCTCTAAAACCTTGAAAACCCATTATCAAAAACATCGGAGTTTAAGTTCTCAAATTCTCAATTTAAATCCTCTTTGTTTATAAATCATATTAATTTTAAGATCGTACTTTTATAATTTCACCTTATTATATAAAATCTTTTCACAATTATTTACTTCCAAATTATCTTACCTTTCGTTTAGATTATAATAAACACCTTCTGTTAAAGTTCACTTTTTAACCCAACATTATCATTGAACGCCCTATAGTCAAACTATGAAACTTAATTCACAAGGTGTTCGTTTAAATGTTCCCATAATTACTATCTACGTAACCCATGCAGTGAAAAGGTAAAACTACTCATAAATTGGTTGAGCACAATTCAAAAATCAACAAACAATAGTCAATGTTCATAAACTGGCCGAGCACAACTAATCAAACAATAAATGATAATAATTGAATATTATCATTTTCTAACAAACAAACACATCATAAACAACTATATCAATTTTTTGAAAATTATTCTTTTATATATAAAATATAATCCTATGTAAAATTATTTCATTTACCAATTTTAGAAACAATACTACATCGGTTTGCCTTGTTCAAGTATTTGGAAATCCCTATATATACCATGGCGTCCCATGTACCGACCAGAATTCATAAACCACTCAACAGACCAATTAACATAATATAAAACATTTTTATAGCACTAACAAATACACTATTATATGTATAATACACTCTACTCATGCCAGGGCATTCCATTACATTATCTCTTAATGAGCTATACTTCACCAAAACCAAGGTTCCCGCTTAACCTTCGGCTCTGATACCAGCTGCAACGGTCTCCCTTCGCAAAGGTGACTATAACTAATAACCCCATTTCTGATTTTACAGCGAGCCTCTTAATTGCACACCAACCTGTAAAGGGACATGTAGGGGTAAGAGTCAAAGCTTCATCACACGTTCATCGATGTGAGAACCTCCTATCACGCATGCCCATCACTCACCAAAAATGATCGCATAAGGGAACTAAGTCCCGTATACTTTCCATAAGCAAGTAAACGCATAAGCACTATCAATTCATAAAAAGCACGATCAAGTCACCTAAATGACTTTTAATCCCTTTTAAATTAATTTATCCTTTATTACTTAACAACCTTTTATTAGTAAAACTCCTTTTTTTCTAATAAAACTTCTTTCATTTACTTAAACTTCTCTTATTAATTTATGATCCTATTTAACTAGATTCCTAATTAATTAAGCTACTAATTAATCTCCTGATTAGTTAAAACTTCTTTTATTAATTAATAATCCTTTATTAAGTAAAACTTTCTTTATTAATTAATAATCCTTTATTAATTAAACTTCATTTACCGATTAATAATACTTTATTAATTAAAACTTCATTTGCTAATTAATAATCCTTTATTAATAAAAACCACTATTTATATACTTGTACATATTTTTAATTTTCTTCATAAAAGATATATTCTTGTACTCTACTATTCACTATTCATTTATACTACTATTTCATAATTCATGTATTGAACTATTCATTTATACTTTCCTTATTACTTAGAAAATTATCCATATACTTATCTCAACAGTAAAAATATATTCGCAAACAACTTAGTAGGATTTACTTACTTCAAAATACAATCAAAGAGGTTAAAAACAAATGTTACTTAAACATTGTTACTGTAAATCCCTTCTTAATTTTACACTTTAAAACTTATTATTTTCTATCTTTATTTCAAAAGATTCCATTTTTGTCATTATCTTTAAAATTCCATTATTAAAGATCTAAGCACATTCTTAATCATTTAACAATACTTTCCACTTTAAAATATTACTCAATGGTTTTATAAACAAATGTTACTAAAACATTGTTTACTACCATCCCAAAGCACTTCACTTTTAATCGTTATATTTAAAACTCTCTTTTAAAGATTTAATTACATTTATAAGGGCTTAAGACAAGTGTAACTTAAAGATTATCACAATCAACCCAAATCATTTCATACTTTAAAAACATTTCTCTTTAAATTTGATTTTTAAAGATTTAATTATACGTAAGGGTTTAAGACAAGCGTTGTTTAAAACATTGTCACAACAAACCCAAAGCATCCATTTATAATTACTTAAAGTATTTGTTATTAAAGTCCTAATTAAAATCTTAGATACACTCCCAATTAAAGTCTTAATTATAATCCTAGTTATAATCTTACTTAAAGTTACTCATCTTTACATTAATTTAACAAGTTAATGCACTTTTACCTAACTTCACAAAAACCATTTATTTTAACAAAAATGCTAAAATTCAAATCTTCCTTTATTACTTATGAAACACTTAACTTGCTTTTCCAAAACTTATATATTTACTAAAATCCCTTTTAAAATATATGTGTACTAATTTATTTATAAACTAAGATATTTAATGAAACTCTAAAATAATTTAAAAGCGATTTATACTATGTAAACTTTAAATTACTTAAATAAAATAATTATTGATTTTTCTAAAAACTATGTATACTTAAAATATAATTTAAAATACTTATAATATGGTTTAAAACATTTACTAATAATATTACTTGAAATAACTATTTTTAAAAACTACTTAAAACTTGAAAAGAACATGTATTTATTTTTTTAAAGTAAACTTTCAACTTTGAAAAATCATAGTTAATTATTAAAATTTATAAAAATCCCAACCACTTTTAAAATGCTTTTATACATATTAGAAATGACTTATAAAAAAATTGGAAAAGAATACTTAAGTTTGAAGTGGTTTTAAAGCATTAAAAATCAAAACAGCAGTCATAACACCAAAAAAATCGCTATCTTCATGTGCTATTAAAAAGTGCAGGTTTACATATGTTAATGTTTTATCGATTTTCAACCAGCTATACAAAATTTTAAGGTCTAATCTTTTTACAATAACTAATATACACAAAATACAACATAAATATGGTGAGAAACCCCTAAGGATCTCTCAATAAGATTTTATGTAAAATGTCAAAAAAGAGGCACATCGAAAGTGCATCCATAGTGATTATCAATGTAAGAGCACTTTCTAATCAAGTCCAAATAAACTCAATCCTCTACTAAAAATTATGTGCTTTGTTTCAAGGCTATACAACAAGTCGTAACAAGTAATACACAATCGTATACATATGCCATTGCTTTCTAAAGCAAGATCAAAATCAATAAGTAATATATTTCCATGCAGCACATATATAAGCAAGCAACATTCATAATATTTCAAACACAAGGAATGAAAAATATATCTTTTAGATGATGAGAAAACTCCCATAAACCAAGCCCAAGCACAAGAGAAAGCTACCATCAACCTTGCATGCACACAAACCCTCCTACCATTACCACCATTTGTTCCTAGGTCATGGCCAAAGTCCCTTTTCCCCTCTGGAAGCTCACAGCTTAGAATAGGGCGGCATAGATTTTTTCTTTTACCCTAGTTCAAAATGCTAGAAAGGGTTTGTAGTAGTATCCTAATGCTTACTCTAGAGATAAAGTTTGTTTGAGAGTTGCTTTGATTTTAAAGAGATTTGTGAAGAGAACTAGAGAGTAAAAGAGGATTTTTTAACAAGTGAATAAGCAACCAAATTGTGAAGGCCAAGGCATGTATTTATAGAGTTCGAGGGGTGGCATATGACCTTAAATACCCCTTTGCCAAAATACTTAATTACCCCTCCATGATTTAGGCCAAGTTACACCCTAAGCCACCCTAGCACAACTTACCATGCCTCTTTGTACTTACACATTACTTCTCCTTGTCCTTTCTTAAATCAAGCCTTGTTTTAAGGAATGTTTCATGCCTTAACTTCATGTACTCTTATCCACTTAAGTAATGTTATGTTATAGTTAATTTTTGGTTATGGAAAGGGAGGACTTCATTCTGGTTTATGAGTTGTTATATAACTGTACAAGTTCCAAAAAATTTATGCAACTTTTATTTAATAAAAAGTTGATTTTTAAATAAAATGTTTGTCGGTCACATTTTAAATTCTTCTAAGAACTATTTATTTTTGTAAACAAAATTCAAAAGAAAATTTTCCTTCATTATTTATTAATTAAAAGAGGGTTATTAAGGATATAAAATCATATTTATTCACAAATCCTAAATACAAATATTTATATAATTCAGATATTTAAATACGAAATGTTCGAAATTCTGGGTCGTTACATTCTTCTCCCCTTAGAATATTTTGTCCTCAAAATTTCAACATAAGTAATCAAAGAAATAATCACACATCCATACTTAATAGTATTTACAATTACTAGAAACAAAGCTTATGGCTTGCCTAGGTTCAGAAACCTTCTTATCGCACGAGGATGATAAATAAACTAATAAGTGTACCTTTCGCCCAACAGCCTCAGGTAATTACTTAGTCGATTATTTATACTACCTCAAACAATTAGAAGTGTCCTTTCTCAAACTATCCATAATCTAACAAACATAGTATTCAATTATACTAAGCCTATATGATGTACATATGTCATCCGTACACAATATTAAATCTGATCACTTGCTCGATTCTAGAGATTTCGCTTCCAAACTAGTATAGATCACCTGACCTCTTTAGTACGGACTCCGGTCAAGTCATTGATTAATAACGTTCATTCTTCTTACATAGCCATATAGTATGGCAGAAAAATTTAGAATTATATCAAAAATCCATATCAAATGTTGCTTCCATGAATCTAGTGAAATATCCTAATTCGAAATGGTGTAAAACCACCTCGAAATCATGTACTCGAATCCCATATCAAGAAATGTCATGCGAATAAAATGATCTATGTACAACTTACGTACTTTATTCCATTGGTTTCTTAACTATACCCATCGCTTTACATTTTAAACCACATTCATTTACAAAAAATCTTTTCTCATTTAGTACTAAAATCATTCATAAAACATTACTTAATTTTATAAACATTTTATAAATACTTATCTTCACTTATAAATCATTTCATTAAAACATTTCAGGACTTATGTTCATTACTCGTATAATCCACTACATTCTAAAAGTATATGCAAACATTCATATTTATTTTACTTAACAAGGATGTTCTACAAATTTTAAACTGGTTTTAACTTACTATCCTTCCAAATTAAGAGTTATAAAAATTCAACTTTTATACTTTCACAAATCACTTAGCTTCAATTTCTCCTATTATCCTTTGGACTTGTTATATAGAAGATTGTGGAGGATTAAATGTAATTTATGAGCAGTGAATAAATGTTTGAGTATCATGTAGTGGTATGAGACGCTGTTATGATACTTATTCGATTATTCATTGTAAGCAGATGACACTCACGTGATGGGAATAGTATGATGAGTTTGTACTTACATGAGGTGATGCTCATAGGTGTGAATAGGGTAGGTGCCTTTGTATTATTGATATTGTGTGCCACTGTGATGATGTACTCCTTTTATTGGCGTTGGAGAGAACCAGATGGCTAGAATCCATCCTATTAGCCCGATCTTTGGATCGTGCCCCAGATCCGCGATACCTAATATTATATTTGATACGCATCACAAGATTTGGGTTAGGTGACCCATATGGTAAGTGCCCTATATCATGAGATTTGGGTTAGGTGACCCATAAGGTAAGTGCCTTATAGCTGCATTTTGTCGCATAGGCCAACAATCTGTTACTAATAGGGGCAAAGCAGGGTCATGACTAAGAAGCTACGCATTGACCAGCTATTGGTGGATGTGTGTCATGATGTCCATCGAGGTAACTAAAGACTGTAGGAGCATAACTGGTTAGGTGACTTTAGGCTCCTGGAGCGGGAAAACGACCATCAGTCTCCCTTCTGGTTCCGACGAAGTGGTAGATTGGCATATACTATTGATATACCTTACTTAAGTATAGATATAGGTTAGGCGACCCAGGGTTAGGTGACCCGCATATTGATGTATACATGACTCTACTTGGGACTTCGTGTCTTTCGTACAGTCCTGCTCCATCATGATTTATTCTAATTTATTCATATATGAGGAGATGGGATTACATCTGGATAGGTGCCCAAAGTATAATTGATTCTCATATTATTTTTATTATATTAATAGGTAGTCTATTCTATTCTATATTTTATATTGATAATAATATTTTATTATTTGAGATTAAGAGATATGTTTGGGCAATGCCGTGTGCTAGCCTGACTATACTTGGTGACATCTCACTTATTATTGATTTTCGGGTTATGATGATGATTTCTGGATATGTATAATTCACATATTCAATGTTGATTCTGTGATTTTTGGTTTGATTTGTTTCTATATGGGTGATGACATCTTTATACTTGGTTTTGTGATATTTGACATTATGTGTAGTTTTGGTGATTGACAACAATAATATAATTATATACTATATATATTATTATATATATAATATTATGGATGTTGTTATGAATTATCCTGATGACATTATTAAATAAATTTATCAGCATACATGGTATTATATAATATTAACCCTTGATTTAGACATAGTCTAACCCGTGTGTTATTTATATAATACACGGGTCGGTCCAAGACATTTCAGGTACATGGATAATGAGACCAGCATGTGTTTTGGGCATAAAGAAGGCTAGTATACAGTATAGAAATTATCATCTTGTATCGTATATTGTATGTATATTCATGTGATGTATGTTGGACATACTTTATGTATTTAGTATTATATATTATCGTTGCGATTTTGACTCTGTGTTCTTTATTATATACTGTAAATTGTGTACTGTTCTATCCTGAATGATACATGTGTTTATTGCTTTATGCCAATACTGTGTATGTATAGGTGAGTTATTTATTCGATGTTTAAATACATACCAATGTTAGCCCAAGGGAATATTCATGTGTGTACCCCATATCATTTCATTCTCTGCATTATCTCACAGTATTACTTAGCAGTACTTTTGGATAGTATGAATATAAAGACGGGGGTTCTTACAGTTATTCAGTCTTAGTGCCAATTTATTTCTTTCCTTTATTTTATATTTATTACCATATTTAACGTTAACGGTTCCTTTAATGTTAAGAAATCGTTAATATTTATTATTTTAAACTCATTTTGAATTATTTTCGGTTTGAAATCTTCAAATATCGATAACTTTTTCGTTTGAACTCTGATCGCCAAACTTTATATATTAAAGTTGTTCAGAAATCATCATGAACACAATGATACAAGTTTCTTGGCCAAATTCTGATATTTGCTAAATTTACATTTTTAGCTTTATTATTAATTAATTTTCTTAACAAAATTTCTTGTTCATTTTACGGGATCTTACATTCTCCCCTCCTAAAAGAATTTTGTCCCCGAAATTCCTAAGAGACAGATAGTGTAACACGCACTTTGAAACTGTATTGTATAACCAAGTTATCTACATAACCATCTACTCAACCAAAAACGCAATGTGATTATGTATGCAATATACTATATGTGAGCTCAATCCTAGTGTGAATGCAAAATCGTAACATATAGGCATGAATGTACACAATCTAAATAACAGGAAAAGTGTGGCAACCATCTCTTACCATCCAATATAGCAACCATGATACAACCAAAACCTACACAAAACTTAATTTAGAGAGAAAAATTACAAAAGAAAAGCTTAGGATGAGAAGCCTTCATCTACTCTTCTTTTCCCATGTGCTTTCCGCTGGATAATCTCCCAGTTGCACTCAAGCTCCGTTATCGTTTCCATGCTCCATTATACATGCGGTGGCACGGGTGCTATCAGCTCCATGGTGATAGTGTCGTGTAGACATTTCCTTAAATGTGATACATGGAAAACACCATGGACTCCGGCTAACTTAGCTGGAAGCTCTACTTGATATGCAAGTTTCCCCACCCTCTCCAAAATCGAGAAAGGCCTAACAAATCTTGGTGCCAACTTCCCCGATGCTCCAAACCTCATAACCTTCCTAAGAGGGGAACCTTAACAAATATCATATCTCCAACTAAAAATTCTAAATCTTTCCTTTGCCTATCGACATAGGACTTCTGTCTTTCTTGGACGGTCTTAATCGTTGTATAATCATGTTAACCTTTTTTGTGGTCTCACAGATCACATCTGGTCCAAGTAGAATTTTGTTTGTGGTTCCCTACCAATAATAGGTGACTTGCTTGACCTCCCATATAAGGCTTTAAAGGGTTCCATACCAATCGTCGCCTAGTAACTATTATTGTAGGTGAATTCAACTAAAGGTAAATGTTGCTACCAACGTGCTCCAAAATCCATGTTGTAAGCTTTCAATAAATCCTCCAACGTTAGTTCACCCTTTCTGTCCGTTTGTCGGTCTGCAGGTGGTAAGCAGTGCTAAAATTCAACGTGTCCTTAAGGCTGATTGCAAACTCCACCAAAATTCACTAATGAATAAGGGGTCTTTATCACTAACAATGCTGACCGGAACTTTATGGAATTGTACCACTTCTTTGATATAAATTTACGCTAGAGATGGTTCCATTTATTACTCCTAACTGGAATAAAGTGGGCACTTTTAAAGCCTATCCACTATAACCCAAATAGCTTCATTGCCTCTTTGACTTCTAGGTAACCCATATATAAAGTCCATCGACATATGCCCCATTTCTAAGTCGGTGACTCTAATGGCAATAAAAGATCTTAGGGCTTTCCTTATTCGGCTTTTATCCTTTGGTACGTCAAATATTTAGTGAAATATTCTGCTACTCGCCACTTCATCCCTGGCCGATATCATATCCATATACATCTTATCTCCACTAGGATGAATAATCATCTTATAATGGTGGCATTCCGCTAGCATTTCCTCAAAAACATCTTCCACTATCGGAACAAATAGCCATCCATCTATATGCCTTAATAGTAGCGTGACAGGTCTAACATCCTTCCCCAAGTCAATCCTAAACTCAATATCCCTTCGGGGTGGAAGACCGGAGACTTCCTAAAAAACATCTGGAAAGTCTCGATCTACGGGAACTAATGAGAGTTTATCCTTTGATAGGCTAAGAGAATACAAATTGCTTAATTTAACTGAGCTTTAGAGCATACAACAAACATATATATCCCTCCCCCTATGACTCCTTAACCATACAATCCTCTTATCATAATCGAAGACAGCCCCGTAGTAAGACAACCAATCCATCCCTAAGATAAGTCTATACCCCTAAAAACCCAAAACATATGCATTACATATAAAGTCAACATTACATATATCCAGCACTAGGTATTTGTAAATCATAGAAATATGTTTCGACCCCCAATAGAATTTGACACAACTATAGGGTGGGTGACACATTGGGTTTTTAATCCTAAAGAGTTAACTACATTTTTGGTTACACATGAATGCGATGCTCCTGAATCAAATAAGGTACATATATTATTTCTAGGAACATAGTTGTACCATCCATCCCAGCTTTTCCTTTACCCCTACGGGGAGGTTTCCTTGAGACAGGGACAACCTCAATGGCATAAACTTGCCCACCTTATCACTCCCTTGCTAGTTTCGAGCACTAGTTCTTGTAGTGCCCTTCTTCATGGTAGTTATAACACCTCACCTTGAATTTTTTTCTCATCAAACTCACTTTGCGGTCCTTAGCACATGCCCTTTCTTCTAACATCTACGACATATCCTACATCTTTTCTTGATCTTTCCCTTTGCTTTCTTGTCTGCCAAAAAACCTCATTTCTTCATTCCACTTTGATTTCGACTGTCCTACTTTCTCCTTTTCTTCTATACCAACTGTCTGAAGTAGGACCATTTCAACTTACGTCTCATAGGTGGCACCGGCGGGAACTTGAGTTAAAAGTACCTCCCTAAGTGGAGAATTTAGGCATTTTACTAACTTCATTGCCTTCTTTATTGGGGTGTCAATCAGGCTCATTCCAAACTTAGCTAATTCCATGAACTTATTGATGTACTCCTTCATCATAGAGTCTCCATGCCTCAGTTGGATAAACTTCTCTAATTGCGGACTTACTTTTGCTTTGGACATGAATCATGACTCAAAGCGAGCCCTAAATTCAGCCCAAGTAACTTCTTCCTCTTCATTCTCCTAAACAACTATGGTCCACTAATCCAATGGCTCTCCCTTTAGGTGTCATGCAGCTATCCTCCTCTTAATCAGTCTTCCCATCCTAGCTCCCAGGATATATGGTCACTGTCGTTAATCCTAGCTTGTTGAGGAATAGAAACTTTCCCTACAAGCCTCAGATATTGTCAGAACCATGATGGCATACCTGAAATGGTGGGTATCTCTTGGGTGGGGTGGTTTCTGACTTTAGACGTATTATTCTCAACCATTTCAATTATTTGTAGGTCCAAAATTTTGGATTAATCCCGACTTCCTACGATGGTATTACTAGCTGAATTAAAAGTTTGCCTAGAATGTTCGCATATGTCCATATATGTATACTCATATATATAGTAGGATTTTGAAAAATATTTTCAAAAATACGTATTCTTGCGTATGCCTATTCCCGCTGATCTGATAACCTAAGCTCTAATACCAAATGTAACAACACTCTCCAGAATGAGCCTAATTTTCAACCCAATAAAAACCCATCAAACTTAGGTCCATTCCCGAGCTGGCTGTTGGTTGGTAAAATTAATCAAATAAATATATATAGCTATTTGTCTATGCTTCTCATAGCGGAAGAGATAAAATATAATAATAAAATAAGTACCCATTTCCAAATCTCAGAAATATAACATTTCAAATATCCATAACATAATGTCTCACGATAGAACATCAACAAGTCTAAAATCCAGGTACCTTAGAATAAACTGTAACACCTCTTAAATTTTACGATTAGTTGTTTAATTAATTAATTAATTAATTAGGCTCCAAAAATGAAATTTGTGCAAATGATGGAATTTGACCATAAACTTGCACCATTTTGTTCGTGGCGAAATTCTACGCAATTTTCATATTTGGAGTTTCGCGATCATAGTTCAAACGAAGAAGTTATGGACGATAAACGGTTTCAAAACAAAAATAATTAATTTAGAAAGTTAATGTTCATATATTAATTACTGGGACCTACAGGTCAATAGCCTCTTGTGGTCGGTAGACCTATAGCAATCGACCGGTACCCAGAGGCAGTCGATCGATGGGTAATGTGACATCTAGGGTTTGCCTTGGTCTAAATGGCCTAGATTTTATATAATTAAATCTAACGACTATGGTTGATTCGAGTGCCAATAAATTCAGGCCTAATGGTCTCTTCTCTTGTCATATTTTTTTGAAAACAGCAGCGAAGCTTTGTCAACTTCTCTTCTCCACTGGTTTCTAAATTATATAATATAATATTTATATTTGTATATATACAAATTGGAGAAGAATGGAAACCAAATAAAAGAAGAAGAGAGGCGAATCAACACTATGCGATAACAAGGTAATATATATTTTGTACTTATATATTTATATTTTCCTTTAACGTCAAATCTCTTCTCAGATCTGTAATTCTAATATATGTATATACACTTTTTTATACATATTTCTTGAAATAAGAAGGAAATGGAGTTGAATCAAATGTTTTACTTTAGATTTGGAGATTTGAAATGCTTTAAGAAGGTGAGTGGGAAATTTATAAATTGTTTATGATATTGAATCTATTCCGTTAGCATTTGTTTTATTTTTATGCCTAAAAATATATGTGAATTATAGGCTAAATTTGAATGTAATAAACATCGCCTACATATTCTTAAGAGATCTGATTAAAAATAGTGTTACATCTTGATCTAGAAATCAGTCCTAAAGGTTATAGATATGAATATTTATTATATATTAAATTTATTCTAGATCTGAAATTGGGTTGTAGATTATTAGTGTGATTTTAATTATTACCCTAATTATGTTGAAAAAAGAATTTTTCACAGTTTATTATTGGAAGAACGTCCATTTGATTTTTATAAATTTGTTTATGTTTTTAAATTGCATAGAAAATGCAATGTTTGATTTCAAAAGGAATATATGTAGATGAAAGGAAAAGATGTGTAAAATATAGATATATTCTTCGTAGTTTATATTGTCTATTCTGACAGGAAGAAAATAATCTTTCCTTTTAATTTTAACCGAGGAAAATCTTTCCTTTTATTTTGATCTTTTGTTCAAAACTAATTTATGGAAATTACAATGGAGAATATTCCTAAGAATAATTTTAGCAAATTAAATATGGAAAGAATATTCTAGTTAAAAATTTATGACTAGAATATATTTGGTAGAAGTAGGTATTTACACGTATTTTGTACGCGCTAATAAATAATAATTAAACTTAACTAATACGACGACTTACACATAATGCTCGCTTAGAGTTTGTTATGCATAGAAATAAGATTGAATAGCGAATAACTAAAATAGGAAGGAAGGTTTGGAAAGGTTGTAACTCTAATTAATAGGCAATGAATCCGAAATGAATTTGGGAGTTACTAATAATTAGTATGGTAAATGGATTAATGAGACTGATAAATAGATAGTTAGGTTAATAACTATGGAATAGTTAGAAAAAGGTTACTAATTGGAAATTAGTAAATATACATAAATGTTGTAGGAAATGTCCGTTGGGATTATATTCTTTTATCATGGACAAATTGACATTTATGGAAGGAGTAAATAAAGTGGATTCATGGGTAATTGAATATTTAAGGTAAGTTATATAGCCTTAAACAAATAAAAGAAAGTTAGTAAGCTAAGTCCAATATTCAACTTAGGATGATAAAGCTTAGTAATAATAAAGCCTAGGATAACATAGCTTAAATTAGTAAAGCTTAGATAATTAATTGGACTTAGTAGGTGGGGATGTGAGGTCAGTAGAGTTACACAACGGAAGTCTACCCTTCACTTAGAGGCTACCAGCAGTTGTGTACACTTATTACTGATGTGAGACATCACTAATTGTAGGACCCATGGGAAACGATTATGTAAACTATAGGATCTGCTTAGGGGTTAGAGGTATTTAGTGGTTGTTTGAAGGCCTGCCTCTTTCCCAATTCAAAAGTATTAAATGGTCCGAATTAACGGTTAGGAGTGGTAGTGGATATCTCGGGAAGGATCCGCTTTGGGTTTGAGGTATTAAGTGATTGATATAGGGTCTGCCTCTCTTCTATAAAGAAGTTTTAAATGACATTAGCCTGCCTAGAATATAGGTATTAAATGGTCAAGGGTTTGCCTAGTTCTTATTAATAAGGTATTAAACGGCTTGGGTACTGTCTATCACATGGCTAAGGCTTAATGACGATAGATGCATTAGTAGTATGGCTGTTATGTATTATAAAGCTATAAATAGTGGTCAAAGGACTAACAAACCAATGATGACGATGCTAGGAGGCCACTTCATATTTGGAAGTATTATTAAGCGGTTGATAGACTTGTGCCAGTATTTTGTATCTTCAGATAAGGGTACGTAGACAAATTATGTTAGATAGGAATATCGTGAGTGCAATACTAGGTTAAACTGATTGACGTTAAATAACAAACATAACAATTAAAAGGAAACAAATCGGTATAAATTTATGTTATGGACACTATATAGATTTTCCAATCACCAGAACGTTGTTCTGACCCCTTCCGCATTACAACCCACATGATAGATTTTGAGGTACAGTTCATTGGAGCTGGACGTGATTGGTTGTTGGAGAAGTCTTCTTATCGCTCATGCTCGGTACTGATGTGGCGATTTGATATCCAGGGAATACCATTAATTCAAAGGTAGTAGCCATAACCAGTATTTAGATCCTATTATTATTATTATTTCCGCTGTAAGTTTAGATTTTATCAATCTCTGATATGCTCATGCTTATTTGTAGGTACCAAATCCAACGATCCGTGCTCTAATGAAAGTGGGTTTCGATTTTTATCAAAGTTTGGGCCCATTAAAGTGCGGTTTGTCACATAAACCATAAACATAAATAAATAGCTATATTTCCACCAGTCTTCACCGCCTCCTTCATACTTCATCATCGGCATCGTCTCCCCTAATGCGTGGGTTGTCATGAGGAGGGTGTCAGAACAACAATGTCCAGTGAATGAAAATCTTAAGTCTTACCATATTTGGGCGGTATCTTTTAGATGAGTATTATGTCTTACGAAATTTCTAACTATACCTTTCTAGGTATACCTCTAACTATAAGCCAACGGCTCTTCTAGTCATGCTCATAACATATCTCAACTGTAAGCCAATGGCCCTTTCCAGTCTAACTTAAAAAATATAACACGGGTGGAACACAACTATGGAATATATATATATATATATATATATATATATATATATATATTGGGCCCAATGACCCAGCTCTGTTAATCATATACTATTAATGCGAGAGAAAGTGCTTGAGTCACTTATGACCTTTTTAATGGAAAATAGGAAGACTCGGACCATTTAATATCTAGACCCTAGGCATATTTCCATCATTTAATACCTAGACCCGAGGCAAACCCCTCCCTGGTACTTCCTATTAGACATCATAAGAAATTCCATAAGACCACTTAATACTTCTTAAATGGAAAAGAGGCGGACCTTCCAATAGCCATTTAATACCACAACCCTGAAGCAGACCCTCTTCCAAAGATTTCTATTACCGCACCTAAAAGATAATCCCAACCATTTAATACTTCTTGAATAAGGAGGCATACCCTACTATAGCCATTTAATACCTCTAACCCCAAAGCAGGTCCGTCTTCGGATATCCGTTCTATGACCCGTAAGCCAAATCATGACATCTCATATTAGTCCAGTCATTCGTAGGTCTTGGTAGCCAGATTAGCTGGGCAGGCTTACCCTACAAAATTGGGACTAACCCCACATCCACTGTGGGTACTTATTATAGACGATGTCTCACATCAGTTCCAAAGTCACACTGTTGGTAGCCAGATTAGTTGGGAAGACTTCTGTGTACTTTAAACTAACCTCACATCCTTATAACTTAGTCATCCTTCTGCTCTCCAACCTTACGTAATTATATTAACATAGATGTATAATATATAAATATATATAATATACATTTCCCGCATTTATGCATTAAGGCCATATAAGGGAACTCCTTATTTCGCCACTTAATTATGGATTAATTTCCATAATTGTTCCTAACTTCATTTTCATATGGTATATTATTATTTATTAACCTATTTATTTTATACATTACGACTTACACATTATTATATCTATACTTAACATTAATTTTTAGCTAACTAGTTTTTATTAAATATTCTTAGGCGCAAGTAAAAATATTTCTATACTAAGATTTTCGCTTCCTATTTGATTTGTTAAGATAGTTGAAATGTCACAATTTCCATATCCATACAAGTCCATAGTCTAACACAAAATTTATACAATAGCTAATATCACAATTTAAATTAGCTAGACAAACCATACTTTATATATATATATATATATATAATGGAATCAAAACATCCAACTTGTTTTACGTTAACATAGTGGAATTAACGCCTCTATTTAAAGGAAGAAAAAATTTGAAATTTAATCTATTCGACTTTTAAACGGATAAGGTTGAAACGAAAAAGGATTCATATTAATTTTCATTATGGAAATAGGTGGTGTAAACCATGGATGGGATAAAAATCCATGCTTTTCACGTCTTTTCCTAATTATTTCTAGAATCCTTCAACAAATCTGGAAGTGAAAGTTGAATAAAACATATATTATTTATATTGCAAATAATAATGGATTAAAATTTTACCATATTAACATAAAACGATAAGACTCCAACCAATTCCAGAATTAAAATTTAAAGGAGGAATTTTGAAGGTTTAGATTTAAAGTTTTTGCATACAAAATTCCTCAAGGCATAAAGTAAATCCAAATATTAACTACACAAACTACTATAAAGAGAAAAACTAAGACTTTCACTCAGACATGGCTTTCCCCGATTCCTTTGGATTTGATTCCACGCCTTCGCCTTTCCCTTCTTTAGTTATCTTATTTTTAATTTAATAATATATAACAATTCATTTGTATATAGATTAGATTCAGAATTCAGAAATTAGGAAAGAATAGAAATAGAGAAATATACATATAT
The DNA here is from genome assembly GCA_030737815.1 of Allium fistulosum. NCBI lineage: Eukaryota > Viridiplantae > Streptophyta > Magnoliopsida > Asparagales > Amaryllidaceae > Allium > Allium fistulosum. The sequence goes on from CM060906.1 coordinate 698,145,562, forward strand.
CTAAAATTTATTACCTTTTCCCTTTAATATGATTGATTTCTTCCCCAATGCTGGAATCTTTTATCTAGAAAGTTTGTTGAGGAGGAAGGAAACATGTAGAGTCTCATTAGCGTTTTTATTTTCTTGTGAATAAAAGTGGGAGGGCTGACCTTTTATTTATAGTAGTTAGAATGCACCTGGAGTGTACGATCAAAGTCTGTTAGAAATAATAAAATCCGGGCCATTCGGGCCTAGGCAAACCCTAACCGACTTAACATGACTGATCGATCGGCCCAGTGAAGGTAGTCGACCAGTACTCGGTCCTCATGTCAATTTATTTCTTTCCTTTATTTTATATTTATTACTTTTATTTAACATTAACGGTTCCTTTAATGTTAAGCCATCGTTAACGTTTATTATTTTAAACTCATTTTGAAATCTTCAAATTTCGATAACTTCTTCGATTTGAACTCTGATCGTGAAACTTTATATATGAAAGTTGCTTGGAAAATTGCGACGAACAAAATAGTGCAAGTTTCCTGGCCAAATTCCGATGTTTTCTAAATTTTCATTTTTAGCCTTATCATTAACTAATTAGTTTTGTTAATTAAATTTCGTATTTAGTTTATAGAGTGTTACATTGTAATGTACTAGTCATTATGGCACCAATCGTGAGTTAACCATCACATACTAGGCTAGTAGGCCTTATGTCTCCCGGTAAGGCCAGGACTCGCTAAGTACGATCACTAATGTAACACTAATACTACAACATTTCACCATGTCATCCACCCCCTACAATCGTATTGAAACCAAATTAACATGCATTGCTACCATTTGTTTAACAAGAGGACTTAGAATAAGTAACTCGAGATCAATCATAATTTGCTACAAAGTAGCCTAAGGTTTATTGCATTTGCTACCGAGATAGAATGTCTTCTATCTCCTAATTGGTACCACCTAACATACACAACCTAAACAACCATGCCCACGCTCTATAAATGGTCTATAAATATCAAATCCTAAAATTATGGCTAAGGTACATGCCATATATGCAATATTAGATGGAATCATATATCGCAGTACTCTAGTCATCACGTCTCAAAAACATCAGGTGACTCTATAAAAATTACCATACGAATCAAATCGCATCTTAGACCTTTCCAGAGTCTTTATCTTATCCAACATCAACTACATGTTTCTTGAGGCATGGTGTACCATCTTCAAACTCATCATATTGCTCTTTAGTCACTTAAGACTTAGGAGAATCAAATGGGTCTCCAATATGAACCCAAATTCCCAAAACATAAAATTCAAAATCACAAAAGTCAATTGTCCAACTTATAATAATTCAAACATCTGGATTTAGGATTCAAACGTCTGATCTCAAAATCTAGAACTCCAAAAACCTCTAAATACCACATGAATGATGTGGGATAAAATGCCTAAGATTATTAAGTTTGAATTTCCAATTCAAACGTCTGAATGCTTTTTACATATGAATTTTAACATAGATGATAGATTTTCCTTTGGTGGAAATTCATTCCATCTATTTTCCTTCTTATTTCTTTCTCTCATCTTCAAAGTTCATCTTTGTGTTACTAAGACGCTTCATACTAACACTGCCCAACACAGATTCACGCCCTTATTATAAATCGTTTGGCATTCAGATGAATACAACTTCGTACTCAGGGAATGACTTTGAGGTAGTGAACCCTTTCAACTACCTTCAAGTTTAGTCACTCGATTATCAATCCAACCCCAATATTCCATTCAAAAATGTCATGAATCATCCCTAGTCATTCTATCAACTGTAAACCAACAACAATTTCACAATCCAATCCAAACCAAAGCAAACACAACAACATTGAATATCGATCTTTTTAACACATTCACTCAATAATTAAACTCTTTTAAACATTCATAAAATGAGATTCTCATCTCTAAAATCTTAATTCTAGTTATTAGTCAAGCCCTAACCAACATTGGATTTTTGACATGATTTCTATCATATATAATGATCATATATCATAGAGAGTAAATCTCTCTTACCAAATCTGTCGTAATCCAAGCTCTAACTAAACCCAACTTTAAAGTTTTCTAGATTTCTGAAATCTAGCTCCATTATTCTTCAAAACACAAAATTGAAAAGCTAGATTTGTAGAGCATCCCTTAACTTGAATTTAAATATTTATTTTAGAATTTTTAGTGTAGAATAAAAGAATTATGCTGATTTTAATTTTGAAACCCTAGTTTCTTTCTTTAAGAAGATGAAATAGAAGAGAAAATGACTTAACAAAGAAAGATGGGTTCATTTGTGAATTATAAAGCAATTATGGCCGGATTACCATTTTCCCCCTAACTTCTCTTATCTTTTCATTTAATTATATTATTCGATTTTAACAAATGTCATAAGCTTTTCATATGTAAACTACATTATGAACAAAATGGAACAAGTTTTAAGTTCTAATTCATTCATCTTGAAAATCCTTCTTTTTAAGTCATTAGTTCGTTTTAGTAGGTTAATTCAATTAAAACGATTTATTTTATTAAACTAAGCTTTAAAATTTGGGCTGTTACAGTGGAGGAAGGATTAAGAAACTACAAATAGTTAACGTGTGGAAGGTAATGTCGAGTCACCAAGTGGAATGTGCATCTCTTTTGGAGTACCTAAAGGTTGTGCAAAAGAGATAAAGCATTTATGAGCTCTTTGATATGCTTCATGTTAGTAGTGATTGTTGCAACAGTTAAAGGTTAAGGTATACTCGGAGTTAATGCATAGGTGAATTTGGGAAAAGAAATTCAGGCAAAATGCTTAATAGGTTTGGTGGAGTGAACTTAAAAAGAATTTGTTGACAATGGTATCAATATGGAGTATGCTTTGAGGATATGTGTTTAGTGAAAGGCACTCGATAAATATACGTCCATTATAAGGCATTCAAATTAACGAGATAAGAGGAGGTGTCCTTTAATTTGTTTTTTTGTAAATATATATACATTTATTTATTTATATATATACATCAATATTTCAAAACAATTATAATATAAAAGGATAATATATAAAATATATACATAAGTATATTATTTTGGATATATAAATATATTGAAAAATCAATTTTCTATTTTTTATAAATCCATATGGATTTAAATTTTGTTTTTTATTTCTATAATTTCTGTATGGAAATTATTAAAAAAATTTGTGAAGATTACTTTTACTATGTATATATAAATTTTGTGTATATTAGAATATATATATATATATATTTATAATATATATTAAAACTGATTTAATGTATAATATTCGCAATATATATATATATATATATATTTGGATTTTAAAATAAATAAATATACTTTTTTTTAAATTTCAAAATATTAATGTGTATATGATTTAATAAGAAATTTACATATATCATTTGAATATGTTTACCATATTTAAAAATCGGCTTTTTTTTAAAAACCTTTTTAAATCATTTTTAAATCCAAAAAAGTTTGTTTTTTATTGCTGCCCGAAAGCGTATACTTACACACACACACGTGTGTGTCTATATATAGACATACATGCATATATATACACAATTTATTTCTTTTAATAATAATATATATATATTATGTGTGTGTGCATATGTTTATATATATGTATGTTTGCGTATATATACATATTCTAGGGCGACAACAGATATATATAAAGATTCGTCATATCATCGTCTAATCTAACCATATATAATGAAGATAAAAATCATATATATATATATATGTAAACTGAGATGTTACCTTGACTATGGCCTAACAATTACACATTAAATGTTGAATCTATAAAACTCCTTTGGATCTGAATTCAATCTCTTCCAGAAAGCGGTACCTGATTGAAAGATCTATGCACCTTTGCACCGTTTTATTTAAATTTGTGTTCTGAAGCTTGAAACGATGAAGGTAGGCTAGGGGAGCTTGGGGCCAGAAATGACTAGAGGGAGAGGCAAAAGAGAGAGATGAAAAGTGAGGGGTCAAAGGAGTTTAAATAGGAGAGAAAAGAAGGAGCTAATTGTGGATCCGGATCCATAATTTTCTCTACCAATTCAAATCCACTAGAATAAAATTCAACTACTCATGCCTACAAGTATAGCTGGCCATACCATGCCCCTATATAGTCCTACATTCCACTTCAAGCCTGATCAGATAATTCACATTTTAATTAAATTTAAATGTACATCGATATCATATATAGATACGTGTACATACAACTTTTATATACACACTTTTTCAATATTGATCAACACAAATCTATAATTAATATTTCAGAGATATTAATTAATTTAATTAATTTATAACAATTATAATTTAATTAAATCAGATGGTAGTTAGAGTATTCAACATTTTGATTGTGTAACTCTTATATATAAATTTGGTCAGTGGTTAATATCGAACATTCGAACATTAGCCTTCACACGTCACTTTAGCCGATGGTATGAAACTATGGCCAAATTTATCACTTACATAGTTTAGATAAAATCTAATTTACTTATTTTAAATGGTCCTCGATGGTGACAATTATTTACACTAATTCTATTCGTCAAAACTATATCATATTAGGACTTATGAAATTAGGCAATGGCCAAAATTCCAATATCGTGCACATTCAACTAGTATATTCTAAAAATAAAGTCTTTGGTTCAATAGTAACAATTATTATTAACCGAACTACTCTAGCCGGAGACCTTGACTTCATTTGACTATGATACTAACCTTATATAATCGAGAAGATGAATTCTCTATTGAATAATGTTTCACTTTCAATGCTTCAATTTGACACAACTGTAACGATCCACCTTTTTGACTCTCGAAAGTCAACACTTAATAAATCAATGGTATTCAAATGTCGAGCATTCAAGTGCCGAAAAGGTAGATTGTTAGGGTAAAATAAAAAGAAAAAAACAAGGGAAACAAAATCTTGCAGTAGAACGATAACATATAATATAATAAAGACAGTAAAAGCTATCACTTAAGATACATGGTATATCAAAGATAAAACAAATCTCATCAACTGAACAATTAAAACTCCTTGACCTAACAATTGTTGATGAGTATACCTAATAATATAACAGAAAATATAAATACTACGGAAGCTGAACATCCAGCTCTACTCTATGAGCTCCGTGTCCCAACGTTGGGAAACCTAGAAAAACTCGGTCTGACCGAAGCATTACAATAAAATAACAATCAGATCGGTCTAGAAAACCAGCATGAGAAAACTCAAGAAATATGATGAACATATAATAATCTGTGAGAGCATGCCGCCAAACACGAAATGGGTTTTACCTCACAAGAACAACATCCATACACGAAAGAACGGAAACCAGCTTGGCTCCTACCGGCTCTTTGGTTTTAGTTATCTCCAGTGCTAGTTGCAAATGCTCAAAACGAGCTACAAATCATCTTAGATTGACGAAACACAAAAAAAGATATCAATGCTCCAAACAAGCAACAAATCGTCTTGAATCGACGAAGCACAAGAAGGATATGAAAATCGATAGTCAATGAATCAGCCATTGGGAATAATAAAATGATCGTATATGGAAATTAAAATCTCATATACTTATCACCACTCCTCGAACTCAAACTAATACTACCCTAGGGAAAACAATGGAGTTGGACAAGTTAGGGTAGTTTTACTTCCTACCTTGACTCGACATACATTCTTAACTTTAAGAATAGCAAGAGTTTCCTTAATGTTTAGTACTAAGCATATGCCTAAATCTTCTTCATATAAGTGATATCACTTATAGAAATTCAATCTCCTACACTTATCACCACTTGTCGATCCTAAACCAAGCCACTGTCCCGGTGTTAACAATGAGCTAGACAAGTTAGGGCAATGTTGCCTCCTACCTTGACTCAACATACATTCTTAACTTTAAAGGTAGCAGGTGTTAGCTCAACGTTGAGTGCTAAGTGAGACTAAATATTTTCTATAAACGAATCAAAATTTAAAAAATTTGACTCACACTTGTGCTTGATTTTCACATCATAAATATTTCTAAAACATTTTTAAAAACACTCTTTTATTCTTTTAAAGAGCTAATTATATTTCTACGTGTATTAAAAAGAAGGGTAATAAACAAATGTCATTAAACATTGTTTACCATAAACCCAAAACCAATTACACTTAGCTTTATTTTTAAAACATTCTCTTTAAAGATCTTTTCATTTATAACATATCATTTATAAATCAACATATTATCATCTGTAAAACAAAACCCCTCCAAAGATTTAACAATATCAAGATCTATTAAGTCAAGTAACAAGTTTTCTTAGTAACTTTACGAAATCATTTATTATAACAAAAGTGTTATAATCCATGAATTCTTTTTCAATTCTCGAAAAGCATTTATTACAACAACGGTGTTGTAATCCATGCTTCCTTTTCAGTTTTCAATAAACTCAAAAATACTTGAAATATAGTTTTAAAACATCAATTTCAAATATTACTTGGAAAATCTCAAGTTTAAAATATATTAAAAACTCAAAACCATTTCTTTTCCTTATTTCAAAATAAAACTTCTTCTTCGATAATTTATATTAAATCATTGAAAATATATATAAATTTCAATACACTTTTAAAACACTTAAATTATGTTAGAAAAGTTCTCTAAAAAGGATAGAAGAAGAAAAATCAGGTTTAAAACCATTTTATAAAAGTTGGAAATAATGTGGTAAAAGTGCCACTAAAAGAGTATAGAAAATTCCTTTAAATCGGTTTTTCTCAAAATTGAATTTCCTCCATATTTTTACAAAATATGAATATTATACTTTATTCTTAGAACAACATACAATGTGTCCAGTAAGCATTCACAAAAAATTAGAGAATTTTGAAGTCAATAAAACTCGTTTGTAAATTGTTTTAAACTTGGTTTTCGAACTGCAAAACCACGACCAAAATTTTCTATCTTTTAAATACTTTGTAGTTAGGTGTTATAACCATTTTCGAGCCATCAAAACTTGATTCAAACAACATTTTAAAAGCATGAAAGCATGACCAAAAATTTAATGATGCAAACATAAGCACAAGTTTTCAAACAGAAGATTTAAAGAGATGGGATTTCAAACAGTAATAACACGATTTCAAAGAGCAGAAACACAATTATTCGACTGTTCAACATTTTTGCTACTTTAACATCTCAACCAACAACCAAATATTTATATAAGCAAGATGCATATAAAAGTAAATAATTAATGATAAGAAACCCTCTTAGGGTCTCTCTACAAAGTCCCTTGTAAATCACATATATGTATGTTCTTCAAAGTGTTCCGTAGCAATCTATTCGCTATGAACACACTTCGACTTCCTCTTGCTTTTGTCCCCTATAAAACAATGGTTACCTATGTCTTCTGCTTTCAAGCAGGAATCAAATCCAAACAAAGAATATACACAAGTATATACAACATCAACAATAATTCATAATTTACACTATTTTATCAATTTTTAAACCACTTTAAAGTAAGATTAACTAACTTTCTCCAAACCAAGTTCAAGCAAAAAGACCAAAACTTCCTTCCTTGACTAAGAAACGACCAAAGCAACCTCTTTTCCTTAGCTCGACTCAAAGCTTGGGAACCTCCATACTTGCTCATGCACGTGCCAAAAATGGGGGCTTGGCTCCAAAACTTTGCAGCTTTGGAATGGTGGAGATGTTAGCAATATTATTTCAAGCATATATCAAAGTTTAGAGAAGAAAAGAGGGAGAAAGAAGTGAAGAAAGAAGCCAGTTTTCTTTAAGGAATTTGCAAATCAAGAAGTGAGCTAAGAGGGTGTATTTATAGAAATGGAATTTTGGCAAATTACTTCATATATCCTTAGCAAAATTACCCTCCTAACCTTAGTCATTGCATTTACCTCAGCACACACCCAAGTGTCATCCATGTGGCCATAAGTACTTCCCATCAAATCACATAAAAAGTAGCAAAAATTAGTAAAAGTCTACTCTCTTTTCTACTCTTTTTTAATTATCTTCTAGAAAATGGTTTTAAATTAAAAAAATTAATTAGTTAATTAATCTTTCCTATATGTTATGTGTATGTTAATTGTGTGCTAGTGGGTGTGCAACAAGTTACAACAACTTATGTTCGATAAAAAGTCGAAAATCCGAAAAAAGAATTTCGGTCACATTTTCAATGTTTCACCAAACTATTTATTTCTATAAACAAATGTGTTTACCATTATTATTTATTAATTAAAAGAAGTTTAATAAGGCTATTAAATCCCTTTAATTTATATTAAATTCACAATTCAAATATTTAAGTAATTCCTATTTTTAAATATAAAGTGTTCAAGTTTCCGAGATGTTACATCAACTATAGTTATTCGATTGACCATGTGCCACGATTTAACTATAATCAAAGCCGAGTTTCCACATTGAAGTTCAACAATATTCTCAAGTCGATAGAATTGTGAAATATTATCATATAGATATTTTCTATTTGATCTTAGTTATATTAACCATCGGAAAACTATCAAATGAGCCATTTCATAGTTATCCAATAACCAATCTCTTCGGATGCATCGATGTCCAATTTTGATACATTCACCACACCAAAATAGACAAGTTACAAATAATTTTGGTAACACTTTTTGAGTGTTACAAATGGCTTGTAAGGAATGGAGTGGAAAAATTTGTTACACGTATAAGTGTTACTAAACTACATCTTAGTAACGCTTATAAGCATTGTAAATATATTATTTCGTAACACTCATAAGCATTGCAAAACATAGATTTGGTAATACCTATAAGTTTAGTAAAGATAATGTTAACTCAAAAAATGGATAAACACCCAAAAATCATATGAAAGCACCGGTTCTATTAAATGTAAAGGAAAAAGTAGAGAAAGTAAATTGAGATAGAAGAATTTTTATAATGGTTCGACGTAATCTTCGGCCTACGTCCACTTTAATCTTCGACCTACATCCACTTTAATCTTTTTATTAGTTGTTCTCAATCTGGATTACAACTAGTTATATCAGATCTAACCACAATCTAGTAGACCTCAGATTTACAACAATGTTTCTAGAGCGTTAAGAGTCATCAATACAAGAGATTTGCTGATCTAAGTCCTAGAGCAACAAATAGTGGCTTCTTAGGTAACTTTAATGGAGGGGAGGAAGGATGTGAAGAAGGAGAAGAAGTGTTCAATGACAGAGAGATTCGATCCCCTTTCAGTTGCAAGTAGGCCGGTACTTATAGAGAAACAGAGGTACGGAGTTAGAAGCCTGCTTGTAGAAGAGTCTAGACATTGACCCAAAGACACACGTGAAGTCGCACCCCCACCAAGCAATCAAAATAAGTCGGTACCGAGTTATTTCCTTAGTGGAAAATAACTTGTACCTTCTTGCATCGCCCTTCTTACTTCATTTTTTGATGCGTCCCATTTGTTTTCATCGATTGTTAGTTGATTTTGGTGATCGTTCCTCCATTACTTGGTTTATTCTGCTGTTTTCGCTGTCATCTCTTCAACTCTAGGAATTGGTTGTCCAAAACTCTTGAAAATCACTTGGTCACATAAGAAAGAGGTAGATAATAACTCGTATGAAGTTGGAGTGGAGAAATAAATGGTAGAAATAACTCAAGGGCCGAGTAAAATAAGTCAGTGCTAACTTATTTTCCCAGCTCATTCTTTGGTGAAACTTTCCTGAGCTATTTCCTTATTTCATCTAAGCATGCTTGCCAATATTCAAGTCTTTCATCCTCGTTTTGATCTTCTAAGTCCGTTTGAAATATGCTTTGGCTCAAAAGCGGGTTAACACTTGCCTCCCAAAGTTCGAATGTATGGTGTGGTTTGCTCAAGAACAAGTTCCATCATCAATCATCCTTTGGTAGTTGAGCTCCCCAGCCTTCCATCAATCTTGATCTTGGTGCATTGTCCAGTTCCTTTGGATTCTCTTGTAAATCAAAGATCGTTCTAGACCCGCTACAGCTAAGGACTCCAGCCCTTGCTTAAGTGTTGTTCAGACATCATAATCATTCCAGTTTCATTTGGAGTTATTACATCACATATCAAAATCATCTCGTGTTCATCCAGAAATTTATCTACTTTACTTCAATTACAAGGCATGCCAATTCTTTTATTAAATCTGTCTCCGTTCTAAGGTTCAATCTCTCTAGATCATTATATTTAATTTAACCAGCGATCTCTCCAAATCGTTCATGATCGAATCTAGGATTCGATCTCTCCGGATCGTTTAACTTCCAATCTAGGTTTCAGTCTTTCTGAATCGTTTATCGCTCAATCTAGGGTTTTTATCTCTTCGGATCTTTGCTGAATCTGTTTGCTCTCCTGTAAAGGAAATCAACAACCAAGCAAGCCCATATGCTCACTCTTTAGTGAGGGGGCTTACTTTTCATATAAGCACATCCACTCGCTCTTTGGCAAGGGAGCTTGCACCTTGCACCTTGCACTCTGGTTCCATCTCTTAGGACAAAACTTAAAGGGATTAGTATCGTACAAGTCCATCTGCTTGCTTTCGACGAAGGAACTTGCACCTTGCACTATGGTCCCATCTCTTTAGACGGGACTTAAAGCGATCAATATCGGTCATCACATTCAATGTGGATTTTTCAAAAGTCAAATATTAAAATCAAAGCAAACAAGCAGATGTCCTAATTATCCATCCCAGACATCCGACTCAGAACGTGCTAGGGACCAATATTGATCCCATATACGTGTCGCTCCGAGGTTATTATTGCAATAAATAGTCATCCCAGACATCCGACTCGGAGTGTGCCTAGAGACCAATCTAGGCCTCGGACACATGTAAACGGTGTGAGGTTATTATTATCCTAATTATTCAAAGCAATAAAAAGCAAAGGGAGGGAGTCGAACTTGACTCTCTACCATCTCGATCATGGCATTTCAAGTCTCGAACCAGATCCCTGGTTATTCTTGTTGCATTTGTTGTAAATGGTGGTTGCTTCGGCCGCACCATTACAGTCCGGTTCCTCACGTACTGCTGTAGCTGGTTGTTTCGAATCGGTTCTTTTATCATATCATGAAGGTGATGGCACTCGTTCGTTTCATTTCAATCCAACTCATGGAAGATGCAGAAATTTTTAGATCTTTTCTCCCGATCAGTGGGCTCTCTCCTAGCTGGCTTTCGATAGGGGATCTGCCCCCTAGTGTTCAGACATATCCACTCAGGTGTCTCTATTAGCTCAGTGTAAGAAGAGAACTTCGGTTCCCTCCTCTGCCGTTTCGGTTCTCCGAAGTCATCATCGGCTCTTCTGTTTCCTTTCTTCCTTCCTTTTCCTACTCGGGACAGCCCTTTGCCATCCACATCATTAATTTCATCATCCTCAGCTCGGCATCTTCTTGACTCAAATATCTCTCGGCTTCATGGTAGAATTCTACAAGATCCATCGGTGGATCCCTTTCCAATGCGACTTTGAAGTCAGTCTTGCTTGCGACTCCATATACTACCGCCATTAAGATTATTGACGGGTCTGGCATATCGACAGCGGCTGCTATTGCATTGAATCTGGTTAAATAGCCTTTTAAGGTCTCTTCTGTCCTTTGTTTCATGCTGGACAACGTCATCACATTCTTCGGTTGCGAGGCGTGAACTCTGAACTGTCTTAAGAACTTATTTACCAAATTGGTCTATGCGCTTATGGACCCATTCTCCAGTTATCTGAACCATATCACTGCCAAGTCCGTTAAGTATAATTGGAAGCACCGCCCCCATTACCTCTTCAGAAGCACCCATCACCTCCATATGTCGGATGTATCTCATCAGATGAACCGTCGAATCCGACTTTCTGTCATACATTTCCAATGTAGGAAGCTTGAAATTAGGAGGTTTTCTCGCATTCCGGATATTAGAAGTGATTGGACTCCTGTTCACATCCTCCAAGCTTTAATTTGGGGGTCCATCTCTAATTATTCTTTTTACCAACTCAGCAACTCGGTTTTCGTCATCCAATGAAGGTCTTCAACCAAAAGTGGTATTCTATTCACTGTTCCTGTAGGGGACCTCCGACACATATTTTGACATATACTCCTATGGCTGCATGTTTGCGTTCGGATCCACACCTCTAGTTTCATTCTGTCCTTTGTTCCTAAGGGGAGGTTCTGGCACATATTCCTTTGGTTATTGTGCATTTGTATTCTGATATGCATTTCTAGTTCCTACATCATTTGCTCCCAGAATTCTAGCATATCCCAAGTTCAGACCAGCGCTATCCTCGAGTATTATTCTCTTGGTACCAAGTTGATTTGGGCCGATATCAAGTTGTTCTGTTTATAGGGGCATCGTTCTAGTTTTCTCTGCTCCAACTTCAGTTGTTCCTGCATTAGCTCCCAACAATTGGTTAGGAATTCCTACAGCTCTAGCTATTCCTTGTTGTCTCATCCTTTGGAAAAATCTTTCAAGCATTTCCTGTTATCGAGCCACTAATCCATCATGCATTTCCTTCATCATTTTCTTCATCGCTTCTTTGGTCAAATAGATGGATTGATGAGAATTTGAGGACATCTCCTACCTGCCTCCATGCTCTGGTTGGCTTGCTCCAGCCTTAGATATAGTGTTAGGTCTCTTCATATTATCCAAATCTCAGATCCAAGCTTTAGGTTGTGAAACCAAGCTTCCCTTCTCAGTGAAAGTACCAATATGTTAATCCAAAAAATGGATCAACACCTAGAAATCAGATGAACGCACCAGTTCTATTAAGAGTAAAGGAAAATCCAGAGAAAGTAAATGGAGACATAAGAATTTTAATAGTGGTTTGACGTAATCTCCGGCCTACGTCCACTTTAATCTTCTTATTAGTTGTTCTCTCTCTAGATTACAACTAGTTATATCGAATTTGACTACAATCTAGTGGATCTCAGATTTACAATGATGTTTTTAGAGAGTTTGAAAGTCACTAGTACTAAAGATGTGCTAATCTAAGTCCTAGAGCAACAAACATTGGCTTCATAGGTGGCTTTAATGAAGGGGAGGAAAGATGTGAAGAAGGAGAAGAAGTCTCTAATGGTAGAGAAATCTGATCCCCTTTTGGTTACAAGTAGGCTGGTATTTATAGGGAAACAGAGGTATGAAGTCAGAAGTCTGCTTGCAGCAGAGTCCAAACATCAGCCCAAAGTCACACGTGAAGTTGCACCCCCTATCGAGTAATTAAAACAAATCGGTACAGAGTTATTTCCTTAGTAGGAAATAATTTTACCTGCTTGCATCATCCTTCTTACTTCATTTTGATGCATCCCATGTTGTTTTCATTGATTGTTGGTTGATTTTGGTGATCGTTCCTCCATTACTTGGTTTATTCTGTCATTTTAGCTGTCATCTCTTCAACTCTTGGAATTGGTCATCTAAAACACCTGAAAATCACTTGATCATTTATAAAAAAAGGTAGATAATAACTCATATGAAGTTGGATGGGAGAAATAAATGGTGGAAATAACTCGAGGGCCGACTAAAATAAGTCGGTACCGACTTGTTTTCCCAACTCATCTACAAGTGCCTGCATTTAGTATAAACACTTAAAAAAAACTTCTAGCTTCAAAATCAAAAGGTTGAAAACTAAGTTACAAATCAAATTCTAAATTTTTATTTATGAATTTGCAGACCAAGATTGTAAAATACATTGGAACAGGGTTTGCACACTCGGTTAGCATTTGCAAATTGAGTTTGCAAATTAAGTTTTGCAAACTCAGTTTTGCAAACTGAGCTTACAGGCTCATTTTGCAAAAATGAGCAGGCGGGCTCAATTTGCAAAACTAAGTCAACAACTCAGTTTTGCAACTGTGTTTGCAACCTTAGTTTTGCAAAATTAAACATACACGCTCGATTTGCAAAATGAGCATGTAATCTAAACTGGTAAACGCATTTAAAGAGAGGCCGACTTAGCTAGGTTAGTTGTTGCAATTTCAATTATTCTACCATCAAGTACAACCCAAGAATCAAATTAAGTTGTGTTACTGTGTATGTCACTATATAACACAAAAATCAGTTACGCTTTTTAATTGTTAATTATGAAAAGGAAAAATGTAATGAAACAATTCTAAAAGTAAGAAATGTGTGCACAAATAAACTTGCAATTTAAGCAATACAAGTAGAAAACAAATTTACTTGTCGGTTAATTTGCACACGCGCCTACATTCTTAGAGCAGCTTGAAACGGAGAAATTTAAGAAATTCAAACTTGTAAAACAAAAGGCGATAATTTGACTGTTTTTTAAATGGGGACTAGTTACATGTTAGTTTTTTCATGCTGTTGATTATATTGGTGGCCTATCCTTACTGAAATTTTATCATAAGTTGTTTAGTATGAGGTATATATTAAGAATATACATTAGCAAACTACTATGAAAAGCAGAAATAGCATGTTTTTATGTCAAATTGTTCTTGTGTCACTACATAGATCGTATGAGTGCTGGTAGGATAGTGTGATGTGCTATGAAGAAATACACTCTTACATGAACAACACAATTGTTAGTAACTCATATATCAATATCAATATCAAACATTTATACTGACAATATATTTCAGTATAAATCATATATAACTCAATGATGCAAAGATTTTCAATATTAACTGATCCACAAGCAAAACATAGTAGCTAATTTGCAACAGCGTAGGTATAATTGACCATTATAAATTTTTTCGTACAACAAATGTATATAATACTTGATTATTATCAAAGGTTAATTCGCAACAAACATAATAAAAAGTGCACTGACCAAAATATTATGAAACCAAAATTTATAAACTAAAAGATATGCTGCTTCAAGTGTCATTAATCTTATTTCAAATAGTCATATTTTTAATAAACTAAAATATGTTTCAATTAAAATTTATTTTTATTGTATAAAGAGGTGAAATATTTATTTTGATTCAAAATACATCATACTAACTACATTTTATTTTTAAATGATGAAGTGTAGAAACACAAATAATTTTGTGTACATTTCTATTTTCCAAAATATTACATATTATTTTGTTGAATAATAATTATTTTTCCCATGAAAATTTTATTGCAAAAATGACGATAAAACAATATTTTTTTGTGTAACTTGGTGTACTAATTGAAATATTGTATTTAATTTTTTGATAAAAGAAAATTTCAAAAACAAATACTTTAATTACAAGTTTACATAAAAAGAGAAGAAAATTAGTTTATATATGTATTATTGTGTATGTATAAACTAAAAGGTATTTTGTTTCAAATGTCATTTGTCTTATTTCAAAAAAGTCATACTTATTTACAAATCAGAAATATAATTCTTCAAATCAAATTTATTTCTTTTAAATAAAGATGCTCCTATGCAAACTATGAAATGGATAAAAATAGATAACTACATTAAACCTTTCAAACCACCAGTAAAGATACATAATTCACAAGTCAACATTGGAATGGAGTAGAATTTTGAAAATTTTACTATATAAGTGTTAGTCCATATTTCAAAAGCATACATAACATGAAGTTTAAAACATAAGAAACTAAAAAAGCCTAAATATAATGGTTTAGCAACTTCTAACTACATCCTAACAATATCCTAACATGGATATTAAATTTTCAACTGAAAATTGTGATAAATAAGGAAGTTATTTTTCAACAGCTGCACTTTATCATTTTTTGCAATCTGGGCTTATTTAAATCTATAAGGGATTCAACTTTTACAAGTTATTAGAAATAAATTATTATTCGAAAAATCAAACCACGTACAAAATTGAACCTTGATACATAATCAAACATTGATACAAGCAAAGTCCATGGATGTGCCTCTTGGAATCTGAATTCATGATGTAATAAGCCACATGGAAAAACATCACACGTCGTGAGAAGCAATTCCTTGCATTAGATGAGCCATTGGTGGTGTCGCTTGGAATAGATGGACCGTGAGAAGCTGTCATTGACTTCACCTGGAGAAGTAGCATTGAATCGTTGATGTTGCATGAGTGCAATTGAAACCCTAGTAATAAAATCAAATTTTATGCGGCCTGAATGGTAATAGGAATGATGAAATGTGAGAAATGAAAAGATGTGTAAAATTACAATGCTCCCCTTGCTAGCGAATTATTCACATATTTACCAACTATTATAACACTTATTTGTGCTACAAATCATAACTAATATGTTGCAAAGTGTATACAGAAGACAATTTATTTTTACTCACACTTTTTCAGGTATCCTAATACTTTTTTACTGTTGCAAGTTTGTAATATTTCTAAGTGTTAGAAATTGACAAATATAAAATATTGCAAATTCATCGATTTGGTGTTGTGATCTTGACTGTGAATATTTAAAACGATGTGTTTATTATATTGTTATAACTTGCTCATGATTACAACACATTCTAATTACTATAACAAAACACACCATTATGGATTTTTTATTAAATATAGTTAAATTAAATAAAATATTAATATAACACATTATAACAAGTATATAATAGAAAGAAAAACACTTTTTTTTTCAAACGAGATTTTATTATAGAGTTAATAATTTAAAATAAAGTACAGAATTTCCCTTAGGGCGTACCCCTAACTCTATCAGCTCGTTTCTTATCGTCACGTCTAATTAAGTAAGTCTACCAATATAGCCTTATTAAAACATACTCATCCACTTTCATGCCCTTCGACATCTTTGTGTTGAACAACTTCTTAGTAATCTTGTACCTTGCAGAATGAGATTGCTCCCCAAACAACGCTTTGAGGCTATTGAAGATTTGATGGACAGTCTTATGTTCATGTTATCTTTGCAACGGTTTGTCTAATGTAGAAAACACGTAAATTTGGATGATTTTTAGGTCCATAACCCATTTATTATAAGAAATTACTAGTTCAAGATCTGCATCCTTAGCGAGTCTAACCTTGGAGGTTCAATTATCGATGACCATAACGTTCGTAGACAAGTGCTATCTTAATCGCTCTTAGCCAGTTTATATAGCTAGGTCCGATGAGTTTATCGTTTTTAGAAAATAACTTTGGTGTAGACATTTTTCTGTAAATTTAATTTAGTAGATTAAGACATTAAATTCATAGTAGACGTTCTTATTATATTAGTAATGTTAAACATTATATTTCATTTTACTAATAAGTGCATACTAGACTTTAATATTTCTTAAAATCCTAAAAGAAATATAGAAGACTTTTAACTTTTCTAGTGGGATGTTAGGACTTGCTTACTTTGGGATTTTGACATTGAGTTTGCTTAACAAACCATAGACCCACAAGAGATGATCACACTTTATTAGTTTTATCATATACGACTCTTAACCCGTGGCCTTTGCCCTAATCTCATTTCGACATTGAATTTGCTCAACAAATCGAAAGATATTATTCAATCGTACCTGCCATTTCACAACGCCCTAAGTATAAATGTTCGTATCTTGAGTTTTCTTAACAAATATGTACATATATCTTACCACGTCTATCAATGTACTGATAATACTACAAATAGCATTTCTAGCTTGAGTTGCTCAACAACTAGAGAGTATGCAAGTAATTTATTAATATATAAATATTAAAGGACAACACTTATATTAAAGATTCATAGTCTTTAATATATTTACTTGACTGATAACAACATATGGAACAATGTATTTCTTACGAAAATATACATACTCCTTAAATATAATTTGGGTTTATTAGAGTTCCACCTTTTATTATACATTCAAATTATGTAAGTTTAATTTTTGTATAACAATTTATAATTTTAATTAACTTATACAATTATATTATGTATAAACTTATATTAATTTTATTAGTTAAATCTTATTTGATTAATTTAATTAACCAAATTAATTAGTCAATATTAATTTTATTTTATTTATTTTAAACATTTTAAATTGACTATGTATACTATGACATTTATAGTAATATGCATATACCTTAACACATGTATACTAATTAATTAATTAAAATAATTTTAATTAATTTTGAAAATTATATATATTAATTACCTTAAACATTTTAAGATAATTTTGCATATATCAATATATATATATTATTCAATTTAATCGATTAACTTTTAATTATTTATTTATTAATTAACCTAATTATTTATTATTACGTTTTTAAAAATAATTGTTTAATTTTCAAAATAATTTTGAAAACATTTTATAACATTTATAAAATTTCTTAAATATTTTAAATTAAACCTTTTTAATTAAAATATAATTTATAACATCAAAATAGATTTTGAAAATTAGCCCAAAGCCCAAAATCAATGTCGACCTTTATACTAAGGATAACTTTTGAGCTTACTTCACCTTTCGGGCCAGACCAGTAGCCAGGTAGAGCAGAGTACGTGATTACCCATACCAAACTTCAACGCTACCATTCTAAACATCCTACTAAATGAGTAGGCTTTAATAAGTTAGTCTTGATACTGCTAATTCAGACTGCATAGGCTACCGGACTCTGATACCAATCAATGGAACTGGAATAGCACGTAGTAGGTTGAATGGGCGAGTTTCAAAAAAAATTCCATTTTTAAAATCTCTATTGGGCCTATGAAGTCTAGATTAATTTAGATCCAATCTAAGTAATTTCAAATAAAATCTTTATTTTAGTTAATTTATATAAAGATTTGATTTATCATACATACATACGTATAATATATATTGTATATGTGTATCTAATACATACGTATGTGAAAGTGTACGTGCAACATATAGACATGTACATAGTTGAATATGCCCGTACATAAGTGCTAAGATTTACATTGCAATGGACTCATTTGCCTCTGTATATACATATTAGTTGTCTATAAATACTTTATTGTTACACACACATTTATATATTAAATAGTGTTCATTTAAAAGATACTGACCAATTAACCATAATTCTAATTAATATTTAATATACCTTAGAGTAGATTTAAATTTACAAACAAATCTAGATCTAACAATAATACTATTTCAAAAATTTTAAAATTTAAAATTAAAATATGGATATCTTAATATATATATATATGTGTGTGTGTGTGTGTGTGTGTACAATATATATATATATAATAGTTTTATATTACTCGAATATATGTATGTATGTATGTATATGTATATATATGTATGTATATATATGTGTGTGTGTATAATTTTAAAATTTATTTATAAAATATTAATTTGTACATATAAAAAATAATATGTTTAAAATTAATTTTTTTATATACATTGGTCGAAGCCTTTTACATAAATCTTTTTTATTTCACAAATCCATGTAGATTTGTAAAACATAAAAAAAATTAATATAAATTCCGTACAGATTTTATATTAAAAATTTGTAACATTAAATCTGTAAGGATTTTATTTACAATATATATATATATAATTTAATTCAATGTATAATAATTTAAAAAGTGTTTAAATACTTCCTTTTTAGATTTAATTATACAATATACATAAAAATTGTTTTATTCATTTAAAGCCATACATACATATATGTGAATACAAATTAATAAATCAATATGTATATGTTATACATATACATACATACATACCAATTTAAAATTCATATTTTAATTCAGCATGCATACATATTTTTTTTTGAAACTGGGTAAATTAATTATACAGTGGGCTTTGCGGCCAAAATCAGCATAATACAGACTCGATAGATAATATACAATAAGAAACCTTCTCCGACAATCAAGTCCAGACAAACAAACTCGCGCAACTAAAAAACTTCCATTTTAGGGTTATGGTGGCTCCCAATTCTCTAATTGAACTCGTTCGTTCAATTCCTTCATCATCAACATCTCCATTAGTCGTTCTTCTTGTTCCGTTGCCATGGTAAGAGCTTTCTTTGGTATCCTCCTAATTATTAGACTTATATCTCTATTTATCTGATTCGTGAGAGATTGAACATCATGTTATTTATTTTCAAAAGCCCGACAGTTCCTCTCCCTCCAGATGTGTCACAGGGAAGCCGTGAGTCCAATTTTGCCAATCTCCTTCATCAGCTTTGTGAGATTACTCCCTCCGTGCAGGTAATCAACCTCTTCTGTTAAGTTTTGGACATTGTTAATACGTTGACATCTCAGTTTTTGAATGCTCCAAACTCTTTTGGAATATTCACATTCAAAGAATAAATGTTCATGCGTTTCATCTTCAGTATGACAAGGATTACAGATTGTGTTGTTTAAAACTCCCCATTTATGTAATCTATTCTTTGTTGGTAATTTTCTGAGAATAGCCTTGTAAAGAGTATATGCCATTTTAGGGCTATTCGATCTGCTCCACACTACTGTAGACCAATTGACCACAGGATGTATGATCCTTGATTCTTCCCATACTTCTCTAAAGCTAAAATTACTATTATAGTTCCTCTTCCAAGTCCATGCATCCTCCAGTTTGTCTCTGTGAATGACTTTACCTCGAATCTCTTCTTTATAGTTTAAAGTTAGTAAGTTGTTGTATTGCCATTCTCCATTGTCTATTATGTTAGCCACTTTAAAATTTGGAGCTCCATAAGCTAAGAAAGTATCCCATCCTAATATGTCAATATAACTTTTAGAATTTAGCCATGGGTCTCTCCAGAGGTCAGTGTTTCTACCATTTGCAATATCCCTGTCTAGGTGCTTTTGCAGTTCATCCCTTAGCTTTAAAATATTTTTCCAAGTAACAGAGGCATTGTTGTCAATTTTTATAGTCCAAAAATTGTCTTTAAGATATCTAGACCTCATCCATGCAGCCTATAAATTATTTGAAGTTAGAACATTCCAAGCTAATTTCAGACCATATACTTTTTTCAGTTCAAAAAGATTCTTCAGTCCTACTCCTCCTTCCTCCTTTTTCCTACATAAGTCAGAGTATTTGACTTTATGCATCCCTCCTCTCCATATGAAGTCTGCACAGACTGAATTAATTTTTGTGATCGAGCAATCTAAGATTTGAAAAGATTGTAACCAAAATCTGACTTTGGAAGTGATAACTGTGTGCACCAATTCTACTCTCCCTGCAAAGGATAGCAACTTTGATCTCCAACCTTGTAATTTGTCTCTTATGTCATCCACCAACTTACCACACTCAGCATCTGTAATAGTGTTATTAGAGAGAGGAACTCCTAAATATTTAACTGGAAGTTGTCCCTTCGAGAATCCCAATCTTTCTATATGCATACTAATTTAACATATTTTAATTCATAATTAATATTAATTTTTGAAATTTTTTTATTGTTGAAAATAAGTTCGTATGTATTATGTTTATACAATGTTTTATCGATCTAAAAGTATACATATAAGTTTGTGAATGTGACAACAAATATATAAATTCGTGATAAGCAAGGATGTATTCTACATATACAAATTGACATAGATGAATGATTATATATACATATATATGTGTGCGCATGTGTGTATGTATATGTATATACCATAAAATAAATTAGAGATTACCAACAATAGAGCCTTGAATGTGCACCTTGAATATTGAATCCTATACCTCGCTACATTCGATTTATGCTCTTCTAAGAAGACAACCAACTGAAGAGATCACTACCCATTTGAACTAGATTTAATTTGGTTTTATTTTATTTGGAAATGAAGAGAAAGAGGGCTCCCATTGCTTGCGGCCAAGGAGGGTTCAAGGAGAAGCAAAAATAAAGTGAAAATGAATGGGGATGTTAAGTTTAAATGGGCATTAGGAGAGAGTAAAATATGGGGATCTTGCTCTCCTTGTTTATATCCTCTTCTTACCTATTCAAAACAAATATTTCTAGTAAATATCTCGACCCCGCTCCTTGTTTGGCTGGTCATAATAATGGGTTGATGGACCCAAAAATCATTTCCAAATCCAGTCAATATTTATACATTTTAAATCCAATTTACATGTCTATCGATATCGTATATCGATGCATATTTGTATAACTTTTATATACACACTTTATTAAATACCGATTCAATAAAATAAAATTTTATAATTAATATTTCTCAAATATTAATTACTTTAATTAATTTATACCAGTTATAATTCAATCAAATCGTGCGGCATCTAAGAGTATTCAACATTATGGCTGTGCGACTCATAGATGTAAATTCGATCAACAATTAATATCGAACAATTCGAATATTAACATTCACCTGTCATCTTATCTAATGGTGAGACGGTTTGGCCGAATTTATCGTTTACACAACTTTGCTAAAATCCAATTTTACTATTTTAAGTGGTCCTTGGTAGTGACGATTATTTACACTAATTCTCTTCAGCAAAACTATATCACATTAGGACATATGAAATTTGGTTTTGGTCAAAATTCCAATATCGTCCACAATCAACTTGTATAATCCAAACACAAAGTTTTTGCTTCAATAATAACAATTACTATTAACCAAACTGCGCTGGCCAATGACTTTGACTGTGAGTCGACTACAGTTGACCGTGATACTAACATCATATAGTTAAGGAGATGAATTCGAATAGTGTTTCACTTCCAATGATTTAGCTCAAACTCAACTATAGTCGTTCGATAGACGTTGTGCCATGACTTAACTATAATCAAAGTGGAGTGTCCATATTAAAGTTTAAAAGCATTCTCTAGTCGAGAAAATTGTGTAATATTATCACTTCGATATTCTCTGTTTGACTTTAATTATATTAACCAATAGAAAACTATCGAGTATGTCATTCCATAGTTATCCAGTAACTATCCGTATGTAACCCCTTGGTGCCTCCAGTAGACATGAATAAAACACTACCCAACATTTGGACAACGTTATGTACTCTAGTTTCAATGAAAGAATTGATACCCCGTTTCGAAACATCTTGACTAGAAATATTTAAACGGTATGCTATTTTATTGTGATAAATTTTTCACGATTACAACATATTCTAGTTACTAGCATATAACATATCATTAATGATTTTCTATTAAACATACTTAAATAAATAATTGGGACAGTTTGGCACAGGTCCCTAATAAGTTTCAAAATACACAAAAACCCCAGTAAAATAAAGTTTGTAAATTAGGTCCCTAGAATTAAGTTACTGAATAATGACATACACTTATGCAATTATTCAGTGAATAATTGTAGACATATATGCAATTATATCAAAAAATTGCGGAAAATTCCGCAATTATTCATCCAAAAAATTGCGGAAATTTACGCAATTTTTTCAAAAAATTGCGGAAAATTCCGCAATTATTCACCCAAAAAATTGCGGAAATTTACGCAATTTTTTCAAAAAGTTGCAGAAAATTCCGCAATTATTCACCAAAAAAATTGCATAACTATATGCAATTACTTAGTAACTTAATTCTAGGGACCTAATTTACACACTTTTTTTTACTGGGGTTTTTGTGTATTTTGAAACTTACTAGGGACCTGAGCCTAATATTCACTAAATAATTAACATAACATATTATGACAACTATAAAATAAAAAGAAAAAAGTGTTTTATTTCGAATGAGATTTTATTACGGAGTTAATAAATTTCAGAATTACCCCTAGAGATACTCCTAACTCTATCATCTATTTATAGCAAAGAGCGATTAACACATATATAATAATTACCTACATTAAGAAATTAGTTACTGAGTGAAGCATGTAAAACTGTTCAGTGTACTTGTACAAACTGGACTATAAATTGTTTAGTGAGCATGTATTCTTGTAGTTGGAGTTTTCAGACTATTATATAACACTATAACTAGTTAACTACTGTTTAAACAATAAATAATACATTAGTTCAGACTATTAATGCGAACTATAACTATAAACTATAACTACAGTATATGAAATCTATAAGCATGCATAAACTGAACTGAACCGAAGCATTTATATACAGAATTATAATTAATGTATAAACTAAACTAAGCAAAACTAAGCAGGTAAATTAACTAAGCATTTATCAACAAGAATTATAATTTTCATTTTCCAGTTAATTTGAAGCTATGTTTATACAGTTATACGGTTATAGAGAATAAACTATAAACCATGAAACTATGTTGATACAATTATAGAGAATAAAATCAAATTACAGTTGACTAACTTTAACTGAATGAACTATGAAAGTAACTAAATTGAACTGAAGCATTGATCTAAACGGATTATAATTACTGTATAAACTATAATTGACTATCTTGTTATAACTGAACCAAGCAAGGATTGAACTGGCTAAGCAATATAACTAGACTGAACTTAGTATATATTATATATAAACTCTATAACAAACCAAACCAGCCGTTAATATATATTACCTAACAGTAAACAAACCAGTCTAAAGTTCAAAGTAGCAGCAACAGTTACAGAAGTAATAGAATTAACAAAATTAGCACTTCAAGTTCCAAGTAGCACTTTAAAGTAGCAGCTAGTAGTAATAGGGTTTTTATTTTAACTTAAGTAACAAAAGTAGCAGTAATAATCACTAAGCATTTGACCAAGCAAGTAAGAAGTAAGTAATCAAGCACAAAATTAAGGTTCTACAAAACATTAATACATATTATGGTTTCTATAGTCAAGTAAGGCAGTAAGTAGGCAATCAAGCGTAATTTTAATAAAATCAGGATTTCTATATAATCATGTTGTGCAAAATTTGCACAAATGCGAAAAACAATAAAAAGGATCCAGATTTGTCAATTTGAACATCACTTAATCTAGCATCAATTATTCGATTACCCCAAATAAATATAGTAAATAACTATAAAGAAGAAAGAGACGCATAATATTTATACTGGTTCCACTATCATCAAGGTAGTATACGTCCAGTCCAAAGGAGAGAGATTTTATTACAAATGAGAAAGTTACAAGAGATTACAAGATAAGAGTTTATATACTAAAACCCTAAATTAGGGTTAACAAGAAAATACACTCCATTTCGGGATAACTGGCTGAATACCAGGATAGATTTACAATTAAGTCTACCCTCAATTTATAACCAATGTAAATTCATGTGAGTCATTAATCAAATTACCAAGATATGGTAAGAAGATAATGGAGGCAAATTACAATGGTAACAAATCACGCATACATAGCAAGCAATTCACTCATTCCAAAGATGAAAGAAAATTATCCCAAAGCAATGCGATTACAAAGAAATAAATAATATGCATATCATTTTGCATATATATTATTCCATAACGTACGCATGCATATATTTATTTACCATCTCATTCAAATGCAATCCAATAATTTATGCATTTCCATAATGAACACATGTGATTGCTTTCTTTTTTACATAATTGTTTCCTTCTATTTGTGATTTTGTATCACCAAAATTTAACACTCCACCTTGATGCAAAATCACATATCTCTAACACTCCACCTCGAGTCAAATTCTCTTTTCAATATAAAACTCTTAAAAATGAACTCCACCTTCAACCAATCTCTTAACGAGATACATACCAAAAATGAATATTTACCCAATGGGTTCCGACAAGGCCACCCCCCATCACACTTTGCTAACGAGCTCAGACTATGTCCCCGTCCGCCAACAAAATGTTGCAAATATCCAAAATCAAAAGAAGGTGGATACCAAAATAATCTCAAAGCCACCAAGGCCAAAAAATTCTCTCAATCACCAATCCAAATACAGAGCCAAAAATAAAAGTCAATGGACATAACAAGGCTAATCCAAATCTCTATATGCAAGACAAATCTCTCTCCTCCCACATACCTTATCTGCCAAACAACAAATTTCTCATGAAAATCAACATAAGACTCTCACATCAACATTGAGCCATGAAGCAGATACAGGTTCCCAAATCCAGATGTCCCTTCAACACAGTAATCTCCTTGTCACCAAATTTTCAAGACTGGAACGCTCTTCTCTCTCAACATAATCTCCTCCGTCTTTATCTTCTATATTGCACAAAATCTCTTTTTCCATCCAAATGTGTAATAGCATAATTACCGCCAGATCCGCCGCTCTTTCTAGAAGCCATTGATGCACAAATTTAAACAAATCGTCTTGCTTCGATACCAATCTGTTGTGCAAAAATTGCACAAATGCGGAAAAACAATAAACAGGATCTAGATTTATCAATTTGAACATCACTTAATCTAGCAGCGATTATTCGATTACTCCAAATAAATAGTAAATAACTATAAAGAAGAAAGAGACGCACAATATTTATACTAGTTCCACGATCATCAAGGTAGTGTACGTCCAGTCCAAAGGAGAGAGATTTTATTATAAATGAGAGAGTTACAAGAGATTACAAGATAAGAGTTTACATATCAAAACCCTAAATTAGGGTTAACAAGAAGAAACACTCCATTTGGAGATCACTGGCTAAATATCAGGATAGATTTACAATTAAGTCTACCCTCAATTTATAACCAATGTAAATTCATGTGAGTCATCAACCAAATTATCAAGATATGGTAAGAAGATAATGGAGGCAAATTACAATGGTAACAAATCATGCAAACATAGCAAGCAATTCACTCATTCCAAAGATGGAAGAAAATAATCCCAAAGCAATGCGATTACGAAGAAAGAAATAATATGCATATCATTTTGCATATATATTATTCCATAACGTGCGCATGCATATATTTCGTTGCCATCTCATTCAAATGCAATCCAATAATTTATGCATTTCCATAATGAACACATGTGATTGCTTTTTTTTTTTGCATATTTGTTTCCTTCTATTTGTGATTTTGTATCACCAAAATTTAACACTCCACCTTGATGCAAAAACACATATCTCCAAAACTCCACCTCGAGGCAAATTCTCTTTTCAACATAAAACTCTTAAAAATGAACTCCACCTTCAACCAAAATCTCTTAACGAGATACATACAAAAAATGAATATTTAATTACCCAACGGGTTCCGGCAAGGCCACCCCCCATCACACCTTGCTAACAAGCTTAGACTATGTCCCCGCCCGCCAACAAAATGTTGCAAATATCCAAAATCAAAAGAAGGTAAATACTAAAATAATCTCAAAGCCACCAAGGCCAGAAAATTCTCTCAATCACCAATCCAAATACAAAGCCAAAAAACAAAAGCCAATGGACATAACAAGGCTAATCCAAATCTCTATATGCAAGTCAAATCTCTCTCCTCCCACATACATTATCTGCTAAACAACAAATTTTCCATGGAAATCAACATAAGACTCTTACATCAACATTGAGCCATGAAGCAGATACAGGTTCCCAAATCCAGATGTCCCTTCGACACAGTAAACTCCTTGTCACCAAATTTCCAAGACTGGAACGCTCTTCTCTCTCAACATAATCTCCTCCGTCTTTATCTTCCATATTGCACAAAATCACTTTTTCCATCCAAATGTGTAATAGCATAATTACCGCCGGATCTGTCGCTCTTTCTAGAAGCCATTGATGCACAAATTTAAACAAATCGCCTTGTTCTGATACCAATCTGCTGTGCAAAAATTGCACAAATGCGGAAAAACAATAAACATGATCTAGATTTGCTAATTTGAACATCACTTAATCTAGCAGCAATTATTCTATTACTCCAAATAAATAGTAAATAACTATAAAGAAGAAAGAGACGCACAATATTTATACTGGTTCCATTATCGTCAAGGTAGTGTACGTCTAGTCCAAAGAAGAGAGATTTTATTACAAATGAGAGAGTTACAAGAGATTACAAGATAAGAGTTTACATACCAAAGCCCTAAATTAGGGTTAACCAGAAGAGACAATCCAATTGTGGATCACTGGCTAAATATCAGGATAGATTTACAATTAAGTCTACCCTCAATTTGTAACCAATGTAAATTCATGTGAGTCATCCATCAAATTACTAAGATATGATAAGAAGATAATGGAGGCAAATTATAATGGTAACAAATCACGCAAACATAGCAAGCAATTCACTCATTTCAAAGATGGAAGAAAATAATCCCAAAGCAATGTGATTACGAAGAAATAAATAATATACATATCATTTTACATATATATTATTCCATAACGTGCGCATGCATATATTTCTTTGCCATCTCATTCAAATGCAATCCAATAATTTATGCATTTCCGTAATGAACACATGTAATTGCTTTCTTTTTTGCATATTGTTTCCTTCTATTTGTGATTTTGTATCACCAAAATTTAACAAATCAAGGTTCTGCAAACTTTGAAAAGAATCAAGGTTTCTACAAAATTAAGGTTCTACAAGCACTAAACGGAAAATTTGCACTAACATGCTTCTCTTTCCTAGTGGCGACCATGATTCAGAGCAGTGCAAGCAACTCCAGATAACCAGAGATAGACGAGCAGTTGCGATTCCAAATCAGAGATAGTCGATTCGATCGCTATTGTGGTTGCGATGCAAGAAGGTGATGGACCGTGGAGGTGGAGAGAAATGGCGATGTAATTATGAGCAGCTAGGGTATACCGAGAGCCTGAAAAATGAATCAAGACATGGAGATAATACCGTTAAAATGTTAATTATATCGGTTCATGGGTTATTGGGTTAGTGGGCTAAAATTAAAAGCCAGACCCGTAAAAATAATCGGTCAAATCAGTTAACGTTTAACCGACCGAGCCAAAAACGTTAACCGTTAACTGACCGAATTTTAGCGGTTAAAGTCGGTCGGTTAACCGACTCTCCAGTTAACCTATTCCAATGGTTATTCGGTTCGATTAAGGTCTGTTATAGCAGTTTAGTCGGTTAATTCGGTTAAGTGTCCGTTTCTATTCTATTTTATTCCATGACTAGCCTTATTTTTCCAAATTTCAACATGAAAACGTCTTTTATAATACAAACCACGCTCAAGTTGAACGTGGTTTTATGTAAAACCACGCTTAGCAGGAGCGAGGCTTTTTATGAAAGCTCTCTTAAACAAGTAAAGTTTTGTATGAAACCTAGCATAGACTGAGAGATGTTTTGTATAAAACCATGCTTAGATTGAGCGAGGTATTATATGAAACCATGTGGTATGATATCATTGACTGAAAATCTGCTTCAAGTGGCAGGTTTCCTCATTCGCTCTAAACTTAGTTCCTTATGTTTTCCTACTCGGTCCGAGCTTGGTTTATTAAAATTTCTTACTCGCTCTGATCTTGATTTTCAGTCGGTTCAATCTTATAACGAGTATGATTTTATATATTTTCGCTCTTCTTATGAGCATGGATTTGTTCAAAATGATCGGTACACAGAATTAGGGCTGTTACGGTTGAACCATCAACCACTCAACCGTATCAACTGTTCAGGCGGTTACCATCTATAACGGTGATAGTTACGGTAATGGTTAAAGAATTAGATAACCGCGGTTAACCATCCAATCATACGTGATTGTTTTGTATAATATTTAACATTAAGATATAAAAATTAGCAATTTAAGTTAGAGGAATAACTAGTACATTAATAATATGTACCTTTATGAACTAATAACATATGCATGCATATTGGACGTTTTATAAATATATAAATAAATTTGAAAAAAACAGCTAGAGCTATTTGAATTTATCATCAATAATGCATATAATTGAAAATATATGTACAACATGCTTTAAAATTGAAAATATAACGGTTAACCATCATAGACGGTTGCGGTAACGGTTATAAGAATTTATTACCGTCAATAAAGGTTACGGTTATGGTTGGTGGTAATAATGACGGCTACCGCAACCGTAACACCCATACACAGAATTGCGAGTAATTTTATCCAAATGAAAATTTTATATTTAATTGAGGTAAAAAGCAAAACCTTGGTGTTAATGGATTTTAATCTAAAATTTTCAAATCAATAATAAACATAAGTGTAATACTAAAGACATTATCGTTTCGGTATTAATTTACTTTTATAATTTTTACATTGAGATAAACGGTCAATCGCGGATCAAACAATGTCCAACCGATGGTTTAACCATGAGGTCCAAGCAACCAGGGCAGTTTAAATGTGGACTTTTGCATGATTAGAATTCTAATTCATAGTACATAAGATTATACTTAAAGTTTTCTCTCTAGTTTCATCATTGGTTCATCTCATCAAACGACCATGTACCTATGATCGGTTTATCAGCCTATCTCAAATCAAATATAATGCTACAATGCTGCAAAGTTTCTTAAAAATGCGTCTCTTTTCTAAAATCCTCGTTAAGTCCATAACTTCTTCCTCCTCAGACCTAATCACATATTTACTCAGCAAACCACTTACTGAATCTCAACTAATCCAAATCCATGCATGCATGATATACATCACAACAAGGTATCACGCACGCTCTTTCGCTCTTTCTCTTAAAAGACAATTCGCTCCACTTTTCCATAGCTTATCAAACAAGAACTCTGCTTTCGAAGCTCTTACCAGCTTCAGCGGCAGTAATGAGGTGTCAGACATTATTCTAGTTGAATTATGCAGATTCAAATTAGTAACTGAAGCTACCCATTTGATGAGTGTTATAAAAAAGTCACCTTCTGTTCAGGCATGTAACATTTTGCTCAAGAGTTTGTTGGGTATGGGTAGAGTTGATCTTGTATGGAAGTTGTTTGATGAAATGCTTCAAAGAGGAGTTGGGCCTAATGTCTTTACATACAATATATTAATTAATACATGTCGATATGAAGGTGACATTAGAAAGGGCATTCGGTTGATGGAAGAAATGATTTTCAGAGGGATTGACCCAACTGTTCATACTTATACTATTTTAATTCATGGATTTTGCGAGAATGGAGAATTCAAGGCAGCAATGGATTTGCTGAAAGTAATGGTAGACTTAGGAGTTTATCCAAACTTATATACATATAATGCTTTGATTGATGGTCATTTTAATAAGTCTAATGTTATAGGTGCTTTCGCTTGCTATGGAAATATGATCGTGAGAGGAATAATTCCGAACGAGGTTAGCTTTGGTATTTTGATAGATGGGTTATGTAAACAAGGAAAAATTAGTTATGCCAGGAGAATTTTTGACCATATGATTACCTATAATGTGCTTCCTAATGTTGAAATTTACAACTCTTTGATTGATGGGTATTCTAAGCATTGTGACATATATGAAGCATATAATCTATACAACGAGATGAAGAAGAAAGGTTTACTTCCTGATTTAGTAACTTATGGAACAATCATCAAAGGAGTATGTGACGTAAAAGGAGTCGAAAAGGCTGTACATTTACTTTCAAACATGCGAAAAGCAAAGATTCTTCCCAATGTCGTAATTTACAACATTATAATCAATGGCTATTGCAAAGAAGGAAATCCACACAAGGCAACGGAAATATGTAAGCAAATGAGCGAAGAAGGATTTGAACCAAATTTAATTACTTACTCCACATTGATTGATGGTTACTGCAAGAAAGATGATATGGAGAATGCAATTAGAGTATACAATGAAATGATAGCTAAAGGCTTCAAGCCTGATGTTGTAAGTTACACTACCCTTATAGATGGCTATTCTAGAAGCGGTTCCCTTGACAAAGTGAATAGTGTAGAAAAAGAGATGTTAGAAAATGGTATTAAACCATCTGTGGTAACCAATACATGTTTAATTAATGCGCTATGTAGAGAAGGGTTGGCTGGTGATGCAGTAGAGTTACATGAGGAGAGAAGTGCATGTACTGATTTTGTGCCAAACGGAAAAACTTACATGACCTTGATATATGGTTTGTATGGAACTGGACAGTATGGTGAGGCTGGGAGGTTCTATAAGCGTATGAGAAAATCGTCTTTTGTGCCTGATGTGGTTACTTATTTGATTCTGATAAGATGTCAGTGTACGATGGATAATGTATTGAATGCTATGATGATTCAAGCTGAAATGTTGAAAATTGGTGTAATGCCTGAGGAATGGTATAGATCATGTCCATTTGATTGGGTGAAGCTTATGGATGAATCCGTTAGGAAAAGATTGTTAAATTGTTAGAGAATTGAAGCAACTCTGAATTGGAAAGGGCATCAGCATAGATTCTCTAGTAAGAAGTCTGTTTATTTATGTGAGTTTGTTTGAAGTGGAAATAAACGCATTTTGAAAGCAGTGTCAACTCCAATTGATATGTGTTGCGACAGCAATACAGATGCCCAAAAGATAACAATTTTTTTTTTACGGTTCTTTTATTTACTTAGTATACAATTGACTATCAGTTTTTTTAATCCGACCATCATTATAATTTTATTAGATATTAATATTTTTATGTACTTCTGGCCACCATATTATATTCTTTCACTCAATCCTACATCCATACCTTTCGTCGTTTCTCAACAAATTTTACTTACGTCTCAAATATTCCAAATCCTGAATCCTAAAAAAAAAAAAAAATCTCTTTTGTTTAATAGATGATGGAAGAGATGAGGATTTAATTAATAATTCCAATTGCGATGATCACAAAGATGTTAGTTTCTTTTTCATGTGTTAAAGTTTATTTTTTTTCAATAAATCAATCATAGTATGCTGTTTAGAGTTTTTTTATTCTTCAACAAATCAATCAAATGTGACTAATTCAACCGCGATTTGAAAATCTAGGATTTCGCCAAAAAAAATAGAGGAATGCTTACTCGATGATTGCATAAGATGTTAAGAGGCGGTAACCTTCCGACTTACTGATAAACGACTTGACTTCTTCATATATTTTTTCTTCGACGACGGCGTTCGTTTTGAAAGGAAGAGTAAGTATTTTTGAATTTTGAGTGCCTACGTGAAGAAAATAGTAAGTGGTGATAGAAAAAGAGAACTAGAATGGTTTGAGGTGATCTTTAGTTTTGATGGTCAGAAGAAGAAAAACTGAATGTCGGTATTAGCACATTTTATTTATGTGAACCATGGCGTATAAGATTGTGTTGTGTTATATATGGAAAGTTAATTTTCAGTAGTTCATGATTCAAATTTCATAATCTATTAATCTATTAAATAAACACTAAAATTTCATACTCTCTTATTAAATTTAGGAATTTTCTCTCATATCTTAAATTCGCTCCATATGTTTAATTTTCAAATCATGTTATTTATGATTATTACAATTATTCTATTAGTTCTCTCTTTTATCATTTACATTTAAATATTGTTAGAATTTTAAGTTAATTAATTTAAAAAATAATAATTAATGGTAATAAAATTCGTAATGAATGACGATGTATAACGGTAATATATTTATGAGCTATTATTATTGAGTCATTGTAAAAATTAATGGTAATAAAATTCGTAATGAATTACAATAATTTAAGATCCATTAACAATTCCTTATTTCAGTAACGCATGCAAGTTTCATTCTTCTTATTTAAATGATAGACAAGCAGAAAGAAAAAAGAAAAGGCAACAAATAATTTTTCTTCTTCTTCTTCTCCTTTTGTCATTTCTCTCTCTATAGAATTCTTTTCAGCGGTTAAATTAGAAAGTGCTAAACGTAGAACGATTTGCTGTCGTGCAAACAACAAATCGATCAAATTTTATAGGTTGTTTTATCCTGGGGACAGAGCAATTGATAGTTAGCCTTGCACCTTGGGGCTAAGCCACGAATAATCTTAAAAAGCGATAAAGTACGCGATTCGGTCATTTACAGCAGTCAGCTCCTACAGTTTTAAGACAATTCCACTTGCTGCAAATGGCCGAGAACGACGATTTTACTAGAATAGTACTACCAGACACCAATAGGCCCTTTAGATTCGAGGGGCTGCACTTTAAAAGATGGAGGCTGAAGATGCAGTTTTTCCTGACAATGAAAAAGGTGGTCTATGTTCTGTCCACTGATAAACCACCACTGTCTAATCCACCCACCAAAGCAGAGAGCAAGGAGCAACAATTCTGGATCGAGCATGAATACATGTGTTAAAACTTCATTTTGAATGGCCTCTGTGATGACCTATATGACTACTACAACGTAGAGGACAAATCATCTAAGGAGAACCGAGAGGCGCTGCAGAAGAAGTAGGACACGGAGGAAGCTGGAGCAAAGAAATACACAGTCGGCCTCTACCTCAAATATCAGATGTTCGATGACAGGTCAGTAGAGACGCATTATCATGAGCTTCAAAAAATAGCCCATGAGATCATCTCCGAATGTATGACTATTGATGAACGGTTTCAAGTTGTAGTACTTATTGATAAATTGCCCCATAGTTGAAAAGAGTTAAAAAATAAGCTTAGACATAAAACTAAAGAATTTTCACTTGAAAGTTTGATTAGTAGCCTCCGAATTGAGGAGGAATCCCAAAAACAGGATATGAAAGAAGAAGTGTTTGTTGTTTCCAACAATATTAAGAAGGCTGCGGTTCTGAAATCAAATCTCAAAAGCTTTAAGAATCAGAACCGTAAGCCTAATCAGAACCGCAACAAGAATGAGAACCTTCAATGGAACCATACTGCACAACAACAACAACCACCCTTAAAGAATGATTCTAGTCAGTTTATTTGTTATAACTGTAAAAAACCAGGTCATATGGCATTAAAGTGTCGGAACGGGTCTCGTCTTGCTTCTCGGCGGATTCGATTGAAGAGCAACCGCTAACTGCTATGATTACAGAGATCAACCTTATAAGGGATCAGAAGGATTGTGGGTAGATACTGCAGCTACATGTCATGTTTGCTATGACTGTGCTATGTTCAAAACATACACGGATGCTGAGGACAAGAAAGTGCTGTTGGAAGACTATCACACCACTACCGTTGCTGGGATTGGAAGCGTTGAGCTAAAGTTTACCTTTGGAAAAACTGTCATATTGAAGGACATGATGCACGCTATAGAGATGAGAAAGAACTTAATTTTGAGCTATCTTCTTAATGAGGTCGGCTTTACTCAAACTATACGGGTTGATTTGTACACCATCAACATGAATGGTATGTCTGTGGGTAGGGGTTATGCTATTGAGAGCATGTTTAAGTTGAACGTTAAAGTAATAAAGTACGTCCTTCTGCTTATATGCTGTGTTCATTTAATATATGGCATGTTAGACTTTATCACGTTAACAAACATATAATAAATAATATGAATAGCTTAGGATTAATTTCTATTATGTCTTTAAAAGAATTTTGAAATTGTGATTTTTGTAGTCAAGCCAAAATTACAAAAGCTCCACATAAATATGTAATTGGAGAATCTGAAACTTTAGAGTTGATTCATTCTGATATATGTGAACTAGATGAAACTTTGACTAGAAATGAGCATCGCTATTTTATCACTTTATTGATAACCGTTTTGATTTTACTTATGTGTACCTAATGAAAAATAAAAGAAATGCATTTGAAATATTTAAATCTTTAATAACCGAAATTGAAAATAAGTTTAGTAAGAAAATTAAAAGATTACGTAGTGATTGAGGCTCTGTATATGAATTCAGTATGTTGATTGAATTTTATAATTCATATGGTATAATAGATGAACGAACTTTACCTTATTCACCTGATATAATGGTACAACTGAAAGAAAAAATAGAACTTTAACCGAATTAGTTGTAGCTAATTTACTTAATTTAGGCGCAACATCACATTGGTGGGGGGAAATCTTGTTACTGTTTGTTATGCGTTGAATATAATTCCTAAATCTAAGAGCAAAGTTTCTCCCTATGAGATTCTGAAAAATTATAAACCAAATATGTCATATTTTAGAACTTGGGGTTGTTTAGCATATGTTCGTATACCTAGTCCTAAAAGAATTAAATTAGCAATTAGTAGAGCATACGAATGTGTATTTATTAGCCATGCTATTAATAACAAAACATATAGATTTTATGATCTGAATGTACATACCATAATAGAATCTAATGATGCTGATTTTTATGAACTGAAATTTTCTTTTAAATTAAGGAATAGTGGGTGTAACAACCCACATATTTTATGATTATATATTTAAATGATTTATTTAAATATAGCATCGTTAAGTTGAATTTAAAAGTCCAAAACATGACTTTTTGTAAACGGTCGAATCCGGACTCGAGACTATTTCCATTGAGTCCAAAATGGCGTTTGCGACCTTTTTGAGTATAAACATCGATATGTTTGGAGTTGAGTAGAATTATGCTATTTTTCTATTTTGGGCTTTGGGTTTGGGTTTCAGCCCACTAACCCAACATAATACCCTAACTCCTCCTCTAACTCCTCTTCATTCATTTTCATTTCCCAACACTTTCAAGCTAAAAGAAAATTGG
This sequence comes from Allium fistulosum, assembly GCA_030737815.1. Taxonomy (NCBI): domain Eukaryota; kingdom Viridiplantae; phylum Streptophyta; class Magnoliopsida; order Asparagales; family Amaryllidaceae; genus Allium; species Allium fistulosum. Next base: position 698,181,516 of record CM060906.1, read on the forward strand.
GGGAGGTGAAAAGAATTTAAAATTCCTAAGCCCTAGTTTACTAGGAAATTCAAATTCAAGCTCTAGAAATCAAAGAGAAGCTTATGTAAGCATCCTCTTCATCTTCTCCATCTCAATCTCTCTTCAATTTTCAGAAATTCCTAAACCCTAACTTAGGAAATATTTTCTTATGAGCTTAGATTGGAGCTTCTTGAGTTGAAATTGAAGAGGAATTGGTCTTGCTTTGTTTTAGAGCTTCTCATTCGTTATTTTTGGGTTTAAATGTGAGTTCTTGAACTCACATCTATGTCTATACCTTTGATAGTTAAATACATTTGGTCAGACAAATATGAAGCTGCTTTTCAGAAATTAAAAGAACTCCTTTCCGATGCTCCTATTCTTTTGATTCCCGAAGGGAACCAAGACTTTATTGTTTATACCGATGCTAGTCGTGTTGGTTTGGGAGCCGTTCTCATGCAAAGGGAACATGTTATTGCTTATACTTCTAGGCAATTAAAGCCTGCCGAGACTAGATATGCCACTCATGATTTAGAGCTCGCGGCTATTGTTTTCGCCCTTAGAATTTAGCGTCATTATCTTTTGGGAGAGAAATTCATTCTCTACACCGATCATAAATCTTTGAAGTATTTGTTTTCTCAAAAAGAACTTAACTTGCATCAACAACGTTGGCTCGAATTCCTTGCATCTTATGATCTTGATATTCTCTATACTCTTAGAAAGGGAAATCGTGTTGCCGATGCCCTTAGCCGTAAGAAACAAGCAGTTATTTCCATGATGATATCCGAATGGAATGATCTCGAGACTTTATCCACTTGTGAGATTCGAGATCGTGAACCGATTCATGTTCATCTCTTGTTTTATGTAGCCTTGAGGCTCATCCTTCTCTTTTAGACCGCATCCTTGAAGCTCAAAAGCAAGATCCCGAATTGGCTCTTCTTAGCCAAAGTTGTAGGGATCAAAATAAGGTTGATGGTTTGAAAGACATTGATATTGATGCTCGCGGAGGCATTCGAAAATTTGGTAGGCTTATTGTGCCAAATATTATTGATCTTCGTAAAGACATTTTAGAAGATTCTCATCGTTCTAAATTTACCATTCATCCCGGTAGTAGTAAAATGTACGCGGACATGAAGGGACTTTATTATTGGGATGGAATGAAATCTGATATTGCTAACTTCATTAAGCGTTGCATGACTTGCCAACTCATAAAGGCCGAGCATCAAAGGCCCGGTAGGTTATTGCAACCTTTGGACATTCTAGTTTGGAAGTGGGATCAAGTCTCCATGGACTTTATTGATGGTCTTCCACGTTCTCGTTCGGGTCATGACAGTCTATGGGTGATTGTTGATAGACTTACAAAATCCGCCCATTTTATTCCCGTCCGGTACAATCGGACCGTACCTCTTTTGGCCAAACTCTATGTTAAAGAAATTGTTAAATTGCATGGAGGTCCTACTTCTATTGTTAGTGATCGTGATCCATTATTTACTAGTGGATTTTTGAAAGGTCTTCAAAAAGCTTTGGGAACGAAGCTTAATTTTAGCACCGCTTATCATCCTCAGTCTGATGGACAAACGGAGCGTGTGAATCAAACTCTTGAAGATCTCCTTCGAGCATGTGTTCTTGATTTTGGTGGAAGTTGGGAAGATCATATTTCTCTTGTTTAGTTTTCTTATAATAATAGCTTCCAATCTGGTATTGGTATGGCACCTTTCGAGGCACTCTACGGAAGGCTATGCCGATATCCTTCGTGTTGGCTTGAAGCCGATGAGAGGCTGGTTTTAGGTCTAGATTTTATTCGTGTTGCCACAGAAAAAATTGACCTTATTCGTCATAGGATGAAAGAAGCTCAAAGTAGACAAAAATCCTATGCCGATAATCTAAGAAGGAATTTAGAATTTTCTGTGGGAGATTTGGTGTTCATTCGTGTTTCACTTATGAAGGGTGTTGTGCGTTTCAGTCGATCAGGAAAATTAGCACCTCGATATATTGGTCCATTTCCCATCACCGAACGCATTGGTTTCGTGGCTTATCGCCTTTTATTACCGGCTCAATTTTCTGCTATTCATGATGTATTCCACGTCTCTCAATTACGAAAATGCCTTAGAGATTCCGATTCTATTCTTGAGTCCGGTGTTATTGAAGAAATTGAAGTTTCGCCTAATTTGACTTATGAGCAACATCCTATTCGTATCATTGCTATGGAGGTTAAATGCCTTCGAAATAAAGATGTTCAGCTTGTGAAAGTTCAATGGTCCTCAAATCCTAAGGATTTTTCTTGAGAATCCAGAGAATTCATCGAGCGAACGCATCCAGACTTACTCTCTCGTGCTCCTTGAGGTGAACTTCTCATTTCAAAATTTTCTTTTGTGTTATTATGCCTTAGAATGGTTGTTACTTTTTATTTTCTTCTTAAGTATTGCGAGGACACAATTTCTTTAAGGAGGGGAGTCTGTAACAACCCGCATATTTTACGATTATATATTTAAATGATTTATTTAAATATAGCATCGTTAAGTTGAATTTAAAAGTCCAAAACGTGACTTTTTGTAAACGGTCGAATCCGGACTCGAGACTATTTCCATTGAGTCCGAAATGGTGTTTGCAACCTTTTTGAGTATAAACATCGATATGTTTGGAATTGAGTAGAATTTTGCTATTTTTCTATTTTGGGCTTTGGGTTTGGGTTTTAGCCCACTAACCCAACATAATACCCTAACTCCTCCTCCAACTCCTCTTCATTCATTTTCATTTCCTAACACTTTCAAGCTAAAAGAAAAATGGGGGAGGAGAAAAGAAATCAAAATTCCTAAGCCCTAGTTTACTAGGAAATTCAAATTCAAGCTTAGAAATCAAAGAGAAGCTTAGGTAAGCATCCTCTTTATCTTCTCCATCTCAATCTCTCTTCAATTTTCAGAAATTCCTAAACCCTAACTTAGGAAATATTTTCTTAGGAGCTTAGATTGGAGCTTCTTGAGTTGAAATTGAAGAGGAATTGGTCTTGCTTTGTTTTAGAGCTTCTCATTTGTTGTTTTTGGGTTTAAAGGTGAGTTCTTGAACTCACATCTATGTCTATACCATTGATAGTTGTTAGGTATGAATTCCTAACACCTATTTCATGTTCATTTGCTTTTGAATTGAATTGGATTGGTGAATTTTCCAATTTTTGGTATTTTGAAGTCAAAATCTATGAAAATCCTTATATGGATGTTTGTATATGTTGTTCAGAGTGTATTGGTGAGCCTATAGGGCTGTGTAGTCGCTTGGCGTAAATCCATAGACATCGTCGCTCGTCCGATCGCTTCCGATATGATTTGGCCATTATTGGCCTAGGCAAAATAATGCCCTGAGCTTCAGCTCAGACGTCTGTATTAAGCTCAGACGTTTGATGCTACGGAATAAAAATTCCGGTCTTTCAGCTCAGACATCTGAGCTTACTTCCCAGACGTCTGGGCGATCTGGAATAAAATTTCCAATCTTTCAGCTCAGATGTCTGGGATAACCACCAGACGTCTGGAGTTGTTAAATGTAGCCAATTTGCCTATTTTATGTGGGTTTCCAATTTATATCGGTTTTTGGTTGATCCGATTAGTTGTTATCACTTTTATCAACTTTCATGACTTCTTTTCTGGATTTTTGGAGTATTCATATGATGGATTTGACATTGATTTCTATGGTTTTGATTCACATCGTCAAATATGAATTTTTGGTTATTGATTGTTTCTACAATCGTTTCTGTGATTTGTCACTTTAAAATACAAAGGTTTCTATACTAGTAGTAAATACTAAAACTCTTTCGCAAAAATGATTTCAACAATTACTTTTAATACAAAGCATATTTTAAAACCGTTTTCCGATCTATTAGTATATACAAACCTTTACCTCATTCGTATGAGAAATCTAATTAAACGGCTTAGCAAAAAAGTGATATGAAACGCTTGCGTTTACTTCGTCGGTTAATTCTTGGACTTGTTCGATTGAATTCTCATGAAAATTTTCGAGTGGAAATCTACAATTTGTTCGTAAATATTTAAGTTAAGCCAGTGGTTATGGGACATGAAGCTAAACTCATGTATTTACTAGCTTAGTGTAATTCACACTTCTTGTTGATCAATGATGATCATTTTTTGGTTTAGACTAGCGATATGCGATGTCTCTTTGTTTGCGTGGGGGACTATACCCCATTTTGTGGAGCTTCGCCTCATTTTATGGGCTAACAACCCAGGGTCTTTTAACCGTTCGTGGAGCAATCGGTTCGATAAGTCGGTGCATGGGGCGTATCTTTTAGGTGCGTCGATGTTCGACTGTGCATAGGGCGTATCTTTTTAGGTGCGTCGATGTTCGTTTATGTATGGGGCGTATCTTTTTAGGTGTGTCGATGTTCGACTATACATAGGGCGTATCTTTTTAGGTGCGTCGATGTTCAGCTCATTTTATGGGTTAGCGACCCATGGTATAACATCCCGTTTATGTTAGGCCTCCCCCCTTTTTGTGTTTTCTGGATTTTCTATTATGGATTTATGGAATTTGTGTTTCACCAATTTTTGCGGTTGGCATTGATATGTTTTGTCAATATTTGAGGTTTGGTGAATAAGCTAAAGAATGTGATATTCTTTTTGGATGGTTGAGATGATTTGAGATATTGTATGATTTTTGTTGTTATCAAATGTATGCTTGTCAAAGTATGACATTATTGTTATCACATATTTTTGTTGTATCTCTTATACTATCTCTTCTTATATGATATTTATAGCTAGAATGATCCGTTTATTATTTTTCTTCTTAAATAATACTCGGGTCAGACCAAGGTGTTTCAGGTGCTTCCACTTGACTTTTTAGCAGGGTCTAGCTTCTGATTTTTGTCTAACTACTTTAGCTTAGTAGTTTTTGTTTTTATACATTCGAGATAAAGACTCCTTGATGTATACATATTCTTTTGTCTAGCACTTGTACCTATTCTTTTGTGATGTAGTGGATCTTGTATGACCACTACTTTGATGTACACTTCTATGTGTTATATTCATATCTGTTTCCGCCTTAGTGATATGAATATCTGTGACTGATTTATGTTATGCTTATTTTATATTTGTTTCCGAAGCCCACATAGCCACTGTGTAGTAGCGTTGAGTTTGTATTTGATATGTCGGATTTCCTCTTGAAATGAAACGCAAGTCATATTATCTGACATATCGGTACTCGCACAAAGCAATTACACAGATGGTCGCTCCTCAACAGCCTTATTCTTCGTACTAATTGACGGCATTACCCAGTAGTGTCCTTAGTTAGTGTGAGTATAGAGGTGGGGTGTCACAGCTTGGTATCAGAGCCAAACTTTGGAACAATTTAGAATAATTTAGCAAGGATCATTGTCCTAAGTCTCTCTTAGGAATCGTGCCTTAGGATTTAATCTGAGTCTTTGCACCCGTTCTATCCTATTTCTTTTTATGATGCCTTGTTTTATCAATCAAGTTTGTTTGATATTCATTTTGAGAATAACCATTTTCCTCTTCTTTCTTTCTTTCTTAAAGAAGAGAAATGGTTAGACCTGGCCGTCCCAGCGCCGGTCAATCCAGTGCTACTCCTTAAGATGGTGTATTTATGTCCGCCCAACAACTTTTAGATCTTGTAAAGAATGCCCAGCCGCCGCACCCATTCCAGGGCTTACTCATCCTAAATACGGGTTTGCACGTTTGTGCAGTGATTACACCAATTTGGGTGGAAGGCCATTCAAGGGTTCCGAAAGCGTTATAGAAGTCCAAGCTTGGCTTAGAACATGCGACCACATCTTTTCTCGCATGAATCTTGTGGATCTATACCGTGTCCAAGTGGCTTCTAGCATGCTCCAAGAGAGAGCATTAGATTGGTATGAGCTTTTGATTTCTGAAATTATTGAAGCGGATCTTACTTGGGAGCAATTCCGAGAAAGGTTCGAGTTAAAGTTTATGCCGGAAGCTGAAAAGTAACTTTAGCTCGACGCTTTATTGACCTTGTTCAAGGTGAATCTTCTGTGACCGACTACGTCGCATCTTTTGAATCTCTCTCTAAATATGAGGTCGAGTATATTAATACCCCATTGAAGAAAAATCAAAGGTTTGTCTATGGGTTGAATAAGAACCTCAAAAAGCCTTTACTTCTGAAACTAGAAGTTTCTTTTGATCAGCTTGTTGATATCGCTCTTCGACTTGAAGAAGCCGATAAAGAAAGCGATGTTGAAGTTGTGGGTGCTAAACAGAACTTCAACAACAACAAGAAGAGGCCTATCAAGTTCAAGCCTAATCCCAACAAGAAAGGGAAACAAGCAACTTTGGTAGCAAAGACTCCTACCTCTAGTCGTGGGCAATGCTACAATTGTGGTTCTAAGGACCATTATGAAAGTAGGTGCCCGAAACCCCTTTATTGCCGTTATTGCAAAGGTTCGGGTCATTATATATCTGCATGTCCCATACTTCAAAGTAGGAAGGAGGGAAAGCTTAATGTTGTGCAAGCTCCTAGTAACACTTCTCTTGGTCAAGGTATTTCTCATTCTGTCCTTGATGGTATTATTATATTTCGTGATCTTCCTATTCGAGTTCTTTTTGATACGGGTGCATCCCACTCTTTTATATCAAAGGAACTCGTGGATGCTTTGTCTTTAAATGTTATGGGCTTGATGACTTCACTAAGAATTGCGAATCCGGTTGGTGGATCCGCAACACTTAGTTTGTTTTGTAAAGATGTCGAGATTATTTTATGTGATTATGCTTTCCGAGCCGATTTGCATGTTATGCGTTATCTAGGTTTCGGAATGATTTTGGGAATGGATTGGCTTAATCGTTATGAAGCCCATATCCTGTGTCCCGAGAGGACTATCCATCTTTGACATCCCCAATCTATTAAGCAGATTTCTATTGTTCTTAAAGATTCAGATTCTAATTCGGGAGCATCCTTATATTCTCTAAATCCATATGATGATGATAATGATGATGAGGAAGATGTCATTTCCCTCATTCACATTGTTCGTTAATTTCCCGACATGTTTGAGCCCGTTTTAGGATTACCACCTAAGCAAGCATTTGAGTTCAGAATTAATCTAATCCCTGGAGCTCTACCTATTACTCGTCCTCCTTATCATATGTCCAATAAGGAAAACGAGGAGATGCGTAAACAATTATTCGAATTGGAAGCAAAATAGTTTATTCGTTCTAGTTCCTCTCCTTGGGGAGCTTCGGCTATTTTTGTGAAGAAATCCAATGATACACTTAGGCTTTGCGTTGACTACCGCAAGCTTAATGATCTCACCATCAAGAATAAATATCCCTTACCTCGGATTGATGATCTATTCGATCAACTTAATGGTGCTAGAGTCTTTTCACAGTTAGACTTAGCAACCGGTTTCTATCAGCTTCGTATTGCAGAGGATAGAATTCCTTTGACATCGTTCCGTACTCGTTATGGATCTTATGAATGGCTTGTTATGCCATTTGGTTTAACGAATGCTCCAGCTTATTTCGTTGACCTTATGAATCTAGTTTTCAAAGACTTCCTCAATCGATTTGTTCTCATCTTTATAGATGATATTCTTGTTTATTCTAAAACCGAGGAAGAGCATGAAAAACATCTTCGGATTGTGTTGGAAACTCTTAGGAGCACTCAATTGAAAGCAAAATTTTCTAAGTGCCACTTTTGGCAATCTTGTGTGAAATTTTTAGGACATACTATTTCTGAATCCGGAATTTCCGTGGATCCTTCGAAGATTGAAGCGATTCAAAATTGGAAGAGGCCGGAGAGTGTGACGGAAATCCATAGTTTTCTTGGATTGGCGGGCTATTACCATCGGTTCATAAAAGACTTTTCTAAAATTTCCATACCTCTAACTAGTTTGACAAAGAAGGGAGTTAAATACATTTGGTCAGACAAATATGAAGCTGCTTTTCAGAAATTAAAAGAACTCCTTTCCGATGCTCCTATTCTTTTGATTCCCGAAGGGAACCAAGGCTTTATTGTTTATACCGATGCTAGTCGTGTTGGTTTGGGAGCCGTTCTCATGCAAAGGGAACATGTTATTGCTTATACTTCTAGGCAATTAAAGCCTGTCGAGACTAGATATGCCACTCATGATTTAGAGCTCGCGACTATTGTTTTCACCCTTAGAATTTAGCGTCATTATCTTTTGGGAGAGAAATTCATTCTCTACACCGATCATAAATCTTTGAAGTATTTGTTTTCTCAAAAGGAACTTAACTTGCATCAACAACGTTGGCTCGAATTCCTTGCATCTTATGATCTTGATATTCTCTATACTCTTGGAAAGGGAAATCGTGTTGCCGATGCCCTTAGCCGTAAGAAACAAGCAGTTATTTCCATGATGATATCCGAATGGAATGATCTCGAGACTTTATCCACTTGTGAGATTCGAGATCGTGAACCGATTCATGTTCATCTCTTGTTTTATGTAGCCTTGAGGCTCATCCTTCTCTTTTAGACCGCATCCTTGAAGCTCAAAAGCAAGATCCCGAATTGGCTCTTCTTAGCCAAAGTTGTAGGGATCAAAATAAGGTTGATGGTTTGAAAGACTTTGATATTGATGCTCGTGGAGGCATTCGAAAATTTGGTAGGCTTATTGTGCCAAATATTATTGATCTTCGTAAAGACATTTTAGAAGATTCTCATCGTTCTAAATTTACCATTCATCCCCGTAGTAGTAAAATGTACGCGGACATGAAGGGACTATATTATTGGGATGGAATGAAATCTGATATTGCTAACTTCATTAAGCGTTGCATGACTTGCCAACTCATAAAGGCCGAGCATCAAAGGCCCGGTAGGTTATTGCAACCTTTGGACATTCCAGTTTGGAAGTGGGATCAAGTCTCCATGGACTTTATTGATTGTCTTCCCCGTTCTCGTTCGGGTCATGACAGTCTATGGGTGATTGTTGATAGACTTACAAAATCCGCCCATTTTATTCCCGTCCGGTACAATCGGACCGTACCTCTTTTGGCCAAACTCTATGTTAAAGAAATTGTTAAATTGCATGGAGTTCCTACTTCTATTGTTAGTGATCGTGATCCATTATTTACTAGTGGATTTTGGAAAGGTCTTTAAAAAGCTTTGGGAATGAAGCTTAATTTTAGCACCGCTTATCATCCTCAGTCTAATGGACAAACGGAGCGTGTGAATCAAACTCTTGAAGATCTCCTTCGAGCATGTGTTCTTGATTTTGGTGGAAGTTGGGAAGATCATATTTCTCTTGTTTAGTTTTCTTATAATAATAGCTTCCAATCTAGTATTGGTATGGCACCTTTCGAGGCACTCTATGGAAGGCTATGCCGATATCCTTCGTGTTGGCTTGAAGCCGGTGAGAGGCTGGTTTTAGGTCTAGATTTTATTCGTGATGCCACAGAAAAAATTGACCTTATTCGTCATAGGATGAAAGAAGCTCAAAGTAGACAAAAATCCTATGCCGATAATCTAAGAAGGAATTTAGAATTTTCTGTGGGAGATTTGGTGTTCATTCGTGTTTCACTTATGAAGGGTGTTGTGCGTTTCAGTCGATCAGGAAAATTAGCACCTCGATATATTGGTCCATTTCCCATCACCGAACGCATTGGTTTCGTGGCTTATCGCCTTTTATTACCGGCTCAACTTTCTGCTATTCATGATGTATTCCACGTCTCTTAATTACGGAAATGCCTTAGAGATTCCGATTCTATTCTTGAGTCCGGTGTTATTGAAGAAATTGAAGTTTCGCCTAATTTGACTTATGAGCAACATCCTATTCGTATCATTGCTATGGAGGTTAAACGCCTTCGAAATAAAGATGTTCAGCTTGTGAAAGTTCAATGGTCCTCAAATCCTAAGGATTGTTCTTGAGAATCCAGAGAATTCATCGAGCGAACGCATCCGGACTTACTCTCTCGTGCTCATTGAGGTGAACTTCTCATTTCAAAATTTTCTTTTGTGTTATTATGCCTTAGAATAGTTGTTACTTTTTATTTTCTTCTTAAGTATTGCGAGGACGCAATTTCTTTAAGGAGGGGAGTCTGTAACAACCCGCATATTTTACGATTATATATTTAAATGATTTATTTAAATATAGCATCGTTAAGTTGAATTTAAAAGTCCAAAACGTGACTTTTTGTAAACGGTCGAATCCGGACTCGAGACTATTTCCATTGAGTCCGAAATGGTGTTTGCAACCTTTTTGAGTATAAACATCGATATGTTTGGAATTGAGTAGAATTTTGCTATTTTTCTATTTTGGGCTTTGGGTTTGGGTTTTAGCCCACTAACCCAATATAATACCCTAACTCCTCCTCCAACTCCTCTTCATTCAATTTCATTTCCTAACACTTTCAAGCTAAAAGAAAAATGGGGAAGGAGAAAAGAAATCAAAATTCCTAAGCCCTAGTTTACTAGGAAATTCAAATTCAAGCTTTAGAAAACAAAGAGAAGCTTAGGTAAGCATCCTCTTCATCTTCTCCATCTCAATCTCTCTTCAATTTTCAGAAATTCCTAAACCCTAACTTAGGAAATATTTTCTTAGGAGCTTAGATTGGAGCTTCTTGAGTTGAAATTGAAGAGGAATTGGTCTTGCTTTGTTTTAGAGCTTCTCATTTGTTGTTTTTGGGTTTAAAGGTGAGTTCTTGAACTCACATCTATGTCTATACCATTGATAGTTGTTAGGTATGAATTCCTAACACCTATTTCATGTTCATTTGCTTTTGAATTGAATTGGATTGCTGAATTTTCTAATTTTTGGTATTTTGAAGTCAAAATCTATGAAAATCCTTATATGGATGTTTGTATATGTTGTTCGGAGTGTATTAGTGAGCCTATAAGGCTGGGTAGTCGCTTGGCGTAAATCCCTAGCCATCGTCGCTCGTTCGATCGCTTCCGATATGATTTGGCCATTATTGGCCTAGGCAAAATAATGCCCTGAGCTTCAGCTCAGACGTCTGGTATTAAGCTCAGACGTCTGATGCTATGGAATAAAAATTCCAGTCTTTCAGCTCGGATGTCTGAGCTTACTTCCCAGACGTCTGAGCTTACTTCCCAGACGTCTGGACGATCTGGAATAAAATTTCCAGTCTTTCAGCTCAGACGTCTGGGATAACCACCAGACATCTGGAGCTATTAAATGCAGCCAATTTTCCTAATTTATGTGGGTTTCCAATTTATATCGGTTTTTGGTTGATCTGATTAGTTGCTATCACTTTTATCGACTTTGATGACTTCTTTTCTGGATTTTTGGAGTATCCATATGATGGATTTGACATCGATTTCTATGGTTTTGATTCACGTCGTCAAATGTGATTTTTTGATGATTGATTGTTTCTATAATCGTTTCTGTGATTTGTCACTTTAAAATACAAAGGTTTCTATACTAGTAGTAAATACTAAAACTCTTTCACGAAAATGATTTCAACAATTACTTTTAATACAAAACATATTTTAAAACTGTTTCCGATCTATTAGTATATACAAACCTTTACCTCATTCGTATGAGAAATCTAATTAAACGGCTTAGCAAAACAAGTGATATGAAATGCTTGCGTTTACTTCGTCGGTTAATTCTTGGACTTGTTCGATTGAACTCTCATGACAATTTTCGAGTGGAAATCTACAATTTGTTCGTAAATATTTAAGTTAAGCCAATGGTTATGGGACATGAAGCTAAACTCATGTATTTACTAGCTTAGTGTAATTCACACTTCTTGTTGATCAATGATGATCATTTTATGGTTTAGACTAGTGATATGCGATGTCTCTTTGTCCGTGTGGGGAACTATACCCCGTTTTGTGGAGCTTCGTCTCATTTTATGGGCTAACAACCCAGGGTCTTTTGACCATTCGTGGAGCAATCGGCTCGATAAGTCGGTGCATGGGGCGTATGTTTTAGGTGCGTCGATGTTCGTTTATGCATGGGGCGTATCTTTTTAGGTGCGTCGATGTCCGACTGTACATGGGGCGTATCTTTTTAGGTGCGTCGATGTTCGGCTCATTTTATGGGTTAGCGACCCATGGGATAACATCCCGTTTATGTTAGGCCTCCCCCCTTTTTGTGTTTTCTGGATTTTCTATTATGGATTTCTGGAATTTGTGTTTCACCAATTTTTGCGGTTGTCATTGATATGTTTTGTCAATATTTGAGGTTTGGTGAATAAGCTAAAGAATGTGATATTCTTTTTGGATGGTTGAGATGATTTAAGATATTGTATGATTTTTGTTGTTATCAAATGTATGCTTGTCAAAGTATGGCATTATTGTTATCATATATTTTTGTTGTATCTCTTATCCTATCTCTTCTTATATGATATTTATAGCTAGACTGATCCGTTTATTATTATTCTTCTTAAATAATACTCGGGTCAGACCGAGGTGTTTCAGGTGCTTCCACTTGACTTCTTAGCAGGGACTAGCTTCTGACTTTTGGCTAACTACTTTAGCTTAGTAGTTTTTGTTTTTATACATTCGAGATAGAGACTCCTTGATGTATACATTTTCTTTTGTCTAGCACTTGTACCTATTCTTTTGTGATGTAGTGGATCTTGTATGACCACTACTTTGATGTACACTTCTACGTGTTATATTCATATATGTTTCCGCCTTAGTGATATGAATATCTTTGACTGATTTATGTTATGCTTTTTTTATATTTGTTTCCGAAGGCCACATAGCCACTGTGTAGTAGCTTTGAGTTTGTATTTGATATGTCGGATTTCCTCTTGAAATGAAACGCAAGTCATATTATCTGACATATCGGTACTCGCACAAAGCAATTACACAAATGGTGCTCCTCAACAGCCTTATTCTTCGTACTAATTGACGGCATTACCCAGTAGTGTCCTTGGTTAGTGTGAGTATAGAGGTGAGGCGTCACAGTGGGGTTAGATCTAGTAATATTATTTCCGTAAGAAATGAAAAAAATGACTCTTTTAAAAATGAACATAGAAGAAGTAAAAGAGCTAGAATTGCAAAAGGTTATGGTTTAGGTTTTTGTGCTTACACTTTAGAGGAGGACTCCTTAAAACTGCAAGAAGCCTTATCTGCATTAGATGATGATTTTTGGCAAGAAATTATAAATGATGAGATGGATTCTCTTGAGTCCAATATGACTTGGTACTTAGTTGATTTACTATCTGGTTGTAAGACCATAGGCTGTAAATGGGTACTTAAAACATAATTAAAACATGATGGAATAGTTGATAAATATAAAGCTCGTCTAGTAGCTAAGGGTTTTAAGCAACGAGAAAAATTAGACTTTTTTATACGTTTTCACCTGTAAGTAGAATTACATTTATTCGATTATTAATCTCACTTGTTTCTATTCATGATTTGATAATACACCAAATGGATGTTAAAACTGCATTTTTAAATGGTGAATTAAAAGAGGAAAATTATATGGACCAACCTAAAGGTTTTGTAAAACACGGACAAGAACATAAGGTTTTCAAGTTAAATAAATCTTTATATGGTCTAAAACAAACACCTAAACAACGACATGAAAAATTTGACAAATTGATTATTTCACATGGTTCCAAAGTTAATGAGAGGGACAAATGTATTTATTATAAATATGAGAATGACATTTGCATTACTACATGTTTGTACGTAGATGATCTACTTATTTTTGGTTTAAACATTCCTGCTATTAATATGGTTAAATCTCTTTTAAGTGTCAACTTTGATACGAAAGATCTAGGAGAAGTGAGTGTAATTTATGGTATTAAGATTACCAGGTCTAATAAAGGAATTTATTGGGACCAATCTCGTTATATCGAGAAGATATTAAAAAAATACAATTACTTTGACTATAAACCTGCTTGTCCACCATATGATCCAAGTGTAAAACTTTTAAGAACACCGGTGAAGGTGTAAGATAGTCTGACTATGCGAGCATCATTGGTAGCCTTCGGTATGTCACTGGTTGTATTAACCCGACATAGCGTATGTCATGGGATTATTATGCAGGTTTACCAGTATACCTAGTATTGAGCATTGACATGCTATTTAAATGGTCGTGAGATACCTAAAATGAACCAAGAACTTCCGATTACATTATGGAAAGTTTTCAGCTATACTTGAAGGATACATTGATGCAGACTGGAATACTTTATCCAATGATTCTAAAGCAACCAGCGGCTATATTTTTAGCATAGATAGTAGGGCTATTTCTTGGAAATCCAAGAAACATACTATTTTGGCTCGGTCCACTATAGAGTCTGAGATGATAGTACTAGCAACAGCTAGTGAAGAAGCGGATTACTTAAGAAATTTGCTAGTTGAGATTCCTTTATGGAAAAAACCGATGCCAGCTGTGTTAATCCATTGCGATAGTACCGTGGCTATTTCAAAAGTTCAGAACTGTTATTATAACGGTAAAAGACGACAGATACATCGTAAGCACAACATTGTAAGAGAGTTACTCTGTTTAGGTGTTGTTAGAGTGGATCATATTCGCACTGATGAAAATTTGGCAGACCCTTTGACGAAAGGATTGGTCAGAGAGAAAGTCCATAAAAAATCCTAAAAGATGGGACTATTGTCCTTAGACACCAACAATGGTAACCCAACCTATATGACTGGAGATCCCAAGAACTAGGTTCAATGGGTAAACAACAAGTTGTGAAGTGATAAGAGGTGAACATGCTATATTATAAAATGTTTAGACGCATGTATTCCTATAGTGATTATAGGATGAGGTAATACTCTTAGTGAGATCCATACTCTATGTGGACTGGGGTACCTAGCTATTGGAGTACTATTGATAGACCCATCTTTGTGAATGTGGGAATGAGGTCGTTTCTTATGAAAACTTTGGCGACAAAAGTTTTCTAGAACGTTCACTAAGTAGGGAAAGACAAGCATGACCATTAATGCACAGGCTAGTTAAAAGCACTTAAGAAAGGTGTTGTGTGGTTTGATGTCAGAGATAGAGTTCAAGACTACATATCACTCTAGTGTATTCTGAATCTTACTCACTATGCAAATGTTCAAATCGAAAGATACCTTGGTTTATGCATATTTTCAGAAATAGCTTGGAAATATATTTTTTAATAATTCAAGTGGGGTTTTATTGGAATTTTAAGTGAATTAATTTATAAAAAATAATGGTAATAAAACTTGTAATGAATGACGTTGTATGACGATAATATATTTATCAGCTATTATTATTGAGTCGTTGTAAAAATTAACGGTGATAAAATTCGTAATGAATGACAATAATTTTAGATCCATTAACAATCCTTCATTTTGGTAACGTATACAATTTCCTTTCTGTCTATTTAAATGATGATAGATAGACGGAAGGAAAAAAGACAAGGGAAGGAAATAAGACAAGGGAACAAACAATTTTCTTTTTTCTTCTTCTCCCTCAACTATTTCTCTCTCTGTAGAATTCTTCAGAGCAATTTAATTAGAAAGTGCTAAATTCCGAACGAATTACTATCGTGCAAACAGTAAATCGACCAAATTTTAGAGGTTATTTTATCCTGGGGATGGAGCGGTTGATAGCCAGCCTTACACCTTGGGACTAAGCCGCGAATCATCTTAAAGAAAGCGACGAAGTACGCGATGTAGCTATTTACAGCAGTAAACTCCAACAACATATAATACTTTTGTGCAATTATTTACAGATTTCTCCCAGATTTCTTCTATTATTTTACATTTAAGTCCTTATTTTAAAACTAATTATGTAATCTTAAATTTAAACTTTTTAAATAAATAAAACTAAAAAATATCCATTAGTTGATCTAATAAATTCTTTAAAAAAATTGACAATTCAATGTGTACCATATTCATTATATTGCCAAAAATGGTAAAACTAATTTTTCATTCAAGTCCATATAGTTTAAAATTTTCATAGTTGTATAAACTTACAATGTTTTGCTAATTTTCTCCCCAATTGTTTTGCATTTAAATACCAACACTTACAATTATTTATGGATTTATCCTAAGTTTTCTTATATTGTTTCACATTCAAGTCCATATATTTAAATTTATTAAGTGATTCAAAATTTAAAACTTTTAAATAAATCCAATCAAAAATAATTATAAATTGATCTAATAAATCATAAAAATGTCAATTCAATGTGTATATCACATTCCTATTGACAAAATGGTAAAACTATTTTTTCGTTCAAGTCCATGTGATAAGTTTTCACAATTATATATAAAATTATCTTTAATTCACTTACATTATTTTACATTCAAGTTCATAAAATTTCTTTATTTCTAAAATTAGTATTTTAATACAGAGAAATATACACATAGTTCTTTCTTTGTAAAGTTGTATTTTATTTTGCCAAGCCGGTTTTATAGTGGACCGTTCATTTTTTATAAATAATTAAAACAAGTGAGAGGTGGGCATACCACAATAACTTAAAGCTTACAACACAAACTTACACCGCTCGGAAATTAGCAACACACTAATACAAGCACTTTGACATGATACAAACACAATTAAAATCATGAGCACAACCCATAAACCATACCAACACAGACCTATATTTCATTCAGCAGAAGCCAACGTTGCAAACTCAAGGAGGACGTATCCAAGCAGCCAGAAGCAGCATAAACACCAAAATGCAAACTTACCCAAGGAAAACATAAATCGTTAAAGCTAAATAACACAAGATAAGACCATATGTTCACCGTGCACAAGAAACCCAATTACCATAGTCCACAACCCAGTATGATGAAGAACGACACCTAACTACATAGACCATCACATCTTGTCACAAAAGGAAATCGTAGGAATGATGTAATGAAGGTAGTGAAAAGAGACATGACAAGGAACTTGGGATGAATAAAACATAGGCAAACAAAGCAGCCCTAGTTACATGGAAAAACCATACAAGAATTGGAGGATAACAAATCTCAAATAACAAGAGAAAAAATTCACTAATCACATGATGTAGAATTAAAACTCCAAAAAATGCGAACACAAAAGAAGCGAATTCCCTTGCCACCAGAAAAACTACCACCCAAATGACACCGAGTGCCACCAGAATACATGACTACCACCTTCCTAAGCCGAAAATAAAACCCAAAATTGGACCCAAAAATACGTCGACACAATCGCAGCCCCACGTTCAATCATAATGTCAAAGCCGTGCTGGGTAAAACACGTATTTCAAGGGCGAAGATTGAGAAAGCCAAGAGGAACTCAAAAGTACTCGGATCTATTGGACTATGCAGATGGAGAAATTTGACAGACAGAGGATAAAGGTCCTAGAGGAAAGGTTAAAATAAGGCAAAGAGAAGCCAAGATCTGACGCGGGACGTTGATTTTAAGGGCGGAAAAAGAAAACGTCAGTTGTAGTGCAAATATGGAGGAGTGAAAATGTGAAGCCCTACCTCTATACTCATGCTAGCCAAGGACACTACTAGGTAATGCCGTCGACTAGCATGAAGAATAAGGTTGTTGAGGAGCGACCATCTGTGTAATTGCTTTGTGCGAGTACCGATATGTCAGATAATATAACTTACATTTCATTTCAAGAGGAAATCCGACATATCAAATACAAACTCAAAGCTACCACACAGTGGCTATGTGGACTTCGGAAACAAATATAGAAATAAGCATAACACAAATCAGTCATAGATATTCATATCACAAAGGCGGAAACAGATATGAATAAAACACATAAAAGTGTACATCCAAAATAGTGGTCAAACTAGATCCACTACTTCACAAAAGAATAGATACAAGTGCTAGACAAAAGAATAAGTATACAACAAGGAGTCTCCTCTTAAATATATACTAACAAAAACTACTATGCTAAAGTAGTTAGCCAAAAGTCAGGCGATGGACCCTGATAAGAAGTCAAGCAGGAGCACCTAAAATACCTCGGTCTGACCCGAGTATTATTTAAGAAGAAAATAATAAACGGATTAGTCTAGCTATAAATATAATATAAAATGAGATAGGATAAGAGATATGACAAAAACGTATGATAACAAAAATGCCATACTATGACAAGTATACATAAGGTAACAACAAAAATCATACAATATCTCAAATATTCTCAAACACTAAAAAGAATGTCATATTCTTTAAATTATTCACCAAAACATAAATATTGACAAAACATATCAATGCTAATCACAAAAGTCGGTGAAACACAAATTCTAGAAATCATCAACAAGAAATCTAGAAATCACAAAAGGGGGGAGGCCTATCATAAATGGGAGCATGAAAACTCACCAACACGTGTATCACAAATGGAACGCTATCCCATGGTCGCTAACCATAAAGCCGGTGCAACGACGTAGTGCAATAACGGTACGCTCGAGGAACCTGAAACTCAAATATTTCGGAACACCGACGTAGTGCAATAACGGTATACCCGATGAACCCAAAACTCAAATAATTTGGAACAACGACGTAGTGCAATAATAGTACGCTTGATGAACCTGAAACTCCGTAAAGCCCGTAGGTCGCTAGCCTATAAGAATGAGACGAAGCTCAATAGAACTGGGTACAGTCCCCCACGCGGACAAAGAGACATCGCACATCGCTAGTCTAAACCACAAAATGATCATCATTGATCAATAAGAAGTGTCAATTACACTAAGCTAGTAAATAGATGAGTTCAACTTCATGTCCCATAACCACTGGCTTAACTTAAATATTTACGAACAAATTGTAGATTTCCACTCGAAAATTGTCACAAGATTTCAATCGAACAAGTATAAGAATTAACCGACAAAGTAAACGCAAGCGTTTCATTACACTTGTTTTGCTAAGCCGTTTAATTAGATTTCTCATACGAATGAGGTAAAGGTTTGTATATACTAATAGGTTGGAAAATGGTTTTATAAACGAGCTTTGTATTAAAAATAGAGTTGAAATCATCATTGTGAAAGAGTTTGAATATTTACTACGAGTATAGAAACCTTTGTATTTTGAAGTGACAAATCACAAAAATGATTATAAAAACAATCAATTACCAAAGATTCACATTCGAAGACGTGAATCAAAACCATAGAAATTGATATCAAATCCATCAAAATGGATATTCCCAAAAATCCCGAAAAAGAAGTCATCAAAGTCGATAAATGTTAACAACAATTCGGATCATCAAAAATCAATTAAAAATCGGAAACCCGCATGAAACTGCCTAAAATAGGCAAAAAGCAAATTTCCCAGATTCAGTCGACTGAACCAGAAGGTCAGTCGACTGACACAGGGACATGAACGTTCTGTTCCCAGTTTCAGTCGACTGAACCAGAAGGTCAGTCGACTGACACAAGGACAGAGAATTTTCTGTCCCCAGATTCAGTCGACTGACCTTCTGGTTCAGTCGACTGAACTGCTATTTCCAGTATTTCCAGTCTAGCCCAACTAAGGGAAAAAATCCACGGAAGTGATCGAATGAGCAACGGAGACTAGGGATTTATGCCAAGCAACAACCCAGCCTTATAGGCTCTTCGGTACACCCCAACAACATGTTCAAACAACAAAGATAGGATTTTTAGAAGATTTGACTTCAAAACGCCAAAAATTGGAATATTCATTAAACCAATTCAATTCAAAAGCAAATGGACAAGGAATAGATGTTAGGAATTACTACCAAACAACTATCAAAGATATAGACATAGACGTGAGTTCAAAAACTCACCTTTTAAACCCAAAACACAAGTGAGAAGCTTTAAAAAAAAGGAGAGACCAATTCCTCTTCAATATCAACTCAAGAAGCTCCAATCTAAGCTAATAAGAAAATATTTCCTAAGTTAGGGTTTAGGAATTTCTAAAATTGGAGAGAGATTGAGATGGAGAAGATGAAGAGGATGCTTACCTAAGCTTCTCTTTGATTTTGGAGCAAGAACTTGAGTTTCCAAATCAAACTAGGGTTTGGAATTTTTATTTCCCACTCTTTTCCCCCATTTTCTCTTGAGCTTGAAAGTATTAGGAAATGAGAATGAATGAAGAGGAGAGGAGGTGGAGTTGGGTTATTTGATGGGTTGGGTGTTAGGTTATTGGGCTGAAACCCAAACCCAAAGCCCTAAATGAAAATATCAAAATTTCACTCAACTCCAAACATATCGATGTTTATACTCAAAAAGGTTGCAAATACCATTTTGGACTCGATGGAAGTGGTCTCGAGTCCTAATTCGACTGTTTGCAAAAAGTGACATTTCGGACTTAAATCCGACCAACGATGCTTTATTTGAATATACAATCGTAAAATATGCAAGTTGTTACAGAAAACAAACTAGGGGGTGGTGCAAAATGGAGATGAAGGGGGAAACAAGACAAAAGAAGGGGAAGTGAGAGAAGGGGAAAGTCGATTATGGATAGTATAAGAAAAATGAAGAGATGATTTGAGGCGGCGCACCCTAAACCTAATCTTCCATTAAAACTATATCGTGCAAAAAATATATACACACATAATATAATTGTAAAATAATGTATATACATAATTCTATACCCTAACCCTAAAGTTGTATTTTATTACAAATAAATAAATATACAATTCTTTCTTTCTAAAATTGGTATCATTACAAACATAACATTTTTACTTTTCATAATTTATACGTTAAATGAGTTTTTTGCCATCAATAAAATTTGTTTTTGTGAAGAATAACATTACAACTAATGATAAGCAGTGAATGTTTGTATTCTATAATTCTAAAAAATAATTCACATTTTCAATTAGAATATATTTGTAAAAAAGTTACATTTTAACTATCTAAACATGTAATTTACGTTAATCGATGGAAAAATCATACCATACTTTGATTAGAAATATTTTTCTTTTACATTTTATTATATTTTAAAGATAAATGTTAAATATTCCTTGAAACTTTTTATTATAAATTAAAATTATTGAGGTACGAAATAATGGACTAAAAGTCATTTTCTTGCATAATCAAAACGACAATATGATTTGTAACATTTCAGGTCTTAATTTTATGCAAAATGATGTAGTATAAATTATACTAGTGTGAACGGATCTTAAGGCTAATTTAAAACTAGAGGTATAAATAGTGTTTTATAACTTATATAGAACGTTTCTAAGCAGTTTTAAGAATTAAATCCAAACAATAAACACAGATATATATTAACAGGCAGTCACACACACACACACAGACACACACAAATACAAATGCAGTAAAAACAAAGTAAACCTAAGGGAAATGACAATAGGAGTTTTATACTGGTTCGGATTTACCAATCCTACATCTAGTTATGTACGGTATCTATGCAGATTTCCTTTCGAACGCCTTATTTAATCAGGTAGCAAGTAAAGCAGAATACAATCTTGATTTCAAGGCAACAAGATACACCCTCCCGACTTTTCAAGCTCAGGGTAGACTTTCTTGATTTAATAGAGCAATAAGATCACTTACTTGATTTAAACGGGCAATAATCACACCCACATGATTTGAACGGGCAATAAGCACACCCACTTGATTTGAACAGGCAACTGTTAGGAACTGAGATGTTGGTTTTGATGACAACAACCTTTTTAACTTATCTTATTATAAAATATATACTAACACTATTGTCTAGATAGTTATGTATATGCAGGAACTATGCAGGATATATATATATATATATATGCATATATTGATTACTGAAGACTGATTAGTATAAAGACTCAAGACTCAAGATTCAGAATGGAGATATCAAGATTGAAGACTCTAAAGTATCAAGATCAAGATTTCAAGATAAGTGTCTAGTTTTTGTTAAAACTTCATAATAGCACGGAAATCTTCATTTCAAATTTCATTTGGGATGGAACCCATTTCTATCTTCTTAGTGGCTTATAAACCTACGACAAGTAGCTTACAAACCTACGACAAGTGGCTTATAAACCCACGAACATCTTGGTTTTGTACAAGTTCTCGAGTCCTGATGTGATGAGATATTCTGCAGGAAGAAGCTTGCAAAAATACTTCAAAATGGTTTTTCAAAATGATTTTCAAAACTGCTTTTCAAAATGTTTTAGCCTTAAAAATTATCTTTTCAAAATGATTTTCAAAAAGATGTTTTAGCCTTAAAATATCTTTGTTTTTGTTTTTAAATAAATTCTTGTTTTAAACTGTGTTTGTTTTTAAAACTATCTTCTGATTTTTAAACATTCTTTTATAATATATATATATATATACTTGAGATTTAAAATCAAATTTGTATATACATTCTAAAAATATATTTTTCTACTCTTCTTTATTTTAAAACATAGGAAAATTAGTTTATTTTACTCCAGAATCATTTCATCTTGTTTTCCTTTCAATACCATTTTCAAAACAAATTTTACATTGTTTTTAACTAAGGGATGTCGACATCATGGGATACCCCAAGTCGACATGGTGGCCGTTAAATTCAAAAGTTTCAATTTTCAAAAGAAGCGTCTAGTCGTTTAAATCTCTTCACGAATGGTTATGACCGTTACTGGTCTATAAATAGCCTTCACAAACGAATTTTTTAACTAACTATTTTCTTATTTTCTTCACTCCTTCTCCACAAATCCATATTCTAAAATTTTCATATTTTTTAGATCGTGCCGAAATTCTACCGAATTCTCAAGTGAATCAAATTAGAATCTCATTCTTGTTTGATTCTCTGCCCTCTCTCGAAGATCAAAGTGCTATTCAGAGTTATAGGATCAATTTGTAATCAAAAGTTTATCTAGTCTCTCTATAAGGTGTGGTTGTGCCTGGAAATCAATTGGGTGATCTTGTGTCCCATAAATCAAGAGAGTTTGCCCCGGACTCGAAGACAGGAGGGTACCTCAAAACCTTTAGAAATTGAGGATTGTAATCTCGACATCGGTATAATAAAAATCTGTACGAGGTGTTTGCCTTGGTGCAGGACTGGACGTAGGCTAACTCCGTACCAGTATAAAATCCGGTGTGTTCTTTCCTTTTACTGCTTTTTATTTACTTTCTGCATCTGTGTTTGATTCTGTGATTGTTCTGTGATTAAGTTCTGCATCTGTTTGTGTCATAATTTTAATTTAGTCCATATAAGTCTTAAAATCCATTAAACACTATTCACACCCCTCTAGTGTTAAATTAGCCTTAAGATCCTTAATCCGCACTCCCTTTCAATTGGTATCAGAGCATAGGTTTTAATAGTTTTCATAATCTGAAACTTGAAAATTGTTTTAATGGCTACCAACACTGGTAATGTCAACTCTGGCACTAGTTTTATTAACACTCACCCTAGTTCATTTGTAGAAGGTCACTCTACTGTCAGACCACCATTTTTCAATGGTAGTAATTATGCATATTGGGCTTGTAGAATGAAAATTTATTTACAATCAATAGGATTAGACATTTGGAATATCACACAAACTGAGTATGTTGAACCAACTACCGATTTTTTCTAGTGGACTGCTAAGCAAAAGGGTGTTGCACAAAATAACTCAAAGGCCATGAATATATTATTTTGTTTACTAGATAGGAATGAGTTTAATAGAGTGTCTGTTTGTAAGTCTGCATTTGAAATCTGGAAAACTTTGCAAGTTACTCATGAAGGAACAAGCAAAGTTAAACAGACTAAAATTTCCATATTAACTAATCAGTTTCAATTGTTTAAAATGCATGCAAATGAGTCCATTTTCGACATGTATTGTCGACTTCAAGATATTGTCATTCACTAATTGCACTTGGAAAAATCTTTTCGGAGGAAGACCAAGTCAGAAAAATTCTAAATTCACTCACTCCAGAATGGGATCAAAAAACACTTGCAATCGAAGAAGCAAATGATATCAGTCTAATGAAAATGAAGAATTGATTAGGAATCTGATGTCTTATGAAGTTCAACTGCAAGGAAGAAGAGAAAACATGGCTAGAGAAAACAAGTCATTAGCATTCAATGCAACAATTGAAGATTCGGAACCAGACAGTGATGAGGAGATTGCTTTCATAACAAGAAACTTCCAGAAACTCCTTAAATATAGAAAAATGAATAATCACAAAAGAAATGATCAAAGGAATTCCAGAAATAATACGGAGAACGTCAATAATGATAGATGCTACAATTGCAATAAAGTCGGGCATCATAGGAAAGATTGTTCGTATCCAGATAAACAATTGTTCCCTCCAAACAATGATTCGTCAAGGAAAAGAAAGAAAGCATACACAACAACTCTTGATGACTCAGGCTCATCATCCAATGACGATGAAATGAAGATGGATTATTCAAATCTGTGTTCACTGCTATTCATGAATCAGACGACGATGTGAGTATGGATCTAAAAATAGGTACGCATTTACATTATTTTTAATTTTTCTTGTTTGAATGGATGCTTGTTTGTTTGCTTGATTTTTTTAAATTCCTTGAATTTTAAATTCAAATTTATCCCTTGAAATTTGAATTTTAAATTCAAAAATAATATTATTTTAATAATATTTTAAATATTAAATTATTAATATTCAAGTATTATTATATTTAATGTTATCACAGAAATTATATAAGTAGAATATAGGATATAATATATACATTTATTAGAAATTAGGAATATACACTTGTCCTTTGATTCAATAGGCACATGTCGACATACCTGGATACCCCATGTTGACATGCCCCTCAGAAATTTGATTTCAAAATTTGAATTCAAACTTTTGAATTTCCCTCCATTATTTCACCAACTTCAATGCTCTGGAAAGATGCCTCTTGACTAGAGAACATGTCTATAGAATCTCTATTTAATTCACTCTCCTTATCATCACTTTTCACTTTTATTTCAAATTTCAAATTTATCTTCATTATCTTCAACTCCTCTCAAACTTCTTCAATGGCCTCTTCAAGCACTCCTAACACCATTAGGCTTCCAAAAGCTATCAAAAACTTTCTTTTTAATGACTCGGAAGCTATCAAAGCTTACACGAACTATGTAAACTTTGGTAAAATTCATACGGGGAAATTTGCTATTTTTGATGATTTTCCTTCTTATGAAATGGAAAATATTTTTCAACAATGTTCTATTCTTAGTGTAGTAGATAACAAACAAAATGATTTTGTATGTTATCCAAATCTTGTTAAGATGTTTTATGCGAATTTGAATCGTGGTTTTTATGATGGGCAAGATGAAAATTTTTGGAGTAGTGTTAAAGGAACACAAATAGTTTTGGATTGTGAAATTTTAGGAAATATTTTGGGATGCAAGTATACCGAAATGAATCTCTCAGAATTTCAAATAAATGAAAATGATCAAGAGACATTTCATCACAACTTTGAAGGGGATGACAATTTTGAGTTCAAAAATCGTTATTTTCGTCCAAAAGCAAGAATTGTTAACCTTCTTATTCAACACACCTTTATACCAAGATCGAGAAATTACAACAACCCAACTTTGAAAGTTTGCAAAGCGCTTTTTGCAATTTTTGGAAATTATGATATCAATTGGGCTCAAGTTATTTTGGATGAGCTAAGGCCCAAGAATTGTACAATGGGTGAAAACACATTATATCATGGTGTTTATCTCACTCGGATTTTTAATTACTTTGGAGTTGAATTCAAAAGGGAAGAATTTATAACTAGAAAAGTGTTCAACCATGGAAACATTTCCCTTATGCAAATTCCATTAGTGTTTCAACCATATGAAACACTTACAGAAAAGGAAGAATGGATTGCTCACGAAGAGATGGAAGAAATGGAGGAAGAAGAAAACCAAGAGGAAGAGGAAGGAATGGAAATTGAAGAGGAGGAAGAGGAAGATCAAGAAACTTCCTTAGAAAGTATTGAATATCCTACTAATCCCACTAATCCATCCAATAAGACCATTCTCAATAATCAAAGAATTATAGTGGAAAATCAAAAGACACTGAAAAGATCAGTGAGTAAGAAAATGGATAAGATCTCCACTAAAATCGACAAGTTCTCCGGGAAAGTTAGTAGAAAGCTTGGACTATCATCTTCTTCATCTTCATCTAATGATTTTTAGTTCATATTATCTTGTTTGCTTCAAGTTCTATCCATGTATTTTCCTTTATTTTAGTTAATATTATATTACTTTATGTAATGTTGACTAGAATCATTAATGGAATCTTTTATTTCCTGTTATTCAACTTCATTTGTCTCTGTAATTGCTTGTTTTTATATTATACAAATTTTAGTTGCATAGATTTGTTCATAATATTCAAAACAAAGCAAATTGTCACTTTAGGCAGAGGCATGTCGACATCCCCCATCCCCCATGTCGACATGCAACGGGCAGAAAGTAGTACACTTTCAAATTCTAAATTCATGTAACTAACTTGTGTCTATTCATTTTAAACGACTTTCTACCCCTATTTATACCTGTTTCTTCCAGAATATATTATCAAACTTCATTTCTAATCACTCCCTTTCATATTTCTTCCTATTTCTTGAATTATGGCTTCTCCGATTAAGAATCTAAGTGATAATCTTGAGGAAACTCTCACTTTCTTCAAGAATATCCTTACATTCATACTTCGTAATCAACGCCACTTAGAATTGAGTCAAATGTAGATGATCAAGGAGCAAGAGAGATATTTCGACGCCCTTCGTTGGATGATCTCAGCCCTTAACAAGGACGATCTCAAAGGAAATCCACCAGTCACTCTCGATAAAGATAAAGAAGAATGGGATGCCATCAAAGCAGATCCTATCTTTGGAGAGGATGGATGGGTGGAAGTACCAAGAAATGTCTAGTCATTCTGTATGTTATTTGTTTGATTTGATTGGTGTGTTTTAAACTTGATTGACTTGACTTATTTAAAACATTTGGTGTGGTTTGTATACATGATTGTATTGAATAATTACTGTAAATATGATTGGATGATGATTGATTTACTTCTGGATTACACTTATGATTACACTCATGATCACATTTCACATTTATGATCACATTTCATACTTATGATCACTTAGCACTTATTACACTTATATATGGATTACTCTATTGTATTATGGTTGATTATCTTATATCAAGTTCATGAAATTTATTAGTAAGAAGTTTTTGTTGATGATAAAGGGGGAGAAGTTATAAAATAGTAGTTGGCTTGGAGTAAGGGGGAGTTATGATTGGAGTAAGGGGGAGTTATGGTAGGAGTTATGGTATGGAAAGTATATTTTATAAATACAGGTTGTCATCATCAAAAAGGGGGAGATTGTTAGGAACTGAGATGTTGGTTTTGATGACAACAACCTTTTTAACTTATCATATTATAAAATATATACTAACACTATTATCTAGATAGATATGTATATGCAGGAACTATGCAGGATATATATATATATATATATATATATATATATGCAGGTCTAGTTTTTGTTAAATCTTCATAATAGCACATAAATCTTCATTTCAAATTTCATTTGGGATGGAACCTATTTCTATCTTCTTAGTGGCTTACAAACCCACGACAAGTAGCTTACAAACCTACGACAAGTGGCTTACAAACCCACGAACATCCTGGTTTTGTACAAGTTCTCGAGTCCTGATGTGATGAGATATTCTGTAGGAAGAAGCTTGCAAAACTACTTCAAAATGGTTTTTCAAAATGATTTTCAAAACTGCTTTTCAAAATGTTTTGGCCTTAAAAATTATCTTTTCAAAATGATTTTCAAAAATATGTTTTAGCCTTAAAATATTCTTTGTTTTTGTTTTTAAATAAACTCTTGTTTTAAACTGTGTTTGTTTTTAAAACTATCTTCTAATTTTTAAATATTCTTTTATAATATATATATACTTGAGATTTAAAATCAAATTTATATATACATTCTAAAAATATATTTTTCTACTCTTCTTTATTTTAAAACATAGGAACATTAGTTTATTTTACTCCAGAATCATTTCATCTTGTTTTCCTTTCAATACCATTTTCAAAACAAATTTTACATTGTTTTTAACTAAGGGATGTCGACATCATGGGATACCCCATGTCGACATGGTGGCCGTTAAATTCAAAAGTTTCAATTTTCAAAAGAAGTGTCTATTCGTTTAAATCTCTTCACGAATGGTTATGACCGTTACGGGTCTATAAATAGCCTTCACAAACGAATTTTTTAACTAACTATTTTCTTATTTTCTTCACCTTCTCCACAAATCCATATTCTAAAATTTTTATATTTTTAAGATCGTGCCGAAATTCTGCCGAATTCTCAAGTGAATCAAATTAGAATCTCATTCTTGTTTGATTCTCTACCCTCTCTCGAAGATCAAAGTGCTATTCAGAGTTATAGGATCAATTTGTAATCAAAATTTTATCGAGTCTCTCTATAAGGTGTGGTTGTGCTTGGAAATCAATTGGGTTATCTTGTGTCCTGTAAATCAAGAGAGTTTGCCCCGGACTCGAAGACATGAGGGTACCTCAAGGCCTTTAGAAATTGAGGATTGTAATCTCGACATTGGTATAATAAAAATTTGTACGAGGTGTTTGCCTTGGTGCAGGACTGGACATAGGGTAACTCCGAACCAATATAAAATCTGGTGTGTTCTTTCTTTTACTGCTTTTTATTTACTTTCTGCATCTGTATTTGATTCTTTGATTGTTCTATGATTAAGTACTGCTTTTGTTTGTGTCATAATTTTAATTTAATCCATATAAGTCTTAGAATCCATTAAACACTATTCACCCTCCTCTAGTGTTAAATTAGCCTTAAGATCCTTAATCCACACTCCCTATCAGCAACAAGCACATCCACACAAATTAGTAGTAGAGGGTCGTTGATTCCAAATACAAATAGTTGTAACTTGGATTCAGAATATCCTATAGCCCTTTTATAGCACTTTGACCTTCGAATTGGTGAAAAAAGTCTTGTAAAAAAGTGAGTAGATTATAGAAAATGAATGCAGTGAAGTAGAAATTGAATTTGAATGGATTTCAAGAGTATAGAAATGGATTTTGTGATATATAATGAGAATTTGAAATTTGAAGAATGAAGAGAATATTGTTGAAAAAATTCATTTTCCAGTCCCCTTTGTATAGTATTTGAAGGGACATGTCTATTCGCAAAGAGATGAAGCCAAAAATTACAACTCTTCACAATTTTAAAAAACTTTTCAACATTACATATGTCGACATACTTTGAAAGGGTATGTCGACATACCCTTGTATATTTGGAAAAACAACAATACTTTTAAAGTACTACAAAATTTTGATATTTTATAAAATCATTTAAAAAAATAGTTTTAAAATTCTTTAATATATAAAACTTTTATAAAATATTTGTAGAGATATATTTTGAAAATATAATAATTGTGAGAGAGTATTCAAAGAAAAGGAAGTTGTTATTCAAGAACTTTAACAAATTCATCTAATGTCTATTAACTATTATATATATGCCTAAACTCTTCATTTCTTTAAACTCATGAGTCTTCGTCTTTAAACTCACGAGTCTTCAATTGTCTTGATCATCGCTGAGTCTTGATCTCTAATTTTTTACTAATCAGTCTTCAAACTCGATTATCCTATACCTGTGTTATATTCTACAAAATATTCTATACAACTTGGGAAAACATTAGTACATATATTTATATGGTTGTTGTCATCAAAATCAATATCTGTGGTATTCATAATTTTCAATTAATATTTCTTTTAATAGTTAAATAAATATTTTGTTTATTACTTTGTTAGTATCATGTACTTATTTTTGATAAATATGCATTGGAGAAATTTATACGAATAAAAATAAATTGATTCAATAGCATTACACTTTATTTTTAGGTATTTTCGCAAATTCTCAAGTGATATTTGAAATTTAATCTATACATTATTTATCTTTTAGTCGAACGCATCAAAAGCTTAATGTCAATTTCAAAATCTATTTACATGAATGTTTGTCTACAAAATTTTATAAAAACATTAATTTCAAAATTAAGAAAGAATACTATTTTTCATTTATTTGCATAATAAATATTGAATCTTAAAAAATAATAAATTAATATGTAACTCATTTTTTTAGCAAAGCCAGCCGACTTTATAGTGGGTCGTGCCATTGTATATATATGAAGAAAAGGTGTTCTGCACATGCATAGAAACAACTATATGGTTTTATAGTGGTCACTTCACTTAGAGTACATAATAGGTGAGAAGCAAAGGTGCTTCTGCAGCTATAAAAATGACATAAGGAAACATCGGTTCCTCCTCCCTGGAGGAGGAAGAATCACTTCCAACAGGACCTAGCAAATGCAAATAATTTGCAAAAAGAGACATAATATCCAATATAAAACCCCAGTGATCCCTACAGTATAAATATCTCCTATCTCAACTATCATCAAGGAGAAGAGATCTATTCTGCTTACCACGTGCTCCATCCACTATGAGATTAAGGCCACCACCATCTATAGAGTAATGCAAATGCCTAGATTCACCATCATCATCACTAACAAAAGTATGGAAATCATATCTAGCCGGGTCATATCTCATGTTGGATTGTACATGGATCCAAGCCATCTCAGCAGAGTGCCACACAATACCAGAATCTCCAGGATCTGAAATATCAAGAGGATCAAGGGAATCCATTACAGCGTCAGTGGGGGGGACAATAGGCGGCACTGAAGGCTCAATAGGAGGGACGGTGGGTGCCACGGGAGGAGGAACATCACGCACTATCGGGATCCATTTCATTTTCGGTTGCCTAGGAATAGTGGTCCGAACCGATAGAGGACCAACTAATGACGAACGAGAGCATGCAGATGATGTATGACCAAAAGACTGACAGGACGTACATATGTCAGGCTTTCAACCATAATGAACTACAATCTCCGCTACCTGATCCTCAGTTACTCTAACTTTGATAGTATCTGGTAAATGCTTATCCGGGGAAATCTCAATCAAAGCTTTTTCATAAACTAGTTTTTACCTAGCTACGGTGTTAGCATCAAAGAATTTTACTTTACCTACCGCACTAGCTAGCCAGTTTAGTCCTAACATCGGTTGCAAAACGGAGAGTATATGAGAGAAGTAAGTCCAAACAGGAATAGATAGTACCTGCTCTTTGGAACAGTCAACAGGCGGACTCCAAGGAGTGACTATAAAAGGCTTGCCTTTGATAAATATATGATCTTTACTAAGAATTCATAGACGCTCCTCAGGCCTTGAGAACTTGAAGAAGAACATAGAGTTGTCCATGTGAACTAGGAGGCTACCCTTAGGTTGCCAAGATTTGAAGCAATGATCCTTAACTACTAGATAAGGTGGGTTATTATCCAAAAAGAACCCAACAAGATAGTCCGACCAATAGTCAATTCCTGCTTGAAATACCTCCGGAGGGGGGATTAAAACCTCGTCTTTGTTAACCATTTCAAAAGAACCGGGCACAAAATCACCCGCATTTTTTTGGCAATGTAGAGAATAAGGAGGTCCATTTAAAGCCTGTTTTCAGCTCATTAGAATGGAGAGCTATTGAAGGAGGAAAGCTATCCTAAGATGGAGCAGCTGCTAAATTCATAATATCAGAAACTTTAAGGGGTATCTTTTGTTGATGAGCCGGAGATATATTTGAACAGTCTCGGGCAATGACTAGTTCTCTGTTACCCACTTCATTTATTTCCATCCTAGATCCATCAATTTCTGAGCTAATATTATCAGAAGATCTAATACTTAATCCAGCAGGATCGGATTCCAATCCAACAGTACTTTGTGCATTTTCGTGACTATCTATAACCATAGTAGATGCATTCATATATTTATTCACATCAAGACAATCATCTACGGCCTCAAAATCATCAAATACAGCAGTTTTAAAATTCAAATCAGACGTGTTTATTTTACTAACATCCTAACGCAGGACAACACAACTAGCATTACCCAGGTCATCACCAATCCATGCTGTGTCAGAATGATGAAGGATTGTAGCTATGGCTGATGAAGAAGAAGGTTTCGATATACCTGAAATCGGTCCTAGAGACGGAGGAAGATTTTGACAATCAAAAGAGAGGGCTTCCATCGAACTCGGCATCTCAAACGAGATAGTATGAACATCACATGCATTTAGATCAGTTCCAAATGCGACAGCAACATCGAGAGCAGGGCATTCATACACACGGCCGGATATGTTAATCGAACGATTTGCAATGGAGGAATTGAATCTCGTTTTTCCCTTCCGATTCTTTGCCATAGACGATGATGGGTCGAGGAGAATAAGGGGATGACGCGAAGCAGAAATTGATGAGAGAGAGATAGAAAGAGAAACGATGGGAATGAAAAGATTCAGAAGGGGAACACAAATTGAATTCGCCAGTTAAAAGAAGAAGTCGCCATTTTTCTAAAAGTCATTCCATGAGATTTTATATGTAACTCATTTTTATCAACAAAAATGATATTTTAATTTATATTCAAATATAAATATACATAAATTGCTTAACAAAAATTATACACTTAGAAATATAGTAAGTTCGATTTATAACTTATTTATTCTAATAAATTCACCACATATTGCATAATAAATTCCATTCTTCAAAAATATTTATAACATTTTTTTTCAACAGTATACCATGTGCAACGCACGGGTTACACCGTGTTGAACAAAGCGAGCATACATTACTTGCAGACTTTGTTTAGGAGTTTTGTGGTACTGGTTATGAGAGGTTTTGAGAGTATCGGTTTTGATCGTCAATGATCATAACGGTATTGATTGGTTTACATGAAGTGTTGTTATAACCGATCAATGCATGCTTGAGAGTTTAACATACACTAGTTTTGAGAGTTTTCCACTAAAGTAGCATTACATATATATCCTTATTTTTTGTGAAGATTAATTCTAAAATATAATTAGTGGGGGCATAATTGGGGACAAAAGTAATAACCCTTCAAAACATCCCAATTTGATGGGTCGAGAATTGCCATGAAGATTACACTACATCGGTTATAACCGGTTTTATAACCAACAACAATCGGTGTAAAAAAATACATACAAAGAAGGGTCACGATAATACCTGAAATACAGACCCATTCAAAACCAGTCAAAATCGGTAGAAAATAAACTCCCAAGTTGAGCTGTAGTGTTTTCTAAGGAAAAAAACGTGTTAATTATTACTAGTACCCCACCTGCTACGTGGAAAAAAAGAAGAAGATATGTTTGTTTCATTTAAAAATTCAAAAGGTTTTCAACGTTGAAAGGAGAGAGCAGGGATGACAATGGGACGGGTTGGGGCTGGATTTTCATGCCCTAGACCCGCCCCGAGGTTTTCAAACACTAACCCAGACACACCTCGTAGACCCGATGCAGGTTTAAATTTTTTCCCTAAACCCGGAACCCGTTCGGATCAGGGTAGACCCGCTCCGCCCCAAGACCCGGTGAGATTTTATATATTCATTCATAATTATGTATTAATGTACATATATATATTTATTTTGTTTGTAAGAGACATTATCACTAAATGACATTGAATATAAATTACAATATGTTTACAATAATAATGAAAAATAATAAAAATAAGGTGTAGAATAATAGTTCAAAACGTACACATATGTTAATATATAATTATCAGTGACACAATTTAATATTATAAAAATATGATAACTTGTTGAATGAACATTATAATATCCATGATATAACTAGTTATGTGTAAAAGGATTAACAAATCATCATTATAGTAGTAAAGTGATTTTATGATACATCAGTAGTGCGGGTCGGGTTAGGGCAGGTCATCTAAGCCCCGACCCTAGACTCGGAGCTTCCAAGAGCGGGTCGTGAATATACCCACCCCGATGACCCGATGTGGCGGGTCTTAGCGGGTCAAAACAGGGGCAGGTCTATCGGGTTTGACCCTAGACCCGTCTCATTGCCATCCCTAGGAGAGAGGTTTTACCGTTAAAAGGTGTTAATGTATTTACGACTATACATGTAATATTTTCTATTGCTTCAAGAAATTGGTTTTATATTTGTGCAATATAAATAAAAAACTAATTGATCTCAACTATAAAATGAACTACATGTCTCACCATATCCACCTTTGTTAACCTAGGCTATGAAATTAAAGATATCACAACACACACAGAATTTGTTATATTTCAAATCTAGAACTTAATAATTAAACATCTAGGATTATCTATTTATATAAAGCAAAATAGTGGAGTAAAAATCATCATTTAACTCAAAGTAACTTTGATTATATTTGAAGATTATAAAATCAAATTAATAGTGGAACTTCATGCCATTACCGAATAAAATGTAAAATCAAGTTCCTTTGGAATATGGTCTTTCATTGTAGCTTTGCTTGTGCTTAACAGCTCGACAGTTGACAGCTTATTGCATTAGACATAAGATAGAAATATAGCAAGTGTGATAAGACATTAGATTTATTGCACAATTAAAGATTGAAATATAAAGGACATAATAACAAAACATTATTCAATACATGTTGGTGCAAAATTGTACGGAATGAATTTCAGTATAAGTCTAGTGGGATGAAGTCGATTTTTCAAGATGTTTCATGGCTCTACCTGAATTATAGACTACAAACGATGACATCCTTAGGGAAACACAGCTTAGTTCTTCTTTTGTTTTAATTTGAAGTTCTTTTGCACGAGGACACACAAACCACTTAGTTTGATTGGGAAAATTCAGAGTCTTTGGTGGTTAGATTTAGAGAAAAAATGAAAGGAATGCTATGTTGTGATTTGTATGGCTGTTTATATATTGAATAAATAGACAGAGCGTTTTCCAATAGAAAAAGAAGAGCGTCATTGGTGAGTGGGGAAAAAATCAAACTAATGCAAGAAAAATGAGATCGTGCAGATATATTTCAAGTATCGTTTTTACTGTGCCAAAATTATAAAAGAAAAAAAATTGTTTTGAAAACTACCATTTAATTTTTAAAATTTTTTCCATAAAAAAATATAATGGGGCCCCATACTAACTCAACTCGGTTGGATTGGATCAAATCGATCGGTTGGCCCGACGGACGGACTGCGTGTGCTTGTATAGTGTCATGCATGATTTCTCTTTTCAAGCCAAATGAAAATATTCTGTGTCCAAAGTGTTGAAAATTGATGGGTGGAAAATGAAAAAGAAAGTGATGGAAGTTGTCTCGTGGATAAGGCCACTGCCTTGAAAGCGAAATTCAGCATCACTATGATGCAACCGATAATTGTCGTTCGCTCTCTAAGATTAACACAACCATCATTCAAACTTGTGCACTCAAGCTTGATGTATTTGAAGATTTGTAAAAGTCACTGTCTAAAATTTTAAGTATTTTGAAAGACATGTTTAATTTTAGAGGAAACTGTAGAGAGAGAAGAATGAAGAAGATAATTTTATTTTATGTAGATTTTGTATTCCTTTTTTTCAAAGAAGAGAGAAATGAGAGAATGCAAAATAGACTTAAAATTATTCCCTCTCTTAAGCCTATCAATCACAATAAATAAGCATTTTCTCATTAATAAAGAAAGCAAAAGGTAAGTAATGAAAAGGCTTTGGTTTTTCTTGTAATTATCCAACAATCCCCTACTAAATAAACAAAAATAAAAAAAGACGAATGAAAATAATCCAAACAAGAAGAAAGTTTCATACGTAAGTACTAATGTCTTTCGATTGAATTGACACATAAAGAAGTGAATTCAAAACTTAATCTAAGTAGTGAAATTTTTCATGAACTACAAAGATTTGAGTTGAGATCTCACAACACTTATTACACTTCAATTTCTACAAACTTTGCGATAAATATGCTCTTTTAATGGTCATACGCCTACCTTGAGAACTCATGAGTGCTCTACCGAGCTCAAGTCTCTCATAGGGGGCGGTCCACCTTCACACCCAAGTAGGTGAATCCATCAAATGCTCTACTCTATCACCACCACTTATGGTTATGAACTCATTAAGAGAAAAAGGCCCAACCTCACAAAATAAATAAACATAATTCATCAAGTGCGTCTCAAAAGCACCACCAATACTGGTTATGAATTATATACGAGTAATAAGGTATTATCTCAAATAAATCAATGAAATCCATCAAGTAAGTCTCAAAAGCACCACCAATGTTGGTTATGGATTTGAAAAGAGCAAATAGGCCCAAACTAGGATAAATCAGTATATCCATCAAGTACATCTCAAAAGCATCCTAAAAAACTGTCTATAGAGTATACAAATGCAAAGAAACTTAAACTTATAACAGATGGTAGAATCCATCAAGTGTATCTCAAAAGCACCACCAAAACTAGTTATGGAATTTATAAAAGCAAAGAAGATCAAACTCATAATAAATAGTAGAATACATCAAGTGCATCTCAAAAGCACTATCAAAAACTAGTTATGGATTATACTGATTAAAGAAGTTTAAAATCATATCAAATAGAAAAATCCATCAAGTGTGTCTCAAAGGCGTCACCAAAAATTCATTATGGATTATATAAAAGTAGAAAAACTCAAAATCATATCAAGTAAAAAAATCCATCAAGTGCGTCTCAAAAAATACCACCAAAAATTGGTTATGGATTATATAAAAGTAAAAAGAACCTCAAAATCATGTCAAATAGAAAAATCCATCAAGTGCGTCTCAAAAGCACCACCAAAATTTGGTTATGGATTACATAAAAATAGAGAAGCTCAAAATCAAATCAAATAGAAAAATCCATTTAAGTGCGTCTCAAAAGGATCACCAAAAATGGTTATGGATTATATAAAAGTAAAGAAGCTCAAAAATATATCAAATAGAAAAATCCTCCAAGTGCATCTCAAAAGCACCATCATTAATTGGTTATGGATTATATAAAAGCAACCGGACTCATAAACATAAAAATACTAAGGAAAAGAGTAATCATGTTTCATTGTTTAACCGCTGAAGGGCATTCATTATATTTTTCTTTACTCTATGCTTCAGGCCCATTCCTCTTGAAGATTCAAGGACTAATTTCCATTGAATAACTTAGAAAGTAAATCCATGAAGTTTTATTTGTTCTTATTCATTTTTATAAAATCAATTCATCCACCAATTTGCTTTAGGTTTGGAATAGATGCGTCTTCTCATTTCGTTACATGCTCTTACAGAAATTCTAATATTCATCAAAAGGGGTACAAATGTACCTCCTCACATCATAAGTAATAGTATGCTTAATAATCCAAGAGAAACGTGACGCTTCCTCCAATTTACCACATTCATCTTTTGGCTAATTATGTTATTTATTCTTACATATACAAGAACCATGAAGATGTAATATAGATGCCACACCAAAACAATTAAATCCTTCTAAGATTTTCTCAACGTTGTGAAATCAACATAAAAAACATGCTTTCAATTTTCTCCCATTAGCCTCTTTAAAATACATTGTCTCATATTAGAAGGACATGATGGAACTCACAATTTAACACATAATGTCCATTATTGATTTTTCCAAACTGCAGTAGATTAACTTTAGCTAGATACCCCACACTTTAACCCTACCTCGAGACCCATAATCTTAATTTCAAACTTAATCTTTCAAATATAAAAGGAATCGATGAATTCCAGTAAGAAATGAAGGAGATATGCTGTCTCAAAGATGGACTCGGGCCATGTTGCAGCAACTCAAAAACAAAATGTGTATAGGCAAAAATCTGGGTTTGTATTGATTTTGCAGCAAAGTTTTCAGGTACCAAACGAAAGAGTTTTGCTATGAAATTTTGTACACTTATACTACAACACATGAACTGCTATCAGAAAAAAATGCGGCAACATTTCGTTGTCGGAATTGCAAGAAATTGACATGCAAAGTGGAGGTCAGAACAGTTATTGCACAAACAAAACTACGTATAAAACAAGATACAAAAGAAAAATTTTCATAGTTTATAGCTTAAAATATTTTATTTGAAAAAACAGGCTTTAAAAATTATAATTTGGAGGAATACCATAACATAATCCAGTAATAGTTCTTTCTGCTTATTTTGTAAGGAACCATGTTGAGTATGAAATAATCTAACAAAGTAATTTCTTCCACATTCAATCTAACTTATAAAGAATGGTATATTCAATTTTGTATCATCGGTTATATTCAATATAATTTTAACATGTTTTGTATTTTCATACATACAAACAAATATCAACATAATACTTGTAAAAACAATGATCAAATAATACCAATATGTATTAATGCAACAATCAATTCAACTCATGTCATTCTTCTATAATCCATACATAAACTCAGTAAGTATGCACTTATATTGTATGATATGCCAAACATAGGGCCTTATAATAATGTTCATGTAGAGGGGAAAATCATATCAATCCATAACACATAAAAATTCTATGGCAAATTCTATTTCAACACGGATAATTACTTAGTAGTCCCTCATAAAATAAATAAAATTTTAAAGACTAAAATACCCTTATAAAGCTGCATACTTTCTTCTTCTCAATTCCATTACCTTCTTACGTCAGTTTCTTAATGTCTAAACCACCGCTTCTTCAAAAGCCTAGTTTCTAAATCAGTAAAGAAAAAAATTCAATTTTTCACTACCAGTTGATGGATTTTGAAGAGGAGAATGAATTGTTAACGCAGTCACAGCAGGTAATTCAAAAAAAATGGAAAGTTTTTAATTTTTTGCAAATACAATCGAATAATGACTTTCAAAATAACAATTGAATTCATGCTTACATTGATTGCTGGTAGACCGCAGGAGGAGGAGGAAGAGGCGCGCGACAATGGAGGAAGATGGATGAAGAGTTGCATGGTAAACTAGGTTTTTTTATTCGAGAACGTTATTTTTGTGTATGAAGATGGAGGAAGATTGGAAGGGTAGTTTTGGAAATGTCGGGGGACTACTAAGTTATTTTTTGGGTTTACAAACTTTTTTAATTTTTGGAGGGCTACTAAGTCAATACTCGGGTTGAAATAGAATTTGCCAAATTCTTTTCTATATATATTTAACACAAATATTTTCACTTCTCGATACGTATAATAAAATTTCAGTTCATACATGCATTTCAAATCAAATATGTTCCGCATGCTTATAAACATTATATATGCCAACTTATGTTGGTAAGCCAAATAAATATTCTCGGAACATGTAGTTTTCCTTAGGTTCACACATCGGTCAAAATTACCATTTTTCATATTCATGGTCATATGAGTATGTTTGGCTACAAATATAAATATCTTTTTTCGAAATATTTTATGTGATACTCAAATAATTACTTGTGCCTTCTGCTTTTTTTTTTTGAAAACCCAGGAGAACCCAGCGGGCCGGTAAACTCCTGAGGTGGGTATAGTAAAGCCGTCCGTTGATCCAAGCCCCCATACCCCTGGGTAAATTTATATAGGATAGGGAAGCGTATGGTAGGAATCCAACCTGGGTCTTTTTTTACTAGAACCCAAGCCTCCTTTCCACTGCGCCGCACCTGCGGACTTGTACCTTTTGATTTATACATATCCTTCATAAATACATCTCTCTTTACTTTCAATATCCATCATTTTGTTTTTCAAAGACAAACTCATCTCATAATTTTCTACTACATAAGTTTTGTGTACATTGTATCTTCACTATAATGTAATGCATAACTTATTTCATTATTTCTTCACTTTCAATAAATTCATTCATGTCAATAAAGTGATAATGTTTTAAATCCTTTTGAAATATATTTCATTTTGAATTGTGTTGTCAAGTACATACACACATAGAAAACAAAGATACGTTTAACAGTAAAATATAATCAAATTCTAAAATATACTTATGTCATTAAGATGATAGTGTTTTTCCTCCTTTTTTGATGAACCTTTTCATAACCCATATATATATATATATAAGATATTCATAATTTCTCCATTCTCAAAATTTAACCAAATATTAAATCTTTATATGTCTCACATATCTTTTTTACTATATATATTTATATTCAAATATCTTATTCACTTAGCAATAAAACCAGCAATAATCATTTCCTAAACAGAGTTATTATAAATTCAATATTCTAAAAACAACATAATATTTACTGTGAAAACCCGTTTCTTTGACTCTCGGAAATCTACAATAATACATCCTCGATATTCACGTGCTGCAAATCCAAGTGCCGGAGAAGTGGATTCTCAAGGATAAGAAAGAAAATAAAGACATAACAGAATCTCACATATACTATTTCAACATAAACTTTACAGCAGAAATTTAAATACATTTATCAGAGTTAAACATGGACAGTTATATATTTATGTCCTTACAAATGCGAAATACTATAGCACAAGAGTGTGGTGGAAATAGATAAAAATCTTTAGAAAAATCTTCTGACTCCATGCATCAAGCTCCATCCAGATTTCTTCTAAACTAAACCTGACTACTAGGCTGCCCGGGAAAATTAGGGCACCTAGAATTTTAAGGGAAAGGAAAATAAACTCCGGGTCAGTCATAGGATTGGTGTAAGAACTCAAAATATGCGTTTGAAAACAAAAAGGTATCTCATAAGACCACATTGCACATAAACATGGAACAGGTTTTTACCTTATGATAACCAAATCTCTATTATGTAAAAGAAATAAGAAATATTATTTTTATTGACATTTCTTTGAAAACATTTGCAAGTAAACTTACTAATCTTAGCCAAAATTGTTACATTGATTAAATTCCAGCATATTAACCACAAAGTGGGTTCTACAAACAAAATGGCAAGCACTTATTGAAGAATGGATTTTCATACAAATGACCATGTGAAGGGGACTACCTTCCGCCAGTACATCTCTAGAGGAATGTACTGAGGCTATAGAACATCTGCATCTCTACCAACACAAGCCCGACTTACCTCACCCTAGATAGTATCGAATATGTCACCACCCCGGTCGTTACCAACCTAATCCGAGGGCTCATTCACTATACACCACATTAATTTAAATCCAAACGTCATAGCGGGTAGAAATATATCAAGAAGGGGATGATCATACACTAATGGTTGCAAACCACATAGCCTTGCTGCATCTACCCTCTTTCGTCCATTTCTGGGTGTGAGGCTTGAGGTAACGACTACCTTTCACATAGCACATCATCTTTCCTCTTTGAATGCCACATTGTCATTCCATAATCACACAACTTATTTCTACAAACGTATAACTTCTGAGCTCGTACGTCTCAGGAAAGGATGTTAAGCTAAGAGAAGTTGCCTTCTCCGCCACCAAACAGATCATACGTTCATAGAGATCAATTTATGTAATTAGAAATGCAGTGTCAAGCATTAGTCCATACAAGTTATCCAGGAACATGAGAAACTGAAAACCTCTCCTACCACATCCTGTTGGGAGTTACCCTTAGGATTACTAGTGAGAAGTCCTTGCAACCCGAAGAGTTTCAGAAATGAAGGGACCACTGCTACTTTAGTATTTGGGAGCTAACCAAAATTATCAACAAGCAGTCCTTCCACCTCGAAAATCTTCAGTCATTATCCTTCATTTTCTTTATCAGGTCTTCGTTTTTCGAACGCGTACATTGGTTCGAAGTGGTTTTCGGATAAGAATCACTACATTTCGATCCCGGCTCCTTCAAACCAATCATCGATAAAAGAAATGTGCAGTAAATAAGGAATTCTTCATTTGATTTATTACTTCCTTTTTTATCAAAATTCTCTTCAAGTTATATATATCTTTTATAACATTTCTCTCCGATATACATGGAATCATTAAACCTCTCTTATCAAATCCTTTGATTATAAAACCTTTTTTTAAATCTTGGAATAATTCTAAACCATTTCATTTTTCACTTAGGAAAACATTTCCAAATCATTTCATTTAAATCTTACCAAAGATTTCTTAATTCAAAACTCATAATTTTGATTGAGTTAAAACCATGTTATTTAGGATGTTAATCCTAAACCCAGTAAATATTAAGAGAGAAAAATCTATAGAAGTCATCTAATTCTACTCAATATCAATTCTCGTATTCAACAAGTACTTTTGGGGGAATAACAGCGAAACCACCTTTTAAATTCCATGAATAGTATGAGCTCCCTCTTCAGGCTTTAACAGTAAGTATAAAAAGATCATCTCTATAAAATCAAAGTTGTATTTAGTTTAAATTTGGAAAATTTAATCTTTTTATACTTAACTCGTTTCCAACATTCCGACCATATCTATCCCTCGCCCAGGGAAGAGGCTAGGTGAGCCAGGG
Organism: Allium fistulosum; assembly: GCA_030737815.1. NCBI lineage: Eukaryota > Viridiplantae > Streptophyta > Magnoliopsida > Asparagales > Amaryllidaceae > Allium > Allium fistulosum. Next base: position 698,223,481 of record CM060906.1, read on the forward strand.
CACTGGTTGCTCCTGTACATCTTCGTAGTTTAATCACCTTACATCCGGATCTTATGAATAGAAAAATCCAGTCTACTCATCGGCTTTTAGAGCTAAGATTAAACCATTTTATTTGTAATAGCTTTTCTTTAAATCATTTATTTAAACTCTTTTAATAAGGTATAAAAATCCCAAATCATTATTAAAACACTTAATTATCCATTTGAAAACATTTATAAAAGATTTGGAAAAGAATTGTTAAGTTTAAATCTATATTGTTAAGTGCTGCAAAAAGTGCTACGGAAAGTGCTGCAAAAAGTGCTTTTTAAGCTATATTGATCAAAACGACTTTTCTACCATTTGGAAATTCATTGTTATAAATAAAATAACTTTTAAAAGATTTTTAGAATTAAAATTATATTGTTAGACAATTTTAAAGTATCATTTTCAAAGAAATCCAGTTATGGATTCCGAACTGCAAAATTACGATTTTTCAAAAAGCTTGTTTTACTCATGTTTCAAAATCTACTTATCGAAATATCGATTTTCTTTCTTTGTTTGAAAATTATGGATATATTAGTTCGGAAAATTCTTATCCCAAAGAATTCCGAGCTATATTCCATTATATATACTCGTTTGACTTTTATGGCACGAAATCGAGAACTACCGTTACGCGACGCTCCTATTTTTGACTAAATTTTCAATTATCATTCAACTTCACCAAAATACTTCCATATGTTTATAAAATATTTCAAACTCATTTTTAAACCTTTTTAAAGATGTTTAACATTCCATATACACCATTTCATTAAAAAAAAGTGATTTCTTTTCTGCTTATCGATGTGTATTTCTATGACTTGCATATATATTCAACAACGATATTAAATAACCAAACCTGATGATCAAAGAATATTAAACATCCATTGCAAACATCATATCATCATCCAAGAATATAATATAAGTAAGAGTTTCTCACCTTCATTTTTCCAACGGGCTAGTCTAAAATCGGCTATAGCTTCGCTACCGTTGGATCGGAGCTTACGGAATTGAGTCAAAGACCTTAGGGAGGCCATGGCCAAAGCTAGGAAAGGTGGAAGAGCTCGGTCATGGTGGTGATGGGGGATGGCCGTGAGTTTAGGAAGAGGAATGAAGGAGATTCAAACTAATTTTAAAGTGGACCGATAATTCATATGTATTATACGATTTTAAATTTCTTTCGCTAAATGTTTCACCATTATTTTGTTAAGCATAGAAGACATGAAATGAAGCTTGAAGTGGAGAAGAAGACGATAAGAATGTGTCGAAAAAATGTGAGAAAGTGGATGAGTATTTACAGGAGAAAATTTGGAACAAATATCTAATGGTGAAATTACGATTTTTCCCTTGACCCACGCCCCTCCTAGCCTCCCCTTAGTGCACGACTCCCCTCTTTGACATGTGATGGTGATGTTGAGGTGATGGTGTTGTACGGTGAGTTAATTTTTGCTTTTTTTGGCTTAAATGTTAAGTCTTAGCAAATTATTCAATTATTTTGTAATGTGTATATATTTAAGTGTTCATGTACATATACATACATACATACATACATATATATATATATATATTATGTGCATGTGACACGTATATGCATGTGTATGTATGTGCATAAGAGAATAACAACATTTCAAATGACTTCGAACAAGTTTTGTCTATTAAATCGTTAAAAACCGAGAAACCGATTATCGGTCACATTTTCACTTATTAATTTATATACATATATTTGTAAATAGAATTTGAAAATAAATTTATTATCATTTTTAATAAATTAAAATGATCATATTTCATTTATAAAATCATATAAATTAATATTAATAATTATTTACTAAAATCGCTCTTATACCAATAAAGCGATATTGATTTTTCCTTATATTTTTGAATTAATTATTTGTCTTTATAAAATTATCATAAATGTTTACTTAACACTTTATAATTATTTAAATGAATTACTATATTTAAAAATAATTATTTGAATTATAATAATTATTTAAATCATTGAATCATAATTAAATTTAATAAATCAATTATTATATTTAAGGGCATTACTAACATTTAAATTTCAAAAATACAATAAATTATTTTATTTCATATTCTTATTCAATTATATGATAAGCATATGTAACCAGCCCTATGCGCAACATTTTACGATTATATAGCTGTTTATTGATAAAACAATTTCCGACCATTTTATCGATTTAAATTCCGAGGGAAATATTTTTGTAAATATCTATTCAAAATAAGATTACTACTACTTATTATCACTCAAAACAATATTATTTGTATTATCAAACTTTTATTTGAATAATTTGAAAAATAAATATAATTTATTAAAGTGATAAATTTGCGGGTCGTTACATTTACATTGAAATGTCAGTAGATTTATGTTTGGAAATTATTATAGGGACTCCACTTTTAGATAAGAGGGGATAATTTTAGGGGGACACCTATCCATTTTATTATTGTTAGAGGGGCTATAATATAATAATATATAAAAATTTGTTTATAATTTTACCCTACATGTTATTTCTGCCTATTTCACTCACGTAACAAACTCACTCCATCACTTGACAAAACACATCTGTATTCACTAGGGTTTTGATTCACGTCCATTTCACTCACGTAATTAAAGTTAGGGTTTTGATCAATTATCATGGTGCGAACGAAGACTACCAAGAGGAAGTGGCCGGATCCCAATCTAATGGAGTGGCTCTTGGAAAGGTATGTATGGATTTGAAATTTTATGTTGATGATTTAGTATTTTAAGATGAATGCGTGTTTGGAGAAGAAGATGAAAGCGTTGGGTTTTGGTGGCTTTATGTTTTAAAAAACGGTGGAGCTCTGCCGAAAAAATAAAAAATATACAGCCACACATTGTCGAAATAAAATAGCGTACCAAAATAATAATATATATTGTTTCGACACCCTGGTGCATTTATTTCTTTTTTGCGGCAATACCCTGCCGAATCAACATTGGTAGTATGTTATTTTAATTGTTGGCTTTTAATTACTATATTTGAAACTATAGTTATGCTATGTTAATTGAAACTATATTTGGCTTTATGTTCATGTTAAGGGATTATTGGGTTTCAATTACTATTGCGACTATATTATAAACTATATCAGATATTATATCAAAAAATGTGAAAAACAATTAACATAACATACTATATCACATCCACTTATAACATACTATATCACAATTGTTGGCTTTATCTTGCCGTCTTTTACCAATTCAACTCCATATTTATTTGCAAGAAAAAAATACAACTACGTCTACTTGTGTACCACCCACGGCTTCTAATCGAAAGAAGTAAGCTATGGAAAGACAAAAACAATTGCTAGCACAAAAAGGAAAAGAAGTGGATGTAAATGAACAAGAAGACAATGAACACAAACAAAGTTTAAGTGAAAATCAAAGTGAAAATGACAATCATAGTTCTGATGAGGAATCAAATACTAATGATGATGATGAAGGCGATGAAGAGGACGAAAATGTATAACATGAAGAGGTGAAGGAAGAGAGTGATGGTGAAGAAGGTGATGGAGATGATGATAATGTAGAGGAAGAAGAGTTAGAGGAGAAATGAATCTGAATATCAATCATCACTATTGTTCTCATTCAAAGATCATATAACTCATAAAATTTGGAACATCGATGTAAGTTTTCCTTGTATGATGTCGATAATTAATTAAAATTATTTGTTTATATGCTTTGATTAATGTATATATAATCTAGGAACTATGGGGAGTAACCAAAATAGTAAAATTTCATAGTCATGTTGGAACACAAAGGCTGTGGGATTATAAGAATGAATGTAGTTGTTCAGTCAAGATTTTATCAGTTAGTAATGCATGCTCATGAAAAACTTGATAAAGTTCTTATCAATTATTTTATCGAAAATTTTATCCTGAAACAAACACTTTTCATCTACCCTTCGGTGAAATAGGAATTACTATTGATGAATTTGTTCACATGACTTGCCTTCTACCTAAAAGAAGAGCTGTGACAGGACCTCTTGGATGATCTAGGGGCATTAGTTGATGGATCCGTGTCTTGGGATTTACAAGGCAACTGCTTTTCTTGTATTAGCCGGTGAAAAGAAGATTAAATTGGAATGTTTAAGAAGTCAATTTGAAGGTTCCAACGAGTCAGATAGTGATGAAAACAAGATGCATTGTACGATGGCATACCTTTTGTACATGATTGGGTGTTTAGTTTATTGTGATAAATCAGGGAATAAAGTGTCCATGCATTTTCTACAATGCCTTAGGGATTTAAAACAAGTGCATAACTACTTGTTTGAGTTGGTTGTTGCGTAATTTAGGTCAAAGTACAAGAAATGATGTCCACAAAATGACTGGCTGTATGACCTTACTTCAGGTAAGCATATAAGTTTATACTAAGTTTATACCAAAATCATATATAATATCGTATATTATACATATGTTACCAGGTTTTAGGTTTGGATATTTGAGCACTTCCTAAGTCTCAGATGACATAATCAATATGTTGATGCGGTTGAAGGTGATGTGAGAGCCGCTCTCTATTTTGCAAAGGAAACGGGTACGAACTTAGCGTCATATTTGGTTACTCTTAGAGAGAGGATCGATGATATATGAAGCTGCGATGTTATTTGGATCATTTCAAGGAGAAACGACAATTTTACCAATTTCAACAATGTGCGTTATACAACGGTCCTGTTATTTTCTTTGAAACCATTGAACTATATCTCGCCCAAAGATTTATACGACAATTTGGTTATGTTTATCCCATCCCGACTACTCCATTCACTCTTAACAAAAAGAGGTTTAAGTCATTTTCTCGAGGATTTAAAGCTACATATTATGATTTAGGAGATTTTGGTTGGAGTGAATGGAGGAATCATCTCCTTAATGAGAGTCTAAAATCATGAAAAGTTGTTCATCCTTGATGAAAGTTATATGGAGTTGTACAAAAATGCATCTCATCCTCTTGTGGCCAATCTAAAGAAAAGTATTTTTGAACTAATGAATGCTAGTGAACATAATCCACTTCTTGTTCGCATTGTAAGTGCCTTGCTTACATTAATTTGTGTAATGAAACAAAATATGCCTACCGCACATAATACTTGTATTGGCTCTTTGTTTTTCTTTCTAGAAATGTCTACTTCGACATGTTGTTGATTTTATTCGATCATGTGCTCTTAGTGAATCAATGACTCAAGTGTTACAAAAGGTCGAGCGAATAGAGGAATCTAAACTGTTCAAGCTTTATATAGAGACTGTGTTAGTAGAAGAACAAAATGCAGCTATGAAGGCGAGCAAAAGTAAAGAAAGTGGTGCTGGAGTGAAAATCGAGCATGTGAAGAAATTTGCGACTAAAAAAAAGCAGATGTGTTATATAGTTTGTTTTGTTTTATTTTGTGTTTGTTTTATGGTGTTGGAGTGAAAGTGGTGTTGGTTTTTTTCGTGTTATGTACTAAGACAATGTGTTATGTAGTTTGAATGTATTTTAGTGGTTATTTAGACAATGTGGTTTGTGTTGATATAATTTTGATATGGTATGAAGAAATTTGTGATTCAAATTTTTGTATTATTCTGTGATATTGATATCGATATGTTATTCAATGTAGTTTGATATTGATATGGTATTCAATGTTGTTTGAATGTACTATGATAAAGTTTAAATTCGGCTGGTAATTGTTCATATTTTTGTACTATTTTCGATTATGTATGACCGAATAATGGTGTGTGAAACGACACATAGTTGCCGTAAATTCTCTGGTTAGGTAGCAATTGAACAGACAGCTATGGTCGGCCGAAGTTTTATAATAAAAACGGCTAGGTTGTGTCGTAAACTCTCGGGTTGGAGTTGTTGCTATATACACTGGTTAGATGGCAATAAGCTATTGTAGTATTGTATTTAAAACAACCATATTGTGCTGTAAACTCTCGGATTGATATAAATTTTGGAAATAGTGGTCAGACGGCCAGATCGCACCGAAGTACTTCATGTTAAATGAAAATTTGTGGCCGTAAACTCTCGGGTTAGATAGACCTAGCTTAGATGGCCTTGCTCTACCGAAAAATGGCGAAGAAAACGGTATTGCCTCACCAATTTGGCCGTGATTTGTTGTTTTCTACTCGTCGAAATACAACCAAAATAAAGATCCAGTACTTGTTAATTAATCTATCAATTAAACTACAATACAAGTCCTGTACTTGTCGATTATTATGAGTACAATTGAATAACAATTAAACTAGTCATTTTGTCAAAACAACAATTTTGAGTACAACAGAACAACAATTAAACTAGTCAACATCCCATTACACAATTTTTGTACTTGTCATTTCTGCCAAAACAAGAGTACAATTAAACTAGTTAACATCCTAATACAAAATATGTAACGACCCAAAAATCCACATAATTCAAGCCTAAATAAACCACACATGTCCAACCCAAATTAAATGGAAAGACAGATAGTTATGGGAAAGAAAGAAGAAAGAAGAAGAGAAGAGAAGCAGAAGAAAAAGAAACTAAAACAACATAGAATCTCACAACGTAGCGGAACAATAAATAATAAAGATCAATAATCTTTACAAAAGAGAGACTATAATATACATATATCAAATCAGAGTACACAAATAACTAATCATCAACCTGGATATTTATAAAAATCTGCCCTCACAAATGCTGATAATTTGAACAGCTAATGCAGCGGAAAAATAAAACAAATATGGGAATACGTCCTGAAATCTTCCAGCTCGTTTGCTAAGGCTCCAAAGCACCAAATCTAAATCTATAAATATGCTCGGTCTGACCCTACCATTGAAAGGGAGAACACCTGGATCAGTCCGGTAAATCAGTGTGAGAAAACACATCCCAACTAAATTTTAAAGTTATAAAAACTTTTCTTTTTAGAAACAAAAGGTATCTCGTAAGACCATGCTGCATATGAACACAGATGGGTTTTTACCTTACGATAACCAAAATACTTTATACTTGAACAATTTGATATTATTATTAATAACATTTGTTTTGAAAACACTTTTCAAATAAACATATACCAAGTAGGTATCAATACCCAGACAATGTCAAACGGTGTATATGATACCCAAGGGGTAGCTGAAATGTATGCAAAGCATTACAGCTATTTTAGGAATACAATCAAAACCGTAAAGCTCGTATTGTAATTTAGGTTTCCAACATGATAGGGAATTAGTGGCCTTTTCCTTCCTTTGCGGATTTCCATGTATAACAACCGTAGTATCCGATGGCTTCTTGTGCAAGGACTCACACACTATTGTACCATTTATATTGCTACACTACTACGTATCCGGTGGCTTCTTGTGCAAGGACTCACACACTATTGTACCATTTATATTGCTACACTTCTACGTATCCGATGACTTCTCGTGCAAGGACTCACACACCACTATACCATACAATATAAGGGTCCAGAAATCTTCTGTCCCATAAGGCAATAAGGCCTAAAGCAACAAAGGCCTTTTCATTCTGATCCACACATAAACCGATAGCCCGAAATATATGTCAGACCATATCATTACCCGTATCATCTTCGGGGTGTAAGGCTTAAGCCAACGTTTACCTTTCGTATAGCACATTTCACTTTGAATGTAACATTGCCATTTCCAACAACACACTAATTGGTTTCCACAAAAGTACAACTTCTGAGCTCGTATGTCTCAGAGAAGGGTGTTAAGTGTAGGAGAGTTACTTTCTACACCACCAAACAGATGTACGTTTGTAAAAGCCAATGTATGTGGTTCTTAGAAATGCAATGTCAAACATTCATCCATACATGTTGTCCAAAAACAAGACAAACCGAAGGAACTATCCTACCACATCATGTTGGGAATTACCCCTAGAATTAGTAGTGAGCAGTCCTTGCATATCAAAGATTTTCATAACGAAGCACTACTGCCACCATATATATAATATGCATTGCGGGTCTAGTGGCAAGTAGCCCAACATCATGAAGATCTCCGTCTTTAAAAATCATCATCATAACCCTACACTTTCGAATGCATACATTGGTTCGAAGTGGCTTTCGGATAAATCTGATCTCGGTCTCTGCGGACCAACAACGATGAGAGACCCTCAACCTCATATAGAAACTGTAACGACCCGGATTTTTCGATGTTTAATTTGGAATATTTAAATGATTTTAAATATTGAAGTTAGAATATAAAATGATTTTTGAATATCAGGTGGATTTGAATTTTTATTTCAAATATATTGATTTATCGTAAAACGAAAAGGGTGAACAATTGAAAAAGAGTTGAATTGGAATAGAAACGATTTCTAATGTTAATATAAATCTTATTGGAATTTATAATTGAATTAATGAGTGTGTAAAATAGGAATTTCAAGCGATTTCAAATTTTTTGAAATCGTCAATTTAATCGACGCGTTAAAATAGCGATCCAGGGCACAATCTCGGATTTCGACGAAACTAGTTCTATTGGATCCGTATTAATGTATTATTATCGAATTTCAAATTTCATAGCATTTGGATTTACCATTTTGTCGTACGGGATAGAAACGCGCTGAAATTAATATCGAAATTAAATATTTTAATTGGGATGAAAAAGCTATATTCTCCATACGATTGAATTAGGCTTCGGAACTTGTTTCATTGGGTTCGAAATAGGTTTATAACATTATAAATGCCGGGTGGCACGCCTCAATAAGAGATTGAGATTTCGCTGTATGAAATATGGGATAATTTGAATGGATAAATATAAAATCAAATCGTGGTCAACTCAGCCTAACCTATAGCCGCCCTGTAACAACCCGCATATTTTACGATTTTATATTTAAATATTTTATTTAAATATAGCATCGTTAGTCGGATTAAAGTCCGAAATGTCACTTTTTGCAAACAATCGAATTGGGACTCGAGACCACTTCCATTGAGTCCAAAATGGTGTTTGCGACTTTTTTGAGTATAAGCTTTGATATGTTTGGAGTAAGTTGAATTTTACTGTTTTCTTAGTGGGCTTTTGGGTTTGGGTTTCACCCAACTCATTCTATAACCTAACTCAGCCCTTCTCTTCATCCATTCATCCTCATTTCATTTCTTTCTCTCAAGCTCAACTGAAAATGGGGAGAGGAATGGGAAATTAAAATTCAAAACTCTAGTTTCTTTTGCAAACTCCATTTCTTGCTCCAAAAATCCAGGTGAAGCTTAGGTAAGCCTTCTTTCCACCTTCTCCATCTCAATCTCTCTTCAATTTCTAAAATGTTCTAAACCCTAACTTAGGAAATGTTTTCTTTTGAGCTTAGATTGAAGCTCCTTGGGTTGAAATTGAAGAGTGATTGTGCTAGCCTTGCGTTTGAGCTTCTTATCTTTGTTTTTGAGTTAAAAAGGTGAGTTTTGAACTCACATCTACTTCTCTTGATATCATTGATGTTAGGTATGAATTCCTAACACTTATTCATGTTCATTTGCTTTTGGTTTGAATTGATTTGGTGAACATTTCAATTTTTGGTGTTTTGAAGTCTAAAACTCTAAAAGTCATAGCTTTGATGTTTGAACATGCTTTTGGTGTTATATTGAAGAGCCAATAGGGCTGGGTTGTCGATTGGCATAAACCCCTAGCGCCCATTGCTCGTCCGATCGAAAATTGGAAGAATTGCTCTTCATTTGGATAGGCTGAAAAACAGCCCCAGTGCTAGTCAATGGACTGACCCTCTGCAGTCAGTCGACTGGCTGTAGCAAATAAATGTTCCTGGGGTTGTCTGCAGGAACATGGAGTCTATGTTTCCTGCAGTCAGTCGACTGGCCTCTGTAGTCAGTCGACTGACTGCAGGAAATGAAATTTTCGAGTTTCTGGATCAGTCGACTGGCCCCCTACAGTCAGTTGACTGACCTGCTTGTTTTTGCCTATTTTTGCCTATTTTGCTTGGTTTCCAATTTCAATCGATTCGTGTCAATTCCAATTAGTTGTTATTGCATATTTGACTTTGATGATTCCTTTTTGATTTCATACACGGGTTTTTATAAAATGATCTCTTTAAATTGTATTAAAAGCTCGTTTCTCCAATTTATAATTTCTATTTAAAACACACACACACACAATCTTGCACTTCGAGCGAAGAGGGAGGAGAAATAAATGATTAGATAAAACGCGTGCTATGAACACGTGCGTTCCTCTTTTCAGTTAATTCCAAATCTATTCGTTTGACCGTTTTGACCTTTGGGTCTGGTTTACCGATGAGATGAGGTGAACTTTGTACTGCTTTGAGTCTGAAATTGGCTAACGGTTAGTAAACCGTTTAGTGCGAACGTGGGGTATAGGACTCACGTTAACATTTTCCGGGTTCCTTTCTGAGAGTTGTGACACATTCCGCCGGACAGTGGTGTCCAGTACCACCACTACGGTTTGTTGCCTTCGGGCATTGCCTTTTGGCGTTGCCTTAGGGGTTTGTTGCCTTCGGGCTTGAGCCTTCGGGGTTTGTTGCCTTCGGGTGTTTCCTTTTGGCGTTGCCTTCGGGGTTTGTTGCCTTCGGGCTTGAGCCTTCGGGGTTTGTTGCCTTCGGGCGTTGCCTTCGGGGTTTGTTGCCTTCAGGCGTTGCCTTTGGGCGTTGCCTTCGGGCGTTGCCTTCGGGTGTATGGATCCTTGTTACAGTACTAGGCTCGAACATCTTTTGTTTCTTTGACAATTATATTCCCCTAGTGTATCGCCCTTCGGTGTAGGTTCTTTGAACCACACGATTTATAGCGATTACCTTTTGGAAACTTGTGTTACCTTTATTGGTATTTGTTATTTGCCTTTTGGCTTGTTTTGGGATATGATATCCTTGGCTATTGGAGTTGCCTATGATATGAGGCTTGTTTTGATTCATCTTATGTTAGATGATTTGATTATCTCTTTTGGAGATATTGTGGTACTTTATGATCTTGTATGTTCATTATCATTTAGTTTATCTAACTGATTTGTTTAGCCAGACTGACCCGTGTATTTTATACTCAGGTTAGACCGAGATGTTTCAGGTTAGGTACATTGGACTTAGCCTATTTTGCTTCCGCATGGACTATTCTGCTAGCTCCTTTTTATCATAGCATTTTGTGTAGTCCTTTTTGTCTGTAACTCTGATATGTACTCTATTGACTCATTTGTATATTGTGGTTTGCTTTACCACTTGACATGTATCATGTTGTAAACTCTGTGATGTATCTGTATATGTGAAAATGTATGTGATGATCTACTGTTCTATGACGTGTATTACATTTGAGTTGTCGTATTTATTCTAATAGATCCTTCAGCCACCTATGGCTTTGTATTAAGTATTTATTCGATATGTCGATCCATTTAAGTAAGAAGTGGCATTTGTCTGCGTATTCAATAGATAATTAAGACAAGGTTATAGATAGTCGCTCCTATCCAGCTCTATTCTTCGTATTAGCAGACGGTGTTACCTAGGAATACTCTTTGCTAATGTGGGTCTCGGAGTGGGGTGTCACAGCTTGGTATCGGAGCTAGGTTCAGAACAAATATGATAAACATAGAACAGAGACACATATTACGGTACATCAAAGTGTAGTACGAATGTTATGAATCTTTGAATCATCGTGCCATAGGAATTAATTTGAGTCTTTGTACCGTTCTATCCTATTTTCTTTTGTGATGCTTTATTTTATCAATCAAGTTTGTTTGATATTCATTTTGGAGAATAACCTTTTTCCTCTTCTGTCTTTTTCTTTCTTTCTTAAAGAAGAAGAGATGGTTAGATCTGGCAGTCCCAGTGCCGGTCAATCCAGTAGTCCTTCTCTGGATGGCGTATTTATGACTGCTCAACAACTTTTGGATCTTGTAAAGAATCAAAGGTTTATCCGTGCTTTAAGTAAGAACCCCGAAAGGGTTTTACCTCTGAAATTAGAAGTGCCTTTTGACCAGTTTGTAGATATCGCCCTTCGATTTGAAGAGGCCGATAAAGATAATGATGTTGAAGTTGTGGATGCCAAGCAAAACTTCAACATCAACGGGAAGAGGCACATCAAGTTCAAAAGTCCTAATCCCAACAAAAAAGGGAAGCAAGAATTTTTCCCTTCCAAGAAGAAAAAGCCTGTTGAATCTGGCTCTAATTCTCAATCTGCTGGAACACCTTCCATTCGAAAGTGTTTCAATTGTGGTTCTCCTGATCATATGATCCGAGATTGTCCTAAGCCTCTCTTCTGCCGTTATTGCAAGAAGGAAGGTCATCGTATTTCTACCTGCCCTTCTGCTCCTACTAATGTCAAGTCTGGCAAGCTTTATGTTGCTAAAGCTTCTGGAGGTTCCTCTTAGCCCAGAGGTAATTCTCCTTCTATCCTTGATGGCATTATTATGTTTTGTGATCATTCTATTTGATTTCTTTTGATACGGGTGCCTCCCACTCTTTTATATCAAAAGAACTTGTTGATTCTTTTTCTTTAAATATTTTTGTTTGATGACTTCACTGAGAATTGCGAATTCGGTTGGTGGATCCGCAACACTCAGTTTGCTTTGTGAAAATGTCGAGATTATTTTTGTGATTATTCTTTTCGAGCTGATTTGCATGTTATGTGTTATTTAGGCTTCGAAATTGATTTTTGGGAAAGGATTTGTTTAATTATTATGAAGGCCATATCCTATGTCCATTGTGGACTATTCTTCTTCGACATCTTCAATCTGTTAAACATATTTCTTTTGTTCTTAATGATTTTGATTTCCAAATTCGGGGATATCATTTTAATTCTTTAAACTCACTTGATGAGGAAAGTGTTATTTCTCTCGTTCAAGTAGTTTGTGAATTTTCTGGGATATTTGAGCTTGTCTTAAGATTATCACCTAAGAAATCTTTTGAGTGGTGCTAAGGTCTTTTCAGCTCGACCTTGCCACTGGTTTTCATCAACTACGAGTTGCGGAAGGTAGCATCCTCTTACCGCATTCCACACTCGTTGTGATTTTTGTGTTGGTTCGTTATGTCATTCGATGTGACGAACCTTCTACTTTATTCCATCCATTTTGTGAATCGAGTGTTCTATGAATATCTCGATTAGTTTATCCTTATATTTATTGATTATGGATGAAAGTACCAAATTTAAAATTTGCAAATCTTTTTAATAAGATATTTATAAGTATAATTGGGTTTTGTTCTTAAACGAGCAAAGAGTATTTGTAAATTTTATAAGAGACATGGTTATCAGATATAAGATAATTTTGTGTTGTGCCCATTGAGTGCTTTAAGAATTCTGGTCGATGCGCTTGATCAACGTTATCGATAGGAATCTTTTAAACGCTATGATGAGACAGTCAAACACAGTAAATTCTTGTAAAAAGTTAATTTTTCTATAAAGATGAATATATATAAAGTTAATTATAATTTTGAAAGTCTTAGCTTTTCGGGAAAGAGAATCGATTAAAGGAACTCTTTTCCGATGCTTTTATTCTTGCGGTTCCCGAAGGGAACCAAGCCTTTATTGTTTGTACCGATACAAGTCGTATTGGTTTTGGTGTCATTCTCTTGCAAAGGGGAATGTGTTATCGCATTTGCTTCTTGAAAATTAAAGCTTATCGAGACTAGATATGCCGTTCATGATCTAGAGCTCGTGGCTATTGTTGTCGCTCTTAGAATTTGGTTCATTGTCATTTGGGAGAGAAATTTGTTCTCTATACCGATCATAAATCTTTGAGATATTTGTTTACTCAAAAAGGAACTCAATTTGCTTCAAAAACGTTGGCTTGAGTTCCTTGCATCTTATGAGCTTGATATTTTTATATACTTCCGGAAAGGGCAATCGTGTTGTCAGTGCCCTTAAGCCGAGAGCAATAGGCGGATGTTTCTTTGTTGATATCCGAATGGAATGATCTCGAGACTTTATCCACTTGTGAGATTTGAGATCGTGAATTCAATTCATGTTCATCTCTTGTTTTGTGTAGCCTTAAGGCTCATCCTTCTCTTTTGGACCGTACCTCTTTTGGCTGAACTCTATGTCCTGTTTTATTGCATGGAGTTCCTACTTCTATTGTTAGCAATCATGATCCATTATTTTACTAGTGGATTTTGATAAGGTCTTCAAAACCTTTGGGAACACAGCTTAATTTTTAGCACCGCTTATCCTCCTCAATCCGATGGATAAACCGAGCGTGTGAATCAAACTCTTGTAGATCTCTTTCGTGCATGTGTTCTTGATTTTGGCGGAAGTTGGGAAGATCGTATGTCTCTTGTTGAGTTTTCTTCCTATAATAGGCTTCCAATCTAGTATTGGTATGGCTCCTTTCGAGGCACTCTACGGAAGGCCATGCCGATTTTATTTGTGTTGGCTTGAAGCCGGTGAGAAGCTGGTTTAGGGTCCAGATTTTATTGGTGTCCATTCGTGTTTCACCTTTGTTGGGTGTTGTGCATCTCAGTCGATCGGGAAAGTTAGCACCTCGATATGTTGGTCCATTTCCCATCACCGAACGCATTATTTCCATGGCTTATCACCTCTTTTAGTACCGGCTCAATTCTTTTGTTATTCTTGATGTTTTCCACGTCTCTCAACTACGGAAATACCTTAGGGATTCCGATTCTGTCCTTGAGCCCGGTGTAATTGAAGAAATTGAAGTTTCACCAAATTTGACTTATGAGCAACATTATATTCGTATCATTACTTCGAAGGTTGAACGCCTTTGAAATAAAGATGTTCTTCTTGTAAGAGTTCAATGGTCCTCAAATCCTAAGAATTGCTATTGGGAATCCAGAGAATCCTTTGAGCGAACACATCCGGACTTACTCTTTCGTGCTCTTTATGGTGGACTTCTTATTTCATATTTTCTTTTGTGTTGATATGCTTTTATGGTTGTTACTCTTTATTTTCTTCTTAAGTATTGCGAGGACGCAATTTCTTTAAGGAGGGGAGTCTGTAATAACCCGCATATTTTACGATATTATATTTAAATATAGCGTCGTTAGTCGGATTAAAGTCCAAAATGTCACTTTTTGCAAACAGTCGAATTGGGACTCGAGACCACTTCCATTGAGTCCAAAATGGTGTTTGCGACTTTTTTGAGTATAAGCTTCGATATGTTTGGAGTAAGTTGAATTTTGCTATTTTCTTAGTAGGCTTTTGGGTTTGGGTTTCACCCAACTCATTCTATAACCTAACTCAGCCCTTCTCTTCATCCATTCATCCTCATTTCATTTCTTTTTCTCAAGCTCAACTGAAAATGGGGAGAGGAATGGGAAACTAAAATTCAAAACCCTAGTTTCTTTTGCAAACTCCATTTCTTGCTCCAAAAATCAAGGTGAAGCTTAGGTAAGCCTTCTTTCCACCTTCTCCATCTCAATCTCTCTTCGATTTCTGAAATGTTCTAAACCATAACTTAGGAAATGTTTTCTTTTGAGCTTAGATTGAAGCTCCTTGGGTTGAAATTAAAGAGTGATTGTGCTAGCCTTGCATTTGAGCTTCTTATCTTTGTTTTTGAGTTAAAAAGGTGAGTTTTGAACTCACATCTACTTCTCTTGATATCATTGATGTTAGGTATGAATTCCTAGCACTTATTCATGTTCATTTTCTTTTGGTTTGAATGATTTGGTGAACATTTCAATTTTTGGTGTTTTGAAGTCTAAAACTCTAAAAATCATAGCTTTGATGTTTGAACATGCTTTTGGTATTGTATTGAAGAGCCAATAGGGCTGGGTTGTCGATTGGCATAAACCCCTAGCCCCCATTGCTCGTCCGATCGAAAATTGGAAGAATTGCTCTTCATTTGGATAGGCTGAAAAACAGCCCCAGTACCAGTCAGTCGACTGACCCTCTGCAGTCAGTCGACTGGCTGTAGCAAATAAATGTTCCTGGGGTTGTCTGCAGGAACAGGGAGTCTCTGTTTCCTGTAGTCAGTTAACTGGCCTCTACAGTCAGTCGATTGACTGCAGGAAATGAAATTTTTGGGTTTTTGGATCAGTTGACTGGCCCCCTGCAGTCAGTCGACTGACTTGCTTGTTTTTGCCTATTTTTGCATATTTTGCTTGGTTTTCAATTTCAATCGATTCGTGTCAATTCTAATTAGTTTTTATTGCATATTTGACTTTGATGATTCCTTTTTGATTTCTTACACGGGTTTTTATAAAATGATCTCTTTAAATTGTATTAAAAGCTCGTTTCTCCAATTTATAATTTCTATTTAAAACACACACACAATCTTGCACTTCGAGCGAAGAGGGAGGAGAATTAAATGATTAGATAAAACGCGTGCTATGAACACGTGCGCTCATCTTTTCCGTTAATTCCTAATCTATTCGTTTGACCGTTTTGACCTTTGGGTCTGGTTTACCGATGAGATGAGTTGAACTTTGTACTGCTTTGAGTCTGAAATTGGCTAACGGTTAGTAAACCGTTTAGTGCGAACGTGGGGTATGGGACTCACGTTAACATTTTCTAGGTTCCTTTTTGAGAGTTGTGACACATTCCGCCGGACAGTGGTGTCCAGTACCGCCACTACGGTTTGTTGCCTTCGGCGTTGCGTTTTGGCGTTGCCTTCGGGGTTTGTTGCCTTCGGGCTTGAGCCTTCGGGGTTTGTTGCCTTCGGGCGTTGCCTTCGGGGTTTGTTGCCTTCAAGGGCTTAAGCCTTCGGGGTTTGTTGCCTTCGGGCATTGCCTTCGGGGTTTGTTGCCTTCGGGCTTGAGCCTTCGGGGTTTGTTGCCTTCGGGCGTTGCCTTCGGGTGTTGCCTTCGGGCGTTGCCTTCGGGCGTATGGATCCTTGTTGCAGTACTGGGCTCGAGCATCTTTTGTTTCTTTGACAATTATATTTCCCTAGTGTATCGCCCTTCGGTGTAGGTTCTTTGAACCACACGATTTATAGCGATTACCTTGTGGAAACTTGTGTTACCTTTATTGGTATTTGTTATTTGCCTTTTGGCTTGTTTTGGGATATGATATCCTTGGCTATTGGAGTTGCCTATGATACGAGGCTTGTTTTGATTCATCTTATGTTAGATGATTTGATTATCCCTTTTGGAGATATTGTGGTACTTTATGATCTTGTATGTTCATTATCATTTAGTTTATCTAACTGATTTGTTTAGCCAGACTGACCCGTGTATTTTATACTCAGGTCAGACCGAGATGTTTCAAGTTAGGTACATTGGACTTAGCCTATTTTGCTTCTGCATGGACTATTCTGCTAGCTCCTTTTTGTCATAGCATTTTGTGTAGTCCTTTTTGTCTGTAACTCTGATATGTACTCTATTGACTCGTCTGTATATTGTGGTTTGCTTTACCACTTGACATGTATCATGTTGTAAACTCTGTGATGTATCTTTATATGTTAAAATGTATGTGATGATCTACTGTTCTGTGATGTGTATTACATTTGAGTTGTTGTATTTATTTTGATAGATCCTTCAGCCATCTATGGCTTTGTATTAAGTATTTATTCGATATGTCGATCCATTTAAGTAAGAAGTGGCATTTGTCGGCGTATTCAATAGATAATTAAGACAAGGTTATAGATGGTCGCTCCTATCCAGCTCTATTCTCTGTATTAGCAGACTGTGTTACCTAGTAATACTCTTTGCTAATGTGGGTCTCGGAGTGGGGCGTCACACGCCCCATCAACTGATTTGCGCCACCCTACTGGTACGTATAGCCACCCTCGTTTTTAAAATTGAGTCAATCCTTTCCTTCTTCTTCAGTTCATACTCACGTAGAATAGAAAAAGAAACAAAAAGAAAATCGAAATCCTCTCTACATAAAAAAATAGTGTCGTAAGGCCATGGCGCCTGCTACGCACGCGAGGCCAGAAGGAGGAGGGGGCACGCTTGCGCTCGCGCGAAGGGTAGGGGGAGTCAGAAAACTTGGGGAAGCTCGCTCGCGATTTCGGTCAAGGCATGGGTGGTAGGTGAGGCCGCGATGGGCGCGTGTAGGGGATTGTGGCCGGCGATCTAAGTTGGTGGTAGTAGGCATTCGTGGGTAGGGTTTTGGAGCTGGGGCTGTACATGTGTTCGTCAGGTGATGCAAGGAGGGGTTTCGGAGGCCGAAGTTTGGGGATTTTGGTGGATTTAGGAAGGACTGTGAGGCCAGGTGGTGAAGGCATGATCGAGCCAGGAGTTCGACGGTTTTGGGTTTGGCAAGTCGGCATTCGAGGTCGAAGGGAAGACGAGCGTGTGTTGGTTCGTGAAGCCAGGCAGGTGATAGTTTGTTAAATTTAAATTTAAATTTAAATTAAGTATGATAATGATAGTTTTAAGTTATTTCAAATGTTAATAAATTTGTAATTCATTTATACGAGGTCAAAATTGCATGAAACAGGCTGGTTAGTAAGGAGATAGGCTACAAGCTGGGATTTTAGATTTAAATCAAACGTTGTTCGATTTAATTTAAATTCTGGATATTCGGCAAATTAAAAATCAAGGTGAGTGAATCTCACTCATTTTGGATTGATAGTTTAGTTTAAAATGTTGAAAATTAATTATTGATTGACTAGATGAATTGATAATAATTATTATCAGTTGGATGTTATATTATATATATATATAGTAGTATATATATTAGTATTTGGATATTATTCCCGCCTATTGGAGCGGATGAGACCTTATGTGCCATGTACAATAGCGGATGACCTTATATACCGCGATATCCCGCCTCGAAGCGGGATTGGTATTTTATGTTGTCTAACATCTTTAGATGCAGGGAAACAAGTTGGAGGGATCCAACTGGATTCGAGGTCGAAGGGAAGACGAGCGTGTGCTGGTTCGTGAAGCTAGGCAGGTGATAGTTTGTTAAATTTAATTTAAATTAAGTATGATAATGATAGTTTTAAATTATTTCAAATGTTAATAAATTTGTAATTCATTTATACGAGGTCAAAATTGCATGAAACGGGTAGGTTAGTAAGGAGATAGGCTACAAGTTGGGATTTTAGATTTAAATCGAACGTTGTTCGATTTAATTTAAATTTTGGATATTCGGCAAATTAAAAATCAAGGTGAGTAAATCTCACTCATTTTGGATTGCTAGTTTAGTTTAAAATGTTGAAATTAATTATTGCTTGACTGGATGAATTGATAATTATTATTATTAGTTGGATGTTATATTATATATATATAGTAGTATATATACTAGTAGTTGGGTATTATTCCCGCCTATTGGAGCAAATGAGACCCTATGCACCCCGCATAATAGTGAATGACCGTATATACCGCGATATCCCGCCTCGAAGCGAGATTGGTATTTTATGTTGTCTAACATTTGTGGATGCAGGGAAACAGGTTGGAGGGATCCAACTGGATTCCTCAAATATATTGTTTATTTTTCATATATAGTAATATATGATGTGTTAGAATAATTTGTTACAGATTATTGTTGTGATGTGAATTATTGGATGCTATAGTAGCACTGGCTTGAGTTTTGGTATTTTAAATACCATAAAGATATTTTTTCTTTTTGAATTTTTGAGAAATTAAAAGAAGATTTTGGATATAAAAATATTTATATCGAAATTTGGTTTTTTTTAAAGGAATCGATTTGGATAAACAATAATTGGCTTTGGGTTGTATTTAACTATTCATAAAAATATTTTAAATAGAGATTTTAAAATAATTTATATAAAGGATTTTTTTTAAACGATTGATTTTAAATGATATTTCTGGAAAATATGAAAGGGAGTTGAAATCGGTATTTTAAATGGATTTGTGGAATAAATGGAATTTATTAAGAAATGAATTTATAAAATGAGATTTTATAAAGGGAATTAGTTTTATAAACAAGTGAAACTCAAAGGAGATATAAGTTTATAAATGGTGTTTATAAATAAAGGGAAATGATATTTGTTGATAAATTGGAAATATAATTTCACAATGTGAATTTATATCGAGATGTGGAAATAGACTTTTGAGAAAAATAGTGAATTCTATTTTGAACAGTGAGAATGGTTAGGGAATCGAAATGAAATCGATGTGTTATAAATCAAGAGGGGTTTATAAATTGAAATTGGTTATTTGAATTTAAAATATATATTTCTATTGAGAAGTCAAGTTTGGGTTAAAAAGGAAATATTATTTTTTAAACTATGTAATTAAAAGCTAGTTATTATTGAAATAATTCAAAAGTGAATTTTTCAAATACCTAATATTAATTGAAATAAAATTCTAATTTTTATAATCAGCTTTGTAAACTGATTAGTTTATATAAAAATAAGTTAGAAATGAGTTTTGATGTTTTATTTAAAACTGTGTTGATATTTAAATAATTGTCTAAGCGTGTTTTGAAAATAAATTACTATTCTTTAAAAATATTTATTATATACATATAGAGATTGGGAAGTGATTGGAATTGATTTATAAATGCTCTCGAGATTTATAAACGGAGTGTGTTAAATGGTTATGATTTTTATAAGAGAAATCTTAGAGTAGAATTCTGAAAAATTTAAGGAAATTTCTGAATCGTTGAAATAAGAGAACTTCGAAAATGAATTAGAATTCATAAAGGAAGTTAGAAATGGGTGGTTGGAAATATAGACTAGTGTAATCGATTTTTTGGAAAATTTAAAGGAAATTAATTAATGGATTCCAAAACTTAAAGAATTTGTTAAAAGTGAGATAAGGAATTTACAAGTGAATTGTAAAGGAAGAGAAATAGGAAATAAATGAAATATTTCCTAAGTATTGAAAATAAAGGATTTTGGGAAGTTATACTTAAAAATATTTTCTAAGTATTGAGATAGTTTGAAATTTTCCTATTGTGGATTTAAATATTTGAAATTCTTTCCAAATACTGAAATATTGAAAGAGATGAATATACATCTTTGTAAAGATATTTTGAAATGAATGTTTTTGGAAAGATTTATAAAATAAGCCCTAGTGACTGCTTATGGATGTTATTTGATAGTTAAATAACCGATTATCAAATCTGGCCAAATTCGTTGATCGTTTCGAAGAGACCGAGATCAGATTTAATCATCCGAAAACCACTTCGATCCGATTTGTGCGTTACGAATTGGAATATCATGAAGCTTATGAAGACGGTGATTTTTGAAAAGATTGGTTTGTCCAGACCCAGGACAACCCATTTGGATGAATGCTATCAGAACATCATCATTGGAGGACGATGAGGATTTTAAGTAGAATTGTTCTTGAAAGGTAATCGTTAGTCTCAAGCCTCATTAACCGGGATTGACTAAAACATGGGAGATGCAGCAAGGTTAAGTGGGTCGCACCTAATTAGGGTATGTTATCACCTTTCTAGATACCCTCGGATATATATTATAAATTATGGATATGGTTGTGCATGGAAAAGTGAGCGCTCCATTTTAAGGGTGGGAACACCTGGGGTGATAACATATTCGGTTTGATCCAGGTTAGGGGTAGGTCGGTCTTGTGTTGGCAGGGGATCCCGGCGAGGTCCTCGATACATTTTTCTAGAGGTGTACTGTGATTGGCGGTACCCTAGTAGCCCAGTCATTGTATGAAATCCATTCTCCAATAAGCGCCGTACGGTTTTGATTGTGCCTAACTATGCTGGAACGTGAGATGCAAGCATTTCAGCTATTTTCTTTTTACTTTGTTTAGACACTATTATAATATCAGATGATTTTGATAAAAATGTTTTGGTTATCGTAAGGGAAAAACCCGTCGTGTTTATGTGTGACGTGGTCTTACGAGATACCTTCGTTTTTTTAAAGGATTTTGATAACTTTAATAATTCAAATTGAGTATGTTTTCTCACGCTGGTTTTCCAAACTTACTCGGGTGTTATTTTATTATAATACTCGGGTCAGACCGAGTATTACAGATTTAGGATAGGATGCTATGGAGCTCAGGAGACGAGCTGGATGACAAAGATATATTTCCGTACTTGATTTATATTTCCACTGTATGAGGACAAGTTATTATAACTGTCCAGATTGATGTATTGATTGTTGTACTCTGATGATTGTAAGTATAAAACAGTTATAGATTCTTTTGTATAAAAGTCTGTTATTATATATTATATTTTGTTTCCGCTACGATGGTGAGATTCTGTGTTGATTGTTTCTAATTCTCTTCTACCTCTTCTTCTTCTTCACCCCTACCGATCGGTGTTTTCGGCACTTGAATATACGGCATGTTATACAGTGAACGTATAGATGTCGATTTTCGAGGATCGAAAAACCCGAGTCTCTACATTTGGTATCAGAGCTGAAGGTTAAGTGAGAACCTTGGCTTTGGTGGGGATTACTCATTAGAGATAGGGTCAGCAGTATCCTAGAATGAGTTCAGTGTATTATAGATATGAGCGTGTATTTATTAGTGAATATAAAATGTTTTATATTGTGTTGATTGATCTGTTGAGTGGCAAATTAATTCTGGTCGAATAGTGGGACACCACTAAATCGATAGGAGTTTCTAAACACTTGAACATGGTAAACTGACACAGTATGGTTTTGAAGTGGGTAAATGAAATAATTTTACCCAACTATATTTTGATATAAAAGAAATGATTTTCTGCAATTATTATAGTATATTTGGAGTGTTTGGATAATATGATTATAATCGGAACAAGATTATAAAAATTGGAATGGTTATATATAACCAAATTGAAATTGTATAAGCATGACTTGTGCAAATGAATTGTAAATAAAAATGGATTCAAACCAGAATTTGGAAATTTAAAATCCCGGAAGCTTTGAGAAATGTTTTAAATGGATTTAAACTTAGTATTTGGGAATTTTGAAATCTCAAAAATTTTGAAAATGTTATCTAAAGTGTTTGAAAAAAAGTAACAGTGATATTAGATTAGGAAATGTTTTAAATGGATTTTTGAGGTGATAAAGCACTGAACTCACTTTAGTCGCTGGAAAATAATTCCGATGATGATCGCGACATAATCGGTGTTCATTTGAGAGTTTCTAAGTGATGGATTCCTACCGTAGAAATTTGATATGATGATTTTTGTTTGGAAACAAAGATTGTTTTGGGAATCTCGAAGGGAATTTTTTTGGATAAAAACCAGATTTGGTTTAAATGTGAAAAGTGGGATTTGGTGTATATATATATATATACGATTTCAAAGTGATTTGGAATTAATACCGGGTATTTGAATTCTGAAATCCCCAGCTAAAGGCTTTAGAAATATTAGAAAACAAGTTTTTGAACTTGTAAGTGGAGGATGATATTTATATGGAAAGAAGTGTGAAAACTAAATTTTGAAATTAAAATTTAAAGTGAGAAAAGTTAAAAGGGAATTTAACTTAAGTTGAAGGGATGAAATTTAAAAAAAAAATTGATTGTGGTTTGAATGGAATTAATGAAATGGTGAGTTAACTTAAGCAAAGTTAAATGGAATAAATTAGTAAAGTGAACTAATTAAATGAATTGAATTGAAAAGAATTGGATGTGTATAAATGAAGGAAACTAGTAATATGAATTGAAACAAATATTAATAGTTGATTGAATTGAATGTAATGGAAGATATTGAATATAAAGTTTGAGTTGTGAAATGGATATATAACTAGAAGTTATAAAATTTGAAATGAAATCAACTCAAATAGAGAATTTATGAAAATGTGGAAAATAAATTGTATGAATTGGAATTTAACTTAAGCTAAGTTAAATAAAATTTGAATTGGAATTAGAAATGTTATTGAATTGAATTGAATATAGAGTTTGAATTATAAAACGATTGTATGACTATAAGTTATAAAATTTGAATGGACTAAAATTTTAAGTGAATTTTTTGGAATTGTGAGCAAATAAGTTAAATAGCTTACAAAATTGGAATTAATGGAATTGAACAACCAAAATAACAATGATGTGGTATCTTAAAGTGAAGGAATAAAAATCCAAACTTGAATTATAAAATGAAATTGAACTCGAGAAAATTAAATGAAGTGATTTTTGAAATAAAAATCAGAAATTGAATGTGGAATTTGAGTTATAAATAAAAATTCAACTTAATTGTAAGTGAAATAAATATATTTTGGAATGTGTCGAATAAAATAGGAATTGAATTGAAATAGTAATGACTTAAGTATAAATAAATTCAGTTTAAAGTGTAAATAAATTGAATGTGGCCTTGGAACTAATTAAATAAATTCGAGAATGAATTTGAGTATGGAATTAAAAATTTGAAGTGGATTATGTAAATGAACTAATGAAATTAATTAGTAAAATGGAATGAAATTTGACTGAATGAGAATCAATCTGAAAATGAAAAGGGGATTTGGTTGCAAGAGTAATAAACTTAAGTTATAAAGTTGAAATAATTTGCAATAAATGAATTAACTTGAGTTAATATTTTTGATGGAAGCTTGGCTCAAATAAATTTTGTGAAATGGTTATTTAATGAAGTAGCATGGAATGATTCCGAGCCAAATAAAATGGATTTGAATATAATGAATGTTGATATGAATGGAATGTAAATAAATTGATTGAGAATTAATTTAAAATGGAATAGAATTGAATATAAATTGATTTGGAATCAAATTAAAATAGCTATAAACTGAAATGATTATTCTATTAAATGAATATCGCCGAATTTGCATGGAAAAATTGTCGTTTGATGAAAACGGAAGTAAATAAAATTCTATGAATTAGTAGAAAGTGAATAAACTGATTTTTAAACCAATTTGGAATGAATATGAGTTTGTTTGATATAAATATGAATTGAATGCAAATAATTGGGTTGTAAATCATTCGAATTGAATGAAATGATATATAAATCGATTGAAATTAATAATCGAATGTTGGAACCTTGTGGATATTAATAAATTCATGCTATGGCATGGTTGTTAGTGAAAAAATTATGTGTTAAAGTTGTTAAAGGAATGAAATGTTATTGATTTTCATATTTACGAAACTCACGTGGTTTAAATTGAGTAAGTACAGGTACCAGGAGGCTATTGGGCTAGATTTGGATTGCGTAATTGCATATTAAATAAGCCGCTTGGTTAAAAACGCTAATATAATGTATGTTTTTGGATTAAATACCGCAAATGATATAAATATTGATATATGTTGTGTTTTCCGACCATGTGGGTCGATATATATATTTTTATCTCTCTTGTCATATTGCAAAAGGCTCTTTGTAGAAAGGAGACTCTGCCAAAAAATTTCAAAAATTTAGGGTGTTAGAATTTTTTTGAAAACTTTTGTTATCTAAAAAGCCGAATTTTGAATTGTAATGAAAATAAAGGGTTTTGAACTACAAATGGAACTAATTGTTTAGTTGAAACTAAAGGATTTAGAAATGTGAAACATCAAGGTAACTTAGTGGGTTTTTGAAAAGTAACGGGTTTGGATCATTCGTCCTACCATAACAATTTCGGGGACAAAATTCTTTTAAGGGGGAAGGAATGTAATGACCTGAATTTTTCGATGTTTAATTTGAAATATTTAGATGATTTTAAATATTGAAGTTGGAATATAAACTGATTTTTGAATATGGAGATTTTGGTTGAACAAGTGGATTTGAATTTTTATTTCAAATATATCGATTTATCATAAAACGAAAAGGGTGAACAATTGAAATAGAGTTGAATTGGAATAGAAACAATTTCTAATGTTAATATAAATCTTATTGGAATTTATAATTGAATTGATGAGTGTGTAAAACAGGAATTCAAGCGAATTCAATTTTTTTGAAATCATCGATTTAATTGACGTGCTAAAATAGCGATCCAGGACATAATCTCCGATTTCGACAAAACTAGTTACATTGGATCCGTATTAATGTATTATTATCGGATTTCAAATTTCGTAGCATTTGGATTTACCGTTTGGTCGTACGGGATAGAAACACGCGGAAATTAATATTGAAATTAAATATTTTAATTGGGTTGAAAAAGCTATATTCTCCATACGATCGAATTAGGCTTTGGAACTTGTTTCATTGGGTTCGAAATAGGGTTATAACATTATAAATGCCGGGCGGCATGCCTCAATAAGAGATTGAGATTTCGCTGTATGAAATACGGGATACTTTGAATGGATAAATATAAAATTAAATCGTGGTCAACTCAACCTAACCTATAGCCGCCCCATCAACTGATTTGGGCCACCCTACTAGTACGTATAGCTGCCCTCGTTTTTAAAATTGAATCAATCCTTTCCTTCTTCTTCAGTTCAAACTCACGTAGAATAGAAAAAGAAACAAAAAAATTGAAATCCTCTCTACATAAAAAAAATAGTGTCGCAAGGCCATGGCGCCTGATGCGCACGCAAGGCCAGAAGGAGGAGGAGGCGCGCGCGCTCGCACGAAGGGTAGGGGGAGTCGGAAAACGTGGGGAAGCTCGCTCGCGATTTCGGTCAAGGCTTGGGTGGTAAGCGAGGCCGCGATGGGCGCGTGTAGGGGATTGTGGCCGGCGATCTAAGTTGGTGGTAGTAGGCATTCGTGGGTAGGGTTTTGGAGCTGGGGCTGTACATGTGTTCGTCAGGTGATGCAAGGAGGGGTTTCGGAGGCCGAAGTTTGGGGATTTCGGTGGATTTGGGAAGGACTGCGAGGCCAGGTGGTGAAGGCGTGATCGAGCCAGGAGTTCGACGGTTTTGGGTTTGGCAAGTCGGCAATCGAGGTCGAAGGGAAGACGAGCGTGTGTTGGTTCGTGAAGCCAGGCAGGTGATAGTTTGTTAAATTAAATTTAAATTTAAATTAAGTATGATAATGATAGTTTTAAGTTATTTCAAATGTTAATAAATTTGTAATTCATTTATATGAGGTCAAAATTGCATGAAACGGGCTGGTTAGTAAGGAGATAGGCTACAAGCTGGGATTTTAGATTTAAATCGAACGTTGTTCGATTTAATTTAAATTCTGGATATTCGGCAAATTAAAAATCAAGGTGAGTGAATCTCACTCATTTTGGATTGATAGTTTAGTTTAAAATGTTGAAAATTAATTATTGATTGACTAGATGAATTGATAATAATTATTATCAGTTGGATGTTATATTATATATATATAGTAGTATATATATTAGTAGTTGGATATTATTCCCGCCTATTGGAGCAGATGAGACCTTACGCGCCCTGTATAATAGCGGATGACCTTATATACCGCGATATCCCGCCTCGAAGCGGGATTGGTATTTTATGTTGTCTAACATCTTTAGATGCAGGGAAACAGGTTGGAGGGATCCAACTGGATTCCTTAAATATATTGTTTATTTTTCATATATAGTAATATATGATGTGTTAGAATAATCTGTTATGGATTATTGTTGTGATGTGAATTATTGGATGTTATAGTAGCACTAGCCTGAATTTTGGTATTTTAAATATCATAAACATTTTTTTTCTTGAATTTTTAAGAAATTAAAATGAGATTTTGGATATAAAAATATTTATATCAAAATTTGGTTTGTTTTTAAAGGAATCGAATTGGATAAACAATAATTGGCTTTGGGTTGTATTTAACTACTCGTAAAAATATTTTAAATAGAGATTTTAAAAATAATTTATATAGAGGATTTTTTTGTAAACGATGGATTTTAAACGATATATATGGAAAATATGAAAGGGAGTTGAAATCGGTATTTTAAATGGATTTGTGAAATAAATGGAATTTATTAAGAAATGAGTTTATAAAATGAGATTTATAAAGGGAATTAGTTTTATAAACAAGTGAAACTCAAAGGAGTTATAAGTTTATTAATGGTGTTTTTAAATAAAGGGAAATGATATCTGTTGAGAAACTGGAAATATAATTTTGCAATGTGAATTTATATCGAGATGTGGAAATAGACTTTTGAGAAAAATAGTGAATTTTATTTTGAAAAGTGAGAATGGTTAGGGAATCAAAATGAAATCGATATGTTGTAAATCGAGAGGGGTTTATAAATTGAAATTGGTTATTTGATTTTAAAAAATATATTTCCATCAAGAAGTTAAGTTTTGGTTAAAAAGGAAATATTATTTATTAAACTATGTAATTAAAAGCTAGTTATTATTGAAATAATTCAGAAGTGAATTTTTCAAATACCGAATATTAATTGAAATAAAATTCTAATTTTTATAATCATCTTTGTAAACTGATTAGTTTATATAAAAATAAGTTGGAAATGAGTTTTGATGTTTTATTTAATAACGTTTTGATATTTAATTAATTATTTAAGCGTGTTTTGAAAATAAATTACTATTCTTTAAAAATATTTATTTTATATATATAGAGATTGGGAAGTGATTGGAATTGATTTATAAATGCTCTCGAGATTTATGAACGGAGTGTGTTAAATGGTTATGATTTTTATAAGAGAAATATTATAGTGGAATTCTGAAAATTTAAGGAAATTTTAGAATCGTTGAAATAAGAGAACTTCGAAAATGAATTAGACTTCATAAAGGAAGTTAGAAATGGGTGGTTGGAATTATAGACTAGTGTAATCGGTTTTTTTGGAAATTTTAAAGGAAATTAATTAATGCACTCCGGAACTTGATGAATTTGTTAAAAGTGAGATAAGGAATTTACAGGTGAATAAAGGATTTGAGAAATAGGAAATAAATGAAATATTTTCTAAGTATTGAAAAATAAATGATTTTGGGAAGTTATACTTAAAGATATTTTCTAAGTATTTAGATGGTTTGAAATTATCCTATTATGGATTTAAATATTTGAAATTGTTTTCGAATACTGAAATATTGAAAGAGATGAATATACATCTTTGTAAAGATATTTTGAAATGAATGTTTTTGGAAAGATTTATAAAATAAGGCCTAGTGACTGCTTATGGATGTTATTTGATAGTTAAATAACCGACTATCAAATCTCGCCAAATTCATTGATCGTTTCGAAGAGACCGGGATCGAATTTAATCATCCAAAAACCACTTCGATTCGATTTGTGCTTTACGAATTGGAATATCGTGAAGCTTATGAAGACGGTGATTTTTAAAAAGATCTGTTTGTCCAAACCCAGGACAACTTGTATGAACGAATGCTATCAGAACATCGTCATTGGAGGACGATGAGCATTCTAAGTAGAATTGTTCTTGAAAGGTAATCGTTAGCCTCAAGCCTCATCAACCGGGAATGAATAAAATTGGGGAGATGCAGCAAGGCTAAGTAGGTCTCACCCAATTAGGGTATGTTATCACCTTTCTTGATACCCTCAGATATATATTATAAATTATGGATATGGTTATGCATGGAAAAAGTGAGCGCTCGATTTTAAGGGTGGGAATACCCGGGTGATAACATATTCGGTACTATCCAGGTTAGGGGTAGGCCGGTCTTGTGTTGGTAGGGGATCCCGGCGAGGTCCTCGGTACATTTTTCTAGAGGTGTACTGTGATGGGCGGTACCCCAG
This sequence comes from Allium fistulosum, assembly GCA_030737815.1. Lineage (NCBI taxonomy): Eukaryota > Viridiplantae > Streptophyta > Magnoliopsida > Asparagales > Amaryllidaceae > Allium > Allium fistulosum. The sequence continues at coordinate 698,252,721 of CM060906.1, forward strand.
TAGCCCAGTCATTGTATGGAATCCATTCTCCAATAAGCGTCGTACGGTTTTGATTGTGCCCAACTATGCTAAAACGTGAGATGCAAGCATTTCAGCTATTTTCTATTTACTTTGTTTAGACACTATTATAATATCAGACGATTTTGATAAAAATGTTTTGGTTATCTTAAGGGAAAAACCCGTCGTGTTTATGTGTGACGTGGTCTTACGAGATACCTTCGTTTTTCAAAGGATTTTGATAACTTTAATAATTCAAATTGAGTGTGTTTTCTCACGCTGGTTTTCCAGACTGATTCGGGTGTTATATTATTATAATACTCGGGTCAGACGGAGTATTACAGATTCAGGAATTATGCTATTAAGCTCAGGAGACGAGCTGGATGACAGAGACATATTTTCGTACTTGATTTATATTTCCGCTGTGTGAGGACAAGTTATTATAACTGTCCAAATTGATGTATTGATTGTTGTACTCTGATGATTGTACGTATAAAACAGTTACAGATTCTTTTGTATAAAAGTCTGTTATTATATATTATATTTTGTTTCCGCTGCGATGGTGAGATTCTGTGTTGATTGTTTCTAATTCTCTTCTACCTCTTCTTCTTCACCCCTACCGATCAGTGTTTCCGGCACTTGAATATAAGGCATGTTATACAGTGAACGTATAGATGTCGATTTTCGAGGGTCGAAAATCTCGGGTCTCTACAAACACCAAGTCTCATAGATTTATCACGTTTCCAACTCTCAACTTGCTATACTTTCGCCAAGAAGGAAGCCCTGTAGATTGGAGTACCAAAGTCACTCCGCACTACTCGAATCATCATTCTTAACACCAAATGATAACCAAGCCTACTCAGTTGGCTTCGTGCTAAGTGCATGACTAATCAGTTCCCACATCAAGTCAAGGAACCAAAAATGGCCAAATTTGATAGTCGGTTATTTAACTATCAAAGAACAAATAAAATCTAGCACATAAGCCATCAATAGGCTCATTTAATTAGTCTCTTATTAATTAAATCAATTTCAAAATATTTACTTCAAATTATCTTTAATAAGATATATTCAAAACCATTTCAACTATTCGATATTTGGAAAACATTTATGTATACTTATATCAATGGTATAAGTATATTTAATAACACTACCATTTTAGAAACACACTAAATAGATTTCTATAATCATACAACTCCCGAGTTCATATGCCTATGGACGGATGTTAAGTATAAGAAGCAATTCTTCCTATACCACCAAGCCTATAGTACTATCATAGGAACCAATTCGTGTATTTCACAATGGAAGGTCAAAACATAATTTATTGGGTCAAAATGAATGCTGTGTAAAACATCGTTACGACAACCCAAACACACTAGCATGGGGACTCGATAAATTATATATATATATATATATATATATATATATATATATATATATCCCGTATACTATATAAAACGTTTCTTTTTGGATATCATTTACTATAACAATAGTGTTATAGTCCATGCCTTCCTTACTTTCCTTGAAAACGTTTATTACAATAATAAATGTTGAAATCCATGTTTTCGTCACTTAACACATTTTAAATCACTTTGAAATTCCATTTGAAATTATTATTTTCAAAACATTCATTTAACTTTTAAAACGATTAACTCCATATTTAAATCTCAACATAAATCATTTCTATATTTATAAAACTATGTTTATTAATCTCCTTTTTATTTTATAAAACTTCCCTTTTTTTAAATCTCTTTATTTATAAAATTCCATTTATAAATCAATTTCTTTATAAATCCTTTTTATTTATAAAGTCCATTTATAAGTCTATTCACAAAATATCCATTACAAAATATCTATCACAAAACAATTTACAAAATATTTATAAAACATCATTTATAAATTTAATACTTTATTTATAAAATATCACTTTTATAAATCCTTTATATAAACTATTCAAAAATATCTATTTAACATGCTTCACAAAAACAGTTAATTTAGAATACCAAAAATCATACTATTATTTCATTTAAAATAAATTCCTTCCTTTTTAATTTATAAATTAATAAGACATGTATACTTTCAAAATCACTTTGAAATCCCTTTTAGATCAAAATCATTATTTTATAGTATTTTAAATACCAAGAATAAGGCCTAGTGCTACTAAAGCACTAAATAAGGGAGATCACATCATTGTTATCAAATATGGCATCTAACACATCATATATCACAATATATGAAAAGTAAAATCAACAGGGTGAGGAATCCAGTTGGATCCCTCCAACCTGTCCCCCTACATCACATACAGTATATAATCAAATAATGTAAATCAACTGTATCAAGGCGGGATCATATACAAAAGGTAATCCGCTCATACATAGGAACGTAATAGGGTCTCATCTGCTCCAAGGGACGGAATATATCCAAACCAACTAATAAAATAGTAAATCATCCAAACAGTCAACAAACAACCAACAATAAAAATATCCACACTTATATAAAAATATAAGTGTGCCAGAGAGGTGAGTTAACTCACCGAAATTCCAGTTAACACCAAAACATTCTGGTTTCATCGTGTTTGGTCTTAGCAAGAAATTCCAATAGCTCCAAATCCATCCAATCCAACTCTATATCATAGATTTCGCTGTAGCGAGCGCAACGCAACTCGTCGTGTTCACATCCAACCTCGTATGAATTAGATATTTAGTTTATAAATTTCACAAATTAAATAATATAATTTATTTTTCTAAATAAAAAGTTAATTACAAAATTTCTTAGGATTAATCTCCCTCTCGTTAACCTTGCATGCAAATGATCCCAGACCACACTCGAATACTCAAATTCGACCGTGTTTTCCATCGTGGCACCGCCTCTCAAAGCCATGCCAACCAACCGTGTCACCAACCACGAACGCCCCAGCTGCCCTCATTCGATCGACCCCAGTCACGATTGCTCTGCCGCCCCCAATCGTCGGAAATTGGCTTGTTTGTCGCATTGTCGGAGTTGATTTGCCGCCAATCTGCTGAGTTTAAACCCGTCTCCACCATTGAAGTAGTTCAACTTGTCATTGCCGTCAACTTTGTAGTTGGGAAGTTCGCCTGAAAGTGGCCATGATGGTCGCGATGGATGGTGGCCCTGGGATGGGGAGAGATAGACGGCGGCTACGTTTGCTGATTAGGGTTTCTCCAATTTGTGAAAGCTTGGGGTCCTATTTATAGCAAACTAAAATATCTAACCACTATTCACGCCAAATATTTTTGAACTCCAATCGAGGCGTGCCGCCTGGCGTTCTATATATAATACCCTTATTCCGAACACAGTAGAACTATTATCGAGACCCAATTCCATCATATATGTTAACGCTGAAAAGTGAACGCTAACACCCGGTGTGTGTAATAACAATGTGAAAGCACCACCCGTTGGTACGGGAACAAAATATAAGCTGAAAATAGCAGAAAACGGTAAAGGAACAACAGATTTATAGTGGTTCGGCCCGTAATTGAGCCTACGTCCACTTCATAGTCTTTTATTGCTGATCTGGTTACAATTTGATACAATGCACTTTGAATACAATTCACTTCGATCACTCAAACACTTCGGATTAGTAACTCAAACTTTGATGATGAGATTTGTTGAATCCATGGCGGATGTGTAGAATCTTGTTCAAAGCTCGTTGTAGTATCTTCGATGTTTGGAGTTCTTCGAGTCTTGGATGAGTTGAGAATTCGGCAGAGTAATGACGCTTCAGAAAATGATTGGCCAAAAGTACTTTGCTAGTTGGAGTTGGGGCTGTATTTATAGGAGTGGTTCTGGGCAAAATTTAACCCCCAAGTCTTAGGTCGTGTACAACCTAAGTTAGGTCATAGGTCGCGAGTGACCTAAGTTAGGTCGTGGCCCACTCGCGACTTAAGAAGTTAGCCTGATGGAGTGGTAGGTCGTTGTGCTGCTTTGTGAAGTTAGATCGCGAAGCTTTTAGGTCGCTGAAGACTGGAGTCACTAGGTCGCTATCTCCTTAGCTCGTTAAGTTGCTAAATCGCTAGGCCGCTTCAGGAGTTAGGTCGTGAAGACTGTTAGGTCGTAAAGAACTTTAGGTCATGAGGAACTTTAGGTCGTTAGGCCGCTAACTTCCTTAGGTCGTTAGGTCGCTAACTTCCTTAGGTCGTTAGGTCGTTAACTTCCTTAGGTCGTTAGGTCGCTAACTTCCTTAGGTCGTTAGGTCGCTAACTTCCTTAGGTCGTTAGGTCGTAGAGTCTGTTAAGTCGTGAAGTCCCTTAGGTCGTAAAGAACTTTAGGTCGTGAGGAACTTTAGGTCGTTAGGCTGCTAACTTCCTTAGGTCGTTAGGTCGCTAGCTTCCTTAGGTCGTTAGGTCGCTAACTTCCTTAGGTCGTTAGGTCGTAGAGTTTTAGGTCGGCATAAAAATGGGAGTTAACATTTGCCCCTCGAAGTACACGCCTATGCCATAGGTCGTGTGCTTCGACTTAACTTTTACTAGGTCGTGAACGACCTAAAACTCGTGCTAACTCGCATGCCCATTCGCCTTCCTCTCTCGGCCCCATATAAATTTGATAGGTCGCTACTTCCTCCCTACCTTACTGCTCCAAACTCCCACTGCCATTGACGAATCTTCAAACATTTGAAGGCGAATTCAATCCAGTTAATCATTGATCCATTTCTATTAGTATACTATGTAAGTGGATCCAATCTCTACCCCACCATAATCGCTGCTCGATCATGAATCCATGTTTTCCGACCCGAGTCCAATTTCATGTATCATGCTTCATTTTGAATGGTTATTTCGATCGACTTTTGATTGTCGTTTGATTCGTTGTGGTAATTCATGAATGCACGGTAATTTTTATAATGGATCAGAGGGGTTTGGAATCGATTTTTTGGGCGATTTGGTGGTGTGGAGATGAATGAAATTCACGAAGAGAATGATAGATTTTCTCTGAAATGGCGTTATCGGGTTATCGGGTCTAGTAAGTGATTTCGTGGAGAGGAAGTCAGCGACCTATGAGATCTGGACGACCTAAAAATTAGGTCGTGTTGGGAATTGCGCGACCTAAGTCTTACGACCTAAGAAACCTGACCAACCTAAGTGAAGCCAAACAACCTTTTGCGACCTAAGTGGTTTCCGACCTACGCTAGGTCGTGAGCGACCTAGGACATGAACCATTTGGACTTAAGGAAATTTGCATCGCCTTGAATTCTTCGATTTGCCCAGTGCGACCTAAAGAAGCCTCGACCTATGATAGGTCGCTAAACGACCTAGGACTTGAACAAATCCTGCACTCCCTTGAACGTTTAAATTTGCACAACGCGACCTATGGAGGTTCCGACCTATGCTAGGTCGTTGGACGACCTAACACTTGTGAAATTTGGACAGAGCTCAATTGGCCTTTGAATTTTGATTGAACTTGAACTATGTTGCACTTCTTTACAGATTGCTTTAACTCTAACGTTAATAACCTGTTAAACACAACATTTGCAGAAAAACGGGACAAATATACTGCCATTGACTGCCCACATCGTATGACAGATTAGTCGATAAAAAACAATCAACTTAAACGAATTTTGTGAATCGAATGCTACGAAACGACAAATTCAAATGTAGTATTAAAGCAAAGCTGAAATAATCAATCTAAGCTGATTTGTTTGCATCAACACAACATTGTATTTGGACCTAAAATGACAAGCCTCGAAACTTTATAATCGACAAATGTCAACTATCTTGATTTCGGTTATACTTGCTTGCTATCGTTTTAGTTTTGCACAACACTTCACACTTTTAGGAAACGTGCACCTTCATATTTGAATATCCAGTTGATTGTGTAGAATGACATCTCAACAAGAAGACACAGGACCAGCTGGAGAAGCTTTTCCGATTGCCAACCCATTGATTGACCCTCCAGAAAGAACTCCGACCACCCTGAGCCACAAAGTTTTCAGACAACTGTGCACCCAGTTCGGTATTGCCGAATCAGATGCTATATTTCCTAGAGCAAACGACACTGCTGACATGCCACCTCTTGGTTTCGTCGCAGTGAATCGTCAGATGTGCTTAAGTGGAGCTATTACCCCTTTCAACGATTTTCTCCGAGAACTTTTTCTTCGATTAGCTATCTCTCCCTTCCAGCTACACCCTAACGGCTATGCTGTCTTGATGGGGTTGTGTGTTCTGTTTAGGAGGAAGCTCAACCGTTTTCCAAGCTTTGATGAAATTTTCTATTTGTGTACCTTTGCTAAGAACAAAGATCACCCTTCAATCGTGCTTGTAAGAGGTGCCAGAAACCGGAAGTTGATTTTGGATTTACCCGATAGTGCTCACGGGTTCCTAAATCAATTCTTCTTTGTCCGATGTCCTCCGGGATTCTACTCTGTCTGGAGAGTCGGGAGTAAGATTGCCTTTCTCTGTTCATCTCATGAGCTTTTCGAAATTCAAATTGTCAAATGCTTAACTTTATTTTCTACCTTTTGCAGCACTTCCTCCTCCTCTTAGAAATCCCAGCCTCAAATCAATCTTCGAAACCTTGAGTGTTGTGGCTGCTGAGGAGAGAAGCACTAAATTTCTGTTGAAAGATGAGCTTTTGCATCAGTTTGGACTTCTGTACTCCTCTCGATCTACCCAGATTCATGAAGTGTCTAGTTCCGATACTGAATTATTAACAGGTGCCCCAGTTTCTGCAGGAGAAACTGCGTTGGTGAAGTGTTCTACTTCTGTTGATGTTGCGGGGTCATCCAGCAAGTTAACACTTTCTCCAGTTATTGAAGAGGAGGAAAATCCTCGCATTTCTAAAAAGACGGCTGACGTGGAAGTTGAAAAAGAGAGTTCTGCTGGGCATCGCGGCGATGATACTTTTGATAATTTGAGCGATATAATGATAACTTATCAGGAGCTTTTTAAAGATGATATTTCAAAAGTGATCTCTCCTGTTGTTGAAGCGACTTCTTCTTTACAACAAGCTTCGACACCTTCTACACCAGTCGTCACCGTTCCCACATTAAAGCGTGGTTTGTAGTTCGACGCGCGTAGTTTGCACGCCGCACACACTTAGGATTTTTCGGCACTTATACACACTTATCCTCTTTTTCTGGAGATTTCTAAACTTCAATTCTTTTCCATTTTCAGATTCTCCGATGGGACGCTCTGGCTCATATTATGACAAGTTTCAGCGCCATGGAGGCCGCGAAACTTATGACTTTAGGCGATACCTCAATGCCCCGAGGGAAACAGATGAAGAGAGAGCTATTAGGAAAGCTCAAGAGAGGCGGGACTATGAGCGTCAATATGGGAGGAGGGATGAGCGATACGACTCTTCTCACAGAGGCGACGATTCTCATAAGCGAAAGTCTTATGACGATAAAGGGAAGACTCATATTGTTGATGATCCAAGCAAGTAGGTCAAACCTAGTGACGCGTCTGCAATTTCTGAGAAGACCCCTGCTTCAATTCCTCTTGATATCCCCTCTGATTCTCCTACTCTCGAGAAGTCTGATATCCAAACAATTATCAACAGACCCCAATATCAAGTTGGACAGGGTCCACCAACTCTTCAAAGTCGGTTCCCGCAATGGTGCTTAAAGGGGGTATGCTTCGACCTTGACCTGGTCCCGATTGATAAACCGGCTATGCTGCGTAACCTTGATGTCGTCAAACTTGATGTCGAAAGGATGTCTGGATGGCAAAAACTTGTTGACGAGCTGCAAAGGGTCAATCGTGCGAATCTCGAAGCCATGCTGACCATGGAGAATGATAAGTCGTAGTGGGATAAAATTTGCAAGCAGCACGATGCGGAGATGACAAGCATCGTTGACGACAATGCAAGGAAGAAGTGTTTCAAAAACAAGTGCGGGATGCGCATGCTGCTCTGAGGGATGCTGAGATGAAACTTGCGGCTGAGCAGCACGTTACTGAAGAATACCGCAAAAATAATTCTCAGTTGCGGGAAACAGTTAACTCCCAGAACATGGAGATCGAATTGTTAAAGGCTCGACTTTCTAAAGTTGAGAAAGAGCGTGATGAGGCTGTTGCTGGTCAAGTTGCAGCCGTTGCCGAAAAAGAAGCGGCTGAGCAATCGCATGAGGCAACGAAAGCTAAAGTCAGCTCTACCTTATTCGACTTTTATTTGCACAGCGTTCTAGGTCGTGGGAGCCTCTCCTTTCTGGGCCCTGATTACGAGATTACTCTGGCCGAAGTGTGGGAAGCCGCAGTTGATATGCTCGGCGGTGCCGGCTATGATGAGGCAGAGCTAGAGGCACGTTATCTTGACGATGAAACTCGTGCCGCTCTTGCTAGAGGAAAGGAGCAACTTGCTAGAGCACGAGCTGAATCGACGGGAGAAGAACACCCAAAGGAGGAAGCTCCTTTAACTGCCCCCGTTCATACTTCAACTTCAGCCAATGTTAACATTATAGACTCCAGTTCCCATTCTTCGCCTCCTGCTAAAGTTGACAAAGAAACTGTGACCACTCCCACTGAGGACGAGGCCCTGGAAGATATTGAGGCTGAGAAATTCGAGATTGATCTTACAAAACCGACCTCTCCAGGTAACTTTGACGTCGACCCTGATCTAGTGAATCACTTATTCGATTTAACCAAGTTTGATGAACTTATTACTTATTACTTGAGCTTTGATGAACCAATATCTTCTCTTTTCTCGGAGAATACCGATTTTAACTTCTTTTCTTCTGCAGCGGAGGCACCGAGCGCTATACACTCTTCTCCTCTTCCAACTGTTCCTCCTCCAACCCTTCAAGTAACTCCTGCTTCTCAACCGGGTTCGCAGGAAGAGCAAATAGAAGTTCTTCGAGGCTTGGGGGATCCACCCGCTTCACAAGAACAGAAGGCGGAGGATCTTGAGGACAGCGAGAAGACTCCGGAGCAGTCTCTTGATGATAACACTAAGCTTTCTGCACTGCTTACTACTCCGGGAAGTGAGTCTTCCTCGAAGAGGAAAGGGAAGCGCATCATGAAGAAGACAAAGAAAAACATTTCCGCTGGAGAGGATGAGGCAGAAGAAGATCCAGCTGCACCCTCTTCTCCTTCTTCTCCGACCCGTCCCCGCCGGGTTCCGAAGCTAATCATCAAACCGGGCAAGGGTATTAAGGGTGGCAGGAAGGAGTGATAACCTGGATTCTACTTTTCTTATTTTGCTTTTTGCTTGTATCGACCGGAGATTGTGCGGGTACCGGTCCCTGCTTTTTTGAGATCTGCACATGTAAAGAATTTTCACAGTATTGAATAAAATAATTCTTTTACTTGTACGAATTCTTGTATATGTAAGAATGCATCTATTTCTCATTTTAGTGTAGAATAAGCGATTCTTTTTACTTGTACAAACTTTTTGTCTGTGTTTGAGAATGCATTTATTCCACATCTTTTCCGCGTGACATTGTAATGTGCTTGTGGTATGTTGCTTGAATACTACTTTTATTGGTGTAGTTGTATTGTATGATATTGCCCCTATACCACAAGTGCATTGCAATATCCTTTTGCCTTGACGAGACTTGTACTCTTATTTTTTGAAGAATAACTATTCCGTCTTTGAGGAAACAATTATTCTACTTAAATGGAGCATGTCTCGTTTTTGGAGAAGTTTTTACGCTTCAACCTTCGGAGATGGTCACTTCATATTTTTGAGAAGTGAATTCTCCTACGCGGTAGAGCGGGCCTCTAAAGAGGATTTTACTTAGCACTTCAATTTCTGGGGTAGAATTTTTCAAGATGAACAAGTAGGTCTTCCTTGAGAGCTGAAGTGTCCCTCTGAGGAGGGCTTTTTGGTATTTCTGAGGAGTAGCATTTGGACTCCGAAGAGTAGCATTATGCTTTGTGAAGTAGCGTTGTGCCCCCGGAGAGGTCTTGTGCTTCCGGAGAAGTCTTTTGTTTGTGCTTTCGGAGAAGTCTTGTCCCTCCGAAGAGGTCTTGTGCCTCCGGAGAGGTCTTGTGTGCCTTGGGGAAGGTCTTCTGCCTCCGAAGAGGACAGTGTGTGCCTTTGGGGAAGGCTTGTGCCTCGGAAGAGGTCTTGTGCTTCCGAAGCAATTTCTTGCCTACGAAGAAATCTTTGCGTCCCCGAAGCAATTTCTTACCTACGAAGAGGGCTTTGTGCCTCCGAAGCAATTTCTTGCCTATGAAGAGGGCTTTGTGCCTCCGAAGCAATTTCTTGCCTACAAAGAGGGCTTGTGCTTCCGAATCAATTTCTTGCCTACGAAGAAGTCTTTGTGCCCCTGAAGCAATTTCTTGCCTACGAAGAGGGCTTTGTGCCTCCGAAGCAATTTCTTGCCTACGAAGAGGGCTTTGTGCCTCCGAAGCAATTTCTTGCCTACGAAGAGGGCTTGTGCTTCCGAAGCAATTTCTTGCCTACGAAGAGGTCTTGTGCTTCCGGAGAGGTCTTGTGCTTCCGAAGCAATTTCTTGCCTACGAAGAAGTCTTTGTGCCCCCGAAGCAATTTCTTGCCTACGAAGAGGGCTTTGTGCCTCCGAAGCAATTTCTTGCCTACGAAGAAGTCTTGTGCTTCCGAAGCAATTTCTTGCCTACGAAGAAGTCTTGTGCTTCCAAAGCAATTTCTTGCCTACGAAGAGGGCTTTGTGCCTCCGAAGCAATTTCTTGCCTACGAAGAGGGCTTGTGCTTACGAAGCAATTTCTTGCCTACGAAGAAGTCTTTGTGCCCCCGAAGCAATTTCTTGCCTACGAAGAGGGCTTTGTGCCTCCGAAGCAATTTCTTGCCTACGAAGAAGTCTTTGTGCCCCCGAAGCAATTTCTTGCCTACGAAGAGGGCTTTGTGCCTCCGAAGTAATTTCTTGCCTACGAAGAGGGCTTTGTGCCTCCGAAGCAATTTCTTGCCTACGAAGAGGGCTTGTGCTTCCGAAGCAATTTCTTGCCTACGAAGAGGGCTTGTGCTTCCGGAGAGGTCTTGTGCTTCCGAAGCAATTTCTTGCCTACGAAGAAGTCTTTGTGCCCCCGAAGCAATTTCTTGCCTACGAAGAGGGCTTTGTGCCTCCGAAGCAATTTCTTGCCTACGAAGAAGTCTTGTGCTTCCGAAGCAATTTCTTGCCTACGAAGAAGTCTTGTGCTTCCGAAGCAATTTCTTGCCTACGAAGAGGGCTTTGTGCCTCCGAAGCAATTTCTTGCCTACGAAGAGGGCTTGTGCTTCCGAAGCAATTTCTTGCCTACGAAGAAGTCTTTGTGCCCCCGAAGCAATTTCTTGCCTACGAAGAGGGCTTTGGGCCTCCGAAGCAATTTATTGCCTACAAAGAGGGCTTTGTGCCTCCGAAGCAATTTCTTGCCTACGAAGAGGGCTTGTGCTTCTAAAGCAATTTCTTACCTACGAAGAGGGCTTGGTTGACTCCGAAGAGTAGTACGAGGATTCTGTGGAGTAGCATGGACTCCGAAGAGTAGCGCATGAACTCGGAGAAGTAGTATTGTCGCTTGTGTCCTTCTTCCATCTGTTTCCTAGCGATTCTTCGTTATCACTTCAAGTGCACGTTCCATCCTTTAGTAATTTAGAACTTTTGGGACTTGTCGTTTGTTCGTCGAGTGATTTGTAGGAATCGCTTGGCTTCGCGATGTGTTGAATGGATAAGCTTTGCTTTGATATCCTGCAACATTAAATCGACATTTTAGCAATATTTTAACATATTTGCATATCGAAATGAGACAGGAATTTTAGAATAGTAAAAGACACAAGACTTATAGTTCTTTATTAGTGAATCACACTGATTTCCCAGTGGTTTACAATACAAGAGTTATACATCTGTCCTCATTTTACAAATTTAAGCAATGTTGTTAAGTAAAAATTGGATGCAAGTGATTGTTGTTCCAGAATCTTCGGATTGAATTTCCATTTCTACTGGACTCGTAGTTTTGGATTTATATCCAGAGAGATTGGAAGATGCCCCTACTGCAGCGTTGTGGGTAGTCAGCAGTCGTCCCAATTCCTGCCTGCTGGGTGAGGGCCCCCTATGACAACATTAATGACAAGTTTTTAGGATTCTTGCACTGCAGTGTTGTTGCCAGAGCCATGTCGATGGACAAGATATTGTTGCCCCTGAGTGGATGAGGTTGGGTCGACTCCGTTTTTCTTCACATATTGCTGCAGTTTACCCTGTTTCAACAACTCTTCAATCACACTCTTTAACTGGCGACATTGGTTAGTGTCATGGCCAGGTTGATTGTGGAATCGACAGAATTTCCCATTATTCACTGCACCTCCCCTCATATCAGGTGGTTTGGGATACTTGATGATGTCTTTCGTTGTCAAAAAGATATTTTCCGGTGTGTCAGTTAAGGGAGTGAAATCTGAAGGATTAAAGCGACGAGGTTTCTTCTCATTCCCCTGCTTCTTTTCTCCATTATTTTCCCTTTTCTGGTTTCCAGATTCTCTTTTGTTAGGAACAACATTATTATTCTTGACTTCGGCAACCACTGCTTTCGCGGGCGCAGAGAGGCTTTCTAAGCGCATGAATTCGTCGGCCTTCTTATAAAACTTTTCAAGTGAATTAGGTTCCTTCATTTTTAACCATCTTCCGAATTCACTAGATTTATTGATAGCCCGCATCAGGTAAGTCAGGATCATACGGGGCTCTGCATTATCTACTTCGGCTAAGGCTACATTGAAACGGTTTAAGAAAGATTTGATTGATTCTCCGGAAGCTTGTTCAAGACTAGACAATGACATTATATCCTTAGCCTTTGAAGCATACAACCTGAACTGGTCTTTGAACTTTCGCGTTAAGTCGGAGAATTGATCTACTGAACGGATCGGCAGCTTTGTAAACCAAAGTAGAGCCACTCCCTCCAAGTACACTGGAAAGTATCGACACTTAATCTCGTCGGATGCCCTTGCACTGGTCATATGCCAGTCGTACTTGTATAGGAAATGGTTAGGGTCACTTGTTCCATTATAGGCCGGGATAGTAGGAGGTACAAATTTCCTTGGAAATTCTGCTTTCAGGATCTTTTCAGTAAACGGAGTTCTGCTTGGTGCAAATCCCCAATCGCTCTCATTTTCTTCCCTCTGCATGCTCTCTTTCATGATTCGATGAACCATTTCTGATAGGTACTCCTCATTGTTCAGAGGCATCGCCGGGCAAACGTCAGCGATTCCGTTGGAAGTTGGCTGCGGCCTTGAACCTTCAGCTTGGAAAGGTGGCGCTTCGGCGGTGCCAGTTGCTCTTTGGGGAATATCCTTCCCTTAGGAATTATGAGTATCTTCAGTGAAGACTGTTTCATTATTTCCTGGTTGTCGATTTGCCCCAAGTAGAGCATTAATCTATCCATCATCAAAGCGTTTTGAGCTTCAATTTGTTGGTATAATCCAGATACAATATCGTCTAATTCAGCCCTTGTTACTCCAATGGTGGGAGTTGCTGGGTCTGCTGTTGGGGAAGCGGAGGTTCCCTCATGAACATTTTCGGATCTGGTAGATCTACCCTTTCTTCCAGGAGCCATGATCTCAGATAAACTTCTGGTTTTTAGAGAGATTCTTTCAGAAAGCTTTTGCGAAGCAATGGTGAGAATATTCTTGAGTTCAATTCTCAGTGAAAGCACCAAAATGTTAACGCTGAAAAGTGAACGCCAACACCCGGTGTGTGTAATAACAATGTGAAAGCACCACCCGTTGGTACGGGAACAAAATATAAGCTAAAAATAGCAGAAAACGGTAAAGGAACAACAGATTTATAGTGGTTCGGCCAGTAATTGAGCCTACGTCCACTTCATAGTCTTTTATTGCTGATCGGGTTACAATTTGATACAATGCACTTTGAATACAATTCACTTCGATCAATCAAACACTTCGGATTAGTAACTCAAACTTTGACGATGAGATTTGTTGAATCCATGTCGGATGTGTAGAATCTTGTTCAAAGCTCGTTGTAGTATCTTCAATGTTTGGAGTTCTTCGAGTCTTGGATGAGTTGAGAATTCGGCAGAGTAATGACGCTTCAGAAAATGATTGGCCAAAAGTCCTTTGCTAGTTAGAGTTGGGGCTGTATTTATAGGAGTGGTTCTGGGCGAAATTTAACCCCCAAGTCTTAGGTCGTGTACAACCTAAGTTAGGTCGTAGGTCGCGAGCGACCTAAGTTAGGTCGTGGCCCACTCGCGACTTAAGAAGTTAGCCTGATGGAGTGGTAGGTCGTTGTGCTGCTTTGTGAAGTTAGATCGCGAAGCTTTTAGGTCGCTGAAGACTAGAGTCACTAGGTCACTATCTCCTTAGCTCGTTAAGTTGCTAAGTCGCTAGGTCGCTTCAGGAGTTAGGTCGTGAAGACTGTTAGGTCGTAAAGAACTTTAGGTCGTGAGGAACTTTAGGTCGTTAGGCGCTAACTTCCTTAGGTCGTTAGGTCGCTAACTTCCTTAGGTCGTTAGGTCGCTAACTTCCTTAAGTCGTTAGGTCGCTAACTTCCTTAGGTCGTTAGGTCGTAGAGTCTGTTAAGTCGTGAAGTCCCTTAGGTCGTAAAGAACTTTAGGTCATGAGGAACTTTAGGTCGTTAGGCCGCTAACTTCCTTAAGTCGTTAGGTCGCTAACTTCCTTAGGTCGTTAGGTCGCTAACTTCCTTAGGTCGTTAGGTCGTAGAGTTTTAGGTCGGCATAAAAATGGGAGTTAACAATATACAGAATTTAGCTATTCAAAATTGAATTATATTAAATTAAATTCCTTTAATTAAATTCTATATGTTTCAAGCTGGCATGACCAAACGATACGTCCAATCGCTACGAAATTCGATGGCATACAATAATTCATTATTCTGGATCCAATGGAACTAGTTTCGTCCAAATCCAAGATAGTGTCCTGGAAGGCAATTTACACATGTTAATTAAAACGATTTATTATTAAAACTAGTTTATTCACTTTTAGTTCAAATTAAAAAGTTTACTATCTTCATTCTTATTCAAATAGAATTTAAATCAAATTTCAAAATCATTTTATTCACATCAAATTCAAGATTTAATTATTTTAACAATTCCAAATATTCAAATAACCATTATATTTGAAATTCAAGTTATTTAACTTATAAAATTAACTTTTCAATATTTAAAATCAATCAAATATTTCAAATTCAAATGACAGAATGTAACATCCCCTATTTAGAGGCCCAAAGCTAAGCACTACAGATGATGCAGTCATCTATAGTATTAACTTCCGACGACTAAATACGGCTATGTTAATGGTATCTATAATATTAGAAGCACTCGAATATGAAACAAAGCATAGATTTCAAAACAACACTTTCTCATTACATTTCAAAACAGATGTTTCATATTCAAATTACATAATCCCAAATGTTTTCCCAAGCAATGGTAAAATTTACTTTTTACAAATTATGCTAAGAGCAACATACGAAGATGCCGCCTTGGATGATCAGAGTCATATAGTCATAATTGACTTAATACATACACAGCGGAAATAAACACAAAACAAAGAACTGCAACTCCTAAATAGCTATCCGTTAGCCTCCTGCACTCCTTCGATAACTTTATTCGTTATCCTACTAAACTTGAAAGAACCCCAACCCTCAGCCTACTCAAATCAACTTTGAGCACCCGAGAGTTTAAGGGGGAAAATATCACTTCAAGTCAGACATAAAGCCTGGTGTGAATAATACTACACATCCCAGTTATTAATGTTAAGTGAGACCACGCCGCTTAGCCGAACGGGTTTCCCCTCACTAACATCCTTTTAAAACATATCTTTTGCAAACTTTTATCCTGCAACCAAAACTGGTTAAAACTGTAAACATCATTATAATATGTAAACATACATATCATGTAACAAATGGACTATCTGTCTGAATACTATAGTTTTGTTTGGATTACTATTAACCTTTGGCCGACTCAGGCCTACCAGACAAAATAACATAATTTATCTAACATCTGTTAGACACACCTCTTCTAGACAGTATGTCCTTAACTATATGTTAAATACTTCTCTTTTGGACGGTCTGTTCCTAACTTAACATCTCCCAGGGTCACCTGATTCTAATGGTTTTGCGGGTTCACCAATAACCTATCTATATATAAATATATATTTCCTTCTGTGTGTAATCATAATTTTAGTCTTACCTGTGATAAAGCCCTACACACCGTAATTTTGGACTAAATTAGCTGGGGCCAATAGCTAATGTATAGGGCGCGACCCTATACCAGTCCCATCTGGTATTCTAATACCTAAGTCATTTTCTCTTAGGGATAACTTCCCTTAAATTCCTTGAAAAACTCTTTCAAATTTGATTTAAATCTTTAAATCATACTTACACAAGGAAAATACATATTTTCTCTGCTTTACTCAAAATCACTTTTCCATGTTATATATATATTTTACTCAACCCCTTGTTGATGAAAACATTTGCCCCTTTCGAAACCATTAAACCTTGTCTTTCGAAAACATTGGAAGATCCTTTTCTTTCTTTTCATCGAAAGCTTCGAAATAATAGGCATCCCTCTTTAAAACCTCTAAACATTGCCTTTCAAAAACATTGGAATAAACCTTCCTTTCTTTTCATTGAAAGCTTCGAAAATAAAGAAAAACCTTCCCTTTCGACCCCTTCGAAACCCTGGGGAACCACCCCTTCGAAACCTTTCATTAAAACTCTTTCGAAAACATTGAAATACTAGACCTTTCGAAAGCCTTTGGTTCAATTTAAAACATATGGAAACCTTTCTAAACCATTCAAAGTTTACTACTTCGAAACCTTTAAAAACTGTCTCGGTCGAAACCTTTTAAATTATGCCTTCAAGTAGAGCAAAAGGATAAGAAACCCATTGAAGTCGAAAGCACTTCTTTCGAAACCATTAAACCATCTCTTTCGAAACCATTTGGGTTATACTTCAGTTATAGAAAAAGGTCTCTAAAACATTTAAGTCGAAAGCATTTATTTCAAAAACATTTCCTAAGTAAAGAAATGATGGTGTCAAAACCATCCCTTTGAAAGCATTGGAGAAGTGGTCAAGTTTAAAAACAAAGTATTCCCTTCGAAAGCATTGCAGTCGAAAGGTAGAAAATGACAGCTAAAAAGGTTTCGACTTTTTCGAAAGCAAATATTTAAAACTAAAGTGCAACCCATTCGAAACCATCTCTTTTAAATCCACTGACCCGGTCGAAAGCCAACAGAGATGAAAGCCATTTAGTCGAAAGCAAGCAGGCGCATTTTAATTTAAAAACAAAGCGACATTTTGACCCCTTCGGAACCTATGGTTTTGACCTTATACCTTTCTCCTTCTATCTAGTTTGCTATGTATCAATTTCTTGATACCAGGTGCATTGGTTTCGATGGAGATGGAGGCGGAGGCGGAGGACTTGGTCGAAAGCCAACTGAGTCAAAAGTAGGTGCCGAAAGCAATAAAACAGTTTTAAAGCCTGAAATAAACAGTTCTTTTCATCTAACTTGCTTTTCGTGTGAAATTTTGATTGGTTGCCTCTTTTCTTTACCATTAAAAAGTGTTGCACATTTCAGAGCTAATTATTTAATTTAAATCATTTGTAAAATACCCCTTCTCCTTAATTAAATATATAAAACATTTAAGTCCCACACCTTAAATAATTTTATATATTCATCAAAACACTTAGGAAAATTCTATAAAAATTCCAGAAATTCCTTTTCGTTATGTTTTCTAACATATATAAATTTCAGACCTAAATAATTATTTATCTTACCGTAAATAATTTATAACCCAATAAATCGTTTTCTTCACTAGAAAATTAATATAAAATCCACCATAATTCAGAAAATTATGAAAATTGAAACCCATCTCTAAAATATCATTTCCGATCTACAGTCAAATTTGCAAGGCATTTGGATGTCATTTAATAGAGTTTTCATATCAAACTTATCATAAAAACTAATATGAATATGCATAAATCATAAACAAGCATATATAAACTTCCAATCATTCAAAACATGGCATAATCATGTAAAATCATTTCGATTTTACCCTTAAATACAAAAACTATAAGAAAAATGGGATGTAGTAATCATCTATCTTAGCTTTGTGATTAAAGATATGAGATTTGATGTTGAACAAATTGATTCACTTCTTCTTCTTGAAATCCTAGCTTTTATCTTCTCTTGAGATTGAAAATGGTGGCCGGCCTTAGGGTGTTTTTGCTTGAAAAAATGGAATGAACGTGTGTTTGTTTTCCTAAGGGTTTATGGTATAAGTTCATCCTATTACCCATTTCGGCCTTCCTTATTTCCTAACATATCCTATTAATGTTATCTTGTTTTAAATTACACCTTAACAAGGCACGACTACCTGTAATTTTAATCAAATCTCAATCTATTAATCGTCTTACAATTTTTTATATTTAATTTAGCTAATTAAATATTGTAAATAATGTTACTAAAAATATGGGGTGTTACACAGAAATCCTGGGTCGTTACAAAATATATATACTTGTCAATTCTACCAAAATAAGAGTTGCGTTTAAACCATACAACTAAAATAACATTCCTAACAAAACGAGAATCTACTCTACTTTGACTCAAGTCCTGTACTTGTCATTTTTATCTTGGTACTGTCTAATCCAATCGGTTGTGTTAATGTTGAATATCCTATAAAAATATGAAGACTGTGAAGTAGGAGGTAAAGGAGAGTCTGGTTTGAGTTGAATACTAACAAAATGAGAATTATCAACATAACCTATGACAACCATCCTCTTTTGATTCGATAAATTTGCATGTACTGTTATGGGGATATAAGTACAACTCGTAAACTTACTTAAAAACACAATAACTATACCAAAAGTTTCTGCAATAACATATCCTGATTCCGCATTTGCATCCATTCATTTTTTGTAATATAATTCTTGGACTGTATCCTATTCTTCAATTCATTGAATCCACAATCATTGCACATCACCTTTACATTTCCTTATTTAGCTCTAAGTTATCAATCATTGCCTTACATACATATTTGCAAAGATTATTGGGTCTTTTACTATGCAACTTTATTGGTTCATGACAACCCAATAACCACAATTACTGTCATTCGACATATCTTCCAAACCAGTTATGTAAGGCTTCATAATGTCGGGCATTTGCATCAAATGATAACCATCGATGTGATTGTTTTCATTTTTTTCTTTATTGTACCATGAGTTCTATAAAAATTTGTAGGAGTAGGATTAGAACCGCATGACAAAGAAGCTTCAACATGCTCGAACTACGAAGGATCTCATTTTGTTGATTTTATTTTTCCTTTCTTTATAGAAGGCCTACCTTTTCTTATTTTACCACCGAGGGTTCTAAGGTTTTTGATTTTGATGGAAAAGCTAGATGGAAAAGCTAATAATTTCAACTCACTTTGCAACATAACTCGCTCATTACCTGGTGCACTCTCCTATCTATTTTGGAGGGCTATAATTTCAGGTAACTCAGAAACTTGAGTCGAACGATGTATAGTTGGAGGTGTGCATGTTAGTTGTTTCCAAAAAGAATCAATGGTGTTGAGAGGAATATAACTGCATGTCAATTTAAAGTCCTCATTCAATAGTTGAACCAACCTAAGAAATGACACTCAATTCATCTATTAGCAAATCCAAAGCTTTATGAGATACAATTCCTAATAGTTATTTGAACATTGGCTCATTCCAGAAATGATGCATTGATCTTGTTGCACCTTATTCAAAGGCATGTTCGATTGCTACTATTTCATTTTCTTCGCATAAATGTGCATTCGTCCAACACTATATAAAACTACCTGCTGCAAAATCAAATATAATTTTAGACGTTGGTGTACGCTTTCAACAATACTAGTGGAGACATTGTCATAATGTTTATAGTTGTTGGTCCATGCCAGCGCAAAAATTTCTTTATACTTACTCAACCAATTTTTGACCATATATGTTACCAAACTTTTTTTCTTCGATGACCATTCCTCTTGAAATGATTTTAAGTTCCGCTCATATTCTTCTTCGATTAAAGAGTTAATGATATTTGTCCAATCATCACAAAATAGTTGATATTCTCTTTTACCATGTTCATCTTCCACCATAATCTTCTCATCACCAACCATTGCTCTTCTACTCTTAATAAATTTTGGTTTGCAATTTTCTTGCATGTCTTTAGAGATATGCCATGCATATAGGAAATGCTGAGCTGCTGGAAATATAGTCGACACTCCTTTAATAAGATGACCTCAGCATCCATTATAATAACATACATACTCTAGTTTTCTCTATAAAGACTCCTAACACATTCAAGAGCTCAAATATATGATTTTGTTGTTTCTCGACTTATAAAAGCAATAGCAACAGTGAAAGCATTCCCCATTGACGTATGTGACATCATGTGAAAACAAGGGAGTTTATAACGATTAGTTTTGAAAGTACAATCCAGGAACAAAATCCGATGGAAACACTTTGCAAGATCAGTACATCTTGGATGACTAAAAATAGATCAGATATTTGATTGGTGGCTTGATTAATTCTATAAAACACGAAATGATGATGTTCAATCGAGAGTTTCATAAACTGTTGCATAATGGATCATTCTTCAATATTCTGCAATTTCAATTTCCATATTGCATTGTAAACATTTCTCATAGTCGACTAATTTTCTGGGTTTTCCATTTTATTTTAATTGTGGATAATATTTGCTATAGTCTAGCTCCATTATTAGTCATGGTTTCAACGATCTTTAATTCACTATCTTTCATCTTCACTACATAAGCATGACCAGTTAGACATTTAGGAAGTTTATGATTATGAAGTCCATTTTTTACCGTAAGTATACACTTTCCATCACTTCGAAAAGTAGCATTTAACTCAAACGGACAACCGCATTTCTTACTTCCCATTCTTCTTCGATTTTGTTAGGTTTTCGTTACAAAGTTCTTTGGCCTATGGCTACAATATTTACCGCTCCGTTCACATACTAGTATCATCTGTGATCCCCTTTCATTACTATTTAGATTTTGAAATCTTGTTCTTCTAGTCATAATAACATGGTTGACACTTAGTCCACGTTCCGTACACCAGTCTCGTACTTGCTCGTTCGAATAAAAAATCTGCATTATTTATGAACATATTAATTCAAATTTTTTTAACCTGCTATAAATAAATTTTAATTATCTATAATTCAAATATTAAATAAAAGCAGTCACACCCAATCAGTTGTGAAATATTTAGTTAAATATAGAAATTCAACTCGGTCCTCATTATTCCCATCTTATTCCACATCATTATCATCATCTTCTCCATTTTCTTCAAACTCGTCTTGTTTCAAACAAAATCATTATCAAATTGTTCACCCCTCTGCAATGGAATTAAAAAAGTTAAGTAAATCAGGAGGAAAGTACTATTTTGCTAAATTCGATAATGCAAAACTGTTTATATTTAAAAAACCGGCCAGTCTCTACCGTTTTTGTAAGATATTTTCACCATCCCCTTACCGTGTTTAAATTATATCACAATCACCCCAAAATTTCAACTCGGCATAACAAAAACTCCTTGTACATTAAAAAACATCCATGGTTTACCATTTTAAACTAGTAAAAACGGCCTGTCGGTGCTGAATATCATCAATTGCATTTTCAAACTCGTTCATCTAGCGCCTAAAAAAAGAAAATTTCTTACTGGGTTAAATCTCTGATCTTTTATCAAATTATCCTCTATTTTAATTATTTTATCAAGTTCAATTTTCTAATTAACATCTTGTTTGAAATCAGTAATCTCCATTAACAGTTAGGGTTTGATTAGGAAAGATTAGAAAGAATTAAAGATGAGGTTGGTATTATAATTGGTATTAATTTGTTTATGAGGGGGTTGATCTACTACGTACCCCTTATACAATTTAGAAAAAAAATAGTCCCGCCTTATCCAAAAGTGGAGTCCCTATAAAAATCCTCTTATGTTTTTGCATAGCATAAGAATAAATCCAACTTTGAAATTAATAACCATCGGTCTCATTAGTCAGTTCCAAAAAAATTTCATCATGATTTGCCATTCAAATTCATTTCCATTCAAATATTAGATAAATCATTAAATACTCATAATTTGCAATATATCATAAATCAATTTTATGATTTAACACTCATAAAATTCTTAGTGGAAACATTTAAAGCAAATCGATATTTTTATCATATTTAAATTCAGTGAAACTCCAAATGAAATTTTAAAGCTCTATATGCTTATAAGTTGTTTACCCACATTCATGTTTGCAGATAACGCCCAACTTACGTGATAACTTCACTTAAAAATTAAATGGTTCTTATTTTATTTTCAACTTTTAAATGTATAAAAATACTCTATATGGATTAATATGCAAATCCTCCATTTTGGAGCAATAAATGCTTAAGCAAAAGGAATGTCAATTTTTAAATTAACAATGTTGTATTTACATACATTTATGATCTATAAATGTTGTTTCAACACCATCTAAAAACATAAGAACCAAATATAAGTAGACATAATAATTTTAAATATTAAAACTACATAATATAATGATTTGTGAATGAAATTTAAGAAGGAAAACAACGGTTTAATATTTTCCTCTTCTTATATAACATGTCAAAAGAATAAGAGTGTTATTTATTATAAAAGTTTTTTTTTTCAGTGTTTGATTATATTATATAAGTATAATCAATGAATAAATCATATACTCAGATTACCAGAAGTTTTGGAAATAAATAATACACATCATTCTAAACAGAAATATTCATATGCGTGACAATAATTGCTAATTGTTAAACTTCTCAACATATTAATATAGTAGTTCATACTTTGTACCTTGTATATTTATTTCAAAAGGCATTTATTCATTTCTACAATTAAACAAATAAAAATTTGTAGAACATATAATTTTATATTTGTCGCTATTCAAATCATAAAATAAAATCGTTTTAATCACATAATATTATAGAAACAAAAGGAGATCATTACAATAAATTAATTATATTTATCATGAATTTATATCCCCCCAATGGGAATTGTTACCATAGCATATTCAAATTTACTTCACTATGCCAACTTATATCACCAACCAAAGTCAGTTTCTAAACCACTTTACGTTCTAAAACATTTCAAAAGAATGAGTTATTGTCAAACTCTAAAATTATTCAAATAAAAGTATAGGGAAATTTTGGAGCATACCTTAGCATTAATTCGCTATATTTCTTACTCGTTAATGTTTTAAAAATCCCAGATTCAATTCAACTTTGTTCCATCCTTGCTTTTTCTCTCCAAATGTATTGATCATCATAATAGTTTAATATTTGCTCCAAAACCTAAATAACATAATCCTCATGAATGATATTGAATTTTGCTTTCAAATTTAGAAATTGATGGGTAGGAATAAGAAAAAGAAAGTGGTGAGAGTTGTGCCATGAATGAGGCCACTGTCTTGAAAGCGAAATTTAGCATGACTATGGTGCAATCGATAAATGCCTTCCGCCCCCAAGGTTGACATAACCATCCTCTAAACTCGTGCATTCAAAATTGAAGGATTTGGAGATTTGTAGAAGTCACTTTCTAGGATTTTAAGTATTTTGAAAGATAAGTTTAATTTTAAAGGAAATTGTAGATAGAGGAGAATGAAGAAGATAATTTTGTTTTCTGTAGATTTTATATTCTTTTTTTTCAAAGATGAGAGAAATGTGAGAGAACAAAATAGACGTAAAATTTTAAGCCTATGAATCACAATAAATAAGCATTCCATAAAAACATTTTCCCATTAAAAAAGAACGCAAAAGGTTAGATAATGAAAAGACTTTTGTTTTTGTTATAATTATCCAATACAAAAGGTGTAATATAGTGTTGTAGAATATATATACATACATAAATAAACATGTACACATATATAAATATATAGATATATAAACACACACACACACACACATATATTTTGATCTCTTTTTTAATTTCCCAAGATGTGGAACTAATGAGCCTTAATGCACTTGTCTAGCTTTTGATAATTCATACATTTTGATAAAATTTCCAACAGTTTCCCACATGAAGTTTTAAAAATATTTTCTCGAGTAATAGCTAGGCCCTTGTGCATAAGGTTGATTCTTAAGCATTAGATCATGATTATGGAAATTGGTTTGGCAAATATGGATGTAGTTGAAACATAATATTAGATGTAGTATAATGGTAATTGTAACTTAGGTAATCTATTGGTTATTGTTGCATAACAAGTTGTACCTTTAATTGTCTTCTTTGTATAAGTAGAAATATTATGCTTGCAATTTTTTGTCTCATAATGTATCATTGGTATGGTTGACTTTTTTGCACACTAGTTATATATTACAATACTTTTGTTGGAGAACTCAATCAAAATCATTAGTAATAAAAATTACGGTAGGAAAGAGATAAAAGAATAGTATAAAACTATATGGAGATTCGTAGGTATCAACGTATAGTAAAGGTCTCCAACTAGATGCTCCTATTTCTATATCGATCAACATATAGAAATCGGTAGGATTAATTCCAAACTTAAAATCAGAAAAATGAAATGTATGGGTGGTAAGTTACCATCTTTTCAACTAGTGTCGCGATAATCAAATTATTGTGCAAACCTAATATATAAGAACTAGGTAAGGAACTAGCTACAACGGCATGAGGCACTTCAACAAAAATAGTTATCAATAGTAGCCTAGAACCGCTGTAAATGATAATTATGGCGGTTCAATAAACGCTGTAGATCGACATGTTATGAAAAACAGTGGCTTATTTACAGCACAAAAATGACCGCTATAAAAAATCATCTTTTATAGCTATTTTCCGCTATTGTATGTATTTTATTACGGTTTAATAAATGTTGTATAACAACATGTTATAAAAAAACAATTGCTCATTTATAGCACAAATGCACGGCAATAAAAAATCATCTTTTAAAGCGCTTCTTTTCCGCTATTGTAAGTATTTTTAACGGTTTAATAAATGATGTATATCGACATGTTATAATAGATAGTGAACTATTCATAATACAGAAAAGCGCTATAATTTTTTACTTTCAATAATGCTTTTCTTATAAGCTTTCAATAACGTTTTTTAAATGCTATGGTTTAATTTTTTGCATTTTTAAAATCACTGTATCCCTATAAATCACGATAGTCAATACATATCAAAATGTTGCATTAAGAATATTTTTAAAACATAAATCCATTTAGATAATGAAAAATTATAGAAAATATTAAAGAAAAAGATATAACACATTATATTAAATAGAACCAAATATTCATACATATAAAATACCATAGTTTTAACTACATAATATTTTATTGTATATGTAGACCAAAAATACGTAGCTAGTTGTTTGGATTAAAAAGAAGAAATATTTTAAATCTTTCATTCTCTCACCTACAAATCAAACAAATATCTCCATTAGAAATGAATATAAATATAAATATGAATAAAATTGAAAAATGAAGTATCTACATTAAAAAAAACCTTTTTGCTAAATATTTCTTATAATAAATATTCTAAGTGTCTAATTTTTTTAACTAGCTACAGCAAACCGAACAAGCGACACCTAGTTGCGTGGTGGTTAGTTTTTCAACTGAACAAACCATTGTTGGTTGTGCTCTAATACAAAAAGGAAGCCAAGCCAAAAAATTCAATACTAACCAACATAGATGCCAGGCCAACTTTCCAATCATGATAAGTGAGTTTAGTTGTATGCATCTTCGCAAATAACCAACAACGGTTCTTGTTGCATGCATATTGAGATGAATAATATGAATAGCTTCAAAATAGTCAGGGATATCTAAAAGGTTCATTAGCAATTCACTCATTAAATTTGGCTATAATATATCCTTCTCCTTTTCTTTTTTCCACTTAATAAGTTGGTTATACTTTATATCTTGAAGAAGAAACAACTGTGACACCTATAGGTGATAATGTTTCAAATTTATGTATTTTCATTCACTCGAAAAAAACGTATCAATGTAAATTTATCTTGAAATAGAGGAGGGTGGAACTGAACAATATGGATATCTAAAATGCTAATTCTATCCATACATCATTAAGCGCTTTACCTACACCATAATATTTTTTATAAAATATTAGAAAAAATGCCCCTATTTAAGAAAATAAAAATAAAAATCAATAATAAAGATTCAAAATTCATAGTATAATCAATATAATTTAATTCATAAAGTAACTAAAATTTCTATACATCATTAGTTGAATTAAATTTAAATTCCATTTATGTAACACACTTTCAAGTTGTATTCATGCATAGTCAATTTTAAAAAATTTCCACTTCTGTTAAATATTAAACTAAAATTTAAAATTATTATTGAAATCAATATGATACACAGGGTATTGACTTCTTCTCTATCTTTTACTTAAATGAAATCAAATTTAAATTTAACATCAAAATTAAAATAATTTAACGTTTTAATATTCAAAAATTAAACTAAATTTGCTATGTATAAATGGTTAAATAATTTGAATTCCATTTAAGATATTTGAATTTGAAAATTGAAATTTACAAAAGTGGATTTGAGAGCCTTATTTTGATTAATGCATGAGAGAGAGAGAGAACTAAAATGACATAAGGGTTTTATTTTATTTCAAATTAAGGGTAGTTTTGTAATATGTGTGGTGTATATTAAGTAAAATAATAAAATTTTCGGTGTATTTGTAGCAATTTATGGTGCATGAATAGAATTTGTGTAACAACCCCGGATTTTATATATATATTTAAATTGATAATTAATTGAATTTTTGAAGTAAAATTGTAAAATTAATTTGTGAGTTGATGCGAGTTTCCCCGAGTTCAAATAAATTCTATGTCAAATCATTTAAAATTTAAAATATTGTATATATATATATATATGTATATATGTGAATATATATGTAGTTGAGCATATATGAGTAAATTTGGAATTATATATATATATATTTGATTAGAATTTAAATTGTAAATAAATGATTTAAAAATGAAAATATATAAGATATAAGGTATAAAGTAAATACATTGGATAAAATAAAATAAATACAAAAATAAATTATAACAACATATTAAATATGGAAATACATTTAAATATGAAAAAGAAAATAAAATATACAATTATTTATGAAGTTCGCTTATATTACAAAATAATAAAAGAAAAATAAAATAAAGTAAAAATAGAAGTTTACTCATATTGTAAAATAATGAGACAAGGCAAAATAAAATCTAATAACATATTAAAGATTTATATTATAAAGTAATAAAACAAACAAAAAGAAAGGAAGCAAAAAAATAATTTTATATTCATGAACGCTTGAAAAATAAAGAAATACAAATATATATATATAAAGTATAGAAGCTTGTAAAGGAAGCCATCATGTTTTCTCAAACATGTAACAGCAGAAATAAGGAAATAAAAAATGTAAATGGTACAAGCCACCATATTATCATAGCAGCCACCTAAAAGTAAAGAAAAAAATCTCTGGCTTGCGGTACAAAAGAAAATTAAGAACCCTGTAAACTCATTTCATACCAGCCACCAAAGCAAAGAAAAAAAATCTCATATTTGTACAAACGAAATGAAAAAAAATGAGTTTGTACCAACTAATTAATGCAAGCCAAAGTTTTATCATCTCAACCACCAGAGACATCTGCATAGCCACAAAGCAAGAAAAATATCTCTGATCTATGTTGTACAAACAATATTTTATCCCTTGTACAAAATATATTACCCTGTACAACCATATCACCATGTAACTTCTCTTCTTTGTATCAAGCTTCTCATTTCAATTTCGTCCATCATTCAAAGCAAATCTGAAGTGACTATAATTTCAAACTTAAACAAATACTTCAACTTAAACATCAAACAAATCAACTACAACCAGAGATCAAAAGCAGGGAGGAGTTACAAGAGATTCAAACTGCAGTTTCCAACAACAATTGCTCTCTGTTCATTTTTCTGGAAAACAACTGTGAGTAAACATTTCTAAGCTCTGATGTTCGATGTGTTGTTTGAATATAGGATTTTAACAAGTTTGAACCTTTGTTGGTATGCACAAAACCTATGAATATGTGTGACGACCGCCCATGATCCCTGCACTGAACCTAGAGATAGTGCGGTGTAAAGTGTGCCAGGCGACCATGGATGATTGCCAGGGTAAATTAAAATAACAGAATCTATCGTATTACTCTCAGCGCATGGACAAAATACAATAGAACATATATATATAGTGAAGCTTCACAGAATAGAATCTTATCAATAAAACTTCATAATAGTTGATTACAATCATCAGAATAGTAATACATCAAGCCTCACTACATAACACTCAGAGAAAATACAAACAGCGGAACATCCAGTACGTATAATAAGAAGATAATACGCAACCCTCCAACTCGTCTTCGATATCAACACCGTGGAAAGCAAGAACAGCACCTGTCACCTACTACCTAGTCTGCCCGTCCCAAAATGGATGAACAGCCCAAGGCAATAAGAGTTAAAACATAAAGCCTTGAGTCAGACAACAGTCTTAGTGAGCAGTAAATTAACTAACAACATACCAAAAGAGCATAAAGGAAAAGGAATAGGAATACAACCCTTCCACTCCACCTCTTTCTACAGTGATAGCCCCCAGACACACACTAAGTAGAAGCAAACATAGCAAAGCACACAATTTAAGGTAAAGCAATTATCACTCGAGTCAAGGGCGATGTTTTCCGAGTACAAACCCCCAAGGCCTAAACCAAGATCAGATAAGCACCCAGAAAATACCGCTCTTGAGATCGAATGACGATACAACCAAACATACATGACTCTGGCTATCACTGTTATCATTGCTTCGATATCATCGCTAATTGAATGACCGGCACATTCTTTCAGCCGTCCGTCAAGGGCTAATGGAAACCCCGGTTCTAGACATTACTCCTGCACGTCATCGTGACCCGTGCCTAGGACTATCGAATCTGCCCAGAGTACTTGACTACCAATCTGTAGCCTTCATGGACTATCGAATCTGCCCAACGTACTCTTGCTTTGAGTATACTAGAACCTTTAACAACGATGAGATCTCAGCCTTCTAGTCATCCTCCTCGACGACTATTTCCATACTAGCTCAAGCGCCTCTCGAGCCAACCATTATCCTCAACTCGAACCATATCACCGAGTTATCAACCTGCTTGGAATGATCCCATCTGGATTAGTCCAAGACTATCTCATATCTCATATCATGACTCGCTTCATCACATCCTCGCAAAGCTTCATCTCAACATCATCATCATCAAATCTATGCATAAGAGCTTCATCATCCGCTACATATGCCACGAGCAGCTTTCCCAATTCAAGAGCCTTTCCCTTAGCTTTTGAATCATCCTTGGTCTAAATCAAATCATCAATCATCTAATTCATAGCAATCAACCAAATCAAACATTAATCCAAGCAATCAAACATTCAAATATGATCTAAGTAGACAATTATAACAATGATGGCAATTTCGTAATTAAAGAGTTGAAAGTCCAATAAGCATGAAAACATGAACAATATCTCTATAATCTTGATGAATGAACTTGCATAGGTTAACATGTAGTAGAATGGATGTCAAGTCATCATGAACAATGAATCTATATGGACCTACACATAGGATTAGGAAAATGCATGGAAATCACTATTTTAACACCAAATCAAGCCAACGATCCGATATACTCCTTTGGATCCGTGTGAGAGATAATCACCACTCACCAAATCACCTAAACAACCCCAAAACAACACGCTTTAGATCTGTACAGCGAAGGATCTAACTTGATCTATCACGAATCCGCTTCAAACGATGAAATCTCTTTTCGAAGAATGTAGATCTTCAACCTAAGCTCTTCGATCTTCAATTTGATCTTCAACTTGGATGGATGGAATCACTAGATTAGAGTGGAGAAAAGAAGTGAAGAAGTGTAGAAGTCGAGCTCTCAAAATGGCAGCACTTCGTCGCTTCGAAATCCGGATCCCAAAAAGTGAGAAAATGGACGAGTATTTATAGCTGAAATTCCTTAACTCGTCTGCCTTCTTAGGTCATCTCCGACCTAAGCCTCCCTCTGCCTTACGACCTACGACTCAGCAACTAACCCCTAAGTCGGTAACGACTTAACACACGCGCCTATACAACCTAACGACTTAGCAGCTTCGCCGACCTAGCAATGTTACGACCTAACCAAGATACGACTTAACAGGTCTACCAGTCTACAACCCAACACATTGCGCGACTTAACAGAGGATACGACTCAACATACGCGCGCATTCTTGCGTCCTACGACTTAACAGAGTCTCCGACTTAAAACCCACGCGACTTAACTGAGAAGCGCCTTAACGACTTATCACTTTACTCGACTTAACGAGTTACCACCTAACGACTTAACACCTTAGGTCATTTAACGACCTAACTACACATAGGGTAATCCGACTTAACTCCTAAGTCGTCTAGACGACCTAACTTCTTATACCGTTGCCGAATTAACTCCATCTCTTAAGTTGTTCAATCTATAAGTCGGTCATGACTTAGGACTTGTAAATTCTGCCAAAATCTGAAATGACTAAACAACGCTAAAAACTCCAGATTTTATGAACTTTTCGATCCGTAAAAATACGGGTCGTTACATTCTCTCTCCCTTAGGAATTTCGCCCCCGAAATTCCAAACAAACAAAGCAATCAAAGACTATTCGGCACGCCTACCATCCATAGCAATCAACAAACCATGCATCCAATTCTAGCTTAGCATACAGAATTCTAATACTAGAACAAGTTACAATATCGTGAGATGACACGACACCTTAGGGCCATACCTTGAAGAGTTCAGGATGAGCTGCCTTCATCCTCTCTTCCACCTCCCATGTACAGTCGTTATCATCGTCACTCCATTGTATCTTGAGCAACTTAACTATCTTCCTCCTAAGCTGTTTCGTGTCGGTTTCCACAACACGAAGCGGCTTACGAGGTCTCTTATCGACTGGATCAACTCCGAAGTCTTCACAGCTATCAGCAGAAACCACGCTATTCGAGTCGTGCACATACTTCCGTAGATACGATACGTGAAAAACATTGTGCACACTCGACATCTTTTCCGGTAACTCCAATCTATAGGCGAGCTTTCCAATTCGCTCGATGATCGGGAATGGTCCAACAAATCTCGGAGTCAATTTTCCTTTCTTCCCGAATCGAATAACATTCTTCAGTGGAGAAATCTTCACAAAAACCATATCACATACGTCGAATTCCAAATCCTTACGACGCTTATCGGCATAACTTTTCTGACGATCTTGGGCTGCCTTCATTCGCTGCCGAATGATCTCTATGCAATCCGAAGTCTGTCGAATCATCTCTGGCCCAAGTATCAGCTTTTCTCCTGTCTCTAACCAACATGTCGGAGAGTTACACGGTCTTCCATACAATGCCTCATACGGTGCCATACCAATGCTCGACTGGTAACTGTTGTTATACGAAAACTCTACCAGATGAAGGTGATCTTCCCATGATCCTCCGAAATCCAAAACACAAGCTCTGAGGAGATCTTCCAAAACTCGGTTGACTCTCTCGGTCTGACCATTTGTTTGAGGATGATAAGCTGTACTCAAACACAACTCGGTTCCCAAAACTTCCTGGAAGCTCTTCCAAAATCCACTAGTGAACAATGGGTCTCGATCGCTCACTATACTTTTCGGAATACCATGGAATCGAACTATCCACTTGACATACAACTCGGCCAACTTTGATGCAGTCCTAGTCGATCGAACAGGAATGAATCTTACACTCTTAGTCAAACGATCTACGATGACCCAAATCCCTTCATTTCCCGCTCTGGTTCTAGGTAGCCCATCAATAAAATCCATCGATATTTGTTCCCACTTCCATGTAGGAACTTCTAATGGCTGAAGCAATCCACTTGGCTTCTTCTGTTCGGCTTTTACCAACTGGCAGTTCATGCACTTGGAAATAAAATTTCCAACATCCTTCTTCATGCCTTCCCAATAATAGGTTCTCTTCATATCCCGATACATCTTATTTCCACCTGGATGAATTGTCAACTTCGAGTGATGACTTTCCTTCAGCACCTCACTCCTCAATTCATCCATATTGGAAACAACTAGTCGTCCTTGCTTCCGAAGCCAACCCTCTCGATCGACCTCGAATCCTTTATCCTTTTCTGGATCCAATCCAGATTCCAATTCACGGATAATCTTGACAATCTTATCATCTCGCTTTTGACTCTCGCCAATCCTTTCCACAAGAGTTGGTCTTATCGATAAGTTTGCCAACATCTCAGGTTCCAATTCGCATCTGGGCCTGAAGTCAAATCCAGCTAAATACTCGAGATTCTTCCATTTTGAAAACATGGCTCCCAATCCTGCATGTCTTCGACTTAACGCATCTGCCACTGCGTTACCCTTTCCCGGAGTATAGGCTATACCAAAGTCATATGATGCTAAAAACTCTAGCCATCGTTGCTGCCGAAGATTCAAATCCTTTTGGGAGAAAAGATACTTCAACGACTTATGATCTGTAAAAAACTCGAATCGAACTCCCAATAGATAATGTCTCCACATCTTCAGAGCAAAAACAATCGCCGCTAACTCCAAGTCATGAGTCGGGTAATTCCCTTCATGCGGCTTCAGTTGTCGACTTGCATACGCAACAACTTTATCCCTCTGCATCAGCACTGCTCCCAGTCCAGTACCACATGCGTCGGTGTAAACCACCATCTCATCATTCCCACTTGGAATAGTCAAAACAGGAGCACTTGTCAATCTCTCTTTCAGGATTCTGAAAGCTTGCTCACACTTATCTTCCCATCTGAACACTTGGTTCTTCTTTGTCAATCCTGTTAACGGTGCAGCTACCTTGGAGAAGTCTTTGATAAACCGTCGATAATATCCTGCTAATCCAAGAAAACTTCTCACATCAGATGCATTCTTAGGTCTAACCCAATCCTGGATTGCTGCCACCTTAGCGGGATCAACCGCTATTCCACTTCCAGAAATAACATGGCCTAAGAACCTCACTTCACTCTTCCAGAAGTGACACTTCGAAAACTTAGCCTTCAGCTAATGTTTCCGCAAGATTTCCAAAACAATACACAAGTGCGTCTTGTGCTCTTCTTTAGTTCTAGAATAAATCAGAATATCATCCACGAACACAAGCACGAACTTGTTCAACTGATCTCTGAACACTCTATTCATAAGATCCACAAAATATGCTGGCGCGTTAGTCAATCCAAACGACATTACCAGCCACTCAAAGAAACCGGATGGTGTCCTAAAAGCAGTCTTTGGCACACTATCCTTAGCTACTCTCAACTGGTGAAATCCCGTTGCCAAATCCATCTGAGAAAACACCTTAGCTTCGTGAAGCTGATCAAACAAGTCATCTATTCTCGGCAATGGATACTTGTTCTTCTTAGTCACCTTATTCAGCTCACGATAATCCACACACAACCTCAACGATCCATCCGCTTTGGTTGCGAACACAACTGGTGCACCCCATTCGGACACACTACGCCGAATGAATCCTTTCTTCAAAAGATCATCAACTTGCACCTTCAACTCATGCTGTTCCCTAGGCGCCATCCGCCTAAGAGGCATCACAACAGGTCTGGCTCCTTCTACTAGATCTATACGAAACTCGATCTCTCTATGCGGCGGTAACCCTTTGACCTCGTCAAAGACATCCTCAAATCCATTAGCGATCGGCACTGATGACACTCCATCCCGTGGAACAACCAGCGAATACATGAAGCTCATGAAGATGCCTTCTTCATGCTTACATCGTATCACAATCTTTCGCCCCTCCACATTCTCGACTGTCACTTCCAACCTCTCGCAATCAACCTTTGCCGCATACTTCCTAAGCCAGTCCATACCCAAAATAATTCCGAACCCTGCAAAGTTCAGAACAAAACAATCACAAACAAAAGAGCAACCATGACTCAATTCAATCAGACCACGGCATAACATACACAAACAAGATGAACCCCCAACTGGATTAGTCACAACCAATGGCCTATCAACAATATCCGGTTCTAAACCCAACCGGCTTGCAAGTTCGCTACAAACAAACGAATGCGACGCCCCAGTATCAAACAACACTCTAACTGGAACACCACATAGGAAAAGAGTACCTTGAACCACCACACTCTTCCCTTTCTCTTCAGCGGTAGGAGCTTTTGAAGACGACGAAACAGCTCCCAAAGCATAAGCTTGCACAATCTGCTTGTCCTTCCTCGATTCCGGACAATTCTTCCTGATATGCCCCAGCTTGTCACAGTTGTGACACTTCATCGGTACCTTCGGATTCTTACAATCCTTCGAGAAATGGCCCTTCTGCTGACAATTGTAGCAAGTCACTTCGCCCTTCGGCTTCTTCTGGCCATCCTTACCCATCTGCTGCTGCTGCTTCCTCTTCTTGTTTCCACCCTGCTGTGGTTTAGACTCTCCCCTGGTCACAGCAACAACAGATCCTTCCTTAGGAAATAGACTCTCATGCCTGAGAGCTTTCTCCACAAGCTTCTCAAATGAATCGTCCAAATGATCCACCAACTGCCTCCCAAGATAACTATCCAAGCCTGTCACAAACTTCTCATTCTTCTGATAAGCAGATTCAATATACGACCGGGCATACTTGGACAAAGCTTCAAACTCATAAACATACTCAAGAACTGGTCTTCCTCCCTGCTTGAGCTCCACAAACTTCTTGAACAGAACAGACTTCTGAGCTGTAGAAATGAACTTAGCTTCAAATCTGACTTGGAATTGCTCCCAAGTAATCTCTTCCTCCGGAGTATTGATGGTGATAGAGTTCCACCAATCAGAAGCTCTCCCTTGAAGCTGTCTTGATGCTAACTTCCTCTTAGTAGCATCCTCAATTCCCAAGTCACCAAAGATCCTCCTACAAGCATCTATCCACCTCTGAACCTCAATGGTTGATTCTGTTCCCAAGAAAACATTTCCCCCAAGAGCAGTATAATCCTTACACAACTTAGCAAAATCCACCGGTTTTGGAGTTTGAACTTGAACTCCAACATCAACTGCTGCCCCCGGGACTGGTATCCTTCTCATGATCGAAGTCATCATAGCTTCGAACATAGCAGCATAATCAGCAGCCCCCTTAGTAGCACGGCCTTCCCTAGCAGCTGGTCTCCCTCTTCGACTCATTCTCAATATCTATAAAAAGGAATGATCAGAACATCTTAGAGAAACAACTGCATAAAGGACTCAAACCCTACTAAGCTACTATATTATATATAATAATCATCCATCAAAATACAATTACGTCTCTCATACGTAGTTACGTCAGCGAGCGTTGGGTAAAATCGATTAACCAATGCTCTGATACCAAATGTGACGACCGCCCATGATCCCTGCACTGAACCTAGAGATAGTGCACTGTAAAGTGTGCCAGGCGACCATGGACGATTGCCAGGGTAAATTAAAATAACAGAATCTATCGTATTACTCTCAGCGCATGGACAAAATACAATAGAACATATATATATAGTGAAGCTTCACAGAATAGAATCTTATCAATAAAACTTCATAATAGTTGATTACAATCATCAGAATAGTCAATACATCAAGCCTCACTACATAACACTCAGAGAAAATACAAACAGCGGAACATCCAGTACATATAATAAGAAGATAATATGAAACCCTCCAGCTCGTCTTCGATATCAACACCGTGGAAAGCAAGAACAACACCTGTCACCTGCTACCTAGTCTGCCCATCCCAAAATGGACGAACAGCCCAAGGCAATAAGAGTTAAAACATAAAGCCTTGAGTCAGACAACAGTCTTAGTGAGCAGTAAATTAACTAACAACATACCAAAAGAGCATAAAGGAAAAGGAATAGGAATACAACCCTCCCACTCCACCTCTTTATATAGTGATAGCCCCCAAACACACACTAAGTAGAAGCAAACATAGCAAAGCACACAATTTAAGGTAAAGCAATTATCACTCGAGTCAAGGGCGATGTTTTCCGAGTACAAACCCCCAAGGCCTAAACCAAGATCAGATAAGCACCCAGAAAATACCGCTCTTGAGACCGAATGACGATACAACCAAACATCCATGACTCTGGCTATCACTGTTATCATTGCTTCGATATCATCGCTAATTGAATGACCGGCACATTCTTTCAGCCGTCCGTCAAGGGCTAATGGAAACCCCGGTTCTAGACAATACTCCTGCACGTCATCGTGACCCGTGCCTAGGACTATCGAATCTGCCCAGAGTACTTGACTACCAATTTGTAGCCTTCAGGGACTATCGAATCTGCCCAACGTACTCTTGCTTTGAGTATACTAGAACCTTCAACAACGATGAGATCTCAGCCTTCTAGTCATCCTCCTCGACGACTATTTCCATACTAGCTCAAGCGCCTCTTGAGCCAACCATTATCCTCAACTCGAACCATATCACCGAGTTATCAACCTGCTTGGAATGATCCTATCTGGATTAGTCCAAGACTATCTCATATCTCACATCATGCCTCGCTTCATCACATCCTCGCAAAGCTTCATCTCAACATCATCATCATCAAATCTATGCATAAGAGCTTCATCATCCGCTACATATGCCACGGGCAGCTTTCCCAATTCAAGAGCCTTTCCCTTAGCTTTTGAATCATCCTTGGTCTAAATCAAATCATCAATCATCTAATTCATAGCAATCAACCAAATCAAACATTAATCCAAGCAATCAAACATTCAAATATGATCTAAGTAGACAATTATAACAATGATGGCAATTTCGTAATTAAATAGTTGAAAGTCCAATAAGCATGAAAACACGAACAATATCTCTATAATCTTGATGAATGAACTTGCATAGGTTAACATGTAGTAGAATGGATGTCAAGTCATCATGAACAATGAATCTATATGGATCTACACATAGGATTAGGAAAATGCATGGAAATCACTATTTTAACACCAAATCAAGCCAACGATCTGATATACTCCTTTGGATCCGTGTGAGAGATAATCACCACTCACCAAATCACCTAAACAACCCCAAAACAACATGCTTCAGATCTGGACAGCGAAGGATCTAACTTGATCTATCACGAATCCGCTTCAAACGATGAAATCTCTCTTCAAAGAATGTAGATCTTCAACCTAAGCTCTTCTATCTTCGATTTGATCTTCAACTTGGATGGATGGAATCACTAGATTAGAGTGGAGAAAAGAAGTGAAGAAGTGTAGAAGTCGAGCTCTCAAAATGGCAGCACTTCGTCGCTTCGAAATCCGGATCCCAAAAAGTGAGAAAATGGACGAGTATTTATAGCTGAAATTCCTTAACTCATTTGCCTTCTTAGGTCGTCTCCGACCTAAGCCTCCCTCTGCCTTACGACCTACGACTCAGCAACTAACCCCTAAGTCGGTAACGACTTAACACACGCGCTTATACAACCTAACGACTTAGCAGCTTCGCCGACCTAGCAATGTTACGACCTAACCAAGATACGACTTAACAGGTCTACCAGTCTACGACCCAACACATTGCGCGACTTAACAGAGGATACGACTCAACATACGCGCGCATTCTCGCGTCCTACGACTTAACAGAGTCTCCGACTTAAAACCCACGCGACTTAACTGAGAAGCGCCTTAATGACTTATCACTTTACTCGACTTAACGAGTTACCACCTAACGACTTAACACCTTAGGTCGTTTAACGACCTAACTACACATAGGGTAATCCGACTTAACTCCTAAGTCGTCTAGATGACCTAACTTCTTATACCGTTGCCGACTTAACTCCATCTCTTAAGTTGTCCAATCTATAAGTCGGTCACGACTTAGGACTTGTAAATTCTGCCAAAATCTGAAATGACTAAACAACGCTAAAAACTCCAGATTTTATGAACTTTTCGATCCGTAAAAATACGGGTCGTTACAATATGTGCATATCTTTGCCTGTGCTTGCCAGTTTAATTTGAATCACCTCTGTTCCAGGTTACAGATATTTATAATCTTGTACAAAATCCAACTCCCTTATCTCTGATTCTTGGTTGATCTCAGAATTTAAAGAAAAGTTGTTTGTTTTGACATATCTTAAGTTGTAAAACTTAATTCAAGCAAGATGAATTAAAGCTTCTCTGGAAAAAAATTGAAAATACAGTCACAATTCAAAACATGTCGAAAATTCAAATATTATAAATCCTAGTTTCAAGAATACTATCTGAATTGTTATCACAAATAATGATTTTTGAAAGTTAAATCAAAAATTTTAAGCAGGCATTCATTGAGTAAAGCAAAGATTAACGAATTCGAGTGTTTTTTGAAACTTCTGGTTATCGGCAACACAGTTCATCTCGCGATCTTGGGTGAAGCTTGATGGGGGTAGGGTAGCTTGAGAAAAATGCTCAGGAATTTTTCTAATCATCTTGTAGTTGAAACGAGATCAAATTAGGGTTTTAGCCCATGTTTCTGTATTGATCAGAAATTGACCAAATTCATCGTCAAGGCTGCATCAGACTGGACAAGACCGTTTGGTGGAGGGGTGTGGTCGACATGGGAAGCTCGTGACGGAGGCGCTGTCTCTGGTGGTCTTTGGCGTCGAAGCAAGGTGGATTGCTGGGTCGAGCTTCGACCCGGTTTTGAGTCAGTTGACTCTTTTGCGAGTTCGCTGACATTATGGGTTTCTGGGTGGTACGGATGTTAAGTGGGATTGTCGTCGACTCGATGGAGGCTGGAACTCCTACCAGAGGTGGCGATTCAGGTTGTGCATGTGCACAGCGGGATTTATGGTGTCAGTGGTGGGTGAAATGAAGGAGCATGTTGACTCGAAGCCAGCATGGAGAGAAACGTTTGAAAGCTCGAGTATTAACTCGTGTTAAAATGTTGATGTGCCGGGTAATAATACTTAGAAAAAAATTAGGTTTGAAAATATGGCACTCGGGTTGATTTTCGACGAAACTCGAAGTAAACAGGTATGTGTCTCGGGTGATGCTCGGGGAAGACTCGGGTAGTTTAAAAACAGTTTTCCAGTTTTAAAAATTTAAATTGTTTCAAATAACTAGAATGATGAAGTGAATTTTTAAATTCATTTGAATTTAAAATAAAAAGGGTTTTGAAATTGTTTCAAACTTTAGTTAATTTGTTTCCATTTTAAATCTTAAATTTAAACTAAAATTTAAAAAGTAAAATTTGAAAGTAAATTGTTTTTAAATACCTTGTTAATGATAATTTGATCATTAATAAGAAAAAAATATTTTTATCTTTAAATAAATGAAGATTTAATGATTTGTAATTATTAAATTAATTAAAATGGATAATTAATGATCTGGATTTATTAATAATTGAAATCAATTGATTAAGGTTTGAGATAATTGATTGAGGATAAATAAATTGGTAATTAAAGATCGTTTATTAAGTAAGATTTGACATTTTAGTTAATGATTAGTAATTAATTAATCAATTAATTGGGGATTAATTAAGTTACAGTTAACACTTAATTTAAATAATTCAGATTAATTAATGAGTTATTAATGGTTAATCAAATTTAAAAATTAATAATGATTAATGTAAGTGATTACTTTAGAAAGGCAATTAAAGGATTTTATCAAGATCATTAACTAAGATTATTTAATAATTAATTAATGTGATTAATTTAGATTAATTAATTTAATAATAATCATTTATGAAATTGTGTAACTGTAATTACTCTATGGAATTAATGGCTTATTGTAATTAATTAAAAATAAGTGACTAAGAATAACTATTAATTAAGGAGTAATTAATTAGTTATTGTAATTAATTATTAATGTACCATGACTAGCCAATTCATTCATAGAAGTTAATCTGATTTAAATCAATCAGATAATTAAATTGATCCTACTCATGGATGTTTGGATTATATTAGTTATTGAATTGTTTGATATCCCTAATTTGTAATGCTTTGTGATATATTCCGATTTGTGTGTGACCTGTAGTTATTTATCTGGAATGAATGTAACTTATCATCTGTGATACATTTGTATATTATCTGTGATCTGTGTACAAAAGATAAGCATTATAGTTATACCGCTTATCAACTATATTTCTGTATTATGATCTGTGATGACTGAATGATGTTGCACTATTGTGTGAAACCCTTGGACCACACTTTTACACACACAAATATGGATTTCACGAGGAAATCGGTTAAGTCATAGATAATTTAAAATTAATGTTTTTGGAAATTGAAATTTTAATTTCAATTGATTTTGGAAATGGATTTGGGTTAAATGTTAAAGCTTTTGAAAAGGAGTTTTTAAGATAAAAATTATTTTGAATAACTTGGTAAAATTTTCAATTTAAATAATTTAATTTGAATTTGAATTCAAAATTTGGAATTGAATTCCATGTTTGGAAATTATGGTTAAAGATGTTATAAATGTATTTATATGAATTTAAACCATTTTAAAAGTACGGGTTCGAGAATTTGAATTTAACCCAAAGACTTTAACTCGTATGAATGAATCAAATTTTCCGAAAAGAAAACTGTTTGTTTTCAAATGATAAAAGCTTTCATATATAAGAAATGAAATTCCAATTTAAGTTAAAGGAATTTCAAGTTTGAATTGAAAAATGGTTTTCCAAGTTATGAGTGAATTCTTTTTGAAAGCTATAAGTTAAATCTTTGATTTAAAGATTTAATGAGTTAATCCAAATTGAAATGGAAATTGATTTGGAAAATCTATGAATAGATCTTTGTGAAACTGAGTGAACTTTGTGGATT
Source organism: Allium fistulosum (assembly GCA_030737815.1). Classification (NCBI taxonomy): domain Eukaryota; kingdom Viridiplantae; phylum Streptophyta; class Magnoliopsida; order Asparagales; family Amaryllidaceae; genus Allium; species Allium fistulosum. The sequence goes on from CM060906.1 coordinate 698,293,366, forward strand.
AAATCTTTTATTTAAAAGACTTAAAATGGTAATTTGTTAAACCATTTGAAGAAAGGTTTTGGGTAATAAATTGTGACTTAATTGAAATCCCAATATCCATATGTATTTAAATATGCGCTCGTTATTTGGTTTAGCTGGGAGAGGACCTTTGTGTCATACAACCCATTTCGAATAATGATACGACGTTATGGATAACATTTGATGACCGGTGGTGAAGACCGGATGTTTTCAAAAACGAAAGGACAACTCGTCAAATGTCTCTGCATCGACTGGCCCCGATATAGAGTTTTGGTCACCCTTTGTGATGGGAAGTCCGGACGTGATTAGAAAATTATCCAGATTTGCAAGGGCTTCTTTGGAAGTGCCTTCGGTTCTGTTCGAACCGGGAACAGACTTGTATGGTTGTATGTCTGACACTACACTTTGAGATATAACGCTGATTTCTTTCAAATACATTTCTGTTTGGTGGCGGAGAATTTATTCTCTTAGCTTAACACCCTTCTCTGAGACGTATGAGCTTAGAGGTTATGTAGTTGAAGGTTATCAGCGATATATTCCCAATTTGGTAGTGTGACATGCTGAGTGCTGCTGTGTGTTGCTGATCATTTGTTGATCAAAGCATGGCTTTGTGAAAAAGCGTAGCTTTGTGGACGAGACCTCATCGAGCCTCACAAACCGGTAATGGTCGAAACAGGAAAGATGCGACAAGGTTTCAGGGGTAGCTCCCCTAGGGTATGTCCATTCCTTCTGGAAAAAGGTGATATCATGGTATGGAGCCCAGATATTTACCTATGTGGTTGCTCCAATCTCATTTCCTGTGTGATTGTGTGCTTTGTGATCGAGAGCTCTCGGATAAAGGTCCCAAAGGACCGGGGGTGGAATATCTCAGGTTTACTACCCGGGAAGGGGGTAACCGACCTTGTGTTGGCAGAGAGCCAGGTGGTTCTCGGGGCGTCCCGCCAGAGGCGTTCCCATGTGGCATCGGAAGTTCCTTAGTCTGACCATTTGTTGGAAAATCCAAAGAAACAATACGAGCCCAGTACGGTTTTAGTTGTATAACCTGCTATGGAATGTGGCGGTAACCTGCTATTGAACATAGTAGCTATAGTAGGCATAGTTCGAAATGTCTATGCTGGCTAAGATTAATATTATATTTTCGAAATGTTTTCTGCACTATGCACTAGTAATAATATCAAAAGAGTTTTTCTTTTGCGTAGTAAGCATGTTTGAATATCATAAGGAGAAATCTCCTCCAATTCTGCGTTTGCATTGTGTGTGTGGCGGGAGGCCTTATGGTAGTTTCATTTTCGAAAAGCATTGCGGATTTCAATGTTGAAAATTCTTTTGTTGATTGTTTTAAAGATAAACTGTTTTTGTTTACTCATACCAGTCCCATGACTGACTCGTAGTTTATTGTTCCCTTCCTAAACTCTGGGTGCCCACAATTTTCCACAGGGGCAGTCTAGAGTTGGGTTTTTCAGATATTCAGGTTTAGTTGATTATCTGGAGCTAGTTCACTTCATCGGAGTGGATGACTGCACTTGCTTATCTTTGTGCATCGTGATGGTGGTTCGAGCTTGATGTTGGAGTTGTTGGAGTCATTCTCTTTTGTAGATCATTTGGAGAGATCTCTTCCATTGTTGTTATTTCCGCTGTATCATTATTTATCTCTGATATTGTTGTATCATATTGATATCATTATTGTATATCATTCTGGATATTGTATTCATTGGAGTTGTATATGATATCATTGTATTCTTTCTTCCGCTGTGTTGTTATACTTAATGGTGTTATAAGCTCCGGAGAGCCAGATTCGGCGTTTGAATCTGCGGCATTTTGAGTACAAGTGAAGTACGGTTGCCGATTTTCGAAGGCCGAGTTTTTGGACTCTTACAATTTGCTTATCTAAAATGCAAGAATAAGAGTGGCCACTTTGGGAGGTGACATTCCTAGAGATTGAGCCACTACTTATGTCTGCTTAACAAGGGGGCAACATATGTACAGTCCATAGAAAAACACTATTGTACCAACAAGAAAGTATGGTGAATAGAATTATTTAAGACTGGCTTCATACGCAAATATTCCTATTTACACAGAAAATTCATCATTTATAGCCAAATTCAAAACACATAAAAAAAAAAATAGGGCATACCATTTACACCTTCCATGATACCGTTGACAGCATGCTGAGTAGCAACATTATAGTTGCAATAGGTCCAAAAGCTCTATCTAGAATGAAGTTGCACAATATAAACAATTATCTCACATCATAAATACGATGAGTAGTTGCAATAGGTCCAAAAACATTATATATAAGTTAATTTTTATAAAACTAGTTAATAAGGTCAGTATTTTATAATTTATTATTATTATTATTCAAAATTTAGTTAACTATTATCAAACTTAGTTAAATTTTAAAACTCAGTTAACTTGGTTAATACTTTATTAATTTATACAAATGAAGTTAAATATTATAAAATTAGTTAATTTATTATTGTTGTTGTTATTATATATATAGTTAATTTTTATAAAATTTAGTTAACTTGGTTAATATTATTATTATTATATAAATTTAGTTAATTTTTATAAAACATAGTTATTTTTTTAAATATTTTATTGTTTATAATTATTATTATAAACTTAGTTAATTTTTATAAAACTTAGTATCTTGGTTAATACTTTATAATTTATTATTATTATTTTAAACTTAGTTAATTATTATGAATCTTAGTTAATTTTTATAAAATTAGTTTGTTTATTGTTATTATTACTATTATGACACTCATAGTCGTCGTTGTTATTAGTATTATTGTAAACTTAATTACTTTTAATAAAATTAGTTAATTTGTTGTTGTTGTTATTATTATTATTATATAAATGTAGTTATTTTTTTATAAAACTTAGTCAACTTGGTTAATATTTTTTAATTCATCACTTTATTATTATTACAAATTTAGCTAATTTTCATAAACTTAGTTAATTTATTATTATTATTATTATTATTAGTATAAACTTAGCTAATTTTCATAAACTTAGTTAATTTATTATTATTATTAGTATTATTAGTATTATAAACTTAGTTAATGTTTATAAACTTATTTAATTTTTATAAAACTTAAATTAATGAAGTTAATTTATATAAACTTAGTTAGTTTATTATTATTATATAAATTTATCTAATTTTTGTAAAACTTAATTACTTCAGTTAATATTTTATAATTCTATAATCATAATAATAATTATTATTATAAACTTAGATAATTTTTATAAAATTATAGTTAATTTATTATTATTATTATGCTTATAAACTTAGTTAACTTGGTTAATACTTTATAATTTATTATTTTTATTATCATTATCTATTATTATTATTATTATTCCAAACTTAATTAATTGTTATGAAACGTAGTTAATTATTATAAACTTAGTCTATTTATTATTATCATTACTATCATGGTTGTTGTTGTTGTTAGTATTGTTGTTATAAACTTAATTTCAAATAGTTAAAATTAATATCTAACTGATAACTATATAAGCTCTTTTCCTATAGATGTGTACATAGATTTAAATAGTTAAAACAATATACGCGTTTTATATGATCAAATAACGCTTTGTCCAATTTTATGTTCATGGAAGAAATGCATATATTATTCTGCTTCCATTTTCTTATATCATTGGTAGGAATACAAACATGTGTATAAAGGAATTCAAATTAGGAGTTTTGGCAAATAAAAGATAATAAATAGATAGATATGTACATACAAATTAAAGGTGCAAAAAAGTAAGAAATCCAATCACCATAAAGATAATAAATTCAGCTTTTACTAAAAAAAACAAATACCTATCTTATTGACAATAAAAATCTAATTGTAATATATATTTTTCCCTTGATAAAATTTTTGAGCCTCCAGTTGGATTTATGCATTACTCACTCCATGTTATCCCGCCTTTTGGCAAGGCTGAGATACCAAGGAATTGATCAGAAACCTGGAGTCACTCGTTATGGACATCTAGTACACATAAGTCTACCCTGGATATCGATGAATTTTGTCCGAGACCAGATTGAGCTATAATTGATAAGACATGACTAGAAAGGCATAGAGAGCCAACATTCCAAGTTTCAAGTCAATCCGAGTTCACATGCTCAAGTTATGATGGATTCAAGTTAAAGGGAAAGACCATGCTTCGTATCCATCATGGAAACTTTCCTTCGAATCCATCCTTATGCCTTGCTTCGAATCCATCCTTATGCCTTGGTTCGTATCTATGAGACATAGCCTAGCTTCGGATCCATCGAGCACTCCTTAGTTCGAATCCATCCAAACAGACTACGTTCAAATCCAACAGTTCGAACCCATTAGGCATTCCTCTACTTCGAATCCATGTAGTAGATACACTTCGACTCCATCCCATAAGCTACTTCGAATCCACCCTGTTAAAGTAACTTTGAATCGATTAAACCAAGGTATGCCTTGATCGATTCGAACGAGCATGTCTACGAGTCCACTACCTCGAATCCACTAAGTCACGGCAGCTAGAAACGCGGATTCGACCCAGCCAACCCGGAGCAAAGTAGGATCGATACGAAGAAAGCGCGCCACGTCAACGAATGCCACGTGCGAAACCATCGAGTCAACCCTATCGATTCGAAGGGATCGATTCGAACCAAGCTAACTAGCCAGAAGTGCAATCTTGAATCGATCGTAACTCAAGATCTATAAGTCCAAATGCTATGAAATTTTCACAGATGGTTAAACACGTAATGAAGAATGTCCACACCAAATTTCGACTTGAGTGGACTCTTTCTTGATCGATTCGAACCAAGGGTCGAATCGATCCCAAAGTGGGCCCGGATCTCCAGATTTCGGCCATGTGGGCCCCCTGACGTACCAGAACTGGTCTCCCTTCAGTTTAGGCGAAATATCAGCCTCCTACACCTATAAATAGAGCCCCCGGTCATTCAGAAAAGGGGTCGGATAATTCTAAGAGCTAAAGAGCGCCCAGACTCTGCCAGATTTACTCAGAATCACCATGGTTGTCTTAAATTCAGACTTAGCTCACAAAACCAGTTGTACTGTGTTATAAGAAATTGTAATCTTCGAGTGTTGAGCAATAAAATCATCAAACTTCATAGTGGACGTAGGCTAAAACGCCGAACCACTCTAAATCGCTTGTCTTTACATTTTACATTTCTGCTATTTGGAGTTTATGTTAGATAATCCACAGTGTTAATCTTCATTCTACGCATTTATCTCTTCAAAGACTTCCGAAGAGTGTTGTGCCCATTTTTGGTACAAACACTTTGGTGCTTTCACTGAGAAAAACCAGCTTTTTCTCCTGCTCTTTGGATCTACCATCGATACCGGATTGCATAAATCCAAGGGGAAGATCCATATCTCTACTCCGGAATCCTTCCATTCTATTCAGATTTGCATAAAATCTAGGAGAGGAATCCACTGTTCAAGATGGTTAGCACAAGGACTATTTCTACAGCTACTAATCAAGAATCTCGGGATGAACAGAATCCCACACAGTAGTTACAGTCCAATCAAGACAACACTGCTCACTCCGGTCCATCTGGACCGGTAACCAGACAAGAGTTCCAAACATTACTTCAGGAACTGACCCAAAGCCGGCAACAGTTAGCTGAACAGTTGCGTGCCAACATTGAATTGACCAATCAATTAAACCGCCAAAGGCGTAGGAAAACAAGGAGGGGTGATGCTTCCCACTCGTCCACTGAAAGTTCTGCTTCCTCTGACTATCATGGCAGAACTACACGTCCCCGATTGGACGCAGGTCATACGCTAGTTACCGAATATCAACCCGCCTTGACTGTGGGACAATTGAGGGTCGGACCGTCAACTAGCTCCCAGGCCGGGCCCTCATCACGAGGAGGTGTTGCTCCACAGCATACCACAGGCGGTCGCGCTGCAACAGCCGCGGTAGAGACAAGGGTTGATACCCGAAACCTGTCGGATCCAAATAATCAACAGCGTGGGCATACTCCCGAACCATACATCCCAGAAGATGTGGAGCCAAGGAGGTGAGATATGGGTCGTCGACAATGTCCGGTCCAGGCTCGCGCTGTGGAAACTGACCACACCTTAGTTCAGCCTACACGGAATGTGGCTATGCCCGACATTTCAACCATGGTACGTCAAATGATCTGCGAGAGCCAGGGACTTATCAACGACGACTGGGGATCTCCCTTAGTCAAACTCCTTTCACTGACGAAATAGTACACGCTGAACCTCCTCGGCGATTCAGAATGCCGACTCTCCCTCTGTACGAAGGAAATTCCGATCCCAATCAACATATCTTAAAGTATGAATGGTCAATGAGCGCTGCAAGGGCTGATGATGCAGTAAAATGTCGAAGCTTCCCCATCTCTTTGGGTGGAATTGCAACGATGTGGTTCACAAGGTTGCCACCAAGATCCATCTCTTCGTTCGACCAACTAGCTAAGAAATTTGTCGAACAGTTTCGTATGCATGTCACCAGGCCTAAAGACGTTAACACCTTATTTAGTGTCACCCAGGCTAAGGGAGAGACGCTCAGGCATTACCTGGAGAGATTCCACGCAACATGCATGGAAATTAGCAATCCCAATGACAACTCGATTCTGATGGCGTTAACCAAAGGGATCGATCCCGACTCGGAATTTGGGAATTGGTTAGTTGGGAAACCACCCGCATCATTGGACCGTTTCTACTCCAAAGCCGCTCAATTCTTGCGACAAAGAGGACGCGAAACATTCAAGGAAACAGGGTGATGCGATACCCAGAACTGAAGGAATACAGAGTAATGTGGCAGTCAAACAGTCCGGTGAGAGTTCCAGAAAAGTCCAGCTAAATATACAGAATAAACAAGCTCAGCCGAGAGTCAGCAGCGGTCAGGATAAGAAGAGAGACCAAAATCGAGGCCCGCAACGTAGGACCCCGATGTTTGACAGTTACACACCATTGAATACATCATTGGAAAACGTGTATCTGCAAACCTACAACGCTGAGCAATATAAGAAACCTGCTCCAAAGCAATCATCGGAGAGACAGATTCAGACGGGAAAGTTTTGTAGATTTCACGAAAGTTACGGCCACAATACCAACGAGTGTCGACATCTGCAAGACCTCGTTGAAAAATTGATCAGAGAGAGAAAGTTGGACCAGTTTGTACGGGCGCCGCCGTCTGGTGGAGCGGGCCCCTCAAAGCAAAATCATACACAGAATCAAGCAAGACAGGAAGAATCGGGTCGTGACGGAGGAAGGTTGGTAATTAATGCTGTAAGTGGTAATCCTCATCCAGTGGTCCGAAGCTGGGAGGAAATGGCATCATATGGCAACTTAGCTAAACGCTCAAACTTCGAGTATAATGATAACTTGGGCGGTAAACCTTCAACCAAACGGAAGAGAGCGATGGCTAACAACATCACTTTCCGGGACAGCGACGTTGACTACGTCGGAAGCCCGACTACTGACCCACTTGTGATATCGACCCAGGTAGGCCCGATGTGGATGAAGAGGATCCTGATTGACTGCGGGAGCTCTGTGAATATCATATTTGCACATGCTTATAATCAGATGAAGATGAAAGCTGGGGGTTTGAAACCCTGCCAAACTCATCTCTATGGATTCAATGGCAGCGCTACTGTACCAGTTGGAATGGTAGAGTTACCAGTTGAATTGGGAACCGGAGAATGTAGGTCGGTTCGTATATTGCAGTTCGTTGTGTTGGATGTAGAGTCGCCATATAATGCCTTTTTAGGTCGACCTGCCCTTGCTGAATTCAGGGCCATAATAGCCCCGTGGTGTTTAACTTTAAAATTCCCAACCGTCAACGGAGTTGGGGTCGTCCAGGGCAATCAGGTTGATTTGAGAACAATCATACACCGAAATCGAGTTGCCCGATTGCGCAATGCCAAGGACCGACTTAAAACTTTCGAACTTGGTAAGCTAGTCGCTAAAAAAGGTTATCCGGCACTCCCGCCCCTGAGATCAGCGTGGAGAGGGTCGCGCAAGATTAAGCAAAAGCTTACGGATGGCGAATTCGAGTTATCACACGTTGATGGCTTAACTTTACCAAGGGCCTGGAATAGCGAAAGCCTTCATCGCCATTACAATTGACAGGCTATGTTTATCTATTTAGTTTAAATTCCGTTTTAAAAGTTGTTTCAGCATTTCGAAATTAGAACTTATAATAAGGCAACTGACTTTGCCATGTTTTCTGATTTCAGCAATAAAATGCCATTTCTTCGGGTTAGAGCTGTGATTCATTAAATACAATGTACAACATCACGATGCACGGAGAACTAAAATTCCATCACGCAATGGGATTTATCCAAGAAAGGAGTGGCTCTGATATGACCGGCCACTCGCTAAGTGAAGCCAGAACTCGGGGGCAAGCCATCATGTCAAAGCCAAGATTGGATTGATACACAACGATCCTTCCTTAACTCCGTACTCCCAGAGTGCGAGACGGAGTATAAACATTCCTTAACTCCGTACTCCCAGAGTGCGAGATGGAGTATAAACATTCCTTAACTCCGTACTCCGAAGAGCGCGAGACGGAGTATAAACATTCCTTAACTCCGTACTCCGAAGAGCGCGAGACGGAGTATAAACATTCCTTAACTCCGTACTCCGAAGAGCGCGAGATGGAGTATAAACATTCCTTAACTCCGTACTCCCAGAGTGCGAGACGGAGTATAAACATTCCTTAACTCCATACTCCGAAGAGCGCGAGACGGAGTATAAACATTCCTTAACTCCGTACTCCGAAGAGCGCGAGACGAGTATAAACATTCCTTAACTCCGTACTCCTAGAGTGCGAGACGGAGTATAAACATTCCTTAACTCCGTACTCCGAAGAGCGCGAGACGGAGTATAAACATTCCTTAACTCCGTACTCCCAGAGTGCGAGACGGAGTATAAACATTCCTTAACTCCGTACTCCCAGAGTGCGAGACGGAGTATAAACATTCCTTAACTCCGTACTCCCAGAGTGCGAGACGGAGTATAAACATACATCAATTCCATATTCATCCCCAAGACTGGGGGCAGGACCGAAAACAAATATCAAATTGAAGACGGAAGAGAATATACTTTCATTTCCATTATCAACAAAAAGAATCCGATTACATGATGATTCAAAAAGTTCCTACTAGTGGGAGCCGAGTCCACATCTATACACGGCTATAGAGAAAATCAAAAGACAAAACACTACGGAGAACTGAAGAAGGAGTTCAATCTTTCTTCTTCCTTGGCTTCTTCTTCGAGGAAGTCCCGCTAGAGCTGCTACCCAACTTCTTCCTCCTTTTTTTGCTCTTCTCCGATTTGCCCTCAGATGGCGACATAATGTCCACCTCTTCCTCAGAGCTAGAGGCAACACGGATTCTTTTGGAGGGTGGAGCTGGAGGAATAGAATCAGTGGCAGGAGGTGGAATAGGAGCACTCGCAATTATCACAGTGCCGCCAGGCGATATCATCATTAATGGGGCATGGCCTGACGAGTCCATACCGGCGGTCACTGCGCCCATCTCAGCATTGATTTCAGCCAAAATCTCATCTTCACGAGATACCTGGGCCGCGTTGGATATATTAATGACTGGCATGGAAACACTAACAGCCGGAGTGGTCCCGCTCATGGAGAAGGATGAATCAATGAAAGGATCGTTGGGTTGATTGAGGAGTTCCTCAATCATCTGAGTGTCAAAAGATAACGTATCCGCTTCCCCTTCTCCACCGACCACAGAAGATGTCATAATAGCTTCGGTGACGATAGCCACATGCGCTTGATGAGAAGCCTGAAATGCAGGAGGCGCGGGAATAACGACTTCAGTCACTGAAATGTGAAAAAACGAAGATTGTTAGTTGTGGGTATTGATCCAAATTCACCACACTAAATGTATACGGGAGGCATTTGATTACCTTCCTTAGCCTGGCTCACGATATGGGCAGATACCGAGGTAGAAACATCAACAGAAGATAAATGCGGCTGGTCAGGATTATAAGTAGGGACGGACTGAGGATTGACCGCACCGATGTCTTCAGGTAATGTCGGAATTGCAGCTCCAACACTCGTTTCGTGATGCTCAATCCCCGAGCCCTCGCCTGTCTCTATCTGTTGGAACCCGAGCCTCTCTCTTGCCACAGAAACCACCGCCTCATGAAGAGCTTTCCTCTCTTCCTCGGTAAGCAAGCGCATCTCAAGATCGAAGTCATCCAATGTTTCATCCGGATGCGCCGCTTTCTTCTCCTCCACCAATCTAGTCCAGGCGTTATATAGAATCATGGAGTCATATCCCAGCCACGATAAATTTCTGTGCTCTAACACATTGGCGTTGTATGTAACCAGGAGATCATCGAACTCAGCGTCCATCCTGGACCGCTCCTCCAAAATCTTTTCTTGAATTTCTGCTTCCGCAGACTTAGTCTTGGCCACCGCCGCAGCAAGGTCGGCTCTAAGAGATACAGCTTGGTCGCACGCCTCTTGGGCAGTGGTGTTAGCAGCATCTTTCTCTTTCACCACCTCAGCAAATTTGGCCTTGAGCTCATTCAGCTCCTTGACGGCTGCATCTCGCTCAGCTACAATGTTGGTATAGCGGTGGCCCATCTCTTCGACCATGGCACAGTGTGCCTGTTGCATTCTTGCCATTTTGGCCACAGCATCTTCATGCTTTTTGAGTACTTGAAGTTCCGAATTCCGGGACGTCTCCATTTCAGATTGAAGAACTTGAATGATGCGGTCCTTCTTGACAATGTCAGCATCGCGCTCAGCGATAATCTTCGCCCGGTCAAAAGCTACCTTAGAAGCCTTCACGGCTGCCTTATACCATTCCTTATATTGGACATAGAAGTCGCGGATATAGCTGTGCGCAGTATTTTCAGCCTCCTGAGAGATCCTCTTGAGATGAGGAGGAAAGACATAAGCATCCATATAGATTTCTGGGAAATCCTTTTTCATTTGAGCAAGTTGGATGGCACCTTCGCTTGTCAACTCAGCCGGAGCCTGCTCAACGATAGCAGCTGCCGGTGGTTCAACTCTGGGCCGCTGATCCTCGGGCCTTGAAGATTGGGAAGGCCGCTACTGCTGTGAAAGCCCAGGGATGTCTACGGGGGCCCTAGGAGGCGGAGGAGAACGAGATCGTGATCGGTACTGATGGCCCCGATCTCTGTCAGTTCGATCATGGCCAGAACGGCCGCGCCAATAATCTCTATCCCTATCATAGCGCTCCTGGCTAGTGTAACCTTGCCCATGGTCCCTATCCGATTCTCTCCTACGAGAATCATAATATGGGGAAGATTGGCACACGTTACGGAGCCTATCCAAAGTAGACCCGCGACCCGACATCTCGCCTGCAATAAGAAGGAGCTACAGATTAGAATCCTACAAAACAGTAATTAATATGCGAAAGTCATGTAGTGGTGTGGAAGTGTGTGAAAATGTGTAAACCCCCAGACCAACCGGAAGTGTTGACCGCACTCAACGGAAAGGGCTCGCTCATATTTAATACATCTTGAAATTCCTCCAACCCAGAATTACATGGAATCAACATAAAATCCGGGATGGGAATGTCATCAAGCCCTTTAAATGTGTCTCTCGAATGAGAAGGGGCGGCCTCAGGAATCGTAACTCCGGAAGTGGGAGGGAACATATCCACAGATTTCCACCCCTTAGACTTAAATTTTTTAGAAACGACGGTCTTGCTTTTCCGTCTTTTTCCCAATTCCTCGAAGTTGCCCGAAAGATCAGCCATCGGCTCTACATCTGTATGGGTCCTTTCTTCATCGCTCACTTCGGTTATTGTAATCCCAGGCATTTTCTTCGCCATTGTCTTCTTCTTCATCTCCTTGTTTTTCTTCTTTGAGGCAGGCTTTGACATCCCCTCGATGACTATACTCTGATTTATTTCAATCAAGCCGAGAGTTCTTAAGTTATAGTCATTCAACACCAAGTCGATGTGTCTCATCTCGCTCGGAACTTCTTGGAGACTATGGACTATGCCCTTGTAGTACCCGCCATCGGGTCTGGAGATAATGGCTGCAAGAAAAGCAAGATGTCAATACCAATGCCAAAAAGCTATTGATCAAAGAGAAACAACGACATATAAGGACACTTACGTCTAGACAACCATCGCCTAGCGAAACCAGGAGGACACCAGACATAAAACCATTCATTCTTAAAGTAGCTTAGTCTGGTCCATGCTCCAATAATAACTTGGCAGTTTCTGACTGCCTCCAAAAATGTGAAGGATGGGCTATTGCCCCTGCTCTTGAAATTAAATATGTATCTGATCTCGGTTGGCCTTGGTGGGCGAAAGAGACAGTCCATAAATATGATGAAGGCACTATTTAGCAGCGCATGTCCGTTAGGGTGTAGTTGTGAGGGAGCGATTGCTAAATATGATAGCATCTCTCTGATATACTGATTAAATGGAGGAAACGTTCCAGCCGCAAGAGCATGGCGATAAAAAGCTGTATATCCTTCAGGAGGATTGTGCGGTCTATCGTTGGCACTGGGCAATAAAACATCATCCGGAGATATGTTGTGCTTCAAACATATCCTGCCTAACAAAGACTCAGAAATACTGGACTGGACGGAATCAACAGGATCCTCGATAAATATTGCGTCTTGTAGCTCGTCGGGAGCAGGGTCTATTATATCCGCCGGGATATCTGGAACTACAAGAACCGGAGGGGGAGAACTCTGAATCTCCTGCTGTTGCGAGCTCGAAGATTCCATAACTGACTAACTCATTAGAAAGCAACGTTAAGTTCATAAACAACCCGTGCATTCCCCAGTGTAATGTATATGGATGTGCCGTGCAGTGCAAGTGCTGAACATTACTTAAGCAGATTTTACAGATTGAAACAAGATGTCCGTACGATGAAACTTTGGGATTTGAGAATGAAAATGACCGTCATCGCTGACCGTCACATTCACACCATCTAGACGCTACTGACCACTTCAAGTACAAATCAGTTATATTATTGGTTAAGTCATAGTTCCGTCAACAAGCTTCAAAGGAAATTCAAGTATAATCCTACAGTCCAGTTCAGTTATGCAGGGCCGAAGCTCGTCGGAGTCAAGTATGCAAAAGTTCATTAAGTTCATTAAAGTACAACTTGAAAGTGGTCGTAGTTCAGATGATGGAGCGAATCAAAAGAGTAATGGTCATAGGGCGAAGATGTTCGAATCCATCGAAGCGAATCGATGAAGGTCGAATCGATGAGGTTCGATTCCAGGTGCTTCGAATCCATATGGTTCGACTCGATGTAACTTTGGGATAGAGGAGCACTTCGAATCCATGACCTTTGCATGACTTCGAATCGATCAATATTATATTGAGGTCCCTCGAATCGATCGGAGTATCGCTACTTCGAATCGATCGCCACGAGCCTTCTTTCCTTTCTTCTCTCGAAACCATCGATTCGAAGCTATGCAGACAAATCGATTCAAATGACTCATTCCTGGATCGATGCGAAGCAATGAAAGACGACATCCTGATCGATATGACTCGAATGGTTTCATTCCTCAGTTCCATCGAGTCGACCCACTTCGTTCAGATCTCATCACTCCTCGAAATTTTCAGAAGGAAAGACTGAATCGATGCCAAAAACTCTAAGTTCTATCTTTCTCATCTCGAATCGATCCCTTGATTACCTGATTTTATTACGAATAAAAGCGTGAAGGGGTTCGATCGACTCGAGGAAAGCACGTTTGTCTTGGCCTTGGAGAAAGCGATTCGAAGAAGGGGCTATAGCAACAGTGAAAAGTAAAAAATAAAAGTGACACCGGCCTCGCGTTATTATATGGACCTCACGTAGGAAACGGGATGATCCATCTCCCGGTCAAAATGACCAACTTCAACCGGTCACGCGCTGATCCATTCGAATCCATCACGTTCGAACCCACTACATTCGAGTCCCTCAAAACTTCGAATCCATCAAGGTTGCATCGTTATGAAGCCTCATTGATGCGAAGCTACATCGATTCGAAGCTTTCAACAAAAGCAAAACTGGAGTCGTTGCGTCCCATCAGTTCGAAGTACTAACTTCACGACCATTAGCATGCAGTGATCCAAAGCCTATCGATTCGAATGACCATTTCAAATCCATCGGACACCAACAAATCAAGCCATCGATTCGAACAAACATAACTTCGAACCCATCACAGATCACCAATGAAAATGGATCAAATGTTCATCTCGTCATAACCCCAAACGGCAAACAGCCGATCACGGTCGTACGATGGTTGATTACAGCGACAAAGAATACAATTTTCAGCAGAGCATGTCCTAATTGTCCAACGATAGATTGTAGCTTTTCAAAGCACGTCATGTTTGTTGATTCATGAGTTTTGATTCATGACACAAGCTTCAGAGATCATACGACGAGAATACTATATGAAAGCGACAAAAAGAGAATAAGTGCATACCGTGCACTACAAAGGAGATAATCTTACAATCCAGAGATTAGTATGGATATTTTATTTTATTTGAGTCTTAGAACAATGTTAAAATCATTCCTCAAATAGTCACACACGCACACAAAACATTTTATAGCAAAAACTATGTTCACTGTGCATATAACACCAGGTCGGCCGACCGACCAGGATCCTCGGTCGACCGACCCTGTATCATGTGCACAGTGACTTTCTGTTTTGTATACGTTTTGAACTCAGCTGACCGGCCAGGTTTTCCGGTCGACCGACCAGAGAAAAACGGCTAGTTTTCTGAAGAGACGCGATCATTTCATGAAGAGGAATGTCCTCTATTTCAAGAGGTATGGACACAACTGTTAACTAAAACTCTTCATGAAAGATTACAACTCTTCTACAACTATATAAACATATTCAATTCACTTCTACAATCACTGATTCTTGTTTATATTTCTGAAATCTAATCTCTATTCATTTCTGCAAATAAAAGCATTTATTCTTATTTAATATCACTAGAATCCTTGAATTTATTCATATACTTTGATTCTACGTGATTATCTTCCTTCTAAAATCTTCACACACATATATACTCTTGAGGATTTGATTATAGGAAAGTTGTACTATCAAAAGACAATCAGTGTTATTCAGAACACATTCGTCAACAAACTATTTGTATTAAGTTGAAGTCCTCTTCGGCTGTTGAGGCGGAAAAATTCCTGTTCGGCTGCTCAGGTGTCGTATACCTATTCCTCCGGGTTAAGTGAGGGGTTTAGTTTAAATCCAAAGGGTATTCTGGGACTGGACGTAGAACAGGAAGTTCGAACCAGTATAAAAATTCCTAGTGTGCTTACTTTAATTTGTACTTTACTGTTATTACCAGTTTCCGCATTAACATACCATATTACACGATCCTTAGTACTACACGTGTACTTTCATTTGGTATCAGAGCAAGGTTATCCTATAACCATCACAAAGTTATTTGATATTTACTTTTAGTAATATGGCAACCACACAAATTAACGATGTTAACACTCACTAATTCTAGTTTCACAGGAGGTCAGTCAACTTCACGACCTCCACTTTTCAATGGTATAAATTACAATTATTGGTCAACTAGAATGAGAATCTATATGCAATCAAGTGGATTTGATATCTGGAATATTATACAAAGAGAGTATACAACTCCTACTGGAGAATACTCAACTTGGAGTAACACACAAAAACTAAATGCTACTTCAAATGCAAAAGCAATGAATATTTTATTTTGTGCATTAGATAGAAATGAATTCAATAGAGTTAGTATGTGCACTTCCGGTTATGAAATTTGGAGAACTCTTAAAGTTTCACATGAAGGAACGAACAAAGTTAAATTGAGCAAAATTTCTATGTTGAAACATCAATTTGAAAATTTTAAAATGAGGCCAAATGAATCTATAAATGACATGTACTCTAGATTTCAGGATATTTATCATGCTTTATTGTCACTAGAACAAAAGTTTATTGATTTTGATGGTGTCACAAAAATCTTGAATTCTTTAATGGATGAATGGGAACGAAAAGTCCTAGCTATTGAAGAAGCAACCGATTTGTCAACATTAAAACCAGAAGAGTTGATAGGTAATTTAATGCCCTACGAAGTAACTTTGTAGGCAAAACGAAATGGAGCACAAGAAAAGAAAAATGTAGCATTCCAAGCAGAAAAAGATGATTCCGACTCAGATAATGAAGATATGGCCATGATCGCTAAAAATTTCAAAAAGTTTTTGAAATTCAACAGAAACAAATTCAAGGGAAACAAAAATAATTCCAACAACAATTCAAATAGCAGCAAACCATCATCTTCAACAATGGAATGTTATGAATGTCATAAGAAAGGACACATGAAGAAAGATTTTCCAGATCGTAAAAAGAATAACTTCAAGAAGGACAAAACCAAACGAAAAGCTTTTTCATTTACTTGGGACGACACTGACTCATCATCCTCATCGAGAGTGAAAGTGATAATGAACAAGCAAATGTATGCTTCATGGCTTCATCAGACGATGTAAGTGATTTTACCTTTGAAGATTTAATTGAAATAAATTCTGAATTAGTAAATTTAAAAAAACAACTTAAAAAGAAAAATAAGGAGTTGCAAAGAAAGTTAGATAGAACAGTTTTAGAAGTAGATATGTTAAAAGATGAGAAGGTAATATTGGAAGAAGAACTTGAAATCTCTCAACAATCGAATTCTAACTTATCTTCTCAAATTACGTCAATATCTGAGGAACTAGAAATTCAGAAAAATAAAAATAATGTTTTACTTTTTGAAAATAATAGTTTAATATCTAAGATTAAGGATTTAGAGTTAGAAAAATCTAGTCTTAAAATAAAATTTGATGATATTTCTAAAAATGTTTCTAATTTCAATAAAGGAAGAGAAAATCTTTCTAGTATACTAGAAAACTCTCAAACATCTAACAATAAATCTGGTCTAGGATTTAAGAAACAAAATACTTTTGCTAAAATTAAAATTAATAATAAAATTAAGAAAGATATTAGGAAAACAGTTTATTCAAATACTAAAACTATTAAGATATGGATTCCAAAAACAAATAATACATTGATAAGGAATAAACATATCAAAAGTTTTATGGAAACTGTTCATAATAACAAAAATTATGTCTATAAAGGGAATTCTGAACCCGTATGGGTTTGGCTTCCTAAGATCTAACTCTTAGGACCCTAAAAAGATTGGATACCAACTTTTTATAAATTTTTTGCAGGTACGACATAAGAAGAGAGGAAAATGGATTTTAGATAGCGGTTGCTCAAAACACATGACTGGAAACAAAGAAATGTTATCAAACATTATATACTCAAATGGAGGAGCAGTCACCTTTGGAGATAACTCAAAAGGGTATATCATCGGCAAAGGCAATGTTAATAGCAACGGTACATCTAATTTACCTCTCATTACTGATGTTTTATTAGTTAAAAATTTAAAACATAATTTATTAAGCATTAGTCAACTATGTGATAAAGGTTTTAATATAACTTTTTCAGAAAATAAATGTAACATTTTTGATAAAAATCACAACATCATTTTCGAAGGAAATAGAGATAAAAATATTTATATCCTAAATATGAATGTTAATAATGATTCAAATTTGTGTCTAGTAGCTAAAGAAAACAATTCTTGTCTTTGGCACAAAAGATTTTGTCACATAAATTTTAATACCATCAACAAACTTGCTAAAAATAAATTAGTTAAAGGATTACCCAATATAAAATTCGAAACTAACATATTTTGTGATGCATGTAAATTAGGAAAATTAACAAAATCCTCTTTTAAATCAAAGAAAGTAATATCTACAGAACAACCACTTGAACTTTTACACATGGATCTTTTTGGTCCAACTCAAGTACAATCTATTAACCATAATAGATATGTTTTTGTTATTGTAGACGATTTCTCTAGATATACTTGGATTTTCTTTTTGAAAAATAAAAGTGATACTTTTGATAATTTTTAAGTTTTTGTTAAAAGAATTCAAAATATTAAAACATTGAAGATTAAAAATATAAGAAGTGATCATGGAGGCGAATTTGAAAATGAAGTTTTTGAACAATTTTGTAACAAGAAAGGTATTAACCATAATTTCTCTTTTCCTAGAACACCACAACAAAATGGAGTTGTAGAAAGGAAAAATAGAACGTTACAAGAATGTGCAAGAACTTTACTAAATGGAACAACTTTATCGAAACATTTTTGGGCAGAAGCTGTAGCCACTGCTTGTTACGTA
This sequence comes from Allium fistulosum, assembly GCA_030737815.1. NCBI lineage: Eukaryota > Viridiplantae > Streptophyta > Magnoliopsida > Asparagales > Amaryllidaceae > Allium > Allium fistulosum. The sequence continues at coordinate 698,311,590 of CM060906.1, forward strand.
CTAAATCGCGTTTCTATTCGACCATTAACTAAAAATACACCATATGAACTTCTAAATGGAAGAAAACCAAATATTTCATATCTAAAAGTTTTTCGTTCCAAATGTTTTATTTTAAATACTAAAGATCAACTAGGTAAATTCGATCCAAAATCCGATGAAGGTATATTCGTTGGATATTCGGAACGAAGCAAGGCTTATCGAATTTATAATAAACAAACTCAAATTATTGAAGAAAGTTTACATGTTTCTTTCAACGAAAATTTTAAAAATATAAATCCAAGTGTTATTATTGATTCTGATGATGAATCTACTCAGAATGAAAATAATAATGCAAATGAAAATTTTGATATTCATGAAACCAATACAAACGTGACGTCTAATATAATAAAATCTCCACCTAGAATTTTAAGAGATCATCCTGTGCAAAATATAATTGGAGAAGTTAATACGAATGTTAAAACCAGACATCAATTAAATCAAGTTGGTCATGTAGCTTTTCTTTCTAACATAGAACCTAAGAATATAAAAGAAGCTTCAATTGATGACTACTGGATACTTGCCATGCAAGAAGAATTAAATCAATTCGAACGAAACGAAGTTTGGGAACTCGTTCCTAGACCCAGTGACCAATCAGTTATCGGTACTAAATGGGTTTTCAAAAATAAAGCAGATGAACTAGGAAATATAACAAGGAATAAAGCTAGATTAGTTGCACAAGGATATAATCAAGAAGAAGGTATTGATTACGAAGAGACATTTGCTCCAGTCGCCCGACTTGAAGCAATACGAATATTATTAGCATATGCGTGTTTTCATAATTTTAAACTATATCAAATGGATGTTAAAAGTGCATTTTTAAATGGATTCATAAAAGAAAATGTTTTTGTTGAACAACCACCTTTGTTCAACCATGAAAAATTTCCAAATCATGTATATAAACTTAAAAAGGCGTTATACGGTTTAAAACAAGCACCACGTGCTTGGTATGATCGTCTTAAAGGTTATTTATTAGAATCTGGTTTTGAAATCGGTAAAGTAGATCAAACACTTTTTATTAAGAAAACTAATAAAGATATTTTAATAATTCAAATATATGTTGACGATATTATTTTCGGCTCGACAAATGAAAAATTATGTCAAGAATTTTCAACTATAATGACAAGTGAATTTGAAATGTCTCATATGGGAGAATTGTCATATTTTCTTGGATTACAAATTAAACAAATTGAAAATGGAATTTTTATTAATCAAGAGAAATATTGCTATAATTTAATCAAACGTTTTGGTCTTGAAAACACTGCTGCCAAACCAACTCCCATGAGTACAACGGTTCATCTCGATAGAGATGAAGATGGCAAAAGTGTTGATCAAAAGTTATATCGTAGTATGATAGGTTCTTCACTTTATTTAACAGCGAGTCGCCCTGATATTATGATGAGTGTCTGTTTGTGTGCTCGATTTCAAGCAAATCCCAAAGAATCACATATGAGAGCAATTAAACGTATTATTCGCTATCTAACTAAAACCAAAGATTTCGGACTATTTTATCCGAAAGAATGTCCTTTCGAATTAGTTTCCTATAGTGATGCTGATTTTGGAGGAAGTCGGACGGATCGAAAAAGTACGAGCGGAACGTGTCACTTCATTGGACGTTCCTTAGTTTCTTGGTTTAGTAAGAAACAAAACTGTGTCTCTTTATCAACATGTGAAGCAGAATATATATCTGCTGCTTTGGCATGTGCACAAGTCGTATATATGCAACAGACATTACAAGATTTTAATTGTTATCTTGAAAAATCAATAATTTATTGTGATAATACCAGTGCAATAAATCTTTCTAAAAATCCGGTCAATCACTCACGAACAAAACACATTGATATTCGACATCATTTTCTTCGTGATTGTTTGGAAAAAGGATTAATAAATCTAGAATTTATCAACACTGAAAATCAAATAGCTGACATTTTTACTAAACCACTAACTGAGAATACTTTTATAAAACTAAGACGTGATTTAGGTATAATGTCATTTAAAGACTTATGAATAAAAATATGCAAAAATATGGAAAAACAAAAATTATTTTATTTCTGACCAAAGCGGCACTCGAACTCATGACTTCTGACTTATATGTTAGATGTTGTAGTATAGCCACTTGAGCTATGGGTGTTTCTTGTTCCAGCTCTGTTTCTAATTTGTACCATTAAAACTTAATTTCAAAATATACTATTTTTGACTCTAAAGCATTATATGTCATTCATTTACAAACAGTTTTTGTTTAAAAAGTTCTGTGATTAAAACCAAAATTTGATTTTAAACCACTATTTTTTTAGAAATAAATGGTTATATATATACATACATATGTTTATTGAATAGAACATAAGATACAAAAAAAATCTACTTACAAAACAAAAACTTGAAAGAAAAATGTCTTCTAACAATGATGTCTACAATTCTGAAAATTCTCATCTTTCTTATACATCCCCGGACGACGACTATTCTGATCGCATCACTGAAAATGGTCCCCAACCTACTTTTCCAATGCCTAATCGTGTTTTAGAATTCCCCTCTCCAGATAATGACCCCTGACACAGGTGGAAACCATGGGAAGACTCCCATACAGGTTATACACCTAATAAAAAGAAAGGGAAAAAGGAAATGGTAGTATCTCCATTAACCAAACAAAAGATTGATGAAATTCATCACTACCAACAACAACAGATGAATATGCAAAGGGAACTTTATTACGAACAGAAAGTCACGGCAAGACGTTTAAGCTTCCTTGAAAAGATTGCCATGAAATTTTGTTCATCTAAGAAGGATGATGTTGCTGAACCTTCTTACAGAACTCCATCTCCTTCTAACCATGTTCAATCTCCAATAGCTCCAATATGGTCACCGGTAGAAAACGTTCCATCTCCAAATTCATGGGAACGTCGATGCTGATGCACCATGGCTATAATTTACTATATATATGTTATTATTTTGAATAAGATGTATAGATATATATAATGTAATAATATAATTATACTTCTATAATTCTTGTTTGAAAGACAGCATGAACTAGTCTGTTCACATGCCTCGGTCGACCGAAAAATCTGAATCGGTCAACCGAAGCTGTCCCGAGAGGTTTTTAAAAACAGATTTCTTACAAGTCGGTCGACCGAACAACCTGTCTCGGTTAGCCGAACTTGTTTCCAGAATGACATTATAACATTTTTTAACTCAGTCAACCGAATACCCTGCACCAGTCGACCGAAGTTCTTCCCGAAAGTTTCAGCACTATTCTGAACCTCAACTCGGTCGACCGACCCAGGGCTATTCTACACCTCAACCATCCACTCACTCTACAGAACGTATAACTCGTCAGACCTCTATCCAAAGACCACCTCCCGGTACTAGCACAGCGGCTGCCATTGATATTTTGGCCCAAAATCAACTAGCTTTGGATTCTCGCCTTCGAAAAATTGATGGACGTTTCAAGAAGATCAAAGGCTTCTTCGTAAATTTATGGGATGCCTTATCATGATCTTCTGAAGCCGGTGCTTCATTTGTTGCTCCTGGAAAAAGACCAGCACCAAATTTCTCTTGGTCTACATCCGAGAACACAAGTTCCAGCACATCGGCAACTCTCGCACCTACCACTCAAAGACGGGGTAAGGACCCGGCTCCTCTCGATGAAAATCTTCATCCAGAACAGTGGGATACCGACGATGATGAGGAGTAATTGTAGTATTTTTTTACTTTCAAGAATTTCTTGTACTTTATTTGTTTTTTAATTAATTGTTTTGTTATGTTCTATGCAAACATCTTTAAATTATTTCTAATTAAGCTCAAGAATGTACCATGTAAATTTAAATGTTTTGCATTACTTTAATCTGTTATAAGTATTCCTTTTTGTCGATGACAAAGGGGGAGAAATGTATGCAAACTAACAAATTTTTGCAGAAAAGTCGCCATATATTCAGGGGGAGAACTATAATATATATGTCAATATTACTTTGTCACATAAGTATTGTCATCAATCAAAAAGGGGGAGAATGTTGATTCATGAGTTTTGATTCATGACACAAGCTTCAGAGATCATACGACGAGAATACTATATGAAAGCGACAAAAAGAGAATAAGTGCATACCGTGCACTACAAAGGAGATAATCTTACAATCCAGAGATTAGTATGGATATTTTATTTTATTTGAGTCTTAGAACAATGTTAAAATCATTCCTCAAATAGTCACACACGCACACAAAACATTTTATAGCAAAAACTATGTTCACTGTGCATATAACACCAGGTCGGCCGACCGACCAGGATCCTCGGTCGACCGACCCTGTATCATGTGCACAGTGACTTTCTGTTTTGTATACATTTTAAACTCAGCTGACCGGCCAGGTTTTCTGGTCGACCGACCAGAGAAAAACGGCTAGTTTTCTGAAGAGACATGATCATTTCATGAAGAGGAATGTCCTCTATTTCAAGAGGTATGGACACAACTGTTAACTAAAACTCTTCATGAAAGATTACAACTCTTCTACAACTATATAAACATATTCAATTCACTTCTACAATCACTGATTCTTGTTTATATTTCTGAAATCTAATCTCTATTCATTTCTGCAAATAAAAGCATTTATTCTTATTTAATATCACTAGAATCCTTGAATTTATTCATATACTTTGATTCTACGTGATTATCTTCCTTCTAAAATCTTCACACACATATATACTCTTGAGGATTTGATTATAGGAAAGTTGTACTATCAAAAGACAATCAGTGTTATTCAGAACACATTCGTCAACAAACTATTTGTATTAAGTTGAAGTCCTCTTCGGCTGTTGAGGCGGAAAAATTCCTGTTCGGCTGCTCAGGTGTCGTATACCTATTCCTCCGGGTTAAGTGAGGGGTTTAGTTTAAATCCAGAGGGTATTCTGGGACTGGACGTAGAACGGGAAGTTCGAACCAGTATAAAAATTCCTGGTGTGCTTACTTTAATTTGTACTTTACTGTTATTACCAGTTTCCGCATTAACATACCATATTACACGATCCTTAGTACTACATGTGTACTTTCAATGTTTACACAAAACGTACTTTAGGGGGCAAATGTTATCCCGCCTTTTGGCAAGGCCGAGATACCAAGGAATTGATCAGAAACCTGGAGTCACTCGTTATGGACATCTAGTACACATAAGTCTACCCTGGATATCGATGAATTTTGTCCGAGACCAGATTGAGCTATAATTGATAAGACATGACTAGAAAGGCATAGAGAGCCAACATTCCAAGTTTCAAGTCAATCCGAGTTCACATGCTCAAGTTATGATGGATTCAAGTTAAAGGGAAAGACCATGCTTCGTATCCATCATGGAAACCTTCCTTCGAATCCATCCTTATGCCTTGCTTCGAATCCATCCTTATGCCTTGGTTCGTATCTATGAGACATAGCCTAGCTTCGGATCCATCGAGCACTCCTTAGTTCGAATCCATCCAAACAGACTACGTTCAAATCCAACAGTTCGAACCCATTAGGCATTCCTCTACTTCGAATCCATGTAGTAGATACACTTCGACTCCATCCCATAAGCTACTTCGAATCCACCCTGTTAAAGTAACTTCGAATCGATTAAACCAAGGTATGCCTTGATCGATTCGAACGAGCATGTCTACGAGTCCACTACCTCGAATCCACTAAGTCACGGCAGCTAGAAACGCGGATTCGACCCAGCCAACCCGGAGCAAAAGTAGGATCGATACGAAGAAAGTGCACCACGTCAACGAATGCCACGCGAAACCATCGAGTCAACCCTATCGATTCGAAGGGATCGATTCGAACCAAGCTAACTAGCCAGAAGTGCAATCTTGAATCGATCGTAACTCAAGATCTACAAGTCCAAATGCTATGAAATTTTCATAGATGGTTAAACACGTGATGAAGAATGTCCACACCAAATTTCGGCTTGATTGGACTCTTTCTTGATCGATTCGAACCAAGGGTCGAATCGATCCCAAAGTGGGCCCGGATCTCCAGATTTCGGCCATGTGGGCCCCCTGACGTACCAGAACTGGTCTCCCTTCAGTTTAGGCGAAATATCAGCCTCCTACACCTATAAATAGAGCCCCCGGTCATTCAGAAAAGGGGTCGGATAATTCTAAGAGCTAAAGAGTGCCCAGACTCTACCAGATTTACTCAGAATCACCACGGTTGTCTTAAATTCAGACTTAGCTCACAAAACCAGTTGTACTGCGTTATAAGAAATTGTAATCTTCGAGTGTCGAGCAATAAAATCATCAAACTTCATAGTGGACGTAGGCTAAAACGCCGAACCACTCTAAATCGCTTGTCTTTGCATTTTACATTTCTGCTATTTGGAGTTTTTATTAGATAATCCACAGTGTTAATTTTCATTCTACGCATTTATCTCTTCAAAGACTTCCGAAGAGTGTTGTGCCCATTTTTGGTACAAACACTCCACAAATATTTAAACAAATTATAGTCATTGTAATTTTTCTTAACTCTATGTGTAGATAATTATAAATAGAAAACCAAATATATTATTTTATAAGTACATATATAATCAATTTCATCAATAAATGAATGTACTTTATAAATTGCATCTTTTGCGTTGTTTGTAAATAGGAAACAAAAATATTGTAACCTTTGTGTTAGGAGACAATTAATGTAAAATCCATTTGCAAAAAAGCATCCTATAGTTATCAGTTAGAAACCTTTGTAAGGCTGAGTATCTTTAGTTTAAGGTTAGCAATAGAATGACACATTTTTCATATACACTACGACTTTGCAAGCTAGTTATTTTCATTTATATAACCAAGAGAACATGCAATGAAGCAATTATCAGTTATCTATTCTCCTTTAGTTTCAAAATAAGCATTATTAACAAAAGAATTTTTAGCCTAGGTTATAAATAACAAAATAAAAAATATAGCTATGAGTACTTAAAAACTATTTACACGCGATATCTAAAATAAAATGCTTAAAGATATAGATGAAAACTTCCACCAAACACCTTTAAGTTTTACCCTAGGTTATAAATATTGTTTACATGCCATACAAATGCATGGTTGCATAAATAATCAAAAAAGCTTTTGTGCAAGAACTTTCCACTAAACTAAACGGAACACTTTATAAGCAATTGTTGAAGATTGTTATTTAGATCGATACTCGTCAAATACAAAGGAAAACTGTGCATAATAAGTTAAAATTACTGTTTATCAGATAGTAGTGGAGTTCTGGTGACTTTTCTTTTAACCATCAAAACTTTTAAAACAATAAACATAATAATATATAATAGAATAAAAAAGCATCTTACCAAAGCTGAAGTTAGTGAAGAGAGATTCACCATTAGCTATTTGCTTTCTAATTCTGTCATTTTTTTAAATTGAAATGTTCATAAACAAGTAATAGTTGTCTCAGGAAACAACTATTTACAATGGAAGAGGTTGAAGTACAAACTGTATCTAGAAACACTAAATGATACGCATGCAAAGCGGAGAGGGGATGTTAGTATTTTTTCCCTAAATTACATTTAAACCATAAGCAAAAACACTAGCATGTAATCATCATCCAAATATCACCAAAATAACTTTGAATAAATATAGAAAATGTGACCAAAAAATACTAGCATTTATAACCTTATTAACCCCTTTATAATTAATATGTAATGATAGGAAATTCATTTATAAATTTTGTTTACGAAAATTTATACTGAATAAACATTGAAAATGTGACCGAAACCGTTTTGTTAAAAAACCAACTTTTTATTCAATAAAAATTATTTAAAATCTTTGGACTTGTGTAACAATTATATTAAAACATTAACAATTTCTTATTACTAAAAGATGTTAATGAACAAAAGGCTTCTAGAAGCAGTACTAAAAAGGAGGAAATTAAGGGAAGACTTTTTAAAAGTAAGGTAGGATGTGAAAGGGGGTATGGCTTGGAAAGGTAGAGGTCCTTTTCTTCATGGCTAAGGGAGGGTGGTTAGGTCTTTTGGATTCATTTTACAAGTCTATAAAAGCATGTGCAAGGCCTTTTCCCTTCTTTACCAATTCACAAACTCAAAAATTAATGTCTTCACCTTCTTCTTTCTCCTCTTTAACTTTCTAAAAGTCTATTCAAACCAACTCCTTTCTCCACAAAACTTTCATAAAGTTCTTATATCATCAATATAACATTGTTTAGCATCTAAGAAGTGAAGAAATGATGTAGCAAGGAGGATCCCTTCATTGCCGTGAGCAAAGTGGGGGAGAGGATGGCTTGGCTGTAAGCAAAGGTGGGGGTGGAGGTCATGGACATGTGCTTAGGTTGAAGCATGAAGTGTTTTGATGCTTGCTTGGATGTTGGTAGGAAGATGGTAGTGTTTGGTTTGGTATAGGAGAGTTATCACACTCCTTGAATAAATTTAAAAACTTGACAATTTTTTGTTAAATACTTGTCAATTTGTTTGTTAAAAACTTGTCAATTTGCTCGTTAAAAACTTGACGATTTTTGCTTGCTATTAATAATAATAATAGACCATAATTAAGTAAAGTTGTAACCTATATTTGTGTGCTTTGAATAGCATGTTAATTGCTTATTTGTTGTGCTTTAAAAGGCCTTGATTTATGTGGTTTAACTAAACATATATAATGGCATATGTAAGTGGAAGTTTGGACGTTGATTTTGAACATGTTATTTGTACATATGTTTCTTGCTTATATACTTTGTATATAGTTATTACATGCTTCTCTATGATGTGATACGAATTAGAGAATCATGTATGTAATTGAATGTGTTTGAATTTGAATTGAATATGGAATTGCCCATATAACGATAGTCGCTTAAACGCACTTTGAAATCCCTTCCTTTTATCTCACTTTTTAAACTCCATATTTTGCTTATTTTTAGATGAAAGTTTTCTATACTTATAAAAGTATTAAAGGCTATTTAGTTTATAAAACAAAGTTAGCAAAGTTATAGTCCATATAGCGATAGTCGCTATGTATGTACTTTGGACAAACAAGTTTTTGTGAAGTTTAAAATGTTATTACTTTGGATATTTTGATGAAATCTTTTCAAAGGAGTTTTATAAAAGATATATAAGTATTTTAAAAGAAATTTGAAGTTTAAATATATTTTAAAACAACATATTTGAATTTATAAAGCAAAGGTTTTCTTATTTATATACACAAAACTTGTTTATTTTGTTAAATTGGTAAATGTCTCCAAATCAATATTAAGTGACTATTTTTTATGTAATATTTTCTATAACTATTTATATCCTAATTACAAGTATTTTAAAGGGAATTTTATTCATATATAGGTTTATAAAACAATTTTTAATCTTTTATCAAAGTAAGAGCTTTTTATTCACTTCCCTTTCTTAACTTATTTTTGAATTCTATTAAGTTATTAACTAAAACTATTACACACACACACATACATACATACACACACACACACACATATATATATATATATATATATCTTTTTAAAAAAGGTTTTTTGTAACGAACCGGATTTTCAACCCTCGAAAATCGACACTAATACATCCACCATATTTTGTGCCAAGCATTCAAGTGCCAGAAAACTGATTGTTAGGGGAAAGAAAGGAGATAGAAGAAACTAAAAAAATCACAGAATCTCACAACGCAATGGAATAACATATATTAATCACATAATACTTTACAAAGTCATTTCAAAAATGATATATCAGAGTGATACTAATATAAATTCTACCCTGGGACAGTTATAACAGCCTGTCCTACCTAATTATACAAGATACATATAATACAACGAAAACAAGATAACAACTAGCTATCGGTGAAGCCTCCTGCTCCAAGCTCCTTCAAGATGCATCTGTGGGAAACCTGAACTACTTGGCTGCTCGTAAAAATTTTAGCACCCAAGAGTTTTAGGAAAGAAAATAAAACTCTGGGCCAGACATGGGTCTAGTGTGAGTAAACTCAAACAACTGAATTATTATGTTTAAAACCCTTTTTATAATCAAAGGTATCTCATAAGACCATGCCGCACATAAACACGGCTGGGTTTTTACCTTACGATAACCAAAACACTTTTTAAAGAAAATCCAGTGATATTATAATAATGTCTAATCGTTCAAAATTAATATATGAAAATAGCCGAAATTGTTACCATTATTAAATTCCAGCATACTAGGTTCTACCATCAAAACCGTAAAGGCATGTATTGGAGATTGGATTCCATACTATGACAAGGCACCGGGGTACCACCTATCACGGTACACGTCTCGAAAATGTACCGAGGACCTCACCGGGATCCCCTACCAACACAAGACCGACCTACCCCTGACTAGATAGTACCGAATATGTCATCACCCCTGTTGCTTTGCAACCCTTTTATTGAGATCTCATGCACAACCAATCCATAAATATGTAGATGTATCTAGAAAGGTGATGACACACCCTAATGAGAGCGACCCACTTAGCCTTGTTGCATCTCCTCTGATTTTAGTCATTCCCGGTTGATGAGGCTTAAGGCTACGCTTATCTTTTGAATAGCAATCCCACTTAGAATGCTAACACTGCCTTCCAAGCAGTAATGCAGTGCCAACATTCATCCGTACAAGTTGTCCAAGATAAGGACAAACCGAAGGGAATACTTCTACTACATCCATTTTTGAATCACCCTCAGAACTAGTAGCAAGCAGCCCTTGCACTTCAATGCTTCGTCTTCGATTCCATATTCTTCAAGATGTCTTCAGTTCAAAATTCTTGAGTTGGATCGAAGTGGTTTTCGGATAACATATCTGATCCCGTTCTCTTCAAAACAACTTTCGATAATTTCTGGTAAACTCATCCCCGGTTCTTTAGAAAATAAATAGATAAAGATAAGATCAGAGTTCACCTCCTAACCATTTGTGGATGGATTTCCATATCATTAATCCTAGAAGAACGAAACGAGATTTATATGCGCATCACAGCATCATTGGGAATGGTTGTGCCATATAACTCACGTGTTTCTCATAGATATTTCCAAAGTTACGTTTAGGTCCAGATTTTGATAGTCGGTTATTTAACTATCAAATAAACAATCATTCAACATTGATTTGATTTCATATATATGAGATCCTCTAAGCCTTTATTAATTAACCTTTAATAAATAAAATCACTTATAAACTTGATCCAAAGATCCTTTCAAAACACTTCCCCAAACCCTTAACATTCCTTTATAATTGAAAAAAAAACAATATAAGTATTTACCAAAACATTTTCGAAATCCCTTTCCTCAAAATTCCATATTAAATGGCAAAACAATTCCCTTTCAAAACATCACCTCCTATAAAACACATTTACGTATCCCTTATAAAAATTCTTTTTATAAGTTCCCTTCACATTTCAAACCAATTAAAAGTTTTCAAACTAGATTTAAAACTTCTTTCAAAAATATCTAAATTGATTTATAAAATCTCTTCCTATTTTTATAACTATTTAAAACTCTTCCTTCATAATTACTTTATAGAATCTCTTTATAAAATATCATTTTCAAGATATTATTTATAAATCACTTTAGGTAAAATCTTTTATTTAATAAACCCCTTTTTAAAAAAACAAGATATTGTTTAAAAATAGCTTTATAAAATAATAATAAAATTTAAAAATCATTTATAACCTTTAAACCCAAATTGATTAAAGAATTAATGTTAATTCAAAAACATACTTTAGTAAATTCAAAATGAGGCTTAGCGATCCCAATGGTACTATTTTAAGTTACCATTCGATTTACATTTCAATTCTTTAATAATTATTTACATAGATCAACATATATGTAAATAAATTCATATCCAAATCAGGAAATAACATGTCAATACGAACTAACTAGCAAATACATTTCCAAATAACATAATAGCAGGATGGTGATTTTTCCTGCTAAATAGATTTCCAAACCATTCAACCAATTCATAGCAGAACGGGGATTTATTCTGCTAACACATGTCCACACAAACAAAAAGCAAACAAATAAATTATAGTAGAATGGGGATTTAGTCCGCTAACACATGTCCAACAACCCAACAAACAAACAATCAATTTATAACAGAACGAGGATTTATTGTGCTATCACATGTCTAAACAATCCAAAAATCTACATTATAACTCATTCACGGTTATATGGTTTCTTAATGGTATCAACATTTGAATCCCTTATATTCGAAACCATCTTTGAAAAAGAAGTACCTTTAACAATTTGATTCTTGGAAAACAAGGTTTTAAAACTTAAGACACCCTTTAAAATGATTAATTACAAGATAAACTCTTTTTAAATAATAATTAATCTTTATTAAATTTAAACTTAATTAAATTATAAATTAATAATTAATTAAACCTTTAATAAATAATTTATTTATAAATTAAACCATTAATTAATTAATTCTTTATTAATTATTAAATAATAATTTAAAACATTTATTAATAATTAACCATTAATTAATCTTAATTAATTAAATAATATTTTAATTAAAACTTAAATAATAAATTAAACCTTAAATAAATAATTTATTTTAAATTAAAACCTTAATTAATTAAAAATAATTTTAAATAATTGGTTTATTTAAATAGTTAACCTTATACTTAATTAATAATTAATAAAAAAATAAACCATATACTTAATTATATTAAAAATTAATCTTACTTAATTAATAATTAATTAAAATTAATCTTATCCTTAAAAGATAATTAATTAATAACTAATCTTTACTTAATTATAATTAATAAACCCTATTTAATCTTAATTAATTTTTAATTATTTAAACTTAATTAATAAAAATTTAATCATTTAAAGACTTAATTAACTTTATAAAACATCATTATTAAGTTTATAAAACAATTTCAAAACACTTTAAGTTAATAAAACCCAATTTTGCAAAAATCGGATTTTTAAGCGAAATTGCATCCATAGCGACTATCGCTCTGAATACCATAACTTTCAAACTTGTTTAACATCTCAAATATCCTTTAAAACTCTTACCTTTACTTTGAATTACTTTACTAACTTAGCATAAAGTTTTTGGAGCAAAACTAAAGTTAGAAAACATTATAACTTTTTGTTAAGACAAGGTGACTAAAACAAGTTTGAACCCAAGGAATCTCCATGTAACTTAACAAGTTCAAGTGTTAATTTTTTAGCATACATCACATACACAAGTCTAAGCATCCATAAACATGTCACGATCATAGCACAACCAAATGTCACATCTTTATAACCAAACACATCACTTAAGCCTTCGACTCATAAGTCAAAATCTAAAGCACAACTAGCAATCCATACATATATTCAAACCACACAATAATCCAACCAAACAAGCAACTTATTTTACCGCCAATTAGTCAATACATATAAAGGTAAAAAAATTCCCAAAAAGTAATAAGTTTACTCACTGAAATCTTTTGAAAACTTGAAATAAACTTTAAACTTGTAAAGCTTGGAAACCACCAAAAATCAACTCGAAAAGGATAATATCCTCCTCGGTTTTTAGACATGTTACATTCGGATTTTGGTAAAGTGGTCAAAAGGATTTTCTCTACAATTTAAATAAAATAAACACTCAATTCCAGTTATTTTTTAGGAAGATATGGCCGAGATAAGAGGAGTTATTTTCGGACTTGAATTTCTGAGTCCAAAAATACTTTGGAAAGAAATGAGTTTTTGACATAGGTAGGCTCATAAATGGAAGAAATGATACAAACAAAAGTTGTAGCCATTGGAATTATACACGGTTTGAAAAAAAGAAAACCTTGATTTGGGGCTTTTAGAAGAAGTTCTGATCGAGTGAATTTGGGGTAAAAATGGAGAAAGTAGAGCTTAAAACAAGTGATTTAAAACTAAGTTTTTAAAGTAAGAATTTGATTTTTTTTAAAAACTTTAAAACCTAAAAAAATAGAGAAGCCATGGAAGTTTTACTTCCAAGTTTAGGAAATTTTTGCAAATGGAAATGAGAATAAGAAAGTGAAATAAAAATTAGGAAAATTAGTTTATATATTATGTTAACATGTTTAATTACCAAACTACCCCTCGTACTTTGCCCTCCTCCTCCTTACGCCACCTCACCATGCCATGTATTCTTGTCTCCCCCTTTCTTAATTTCGAAATTATCATGAAAAACATGAAAAGTAGGCCAAATGTCCTTTAGTTACCATTAAGTCTAATCGTGTCTCCCCTGATGTGACACACACACACACATATATATATATATTTAACTTACTTAACTTAATTTAATTATACTTAACCCTAACTAATTTACTAATATATGTTCATAATCTTTGTATATATTTGAATATAAATTTACAAATGAGTACACAACATTTCAAATAACTTTTGTACGATGAAACATCAAAAATTCGGAAAATGGTATCCAGTCACATTTTCTGTTTTTCATCGAACTATATATTTTTGTAAACTAAATTTGAAAAATATTTCACCATTATTATTTATCATTTAAAAGAGTTTTATTTTGATTATAAAAAATATTATTTGAATATTTAAAATTAATTAAATATTCGTGAATCAAAGCTCTGAAATTTCGGGTCGTTATATTCCCCCACTAAAAGAATTTCGTCCTCGAAATTACACCTCAAACTAACCTAGAAAACACTTAACACTTTACATCAATCAGTATGATGTACATAGATAATTCATAAACAAAGTCTGATTCGATCACTACTCGTATACACAACTTCCATTCTAAACAAGTATCGCTTACCCGATTGTCTAGTGCGAACTCTGATCAGGCTCCCTGATTAGGAACCTCCATTCTCCTTACAAAGTTGTAACTATAATAGAAAACATTTATCCCATATCAAAAACACTCATCAAGTGTTCGTCGTAAAAAATCGAGTAAAAGATCCTTATTCGGAATGGTGTGGATCACCTGGAAGTCATGTACTCGAATCTTAGATCATAACTATATAGAATGAGAAATGATCTACGTCCAACCTACGCACTTACTTAATTGTCTCCCTAATACCAATTTTATTTCCACTAAATTACTTATGAAAGCATATCATAAAAAGTAAACTTAGATTCAACTTGTATAATACTCCACTACATCCTGAGAGCATATACCCCTATTTGATTCAACTATTCCATTTTACATTTATTTTCCTAAGAAAACTCAAGAGCCAAATACCCAGTCTTAATTGAATAACTTTTTGAAATGAAAATTTTATATATATTAATCATAGAAATATATATATATATAGCCCGTGTAACTCCAAAATGATACTAAGGAACTGGGTACTACCAAACAATATCATACATTCCCTTACTAAGAAGGAAATACTCAAGAGAAGTGTTTACAATTCGAACACATCTATTTCCCAATTTTAAGTTATTTTCGAGCCACTCGAACTAGTAAACTTGAATATACTTTTATTTCAATGTCCCATTTTTGAAACAACACTTTTCATTTTTCACCAAAACATTTATCACCAACCCGCTTTGGGTTCGTTCGGGGTTTGAACTTGTTTCGATTATGCAATGATAAAGATAATAATTTACTAAGTGCCCTATAACATTCGTCTAGGCAAACATCTGATCGTCACTTAGAAGATTATTCCGATTATCACAAACAATCAAGACTCATTCTCCCAAACTAATCCAAAAAACACTTTTTACTTAACCTTTTCATTCCCAAAATCTTATACTTGAACCAAAAATATTTTCAAATAATACTATTATAAATTTTCCAATCCATGAAATCCATTTTTCAAAAGTCTCGGGATTTTAGTCCTCAAGTTTCAACTTAAATTCTTTTTTTATTAAAAGACACCTTCTTATAAATTCATTTTATAAAATCAACTTTTATAAAACATTTTTCAAATATTTATTTCAAATATTCTAGCTTTTAATAACATCATTTATTAAACCAAATTTTAATTCAATATTAACATCGAACGCCATAAAGTCAAATTGTGAAACTTAATTCACTAGGTGTTCGTTTTAATGTTTTCCCTATTTCTATTTACCCAACCCAAATCTTAAAATGGGAAGCCACCTATACACACTACAATAGTTAATGCTCAAACTGGATGAGCATGACTAAAAAAACCTAAAATGATAATAATAAAATATTATTATCTCCTAGAAAACAACATCTCAAAATACTATACTATTTTGAAAATCATTCTTTATATATAAAATATATTCTGGGTAAAACTATTTCATTTACCGAATTTCAAAACAATATTATGTCGAATGGCCTTGTTCAAGTGTTTAAAGATCCTTATCAATAACGTTAGCTACCCGTATTGACCAGAATCCATAAGCCACTCAACAAATCAATCAACACAATATACAACATTTTTATATCACTAACAAATACGCGCTCTTATATATATATACACACACACACACACACTCTAACTCATAATAAGGTATTCCATTACCTTATCTCTGAATGAGTTACCCCACTAAAGCCAAGGTTCTCGCTCAACCTTGCTCTCTAATACCAAATGTAACAAACCGGATTTTCGACCCTCGAAAATCGACACTAATACATCCATCGTACTTCGTGCCAAGCATTCAAGTGCCAGAAAAACCGATTGTTAGGTGAAAGAAAGGAGATAAAAGATAGAAGAAACTAAAAAATCACAGAATCTCACAACGCAATGGAATAACATATATTAATCAACATAATACTTTACAAAGTCATTTCAAAAATGATACATCAGAGTCATACTAATAAAAATTCTGTCCTAGGACAGTTATAACAGCCTGTCCTACCTAACTATACAAGATACATATAATACAGCGGAAACAAGATAACAACTAGCTATCGATGAAGCCTCCTGCTCCAAGCTCCTCCAAGATGCATCCGTGGGAATCCTGAACTACTTGGCTGCCCGTAAAAATTTGAGCACCCAAGAGTTTTAGGAAAGAAAATAAAACTCCGGGTTAGACATGGGTCTGGTGTGAGTAACCTCAAACAACTGAATTTTAAAACCATTTTTAAAATGAAAGGTATCTCGCAAGACCACGCCGCACATAAATATGGACGGGTTTTTACCTTGCGATAACCAAAACATTTTTTATAGAAAATCCAGTGATATTATAATAATGTCTAAGCGTTCAAAAAATATATATGAAAATAGCCGAAATTGTTACCATTATTAAATTCTAGCATACTAGGTTCTAAAATAAAAACCGTAAAGGCACGTATTAGAGATTGGATTCCATACTATGACAAGGCACTGGGGTACCACCTATCACGGTACATGTCTAGAAAATGTACCGAGGAACTTGGCGGGATCCATTGCCAACACAAGACCGGCCTATCCCTGACTAGATAGTACCTAATATGTCATCACCCCGGTTGCTTTGCAACCCTTTTTATTGAGATCTCATGCACAACCAATCCATAAATATGTAGATGTATCTAGAAAAGTGATGACACACCCTAATGGGAGCGACCCACTTAGCCTTGCTGCATCTCCCCTGATTTTAGTCATTCCCGGTTGATGAGGCTTGAGGCTACGCTTACCTTTCGAATAGCAATCCCACTTAGAATGCTAACACTGCCTTCCAGGTAGTAATGCAGTGCCAGCATTCATCCATACAAGTTGTCCGGGATAAGGACAAACCGAAGGCACTACTTCTACTACATCACTTTTGGAATCACGCTCAGGACTAGTAGCAAGCAACCCTTGCACTCGATGCTCGGTCTTCGATTCCATATTCTTCAAGATGTCTTCAGTTCGAAATGCTTGAGTTGGATCGAAGTGGTTTTTAGATAACATATCCGATTCCGACCACTTCGAATCAACTTTCGATAACTTCTGGTAAACTCAGCCCCGGTTCTTTAGGAAATAAACAGACAAAGATAAGAGCGAAGTTCACCACCTAACCGTTTGTGGACCAGATTTCCTTATCATTAATCCTAGAAGAACGAAATGAGATTTATACGCACAGTACAACATCATTGGGGATGGCTGTGCCATATAACTCACGTGTTTCTCCTAGATATTTCCAAAGTTACGTTTAGGTCCAAATTTTGATAGTCGGTAATTTAGCTATCAAATAAACAATCATTCAACATTGATTTGATTCCATATGGGGTCCTCTAAGCCTTTATTAATTAATCTTTAATAAATAAGATCACTTATAAACTTGATCCAAAGATCCTTTCAAGACACTTCCCCAAACCCTAAACATTCCTTTATACTTGAAAAAAAATATATAAGTATTTACCAAATTTTTTTGGAAATCCCCTTTCCTCAAAATTCCATATTAAATGGCCAAACAATTCCCTTTCAAAAACATCACCTCCTATAAAACACATTTACGTATCTCTTATGAAAATTCTTTTTATAAGTTCCCTTCACATTTCAAACCAACTAAAAGTTTTCAAACTAGATTTAAAACTTCTTTCAAAATATCTAAATGAATTTTAAAATCTCTTCCTATTTTTAAAATTATTTAAAAATCTTCCTTCATAATTCCTTTATAGAATCTCCTTTATAAAATATCATTTTCAAGGTATCCTTTGTAAATCACTTTAGGTAAAATCTTTTATTTAATAAACCCCTTTTAAAAAAACAAGATATTATTTAAAATAACTTTATAAAATAATAATAAAATTTTAAAATCATTTATAACCTCTAAACCAAAATTTATTAAAGAATTAAAGTTAATTCAAAAACATACTTTAGTAAATTCGAAAAGAGGCTTAGCGATCCCAATGGCACTATTTTAAGTTACCATTCAATTCACTTGACAGTTATTTACATAGATCAACATGTATGCAAATAAACTCATATCCAAATCAGAGAATAACATGTCAATACAAACTAACTAGCATATACATATCCAAATAACATAATAGCAGGATGGTGATTTGTCCTACTAAACAGATACCATTCAACTAATTCATAGCAGAATGGGGATTTATTCTGCTAACACATGTCCATACAAACAAACAATTTATAGCAGAACGGAGATTTATTCTGCTAACACATGTCCAAACAACCCAACAAACAAACAATCAATTTATAGCAGAATAGGGATTTATATTGCTATCACATGTCTAAACAATCCAAAAATCTAAATTATAACTCATTCACAGTTATATGGTTTCTTAATGGTATCGACATTTGAATTGTGTTCGAAACCATCTTTGAAAAAGAAGTACCTTTAACAATTTAATTATTCGAAAACAAGGTTTTAAAACTTAAGACACCCTTTAAAATAATTAATTACAAGATAAACTCTTATTAAATAATAATTAATCTTTACTAAATTTGAACTTAGTTTAATTATACATTAATAATTAATTAAACCTTTCATAAATAATTTATTTAAAAATTAAACCATTAATTAGTCCTTTATTAATTATTAAATAATAATTTAAAACCTTTATTAATAATTAACTATTAATTAATCTTAATTAATTAAATAATATTTTAATTAAAACTTAAATAATAAATTAAACCTTAAATAAATAATTTATTTTAAATCAAAACCTTAATTAATTAAAAATATTTTTAAATAATTGGTTTATTTAAATAGTTAACCTTATATTTAATTAATAATTAATTAAAAATAAACCATATACGTAAATTATATTAGAAATTAATCGTATTTAATTAATAATTAATTAAAATTAATTTTTTCCTTAAAAGATAATTAATTAATAACTAATCTTTACTTAATTATAATTAATAAACCCTGTTTAATATTAATTAATTATTAATTATTTAAACTTAATTAATAAAAATTTAATCATTTAAAAACTTAATTAACTTTATAAAACATCATTATTATGTTTATAAAACAATTTCGAAACACTTTAAGTTAATAAAACCAAATTTTGCAAAAATCGGATTTTTAAGCGAAATTGCATCCATAGCGACTATCGTTCCGAATACCATAACTTTCAAACTTTTTAACACCTCAAATATCCTTTAAAACTCTTAGCTTTACTTTGAATTACTGTACTAACTTAGCATAAAGTTTTTGGAGCAAAACTAAAGTTAGAAAACATTATATCTTTTTGTTGAAACAAGGTGACTAAAACAAGTTTGAACCCAAGGAATCTCCATGTCACTTAACAAGTTCAAGTGTTAATTTTTTAGCATACACCACATACACATGTCTAACCATCCATAAACATATCACCATCATAGCACAACCAAAGGTCACATCTTTATAACCAAACACATCGCTTAAGCCTTCGACTCACAAGTCAAAATCTAAACCACAACTAGCAATCCATACATATATTCAAAACACACAATAATCCAACCAAACAAGCAACTTATTTTACCTCCAATTAGTCAATACATATAAAGGTAAAAAATTTCCCAAAAAGTAATAAGTTTACTCACCGAAATCTTTTGAAAACTTGAAATAAACTTTAAACTTGTAAAGCTTGGAAACCACCAAAAATCAACTCGAAAAGGATCATATTCTCCTTGGTTTTTAGACATGTTACACTCAGATTTTTGTAAAGTGATCAAAAGGAAATTTTTAGGAAATTCTTTCTTCTACAATTTAAAAAAAGAAACACTCAATTACAGTTATTATGAGGAAGATATGGCTAAGATAAGAGGTGCTATTTTCGGACTTGAATTTCTGAGTCCAAAAATACTCTGGAAAGAAATGAGTTTTTGACATAGGTAGACTCATAAATGGAAGAAATGATACAAACAAAATTTGTAGCCATTAGAATTATACATAGATTGAAGAAAATAAAATCTTGATTTGGAGCTTTTAGAAGAAGTTCTGATCGGGTGAATTTGGGGTAAAAATGGAGAAAGTTGAGCTTAAAATAAGTGATTTAAAACTAAGTTTTTAAAATATGAATTTGATTTTTAGAAACCTTAAAACCTAAAAAGTAAATAGAGAAGCCATGGAAGTTTTGCTTCCAAGCTTAGGAAAGAAATTCAAATGGAAATGAGAATGAGAAAGTGAAATAAAAATTAGGAAAATTAGTTTATATATCATGTTAACATGTTTAATTACCAAACTACCCCTCGTACTTTGCCCTCCTCCTCCTTACGCCCCCTCACCATTCCATGTCTCCTTTTCTCCCCTTTTCTTAATTTCTAAATTATCTTGAAAAACATGAAAAGATGGCCAAATGTCCTTTAGTTGCCATTAAGTCTAATCATGTCTCCCTTGATGTGACACACACACACACACACACATATATATATAACTTACTTAACTTAATTTAATTATACTTAACCCTAACTAATTTACTAATATATGTTCATAATCTTTGCATATATATGAATATACATTTATAAATGAGTACACAACATTTCAAATAACTTTTATACGATGAAACGTCGAAAATTCGGAAAATGGTTTCCGGTCACATTTTCTGTTTTTCATCGAACTATATATTTTTGTAAACTAAATTTGAAAACTATTTCACAATTATTATTTATCATTTAAAAGAGTTTTATTTTGATTATAAAGCATATTATTTGAATATTTAAAATTAATTAAATATTCGCAAATCAAAGTAGTGAAATTCCGGGTCGTTACATTTTTAACTTATTTATACCAGTAATTTCAAAAGACTATTGATTTAGAAGAAGGGATGAAAAGAACTTTTATGAAATGACCTTGGTTTTTTTGTTTATGGATTTTTAGTATTACTATGCTTAACGCTAAAAGCCGAACGAGGTAGGGTTCTCTATTTGTGAGAGTCATGATTGATGTTCAAGTAGGATGGAGCAATAGAGCTCTAAGGTACCGGCTTCCCTCTTAACCGAGAAATAGTTAAGCTGCAATGTTAGAAACGTGTTAGGTATACAAACCTTGATTTCTATCAACAATCGCTTAAGATTCGATAGTCAATTATTCGACTACCGTTCTTGATGAAACTTAACTTAGTAAGTATATGAAAGGCTTTGCGTATTTATACCAATGAGGACCCCGGGAAGGAGCATTGGTGCAAACGTCTCTTGCTTTCGGTTACCTCTTCAAGAACCAGAATTAAGTTAATCAGAAATTCATAGATTAGTTTTGAAGAGACCGAGATCGGTAAGTGTTTTACTTGCCGAATACCACTTCAAAACTACTATACGAGTTTAATGATTTGGAAGTGGTCGCCGAAGTGTTTGGGTTGTAGTAAACAATATTTTTAGTGGCATTTGTTTTTTAACTTTATTACTATAATTAAGATTTTAATATCGAGTACTTTAATGATATTGTTAAAGTAAATTATTTTTGGTTTATTGTGACAATGTTTAAATAACACTTATCTTTAACCTTTATAAATGTAATAAGATTTTAAAAGAGAGTTTTAAAAATAATGATTAAAGGTGAAGTGTATTGGGTTGGTAGTAAATAGTGTTTTAGTGACTTTGTTTTTAAACCCTTGACTTATATTTTAAAGTGGAAAAAATATAGTTAAATGATTATGAATATATTTAAATCTTTAATAATGGAATTTTAAAGATAATAACAAGTATGGAATCGTTTAGAATAAAGATAGAAAAGTATATGTTTAAAATACAAAAGAGAGAAGGGGTTTATAGTAACAATGTTTGAATAACATTTGTCTTTAACCTCTTTGATTATATTTTTAAGTAAGTAAAACTTGTTAATTGATTATGAATAAACTTATGCCATTGAGACAAGTATATGAATATTTTTAAAGTGCTAGAAAGAGTATATACAAATAGTAAAGTAGTAAAAATACAAGTGTATATCTTTTATAAAGAGAAATTAAATATAGATACAAGTATAGAAAGGAAGATTAATTAATAAAGGAAGTTTTGAGTAATGAAAGAAATTTTGTTAGATAAAAATAAGGAGTTTTAATACTAAAAATGGTTTTTAATTAATAAAGGATAAATTAATTAAAAAGGGATTAAAAATCGTTACATGCCTGATCGTGCTTTGTATAATTTAATAGTGCATGTGAGTTTGCTTTCCAATGGAAAGTATGCGGGACTTAGTTCACTTATGTGATCATTCTCATTATTGTTGAAAAATACCAAATCCTTTGACTCAGTCTTGAAGAGACCGAGATTGGTAAGTGTTCTACTGATCGAAAACCACTTCAAGACTAAGGTATGGGTTCTATATTTGGAAAGTGGAATGATGGAATCCATGTGTGGTTCCAAAATATATTGAGATGATGGAATCCTTGTGGGATTCATGATTGTTCGAGTATTAAAGACTCATGTGGAAGTTGCCGAACGTAGCCTCGACATAAAAAAATGACTAAAGACAGAGTAGGATGCATGATCTCGGGTTTAGCTAACTCAAATAAGGGGTAAGTCAAATCCAATGTCTAGAGTATTCTTATCGACATGTTGCACATGGGGAGTTAATGATACTTGGTTCATCTGTTACGGCATGGGATGATTGTGTTTACCATATGGTATATTTTATCTGGAGATGTACGATGCTCAGAATGTATTTTCTAATCCTGGTTATGGATATTGGTCTCAGTAGTATTGCTGGTGAGGTCTCTGTGGAAAATCCATATAGGACGCACCTTAGCGGTTTTTAATGTACTCTAATATGTTGTTGAATGTAACAAATGTAACCATTTGTAACGATCGCCTTTTCGACCCTTGAATGTCGACACTAATACATCCACTGTATTCACATGACAAGCACCCTAGTGCCATAAATACAGAATGTTAGGGTAAAGAAAAATAACAAGAAAGAGGATAATAAAAACATTATAGTCTCACAACAGAATGGTAACATATAATCTCAAAATGATCTTTTACAAAGAAAACTATATGGATAAAATAATTAGAGCAAACTAACCTATCATCAACTTGGATAGTTATAACCGTCTGCCCTTGCAATTGTTGATGAGTATAAACAAATTAATGTAATTGAAATAAAAACAATGGTAGGCAATCATCCAGCTCCACACCAAGAATTCCAATGAAAATCAACGAAATCAGGAAATATACATGGGGCTAACCCAAGCATTATAAGAAAAATAATATTAGGATTAGTCTTGTAATGACCCAGAATTTATGTCATTTGAAATTCAGATATTTAATTGATTTTAAATATTAACAAGTGAAATTTGTAAGCTGAATAAATTATAATTCGAATATAGTGATTTAATTGGATAATTAAATCGACAATTTCATATTTGAAATTCCAGAAATAATTGAAATCCGAATTAAATGTGAATAAAAATGATGTATAAAGTTATATAAAATCATATTGGAGTTAGAATGATGTTTGTAAACTTTTAAAATTGAACTAAAAGTTAATTTGCGAAAATTGAATATTTTAATATTTAATTGACGAGTGAAAATAGTCATTTTTCAAACAGTCTCGGATTTCGACGAAAATAGTTTCATCGGATCCGTAATGTTAAATTATTGTAAGATTTCAAATTTCGAGTCAATCGGATTTACAGTTTGTCCGGGGCAAGCTAAAACGCATAGAAATCGTTTTAAGCTATTTAATTTTAAATTGATCGTTTATTTCCGTAACTCGCACATATGTTCAAATTAGCTTCTGAAACATGTTCCATTGTGTCCGAAACGTGGGTAAAACCTTAGAAACGTCAGCCGGCATGCTTCGTTTGGAGTTCGGAAAATCTCGGATGAATAGTGTTTCGTCAAATTTTCTATAAAAGGACGTTATTGTTTCATTTGCATCAAACCCTAGAGATAATCTCGTGGCCGCCAATGTATGTTTCCAATGGTCGAAACATTCGTTTCTTCCCCTTTTAATCTCTTTCAATCCGTTAACAATTATCAAAAATTATCAACTACAAAGTTGAAGAGCGTATGAAGATCTACACATCCATATGGTGGATCATCGTAAAATGCGACGTGGAGGAGGAAGTTTGCTTGCGTTCTCAGCTGGTTCGTGCACAAATTTTTTTATGATAGTACGACCGAGCTTCACGTCCTTCACGGCGTGGGTAGGCGAGGCGACGAGCTTCGATACGATGGTTCCTGATCGAAGTGCAGATGAACGATGGAGGCTCGATAATTCAATTGTTAGGGGCGGCCAAATGGGTTCTTGCGTGCGTGTATACTAGAGGTGGAAGAAGATGATAAGCATGGCTCTGATGTGATCAAGTGAAATCAACGGCTGAGATGAGTAGGGTTTGAAAAAAATTAAAATAAAGTTGTAAATTATTATATAATAAATCGTATAAACTTTAAACTATCATAACTTTTTGATACAAGGTCGGAATTTGACGAAACGACTTGCGTTGGGTTCGTTTTGTCGAACACTACGCAATGGAGCTAGAATGGAATTGTTTGGAGCTAGTGATAATTTTGAGTAAAATTAAATGCGTGTTTAATTTTATTCGAAATGAAACACTGCAACCGTTATTGGAAGCAAGATGAGAACTACTCACTCAATCGAATTGTGTTTCGATTTAAATTTTAAATAGATGAATTTAAAATTGCTTGATTGTGTGAATTGAAGGATGGTTGTTATCTATTATGCTGAAATAGACCCTATACGCCGCATATTAAGCGGAGGTTATTATATTAAAAACATATACCGCGATATTCCACCGTGAAGTGGAATTGGTATTATATATGTATTTGGAGTTGATTTCCCGCATTATATAGCGGATGAGACCCTATTGCACCGCATAATAGCGGATAGTATTTTATAAATCCCATATACCGCGATATTCCACCTCGAAGTGGAATTGGTATTGTGCTAACATCTGTGGATGCAGGGAAACAGGCTCGAGGGATCCAACAGGATTCCTCAAACATTTGAATTTATTCAATGTTGTGTGTTGATTTTTTATAATCTCCGTGTGATTATATTTGTGGATTGGAATTGTTGACGGCTATAATTTAGCCGAATATATTTTGGTATCGTTGGATACCAGAAATAAATAAAATTGGATTTTTTAAAATTCAAGTTGAAAATTTATCGTAAATTTTATTTTTGAGAATTGGATAAATTAAAAGGAGTTTTAAAAAGATAAAGTTTTATTTTTGAATCATATTGAAAAAATTCCAAATATGGAAAAGGTTCTAAATAAATGGATTTTGATAATATTATTTATAAGCTGAAGAATTTATTTAAAAATTTGGATTTTTAAATAGATTTGAAGAGATAAAGAAATTTATTTTAAAAAGGAAATAATTTGGAAATTCGTTGAAAATTTGATTTGGTGTTTTGAAATAAATTTGAAAAATCAATTTGAAATTAATTGATTATTAATTTACCATAACTAGCAAAAATTTATACGTAGAAATTTATCTGACTTTAAATTAATCAGATAATTAAATTAATCCTACTTATGGATGTTTGGATTATATTGGATGTTGAATTGTTTGATATCTCTAATATGTGATGCTTTGTGATATATCTTGTTCTGTGTTGTGATTTGTAATCTATTTATCTATGATATGTATATCGATGATCTGTGAATGAAAGATAAGCGTTATAGTTTATACCGCTTATCAATTATATTGTTATATTTGATCTGTGATGGTTGAATGTTTTTGCACTATTGTGTTAAACCCCTGGACTACACAATACACACACAAAAGCGGATTTCATGTGGAAATCAGTTAAGCCACAGATTTTTAACAATTCTAAATATTTAATTTTTGAATCCAAATTAGTTTTGGAATTGGAATTGAAAGTTTTTGAAAATGAGATTAAAAAATAAGAGTTATTTTAAATAACTTAATAAAAAAATTGGAATTTAAAAAAATTGGAATTTTAAATAACTTAATACTTGAAATTGAATTCAATGATTTGGGAACTATGGTCTAAAAGATTATGAAGGTATAAAAGGTGTTTATGTGGGTTTTTTTAACCATTTAAAAATATGGTTTTGGAAATTTAAATTTATATTCAAGTTTTATACTTGGATGGCTTTAACCTGTGTAATTGTAACCAGTTTTTCCCAAAACGAAAACTAATTGTTTCAAATAATAATAGCTTTCATAAAGTGAAAAGATTTCCAATTTGTATCGAAACATTTCAAGTTGAAATGAAATTGTGAATATTTTGGAAAAACTATGAATTAACCTTTGTGACGATGATTAAATCTTGTTTTGAAATTAAGGAGTATTTCAAATGATGTATCTTTTATATTATAAAAGACTTGAATTGTGAATAGTTTTGAAAGCTATAAGTTAAAAATCTTGATTTAAAGATTTAATGGTTAATCAAATTGAAATGGGAAATGATTTGGGAATCTGTGAATGAATCTTTGTGAAATTGGGTGAACTTTGTGAAGTAAATCTTTTTGTTTAAAGATTTAAAATGGTAATTTGTTTAAACCATTTAAAGGAAATATTTGGGTAATAAGTTGTGACTAAATTGAAATCCCTATATCCATATGTTTTAAATATTGTGCTCACTATTCGGTTTAGCCGGGAAAGGACCTTTGTGTCATATAACCCATTCCGAATAAGTGATATGACGATATGGATCGCATTGAAGACCGGTGGTGAAGACCGGGTATTTGTGAAAATGATAGGATGACCTATCGATTGTCTCTGCACCGTTAGCTATGGTATAGAGATTTCCTTTGTGATGGGAAGTTCGATCGGGATTGTGAATACCCGGATTGCAAGGGCTTCTTCGGAAGTGCCTTCGGTTCTGTTCGAACCCGGAACAAACTTGTATGGTTACATGTATGACATTACATTTTGAGATATAAAGCTGATTTCTCTCAAATACATTTCTGTTGGTGGTGGAGAATTTATTCTCTTAGCTTAACACCCTTCTCTGAGACATACGAGCTCAGAGGTTATGTAGTTGAAAGTTATCAGTGATATACTCCCAATTTGGTAGTGTGGCATGCTGAGTGTTGCTGTGTGATGATTATTTATTGATCATTTTTTGATCAAAGCGTGGCTTTGTGAAAAAGCGTAGCTTTGTGGACGAGACCTCTTCGGACCTCACAACCCGAAAATGGTCAAAACAGGAATGATGCGGCAAGGTTATGAGGGTCGCTCCCTTTAGGGTATGTCATTTCCTTCTGGAAAAGGGTGGTATCAGGTATGGAGCCCCGGTACTTAACCTATGTGGTTGCTCTAATCTCATTTACTGTGTGATTGTTGATGTGTGATCGAGGCGCCACGGATAACGGTCCAAAAGGACCGGGGGGTGGCATATTCGTGTAGTAGTTACCTAGTGTAAGAGGTAACCCGGCCTTGTGTTGGCAGAGATTAGGTTAGGTTCTCGGGACGTCCCGCCAGAGGCGATCCCATGTGGCAGTAGGAAGTTCCTTAGCCTGACCATTTGTTGGTAATCCAAAGAAACAATACGAGCCCTGTACGGTTTTAGTTGTATTACCTGCCATGGAATGTGGCGGTAACCTGCTATTGAACATGGTAGCTATAGTAGGCATAAGTGCGAAATGCCTATGCTGGCTAAGATTAATATTATACTTTCAAAATGTTTTCTGCACTATGCACTAATAATAATATTTAAAAGAATTTGCGTAGTAAGCATGTTTGACTATCATAAGGAGAAATCTCCTCCAATTCTGCGTTTGCATTGTGTGTGTGGCGGGAGGCCTTATGGTAGTTTCATTTTCCAAAAAGCATTGCGGATGTCTTTTACTTCCTTTGTTGTTGTTTTAAAGATAATAACTGTTTTAAGTTCTCACACCAGTCCCATGACTGACCTTGAGTTTATTGTTCCTTTCCTAAACTCTGGGTGCCCATAATTTTCCACACGGGCAGCCTAGAGTCAGGTTATCAGGTCATTCTAGATTCAGGAGATGCTGTGGAGCTTAGTGGCGAGCTAGATGGCGAGATGTATCACTTGTATATGATATTATTTATTCCGCTGTGTATTCTGTATGAGGACAAGTTGTATAACTATCCATTGATGTATTGTGTGTATATTGACTCTGATGATGTAATGTAAAAACTGATATAGTTCTTTGATTTAAAGATTATTCATTTATCTATTATATGTTGTTCCGCTGCGATATGTGAGATTCTGATATTGTTTCTATTGTTTATTCTTTCTTTCTTTCTGTCTTCTTCTACCTCTTCTTTTTAACCATAACAATTCGATTTTCCGGCATTCGATTACTCGGCAGTTGATACAGTGGACGTATTAATGTCGATTTTCGGAAGTCGAAAATCTCGAGATGTTACATGTCTGGTAAACCAGCACGTGAAACTCAAGTCCTTTGAATTATTTAATGTTATAAAACCTTTTCAAATAAAGGTATCTTGTAAGACCATGCCACAAATAAACACATATGAGTTTTTACCTTACGATAACCAAACCATTTCTTTTAGAAAATCTAATGATATTATATTAATGTCTAGGGTTTCAAATAAATATAAATCATAGTTAGAATGATTACATTTGTTACATTCAATAGCATATTTAGTATACAAAAAAAACAGCTAAGGGACGTTTGTATAAATGGATTTTCCACGGATACGCCTCCAGCTTAAAAATAAAGCGGATCTCCTATGACAAGGATCAGAAGATTACCCTTTCGGGCGTCATGCATCATTAGATAAAATATATACCATAAGGAAAACACAACTGGCCCACGCCCGAACATGTAAACATGAACCACGTGGAACCAAGTATCAACAACTCCCCACGCGCAACATATCGATAAGCATACTCTAGATAATGGAGTTGATGTACCCTTCTGGGTTAGCTGAACCCCTGGATTGTGCAGCCTACTCCTTGTTTAGTCATTTTTCTGATGTCGAGGCTTCATTCGGTATATTCACACGAGTCTTCAATACCTGAACAAATAATGAATCCCACATGGATTCCATTAACTTCACAGATTTCAGAACCACACATGGATTCCATAATTCTACTTTCAAAATATAGAACTCGATCTCAGTCATTAAGTAGTTTTCGATAAGTAGAACACTTACCGATCCCAGTCTCTCCAAGAATGAATCGTTAAGTTTAGTCTTATTCAACAATAATGTGAATAACCGCATAAGAGAACTAAGTCTCATATACTCTCCATAAGCAAGTAAACATACAAGCATTATCGATTCATCCAAAGCACGATCAAGTCACATAACGACTTTTAATCCCTTTTTAATTAATTTATCCTTTATTTATTAATAACCTTTTTTAATAGTAAAACACCTTTTTATCAAATAAAACTTCTTTCATTAATCAAAACTTCCTTGATAATTTAATACTCCATTATTAAGTAAAACTTCCTTTATAAACTTGTGTGTGTCTATATATATATATATATATATATATATATATATATATTTCTCTTTATAAATGATATGTATTTGTATTTACTATAAACTTATACTCTTTTCATACTTAAAAAGTATTCATATTCTTATCTCAATGGTATAAGTATATTCACAAATCACTTAACAAGATTTACTTGCTTAAATATAATCAAAATGGTTAAAAACAAATGTTACTAAAACATAGATATTATAAACCACTTCTCTTTTTATAAATTAAACACATAACCTTTTCTTTTTTTTAAAAAAAATTTCAATACTTGTTAGTATCTTTAAAATTCCATTATTAAAGATTTAATTATATTTATAATATTTTTCCACTATAAAATATAACTCAAGGGTTTAAAACAATTGTTACTAAAACATTGCCTACTACAAACCCAAAACACTTCACATTTAATCATTATCTTTAAAACTCACTTTTGAAGGTTTGATCACATTTATAAAGGCTTAAGGCAAGTGTTACCCAAACATTGTCACAACAAACCCAAATCATTTCATACTTTAAAAACTCTTTAAACTAGTTTTTAAAGATTTACTTACATTTAAGGATTAAAGACAATTGTTACTCAAACGTTTTTCACAACAAACCCAAAACCATTTACTTTAGTATAATTAATAATAAGGGTTAAAAACAAGTGTTACTAAAACATTGTTTATTACAACCCAAAACCATTTACTTATACTTATCATTAACTTTAAAACATTTATTTAAATATCAAAGCATACTACACTTATTAATTAAGGTAATACACTTTTATTAAATTTCACCTAACCATTTATTTTAACTGAAGAGTTTAAACCCAAACCTCCTTTACTAATTTTATAAAATACTTAATTTAATATTTAAAACTTATACACACACACACAGAGACGCACGCCTTTGAAATACTTACTAATATATTAAATACTTTTAAAACTAATTTAAAATATATGTTAATTATTTATATAGAATATTATGTAAAAATAAGGTATTTTGAAATAAATAGAAAAATCAAAATAAACATGTTTTTTTAAAGCCACTTAGTTTAAAAATTCATAGTTAATTGTTACTAATATATTTCGACTTGAAACCAATTTTAAAACACTCTATTATAAGTTAGAAAACAACCCTAAAAAGATTAGAGAAAAATACATAATTTAAATACCATTTTTAAACAATTAATAATTTCAAATAGCAAAGACAGCATTTCTAGAAATGCCGTCTAAAGTTTTGTTACATGTTTTAAACCTGTTTTGCTACAAATTTGCTCCTAGTTGTGGATGCCTTAACAAATGAATTTAGATTCATTCTTTTTATAATAGTTAGTATACTTTGGGTACTTAGAAAACATGAAAAAAATCCCAAAGAATATCTATTAATTATTCTATAGAAATTCCTGAAACATGGTATTTTATCGAAGTGCTCATATAGCGACTATTCATTATAAGTTTTGCCACTTCGTTCAACTAGCTATCACACAATTTAAGCTTCAAAACTTTTACAATAAGAATAATATACTATTTATTGGTTATAATGGTAAATAAATCCCTAGGAAAGTTTATTTCCTAAAAACAAGAGTTTTTAAAAGTGTCAATATATCGACTAATTTGCTATTAACTTTTATAACTTCGGTCTGCATTTTCTGTAACTTTTCAAATATATTCTTTGCTTTCTAAAACACTTATAGAAGTGTAGATAATAACCATAACAAGTTATTTTACGGTATGTTCACAACTCACCAAATTTCACAAGTTATAGTTTGATTCAAAATGCTTTTTTAATGACTATCGCTATACGAACAATTCCGTATTTAATTCAATATATAATATCATTCTATTTTATTCACATGTATGACTTCCAAATTCAAACCACATTCTATGAAACATATGTTAACATATGTATCATATAAATATATCCATATTAAATGTCCAAATGTACTTAATTTAAACAACACAATTCATAGCTTTTTAAGGCATATTACTTATACAGAATCACAAGATTTTCAATGCACATAATTAGGGGTTATAGCTTTATGTAGTGAGTGTCTATTATTATTAAAATAGCAAGCAATTTAGCATGTTTATTTAACAAGCAATTATTAAGATTATATATTCATTTAAAGTGAGATATAACTCACTATATTCAAACCAAACACTTCCTACCAATATTCAATCTTCCAAACACTCCCACTGTCACTTCCTACTCCAACCAAAACATCTCCAATACCATTCTTTCCCTTCCTATAGCACACGA
Organism: Allium fistulosum; assembly: GCA_030737815.1. Taxonomy (NCBI): domain Eukaryota; kingdom Viridiplantae; phylum Streptophyta; class Magnoliopsida; order Asparagales; family Amaryllidaceae; genus Allium; species Allium fistulosum. The sequence continues at coordinate 698,344,004 of CM060906.1, forward strand.
CCACAACTCCTCCTCATTCCATCCTTTATTCACATCCATGATCTCCCTCCACCTTCTTGCTCACGTCCATCCACCTCCTTCTACCCTAGTACATGACCCTAGCCTCCTCTACTTTGCTTGCACATGGCCTAAGCCCACCTTCCATAACACTCACGGCCCAAGGGAAATAAGAGGGAAAGAAGGCATTGTGAATAGGAAGAAGTGAAGACATGGAATAAATAAATGGGAAGGGGTGTGTGTATTTATAGAGTTAGGAAATGGGGCAAATGACCTTCCATAACCCTCTTCCTGCCATGCTTAGGTACATCTAAACCATACTCTTACATAAGCATACCTTCCTTAAATTACTCCTTGATTTAAGGCTTGATTTAGGGGTCCTTTTAATTAAATCCTCTCACTTAAATAATTTTCTTAGGAACTAATGATATTTAGTACTTGTTAATCTGTTCATTTGATAGCATACTAGTGTACCAATATTCAAACAAATTTTAGTCAACACAAGGTTGATTTTTATCAAAACGTTTTCCGATCACATTTTCAATATTTCTAAAAAGTATATATTTTTTTAATCAAAATTAAGTTTTCTATCATTAGTTATTAATTAAATAATTTTTAACAAGATTATAAAATAAAATTTAATCATATTAATTCCAAAACACAAATATTTAAATAATTCAGATATTCAAATACGAAGTGTTCGAAATTTCGGGTCTTTATACCATTCCAACTATATTATATATTTATATTACACACCCAAGACATTATTATAATATCACCAGAGTTTATTATGAAATGGTTTGGTTATCATAAAGTAAAAACCTATCTGTGTTTATTTGCATCTTGGTATTAGGAGATACTTTTATTTTGAAAGGTTTTATACATTAAATAATTCAAACAATTTGAGTTTCTCACGTTGATTTACCATACTGATTTGAGTGTTATTTTCTAATTATGCTCAGGTCAGTCCCGTATATATTTCTAGATTTCATTTATGTTTATTGGAGCTCTTGGAGAGCAGCTGGATGATTACCTACCATAATATTTATTTCTGTTGCATTACTTTATGTATATATATCAACAATTGTAAGGAAAGCCCGTTATAACTTTCCAGGATGATGATAGGTTAGTTTACTCTAATTATTTTACCCATACAGTTTTCTTTGTAAAGATCATTTTGATATTATATGTTATTGTTCTGTCATGGGATTCTGATGTCTTTTTTTCTCTTCTTTCTTGTTTGTTTTCTTTTCTTATTTTACCTTAAAGTTCTGTCTTTCCAACACTTGGTTCTTGGCACGTGAATACCGTTGATGTATTAGTGTCGACATTAGGGGGTTGAAAAGGCGTTTGTTACAGCATGGTATCAGAGTGCAAGGTTAAGCAAGAACCTTGGCTTTGGTTAGGTATAACTCATTAAGAGATAGGGTAATGTAATGCCTTATTATGAGTTGAGAGTATCACATGTATAAGAGCATGTATTTGTTAGTGCTATAAAATTATTCCATATTGTGTTGATTGATATATTGAATGGTTTATAGATTCTGGTTAATACAAGTTATTAACGTTATTAATATGGATCTCTAAATGCTTGAACAAGACAAACCGACGTAGTATTGTTTTCGAAATTGGTAAATGAAATAATTTTAAATAGGGTTATATTTTATATATAAAAGAAAAAAGAGAAGGAAAAACAATTTAAAAAAACTACATAGTTATTTATGATTTGTTTGTTTGTTAGGAAATGATAATATTCAATTATCATTATTTATTGTTTGTTTAAATCATGCTCGGGCAGTTTAGAAGCATCGATTATTATTTGTGGTTATTTTGTGTTTAACCAGTTTATAAGTAATTTACCTTTTTACTACATGGATTGGGTAGATAGCAATCATAGGAACATTGAAAAGAACAACTTGTGAACTAAGTTTCGTAATCTGACTATAACGCGTTTAATGATAATGTTGGGTTAAACTTTGATAAATAGTTGTTTATCATGATCTAAAAGAAAGGTAAGATATTTTGGAAGTAAATAATTGTGAAATGATTTTATGTATGAAAGTGACACAAAAAATATGACTTATAAATAAGAAGGATTTAAATTGAAAATTTGGGAACTTTAAATCCCGGTATTTTGGAAAAATGTTTTTCAAGATTTTGGAGTAACTAGTAATGGTATTTTTGAAACTATTTTGAAGGACTAAATGTTTTTAAAAAGAGTTTAAGATTTGTTCGAGTTTGAGGTTACTTTGAGAATCGACAAGTCGATTCGGTAATAAAGCATTTTTATGATAGCTAGTTCGAGTGACCAAAAGTGACTAGAAAAAGGTAGAAGGCATGTTCGGTTGGTAAGCACTTCTCTTAAGTATCACCCTTCGTAGTATAGAGGATATATGGTACTATTTGATAGAACCCATTCTTTGCATTATTTTGGTGTTACTAGATCTATATTTATATTTTCCATGAATTTTAAAGAAAATATTTTTGAAATTGGTTTTGAAAATGACTTTGGTTTAACCTCGAAAAATATGATTTGATATCCAAAATGATATATGTATATATTATTATTTCAAATGATGAAATAAAACCGGTGTTTAATTCTAAAGTTTTCTTTGAAGAAAATTTGATATTGAAATAAAAGTTAAGTTTTTATAGCTCTTAATTTGAAAGGATAGTAAATTAAAACAAGATTTAATTTGTTAAGCATCTTTGTTAAATAGAACATTCGATGTTATTGAGCCAACTAATAAACTTCTTTACTTATGGTTGTCTAAGGAAAGTAGACTCTAGTCTTGAGTTTGGATACTAGAGTCCTACTCTACCTAGCTACTTGCCTAACCCGATGGGTAAAGAAGTTTAGAAGGTTAACTCGATTATAAGATCCAAATTTATCTTAGGCTTTCATTGAAATTTTAGGAATAAAAAATGTAAAAGAATTTTTTGTATATACTCTCAGGATATAGTAGAATATTATAGGAGTAATGAACTTAAGTCTTGAAATGTTTTAAAGTGAAATTATATTTTAATGGAATGATTTATAAGGAAAGATAAATCTTTATAAAAAATTTATAAACTTAAGTAATGTTTTAAGAAATGTTGCAAAATGATTTTAGTATTAAATGAAAAAATAATTTATGTGAAAATAAATATAAACTAAAAGGAATGGGTGTAGTTAAGAAACCAATGGAATAAAGTATGTAAGTTGTACATAGGTCATTTTATTCGCATGAAAGTTCTCAATCTAGAATTCGAGTGTATGATTTCCAAGTGATGTACACCTGTTCAAGTTAGGATTTTTCATTAGATTCTTGATGGCGAACACTTGATATAGATTCTTGATGTGATCCCTAAGTTTTTTCATCATAGTATATGGCTATGTAAGGAAAATAAAGGTTTCTAATCAAGGGACCCGATCGGAATCCGTGCTAAAGAGGTCAAGTGATATGTACTAGTTTGGAAGTGAAACCTATGAGATCGAGTTAGTTATCAGCTTTGATATTGCGTACGGATGATTCATGTACATCGTACAGGCTTCAATATATTTGTATACTATGTTTATTTGGCTTGCAAAGAGTTTGTGAAAGGATTCTTCGAATTGTTTGAGGTAGCATTAATAATCGACTAAATAATAACCTAAAGCTATTGAGCGTAATGTGCACTTAGTAGTTTGTTTATCATCCTTGTGTGATGAGAAGATTCTTGAACCCGGGCAAACCATGAGCTATGTTGCTAGTAATTGTAATATTGTTAAGTATTAATGTATGGTTGTTGCCTTGGTTTGTAACGACCCGTAATTTTATCACTTTGAATCGGAATATTTAATTAATTTTAAATATTCAGATAATTGTTTTAAATGATGAATAATTCACTTTAATTATTATATAATGATAATAAGTGATTTAAAATGGTTTTAAAAATATGTAAACTTGTTTTATAAAGATACATAAACTTCGTCGCATTTTGGTAGATCGACGTCATATTTTCATAAATGGATATTAATATTATTTAATATGGTTTTATAGCTTAAATAATCTTATTTTAATTATTTAAAGATGATAAGAAATTTATTTTCAAGTTTTGTTTACATAAATAAATAGTTTGATTAAAAACTGAAATTGTGACTGGGATTCAGCTTTTGGATTTTTGACCTTTCATCGAACAAATTATTTCAAATCGTTACAACGTTATTTGATATACATACACACATGCATGTACATACATACACACACATACATGTATACACAATTAGTCACATCAAGTGTTTGTAAATATCTAAATATGCATATACATAAGCTTCCTTATATGTATACAAATAAAAGCTTCATATCTAAGAGTCAAAAAGAAAACTTATAATCAACTACACATCACCTTACACACCTACAACATAAAGTGACAGAAGGCACATGGAGGGGGTGGGTTTGGCCGTGAGTTATGGGGGAAGATGGGGTATTTTGGTAATTTCAAATACAAGGATTCTACCCTATAAATACACATGCATACCCTCTTCTTTTCTTATATATACGATTGATGATGTGATTGCGTATATGCTTGTTTAATATGTTTGGATGATGATTGGTTGAATACTAGTTGCTTATATCAAGTATATAATAGCTTGGTTATGATAAAGTAGGATCACAATGGTTTATGATTTGAAAATCATATATGCTGAGAAGTGATGGCTATTTGAATTAGCCATAAATATCTTGTGAAAATGTATTCATATTATACCCAAAATAATATATGTACAAGATAGGTTAAGCCTCTCTTTAAATCTGAACCAAAAAGAAATGTTTTTGGAAAGATTTGGAATTTGTTTAAAAAAGAAAGAAATCGAAAACGTGGAGTCTTTGAAATCTCTGGTAAACTGTCTGGCGATTTTTCTGGCGCTCTATCCTACTTTCGTTTTCGCCTAACTTTGTTTCCCCTATTCTTCGTCTTCTTCCACCTCCTCCCTCCGCTTCCGCCTCGTCTCTCACCATGCCGCTTAAGAAAAAGGTTAAGCCTGAGTTAGATCTAGCTTCCACCACTCGTTCTAGTGTTGTATTTAGTTCGCCTTTGCTCTGTGTTCCAGGGAAGACATTGTCAGAGCCCTCCGCGCCTTCACTCTTCACGCCTAACAAAAGCGATATCTGCAATATATCTCCCCAGGTCAAGATCGATTCTGCCATGAAATGCTCACCTGAAGCTAATCCTCCGGCATCTCTGCTTAAGGATATGTCCTCCCCCTTCACCATCACCAACCAAGTATCTGACTATCATTTGGTCGTTGGAGAGCATGCCCAATCGTCGCTGCTAGCTAATGCAGGTAACTCCTCTTGGTCACAATCTGAAATAGGATTGAACGATGTTCCTAATATTGGTGTTGTCAAAATTGAGAACATCGAAGTTGATAATGTTACGGTCCATATTGCTGAAGTGAATGCAAGTGTTTGTGCAGTTGGGAATGCAACTGATCGGTCTAAGTCCTATAACAGTGGAGTTTTACTAGGTTGCACACAATCTGTTTGTGGAAATGCTGGTCCAGATATCGCCTCTGTTAACTCGCCATCTTGTCGACAATTGCCTTCTGATAGTCTCACTGCCCCTTTGGAACCATGTCCACCTAGGTTAGCTCCTTTGTGGACGTCTCTTTTCACCAAAATGCCAAATAACGCTGGTTTGCATACTCCAATTTGCTTTGACAATGTTGAGATTGACGGAGTTATGATTCCTCCTAAGGAAGTGATTGAGGCCGGTGTTGATTACTAGAAAGATTTTCTGGTAGGCTTTTTCCTCATCTCCAATCCATCCTATCATATTGTAAAAGCTAGGTGCAACCAAGTTTGGAAGCCAAGAGGGGGCTTGAGTGTTCATTTTGACAATGAAATGTTCTATTTTAAATTCACCCGAAGTGGTGAAAGACAGCGTATTCTTGAAGCCGACCCAATTCTCATAGAAGGGAAACATTTCATTATTACTACATGGAGTTCGTCTGTGGATAGGGCTCATCCTCAGGTTTTATCTATTCCTGTTTGGGCCCATTTTTCTCAGATCCCTTATGTTCTTCAGCCTCTTATCGGGATAGATTGGCTAGCAGGCCTTGTTGGTAAGATGATTTGTTATGATGCAAACACAGTAGCCAGGAATAGATTAGTTTATGCCAAAGCTCGGATTGAGATCTCCCCGGTCAAACCTCTGCCTTCAGTGCTTAAAGTCAGAATTGAGGAGAGCCATTTTGCTGAGGTCAGAGTGCGATACAGTTGGAAACCAGATATATGTACAGTCTGTCAGTCTTTTGGGCATCTTCCGGAGGCGTGTTCCAGTATGGCCTCTGCTGGCATTCCTCTATCTGATCGGATTCCTTTGCTTCGTCCACCTATCAGGAGGTGGGTCCCGAAAGTTGCTCCGCCTCCCTCTATGCCACCTCTTGTTGTTGCTCCTACTAATTTGGCTCCTGCGTTTGATGCACCTGCTGACATTGCTCCTGTTCTAGTTTCTGCTGTTGAAACTCTTACCGTTGACTCTCCTGATATTTTTAATCCTGTTGGTGTTACTCAGATTGAGGATGCCACTACTATTATGTCTGATACTATTTCATGGAATTCTGAGGAGCGTGCCTGGATTCATGTTCCTTCTGATATGCGTTACTCACCAGTATCTGACACCTACTATGCCTTTATCAGTGATGTTGGGGGAGAGAGTCGTAGTCTTTTGTATCATATTGAGGGCGATGGTCTTACTCTTACTAGGACTGGTGATATTAGTGAGGAGAATAAAAGTAAGTTTTATAATGTCACTTGGGATAGGAAATTTATTTACTCACCAGCTTCTGATGGTCATGATTCGAATCTGGCAGCTCTTTTCTCTGGGTTTGTGCATGTTATTGGCCCGTCTTCTGACGATGGTTCTGGCCACTCCTCTTCAGAGGGCCAGTAGTCTAGGATCTTTTAGCCTAGCTCATGTTCTAATTTTTTCATTGTGGTTGGGCTTTTTTCTCCAACCTAGCTGTTCTGTGCATGTGCAGAACACCTGTTTTCCCATTATTTATACAGTGGCACGGTCCACTTTAAAGCCGGCTAGCTTTGCTAAAAAAACGTGTAGTTTTGAAATTTTTGGAAAATAAAATCTATGGTTTCATTTATGAAAAATAATAGTTTTAAAGGTGGAAAATAACATAGAAATATCATATGGTTTTGTATAAAAGAATTTAGAATTAAAAAAGATGGAAATTGAATATTATAATAATATAATATTAAAAATATGGAATAAAGTGAAAATGAGATTTTAATAAAGTAAGATAGTAAAAAATTGGTATAATATAGTTTAATATGGAATTAAAATGATTTAAAAGTGTTTCAGACTAGTTTTGAAAAATTTGACTAAAAGATGAAAAATAAGCCGTCGCGTTTTGGTAGTTCAAGATTTCGCGACCTGAAAAGTTAAACGGACGTGTAGGATAAAATATGAGTCAGAATTCTTTGAAATAAGAATTTTTCAAACCCCTAAGATCATACTTATAAAATGAAAAAGAAAAATCAAGATTTCATTTAGTAAAGTTTGAAATATGTCCAAATCAAGTTTTTAAAATCATCGCCTTTTGGTAGTTCGTAAAATATTGTTTTCAACAATTTAAAATGGATGTTTTTAAAATCTTTAAAAATATGAAATAAATTCAATAAATATGTTAAAATGTTTTAAAAGGAATTTTAATTATAAAAATGGATATATATGTAATGAAATTGGCATTTTAATCTAGCTTTAAAATCACTATTCACCGACAATTTAGCAATGGAATTTGGTAACCGTTAATGACTTGAACTTAAGTTTTCTTCCCGAATATTTTTGAAATATTTTTCAAATGATAAATCAAATACTTTTAAAGGTTTAGAGTCGACCAAATAACATGACCGCCTTATAGGCGATAGAGCGATAGTCTCTAGGTTGGAGTTTGGGAAACCAATTGCCTACTGCCCTAACTATTCGGACTGGACCGACAGAGGGGATAGTTAATTTGATTTACTCGGATCACATTTTCTTAAGATAAAACAAAAGAGATTTGGAGTTTTCCAAACGGTTAAACAAGATTTAAAATACGATTTTGATGGAAAAAGTGAACATTCTAGTTAAACTCTATATTAAATTTTGAGAAGGGAACTTGTACTATCCGCGTGAATTTAAAAGGTGTTTCACCATTATTTGACGAATAGTACAGGTAGAATATAGAAATTAGTATTGAGTATAATTAATCTAAAATCTATGAATACTTTTTACTCAATACCAACTGGTTTGGGTCTATAGTAAACGATGTCTAAAATAACATTATTTTTTAACCCATTAAAGATATGTTTTGGAAATGTGAAATCTTCATTAAGATTGAAATTATACTACGAATATAATATGAAAATATTTTTCCTAAGTAATTAAGGAAGAATGATTTGGTATTTTCAAAGTTAAAAAGAGGTTTAATAACTTTGTATATCCTGAAACAAAAATGGTTTAGAGGTATATATCTCTAAAAGATATTTAATTGGACAAAAAAAGATATCTTCAAAGTTAAATAATATTTTGAGTAAAAGTAGAAAAGAGGATTTAATGAAAGAGGCTTATCATTTCTATATACATATATACATATCTTTTTCTCGATAATTGGTTTGGATAGACCGGGATCAGAATTGGGTGATTCCTATCCGGAAATGACTTCAAACCAATATACGCGTTCGATGTTAAGACATGTTGAAGACAATGATTTTGAAGATGGAGCTCTTTATAATGTAGGGCTACTCGACACTAACCTCGTGATTCATATATATATATATATATATGGTGGCAGTAGTACCTTTATTTTAAAATCTTCAATACAAGGACTTCTCGCTACTAATCCTAAGGGTGATTCCCAAACGGAATGTAGTGGGAGTACATTCGGTTTGTCCAGTTTCTAGATAACTTGTATGGACGAATGTCTGACATTGTATTTCTAAGACCATGTACATTGGTTTTTACAAAAGTACATCTGTTTGGTGGTGTGGGAAGTAACCTCTCTGATACTTAACACCCTTCCCTGAGGCGTATAAACTCAAAGTTGTATTTTTGTGGAAACCAATTAGCGTGTCATGGGAAATGGCAATATGGCATTCAAAGTGGGATTTTTCAAGTGAAAGGTAAAACGTTACCTCTAGCCTCACAAATTGGTAATGGAAAAAACAGGGTAGATACGACAGGGCTAAGTGGGTCTCACCCACTAGGATATGTTCATCACCTTTCTAGATTGCCATCTATATTCGGGTTTGTTATGTATGCCGTGGCCACGGATAGGTCGGGAACGACTGGGGTAACGGGATATTCGGCACTATCTATTGTAGTGGTAGGCTGGTTCTGTATTGGTAGAGGGCAGCGGGATTGTGCCTCGGTACATTCCTCTAGAGATGTACTGTCGAAAGGTAGTCCATTACCTTGTCATTGTTGGAAATCCATTCTTCAATACGTGCCTTTATGGTTTTGATTGTAGAACCTCGTGTGTTAGAATTTAATTAATGTAACAATTTTGGCTATGATTAATATGTTATTTAAAAGGCTTTTCAGAGAATGTCATTAGAAATAATATCAAATGATTTGATAAAAGTACTTTAATTATCATAAGGTAAAAACTCATCCGTGTTTATGTGCAACATGGTCTTATGAGGTACTCTTCATTTCAAAGTTGTTGTTTGACATCAAATTTGACTATGACACTATCATATATATTTATGACTTGTGTTTCTCACACTGGTTTGCTAGACTGATCCGAGTATTTTTAATAATCGGGTCAGATCCGAGTAGTTTCAAGATTAGTTGAAGATGCTTGGAGTTTCCAGAGGAGAGCTGGAGATCTTCATCAACATATGGATATAGTTTACTTTTCCACTGTGTTTGTTATTTTTCAGCATCTGTTAGGACATGTATTTGTAACTATCTAGACTAAGCTTAGGATAGACTCTGATATATGTATTTAAAAGTTTTCTACTATAAAGATTATTGATGTTAAAAATTATTCCATTTGTGTGAGATTCTATTCTTTCTTTATTTTCTTTTACCTATAACAATCAATTTTTCCGGCACTTGAACGCTCGGCATGCAACACAGTGGACGTATTAGTGTCGACTTTCGTGGGTCGAAAGTTCTGATCATCACATTTGGTATCAGAGCTTAGGTTGAGCGAACACCTGAGCTTGGTATGGGTAAAGTCTCATAAAAGATAGGGTTAATAACACCCTAGGATGAGTAACTCATTAGAGATAGGGTAAGTGACACCCTAGAATGAGTTGACAGTATTATATATGAGCGCGTATTTGTTTATGTTATTGTTGACCCAAAAAGTGGATCAACACCCTGGATTGAGTGTGAAAGCACCAGAACTGTTTACCAAGGCAAATAGGATAGAGACAAGAACTAATAACTTGCAGATAAAGTAAAAGAAAACGACAAGAGAATTTTTATAATGGTTCGGCTGTCAACGAAGCCTACGTCCACTTTATAACTTTTCTTATTGACTGACTGCTATTGCAAGTTAATTCTGATTACAATACAATTGAATTATGTTAGATGGATCAAGTCACCAATGTTAGAGTTCATTGGAGAATCACAATGAACCCTGAAGATGACCGTTGTGTGGAAGAAGAAGAATGAATAATAGTTTCTGTAGAGTTTCCGCAGCCAGTCTAGAAGATCCTGTCTATGTGGTAGGTAGGATTGTATTTATAGGTGTTGGAGAGCTATTATGCTACGCCTTCTTTCCAGATGCTTGCAGATGACCGTACGAAGGTGCATCAGAATTTTCACCACGAACCAAACCAATTTGATGGATTGCTAGCGATCCATAGCTTTTGGCTTGCTGGCGATCCAATTGCTTGAGATGCTCCTATCATCCTTTCCTTTGAAGATTATGACAATCTGGAAAAATGGTATGGATCATTGCGATCCATAGTGCATGGATCGCTAGCGATCCATGTACTTAGTGGATTTCTGAAATTTGTACTTTTGATCATGTTTTTTTATCTCGTGTTGGTCTTCCCCATGTAATTTCATAGCATGTTGCCTTGTTTTCATGACGATCCACACACTAGTTGCATTAGACCGCTGATTGAATTAGACGAATGCTTGCTCCTCGATTTAACTAGCTCAGAATTCCATCAAACTTAGCCATTGTCCTTAGAATACCTATTGGACCATGATGCAAGAGGAATCGTGGATCTATGAGTGAACATTATGGATCGCTAGTGATCCATCACCTTAGTGTGTTCTCGCTTTCCTTTCCTTTCCTCTAATCTCTCTTGGTTAGTTCTTCTAGTCTTTTTGGTTGGCTCTTGAGCTGTTCTGCCTCAATGAAGCTGTTTCGACTTCCTTTGGATTCTGCTGTGTTGAAAACCCAGATAACATTTGCCCCTAGAGTATGCCTTTGTTGGAAACAAGGCGTGCTCTTGAAGTAAATGCTTTTCAGTTTTCGCTTGGTGAGGTTCAAGTAATCGTGTTAAGGCCATGCGCATTTGACTTTGGCTATTCAGCTGCTCGTTAAGTTTTGACCTGAATTGTCGTTGCTTGTTATAAAAAACCAAGTTTAACCACATAACTTTTAGAATTCCTTTAAATAGCATGTGGATGATGCTGGTTAAATTTGGAATTGATTGAAAGCGATTTGATGGATCGCTAGCGATCCATGGCGAATGGATCGTTAGCGATCCAATGACTTAGCGGTTTTTTCCTCATGCAATATTCTATATAACTGTCTCGAGCCGATCCATCCTCCATACTTATCATCCTCTTGCGACCCGAGATACTTCTTGCGATTTGACCCAAACCTCGACCAAACCCTAAATCCATCCACTCTATCACCGTCGCCGACCACCTACCGCCAGAGCCTCTCGCCGTTGATCAACTTGAAACTTCACCGTTGCTTTGATTTTAACCTTGCTCCTGTCATCTCGCTTCTTGGATCACCGTCGTCCCCTCTTACTTGGATCGCTGGGTCGAAAACTCCAATTCTTCCTTGCCTTTTAATTCTTGATTCGAGGTGGGTGATGCTGATTCTGATGTTCGTTTAGCAATTTGACGATGTGGTTGTATCGGTGATGATTGTCGTGGAAAATCCGAGTTGATTATGATTTTCTGGAAGAAGATAGTAAACCGAGTCTTGAGTTCTTTACGAAACGACACTTGGGCCTTGTCCCGGTGCTTGACATGTTTTGCTGTCTTTGCCTAGAGAATCAAGATTGACTTGTACTAAGTTATGTTGCTGATACAACACGACGTATCGTGAATTGGTTTTAATCCTTTCGGATGGGGATAACGGCTTAGGATAGCATCTCGCAAGCAGCTTATGTTGTTATTGCCTTCCAGAGAATTCAGATTGGTCTTGTTTTTTGCACGCTTGGTGTACCTGAACTGGGAAGAGCTTTCCGTGTTGCTTCAGACAATGGATCTGTAATCGATCGTTGATCATTAACGAGTAAGTGTAGAAGAAATAATTTCAAAAAATGATACAAAAAGCCCTTTTCATTCTTTACTATGAGCGAACTATCTATACGGGATAGAGCGTTTGTAGTGTTCACCCCAATAGATAACACACTACACTTGCCCCGATATATACTTGAAATCCGACGTGTCGGCATGAATCAATATCCCTTCGGAATTCAATTGTTGTAGGGGAATTTTTAGTTAAAGATAGAATTACCTGACCGCTTTGGACG